>CM037584.1:75750981-78553481 GCA_021018995.1 Chloranthus sessilifolius
TTTCCCAAGTCTTAATTCTACAACCATTGGAGGTACCCAGTCGATTAGTCAATTTTCAAATCGATTAATCGACCTTCAAAATCGATTAATCGAATTCCAGATCGATTAATCGAAATTGGGCGTCCCTGACTTTTCAACTTCTAGACCAAAATCGATTATTCGAATCTCAATTTCGATTAATCGATTTGGCCAGACTCAGCCCCTTTTCGGGCTGTTCTTCCTAAATCCATTCTTTTTCTTTTTCTTCCTTTTTCTAAGTCTTTAATCTATCATTTAGCTATATTTGACTAGTTTTAATCATCTACAATCTATGCATTTACTTCAATTAGAAACTCACCTTCAATCAATCTCAAATTGATAAAATATCTAGGTTGGAATGGCCAGGGCTCCAGCTTTGTTCCAACAATCCCAACCGCGTTGAATCCAGCAATCAATGCTCAATCTTTCTTCCAATCCAACCACAATAACTCCTTGGTATTAATTACCTTCTCTCTCTCTCTCTCTCTCTCTCTCTCTCTTCTTAACTCCCTCTTCAACAACCAAACAAAAGGATTCTAGGTTTATTAAAACCCTTATATTCTCTCTCTAGCTTGTGTGTTAAATACATACACCAAAGATAGGTGTACATGACCACTAGCTCACATTATACACTACCCTTAGGTCATATTAACATCTCATCAGTTTATCCCCTTTATGAGTCTACTATTTGACCATCACTTGGTCAAACCTACGACTAGTCGGGCACGGATCCTGAGGTCACCATTTAATGCTCAAATTTTCAGGATATTACATTGCCAGTCCCCTCATTCACTCTGTTCCTGATCCCAGGACCAACCTACGACCCCCATCAGGTCCTGCTTAGTTATGATCAAATAGACATCAATGTCGGCAGCAGCAAAGGAGCAGTAGATTTTGTCACTAGGTCAGGGAAAATTTTGAAACCACCAAAAGTACCAACACCAACCCGGCCAAAAGGAAAGAAAGAACTGTGGCCCTTTCGAGAAGATGGGCCAAGAGCACATACTCGAAACTCAGCTGAAGAGAATGTCAGCCCACATCATAGTATGGGACCTATTAATGTCATCCCCTCTCCATTTCTAAGCTTTGATGAGAGCGTTAAAAAATGTACATGTATCCATCCAAGTAAGCCTCGACGAGGTGGGACAGATAATTGGGCAGGTGTTGGCTCTCAATGTCATTTCTTTTTCAGATGTCGATCTGTCAGAGGAAGGAAATGATCATTCCAAACTCCTCCATATCACTGTAGAAGTTGGAAACTTGGTAATCCCATTAGTGTTAATCGACAATGGATCTGCCTTAAATGTGTGCCCTCTGAGAACTACTACCAAGATAGGGGTGGATCCTTCCATGTTAAGGCCAGCAAGAATCAGCGCTAGAGGATTTGATAATATGAGAAAGGAAATAATTGGAGAAGTCGATCTTGAGCTCATGATTGGGCCAATGACCTTCACCGTACCTTTTCAAGTAATGGACATCAAATCTACATTCAATTTGCTATTAGGGCACCTGTGGTTACATGAGGTCGGGGTAATACCTTCAACTTTGCACCAAAAGCTTAGATTTGTATCAGAGCATAAAATTATCACCACCCTGGGTGAGGGACAAGATGAAAGAAAAAAAACTACCCACAACATTGAGAACCCCGAAGTATTGAATGTGTCGCATACGATCGAAGACATAAACTTCCATAGCTTTGAATACGATGTGGCAGCGGTAGTCCTTGAGCCCCTCAAAAGAATTACTATGAGGACCGATGGAGGAATGGTCACAGTCGTACCCACGCTCCAGAAATGGGGCTACTAGAAAAGTAAAGGTCTGGGACCACGATTGCAAGGCAGAAAGGAGTCAGTTAGGGTCACGGGCGGACAACAAATCAGATTTGGGTTAGGTTACAAGCCCACAGAAGAAGCCCGAGAGGCTAAGGAAAAGGCCCAAACCATTGCTACAATAAAAACCCAAGGAATCGACCTAGAAGAAGAACCCTGCCCTAGACCTCACATCCGGAGTACCTTCGTGAGTGCCGGGATTATAAAAATTAATCAAAATGGGGCAACACAGCTAACCCCACACAAGCTAGTTGCCCCTATCCACCCTACCAATCCCCAAATCATTCCCCCTCCCCCAATTTGGAAATAGACCTAGCCTCTCTATCCCTTTTTGAGGATGAATTTTCCTTGCCTACACAATCCCCCCTGTGGTAAACCACCACCAAACCATGCTGATGTTTGAGGACAAGGTCCCGGACGGGCCCAGGATCAACATGATGGAGGTTAACTCTGAAGAGTCATATCAATCAGTCTCTTCCATCCGAGCAGGTAAAGGGGCAACACCTTAGGTAAGGAATTGGGCGTCTGTGCCCCTAACTCTGAAAGCATCAAATGGTCGTGAGTATGACACCATCTTCAAAAAAAAAAACTTGTAAAAAGTGAGATTAGCCTTTGGCAAGCAATACCATATATATATATATAGAGACCCGCCTTGCCCAGGGCCCATCTCCGAAGAAAAAGAAAATCTAAAAAAATAATAAAAGAAATATAAAATAATCTAAAAAAATTATCTTTTAAAATTCTCAATAAAATCAAGAAAAATAATGGCTTAATCAAAAAGTCTGTCTCACGTAAAATTGACCCCTTTCTTGTAGAAATACAAGAAGAAGTAGGAGTCACGAGTCTGAATGAGGAAATCCCTACGAAAGAGCTCCCCCCATGAGCTCTTTGAATGGTACGCCGATTTTGAGCATGGCCCTATCCCTATTGTTGAAGAAACATAGGATGCCAATCTAGGGACCGAGGAGATTCCCAGAATCACTAAGATCAAAATGTCGCTGTCTCCCGAAGAACGAAAAAGCATGATTGATTTCCTTCGATCATATTAAGACATCTTCGCATGGTCATACGAGGATATGCCTGGTCTAGATACAACCAGTCAAGCAAAAGTTGAGACGCCTCCACCGTAATGGATGCCGAGAGGAAAGATGAGGTTATCAAGCATGACGCGGTTTCCATGGTCTCCAAATACTCGTAATGGCTAGCCAACATGGTCCTAGTACTGAAGAAGGATGGAAAGGTTCGCATATGCATTGATTTCAGAAACCTAAACAAGGCGAGCCCAAAAGACGACTTCTCATTGCCACACATCGATATCTTGGTCGATAACATTGCGCATGAGATGCTCTCATTTATGAGTGGATTCTTTGGATATAATCAAATCAAGATGGCGTAAGGCATCGAGAGAAGACTGTTCATTACTCCATGGGGAACTTTTATTATCGAGTCATGCCATTCGGATTGAAGAAAGCCCGGATATACCAAAGGGTGATGACAACACTCTTCCATGACATGATGCAGAAATCGAGGTATATGTTGATAATATGATAGCCAAGTCACCGAGAGAGATGATCATATGATAAACCTCCAAAAGTTGTTCGAAGATCGAGGAAATACACGTCTTGAACCCTCGGGCGCATTCAATACCATGTCAGGAAAACTGTTGGGTTTCATTGTCAGTAGAAGAGGCATCAAGGTTGACCCCATCAAGGTAAAAACTATTGTCGAAATGCCACCTCCATCTACCAAGAAAGAAGTCAGAGGCTTCTTGGGCAGGATACAGTACATTAGTCGGTTTATCACATAGCTCACTCCCATCTACACGCCGATCCTCAAGTTACTGAGAAAAGATTCGCTCGTTGAGTGGAACGATGGCTGTCAAGAGGCATTCGACAAAATCAAGGGCTACCTTCTCAACCCACCAATATTGGTATCACCTGAGCCAGGGAGACCACTCTTAATGTATCTCTCTATAATGGAAGTTTTAATGGGATGTGTCCTAGGGCAGCATGATGAAACAGGAAGAAGAGAGCAGACCATCTAATATCTCAGCAAGAAGTTTACTGACTACGAGACGCGCTATTCTCATATGGAGAAAGCATGTCTGGCTTTCGTATGGGCTACATAGAGGCTCCGCCACTACTTATTTTCCCAAGCCATTCTTCTCCTAGCACGGATGGATCCGATGAAATACCTATTCGAAAAGTCGGCTCTTACGGGCCAGCTCAAGTTTGACATCACGTATGTCACTCAGAAGTCAATAAAGGGGCAAGCACTTGCTGATCATCTGGCAGAGAATCCTTTACCTGATTATGAACCTTTAAGAATTGAATTCCCCGATGAGGACATCTTGTTCATGATAAAGGATGATACGACAGAGATGGAAGAATCCTGAGTATTGCACTTCGACGGGGCAGTAAATCCCAAAGGTCAAGGGGTCGCCGCTATTCTGATTTTGCCAAAAGGATCTCACATGCCAGTCTCAATCAAGCTTAATTTTTCCTTCACTAACAACATGGCCGAATATGAAGCCTGTGCAGCTGGCTTATAGGTTGCTTTAGACCTAAACGTAACTCATCTCTGGGTGTTTGGAGACTCACAATTAATCATATGCCAGACGAATGGAGATTGGAAGATGAAGGATAAAAAGATGATCTCATACCATGACCACCCAAGATCCGGATAGCGTTCGATGATATTACGTTCTCTTATGTCCCATGAGCAAGAAATTGATTTGCCGATGTATTGGCAACTTTGGCGTCAATGGTAGAAATCTCTTATGGTGTCGAGATGAAGCCGATCATGATTGAGAGAAAGAATGAGCCTACCTTCAGATTGAGGGATCCACAAAATTAGATGATGAGCCACCATGGTTCTCAGATATCGAGAACTTCCTCAAAACTCAAACTTTCCTTGAGGGTTCGTCCAAGACAGATAGACCAACTATCTAACATTTGGCGACCAATTATGTCATTTGTGGTGAGTGACTCTACAAGCGATCATATAACAACATCTTGCTTAGATGCCTTACGGAGGACGAGGCAGCCAATATCATGAAAGAGATCCATGGAGTATGCGGGGCCTACATCAATGGACACATACTGGCCAAGAAGATCCTACTGCAAGGGTATTTTTGGACCACCATAGAAACCGACTGTTGCAAGAAGTGCTAAAAATGCCAAGAACACTCCAGCCTGATACATGCTCCTGCTATAGATCTACATAGCATGACCACTTCCTGGCCATTCACCACATGGGGCCTCGACGTCGTCGGAAAAGTCAATCCAAAAGATTTAAATGGGCATCAATTCATATACGAACATCACGACCAATCATGTGGAGAAATTCATCAAGAATAACATTGTTTGTCGATTTAGCGCGCCCAAGGACATCATCACAGACAATGGTTTCAACTTCACGAAAAAACGCATAAGAGCCTTTTACGAGCAGTACCAAATCAAACATCATCGCTTGTCACCATATCGATCTCAAACCAATGGGGTAGAGGAGTCACGACAAGATACCGTCTCATCCTTGAGAAGATGGTTGTCACCTATTGAGATTAGAGTGAACCATTCACATTATGGGTCTATCGAACGTCAATCTGTACCACTACAGGGGCAATGTTATTCTCCCTTGTGTATGGAACTGAGGTCGTCCTGCCAGTCGAGGTTAAAGTACCTTCACTCTGTATCCTCATTGAATCTGGTCTACCAGAAGCTGAAAGAGAGAGGTCCCACTTTGAGCAGCTGAATCTGCTAGATGAGAAAAGGATCCTAGCCTTGTATCATACCCAGGTTTATCAAGGGTGAATTGGACGCGTTTACAAAAAACGTGTTCACGGTCGAGATCTGAAAGTGGGTGACACCGTACTCAAGAAAATCTTCCCATCTCTCCATGCTGATCCGAGAGGAAAGTTCAAGCCTAAGCGAAGGACCCTTCGTCATCCGAGAAGTACTCCTGGATACGTGCTCACCGCTACTATGAACGGAGATCACTTTCCTGAGCCCATCTACACTGGATACGTCGGACGATCTCCGCGATAAGGTAAGTATTAATAAGATGGATATGTGACTGCTTAAGGACCCCATAAAAGAGGCCATCATTTCAAATCCAAGTAGCTAAAAATGTCCACCTAATGAGCATATCCTTGCTACACCTGTTGAGCCATTGACCTTTTGTCTATAAACCCCTCCCCCGAAAAGAAGACAGAAAAAGTGTGTATACCAAACAAAAAAAGAAAAGAAAAAGAGTTACCATCAAATAAAAAAAAAAATTAGAAAAGTAAGATTCCAAAAGGAGGATGTCTGAAAAAAAGAGAAGAAGGCAAAAAAGAACAAAAAATAGAAAAAAAAGTGAGGCATATACAGTCAAAATTCCCCAAGGAAAAAGTGTGTTATGGTAGCTGGAACTCAATCAAGGAAACCTTTTTAACCCAGAATACCTTAAAAACTTTCTAACCTTACTCATGACCAAGATATATCCTTGAAGAAAGCCCTCTTTAAAGTCTACAAGCAGTCACGGTATCCATTAAGTCAGGCACGAGCCAAGCTGTAAGACAACCAAAGAATTTCATTCAGCCGGCTATGGCGGAATTGACGTCCATGTCGTGGCCTTCGAAAAAAAAGAAGAAAAAGAAAATCAAAATATAAGTTCAAAACATAATGGATGTGTGGAAAACCTGAAAGGACACCATGGGTAAAAATAGCAAGCTTATGTGGACCAGGTGAAAATCGGAAAAGGCGCCTGGGGTAAAAATGTAAAAACCTATGGACGTAGTGAAAACCCAAAAGGACGCTACGGGTAGAAAAGAAGACTATAACGGGCACAGTGAAAACCCATCTTGGGCGCTGTGAGTAAAAAAGTTAAGAGAAAGAGAAAAGGAGAAGAATAAAATCTTCAGGTACTACCTTGGTTAATTTTCTGAATTATCTAGTCGCCAATCGGATCACTCATGTGAGCTCAAATCAGGTCCTGATCAGGTATATCTTCATACTGCACCGTCAAACGTCTGACCCGAGGTAAGGGGAAAAGGTTAATTCAATCTGAAGGGATAGACATTCCAACCTTGGAAATTCTTGAGCCTCATCCAGATCCAACCATGTGAATAGGTTCGACTATGCTAAAAAAGGACCCGTCATCTCATCCATGGCTAAGACATCAAAACAAAAAGAGAGGCAAGGAAACCAGTTTTGCCAAAGATAATAAATTTTCCTTTCCCATTTTCATACGCACACTCTGTGCACCACCATCGGGCGAGGAAACCACCTTTGCAAAAGATAATAAATTTCCCTTTCCCACTCTTACGATCGCACTATACACTTTCCATCTTGAAACGTTCAAAAACAAAAAAAATCAATCAACCAAAAGGAGGAGAAATGACACTTTTTGTAAGACAATAGATTTCCCTTTTTCATTTACAAGTCTGTACTTTGCTTACACCACATCTCCAAAAATATCGGTGTGATGTCTCGCTTCCCCTTCCTTTTTACAAAAATTGAAAAAGACGACAAAAACATAAAGAAAATATCTATACCAAAAAAATTATATATCTAATAGTGGTTATAATGCCTCCTATGGTTTTGATCTATGCAAAAAGATATGTGCGGGATGGAATCAACGACCTAAATCGCGCTTCAGGGCACGAATCTATGCACGTAAAGCATCCTCCGTAACATACCGCCTATCATCCAACGGCCATGAAGGCTCCTATATCATTTTTAGGAGGCATTAGTAGCACCAAGAGCGTCATCCAAGGCTCCTTCTAGATGAAGAACCTCACTGTGACAGCCCAAATTTTGACACCCCAAAACCCGTGCCATCAGCACGATCCTCCAGACCATGCCCCATAGATATGTACGGAACATTAGTATAACAAGCAACCATAAAGAGATAAAGCAAATAATTACATAAAGCGGAAAAAGTTAATATGCCTGGCACGTACAAAAGACAGTTCTACTTTCATACTACTACATGAACAGAGAACCGATCCGAACCCTCGGTGATAAACAGATCACCCCAGATGGCTCGCCAAAAGAAATAAATTAATTTAATTACATTGTTTATCAAAAATAAAGGCTTGGCATACCAAGCCGTACAATCTGCTCTCAAAACTACTCACAGTCAAAGTACACAGCAGAGTCTCCTAGAAGAAGTCCTCGGGAGGAGGCTCCAACTCATCCCCAGGCACGTAATCCGAATCACTCGGATCTATGTCCCCCGAAGCCTCGGCCACTGCTAGCAATGGACCTGCGACGTATAGTCTAAAGGGTGAGCTACATCTTAGCTCAATAGTGAACAACACAATGAACATATAAGTTAAAATCTCAGATACATTCCATGATATTCTAAGCATGATGTGTCTATGTATTTTGCTAGAAAAAAGTTTAAAGATGGCAATTTGCATTCAAGTTTACTGGTAGTTTGCATGGTTTTACATTACTGTTGATTTATCATGAATGACACTGAACAGGCCTAAAGCAAAAACTTAAATCTTTAACTTAAGTAATTCCCGAGCAATATAGCATCGAGCCCCGATGGAATACCCACCATCATCCCCTAAATAGACAGTTATTATATGTATTCCCTGGGAATACTACCCAAGCCCCTTTCTCAATAGGCGGCGGGGTTAAATCTCATCTCAACATCCCTGGGATGTGCTTACTGTGTACGGATAGACCTCCGCATCGACGGATTGGCCGCCATACCGGTCACGGATATCCTGCCGAGTCAGTCGTGGGTATCCCACCACGTCGGTGGGATATTCTAAACAAATCTCAAATAATAAAATTAACATGTGCTTTATATATAGTTGTTCACCGTGTAAAGTGCTATCTTATATCAGTTAGGCCTCAACAGTATTTATTCAATCTTATTTATATCTTGGGATGTCTAATTTACTCGCATCACCTTGATGCCTTTATTACTTTCTCATCTCCTGGGGATGTCTCATTCTCTTTTGATTACTTGATCTCGGTTATTCGCATCACGCAGATGCCTTTATCACATTCTTGGTGTCACACACGCACCCTTTTCACAAAGATTTACATAGATAAAATAATTTCAGTTTGAGTTCGATATCACTACATACATGCTCTTACAATTAAAATACATGTTCAAGGTGTTCCCTACCTCAGGTCTCCGAAGGTCCAAGCATCAAGGTCCCACGCGGCTCCTTGTGCTTGCTTTCACACGTACCACCTATGGTACATCACAACAAATGCAATACATCACTAAAGATGTAATAAAGAAGGTCCTATACCCTCCATGAATCTCAAGGTCAAACTAGAAAGTTTAGTAAAACTGCCAAAGTCGATTAATCGATTCCCCAAATCGATTAATCGAAACCGAAATTGATTAATCGATTCCCAAAATCGATTAATCGAGATCCAAAATCGATTAATCGATCTCAAATCGATTAATTGAAATCCCTAGCATAGTAAAGTCGATTCTCAAATCGAGTGGTCGAAATTCTGAAATCGATTAGTCAATCCTAAATCGATTAATCGAAATCCAAAATCGATTAATCGATTTCCCAACTCGATTAGTCGATTTCCCCAGGTCTTGTTTCTCCAGCCACTGGAGGTACCTAGTCGATTAGTCGATTCCTAAATCGATTAATCGACCTTCAACTTCGATTAAGCGATTAATCGAAATCGGGCATCCTTGACTTTTCAACTTTCAGACCAAAATCGATTAATCGAATCTCAATTTCGATTAATCGATTTGGCCAAATTCAGCCCCCTTTCGGGTTGTTCTTCCCAAATCCATTCTTTTTCTTTTCTTCCTTTTTCTAAGTCTTTACTCTACCCTTTTGAACTATATTGACTGAATCTTAACCATTATACATCTATGCATTTAATTCTAATAAGACTTACCTCAAGAATCCCTTTAAAGGATTGATTTATTGGGTTTGATGGCTAGGGTTCCAGCTTTTGTTTCAACGATTCTAGCGCGTTGAATCTGGCAATCAATGCTCAATCTTCCTCTTGATTTGCATTAACTCCTAGCTTCAATAACTCCTCTTGATTCCTCTCTCTCTCTTTCTCTCTCTCTCTCTTCTTAACTCTCTTTTCAACCACCAAACAAAAGGAATTTTAGGGTTATTAAACCTTTATATTCTCCTTCTTGTTTCGGTGTTAAGCGCATACACCCGAGATAGGTGTACGTGTCTCTAATTTAACACCCTATACTACACTTAGGTCACATTTGCATCACGTCAGTTCATCATTCCATGAGTTCATTGTTTGACCATCACTTGGTCAACCCTACGACCAATCAACATGGAACCCGAGGTCAAAGTTCAACGCTTAATTTTTCGGGATATTACATTCTCCCTACCTTGAGAATTTTCATCCTTGAAAATAACCCAAAGGTGCCCTGGTTTGGTACCCCACACACTGTGGTGTCACGTACCCACTCACGAAAATGAATCACACATCACACAGTGCGAGAAATAAAAATAATGCAAGTACATCCTCAAAAAGCTGATCTATATTTCATTATCAAATTTTCAAAATTTACAAGTTTCGTTAACTGTTGTCGATAATTACAATTTCGAATTTGAATACAACAGTACAAAATATCTAAAAAGTGATCACAAAATAAAACCATCGTCAGGTGCTCACGCCGTCCCCTCTCCTGACTGATCTGATGCTGGGGCCGCTCAAGGAACCGGGCTCCTGGCGGTTGGTTGGCTAGTCTCGAGGCGTGGTCGACTCGTGCCTCAGAAGTGGTCGCCGAGTGTCGAGCCAGATGCATCGGCAGCAGACATACTGGCGTGAAAGGCTGCACCCGAGTGGAAGGCGGTCCGGCCCGCAGAACACTCTTCCTGTGCGAGGCACTGCCGATAATCCAACGGATAGATGTACCGTAGGGTGTGGTACATCAACAAGTCCATCCGCCGGTTCATCCTCTCGTTGTTGGCCTCCATTCGAGCCAACTCATCCTCTATAGTGGGCGCCGGGAGAGCCTATCCCCGACGGTATGAAGAAGTGGGTGTGGCAGTCGCTGACTGCGATGACGGCGTAGGTGATGCGGTGCCTTGCGAGGGTGCCCCCTCAGCTGGTGGATCAATGGGGTGTGCTCCCCCCACAGGTGGGTCCTGATATGGTGGTGGGGGTGGTGGTGGTGCTACTGGTGCTGCCAGGGCCGGGTGTGGCCCTAAGCCGGTAGGGTCCGCTTAGCAAGTTGTAGCTACTACCCATGAAGTAATGGAGAAATGCTTCACGTGGTCCGTAGCCCTCTCCTCGTGGGGCGAAACGACGTACCCTGGAGCGTCTGAGTAACACTCCAACATGCTCAAAATGAGGCGAGCATATGGCATCTTTTCTTTGGGCCTCAAATTGCCCTTCATCAACTTTCCTTTTATGTAGACGATCCCCTCCAGGATGATCTTTGTAGCGTCAAACCAACGGCCACAGAAGGCCGCGTACAAAGCCTGTTGAACTAACTCCACCCGCTCGGTGTCGTGACGCATCGGGTAGAGGTTGCACTTGATTATGGAATCGTGCATCCACATGTAATGGGGGAGATCGACCTCCAAATGGACGATCCCGACCCTTTCTTCCCATTGGTCATCCGGGTCATGATTTATTCGAATCTCACCTCTTCCGTAAAGGGCGGAAAGAGGGTGGTCTAGGGCACAAAGTCCAAATAACATTCGAGGACTTCGTGGATGTGGCGACGAGTGAAGGTATAGTCGCGACCCTCAATGGTGGTCGAATAACGTCGCCAGAGGCCCTCCTTCAACCCTTGGTAAAACAGGCGAACCAATCTATGGTAGTAGGACCCGCGGAGTGGTTTTAAAAGGTTGCTGAGGACGACCTTTAACAAGTAGTTTCGAGCCCATTGGGTCTCACCCGCCACATCGGGGTTGGTAAACAACTCCACATCAAGATAAACTCATCTTCAAAAGTCTTAGCCGCCCACCATTCATTTGGTTGGGGACATTTTCGGTGGTGATGGAATTAGGAAGACTCTCGAAGACGCGCCGTTGAACCGGATGTGGTATCCGATGTTGACAAAGTGATGGAGTTCTCAGGTGATGGGGTAGGTGGTGGCGGTGCGTTCAGAGTTTAGATGTTGCCTTCTTCGAAGACAATTGGGTTTTAGGTGGCATTTTTGGTGAAAATTTAACAAAACTAGGGTTTAATGGCTTAAAACAAAAAGAAAGTTAGAATCTAGGGTTTTTACCTTAGGTCTCAATCCGAATGTAAGTGGTTTCGACCTGAAATCAATCCGAAACACCGAAAACCCTAACTGGTACGCTTGCTCGAGAAGGGAGATGAAGTGGCGCACAAGAACACAAATCCCCAAATTTTCAAATGGGGAGAAATCCCCCTCGATTTATATATATAGGCCCCGATTTGATTAATCTATTTCTAAAATCGATTAATTGAGTTTCAAAACTAACTTCAGCCACGCGAAATCGATTAATCGAAACTCAAAATCGATTAATCGAATCCATTTCGATTAATCGAAATCGTTGCCACTTAAAATTTCAACTTCTCGAGCTCACTGGCGTGAGCCAGTCGATTACTCGAATCTCACCTCAATTAATCAAAATCCCAAAATCGATTAATCAAATTTCACTTCGATTAATCGAAATCATAAAGTTCTTCAAATTCTTGCCAAAATTCTCAAGTTACTCGATTAATCGAATTTCCATATCGATTAATCAAAATCCAAAATCGATTAATCAAACCTCGAATCAATTAATCAAATTTTCACTTTATTATTTTTCTGAATCCTCCTTCAATCTCCACTCACTGGCGTATGCCAGTCGACTAATCGACCAAAATCGATTAATCGAACTCCCAAATCGATTAATCGGTTTGAAAATCGATTAATCGGTTTTGATCAGATTTCTAAATTTTTGTTATTTTTTTTGTCCCTTTTGGTTTCTTGGTAAAACATGACCAGTTGGTCACTGGTTTGTGAAACACGTCATGACGGTCATGTCATGGCTATAATGAATTCTAAGTATGCATTCGACATGGTATTAGGAACAGTATGCGGATTAAAAATTATTTCTGTTGAACAAATTGATCAGCAGATCAACATTGGATTACAACATACGGTTTACATTCGCAAACATGTTTGCGGTGATACAATTTTCGACTCTCAAACTGTCGTAAACAAGTCCGGATACTATTCTTTCACGTTAGCCTCTCGTTCCCATGTAGCTTCCTCGGCCGGATAATACTTTCATCGAACAAGTACTAATGGAATTACTTTTGTCCGCAACACTTGTTCCTTTCGATCCAAAATCTTCGCCGGCTCTTTGATCATGCTCATATCTTCATGCATCTCAAATGATTTGCCGCTCAACATGTGATCAGGGTCGTTAAGATACTTCCTGAGCATAGATACATGGAACACATTGTGTACCTGATCAAATAACGGTGGCAATCCAGTGCGGTAAGCAACTTCCCCTACTCGACCCAGAACCTCAAATGGTCCAAGATAATGGGGACTTAGCTTTCCTCTCTTTCCAAACCTCATCACGCCCTTCATAGGCGATACTTTTACGAATACGTGTTCGCCCACCTTAAAGTCTACACTAGTCCGCTTAATATCAGCGTAGCTTTTCTGTCTGCTCTGAGCCGCTTTGAGTTTGGCCCTTATCATCCGAACATAGGTGGCATTATCTTCAAGTATTTCGGGTCCCAAAATAAATTTCTCACCGGTTTCCTCCCAATTGATCGGCGATCTACATCGTCGTCCGTAAAGAGCATCATATGGTGCCATCCCAATGCTCGTCTAAAAACTGTTGTTGTATGCAAACTCAATCAACGGTAGGTGCTGATCCCACGATCCTTACAATTCTAACATACATGCCCTAAGCATGTCCTCAATGATCTGATTGACCCTCTCTGTTTGCCCGTCGGTTTGCGGATGGAATGCCGTACTGAAATCTAGTCGCGTTCCCATTCCTTCTTGAAATTTCTTCCAAAACTTTGATGTATATAATGGCTCACGATCTGAAACAATTCTACTCGGGATCCCATGCAAATAGACAATCTCCTTTATATACAGCTCTGCCAGTCTTCCCGCCATGTACATCGTGTTGTAAGGCAAGAAGTGCGCTGACTTGGTCAATCGATCGACCACTACCCAAATGGCATTGTACCTCTTTGTAGTATGCGATAGCCCAACGATGAAGTCCATAGAGATTGATTCCCACTTCCATTCTGGTATAGGTAGAGGCTGCAATAATCATGCAGGGTGTCTATGATCGATCTTCACTTGTTGGCACGTCAAACACCGTGACATGTACTCTGCCACATCTTGCTTCAAACCCTTCCACCAATAATTCTTTTTTAAGTCCTGAAACTTTTTTGTGCTACCCGGGTGAATCGCATAGTTGGATTTGTGAGATTCATCAAGAATTGTTCGCCGTAAATCGGCATTGTCCGGAATGCAGAGACGACCCTTGAATAATAAGGAACCATCCTCCTTGACCGAGAACTCAGATCTAATGCCTTCAGTTACATCTTGACGAATCTTGGTTAGCGTTGGGTGTTTCATCTGTAGCTCATGGATATGCTCACATATCACCGGTCTCACTGATAGATTAGCCAAAAGGCTCCTATAGCTTGCGACTCAATATTCGCATCATACAGTGCCAGATCCTCAAACAACTTCCATCTGTGCATACCCATAATTAAACTAGCCAATTGAGCTGAACCCTTTCGACTCAAGGCATCGGCTACTACATTAGTCTTGCCTGGATGGTACTGTATAGAACAGTCATAGTCCTTGAGAAACTCCATCCATCTGCGCTACCTCATGTTTAATTCCTTCTGTGTAAACAGATATCTGAGGCTCTTGTGATCAGTGAAAATCTCGAACGTCTCACCGTACAAGTAATGTCTCTAAATCTTCAAAGACAAATATGACCGCGCTAGTTCCGTGTCATGTGTCGATAATTCTTCTCACGCTCTTTCAAGCTGCTCTCGATTAAACGCTATCACCTTTTGTGTTGATTAAGCATGCAAAACCACTATAATGGCATCATCAGATACCGCGAACCCTCCACTGCCTGAAGGAATCGCAAGTACTGGAGCTGAAGTGAGTCTCTTCTTGAGCTCTTGAAAACTCTTCTCGCATGCCTCACTCCATTTGAACCTTACATCTTTTCGTGTAAGTGTCGTGAATGGTCCGATATCTTTGAAAACTCTCAAATGAAACGCCGCGCTAATCTAAGAAAACTACGGATGTCGGTCACGGTCTTTGGTTGCTCCCAATTCACTACTGCTTCGATCTTTGTTGGATCTACAATGACACCATGCTTTGAGACAACATGTCCCAAAAAGCTAACTTCTTCTAACCAAAACTCGCACTTACTGAGCTTGGCGTACAATTGGTGTTCACGAAGAGTCTGTAGGGCTATTCTCAAATGCTTTTCATGCTCTTCCTCTGATTTTGAATAGATCAGGATGCCATCAATAAATACTACGACACAAGAGTCTAGGTGTGGTTTAAACACCCTATTCATCAGATCCATGAATGATGTCGGAGCATTTGTCAACTCAAACGGCATCTCTAGGAATTCATAGTATCCGTACCGAGTCCTGAATGCAGTCTTCTGAATATCCTCTGCCTTAACTCTCAACTGATGGTATCCAGATCTCAGATCGATCTTGGAGAAATACCTTGCTCCTTGCAGTTGATCAAACAGGTCATCTATTATAGGCAAAGGGTATCGATTCTTAATGGTAAGTTTATTCAATTGCCGATAGTCAATGCACAGACGCATTGACCCATCTTTCTTCTTTACAAACAAGACCGGTGCTCCCCATGGAGACACTCTCGGTCTAACAAACCCCTTATCCATTAACTCTTGTAACTGCTCTTTCAACTCCTTCAACTCAGCAGGAGCCATTCGGTATGGTGCTTTAAAAATAGGCTCCGTTCCTGGTGCTAAGTCGATGGCGAATTCCACTTCTCTCTCTGGAGGTAATCCGGGTAACTCTTTCGGAAATACGTCAGCAAAGTCTCTCACTACTACTATCTCAGAAATAACATTCTTCTCCTCTTTATGCTCCTTCAAAAATATCAAGTATCCACTACACCCTTTTCTAATCAATCGCTAGGCCCTGACTGTCGAGATAAGTGGCATATGTGTCGACCTCTCTCCTCAAAATCTAAATGATCTCCTCATATTGGGTCTGAAGATGACGACCTTATTCTTGTAATCTACTGTCGCACTGTGAGTCGACAGCCAATCCATGCCAAGGATCACGTCGAATCCTTGCATGTCTAATAGGATTAGGTTCGCCGGTAGTTTAAAGACGTCTCCATCCATGACTCTCACGATCACGGAGTTGCAACCCTTTTTGGTATCAACCGATTTCCCAGTAGGAACAGTCACGGTTAAAACAAAGTCTAACTCCTCTGGGTGGACTTTCATCTTTGTGAAGCGAGGGGTAACAAATGAGTGGGTAGACCCCGGGTCTATCAACACTCGAGCTTCGTATGTCACGTCGCTTCCTTATAAATTTGTAATGTACCTAATCATACATACATACATATAATGTCTATCATCATACTAGAATTTATTGCATGCAAGTTCTCTTATATTTTCTATATGGATGCACCTTCTCTATCTAAAAATTTTAAAGAATTAAAATTCTTTATTTAAAAGAAAATTCAACTTGAATCATGTCATTTGTATTCTGAGCCTCTTGAGCTGTGACTGCGTAGGCTCTTCCTTGGACGATCGGCTTCCTAGCTTGTATAGGTCGTGGCATAGGAGCTGAAGCCGTCTTCCCTTTGTTCACCTCGGGGCAATCTTTGATCAGGTGGCCCACCTTGCCACATCGAAAACAACTCCGAGTACTTGTTAGGCTATTTTAAGTGCTTGCTACTGACTTTATTAGAGATAGTGATAAGAATGGGGTGAATGAAAATGAATGAAAGGTGGAGTGAAAAGCAGCAAGCCTAAAATATGCACAGTTCTGTAAGATACATGGCCTGTTGTAGCAAGTTTTGATAAGTAAGAGTTTGTCCCACAGGGAAGGTTGATCTAAAGTTTCAAGGGAGCTATTTTTAGTAGGCTCTCCAGATCTGACTACAGATCTGGCAATCCTAAATGGAAGGAGATTTAAGGTCACTATAATCTAAATCCTAAGGTAACTTAATGTCTAAACTACAGAAAGGGTTCAGAAAGAGGATGGAGTGTGAGAAAATAAATATTAAAGGGTGAGAAGTATGCTATTAGGTATAGATCTGATGGGTTTTATAACTCGGACTCAGATTTACTGCTATAGAAGTCTTGGCTACATTATCACCAAAGAGGAGAAAGAATCTAACTCACCCACGCTATGATCCAATCCCTTATGGCTATAACCTATCCACTTAAATGGTCACAAACTATCCAATAGTGGAACCATAATCCGAGATGGGTCTAAGATTATCATTGTAGGCACTACTTCATCCAGCTACAAGCTCAAGAATCCATAGGAATCTCAACCTCTAAAGTTACGTGAGTGGGGCTAGGCCTACAAAGTGCACGAGCAGACACACAGGACCAGAAGAGTTTGAGTACTAGCTTTTAAGCTTGGTTGCTCATCACTTTAGAAAGACAAAGAAGTGATCCAGTCCACAAGCCTATAATCTCTATGACCAAATCGGATCCGCAATCGATGGTGGGTCTATACAAATATAGGGGAGTCTGTCTGCACAATCTCTTACAAGGCTACAAGCACAAGTGCAGAGAAGAAGAATCTATCTTAGTTCTGTGAATTGGCCTCACCCTAGGGCTATAATCTGTCCACTTGAATGGTCACAGACTATCCACAGAGGCTATCCTCCTCACAGAGGTCTAAGACAGAACAAGAATATTACTGCCGCCACCATGTTCACAAGGCTACCAGCTCAAGCTCTCATGGGGATTCAGATTTAGTGGATCCTGTGGTGGGGGAAGGCCTACAATGTGCCTAACCTGGACACCCAGGTCACTGTGGTCTAAATAAAACCTCAAAAGCAATCCTCCATTACTTACAATACAACTTAGCAATGGAGGATCTCAAGGCAGTAGCCTTGTACAAAACAACTCACAATAAAAACACCATCTCATGCATGCAATAGATCCTATTACAAAAACTCCATTAAAAACTATACCATATAATCATACAAAAGGCATAGCCAGCAAGTGCTGGACTATGGAGAGAAGGAAAAAGGAAGAAGAAAAACTCCTAAACCCTAACCTTAGCCTACTGTAATTCTACAGTCGGTTTTAAAAAGAAGCACAGAAGTCAAGACTAAAAGTCCCTTAAACCTAAGCTAGGCTTAGGCTTATATAGCAGTGGAGTGCGTGCCCTAATTGCTGAAGATTCCCAGATTACCCTTGCAAAAGTGGGGAGAAGTTTAGAACCCGATCCTCACTAAGTAGAAAAGATTTGCAGATCTTGCCGCATGGTAGAATTGGTGTCGCGGGGTTGCTTTGACTTGAAGCTCTTGCAGTTGCGGGGTTGGTACTTTGATCATCGCGGGAATGCTTTGGTCATCGCGGGATTGGTCTTTGCATTTGAATGGCGCGAATGGCGCCGCATGCTTCATTCCTTGATGAATCCGTGGTGATCCTCGCGAAGAGAACAAAGTACATAGGCTTCGGATCGTCTGCGGCGCCTTGAAAGTATGTTTCCGTGACCATTGCGCCGGCTGTACCGCTACCGAATGCCCGGAGCTCTCTATTCAAAGGAATCGGCGAAGGTTGAAAACTCATCTCTTGAGCTGTGCGAGACTGCGTAAGTGCTTTGTGAGCGCTTAAGACTGAGCCTCGTGAGAACCTCGCGAAGTATACTTTTTACTCCCTGTTGACATCCATCCGCTGCGCTAAGATCTGACTGGTTGGGGTGCTCCTTCGTAAGCCCGCGATAACTACGCGAGCCTTGCATTATTTGCGTGAGGCATTCTCCTTGATTTGCTTCTACTTTGTTGTGCCTCTGCTGCAGCCAATTCTCTGTCTGAGTTTAACCTTCACACTTCTGAGGGGCTTCTGGATTAGCAGTAGGCTTCTTGGCATGGTTAAGGGTTTATTTGCAGCTGCTGCTTATTACCTACAGAATAGACTTAAAACACATTTATTAAATGATTAAGGTCTAACAGAGATTAAATTAAGGGGTGAAAAGTGATACTTTTCAGGTCTTAACACACCCCCAAACCTAATCTTTGCTAGTCCCTTAGCAAAGCTGTAATTAAATGCCACTTTCGTAGGGATCACGGGTATATTTAGCATATGTACTAAGCCTTTTAAACCCCTAGGTGATCCCTAGTGGAGGAGTGAAGTCTCCTGAGGGTTTTCAGTGAAGACACCCACAAACTTCACCATTAGAATCAGTTAAGTATAGTGCAGATAATGACAACACGGATTTTCGATGTTTAAAGCTTCATTCCACACCCAATTTTTTTTTTTAACACTTAGAGGAAATCGCAAGAATGTTGCAGGCCATTTAAAAAAAAAGTTAACATGGGTTTGCCTTACCACCATTCATTTATCATTAGAATTTCAATGTATAAAAAATCAAGACCAGCTTGCCTTTAATTTAAAATTTAGGTTGGATACAACCCCAATGAGGTTAAAATTCAGACCCAATTCTCAGTAGGGCTATTTCTCAACATTAACAACCTGAGGGTGTTCACATTTAAAACAGCTCAAGAGCAGTTACAGACCCCAAATGGGCCTGCAAGCATGAGCATAGGCAAAGCTTCTAATTTCTGACATCTTCAAAAATTTTCACCATAGATTGGACAACTCCTCATCTCCACATGACAGCTCATTTAACTTTGGATCCACAAGGTCTTTTTAAATGGGTTGTAATGGCTTATATGGCCGAGGGATGTAAAGAATAAAGGGGAATCCAAATTAAGAAATTAGCAAGGTAAGGAGTGATTCATGACTTCACAACCTTCATTTCAGCAAAAACTTCATCTTTCTTTTTATATTTCAGACTCAAAGTGGCCAGCTTCTCCTCTTCTTTTCAATTTTCAGATGATGTTGTTCTCTAAACTTCTCTTTCTTTTTCTCTTTTTATTTTTTATTCATTCTTTTGATGAACTGTCACACAACTGCCATTGATACACAGTTGTTCACAAGTTGCTTTTCTTCAACTTCCACAGAATGTTGGACCATTCTCAGTATCTTTAACTCCTTCTCCTTTACCTTCTGAATTCTCAGAGTGAGGGTAAGGTTGACTCAGGTCATGAGGTTAAGGTGCAAGTGTTCTGGAGTTTGTGAAAGAAAAGTATGATTTTAAGGCTCAACTAGTGTATGTAAAAGGGTAGATTTTAAAAGGTTAGATTTTCAGGCTCAAACTGTCCAAATGAGGGCCTTGGATCATTTCCTTAGTATCATGAGTGCTGTCAATTAGTTTTGATTTGGAGGTGCACAACTTCTAGTGAAAAAGTCTTGATTCAATCAGTCCTTAGAGTAGAAATAATGCCAAAAACACTCTTCAAAAGCAAACGCTGGGCCCAAATCTCACTAGGTATGGTCATCAAATTTAACCCATGGGGTGTATTTTCATCTGTTTCTCTCCTCTTAGGTTCACTGAGTACTAACTGATAAAAATTTCTAATATTAGCTTTATGGTGGTGTTAAGATTTTTAACTTTTTCTGTTTCGAAAAGTCTGTAAAAATATTTAAATTTTTACAATTTTTCTCATTGTATCAAGTTAAGTGGAAATTAACTTTATTCATCCCATTTTTACCACCATTACTACACTAAAATTAACTGTTCTATTGGCAGACCTATACTGCCACACCCCCAAACCTATGAGGAGCAGTGCCCACACTGGTTCAAAGGTGAGAAAGTGCAGTAGCTACTACAGAGAAGAAAACAGAGAAATAGAAATACTACAAAAAATGCTACAATCGAACAATCTAGAGCAAAAGAAACGTTCATTATAAAAGAAAAATGATTACGAAAAGAACGAAAAGAAGAGAGGAAGAACAGGATCATAGGGGAGTCTGTGGGGGGTGGGGGGATGGGGGGGGCGAGCCAGGGGGCCAATCTTTCGCTTCTTCTTCGCTCTCTTCCCCTTTTTCTTCTCCTCCTTTGCCAGGATTCACTGGACCTTTTCATACTCATCCCAAAGAAATTGTAACGGGTCCGGTTCCGGAGGCGGTGGGGGATCCTCCCAGATGGGGTAGAATTTGATGGGGAACCCGAAGGGTTTGTCATCTGCCATGGTTGTGAGGAGAGAGCCTACTAGGGTTAGCAGATGAAGGATGAGATGGAGAGGAACGAAAGGCCTATTTAAAAGAGTTGGACGGTGGAAACTGAATCGGCCTATTTAAAGTTGTGTCCCTTGCGAAGCTTGGCAATAAATGATTATTGTGTGGGGAATGAAGAAACGCACAACCGATTATGGGAAAAGAGAGCGCACAATAAATGAAGGTTTTAAAACTAAGCTTAGGATAGAAGGGGATCCTGTGTATCGCGTAGCTGCACAGTGGAAGGTGTGGAATTGGGTTGCTTTGCGCGCGGTCACATGAAAACATTTGAATCTCAGATTTTCATCCGATTGCCATCTATATCTACCTTGCACATGGATTATTATTTGAAAGGATTAAAACCACCCGACATACATCTCCCATGAAAAAATTGAAAGAAATGAAGATGAAAATAGAAAAATTGAAACAAGCAAGTAGAACAGATCAATGTACAAAAAATAAAATAAAATTCTATTAACTGGAAAGAGACATGTACAATCGTATTTACAAGGAGAAGATTGGAAGGGGAGAAAAAAGTAAAACCTAAGTACAATCTAAGCTAGTCTAAGAGGAAGCATCTGAATCAGAATCGGTGAAGAAATCCCAGCCCATCTTTTTAGCATGTTCCCTAAGGGCAGCTTTGTCCCGTTTCTTCTTTACCTCCCTTTCCTTTTTTGCTTCAACTGGTGTTTTCTTGGCAGTTGGAGCTTTAGGTGCCCTCACCCTTACTTTTGGTTGCTTAGGTAATTTTGGTTCCTTGGGTTCTTGAGGGGCTTTTCCTTTCCTCTTTGCAGGGGGGGTTGCAGGGAATTTTCCTTTTCCTTTGCCTTTGGCTTCCTCACTGGGGACCACTGGGGATTTTCCTTTTGCTTTGGACTCAGGCTGACCAAGGGATTGTGCCTCCTTAGACTGGGCAGCTGGCTCTTTGCCAATTTTTATAAAGGCAGCTTTGGGAGCAGACCTCTTAGCAGTGGCTTTCCTCTGCTTAGGATAAGTTTGCTCTTGTGGAGGTGCAGCAGAGGCCTTGGTAGGTGGAGGCTGCTCTGTAGGAGGTGAGGGAGGAGGGGTAGCTGGGGCCTTCCCTTTCTCTTGATGGGTCTTTGGTTGTGCCTCTTCAGACTGGGCAGCTGTAGATGGAGTAGCTTTAGGCTCTAGGTCTAGCATATGAACAGAGAATGGGGTGGGCTGCAGAGGAGCATTTCTGGCAGTAGCCAATGCAGATTCCAATGAGGCTATCTGAATTTGGTATTTGAGGACGTCAGTCTCATGAATATCCTTTTGGATGCTGAAGATCTCCTGAGCATTTTTGAGTCTCTTTTCAAACATTCTAGCCCGCCTTCTCTGCGAAAGTTGCTTTGCTTTCCACTCCCAATTCAACTCATTATAAGTAGTCAAGCCTTGGCTTTGGTGTAGGCTTCCAATATGTTAGTCCACCCCAAGGAGATGCCTGTTGCTGTCAGGGCCTCATTCATTTTATCAATCTACTGCAGCAGGGGGGTCTCAATGGACTGGCGAAGTTTGGCCATGTCCCTCAGGACATCCTTCCTAAGGTAAGGATTATCCCTCATGTGGTGGAGGATGGTGAGGTAGGGAGGGTTGTAAAAAAAATATTTGGGTGCGATGGGCAGATAGGAAGTGGAAGAAGCAAACTGTGATTAGTCCCGGGGAAGGGGGGTACAAGGGGAAGTCTATTTGTGGGGAGGGGATAAGTTCAGGTCTGTTTGTGTAGATTTATCATGAATGTGGGAGGGGTAGGATAAGAGGGGGATGGAGGGTATGGGGGAAATGAAAATGGGGTAGGCTCAAGAGGGAGTAAGGGGTGATGAGGGGGGGGTTGGGAGTCGTGGTCAAGTCCGTCTCAGGTCTCTTTGTCAGTGGAAAGGACCAGGGTGGTTGAAGGGGATTGTTGAGGGATGGGTGGGTTGGTTAATGTCTGAAGGGTGGATTGGATGGATGTGAGTTCAGCCTGCATCTGGTCCTGTGTTTGGGTAGTGGTGGATAATTGGGATTGAATGTCTTGGATAAGGGATAGGATAAGTGTCAATGTATCGGGGCTGGGAGGTTGGGCCTGTGTAGAAGAAGGCACTGGTTGGAAAGGTGAGGAAGGTGCATGGTGGAAAGTGGAAGGAGGGAAGAATGGGGTTACTGGGAGTGATTTGGGTAGTCTAGGAGGGAGATGTAGTGGGTAGGCATTGTGTCAAGGAAGGTAGACAGAAAAGCTTGGAATCCTATGGTGGTGTTAAGGGTTAAGTCAATGTCTGTGAGTGGGGATGTAGTAGGTATGGCTGGGGTGGTGCTTTCTTCAAGGTGAGTTGTGTCAATGGGGATAGAAGGGATTGTGGGTGGTGTCTGGGAGATGGTGGGGATTTTCTCAGTGATTTTTTATTTTTTATAGGAAATGAGGGGAGGGCTATCAGGTTTATGTGTAGCTGATGGGGGTATTGGGGCTATGTACTGAGGTAAGGTAGGGGATGGGGAGTCCTCCCAGGTACCAATCACAGGTGAAGGGGGAGTGGGCGTAGATGATGAGGACAGAGGAGGGTGAGAGAGAGATGGAAAAGGGGTAGTGGATGCAGGAGGAAAAGGTGGTGGGGAAATGGTTGCTGCTGTAGCAGTTGTGGGAACAAGCTCTGGGAGCACCTCCGTGGTAGCAGGGGTAGATCTTGTTCTAGTTGCCGCCTCTACTTGTTTGGGAAGGGCTTGAGCCTCAGCTTTCTTCTTCTTCTGGGCCTCCATCAGGCTTCTGTTGATTCCCCATTGCCTCTTGGCAAAAGTAGTAGGGGCAAGGGTAGTGGTCTGCTCCATTTTTTCTATCTTGTACCCCCCCTTGAGTAGCAGCAAGGTAATGACCCTGACATAAGGGAGTGTGTGAGGCTTCTTGTTTGTCCCTATCTTCTCCACTAGGTCTTTCATTGCCTCGAAGATGAGCCAGGGCGCATGGAAGCCATGGCCAAGAGAGAAGGAATAGACAGCATCCGCGATGGGAGTTCTCCTCTCCTGCTGATGTCCTGAGCAGTAAATGTTCTTTCGCAGGACTTGGTCAATGAAGAGGAGTTCAGGTTCCAATTCTCTCCTTCTGATCGAATCCCCTGTGGCCTTTAATCCTCTAGTCAAAGCTCTTGCAATTGTATCAATGGAGGTGCTTAGGGGGGGCCATATCCACACTAGGGTTGAATGTGGCTGGGATTCCCAAAACTTCAGCAATCACCTTGGGGCTCACTAACATATCAAAGTCGTCAATCAGCACCAGCAAGCAAGCTTGTCCATCCTTATCCTTTTTGACCCTGATGTGTTGATAAAAAGTTGCACTAGACTAGGGTAGGCTAGTGCTGGAATACCTCTCATCAAGGGTGTCAGGCCCACTTTGATCATAAACTGCACAGCAGGGGCAGAGAGAGGTTCCTTCTCAAAAAATGGTAGGTCAAAATCTGTCTCAGGCTCCAATGGGATTGAAACCATGAGCTCTGAAGGAGTGGAAAACTTAGGGGTTGGCACCGCCACCTCCTCAACCACTTCCTTCCCTTTTTTGGGTGACTTTGAAGTCTTGGCCTTCTTAGGGGTGGTCGCAGCAGGGGCCTTATCCTTCCCCTCTCTCTTCTGTGCACTCTTTGGAGCCTTTTCAAACTCTATCTTCGAATATGAGAAACGGAGACTGAGATCTAAGTGCCTACCCTAAAATCCTAGGGTTTGGTTTGATTTGACGCATAGGGCACCGCGAGATCTCTGAGCAGAGGGCAATAGATGGGGGTGATGCGAGGAATAACTCTGTAGATTCGTGGAATGAATGATGAGCTGGAGGATTGACGCTGGAGGAGAGAGGGGGAAGAGCGCCATAAGCAAGGGTTTCGCAGAGGGAAGAAGGAAGAGAATACTGGAAAAGGAGCTAAGCATGGGGTTAAAATACTTATCGCGAAACTCGACGCGCTTTGGAACATCTGGTCGCGAGATTGGAAATGAACCTAGCGAAGGTGTTTATTCAATTTAGATTGTGCAACAATCTCCCAGGTTGACCTTGGAGCACGCGACAGGGTGAGATGAATTCATGTGAATTACGCGAGCGACTCCCAGGTCTCCATTCGGATTACGCGAAAAGCTTTGAGGTGCACATTGAATCTCGTGACAGCAAATGAAGTCTTTCTAGTGAATTGCATGAGAGTTTCCCAGTTTTCCTGTTGAACCTCATGATAGCTTCTGAATCTCGCCATAACTAATGAATAGCTCTATGTGAATCGCCCGAGAGGTTCTCAGGTGCACTTGAATCTCGCGACAGCTACTGAATGTTTCCATGTGAACTGCGTGAGTCTCCCAGGCTTCCTTTTTAATCTCGCGGCAGCTTTAAAATTTCGCGATCGCTGATGAAGCATCACTTGAAAAGCGAGAGTCTCCTAGGCCCCCCTTAGGACCCAGCGACAGCAAAGAATCAAACATAGAGCATGTGCTCTCTGTGTTGTCATTTCCAGTGTGCTGTGGTTGGCTCCTAGGCATGACTCTCACCATGGGTACCTCTAGATACTTTAAAATTAACCATTCAAGCGAGGACAACAAAAATCAACCTCCCACATTATGCATTCAAACAAAAACTATCAATTAAAGAGTAGGAAACATCAAACCAAGCATAAAAAGTTCAAACCAGACAAGTCCAGATTCAGATGGGACCACTAACATTTCCTAGAGAATTTTAGCAAAAGCAAGCAAGATAAATCTACCAAAATCAAAGTACATATGATACAGTAATGACAAACCTATGGATCAGTTTAAAGAAGGATCCCCTTGAAAGTGAATGGTGTCCATGGGTTCGACAGGTTTTTCAAAACAAGGCTTAAGCCTCTGACCATTCACCTTCAATGTTCTCCCAGACTTGGGGTCCTTGATTTCCACAAAGAGATGGGGAAACATGCATGACAATGTAGGGACCTTCCCATCTGGATTTCAATTTGCCAGGGAAGAATTTAAGTTTGGAGTTAAACAACCAAACCTTGTCGCCAGCTATGAAACTCTTTCTCAACAACCCTTTGTCAAAGAAAGCTTTGGACCTTTCCTTGTAGATACTGGCATTGGCATACGCATCCATCCTTAGTTCTTCCAATTTCGACAGCTGCAGCAGCCTGTGATGACCAGTAGAAGTTAGGTCTAAATTTAAATGTTTGATGGCCCAATAGGCCCTGTGTTCTAACTCCACTGGGAGATGACAGACCTTGCCATAGACCAGTCTGAAAGGGGACATACCAATGGGAGTCTTATAGGTAGTCCTATAAGCCCACAGTGCATTATTAAGCTTGTCAGCCCAATCTTTCCTATCAGTCCTCACAGTCTTCTCAAGGATGTGCTTGATCTCCCTATTTGAAATTTCAACTTGCCCACTGGTTTGTGGGTGGTAGGGAGTAGCAATCCTATGGGTAACAGCATATTTCTTGAGCAAGCTCTCGAAATTTCTGTTGTAGAAATGGCTACCCCCATCACTGATAATGGCTCTAGGGGTGCCAAATCTCGAGAAGATATTCTGCTTTATAAACTTGAGGGCAATCTGATTATCATTAGTTTTTATGGCAATGACTTCTACCCATTTGGAAACGTAGTCCACTGCCACTAAGATGAAATGAAAACCATTTGAAGGAGGAAAGGGGCCCATAAAGTCAATACCCCACACGTCAAACAGTTCTACAACAAGGATGGGCTGTAAAGGCATTGAGTTTTGTTTGGATAACCCTCCTAATTTTTGACATCTTTCACAGGTCTTGCAATGTGTATTGACATCTCTTAAAAGAGAAGGCCAATAGAACCCACACTGCAACACTTTGTCAGCTATTTTTCTCCCACTAAAATGACCCGCATAGGCATTTTCATGGCACATGGCCGTGAATCTGGGGACATCACTTTCGAACACATTTCCAAATGATTTGGTCTCACAATACTTATCTGAGCAAGGTTCCTCCCAGAAAAAGAATTTGACCTGTGAGAAAAATAGGTCTTTGTCTATTTTTTTCCAATGGGCAGGAATCTTGCTTATAACTAGATAATTAACAATATGTGCATACCAAGGAACTAAAGAATGGATGGCAAACAGTTGCTCATCCGGGAAGACATCATTTGTAGCAAGGTCATCAACACCTTTCTCCAACATAATTTTGGACAAGTGGTCAGCCACCATATTTTCTACACCCTTTTTGTCCTTGATTTCGATGTCAAACTCCTGCAACAAGAGTATCCATCTAATCAATCTGGGCTTTGCATTCTTCTTGGACAGTAGATACTTTAATGCTGAGTGGTAAGTGAAGATGACAGTTTTAGACCCACGTAGGTAAGGTTTAAACTTGTCCACAACAAAAACCACTGCTAGAAGCTCTTTCTCAGTTGTTGTGTAGTTCAGCTGAGCTTCAGCAAGTGATTTGCTGAGATATGCAATGACCACAGACAGCTTATCTTTTCTCTGGCCCAAGACAGCACCTATTGCCAAGTCAGATGCATCACACATCAACTCAAAGGGCAGGGTATAGTCAGGTGTTTGGAGTACAGGGGCAGAGGTGAGGCAGATTTTTAAAGTCTCAAAAGCCTCAAGACATTCAGCAGAAAAGTCAAAGGGCGCATCCTGGTAGAGCAAGTGGCACAATGGTTTAGCAATTTTGCTGAAGTCTTTGATGAACCTCCTGTAGAATCCAGCATGCCCAAGGAAAGATCTGATTTGTTTGACTGTTCTTGGAGGTGGCAAATTTGCAATGAGGTCAACTTTGGCCTTGTCTACCTCAATTCCATCTTTAGAGACTACATGGCCCAACACAATTCCTTGTGTTACCATGAAGTGACTCTTTTCCTAACTTAAGACCAAATTGCTCTCCTCACATCTTTGTAAGACCAGATGGAGGTGTTGTAGACATTGGTCAAAGATATCCCCATCCATAAAAATTTCTAAAAATTTGTCAATCATATCAGAAAAGATGGTATACATACACCTCTGAAAGGTGGCTGGGACATTACACAGTCCAAAAGGCATCCTTTTGTAAGCAAGGGTGCCAAAAGGACAAGTAAAAGTAGTTTTCTCTTGATCAAGAGGGTGCACAGGGATCTGGTTGTACCCTGAGTACCCATCAAGAAAAGCGAGAAAAGCTTTCCACCAACTTGTCCAAAATTTGATCAATAAAGGGAGAGGGAAGTGGTCTTTTTCCGGTCTTGGAGTTGAGTTTTCGATAATCGATGCAAACTCTCCGCCGGTCTCCTGGCTGGTCTCAACTCTCCGCACTCGGCCAGGATCATCGTTGCTGCATTTCTTAGGTACCACTTGGATTGGTGCCACCCATTCAGAATCAGAGATGAGGTAAATTACCCTAGCATCCAACAATTTAATGATTTCTTTCAGGACCACTTCCTGCATGTGAGGATTCAGTTTCTTCTGCATTTTCCTGGAGGGTGTTGAGCCCTCCTCTAGATGAATCCTATGCATACAGATTGATGCATCAATCCCTCCTAGATCAGTAATGGTCCAGCCAATTGCTTTCTTGTGCTTCCTCAAAACTGTTAGCAATTCCTCCTCTTGCTCACTGGTAAGAGAAGAGGAGATAATTACAGGAAGTTTTTCGTCTTTCTCGAGGAAAGTATATTTCAATGTCTCTGAAAGCTTCTTGAGCTCCAGATCAGGGGCTTGTTAGATGGATGACAGGATTGGTGATTTGTTGGTTGGAGGAAGGGGCAGCAATGTAGGTTTCTAATTGGAATGCTGCACTAAGCCCACAGAAGACCTCAATGGGGACATGTCTTCTAGCATTAAAGCTAGGCTTCCTTCCTCTACCATGTTCCAAACTTCAGTTAAATTTGTGACAATATTGTCCCACTTCAACAGAGTGGGCAGTTCTTCTTCAACAACTTCTTTTGGTACATCCATTCCAAAGCATTCCTCATTGTCCAGCTGAGGGTACTTTGCACTGTTGTACACATTAAGCTCAACTTTCATATGTCCGAAAGTGACCTCCATAATCCCAGACCTGAATTGAATGCATGCATTGGCAGTGGCCAAGAATGGTCTGCCCAGAATAACAGGTATCGGGGATGTACTCTTGTTGCAGCCCATGTCCAAAATAAGGAAGTCTGTAAGGTAGAAGAACTTGTCTACCCCCACTAAGACATCCTCAACCACTCCCATGGGTTTCCTCTCAGACCTATCAGTCATCAATAGAACAAGGCTTCAGCTCCCCCAAACCTAGTTGCTGATACACACTGTATGGCAGCAGGTTAACACTGGCTCCAAGGTCTAAAAGGGCCCTTCCAATCCTAAGGTACAGATCTAGCAATCCTAAATGGAAGGGGATTTAAGGTCACTATAATTTAAATCCTAAGGTAACTTAATGTCTAAACAACAGAAAGGGTTCAGAAAGAGGATGGAGTGTGAGAAAATAAATATAAAAGGGTGAGAAGTATGCTATTAGGTACAGATCTGATGGGTCTTATAACTCAGACTCAGATTTGCTGCTATAGAAGTCTTGTCCAATAGCTACATTATCACCAAAGAGGAGAAATAATCCAACTCACCCTTGTGTCATGATCCAATCCCTTATGGCTATAACCTGTCCACTTAAATGGTCACAGACTATCCAATAGGGGAACCACAATTCAGAGATGAGTCAGAACAAGATTATCATTGTAGGCACTACTTCATCTAGGCTATAAGCTCAAGAATCCATAAGAATCTCAACCTCTAAAGTTCTGTGAGTGGGGCTAGGCCTACAAAGTGCACGAGCCTGGACACACAGGACCAGCAAGACTTTGAGTACTAGCTTTTAAGCTTGGTTGTTCACTGCTTTAGAAAGACAGCAGTGATCCAAAGAATGCCAACCTACAATCTCTGACCGTCAGATCTGCAATCTGATGGTGGGTCTATACAAATACATGGGAGTTTGTCTCTGCACAATCTCTCACAAGGCTACAAGCACAAGTGCAGAGAAGAAGAATCTGTCTTAGTTATGTGGATTGGCCTCACCCTAGGGCTATAATTTGTCCACTTGAATGGTCACAGACTATCCACAGAGGTTATCCTCCTCACAGTGGTCTAAGACAGAACAAGAATATTACTGCCACCACCATGTTCACAAGGCTACCAGCTCAAGCTCTCATAGGGATTCAGATTTAGTGGATCCTGTGATGGGGGAAGGCCTGCAATGTGCCTAACCTGGACACACAGGTCACTTGGGTCTAAATAAAACCTTAAAAGCAATCCTCCATTGCTTACAATACAACTTAGCAATGGAGGATCTCAAGGCAGCAGCCTTGTACAGAACAACTCACAACAAAAACACCATCCCATACATGCAATAAATCTTATTACAAAACTCCACTAAAAACTATACCATATAATCATACAAAAGGCATAGCCAGCAAGTGCTGGACTATGGAGAGAAAGAAAAAAAAAAAAAAACTCCTAAACCCTAACCTTAGCCTACTGTAATTCTACAGTCGGTTTTAAGAAGAAGCACAAAAGTCAAGAACAAAAGTCCCTTAAACCTAAGCTAGGCTTAGGCTTATATAGCAGTCGGTTCTCTCTGAATTAGGGTTAGGAAAACCCTAATTTCATTAATGCAATTATGGCCCATTCTTGTCCCTTAGATGCCTCGAGGTATGTGTACGGAGATTGTAGCATTGGAGTGCGTGCCCTAATTGCTGGAGATTCCCATATTGCCCTTACAGAAGTGGGGAGAAGTTTAGAACCTGATCCTCGCTGAGTAGAAAAGATTTATAGATCTTACCGCGTGGTAGAATTGGCGTCGCGGGGTTGCTTTGACTTGAAGCTCTTGCAGTCGCGGGGTTGGTACTTTGATCATCGTGGGAATGCTTTGGTCTTCGCGGGATTGGTCTTTGCATTTGAATGGCGCGAGAATGGCGCACGTAGTTCGTTCCTTGATGAATCCTGTGGCGATCCTCTTGAAGAGGACAAAGTACATAGGCTTCTGGATCGCGCGAGCAGTTCCTTGAAAGTATGTGTCCCGCGACCATTGCCCGACAGCCGCGCTCTGGAATGCCTGAAGCTCTCTCTATTCAGTGAATCGCGTGAAGGTTGAAAACTCATCTCTTAGAGCTGTGCGAGTGCTTCGCGAGCGCTTAAGACTCAATACCTTTTTAACCCAGAATACCTTAAAAACTTTCTAGCCTTACTCATGACCAAGATATATCCTTGAAGAAAGCCCTCTTTAAAGTCTATAAGCAGTCACGATATCCATTGAGTTAGGCACGAGCCAAGCTGTAAGACAACCAAAGAATTTCATTCAGCCGGCTATGGCGGAATCGACGTCCATGTCGTGGCCTTCGAAAAAAAAGAAGAAAAAGAAAATTCAAATATAAGTTCAAAACAGAATGGATGTGGTGAAAACCTGAAAGGACGCCATGGGTAAAAATAGCAAGCTTATGCGGACCGGGTGAAAACCGGAAAAGGCGCCTGAGATAAAAATGAAAAAACCTATGGACGTAGTGAAAACCCAAAAGGATGCTACGGGTAGAAAAGAAGATTATAACGGGCACGGCGAAAACCCATCTTGGGCGCTGTAAGTAAAAAAGTTAAGAGAAAAAGAAAAGGAGAAGAAGAAAATCTTCAGGTATTACCTTGGTTACAATTCTGAATTATCTTGTCGCCAATCGGATCACTCATGTTAGCTCAAATCAGGTCCTGATCAGGTATATCTTCATACTGCACTGTCAAACGTATGACCCGAGGTAAGGGGAAAATGTTAATTCAATTTGAAGGGATAGACATTCCAACCTTGGAAATTCTTGAGCCTCACCCAGATCCAACCTTGTGAATAGGTTCGACTATGCTAAAAAAGGACCCGTCATCTTATCCATGGCTAAGACATCAAAACAAAAAGAGAGGCAAGGAAACCACTTTTGCCAAAGATAATAAATTTTCCTTTCCCATTTTCATACGCACACTATGTGCACCACCATCGGGCTAGGAAACCACCTTTGCAAAAGATAATAAATTTTCCTTTCCCACTCTTACGATCGCACTATACACTTTCCATCTTGAAACGTTCAAAAACAAAAAAAATCAATCAACCAAAAGGAGGAGAAATGACACTTTTGTAAGATAATAGATTTCCTTTTTCATTTACAAGTTCAGATTTTTGCTTCCACATCTCCAAAATAACGATGTGATGTCTCGCTTCCCCTTCCTTTTTACAAAAATTGAAAAAGACGACAAAAACATAAAGAAATATCTATACCCAAAAAATTATATATCTAATAGTGGTTTTGATGCCCCCTTTTATGGTTTTGATCTATGCAAAAAGATATGTGCAGGATGGAATCAACGACCTAACTCACGCTTCAGGGCATGAATCTTTGCACGTAAAACATCCTCCCGAACATACCGCTCTATCATTCAACGGCCATGAAGACTCCTATATCATTTTCAGGAGGCATTAGTAGCACCAAGAGCGTCATCCAAGGCTCCTTCTAGATGAAGAACCTCATCTGATGTACCAATTTTGACACCCCAAAACTCGTGCCATCAACACGATCCTCTAGGCCGTGCCCCACAGATATGTATGGAACATTGGTATAACAAGCAACCATAAAGAGATAAAGTAAAAAATTACATAAAGCGGAAAAAGTTAATATGCCCAGCTGGCACGTACAAAAGACAGTTCTACTTTCATACCACTGCATGAACAGAGAACCGATTCGAACCATCGATGATAAACAGATCACCCCAGATGGTTCGCCAAAAGAAATAAATCAATTTAATTATATTGTTTATCAAAAATAAAGGCTTGATATACCAAGCCATACAATCTGCTCTCAAAACTACTCTCTATCAAATTACACAGCAGAGTCTCCTAGAAGAAGTACTCGGGAGGAGGCTACAACTCATCCCCAGGCACGTAATCCGAATAACTCGGATCTACGTCTCTCGAAGCCTCGGCCGCTGCTAACAATGGACCTGCGACGTATAGTCTAAAGGGTGAGCTACATCTTAGCTCAATAGGGAACAACACAATGAACATATAAGTCAAAATCTCACATACATTCCATGATATTCTAAGCATGATGTGTCTATGCATTTTGCTAGAAAACAGTTTAAAGATGGCAATTTGCATTCAAGTTTACTAGTAGTTTGCATGTTTTTACATTACTGTTGATTTATCATAAATGACACTGAACAGGCCTAAAGCAAAAACTTAAATCTTCAACTTAAGTAATCCCCGAGCAATATAGCATCGAGCCCTAATGGAATACCCACCATCGTCGCTTAAATAGACAGTTTTTATATGTATTCCCTGGGAATACTACCCAAGCCCCTTCTCAATAGGCGGCGGGGTTAAATCTCATCTCAACATCCCTGGAATGTGCTTACTGTGTACTGATAGACCTCCGCACTGGGGTACGGATTAGCCGCCGTACCGGTCACGGATATCCTGCCGAGTCAGTCGTGGGTATCCCACCACGTCGGTGGGGTATTCTAAACAAACCTCAAATAACAAAAATAACATGTGCTTTACATATAGTTGTTCACCGTGTTAAGTGCTATCTTATATCAGTTAGGCCTCAACAGTATTTATTCAATCTTATTTACATCCCTGGGATGTCTAATTTACTCGCATCACCTTGATGCCTTTATTACTTTCTCATCCCCTGGGGATGTCTCATTCTCTTTTGATTACTTGATCTTGGTTACTCGCATCACGCAGATACTTTTATCACATTCTTGGTGTCACACACGCACCCTTTTCACAAAGATTTACATAGATAAAATAATTTCAGTTTGAGTTCTATATCACTACATACATGCTCTTGCAATTAAAGTATATGTTCAAGGTGTTCCCTACCTCAGGTCTCCGAAGGTCCAAGCATCAAGGTTCCACGCGGCTCCTTGTGCTCGCTTTCACACGTACCACCTATGGTACATCACAACACATACAATACATCACTAAAGATGTAATAAAGAAGGTCCTAGACCCTCCATGAATCTCAAGGTCAAACTAGAAAGTTTAGTAAAACTGCCAAAGTCGATTAATCGATTCCCAAAATCGATTAATCAAAACCAAAATCGATTAATCGATTCCCAAAATCGATTAATCGTGATCTAAAATTGATTAATCGATCCCAAATTGATTAATCGAAATCCCTAGCATAGTAAATTCGATTCTCAAATTGAGTGGTCAAAATTTTGAAATTGATTAGTCGATCCCAAATCGATTAATCAAAATTCAAAATCAATTAATTGATTTCCCAACTCGATTAGTCAATTTCCCCAGGTCTTGTTTCTCCTGCCACTGGAGGTACCCAGTCGATTCCTAAATCGATTAATCGACCTTCAACTTCGATTAATCGATTAATCGAAATCGGGCCTCCTTGACTTTTCAACTTTGGACCAAAATCGATTAATCGAATCTCACTATTAATCGATTTGATTTAGCCCTTTCTTCGTTTCTTTCCAAATCCATTCTTTTTCTTTTTCCCCCTTTTTCTAAGTCTTTACTCTACCCTTTTGAACTATATTGACTAAATCTTAACCATCATACATCTATGCATTTAATTCTAATAAGACTTACCTCAAGAATCCCTTTAAAGGATTGATTTGTTGGGTTTGATGGCTAGGGTTCCAGCTTTTGCTTTAACGATTCTAACGCGTTGAATCCAGCGATTAATGCTCAATCTTCCTCTTGATTTACATTAATTCCTAGCTTCAATAACTCCTCTTGGTTCCTCTCTCTCTCTCTTCTTAACTCTCTCTTCAGCCACCAAACAAAAGAAATTTTAGGGTTATTAAACCTTTATATCCTCCTTCCTATTTCGGTGTTAAGCGCATACACCCGAGATAAGTGTACTTGTCTCTAATTTAACACCCTACACTACACTTAGGTCACATTCGCATCACGTAAGTTCATCATTCCATGAGTTCATTGTTTGACCATCACTTGGTCAACCCTATGACCAATTGGCATGGATCCCGAGGTCAAAGTTCAACGCTCAATTTTTTGGGATATTACACTCACACTATTGCTTGTGCAGGACTCGCTTCTCATCTATCAATAGCTCAATTCGAGTTCGAAGCATCGACTCCTTCTTTGGCCAAGGTTCCCCTACATCACTACTCTCTGCGTGGTCCAAGCAACAAGTAGAGGGCCTTTCAGATATTAGTCAAGCCTCATACTCTTGAGAGGTCAAAATCAGATTCCCCTGTTCCAGATCATACATGTGCATCAACTAATGCATTTCCCAGAGAGCGATTATCCTATCCAAGTCCCCAGAGGACCCCTGAGAGAAAATCAAGTCACATAGGGGTGGTTTTATCGCACAGGGCACCTGCTAAGAACAACCAAACTAGCGCAACACCCGAAATGGGAAGTAGTAGGTGCTGCTGGTCAAGCCTAGAAGAGTGATGCCCTCGTAGTCTCCAGATCGAACTATTGGAAAATCCATGCCTAACTAGGGAATCCTCCACACCAATTTAGCCTCAGTCAGCCAAAGCTTTAGCTCCTATATATTCCCCTGTGGTAGCTTGTGGCATCGACCCAAAAAGCAGCGAATCGCCTCACCACGAACCATATAGAAGCGGAGCACGGGTCCCAAAATAGTGAGATGCTCCCCAAGGCAGACCTGTAACAGAATAGGGCATCCCTGAAGGCACTCAACCTTGCCCAAGGCAAAGGCGTCAAGGCAATGGTAAAGCTCTGCCAAAACTAGATGCATTACGAAACGACCTCCCTCAAGCTCGGTCAGAATGTCGTAAAGTGCTAAAGAAAAGCTCTCCCCTCCAGTGAAGAAAAGGACCTTTGAGAGAAGACAGAGAGCAAAAGCGTTTACGTTGTAGATATTTCTAACCGGCAATTTTTGGAGGCTTTCGTCGCAAAAAAGTCTCAAGAATTTTATCAAACACCTGGTGGGCCCACCCACAAGGCTTTTCTCATAATCAGCTTTCTTCAAGCCCAATGTCGTGTGGACGGCTTTAGCATTACCCGATTTCGGCACTACCCTGGCAAGGCTTCTATGCAACTTCAAACCCAATCGCCGGGAGAGCTCCTTAAGAGTGGGAGTTAACTCACGGTTCCCAAAACGGAAGACATGGCTATTCACTTACCAAAATGAGGCCGCTGCATAGATAAGATCCCAAAGCGGATGAACTTCAAGAAAAGAAGAGAGACATGCCAATCCGAGCTGATCCAAACCCGCAAGCTCGCTCTCGCTCAAGCTTTCAAGCTATATCATCAGGAAACTGGGCCCCACGCCCAAATATGGAAGTATAAAGGTCCCGGACCCCCCATGAGAGGAGGGGTTTGGAAAGTAGGTCCATGGTCAAATACACATAGGAGTAGGAATCACATTTGCAATAAGAAACACATCTTTTAACAACTAAATGCAAAATCCCTAACCACATTGGCATAAGATCATAGGAATTTTAAAGGAAAAGGGTTTTTGGAGTGATTACCTTGGTGAGAGCTTGAACCCTAGGTCTGGCACGGAATACACATTCGATTGACGATAACGATGCCGGCTCAATGTCGAGGTTGTGATTCAGATCAAGGAAGCACAAGGCGGAACTCCTGTTTCGGTTTGGAGAAAGGGAGAGAATTTTTTTGGAAAAAATAACCCTTTTTTGGGTTCCCGGGCATCCCCGACCCTTTTAAATCCTTTTTCGGCCTAGCGTATGTAATACATATGCTAAGCCTAAGAGACCCCCAATTTGGCCTAGCTAATATAATACATACGCTGGGCTTACTTTTAGCTCCCAATTGAACTTTGTTTTCCCTTTTGGGATGGTCTGGCGGGCAGGTTTTGATGGCTAGGTCCATAGGGGGCACATGTCCTAAGAAGCACATCGACTTCCATTCAATCCGCTTGGGTATTGTGGTAAAATAAAACGGTTGGGTACAGGGAGCACGGTCAAAATCCCCAAACAAACATTGAAAAAAAAAAAACACAAAAAAAATAAATAATATATATATATATACATTTTATATATGAAAATAAATACATAAAAAGCAAAATAACAAAAATAGGTGACTTACCAGAAACGGCACACACTCCCAAAAAGTGTTGCGACATCAATTCTCTCCGCTCAGGTAGTTGTGCTAAATTAACTTCGGAATCGATGGGTTCACCCAAAAATCCCGAACCCTACCTCGTGTAGGGGCACCCATGCCCGATCAAGTGAGACAATCAATGCCTCATATGATTGGGCATAATCCGTGGATCTTCACTTCTTTGCATTGCACCAATTCTTAAGTATAGGTCAATAACCCCCCTGCTCGCTAGGCTGTTATATTCAGAATGAAATTTGAACATCGAACATCATCAATCATCTCGAGAAGCGAAATTTTTTCCAACATATTTGGGCTTTCACAACTCGCACCATCTCGGTTATGCCTAGTAATGTCGCTAAGCGCTTGGGGACCGATAGCCTTGAGGAGCGGACATTTTTCCCAATATACAGAGCTTTCGTATACTCACCATATTACCACCAAATGTTTGAAGTTCATTTTGAATATGGCATACTCGTCAGTGTTGCCTTGGGCCTCTTCGAATGTCTTTTTCTTTGGCGTTCGATCATTAGTGATTGGACACCAAAGAGGGGCATATGTAGACACCAAAATTTGGCCCAAGGCCTGATCGAAACACACTTCAAGAGAGGTGCAACCCTCGAGCTTCCGAGTCATCCCAAAACCCTTAGGAATCATCCCAAACCCTTAGGAATCAACCTTAGCCTCCCTAGACCCATTAGAACCCTTTCTGGACCCGTTCTGAGCCCTCCTGAACTGTGGTTGGAAAGAGGAGTGCTAAAATTTATACGGATCTCTGCTAGAGCGGAGTCATATACCAATAGAAGGAGGATGTTCCCAGCTTTCCAATGAGCCAAAAATCATCTCAATCGGAGTTATATATCAAAAGTTACAGCAATTTGAAATTTGGGCAGAAATGCCTAAATTTGGCTGAGCGTATGTAATATATACGCTAAGCCAATTTTTGGCACGCTAGGCAAAATTGACCTTTCTATGGACCCTACAATGGGTTATGAACCTCCAAGTTTCTCAGGAATATTATTCCAATAACTAGCGTATGTAATCCATACGCTAGGCATAGGAACAACGATTTTTGAGATTTTTGCCAGATTTTGAAATTAAGGTTTGACTTATTGATCACCCCATCCATTGGGGTTGGTTTTGTTGAGACTGTTGCACCCCCACTAGTCTTCTCTTTCACCCTTTTTCCATTTAGAAGACTAGCCTATCATCTACCATTGAAACCTAATTCTCACATATCTAAGCTCCCAAAATCCTAGGAAACATTATATTGGGGATTACCTAATTGCTAATCTCATTAGCTCTTAAGTGTCCCCTTATCCACGCCTTTCTCTATAAATAGAGAGGCACCCCCCCCTTGCAAATGGTTTGAAAATTTTTCCAAAGAGAGAAAAAAATTAAGAGATTTCTTTCCCCCTTTGGTGCACCAAACCCATATAAATTCCAGAATTCTAAAACATCCCTTAGACCCCATCTTCCATCAAAGATCCCTTAGTTTAGTTGAGAACTATCCCCTAGCTCTCTTCCCTACCTCTTAGCCATCAAGCCTTAGGAGTTAGAACCCATCCTTCAACCACTCAAGCTACCAGATTCTCTCCAAGTGCACCTACGCGAAGGTCCATAGTTGTGCTACAAGGGCCCGAGAGCTATGGCTCTCCCCTCTCTCACTCTACCTTCTTTGCTTTTTCTCTATCCATGAACTTACGTTGTTACGCCGCCAAAATCTCGGTGATTGTGGGGGGCGTAAGTAGGATTAAAGTGCCTTCGGACAAGAGGAAGCGATTCCTTTTTATTGTTAGTTTCCTTTTCATTTGGCCATAAGTAGAGACCGCTCACAAGTGGGTTGATCGGGTGCCTAACACCTTCCCGATCGATAACTGAAGCCCCTACCCAAGAGCCTTTGGCATTATACCGGTGAATCAGAGTCATATTTAGCACTTCGATGCATTTAATATTGATTTAGGTTTCTCGAAACACCAAAAGCTCTGGGTGATGACTCTAATTTTATTAAGAGCGCATTGTCGCGACGGACTCACGAGAGCCCAGGGTTGCACATATAACTAATATAGGACAATGTTATATGGAGGGCAAATTTTATGCAAACAAAGTACATGCGGCTAAAGTGATAGGGGCTCAATTAATGAAGGTTGTAAGCCATTCGTTGCACCACAATTAATGCAGGATGGTGCAACCAGTCACGTTGCGCCACAATTAATGCAGGTCAATGCAACAATTAATGCAGGTCGATGCGCACGATGCACTTAAACAAATTTGTTCTCTTATAATTTTCCTAATTAATAATTTGAAGAAGCACCACCTTGGTCTCCATGAAAGTCAGATGCTAGAATTTTAAGGACAGTTAAATACCCATCAAATTAAACTATAGATGAACGAAGTAGAAAAACAAAAGAGAGAATCAGAGGAACAATTTGTCTTTACAATCTGTTTTTAACTAAACCAATCAAAATTTTTTTTTTAAAAATCCCATCAAACAGAAATCACAAAGAGCGTTTCTTAAATCTTGTAATTAATCTGTAGACCTTCTTCAACTCTTCCCTTTTTGAAACTCACAGACGGCCTGTTGATCATCGTCTTCTCTCTTCTCTCTCATTGCTTGAGGACTTGAACCTGATAATCATATAAAGCTTTTATTTTTTGTCTTTATCATGAGGCAGTGCCCACAACTAAACCATGTGATCCAAAGATCTCACCCCATGGTGGTCCTCACTAGCTCGTTCCACTTCCCAATCAACATATAGTGTAACAACCCAAATTTTTTGACTTTATTTTGACGGTCTTAGATGTTGTACCACATCGTGCACGGTGTTAACGCTCCACATCGGAACCCACCATCATTTTAAAAAATTCTAATTTTTCCTATATCAATATTGAATTCATTGCGAAGTGCTCGTCGATACGATTCCAATGATATATAATTTGTCAATTTCTAACAAGAATATAAAAATTATGTCTGTTTTAAGAGATAAAACAAGTCAAAGGGTGTAACTATAATTTCGGGAGAAAAACACCATTTGCTTTGATGTTGACAAAACCTTTTCTCAAGCTTCTTGCATTTAAAAGGTCCTATTTTATTAAATCCTTTACAAAAAGTCTGAATTAAAATTAACATAAAACTTTCTATCATTATAAATAAAATTTTAAAAGCTCTCTACTCTCTATAATTAGAAATTATTCTCTCCCAAGACTTAGAAGCGACACCTTGAGCATAAACCTTTCCAACTGAATAAATGAGATCTATCATTCATGCTTCAAGAGGTGAGTACCCATCAATCCATCTTATTCTTCTAAGATCTCGTTACGTAGGGTACATTCGATCGCACATTGATGGGTTTACAAATCTTATTGAAACTTTAATATATCATAAATTAATAGATCTCAGATGTTTAATTATGATGTACCCGCTTTTAACACATTTTTTTTTAAAACATGAATACTAGAAAACCGAACGTCAGTCATACATATCATGATCCTAATACGAATTTACTTGGTACATCCACACGGTCGAAAATCAAAGCGTATATCATATCATCAATGACAAAACTAAAAATTTCCTTTCTATCTTTGAGCGGTAGCCTAATAAATTTAAAACTACCGATGATGGTCACCATCACCTAAACAAATGCGTACAAAATGTATATACAATACAAATTTTAATTCTACTAAGTTTTGTGAATATACCAAGTCTAAAGTCCAAAAGTCACTTGACCAAGTCCAAAATCAATGATTTGCAAGATCCTCTTCAAGCCTGATCCAGATCTGCACCTGTAATGTATAATCGGGGTAAGCTAATAGATTAAGCTCAGTAGAAGAAATTCAAATATAATTCACATCCTATCATTGAAATGCATAGATTCAGTGATAGAATTTTAAAATAATTTTGTGTCAAACAGAGTTGTAAATATTATATTTTCATTTTTAACAAAAAGCGAAGCGCAAACAGAGCATATCGAAGACGAACATAGATAAGAACAATACATATCGAAAAACAGATACATATCGAGAATAATATATATGATAAATAAGGATACTTATAAAAACTAAACATAGTTGGAAACAAAAGCAAATCGAGCGAATATATCAAAACAGAAACATGTTAGAGTCGGAGACATATCATGATGAGAACATAACAAAACAGAGCAAACATATCATCAAATCGAAGAATACGAGAAACGAGAACATATCAAGGAACATAACATATATATCCGAAAGACAAAGCTGCTCATAGCGGGAACAAGGTAAAATCTCAGGACTCAACCCCTCTTTGCACACAAAGTATAACCAATTCATCTCATAAGCGGGGAACAGAAACACACCTATATATATATAAGAAGGCCAAAGCATCCCATAGCCAGAACAAGGTTGTCACCTTAGGGACTCAACCCCTCTTTGCAAATCTTGTATAACTAAAGCACAATCACATATGCATCTCGTATACAGGGAATAAAATATATAGATAGAACATATCATGAAAATAACATACCATTGGGCCAAAGCATACCATAGCGGGAACAAAGTTAAAACTCCAGGGACTCAACCCTTCTTTGCCACTTGATTTCAGATTCACATAGTTCTCAATTCAAAATTCTAAGCAGAAACATAAACAGATTCGAAAACGGAATGGAACACAAACAGATTAGATGGTAAATTTCTCCTACCTTAAGTTTGGAGTCGCACGCAAGAGATCAATGCTAAGGTCTCTATGTATGGCCTCCACTCCCAATCTACATCATGTATAAAATAAGGTATCAAGGATTGATTCTAATTATTAATAACTTTGACATATTTAAGTGTCTCCTCAAAACCGAGGTAGAAATTGGGCAAGTTCGTGCTAACTCAGAATTTGACTCAACTTATCGCTCAATTTTGACCCTTAAAACATTTGATTTATGAGTTGGTTAATTCATAAAATTACAGAGTTCATTTTCTTCTTTCCAACTCTTTGAGAATTGCTTCAATCGGAGTTCGGAGTAAAAAGTTATGGCCAAAATATTGAAGCTGTGTCGGCACTTTGGTCAAAATGTGCTAACTCGAAACTCGACTCAACATTCTATTCAATTTTGACTATCAAAATATTTAAATCATAAGTTGATTAATTTATAAAAGTTGTAGAGTTCGTTGTCCTCTTTCTAACTCTATAAGAATCATGTCAATCGGAGTTCAGAGTAAAAAGTTATAACTAAAATACCGAAGTAGTATCGGCAAACTCAGTCAAAATCGAACGATCAATGTTCAAATCCAATCGATCGATTTATCCAGTAAATTTCACTTTTCTGTTCTATAAAATCCGATCGATCGATTTCCAAATCCATCAATTAGTTTTGACAATTTTAGAAACCCTTCGGGCTTCGTCTTCTTAAATCTAAAATACCTAAAACTCAATGCACGCATCCCCATTCATTCATACATCAAATCTAAATAATATTCACACTATAAAACATAAATCTTACCTTCTAAAACTCGCAAAATCGGCGCACACGATGGACGACCCCGATCATGGCAATATCCACGCTTCTCTCAAATCCGTGATTTCGAAACCCAATCTTCTCTCAATCCAAAAGGGGTGAAATCAAGGGTTAAATTTCATGGTTTGCACCCAATAAATTTGTGATATCCTTGTGATCATATGGCTTTGCAAAAGAGGGTTTCAAATTAGGATTTTAGAGAAAACAATACCCTCATTCTTCACGGATTACGATCACATCGATGATCGTCGGTCTCTCCTGGCACACAAACACTAAGAAGTCAAATTCATCAAAAATTAACGGTGTCGATTCAACGTTCGTGATGGTTCACACCAACAATTGCTCAAGCTCTCTCTCTCTCTCTCTCTCTATAAACCCAAAACCCCAATATTACAACGGTGTTAGCTTCCAAAGGAAGCTTTGCTTTTTTTAAAAAATTTAGAAAAGGATCTTTTCCTTGTAAAACCCATACACCCATTTGGGTGTTAGCCTTATCTCTATGGTTTGTTCCAAAGATGAAACCTATACACCTAAGCAAGATGTTTCTTACTACTCAAATAATCTTTGGTTCGATGTTAAGCACATACACCTAAACAATGTGTTAACTATTATACGAATTAAACTTTTGGTTCGGTGTGGGGCTTGCACACCCAAACTACTTATCCAATGGATTCGATGTTAAGCTATAACACCAAAGCAAGGTGTTAATCTTATCCACTTGATTTAACTTGGTGTGAAGCTCTAACACTCAAGTTGTATATTTGTCACACATTCTAAGGTTCAAGTTAAGATCCAAAGTCGGCCCAACTGGTAGGCTCAAATAGTCGGCCCAACTGGTTGGGCCAAATGGTCGGCCCAATCAGTCGGCCCACATAACTCAAACAAGTTTTAATAATCTATATCGATTTATTCTCTATAGACATTTTGCCTCTAGGTATACACACGCACAGTGTGTCGTCCCAGGCGCACCCATTTAGTCAGTGTGTGCGGGTTCAAAATTTGGAGATGTTATATTAATATTACACTTTCCCTTGAAAGTTGCATGTTTTGTAAATCGGTTTATATTTTATTTTTCTTTTCAAATAATTCCTCTGTTTGGCTATTTAATATTTTATTTATTTAATCTTTAATATCCCTTAATTCTAATAAACATGTATATTTGATATTATGCCTACCCTTGAAGGTTACATGTTGTATAAATTAGTTTATATTTTGTTTCCCTTTTCAAATAATCCATTTGTTTGACTATTTAATATTTTATTTTTCTATTAGGTTTGCCTATTAAATATTTTTTTATTTTTTTATTAGGTCTTTTTATTTACTATTTTATTTTATTTTAGATATATATATATATTTAATATTTTACTTTCTATTAGGTCTATATATTTAATATTTTATCTTCTTCTAAAATCTACATATTAATTAAAAATGACTATCCTTAAGTATGATAAATCTACATATTTAATATTTTATTTGTGTATTAAAGTTGTATGATTTATAAGTCGGTTATATTTTATTTCTTTTTTCAAACAATCCCTTGTTTAGCTATTAATATTTTAGTTTGCTAATAGGCCCAAAAATTTAAATTATATTCTTAATTTATTTACAGGAAGAATAGATTAGTAAATAAATTTCAATATTAAAAAGTGTTGGTAATGTCACCACCATGAACTTTCGAGTCCGAACTCAAGACCTAACTTGAGCTCACGAATGTCGATAAACTAGTCTCTGTATTTTAGCTATAATATTTTATTCCGACCTCGGATTGATATGATTCTTACGGCATTGGAAAGAAGACTTCGGGCTTTACAACTTTATGTGAAATAGCAATTTCACAAATCTAATATTTTAGAGGTTAAAATAAAATAATAAGTCGGGTTCAGTTAAATAACCTAAGGTAATTTTTATTTTCTAATTTTCATTATCAAAATTTTGTGTATATTATATCTTATAGTCATGATAAATCATAACTTAGAAATTATAAATATTATTCAATTTAGTTATCCAATTATATATATATATATATATATATATATATATATATCAATTTGATCACTTCAATGTGACCTCTTCGATAGCATGAAGAGTTAGAAATTCGATATCTCATGAAAATTGAACTCTAACCTTCACATTATTGAAATCACACTTATAAGTACCTTATTTTATATTTGTATTGAGGTGATGTGAATATATATATATATATATATATATATATATATATATAATCTGGATGTAAACCTTTTCTGTACGTATGATATTTCGGTGCTTTTATCTTGATCATGTTATACGAGTTATAGATAAGTTAGGTCATATGTATGTAAGAGTATGAGATCATGTCTACGCTTGGGCGTGGTGATTCACTGAGATGGTATTGAAGTAAGGAATATATCGTATTCATATATCTTACAACTTATGATGATATAGAATATCATGATGAGTCAGGTAAGTGTGAATTCAGTGTAGTCTTGTCTAAGGTGGTATATACGGCGACCCTATCACCCCGAGTTCTAATATGAGAGGATATGATATGAGTTATGATATAAGATTCGGCCCTTGGGCCTTAATTGTAGTGAGATCTCTTAACGGTCACGTGAAACTTGAAATATAGGTGTTCATGTATGGATGCAACCCCTCTATAATTGTTTATAACTTTTATGATAGAGAGGTCTTTTTATTGTCGCACGAAGTACATTCAGGTTACTATGGAACCTCATATTTTAGAAAACGTGATTTAGTGAGGTTATCCCACTATGACTCGTCCTTGAATTAAGATTGTAAGAGTATGGTACAAGTATGAGTATGAGGTAAGATAAGTTATGAATACGATAATAAGACACCACTGTGCAGGCCAACAAAAGATTAAGAACTTAAATATGTACGTGTCGTTCATTGTGTAGCCATCGTAAGGGCAACAATGTCTTACAGCCGAGACGGGTCTCTGGGAGATCGTATCAATATGAGTGAGTATGAGTATAAGTATAAGTATGAGTATGAGTATGATATGAATTTTGTTTGACCATTATGTCTCCCAATTAGGTTGGGTGGGGAGTATGAGTAAGATAGGAAAGGCGATTAGATAGCATTATGATATGGTAGTATGATACTATGGTGACCCTCATATGGTAGCTTGAGTAGCGACTCTGGCTCAGATCATATAAGATTTATGAGTATGTTAGTTACGCCCATGTGATGTACAAATATATGTTTAAGAATAATAAGATATGTTATGTTATGAGGTATGGTGAGGTACGTTAGGATATAAGTGTCTAAATCATGGTCTTGTATTCTTTGTATCATATGAGCTCTACGATATGCATTTAATTTTGTCATTTTCTCTTTCAGATTTCTTTGTTATACTGTGTTTATCACTCACATGATGAACTCACAATACACCTGAGTAAAATGGGGTAGATTGGTAGTGTATCCCACTGAGTTTACATGACTGAGTAAACTCATCCCACGAAAATCCAACAGTTACAGGTGATTATATCGACGGCGCGACCACTAACTATAAGGACCTCAGTGTTGATTTTGATCCGAGTGCCGATTATTGATATTTGTTGACTCTGTACTGAGTTTAGTTTTATATTATTATTTTTGACTCTATGGTTTTTTGTGGATTTATTGGATTCATTGCTTTAATTCATATTTATGACTACCCATTTATTTCACCCTTATTTATTAGCTTTAACGAATTTTGTGGAACCAAATTTACGTGAGAGCTTTGATTATGTGTATGCCTGCTTAGCGTATTTGAGATGCGTAGGTCATAACTCAAATTTAGGCCCTCGAGATGGAATATAATTTGACTTGTGACATATAGCTTCCATGCTCTTCAACAACTTGAAACCGAGAGGCCACTCACCCTCTCATCTAGGAATACGATGTCACGATTCCTTCCTTCGCTCTCGCACTTGGAGCCTCTCAGTTTTTCTCAACAAAGGCAATATTTTTGCTTGACTTCCTTCTTGGTTAGCCAAAGACGATTATGATGAGCTTAGATATCTGTTTTAGTGAGTACCTTTTCAAAAACAAGTTTGGGGGTTGTGTAAGAGGCAAAGGGAGGAGGATTAGGGGGACATCAGATTGAGGTTAATTTGAGACTTTTGTGGTGGTGGAGGTGGTGGGTTTTCTTAAAGATCCGATGATGAGACTCTAACTAAGAGTCTTGGTGTTGTGGTGGTGGTTCTCTTCAGTCTTATTGCGAGGCCTTTTGGAGGGCATGAAATTGAATAATTCAAATTCTATAGGAGGAAGAGGACCCATCTTCCTCTTTAGGAAACAATAACCTACATTCTCCTCAACCACCAAAGTAGCAAAAGTTAACGTCATCATTCTTTCTACACAAACCATAACTCCTCTCGATTCTTCTTCATCCTCTCCTTTTTTCTGTGTTTCTTTCACACGAGCAGAGCAGTAGTGAGTGACTACTTAGCTTCTTTTTTCTCTTTCCGAGTCATCGACTGTAAGAGGGTGAAGGTATACTAGCAACTAACACTCAGTCACGAATTCAAGAAAATGGTCCAAATTGGTCACTTGGGACTCGATTTGTAAGAGGGTGAAGGTGCACTAGCAACAAACATGCTTGTTAGTGGGTGATTTGGCAACAAGCAGACTTGCCGAATCGAGTGTTAATAACAAACGGACTTGTTAGTACTCAAGTAATAGGTAATGCAGCAAACAGACTTGCAAAACCAACGCCATGATAAATGCATTTACTTGAATGTAAAATATGAGTAAGGGTGAATTAACAACAATCATACTTGCTAATATCCTCCAAGAAGTATGTTAGTGACAGACGTACTCAAGAACGTATAAAGTATCCCTAAAAAAATTTGTTAGTAGCAAATAGACCTACTAACCAGTTTGTGATCACCACCTATTGACATTTATCGACACTGTAGAATGTCACTAATCATGTAGTTTGGGGGATTGTGGATCGAACTCCTTGATCTGTGCCGAAATATAATCATATTTCATACCCTAATACCAACATTTGGTTATCTGATGAGGCTATCTGACGACTGTTGTGCAATTTTAGTAGTTTCACGTATTTTCGTTTGTTGGATTTTGCGAAAGCATAAAAGAGCATAATTAAGGACAATATGGGAGCATTGAACTATGAAGCCAACAGAAACACCAAAATCCGTGGAAGAATCGATTGATCCAACCATTGTTGAAGAAAGCTAAATTTGTCACATGTCTACCTCAATCGATTGAGATTTTGAATTCAATCGATTGATTTTTTGGTGGCTATTTTTCCACTTAGATATGAATTTGAATTCGATTGAATTCTATGACTCAATCGGTTGAGTTTAAATTTACTTAAGTCCACCACTTTCAGATTTTGAACTCAATCGATTGAATCTTGGAATTCAATCGATTGACTTGTTTATGGAAGGTTTTTAGTTTGAGCCTTATATAAATAAAATAGTGTTTAGGGTTTTGGAGAGCCTCTTTCGGTCTTCTTTTGGGGTCCCTTCTAGGCCTAATTTTCTTAAGTTTTCTCCTTAGTTTTTTAGTTTGTAGTTTTAGCTTTTAATAATTAATTTGTAATTAGGAACCAAAGCTTTGTAAGGTTCTGTATATTTTCCTAAAAGATCCGAGCATTTGATAATTAAAGAACATATTTGATGATTTCGGATTTGTGTCTTGCGTGTGGACTAGAGATGAACGGTTAAAATCGCTTATTCAAGGAGGAAGCGAGCCCTATATAAGTAGTTAATTTATTTCAATTCAATCATGCCTTTTTACAAATATTGAATCATATGGCTAATAGTTTGTGTTTATTGATACATCTTCGAATACTCATTTATAGTCGTCGATCTTGGTTATCGACGATAATAAATGGGTTATTCCACCTAGATTGATCTTGTAGATCGATATAGAATGCCGCCTAATTGATTATCATTATTGTGATACGTTATGTTTTTCGCATGATTCATGCCGTGATTGGATGCGTCATAGTATTGGGATAAGATATGTCGAATCAAATAATCATATTTCTCGAATCATTTTGCTTGTAGTAAAATGACGGTTAATATTTGTATTCCTTATTAGAATTATTGAATCGTATGACTTGAAGTTTGTGCCTATTGTTTATCATCGAATACTCATTTATAGTGGCTAATCTTAGTTCTCGTTGACAATAAAAGAGTCATTCCACCTAGATTGATCTTGTAGACCGATGAAGGATGTCGTACGATTGGATCTTATTGTTGTGATTTCATATTTGAGATACGTTATGCTTTTCTCATGATTCATGCCGTGATTGGATACGTCATAGTGTTGGGATAGGGTATGCTCGATCAATAATCACATTCTTTTCGATTCATTTTACTTGTAGTAAAAGGATGGTAAATAATTTGATATTGAAATGTGTGATTGATTGTTGGTAGAAAAATTATAAATCTAGGATTAACGGACTCTTTGATCATCTTTTCATCGTTGGCTAGTTATTCACTGTTTTCCTTGCATAAGTTTTATTTAGATCTTTTTATTTGTGTTTGTATAGTTGTTAGTCTTCATCATAGCAAACATCTCGCCTTTGGTACTTCCGTAGATTCATTTTGTGCTTCCGTGTGGGTTCAACACCCTTGATTTCACCGCTTCAATAGATCTTCCGACTTGCAAGAGTACATTTTAAAATTGATCACCCCTATACTAAACACCGATCTGCCGATTTTAGCAGCTAGTTGCCTACGCTTAGGTAATTTAGAAATCTAACCTAAAAATACTAAACTTAAAAAAGGTGTGGTGGCCGTTATGCATGGGTGGATCGAACCCGTTCCCGAGTACCCTCCGTTGGATCCTCTAGGCAAATAAGTTTAAAGGCTATAATGTTTTAAAATATGCAAGAATGGTGCGGATATAATTGGATCTAGGGTTAAAAATTTAGAAATGGGTATCTAAGGAAAAACTCTAGGGCTAATCTTATTTTCTTTGGAAAGTGAGAGAAATGATTAGACTCTGCGCCTCTATCATCCAAAACCTTCAGCTCCTTGCACTTCTTCTCATCGATCACCCTAAGTTTTTCTTCATCCTAAAATTAGCACAATGACCACATCAACTTAAAGAGAATTGGCCCGGCACCGGCGTTGTATCAAAGCATCAAAATTGTTTGCAACATCAAAATTGTTACTGCCAGCTTTAATATGTCATAAGGTAAAAGAACCGGTTTGCAGATCTAGACCTTTAAGATCTATTGAAGGAGCAGAGTTAGATGAGAGATTGCATATCGATAAATCAATATACTGCTTATGTTATTATTAACTTGCATTCTACTTGCCTCATGATCCAATTAGTTAGTCTTTGTTTGGAATTTCTAGTCTTGTAGTATAGGTAAGTCCATAGATTTGAAATTTTTGGGTTGTTCTAGAACTTTAGTTCAGGGAATTTTATATATTATTTTGACCAAACCATTTGGAGGCCATGCATGTGATCAAAATGATCATGCAAGGACATCCAATGGTCTAGATTTGATTAGCTAGATCAATACTACATAGTGTAGAGTTTCATGAGTTTTGCTTGGATTTTTGTGGTTTAAAATTGATTTTTTGTTTGAAAATTTTGAAATTTTCTGGAACAAAATTTGAACAAAACATTTGGAGGCCATGCGTATGATTAAAATGACCATGCAAGGCCATCCAATGGTCTAGATTGGCCAACTATGCTAAGGCCAACATAGAGTGGTGTTTTTTAAAAATTTTCTTGGACTTTTGTGATAGAAATTGGTTTTTAATTTGAAGCATTTCAATTTTCTGGAACAAGATTTGGACCAGCATATTTGGATGTCATGCATGTGATCAAAATGATTATATATGGTCATCCAATAGTCTAGATTTGAATTTTCCTTGGATTTTTGTAAGAAATATTGAGTTTTTGATTTGAAACTTTTAAATTTTCTGGAACATATTTTGACCAGAATGTTTGGAGGTCATGAATGTGATCAAACTGATCAAGCAAGGCCATCCAATGGTCTAGATTGGCTAATTAGGTTAAAGCCAACATAGTGTTGAATTTTCTTGAAATTTCTTAAATTTTTGTGAAGAGAATTTTATTTTTGATTTGAAATTTTTAAATATTCTGGAATAATATTTTGATCACGACATTTGGAAGCCATGTATGTGATCAAAATGATCATGCAAGGTCATCCAATGGTCTAGATTTGGTCAACTAGACCAAGACTACATAGGGTAGTATTTTTCTTGAATCTCTTAAATTTTTGTAAAGAAAATCTGATTTTTTATTTGAAACTTTTAAAGTTTCTAGAATGAATGTTTGACCAGCATGATTGTATGTCAAGCATGTAATCAAAATGATCATGCAAGGCCATCCAATGGTCTAGATTTGGTCAATGATGAAATATGTTCATCATAGTGTAGAGACTTGAAATTTTATATTTTATACCTCTATACTATGCCACTTAGATTAAATGGATCTTATGGGTAGTATCCATGTATTTTGTAGATGAATTTAGATGGTTGTGATATCAGGGAATTACTATTTTTATCACAAATTTTAAGGTGAAATGAGTGGCTATAGATGCATGTAATAACTAGAATGCTATGTGTATAGATTCCAGTAATGTCATTGCTTTGCATAATATGTTAATGGGATTGTAACCTGATATTTGTAGAATTTTACATGAAAATCTATGAGGAATCTCAAAATTATTCTCAGAATTTTCTGGTTTTGATCATGATGGGGATTAAGGGTCTTAGATTGCATGATTACTAGATAGTCTACGTATAGTGTAGTATTGAAATCTTAAATATTTTCTACGAGATTAGTTTTAAATTTTTAGTATGATAGTAGCTAGAATATACTGAGTTTTATGTGATTTCTTCTCAGAAAATTTCTAGCTAATTTACTGATCTTGATGATAGTACAATCAGATGGTCATGATTGAATGTATTGAAATTGCTCGAATTGTATTGTATAGATGCATATAGCTTGTTAAATCATGTGATTTTGATCATGGAATCTTGACCGATTGATGAGTTAGGATAAGTTGATAAATTCTGGAATTTCATGCTTGAATCTTGAACTTTGATCATGAAAATTTGAATGGTGATAGATGCATGTATAGGAAAAATCTTGATATATAGGTTCTATATAGTTAAACATTAATCGGAACCACTAAATGGTCTATCGATTAAAGGCTGAACATTTTGGCTGACTGATGGTCCGATGAGTTCCCCAACTTTGAAAGCTCATGACCAATTTCGATCATGAATGGTCAACGGTGATCAATTGCTTATCGATGAAAACTCGAAAATTCGGCCACTTAGGCTATGGCACTTACACCTGATCGAAATTGGTTTTGAAAAGTGGATTTTTATAAAGCTGATTTACGAAAAGAAAAAGGATTTGAAATATATAATCGTGCCCAAAAATTTAGGTTAGATCGGATGGCTCTCCAAGCCAATCCTAATTTGCTAGATAGATCGATACCCGACGAATAAGGTAGTACCGGAAAATGACTCGTGCCGATTAAATCAATAGAATCGACCCGAAACGAGACCTCGATGGATCTGAGACTAACCTAAAATCATTTCAGCCCGAGACCAGAAATTTTGTGGCATGAGATGGACCACTAAGTGGACCCCATCAATGGCCCAAACCTGTAGGCCTTGCAGCCCACAACAGTTTGCTCTTTGATCAGAGAACAAAATAAATTGAAATAAATTTTTAAAAATTCCCAAAAAATTTAGTTAAATAAGCGAATGGTTCCCGATACCCAATTGAAATTTCAGACCTAGACACTCCGCAGTTTGAAAGTTATAGCTCCTGGAGCACAATGCAACCAATCTGTCTTGTTGCACCAGAAATCAAAGCCCTTGAAAAGCTATGATATCTGTGACTAGAACCTCTTCAGAAAAATCTGGGATAAATTAAGGTCAAACTTTGACCTATCCCTAAGACTTAGATAAAATTTCACATGATAATTGTATGAAGATTATCAGCTAGAAAATTTGGAGCATTGTAACGCAAAACTGTGTTTCATGGCATCCAGCCAATGACTAGACCTGACCTTTGATCGGATGGACTTGATTCCATCCTGATCCTTTAACTATTGACCCCTAAAATGTAAAGAGAAATTATAGATAACACCCTGAGATTTTCAGAAAACCACTAAGTGAGCGATTTTGATATCGATACTAAGATTTACAGACCTGACAATAAGGCCCAATAAGTCTGGCCCAATAACCTGAATAACAAGGACATATCTTGGTAATCTGTATGATCAAGTCTGATCATATTTTTGAGTGCCACCAGCTAGGAATGATGCGGTTACCGGCCCTTTTTCACTCAGTTTTCCTAGGACTATAAAATTAGAACGGAGTTGAAAATGGGGTGTGATTTACCACAGAGTGTTCGGTACACTCATTGAAAAATCTGCAAATTGGAAGAATTGGGTCAAAATTGTGACTTCACCTCGAGACCCGTGACCATATGGGTAATACCAAATCACAGTAGTTACTATGAGATCAACCTGTGATAGGACTTATGTTGACAACTAAGTCATTGGACTGAACCCTTAGATGGCCCCAAAGGCCCAAATACTAAGTAATTGGTAAATAGAATTTTGTTAAGATTCGACTACCCGGCCCACGGCCCAGTAATACTTAGATGATTTCTAAGCTAAGATCCATCCCAAAAATGTTTTTAAAAGAAAATTATAAAGACCCTTTGAATAATAACAACACCCCATATGGGCCCGAACCTTGAAAAGGCCCGTATACCTAGATTTGGATCTAGTAAAGACTCAAACCACCTAGGGAATGACCTGTGGACCTTAAACCCATAAGTTTGGACATGTATAAGTCCCCTGAAGACCTGATATGGACCAGTGGTTGACCCTGAGGCTCAATCACTAAAATAAATGGAACAAAACCAAGACCCATTAAACCTAAGACCCAAATGAGTCTTTAATAAGAAAGGAATGGACCTAAGGCCCATATTCGAAAAACATTCAAGGAGTAAATACTCTCGACTCTCTAACGAGCCCTACCTTGCCCAAATGAGAAACCTACAAAAGCCATAGGATATTTTTAGGAGTAAGAAATATCGACCTATCGATGAGTGGTCAATCAGTTGACTTAACTCAAATAAATTCATAGAATTATTAGAAACATGCTCCCCTGATGCCTTACATTTCGTTTAGAAATGATCAAGTTTTATTTTTACCAACGACAATAAATACAAGTCCTTATTGGAATCTAAACTGAGGGAACACTTAGTCTAAGTGTGAACCGACGAGATCCTCCCTTAGGATCAAGCCATGAAACTTGAAGGCCTGGGCCTTGACTTTTGATTTTAAGAAATTGCTTGAATTGAATGATTAATGAAACTGATTGATAGATATAAGTCAATGACATGCTTGTACTTGATCTCGAACTTGTATTGAAACTCAGGTTTGAACTTGTACTTGAACTCGAACTTGAACTTAAATTTGAATTTGAATTCGAACTCGAACTTGAATGCGAGCTTGAACTTGAACTTAAATTTGAATTTGAATTTGAACTTAAACGTGAACTCGTATTTGAACTTGAACCGAAAATGGGATTTTGAACTTAAACTTCTAAGGAGTATATCTGAATCTTGAACCCGAAACGGGAACTTGAACTTGAACTTCTTGGAAGAAGTATACTTGAATACTGAACTTGAATATGGAACTCCTGAATATATTGAATCTTGAATATTAATTATTTCATAATGAATCTTGAAATCTTGAAAGTGAAAAGAGGTTATTATCTTGAACTTGAAAATCTCATATAACTGATCACTATTCTCACGAACAGGCTCGTATGAACACCTCGTACTTGAAAGAGTTATTAAAATATCAGCTGAGGATTGGTCTAGTTAAACCAATAGGGTCATTGATCATTGTCTTGATTGACTAAATGGCAGAGAGTGTCAACCTTTGTCTACGTAATATTGACATCTTGAATCTTAAATCTTGGACCATGATTGGTGTCTGGTTTCGCACCGAATTAATTTAAAAGACATTAATAATAAATAAAGGAACTGAATAATAAACAAAGTGGAATAAATCAATAATTTATATACATAAATAACTCTAATAAATTTTATAAACCTTGTAAACCTTTTGAGCCTGCTAATGATATAAAATAGTTTGTTGTCACTTGCCTGATTGTAGTTGAAATTCTCAATGTTATATTTATTGTGAATTCTTATCCTCATGTTAGATAGAAATGATTTATTGTCATTGTACTTAGAATTTATGCTTAATGTTAGTCTAATTTTGCTGATTTCTATGATATCACAATTGTTGGTAACCTCACTTGCACTTGCACGTATGAAATTCTCTTACACTACTTGTATTGAAAACTCATTATAAAATTAACTAAGACTTTATTAAACTTCACCGCATACAATCATTTCTTGATTCAAAAATTTAAGAGGCAAGTCAGCAGCCACTCAGCCAAAGCAAGAGGAGCTAGAAGAGGAAAGATCGAAGAGGAAAGATCTAAGAGCAATCATCGAGCTGACAGTTTGAACTCATTTTGCATATAGAGCGACCAACACCTTCACACTTGGTTTTGACATGATCTTTTCCTTTCCTTTGATTTTGGTTACAAGTCCAATACTTTTAAGAAAACTGTTAAAGTAACTTGTATTGGAAGTTTAAAGTATGTTGGCTTTTTAAGATTTAACTTTTGAAAAATCTCTTGAATTATCTTATTTATAATTTCACAGTTAGTAGTATTTATTTACGTTAAAGTCTTAAGCCTAAATTTGCTTGATTAGGTTAATGTGGCTAAGAATTTAAATAAAAAAGGTATTTAAATAATATTTTCGCAATTACTTTGACAATGAAATAAAATCATTTTCGCTATTATGAAAACCAGAATGCATTTCCCGCGATATTTTTAAATATATATATATGGCAAATTATGTGAATTGAATCGTAATTTAACCAAGTTTGGGAAATGACTTAAAAAATTGAAATGCCCGAATATACAAGCGGTGGCCATTATTATCAAAGACCGTCGTCTCATGAGGTGCGAGGTTTGGGGGAGGGGCGTGACAAAAACTACCTTATGATCGTTGGTTCACGTAGCTACAACTTTGAACCATTTAGAAACATAATCGACAACTACGAGAATATGAAAAGAATAATAATAATAATAAGTTCTCGTAGCTACAGCTTCAACAGATTTAGAAACACAATCGACAACTACGAGAATATAAACAAATCCGAAGGAAGGTGGAAACGGTCCCATGAAGTCGATGCCCCAAATGTCGAAAGGCTTGATGAACAATATGGGTTGTAATGTTATCATGTCTCTATGAGACATGGCACTAGTCTTTTGATATCGGTTGTATGATATGCAATAATTGTGAGCATGTTAAAACATGGATGGCCAATAAAATCCAAATTATAAGACATTGGCAGCAGTTTTCTTTCCTCCGAAGTGACCTATACAAGCATATGTATGACAAAATTAAAGAATGCTTTGGATTTCATCTCTGGATACCCATTTTCACATAATTTGATCCGGAGAGATCTTAAAGAGATCTGAATCCTCCCATATATACTATTTGACTTTAGAAAAGAATAACTCTCTATCTTGTTTGGATCAGTTTGAAGGAATCTTATCGGTTGCTAGATAGTTAACAATATTTGCGTACCAGGGTTGTACACTTGTATGGCAAGAAGTTACTTATCCTAAAAAGAGTCACGAAGGGACGCTCTATCGGCAATTTCTGGAAATTCAATATGGGAGAGGTGACCAGCTACCACATTTTCAACGCCTTTCTTATCTTTGATTTTGAAATTAAATTCCCGCAACAAAAGGATCCAATGAATTAGACGTGATTTGATATCCTTTTTAGACAACAAATATTTTAGGGCAAAGTGGTTTGTAAATATGATGCTTTTAGACCCCAACAGATACGGTCTAAATTTGTCTAAAGTAAAAATGACAGCTAGAAGCTCTTTTTCAATTATAGTATAATTTAATTAGGCTTCAATTAAAGTCTGACTTGCGAAATAAATTACGTGAGGAATTTTATCCTTGCGTTGTTTTAAGACCACTCCAACTGCGAAGCCGGAAGCATCACACATCACTTCAAAAGATAGGGAGCAGTCAGGAGGTTGAATAATTGGAGTCAAAGAAAGGAGTGCTCTTAGCGTATGAAAAGCTTCGAGACAAGCTCTACCAAAATCAAAGTTGACTTCTTGTGCAAGGAGAAGGCACAAGAGTCTTGAAATTTTTTTGATAAAGTGTCGATAAAAGTTGGCATGACCAAGAAAAGAGCGTATCTGCTTCACCAATGTCGGCGGAGGCCGATTAGCAATAATATCAACCTTGGCCTAGTCAACTTCTATGCCTCTCTTTGAGACTATATGTCCCAAGACAATTCATTCTCGAACCATGAAATGACTCTTTTCCCAATTTAAAATTAGATTGGTCTCCTCGCATCGTTCTAAAATAAGCGAAAGGCGTTCAAGACAAGTGTCGAATGTTTGACTAAAAATTGAAAAATCGTCTATGAACACTGCGAGAAACTTATCTATCATATCAAAAAAGATTACCATCATACACTTTTGGAAAGTTGCAATCCAAAGGGCATGCGATGATAGACAAATGTGCCAAAAGGACACGTGAAAGTGGTCTTTTCTTGATCTTCAGAAAAAATCGATACTTGGTTATATCAGGAGTACCCGCCTAAAAAGCAGGAAAACTCTTGACCCGCAAGTTTTTTAAAGATTTGATCAATGAATGGTACCCGAAAATAATCTTTGTGAATCATAGAGTTAAGCTTCCGGCAATCAATACATATGCGTCAACTCGTAGTCTTGCTTGTGGGTACCAATTCTCCACAAAATTTTCTTTAACAGGATTCTCGATATCTTGGTGACCACTTTAGCGGTATTGACCACTCATCGTTTCTATATGGTGTGCATAATACGCATCTAATAATTTAACAACTTCCTTTTGAGCAACTTCCTTATGTTTGAATTTAAGCATCGTTGGTTTTCACGAGAAGTTTTGGCATTGTCCTCCATATGAATTTTGTGCATACAAATAGAAGGATTTAAGTTCTTGTTTAGGGGAAGGAAGTATGACCGCTTTACCAATAGTGGAGACTCAATCTGGGGATGTTTCGGCTTATATTCTTACTAATGTAATTTCCATTACAGATGGGCAAATATTCTTATTTGCCGATCTATTCAATGTGGGAATCCGACCAGCTATTAATGTGGGCATTTCCGTCTCCAGAGTAGGATCCGCAACTCAAATTAAAGCCATGAAACAAGTAGCTAGCAAATCAAAATTGGAACTAGTTCACTTCGCAGAGTTAGAACAAAACCTTTCAAATCGATTGTCCACCCTATAACACGTTTATATTTTGTAAAAGATGATTACAGGAAGAGTGTCGGGAAGCTTTTTAATTTCAAATTTGTAGCGTTTTGAATTGATGGGAACAATGGTTCACAAGAAGTGGTAGGCAAGGGATCAACCAGAGGATTTCATGTCCTTGGTTGAGAATTAAGAAGAGGGACATGAACAAAATATGCCCTATCCTCAAATTCAGAATTATTCTCTGTCGATTCCATGTACCAAAGTATTGTTTCCAATGAATCTTTTGATAGCACCAGAGGAAGTGCTTCTTCTACAAGTTCTTCAATGTAATTAAAATAGAAGCACTCTTCCTCATCAATGGAGGCCAATTGATTTGCAGTTGAAAAGATATTAAGTTGTATCCGCATATTCTCAAAAGAAACCTTCATCATACCAGGTTTGCACTTAATACAAGCATTGGCCATGGTAAAAAATCATCTACCCAGTATGATAGGAATCTGTGAGGGGGATTTCAAGCATGGCTCCATGTTTAATACAATAAAATCGACGGGGAAGATGATTTTGTCAACTTCGACCAGTACATCTTCAATAATTCCACCTGGTCTCATTTCTGACCTATCGACTAATTGTAATGTTACCGATGTGGGCTTTAAATCTCTCAATCCTAACTTCTCATAAACTAAGTATGGAAGTAGATTCACGTTTGCTCCCAGATCGAGGAGCGCCTTATTAATGGTGTGGTTACCAATAATCCAAGGAATAGTGGGTACTCTTGAATCTTTAAGCTTTGGGGAGTATTTGCCTTCAAAACTGAGTTTACGTGCTTAATTAAGAACACTTTTTCAACAAATTGTTTTGGCACTTTTGCTTTTGGGTGCATATTTCTTTTAAGAATTCTGCATAGGCTGAGACTTGTTTGATTGCCTCTAAAAGAGGCAAACTGATTTTTACTTGTTTAAAGATCTATGTGATCTCTTCTAATTTTTTCGAATTTTTATCAAAAGGTGACGGTGCACTGAATGAATTGGGAAATGGTAACTTAGGTACATATTCTTCTTCCCGAATTAATTCATTACAGTACTTTATTTTCGGTTTTTCTTTATCAGAATTCACCTTTTTGTTTTTTATTTCTTTTTCCTCAACCTCAAGGATGGCTAACGGAATTGGCATCTCAACTTTGTTATAAATAGTCTTTCCATTATGTAGGAACGTAACAACTTGAATATGGTCAGGAGGGGTTGAATGTCTCCCAACGAATACGTGTCCCTTAGGGTTACTCATTGGTTGTGATGGTAATCAACCTTCCTCTCTTTCCCATATGTGTAGCTAGCTGCCTAATTTGAGCTTCTAGATTAGTAATGGATAATGTATAAGAATATAAATTTTGACAGAATTGAGCGAGATAGGATAGATATTTAGAGTGTTAATGCGACTATTGTTGTAAGTCTCGAAGAATTTGGACAATCAAGGCAATGGATCTCCGCTCGATGCGCACGCAATGTTGCTACTTAATGTGTTGTAATGGCTTGGGTGGTTGCACATAGCATTGCTGAAAATTATTTGGTTGAAAAAACATGGGCTGAACAACAGGTGGTGCTTGTTGTTCAGGTATTTGAGTGCCCATTGAGCCATAATTGAATTCAGGGTGAGTCCTCTATTGCGGGTTATTAGTATTTCCATAATCACCCATTGAAAAACACACACTTTCTCTTTTCAATCATTTTAGGATATAATGGTCGCTAGGCAATCAATTATTATGTCGGACAAACTTTGGCAAATAGCACAAGCTACTGCAGATTTATCAATTGGTTTCAGGTTTGATACCATCAATGATGCCATTTTTTGTTCTAAGGCCTCAACTTTGACATTGAAATCTTTTTCTACTTTCACTCTATCAGATTTAACATCAAAGGTGCCTCCTCTTGCAAGGGGTGTGTGTAGTGAACCATTTGGGTCAGCCCTTGTCGAGCCTATTTTTACAATGAATTATCAGCAAGTCTTTTAAAAATTCTCATGATTGTTGTCCATTACGAGCCATAAAGGCTCCTCCACTTATTATATCACCAATTTATTGATTCCCCTCATTTAACCCTTAGAAAAAATTCTGTGTTATTAACCAATTTGGCACTTCATGAATAGAACATTTACGTAATAGGACTTGCATTATTTCCTAACTTTCATGAAATTGTTCTCCCGACAATTTTCAGAAGCTTTGAATTGCTTATCGGATCTTATTTATATTACGAATTGGAAAATACTTGGCTAGAAATCTAGCTTGAAGTCAATCCCATGTGGTAATGGTACCAATGGGCAAGGAAGCAAGTCATGCCTTGGCCCGATCCTTCAATGAAAAGGGAAACAACCTTAGCTTGACAACCTCATCATTTAGTGTTGTCATCTTTAAAGTAGTATAAAGTTCTATGAAGTCCCTAAGGTGCTAATAAGGGTCTTCACGATCAAGCCTATGAAATTTGGGAAGAGATTATAACATAGCATGTTTGATATCGAAGTGTTGTCCATTAGCTACCCCATGTAATGTGATACAAGAAGGTTTAGTCAAGGAAATTTAGGTGAAGTGTTCTTGAATTGGTCGGTCTTCTGTCATCATAAATCCGAATTTGATCATTCACGTAAGGTGGGTGATGAATCTAAACACCAATTAAGGAGAAATTTTTGAGAGTTTTCTACCGAATTCACCGATATGATTTCAGAATTATGGTTGGCAGATAGATTCAACAAAAGAGTATGTTCAATTTAAGGATCTAAATTGAGAAATTTTAATGATTTGGAATGAGTATGGTGCATAAATCAAAAATAAATTATCTAACTTTATCCTAGATAAGAGTTAAGAAAGCAAATCTAGGCCTCTAGCTATCCTGGCGAAGAAGATTTTTGAAGCTTTCGATCCACAATTTTGTACTCGAACCTAGGCAAAAATAAGAAAAATTAGAAAAGAAAAAGAAATAATTCTAATTATGAGACAAATATTTGAATTCTAAATAAAAAAGTAATTCCTTGATAGTGGCGCCAAAAATTTGATAATTATTTTACTATACCAAAATTATCACCTTACAAGTGTACAAGGGAATTATAGCACATGTAAGGGTTTAGTTGAGTAACAAAAGGTTTTCAAAAGAATACGTCTATAAGCCTTTAGAAAGATAAGTTGGGTTTGATTTTAAAACTAAATTGCAGAAAGTAAATAAATATAATTTTTTAGAAATTAATTATAAAAGTCAGATAAGGAAAACAAGTATAGGTTCTCTTATCACAGATTCGTAATCCTAGTTAATTATGTCTAATTTCTTTAAATTTTGTAATTATCTTAAGGCTACAATGACAACATAAAAAGGAAATAAGATTAGTTTAAGGTAACAACAATAGTATAAACTTCACTAGCAATAACCCGTTAATGAAACTAACTAAGACACAATGACAATATAGTCGGGTGATGAAAGTCTTGTAATTCTAAACCTGAGGTGGCAACAATAACATAGAATTTAGAATTATATAAATTTTGAAAACCTTTTAAAACTCATATTTATTACCAATTTGAATTCAAACGAATAAGAAACAACTAACTATTCATACTTATCTTTGATAGAATAGGTTCTCAAACTTTAGAAGACTCAACCACACATCTTCATAATTGATTTCATTAATTGAAAAGAAATTACATAGTCCATAATGAAAACTAGGCAAACTTCTATCTCTATGGCTATCTGTATCTCTACTTCCACATATCTAATTCTACCATTGTGTATGTGTCTTTTGATTGATAGCAAAACCTCTTATTTATAGATTCATAAGAGTCCTAATACATTCTAAATTAAAGTCCTTAAAATCAGATTGTAAATCCTAGTAAAATTAGAAATCTACTTAAACTGAAACTTCTAAAAATATATGCTTCTCGATCAATCTTGAGTCTGAAATCATGAGCTAGCATATGCGGGTTCTCTGTCGCATCTCCTTGTGCAATCGTGGCTTAATTTGGGATTGACCGAGACAACAACTTATGTAATCGTGATTCAGGATTGCATAATTTCTTTAAACATGATGGAATCCTTATATTTCATGTGTAATCGTAGTTATTCACGATCAATCGTGATTATTTCTTCCTGAGATCGCAATCCTTCACCATCAATCGTGACTCGCTCATCCTTTGCAATCGCGATTTACGATTGAAGCGGCCTTCTTCTTTGAAAACTTTATGTTTTTCTTTATTTCTTGTCATGATCAATCGTGACTATAATTTCATGCAATCGCAAATCACGATTGATCGATTCTTTTATGGAGTTTATAATTTTGCTTCTCTTGTAAGTGTCCAAAGTCACAATCAATCGTGACTTTACTCCTCTTCAATCCTGATCTATCACGATCCATCGTGAGTTCTAATTTATGAAATCAATCGTGACTTTACTCCTCTTCAATCCTGGTCTATCACGATCCATCGTGGGTTCTAATTTATGAAATCATGTAGTTTCCTTCAAAGATGCGATCATTTTCCATTTTTTACTCTTCTTTTTTCATTGATTTTCTCTCTTCTGGGTCAAAGTATCTCCTTAGTTTTTTATCAACTCAAACTCTAGATCACTCTGGTATTTTAAGCTCTCTTCCTCAAGTGCTATTTTATGCGCTTCTATACAGATTTCTCATTAAAGATCATCTACCTGCTAAGACTTAAGAATCACTTAAGAGCATGTATTAGTACCTCAATTTGAACTAACAAGGCTTTATATTAGGTATCAAAATATGTACTTCCTGTGAATGATCAGTGGTGTTGGTGGAGAAGTATGTGGAAGTAGAGAGGTGATGTTAGAGGTGGTCGTTGCATATAGAGAGTGGTGTTATGGAGGTGATAGTGGTGTGTAGTGTGTGGTGTGGTGGCGGTATTGGTGTGGCTGCAGTCGCAGTGGTGGAGACAATAACAATGTGTTGTGTGTGGCATGGGGTAGAGGTAATACAAACTTGAAAGTTACTGATTTTGATGACTTCTTGCAATATAATTACTATACCTTTAAGTTAGGTTAAAATAGAGACTTAATTTTTTGAGAATCTAAGTCTCTCTCTCACCCTTGTAATTTTTCAAACATAGTACAAAGACGCATTATTTTTTAGAGGAAAGAAGGCAGACTTTTTAATCCAAAGATCTAAATGGTCCCAAAGACACCTAGACTCAGAGAGCGTACAATTGTAATATCATGGACATGTGATCAGATAGGGAATTAGTGTTGAAAAGTTAATTGGAAACTAAAAATTGGAGGAAAAGAAAAATATGAGGTAAGAGAATTAGTGCTCTCTTTGAATCAATATTTGCCCCATCACTTTGTAAAAGTAATTACCAATAGCTTCTTGACAAACTAATTCTAGGATACAACGAACATGCTTTCATTTTTGTGAAGGATTTTGCGAATTCGTTTTGCTTCTCTAAGCACCAAAATATTACTAAGAAAGATCTGATAAAATTCTTCAATTTAAAATCACTAACATGAGAGAGAAAGTAATTGCAAAATAAGTAAAAAGACATAAAACAGGTCCATTATATAGATATTGAAGTGGTGTGAAGACACCTCTTCAATAATACAGTCATAAATCTACATTCGTTCGTACAATAATAGTAGATCTGTACAATAATAGTAGATCTGCATACAGAGAAAAGGATAAGACAACTCTTCATATAAACATATCCGTTTAAGAGTTGTCTAAACAACATTTGAAATAAAAAACAACGATCAAATACATATGGTTAAAAATATCAATCATAATTTAAATTTATCAAGTCACAATGCATCGCGTCATGACACATACACGACCCTGTCCTGACCCAACTAGACTTGGTTCGACATATGGGTGTCAAAGAGTATAGGTGAAAAAAAATAAGATGTCCCTAAGGCTCCAAGGCTTCCGCCAACTCTCACTATATTAAAACATAAGCTCAAAATTTCTCAGTCTCTCATACTATTCAAGCGAAAAGCAATATATATATATATATATATATATATATATATATATATATATAAATATCTAACATGGGCAATGATAACGTCGAATTGGTTGAACCTGATTTCGTGTTTAACCAGATCACTATTTATTGGATAGAAAAGAATCTTGACTACATGTTATCCTATACAGTTTTTAACTGCAGAAGTCAAGTTTCTTTTCTATTCAATGGCTGCAAATCTGGTTGAACATAAAATCTGATTCAACCAGTTGGACCTGACCATTGCCCATCTAACAATTGTTTCTTGCACGCCAAATTAAATTATTTAAAGTACATAGTCAATCTCCTTTTTGTTAGAATATTCAAAACATTTAAAGTTTTTATAACCATTTATAGTGACACAAAAATACCTCATGGAGAAAAGGAGTTTGATTTAGGCTTCTAAAAAATACGAACCGCTTTTAGACCACACTACTATATATACAAAAAACTTGAAATACCATTATTTGGAAGTGAAGATTTTTTGATTTGCACGTGAGAAAACCTCTTTAAATCTAATTATGGAGAGGGTAGCGATTTTTTGCAACCAAAACTTGTGATGCAACTGTTGGTTCCACCGCTCACATTGTTGACTGCCTTGAATTAGATAATACAGGTCATTTTTCGTCAAATCTTCTACATGTTAAATGTTAAGATCATGACCCACATGTCAGATTGCCAGATGTTGATTACACGGCACATGTCCCTAAGGATCGTGATCATGACATACTATGGTGCATCATGTCACAAATGTGTGCTACATGGAATCAAAATCAATCTCGATATGTGGGTCAAGATCTCAAGATCTATTGTGTGGAAGATTAATTATGACTAAAAACTACCTCTAGCATGTGATTCAAGGTAGTCAATGATATGAGTGGTGGAACCATCAATTGTGCTGCAAGAATCTCTGGTTGCAAAAATTGCTACCCGCGATGGAGAGTTCTCCCGAAACTAGTTAGTGATAGAGAGTTCTCTCTAAATGACCTTATTACCCTCAATTGCTTTTACAAAAACAACTGTCAATTATTAATTGTTACATTTACAAAAGCAACTGTCAATTATTAATAGTTATACTAAAATAAGTTTATATTTTTTTCTGCTAAATATATAGACGCCACATGTTCTATCCTTTGAGATCATATAACGCCCTAGCTATAGTATTTAGTGCCCGAATCTATTTACCGAAAGTTAAAGATCAACTCAAAACCCTGCAAATCATACAACTCATTTGGTAGCTAAGACTTGAGATTTTTTTCACGACTACTGTGTTTTAGCAATGCCCTGATTTATGAGTTTCAAACTTCTGAAAAAAATTAGGCATTTGGGAAGTTCAAATTTTGACGAAATCGCAAAAAATGATTTTTGTTCTTGAATTAGAAAGTAGACTTTTTATTCTTTTAAAAATTTAATGTGAAACTATTTTATTGAATCCAAAAGGGGGGTATTTTCTTATTTATATAAAATATCTTAAGTAATAACATTTACTGAAATGATATTCTATGTAACTAAGTGTCTGATTTGACCTATCTCGTGCTTGTTTGTGGCTTTGTCGTTCATGGTCGAATTCATATGATCGACCACATATCCGACCACATATCCAGACGATCTTTCAACATTTTGGGCAATTGTCCACAAATTTAAATGATTGTCTAAACATTTGGATGATCTTCCAAAATTTTGGACGATCTACTAAAATTTTAGACCATCTTTAAATAAATTAGACGGTCTTCCAAATTATTTTAGCCGGCTCCCAAACATTTGGTTTTTAAAGAGCAATGATTTTCATTATAGGTGCCCTAATAGATATCCTAAATATTAAAAATATATTTTTACTTAATTGAATAGGGAGCTCCAGCCTACTCATGAGGTTTGTATTGTAGCTCATAGTCCAACAAAAAGACCTATTTTTGGAATATGTGCAGTGGAACACCGTCTAAGCAGTTTGTTTCTAAGGCCATCATTTAAAAATCTTTTGTTCTAAATATCGGAAAAAAGTATGATGTCTATCGTCTGATTCAAAATAGTCAAAGCTTATTATCAAATTTAGTGGTTGACTATAACGAATCGGATGGTAGAGATCATGTTTTGTTCTCATATTTGTCGCAAAAGATCTTTAAGTCATCATGGCTTTGCAATAAGATGGCTTATGTGCCAAGGTACAGATTTTTTATGTAACTGTGTCAACTAATGAACATGTGTTCGATCTGTAATCTACTTTTAAGGTAAATTTTCATCATCCAATCTATATGAATTAATTGTTCATGCTGATTTGGATTAATTATATTTGATAATTTGATTGTTTTAACGATGTAAAATTAATATTATATTCTAATTTAATTATACATGTTTATACATAATTTTTTAACTATAAAAAAATTATTTTATGATCTCGCTAGAAAAGAAAATGTCTACAAGATATGAGTTGGGTTCTGTTAGTTAACCCAGTACTATAGTTGGTGCTCCCTCCCGCTCCTCCGCAATGTCACATGTATATTAAAATGTCGGTTTATATTTTTTAAGGATGTCAATCTATAATCAAAATTAAAAATGCAGTTAACGGTCGATAAAAAATCTACCTAAATTGCATAGAGCCACCCCAGTTAATATAATCTCAACCGTCCAATTAATATTCGATTTTCCCATCACCAACGATTTCCATCGAAAAGCATATAGTGATCCAACGGTTTTGATCAACGACAGCAGTCACGAGTTAATGGCTACCGACCAGTACAGAGATAAATTCAATATACCTATATATCATCAGATAGTTGCTCTACCAAACCAAAACCTGCTCCAGAATCCACACGTTTCAATTTGACGTTCTTCTTCTTCTTCTTCTTCTTCTTCTTCATTGGATTGGGAAAAAAAAAACTCTGAAACCCTAAACCTGCAAAATCCTACGAGACCCTAACTCTTGCGCAATGCTAGGCTCTTCAACAGAAGACGACGACCCTCTTCTACGCCAGAACAAGCTCTGCGGTTTCTTCTGCGCTGTACTCAATGTAAATTCCTTACCTAATGAAGACAGCGATGAACTCATCAAAACCGTAGCTCCTGGAACCATCTGCACTCTCGTCACCGATGGCACCGACGTCAGATTCCACACTGACGGCGGCGTTATGCTTTTACCAATCCAAGCCGGCGAAAAGTCGATGAATCCTGAAGATAATATGGCGGATAATTGTGGGGTTTCAACACCGAATTTGAAGAGAATTAAGGTTGTTTCGAGCGAATGTGGTTCGTCTTCGCGGAAGAAGAGGCGTGGGATTGGGCTCGCCCATGGCAGCATGAGCGCGGTCCATCAGCTTCACGCTTTGATGGGGCACAAGTGTTTGAAGATCATCGCGAGGATGATTAGGGTTTTTGTCCGCGAGGGCGACGTGAGGGCCGTGGTTCTGGTTGATGTGTATCTGCCAGTCGGATTGTGGTCGGGGTGGCAGTTTCCGAGGTCAGGGACAATGGCAGCGTCACTGTTTAGGCATTTGAGGTATGGTTTTATCTGCTATACTGATCATGGTTGTCCTATTTGGGTAGTTATTGTGTGAAAATTGAAGAACTCTGTCAATAATCTTCAAGAAGTACTTTGGTAGGAGAAATGCCAAGACCAACTATCACCAAATCAATATCTGAGAACTACATAAGCTTTTACCAAAAACCAAGGAAGTGATTAATAATAAACATGATATATAAGAAATATTTTTGGAACATAGCCTAAAATAGAATTCCTTTGATTTATATTGAACGAATATAAAGATTTAGGGCAAGTTACCAAATCATCTTGTAGGTCTATATTAAACACCAAAAAAGTAGGGTTATTTTTTGATGACGAAAAGGTTGCAACACGGGTGGAAAACGAAGTCCCTCGAGCTGTACACATTCTTTACAAATGATATTACACCTATAGACCTCACATTGTTAAAATTAACAGTTTTGCTACCGATCACAACTTCGGGTCAAGCTGTTCGAAGTCGAACTATATTCTTCGGTCTGTGGCCTCTGAAGCTATTACCCAGTTCTCAATGGCTTGATCTGAATTAGCTCAAACTCCCATTAAATGTAAAGTGTCCACAGCGGTCACCCGGGCACAGGTTTGGTATCGTGTGTTGTTTCAGTGATAAAAAATAACCCCATGTTTTTTGTGATTAAAATACGGGTACATTTTCTTTTGGTAAAAACACAAGGATTTATATTGTGTCTATGGTTATCAAGCTTATGAAGCATCTTTTGGGCACTGAATTGTGTCAAAAGGTGACTCTCAGATTACTGGAGGCTTTGACAAACATGGAACTCAGCTTTTGATGAGATTTAGTGGAGTAAAAGATTCTTCGTAAGCTTGATAACCATATTATTCTGGCGAAGAGAGATAAACTTTTCGATATGAATCAGAAAATAATAGAAAACCCAAAATCTACCCAACCTGTTCAAGAGAGCCTCATTGCCTCACCAAAACTAGATTTACTATTTTAAAACTAACTCTATAAAGAGAAATATATACTGCCATGCACTGATACCTTAACTAAAGTAGACAAGAAATAAGGGAGTAACAATGAAGTGTTAAACACCAACAACTCGTAATGGCATTTGACACTTCCCCTCAGTACTACTGAACTAAAATGTAACAACTAACAACCGGTAATAACAACTAACAACTAATGATAACATGCAAAACTACCAATCAACAAATATAACATGTACACTAAAAGGTAATTTTGTTAAATAGTAACTGTTTCTGTAACAACTAACATGTAAACATTATGCAAGTTTAAGAGCAAAACATCTATACTAAGTAGCCTATAAGTTACTCATAACTTAGGCTTTGTTTGGATGACTCAAGCCTATCTCTTTGTAATGCATTTGTTTTGTAATAACCCATAGCTGAAATTTATTTATTGTCATTGCATTTTTTTTGTTTGTAGTGTTATACATTACCAATTGATAGCATGATTTTAAAAAGTACACGGAATATAGGTAAGATCAATCTAATCTAGGATTAGAGCACATTTTTAAAAATTGAATGAACTACATACATATATATATATATATATATATATATATATATATATATATATATATATATATATATATATATATATATATATATATATATAAAAGCTAATAATTAACTACTTGCCTTAATCTGTCACACATTATCTTGAGATCGTGGCCCACATGTAAGATGATCAGATATTTATTCCACGTGGCACACATTCGTGATCATAGTGCACCATGGTACGCAATGATCATTGTCACTTTGGAAATGTGTGCCACATGTAATCGACATTAGACTGTTTGATACATAGTTGCTGTGAGTTGGAAAGGGGTACTAGTACGGATACTGGTACCGATACGTTGAGGTGAAAAAAGTTTTAGGTAGGTTTTTTATTGATGCGTCTACGGTACGATGTGGGTACAACATAGAAACGCAATAAATACGTTATAGGTACGAAATATATGCAACATTAGTACGACATAGATACGAGATGGATTCGTTATAGAAACATTAGTAGTGCGACATAGATGTGAAATGGATGTGGCATGACATATATATGATATTGGTATAACATTGGTGCGTCTTTTGTATGACTATAAATGAGAGTTATATTTTTTATGTACTAATATTTATAATTTTAAATGTAAAGTTCAGATATATGATTCATTGAATTCATATATCAATGGGTGTAAAAGAACATGATTAAATTTATCTGTTAGTAGTATAGAATCATACACTATTCAAAATGAAACGATGGATATACTTCATGACAAACCAGTTTCTATTCAAAATGAAACGAGTTTCAATTATACATTGAAACGCGTTTCGGAAACGTTTTAGAAAAGTTTTAAAAGAGGTTCGTACCAGTCCCCGGTACTGGTATGCATGGGGACTAGTACGATAGGGTAAAACGGGTTTCTGGGTAACCATGGGCTGATATGTAGGTCATGATCTCAAGATCTAATGTACAACAGATTGGAACAGAAAAACAACCTCTATCATTTGATTTAAGGAAGTCAACTGTGTGAACAGTGGAACCATCAATTGCATCGCAAGAATCTTTCGTTGCAAACTACCTATCCTCACGCTACACATTCTTATCGAAGTGCCTACTTCCAAAGCCCACTAAAACCCATTGATTGCTTGAGATCAGACGATGCAGATCGTTTTTCACCCCAATCTTCTACAATAGGGATCTTGAGACCATGAGCGTACCATCATACGGGAAATTTTTAATTCCACCTGACACATACTAAAAAAAAGTGGCCCTAAAATCACATGGCGCGCATCACACCCAAACATGATTGTTTTGGGTCCGATGTGGAATAGAAAACAGTTTGTCTGATGATACGCTCATGATCTCAAGATCCCTCTTGTGAAGATTGGGGTGAAAAACGATCTGCATCGTCTGATCTCAAGAAGTCAATGGGTTATATTAGGCTTTGGACGTAAGCGCTTTTAGTAATGTAATGGGTTCCCTTTTATATATATAAAAAATAGCTGTATTTGAGTCGTAGGAGAGGCGTGCACGATTTCTCAATGAGATTTAGGCAAAAAATAAGGGAGATTTCTTTTAAATTTAGTCCTTCCAAACAAGTTTTTTTTTCTCCACCTAATTAAATGGGATTAGATTAAACATTATGTGATAACTATCACATAAACTAAGATGCACGTAAGTGCAAACCATGAAAAACTAGGTGAGAAAGGTGTGCACCTGAGTTTAAAGGGCCAGGCTCAAGCGCAACAAGTGCTCCTTGGGCCTATGCGTGCTATACTGATTATAATAATTGTTTAGTCTTGTTTAGTGGCATCCATGGGCTTAGAAAGCAACCTTTCAAAGAGTCAGAACTATGTCAAGGCATACCAGCCTCATACCTCAAAATAGGGGTGTAATGGGGCGAGAGGAGAAAATTGGGAAGTTTCCATATGACCGCACAGACCACATGCGCAGGTCGATGGCGTTGGGGGGCCCCATAATTGCGATGATGGCCCTGTATTTTGAGATATGACAACTTTTACAATAATGCCTATTCCCAAATTGTCATGTCAAAGTTTTGGACCCAATTTTTAATTTCCAACACAATAAGAACTTTTTAGTCATTAATGACTCCTTAGATTATATGAAGCTGTGTTTGGATAGAGGAATTTGAATTTGAGGCAAGTATTTGAAATTCAGAATTTCATATATTTGGATTTAGAAATCCTTTGTTTGGATGGATAAACAATGTATTTGAATTTGACTTGAGAATTTATAAAAGGGATAATGGCTCCTGGCCGACTTTTAACACCAAAAGGAGTTTTAATGTTCTTTTTCTTTGTGGGTATCCGTGTCTGTGCCAGCTTATGCAAGACTTCACTAATCCACGGGGCCTTGAAGTTATTGACCAGGTAAACCTCTAGTGGCCCTGAGGGGACTCGAATTGGTGACCATTGGGGAGCAAACCCAAGGCCTGACCAACGTGTTTAAATGATCTTACACTATTAAAATTAGACTTTTCTTTAATTTCACACCATTGAAGTGTGAATTTATCATTATGCCATGTGGCACACATCTATGATCAATCTAAATTGCCCAAGTTGCAATCTGTCATTGGAATATGTCTCAGCCCAATGAAACATGCCGATAAGTGGATGTGAACCATCCGATTGATGAACTTTAATATCAGCCATTAAAACTAAAAACAACTGTTGATATTATAGTCCACATATCGAATGGTTTAAATATCCATAAAACACCATTCTTGGGCCTGTTGCACTTCAATCTATGATCTATCACTTTAATGGTTCGGATCACCCACATCTTAAACCATTGATGGTGTAAGATCATTTAAACACCAATTTGGTGGTTAAATGGCGGTCAATAGAGTCGGTCCCTTTATAAAATGCTTCAATTGGCTATCTTAATGAGAACACATTGACAGCCCTACACATACCATTCCCTCCCACCTCAGGCTTCCCAAAAAGCTCAGTTTATAAGGGGATGCTACTAACAACCACCCCCCACCACCACACACACACACACACACCAAATTCTGAAAATCCCCCATTGAGTGAAAACCATTGACTGCTTTGAATCGGAGATCATTTTTTGTTCCAATCTTCCACGCAACTGATCTTGCGATCAGCAGAATATCATCAAATGATAAGCTTTTTATTCCCAATGGCACACATCCCAAAAAGTGACATGTGAACATTATGTGTGCCACAGGTCTTTGGGCCACTTTTTTGGGAAATGTGCCACATGGAATAAAAAATTGACCGTATGATGATAAGTCCATGATCTGAAGATCAGTTGTGTGAAAGATCAGAATGAAACGATTTCCATCGTATCGAAAAAAGGATTTCCATCTTCCGATTCAAAGCAGTCAACGGTTTTCAGCTGTATGTAATGGGGAATAATAAAAAATTGGTCTGTGTGTGTTTGGGGGGGGGTGTTAGTAGCAACCCCCTTATTTTACTGTACGTGCAAGGCAAGAGAGGGAGAAGCTCTAGATTTAATTGCAGTTAGAGAGAGATTGATAAGCCTTCCATCTTCTTTCTCTCCTCTCTCTACAATGTAAGTTGCACTGGAAAGTGAATTTGTGAAAGAGGAAGGCCGTGTGGTTTTGCTAAGCTTATGGGGATGGAGAGAAGTTACTCCTCGAATGACCCAAAATGCAGAGATGATACTGCTCTTCCTAAGACTCAGATCCAGCTGATTTGGATTTGAAATAACTTGTGAGGGGAGTTAATACTAACAGTATCATTTTGAATCAAGGTGGATTTGTTCAAATCCAAATCTAAGCTGATCCAAATGCTGGATTCGGATTTGAGGTCTCAAATCCAGGATTTCAAGTTGAAATTCTTCTATCCAAATGCTGCCTAAGGGTAGTTTAAGTAGTTAACTTCAGTAATGCTTGATGGGGTAATGAGAAGTTCGTCAAATTGACCGAAACTTCATGGGAAGGAAGGGGACAAACCATCTGGTTAATTGGGATGATTGCATGCTTTATTATAAAGCAGGTGTTCTTGGGATTCGGTGCCTGAACGAGATTCATATTGTTCTGTTAGGAAGTGGCTGTGGAGAATAAGGGAAAGGGATGCTCTTTGGGTTTAGGCAATCAAGGAGGCCAGGGAAGGAGCTCCGCTTGGTGGAGAGGTGTGTGCTTGGTTAGACCCTTGTGCAATGGACATATTTTGATGGATTGGGACCAGTGGGATAGAATCATCTTTTGGAAAGATATTTGGGTTGATGAGGGGCTGTGTCAAAAGTTTGGATGGCTGTACAGTTTGTCATTGAACAAAGAGGCCTTAATATTGGCACTGGTTTCTTCCACAAGTGAGAATCTGAATCACAGTCTGGGAGATCCATCTTTGTAGAAATTTTCTTGCTGAGGAGGTGGCATGTTTTGCCGAGCTGCTTGCTTTCACTCAATGCATGTACTCCGAATTTAGAGAGGGTGGATTGTAGGAGATGGGTTTTGAAGAAGAAAGATCTCTCTGAAATCCTTGTATTCTACTTTGATATTTGGGCTCTGATCCCTCAGTGGACTTGGTAATGGAAATCGGGTGCTCTTCTTCTGATAGTTTTTTAGGATGGACTGTGGTAAAAGGAATATTCTGATGATGGATAACTTAATCAAGAGGGGTATGGTCTGCCAGAATGCATGCCTGATGTGTTTGTGTAATAGGGAAAGCGTTGGTCACTTGGTCTTTCGTGATAAAGCGACCTCAAGAATTTGGGGTAGCGTGCTTAGTTTTTTTTTCCAACTGTCCTGCTCTTTTCGCAAGTCCTGTGCTGTTTTTTGCCTCTTGGTTGGGGATTAATTCATGGGGAATAAAAGGTCTTCTAGAGGTTAGCCTCATTGGCAATAGTTTGGTCCGTTTGTCAAGAAAGCGATGACCGGGTTTTTTGGAGATCGCGGAAACTCATTGGTTTGATGATTAAATTCATTAGACAGCATAAGCAGTTCAGTAGCAGGCGATAAAGTTCTCGGGATGACATCTACAAGGGATAAATCAAAGACATGGGACTGGATTGCTGAGCAACTTGGTTAGATGGTCCAAGAACTGCCTCGGTCCTCGTCAGTTGTGGGGGCAGTCGAGTATTCTTGCCTTCTTGGTGTCTGTTTTTGATTTGTCTTCTGTCTTTGTGTGGAACAGGCTGTGGGGGGTGTTGAGTCCGTTTTGTGTCTTTTTTGGTTGATTTCTTTGGCTTTACTCGGCTAAGAACCTCTATAGCTGCTGTACTTTTTTCCTTTATTAATATATTCCCTTCATTATCAATAAAAAAAGTAATGTAGAGGTTTAATTATAGGTCTGGGGTAGTTTATTCTTTTTAATTTCATTTATGCCTTAATTTATATAAAGACTTCAGATCAGTGTTACCTAGACGCGTGGCACAGGTGCCAAGCGTCAAGGTACCAATAGATGCTTGGCAAGCCAATTTCTAAAGATTCTAATGCGGCAGCACGGCCTTAAGAAAAATAAATTAGATAAATATAACATATCTATAAAATATTAAAGGAAATCTTAGAGAGCCAATTAAGATATGTAATGGAAAGATACATAATATATGTCATGAACCAAAATAAAAGTATACTATATCATAAAAATCGTTTTCAATGACCCAAACCTTTTATTTAGTAGTTACTAAACTTTATACAATTCTTTTGTTAAATGAAGTGCATTTATCGTTGTCAAAACGATGAGTATTTTGAGGGTATTTTGTGGTATTTTTATATATATCTAGAAGTTTCGTGCTGTTTGAGGAGTGTCCAAGTGTCAGCACTTGTGCCAAATGCCACGTCGGCACGGAAAAATCCCAAAAGTAGAAATGCCAAGGTAACACTGCTTCAGATCTGTAAATTGGGATGATTATTGAAGTTTCTTAAATGAAAGTTTGTGTGGATCTATTCTCCCTTTTAGAGAAGTGATTTCTCTTCATCGTTCTTATGCCTGTTTATCAGTTTCTTTTTTGTTTATTTGTTTAGTCAATGAGCAGTGGGGTCTTTTGGTTTTGTTTGCTCATTTGGGTTTGAATGGGCTATATAAAGGGCCACAGAAAAACCCATGTTTCAAGTGATGGATACAGGGTCATGAAGCTTAATATGTTTTCTCAAATCTTAATTAAGATTTACATGGAGTGGATATCTTGAATGACTTTTAATGCCCTTCCCAGCTTTGATCATACCATTTAAATTATTTGATTATTTTTATTGCTAGATGTCCAAGACATACACATTTAAAATATGTTTTAATTTTCATTGGACAACTCAATCTGCCCTGCTAACACAAGTCAGGAATTTTTGTCTACAGTTGTAACTGGGAGCAGAGAAATTCATTGCTTGTATGTGGAGGAAACCATGATAAAAATGCCCTTGTTGATGAAGAATGCATTTGGAATCATTCTGACTGCCATGTCCTCGGATGTAAAATGCATTGTAATGTGTCTGGTTCCGTTAAAAAACGGTTATTTGAGCTTCACGAAATTTTTAAGAGTTTGCCTGGTGTAGATAGGGAGGGAAGGGTATGTTCTACAACAATACAACCTGCAAATGCACCTCTTAGTTCTGGCATTTGGGAGGTTTCTGATGATGTTTTGACTAATGTGTTGGCTGGACTTGGCCCAAAGGACCTTGTTAGGGTTGCAGCCACTTGTCGCCATCTAAGGTCACTGGCTGTATCAATCATGCCATGTATGAAGCTTAAACTTTTCCCTCATCAACAGGCAGCAGTTGAATGGATGTTACAACGTGAGCGCACTGCGGAGGTTCTGCCACATCCTCTCTTCATGGACTTCTTAACCGAGGACGGATTTCCTTTTTATATAAATGCTGTTTCTGGTGAAATATCAACTGGAATGGCTCCCACCGTAACAGATTTCTGTGGAGGAATGTTTTGTGATGAGCCTGGCCTAGGGAAGACGGTAACTGCGCTTTCTCTTATTTTGAAGACACATGGTACATTGCCAGACCCACCATGTGGAGTAGAAGTAATATGGTGTACTCATAATCCCAACCAAAAATGTGGTTATTATGAACTTAGTGCAAGTAACTTAAACCCTGCGAACTCCACACCGACATGGAAGCGACTTATACGCCAGAATGGACGCAGGGGACACACTTCTTGTGATAAGTCTTCACCAGAATGTAGTTCCATGGGAGTCTCAAGATCATCAAAGAGGGCTAGATTGAAGGGTGCTGAAGTATCTCTGGATAGGACTGATTCCTCTTATGGTACGGGAGGTATTACTTCTTCCACAGATACACTCTCTTTACCAGCTACACGTATTCTTCGATGCACCAGAAGGGTGGGTCGTGTGAAGAGAAACCTTCTGCATACATATGAGACTAATCCTGGTCTCATCAACAAAAAGAGAATTAGAAAAAATTTGATTGATATGAGACACATTCCAAGTGGCCTTACGCAGGAGTCTCTTGGGAAGCCAGTCAATAGGTCTCCCCACTTGTCAAGCAGTTCCAAGAAGCGAAAGAAGGCCAGGGCTGCTTATTCTGATGAGACTTGGGTGCAGTGTGATGCTTGTAGGAAATGGCGGAAGCTTTCAGACGGAAGTATCCCAGATGCTACAGCTGCATGGTTTTGCAGTATGAACAGTGATCTCTTACATAAGAGTTGTTACATTCCAGAGGAATCATGGGGCTGCAACCGCTCCATAACTCACTTACCGGGGTTTTACACCAAAGGAACTCCTCAGGGAAAGGAACAGAATGTATCATTTTTCACAAGTGTGCTTAAGGAGCATTACACATTGATGAACTCTGAAACAAAGAAGGCTTTAACTTGGTTAGTTAAACTTTCAAGTGACAAGCTTCTAGAGATGGAAACAGTTGGGTTAACACGCCCTGTGCTAGATACACGTAACCTTTCGGACAGAGATGCCCACGATTACCATAAGATTTTTCAAGCATTTGGTCTCATAAGAAGAGTTGAAAGGGGAACTAGTAGATGGTATTATCCGCGCACCCTTGATAATTTGGCATTGGATATAACTGCTCTTCAAATTTCTCTCACAAAGCCATTAAACTTATTCAGGTTATATTTGTCAAGGGCAACCCTCATTGTTGTCCCAGCAAATTTGGTTGATCATTGGAAAACCCAAATTCTGAAGCATGTAAGTCCAGGGCAACTGCGCATTTATATATGGACTGATCACAAAAAACCGCCCAGTACTCATAATCTTGCCTGGGACTATGACATTGTCATAACCACCTTTAACCGTTTAAGTGCTGAATGGGGGCCGCGAAAGCGTAGTATATTGATGCAAGTACACTGGCTTAGAATAATGTTAGATGAAGGACACACACTTGGTTCAAGTCTTAACTTGACAAATAAACTGCAAATGGCAACCTCATTGGCATCTTCAAACCGCTGGATATTAACTGGAACGCCAACTCCAAACACGCCGAGTAGTCAAGCGGCTCATCTTCTACCCATGCTTAAGTTCCTTAATGAGGAAGCGTATGGACAGAATCAGAAGTCGTGGGAAGCTGGCATACTTAGACCCTTTGAGGCGGAGATGGAGGAGGGGAGGTCACGCCTCCTGCAGCTACTACGAAGGTGCATGATTAGTGCAAGAAAAATAGATTTGCGAACAATACCTCCTTGCATCAAGAAAGTGACTTTTCTCGATTTCACTGAAGAACATGCGAAAACTTACAATGAACTGGTAGTTACTGTTCGGCGCAATATTCTTATGGCTGATTGGAATGATCCTTCTCATGTTGAGTCTCTCCTGAATCCAAAACAATGGAAGCTCCGAAGTAACACAATCAGAAATGTCCGGCTCTCTTGCTGTGTGGCTGGACACATCAAAGTGGCAGAAGCTGGCCATGATATCCAGGAAACAATGGATATCCTAGAGCAACAGGGTCTAGATCCTGTTGCAGAAGAGTATGTTCTTATAAAATATTCACTCCTGAATGGATGTAGCTGTTGCAGGTAAGAGATGCCCCTTCAAATCTCTCATTTTTCCTTTGGGTCATGGTTTCTCGTACAATATCTAAGTCTCTGTTTCTATTTTAAGGTGTAAAGAGTGGTGTCGTTTACCTGTTATCACACCTTGTAGGCATCTTCTATGCCTAGATTGTGTTGCTCTGGACAGCGAGAGATGTACGTTTCCTGGCTGTGGGAACTCCTACGAGATGCAGAGTCCTGAAACATTAGCTCGTCCGGAAAATCCTAATCCAAAGTGGCCTGTTCCCAAAGACCTTATTGAGTTGCAACCCTCATATAAACAGGCATGCTAGTTTAACTAAAGAATTATCCATTTTGTCACTTGTTCTTTCCCCTTTATATTCTGCTAACTTCCTTCGATGTGTCATTTTCTATTTTACACAGGATGACTGGGATCCTGATTGGCATGCAACATCGAGCAGCAAAGTTTCGTACCTGGTAAAAAGATTGAAGTTTTTGCAGGAAACTAATCTAAAGAAAGGTTACTGCATGAGTACAAATGATCTCATTCCTTGTGGTGAGGAGGGTCTTTTATCCAACACTAGGCCAGTATCAATCCATTGGAATGTAGTAATATACCGTGAGGCCAACACCAAGTTAAATGCTGAATCTTATGAGAAGTTACCTGAGAAAGTGATTGTGTTCTCTCAGTTTCTGGAGCATATACATGTCATCGAACAGCAGGTAGCTATGACTTTATGAAAAATGACTTTGCTATGATTTCCCTTCTACAAGCAGAAGATTGAATTCCATTTTCTTTCTCACAGTTAACAGGGGCTGCTATCAAGTATGCTGGAATGTATAGTCCAATGCATTCCAGCAACAAGGTCTGTATTTATTCATTTGTCTTCTACTCTTCACTTGCACAGACTAATTTTCTTCGTTCTATACTCAGATGAAGTCTTTGATGATGTTCCAACACGACCCGAATTGTATGGTTCTTTTAATGGATGGAAGTGCAGCCTTGGGGCTTGATTTGAGCTTTGTTACTCATGTATTTCTAATGGAACCCATCTGGGACAGAAGGTAATATTTTTGGTGGGATAAGAACAAAACGATGCATGTTCATTGTCGTTATAATCATCGACCTCATCCCATCTATTTGGGGTCTTGTTTGTCGGTCTTATTTCTCCATTCATATCTGTTCAAGCCTATACTCTACTAATCTGCAATGCTTCAATGTTTCTCACCACTACTCTTCAAATTTTTATTAGTCTTCTTCTTCTCCTCCATCCTTATGCTTGTATCATTTCAATTCTTCGTGCAAGGGGCAATCTTTGGTCTCGAATGGACATACCCAAACCATATCAAACAACACTCTTTAATTGTTTCTTATGTTGGGGACACTCCTCAACTTGCTTTACGTACTTGCCTCTTATTTTATTATTTCATATTACTCCATGCATCCACATCAACATATGCATCTTAGCCATATGAATTATGTCTTCTTGTTGCTTCTTCGTAGCCCAACACTATGCACCATACGGTAATACAAGTCTTACCACTGTTTTGTAAAAATATCCCATCAATTGAAGTGGTACTTGTTGTTCAATCAAGTAGAGGTGTGTGAACAACAAATTTGCGTAGGATATAAATCTAACACAAATCAATCATAACAAATTTTCCCTCGCTAGGAGAGGGTTTTATTAAAATGGCGGACCTTACACTTCCGGGTATCGAAATCGATTCCCCGTTAATTACATCAAAATTGAATACCTCTGATTAAAAGTTACTAAAAAATAATAACGTAATTACATCTCTGAAATAAACAAAACTAAGATTCTAATTCTAAGTCTTCATCGACATCTTCAATCCGTCATGAGATAGATGGATAGCAGACTATCTTCATCGGAGATTTGAGAAATATGAAATAGGGGACGACGGATGGGAGAACCCCTCCTCCAAAAGCCGGGTCCATTTGATCGAAAAGCACGAGTCATTACTGGAGCAAGAAACTCGTGGACGAGTCTTAAAACGAATTTTTGTTCTCTGGTCTCAAAGATGACTTCGAATACCAAATCCACTTTTTCGAAATCGATTATCAAGAATTGTCACTTCAAAGGATAGAGTGTCTAATCATAAGTTAGATATCGTCAAATTCCTTAAAATTTGATGATCATAGATGATTTTATAATGATTTTACCGTTGGATTTGATCAATATCTTAAGATTTGGTCAATGCATAACAACTCCACCATTGGATCTCGTTACGATCTCACATTATGATCATTTGACTAAAAGTCAATGAATCCACCATTGGATTTCATCAAAATCACAAGATCTGATCAATATGTAATAAATCCACCGTTGGATCTCATTACGATCTCACATTATGATCGTTCGACTAAAAGTCAATGATTCCACTATTAGATTTGACCATAATCATAAGATCTGATCAATATGTAATAAATCCACCGTTGGATCTCATTACGATCTCACATTATGATTGTTTGACTAAAAGTCAATGATTCCACCATTAGATTTGACATAATCATAAGATCTGATCAATATACAATAAATCTACCGTTGGATCTTATTATGATCTCTCATTATGATCGTTTGACTAAAAGTTAATAATTTCATCGTTGGATTTGACCAAATTCATAAGATCTAGTCAAAATGCAATAAATCCACCGTTGGATCTCATTATGATCTCACATTATGATCGTTTGACTAAAAGTCAACGAGTCCACTGTGAAAGAATTTTCGATCTCGAGGTTAAGGTCCAAACCCTCATTTGAGGGAGTGATGATCCGAACCGTGAGGGAAACTCTAATTATCATAGGTGAATATTTTTGGTATTATAGTCCGAAATCATTCTTCGGGTTCGTGATTGCAATCCGTATGAGCATTGAATTTGTGGTTGCAATCCGAGTGTACTAGGAGTTATGCCCAGGGTCGTACCCACGTGGTTTAACTATTTCTAAGTACGCAAGAGATTGGGTACGAGTCGTAACGCGTAATCCCAAATTGTAACCATAAATTCCACTTAGGAGGAGCCGTAACTCTTATCCTAAGCGTATCTCCTTTAGGTAAGGGTCGTAGCCCTTATCCTCCTGTCCACTTTAAAAGAAAATAAAAAAAAGAAGAAAAGAATAGTCAGAATCTCGGAGATCACCCTAAAGTCTGTTTAGAAGAGTCAGAGATATTTTCGGCAGAGCTCTCGTCTCAGGATTTTCGGATGATCTTACGGTTCCGTAAGGTTTTCATGAAATGAACGGTTGAGAAAGCTGCGTAAGTTTTCGTCTTTACGCGGATTGAGAAGATTCTTCTCACGTACGTTATTCTTTTCTCATAACCGCCTAGGTGGATAAGTATATTTTCTATCCACCTAGGTGGATAAATATTTTTCTATCCACCTAGGGTGGATAAGTATATTTCTATCTACCTAGGTGGATAAGTATTTTTCTATCCACTTAGGGTGGATCAGTATTTTTTCTATCTACCTAGGGTGAATAAGTATTTTTCTATCCACCTAGGGTGGATGAGTATATTTCTAGTCACCTATGTGACTACGTATATTTTTCTATCCACCTAGGTAGATAAGTATTTTTCTAGCCACCTAGGTGACTACGTATATTTTCTAGCCACCTAGGTGGATAAGTATATTTCTATCCACCTAGGGTGGATAAGTATTTTTTCTATCCACCTATGGTGGATGAATATATTTCTATCCACCTAGGGTGGATAAGTATATTTCTATCCACTTAGGGTGGATAAGTATTTTTCTAGCCACCTAGGTGACTACGTATATTTTCTAGCCACCTATGGATAAGTATTTTTCTATCCACCTAAGGTGGATAAGTATATTTCTATCCACCTAGGGTGGATAAGTATATTTATATTCACCTAGGGTGGATAAGTATTTTTCTAGCCACCTAGGTGACTACGTATATTTTCTAGCCACCTAGGTGGATAAGTATATTTCTATCCACCTAGGGTGGATAAGTATTTTTCTAGCCACCTAGGTGACTACGTATATTTTCTAGCCACCTAGGTGGATAAGTATTTTTTCTATCCATCTAGGGTAGATGAGTATATTTCTATCCACCTAGGGTGGATGAGTATTTTTCTATCCACCTAGGTGGATAAGTATTTTTCTAGCCACCTAGGTGACTACGTATATTTTCTAGCCACATAGGTGAATAAGTATATTTTCTATCCACATAGGTGGATAAATATATTTCTATCCACCTAGGGTGGATGAGTATTTTTTCTATCCACCTAGGGTGGATAAGTATTTTTCTATCCACCTAAGTGGATAAGTATTTTTCTGGCCACCTAGGTGACTACGTATATTTTTCTATCCACCTAAGTGGATATGTATATTTCTAGCCGCCTAAGTGACTACGTATTTTTCTATCCACCTAGGTGGATAAGTATTTTTCTATCCACCTAGGTGGATAAGTATTTTTCTAGCCACCTAGGTGACTACGTATATTTTCTAGCCACATAGGTGAATAAGTATATTTTCTATCCACATAGGTGGATAAATATATTTCTATCCACCTAGGGTGGATGAGTATTTTTTCTATCCACCTAGTTCCACCTAGGGTGGATAAGTATTTTTCTATCCACCTAAGTGGATAAGTATTTTTCTGGCCACCTAGGTGACTACGTATATTTTTCTATCCACCTAAGGTGGATAAGTACATTTCTATCCACATAAGGTGGATAAGTATATTTCTATCCACCTAGGGTGGATAAGTATTTTTCTAGCCACCTAGGTGACTACATATATTTTCTAGCCACCTAGGTGGATAAGTATATTTCTATCCACCTAGGGTGGATAAGTATTTTTTCTATCCACCTAGGGTGGATGAGTATATTTCTATCTACCTAGGGTGGATAGGTATATTTCTATCCACCTAGGGTGGATAAGTATTTTTCTATCCACCTAGGTGGATAAGTATTTTTTCTAGCCAGCTAGGTGACTAAATATATTTTCCTAGCCACCTAGGTGGCTACGTATATTTTTCTAGTGGCTAAGCATAGCTTAGGACTTTAAATTCTATTTAGATTAGGATTTGTTAAAAAAAACTATAAATAGTCTCTTTCCCTAATTCCTTCTATCTGACTTTTAAGGCTAAGTGGAAGAAAAAAAAGGGTTCTCAATTCCAAAATTTTCGAGTCAACAGGTGCCTCCTCGATTTATTATTATTATTATTTTTAATTATTTTAAAAACGAAAATCATAAAAAAATTAATAAAAATCGATATAAATTTTATTTTTTTATGAGAATTTTATTACTGATTAATGATCGTATTCTCTATGGAGACTCGATTCATAGAAATCTGACTAGTGATCGTATTCTCTACGGAGATTTGATTATGAAATTTGGATCTATCCGATAATCTTATTTCAACCTAAGAGATTTCAGGAGATGATTTTTATTTATTTCGAGATTAATCGGACTGTAATTCCTGCGGGAATACTGTATACCGATTTATGGTTATAGGATTTGTGATTCTTACGAGGACGCTCTCCGATTAACAAGAAGAATCTCCTAGATTGGATTTGCGATTCTTACGAGAACGCTCTCCAACTACTAAGATGAATCTCCTAAATCTCTTAGACGATCCGATTAAAATTTATGAACCTTTATAAATCGATAACAACAATTATGAAATTGATTCTCTATTGATCATTGATCTTGATGCAAATCGGGTGGTCGAAATTAAATATGAAAGATCTATTTTGGCTATCCGAGCAGATCTGACTGATTTTGGGACGTTTACAGAGATCAAAACGTCCTTAAAAATATTTTCTAAAAATCAACGAAAATTATAAGGTTAATTTTATATTGACCATCGATCCCAATGCATATCGGGTGGTCGAAATTAAATCCGAAGGATCTACTTTGGTTACTCGGACAGATCTGACTGATTTTGGGACGTTTACAGAGATCAAAACGCCCTTAAAAATATTTTCTAAAAAATCAACGAAAATTATAAGGTTGATTTTATATTAACCATCGATCCCAATGCGGTCGGTGGTGAAATTAAATCAAGGATCTACTTTGGCTACGGCGGAATCGGCGATTTTGGAATGTTTACAGAGATCAAAACGTCCTTAAAAATATTTTCTAAAAATCAACGAAAATTATAAGGTTAATTTTATATTGACCATCGATCCCAATGCGACGGTGGTCGAATTAAATCCAAGGATCTACTTTGGCTACCCGAGATTCGACGATTTTGGGGACGCCACGAGATCAAAACGTCCTTAAAAATATTTTCTAAAAATCAACGAAAATTATAAGGTTGATTTTATATTGACCATCGATCCTAATGCAGATCGGGTGGTCGAAATTAAATCTGAAAGATCTATTTTGGCTATCCGGGCAGATCTGACTGATTTTGGGACGTTTACAGAGCTCAAAACGTCCTTAAAAATATTTTCTAAAAATCAACGAAAATTATAAGGTTGATTTTATATTGACCATCGATCCCAATGCAGATTGGGTGGTCGAAATTAAATCCGAAGGATCTACTTTGGCTACCCGGGCAGATCTGATTGATTTTGGGACGTTTACAGAGCTCAAAACATCCTTAAAAATATTTTCTAAAAATCGACAAAAATTATAAGATTGATTTTATATTGACCATCGATCCCAATGCAGATCGGGTGGTCGAAATTAAATCCGAAGGATTTACTTTGGCTACCCGGGTAGATCTGACCGATTTTGGGACGTTTACAGAGATCAAAACGTCCTTAGAAATATTTTCTAAAAATCAACCAAAATTATAAGATTGATTTTATATTGACCATCGATCTCAATGCAGATCGGGTGGTCGAAATTAAATCCGAAAGATTTACTTTGGCTACTCGAGCAGATCTGACTGATTTTGGGACGTTTACAGAGATCAAAACGTCCTTAAAATATATTTTCTAAAAATTAATAAAAATTATAAGGTTGGTTTTATATTGACTATCGATCTTAATGCAGATCGGGTGGTCGAAATTAAATCCGAAAGATCTACTTTGGCCACCCGGGCAGATCTGACAAATAAGATTCATGTTTATTTCACGAACTCTTTTGATTGGTTGAATTTCATATTTGTTATACATTTTTCCATTCTTTGAATAATTAATACATACATACATATCTATATATATATATACTCAAATTTTGAAGAAGTCAACTTTTATTGCTTCATTCCTTACGCAGTTTATTCTCATGCGAGTAGGAGATAACATATAAACATACCTATGTTGTTTACATTAACAATGCACCTAAGTACAAACCTTATGCAGTTTATCCTCATGCGAGTAGGAGATAACATATAAACATACCTATGTTGTTTATATTAACAATGTACCTAAGACAAATCTTATGCAATTTATCCTCATGCGAGTAGGAGATTACATGACGATGATGATGGTGATGATGTACCTATGTACATATCTTATGCAGTTTAGCCTCATGCGAGTAGGAGGTTAAATATAGTAAAATGTACGTATGTATATTACCTTACGCAGTTTAGACTCATGCGAATAGGAGATTACAAGACGATGATGATGGTGATGATGTACCTATGTACATATCTTATGTAGTTTAGCCTCACGCGAGTAGGAGGTTACATATAACATACCTACATATGTTCTCATGTAGTTTATTCTCATACGAGGGGGAGAAAATATATGTTTTTGAACGAAGCAATCATCGATAAGTGGTAACTCATTTTCTTCTACAGATGTGAACCATTTGAATGGAATGCACATATAGTCTTTTCCACTAGAGTTTGAGCTCCTAGGCGTTTTTGAGTGACGATCATAGGGTGTTAAACAATGAAGACAAGATCGTTCTTGAACGATCAATGTGTAACTTTCATTTTGAAGACCTACGATATTTGAATTAGATATGCCTCCACACTTTTTGTATTACGCTCAATAAGTGATTTTGAGGATCATAGTGCCATATTATCCTTTGCCTCGTGGTCCGTTGGAAACTTTAGCTGATGACTGCATTAGATAAGAAACCCTTCAATATCCGTAGCTCGTGAAGATAATTCTTCAAGTGTTTTCAGAGCCTTTCCATGAAGAGGTATACTTATATCCTTCTTCAAACCACTGAGGCACATTTGAACTGCCTCCGATTCTGAAATCTTTGATGAACAAAGAAGACTAGCATCTCTCCATCTCGTGATATAATCGGCAACCCTTTCGCGTGGTTGCTGCTCCATTTGTGATAACTCTACAATCCCTACAGATCTCTGAATACTGAAAAATCTTTGTAGGAACTGTTTCTGCATTTGATCCCAACTCGTTATCGAATTGGGTAATAACTTTGTATACCAGGTGAAAGCTGGTCCTTCCAAGGTTTGTACAAATTGCCTTAGCAACAATGGACTGTTCTTGGCGGTGTTGCTGCATGCTGCGACGAAATGCGCCAAATGCTCTTGAGCGGAACCACTTCCATTGAAACGGGTGAATTTTGGTTGTTGATAGTCGGTCGGAAATGGAACATCGTCGATTTCTGGTGGGTAAGGCTTTCTGTAAGACATAGAAGCCCTTTCAAAGTCTTTAAGATTTTCGGTTATCATATGTTGAACTTGATCCATTGATAAGATATCATTCATTTCTTTCCTTTGCTTTTCTCTCTCGAGAAGTGCAGCTATTTCAATGTCCCGAATACTGATAGCGCAACACAGTTCTTGAATTTACTCTAAAAGAGATACATTGTCTTCACTAGAAACCATCATGACTGACATGACAGTAGGAGGTGTTATCGTAGCTTCTGCTGAGATGTAACGAGTTTCGTGGTGAAAGGAGTTTGAAGAACGAGTTTTGTTTGAAGAAGACTTATCATCAAGTTTCAAAGATGAAATGATCATCTTGTTTGCCTCCAGACAAGGTAAGTTGAATGATGATGAGTCATCAATTGCCTCCAGATGAGACGAAACGATCATCTTGTTTGCCTCCAGACGAGACAAGTTGAGTGACGATGAGTCATTGATTGCCTCCGGATGAGGCGAAGTCCCAATATCAGATGAAACGATCATCTTGTTTGCCTCCAGATGAGACAAGTTGAATGACGATGAGTCATTGATTGCCTCCGGATGAGGCGAAGTCCCAATATAAGATGAAACGATCATCTTGTTTGCCTCCGAACGAGGTGAGTTAAATGACGATAAGTCATCAATTGCCTCCAGATGAGGAAAAGCAAGTGCACTAATAATTCTTAGTATTCCTATACGGTTCACCGAGTTTGATCGGGGTGATTTTGCTGATAGAGTTTCAGGAGATTCATCCTTTGAGAAGAGGGAATCGAAATATCCATATAGTGGGTTCTCAGTCGAAGTGAACAAGTTAGGAGACACTGGTTCCTCCATATGAGAACATTCTTCTACTAATGTGGCGTAAGCCATGCGACTGGTTGAGTATCAGAGTGCTGCCTCCTCAATTTGAGGGCATGCCCTCTCCACATGTTGATTGTTAGTGGAAGAGGATGCAATGCTCTTTCCATAACTCATTGAGTTGATTGATAAGTTGAATAAATCTACTGCATGGAATAACCAACGATTAATCATTCATCATATTCAACTCATTTTCAGAGAATTCGTTTCATTTTGTAGCTTAAAGATGTGAGGAGAAGTGGGTCCCACCGGGCGTGCCAGAAATTTCTGAACAACAAATTTGCGTAGGATATAAATCTAACACAAATCAATCATAACAAATTTCCCCTCGCTAGGAGAGGGTTTTATTAAAATGGCGGACCTTACACTTCCGGGTATCGCAATCGATTCCCCGTTAATTACATCAAAATTGAATACCTCTGATTAAAAACTACTAAAAAATAATAACGTAATTACATCTCTGAAATAAACAAAACTAAGATTCTAATTCTAAGTCTTCATCGACATCTTCAATCCGTCATGAGATAGATGGATAGCAGACTATCTTCATCGGAGATTTGAGAAATATGAAATAGGGGACGACGGATGGGAGAACCCCTCCTCCAAAAGCCGGGTCCATTTGATCGAAAAGCACGAGTCATTACTGGAGCAAGAAACTCGTGGACGAGTCTTAAAACGAATTTTTGTTCTCTGGTCTCAAAGATGACTTCGAATACCAAATCCATTTTTCGGGCAACTGATTATCAGAAGAATTATCACTTTCAGTGATAGAGTGTCTAATCATAAGTTAGATATCGTCAAATTCCTTAAAATTTGATGATTATAGATGATTTTATAATGATTTTACCGTTGGATTTGATCAATATCTTAAGATTTGGTCAATGCATAATAAATCCACCATTGGATCTCGTTACGATCTCACATTATGATCATTTGACTAAAAGTCAATGAATCCACCATTGGATTTCATCAAAATCACAAGATCTGATCAATATGTAATAAATCCGCCGTTGGATCTTATTACGATCTCACATTATGATCGTTCGACTAAAAGTCAATGATTCCACCGTTGGATTTAATCATAATCACAAGATCTGATCAATATGTAATAAATCCACCGTTGGATCTCATTATGATCTCAAAAGTCAATGATTCCACCATTGGATTTGACATAATCACAAGATCTGATCAATATACAATAAATCTATCGTTGGATCTTATTATGATCTCTCATTATGATCGTTTGACTAAAAGTCAATAATTCCATCGTTGGATTTGACCAAATTCATAAGATCTAGTCAAAATGCAATAAATCCACCGTTGGATCTCATTATGATCTCACATTATGATCGTTTGACTAAAAGTCAATGAGTCCACTGTGAAAGAATTTCCGATCTCGAGGTTAAGGTTCAAACCCTCATTTGAGGGAGTGATGATCCGAACCGCGAGGGAAACTCTAATTATCATAGGTGAATATTTTTGGTATTATAGTCCGAAATCATTCTTCGGGTTCGTGATTGCAACCCGTATGAGTATTGAATTTGTGGTTGCAATCCGAGTGTACTAGGAGTTATGCCTAAGGTCGTACCCACGTGGCTTAACTATTTCTAAGTACGCAAGAGATTGGGTATGAGTCGTAACGCGTAATCCCAAATTGTAACCATAAATTCCACTTAGGAGGAGCCGTAGCTCTTATCCTAAAAGTCTTAATCTTAACTTACTCCTCCCGTCCACTTTAAAAGAAAATAAAAAAAAGAAGAAAAGAATAGTCAGAATCTCGGAGATCACCCTAAAGTCTGTTTAGAAGAGTCGGAGATATTTTCGGCAGAGCTCTCGTCTCAGGATTTTCGGATCCCTTGCAATGAGGACGGGTCTGCTATTTATAGATTTGTGGTAGCGGTTATAGAAGTTACGATTTTACGGTTCCGTAAGGTTTTCATGAAATGAACGGTTGAGAAAGCTGCGTAAGTTTTCGTCTTCACGCGGATTGAGAAGATTCTTCTCACGTACGTTATTCTTTTCTCATAACCGCCTAGGTGGATAAATATTTTTCTATCCACCTAGGGTGGATAAGTATATTTCTATCCACCTAGGGTGGATAAGTATTTTTCTATCCACATAGGGTGGATAAGTATATTTCTAGTCACCTATGTGACTACGTATATTTTTCTATCCACCTAGGTGGATAAGTATTTTTCTAGCCACCTAGGTGACTACGTATATTTTCTAGCCACCTAGGTGGATAAGTATATTTCTATCCACCTAGGGTGGATAAGTATTTTTTCTATCCACCTATGGTGGATGAGTATATTTCTATCCACCTAGGGTGGATAAGTATTTTTCTAGCCACCTAGGTGACTACGTATATTTTCTAGCTACCTATGGATAAATATTTTTCTATCCACCTAAGGTTGATAAGTATATTTCTATCCACCTAGGGTGGATAAGTATTTTTTCTATCTACCTAGGGTGGATGAGTATATTTCTATCTACCTAGGATGGATAGGTATATTTTTATCAACCTAGGGTGGATAAGTATTTTTCTATCCACTTAGGTGGATAAGTATTTTTTCTAACCAGCTAGGTGACTAAATATATTTTCCTAGCCACCTAGGTGGCTACGTATATTTTTCTAGTGGCTAAGCATAGCTTAGGACTTTAAATCCTATTTAGATTAGGATTTGTTAAAAAAAACTATGAATAGTCTCTTTCCCTAATTCCTTATATCTGACTTTTAAGGCTAAGTGGAAGAAAAAAAAGGGTTCTCAATTCCAAAATTTTCGAGTCAACAAGGTGGATGCATGGAAAAATATCCCATCAATTGAAGTGGTACTTGTTACTCAATCAACTGATTGTTTGCCTATTTCCACGTTGCCCATCCCAATATGTCCGTAACATCTGTAGGGAATTAAAAAGTAATCAACGTATCTCTAGCATCGATGCTTTCTTCAATATTGCTTATTCCCAATTACTTGAATTTTTTTACTTGGTTACCCTGCTCCTGATTGTAGTTCTCTAACAGCATCCATTTACTTATCGGATAAAAGGTGAAGAAACCATTTTTATTGATTCCATGTGTTGCTTTGGTACTAAAGGATTTTCAACTTATTGATATCTATACATGCTTCACAGGCATTGTTGTCAGATTAATACATGCAATTTTCTTTTAGTTATGACATTGAAAAACAAATTTCTGGGATCTATTAAAGATTTCGTTTATTTTTGCATGTATCAGCATGGAAGAACAAGTGATTAGTCGTGCTCATCGTATGGGTGCTACTCGTCCCATTCATGTGGAAACTTTGGCAATGCGTGGAACCGTTGAAGAGCAAATGTTGGAGTTCTTACAGGTCTCGATCTTCACAAATTTCTGTTCATTATTAATGAGCATAATAATTCAGAATTTTTACTACCGTTGCTACTATTTTTTCATCTTGCTGTGTACATGTTTGTGTTTCCATGATTCCAAATATGTTGTAAAGATGTCCATTAAGAAAATGTTTGTAGGAATCATCTCTTACTTTTTAAGGTTATAAATAAGTACTTGCATGTGATGCAATCTACCTGATTAAGAATATATAAACTAATAAATGATACCTATTCGTAGTAATCCTTGCTGCAATATACAATAGCAACCTAATTATTTGCTAGTAGGTAAGGAAATTTTCACTCTTTTGAGAATTTCCAAAGCATAGTTGTTTTTGCTATTTGGCCTTCACTTGTCTAGCAAGATCTTTTAGTTGATTTTGTTCGCAGTAGCAAAGAAAATGAAAAATAAATCACAAAGACAAATCATTAGTGTCAGGCTCAATGTTTCTCACTGTTGGAATGTTGTGGTGCTCTGGGAGCTGGGGTGGAAGAAGGGTGAGAATACTCCTCACACCGGGCCACCTTTACCTACCAAAATGACCAGACCGAAACAGTCTCTGAAGTTAGGATGACCATATAAGTTCGGCGTCTGAAAGAAGCAAAGGTCGGATAAAGCTTGCTTTCCGAGCTATTAAAAGGACTTTGGCCCTATAAAAGGTGAGAGCTCTTGAGTGCATAAGATTCTACATCATGATTGCGATAATAAATTAAGATACCTTGGCTCCTTTATCAAGAGGAGCAACCCAATAGAAAAATGATTTGTACCCAATTTGGGACATAGCTTACATCACATAAAATATCAGTAAACATAAACAAAAAATAATAATAGAAAATAACCAAGTGGATGTGAATGGAAGCTAGATGTGCTCCAAAAAATGACTTGGATTTTAATAGGCAAGGGGTCAACCAGAGGTTTTCATGTCCTTGGTTGAGAATTAAGAAGAGGGACATGAACAAAATATGCCCTCTCCTCAAATACAGAATTTTTCTCTTTCGATTTCATGTACCAAAGTATTGTTTCCAACGAATCATTTGATAGCACCAGAGGAAGTGCTTCTTCTACAAGTTCTTCAATGTAATTAAAATAGAAGCACTCTTCCTCATCAATGGAGGCCAATTGATTTGCAGTTGAAAAGATATTAAGCTGTATTCGCATATTCCCAAAAGAAACCTTCATCATACCGGGTTTGCACTTAATACAGGCATTGGCCGTGGCAAAAAATCGTCTACCGAGTATGATAGGAGTCTGTGAGGGGGATTTCAAGCAGGGCACCATGTTTAATACAATAAAATCGACAGGGAAGATGAATTTGTCAACTTCGGCCAGTACATCTTCAATAATTCCAACTGGTCTCGTTTCTGATCTATCGACTAACTGTAATGTTACCGATGTGGGCTTTAAATCTCTCAATCCTAACTTCTCATAAACTAAGTATGGAAGTAGATTCACGTTTGCTCCCAGATTGAGGAGCGCCTTATTAATGGTGTGGTCACCAATAATCCAAGGAATAGTGGGTGCTCCTGAATCTTTAAGCTTCAGGGGAGTATTTGCCTTCAAAACTGAGTTTACGTGCTTAATTAAAAATACTTTTTCGACAAATTGTTTCGGCGCTTTTGCTTTTGGGTGCACATTTCTTTTAAGAATTTTGCATAGGCCGGGACTTGTTTGATTGGCTCTAAAAGAGGCAAACTGATTTTTACTTGTTTAAACATTTATGTGATCTCTTCTAATTTTTTTGAATTTTTATCAAAAGGTGACGGTGCACTGAATGAATTGGGAAATGGTAACTTAGGCACATATTCTTCTTCCCGAATTAATTCATTAGAGTACTTTATTTTTAGTTTTTCTTTATCAGAGTTCACTTTTTCGTTTTCTATTTCTTTTTCCTCAACCTCAAGGATGGCTAACGGACTTGGTATCTCAACTTTGTTATCAACAGTCTTTCCATTATGTAGGATCGTAACAACTTGAATATGCTCAGGGGGGGTTGAATGTCTCCCCAACGAATACGTGTCCCTTAGGGTTACTCATTGGTTGTGATGGTAATCAACCTTCCTCTCTTTCCCATATGTGTAGCTAGCTGCCTAATTTGAGCTTCTAGCTTAGTAATGGATAGTGTATGAGAGTATAAATTTTGAGAGAATTGAGCTAGATGGGATAGATCTTTAGAGTGTTAATGCGACTATTGTTGTAAGTCTCGAAGAATTTGGACAACTGTTGCAACGGATCCGCTGCTCTGAGGCGGCATGTAATGTTGCTGCTCAATGGGCTGTAATGGTCTAGTTGGTTGCACATAGCATTGCTGAAAATTATTTGGTTGAAAAAACCTGGGCTGAACAACAGGTGGTGCTTGTTGTTGAGGTATCTGAGCGCCCATTGAGCCATAGCTGAATTCGGGGTGAGTCCTCCGGCTTATTAGTATTTCCATAATCACCCCGCTGAAAAGCACACACTTGCTCTTTTTCAATCATTTCAGGATATAATGGTGCTGCTAGGCAATCAATTATTATGTCGGTCAAACTTTGGCAAATAGCACAAGCTACTGCAGATTTATCAATTGGTTTCAGGTTTGATATCATCAATGATGCCATTTTTTGTTCTAAGGCCTCAACTTTGACATTGAGATCTTTTTCTACTTTCACTCTATCAGATTTGACATCAAAGGTGCCTCCTCTTGCAAGGGGTGTGTGTAGTGAACCATTTGGGTCACTCCTTGTCAGAGCCTATTTTTGCAATGAATTATCAGCAAGTCTTTCAAAACTCATGATTGTTGTCCATTACGAGCCATAAAGGCTCCTCCACTTACTGTATCGCCAATTTATTGATTCCCCTCGTTTAACCCTTGGTAAAAATTCTGTGTTATTGACCAATTTGGCACTTCATGATGAGAGCATTTACGTAATAGGACTTGCATTATTTCCTAACTTTCATGAAATTGTTCTCCCGACAATTGTCAGAAGGTTTGAATAGCTTATCGAATCTGATTTATTTTACCAATTGGAAAATACTTTGCTAGAAATCTAGCTTGAAGTATATCCCATGTGATAATGGTACCAGTGGGCAAGTAAGTGGGTGAAGTGTAACTGTGTAAGTGAAGCTGGATCATTAAAAAAAGAGCTGAGTGGTATGTTGGATACATGATCAAATATCAGATCAGATAATAAACACTGCCTGGTAGAGAACACAAAAAAAAATGAACATAGAATATATATCTAACGAAAAAAAAATGATAATGCACAGCATTTATGTTAGAAAAGGCCAAAACAAAAAAAAAACTCTAACCTGCTCTAATACCATGTAAAAAAATGAGAAAGATAAGCACAAACACAAGATTTATTAATTGATGGCTAAGACACACTAAAACAGAGAGCTCATGGTCATGGTTTCAAAACTCGGATGATGTCAATACAATCATAGTATCAGCCGATACCTGCTAAGATTGGTAGTTATTGATCTATACCAATATGTATCAACAGAATTATCGGTACATGATGATGATAAAAGGGAATTTTGTATTTCTTGGTATCGGTTCTAGATATCAATTTGAAGGTTGGCCTTTACACCTCAAATACCAAGTTTTTAAACCTTGCTCGTAGGTTCAAAAGACGTTATATCATGACTAATGTACCCAACTATATCCTGAGCTGCTTTATGAAGAGGAGCCACTAAGTATAAAAATGATTCGGGCAATGTGCAACTAAAACCCACAACACACGAAATATCACTTTAAATCTACGTAATTATAATAGAAAATCTTGAATATGATGGAAATTAGGAATGTTTTTTATCTTAATAATTAATATAATTGCTCCAAAATCCTTTGGACAAGGCAATGATGATGATTAATGTATATAATGGCATTCTTGCAGCTCCACCTTTTTGAATCTTCGTTCATTTAATCTCCATCCTTTTTGCCTGGCACGTACCTAGATTCGTACCACTGGGATTCTAATATCTAGTTTTTGTGAATTTGTAACAGAAACGCAGTAGGTTAGAGTTATTTGGGTCTAGAGTAAGGAGATGGATGCTGGTTTAGGGTTAGGGTTTGTGAAGAAGAAGATAGAAGAGTGATAGAGAAGGAAGGAGATTAGGGTAGAATAGCTTAATGAGAGAATGTCCCTTGTGAGAGAATACCTCTCACTAGCTTTTATATTAATAAAAAAATTTGACATACACACCCAATATTCTACATTACACACCACTAATACAATAGAGAACATAAGCACCAACACTAACACTCCCTTTCAAGCTGGAGCATCGATATCATGCATGCTCACTTGACCACAATATCCCAACGAATAGTATGCCCAAGTGGCGGGTAAACACCTCTGCTAGTTGTTGGGAAGAAGAAACATCCATGAGTTCCAATGTATGATTCCAAACTTATTCTCTCACAAAATGACCACCCACTTCAATATGCTTCGTCCTTTCATGTAAGACCGAATCAGATGCAATTTTTTTAGCTACTTCATTATTACAATGAAGAGGTATAAGACTATTGATCGAAAAACCTAGTTAGGTGATAAGAGAATGTAGCCGTAGCAGTTCACAAGCTCCATCCGCAATAGCTTGATATTCTTTCTCAATACTAAAACGAGAAACTACATGTTACTTCTTGCTCTTCCATGCAACAAGATTGCCTCTAAGAACGGAAAAATATCCTGAAGTAGAGCATCGATTGGTAATAACATCAGCCCAATCAACATCACTATATCCGGAAATATGAAGATGACCATATGCTTGATAGACAAGTCCACAACCTGGGTTGGACTTGATATATCTCAGAATATGTTGAGCAACAACTAGATGAGTACATGGAGCATGTATGAAGTGGCTCACCAGGCTAAGAACAAATTTGATATATGATCTAGAGTAGTAAAGATAAATCAAACCACTTATAAGGTGCTGATACTCATGAGGATTGGCTAATAACTATCCCTCTTTCTCATTGAAAGGCAACATGTGATCTATAGGAGATGAAGTAGGTTTGCAACCGAGCGTGCTGGTATCACTCAAAAGATCTAGTGCGTACTTCCTTTGAGAATGAGATGCATTCTCTTGATTGTGCAATCTCAAATCCCAATAATACATTAATGTGCCCAAGTCATTTACTTCAAAGCTACGACCAAGCTCTTCACATGGGAAATGAAACAATAGTCATCTCCAATAAGAATAATATCATCAACATAAAGCAGCAGTATGGTGCGACCTGCTTGACTAAATTGAATAAATATGGTGTGCTTGGAGTGGCATCTCTGAAATCCCAAAATCTAGAATCACTCTACTAATATGGTGGAACCAAACACAAGCAGACTGCTCCAACCCATAAATCGACTTTTGAAGTCAACAAACTTTCCCCCTCCCCTTGAAGCAGAAATTCAGGAGGTTCCATATAGGCTTCTTTAGTGAGATAACCATGTAGAAAATTAGAAGAACGAGGACTAGGATATAGTAGGAAGAATAGTACTTACTGGAGGTACATGTGAGGAGGTAGGAGGTTGCTGCATAGTAGAGGAAGGTCCATGCCATCATTGACACTGATACTTAAGGGCTTGTTTGGACAACACAATCCTGTAGTTTTGTAATGCGCCGACTTCTGAATATATGACATGTTATTGCGGTTACATTAATGTGAGTGTGTTTGGTTGCCTTTATCTAGATGCAACTTATATTCTTACAAAAAGAATAATAGTCTCAATGAGAGGGTCTGTCAAGATCTACAAAACAAGCCCAAAAGAAAAAATTGATAATCCGAATTCAAAAGGACGACTTCAAATCCGACAGCAAAGACAATAATATAAAGGGGAGCCAACACTAAACAAAACACAAGGTCAATTACGGCTTGTTTGTCCGGCATGAAGCTGGAAGGCAAACAGTAAAAGAACTGAACTTGTGATTGTGGATTGGTTCGGTTAGTGAAGAGAGAGACCAAAGCCACACAGGCAAAAGAAGAATCCGTGACTTGGTTCGCTCAGGGAACAAAACACACAAATCCATTCACTTGGTTGGCAAAGGGACCAAAACAAACCATGTACCTAATAACCTAACTCCTTCATTCACTCAGTGAAACAAACAAGGGACAACTGTTCACTTGGTTCGCAAAGCGAACAAAACAAACACAAATCTACTCATTTGTTTGGCAAAGCGAAAAAAGCAAAAAACAGATATTCGGAAGAGAAGGTGAAGCTCATTATTGCGATGGGAACTCGGACTTTGCAAGGATTTAACAAAAGCTTTTAAGGCCCACGAAGATCCCAAACCACAGTCTCTAGCATCATAACAGGTTTTGAAACCACCCATCACCCAACCCAGCTAAGATCCCAAAGCCTCATAAACGACAATATCCAACAGATTACCAGAACCCATGAAACCCCTATACCACGACAATTACCAACATGTCGCCAGTTTGTCTCTTCAGCCATGAGAAGTTGATTTTAGGCACTCAGCTCTCTATCCATATGGGCCTGCATGGTTCAAAACCATTTTAAAGAATAGGAAAATTTAGAGCATCCATTGATCCATTAAAAAACTTATCGTAAAGGTAGCGAACTCTTCCTCGGTGCTGTAAGGATTATAGCAGATTTGAGATTATGCAATAGGCGGCTTCTTTGGGATTTCAGCACGAATTTGAGGCCTGAGACTTATAAAGAGAGAGAGACTTATATATTGAAGTGGTCATGTATTCCTTCATCATGATTCACATTAATCCTCCCAATTGGAAGGAACTCGTCCTCAAATCCTCCCAATTGGAAGGAACTCGTCCTCAAGTTTGACGTGTATCATCTTTCTCACTTCTCTTTCAATTTGATCTTTGACTTCCTTGTAAGTTGATGTAGGTCCATCATGTGCAAGGATCAAAATTTCGGCCGAAATGACCGAAATTTCGGTCATTTTTGTTTGGGACCCAAATTTTCAGCTGAAATTTCTGCCAAATTATCTGTTTTCGGCTGAAATTTCGGATTTTAGTTTCGGTCATGCCCGAAGTCGAAATTTTGATCCTTGATCATGTGCTTTGAACCATGCACCGTATGACTCTACAGTTCACCAATCCTCACCGTCGGTCTTCCTTGATCTGGTATGTGATCATCATGTAGACGAATATGGAGCCGTTGATTGACCTCAGCGTGCGAATATGAGATTTCCACACGTTCAAATCTCCATTGGATCCTTGTTTGACTGTAAGGATTTGATCTTATTTTTCAACACTTGATCTTCATGGAACTGTTGATTGTCGGTTGGGAGTCAATTTGAGACTTGGACACCACTAATATATCAATTCATTCGCTGATCATCCATGCGATTTTGGTCTTCCACAATAATTGACGGTTAGGATTTGATCTTCCTTGAACTGTTGATGGTCAATTGGGAGTCCATTTGGGACTTTCACACCACCAGTCGTTTGGCTTCCAACTGATGTTGACCTTCCACAATAATTTAATTCGATGCATCTCCACCGTTCAAATTCTGATATGACCATTGATCTTACATGGAGTTTTTTTTTCCTACTCACAATCCAATCATTATTTTTGCACTGGGACTTTTTCAATGTATCATCATCAGTTTGGGTATGATTTGACTGTTGATCTTTCACAAAGAGTTGTTTGGAATCTGTCCACAGTCTGGTGTATAATTTGACTGTAAATCCTTACATACGTGCAATACCTCACTCGAGAATCATGAGATCTGACGCACGGTTGCTTTTCTACCCAACCATACCCACATTAGTCGATCTAATTATACTTGAATATAATGAACATCGTGGCAATTATCGCGAGCTCTAGTCTCTTCTTCTATCATGAGTTCGACAATGCGACATCTCATATTTATGCTAATCGATATGAAATTGATTGGTAAGGATTAACTTCCTTTGACGTGATAAAAGAGTAAGATAATCACAAGATGAAAGAAATAGCCACAAAAATTGACATTCGATCCAAACTAATGACAAAAGGGTAAACAACTTTATACTGACGTTCACCTACCCTCTCAAAACTCACAAGAGTTTATTCATAAAACTAAATAACATAAAACTACCAATAAACAATTTCATCCGGCCTTCAATAACAAAAAATAAATCCACACTATTCACCAATTCCTAATCCCAGTGTACCATCTCCTAAAAGAAGCATCCCTACTTTAATTAATCTACTATTACTTAATAAAAAGTCAGATTATCTTACTTTGTAATCACTGTAAGTTCTCCTTTATTTCAATTTATAAATGTACTAAGAGATAGATAATCCACTCCTTAATATTGGTGAGTGACTTTTCTCTCTCCTATTATTTAGGTGATAATTTTTAGGAGGAAGAGAGGGAGGGTGATTTTTCACTTCTTAAATTGTATGTGATAAAGAAGTCTCTCCCCTAAATTTTATGCAAGATCTCTCCCTTTTTTCTGTTTAAACTTTAAAGTGGCACATGAGAAACTTAAGTGGTCACATAACCCCTAGGGGAGAGTGGGCGAGAATTTTCTCTTCTTAAGTTTTAGGTGATAGAGAAGTTTCTCTCTCTCCTAAATTGTACACAAGATCTCTCCTTTTATTTTGATTAAAGTGGCACATGAGCCACTTAAGTGGTCACATAATCCCATTAACAAAATTAAAAGTCTTTCGATATGGAGGGTAGCACGGTGGCTAGAGATTGGAGGAGAGGCGGCATTCCTTCGCCGGTTATCATTCGTAATGGAGATTGGGTGTGCAATGCTTGAGGAAATCTCAACTTCCGAAGACGTTTGGTCTGCCACAGGGGAGACTGTGGAGCCCATTGGAAATCGAGACTCACGATCAAGAACTTTGTGAATCTTTCTCCGGAGGACATTCCTAGACCTAGAAGCCAAATTATCCTCTCTAAGCAGCTGATCTCAGAAACAGGTGGAATATTTCGGGTAAGAGGTTCAAAGGGGCGACGAGGAGGACATTCCTAGACCTAGAAGCCAAATTATCCTCTCTAAGCAGCTGATCTCAGAAACAGGTGGAATATTTCGGGTAAGAGGTTCAAAGGGGTGACGAGAAGTGATGCACAGACACCGATTAAGAGAGCCAGAGATCGTTGTGGGAGCGTGTGGGAACATTGGCGACGTAAACCGAACCAAATTAGGAGTTTTCAACCACCCATCTTGGGACATCTTGGCCTAAGGATGATTTATTTCATGGTGCTATGAATGATACTAGGTTGGTGAAAGGTGATGAGTTTCTTATCAAGATTGATGGTGATTATTATGAGCATAAAGTTATTGAATGCAACATGCTGTGGTTGGTGCTATCCATAGTTAATGGAACTCCCTTTCCTTAATCTTCAGAAATTTTTACAGTCTGTTAGAGAGGAGAAAAGCCAAACAATACATATTTCTAAACTAACAAAGAAACTTCTTCATTTCCAAAAGGGAGATGAGTAGAGGGTTGCTGATATTGTCAAAAAGGGAATGCTTTTGATGGGAGCACTGTACCCTTTGCTTCCACCGGTGGGGGGACATCGAAATATCTGCGTTCTCAAAAACCGGAGCCAACGACGACGCTTGGCTTAAAATCTATGGCCTCCCACCACACGCCTGGACCTTAGAGTTCCTTCGGTGGATTGGCCTGCAGTGCGGTGAATTCCTCGGGCTCGACAGGACAGTCGAGCTCTCCGACACAAGATGTTCTTGTGTCCATGTGTCGTTGGAGCCGGGTTGAGAAGTACCGAGGAGGGGAGAGATCTATATTGGTCGGCGCCGGCATTGATATCGGCATCTAGTGGTGGTAGAGATGGAACAGACGGAAGGGATAACCATTCAAGATCACGGCAAAAAAATGCCCATGATAATCCGGCCGCAGATGTAAAGCACTCAGTGTTTGGTGATGGAATATTGGTCCGCGATGAGCGGACGGTTGATGGGAAATGGAGGTTGGGTAAGACGTTGAAGCTCCCACATCTACAAGAGAGGGACGGCTTCGCTGTGAAGCGGGCAACGCCTGGGGCGACGGATGGCGTATGGTGGGGGATGCTGATGAGGCATGTTTCAGACGAAAAGTGTGCTGAGGTGGATGGACCTTTTGTCAACAGGGCAGAGATCAAAGCTGTATCAACCGGATGCTCCTTCAACAAACCGGAGGTCCTTAATATAGTCAATGAATGCATTTATGGTACTGGAAGTTTTAATGCGGGTGGGTGTGGTAGGGGGACTGGGCGCTTGAATTCTAAGCCAGGGTAGGTGAAAAGGCAAAACTCATTGGGTGTGACACTTCAATTTTCTCGTCTGGGAAGACAGCTCGTTTGTCGTCTCATGATTTCGTTTCACACGGAATGGATGGGGAGGGGATGCGTGGCAAGGGTTTCGGCGGCATTAAATGGGACAACAACTGCTTCCTTAATCCGACTGCAGCTGGGAGTGCTGCTTACACCTTGACGCCAGAGACCAGCTTTTGTCCCTTGAGATTTGGGCAACATAGTACTGCTTTCGCGCCTGATGACTTACGTGGGCGATCTTCTGTGCGCCATGTGTCCTCTCAGAGACAAACAGAGGACAACGGGGCCAACTCAGGTTCTACCAATTGTTCCTGGGTGGCGGACTCCTTAGTTTCTAACCATTTAGTTCAACCGGTAACTAACTCACTTAATACGCGGATCTGCAAGGAGCTGATTATCAAGGTTACTTTTGAGTGAGTCATGCAACAGCCGAGGACTATCCCACCCACCTTTAATTCAGCTGATTCGATGGGCCAGGCCAACTTTAAGATTGCCAGCATTTGCGATGGGCTTCTCACTTGTTCTTTGGACCGACCTAAAAACTTCTGTGTTGCTTCTCTTTCTCCTTTGAATTGTGATAAGTCCTTTTGCTCTAGTTACTAATGGTATTTCTGCTTCTAGAGATTGTGTGAACTCTTATAAGGGAGACATGGGCAACCATAGAGATGACGCGATCACCGATGCACCTAATGAATTGAGGCAATTACAGGACACCTGTGGTGCGTCTACTTCAGTTGTGGTTGCAGCTTCTGCTTATGACGAGATTGGGGAACACATGGAAGAGGAGGGTAGCCGAGAGCACACTGAACAATTACTTCAGCTTGGGAGATAACATTTATGGGGATTACATTTATGGGGTCTCATGAGCAACTGACAGAGGTGTTTTGTCGGATAAAGAAATGCATGAATAAACAAAGAGATGGGATCCGTTTCATGGGTAGACGAGAATTGCAGAGACTCCAATGGGGGATGTTCTACACCAGATTGAAAAAGAAGGGTAAAAAACTGGTGGATGGGAAGTTGGGTGATGGACCTAACCCGTAGTGTTTTTCTTGATTGGTTTGGTTGCTGGGCTGTGTGGTACTTTCTGGTGGATGTTAAAGTTTGTTTCTTGGAATGTAAGAGTTCTGGGAGACCTTGATAAGATGGGGCATGTCGTGGTGCTTTCGGGGGGGGGGGGGGGGGGGGGGTGATTTTAATGTCATCCGATGGCCGAAGGAAAATAACAGAGGGAGATTGATCGAAGAGCCATGGCCTGTTTTGAAGATTTTATTAGTGAGTGCGCTCTTGTTGACTCGGGGATGAGTGGGGGTCAATACACAAGGACTAATGGGTAGGAGTTCCCCACTTTCTGTAGATTAAACCGGTTCCTTTGCTCTACGAGGTGGCTGGACATCTCTCCGTCAACTGAAGTTGAATGTTGGCCACTACGGTGTCGGATCACAAACCCATCATCCTGTCTTCGCTGGGCTCCCCTCAGTGCGGATCGTCACCTGTCAAATTAAAAAATGTGTGGCTTGGGAGCGACGATTTCTGTAATTGGGTCTCCTTGTGGTGGAATGAAGGAGGGATCACTGACACTGCTACCTTTATTCTCTCTTCGAAAATCAAAAGAATTAAAGATCAAATCATGGTGTGGAACAGAGGCATCTTTTGCAATGTGTCCTTGGTTAAAGGGCACCTTATTAAAACCTTTTATGGGATTGAGGAAGAGGGGCTGGAATGGGGAAGAGAGGGATATCCGAAAGGCCCTACATATCGGCTACAACCTCAATTGTCTTCAAGAAGAAGCCATTTGAAGGCAAAAATTGAAGGTTCACTAGTTACAAGAAGGGGATGGAAACACCATATTTTTTCACAATGCCACGAATGGTAGAAGAACTAAGAACCGGATCTCCAAGCTTGAGATCGGGGATGCATCCTTTTCTATGGAGCGGATATTGTGCTTCAGCTGGTAAACTACTACAAGCAATTATGCAAGTCTGATGCTACTCTTCGGCCAAAGTTGGATCGTTTGGATTTTGATTCGTTTTCTCAGGATCAAGCGGATGCACTTGAGATGACCTTCTTGGAAGAGGAGATTCAAAGGGCTGTATTTAATTTGGTAAAGAATAAAGTTCCAGGTCCGGATGGGCTCCCCATGGAATTTCTTCAGAAGTTTTGGGAAATAGTTTTTCAATGAGTTCTTTATTACTGGGACCATGGATTAGAGTTTGGACTCTACCTGCATTTCTCTTTCCGCTAAGGTGGAGGACGCTACAAACGTCACAGACTTTAGACCAATCAGTCTTCTCGGGTGTCCTTACAAAGTGGTTGAGAAGGTTCTTGCAAATAGACTCAGATCGGTAGTCAGCTCCGTAATCTCTAATGCCCAAGTGGCATTCTTTCTGAGGAGGCTGATGTTAGACGTCGTTCTTACCACTCACGAAACGATTCATGTGGTTCACAAGTGAAAAGATAAGGGAGTTGTTCTCAAGCTTGATATGGCGAAGGCCTTTGATAGGGTTGATTGAGAGTTTCTTCATCACGTCTTGGGCTGGATGGGAATTGTATGGAGACATTGGCTCAAAGGTTGTTATGGAACGACCAGATTTTCATTCCTTGTTAATGGGTACACTAAGGGATTCTTTTGGGGTTCGCGTGGGCTGCGCCATGGAGATCCCTTGTCACTGCTTTTGTTTAACATCATGGGAGAGGCTCTTCATTGTCTTCTGCTTAGAGGTTCTGTGATCAATCAATTTAATGGGTTTACGGTCGCGGATAATGGGTTGACGATCTCACATCTTCAATATGGCGGATGATACATTTGTGTTTTGCGGGGCCGACGTCGAGGAGGTCCAAGTTGTTCTCAAGTATCCTAGCTATCTACGAGGTGGTCTCTTGCCAAACGTTGAATTTACACAAATCTAAGATGGTGGGAATTAATACCAGCGTTGAGCTGATTTCTTACATCATTAGTAGGGTCGGATGTCTTCAAGAAACTTTACCCTTTATTTATTTGGGGCTACCTATTGGAGTAAGGAAATTAAAAGCTACTGATTGGGAGAGTTACAAATTGTTTTCGGAAAAGGCTTCCTACGTGGAAAGGGAAATTACTCAACAATGGAGGCAAATTGACCCCTATTAAATCCACTCTGGCTTCACTCCCGGATTTTTACATGTCTCTCTATGTTGTGCCAATTGAAGTTGTTAAGGAAACAGAAAGGATTATTCGCAATTTTCTTTGGGAGGGAGATCAAGAAGGGGCTAAACTGCACCTTATAAATTGGGATACGTGCTACTTGCCCCTTCAGAAAGGCGGTCTTGGAATCCAGAAGATGGGGATTTTAACAAGGCCTTGCTCGAAAAATTGTTTTGGAAAATTTGTTGCCCAAAGGAAAGGGGGAAGTTATGGTGGGAGGTTATCACAACCAAGTGCAACCTCCTCAACAATGGGGGGGAACTCGCCAATCATAACATAAATGCTTCCAGTTGGTGGAAAGAGGTTAGAGCGATGTCTGAGGCCTTCAAGCAGTGCATTAAATTCAGCTGAGGGTATGGTAAGGCGATCTTTTTCTGGAAAGACCGATGGGCGGCCAAGAGACCTCTATGCCAAAAGTTCCCCCAGATTTACCGTATTGCGACCAAGCTGGAAGCCAAAATTGAAGATCTAATGGAAAGAAGAAACAATGCAATGTCTTGGAATATCACGTTCAGGAGAGCCCTGAAAGATGACGAAATTGATGAGTATATCAACTTGTTTCGTTTGTTGGATATGGTGAGCCCTAATAACGTTGGAAGAGACTATAGAATATGGACTCCTAAGGTTAATGGTATCTTCTTTATTGGTTCCTTCTACCATCACCTTGCGTCTGCCCTTAATCCTTTGGCCCATCGTCCGCTTTGGCTGCGCCTTTGGAAAATAAAGATTCCCCCGAAAAATCATATTTTTTGTTGGTTCGTTACTTGGGGGAGAATCCTAACTAGAGATCAGCTCAATCGTAGGGGAATTGCCATTAGAAACAATTGTTTGATGTGTGTGCGCGGAAGAGAGTTTGTTGGGCACACGCTTATCCACTGCCTGTTCTTTTTCAAAGTCTGGGGGGCTGTTCTCTCCTTGTTTGGTATGCACTGGTGCTCTCGGAGAAACCTACAAAGTTTATGGAATAGTGGGATGAAATCTCTTTCCCCAATTTCAGGGGAGATCTGTGGAAAATTGTGGGTTTTGCAATGATGTGGCCTCTTTGGCTCGAACGAAATAGTTGGGTGTTTAGAAAAATAGCTAGACCTTTCCAGCTCGTGGTTACTATGGTAAAGGATCTTGTGCTACAATGGTTGCTAGCTCGTGGAAATAGCAATGGGGACGATACTGATGATTTGAGTTGCCAGTGGGATAGTTTGAGTCTTCGGCATGCACTGGGTGCTCCCGAAGAAACCTGTGGAGTTTATGGAATAGTGGGATGAAATCTCTTTCCCCGATTTCAAGGGAGATCTGTGGCAATTTGTGGGTTTTGCAACCATGTGGGCTCTTTGGCTCAAATGGAATAGTTGGGTGTTTAGAAAAATAGCTAGACCTTTCCAGCTCGTGGTTACTGTGGTAAAGGATCTTGTGCTACAATGGTTGCTAGCTCATGGAAATAGCAATGGGGACGACGCTGATGATTTGAGTCGCCAGTGGGATGATTTGCTTCAATATTCGTTGAGCCTTCTACTCCTGCCTGGGGTGTCTCGGTGATTCTGCCTTTATGTTTGCCTTTATCTCCGGGGTCTCTTGGTGAGGTAGTTTTTATTTTGGTTTCTTTCTTTTCTTGGTAGCTGCTCACTACCCTCTTTTTGTTTTTTGTCTTGTATCGTTTTGCTTACTTTTAATATATGCTTTGATTTGTTACCGATAAAAATAAATAAATTATAATCCCATTAACCACTTAACGTTTTAGTGAGCACGTGTTCCACTTAGTGCATTGACGTGACATAATTAATTACTTATTTGGGCCCTTATTTCAAGCCCCACAAGACCACAATCCTTTTGGGCCTTCACGGTGAGGCCCAATACATCTCTCTCTCTTTCCTTCCACTTCTTTCTCTTCATTTCTCCTCTTTCGTTGTCTTTTGCCCTTGATCTTGATTCACATCAATACATCAACCCTTTGATTCTACCAAACTAACATCTTGTTAATTATCTTTTTTCGGTACAAAAATGGGGTATCTTGGCAATTATCTTGGTCACTCCTCCAACTAAACTTACCAGTTCATGATCCCAGGTTTATTTTAGGATGGCATTGCTGCTTTGATATTTTATTCACTAATTATTGACATCTGGGATTTCTATTTTTTTTTGTTTTTTTATTTAGTTGGATTTGGGAAGCATAATATATTTATTTATATGTGTTTATATTTATTATTCTTATTATTTCTTTTGATACCTCACTCTGATGATTAGGTCTTTTTACTCAGTTGTGTTGGGTAGCATGGTAGATTTTTATTGTTTTGGGAATGAAGGCAACATGTTGTGCACTTAAGAGTAAGATGCTTTTATATACATAAGTCTATCACTACAAACAACCATTTGAAAATGGTTGACCAATGGGGTACAGCTGCACTCACCTTTAAATCAGAGTATAACTGTACTCCATTGGTCAATCATTACCATGGCTGCTAATGGTCATATATTTATATGTGTAGGAGCAGTTGTACACTCCAGTGTACAGCATGTTGCCTCTTGTTGATAGTAGTTTTTGTTTCCCTGTTTTTATTCTGTGACTTGGCACTGTACATTCATTTTTTTTTCAATTTCCCTTCTAATGTCTTTCAGTACTTGAAAAAGCTAGTACAGATTGTGGTTTTTCTTCTAACAAATGCCTTTTTTCTTGGATGTCCCCTTATTTAAGTCTTGGATAAAATAAGATCCTGCTTGGGCAGTGATTGTGTGCTTGTGAGAATGTTTATTCGCCTGAAGTTGGTTGTCTTTATGGGTAGTTGGGTCAGTTTGCTTAGATTGATGAGAAAATTGTGTTTTTCTTATTACTCCCTCTCTCTCTCTCTCTCTCTCTTTTAATTATTAGTCTTCACACTATTGCTGCAAATCTTTCTCTAGGATGCCGATGAACGAAGGAGAACCTCAAAGCAAGACTTCTGTAGGGCTGACAATGAAGGGGCACGAGCTCATTGTACATTGCATGATTTTGCTGAAAGCAATTATTTGGCTCAGTTTAGCTTCGTCCGAACTAATGTTAATATATGAAGGTACTTACCTCACATTTTATATCATCCAATTCTTATAATGTATATTAATTTATGTATCCCATCTTATTTGTCAGCTTATAGCATCGACTTTTAGATTGAATTTAGCATAGAAGGGAGTGCTGAAGTTATTACCTACAAAATGTGTCTTTGGCATAATTAAGAGTGGCTTTGTGATTCACTTTGATGTCTGTCATTTTGGAATTAGACTACATGCTCTTGATTTGATCTTAATTTTTGAAATGATCTTTTTGTAAGACAATCCTCCTTCTATGATCACTTTGGTCTGTCTTATTAAATAGTTTGTAGTAGTTGATATATAGAATTCACGCTACTAAGCACATTTTCTATTTCGATAGGCGTTATATCTTTGTATATTTTTCATTCATCTCAATACTATGGTTTCTCTATTGTAATGCGTGAGTCATTTTCATGCTACGAACCCAGTCACGAAGTTAGCAATATTTAACTATTTTTTGTTTGAAATTTGTCGAACTTATAGTTCATAGAAGGCATTGAACGATGGTTTGATTTGCTTAAAATGAAAGGGCATCATATAACAGGTTGTTATATTTAGGAATTATAATTTAAGTTTTAGTGTTCTTCCATATTGTATATCATTGAGTGTGACTACTGTTCTCACTGGCAGAGCCAGGCGGGGGAAGAGGAGAGAGAGAGGGAGGGGGATTTGTGCCCCTAAACTTTTCTATGTCTATGTACTAGGCCTCAAAGGCCAAGAGGACTACAGTGCCCCCCACCCTATCATCACCACCACCACTACACACACATCTCTGAAAATTATTATTATTATTTTCATTTAACATCACCCACAGAAATGCTTACCAAACCCCCATCTAAGTATTAGAGATCCAGCCCGAACGCGCTCTTGGTATTCAGGTCAATTTTGAGATGTGTGCCATGTAGAACCAACGTGTGTTCCGCGGGATTTGATGCTCATGATCTCTAGATCAATGGTGCAAAAGATTGTTTCGAAAGACGATCTCCACCGTCTTACCCAAAGCAGTGAAATGTCATCTAAAATGGTCATCTAAAATTTCATGGTAGATGCCTGTTGGACCCCTTATATGCAGTCTTATTTGGCTGTAACTTGTCCAAACATGGCTTGAATTGTCCACTAAAATATAAAACTGACTAGGATATCTGTGTTGTAATTTTAGATTATTAACCTTTTAAAAGAAACATCTATAGAAAAAAGGTGTTTAAGACTTTTTTAAAGATATATCATATGGAGAAAACTAGAGAGAACACACCCTACCTCTATAAATTGAACTCCCTAAGTTTCTTTTTGTCCTCTTCTCGAGGCCAGTGAGTGCCATCTCTCCTCTCACCTAAAGGTAAGAAATAAAGATTCTTACAAGGTAGTTTACTCTGATAATTCTTCTTTCAAGGAATGGGGATGGCCCCACTTGTTTTTCAACAACAATGGGAAAAACACCAACACCACAAGTTATAGGCAATATTCTTGTCATTTTTGTGAGTATTTTTTTCCTCCTAAAAAGTGAGTTAAATCACAAGGAAAGGCGACTCTTTATCATTTCCTTTTCCTATGACAGACGGAATTAGCTTGAGACTTTAACAGTCAAATCTATAGATTTAGATACCACACATTCCTTGTAAATTGAGATTCCAAATCGGATACAATTTCATCCCATGAAAAATTTTCTTTTCTGCTTTGATTTTCGCTCTCCAACTGTTGAAAGGAACACCAAGTGCAAAATTGATTTTCTATATGGTAATCACCAGTTCCCGTTCTAGATTATGAACGGCTTACTATTTTAGGCATGCGGCACTATTTTTCATCATCTGTGACACGTGATGTGGAGGAACCGATGTGAAGACCTGGTAGGTGAAATTGTGTTGGAAAACATCTTTTTCGTGTGGTTCAAAGTGGTCAAACACCTTTGTAATTGATTTTGGATATTTATATTGTACTCATTCACTTTAAGGGCATTTGGCTGCTTTGTGTTTTTGATGCAATCTTTGACATTACAGATCTTTACAATGGGTGCTTCGCATCACGAGGGTCACTTGATGAAAAATAGAGCCACATATGCAAAATTGGTGACCCATTGACAACTAGATTGGTTGTGAGCCACTCACTACTAGATTGGGATGAGTCGTTTACACTATACGAGCTAATAAAAATTACATGTCATTTTTCTCTCTGGTAATTTATTTTTATCCAGGATCGATTATCATTACAAAGAATTTCTTGAATTTGTATCTCCTTTTGTAGAGAGTGCTTGTGAGCTTATCGATTGCCCCAAATCGTAGCTAATTTCTGTGCAGGGATGTCAAGAAGTCTGGACTAACACATTGGGCCCGCTTGGGCAGGACGTCGACCATCATGTCACCCAATTATTGATTGGGTCTACCTTAAGATGCCTGTTGGGCCTTTAGTCTTTTATTTGTCTGTAACTGGGACCATGCCTGGCTTGAATTCTTTTTAGCTGTCGTAGAAAAACCTAGAAAGAATAAAACCCTACGTCCCTACCTCTATACTCTATTAACTTGAACTCCCTAAGTCTCTTTTCTTCCCCTTCTTGATGCTGATAGCTACCATCTCTCCTCTTACCTAAATGTTTTGGCACTTGAGTATGTTTTGTGGAATGCGGATTTTGTGTGGCTAAGGGTGATGGAGGGGATCTTATTAGGATGAAAGATGCCTATGATTGTTCACGTCTGGATCTTGCTATAGCTCTTTAAGTGCATTAAAGATTTATATTCTTTCTTCGATTTGGTAACTGATGGCTTTTCCTTGAGATGTGACAGTCAATTAGTGTGCTCCTCAAAACAAAGTTCTGCCCACGGATTGCTTGAGTGGAGTTTTTTTTTTTTTTTGATGATTGATGTTATTGCGGATCTGAGAGGTGCAACCCCAGAATTTTATTTTAAGTGTGTTCATGATGGTGGAGGTACTGTAGTATTTGTTTAGGGCCTGTTTAGACTATATACCTAAAATGTGGATGGCCCCATTTTAAATGGTGTTTGTGGTTCACGTTTTGAAGATGAAGTGTGTTTGAACAATGATGGACCACACAACCAATGCGGCAATTGGTGTGTACACCACCCCAAAATGTCGCCGGACTATTTTAAAAAACGGCTAATTCTTTTTGTCATATATATGTGTGTGTGTGTGTGTGTTTGCCGTCCTCATTTTTCGGGATCTACCCCCAATGTATTGTCAAATTATTGAACAATACATCCAAATTATCAGATGTACCGACCAATAATTTCAATGTATCGAAATTGTTAGAGAATAATTTTAAATTTTTTATACATTGAAAATCAATGTCTGAAAACAGCCACTTATGCAACTTTTGTACTATTCACTTTCTAGGCCCATTTATGTTACCTGAACCAATCCATTTGCACTTTAATCTTTCACAGCTTCTTCTCTTCTCCCCTCATACATTTTCTATCAACATTGGGGCAATAAAAGTGGCGGGAATTACCAATTTACGTGTGGAATCAAAGCATTTCATCAAAAAGGATTTGTGTTTTGTTATTTTTAATGTATTTACATAGTTTATTATGAACATGGTTAGATTTGTAAATTTAACTGTGGATAATGCTGAATCATGCCCCACATTTATATTGTTTGATGAAATATCTAAATATCTCATCTGCTTTATATTAATATTATGGGTGTTATTATAAAATCCTAATTACCTAGAGAATTAGGGCTTTTTAGATCAAATTAAATTAAAATTCTAAGTTGAGCCCATGAATAATTAAGTATTATTAATATGAATGAATTTTGAGGATTTAAGACAATGAATTCATTTTTATATTTAGTTATTAATATTTTAATATTGTCAATAAAAAGAAGAGATTTTATATCTACTTAGGTTAAATTCCTAAATTGAGCCCACGAATAGTTAACTATAGTTAATATGGTTTTCTTTTAAGAATTTAGAACCATAATTTTGTCTATATTATTAGTAAAAATCTTAAAAATTAATATGCTTGTCCTAATTTTTTTTAAAAAAATCTATAATAACTCTATTCATCTCTTGAAGACCTTAATTTGATGTCCTACGATAATTTGATGCAAAAGCTTCAATTTTTATATATATTTTTAATAAAATCGAGTTATGTTTACAGGGTATCATCTGGGCCAAAAAGGGTTCATGCTACACTATAGGTGATCTCCTACATACAACCTTCCCTGAACTATGGACGCTGTCGCCCGAATTCCCAAACTTGATTCCATACTGATGAAAATGATATTGGACTACAAAATTACACTGATCTTGTCATAGAACACTGAACACCAATTGAAACAACTGATGATCACTGCATGAGGGTTTAGGGCTTTTAATAAGATACCAAATTAAGCTTGTTGATAGCTAAATTTGATTACTATGGTATACATAGTTTTTAATTATAAGACTATACTTATATTTTTGTACACATTTATTTATTGATAATTAAATAATTTTAATAAAAATGATTAAAAATAATCATATTATTTCAATATTTTAGAAAAATCTTTAATGATCATTGTTAATTACTTAGGGGTTTAATTTGATGTGGTTATGTAATTATATGCAAATGCCCTAATTTAGGAGTGTAATTTGTTGTAATTGTTTTCTTTTGTCTTAATGCATCAGGTAGGTTAACTGGTTAAACATGGTTATGAGCAAGATCCTAAATGGCAGTATGAGAAGCAGATAAATGGCAATAGGTTGAAAATAAAATTTAATTTTCGCCATATGAGGTTGATATGTGGAGGAATAATCACTTGACTCATTGAAAGGGAGCGACTCCAGGGTGCCCTAGTGTACCAAAAGAGGTTATGATGAGTATGAGAAATGTATTGGATGCAACAAAGGGGAAGAAGAGAGCAGGTGATAGAAGGGAGAGAGTTTGCTACCGATCTTAGACAAGTGTCTGAGAATGAATCTCTCAACAATTCTGACGATCCAAATATTAGTACTGCTAGGAGAGAAAATTATGCTCTATATCGAATCAGGATCAACTAGGACAGGAATAAAGGGTTGGATCGAACTCTTCTTTGGTGTCAAGGTAATAGCTATGAATAGTCATCAACTGCCGGGAAAGGGTTGAAGAATGGAACCTTATAGACATCTATTAGATGACGAAGCATTAAAGTGTAGTTTTAAGACTGGGTTGAGTTATCCATCTATGCGTATGAATAGCGGTAGGTCTATGCAAATGAGTAGGGGTAGGTCTATGCAAATGAGTAGGGAACAGGAATAAAGGATTGGATCGAACTCTTCTTTGGTGTCAAGGTAATAGCTATGAATAGTCATCAACTGCCGGGAAAGGGTAGAAGAATGGGACCTTATAGACATCTATTAGATGACAAAGCATTAAAGTGTAGTTTTAAGACTGGGTTGAGTTATCCATCTATGCGTATGAATAGCGGTAGGTCTATGCAAATGAGTAGGGGTAGGTCTATTGACACCCTACATACCGTTGACGATGATGATGAGGATAGGCGGACAGGGAGAGGTTTACGCTGGTCAATGACAATGAGGGAGAGTACCATATTTAGATATTCTGTGGGCTCTATGGATCCTTATCTATTAAGGCAGAAAATTGAAGCAATCCAAGTTGCGTACAACATTATTTAAGACTTGGGGGAAGAAAGTAGGGAGAGTGGTTACAATTTTTTTTTGTTTACAACCACATTGCATCTCTTGTGGTAGAGTCCCCCTCTTTTTAGTCTATGATGGATACCAATGGTGGGACGCGCACGAGAATTAAGATCCTTTTGTCTTCTTAGGTAACTGTGCCATATTTGGATGAGGAGGTGACTGAGATTAAGAGGACATAAAATGTTTCGAGAGACTATGGGATGGGAGTGATTACATGATTATGTGTGATGGATGGACGAGACCCATTAAGAAGAGTTTAATCAACTTCTTAGTGTAGAGTAATCAAGCGACAATGTTCTTTAAATCTATGTGTACATCTAATGTTACTAAAGATGTAAATTACTTAAGTTAATAGATGAAATTGTCGAAGAGGTAGGGAGCATAGGTTGATCCTTGTTGTTACCGATAACGCTGCCAATTATAGAATGGCTGGCTTGAAACTACAACTGAAAGGCCCCCACTTATATTGGTCCTTATGTGTAGCACATTGCATCGACCTTCTGCTTCATGATTTGTCTTCTTAACGTATAGTAATTGAGGGACATTATTATTCAACTACGGATGCATCTAACATTGCTAAAGATGTAAATCATTTAATTTAATGGCCAGGTGAAGTTGTCAAAGAGGTAGGGGAGTATAGGTTGGTACATGTTACCGATAACACATCCAATTATAAAGCGACTGATTTGAAACTACAATTTAAACACCTCACCTATATTGGTCATCATGTTCAGCACATTGCATCGACTTTATGCTTTATGATTTGTGAGATTAAAAAGATCAAGGAGTTGGTTCATAAATCAAGGATGATCAGTACCATAATTTACAATAACAATACATTTATGAATCTGTTTAGGGCTTTACACAGGAGGTAGAGACTCCTTAGACCCGATATTACTCGCTTCACTTCCTATTTTGTTGTTATTGAAATTTTGTTATAGTATAAGGTAGGGTTAAAGAAATTGATTGCATCTAAAGAGTGGGCAGATTATGAAGTACAACTTCATGAGGAAGAATAGTAGCCAATAAGGCCTAGAATATCATATGTAGTGACACATTTTCGAGTAGCATCGAGAAGTTATTAGATGCAGTAGAGCCAGTTATATGCGATTGGAAACTTGTTGATTTGTGATGAAAAGCCCACCATAAGCTATTTATATAAAATAATGTACAAGGAAAAAAATCCTATAACAGACGAAGCAAGTAACAAATTTATTATTTGGGGGGGGGGGGTTTGCATTTACCCGCTGAGATGTCTTATTTGAGTAGATTTGATTAAGGTTAGCTTAGGGTTTGGTAGAGGAAGAAGAAGAAGCTTGGAGAAATTAGGGCTGAGCTACTTAGCCTCATACCCACATATCATTGATATATATATATATATATATATATATATATATATATATATATATATATCAAATTATATTAACACCAAGGATCAAATTATCAGGTTCGATTTCAGTCTCGGGCATGACCGAAATCGAAAATTTGAACCGAAATTTCAGCCGATAATATGAATTTCGGCCAAAATTTTCCCCTCCATACAAATCTGGACCGAAATTTCAGTTCTTGGTTTCGTTTCGGGCATGCCCAAAACTGATGCGTTTCGGCCAAAATTTTGATCCATGATTGACACCCACACACTATCTAAACACACCCACACTTACATAGAATAACACACACACCCACCAACTAAGAAGACAATATTAAGGGCACACCAGCACTCCCCCTCAAGGTGGAGCATGTATATCTGCCATGCCCAACTTGGAGGTGATGTCAAAGAGTATCTTTCCGCCAACACCTTTAACGAGAATGTCGGCCAACTGATCTTCAGAACGAACTTGGGGTATGGAAATCTCCTTTGATTCAACCTTCTCTTGGATGAAATGACTGTCAACTTCGATATGCTTTGTCCTTTTATGATAGACTAGATTCTCTGTGATATGATGTGCAACCTCAGTATCACCATATAGGACCATAGGCAAAGTAACATGAACTCCTAAATCAGATAGGATATGTTTCAGCCACATACCCTAGTGAGATCCTTGAGACATAACTCTATACCCCTCTCTGCACTAGAGTTGGAAACCACATGTTGCTTGTTCGATCTCCATGTAACTAAATTCTCTCCAAGGAATGTACAATATCCATTGGTAGATCTTCTATCATCAAAAGATCTTGCCCAATCTGCATCTGTAAATATCTCAATATCTAAATGGCCATGATTACTGTACAATTGTCCTTTGTCAGGACTCCCTTTCAAGTATTTGAGGATCCTGTAAACTACGTCAAGATGAGTGCTCCTGGGTGAGTGCATATATTGGCTCATGACACTTACTACGTAGGCTATATCAGGACGAGTCATGGTGAGGTAGATTAGTTTTCCAACTAATCTCTGATACCTTCGAGGGTCCTTGAGAGGTTCACCAACCTCTCCATTCAGCCTATGATTATGCTCAATAGGATTCACACTAGGCTTGCACCCCAACAATCCAGTATCATGAAGTAAATCCAGAGTATATTTTCTTCGTGACAATGCAATCCCTTTCTTGGATTTTGCCACCTCAATACGTAGAAAGTACTTTAGAGGACTCAAATCCTTGATTTCAAAGATTCTACGAAGGTGTTCTTTCAAACATACTATTTCTTTGCTATCATCTCTTATGATGATAATACCATCCGCATAAACCAGGATGGCTGTAGTATGCACCCCTTTCTTCACAAATAAGGTGTGATCGTAATGACTTCTTCGCAATGTGGTCAAATCGCATATGCGATGGCATAGGGCCATCGCATATGCGGGTATGCCATTATGCCATGGCATATATTTTATTTTTATTTTTTTTTTCAAAAAAATAAAAAATTTTCAGAAAATTCTCAAAGTATTGACTAGTAATGTGTTTTGTGTTAATTTTGTGCTTTATTAATTTTGTAGTGTCTAGAATGCGAAATAAAAGTATATAACCCATAATTGTAGGACCTAGAAGAGAGAGAGAGAGAGAGAGAGAGAGAGAGAGAGAGAGAGAGAGAGAGCACTAAAAACTCAAAAAAGAGACCAAAGAGACACAAATCATATGTTGGATGGATGTTGTATGGATTAGGAAGAGGAACCCTCATTTATAAGCTTTGGGGAGGCCTAAAAAGCAAAAAAAATATAAAAAAAGCTCCAATGGACCATTAGAGGTGTATGCCATCACATATACATATATACAATGGCATACTATCTCTGTCGCATATGCCATCATGGCATATGTGACAGGATGAGTTTGGCTGGCATATGCGATCGAATAATGTCATATGCGATCGCATACTACCACTGTGCTTCTTTGATAACCATAACTCATTACGACTTCATTGAACTTCTGAAACTAGGCATGTGGAGATTGTTTTAACCCATAGATGGACGTCTTGAGCTTGCACACTTTCCCAATCTCTCTCTATTTAACAAAGCCAGGTGGGAGCGCCATGTAGACTTCCTCCTTCAAATCACCATGAAGGAACACATTCTTCACATCCAACTGTGACAAGGGTCATTCCTTGTAGACGGTTAAGGATAAAAGAACTCTAATGGTATTTGATTTTGCAACTGGAGCAAATGTTTCTTGATTATCGACTCCTTGTGTTTGTGTGAACCCTCTTGCTTTGTATCTTTCAATAGTCCCATCAAGTCTATATTTTTAAGTGTAGACCCATTTGCAATCCACTTCTTTCTTTTCCGGAGGAAGATCAACAACGTCCCATGTCTTGTTGTATTCTAATGCTTGCATTTCCCGCACCATAGCCTTTACCCATTCAGGTTGAGATAGGGCTTCAGACACATAATTAGGTGCAATAATGGAATCTAATGATGAGATAAAACTGAAATGAGAGACACATAAACCTTATAAGAAATGAATTTTTGGATAAAATGTCTAGTACCTTTACGCTGAGCAATAGGAAGATCAATATTAGAGGAAGGATCTGTCTCTGGAGAAGGTTCATGGTCAATGGATTGGGTTAGAGACTCTACTTGAGGCTCTTCCTGAACTTCTTCTTGAACAACTTCTTGAACAAGAGGTTCCCTAATCCTCTTTTTCATAGACTTTTCTCTGAAGTGGTTTCCCATATTTATCAACTTCAACTTGGGTTTGCTCTTCAACAACTCCTTGATTGTTGTTCAAATCTTTCTCATCTTGACCTTTCCTCACATCCATGATGGGAAGCATTCCAGGGTTCTCTTCCATTCTCTTACCAATCTCCCTCTGAAGAGGGCATTGGAGTCTCTCTTCTTGAATTTTTTAGAAGGGAGTACCCTAAAAAAATGTGACATCCATAGTCACGTTCCGCTTTCTAGAAATAGGATCATACACTTTGTACCAGTTATGTGAGAGGGTACCCAACAAAGATGCATCGAGCTACTTTGGTACTCAACTTGTCATGATGAATACAAGGGATTTGAGCAAGATATAGGCAACCAAATTTTTTCGGAGGAATTGGAAAAAGTGGGTTGGAGGGGAACATGTTGTCAGCAGATTTGCCTTGGAGGATTGGCGTGGGCATTCTGTTAATGAGGAAACATGCAGTGAGCACTGCTTCACAAATTTCTGGCAACATTTCTTCTGATCAATAATGCCTTAGCAACTTCCAATAGGTGACGGTTTTTCCTCTTTGCAACTCCATTTTGCTGGGGGGTATATGAGCATGATGTCTGCCACTCGATACCATGCTGCTGAAGATAAGATTGAAGGAGACGAGAAGAGTATTCTCCCCCATTATCAAGACCTAAGGATCTTCAAAGATGCACAAAATTGTGTTTGAATGAGTTTAAGGTACATATGGAAGATGGGGGCAGCTTCATTGTTAGTCTTCATTTTGTATAGGGTGGTGAGATTGGTACAATCATCAATGAAGGTCACAAAGTAACGAAACCTAGAAACAAAGGCTACTGGAGAAGGTCCCCACACATCAAAACGAACAATCTCAAACGGTATATCACCTCTATTTCCACTAGGAGGACATGGAGCTCTGGTATGTTTTGTCATCTCACAAACTTCACATTTGAAGGAAATGTTGTTAATGTCCTTGAATTTTTGTGGGAGTATCATCCTCAACCGTTGTAATGGAACATGACCATACCGTGCATCCCATAACTCAACCTCCTCAACATGACTAGCAACAACAACTATTGCTTCAGAATACTTAGATTTGCACTAACCTGTAAGCCTTCAAAGATATACAGTCCTCTACTCTCTCGACCATGACCAATCACCTTCCCTATTGACAAATCCTGAAAAACACAATTAGAAGGAAGAAAGGTGACACTGCAATTTAGAGATTTTCTAAGACTGCTAATAGAAAGAAGATTAATGGGCATTTTAGAAACATATAAAGACGAAGTTAAGAGAAGAGAACCAACATGAATTGTCCCTTTATCACTGATAGGGACAAGAGATCCATCTGCAACCCGAATGCTACATTGGCTAGACATAGGTGATAAAAATTGGAACATTGAAGGGGAACCTCCGAACCTGCCATATGATATGTGGCCCCAGAGTCAACAATCCACATGGAAGGAGAAATAGATGCATGAGCAGCTTGAACAATACTATCTGTTTGTCAACTCTATCAAGGGGCATCGACCACCCAACACCACTCTGGAATCTGCCATAGTGGAGGTACCACAAAACCACACAAGATTGCAAAAAAGGCACAAAAAACTCAAAATGGGAGGTGGCTATCTAACACAGCTGCAAAAAAGGCAGCCACACATCGGCTGCAAAAAACAGATACTGTGCACAATACTGGGCTTCACAATCCACTTCCAAACTGCAATCACCATCAGGCTGTAATTAATCATTCTGAGAAGCAAATACTGAGTCTGTTCATCAGACTGGGTTTCACAACCCACTGCAAATTCTTGCACACAACCCACAACCAGGTTGCAAACAAATTCTTCACACAATTTTGGGTTCAACAACTCACTCTAAAGCCACCACTACTAGACTGCAATAAGTAATTCGGAGGACAAAACTGGGCCACACAGCCTCAAACAGTGGGTCTACAACTTCACCAATTTAACAGGCACATAACGCCACAATCATTCCAAATCTCAACAGATAACTCATGCAGGTAGCCAAAATAGTATGCAAACAACAGTAATAGATGAAATCTAGATAAAAAAACATTCAAAAACTCAAGGAATAGGGTTTATTTCACAGATCTGATTCGATAATGGGCATTCCGGCGAGTCTACAAGAGTACAAGGTGTTCCAGCGAGTCTACAAGGTGTTCTGGTGGGTTTGCAAATTTTTGGGCAACATGAGGAGGTTTCTGGCGACAGAGATCTACAGATCTTCAACATTAAACACAACTAAATTATTGAAATCAAGTTTAAAGAAGGTTTCAATGCCTTGCATCGTATTTAGGGGCTGTTGTGTTGCTGTGACAGAAACCTAGAGTTTCTGCAACTGACGTTGTGGGTAGAGCTTGAGCAAGTTGACGACCCTGGAAGTCTTACTTCCAGCCTTCAAATCCAAATGTCGCAAAAGAGAAAAGTGGCCGGGATATAAATCCGATCAAAACTCTCGAATTTGGGTTGAATCCAGACACTTTCCGGCGACTGCTGACGTTAGCTTGTTGATCCTGACGTCAGTAGTCAGATTTCTTTGATTTTGTCGTCGATCGTAGTTTCTCTGATACCAAGTAGATTTGATTGAGATTAGCTTAGGGTTTGGTAGAGGAAGAAGAAGAAGCTTGGAGAAATTAGGGTTGAGCTACTTACCCTCATGCCACTTTTCATGGATATATATATATATATATATATATATATATATATATATATATATATATATATATATATATATATATATATATCATTACAAATTGTTATTGACACACACACACACACTATCTAAACACACCCACACTTACATAGAGTAACACACCCACCAACTAAGGAGACAATACTAAGGACACACCAACAATTTGCATTCCCCCCCTCGTGTTTTACCTATTTACATTGCGGCCCGTCTTTTATGTTCCTTTACATATTACTTGCTATAGTGATGAATTCTCTGACAAAATAACCTTTGATTGCTTTGAATCAGTTGATGGAGATTGTTTTTCGCCCTGATCTTTGATCTATGTGATCTTGAGATGATGGACCTACAATCACACAGCCAGATTTTGATTTCACATGGCACACATCTTGAAAAATGATCCAGGAACTATGTTTGATGTACACCCATGCTCATCTCGTGGAATCAAAATCTGACCGCTTGATGGGAGGCTTCTGATATCAAGATTCATTAGTTGGAAGATTGTGATGAGAAACGAGCAACATCGTCTGATTCAGAGCAGTCAAAGATTAGATTTGTAACCAATCCATCACTCTAGGGGTAATAAGTAAAGTAAACACAAAAGCAAGGGCCGCCGTGTAAATGGGTGAAACACAAGGGCGGAGTGCAAATAAGACATTTTTTTTTTTTTTTTATCAGTAATAAGCAATATATTGAAGACCAACAAGGCGCTGAAAGACCAATACAGGGACACGACCAAAAAAACAAAAGAGAAACACGAAACAACAAGAAAGAGAAAACTAGAGTAGCCTATGACACCAATAGTCACTCCAATAAGCACTGCACTCTTAACCCGGGTCCCAGACAGTCATTTCTTCACTTACACAAACAGGGCTTCTTGTGACCCAGAACCTCATGAAGTCCCTGACAGACTTTATGATCATCCCTACCGGCCGACATTTCTTCTCAAAGGTCCGCCCTTTTCTCTCCAGCCAAATGCTCCAATTCACAATGTAGAACGCCACCCGCCAGTATTCCTAAAGCTGCCCCTCAATCATGACAGAATATCACGCCAGGAACTACTGGTCTGTCGATGCCCGGGTGACCCAATACATGTCAAAAGAGTTAATGATAACACTCCAGATCTTGTGGGCCACCTAGCAGTGGAGGAAAAGGTGCGTGACAGACTCTTCCTCTTGAAGGCACATAACACATTGGTTGGTCATATCCTTTCCCCTTCGAATGAACTGATCCATTGTTAGGATTTTTCCTTTGAGCAGGGTACACACAAAGAATCTTACTTTGGGTGGGATGTGCTCCTTCCATAGTCTCGCACCTTGAAATCGAATGAGCCGGCGACTTGTGAGCATTCGGTAGTATGATTTAGTACTGAAGTAGCCATCTTTGCTGGGAGCTCATATCCTCATATCTTGACCTTGTGGATTAGGGAGAATTTCATATTTCAAGGCCAACAGTCTAGTAAAAGCGATCATCTCATCTCTCAATAATCTACGAGTGATGACATCCCATGTCCTTCCCCCTGAATTGGCCGAGACAAACTCATTAATCATCCTCGGCTGATTAGTAGAGATGGCGAAAATTTTCACTAACACCACTTTGAGCTGGTCACCCTCCATCCAAGTGTCCTCCCAGAACCGAATCTAGGTCCCGCAGCCCCAACTGAAACAGATCCATCTAGTGTAAAGAGGCTACGTACGCAGATTCCTTTCCACCATGCCGATGCGCCTCTGAGAACCGTGGTATTGATGCCCCAATTCCCACTTTACTGCCCATACTTTTCAACCAACACCGCGCTCCACAGACAACCGCTTTCACCATCCAATCCTGCTCGCCAGAACCATTTCCCGAGGAGCGCGATGTTGGTGCACCTCAAACTTCGAATGCCAAGTCCGCCACAACTTATGGGAAGCTGGCATGTATTCCAATTTACCAGATGATGACGTTTATCTAGACCGGACCCCTCCCAAAGAAAATTTCATTGTATTTGCTCCAACTGCTTGATTACCCCAGGCAATTGACATGAAGAAGATGGGTAGGCTTGAGAGGACAGATTTCACCAGCTGAAGATGCCCTCCGCTGCTTAGGAGTTTCCTTTTCCACGACGACAACCGTTGTTCGAATCTTTGAATAACTGGATCCCATGCCCTTGCTGATGTTTTCCTCAGTTCGAGAGGCAGGCCCAGGTACTTGATGGGGAATTTGTCAATCACACAATCCACGGTATTTGCAAGATCAGCCAACTACTGGTCACTGGTCTTAATTCCCGTGATTGCAGATTTGATTAAACTAATGTGCTGCCTTGAAACTGCCTCATAAACGGAGAGAATGTCGGATAGAGCCCTGAACTCCCAAACATCTGCCTTCCCAAATATAATGGTGTCATCAGCATACTACATATGCGAGATGGTTCTGTCATGCGATCCCATCCGAATTGCCGATATGACAAGCCTCTGTTTTGCACAAGCAATGAGACCAGCAAGAGCTCACCCACCATATTGAATAATAGGGGGGGGAGGGATAGCGGATCTCCTTGGCGAATCCCTCTGGTGCTTTTGAAATATCCCGAGGGCGTCCCATTGATCACGACTGGAAACCAGGTCGATGAGTAACAAACCCTCATCCAGCTCCTCCAAGTAGACCCAAACCTGCTGAGCATGTAATCTAAACAGTCCCAACTGACACGGTCATAAGCCTTTTCCATATTCACCTTTCATAATGCAGCTGGCCGACGATCGTAATGAGTCGAGTGTATCGTCTCTTAAGCCACCGCCGTTCTGTCGACCAATTGTCTCCCGTGAATGTACGCTCCCTGATTAACTGAGATGATCTTGTCCATCAGCGGTTTGATTTTGTTGGCTAGCACTTTGGAGATGATCTTGTAGAGAGAGTTAGTAAGGCAGATCGAGCGGAAATCTACTAAGTCCTCTACTCCTGCTTTTTGGGTATGAGAGTGATGAAGGTAGAGTTGAGGCTCCGGCCAATGAACCCAATGGCGTGGAATTCATGCAAAACCTTCATCAGATCCTTCTTAAGGATCTGTCAGAAAGAATGATAAAACTCCATCGTGAAGCCGTCAGGGCTAGGCTAGGGGATAAATTCTTCCCTCCAAATTTGATGGCCCACCACACCTCGTCTTCACTAAAACATTTTTCGACATCAGCATACTCCTCTTCAGAAATGGACTTAAACATGAGCCCCTCCAACTCCGATCGAGTTAGCCCCTCATCGGTGTACAACTTGGAGTAGAAGTTGACGATATGGTTCCGAATCTGCTCATGATCTGAATATGACACCCCCTCAACTGCAATGTTTCCCATGAAGTTGATCTTGTTGCGCGCATTGAAAATAAGACATATCTTAGGGGGGTAAATACGAAAAAACCTTTATTTTATGTTAATATGTTGGTAATTTTGTATAATAATTGTTACAATCATATTACGCTAATGATTGTTTCAAATTGTTTAACATGTTACCTTTTGAATCCTGTCTACTAGTATATTAAAATCTTCCTGTTACTACACCTATTCAAAGATTGGAGCTTGCTATGGTGAAACTAGGCGCTAAGAGATAATAGTATCGTTATTTATAATTTTATATCTACTATTATCTAGCCCTTCTTGCAGTTTTACAAACATTGATGCTTTTAGCCAAGACCGAGGCTCATTTGGCGCTTAGTTGGCCAGTGCCAACATAAAAAAGGATAAACCAGCTAAAAATTTATTTTTGGCTGAAGTATAGGTGTCAACTTGAAAATTTATTACTAGCTTTTCCTTATTGACTTGTGCATCTTTTGTTTGTAGTAGATAGATGGGTTAATTATAGAAACTCAGCCCCCAACTTGAGGGAAATTACCATGCAACTGCTTAGCCAAACAACTATTGAAATAAATAAACTTATAATGATAAACAAACTAAAAGAGAAGAATACCTATTTAGGGCTTATGAGAGAAAGTGAGATGATGAAGAAGAGGGGGGGAGAGAGTCATATCACAAAGAGCTACATGGGTGCTATTCTAATATTTCTGAGTTACAAGATAGAGGCCCTTCATATTGAGGGCTACATTGAGACCACTTACAGTTTTACACAATATGGAACTAAAACCTATTATGCACACCTCTCACACTAGTGTATCCGGTGTTGTTCACTAACATATATTTAACAATATATTACATCTCTAACACTCCCCCTCAAGTTGATCATACCTTAATGTTCAACTTCCCATTAACAAAGGAAAGAGTCCCTGAACCATCTTCCCCTTACATTGATAGGGCAAAAACAAAGAATCATAAGTTCACTAAGAGCTACTTTTCCTAGTAGCGATAAAAGGCCATAAGGCCAATAGAATGGCTGCACATAATGACAGCAAAAGGCCCACTCATCATCAATATAAAAAGGGAAACCTGATAACAACATCCAATGGATAGTAAGACCATCAACTATCTTCACTATCTTGAGGTAGCAATCTCAATCATCTTTAAAGATTTTAAGCCAGCAGAAACACTAGCAAAACAGTCTTCAAACAAACAATTTCATAAACACCTACTGTGCGGTCCAAAAAACTACAATAATTCATCCATGGCAGCAACCCTAACCATTCTTTATGCATTCTGTTTTTTTGCCTTCTTCGTCACGTCTCTTATTCTCCCCCTAAGAAAATTTTTTGTATACGAAAAACTGATGGAAAAGGATGAAGAGAACATATATAAAAAATAGGGCTGGATGACTACAACACAAATGGAGGAACAAGGACTAAGGAATTGCCATGGAGAGGAGAGAAATGGAGCCCCCAAAATAATAAAAAACACGACCTAGGTTTCCCGATTTCTGATGTAAAGAGATCCAATGAAGCAGCAAGGTGCAGAGCATACATCAGACAAAATGCTAAACACACTAAAAAGAAAGGACCTGTGAGATTGCCCTACTCTCATACCATGTAGAAATAAATGAACTAATAATGATAAACAAATTAAAAGAGAAGAATACCTATTTAGGTTTCATGAGAGAGAGAGAGAGAGAGAGAGAGAGAGAGAGAGAGAGAGAGAGAGAGAGGGCTACATTGTTGCTATTCTAATATTTCTGAGTTGCAATATCGAAGTCCTTTATACAGAGGACTACATGGAGACCACTTACATTTTTACTGAATGTGGGACTAAAACCCATTATGCGCACCTTTCATCAAGTTGCAAGGAGAATTAGAGAACGTTGTCCTTTATACATATAAAGAAAACGAAAAGGCTAATTACTGAAATATTAGAAAAGATAGTCCATGTCCTGTATAATATGAATTTAAGTGCTAGAAGCCTCAAAAAGAACTAATCCTGGTAAGCATGTCATTTATGAAAAGTTATAATGTTTATCAATTTAGTATTTCGTCATATAAATTTAATAATTATATATATTTTTTATCCTTTCCTTTTCAGATGATGGGTATTTTGGTCGAATAGAGTTGGATTAAATTTTTGAGGAAGATGACCTCTTAAACGAATAAATTGAACAAAGTAAAGGTCCAACATTAGGCAACGAGAGCTCTACTTGATTAGATGATACAAAAAGATATGCTAAACAACCCGAGTCTCAATTAGAAGAACCTCATAGAAAGAAGAGACTTTGGTGTGCATTATTGCTTATGATTAGGGAGTCTCAATATATTCCACAATTAAGAGATGATGATGATGGTGATCACGATGGTAATGGTGGTGGTCATGATACCCTAGTAGCAAGTATTTTCTAGTCAGTGTGCTACTCCCTTTTCGGAATCTCGCTTTGGCTTTTAACCATAAAATAGCTTAATGTCAAACTTTTGATGACGGTCCCACTCCCAACCTACTACATACTTCCTACCACTATTGGTAACTAAGAGTGATACCGATGGAAGTGGTGGCTGCCATGATGATAGTGGGGGTTGTTATTTTCTTACAGAGGGTGGTGGGTTGTTCAATGGAGTGATGATGACAAAACAATATATAAGGCATTTCTAGGTGCAGAAGTTGAAGGAAGAGGAGCATCTGAATCATATCAATCCCAACTAGATGAAATTGGCCAAAGTACTCGTATGCTCGGGGATTTATGGATTCAATTGTACAAAGGATTCGTTCATCATCACCCAATCCCTCAGCCGAGCAACCATGGCAATGATAATTTCTTGTCGTAATTATTTGGTGCGCTATATCTATATTTTTATCCATATCCTCAATTCGAAGAAGGGACGTACCAACACTAGGGGCATGGATATGGATATAGTTATAGGAAAAAGGTGACGCGAGGATGATGACGGCGAAGATGAACCACAACCACAAAAGAAATCTACTGGTTTTGATTTTAAGGTATGCATACTAGTCTATGACTAATTTAATGATGATTATGATTGTTTGTTGTTTCTTTAGTTGTTAATTGTTACAGTGATTCATGATGTATCACAATTTCTGTACTCTGTTTAGACTATAGTTATATTATACAATGTACTTTTGAGATATGTTATTTTGTTCAAGTTGGCTAATAAAAATTTATCATACTTTTATGATTTTTTTCAAATTTTAATTTATTTTCTTTAATTTTTAATTTTTTTGAAAAAAGAATTAGATAACAAAATTTTGTATAAAAATAGCTAATAGGTCAATTTTAAAAAAGGAATTGACAATTTAGAATATTTAGGATAGGATTTAATGCATGTTGTTATAAAATTTTAAATCAGTGTATCAAAAGATTGATACTATGCGCAAATTATCGATCTATACTTGTCAAATTATCAGTGAATAATGTGGTACCTAGCAGTATTGTCGGGGACCAACATGTATTGAAAATAGGAGATTTTGAACCATGGTCTCAAATTCACGCAGCCTTCTCTCTCTTATAAAACCAACCTCTATTTCTTCTCTTTTCCTCTTAACGGCTTGAAACTCTCTCCCTCCGTTGTCATTCTTTGTTACAGAACCCTCAATTTTGTGAGAACCTCTCCCACATCTCGTCTCTCTTCATGGCAGAACCCCACCCTAGCTCATGGCCGTTGATGAAGATATTGCCAGAGGGACCCCACAATGATTAAGATTTTGGAGAGATTTAGATTCTGGATGGTGAGGTGTGCAAACAAACGGATTCCTGCATTAAAAATTAAGATGCAACTGTTGGTGTGTCCTTCATAATACATATATACAATTGTTAGTGAGGTACATGAGATCCTATTGTATGTCATCATCATGCTCGTCCAACCTTATCCCATCTATTTAGGGTCTGCTTTGTGAGTCCTATTTCTTCACTTGTTTCTGATCAGTTCTAAGCTCTCTACAACTTTGCAATCCTTCATGTGATTTTAACCAAAATTTCGGTCGATAATTTCCCCTCATATATATTTGGACCGAAATTTCGGTTCAAATTATCGTTTCAGTGGGGACCGAAACCGAAACGATTTTGCCGATAACTTGAGTTATTGGCCGAAATTTTGAATCATGGCAGGTCTAACGGACGGCTTATAAAATCGACCTGTTGTATGAGATATATATGATAACAATATGAAGGGGGTGAAGTAACACAACTTCTTATCGTAATTTTCCTCTATATCTCCTTTTATCAAACCCTAACCCTAATTATCTTATGCCAAATCCTAAACTAACTCTAATTTGGTGTCAGAGCAAGGTCCTCCAGGATCTGTGACTGTAACCTCTTATTACCCATGCATCATGCTGGCATCAGACAAGTCAACGGTTGACCATGCATGGGACAAAAGAGTACAGGATTTGAATCCATTTTTTGAGGTGAGTTGACTGATACAATTAATTTATGTACACACTTTCCAAATGTATTATTACATGAAATACTTCTGTTTGTACCATGGGTCAAAATATCGTCCGATACCGATACGTATCGGACGATACGTATCGGACGATACGTATCGGTTTTGGACGTGAACGGTACGATACATACCCTATGTATCGTACCATCAGTGTAATACTGAAGTTATCGTCCGATACGGACATATTACCGTCCGTATCGTCCGTATCGGACGATAATAAGTGTAAAATCAGAAAAATAAGAAAAAAATCAAATTATCGTCCGATACGAACGATAATTTGAAATTATCGTTCGTATCGTCCGATAATTTGAAATTATCGGACGATAAATTCAAATTATCGTCCGATAATTTGAATTTACCGTGGGGCCCACCATAGACCCGACTTAAAAGTCGGGTAAACCTCTTCTTCCTCTCTTCTTCCTCCTCTAATCTTCCTCTCTTCTTCCTCTCTTCTTCCTCACTTCTTTTTTGATTATTTACACCATAAATCGGCGCCAAATCGCACAAAATATCACGGGATCAACGTGGAAGGTACGTGTATTTCATTTTATTTCATTTTATTTCCTAAAATAAGGTAGATCTACACTAATTTAGTGTAGATCTACCCTTAAATAAGGTAGAGATTCAATTAAGTGTAGATCTCATTATTCACTTAGTGTAGATCTACCCTTAAATAAGGTAGATCTACACTAAATAAGTGTAGATCTACACTAATTTAGTGTAGATCTACCCTTAATATTAATTAATATTATAGGTAAATTTATCATTTACCTATAATATTAATTATTTAAATTATTTAAAATAATTAATATTATTTAAAATAATTAATATTATTTAAAATATTTAAATTAATTAAAAATAATATAAATAATGGGTCAAAAATAATATGATGGGTCAAAAATAATTATATGTGACCCCATTTAAAATATTTAAATTGATAGGTCAAAAATAATATAAATAATTATAATTAAGGGTCACATGTAATCAATATGGGTCACATATAATATGGGTCACATATCATATGGGTCACATATAATTAATAAAATAATAAGGTCAATATGGGTCACATATAATTTAAACTTAAAATTAATATGGGTCACATATAATTAAATTTATGAGTCACATATTAAATAATATGTGACCCATATTAATTTTAATAATAAATTTAATTATATGTGACCCATATTGATTATAATAAAATATTAGAATAATATGGAATAAATTTCAAATAAAATTTTAAAAATTATAATAATATCAAATAAATATTCATAAATTAAAATAATATCAAATAAATATTCAAAAATTAAAATAATATGAAATAAACATTAAAAAATTATAATAATATCAAATAAACATTAATAAATTATAATAATATCAAATAAATATTCATAAATTAAAATAATATCAAATAAATATTCAAAAATTAAAATAATATCAAATAAACATTAAAAAATTATAATAATATCAAATAAACATTAATAAATTATAATAATATCAAATAAATATTCATAAATTAAAATAATATCAAATAAACATTTATATATTATAATAATATCAAATAAATATTCATAAATTAAAATAATATCAAATAAACATTTATAAATTATAATAATATCAAATAAATATTCATAAATTATAATAATATCAAATAAACATTCATAAATTATAATAATATCAAATAAATATTCAAAAATTATAATAATATCAAATAAATTTGATAAAATATAATCTGATATTTTAAAAATAGCAATAATTAAAAAATAAATTTTATTTTCAAGTGTAAATTAGATGTTTACTCTTGTAAATTTTATTTTCAAGTGTAAATTTTATTTTTAAGTGTAAATTAGATGTTTATTTTCAATCGTTTGCTCATTCATGCAGGTGAAATAAATAAATATGGTACGTTCGATGATCCAAGGACAATATGGTACAAAGAATAGATGGTAATAGACTCAGATTCAATGTAATCTTTGTGGAAAAAACTGCCGGGAGGAGGTATCACACGATTAAAGGAGCATCCGCTCATGTAAAGGAGAGACAAGAGGGTGTCCTAGTGTACCCAGAGAGGTAAAAGAAAATATCGAGCTAGTTTACAAGCAAAGGAAAGAAAAAAGCTGAAGCTGATCGTGATAGGAAAATGTATGAGAGAATCAGGAGGCCAGATCCACAGTTTACATCAGGTGCACCTGAGGATGATGAGGATGAGGATGAGCAGATAGCGAGAGCTATGAGAGAGTGCTAGGGAAGCACAACATGCCGAGATCGTGAAGAACATTATCGGTTTGGTCCAGTTGAGGGGTCCATCCATGCTCGCACGGTGGTGGATCTAGTCATAGGCCACATGTTGTTGATGTTGATGAGGATGTGATCTGGGAGGGATTATAGGCCGTCTACTAGAGGCCGTACTACAACCCCCATGGATCCATTCATGTATCGCACTGAAAGCTCCAAACAAACCAAATTGAGTGCAATCTCACTTGTAAAAATGGGGAAGAAGCTTGGAAAATCCATTGCCAAGTTTTTTATATACAACCACATTAGAGCCAAGTAGACTCGGTACTTCAAAAGCATGATTGATACAAGTCGAAGTTGGTTGGTCCAGAGTTAAAAAGCCTTCTCCATATGAGATATCCGCCCTTACTAACGAGATGAGTACGATGAGATAACCGCCTATGTACAGCTTTGAGGATGTATGGGATGAGAGAGGTTGCATAATTATGTGCGATGGATGGACTGGTCCCACAAAGAAGAGCTTGATAAACTTTTTGGTTTACAGCGATGCCGGGACAGTATTTTTGAAATCAGTTGATGCTTCTAGACACGTAAAGACTGCTGACTACCTCTTTAAACTAATGGATATGGTAGTTCATGAGGTTCGGGTTGTGCGTGGTAATGCATAATGCGGCAAACTACAAAGTCAGGATTAAAACTAATGGCAAGAGACGCCACCAGATCGGACCCCGTGCCGCTCATTGCGTGGACCTCATTCTTGAGAATTTAGGAAAGAGAAGCAAGGCACAGGCAACTATTCAAAAGGGAAGAACGATTACTTCCTACTTGTACAACAGTGACAAGCTGGTCAATTTAATGAGAGCCTTCACGAACAATGAGTTGTCTGACTGACACATTACGCTTTTAACAACAGTTCTTAGCCCTACGAGTTTGGCTAGATATAGGCGTGAGTCAAAAGCATGGTGTCGTGTCGGAAGAATGGAATCAACATGAAATAGGACTCTCGGCGAAGAGACTAGCTTAATCAAGTTCTTGACCGATCTGACGCAGATTTTGGGTATGTCGACCACGATCGTCAGTCACTACCCCGTTGGTGCAAGTGTTGAGATTGGTTGATGGCGATGACAAACCAACAATGGGGTACGTTTATGAGTCAATGGATAAGGCAAAATTGGCTATAAAATCAAATGCCCTACAAAATATAAAATCTTGGGCGATTATCGACAAGAGGTGGGATGCACAATTTCACGATTGCATGCGTAGTATAACATGTTGCACAATTATGTAGTGATTTTATTTATTTATTCATTATTTTCATATCTTGATGAAATTGCTCATATTTGATGTGTAGCACACTACTTGAATCCACCTTCGATTATCTGTGACGCGGCCGAAATGGCGACCGATGAAGTGTATACCGGTTTGCTCAATGTAATCCAAAGAATGCTCCCTGAGTTCGCGGACCAAGGCCAAGCCATAGGAGAAGTGAGTGGTCATAGTATCATACCTTATAAGTAATAAGTCAAATGTCATGTGATATTATCATCTATTTATTGATATGTGCCTTCTGTTTCATCTTTATAGATTGACATGTTTCAAGAGACATGGGTCATTTGGGACCCGTTGCGCAATCCCAAATTAAACACGACAAACCCCGATTGGTGGATGCATTATGGAGGTGATGGTCCGATATTGAGGCGGGTAGCAATGAGGGTATTGTCGCAAACGTGTTCCTCGTCCAACTGCGAGCGGAATTGGAGCACTTTCTCTCTGATTCATACTAAGACAAGGAATATGCTAACTATGGACCGATTGGAAAAGTTAGTCTACTGCCACTACAACATGCGATTAAGGGTCAGGAATATACAGAGGACCAACCGTGGTAAGCAATTACATGAAGTCTTACTTACATATTATACTAATTCATCTATCATATTCTACCTTGCAGACGGTGATTATTTTGATCCCATCCAGTTGGATTATATATTCGAGGAGGATGACCCTTTGAATGAATGGATCGAAGAGAGAGAAGAGCCAGTCTTGGATAGTGAGAGCACTGAATGGCTGGACAATGCTGAAAGAGTAGCGGAGCAGCAGGCTTCCCAACCACCGAGGCGAAAAAGAAGATTGAATCGTCATTCAGTGGTTGGATCTGATGACGAAACGCAGCCCGGTAGTGATGATGGGAGTGGTGAGGATGATGGTGGAGGGCATGATGGTGGAGGGGATGTTGGCACTAGTGGTGGAGGGGAGGAAGCTGGTACCTCTGATCCTTATAGAGATATGGCGGCATGAGACGATGACTCGACGCCGTTAACACAGTTCGACACTCCTACATTTAGAATGGGAGGGGTTGAAGGAAGAGGAGCGTCGGGATCATATCAAACACCACCACCACCACAAGATGATACGGATATGGGTTATATGACTTCTAGCTTCGGGGGATTCAGTTTACAAATATCAAGATTGAACTAGTAACCCATACTACCAGCCACAACAAACCTATTCGGTGCCATATGACTTCGTTGGTCAGATTTTTGGAGGACCGGCCTTTACGTACTACACTGAGCCTCAGTTTCAAGGGGGCACATATAATCATGGGTATCAATATGGGCAACATTATAGGCAAATGCCGGAAAGCTCGCGCACCGATGATGACGATGATCATGAGGGCCAAGAACTACCACGAAATTCAATGTGGCTCTAAAGTAAGTTTTTCATGTACAATTAAACTTATTTTTATCAACATAGCTATTATTTTTGACAATATATAATTTATTTTTGTCAATATATATTATAATTTACTTTATGTGTGTCTGCGTCGATCAAATTATGAAATATTGGTAATAAAATAGGCATGTGATCAGCTGATCGAACATAATGTTAGAAGATCTATTACATTAAGTCAAAAATGTGATCTTAAGAAAAAAATAAGTTACAAAATAGGCATGTGACTTGGGTTAAGTTACAAAATAGGCATCTTACTTATATATTCATCTAAATAATGCATCAAATATGTCAAAAATAAAAGCAAAAATAGTTGAAATAAATACAAAATAAATAAATATAATTTTTCAGATTTTTTGGGATTTTTTTGGGATTTAAAAAAAAAAAAAACGATTTTTTGAATGTATCAAACCGATACATTCAATGTATCGCCGATACATTGAATGTATCGGACGATACCCGGTACGTATCGTCCGAGAGATCCGGACGATACGTACCGGAAAACCGGTATTTTGACCCATGGTTTGTACTATGATCTCTGTAAGAAATGGTGAGGTGAACCTATTTTCAATACTTTCTAAGGGAGATGATAAATGCGCCCCACTTTGTCACGACTCATGACACATCCATTAACTTGAGGGCGCATATACGTTCATGCCTAAAAAAGATTGGCTTTTCACCCTAAAAGATCAAGGGGATGCTTTTTTCCCCTTAACAAATGTATAAGGATGAAAGGGCCACTTGAGGGCACAACTATGTTCATGCCTAAAAAAATATGGGCCATTTCACTGAAAAAGATCAAGGTCCCCCCCGCCTCTCTCCTTGTAATGTAAGGAAAAGAGGGAAGCTGCATAAAAAACAGGGATTGGATGCATGGTTCAAAAGTTTGGCTGATAACTCAAGTTGTCGGCCGAATCGTTGCGGTTTCGGTCCCCACCGAAACGATAATTTGAACCGAAATTTCGGTCCAAATTTATATGGAGGGGAAATTATTGGCTCTGCCGAAATTTCATTTCAAATTTTCGGTTTTGGTCATGCCCGAAATCGAAAACAAAACCACTTTTTTGATCCTTGATTGGATATATAGTCTCCCATTTCCAATATTAACTGCTATTGTTATGCGTGGTTTTCAAACTTTATGTAGTTGCTATGATTAAAAAAAATTGCATTTACAGTCATGTGCAAAGCAATTAAGTTGTCTAAAAATTGCATTTGAGCACACCTGACTTTCTCAGAGCACTAACGATAGAGATTTTTCTTCTCAGGTTGGGTGTGGTGAAGCTTTGTGGGATATCCACTCCACATTTTTATTGGTGGGAAAAGTCCTCTTCTGATCAGGGATTCTGCATGGATTGTTTACCCTCAATGCGGTGTAGTCTACTGTTGGAAGCCGGAAGATTTTTTTGCTGCAAGTGCACCATGGTGCTGATCTGGGCCTTGTTTGTTGGAACAGCAGTCTGCACATTTTGTTGTGGGGATTATTATTTTATTTTTGATCAAGTGTTGTATGTGATATAGATCAGATGGAATTCGGCTATAAGACACTTGAAAAATACCGTCGGTCTTGTATATAATGTTCTTATTTGAGCTGTTATCTTTTATGTAGTTTATCATCTTGTCTTATTGGGTCGTCACATTCATCACCATTCAAATTTTGCAAGTAAAATGGGTTTGCTGACTTTTTTTTTTCTTTTTAAAATTTTTTCACGATTTATTTTTTTCCTCCAATTTTTTTCAATATTTATAATTTGTATTAATATTTTTTGTTATAATTTTCCTTTTTAGGTGTCTTGATTTTTATCATATTTCTTTCCAAATTTGCGGACTATTTCTGAATCTTTCCCAAGCCCATTTATTCTCGGTCAGTATGAATACCCATAGCCAGTGTGGTATACTGGTACTGAGTTGGTATAGAGTAGCCTACCCCTTTACTCAATCGGGAACGGGCCTCCTTCTATCGACTTTTGATAGTTCATTGGTAGTTTTGAGTAATGATCAAAATTTCGATTTTCGTTTCGGTTTCGGAAGGGACCGAAACCGAAAACCGAAATTTCGGCTGATAATTTCAATCCCATACATATGATGACCGAAATTTCGGTCATTCCGGCTGAAATTTTGATCCTTAGTTTTGAGTGTAAATATGTAAATGGGTAAACACAAAATATTATAACTGAATTGAGCGCTCATAAAAATCTGTGGGTCTCCCAAGTTTTGACCGTTATGGCGTAAGAAGATAGATGGTCTGCCACCATATACCAATTCCAACGGTATTTTGGTAGGTTTTAAAAGCTAAGTTAGTGAGATGGACTCAAGAGTTTTTTTTTTTTATGGTTCAATTGTTCAATTCAGAGGCAGATTTGTGGCACGTCTTTTTTGGGCTTGGGCAATGCAGCGAATCTTCTTAAACTAACCCATATATGAAATTTAACCTGTGTCGTTTGTTCAATTCAAACATATTAAAGTGCTTGGATTCATTGGTGGGATCTTCTAACCTGTATGTTTTTTTGGCTGCACAAAGGGCATAAGATGTTCTGTCATGTGGACAACTTGGATCAGTGAAATTATGTGCCATGAATAGTTTAAAATTGAGATGGCGATGGTTTTATCATATGCCTAAGGTGAGGAGAGTCAGATATCAAAGTAATTGGGCTACCTGCCGCTCTTCAACAAAAAATCACTATAGAGCCTTGGTAAAAACAATCAATTAGAACCTCAACCGAAAAGCAAATACTCCCTTGACCCAGTTTACCAAGCAGCCCCATATTAGCCCTTCCAACAAAACCGAAAAATCCCTAAAGACCCCTAATTGCACTCTCCTTCACTCTGATACACCTATAGACCCCAGTTTACTATCCAGCCCAATGTCCTTAACCACACCGACCTTAAATCCAACCCATAAGCCTGAAACTATCCATAACCCACATCTCTAATCACACCCATCCAGTTTTTGAACAACACCCTCAAATCATTAACCACAACCATCATGTTTCCGGAATACACTATGAAATCATTAACCACAACCTTGCCCAAATCCCTTCAACTAATATTGTGGTTGAATCCCAACGAAAGCGATCTCGAGGAGCTGAGAAATTGGACTCTAATATACCGAATAAGCGTCAGAATACCTCCTCTTTCACTTCTGAATATGATGAGCAATTGAATGATGCTTCGATTATTTTATTGGTGAAGGTTGCTAAGCAACCTTGTCGGGCAAAATGAAAATTCTCAATTGGAACTGTTGGGGGCTTGGGAACTCCCGAATAGTTCGTGCTCTGAAAATTTTAATTCGGTGCAAAGTTCCTTCACTTGTTTTCTTAATGGAAACAAAGTTGTGTAAAAATCGAATGGAGACATTAAAAAGACAGGTTGGGTTTCAAAATGGTATCATTGTGGATTCGATTGGGAGATCTAGTGGCCTGGGCCTACTCTGGAATGATGAAATCATTGATCTCCAATCATTTTTTAAATATCACATTCATTTTATGGTCACGGAGGATTCAGATAGAGGAAAATGGCGATTAACTGGTTTCTATGGTGCACATGAATCACACCTTAGGAATGGTTCTTGGGACTTGTTACGAAGACTTTCTCAGTAGAGTTTGACTCCATGGATTTGCCTGGGAGACTTTAATGGAGTCTTGTTCTCTCACGAAAAAGGGGTGGTCTGCCCAAAGCTCCAAATAAATTGGACTCCTTTCGTTCAACCACAAATGGTAGTGGGTTAAGAGATCTTGATTTTTTCGGATACAAGTTGACATAGGCTAATCGCAAAGAAGGTGATGAATTTGTCGAAGAAAGATTGGATAGTGCCTTTGCAACGGATGCCTGGTTACAAATTTTTCAATGGGTAATTGTATCCCATCTCGTGTCCTCTAGATCTGATCACACACCTATCCTCATAGCAAAAAAAATCAAAGCGGAGAATGGGCTAGAGGTTCATGACCTTTTAGATTTGAAGCGATGTGGACATTATCTGAGAAGTGTGACGATGTAATCTGCGACAATTGGGGGCTGTATAGATCCCCCAACAATTTGGTCAATATCCAAAGTAAGATCTCAGCTATCTCGGGGATGCTCAAGAATTGCTACAATTTTTTTTTTGGGAATATCCATTGATAGATCCGTCAATTTCAAGCTCGTCTGCAAGATATTAAAGGTGTCACAACTACTCCCCAGTTGCGTCAAGAGAAAAGTGAGATTAGGAAGAAGGTTGATGAATTACTAGAGAAGAATGAAGTGTATTGGAAGCAATGTTTAAGGACATATGGCTTCGACATGGAGGCAAAAATTCCATATTTTCCATGCCAATGCCTCTCAACGACATAGGCACAATACGAGTAGCAGGCTATATGATGAAGATGGTATTTGGTGCACATCAAAATCGGATATTGAAAGAGTGATCTGTTTTCATTATTTGACTTGGTGTGGCTTTATTGAGTGTTCAAGCATGTGTTAATCCCACTCAGAATGCTTGGCTTGTGCAAGACTACACCGCAGAAGAAGTAAGGAGAGCCCTTTTCCAAATGCAACTGATCAAATCATCGGGACCTGACGGTATGCCTCCATTTTTTTTCCAATCTTATTGGTTTACTATTGGTGAGTCTATTACCAATTGTGTGCTTGATTATCTTAATGGAAACATTGATCTAAGAGTTATTAATAACACATATTATTCTTATCTCTAAGATTAAAAATCTTAAACATCTTATTAATTTTTAGCCGATTAGTCTTTGTAACGTGGTTTATAAAAATCTTAAGCATCTTGTTAATTTTTAGCCGATTATCTTAAAAGTCCTTGCGAGTTGGTTAAAAATTTTGGTTCCAAATCTTATTTCTGAATCTCAAAGTACATTTAGTCCTGGGAGACTTATCACTGGCAATTCCCTGGTTGCTTTTGAGGTAGCTCACTACCTTAAAAATAACAAGAAAGAAAAAATTGGATGGTGCTCTCTAAAATTTGATATGAGTAAGGCCTATGATCAGGCTGAATGAGACATTCTTAAAAAAACTCTCCTTAAAATGGGCTTTTGTGTTCAGTGGGTCCACTTGATTATGGGATGTGTCAGATTTGTGTCCTTTGAATTTCTTGTCAGTGGTCAAGGCTTAGGTAAAGTTATCCCAACCAGAGGTCTTAGGCAGGGGGATCCTAGATCTCCTTACCTTTTCATTATTTTTGCGGAAGTTTTCTCTCAACTCCTCAAATTTGTTGTCCATCAAAATAAAATTTTAGGAATCCGGGACTGTAGGGGTGCCATTGTTATTTCCCATTTATTCTTTGTCGATGATAGCATTATCTATCATAAGGCGGATGAATCTGAATGTGGGGAGATTATGAATATCCTTAAACTTTATGAGGATGCATCAAGTTAAGTTATCAATTTTGACAAGTCGCCGTTATCCTTTAGTTGTAATGTCTCTAGTGATATTCGACATGAGATCAAAAATTGCTTCCAAATTAAAAATATTGCACCTCACGAGCGATATCTCCGGTTACCAGTGGTGGTGGGCCGATCAAAAAAGTTAATATTCGATAATATTAAGGAGAGAGTTTGGAAAAGATTAATGAGATGGAAAGGTAAGTTATTGTCCAAAGCAGGGAAGGAGGTGTTAATTAAAGCAGTGGCTTAACAATCCCTACTTACTCTATGAGATGCTTCAAACTTCCACCCTTGTTCATTCATCAGCTAAGGTCTATTATTTCTAGATTTTGGTGGGGTCAAGTAGGAAAAGAAAATGGGATCCATTGGAATGTATGGAAGGATATGTGTGAACCGAAGGATGAGGGCGGATTTAAAAATCTGCTATCCTTTAACCGAGCAATGCTATCAAAGTAAGCATGGAGAATTCTTACTATTCCCAATTCTCTCTCGAGCCGTTTATTTAAAGCTAAATATTTCCTTCATAAAGAATTCTTGGAAGCAAACTCATGTCGGAATGTTTCGTATTGTTGGTCAAGTATCAATTCGGCAAAAGACATTATTACAGAGGGAATGATTAGGTGGGTGGGTGATGGAAAATTGATTGATGTGTGGAATGACCGTTCTATGTCGAGAGCCTCTACATATGGAGAAGTTATGACTTATATGCCAATGAATTGCAAGAATATTGCCTCGGCGGAACACTGTGAGGCCTTTGCCTTCCTCGTTGCTACTCAGTTCTCTCATCAATGTGACTTTTATCATGTTATCTTTGAAGGAGATTGTCTCAACGTCATCAACAAAGTTTCTGATCAGGACACCGATTCCTCATACCTATCTCAGTTATTTGAGGATATTAGAGACATGCTAAAATTATTTACGTCCTACTTGTGTACTCATGTTTTGCGGTCAACAAATCGAGTTGCGAACATGCTAGCAAAAATTGAGTTGTTATCTATCTGTAATGATATCTGGTTGGAGGATGTCCCTCCACAGATCCATGAAATTTTTTATGGGGATTTTGTTTATTTATGAAGATTATCTTTTCTTTCAAAAAAAAGAAAAAGAAAATGCTTTATAATGGGGTATCAATTTTTTATTTTATTTTATTTAAAAAAAGAAGGTAATTAGCTTATTTATACAAATACACAAATGTGGTAACTTCAAAATTGGGAGTTAATGGTCCTAAAAAGAAAAGGGAATTAATGGTAATGATTGATGAAGAGTATCCATATTATGACTTTGATCCCTTAGTGAAGTGATATTTTTACTTTGATCTTATCAAGTACCCGAGATATGAGTTTTAGTTCTCTATCGAAGTGGGTGAAGAAAACACAAGGTTTTCAAAATGCCTTACCAAACACTCTTCATTTAAATCACAATTGTGACCACATAATACCGAATGAGCAATAGCTCAGTTGGTATCCTCTCCCCTTTGTGAGAGATGAGGTTGTGGATTTTAGACTTCACATTTGCTTCCTCCATTTGTATTAATAAAAGTGAGTGATTTGTTGTATGAGATTTATTCCCCAAGGTTATCCTCCCAGTTCTAGACTCTGCGATTGCTTCCTTCCTTTATATCATATGGGTAGATGTTTAAGAATGTCTAGTTATATACTTACAACTAAATGAATAGTAAAATTATAATAAGTGAGAGCATCATAGTGAGCAACTCATTCACCCAACATCAAGTTTGTTCACCAGTGTGACCCTTCAAATATGCAAGGCATGGGGAAATTGTTATGCCAGACTTGTCACTAATAAGTTATGATGAGACTTGTTACGAACACATGTTTTGCGACATGATTTTTCAGATAACACGTCACATGTATAGAACAAACCCGGGCATTGATCATGGTCATCCCTAGCTAGTAACGAGTTGCAATTGATTCCGGTTGCATTGAGAAGTAGGTAAGGTGTCGGCAGGGTGTCCCTTGTAAGCGACATGCTAAAATAGAATTCGATTGTAGTCAAAAGTAGGCAAGAGTTGGCTAGGGCGTTCCCTGTAACTGATGACACTACAACGCAAATCGATTGTAGTGAGAAATAGTAAAGGTTGGCTAGGACGTTCATTGTAAGCTAGAATCAATGACAATATCAAATTATACCAAATAATAGGCAGGTCTTTCAAATAAACTTACATGTGTGCGGGAAAAGAAGGTCTAGAAGCTACGTATGGCTTCTTGGGATATAGGTACTTTAACGGGGAAGAGTGCTAAGTTGATAGATGTCATGAGAAGATGAAAGATTAACGTAATATGTAGCGACCCGAAATCTCACAACCTCTTGATTGTAAGATCTTAGACTGTACCTTCGTATCGTAAATCATAGAAACATAATAAGGCAATAAAAGTGTCTTAAATAGTGAAAGATAAATTTTTAAAAAAATATTAATTAATCAAAATAAAGCTCATGATAATATTCTTATTCCAATAACAAAGTTCAATATGATTAAAGCTTAAACAGTCTTAATAAAATACTAACTAATTATTGCCTCATTTATTTAAAAATCAGTAATAATAACTAGAAAGAAAATAGATAATTAGACTACGAAGCCTTCATCGTCATTCATTTTAGGTTCCTGAGCATCACGTGCAATCTCATCACCATAGACCCTTACGTTGTCTTCAGTTACACCTGTCTCATCTGGCCACCCACATCAACAAGGAGTGTAAGTTTACACTTCTATGAATCAGACATGTAATCTATTGAAGCATAAAACATCAATTATAATAATATGAATATTTATGTATATTTTATATGTTTGTGCTCGTGACATATATAATCTCAATAAGCTGAAATGAACTGAACATAAATATATATATAAATGTTGCATGAATGCATCCATTCTTTTAATTTCATATTTCTTATCATTTAATGCATGTTAGATTCTGTCCTGCTCAAGACATTGGGTCGCAATCATGCTTATCATTTATTTAGTTAGACTCTGTCATCAAAACGTTGGATCTAATCAATCATATTATTTATTGCATATCAAAACTCTATCCCGCTCAAGATGTATTTAATTAGACTCCATTATTGACAAGATGTTGGGTCTAATACTTGCTTAGACTCTATCAGGTACAAGATGTTGGGTCTAATGCTTCTTAATCATGTTTAGTTAGACTCCATCAAACACATGATGTTGGGTCTAATACCTTCTTAGACTCCATCAGACACAAGATTTTGGGTCTAATGCCCATTAATTATGGCTTGACATTTCATCATATTTTACATGTCTTAATTGTGCATTTTCTAGATCATCATGGTGCACAAATATTGAAATGCATATAATCATGAAATATAACATTGAAGTGCATATATAATCATGACATATAATAATGAAGTGCATATGTAATCATGACGTGCAAATTTTAATCTTGCATGAAGCATATGTAAAAAGAATTGAGAAATAAACATAACTATCCAGAATCAATCTATTGATTTTCCAGAATCAATAGATTGACTTTAATTCGTGCATTTTCCAAAATAATTTCATTTATCACTATTTTCTCAGGCTCAATCAATTGATTTCTCAGAATTAATCTATTGACTCAAATCCGTACATTTTCAAATCATTTTATTTATTAGTATCTGTTCAGGCTCAATCGATTGATTTATCAGAATCAATCTATTGACTCCAATCCGTGCATTTTTCAAACAACTGTATTTATCAGTATCTGTTCAGGCTCAATCAATTGATTTATCAGAATCAATCTATTGACTCCAATCCGTGCATTTTTAAAATAATTGTATTTATCAGTATCTGTTCAGGTTCAATCGATTGATTTCTCAAAATCAATCCATTGACTTTGGTCTGTGAGAATTTAAAGCATTCGTTTGTTCAGCCTCAATCTATTGATTTCCTAGAATCAATCTATTGATTTTGGCTGATGAGCACGCTCCAGCGTTGCTTCAAATCTTATGGTGGGGTTTGAATCCGACTTCTTTTACCAAGATTATCATCATTAAGAATCATTAATCATAGCATATATCTCATTTAATCATTCAATTATTATTCATGAAATAGACGCACTAATTTGCATAAAACTCATTTAAAAACTAATATTTTAAGTTCAATAGAATTTCTCCATACCAATATCGATTGATTACACTGTGATTAGATCGAGATACCAACAATGATGATGATTCTTGAAAGAGGCGAAGGCCCCTTGAGAATATATGCCTACGTCTCGCCGATCTTCTAAAAGAAAAGTTTAGAAAGGTAGATCTAGAAACTCTTCTCTAAGGTCTTTAGGATTTTTAATGGTTCTATTCTTAAGAACTCTAAATGAGATTATGATTTAGAATTCTCTGTAAGACATTTATATTATTTTAAAAATTATCTGGTGTTAAGCTAACACACCAAGGAAAGATGCATAAGCTTTTACTTCAAGGTCTAAAATAAAGGTTTAAGACTCACATAACAAGTTTCAATCCCTAGACCTCTTGTCTCAAACTCAAGCCTCTAACCAATAGGCCACCACATAACTTGTGTTCATTAATGATAGAAATAAATATAAGAGCTTGAAAGACTAAAACATGTATTTTTAATTAAAACGTTTTAAAAAGTCAAAGCATGCGGTGTATATGTTGTTAAACACATACACATAGTTTAGGTGTACTAAAGATATGAAATTCGGATCACAACATAATGTGCTTGAAAAAGACAAAGTGGAAAGGTGAGAAGGCTTAAGGACCTTGGAGATGGGTTCAAGCTTTACTAATCAGGGAAGAACGATGTCACAATGGGGTAGACATTTAGCTAATAGAGATATGATGGATAAGATTGTGGAGGTCAAGAAAAATTGTTTGGATTATTATGATTAAAATCATTTTGGATAAGAAAATATTAAACATTAGTGGTACCTATGCACCCCAAAGTGGACTATGGGAAAATGTAAAGGAGAATTTTGGCAATCAATAGATGAACTAATAAAGGCATACCCAATAGTTAAAGCATAGTGATTGGATGTGACTTTGATGTACACGTAGGGAGGATGAGAAACAACTATAAAAGGATACATGGAGGATATGATTCTGGTGAAAGGAATGAGGTGGGGTGCGCTATCCTTGATTTTGCAGTAGATTTTGAACTTGACAATAGTGAATATCTTTTTCAAGAAGAAAGATAAGCATCTTATAACTTTCAAGAGTGGAGCAAATAGAACACAATTATATTATTTCTTAGTACCGTGAAGAGAGTAGGTAAACTTTAAGGATTGCAAGGTCATCCTAGGAGAAAGATTTACGACGCAAAATATATTAATAGCTTTTTATATTCTAATCAAGAGTCAAATGACTTAAAAGATGACAAAGGATCCCCCAAATAATAGAATGGTGGGAATTAAAAGGAGACAAAATAAAAGCATTTAAAGGAAAGCTGAGTAATCGAGAAGTATAGTGATATTTAAAGGGGACCCAACTGAGATGAAAAAATGACACAATAACTTAAACGAGTTGCTAAAGAGGTTATAGGGGAATTTGAAGGCAAAAAATATGTAAAAAAAGAAAAAAAAGATGGGGGAATGTAAACATTCAAAAATCAATTGTCAAGAAGAAGTGTTTTAAAAAATGGCAAAGAACAATAACTATAGATGATCTTGAAAGAGATAAATAGAGGCTACGAAATCCATGAGAAAAGTTAAATATAAAGTGTACGACAATTTATATACTATGGTAAGAAGGAAAGAATGGGAGAAAGAAATAGATAAGAGAGAAGAAAACTAGAGATCTCAACGAGATAAGGTGCATTAAAGATGAAGTCTTAGTAAAAAAAGATGAGATATATAGAAAATAGATAACACTAAAACTTTGAAAATCTATTAAACATGAAGTATGCGAAGGAAGTAGATCAAGAAGAGGAACCAACTTAAGGGTTGATCAACAAAGTATCAGAAGGTGAAATGAAAGCAGCATTAGCGAAGATGAAGAAAAGAAGAGAATTAGGGCCAGATGGAATCTCTATAAAAGTTTGGATCGCATCAGGAGAGAATGGACTAAATTGGTTGACTAAATTATTCAATGAGATACTAAAAATGAAGAAAATGCTTGAGGAATGGATGAAAAGTGTTGTGGTCCCTTTCTATATGAATAAATGAGATATCTAAAATTGTGCCAACTATCAAGGCATATAATAAGGCAGACTATGAAACTTTGGGAGGGAATAGTAGAACAACGACTAAGACAAGTGTTTAATCTTATGTTGCCACATTCATATCAAAATCATGTTATCTGTTAGAAAAATTAGGAACAGAAATCTGAAAATGATGAAATGGGCAAGAGAAATTGGATTCGAGGCACGTAATCGCTATCTTTAAAATGCTATTCGCTCCCTACTTGAGTAATTCCTCGAGTTTGTAAAAAGGGTTCCAACAAGACGTTTTTAGGATACAATGCCCAATCTCTTGGATGTGATCTGTTACTTTGTAACAGTAGAGGATCATCCTAGAAAACTCAATTTGATGAAATACCAACAAAAGAAGAGCGCAAGAGGAGTTCTCAAATTATATGGAAGGATTTCGATGGATTTCAGAGTGTCTGAAATTCTATCCAGAGATCTCCTTATATAGATCTCATGTGCCTTTTCAATATGACTGTTGGACCAATAGTCATATTTTGGACAGTTCAGATCTCTCAGAATCTCAAACGTTTCATCCAACGACTATATGAAAGGTTACACCTTTTCGAATTCAAATTCGAACAGTTGCACACATTTATAAGCGGTTATGAAACGGTTAGATCCAACGGTCAATATTTGACCAATCCGTTTCGCCCAATAGAATTGAATTGACCCACTTATTAGTGGCCTATTAGGTTTGACCGGACCCATAAATAATCTGGCCGTTGGATCTACCTGATCAAAAAGTCAAACCTCTCCTTGCGACGATGCACATGTGTGAAGTGTAAAGTGCGTGCGCGCCTAAAGCGCCAATGCGCCAAAATGCCAATCCCCACATATACGCGCGCACGTGCACGAGCGCGGCGGCTCGCCGTTAGGTACACTCTTCTCTTCTTATTGTAATAAAATAATAGAAGGTGAGGAGTTCTATGTATAGCATGACCCACTTTGACATTTACCAATATGGGACTATTTATTTGCATACAAAAGTTGAGAACATCTATTGCCTGAAAAACTAACCCACAAAATTAAGAAATGAAAAGAAAGTTTTATTTTCTTTAAAATTATTTAAAATATTTATTATATAATAAATAAATATAACATTATCACTTCCAATGTTGTGTTACAAAGTGTTTATAAAGAAGTTAAACTGAAGATGCTTAAGATTTTAATGGTAAGAGATTACTCATTGTGATTGATATCTTTGAGGACCTTAAATAGTTTTTAACGGTCTCAGGCCACTACAAAGACTATTAGTGGCACCAAAAACTGCCGCTACTAGTCCTTTCGCTATTGAAACAACAAGTTTTTTTGTTAATAGCGGCAATTTTTGCTACCACTAATAGTCTTATTTTTGTAGTGGACTGTCTCAATAACTTTCCCATTGTGTAGATCTCGAGTAGATATAAATCAACTGTTTATTGCCAAAATCGGATCTATATCAAGCTCAAAATCGCAAAAGTAAATGTTTAAATGTTTTAGCTGTCATAACTGGGACCAAGGTGACAGTTGACTGCAACAAAGGTCAGGATCGACCATGACCTTATAAGCATCGATCATGAGCTTGTAGACACCCCATTTTTATCCTTTCAATATCATATGTGACATCCTAATTATTATGTTTCACCGGCCCAAGTACTGTTGACCGAAAGTCAAAGGTCAAGCTACAACCCTGACAATATATTCTTCATTGGAAACCAAGATATGAACTTTTTTACTGGACTTTGGTGTTTTAATAATGCTTTGATATGATAAGATTTATGAGACTTAAAGTTTTGCAAAAACGCTTGCCATTTGAAAGTTAGAAATTTGACAAAAATTATAAAAAAAATAAATTTTATTCTTAAACTGGAAAGTTGACTTTATATTCTTTGAGAATTTAGATCCGAGACTATTTTTATTGGATCCAAATGAGAGTATTTCTTTATTTACATGTAATATCATAAGTAAAAGAAAAAGTAATGACATTTACTTAAATGATATGTAAATATATCTATGGCCTATTTGTACGTGTCTGTAGCTTTGCCTGAGCCTCTGAAAATTATATGCATAAGAGTATGCGTATAATTTAATTATACGCATGGGAATATATATATAATTCAAAATTATATGCATAGGAATATGCATATAATTGTAATTATACACGTAAAGTTATGCGTTTAATTGAATTATAGGCATAACCTCATGCGTATAATTCGCGTCGATCTCGCGCTGCCAACCAACCTAGTCTGTAATTATACGCATGGGTCATACATATAATTCAATTATATGTATGGCTCCATACATATAATTCCCCAAAACGCTCGGGAAGCTGACTTAAAGTCCAACTAGGATGGCTTCCTTGAGCAGAGTTTTTAGCCATGTATTGAATTATACGCATGAAGTATTGCGTATAATTCGAATTATACCCGTAATTTCATGCATATGATTCTAATTTTATGCGTATCCCCATGAGTATAATTAGCCCGACACCCTATATAAAGGCCTCTAAAATTTAGATTTTATTCATTCAATTCACTCTCTCTTTGGGATTTTCAAGGTTGACTCTGAAATTTTGAACTAGAGAAGTTGATCTCTAAAAGTTGGGTTTAGAACTTCAACTTCTAAAAATTTCACTGAGCTAAGTGTTCTAGTTGGGGTTGACCCTTTTACTTCGCTTTTGACACTTTCCAAAGCGAAAAAAGGTACCCTAGAGCCTACCCTTAGGATACCCTTTCAAATTTCTTAACCCTAGAGCCACTTAGGTCCATACCCCTCTTGCATCTTTTTAAAAGTCGCATAGTCCTTTAAATTGATTTGCCCAAGAGAGCCAATGGCGGGTATTCGGGAATGAGTTCGATCCTCCTACACATAACGGGCTAATACACTCCTTTTAGTTAAGTTCTCTTAAGTTAGATTTCTGAATTAGTTAAATTTAGGCAACCCTAGCGGCTAAAACCGGCGGACCGGTATTTAGTATAGGAGTCGAATCCACCATCCTCTATCTAAACCTCGTGATCATTGATGTTCTATAACATCAATAAGCATCTACAGGTGGCGATCACGTTTAGGTATATTTATAAATTTCCGTGCAGGTTTGTTTGATGCACTCTTTATTTCTATTGGTGAGTCTGTTTGTCACTAATGTTGATTTTGCAGTTTTGTGTGCTGCATAACTCTTTTAATTATTAGTAAATTTATATGTTACTGACGATTGATCTTGCAGGTCTGTTTGTTGCTTGACCCTTTAATTAATGTCTATTTGTTACTAATTAAACCCCCTCTCATAAACTGAGTCACAAGTGACTAACTTGGAGCATTTTCTGAATGTAAAAAAGGTACTCGAAAATTGTATTCCAATATAGTTATTTTCCCGATTTGTAAATCTTTTCATGTACTCTTTTCGGGACTTTTAGGTTATAGGTTCTTCCAAAAGTACACTTTCTTAAAAACCTTTCGAAGAAAATAAGAAACCCTATTCCCTTCTAACCTTTTTGATCCTCAAGCTTTACGCTTTAAACTTCCAAACAAAAATGAATTTTTATTTTTCCGTCTTTGGAATATTTTGCTCATAGATTCGAGTTTGCTAGTGGACCGAGTGTTTCCTTGCTCGTAGAATTGCGAGTGGATCGTCGATGTGTGCATTAGTGACTGTGAAGCATTAGGTCGTAACGCCGTGAGGACGCATTGTGGATTCAACTCATTGTGGTTGAAGGGTTTGATAAGATGTCCATCTAATAAGTCAACATATCATTCATCATTCGTCACTTTCTGTAAAAGTTGATTTGTTGACTTGCAACTTAGATTGGATCTCGTAGATGTTTCCTTGGATAGGGTTTTACTACATTAAAATTTGTTGTCTTAGTGATTGATTACTTGTGTTAATATTTACTATTATTTGTTGTGAACCATCTATCACACATTCTCTAGATTAATCAAGGTTATTGAAAGCCTGCAAGATCGCTTGACAAAATTTCAATTGGTATTAGAGTAAGGTTCACTCGATAAAGTAATAAGTTTACATAAATAGAGCGTTCATGACTTTTCTTGGCAACTTAACTTTACCTAGAGAAGGTGCTTTGATTACACATCCCCTTTATTTGATGGGTCAAATTATTCCTATTGAAAGATCCGAATGAGAGCCTTTCTAAAATCTTTGGACCCTAAGATTAGGTCCGTGGAAGGTGACTGGACTGCATCGATAGAGACTGCTAATCTCGATGGTGTTAATAAAGGTTGTCCAAAGCCCTTACACGGTTGGAGTCAAGAGGATTATAATATTGAAAGTTATAATTCTAAGGCACTGAATCCCCTACTCTGTGTTGTAACGGTGTCCGAGTTTCCACATATAAGTAGTACTTGTGAGGTTGCTAAGGATGCTTGGACGACCCTCTCAACTACATATGAGGGAACTTCCCTAGTAATTAAAGGCTCTTAAGCTTCAGATGCTTACATTTCAATTTGATAATCTTTACATCGAGGACGATGAGGAATTTGCTGATTTCTATGATAAACCCAATGATATTGTTAATGGATCTTTCAACTTAGGTGAAAGGGTTTCCAATGTCAAAATTGCTCAAAAGATTCTTAGATCGTTGTTACCTAAACGGTTTAAATCTGAACTCAATGCTATCATTGAAAGCAAGGACATTAACAGTATGGTATCAAATATCGGCCAATAGCGATACATATAGGCAATACGTATCAATTTTCTAGCAAACCAATACATATCACGTATCGCTATGTCTAGCCAACGCATGTTACCGCAAAGTTAGGCTTTAGGTGCACATTGCCAGCGCGGGATCCCTTAGGGCATTGTGAGTTGCCACATCAACGTCTAACATGTGTATAGCTTTTGGGAAATTTACAGGATTGACCCTGTCAGATTCACCTTTTCCGCTAGAGACAGCCCCTATAATTTCACATTTCCCATAACCGGCCACCTTTAGGTTGAGAAAATTCCAGCTAGCACCAAAAGTCTCTAATACCCCTTCTTACACTTTTTATTGTTCTACATAGTTTAAAATTTTAAAAATTTGCATTTTTTCATATTTACGTAATGTGAAGCAGCATCTATGCCGTCTGATTTGAAGGTCACAATATAAAGATTTGTGGTGCCAAAGATTGACACGAAACATAATCTTTATCATATGATTCTTTAAAGTCAACAATTAAATTTAATGGTAAGTTTAAATACTGAATCGTCATCGTTATACTAACCAAGCGTCACCGATTTGATAAAAACTCGGTATCTCTAACTAAAAGGAAATTGGTTCGAGGGGAACGCAAACCTTTTACAAAAGAAGGAAAACCTAAAATATCATCATACTAAATCAAAATTAGAATATAAGATCTATCTTCAATAAAGAGGTGATAACAACTCTCTAAAGAGATGATATCGCCTCTTTAAAATGTAGACCGTCAAAAGAAGAACAGTTTCTATAACAGTGAAAGATAATGAAGCGATAATTGAGAAAGATTCGAACTTACAATAGATTTGGTAGCTTGAAGATTGTACAATGGAACGTCATTACCTTCGAACGAAATGTAAAAAGTAAAAAAATAAAACAGGGATGGTTTGCAATTTTTTACAGCCATTTATTGTCTTGGGGGCAATTTCGGCAATTCATAAAGACGGGCGTCAGCTCAACTCAGAGCTGATCGGTTTGGTGAAAGGTAAAACTATAGGGTCTTTAATAGAAAAGGTGAATTTGATAGGATCAATTTTGGAAATTTCCCAAAGGATATTATATACTGGTGTGTGCACGTAGCAGTAAACTTTTCAAAATAATATATCATTTGTATCACTTGACATAAACCTGTCAAAAAAAATTTGTACTAGCATCGAGATTTTAAATCAATATAAATGAATTAGTATATGTTGGTCTTGTGAATCGGAATAACGTAGTGGAAAAATAAATAAATAAAATTCTGATATTTCAACGGTTTCAAACCTTTTGCAAATAAATAAAATAAATTTATGGAATAATTTGCAAATACAAAAAACTAATGAATCCGCAGGCTCTCTCTTGGTTAATGTATCCACAATTTTCAACGTATCTCGAATTATAGGTCTTTGATTTATGCTTCCATATTCTTTTTCTATTCTTACAAAACTTATGTAGAACAAAGGAATTTGTGATTATTAGGGTTAGCTACTAAGAAAGGAGCTTATATATATATATATATATATATATATATATATATATATATATATATATAGTATTATGAAATGATGTAAACATCATTATAAATCCGCAAAAGCACCCATAACATTAGACTGACATATCTTTAATTCAATAAATCCAGCTCAAGAAATATTTCCTAACTCACTCCATTGAATCAATTCTAATGGATATAAACTAATTATAATCTCTTATACGGTGACCAAACGTTGGATTATGATATCATAAGAGTAATGGGACAACATAAGATAGCATAAATACGTCAATTGATGGATTACTTATTGACCTATCCATCCGGCGGAGCCACATTGTGGATAGGGTGGTCAATTGATCACCCAAATTTAGTAAAAGTTCCTTATTAACTCTTAAATATCCTAATTTATATTAGTGGATGCTTATCCATTTAAAATTATATTGACCACTTAATTTATTTTAAAACTTGAAATAAATTTTTTAATGTATTTGTTTTCATAACACATTATCTTTTTAAAATTTTTAGAAACTAAAATCTCTCATATCTATAGATTCTTTCTCTCATTCTCTCTAATCCCTATCTATTCTCCCCACTCTCTCTCTCTCTCTCTCTTGAGATTTTCTCCACACGTCTCTCTCTCGAGATTTTCTCTCTCTCTCTCTCATTCTTTCTCTCACATAGTCACATATTATCTTTTTAAAATTTTTAGAAACTAAAATCTCTCATATCTCTAGCTTCTCTCTCTCATTCTCTCTAATCCCTATCTATTCTCCTCACTCTCTCTCTTGAGATTTTCTCCACACGTCTCTCTCTCTTGAGATTTTCTCTCTCTCTCTTAGATTTTCTCCACACGCTCTCTCTCTCTCTTAGGACTTTCTCCACACGTTCTCTCTCTCTCTCTTGGGATTTTCTCCACACGCTCTCTCTCTCTCTCTCTCTTAGGATTTTCTCCACACGCTCTCTCTCTCTCTCTCTCTATTCCCTCTAAATCTAATCTCTATCTCCGCACTCTCTCTCTCTCCCTCTCTCCCTCTCTCCCTCTCTTAGTCTCTCTCTTGAGATTCTCTCTGCATTCTAATTTCTCTCACTACACGAGATTGGAGATTTTGTGTTGGCATCTTTGCGAATTTGAAATTTAGCTTGTAAGAACAAGCAAGTATTTTTTTTTGATTAATTATTATTATTATTATTTTTTTTTTCTGTTGTGATTTTCTTATTGAATTATTGTTATGATTAAATTTTTGAGTTTTTAGGTTCTAATTAAGTAATTATGAGATTTTAAGTGTAGCATGACAACATATTTATTATATAACATTTATAAGTTGTTTCTAAAGAAGATAATGCATCACATGATTTGCTTGTTCTGATTATATTTGGATTTTTTCGATCTTAGTATTGTTCTGTTAAGTTTGAGAATGATTTTATGGAAATTGGCTCTTCCATCAAATGTATTTGATTTGATGCTCGATTCGATCCTGAACAACACGTTGATTGGATTAGTGATCTGAGTTAAACTTTTAATTTGTGCAAAATTATTGAGGTTGGGGTAAAGTGCAGATTAGTTGATTAGGTTAACCGAATTGAACAAAATTGAAAATTTCAGTTTGGTTATATTTCGGAAACTCCAAACCGAAATCGAAAAAAATCGGTAGTTTGGCTCGATTTCCTTTTTTCATTTTATTTATTTATTTATTTTTCGATTTTTGGGTTGAATTTCTTAAACTACCCAATCAATTATTTATTTATTTTTTTTGTATTTTTAATGCTCTTTTTTTATAAATATATATATTTTTAGCGTTTGTTTAGAAAAAAAAAATTTATATAATTTTTTAACATTATTTGATTAGATGACCACCCTATGAAGAAATCTTGGCTCCGCCTCGGTTATCTAATGTGCTGAAAGATCTCCCAAACGACATACATATTAGCTGAGAATTTAACATCAGTGGTTGATTAATCAAATATCACTCTCATCAATAAGAATCACTTTCATATAACCTTATGTCTAAGGCCCTATACATATTATGCCTAAGAAAAATATTGTGAGCAAAGGGGCAACGGCCTAAAAACCTATCCAACGTATGCACACTCTCATGTCTACTAGATTACCAAATCAATAGGCCAAGACCAGCCCAGTCTACTTATAGTAGAAGCTCATATGAGATACCTTCGACAATAAACTAACCTGAAATACTCTAGTTATAGACTTTTCAGGTCAAGATGAAATTGGTCAATTAGGTCTACTTGAGGTATGAGCAGAACCAAACCTCTTAGTTGCCTACTAATGCTCCCTAAGGACCAGTCACTAACATGTAGAGATCGGAGGGCTCTAACTAACTCAAACACATTACAAGTCAACATTAACATATTATATAAATGAGGGGAGTAATCAATAATAAAATAGGGAATGCAACTCAAAGTATTTGAAATAGAATAGTAACAGAGGAAAACAGTAGATACGATATGTTCAAAGTATTTGAAACAGAATAGTAACAGAGGAAAACAATAAATATGACCTCCGAGATTGATTCATCTACGGCAACCTCCGGCGTCTCCCACTTGCCCTAGAACCAATTCTCTTATATATATATATATATATATATATATCTAAAACTCCTGTTCTTCATATTTTTGAAAAAAACTTTTCTCATGAAACTCTTGGTCATGGGATGAGCAAAGCTTTCCTTAAAGGGGATCTTACGAACAACATATTTTATAATAAGCTTTCACTGCCATATAATTCATTGATCGAAGATTACTTTAATGTCCATAATGTAGGAAGCCTCACTAAGATCTTTCACGTCAAAAAAAATTCGACAACCACAGTTTGGCATAAGTAAGAATTTCAATATCATTGCCAATCAAAATATTATTATCCACATAGAGGATAAGAAAAAGGACTTTGTTCCTAAAAATTATGTGTGTATCCTTGAGAAGTAATAGATTCATCAAACCCATGAATCAAAATATTGTCCGATACCGATACGTATCGGACGATACGTATCGGTCGTCCGATACGTATCGGTATCGGACCCTAACGATACGGTATATTAAATGTACCGTATTGTCTTTATATATGTAAATGTCGGATGATACATTCAATGTATCGTTCGATACATTACTATTCCGATACGTATTGTCCGATACGCATCGATTTTTTGACCGGACAATAGTTCTGATTCTCGAACATTTTGATCCATGATCAAACCTAATAATTCCAAGTCCTTGATTTCTGTTACGCTCCTAATAGACAATAAGTCCATACCTCCATGTAGACACCACTTAATGGAAGAAGTTACACGTTAAGAGCCACCTTTCTGTGATGTTACTTCAATAGAGATTGAGGCAATACTATTTAAAACATATAATGATATAATCATTAACTAATTTTGTAGAAGCAATAAATTCATAATTAAATTTAACTGTAGCAGTTTTATCAAATAAAATCCAATAACTAAGAGAAGAAAAATTTGAAGCACAAATTAAATTCCTTCTAATACTAGAAACATTAAAATAAATAAAAAAGTTCGTTACAACCAAGGTATCAAAAATCGGCCGATACCGATACATATCAGTGATACGTATTGGTTTTCGGCCAAACAGATACGTATAGTCCGACACGTATCGGTATCTTGTATCGGCCGATACGTTTCGGTTTCAACCGAGTCCTTCACCTTATTTATTATTATTATTTTTTAAATAGACCGATATGTATCGATATCGGCCGAGTCGTGTTAGAAATAATTAGGAACAAAAATCCGAAAATGATGAAATGGGCAAGAGAATTGGACTCGAGACACGTAATCGCTTTTTTTAAAACGCTATTCGCTCCCTACTCGAGTAAATCTTTAAGTTTGCAAAAGGGTTCCAGCAAGACGTTTCCAGGATACAACGAGCACAATCTCTTGGATGCAAGCTGTTACTTTGCAACAGTAGAGGATTGCTCCAGAAAATTCAATCTGATGAAGTATCACCAAAAGAAGAAAGCAAGAGGAATTCTCATGTTGTATGCAAGGATTCCGATGGATTTCAGAGTATCAGAATCTGTGTTCTAAGGAATCCATATATAGACTTTTCAATATGACTGTTAGACCAATAGTCATATTTTAGACGGCTCAGATTTTTCAGAGATCTCAACCGCTTCATCCAACGGCTGTATTAAAGGTTGCACATTTTCGAATTCAAATTAGAACAGTTGCACACCTTTATAAGCTGTTATGAAACAGTAAGGCCCAACGGTCAACATTTGACCAATCCGTTTGGCCAAATAGTATTGAATTGGCCCACAGATTAGTCGTTCATTAGGCCCGACCCGACCCATGAATAATCTGACCGTTAAATCTATTTAGTCAAAAAGTCAAACCTCTCTTTGCGACGATGCGCACGTGCGAAGTGCAAAATGCGTGTGCGCCCAAAGCGCTAATGCGCCAATCGCCAAGTACACGCGGGCGCGTGTGCTGCGACTCGCGGCTAGAAACACTCCTCTCTTATTGTCCAACAATAATAGAAGGTGAAAGATTCTATATATAATATGAATTACTTTGACATTTACCAATGTGACTATTTATTTGCATACACAAGTTGAGAATATCTATTGCTTAAAAAACCAACCCACAAAACTAAAAAATGAAAAAAAAGTTTTATTTCTTTTAAAATTATTTAAAATATTTATTATATAATAAATAAATATAACAGTATCGGCCTCGGACAAACCAATACTTAAAACCGATACTAATTTTAAAGCCTAAGTCACAACAATACATTCAACAATTCTCATCCAAAGATATTTTTCATCCTCATGTGACATTTTGATTTTCTACAACTCTTGGCAGTGATTTCGAAATATGGGTAGTGGCTCCATAACCAAGACACCAAGAATAAAAACACTCAAGGCAGTCGATGGTTTTAACGATCTAAATATAAAGTTTATGGAGCATAGAAAAGAAAATGCAAGTTCTTACATGGTACCTTTGCTTTCAACCCAAAACTATTCTTTCTCAACCCGGGTTTTGCGCTCTTAAAACCTTGATTGCGTAAAAGATTGGTATTAGGAATACAATTTCAATCATTTGATTCAAAGCAATCAAACAGTTTAAGCATGAGGGAAGAATCATGGTTTGTAAATGAAGGTACCCTTTCTTAAAATCTCTTTTTTGTGTAGTTACAATGGGTTGGGGTCGTATCTGAGGTGACAACTCACGGTACCTCGTTGCAAACTTGAAGTAGCTAGCGATTAACGTCTTCAAGAAAGCATTTATCATGATGGGTGTTTCTATTAAAAACATGCGAAATGGAGGAAAATAGTTTATTAATCTATCATTTTTTATCATTTTAATGGTAATATTGCTGGTAGTCTAGAAAGATTGCATGAATCCTTCCGTTGTGTATTGTGACTTAAAGAAGCATTTAATGTCATTTTCTGAGGGCTCAAGAAATTGAAATTCCGAGGCATGCCCTCTTTTTCTCTAAACTTGAAAAGTTGCCCAAATGTACTTTCCCGACGCATAAGTTACACCTAAACAGTGAAAACTGATGGATTTATAAATTCGATCCAAAAGAAATAACTTTTCTTTTTTTTTAAATATAGATAGAAATGACCCAAATGAATAGCTTCCATACACTTAAAAGTACATAATAATGCAGTCAGCAATGAATATAGGCAAGTTGGTTCAAGGATTACAACCAACCAATGCTTCAGAGTATTATTTGTGATCAATTTTCTTAATCGAATCACACCCTTTGAATCATCATTGAAAATACTTTCAATTACCACAATACTATTAGTTATAACCACACTCCAAAATTTAAAAATTAAACATACAAATTTTATGGGCCAGAAATCTTAGTCAAGAAAAAGGAAGAAGTCTCTTTCAAATTCTTTTTTTTTTTTTTTTTATCAATAATAGAAGATTATATAGAAAACCAGCAAGGCGCTGAAACCGTATACAATCAAGCAACATAGATAAAAAAAGGAGAACACCAGCTAAGGACAACAAGCACTACCCACACCCACATCGCTCCGCCAAACAGGCCCCCAGTCTCTTTCAAATTCTAAAAACATGCAAATCAACAATCATTTTAGAACACAATCAAGGAGACTCAGAAAAATAAATAAATTTCATTCAACCTTTCTGAATTCCGGCATCAATATGCTCTGATGGATTGATGGTCTTAATCTTTTTGTTTTGGAACATGTAAATTCTATTAATAAAAGTGAAAGGAAATACAATTTGAAATCACCTAGATGCTAGGCGTTCCCAAAGGGCTTAAATCAAGTATATATATATATTCAACTGTTTCATATTAGTTGTGTGGCATCTCCAACCAATTTCAGTGGCTTTCTCATCTGCATTGGAGTTTTATTTCATAGGAATATGGGTGCTTCTAACATAATGCAAAAACACACATACACTCTCTCTCTCTCTCTCTCTCTCTCTCTCTCTCTCTCTCTCTTCCCATTTTCCAGAGCCCTGCAAAAAGAACATGGGTGGCATTATTTGCACCAGTTAAACCAATGAAGAACACACATTTTTCCACCATAAAAAGCCGTTGACTGCCTTGAACCAGACGATGGAGATCATTTTTCGCCCCAATCTTCCACATAAATAGATCTTGAGATCATGCCACACCTATCAGACGGTCACATGTTAATTCCATGTGGCACACATCCCCACAAGTGATCATCTGATAGGTACGCCCATGATCATGATCACTTTTGGGTACGTGTGCCGCGTGGAATCAAGATCTAACTGTCTGATGGGTGCACCATGATCTCAAAATTTATTGTATAGGAGATTGGGGCAAAAAACGATCTCCATCATCTGATTCAAGGCAGTCAACGGTTTTTTGCTGTGACAGAGTGCTCTTCACAAGAAAGATGGGTGTGAATAACCCCTCCCAAAGAACATTTTAAGATCTCTCTCTCTCTCTCTCTTCCCATAGTTTCTAGATCCCTGCAAAAGGAAAATTTTAAGCTCTCTCTCTCTCCACATTTTCCAGAGCCCTGCAATAAGAACGTTTAAACCCTCTCGCCCCCCACATTATCCAGATCCCTGCAAGAACATTTTAAGCTCTTTTCTCTATCCACATTTTCTAGATCCCTGCAAGAACATTTTAAGCTCTCTCTCTCTCTCTCTCTATCCACATTTTCCAAATCCCCGCGAAAAAACAATTTAATTTACAATCAGTGTTTTAAGAACTTGACCAAAACCGCAGTTGGACCGCAGCTCGATCAAAACTATGGCCTCTTGCGGTCCGGTATGGTAGTTGGATCGTGCTGAACGATCGGTAGGTCAAGAATCACTGAACCGCCCCGTTGACTGAGAACCATGCAGGTCTCAGGCAAGTATGGTCCAACTTTTGGACTGTCCTTCGAATCGTATAGTTCGACCAGTCTGATTGATGAACTTGTTTTCTTTTTTTGAAGTTTTAGGGGGGAAAATTGGATGGTCAATTTTTTTGACTTAGCTGCCTAAACTATAACTAAATACTTTGTGACGCTCGTATTAATGATATTTTTTAATGAGAAAGTATGGAGATGGGACAAGATTTGTGTTCAACCGGCCACAAAGACTAGCCAATCAGCTATGATTTGTACGAACTACTTGAACTACAATGGGTAGATTACATTGTCAAAATCTCCCTTCAGTGTAAACCTTATCAGAGTGTCATTGTTGAGTTTAGTTCGACAATATAAGATCCCGGGCCTCTCCACCCATAGCCAATTGGTTTTGAGTTATAATGCCAAAATTTAACCAATAGATTACACTGGATTTTTTAATCATGTATCAGTGGAAGTCAAAACCGAACTTCCAGATATATTTTTGCATCTCTCAAGCTTTGAAGTATGACGGAGGGAGATTGACCCATGTACCAGTCAAGTACCTAGTACCAATTCTTCCATAATTTTTTAATCCTATCCTGACTTAGAGAAGAGGCTTAATTCTACTTTTGTTATTACCAATGGCTGCAGGAGCAACAACCACATGGCAGACTACTCGGATGGATCTTGTAAGCTGGATAAGTGACCGGGAGTACCACTCTGATGAAAAATGGTCATGAGTTTGACTCACTCGACGGATCCTGACCAGTGTTCTTTGTGATTTAAAATCATATCTATCCATAATTGAACTGCACATCAAAGAAGGTAGTTGGAGGCAGTAAGGCCATTGCTGGTTGAGACCTGTCCCAGGCAGCAAACACTTGGTGACTCGATTGATGCCCTCCTCATCTTGTGTCATCTAGCCTCGACAAGTAGCAGAACCAACATAAGATATGTCACAGGAGTACCGCCGGATATAGCCTTCCTGCTTCTGTCCATGCTTCTATTGCTCCCAAGATGTCCTAGAATGGGCACACCCACCATATGGGAGATAGACGAGCCATAGGCAGACCCGAAGAAAGGATAGAAGATACCGATTTCATAAGATCAAGAGAAATATGGTACAAATTGATTTGAAGGACGTCTGCGTCAAACAAAGTTTTCCCTGGAGCTAAAAGCAGGGTGATGCTGTCACTTCACAAATTCAATGCAAATTCCTTATGGAAAATTAGTTCTAATTTAAACTACAAAGTTGAATATAGGAACTAACACACATTTTACTCGAGGATTTACAGTTCAAAATAAGAAACTCCATGGCACTATTTACTATCAGAATATTATTGACTATATAACTGCCTCAATGCATATGAGAATATTCACAGTATGACTACTGTGAGGCAGATACTCATTAACAGGATGATCAAAGAAATTGACAAAAAAAAAGACAGAAAAATTATTGTACTTGCAATAATTATATTCATGAAATAATATAATCAATTGCCAACTTGCTGAAACTAGCTGATTTGCTGAAATGTGGGATACAAATAAAGAGTTATGAAGACTCATGTATATGTAAGAGATATATTGTTTAAACCTTCTATTCACAATGGTCATCCTCCAGTATGGAACTTGTGCCAAGACAAACTACAGCATCCTACAAAAATCCTTCCGAGTAGTGTGTATAATCACAATCTATACAGTTTCTCACGTTAATGCAAGTTTCTAGAACAATTTAGTTAGTTTGAACAATTTTGAAGCCTGCCTATCTCAGAACCCTATATACATACCTTTCGGTCTTAAGGTTAGTCAGTCACCCTGCAGCAACAAAACACAAGGACGGATAAATATTATGTTTTTCCCAAACAGCATTATGTAAATTTCAAAACAAATTTGAATAGAACATTTATGAGGAAAAATATGGGCTGCATATATTGCTCATAAGAAACAAGTATTATGTTTTCTTGAACTGCACTACTTAAATTCCAAAAGCAATTTGAATCAATCATTGAAAGGACAAATGGGCTACTTATATTGCCCATAAGCAACAGTTTCCATCAAACCGCATAACATAATTCCAAAAGCAATTTGAATAAAAAATTTAGAGGAAAAATGGGTTGCTTATATTGCGTATAAACAATCTCTCCTGGACTTGGATATATATGGTTGTTGGTCATTTCCCCAACCTGAGTAGACTTGCATATAAGCAATCTTACCCTTCTTACTGTTTTCCAGTTGTATAATTTCATATTGGATTAACAGCTTGTCACCAACATGTTTATCAAGCTTAGGAAGCACTTTTTAGCCCATGAATCCTATCAATATATATATAAATTCCAAAAGCAATTTGAATAAAGCATTGAAAGGACAAATGGGCTACATATATTGCTCATAAGCAACAGTTTCTCTCAAACCGCATTATGTAATTCTAAAAACAATTTGAGTAAAAACTTTGCAAGAAAAATGGGCTGTTGTAAACAACAAATTTGCGTAGAATATAAATCTAACACAAATCAATCATAACAAATGTCCCCTCGATAGGAGAGGGTTTTATTGAAAATGGCGGACTTTACACTTCCGGGTATCGCAATCGATTCCCCGCTAATTACATCAAAATTGAATACCTCTGATTAAAAGCCACTGAAGAAAACGAAAGTACTTACATCTTTGAAATAAACAAACTAAAAGTCTAAGTCTAGGTGCTCATCGACATCTCCAATCCGTCACGAGATAGATGCATAGCATGCTGTCTTCATTAGAGATTTGAGAAATATGAAATAGGGGACGACGGATAGGAGAACCCCTCTTCCAAAAGCCGGTTCCATCTGATCAACAAGCACGAGTCATTACTGGAGTAAGAACCTCGTGGACGAATCTTAAAACGAGTTCTTGTTCTCTGGTCTCAAAGATGAGTTCGAATACTAAATCCATTCTTTTGGCAATTGGTTATCAAAGGAGTTATCACTTTCAGTAATAGAGTATCTAATCATGAGTTAGATATCGCCAAATTCCTTAAAATTTGGAGAATTTGGCGATCATAAATTGTTTTATAATGATTTTACCGTTAGATGTGATCAATATCCTAAGATTTGATCAATGTATGGTAAACCCACCGTTGGATCTCATTACGATCTCGCATTATGATTGTTTGACCAAAAGTCAATAATCTACCGTTGGATCTGACCAAATTGATAAAATCTGGTCAATATGTAATAAATCCACTGTTGGATCTCATTATGATCTTGCATTATGATCGTTTGACCAAAAGTCAACGAGTTCATCGTTAGATTTGACCAAAATAACAAGATCTGGTCAATATGTAATAAATCCACCGTTGGATCTCATATTATGATTGTTTGACCAAAAGTCAACGAGTCCACCGTTAGATTTGACCAGAATCAGAAGATCTTATCAGTATGTAATAAATCCACCATTGGATCTTGTTACGATCTTGTATTAGGATTTTTTGACCAAAAGTCAATGAGTCCACCATTGGATTTGATCAATACCATAAGATCTAATCAATATGTCATAAATCTACCGTTGGATCTCGTTACGATCTCGTACTATGATCGTTTGACCAAAAGTCAAAAGATCCACCGTAAAAGAATTTTCGATCTCGAGGTTGAGGTCCAAACCCTACATTTGAGGGACTGATGATCCGAACCGCGAGGGAAACTTTAATTTCGGGACATGATTCAGATCCGATAAATCTTATGGTTATGAGTCATCATAGATGAATATTTCAGGTGTTATAGTCTGGAATCATTCTTTGGGTTTGTGATTACAACCCGTATGAGTATCGAATTTGTGGTTGCAATCCGAGTGTACTAGGAATTATGCCCAGGGTCATACCTACGTGGCTTAACTATTTCTAAGTACATAGGAAATTAGGTACGAGTCGTAATGCGCAATCCCAAATTGTAACCATAAATCCTACTTAGGTAAGAGCCGTATGTCATGGGATAACTTTTTCGACGCCCGTGCGGCGCCTCGCTACCGCTACAGGGAGGCCATCCGTCCAACCATCACTCGGATACCACCCGCCTAGAGGACGGGAACTCCCGTTCATGGTTTCCTTCACCCGAGGTAAACCATTTCAACGCAACGTGTCTACTCGTGACATGCATGCCAACACCTCAGTGCCTCGCTTGGCCTGTCCAGCTTCACCCTGTGTACGATACTAGTTCCTCGCTCGGGATAGTAGCATGCAACAACATATGATGTCCCATTCCATACATGTCTCGCTGACATACTGAACCAAGCCCACCATCGTGTGTGGCCTACGCGACAAGCACACATCCGCTTCGGGCCCTCAGCTAACGTGCACCACAGTGTCCCACGTAGCTCTCGAGTGCCCAGGAGAAGTTTCCAACCCATGTACACCGCGACGTGTAACTCGGGTCATATGGTAACCTCGCCTAGGGTGACACACGGCATCGCCGCAGCAACGTTCTAGGCCCACCTATCAAGACCTAGAAGATCTATGCGCTCCTCAACAACGCATGACCCCATGTGTAGGGAAATAGCTCCCGAGCTCCCTTCCCCTAAGTATGGTCTAAACACCAACTTGAGCTACCTGGTAAGAGAACCTCAAACCTATTGGTTTGACATACCACCATGGCACACGACCTTCTGCCCGTGACACACACCTACAAATGTAGTGGTTTGACATTAATTATGGCACACGAACCTCTGTCTGTGGCACACAGTGCCATCTACCATGCCCACATGCACTGTGAGGTCACGCATCAGCGTCACATACGACCGTGTCGCGTTCGCATTGCGACCACGTCGCGATACCCTCATGGCCTCATGTCATGTGCCCTCATGGCACCGTGTCGCGAACCCCGCACGACACCATGTTGCGACCATGTCTCATGCCTACCTGGCATTGAGTCATATGCACTCGTTGCACCAGGATGCCGCGTGCCCTCTTAGCACCGCCTCGTAGGCCCTCATGGCACCTAGATGTTGCATGTCCTGTTGGCACCACATTGCGTGCCGTCCAAGCTAGATGTCGCGTGCCTCACGGCACCAGATGTCGCGTGGCTCTTGACACTACATCACGAGTCGTCTTGGCACTGCATCACGTGCCTCAAGGCACTAGGATGTCGCGTGTACATCGCGTGTCTCTTGGCACCAGAATGTCGTGTGCCCTCAAGGCACCACATCACGTGCCCCTATACAGAGCACCGCATTTCATGCCCAACGTGCGTCTAGTCGCCACACTAGATCCTCAGGTAGTTCGAGTCATCATTGCATCGTGCATAAGGGACACGCACGCGAGTCGCAAGGCCACGTGCCTCCGCGCACACGCGCTACATAGCTAGCTACAAGGTCCGCCCGCCTTCTAGCCAAATGCCCACGCTAACACAAAAACCTGCATCAGTTCCTCGACCTCGGTCTTCACCCCATGCAAAGTCTCCACCAATGCCTAGCTCCAAGGTTTGGTACCTCCTCGCTAGCTCATCTTGGTTTCATCCGTGCCTACGGATAAGAAACGCACTGATCCTTCGCGTGGCTCCGCACCAACGCAATCCATCACTATGCCTCGTGGCTCCGCACCAACGCAATCTATCACTATGCATGCACTAAGCATTAGTGATCATAGCTCGCTCTAGTACCTCGACACTATGTGTCTTCACCTAAGAGTTCGCCGAGAAAGCTTTACCTACGACTCAACCTAGCTACAAGGCCCTCTCACCTTGCATGCTAGTTGATCGATGTGCATCGCTATGCACCAGGGTCGTGACCACGTCACATTCTCCCCAACTTAATGCGTTGACGTCCTCGTCAACATCCGAACTCCTACGTCAGTTCCTCGACACAAGTTTAGTCTTCACCCAAGCACAACTCGCTTCTGAATCACAGTTACTCCACTTCGCTGCTTTCATCGGCAATTCTGTGCTAGTATTTCGACCATTTTCTGTGTCTTCACCCCACTTAGTGTTCTAAACAACTTGGTCCGGTCTGTATTTCACCCAGGTATCCCATAATATCAGTTCCTCATACAACCAGAAGCAACTTAATCATTAGCATCATTCTGGTTACCGCCTGAATCGATTGCCAAAATCAAGCAAATTGCGCCTTTGATGTTCACATCATTGGCTCCAAGTCCACGCAACACATTGCGCATCGCAGCTCTCTAGGTTCTCAACAGCCCGTCTTCACCCAGGAGTCTAGCTTTCATCTGCACTGCCGCACTCTAGCACCTCAACACCTCTGTCTCTTCGCCCAAAAGTTCGACCTGCGTCTGAATTTTAGAATTCCAGTACCTCGACGTATGTTTTCAACCACGAGTCTGCCACCTAAGCTGTCTCAGCTTGTAGCAATATTGCAGCTCTAGTACCTCGACACCACGTGTCTTCACCCAAGAGACTACCGGTGAGCGACCACGCTCAACCCAACGAAGCACTATGCTTCACAATACTGAAATCCGCAACACTACTTGTGTCTTTCGACCGTAGCAACTGACGGAACCCAGCTTTCTTGGACCTTTGGACTTGATCATCATCACAAGCCCTTAACTATCCTGCAACGCTCTAGTACCTCAACACCTCTGTGTTTTCACCCAAGAGTCTGCTACAAGCACCTTGCTCAGTCCACAAAGCTTTATGCTTCTCACACTATAGTACCTCGACCTCTGTCATCACCCAATAGTGTGACTCGAGTCACCTCTTGCAACCCGACTTACGGTCTAATTCACTGCCCTAGTGTATGCTTTCAGTGTCTTAGCAAGCGCATCAATGCCTTCACTTTCTAGCAGCTGTTATGCCTTGGTACCTCGGACATTGACCTCTTCACCCCGAAACATCACATTTGCCTTGAACTGTTCCGCTTCAATATTCTGACCATGTTGCCTTAGCCATGCTTAGAAACTTGCCTTTGACCCTTCTCGTAGACCAAAGATTTTGACGATCACCTGGGACTCGCTTCCTCAGAAGGTACTCATCTGGTTCTCGCATTGACTTCCTTTGAAGCCATGCTGGATCTGCCGTCCAGCCATCTGTCTCTCACGGACCCATGCCTTGTCGTGACACAACAATGCAACGAGCTTCTAACCACTTCTCTGGTTCAGCATAGCTCAATCCAGTTCTCGTAGTATCCCGCTTAACTGTAACCTCAATCCTGGGCCAACACAACATATTGATCCCTTACACTGTCGCATAGCAGCGGTCTAGACCCTCATGTCATGTACCAGCGACCGATTCTGAAAATCTCAACTTCCTTATGAAGTGAGAATGGAGCATCCTACTTACTCCATGCCATCCATGGCAACGATGCTCTCAGCACTAATGTGACCCAACGTCTCATGTTGGAGATCACTAGTGTTCATCCGCCTCGGACCCACCCGCTACTTCAACGTGTGGCACTCATGGCCAACAAATTGTGAAATGAGAATGGAGCATCCTACTTGCTCCTTGCCATTCATAGCAATAGTGCTCTCAGCACCAATGTGACCCAACGTCTCATGTTGGAGATCACTAGCGTTCATCCGCCTCGGACCGACCCGCTACTTTAACATGTGGCACTCATGGCCAACAAGTTGTGAAATGAGAATGGAGCATCCTACTTGCTCCATGCCAACATGGCAACGGTGCTCTCAGCACCAGTGTGACTCAACGTTTCATGTTGAACGTCACTAGCGTTCATCCTCCTCGGACCAACCCTCTAACTCAACGTGTGGCCCTCATAGGCAACTAGCGTCGAACACATTTTCGCAACAGCATAACCCAGCAGTACCATCCATCTGCGTGCGACTCAATCGCATCTCAACCGCAGATGTGCAACTCAATCGCACACCAGTAACTCTGGCTGTCACGAGATCAGAGCGCACCTCATCGCTCTGGCTCGCCAATGTAGTCCCATTCGGAACAATTTGGCTCTGATACCGAGGTAACTTTTTCGAAGCCCGTGCGACACCTCGCTGCCGCTATAGGGAAGCCAGCCATCCAACCATCACTCTGGAACCACTCGCCTAGAGGACGGGAACTCCCGTTCATGGTTTCCTTCACCCGAGGTAAACCATTTCAACGCAACGTGTCTACTCGCGATACGCATGCTAGAACCTCAATGCCTCGCTTGGCCTGCCCAACTTCACCCTGTGTACGACACTAGTACCTCGCTCGCGACAGTAGCATGCAGCTACACATGATGTCCCATTCCCTAATGTCTTGCCGACATACTGAACCAAGCCCACCATCGTGTGTGGCCCACTCGACCAGCACACATTCGTTTCGGGCCCTCAGCTAACGTGCACCATTGTGTCCCACGTAGCTCTCGAGTGCCCAGGAGAAGTTGCCAACCCATGTACACCGTGACGCGTAACTCGGGTCATATGGTAACCTCGCCTAGGGTGACACACAGCATCGCCGCAGCGACGTTCTAGGCCCACCCATCAAGACCTAGAAGACCTATGCGCTCCTCAGCAACGCATGGCCCCATGTGTAGGGAAATAGATCCCGACCTCCCTTCCCCCAAGTATGGTCTAAACACCAACTTGAGCTACCCGACAAGAGAATCTCAAATCTATTGGTTTGACATACCATCATGGCACACGACCTTCTGCCCGTGACACACACCTACAAATGTAGTGGTTTGGCATTAATTATGGCACATGAACCTCTGTCTGTGGCACACAGTGCCATCTACCATGCCCACATGCCTTGTGAGGTCGCGCATTAGTGTCATATGCGACCGTGTTGCGTTCGCATTGCGACCACGTCGCGCGGCCCTCATGGCACCATGTCGCGAACCCCGCACAACACCATGTCGCGACCATGTCTCATGCCTGCCTGGCATTGAGTCATGTGCACTCGTTGCACTAGGATGCCGCGTGCCCTCTTGGCACCGCATCATGTGCCCTCTTAGCACCGCCTCATAAGCCCTCATGGCACCTGGATGTTGTGTGCCCTGTTGGCACCACATTGCGTGCCGTCCAAGCTAGATGTCGTGTGCCCTCTTGGCACCACATCGCGTGCCTCATGGCACCAGATGTTGCGTGCCCTCTTGACACTACATCGCATGCTGTCTTGGCACCGAATCACGTGCCTCAAGGCATTAGGATGCCGCGTGTACATCGCGTGTCTCTCGGCACCAAGATGTCGCGTGCCCTCAAGGCACCACATCACGTGCCCTTATACAGAGCACCGCATTTCATGCCCAATGTGCGTCTAGTTGCCACACTAGATCCTCACGTAGTTCGAGTCATCGTTACATAGTGCATAAGGGACACACGCGTCGCAAGGCCATGTGCCTCGCGCACACGCGCTACATAGCTAGCTACAAGGTCCGCCCGCCTTCTAGCCAAATGCCCACGCTGACATAAAGACCTGCATCAGTTCCTCGACCTCGGTCTTCACCCCATGCAAAATCTCCACCAATGCCTAGCTCCGAGGATTGGTACCTCCTTGGTAGCTCATCTTGGTTTCATCCGTGCCTACAGATAAGAAACGCACTGATCCTTCTCGTGGCTCCGCACCAACGCAATCCATCACTATGCCGCGTGGCTCCGCACCAACGCAATCTATCACTATGCATGCACTAAGCATTAGTGATTATAGCTCGCTCTAGTACCTCGACACTATGTGTCTTCACCCAAGAGTTCGCCTAGAAAGCTTTACCTACGACTCAACCTAGCTACAAGGCCCTCTCACCTTGCATGCTAGTTGATCGATGTGCATCGCTATACACAGGGTCGTGACCACGTCACACGTAGCTCTTATCCGAAGCATATTATCTTTAGGTAAGAGCAGCAGCTCTTATCCTAAATATTTCCCCAAGACTTATTCCTCCCGTCAGCTTTTAATAAATAATTGTAAATAATAAAAAATGGAAAGAATCCCAGAGATACCCTAAAGTCTTTTGGAAGAAAAGTCAGAAATATTTTCGACAGAGGTCTCGTCAGAATTTGTGGGTCTTGATAATGAGAACGGATCTGCTATTTATAGATTTATGGTAGCGATTATAGGAAGTTATAATCCTACGGTTCCTGTAAGGGTTTCATTAAATCAAAGGTTGTGAGTTGCGTAAATTTTTACTTTCACGCAGATTGAGAAAAGATTATTCTCGCATACGCAAGTCTTTACTCATAACCACTTAGGCACCTAGGTGCCTAACTATGATATCTAGGCACCTAGGTGCCTAATTACGAAATCTTCGCACCTAAGTGCCTAAGTACGATATTTAGGCACCTAGGTGCCTAATTATGATATCTAGACACCTAAGTGCCTAAGTATGTTATCTAAGCACCTAGGTACCTAATTACGATATCTAGGTACCTAGGTGCCTAAGTATGAAATCTAGGCACTTAGGTGCCTAATTATGATATCTAGGCACCTAGGTGCCTAAGCCTAATTACGAAATCTAGGCACCTAGGTGCCTAAGTATGTTATCTAGGCACCTAGGTGCCTAATTTTGATATCTAGGCACCTAGGTGCTTAAGTATATTATCTAGACACCTAGGTGCCTAATTACGAAATTTAGGCACCTAGGTGCCTAAGTACGATATTTAGGCACCTAGGTGCCTAATTATGATATCTAGACACCTTGATGCCTAAGTATGTTATCTAGGAACCTAGGTGCCTAAATATGATTTCTAAGTACCTAGGTGCTTAATTACGATATCTAGGCACCTAGGTGCCTAAGTATATTATCTAGGCACCTAAGTACCTAATTACGAAATCTTGGCACCTAGGTGCCTAAGTATATTATCTAGGCACCTAGGTGCCTAAGTATGTCATCTAGGCACCTAGGTGCCTAATTACGATATTTAGGCACCTAGGTGCCTAATTATGATATCCAGACACCTACGTGCCTGACATATGTTAGGATTTTAAGTCATATTTAGAGTAGGTTTGTTAAAAGGAAAGACTATAAATAGAATCCCCTTTCCTAATTCCTTATATTAATTTATTCTATCTAATTTTTTATATTAAGTGGAAGGAGTTCCTAATTCCAAAAATTCTGAGTCAACAATTGCTTATATTGCTTATATTGCTTATAAGCAATCTCCCCTGAACTTGGATAGATATGGCTGTTAGTCATTTCCCCAACCTAAGTAACTTGCATATAAGCAAACTTTTTTTGATCGGTAATAAACGAGATATATTGATAGCAGCAAGATGCTGATAAAACACAGTACAGGAGAACACGACCAAAACAATCGTCGTGGCAAAATACAAGACACCCCCCCCCCCTATATCGAACTTAGCCCGGATCCCACGCGAAAACAGTGCCCTCCCCTTTAGCCACCCAGCACCACATCAGATCACGGACCTGCTTCATGATCATCCCTACCGGTAGGCAAGCTTGATCGAAGATTCTGCGATTTCTTTCCCTCCACAGGGACCAGAATACAGCATACGGCGCGACCTTCCAGTACTCGGACCTGCTACCATCGGCGAGGCCGGACTCCCACATCAGGAGATGAGAAAGGGGAGTCGCCGGCATGACCCACACCATACCAAAGGATTGAACAATAAGGCCCCATATTTCATGGGCCACCATGCAGTGTAACATAAGATGTGCAGCCGACTCCTCCTCTTTGTGACACATAACACAACAATTCTGTAAATCTCTCCCCCGACGAATGAGCTGATCGAGAGTAAGAATCCGGTCTTTGAACATGGTCCACGTAAAGAACTTAATTTTAGCCGGGATGGGTGCCTTCCACAGCCCTGCCCCTGCCCACTTGATCAAGGGTCTGGTAGATAGTAGCTTGTAATAGGACTTAACCGAGAACGAGCCCTCTTTACTTGGGTACCACTTTCGCTGATCTCGACCAGCCAAGTTGCGCTGGGCCCCATAAAGCAATAGCAACAGATAGGAGAAAGTTGTGCCCTCGTCATCCCTCAGCAACCTTCTAGTAGAGATCGTCCACAATCTCCCCCCCTCATCCTCCGAAATGAACTCAGCGATCATACCATGAGGATTCGTCGAAATGGAAAAGATATCCGGGAAGGAGTATTTAAGGGGTTGGCGTTCCACCCAACTATCCTCCCAAAAGCGAATCCGGGTGCCACAGCCCCAACTGTAACTCAGACCTCTAGAGAAGTATTGCCAGGTACTGCACAGAGCCTTCCACCAAGCCGAGCTTCCTCTGTGAGCAGCAGCCGAGATACCCCAGTTACCAACCGCAATGCCATACTTTTCCCGCAACACCGCGCACCATAAACTGTTCGCTTCCTCTTCCCTCCCCGCCCGCCAGAACCACTTGCCAAGCATCGCTAGATTAGTCTCCTTCAAACACCGAATACCCAGCCCCCCGCATTGAACCGGCAGAACAACGGTATCCCAATTGACGAGGTGGTACCTTCTTTGGTTGGTCCCCGATCCCTCCCAAAGAAAATGTCTCTGGATTTGTTCAAGACGCCTGATGACTTTCATGGGGCACTTAAAGAGAGACATGTAGAAAATGGGCAAAGATGACAAAACCGATTTCAGTAGAACAAGGCGCCCTCCATTACTAAGCATCTTTCCCTTCCACGTAGACAATCTTTGCTCGAACTGCTGAACCACCGGGTCCCATGCTCTGGCCTTGGGATATCTTAGACCAAGAGGTAGACCAAGATACCGAATAGGGAGAGGACTAACAGCACAATTCACGGACCGAGCCAGATCCGCCAAGAGCTCGTCCTCAATGCCGATGCCCGATATCGCTGATTTAGCGAGATTAATACGCTGCCCAGATACCGCTTCGTAAACGGTCAGCACATCCGTTAGAGACATAAATTCCTGGACCTCGGCCTGTCCGAAAATTATTGTATCATCCGCATACTGAAGATGCGTCATAATCCGACCATGCATTCCGACCCTGATGCCCTTTATGAGGTCAGTTACCCTGGCAGTACAGATCAGCCCCGAGAGGGCCTCTCCCACCATGTTAAAAAGAAATGGCGAAAGCGGGTCCCCTTGACGGAGGCCCCGTGAACTCTTAAAATACCCGGCAGGTGTTCCATTAACAAGGATCGAAAACCAGGCCGAAGAATAACAGCCCCTCATCCACTTTCTCCATTGCTCCCCAAACCCGAACCGGCGCAGCATGTAGTCGAGGCAATCCCAGCTGACCCGGTCATATGCCTTTTCCATGTCCACCTTCCACAGAGCAGCCGGTCTACGGTGAGAGAGGGTCGCATGGATAGTCTCCTGAGCCACAACCACCTGATCAAGTAGCTGACGACCAGCCACAAAAGCCCCTTGAGTGGCCGAGATAATGGTTCCCATGACAGGCTTAAGCCGGTTCACCAATACCTTGGCAATGATTTTATAGAGGCAGTTGGTGAGGCTAATCGGTCGAAAGTCCGCAATATCCTCCGCCCCCTCGAATTTAGGTATAAGGGTGATGAAAGTGGAGTTGAGACTGCGCCCTATAAAACCCGAAGTATGGAACTCCTTCAACACCTCCATCAGTTCCTCCTTAATGGTCTGCCAAAAACACCTGAAGAACTCCATAGTATAGCCATCCGGGCCAGGGGCTTTGTTCTTTGCCCCATATTTAATAACCCCCCAGACCTCCTCCTCCTGAAAGGGCCTTTCCAGAGCCACCTGGTCCTCGGCAGCAATGGTTTGGAAGGGGATCCCGTCCAGCTCCGGTCGCGTGAGTCCATTATCCGAATACAGCTCCTTATAGAAACCGACAATCTTCTCTCTAATCTCCTCCTCTTCGGAATACGCAACTCCATCAACCACAATTCGTCCCAAAAAATTCCCCTTGCTCCTCGCATTAGCAATTGCGTGGAAGAACTTAGTATTAGCATCCCCTTCCCGGAGCCATTTGACCTTAGCCTTCTGTTTCCAGCACGTCTCCTCTGCCAGACAAACCTGATTAAGTTCTGTTTTCAGTAAGTACCTCTCGTGCCGTTCTTCCGCCGTAAGACTTCTTGTTTCCTCCAAATTGTCTATGTCATTAAGCTTTGATAACAAGGTCTCTTTCTTGACATGGATCAGCCCATATTCTTCCTTATTCCAAATTCTGAGCTTCGCTTTAACGTGCTGCAGTTTAGCTATGAATCGAAAAGCAGCCGTGCCAGAGACCTCCGCTTGACCCCACCACTCCGCCACCTTATTTCGAAAATCCCCCTCTAGCAACCACATATTCTCAAACCGAAATGGCAAAGGCCCTTTATATCGGGACTCGCATGTAAGCACCAGCGGCCGATGATCAGAGACCGCTCTAGCCATACATTCCAGTTTCGCCCCCTGGTACAGGTCAAGCCACTCCGTATTGTAGACGAATCTATCGATCCTGCTCATGGACGGGACATCCTGCAGGTTTGACCACGTGAACCTCGCCCCAGCCAGTGGCACATCAACCAGTCCCCACTCGGCAAAGAAAGCGTTGAAGTCCCTCATGATACCCGCGTCCGGCGGCCCTCCCTTCTTTTCCCACCCCCACCTTATGGCGTTAAAATTGCCCCCCATGCAGAATGGACAATTCCATCTGCCGGCGAGCGCGACCAATTCAAACCAGAAGTCATGACGATCTCGATTAGAAGACGACCCGTACACACCCGCAAACATCCATTCATTGCCGGATGCTTTGTGTCGAAGGACCACCATAGCAGAGAAAACTCCCACTTCGTCCTCCACTTTATCAAAATGGCGAGTATCCCGGCAGTATACCCCTATGCGCCCTCGAATCAACCCCTATCCATCCCGATGCTTGCCCCCAGTCGACCCCACCTTCCGCATGTAAGCGCCCCATTTGGTCTCTTGCAAGGTAACCAGGATCGGTTTTATTGTTTCAATGATGCGCTTGACCCCGCTTTTCCTTCCCGCATATACCCTAACATTCCACGATAACATCTTCATTACCACCAGTTAGGCGCCCTTAGCGGAGGAGAGTTAGGATCCCCCCTCCCTTCGTAGCTATTCCCCACGCAATCTCATGCGCTCCGTGCCCCCCCGATTTAGCCTCTAGTTGTTGTCGCGCCACCAATATGAACTGAACACGTCCGAAGCTCGTTATCGGGCCCTTGAAAGACATGCCAAGATTCCTTCCCACGAGATCAAGCGATCAATATCTTGTCGGATCCATCTCTCAGGAACCCATAGCGCTCGCGATCTCCTCGTTCCCGTGCCTATGGTCCCCAATCGTCGTCATGCCACCTCCGGCCGCCTGAGCATGGATTTGTAATCGCTGCTTGACAAAATCAAGCGTGGGGCTGTAGCTCGAACCAAGCTGCGGGTGCGTGGATCCATCGATAATCGTGTTTATCTCTCCCTCCATCTAGCCTCTGTCTCTTCCGGGTTCCCCCACCTCCCTCAAGAAGATCCCACCATTCCTTTCTTCTTTGAATATCACTTCTGCATCACCTTAAGCATAATGAGCTCTGGCGGAGTCCCTGAAGAAGGCCACCAACGATCGTCCACGGACCGGGTCATAACCGGATGGGCCTCTGTCTGGATAGTAAAAATCCCGTGGATCTACAAGGTCGCCTCGACTCCGATCGCTTGTTAAAGCCCGCCATCGGCCCCATTGAAGCCGGACCATTAGCAAATTCTTTAGGCGGATCACCATGCGTTCCTCACGTATTTGAGTTAAGCCCCCAACGTCAACACCTCCCAATCAGCGTCAACTTCACAAAGCTCGATCCACGTGTCCCGATATGCAGTCTCCCACCCCTTCTTGCTATAAAAGGGCGTTTTCTCTTCGGTAAACCCTAAAGGGTTTAAGCATAGCATCCGGTTTGTCTCCTCAAACCGACCTTGACAAGGATAGATGCTTCCATCGCCGGATCCAGTCGTCGCCCGACCTCGTCTGCAAAACATAGAACTCCCGGTCTCACCTACTGGTATTTTGCGGTGTCACGTTGTGGTGGCCCTATATCACGAGATAATCAGGCCGTAGTGGGAGAGTGGACGGTTCAGATGTATGCCCTCGAACGTCGTGACCGGCGTCGTACTGTAGCCCCCGGAATACGGCAATGGGTATGTCGGTGTAATCGAACGCTCCCCCAGCGGCCGGGCCTCCTCCGATAACTTTCCACTCGCCGGGTTCTCCGGGATTAGCTCCCCTTCTTCAAGCTCCTCCTCCTCTGAATACTCCCCAGCTCCATGCCTACAAATCGGTCCACGAACGAAGGGCAAGAGCGTCGGCACAGCCGACGCACTCAATATACGATCCGAGCCGGCGACTTGTCTGCCTCCCTGAGTGCCCACCGACGAGCCCGAGACCGAGATCGCCATTGGATGGAGCGCCGTGTCCCCGGCACCCCCCGAGATCGGGCCATACTTCGAGGACTGTCTCGGCTGCCTCAAGGGCTCTGGTTCCCCGTTCCGGACTGGGTAGACCACCGGCGAGAATTTTTCTTCGGGACGAGCGAGTATGTGTACGTTGGAAATCCCGGGCCTCGCGGATTCTTGCTGCGTCTGCCCCGGGCTGAGCACCCTCGCCACGAGCTCCACTTCTACGAAGATAGCGAGTTCCTGGCCGTTGAGGAAAATCTTGCACAATCTAGGGATGGCCTCCCAATCGCCGGCACTCACCAAGACCCTGGCGTATCTGGTCTCCCACAAATCGTCAGTACTCCGGTCGATGAGGATGCATCCCCCGCACTGGTACGCGATCCCCCGGATGACCTCCGAGGTCCAGGCCTAGAGTGGAAGCCCGAATAAGCGAATCCAAACGCCCCCCATCCAACGGTGGACCTGAGTCAGATTGGAGTCCGGATCCCATCTCCTGCAAACGACCAGATAGTCGTTAATGGAAGCAACCTTAGAAGCAAGTATGTTGTTGGCCGAACTCTGTGAGGGACATCTGAGAAGAAACTGCGTGTCCGATAAAGCCGAAACCGCCGGCCTATTTAGAAGCGACCATTTTTGTAACCAATAGTAAATATGAACCAGCTGTAAAGTTTCTTTAGGACAATGAATAGTAAGCCAAAAATCTGTGATGTTATTAGCCACCGACGTAAACTCATTACTCCGGAATGAAAGAGGCTGCGACCCTACGCCCCCCCCCCCCCCCACCCCTTGGGACTTAGAATACACCGATGGGAAGCGTAAAGGATGACCTCGGGAGTCAGCGATAGACCACCCCCGCGCCATGTCCCGGAGCTGATCATCGGTGACAGGAGCCCTGAGCCCCGACGAAATCGGGCGAACGTGTTCCCCGGCCTTGACCACCGTACCCTCAGCTTTCTCAGAGGTACATCCCTTACAGTGGCAACGAGCCCTCCTTTTGAAATTAATGTTCCAGCAGCGTGAGCATATCCAATCCCCCTCCCGTAAAACCAGCGCCATGGTCTATTATGTCGCTAAACTGATGTTACCCCCATTGCATATAAGCAAACTTACCCTTCTTACTATTTTCCAATTGTATAATTTCATATTGGATTAACAGCTTGTCACCAATATATATATATATATATATAATGGGGCCTTCGAGATGTAGCATTTGAACGCTACACTTGTGCCGTGATCTCGTGCCACGTGGCATGTAATCCCAAGACAAACACACATTTTCAGATCATTAGCCACGTGGCAAATGATCTAAATTTATGATTTTTTGCCCTTAAAAATTGTGGTCAAAGTTTGACCTCCACCCCATTAACCTAGTGCATTGAATTTTTTCAACTTTGACCACATTTTGGACATTGGGTATGATGTATTTTTTATTTTCTTTTTGGAGATGGACCTAATCGACCTTGTGCATTTTGCCTCGGCATCCGATCTTTGGATTAGGTGCCATGTGACACCCAAATGACACTAAGGCTGCGTTTGGGTTAGCAAAGAGCAGCTCTTTTACTTTTGGCTCCGGCGGAGAACTGCTTTCATGTTTGTTTACACAGCTCCTCACTCCATTTGCTCTGATGGGGAGCTGTTTTAAGTGATAAAACTGCTTTGTCTCCTCTATTCCGATGTAATATATATATATATATATATATATATATATATATATATATATATATATATATATATATATATATATATATATAGGGATATGCATTTGAATAGACGGTTCATCCGTGTTCTCGAACCAACATGATCGATGGTGTCCACTTAAAAAAAGGGTATTTATCAACCGTTGAATATTTGGTCAAAGGTTCCAAATTCAACGCACCAGGTTTAGGTGGCAGATGGGAAACGTTGACCTGGGACTTGAAGGGAAAAATGGTCTGATTTGTTTCGTAAAACTCTATGGGGATGGGTGGCCCTTAGACTCATGATCGCGTGCAATGCTGCACGTGATCTGGGGTTCGAAGGCCATTGCTAGGTAGGGATCCATGGAGTGGTCACTAGCTTAAAAAAGCATTGAGCAAGTTGATCAATGTTTAGGGAGTGAATGGGTTCCTCCAGAAATTATTCAGCTACGAGAGAGCATTGGCAAGCTAATAAAGGGAAGAGTGTAGAAAGAGAGGCAAACAAAAGATGATTAAGGGGTTGTAAATAGGTGAAGATCTAGATTTCAGCTGGAATGCACTAAATTCCAGATTTCACTAAATATAAGTGTCAAAACATGATGAGGAGGATACACTATGCAGAGTTGAGAAGAGTTGTGTGAATAACTTGCGGTGATGCATGTAGGGAGAAGAGAAGTAGAGGCAGCAAGAAGAGTCAGATAAATTGTCATGTAAGGTGCAGGTGGTAGAGCTCCTCATCCTAGGAATATGCATCACAAGGCATGGGCAGAGACCCAAAGATATCATACTGTTAGTCTCATGGCTTCGCCTGATAAAATAGCCGAAAGTGCAAACAGAAAAAGTGAAGGGTTCGTTCTTGAAAATGCACTGACTACATTAAAGAAGTTAATGGCAAAATTCCATCAGTACCCCCATATTTCGAGACATGTGGTGCTTCTCCATTTCTACAGTTCATGATATGCACCAGAGATCAAGTTAGTCCCAAAGTGAAAGGGCCTACTTGGTATGAAATTTTGGGCCCCTCAATAAAGATGATGCTCCGGAGCTTAAAGCATAGAATGTGAGAATAAAAATGATGCATACTTACATGCAATGGATGGAGCAGACTAACTAGGAAATTTATCATACCACTTGTGATGCGGAAAATGACATATGCAATGCTAGGACTGAAATTATTAGAAAATTTAATGCAAATAATTAAAATATCAAATTCCTAAACAATTTATCACAGAAAATACGAAGATATTCTATAAGATAATTTTAGGTCTAGCCCAAAATAGTGATACTTTCGCGTACGTTCCCTATTGGATATAGAAGATTAGGGTTCTTAGCGAACGACTAGATCTCCGATAGTTTTAGGGCGTCAAACGAACTCGCAAGTGGGTTCTTTCAATACCAAGCGAAAACAAAGGCAAATAATGACTTTAATACTGATATGGATAGGTTAGGGTTAAGACACTTACGCAACTTGTAGATCAGAGAGGATAGAGGAGAGAGAAAAGTGGGCCCACACCAAACCGCACGCGGGACGACGAATCGCTCTTCGGTTGAGAGAATCACACCCTCACAGAAAGTTTAATTACAAAACTCTCAAACTTTGCAAAGCAAATTTTCATTAACCATCAATTAAAATCAAAGTTATTTTTACAAGCTTTTAAATAGGCTAAAGCAAACTCTAACTCGAAATAAAGGAGTCCTAAAAACTTAAAACACTAAAACGACAAGTTTTGCCCAAAAAAAATCTAAAATCCCGTCATATCTCGCACAATCGATTCTAGAGTCGATCGATCGACTGAGAAATAAGTAAATCGCTTGAAGGCTCTGCTCTCAATCGATCAATCGACAATTCGGAATTGATCGATCAATTGATAAATATAAGCGCGCCCAAAATACTATGTCCTCTGTCCTCAATCAATTGATCGACTAGCTGGGATCAATTGAACGACCAAAACACACTTAGTCCTTCGAATTTGAAACGTTCTTCACTTTTAAAGTCTTCTTTCGCCTCCGATAAGTTATGGGCGGTTGCTTGAATCGGATGTCCCCATCAATTCTCCCCGGGTTAGAAGGATTCATCCTCGATGAATATTGGTTGTGATAATGGTTGAGGAGATCCGGATCGATCTGCTGAAATTCCTCCCTTGTTATCCACCTATTCTCTGAATCGGCTGTGTTCTTCCACCTGACAAGGTACTTCTGAAGTCCCCCTTGGCTGGTGGACACAATCTGATCCCTCTAAAACATCTTTAATGATCTCATGAGATGGTCGTGCAGGTGGAGATAATGGTGTGGGGAGGGGAAGAGAGGTAATATCGGATGTGGAGGGCTCAAATGGGTTAGATGAGATGTTTGAATGACCATGGAACGGAATGAGATTCTCCACGTTGAAAGTCGTGCTAATCCCCAATTCTAGCAGTAAATCTAGGATGCAAGCGTTAGAACCGGCACGCTTCAAAATCCTATAGGATCCAACACCACGAGCTTGTAACTTCATAGCAATCCCTTGAGGGAATCGCTCAGGCCTATTCTGAACCATCACAAAATCATCCTCCTGAAATTCTTTGAACCTTCTATGAGAATCTGCAAAAATTTTGAATTTTTCATTATTCACAATAATTATTCTTTTAATCTTAGCATGCAATTCATGAATGCCAAGTGCAAATGTAGATACAAACTTTGACGACCTCTGGTGAACTAACTTTGGGATAAGGTCTACGGGCGTCCTAGGTTTATAACCATGCACAATTTGAAATGGACTCATACATATGGTTCTATTAACCAAATTATTGTATGCAAACTCCGCTACAAGCAGGATGGAATCCCAACTCCTAATACGCTCACCTACTAGACACCGTAACAAATTACCCAAGCTCCGATTTACAACCTCGGTTTGCCCATCAGTTTGGGGGTACTATGTAGACAAAAACTGAAGCCTAGTCCCCATTTTGTGCCACGGTGTCTTCCAAAAGCAACTGACAAACTTGATATCACGATCAGACATTATAGTTTTGGGCAAACTGTGCAGACGAACCTTATTAAAGAAGAGTGTAGCAATGTTACTTGCATTTGAGGTTTTCGAACGCGCAATGAAATGGGTCATTTTCGAAAAACGATTCACGACGACGATTGACAAACACTAAATCGTGCTTGCGGGGGGGTCTTAGGAAGGCCTAACATAAAGTTCATAGAAAGGTCTTGCCACGGAGTGTGTGGCACAAGTAAAGGTGTATATAACCCAATGTTTTGCCTCCTTTGTTTTGCCAATTGGCAAACACGACACTGGTTGATGATTTTGACATCTTGGGTGAGATTGGACCAATAAAATCGGTCTTCAACCAATGCAACGGCTTTGTTGCGACCAAAGTGGCCTGCAACCCCTCCAACGTGTAATTCCCAAATAAGAATCTCATAGAGAAGTGCAGGGAATACACAAGCGGTGTTTTAGGAACAAATATTCGTCCTGTAGGGTATACTTACTCTCTCAGAGATTGTGCACTCAGGAGTGAGGTGTACCCTTCTCCAAAATCCGAACATGTAAGATAATCGTCTATGAGAAGATCGAATCCGGTCACCTCAACACTAAATGAGTGTAACGTCGCCACTCTACGGCTAAGCGTGTCAGCAGCTCAATTCTCTACACCAGTCCAATGTTTTAGCACAAAAGTAAACCCTTGAAGTTACTCAACTCATTTTGCATGTCGCGGATTTAACTTCTTTTGAGAACTAAAAAATCTAAGGGCTTCATGATCAGAGAACAAGACAAATTCATGTGGTAGCAAATAATGTTTCCAGTATTGAAGAGATTGCATTACCGTATAAAATTCTTTGTGGTACGCACTGTTGTCATAAGCGATTAAGCGATCGCTTAAGTGGTTTTAAGCCACCAAATCGCATAAGCCATGATGGCTTATGCGATTTGCACATTATGCGATCGCATAATGCTCCAACGGTCATAAATTATGACCGTTAGAGCACTTAATATGACCATTGGAGCACTTAAATATTTTTTTTTTTTGCTTTTTGAGGTCTCATTGCCTCTATAAAAGGGTGGGTTGGGTCCTCTACTCCTCACACAACTATTTTGGGTTAAACTTCCTCTTTAATCTCGATTCTTTACTCTCAGTCTCCTCCCATCTTTCCTATCTAGTTTTTTTTTTATGTTATGCTTTGTAATCCTTTTTTTTAGTGAATTAAATTGTCATAAACTTAGTAATATTAGTGTTAGTGTGTTACAAAGCCTCAAAGGGAAAGATCAAAGATCATGATTCAAGAGTGAAGCATGCTTATAGTTCTAATCTTCTATCAATCAAGTGACCTGGATCAAGCAAGCAAGCCTTTTGGGACGTTTGAGTTTTATTATTTTTGTTTCAAAAATTTTAAATCTCTAATTTTCTTTTCCTAGTTCCTACTTTCTAACATCATTCACCAATTAATTACGTCTACATCTTCAACCCTGGATCCTCTAAGACCTAAGCGAAGAATATGGACGTTATAAGAGTCCTACCGAGAAATCAACCATAGTTTGTACCTTGTATGATTTTGAGAGCACGGGTGGCATAGACAATAAACAACATCTTGCTCATGGAGCTGGATCAATTGCTAGGGCTTGTAGAAAAGCTACTCCGGAAATCCAAAGGAAATAATGGAGTATATGGGCAAGCGTTCTAAGAAAAAAATGATGATGATGATGATGATGATGAAGATGATAGATCTACACCATCAACGGCTCAAAGTAGACAACCTCCACAACCACTATTGAAAAAAACACGTGATCGTGGTACACTAGAAGGGTGGTGTCGACCACATCTGGAGGATGTGGTTAATCAAAGGGAGGGTAAAGGACCTGCCCAAACAACACTAGAGAACCGATTTAAGGGTAAGTATAGACCTACCACAATCCAATATGTGGCTAAGTGGTTCTACCAAGCCGACATTGCTTTCAATACCGTTAAGCTAAACAGCTTCAAAGTCATGATTGAAGCTCTTGGGCAATTTGGGCCCGGATTTAAACCCCCTTCCTACCATGAAATCTGGGAAGCATGCCTCAAAGAATAGGTGAGAGTGACCAACAATATATTAGCCGAATACAAGGATGCATAGAAAATATACGATTGCACATTGATGGTCGATGGATGGACGGATAGAACCGATTGAACATTGATCAAATTCTTAGCAAATTGTCCTACTGGAACTATGTTCCTAAAATTGGTAGATGCATCGGCCCATTCTCACACGGCTGAATATTTATTTACACTTTTGGATAAGACCATCGAGGAAATAGGACCCGAATAGGTTGTCCAAGTTGTAACGGACAATGCGGTATCCTACATAGCCGTCGGTTGCCTCCTTATGGAGAAGCGACCTCAACTATATTGGATACTATGTGCGGCCCATTGTTTAGACCTAATCCTAGAGGATATAGGCAAACTACATATTAAAACAATTGTTAAGGCTAGGAGAATAATTATTTTTCTACTTCAAAGAATGCACAAAGCAATAGGAGGTAATTTATTAAGTCCCGTTGTGACATGATTTGTAACTGCATTTTTAACTTTACAAAGCTTGTATGCGTAAAAAAAAGGAGCTTATAAGTTTTGTATCAGCCAATTGGAACAATGGACCTTGGTCAAAGAAAGCCGATGGTAAACAAGTTGCACAAACATTGCTCCAAAACCAAATTTGAACTAATATTGCACAAACCCTATGTGACTCCCAACCAATCGTAGAGGTGTTACGATTGGTGGATGGTGATGAGAAACCACTAATGGGATATATATATATATATATATATATATATATATATATATATATATATATATAGTTTTATGGAGGGTGTTCAAGAAAAAATTAAATCTAATAATTAATTCAAGTTAAGATTATATCAACCCGTGTTGGATATAATCAACAAGAGGTGAGGAAGTCGAATGGCATCTCCCCTATATTCGGCCGCCTTCATTCTTAATCCGGCGGTGTACTTTGCACACCCGGATCGAGATGAAGCGGATGTCACTCACATGGTTGACTTTCTTGATTGTTTAGAAAGAATAGCCCCTGATAGAGATGAACAAGATAGAATAAGTCATCAGTTGGACCATTACCAGAAGGCTAAAGGATTTTTTGGAAGGAGCATAGTTATCCGACATAGAACTACAAAACCTCCAAGTATAAACTTTAAAAGTTCCTCAAGTTCAAACTAATTAATGTATTTTATTTCTACTTTAGTAATTCTAACTTCTAATAATTCTCTTTAATTTATAGCTGACTGGTGAGCAGCTTATGGGGTAGATCCGATAACAAAATATCCCATTTTGAAAAAATTGGCCATTAGGATACTTGCCCTTATGCCGCTTCCAGATGTGAGTGGAATTGAAGTTCTTTTGAGATGGTAATTGAAGTCTTAAATAGTTAAACTCAATCCATGAATATTTCAATTAAATTGCAAGGTTTTTAATAGTCCTACTCCTCATGTCTAACAGATCCACACAAAGAAGAGGAACCGACTTGAGCACAAGAAGCTCAATGACTTGGTGTCTGTGCAGTACAATCAAAAATTGCATGAACGATTCCTTGAAAGGCGAGAGAAGCGGGGTTCTATGATCCCATCTGTGTTAGACGATATGCCTGCTGACTATCCATGGATGGTTGATTCTCCAGATGAGCCTGTCTTTTATGGGAAATATTTGACATGGGCCCAAGTTAAAGCAGCGGCTCTTAGTCCGACACCCACTGATAGGAGAAGGCAAACTGTTGGTGGAGGTAGTAGCAGCCAACAAATGCATATTGATGAAGAAGATGAAATAGTAGAAAAAGAGGATAGACACCCAAGTGATATAGTTTCCATACTAGTGAGATCGGACGAAGACGAAATAGAGGAAGAAGAGTATGTAGAATGAGATGATTCCGATGACGACGACAATGCTAGTGATGATGATGGAGATGTACCACAATGGGTTAGAAATGAATGTGTAGAGTACCTTGCTGGTACTCAGTATCAAAACTAAAGTTATAATTTTGAATATTAGTATGTACTTATTTTTTAAATGCAAGAATGTCTATTTTCCCCTTCTAGAGACTTGAATATTTATTGTTAATTTATTTTTAATTTTTAATTTTTTTTCTTTTGAAAAAAAAAGGTATGCCATGGCTTAAGCAATTAAGCGATTCGCTTAAGTGAAATGGAGTCAAATCGCTTAGCATGGCTTAAGCGATTTGACAACAATGGTCGTAGGTAGAGAGTATTTCTGCTTGGCCTCATTTAGCTTCTTACTGAAATAAGCTATTGGTGGCCCTCTTGGCTTAGCACTCCTCCAATTCCTACATCAGATGCATCACATGCTACTTCAAAGACCTTAGAAAAGTCCGAAAGGCACATGACAGGAGCTTCAGTCATTCGAGCCTTAATCTCTTTAAAGGCTTTTGCCGCAACAGGTGTTCATTTAAACTCCCCCTTTTTTATACAATCAGTATAGGGGATGCTACCGTACTAAAGTTACAGATGAACCGCCTGTAAAAAGTGGCTAACCCATGGAAGCTATGGACTTCGTGAATGTTCTGAGGTTCAGGCCATTCCACAATAGCCTTGACCTTTTCGGGTTCCACAGTCATTCCTTCAGAGATTACGACAAACCCTAAGAAGACAATGCTCTGTGACATGAAAGTGCACTTCTTTAGGTTCGCATATGACTTTTCTCTTCTGAGAGTCATACAAACTTGCCTTAAGTGGCTTAAGTGTTGTTCTTTGTTGTGGCTATAAATAAGGATGCCATCGAAATAAACCACAAGGAACTTGCCTATAAAAGGCCCCAACACCTGTGTCATGATTCACATAAATATGCTAGGGGCATTTGAAAGTCCGAAAGGCATTTTAAAGGCAGTTTTCTATTTTTCCTTGGGACGAACTTAGATTTGATTGTATCGAATCTTCAGATCGATCTTCGAAAATATAGTGGCACCGACCATCATGTCCGACATGTCGTCCAGTCTCGATATATGGAACCAATACTTGACCATGATTTTATTAATAGCGCGGCCATCAATACACATTCTCCAAGTTCTATCTTTCTTGGCTGTGAGCAGCACTAGTACGACACAAAGACTCATACTTTCCTTAATGAATCCCTTCTAGAGAAGTTCATCAATTTGCCTTATTAACTCTGAATGTTCGGATGGATTCATGTGATAGTGGAGCAAGTTAGGTAAAGTAGATCCGAGAACCAAATCAATGGCATCCCGTAAAGGTGGTAATTCATTTGGAAGGTCTTTGGGAAAGACGTCCTGAAATTCGCTCATTATCGGTTCAACCACTTTCGGACACTCAACACTTGACTCTTTGGGCGTTTCAACTGTAACAAGGACATAGACAATGTCATCTGTATTAGCCACCTCGTTCAAACTATAGAGGGCTAACGATGTGAACGGCCTTAGATGTCTTCTCTCTCTCAATTATGCCTTTATCATTTGACTTTTTCGTCTTCATAGTAGGTGCTCTAGGAGGTAAAGGATTGATATTTATTTTGTTTCCGCTGTGTGTGAAAGAACACACGTTCGATCTCCCGAACAATGTAACGTCCATATCATACAGCCACAGCCTCTCTAGGATGATATGCCCCACATCCATGGGCACAACATCGCACCACAAAGTGTCCTTACACAAGCCGAATTGTATAGGAACCTGACACCTTCGTGAAACTGGGATTGATGATGAATTGACCTAAATAATTTTATAGGATCGTGGGTGAGCTACGGGTGCAAGCCCTAGGTGAGAAATTGTACTTTCGGAAACAATATTGGTACAGCTTCCACTATCGACTATGACGCGATAGACTTTTTCACCACATTTGGCTACGGTATATAAGATGTTATCCCGTCACCAATCATCACTCTCCTTAGATTCAGCTAGAGCAAATCTAACCACAAGAGCACGTGAGGCATTACCCTCCTCAATGGGGTAGGAGATTTCCCTAAGACAAGCCACAGTTCGTTCTCCTGCAAAATCTTCCTCATCACTAGGGAACGACTCTGGCTCATAAATTTCTTCTGTTCCCTCATCGTCCTCATTCTCAGGGTCTCGGCTATGAACAAGTTTCGAGATGGACATTGTGCTACAAAATGTTCGATGCCATGACACTTGGAACACTTGTTTTGACCACCACTCTTGGGGCCTTTAAGCATTGGACCTTTAGCCGTATCAACTCTAGCTACTTGTGTTGTAACTGAATTGGGTCTAGCTGACAGGGTATGAAATTGGGTTTTGACTCAGGAAAGTTAGACCTATAACCGGACCCACTAGTATTGAAACGTTTGGTTTGAGGGGTCTTAAGGTACCGTTCTAACTCTTCGACTCTAGAGAAACATTCATCTAGATCTATAACTGGGTATGGAATGAGTTCCCTTTGTAGTTATGGGTGAAGGCCCATTTGAAATTGGGATAAGGTAACTCTTTCCGACTCATCCACATTGGCCTGGGGCATGCATTAGGTCTTCGAACTTGTCAATGTACTCTGTGACCAGTGAATTCCCTTAGCGCAATGATTGCCACCGATCAAGAATACGTTCATCATAGGAAAGAGGAACATACTTCTCGTTCAGTTGGACCTTTATATCATCCCAAGTGGAAAAGGGAAGAAGACTTTGGGACTGCCTATGATGCTCTAATCCCATCCAGTAAACCCTAGCTTGACCCATAAGTTTGACCTTAGCAAACTAGACCTTACTGTGACGGGGCCAATACTCGAGCTTGCAGCATAGTGCGTGTGGCACGACATGTGGTGCCAGGAGGGCAAGCGACATGGGGCCAAGTGGGCCTGGCGACGTGGTCGCGCTGCGAGGACGCGACACGGTCGCATGAGGGTAGGACGCGGGGACGACGCGGTCGCGACATGGACGCGACATAGCCAAGGTGGGCTAGCGATGCAGGAGGCGTTGCGGTATGTCAAACCAAGGGGTTTGTGGTCCTCCCACCATTCTGGCTGAATGACTGTTTTACCCTTATATAGGGGGAAGGGAGCTAGAGAGCTATTCCCCCGCACACGGGGCCTTGCGTTGCCAGAGGGGGCGCAAGTGCCTCCTAGGCCTGAAAGGGTGGGCCTAGGACGTCGACGCAGCGATGCCGTGTGGAACCCAAGGGAGGTTGAAGTATGGCTCCGGACTACGCGTCGCGGTGCATACGGCTGGGCAACCTCGTGAGAACACCAACGCTGCGTGGGACTCAAGTTGAGCACGACAGCACGTGGGCCAAGGATAAACGGTGCTAGTAATTCGGAACGCACACGAAGGCAGGCTGCGTGGGACTCAGTTGAGCACGCGAGCGCGAGGCATAAGGCTGTGGGCTTGGTTCGGTATGTGAGCAAGACATGGTGGCATGGGGAGCTGCATGCCAAGACTGTTGCGAAGCGAGGTACTAGTGCAGTGCACAGGGTGAAGCTTGAGCAGGCCAAGTTTAGCGCAGCGGTGCAGATGGCGTGTCGTAAGGGGCACGATAAGCTGGGTGGTAGGCCGTGAAATAGAGGTAACCACGTTGGGAGAGTTCCCGTCCTCTAGGTGGGTGGTATCAGAGCTGATGTGTAAATGGGTTGGCTTCGTTGCACGCGGTAGCGAAGCACCGTGCGGGTTGGTAGCGCGTCGAAGGACGCCCTCGCAATCGTATTGGTATCGTAAGTAGGTGACCTAAGCGTGCGTTAGAGTCTAGGTGCCGTGAGGATCGAGGTCGGCGCACCCTTGACATTTTGGTATCAAAGCCAAGTTCGATCCAGAAGCGATGATGCTATTGAGCAATTGGTGCGGAGGCACGAAATGTGGTGTCAAGAGGGCACGCGACATCTACAAACAATTGGTGCGGAGGCACGCAATGTGGTGTCAAGAGGGCACACGACATCCCTGAGCTAGTTAACAGGTGAGGGCCTTGTGACAGCAGAACCAAGTTGACCCGGTCGGGGTGATAGTGGGGAGCTAGTGGGAAGGTGCGGACTTAAGAACTAGAAATGAGATGCGAACAAGCTAGGAGGAGTTGGCGGGGTCAGTTCACTGCGATCATGCGTCAACGAGGACGTTGACATTTATGGAGTGGTGGAGGATGTGACGGGGCCAATACTCGAGCTTGTAGCATGGTGCGTGTGGCACGACATGTGGTGCCAGGAGGGCACGTGACATGGGGCCAAGTGGGCCTGGCGACGTGGTCGCGTTGCGAGGACGCTACACGATCGCATGAGGGTAGGACGCGGGGACGACGCAGTCGCGTCATGGACGCGACATAGCCAAGGTGGGCTAGCGATGCAGGAGGCGTTGCGATATGTCAAACCAAGGGGTTTGAGGTCCTCCCGCCATTCTGGCTGAATGACTGTTTTACCCTTATATAGAGGGAAGGGAGCTAGAGAGCTATTCCCCACATTACGTGGGCCTATGCGCCGTAGGGGCGTGAAATGTCTCCTAGCTCGAAAGGGTGGGCCTAGGATGTCGACGCAGCGATGCCGTGTGGAACCCAAGGGAGGTTGAAGTATGGCTCCGGACTACGCTGTCATGCGGCATACTACCGGGCAACCTCGTGAGAACACCAACGCCTGGGGACTCAAGTTGAGCACGACAGCACGTGGGCCAAGGATAAACGGTGCCAGTAATTCGGAACGCACACGAAGGCAGGCTGCGTGGGACTCAGTTGAGCACGCGAGCGCGAGGCATAAGGCTGTGGGCTTGGTTCGTTATGTGAGCAAGTCATGGTGGCATGGGAGCCGACATGCCAAGACAAGGCGCGAGGTACTAGTGCAAAGGCATGTGGTGAAGCTTGAGCAGCCAAGTTTAGCGCATAAAGGCGTATGGCGGTCGTAAGGGGCACGATAAGCGGGTGGTAGGTCGTGAAACAGAGGTAACCACGCTGGGAGTTCTCGCCCTTAGGCGCGACGTCGAGCTGATGTGTAGATGGGTTGGCTTTCGTCACCAGGCGCACCGCTGAAGTTGGTAAGCGCGTCAAGGACGCCCGCAACTATTGGTATCGAAGTAGGTCGACCTAGCGAAGCGTGCTAGGTGCCGACGGACCGAGGTTATGGCGACCTTGACATTACGCCTCGCATATAGTATACCACTCGAAGTAGTTTTCCATGCCAGTCACCCACTCCAGATAGACTTTAGGCTGTCTTTTCCCATCAAAAGTAGGAGCGTCCATTTTAACGAACTTCATGATTTTGTCGTCCTGGTTGGTTTGGATATCACGTCGGGGAGGACCATCTCTCCTACAGTCATTAATGTGGTCGTGATAATGATTTTCAGCGATGATCTCATTCATCTCTTCAACGCGGGTCACCAAAGCCTCATGTCGGAGTTGTTGCACAACTGGTTCTGCAATTGGTTATGGTGATTGGTCAATTGGGCTTAAAGATTGGCTTGATTCGTAGTCAACTTAAACGTAAGTTCCTTAATTAGGGCTTCTATCTTAATGAGATCCATGACTATGCAAGGCAAAAAAAAATAATGAAAGACGAAACAAAATGAACCCTAGAACCTATATGAACACCGACAACCCTAACCTGACAAATCTCTGATATCAAATCTGATGCGGAAACTAACGCATGCAATGCTAGGGTTGAGACTATTAGAAAATTTAATGCAAATAATTAAAAAACTAAATTCCTAAACAGTTTATCACAGAAAATATGAAGATATTCTATTAGATAATTTTAGGTCTAACCCAAAATAGTGTTACTTTCACGTACGTTCCCTATCAGATCTAGAAGATTAGGGTTCGTAGCGAACGACTGGATCTCCAACAGTTTTAGGGCGTCGAACGAACTCGCAAGCGGATTCTTTCCATTCCAAGCGAAAAGACAAATAATGGCTTTAATACTAAGATGGATGGGTTAAGATTAAGATACTTACGCAACTCATAGATTAGAGAAGATAGAGGGGAGAGAAAAATTGGCCTCACACCAAACCACACGCGGGACGAAGAATCGCTCTTCGGTTGAGAGAATCACACCCTCACAGAAAGTTTACTCACAAAACTCCCAAACTTTGCAAAGCAAATTTTCATTAACCATCAATTAAATTAAAAGTAACTTCAAGGAGTTAGGCGAGTTGGGCAGGTACCTACTTCCAAAAGCAGGAGACCTGAGTTCGAATCCCCTCCCCCTGAGGCCACCATAGGGATTTATATCCTGTGTTGACTCGACATGTGCTGAATTTGGGGTGCGCATGTGCCCCTGGGATTAGGTGGGTGCTCTAAGTGGCCCGGATGCCCAGGTTATAAAAAAAAATAAATTAAAAGTTATTTTTACAAGCCTTTAAATAGGCTAAGCAAACCCTAACTCGAAATAAAGGAGTCCTAAAAACTTAAAACACTAAAACGGTAAGTTTTGCCAAAACAAACTAAAATCCCATCATATCTCGCGCGATTGATCAATTCTAGAGTCGATCGATTGACTGCGAAATAAGTAAATCGCCCCAAGGCTTTGCCCTCAATTGATCGATCAACAATTCAGAATTCATCGATCGAGTGAGAAATATAAGTGCGCCCAAAATACTATGTCCTCTGTCCTCAAACGATTGATCGACTAGCTGGGATCGATCGATCGACCAAAACACACTTAGTCCTTCGAATTTGAACCGTTCTTCACTTTTACAGTCTTCTTTCACCTCTGAGAAGTTACGGGCGGTTGCTTGAATCGGATGTCCCCATCAACTTGGCAAAGTTTTTCATAAGTCCGTAGATTCATCAAGTAATAATCACGATGCACATCATATTTTGGTCTTATGGATCAAGTTGTTGAGGAGATTGAAGAGTACACTAATATTAAAAAAACCAATTTCCCGAACGGAACAGCGGATCTTTCAGCATGAACAGCAGATCGTGCGACCGGAAAAAGGGTTTAGCCACCTTCAGGTCACCATGAAATGAGGCGAATTTGAGGCTGTTGGGAAGCTACTTATGAAAAAAAGCACCTCTACTTGATCCATGTGTTGCGCATTTTATCAACCTAATCCTTAAGGACATTGGAAAGATGAAGTGAATTGTTAAGTTTGATGTAACCATATGACGTAGCATGGCAAGAGAAGAGAATTAAAATTAAAATTCAGGATTTAATATGAGACTCATCTTATTTAGCAAAATATGGAATAAAAAGAGAGAAGACGAAATCCCCAAATTAAGGTTCACGGCCCACAAAGTGTCAAAATTTCATTCACTAACTTCCTTCCAAATTTGTATTACAAAAGTATTTAAAGGAAAGAAACCCTATTCTACGAGTTAATAAGAGTCCTAAAAATAACTGTAGTCTCAAATTCATTCTTATCCCCTTTCTTTATTTATCTGTAGACTCCTAACCACAAAAGGAAACTTCTTAACTAAAATAAACTTACGATATTATTCTCCTAATAGCTCAACTATCAAGTTTCCTAAAAAGTTAAAAACACTAAACTTCCTAACCAAAATAAAAGAAATAAATAGAAACAACCTATTTAGGGAAATAAAACTAAAAGCCCCATTTTTTTGTAGATAGGAACTCTCAGTCAAATCCTTGTGTAACTCCCAGATTTTGTAGATTTCTCAACCCAATCAAATTAATTGTTACTTGTTGGGATTTATGGCAGGCCCCCTTTGGACTCGAATTGCAACAACTCAAGCCACTTTGATTAAATTGTTTTGGGCCTGGTCATAACCTATGCTAGACCTTTAGTTATTCAATAACAGGTCCAGTCCAGAACCTCATTACCTTCTCTGTAGAACTGGTAAATTTCCCTTTTCTAGACTGTTAAAGGGTCTGCAATCAGCCACATTAGATCCCTGTTTAATATTGTTAACTAAACCCAAAAAAGCCCCTTTTTCTGCACATTTTAATTATTCTTTAATGGTTCTTCAACAAGATCTTTGGACCTCTGATTCAGCTTCTTCAACAGCCCCTTCTCAGTCCTTTTCTGGCACTCCTGTAGGTCTCTATTAAAATCTCCATACAACTTTCTCAAACTTGACAACAATCCCCTCTTATTACTTCCCTCCAACACCACCTTATTCTTCTTTAATTTTCTCATCGCATCACCATAACTGGATATTAGTTTGATAAGAGCGAGCATGGGCAGTAATGTACTTCTACAAACAACGACCACATGTTTTACAACCCGTTACATAACCTTATAGAGCATGCTTGAATAGAAAGATACTTTTGGAAGATGTTCGCTGCTAATTGGGGATGTCCACGTGTCTGGTCGATCTGATACCCAACCCGACGTTTCACTGGGTTGGGCACATAATCTTGGCCCATCGAGTTGGGTCAGGCATGAGATAAGGTCTGGTTGACTAAGAGGTTGGATCGATCCAACCCAAACAAACCCGATATTTTATATATATAAAACATGGAAAATAGGAGGTTTTACCATGTCGGGTCGGGTCGGGTTTTGGGTCAAGTGCGCCATCTGATCAAGTTGGGTCATGTCGAGCATTTGCCATTTCCCATTGAGCAGAAAATTTTTTGGCCCAACCAGACCAGTTGTCAACCCTACTGATAATGTGTAGTGTGGATCAAGATATGCACAATTAAAGAGAAACAAAGAGGTCACTGATATTATCCTATTCCTAACAAAGGACTTATTGGCAAAGGTCCATGAGATTGTGAAAGCCATAGAACCTTTGCTTCAGGTACTTAAGGCTTGTAGTTGAGGATGATAAGCTTGCAATAGTACTTGTAGTGAGTCAAGGTATGTACAATTAAAGAGAAGCAAAGAAGTTATTAGTAAACCTCAAGGGGTTTGGCGTGCTGGCCACGTACTCGCCTCAGGAAGTGGGAGACCTGAGTTCGAATCCCCCCTTGACACCACCCTAGGGATTTATATTGCGCGCTGACCCAACATGTGCTAACTTGGGGCAAGCACGTGCCCCTGGTATTAGCCAGTATTTCCATCCAAACACTGTCAGAAACCATCGCTACATGTGTTCTCAAAGAAACTAATCATCACATCTACAGTTGCTGCATGCAATCTAAATTTCCCACATCCATTTATACTAATTGTTGGCAAATATATGCTGAGAATGAGGTTAAATTTTGGGTGAGAACTGTACATCATAGAGAGGATTGCATACTAACATCTCATGTGAAAACAAAGAGGATGGCGCTGGTGCTTAGAGCAGGTGACTGGTTCTGCACTAGCTGTAGGAATCTCAACTTCAGGCGTAGGAAGGTCTGCCATCGGATTGGGTGAGCTTCTCCCAGGTCTTTTGGGGTGGTGGTCAAATTGGCAGATGACCCGATACCCAGGAGGAGCAAAACTCATCAAGAAATCCTTACACCGGCGCAGATCCGAGATAGAAACAATGGTTGGACTATCGCCGGAAGAAATTTTAAACGAACACTAGGGTCGAATATTGGAGGGGCTTTCCGACGACGCGGAGTTTCGTTCGCCAACACAGTGGTTAATGACATGCAAGTCTGGGGGGAAAGGGAGCTGTCTCCCTCCATGATTTCCCCCTCAGACCCTCCACTTACCACAGATGGGGAAACCAGCAGGGAATGGGTGGAGATTCATTCCCCCCAGTTTGAATTGATGGCTGTGAACTTACAACATTATTGGGTTGTATTATACACAATAAAAGACACGTTATCTATATTGCAGTTACAAAGATGGTTACAAAATGTCTGGGATTACAAAGATAGACCAGCGCTGTTGACGTTCACAAAATCCAAATTCCTCCTGAGATTCCCATCAGTGGATGGAGCCCGGGTGCTCTGCCGCAAAAAATCATTTCGAATTGATGCTGCGCCGGTGGGTTGTGGAGTTTGGGCACCTAATGTCGGAGAACTCCAATTACATCGGGGGGAAGGGGTCTGGATACGCCTATTGAGTCTTCCGATCCATGCTTGGACCCCCGAGGTCCTTAAGGGGATCGGTGATCGCTGTGGAAGGTTCATCTGCACGGACCTGAGTTCCGTCAACCTCTGGGACACTAGAACTGCTCAAATTTTGGTCGCCGTCGACAATTGGAAGTGCATTCCCAGATCTTGCGAGCTCCATCTCTGTGGCCAAAAACTGCGGGTCTTCATAGAAATGGGGTTCGTGGAGAGGGTGCTCGGCTCGCAAAAATTGTGCGATGAAGCCGTGGGGCCCCAGAATGCCAGGATACACATATTCAGTGGTGTCATAGAAGAAATCACGCCGGAGATCGAACCACTCAAGGACGGGGTGGAAGGGGCCAGTTGGCCAGTGGCGAGATGCACGGAGTTGAGCACAACCGCGAACTCGACGACGGAGAGGAGGGGGCCCTCGGGAGTTGATCGAATCGCTCATTCTGCTGGTGTAGAAATGGAGAAAGGAGAATTTGTAGCCAACCTCCAAGAGCTGAATGGTGAGCCCCCGGTAGTGCCAATGGAAAGGGATATCTTGCTTGAGAAGACTAGAGATTCGACGACGTCGTTCCAACGGCTATCGCCGGAGACGATGCTCCACCTGAATTCTCAGGACGATGCCCTATTGGATCTCGCACCGTTGATGGCCTCTACGATCGAAATCGAGCCGTACTACAACTGCGACAAGGTACAACTGCTAGACGAGGAAGTAGGTGAGTTGCTGGGGACAGATGAGCCGACGTGGTTGCCGGCGAAGACAGGCGACACCAGTAGCCGTACCTGGGACCCTATGGAAATCGAAGGTGCCGATATCCCTTTGCGGAAGAAACAGGGCAGATACAAAAAGGGGTTTAGGGTTTATCACCGTAAGAGGAAGAGGTACCAGGGGCCTTAGGGATTGAGCTTCATTGAGACTTCGACACATCAGCAATCGGCTGAAGCTTCTCGAAACACGTTGATGGTGTGGTAGAGAGTTGACCGGCTAAAGCCCAGTTCTTTGAGATCGTTGTGGGGGGAGATGAGGGACTTTAGCTTTACCTGTTTGAGTGACCGACACGTGTCCTTATCGGCAATGTCCAATTGCCATGACACAATGAAGACACGTGGGTCAATCAAGTGATGCAGCTGGCGGGGGCTTTCCCTTGGATCCTTAAAGACCCGGGCACGTGGGGCTACTTTATACTATCGGGTCCTGGGTACACTTCGAAGATGGTCCAGGTCTTCGTGGACTCGGAGCTAATGGGACTGATACCGAGATTCTGGGGCGGTAAAGAGTCACATAATTGGACCTGGAACGGCAGTGGGCTAACCCGGCAAGCTGGAGTCGATTTGTGCCTTGAAAACATCGACACTTCAGAGACATCCACCCTTGAGGTTAAGTCTTCACCTATTCTCTTTGAGGCCTCCTCCCCCAGCTTCATGTCAGAATGTCTGCCGAGATGTTTGATCACGTCCACCGAGTTGGATGGCAGGCCCCAGAGCGGCGATACATCTGCATTGAGGTCCAGGGAAGGCACCCTTCAGGTGACCACGGGTGGTGAACCGGAGGAAGGGGTTAGCAGTATTGCCAACATTGACCGCCTGATTTGCGTAGGCCGGGAGCTCGGAATGTCCTTCAAGGGTTCTGATGGTGACCTTCAAAAAGTTTTCCGATCCATCTTGGTGAGTAGACAGGAGAACAAAAGGAATCGTCGAGGAGGGTCGAGAGAACTTGCACGACTTCAGTGGGGGATGTTAGATGGGAGGGGAGAAGGGGGGTCCTAACTCCCTGCTCGTCACCTGTGGGCGGGATCGGAACTAGGTGCTATGAAGATACTATCCTGGAATGTAAGGGGCATCTGCGATGAGAGAAAGCGCGCCGGTGTTAAACAAGTGATTGCTACTTTGAAACCGGTGATAATCACTCTACAGGAAACCAAATGGGACAACTGTGATAGGAGGAAGGTCGCCCCCATGCTTGGAGGTAATAGTTGGGACTGGATCGGTGTTGACTCAGTTGGCGCTTCGGGTGGCATTCTGGTGGCATGGAATTCGAGGATTTTCGAGAAATTTGATGTGGTGGGGCTGTTCACGGCCTCGGTGGTGCTCCGAACTAAAGATACAGGAAAAGAATGGATGTTCTATGGCATTTATGAGTCGTCTAATGACAGAGATCGGGGCAAGTTCTGGTTTGAACTCGCGGCAATCGTCGCCAGATGGGATCTTCCGTTCTGCCTAGGGGGGACTTTAATGCCATCAGATGGGGTCACGAAAAACAAGGTGGGCTGTCGGATGCGGCTGTGATGCGAGATTTCAACAAGTTCATTTCTGATTGGGCCCTGATGGATCTTCCGCTATCCGGAGCGAGATTCACTTGGTCGAACCTGCAAGAATTTCCTTCTTTAAGCCAGCTCGACAGATTCCTCTGTAATGTGGAGTGGCTTGATATTTTCCCATGGACCAGGCTGGAGGGCTTTGCCTGGGCAGTCTCCGACCATCGTCCTATTCTGCTGACCTGCGAATCTCGGACTAAGGGGGCGACCCCGTTCAGATTCAAAAACATGTGGCTATTAGATGAGAACTTCCAGGAGTTGGTCCCTTCTTGGTGGAGCGAACCGGCACCTCCAAGGACAGCTGCTTTTAGATTCATCTCCAAACTTCAGCGTACCAAGGAAGGAATAAAGAGGTGGAACAGAGAGGTGTTTGGTCAGATCCACGCTACCAAAGAGGCGCTGCTCTTGTGGTTGAAGGAATTAGATAACCTAGAGGAAACTAGAAGCCTGCTGGAGGATGAGAAAGAGGATAGATATAAGTTAAAACAGGATTTCAACAAAACTTGTATGGCTGAAGAGATCTTTTGGAACCAAAAAGCTAAAGTTAAGTGGCTCAGATAGGGGGATTCCAATACTAAATACTTCCATTTGATCGCCAATGCGCAGAATAAATCGAAGTATTTGGGAAGTATCGTTGCTGATGGGGTGTCCTATTCGGGGGAAGATCAGATCAGGGAAAGCATCGTCACGTTCTACAGGAAGTCGTACTCGGATGATGGTTTCCAGCAACCTGAGTTAGATGGGCTGCATTTCCAATCCATCTCCGAAGAGGAATGTATGGGTTTGGAACTGCATTTTAGTGAAGAGGTTTGGCGAGTAATCAAATTTGGAGGAAAGAACAAGGCGCTGACACCTGACGGTTCTACCATGGAATTTTTCTGCTTTTTCTGGTTGGCCATAAAATCTGACTTGATGGATGTTTTGCACGAGTTCCACTCCTCCAGCTACATAGGGCGAAGTCTTAATTCCACTTTCATTGCCCTCATCCCCAAGAGAGAGGGAGTTGTTGACTTCTCAGACTTCTGGCCTATTTGTCTAATAAACTGCCTCTACAAGATACTAGTCAAGGTGCTCGCCAACAGAATTCAGCCAGTTTTGAGCAAAATTATTTCTTCAAACCAGGGCGCGTTCATACGGGGAAGACAATTAGTGGACATGGTTGCGGTGGCTCAAGAGACCATACACTCGGCTCACCAGGATCGTCGACTTGCGGCCCTTTGGAAGGTGGATATGAAAAAAGCTTACGACCGAGTGAGCTGGGATTGCTTAGATTATATGCTCGGCAGGATGGGTTTCGGTACTATCTGGAGGAAATGGCCGCGTGGTTGCTACTCTTCGGCGTGGCTCTCGGTGTTGATTAATGGAACTTCTGTTGGATATTTTAAGAGCTCTAGAGGTATTCGTCAAGGGGATCCTATCTCCCCGTTCTTATTTAACATTGTCGGCAAAGTTTTAGCTGGCCTTATTGCGCGGGTGAGGGAGTTGAATCTTATAATCGGAATACAGGTGGGACCCTAAGGGCGATACATCTCTCACCTTCAATACGCTGATGACACCATAATTTTCGGGAAAGCGGATGCAGTGGAGTTCAATTCGCTGGTTGAGATTCTATCGGTGTATGAGGTTGTTTCAAGGCAGCGAGTCAACTTGGCCAAGTCAGCTATTACGGGAATAGGTACCAATGACCGGTTGATGACAAAATTAGCGCAGATTGTCCAATGCAGAACTGAGAAACTACCAATCAAGTACTTGGGGCTACCCCTCAGATTGAGACTTCCTGCTGAGAGAGATTGGGAACCAGTTGTCCAAAGGTTTGAACATCGGCTGTCTTCGTGGAAAGGTAAGCTCCTCAGCAGCGGCGGACATCTCGTCCTAATTAAAACTGTCCTTGCTGCGTTGCCCACCTTCTACATTTCCATGTTGAAATGCCTGATGGCTGTCATCAACCGTCTAGAACAGATCTAACGGAATTTTCTGTGGGAAGGGTCGAGCCAGGACAAGCGATACCACCTTGTTAATTGGGATACGTGCTAACTGCCGATCAGCTGGAGGGTCAGTTGGGCGAATATTGGAACGCGGCCCTATTTGCCGTCTATTGGAGCATATGGCGCGAGCGGAACCGCCAGATTTTCGAGAACAAAAGTCGCCCGGTGGGGATGCTCATGAAGTCGATTACAGACCTAGTATGGTTTTGGGTTGCTAGAGGCAGGGTTGTGCTGGGAAACGACCCTTATACTTGGGACCCGAGCTGATTTGGCCGGCCGAAGAGCTGTTTCGGGCCTCGTTGTATTTTCCTTTTTCTTTTTGTAAGTTGTGTCGTTGTATTGGTTTTTTCAGCGTCTTGCTGGTTTTCAATATAACTCCCATTACCAATATATATATATATATATATATATATATATATATATATATATATATATATATATATATATATATATATATATATATATATATATATGCTGAGAATTTTTTGTAGAATAAACGAAACTGCAGCAGGGAAACTTACCATTGCTATCAGATCAATCACTTCCAATTCCTCCAAAACTCGAGTCTTTCAATATGGAGAGAGTACTCTGGTTCTCCCCTGTTGTGCCAAGAGACGGATGTCAGCTACCAAAGCCAGGTCACAAATTGACAAATCACATAAATCTCACCTTGGCATTCTCTACCAGGGGAATTTATGACGTTATCTGCATCTGTTGGTAGGAAGGGGGACCTAGAATAATTCTCCAATAAATCTTTAAACAATAAAACAGAATAATTAGTCCTGAGCACATAAGCAATAAATAGAAGAGCGTAAAGAGAGAACTTGTCAGAGCACTGGTAGTGAGATAGAGAACTTACTAGAATTCTGAGAAAAGTCATTTGTCAAATTGGACAGAGAAAAATTCTGAGCAATCTGGTCAAAAAATCCAAAGGAAGTTGCATCCAGGAATTGTTCATTTAGAGACATTGTGTTAAATGATGCAGCTCGAATTGTTGGATGTGTTTGAAAGGCATTGCCATCAGGACATGTAAAAATGGTAGAGTTTAGATAACCAAAATTTGGATTCTCATTTATGCCTTGCAGCATTCTTGTGTTTAAATTCTGACTTGAAAGCGTATCTGGTGAAATATGCACCCTCTCAGTAACAGCAGATGTGTCAGACCTTTGACCCATAGATGGCACACCATTTACGAGAGCACTTGAAGAACATATTGGGTGGTGCCTTGGAGGAGTAACGATATGCTCTGAGTCATAGCATGATGGAGTTTGATGTACTGTAAGGAAAGTGGCACCAGTTATAACGTTTAGAGTAGCATATTGGCAATTCTGAAATTAAACTAAGCAGCACAAACATTAGACCTATTTTACTCATTCACATACAGAAAGTTTAAGCATGCTCCATGGAACAATGGGTATATGAAAGTTGTTACTACTATGGAGAAACAATTGTGTCAGAGTCTGGCACTAGATTTTAAGGAGAAAATAAGAAAGCAAACATAGACAGTAAGTTCCAAAATAGTATACTTATGATTAGCAAGTATTATAATTTATAAACCAGCACGTCGGACATATATGTACACTCAAAACACTGGAAAAACTTCTATAACATGTTGAAACCATGTATAGCTGGCCCAAAGATCCCTAACATGGTTTGTGTAATACCCTGAGGTTTCCTGCATTTAATATTATATTTATGACCTCGATATTCATTAGATTATCTTGATATGGGTGCCTATTGCCCCGATCTGTATGCTGATTGCCTCAAAATACATGTCAGACTGCCATTTCATGCCTTCTACATGTTAAATTTATGACAGAGCTTGCATCTCATGATGTTGTCTAATGATATATCTCTGAAATTTATTGAATTCTAGGAAGGTTCTAAGCAAGGTATAAAAAATCGGCCGAAATATGTATCGGTTTTCCAGCAAACCGATACGTATCGGTCCTCCAACTCGGTATTGGGGTTTTTCGGCAAACCGATATGTATCGGTCCTCCAACTCGGTATTGGCCGATACAGGCCCGTATCGTTCGATATGTATCGGGTATCGGCCGATACGTATCGGTTTGAGCCGAGACATGTATTTTTTTTTTAAGGGCCGATTCGTATCGGTATCGGCCGATTCGTATCGGTCCATGAATCGGTCCTTCATGGACCGATACCCGATACTGAAACCGATTTTGACTCCTTGGTTCTAAGATCAACCCATTTTAACTAGTTTGACCTTTTCACTGAGAGTACTTACTAAAGTATCTTATTTTATTACTTTTAATTGTTTAGGGCATTGAATAATCCTAACCCTTAAATTACTTTTAATATGAAAATTAAGTATATGTGCCTTACACTAAATCTTTAAAATTAACTTATAAGTAATTAATAGTAATAATTTGACAAATAATAAGTGGCTTTCTTTGTTAGTCAGTAGTATTGAAGTTTGCTTGTTAGGTCTACGGATCAAACACCTGTTGGATCATATATGTGATTTATTCTACAAAAAATTACTCACTTATATTTTGTGAATATGCTATGTATTATATCTTAATAACATTATTTAAGTATTATCATTTTATTTGATGTATATAGGGCATATACACTCTACCTTTTTGTAGTAACTATTTGGAGTATCCTGTCCTCTCTTTTAGTACAGCCTACAACTATACATACTAGCCTAACACCATAGCGAACTTTATTTTGTGGCACATTCTACTAGTGTGTATAAGAGAGGAGGGCTTGGAGGATACTTGTGTGATTCGAGAGGACAAGAGAGGGAGCCATGGAGTGTTGTTTAGGGTTAGAGTTTCATCTTGCTGATGTTGAATCGAGGCTTTCAATCATTTCTTGGTTGCTTCAATCTCTTCTTCTTCGTTTCAGCAGCGCATAACTAAGGAGATAGAAGGTGGACATAGTGGTGGTGATCCGAGTAGCTTCAAAGAAGATAAGAGAAAGATTTTAAAAGTCTTTCAATTGGATTTCAATGGAGAGAAGAGCTTCGAGTAGGGTTTCATCTTTCATTGCTCTTTCTCATTTGGTTAGGACAAATAGTGAGAGGGTCATTGGGAGAGAAGCTGAGAGCTTGCGCGAGAAGGGAGATAAGGAGATAGGGAGAACCATGGCTGTGTGATTTCTTCCTTTTCTTTACATGTAACAGAAATCCAAAAGAGGTGCGTCTTTATGTGAAAATAACAAAAGATAAAGATATTCTGTGCATGTGTCATGTATATATGGAATGGGGAGGATGAGAGGACGAGAATAAAGAAAGTGGGTGAGATAATTAAAGAGAGACAGTAGGGAGGTGTGCGGTGTTTTATGGATTTGCATGAATATGTAGAGAAAACATAAAAGCTAAGAAAGAGTTTAGGGAGCTAAGGTGGCCAATTTTTGGTGGCCCTCCAATCACCAAAAACTTCCCAATATTTTGTTGTGTGAATCACCAAACTTTTAAGATCTTTCAACAAACATGAACTAGAAAGAAATAGAGAGAAATAAGGGGTCTTTTCTCGTGCGTGAAATCGAAGAAAGAAGAGAGTTTTTAAAGATTTTAAGCACCCGGCTTGTAAGAGCTGTTGAGGTGGTGTTTGGAGTAGGTTTTTTTCGAATTATAATCACCGAGAAGAGTAGTGTTGTGCATGTATTTTCTAAAGAGAGGAAGTAGGAAATGGAGGGCTGTAGCACTAGAAATCTTGGATATTAGAGATTGTTTTGTAAGATAACTTAAAGAGTAAGAGAGGAGAAATCTAGGGAATTTAGCTGGGGGGTTTAGGAGATCGTGTGGAACACCAAGAGCTGTGTGTGAATCATATAGACGGAGAGAGTAGGAGAGTGAGCTGTTTTACAAAAGTACATAGAGTCCCAATGACACAACTTTCTATACTCAAACATCCTAAAAGAGTGAATTGCATTGCTCTTTTATTGATCGTGAACTAGAGTATTTGCAGGAGGTTTTGCCTTATGCGAGATTCCTAAAGAGTTGAGGATAAACGAGAGAGATTGTAGGAGAAAAACGCTGGGCTTGTGTTGTAAACAAATACAGGACATACTTATATATTTACATACTAAATGACAATAAAATAAAATGGAACAGGTCGTTATATTTGGTTTCTGCATTTCTCAGGGAAATCTTATTACTTAGAAAGCAAAAATCAATTTGTTTTGTCTGGCTTGAGTGGAGAGGCTGTGTACCGTGCCATGGCTCAGACAACCTGTGAGCTCCTATGGCTATCTAAATTTTTGTTCTTAAATTTGGTTTTCTTCTTTCCTTCCCATGCCGCTCCATTGTGATAACCAAGTTACAATTCATATTGCTTCCTATTTTGCTCACCATGAGCGTATATCTGTGAAAAGATCTAGGCTGAAATCATCTCTTCTCCTTATGTTCTATCTCAGCTCGCATGTCATTTTCACCAAGGGCCTAGGGCAATCATCTTAACCATCTTTAGGGAAAGTATTATTCCTGTGCTTGTTCAGTAGCTTGTATGGCTTAGTATGTAGTCAGTGATTTTTGGTTACTAGTTGTAGCTGGTGTGCCCCATACATTCGAATGTCATTTTTATATTTTTATGTTATAATTAATAGAAAAAGTGGTAGAGGCTTTATCGACCTCTAAAACCTTCTCTACAATTTCTCCTCCTCTCTTCTTCTCTTTCTTCTCTCTTTTAATATTTCACATTCATAGACCTACCTAACCCCATTTATTCTGTTACTCCAAGAAGAAAATTAAATCCAAGTTTGTAACTTTTGTCCTTTTAATTTTCGATATCTTATCGAGCAATCTTTTGTCACCTTTGTAGCCATCTAGCTCTTGATATGAACAATCAAAATCACTAACCAGTTTGCATTGTTAAACTCACCAGTAATGACCATACAATCCTTATAGGTTTCCCACTCTGTCTGAATAAATAACAAACTAATTGTTTCCACGAGGTGTTAAAATACTCCTATTTACGCTTGCTAAAATGAAGTAAAAAAAGGAGATGCATCATAACAACTAGTAACATCAAATAATGAAGAATCCATTCATGAAAAATCATATGAACAAAAGCCTCCCACCTCGGCTATATGTTTTTCCAAGGGAAAGTGACAACCATTTAACTAGACCTTCTGAATTTATTTTTTGGAAGTTTTTCCCTCTCATAAAACTACTTTCCATGAAGCCAACAAGAGTATAAAAAAACCATGTCATTTACTACAAGAACCATACCAATCATTTAGTATGTTCAACCCAACAGACTGCTAGGACAAAAATTATTGGCGTGCAAAGATAGGAACAATAGAAGGACATTTGAAATCATCTCCAAACTTAGGACAACATAAGAGTTCTTCCCTACTTCATAAAATAAACAATCCAACAACTCAACTGTAATATCCTGAAAATTTGAGCGTTAAGCAGTGACCTCGGGATCCGTGCCCGACTGGTTGTAGGTTTGACCAAGTGATAGTCAAACAGTAGACTCATGAAGTGATGAACTAATGTGATGTAAATTTGACCTAAGTGTAGTATATGGTGTGAGTTTAAAGTCACGTACACCTATCTCTGGTGTATGTGCTTAACACACAAGTTGGAAAGAGGTTATAAGGGTTTTAATAACCTAAGGGTTCTTTTGCTTTGTTTGGTAAAGAGAGTTAAGAAGAGAGAGAGACCAAAGAGAGAGTGAGAGTTAGGAGTTATTGTGGTTGATTGAAGGAAGAGTTTCAAGCATTAATGTCGGATTCAACACGTGGAGGATCATTGGAGCAAAAGCTGGAACCCTAGCTACTAAACCAACCAATCCATCCTTGTAGAGATTGATTTGAGGTGAGTTTTATTAGAACTAAATGCATAGATGTTCGATGGTTAAATTCAGTCAAGTGTGGTTAAAATCATAGAATTAAATGGATAAAAAGGAAAGAAAAAGAGAAAAGATTTGGAAGAACAGCCCGAAAAGGGGGCTGAGTCTGGCCAAATCGATTAATCGATTTTGAGAATCGATTAATCGATTTTGGTCTAGAAGTTGAAAAAGCAAAAATGCCCGATTTCGATTAATCGATCTGGAAATCGATTTTGAATGTCGATTAATGGATTTGGAAATCGACTAATCGACTGGATACCTCCAGTGGCTGGAGAAATAAGACTTAGGGAAATCGACTAATCGATTTGGGAAATCGATTAATCGATTTGGGAAATCGATTAATCGATTTGGGATTTTGATTAATCGATTTGGGATTGACTAATCGATTTGAGAATCAATTTAACCATTTTGGGGATTTCGATTAATCGATTTTGGATTTCGACTAATCGATTAATCGATTTTGGCAGTTTCACTTGACTTTTTAATTGAACCTTGAGGTTCATGGAGGGTCTAGGACCTTCTCTATTCCATCTTTAGTGATATGTTGCATGTGTTATGGTGTACCATAGGTGGTACGTGTGAGAGCAAGCATAAGGAGCTGTGCGGGACCTTAATGCTTGGACCTTTAGAGACCTGAGGTAGGAAACAACTTGAACATGTACTTTAATTGCAAGAGCATGTATGTAGTGATATAGAAATCAAATTGAAATGTTGTGTGTGTGACCCCAAAAAAGTAAATGAGAATGAGACATCCCCAGGGAATGAGAAAGTAATAAAGGCATCAGTGTGATGCGAGTAACTGAAACTAAGTAAGCTAATGAAAATGAGGCATCCCCAGGGGATGAGAAAGTGATAAAGGCATCAATGTGATGCGAGTAATTTAGACATCCCAGGGATGTAGGTAAGATTGGATAACGACTGATAAGGCCTAACTGATATAAAGTAGCACTTTTATACGGTGAATAACTATATGTAAAGCACATGATATTTTTGTTATTTAAGGTTTGAATAGAATACCCCACCGACGTGGCGGGATACCCACGACTGACTCAGCAGGATATTCGTGACCGGTACGGCGGCCAATCCGTACACAGTAAGCACATCCCAGGGATGTTGAGATGAGATTTAACCCCGTCGCCTATTGAGAAAGGGGCTTGAGTCGTATTCCCAGGGAATACATATGACAACTGTCTATTTAGACGACGATGGAGGGTATTCCATCGGGGCTCGATGCTATATTGCTCGCGGACTACTTAAGTTGAAGATTTAAGTTTTGCTTTAGGCCTAATCAGTGTAATTCATGAACGGTTTGAGAATAAATGAAACATACAAACCACCAGTAAACTTCAAGGCATAATTACCATCTCTTCAACTATTTTTCTAGCAATTGCATAGATACATCATGCTTAGAATATCATGGAATATATGTGAGATTTTAACTTATATGTTCATTGTGTTGTTCCCTATTGAGCTAGGATGTAACTCCTTTAGACTATACGTCGCAGGTCCAGTATTAACAACGGCAGAGGCTTTGGGAGACGTGGATCCGGGTAATTCGGATTAAGTGCTCGGGGAAGAGTTGGAGCCTCCTCCCAAGGACTTCTTTTAGGAGACTTTGCTGAGCACTTTGATAGAGTGAGTTTTGAGAGCTTGTTGTGCGGCTTAGTATGTCAAGCCTTATTTTTGGGAAATGTAATTAAATTAACATAATTCTTTTGGTGAATCAACTGGGATGATCTGTTTATCACCGATGGTTCAGATCGGTTCTCCGTTCATGCTATGGCATGAAAGTAGAACTGTCTTTTAAATTTATACTTAGAATAGTATGTTGGCTTTCGCATTGCTTAGTCATTTGTTATCTCATTTTGTTATTGCTTGTTGTACCAATGTTCCGTACAGACCATGGGGCACGGTCTAAGAGGATCGTGCTGATGGCACGGGTTTCGGGGTGTCGAAATCCGGGCTATCGCATCAACAGTCAGAGCAAAATGCAAGAAAGAAAACATAAGGAATAATGACATCTTTATGATGAACATTAAAGAATAAAGACTACACTATCCCAATTAATATATTTCTATGGACTATAATAACTTCATTGCTGTTACAAGTTTTTAGAGTTAATTGTATCTCATAGATTGAGGGGAAAGATCAGATTGAATGGTCTTTTATGACTTTCTATAATTCTAAGAGTACCGGGGCATCACAAGCATCATTAAGGTTATCAAAGCTTATGAAGCAACTCTTAGCAGCAAAATATCAAATGCCAGCTCGAAGAGTTTGGGGTAAGAGACAGTTCACAGGATCGATGGAATAAGAAACACTTCATAAGCTTGATAACCTTCTGATGACAGCAAGGAGTGAGAGTCAATCTTGTAGTTCTTAAGTTAGTTTTATAGTACATAATTTAACTCAATTATGAATTATTGTTAATTGAAAAATGGTTTATGCTCAGTAGTTCATAGATCCTCATATTCTACAACTACGATGCTTAAAGTTTGAACCACTAGTATGTGTAGATTTAACACATGACATGCTCCTAACTAGGCAAATTAAATAAATACGTAACCAGATTTGTCAAGGAAGCAGCTGGGAGGGGCAAGGCGCTGATGATGAATTGTGAAGGAAGCCAATGATGTAATTCCATGACAAGGGAGTATTTTGGTTTTTCAAATTGCATAAAAAACGGCGTCACAGATTAAATATCACCATAAAAGATGTCAATATCCAATCTAATATATCACTCCAACAAGTTTTGATTTCAACACAAATCTCTTCCTGACAAACATTGGGATTGTGATGCTTTTAAAAGGCTAAAAAGTTGAACGTTTAACAAATGTTACAAATTGAACGGTGGATCTAGCATAATTAAAAAAGTAACTAAAGTATGTGATAGTCATACATGGCAACGAAATAGGATGTGATGCAACTCCAGTTGGGCATTGAGATCCATTGGAAATAGGCAGCAATGGAACTCCAATTGGGCAGTGAGATTCATGAGTAATAGAAGTTGGGATCCTTTGCATGAGGTCGACCTGTTGTGTGAGCAACTTATTGAAAATCGCTATCTGGTGCTTTAACATCAAACTTATATGGTATGCCTTGAAAAATTCTTGATTTTCTTCCTCAAGCCTCTGCCAAACTGAAAAACAAGGAAAGCATGCAACTGTTGACTTAAAACAAGTATTTCGTGTAAGAAATCTTTAATACAAAACACAAGAAAGTTATAAATTAGCACATAAATAATGGGCCAAATCATGGTTCAAAATATCATCAGATATTGAGGCGTACGAGCCGATACACCTCTGTATTGGACGAAAATGATACGATAAGAAGGGATTTATCGTCTCGTCCTTGTATTATCAATATTATCATCCCATAACTTGATGTTATCTTCCGTTTCGTCTGATAACTTCAAATTATTGAAATTATTGAATGATGGCTTCAATAATATGAAATAAGTGGCTGTTTGAGCCACTTAATTCACCTTCAATGTTTCACCTATGTATCCAAACCCCAATAATATGGCTTAATTTATCGGCCGATACATACCAATATCGGTGGAGACCAATATGTATCGAAAAATGGGATTTTGAACAATTGCCAAATATGTAAATCCTGTTAGAACCTCCTTCGGTTGAATGCTTAAACAATTTGTCATGTCCCAATTCATAGTGATTTTATCAGAAATGTCAGAGCTCAATGGTTCACAAATTATGAATCAATGATATGTGGAGTAATAAAAAAATGAAAGGGTTTTGAGTTAAAATTAAAGGAAAATAAATAGGGATTTTCTCTATTTATAATCTTTTCCATAACATCTGGTGTAACTGTGAGATGATAACTTAATTATCATGCAAATGTTCCAGATATTAATCCACTCGGTGTGAAATTTCTCCTTGATCTTCAACCACCAAGCAGTTTATGCCCAAGCCTTCACCTCTCATCATAGAGCAAAAATCCACCTAGAATTAGAAGATCCTATGACCTAGAGGCTATGTATAATTACAACATTAGCTAATGATTAAGATATCTACACTATTGAGTGTTAAGCATTATGCCATGAGAATTGTATTATATTTCTTAAAACATCAATCCCTCATGATCCGACTAGCTATCATGATATCAAGAACCTTAAATTGACACACCCCAAGTTAAATATCATAATGGGATTAGGGATGCAGATTCGGTTAACCGAACAGAACCGAAACTCAGTTTTCGGTTCGGTTCAGCCTGAACCGAAACCAACCAAACAAATCGGCTTTTTTATTTATTTTTTTCAATTTCTGAAACAAAAACCTAACCGAAACTGAAAAAAATTCGGTTTCAGTTTTTTTTGTTTAGTTTTTTAGTTTTTAGTAATTATTAGGTTTGTTTTTTTAATTTTTTTCAGGTTTTTTGGGGTTTAGGGATTTTTTCAGATTTTCTAATCATACCTAATCCGTTTTCAGAATCCGTCACACAAAACTGAAACTGAAATCAGCTCGATTCGGTTCGGTTTCAATTTCGAATCGGTTATAAGTGATTCGGTTTGGCCGGTTTTTCGGTCAGGTTCACGTTTTGGTTTAAATTTGCATCCCTAAATGGGATCTACCACTTATTGAACCTAATGTGAAAATACTGTCCATAAAAGGGTTATTAACTTCCTCAAAAATACAAAATTTAACCCAAACAGCTTCTCACTACACAAAATTCCCAAAAATTAACTTGAGGGGGAGTGTTGGAGATAATATTTATGAAAATTAATCTAAAATGAAAACCGGGGTTGGTAAGCCATGCCTTGTGCCCAGGGCTGGCGATTGGATCTGCGATTGGTCTCGCAATGTCAATTTTCGTCGTCGTTTGATCTGCCATCGTCATGGCTGTGCCGACACCCGATTGTAGGATAAGACCATTGTTTCCGCTGATGAACGAATACCAGTTTCGAGGAGGGAGAAGCAGATTTTTTTGAATGAGTCTCAGTTAAGTGATATCAGCCGGGGATGGCCAATAGCCGCTAAGAAGAACAAACCGGTAATCACGTCCTCCCTTGAGGCTACTGACCACTATTCCCACTTGTTGGATACCAGAGCGGTGACTCCGTGTCCGAATGTGTCACCTCCGAGGGACCCTTCAACTTTGGATGACCCGGCTTGTAGTGGGTCTCTCGGAGTTGATCTCCCACACATCCGCTCTCTCGCCGCTAGTGGGTCTCTCGGAGTTGATCTTCGAGGGACCCTCCGACTTTGGATGACCCGGCTTGTAGTGGGTCTCTCGAAGTTGATCTCCCACACATCTGCTCTCTCAGAGTTGATCTCCCACACATCCGCTCTCTGGGTGGTCATCATTGCAGTCCAAGATTTCCTATCGCTATATTCTATTCATAGATGGATCAATTACAGATGGAGGTACTCTGATAGACCTTCGGCTTCGGCCGTTTCTTCTTCAATGTTCTATGTTTAATCATCATGCTTAAATGTTTATTTATGTTCATCATTATTTTATTGCTTAGAATCCATGCAAGCTAGGATGTTTGATTTACACAACATGAAATAAGTAGGAATCGATAGAGATTACATATTTATGATGTGTTAAGCCTAAACAAGTGAAAAAGCTATTGCATGATCGATTGATTTCCAGTTTTTCTATGAATGTACATTCATGGCATTCATAAAAGTGAAAAAATACGTTTACGACATGACACATGGAAATAAAACATTTCTATAATTATGATAGAATTCCTATGGGCTTATGCTAGAGGAATTAACATGAATAAGAATGACAAGTAATAAAAGTTATGCATCCATGCATTAATGATAAGACTGAAGAGATGGAGAAGGTCTTTAATTTTAAGCTTACTACTTAACTGAAAATAAGTTATGTGAAGGTTAACGTAGATACTAATCGAAGGATCAAAGAAGATTAGGATAATGATTAAGAAAGAAATAACCATGTCCATTATGTATGCCGATTCATAAGCATTAAATGCACAATTAAAAATAGCCACACATGAAATTAGGGTAGAGACTCAAGGCATAATGTTTATTTAGATTTAATGCTATTTTTCAGTTTTATTCTATTGCTTTACTTATTCTTTATGTCACATGTTATATTTCTGTTATTGTTTGATTTTATGAGATGATTTGAGTTATGGACCTTTTCTATTGGTCTCATCATGTCTGGTCCATACCAATTTACTTGGTAAACCGACCCATTGTTTGGGATTCCAAGGAATACAGCTATACATGGAGAGGATAAAGTAGATGCGTCAATGATTGATGGAAATCCAGATTTGAGCGAAGAAGGATTTGAAGTTTAGTTTATAGGTTTTTCTTCATGCATTAGGAAAGATCTTAAGATGTTTATTTCAGATTATTTTTATGAACAAGTTCATGTTAATGATGGATTATGCTTGATTTCAGTTTTATTTAATTTAAGGAGTAAGCATACAATATAGTATAATAGGTTGTTATCTTATAATTTAGTATTGTTCTCATGATAATATATAAAAAAAAAAAAAAAAAAATTATGCGTGCACTTTTAATAGTTATTTTTCCGTTGCGTTTATATGCGGATCTTTATGGAATAATTGATTTATATAAGATCATGGAGATGTGATGTAGTGTGATGTCTCCAAGTGAGCGCATTGATCCGGTGTGTGAAATTGGGGACGTCACAGCGACGAACCCGGGTGGTAGGATTGACGAGTTTGTTTCCTCCGACAGCGGGAGGAGTATTTGGGACGTTGTCATCCGAAGAACCCTCAAGGACAGCGAGGTGGGGAGTTATTTGGATTTGCTAGGCAGGCCCTATGGGCGCAACAGAACCATTTATGGGCTGATAAGAGGATCTGGGCCCTCAACCGAGAGGGGAAGTTCAGCGTCAAAGCGTTATATCGTTGGCTCTCGCGCCGTCCGCTCGTCTGTTTCGAAGGTAAATGGCTGTGGGGTGAACCTGTCCCTTTGAAGATCAGGTTCTTTGTGTGGACGGTGTGCAAGGAAAAAATCCTTACCAGGGACCTGCTGTTTCGGAGGGGTAATGACGTCCCGACTTCCTGTGTCATGTGCTCCGATGGGAGGAGACCGCTGCTCATCTGTTCCTTCATTGCCGAGTGGCTGTTGAGGTGTGGGGTGCCATTCTTAAAGCTTTTGGAATGTCTTGGGCGATGCCCCATTCGCCCCTCTTGCTGGTGCTGAGTTGGGATATGGCGATGGTGAAGGGGAGGGAAGGGGGGATATGGAGGGCGGCGATGTTCGCCGTTTTGTGGAGCTTATGGCGGGAGCGAAATTACAAAACTTTCGAAGGGACCTCCAAACCTGTTGGATTGGTTATTAGGGCGGTCTTGGAGCTGGTACAGTTCTGGGTCGCACGTGGTGGGGTGGGGGAAAGCTGCTGCAATTTCCTTTGGGACCCGGGCTAATGGGGTTTTGCTCACAGAGTGCTGGGGGGTGTGTTGTGCTCGATATCTTTCTTGTTCTGTTTTTTTTGTTTCTGTGAGTCGAGATTGTATTGGGTTTCAGAGCCTTGCTGGCTATTAATATAATCTTTTATTACTGATCAAAAAAAAAAATTCCCAAATTATATTTGCAGGAATATTTAGTATTTTTGGAAATTAAAATTTTTGCTCAAAAGTAGGGAATAACCATAAAATGCCAATGCTCATTAAGAAATCAAATTTTGGCAAAACAAATTTCTCATAAAAAGTTATTTAAAATATAGGGAAATTTGCACTTTCGGCCTTATAAGTTTGCGGATTTGCAGAAACGGCCCTATAGTTTCAATCCTTGCATAACAGGTCAGCTCCAAGCCAAGCCGATTCCACGTTTCCCTCACATATATATATATATATATATATATATATATATATATATATATATATATATATATATATATATATATGTTTCAGCTTATTAGTCATTGCGGTATGTTAGGTATGCCATCTTAAAATAGCTACCGCTAACATACTAGTTTAGTAAAAATAATAATAAAAAATAAAATAAAATAAAAATTTATTCTTTTTTTTTTATAGTTAGCACATGGATCAAAATTTGGTAAAATGCGTGTCGGACGACACGATATCGAGATTGGTATCGAACGATACATTGAATGTATCGTCCGATACCAACCGTCATCGATGTATCGTCCGTCATATCGTTTTTGAGCTCGGACGATACACGACGCAGAATCTGATATTTTGACCCATGGCGGCCGCTATCTTAAGATAGTGGCCGCTAACATACCGCTAACTTAAAAAACAAATTTTTTTTTTTTTTTTTAAATATCGGCCGAATTAAATTTTATTTATTTATTTTTTATTATTATTATTTTTTAAGTTAGCGGCTGCTATCTTAAGATAGCGGCCGCTAACATACCGCAAACTTAAATTTTTTTTTTTTTAATAAGTTAGCGACTGCTAACATACTGCTATCCAATTTTTTTTTTTTATAAGATAGCGGCCACCATGGGTCAAAATACCGGAAATCCGGTACGTATCGTCCTGACCTCCAGGACGATACGTACCGGGTATCGTCCGATACATTCAATGTATCGGCGATACATTGAATGTATCGGTTTGATACATTGAAAAAATTGTTTTTTTTTTTTTAAATCCCAAAAAAATCCCAAAAAATCTGAAAAATTATATTTATTTATTTTGTATTTATTTCAACTATTTTTGCTTTTATTTTTTACATATTTGATGCATTATTTAGATAAATATATAAGTAAGATGCCTATTTTGTAACTTAACCCAAGTCACATGCCTATTTTGTAACTTATTTTTGTCTTAAGATCACATTTTTGACTTAATGTAATAGATCTTCTAACATTATGTTCGATCAGCTGATCACATGCCTATTTTATTAACAATATTTCATAATTTGATCGACGCAGACACGCATAAAGTAAATTACAATATATATTGACAAAAATAAATTATATATTGTCAAAAATAATAGCTATGTTGATAAAAATAAGTTTAATTGTACACAAGGGTCAAAATACCGGTTTTCCGGTACGTATCGTCCGGATCTCTCGGACGATACGTACCGGGTATCGTCCGATACATTCAATGTATCGGCGATACATTGAATGTATCGGTTTGATACATTGAAAAAATCGTTTTTTTTTTTTTAAATCCCAAAAAAATCCCAAAAAATCTGAAAAATTATATTTATTTATTTTGTATTTATTTCAACTATTTTTGCTTTTATTTTTTACATATTTGATGCATTATTTAGATGAATATATAAGTAAGATGCCTATTTTGTAACTTAACCCAAGTCACATGCCTATTTTGTAACTTATTTTTGTCTTAAGATCACATTTTTGACTTAATGTAATAGATCTTCTAACATTATGTTCGATCAGCTGATCACATGCCTATTTTATTAACAATATTTCATAATTTGATCGACGCAGACACGCATAAAGTAAATTACAATATATATTGACAAAAATAAATTATATATTGTCAAAAATAATAGCTATGTTGATAAAAATAAGTTTAATTGTACATGAAAAACTTACTTTAGAGCCACATTGAATTTCGTGGTGGTTCTTGGCCCTCATGATCATCGTCATCATCGGTGCGCGAGCTTTCCGGGCTTTGCCTATAATGTTGCCCATATTGATACCCATGATTAAAACCGAGGCTCAGTAATGCGTAAAAGGCCTGGTCCTCAAAAATCTGACCAACGTAAGTCATATGGCAGAATAGGTTTGTCAGGCGGTAGTATGGGTTACTAGTTGTCAATCTTCAGATTTTGCAAACCGAATCCTCAACCTAGAAGTCATATAACCCATATCCGTATCATCTTGTGGTGGTGGTGGTGGTGGTGTTTGATATGATCCCGACGCTCCTCTTCCTTCAACCCCTCCCATTCTAAATGTAGGAGTGTCGAACTGTGTTAACGGCGTCGTGTCATCGTCCCATGCCGCCATATCTCTATAAGGATCGAGAGTACCACCTTCCTCCCTCCACCACTAATGCCAACATCCCTCCCCCATGATGCCCTCCACCATCATCCTCACCACTCCCATCATCAGATCCAACCACTGAATGACGATTCAATCTTCTTTTCCGCCTCGGTGGTTGGGAAGCCTGCTGCTCCGCTACTCTTTCAGCATTGTCCAGCCATTCAGTGCTCTCACTATCCAAGACTGGCTCTTCTCTCTCTTCGATCCATTCATTCAAAGGGTCATCCTCCTCGAATATATAATCCAACTGGATGGGATCAAAATAATCACCGAAGGTAGAATATGATAGAAGAATTAGTATATGTAAGTAAGACTTCATATAATTAAGGATCTAAGACTTCATGTGGTCCTCTGTATATTCCTGACCCTTAATCGCATGTTGTAGTGGCAGTAGACTAACTTTTCCAATCGGTCCATAGTTAGTCTATTCCTTGTCTTAGTATGAATGAGAGAGAAAGTGCTCCAATTCCGCTCGCAGTTGGACGAGGAACACGTTACATAATACCCTCATTGCTACCCTCCAATATCGGACCATCACCTCCATAATGCATCCACCAATCACGGGTTTGTCGAGTTTAATTTGGGATTGCAACGGGGTCCCAAATGACCCATGTCTCTGAAAACATGTCAATCTATAAAGATGAAACACGAAGGCACATATCAATAAATAGATGATAATATCACATGACATTTGACTTATTACTTATAAGGTATGATACTATGATCACTACATCTCTTATGGCCTTGGTCCGCCAACTCAGTGGAGCATTCTTTGGATTACATTGAGCAAACCGGTATACACTTCATCGTGTCGTCATTTCGAAGCGTCACAGATAATCTTTGGAAGGTCGGATTCAAGTAGTGTGCTACATCAAATATGAGCAATTTCATCAAGATATGAAAATAATGAATAAATAAATAAAAATCACTACATAATTGTGCAACATGTTATACTCGCATGCAAGCATCGGTGAAATTGTGCATCCCACCTCTTGTCGATAATCGCTTGATGATCGTTTATATTTTGTAGGGCATTTGGTTTTATAGCCAATTTTGCCTTATCCATTGACTCATAAACGCACCCCATCGTTGGTTTGTCATCACCATCAACCAATCTCAACACTTGCACCAACGGTAGTGACGGCCATCGTGGTCGACATCTCGCCAAAATCGCTTGTAGATCGTGTCAAGAACTTCAAGGTGCAAGCTAGTCTCTTCGCGTGGGAGTCCTATTTCATGTTGATTCCATTCTTGACTACACCATGCTTTTCAGCTCACGCCTATATCTAGCCAAACTCAGAGGGCTAAGAACCGTGTTGCAAAACGTAATCGCAGGTCCTGAGCAACTCATTGTTCGTGAAGGCTCTCATTAAATACTTTGTCATCACGGTGTAGGAAGTAATCGTTCTTCCCTTTTGAATAGTTGTCTGTGCCTTGCTTCTCTTTCCTAAATCCTCAAGAATGAGGTCCACGCAATGTGCGGCACACGGGGTCCAGTACAGGTGACGTCTCTTCGCCATTAGTTTTAATCCAGCGGCTTTGTAGTTTGCCGCATTGTCTGTTACCACCTGCACAACCCGCTGCTCTCCAACCTCATGAACTACCATATTCATTAGTTTAAAGAGGTAGTCAGCAGTCTTTACGTGTCTAGAAGCATCAACTAATTTCAAAAATCATCCCAAGATCGTCAGAAACCAAAAGTTTATCAAACTTTTCTTTGTGGGACCAGTCCATCCATCGCACATAATTGTGCAACCTCTCTCATCCCATACATCCTCAAAGCTTTGTACATAGGCAGTTATCTCATCGTACTCATTGGTTAGTAAGGGCCCAGATATCTCTTATGGAGAAGGCTTTTTAACTCCTAGACCAACTTCTGCACTTGTATCAATCATGCTTTTGAAGTGCATGAGTCTCACTTTTGACTCGGAATGTGGTTGTATATAAAAACTCGCAATGGATTTTCCAAGCTTCTTCCCCATTTTGTAAGTGAGATTGCACTCAATTTGGTTTGTCGATACATGAATGGGATCCATGGCTATAATCTACCTCTATAGGCGGCTATAATCCCTCCCATTCTTTGACCTCCACGAACCCTCACTCAACATCCTCATCATCCTCAACAACATGTGGCCTATGACTAGATCCACCACCGGTAGCAGGCATGGATGGGCCCCTCAACCTGGACCGAAATCGATAATCGACTTCTTCCTCATCTCGCCGCTGTTGTGCTTCTCTGGCACTCTCTCTCATAGCTCTCGCTATCTGCTCATCCTCATCCTCATCATCCTCATCATCCTCAGGTGCAGCTAATGTAAACTCTGGATCTGGCCTCCTGATTCTCTCATACATTTCCCTATCACGATCGGCTTCAGCTTTTTTCTTTCCCTTTGCTGCTTGTAAACTAGCTCTGATATTTTCTTTTACCTCTCTGGATACACTGGGACACCCTCTTGTCTCTCCCTTTACATGAGCCAGATGCTCCTTTAACCATGTGATACCTCCTCCCAGCAGTTTTTTTCCACAAAGCTTACATTGTATCTGGAGTCTATTACCATCTATTGTTGTATCATATTGCCACGCTGGATCTGTTGAACGTACCATATTTATTTATTTCACCTGCATGAATGAGCAAACGATTGCATTAAAGTAAACATCTAATTTACACTTGAAAATAAAATTTATTTTTTAATTATTGCTATTTTAAAAATATTAGATTATATTTTATTAAATTTATTTGATATTATTCTAATTTTTATAAAATTTAGATTATATTTGAATTTTTATTTTATATTATTCTAATTTTTAAAAGATTAGATTATATTTTACGAAATTTATTTGATATTATTATAATTTTTGAATATTTATTTGATATTATTATAATTTATAAATATTTATTTGATATTATTTTTATTTATGAATATTTATTTGATATTATTATAATTTTTGAAAATTTATTTGAAATTTATTCCATATTATTCTAATATTTTATGGGACATATCCCATAATATTAATTATTTTAATTATATGTGGCGATCACATATAATCAATATGGGTCACATATAATTTAATATGTGACCCATAAATTTAATTATATGTGACCCATATTAATTTTAAGTTTAAATTATATGTGACCCATATTGACCCCATTATTTTATTAATTATATGTGACCCATATTGATTACATGTGACCCTTAATTATAATTATTTATATTATTTTTGACCCATCAATTTAAATATTTTAAATGGGGTCACATATAATTATTTTTGACCCATTATTTATATTATTTTTAATTAATTTAAATATTTTAAATATTTTAAATTATTTTTCCCCTCTTCTTAATTTAAATAATTTATTTAAATATTTTAATTATTTTAAATAATTTAAATAATTTTAAATAATTTAAATTATTTAAATTATTTAAATAATTAATATTATAGGTAAATGATAAAATTTAAAGGTAGATCTACCTTAAATAAGGGTAAATCTACCTTATATAAGTGTAGATCTACCCTTATTTAAGGTAGAACTACCCTTAAATTAGGTAGATCTACACTTATTTAAGGTAGATCTATACTTATTTAAGGTAGATCTACCCTTAAATTAGGTAGATCTACCTTATTTTAGTATTTAAAATGATATAAAACGATGGTAAAATGATAAACACGTACCTTCCACGTTGATCCCGTGATTTTTTGTGCGATTTGGCGCCGATTTAGGGTGCAAATAACCCAAAAATGAGAGAGGAAGAAGGAAGAAGAGAGGAGGAAAATGGGAAAAAAATAAGGGAAACCCGACCCTTTAGTCAGGTCAAAGGGTGGGGCCCACCCGTATTTTGAAATTATCGGACGATAATTTCAAATTATCGTTCGTATCGGAAGATAATTTCATCCTTTTTTTAAATTTTCACTTTTACTCAAATTATCGTTCGATAATTTGAAATTATCGATACGGACGATACGAACGATATTTTGTCCGTATCGGGCGATAATTTGCCTATTTTATACAGGGTACGATACATACCCTATGTATCGTACCGCTGACCTACAAAACCGATACGTATCGTCCGATACGTATCGGTATCGGACAATATTTTGACCCATGGCGGCCACTAACTTAAGATAATGGTCGCTAACATACCGCTAACTTAAAAAAAAATAAATAAATAAAATTAAATATGAGCCGCTATCTTATGATAGCGGGCAATATCTTAAAATATCGGCCGATATCTTATAAAAAAAAAAAATTTTTTTTTTTTTTTTTTTAAAGATATCTGCTTATATTTTAAAATATCGGCCGATAACTTATCATATCGGCCGATATCTTATCATATCGGCCGATAATATTATAATATTGGCCGATAACTTATAATATCGGCCGATATGATAAGTTATCGGCCGATATGATAAGATATCAGCCGATATGATAAGTTATGGGCGATATGATAAGTTATCGGCCGATATCTTTAAAAAATAAAAAAATAAAATTTTTTTTTTTTTTTTTAACAAATTAGCGGCCGCTATCTTAAGATAGTGACTGCTAACTTAAAAAAAAAAAAAAAAAAAAAAATTTATTTTTAATTTTTTATAAGTTAGCCGCTAACATACCGCCAGCTTCAAAAAAAAAAAAAAATTTATTTTTTTATTTTTTTAATAAGTTAGCGGCCGCTAACATACCGCTAACTTAAAAAAAAAAAAAAAAAAAAAAAATTTAAATATCGGCCGCAATCTTAGGATAGCGGGCTATATCTTAAAATATCGACCGCTATCTTAAAATATCGGCTGCTATCTTAGGATATCGGCCGATATCTTATAAAAAAAAAAAAAAAATTTAAATTTTTTTATTTTTTTTTATAAGTTAGCGGTATGTTAGTGGCCACTATACTTATAAATTTATATTTTTTTAAATATCAGCCGCTATCTTAGGATAGCGGGCGATATCTTAAAATATCGGCTGATATCTTATAAAAAAAAATAAAAAAAAGAATTTTTTTTTTATAAGTGACCGCAATCTTAAGATAGCGGTCGCCATCTTAAGATAGCGGTATGTTAGTAGTTTTTTAATTTTTTTTGTTTACTTATGTCTTATGTTCTTATATTTTTGGCAGATCACTAACTAATAAACACAGTAATCTCTTTTTTTTTTTCGTACCCTAAAATCTATCATATGTTAGCGATCGCGATCGTAAAATATCGTCCGTTATCGTAAAATAGCGTCCAAGATAGCGCTTAAAATATCGAGTACCACGACCCGCAATTGTAAGTGAGCGCTACTAAAGTTGGAACTGAAAAAATGGGCAATAAAAAAAATGAAATATATATATAATGAAAAAACAAGTGGATGCTGAAGTAGAAATGGCTTGGCTTGAAGCTGGCCTATTTTGCACAGTTTCAAACTATAGGGCCGTTTTTGCAAATAAGCAAACTTGTAGGGCCAAAAATGCAAATTTCCCTAAAATATAATTGTAAAAAGCATTGAATGATTGATACAATCAATTTTAGAGTTCTATGGCCATCATGTCTTATTTTTTTAATCCAAATTTTTTTTTTTTTTTAATCATGTCTTTCTTAGTTATAAAAAGAAAGGAAGAAGCATCCATAAGAGTGATGTTAGTCAAAGAAAGACACAGACCTAGAAAAGCAAACATCCCAACATATGCAGCTAAACAAACACTGGGCGGAAGCTCGACTGCTTCCCTGATCCCAATCCGTCACCTGAAGGAGGCAAGGAAGTTGCTCATTGATCACCTGTACCTTGTCACCCATCGCTTCCCATTGCTTCTGGATGTTTCTCATAGAGATCTATAACTTGACTTAGTCCTAACCATTCCACAATATTTTTGACGCGGGAAAAACGCTAAAATCCTAATATGCAAATTTGGGATTAACTTTAGAATGAATTGAATAGCGGAAATATTCAAAATCAAGCAACACATAAAATTAATTCAATGAAATTAATAAAACAATTAGATTAATTCATTTTAGTGTCGCATGCGTAAAAATTTCCCGATCTAGAAAAACGGCTCCGACGAGGAACTCGAGATTCGTTCTAGTTTAGGGCATCAATCGACAATCACAATATCGTCTCTTGACTCCTCGGGGATTTTAAATGAAATAAGGCTTAAAATAATGTAATAGAAGGGGAACAATTTGGGATTTTGATTTTATCAACGAAATTAAAGGATAATACCTGACAATAACTAGAGAAAAGACAAAATAAAAGGATAGATTCCAAGGCTTCACACCAAGGATTTTCCGAAGCTTCAAACCACGCCTGTACGTCGGCTTCGCACCAAGTCGCACGAGAAACGATTGCTCACTCCTCAAGGTTTGAAGGATTCACTCTCTCGATCGAAAACTCTTCACAAGCTCTCTAGGGTTTGCACAAAAGCAACTTTCTTTTCATTCAATAAAAACTGCTTAATAAAGCATTTACAATGCCTTTATATCGGCTAAGAAAACCCTATATGACATAAAACTCGCAATAAAAGAATCCTGAAATAATAAAAGACTAAAAAGGTAAAAAGAAAATTTCATTTGACGGAGTCGTCGGCGGCGCGGTCATGACAACCATAGCTATGGCGTGTGTCAGCAAGAATGTTCGTGAACGCTACCGCTATGGCGGGCGTCTTTGTGGCAATGTTCGCGCTATATGTGTCATGTTGTGTGATGTTGTGGCGCCATCACCTTCTTCTGCCTTGCTTTGTGTGATGTCCCCATCAATACTCTCCGGGTGGGAAAAACTCATCTCCGCTGAGTTAGAGAACCCATGGATGGCACTCTTGGCTTGCCTTTCCACTCAGTGAGATACTTCTGATTCTTACCTTCATTGGCATGGAAGCCTGAAAGTTCTATAACCTTCTCATTCGACCCTTTCTCATATTATACAAGTAAGGTACAGGATAGAAACTGGGTAAATGGGTGCGGTTGGGTCGGGTGCTCAATAAGAAATGGATCAAAGGGTAGGGTTGTGGGATCTAGAATAGGTGTAAGATCCGTTACGACAATTATCGGAAACTTGCTCTTGTCTAGAGGAAAATTTAGAGCTCCATCCTTACCCCTTTTCGAGATTGGAAAAGATCCCACATGCTCAGAACCATCAGGACTTAACACAAAACTGTTAGTATCAAATTCATTAAATATATTCAATGTGTTAGTCCAATCATGTGTATTTCCAGTGCTCAAGAAATTCAGATTGTTAATCCCATGCAAACCAGAATGATGACGTGATCCTACCAACTCTAATGACTCACTTGAGATGGACACATTATCAACACCGTCCTTGGCAATGGGAATTGTCCTAATGCAACCTATGGCTCGGACCGGAACCTCAACTTCCTCATCACTTGGAGTGCTACATGGTTCGTACACTTCTTCGGGTATCTCGTTGCTTTCTTTCTCAGTATGCTCCTGAATGAACAAGGTTTGACCCTTACTAAGACATTGGGATGCAAAGTGACCAAAACCTTGACACTTAAAACATTGTTGTGGAGCACGTTTAGAACTCTCGACCATTGGTCCCTTTCCTTTGTCAACTTGAGGAATTATGAATTTTGAAGATTGATTAGAGGCATTGTTTCCCTTTTCGATAGTATTAGATTAATGCTCAAATTTGGTAGACTTAGATCGGCCATGACTGGGGGTGTCGAGATACCGTTCTAATTATTCGACCCTAGAAAAGCATTCCTCGAGATCCATAACGGGATAAGGAATGAGTTTCCTATGTAACTCTGGGCGAAGACCCATTCGGAATCGGGAGAGCGTAACTTTTGTTGGTTCATCGACATCGGCCTGGGTCATCAGGTCTTCAAACCGATCGATGTACTCTGTGACTAGGGAGTCTCCTTGATGCAATGACTGTCATCAATCAAGAATACGTTCATCATATGATACAGGAACGTACTTTTTGTGCAGTTGGACTTTCATTTCAGCCCACGTGGAAATAGCACGAAGACCCTGGATATGCCTACGGCGCTCCACTCCCAACCAATAAAGTCTGGCTTGACCCATAAGCTTGACTTTGGCAAATCTGACCTTGCGGTCTTCGGACATGGCATACCACTCAAAGTAGTTTTCCATGCTGACGACCCATTCGAGAAAGACCTTGGGTTGTCTTTTCTCATCAAAAGTAAGGGCGTCCATTTTCACAGATTTCATGACCTCATCGTCTAGATTGGTTTGGACCTCACGTCGGGGAGGTGCATCTATCCTACAGTCACGGTTGTTGACTCTATTGTGATTCTCAGCGATGAGTTCATTGATCTCTTCGAAACGAGTCTCTAAAGCCTCATGTCGGGCTTGTTGATCAGCGATGTGATCATCCATCCGGGTTTGACTAGCGGTTACCTTAGATGCAAGATCTCTAATCAGGGCCTTTAAGGTACTGGTATCCATGATGGAATTATGCAAGACAAAAATACTAAATTCAAGCGAACCATAAAATCTATGACACGGGCCCTAAACTAAAACTGTGCTCTGATACCAAAACTGACCCGGGACAAACGCTAAAATCCTAATATGCAAATTTGGGATTAACTTTAGAATGAATTGAATAGCGGAAATATTCAAAATCAAGCAACACAAAATTAATTCAATGAAATTAATAAAACAATTAGATTAATTCATTTTAGCGTTGCATGTGTAAAAATTTCTCGATCTAGAAAAACGGCTCCGATGAGGGAACTCGAGATTCGTTCTAGTTTAGGGCATCAATTGACAATCATAATATCGTCTCTTGACTCCTCGGGGATTTTAAATGAAATAAGGCTTAAAATAATGTAATAGAAGAGGAACAATTTGGGATTTTGATTTTATCAACGAAATTAAAGAAGGATAATACCTGACAATAACTAGAGAAAAGACAAAACAAAAGGATAGATTCCAAGACTTCACACCAAGGATTTTCCGAAGCTTCACACCACGGCTGTACGTCGGCTTCGCACCAAGTCGCACGATAAACGATTGCTCACTCCTCAAGGTTTGAAGGATTCACTCCCTCAATTGAAAACTCTTCACAAGCTCTCTAGGATTTGCACAAAAGCAACTCTCTTTTCATTCAATAAAAACTGCTTAATAAAGTGTTTACAATATCTTTATATAGGCTAAGAAAACCCTAAACGACATAAACTCGCAATAAAAGAATCTTAAAATAATAAAAGACTAAAAAGGTAAAAAGAAAATTTCCGTCGTTGGACGAAGTCGTCCACGGTGGCGGCGTGCTGCAACAGCTGTCACGTCGCACTACTATGGCAGCATGCTGCGGCAGTGTTTGCGGCGCGCCGTCACCTTCTTCTGCCTTGCTTTGTGTGATGTCCCCATCAATTTTCTTTTGTGCACTTCACAATCATGGCAGCGCTTCTTATTCCGCGAACTTTTTTTCACTCCTTTCTAGCCAAATGGGCCACATGACAGTTATATGTGCCACTTCCCCCAAAAAATTTACCAAAACCTTGCAAACGATTTCCTTCTCATGCGGCTAACATTTCCGCACAAGACTGACAGGAGCACCAACAGCCACCAAACATCCCAAGCACCCTTCACCAGACTTCTTGGCCAAACCCACATTGAATAAGCAAATGACTAGCATACTCCCTACCCCGATCCCAAATAGCACACCTGTTTCGCACCTCTTTTTATCAACATATCTATGCTTAGGATTCTCTCCCTCACCGCCATCCAGCAGAAAAATAAGATTTCACATTGATTCCCTAACCCAGTCCATGATCGATCCAAAGCTGGCCATCCTCTGTTATCAAAGGCCATGCCTATGCCCCGCTGAGCCGCTTAGTGCATGTCTAGCGCCTAGTGCTGACTGCTTTAGGTGCTAATATAAAAAGTAATTGCTTTTTATTTTGAAGTGGGCATTTGGCGCAAAAAAATGGTCAAACTAGCGCTTTTGAGCAACTTATAAATATAATTTTTTTAAGATAAATAAGAGCTTATATAACTTATAAAATTATTAAATTATATAAGCTATACAAGCTATAACTTATAGCTTTATAGGTACATATGCTTTTTATAAGAAATTTAACCTTTAAAATGAGTATAACTTTATTTCATGAGAACCAAAACAATTAGTTAGATTTATTTATGCATCTTCTCTCGGTTATTCATCTCAACCAAAGTCTCTAAATCTCGTTTGCAAATATACCAAAAACGAAGAAAAAAGAAGACAAATCTCTCTCTCTCTCTCTCTCTCTCTCTCTCTCTCTTATATTGTTGCTCAAGGGTTATACTAGAAGAAAAGACGAGTGATCTGTGAATTAAGGGACACTATTTAGGAAAATATCTTGCAAGTATATTCTCTCAACTTGCAGCTATAATAGAGAATATTTTGGACAAGTAGCATGCATTTTCATCAACTCGTGGAACTCTAGTCACTTTACCCATCCATCAATTGGCGCGCTTTTGTTCACTTAACGTGGTCAAGTACTAAGCGCTGAAATCGTTCATTTGTAAATTGTATGATATTGGTCAAAATTGTGTACCACAATGGTTGTATGGACACTCTTTAGAAGGAAGGTGTGTCCCCACTGGAGTAGTCAACGAATCTTCGGACTCTACACTCGAGAAGTTGTCTATAAGGTGCATAGGCATTTGACCAATTAGGGTACAAGTGCTATGAACTTATGAACTAGTGTTCAATTGGCATGCCAACATATAAATGAGATTCAGCCCAAAGTTCAATCTCTAACCATTTGATCTTTTGATCAGGCAGTAAAAATTGTTTGAATCGTCTAACCTAAATATGGACAAGAGTACGATATATCAGTTCATTATATTAGCTTGTTGACAGTAAATATTATTTTCCTTTGCAATAATTCATGTTAATCATTTGTATGGTACAACAGATCATGTTTTACACAATTTTTAATAAAATCAAACATTACTTTTTCTTGACGCCTAGGTTCGCCTAGGATCCAAGGGGTTCACTGGCTCGAACCAGTGTAACGCTTTTGACAACAATGTGGCCATCTACACAAAAATGAGTAAAGAGAGCTAATCGAGACTCCCCTTTCTTCTCCATATTCCCCAGCTTCGGTTTCGCATACACCTGTTCAGTTCTGTATGCAGATAAGCTAGTCACTCAACTTCAAATTCCTGCAGATTTCTGTGCACCTGAATATCCCAAGACCAACCAGCAAGGTACATCCACAACCAACTCCTGATGCTTATCTAGATTCAAAATGTGACTAAATCTGTCACAAGAGGCTCCCTTCCCACCCAATTTTCCTGCCAAAATCTAATTATATTTCCATCTCCCTGTTCAAGATGGATGCATCCTTCAAACCTATCCTTAATGAACAAATTCCCTTGCACCAGGTTGGCCCTCTTCGATTACTACACTGATTAATACATCAACCGGAGTTGCTGTCCGCATTCTTTGCCCTCAAGGCCTGCACGCAAAATGCTTCTCCTTCATTTCCAAAACACCACAGCCATTTCCCCAACAGTGTAAGATTCATATCTTTAAGCGCCCCACCTCTGGAAAACGGCACATCTCACAATTTATTAGGTAAAATTTCTCGTACTCTCCCTTCCCTTCTCACAAAAAGTTCCCCTCAATTCATTCAAGTCGATCGCTGACAACTGCTGGACACTTGAACAGAAACATGTAGAACACAGGCAGATTCAAGTTTCAACATGGTAGCTTTGATAAGAGTTAGCCTACCCCTAACCAATAACAAGATCTCTTTCCAAACAGACAATCTCTACTCAAATCTTTCTGCAATAGGTTCCCAAAGGGTCCTAGCCGATAGGCCCACATATAACGGCAACCCAAGATATGTGGATGGAAGATAACTCCCTTATCTCCCTCTTTTCCATCCTTACCCCATTTGTGCATATTCACCTTTTGCACCGAACAAACCTCATGGAATCGAAGAGTAGCCTTACCACTCTACATTTCGTCTCTCGACGGCCCACAAAAATGTCACAATGTCATCTGCCTACTAAAGGTGAGAATTTTCAAACTATTTCTAGAGATCTTAAACAAAGGGCTGTCAATGGGTCGGGGAGTCAGGCCAAAATTTTGGATGCCAAAGGAAAAATGATATATGCCCGACAGGACCTGACCCAATGGTGCACCCGACTCAACCGGACCAATTAGATAGTGAGCTCCACCTGATCGGACCCTACCCGACGCTCGACCCCAACCCGAACCTCACCAGGTAAAAATCCTCCATTTTACATATTTCTTATATTTAAAATATCGGGTCGTGTCGCCAGACCAGATTTTTGTCGGACCTGACTGACCCGACGGGTCAAGTTTATGTGCCCGACCCGGTAAAATATCGGATCGGGTTGAGTCGGGTATCAAGTCAACCCGACCCGTTGACAGGACTACTTAAACATCATTAGACTCATCTCCATTTGAAGAAGTTTGTTGAGCACTTCCCCAATTATACTGGAAAGAAAAAGTGATAACGAATTCCCTTAAGCCGCACAAACTCTTTAATATCCCTCTACCGTGCCATTCACCAATACCATGTCGATGAGTAACCTGCCGTCGTCCACTCCCTCCATCTACTTCTGAATCCCAACCTGGCCAACATATAATCTGGAAAGCCCAAGTTAACTCTGTCATCCGGTTTCTCCACATTAACTTTCTAAGTCATTCCCTTTTTGTTCGCTTTGTATCTCCTATCTCTAGCTTCATGCACAAGGACAATGACATCAATAAGCTGCCGAAAAAGCACAGAAGCCCCTTGAAACTGAGTTACAGCCTTTCTTATAGGTTCCATCCGATTCTCAAGGACATTCGCTGAGATTTTATTAAACTACACAGACGACTTATCAGACAAAAATCCCCAATCCCTTCCGCTCCTTCGAAAGTTGATTCATCACCCTTCCCACCAGTCCCCACTCTTGAAACTCCTTAAAAACTCCCAACTCTTCACAAAGAAAACACCCAAAATACAAAAGGAATACTGCAATCTCTTTGTAATGTTTTTTTCATAATTGCTTTATGGATTGGATTGTGGATTATATTATGCACCTATTTTATATGTTAAATATATTATATTTTTACTTTAAATAGGTTAGTATTTTTGGAATTTTTTAATTTTATATATATATATATATATATATATATATATATATATATGTGTGTGTGTGTGTGTGTGTGTGTGTGTGTGTGTATAATCTCCAAATCTTCCCAAATTGAACTGAAACAATCCTTCCCGAAATATTTCTGAAATCAAACTTTATTACTATGCTCTCAGCCTCTCCCCTATTTAAGACTAGTCTCTAGCACTGACCATCAATCAAATTTGAATTCAAATTTGGTTGGTGCTCCCGCAGGCTCCATGCCCGCGGTTGGATTCTCTTGATGGTCCAATTGTCCAAGGACCATTCGATTTGCCCTCTCCCTATCCCTCTAGAGGACCCACAATCCCTGTTCCTCTACAGTGTCAGCAATGCCTCCCTGCAACTGCATCACTTGCTCATAGTTGCCACCCTTCCAAGTCCAACCCCAATCCCCCTCCCCCCCGGCAGGCGTGAAGCACATCCCAATCCTTCTGTGCTACTCCTGGTCCACTACCAACTCCAATTGCTCCAGTAACTTCCCCCACATCCTCCTCCATCTCTCTCCCTGCTTCCCATACTTTCACTACTTTTTTTGTCACAACCCCTACCATCAAAAGACCTCAGCATCACCGTGAACTGTGTCTCTTATGTCGTCTACCTCTCCAGCAATTCTTTTTTTTTTTTTTTGATCGGTGAAGGGAATTCATTCCAGAAAAAACCAGCAAGGAGCTGGAAAAGATACAACCAGAAGGAACAACCAAAGACAAAAACTAGACATAGCAGGAAAAAAGCAGAAAACGCCCATCCTATGTAAGAGCAAACCCCCCCAAAACAAGGAGAGGAGGAGCTCAACATCACAACTCTCCTAAGATTTGCCCCTTACATTTGTCAAGCAAGAGCCAGTGGCACATCAGCTCCTTGATGAGATTGAGGATGATGCCAATCGGACGCCGTTTCCGGCTGAAAACTCGAGCATTCCTTTCCAGCCAAATAGACCAAATCACCGCGTAAGCCCCCACCCTCCAAAAGGCTCCTTGAGGACCCTCCCATCTAAGACCATTCCACGAAATCTGAAACTCAGGCAGCTTCTCCGGGACAACCCATCTGAGGTCGAACGACGTCATGATGACACCCCAAATTTTTTATGCAACCACACAGTGAATAAACAAGTGAGGAATCGATTCCTCCGCCAGGAGGCACATTGGGCATCTATTCCGAATAGATTTGCGCCGATTGATCAGCTGGTCTATCGTCAGAATGCGACCTCTCACCGCTGTCCAGAAGAAAAATCTAACCTTTGGAGCAATTGGAGCCTTCCAGATGAAAGACCACTCCACTCTAATTAGCGGTCTATACGTCAAAGCCCGATAGAAAGACTTGACCGAGAAATCCCCATTCCTGCTGCATAACCAAATCCTCATATCTTGATGGAGGCGGTTCGGGTTGGAGCTATAAAGATCTGCCATCAGCCTCAAGTAATGCTCCGACTCACCCTCTCTAAGATCCCTCCTAGCGGAAACCTCCCACACCGGGGCCTCACCATTGGAAAGGAGGAAATTCGTGACCAAGCCAAACGGAGTCGTGGACACGTTGAAGACAGAAGGAAACATCAAACGGAGAGGGTAAAGGAAAAGCCAAGGGTCTTCCCAAAAGGAGATCCGAGATCCGTTGCCCCAGTTATACCTGATCCATCGGGAAAAATCGGTCCAAACCGAGCTGATCTTTCCACCAAACTGAGACATTCCTCATTCGGTTGACATTGATCCCCCATGCTCCTCGAGCACAACCATATTTCTGCTTTAGGACATGCAGCCACAGCCTATTCTGGTCCAAAATCGAACCAACTCGCCATAACCATTTATCAAGCAGAGCGATATTAGTTCAATGAAGGTTCCGAATACCTAGCCCTCCGAAACATTTCGGAAGTTGACAAAGGTCCCAAGCCACTAAATGATACTTCGTATCCAAGCCTGCACCTTTCCACAAAAAATCTCTCTCAGTTCGCTCAAGGGTATGAATGACCGCCATCGGGCATTTGTAAATCGACATGAAAAAAATCTGAAGGCTAGAAAGAACCGAACTGAGGATCTGCAATCGACCCCCCGAACTGAGGAAATTTCCCCTCCAGGAGGCTAATTTACCTTGGAATCTTTGTATGACAACCTCCCAATATCTGGCCTTCGGCTTGCCGGTACTGAGAGGAAGACCCAAATAGGAGATGGGGAGCGGAGCTGGGACACACCATGCCGTAGTTGCTGAGGCCTCGACAGCCGTCGGCTCCAGATTAATCCCAGATATCGTGGATTTCTGCAAGTTGACCCTGTGACCAGTGACCGCTTCGTAAACCGATAGAGTGTTGGCAAAAGCCGACACTTCTTCTTGATCCGCTTTACCGAAGAAGATCATGTCGCCCGCATATTGAAGGTGGGTTATTGCGAAGCCATTGCTGCCCACCAAAATTCCCGTAATCCGATTGAGAGCATGTGAATTGTTGATGAGAGCCCCTATAGCCTCCCCCACGATATTGAACAGAAGAGGAGATAGGGGATCTCCCTGTCGCAGGCCACGCGTACTTTTGAAATACCCAGCAGGTGAACCATTGATAATCACCGAGAACCAAGGCGACGATATGCACGCTCTCATCCACTTTCTCCAACACTCACCAAAACCAAAGCGCTTCAGCATATAATCAATGCAGTCCCAATTAACCCTATCGTACGCCTTCTCCATTTCAATTTTCCAGGCAAAACCCGGAGAGCGAGCCGATGCAGTCGAGTGAATAGTTTCGTGGGCGATGACCGCCATGTCCAGAAGCTAGCAACCCTGAGCAAAAGCCCCTTGATTCTCTGATATATCAAAACCAGCTTGAGGCGATTAGCATGCACCTTAGCGAGAATTTTGTAGAGGACGTTAATGAAACTTATGGGACGAAAGTCTCGAACGTCTGAAGCACCCTCTATCTTTGGAATCAGAGTAATGAACGTCAAGTTCAAACTTCTACCAATGGCAGCCCTAGAATGAAATTCCTTGAAAAAATCAAGGATATCGAGCTTGATACACAGCCAGAAATAAACATAGAATTCAATGTTGAAGCCGTCAAGGCCTGGGGATTTGTTCTTCCCACATCGCTTAATTGCCTTCAAGATCTCCTCTTCAGAAAACGGTTTCTCCAATCCAGCTCAATGATCCAGACCAAGAGAGGAAGGATAGCCCATCGAGCTGCGGTCTGACCCAACCCTCATCTTGAAATAAAGTGCGGTAAAAGTCCGAAATCTGCGTGTTGATCTGTTCCGGTTCTGAGAATTCCACCCCATTCACCACAACTCTAGTCAAGAGTTTCTTTTTAGCCCTAGCATTTGCAACCATATGAAAGTATTTGGTATTATTGTAGCCAACCTTTAGCCAATGCATTTTGGATTTTTGTTTCCAACTCATCCCTTCCTGCAGACTCCTTTCGCTAAATCTCATCTTGAGATTTAACCTTTCGGCATTTTCAGTATCCGACAGCGCCCTATCCTCTTCCATGGAGTCCAGCTCCTTGAGGCGATCTAGAATGATCGATTTCCACTCATGGGTCATCCCAAACACCTCTCGATTTCATTCCTTGATCCGGAAAGCCGCTGACCCATTAGGATTAGATTCCCTCCACCAAATTGGAACCAGGCCTTTAAATTCCTCATTTAGGAACCATTGATTCTCGAATCTAAAGGGGGTGGGACCTCTGCCTGAAGACCTGCAGTCGAGTAACAAAGGCCGGTGGTCGGAAACCGCCCTGGCGAGACCCTGCAGGGAAGCATTGGCAAACAGCTTCAGGCAGTCGGTAGAGGATAGAAAACAATCCAAGCGGCTAAACGAGGCTTCCTGCTGGAGATTAGACCAAGTAAACCGAGCCCCCTGCATCGGCAGATCAAACAGCGCCCAATCGTTGATGGAAGAATTAAAGTTGGCCATATCTCTCCGATCCGGGAAGCCTCCCGACGATTCTTGAGGGAACCGAACGGCATTAAAATCTCCTCCGACAATCCAAGGAACCTCCCATCTAGCAGCCATTTCGAACCAAAAATCATCTTTTTCGCCAGCATTGGTCGGCCCATAAACGGAAATGAAAGCCCAGCTTTTTCCATTGTCCCTATTAATCAGTTTAATCGAAGCCGAGAAAACGCCGATTTCCTCTTCGACCTTTTAGAATAACAGCGAGTGCCAAGCAAGGAGGATCCCCCCCCCCCCCGACGCCCCGACTGAGTCCACTCCAATCCAATCCCATCTGTTACCTCCCAAAACCGAAGCAACCTTGGGGTTACCGCAAGCTCCCCATTTTGTTTCTTGGAGAGTTATGGCTGCCGGATTTAAACATAAAATCATTTGCTTCACCCCCGATCTTTTCTTCAGGTAACATATGCCCCCTTACGTTCCATGACATAATCTTCATAAGAAACAGGAAAGAACCCGGCCGCAAGGACAAGACTTAATGAAACCCCATTCCTCTCCCATCCAATACCCCATTCCAGTCTATTCAGCTCCCTGGATTTCTATTTTTTCTTATTGGGAGTAGCAGCAGATTTGAATCGTCCCTTCACAATGGATGAAAAGATCTTCCAGAGAGCAGCATCAGATAAAAAAAAAGACATCCCATGTTCCTTCCCAAAGGCAATCAACTCGTCAATGGCCTCAAAATCTGGAACGTTCCCGCCATCGGTGATATTAACTCCACGGGAGAGTTGAGCAGGAGAATCCTGACCCGGTAAGTAGCCAACCCTTCTGCCCTTCTCGTTGCAGTACATTGAACGGAGAGGGAGCACCTCGCCGTAGGAAGAATCAGAGGAATCCGCCGACAAAGTCTCAACAATAATCCACGTGGCTCTTTCAGAGGGAGAAACCGAAGAAGCAAAAGAAGAAGAAGAGGACCCCTCGGCAGGGTAGAATGCTGGTTGTGGAGGAAGGGATGGCAATCTCAGGCCTCAGGTGCTAGAGGAGCAAGGAGGCGGAAAGAGGGAGACTGCGGGTCCTGACCCAGGTCCCAAAGGGCAAGTCTCGATTGCCAACTTCAGGACGGGTCCCCTAACATTAGAGGCCTAGGTAAGCAAACTAGGTCCAGCAAGTAAAGCAACCCGACATATCTCCTTAAAGATCCAATCCCATCGCGTAACGGTCCCAAATGGCCCACGAGGAGACAAGCCTGCTCCGGTCCAAAACAATCCATCCCAGGGCATCTTTGGAAGAAATCGCTCAGATATCCCAAATTCTAGCCAAAACCACCTTTAAAACCATTGGACTGGTTTTTGGACGACCTGACCTTCTTTGAAAAGGTGGTAGTCACATCCCCCCTGCTTCCAGAAGCTACGCAAGTGGAAATGACTTTACGGTCCTTACCCCAGCCGGTGCCATCTGGCAAAGATTCACCACGTGTCACCTCGAAATCCATTGGGTCCCAATCCCGAGAAAAAAGAGCGGGCTTTATACCCAACGAAATAGCCAGCTCGTCTTCCACCTCTTCACCGCCACTGGAACTAGTACCCGAGGGAGGAGCGCTAACCACCGCAGGATCGAGAGATAGAGACAGATCCTCCTCTTTCGAGGACCGTTGTACGGTGCCGGTGAAAGTTGGAGGGAGCTGCATTTCCGGCAAAGGCCGACGAAAAGCATGTGCGTTGTCGAAGGGCAGAGTCTCCACATCTTCCAGCCAGCAATCTACTTCACCCTCCTCCAACTCCACCACAGCAGGAAATAGACGATCATGGCATCCCACCATTCCACTTCCTCTACCGGACGACCCCATCGCCGAGGACGACCCCCGATGGAGAGACGCATACGAGGTCGGGCACCCCTCCGAGGCATGAACTGACACCCCTATGAACCCTTCTTCCCCGTCCCCGAATGGGTGGACCTCCATCGAGACTCCTTGGGTGGAACCACTGAATACATCTATGTCAGGAACCCCGGTCCGCGTAGGTACGTGGTGCGGTTGCTGCGGGAGGACCACCCTTTCCATGAGCTCCACTTCTATGAAGACTCGAAGTTTTTGTCCGTTGAGGCTGATCTTGCAAGATCTGGCGATAGCCTCCCAGTCGCAATGGTGACGACAACACTGGATTTGTTCAAGTTGTCGTAATGTATTGAATGAAGGCTCTTCTGACTCCATCTGTATTGAATGAAGAAATCGACTTTGCATCAAGCACCCTTTCTACCATGAGTATGAAATATTACAGTATCCCATTAACCACCGTGTTGCCCCATCTTAGCATAAACCCCCAATAATTCATGATAATAAAGATCTTGGCGAACCTCGTCTCCTTGATGTTAGAGTTTCTTCTATCGATGCCCAGATATATCCGGCATCGATTGCCAATTCTACTGAGAACCTCAATCGTCCAGGTGTGTAGCAAAAAAGGCCATTCATTCGCATGCAAAAGCCTCTATTCTCTTTGAACGCAATAATCATGACGTCAACCCTCAATGGTGTAAATACAGCTCGTTCCACAAAATGTGTCGTTCCCTTTGTTACCGTCTCGTCAGCAGTTTCCTCTTCTCGAACGTGAAGCAAAATTAGACAATAGTCATTGTTTTGTAGCTTATTATAGATATTTTGGAGCACAGTTCCTGACCCCACTCCTTTTAAGCCCACCCTTGTATATTCTCAAACTTTGGAATCGCCATAGAAAAGCTCTCAACAACTATTGATTTTTGAAAGAAACGTTGTTTGCGTTGGTGAATAACATCAATGCATGCAGAAACTATTACGATCAAAAATCAATTCTCCATGATGAACCTTAAAGAAGTGGAAATTGGGCAGGTGACAATGATCTGGGCTTTCAACTACTAGAGATGAAAGCAACAAGTATCACGCCATAAGATCCTGTGGTCGTTGGTAACACTGTAGTTAGGAGAATCACAGTTGTAGGGTTTTAAGATGCTTGGAAAGAAGATAGAGAGAACAAAGGGAGAGTCTCTCACATATATACTAATACTCCCCACATTATTCCATATATATAGAAAAGTGGGAGTTTGTTTGCATATAAGAAACACATATGGTATTGATCCAACGTTCCTCAAGCACACCCTCTAGAGGTCCACTAATGACCCCACAATCAAAAGATTAACAATCTATTAGCATAGTAGTTGTTTCACATAAAAATTGAAGCATCATGAATTATATCAATAACCCTATGTTGAGAACCCAACGGTGGAATCGTTACACCAACCTAAGCCCTTTGAGGTATCAACTTCACGACTTCGATACCGAAAGAGGAAGTGGAAGAGAACCCAAATTCGTGTCGACCACTGGGTTTCCTTCCCTCTAATCATAGCCAAAGTTGTTTGTGGGGTGGGGTTGGGGGGGGGGGGGGGGGGGCATGTCCAAGGCCACACATTTTCCACATCTTTTGGCAATTACTTCCAAAAGACCGGTGTAGACAAAAATTGTGTTAATAAAAAAAAAAATTAAAAAAAGAAAGAAAGAAGAGGAAGAGATAACCCACACAGGTGACCCACGCAGACCCACCTGCATGGGTCCCACTCTCCATCTCTCTCTTCTATTCTCCCTCTAACTCTCATCTTTCTTTCTCTTTCTCTGGCGTCCTTGACCCACGCGAGGCCACCCGCATGGGTCACACTCTTTTATCCTTGACCTAGGCGAGGCCACTTGCATAGGTCTCATACTCTTTCATCTTTGACCTAGGCGGGACCACTTGCATGGGTCTCACACATCCTTGACCTAGGTGAGGCCACTTGCATGAGTCTCACACCCTCTCTAGTATGACCCATGCAAGTCTCTTGCGTGGGTCTACCTTAAAATAATAAGAGGTTGTTTCTTCGCAACCGATCTTCCAATGAATTTTGTTCTCAAAATTTATCACGGACACCCAAAAATGACAAACAACACAAATCTATAGGGTCCCTTGGGTATAATCCCATGTCCCTCAAATTTCATTGGTTTAAGGATCGCGTAGGTGACAACTATCATCACATGCGCAAAAACAACTGTCATTCTCACCAATCCACGTGGCGCTTGAGACCTACACAACCTTTTTTCACCGTAGATTTGACTAAGATGTATAGAGACCGTCAAATGATAACCGCTACGTTGAAGCCTATAAATAGCAAGCCCCTTGGGTATAATCCCCTTGGGTAAACATGACAAACAACACAAATCTATATGGGTCCCATGGGTATAATCCCACGCCCCTCAAATTTCATTGGTTTGAGGGTCGCATAGGTGACAACTATCATCACCTGGGTAAAAACTATTGGAGATGTTATTTCTATTGTATGGGTGTGTAGTAAGTAACTTTGGGTGTGTGTGTAGTTAAGTGAATTTTAAGTTGTACAATTCATTTAACTCGGGAACCATGTAATACGCGAATATGCTAAGATGATATAAATAGTATTTTGCAATGGGATTTGAGACACTTGACTCAACCCTAATTTCTCCAAGCTTCTTCTGCTTCTTCCTCTACCAAACCCGAAGCTGACCCTAATCAAATTAACTTAGTATCAGAGTGGCTACGATCGACGAGATCTGATTGCTGGCATCATCATCAATAGGCTGATGTCAGCGCTGACATCACACTGACGTCAATAGTCGCCAAAAAGTGGCCAGAATCGGCCCAAGTTCGAGGGTTTTGATTGGATTCATATCCTGATCATTTTTCTCTTCTGTGACATTTGGATTTGAAGGCCGGAAGTAAGACTTCCACGATTGCCTTCTTCCCACACCGTCAGTTGCAGAAACTCTAGGTTTTTGTCATAGCAAAATTGCAGCCTAGAAATATGATGTAAGACATCGAAACCATCTTCAAACTTGATTTCGACACCTTAGCTGCATTTAAAGTTGAAGAATTGAGGATCTACATCGCCGGAGACCTCCTAATGTTGCTCGAAACTTTCCAAACCCACCAGAACACTTTGTAGACTCACCGGAATGCCTATTTCGAATCAGATCTATGAGATAAACCTTATACATTGAGTTTTTGAATGTGTTTTTTATCTAGATTTCATCTATTGGCTTACCATTTCGACTACCAGCATGAGTTATTTGTTGAGATTTGGCATGATTGTGGTGTTATGTGCTTATTAAATTAGTGAAGTTGTAGAACCACTATTTGGAAGCTGTGGGTCTTCTATTTTTTAATTGTTTTGATCTCGGTATCTCTTAATCATGGATCAGAATAAATCTGGAATCGTTGGTGGGGGAGACATTTCTCATAACTTACAAATTACTACGAAGAAATTGAATGGGGCCAATTATCTTTCGTGGTCACGGTATGCTGCTATATACTTAAGGATGAAAAAAAAATTGGGTTACATTTACGGGACTATCCCAAAACCCAAAGAAGATGATCTTAAGTATGTTCATTGGGAAAGTGACAATCTAACTATCATGACATGACTGCTACACTCAATGCAACCAGACATCAGTGATTCTTTTATGTATGCCAGTGATGTTATGCAATTATAGGAGGCTGTCAGGGATGCATTCTCGCAGAAACAAACCTCGCAAAAATGTTTCAAGTTAGTGACAAAATTAGCACTATGAAGCAAGGTGATAAGACTATTGGAGAGTATTACACTCAAATGAGGAGTTTGTGGGATGAACTAGTCCAGTATCAAGAAGAAAAACTGTGCAGCTCGTGTGCCAGCAAGGCTAGTAAAAATACTGAAAAGAGGAGTGTTTAACTTCCTAAAAGGGGTTAGACTTGAATATAAGAATGTTAAATCAAACATTCTAGGCAAAGAGGAGTGTCCTCCACTTGGTATCGTGTATGCCCTCCTTCAGTATGAGGAGAGCATGCAACAGTTTATGCATATTCCTGGTAGTGACGTATGTTAGAGATTTGCCCTACCATCCTTCACTTCTTTTGATCGTGGAGGTCATGGGGGCCTCTCACGTGAAGAAAGAGAAAAATTATTATGTTCTCATTGTGGCAAGAAGGGTCATACCAGAGAAAGATGATGGAAATTATATGGGAAACTGAAATTCCTTCTAGGTCGTGCATTCCAGTCCTCCACTAAGGAAATTTCTAATCCAGTTGGTGGTCAAAGTATCTCTATTGCTTCAGCTCCATCTGATTTCCAGAGTTTACAGAGAGAGCTTCAGAATCTCTAGGGCCACCTTCAGCGCATGACAGTAACACAGGGACAGGTACCTTCCTCCCACATAGCTGAGTCAAGTACCTATGGGTCTGCACATGTGACATCCTCCTCTCAGTCCCCATAGATCATCAATTCTGGGGCTATGGATCACATGTCTAGTATGACAAATTTATTTTCATCGGTATCTAGTCTTTCTGATTCTATTCATATTCGCATTGTTGATGGATCCCTTGTTCCTGTAAAGGGCAACGGGAGTGTTCAATTACACAACTTGTCTCTTGACTCTACTCTTTTGATTCAATTATGAACCTTGTCTCTTGACTCTACTCTTTTGATTCAATTATGAACCTTGTCTCTTGACTCTACTCTTTTTATTCTTAACATGTTTATGAATCTATTATCTGTCAGTAAAATTACCAATTCCTTACATTGTAGTGTGACATTCTTTCCGTCATATTGTGTTTTTCAGAACCTGTAATCGGGGAAGATCCTTGGTCATGGTACTGAAGAGAAGGAATTCTACCTCTTTCAAGATTTACGTGGTGCATCTCCTCCTGCAGCTATAGTGATTTTTGTTGATGAAGCAAGATTGTGGCATTCCCGCTATGGCCATCTTCATATTAGTCGTTTGAAAAAAATTTATGGATTTGATAGTAGTTTGCTTAATTGTGAAACTTGTCAGTTCTCTAAACATGTTCGCAATTTTTACCCCTCTAGTGGTAGTAAATGTGTTATTCCTTTTGAAGTTATTCACTCTGATGTGTGGGGGCCTTCCCCTGTTACTGCTTTGAATGATTATTGTTATTTTGTTACTTTTATTGATGACTGTACTAGACTCACTATGCTCTTTCTTATGCGCACCAAAGACGAAGTTGCCTCTATTTTTCCTATGTTTCACAAACTAGTTAGCACACAAATTTATGGGCATGTTTAGGTTCTTCGATCAGATAATGGTGGGGAATATTCCTCACGTTCTCCAGTCTTATCATCACTCTCATAGAATTGTGTGACAAACTACTTGTCCTTATACCCCCAACAGAACTACTGAGAGGAAAAATAGGAATCTTCTTGAGCTTGGATCTCTGTTGTTTGATATGAAGGTTCCTAAACATATCTGGGGTGACGTTGTCCTCACCGCTGCCTACCTCATCAATCGAATGCCTACACCTATTCTGGAAGGGCATTCTCCCTTCCAACTTGGGTCTCTTCATCAACCTCTGTTCTTAGTGCCACCACGTATCTTTGGTTCCCTGTGTTTTACACATATCCCCAATATTCAGTGAAGTAAACTTGATCCCAAGGCTACCAAGTGTATTTTTATTGGGTATCCCTCTTCTCATAAAGGATACAAGTGCTTTGACCCTCTCACTCGTCGTGTGATAGTCACCATGGATGCCACATTATTTTAGGGCACTCCTTTTTCCAAACCTCCGAGTCCTCTTTAGGGGGAGAAACAACTTAACAATAAAGAGTACTCTGAAAAGTTTAGAGCTTTACCTATGGGAGATGATGAAGATTGTGAAGAAGTGGATGATGAAGTTGTTGAGCCAAGAGTCAAACCACAGAAAAGCGAACAACCCACCTTTGATAAATATGGAAAGGGAAAGATGTATGTGCGAAGGAACAAGAAAAGCATCGTTGAAGCCACTGCGCATGAGAATGTAGATGAGTCACCTTCTCAGAATATCGACCAGGATCCCTTACCCGAAGAGGGTCCTCTTGTTTCTGATCTTCATCTATCCTAGATCGTATACTCGTCATCCCATCAGTATGTGTCATATCACAATCTCTCATCATCTCATTATGATTTTATTTGTTCTCTTTATTCTACCACCCTTCCTTCTACTGTTTCTAATGCCTTATTGCAGCCAAAATGAAAGGATGCTATGATTCAAGTGATGAAAGCTCTGGAACAAAATCAAACTTGGGAAGTTGTTGAACTCCCAGAAGGAAAGAGAGTTGTTGGTTACAAATGGGTGTATACAGTTAAATATAGGCCTGATGGTACTGTTGAAAGATATAAAGTAAGGCTTATAGCAAAGGAGTACACTAAAAAACAAGGAGTTGATTATCAGGACACCTTTGCACCTATAGCCAAGTCCAACACAATTAGAGGATTGTTATCTCTGGCTGCCCACAAAGATTGGCCACTCTCTCAACTTGACGTGAAGAATGCATCTCTTCATGGTGATCTCAACGAAGAAGTCTACATGGACCTTCCTCCTGGATTTGTAAAAGAAGGGGAGAAGGGAACAGTGTGTAGATTAAAGAAATTTATCTATGGATTAAAACAATCCCCAAGGGCTTGGTTTCGAAATTTTAGTGATGCTATTATGAGATTCGGATACCGAAGAAGTCACTATGATCATACTCTGTTTGTAAAAAGGAAAATCAAGACTGCCATACTAGTTTATGTTGATGATATCATCATTACTGGTGATGATAGTCATGAGATTCTTAAACTGAAGGAGTATTTGAGCAGTGTTTGAAATTAAAGTGGTGAAATCTAAGAAATGCATCTCATTATCACAGCGGAAGTATACCATAGACCTCCTTCATGATAGGGGTTTTTAGGGTGTAAGCCAGCTGTGACCCCTATTGAACAAAATCACCGATTAAATGGTGAAGAAGGTGATCTTCTCAAGGATTCACGTACCTATCAAAGATTAGTTGGTAAACTGATTTATCTAATCATGACCCGTCCGGACATTGCTAATGCAATAAGTGTGGTGAGTCAATATATGCACTCACCAAGGATAGTACATTTGGAGGTTGTTCACAGGATCCTGAGGTATTTGAAAGAAAGTCCTGGCAAAGGGCTTCTCTATAAAAATCGTGGTCATTTGGATGTAGAGATACTTACTGATGTCGATTGGGTCGGGTCTCTGGATGCTAGGAGATCAACTACCAGATATTGCACCTTCTTGGGGGGTAATTTGGTCACATGAAAATCTAAGAAGCAACATGTAGTATCAAACTCCAATGCCGAGGGGGAGTACCGCGCCATGTCCTAAGGTGCGAGAGAAGGCATGTGACTTAGATTCATCTTGTCAGACTTGGAGTTGTTGTGTCTTCTCCAATTATCTTGTATGGTGACAATGAAGTCGCCCATCATATTACAGAGAACCCTATCTTTCAAGAAAGAAGAAAACACATTGAGGTGGACTGTCACTATATTCGCGAGAAGGTCGAGTTCAAAGAAATCAGTATTCCTCAAGTTAGAACTGAGAATCAACTTGCCGACATTTTGAGTAAAGGTGTTGGTGGCAAGAGACTTTATGACATCTCCTTCAAGTTGGGTATGATCGACATCTATACTCCAACTTGAGGGGGAGTGTTGGAGATGTTATTTCTTTTGTATGGGTGTGTAGTAAGTAACTTTGGGTGTGTGTAGTTAAGTGAATTTTAAGTTGTACAATTCACTTAATTCAGGAACCATGTAATACATGAATATGCTAAGATGATATAAATAGTATTTTGCATTGGGATTTGAGACACTTGACTCAACCCTAATTTCTCCAAGCTTCTTCTTCTTCTTCCTCTACCAAACCCCAAGCTGACCCTAATCAAATTAACTAAAACAACTGTCATTCTCAGCAATCCGCGTGACGCTTGAGACCTATGCAGCCTTTTTTTCACCATAGATATGACTAAGATGTATAGAGACTGTCAAATGATAACCGCTATGTTGAAGCCTATAAATAGCAAGCCCCTTCTCATTTGCGAAGATTCAAAACTTTGACCTCGAAGTTCTGCGAGAATTCTGCTTCTTCTTCTTCCTCTACCAAACCCCAAGCTGACCCTAATCAAATTAACTAAAACAACTGTCATTCTCAGCAATCCGCGTGACGCTTGAGACCTATGCAGCCTTTTTTTCACCATAGATATGACTAAGATGTATAGAGACTGTCAAATGATAACCGCTATGTTGAAGCCTATAAATAGCAAGCCCCTTCTCATTTGCGAAGATTCAAAACTTTGACCTCGAAGTTCTGCGAGAATTCTGTCAAGATACATTGCCTAACGTATCCCTCTTCATTCTTCTCTCCTCTCCGACACTTAGATTATGTGGGCCCATGTCTAAGTCTTCTCAATTTGGGTCGCACTTAGGTTATGTGGGTCTATTCCGGACCCATGCCTAAGAACCTCATTAAGGTGGGTTGCACTTTGGCAATTCGGGTTATAACACCCATGCTTAAAGCCCCTTATAAGTGAGGATTGCGATTATCAATCGCAAGTGGATCATTCGTGTATTGAGGGTTGCAACTACGAATCAAGAAGCTTAAAGCAAACATGGTCACCATCATGACATAAGAGATACTACGTCATATCAATCATAGATCATGCAACCGTGATTAAGTCATCGAATTGACCCATCGCGATCATATTCTAAATATTGGAGTTTCCCTTACGATTTGGGTTTTCACTTGCTTAAATTAAAGGTTTGGACCTTAACATTGAAATAGGGTAAGAGATTTTGACATGATCCGATGGTCAACTTTTCATGCTCAAATTTAACGTTGACTTTGTCACAGGTTGACCAAATCATAAGATTATGGCCAAACTTAATGTTGACTTTGTCATACGTTGACCAAATCACAAGATTATGGTCAAATTTAATGTTGACTTTGTCATAAGTTGACCAAATCATAAGATTATAGTCAAAATTAATGATTGACTTGTTGATTTTTCAAAAGTTGATCATACTATGAGACCGTAACGTGATCCAACAGTGGAGTTATTATGAGTTAAACCAAATCATAAGGGTTTGGTCAAATCTAATGGTTGACTTTTTTACTTTTCATAAATTGACCATATCATGAGGCCGTAACACGTTCCTACAGTGAATTTATTGTAAATTGGACCAATCACAAGGTTTCGGCCAAATCCAATAGTCAAATTTTCATAAATCAACCAAATCATAGGATTATGGTTCAATCTAACGGTGAAACCGTCTCGAAATGGCCAAATCATGAGATTGTGGCCCAATCCAATGATGGATGTCATATATTGACCAAATTATGACATAACGGCTCATCGAATTCTAAGAAATTTGATAATACTTGACCAATGACCAGGTACTACAATTAAAAATACTAATACTTCTGACGATCAGCCATCAAAGATATGGATCTAGTATTTGAATCCGTCTTTGATACAAGAACCAAAATTTGCTCTAATGTTCATCCACGAGGTCCTCGCTCCAATAATGACTCGTGCCTATCGATCTGATGGGTCCGGCTTTCAAAGGAGGGGGTCTTTCATCCGTCGTCCACTATTCCACATCTCTCGAATCTTTGATGAAGACAGTATGCTACGGATCTATCTTGTGTCAGATTGACGATGTCGATGAAGATTTAGACGTATGATTTATTTTATTCATTTCAGAGATGTAATTATTTTACTTTTGTTAAGTAACTTTTAATCAGAGGTAATCAATTTTTTATGTAATTAACGGGGAATCGACTACGATACCCAGAAGTGTAAAGTCCGTCATTTTCAAAGCACAAATGTTTATATGAGGTGGAACTGTAAACTGTTCCAGCCATAATATAATGAAAGTATTAGATCCAATCTGTTTTCTCTCAAACTATAAAATTCTTGAAATCTGTAACCATTGTACCCTGTGCATTAGACCAAGGTCTTTTTACTGAAAACCAAGTGGTTGGTCTTGTTTGGCTTCGATTGGATTACTTGTCTTGTTGGGGAAATATGTTTCGCATTAAAACCATACGGGAATCTAACCAGGGGAATTCTCCCCCCTATAACCCCACGGAGGTGAATCAGAGCTGGAAAGGAAGTCCTCGCCCCAGAGGGGCAACGCTCGTTCAATCAATACTGTTGGATGATTGGTTATCTCTCTTTTTCTTAGATCAAGAGTCCTAAGGTTGTAAAACTGATGTCTGTATACGTAGTTATTGAGACTTGGGGGTACAAGTATTGCCTTAAAAAGTAAGTTTTCCTTAAAATGAGATCCAAAAGGGAATAGTTGAAGAGACCTTAAAACTGAAGAATTATCATTCCCTCGATCCAGTGTGGCTATAATAAAGAATGAAGATATGAGTAAATAAATAATTTCCTTTTAAAAAAAGTAAAGAATTAAGTCTAAAACTTATGGATCCATTATACTCATAAATCAGAAGTAATACTTATAGCAGTGATACAAGAATGAACGAGCAATAAACAAGAACTAGAATTACCAAGTCCAGTAAAATCAGGCTCAATTTTAGCTTGAACCAGAAGAGTCTCCGTAGCTTCTTTCTGATTCATATATAGCTGAAGACATCTTTCTATTAGATTTTGGACCTGAGATCAGACACATACAAAAAAAAAGAGACACAAGACACAATTTAATGGAAATAGTAAAAGAAAGATTTTTCTACATGAAACCTAAATGGAACATTATAACTGCATTTTAGCCAAGAATATTCCGAAATACGAAAATCGCAAAGCATAAAGGTAAAATACAACCGTAAAAAATGTTTACATAAATGTAGGGCATAATTTTGCTAGAGTGACACTACAATACATCAAAGAAGCGTCAACACAACTTTTCCATTACTAAAAGCCTAACAGTGATAAAGAAAGAAGAAAAACTTACGAGATAATGTAAAAGAAGTACATTACGTCTGTTATAGAAACAATTAGAGCATTCACAGACTATGAGAATTTTTAATTTAGAAGATAAGAAATTTAATCTACCGATTTCCCCAATGTCCTTGGAAATCTCATTGCAGTAACATGCTATAGGAAGCCGCTGACACGGAGTATCATATATGAGTTGTGGATTTGCACAAGTTCAGGTTTATAATTATAATTTTATATATATATATATAGAGAGAGAGAGAGAGAGAGAGAGTGAAGGGGATATGCATTCAGACGCAGCCCTAGAGGGCTGCACCCTCATGCCACATGGCATGTGATACTGAAAACAACACCCATTATGGTTTGTCCAGCCACGTGGCATGCGTGTTTAAAAAAAAATTAATTCCTTTAACTTTTTTGGTCCTGATTACATGGGTCAAAGATGACACCCAAAAACTTGGTGCATTGAATTTGGGCACTTTGACGACATTTTTAACAGTGGATATGCATCGGATCATGCCCAAACATTTTGTATGGCCCCTAATCGATCTTGTTCAAGTGGTCATGGCACCCGATCGTAGTAATGGGTGCCACAAGGTGCCCAACTGGACTGATGCAGAGGTTAGGTCTGCACTCAGACGCACATACTCCGGCCTCATATATATACAGTGGCGGAGCCACGTTGTCCAATGGGGGGTCCAGGGATCTCCTGTCGCTAATTGTTTTCTTTTAAAGTTTTTTAAGGTGCATCTTTTTAGCCGCAAGATCTTTTAAGAAGGACCCCCATCCTAAAACTTCTTAAGATATTTTAAAAACTTTCCTTTTTGTTCGCAAAATTAATTAATTATTAACCGATTCCCAAAATTTTCTCTCTTCCTAACATCCCAAAAGACACACTCTCTCTCTCTTCCTAAAATCTCAAACGACACCCTCTCTCTCTCTTCCTAAAATCTCTCTCTCTCTCCAATCTCAAACGACTCTCTCTTCCTAAAAGGGATCCCCCATCAGAAAAATCCTGGCTCCGCCACTGTATATATATATATATATATATATATATATATATTAGAGAAAGAGAGAGAGAGAGAGAGAGGAATAGGTATATATGTAGGAAATGGTATGCGTCCACCCCTGGTGCACACTCATCATGCACCCGAGTTGCAAATGGAGCTCCACAAGGCAGACAAGACACTGTTTGGTTATATGTTGACTCCATGTGGTACTCAAAACATATTTTTGATCCCAACACATCAAACCCTTTTGATGTGTTGGGATTGGATATTTTCCCCAGTGTTGAGGCCCTCAAGCGTGTACCGTTGAGGTTAGGGGTTCAAATCCAGTGTTACCTAGACACGAGGCATGGGTGCCAAGTGTCAAGGTGTCAATAGATGTTTAGCATGCAAATTTCTAAAGATTCCAATACGGCGGCACAGCCTAAAGAAAAATAAATGGGGCATATATAGAAAAAAAAAATTGGACGGAAACATATATATATATATATATATATGTAATAAAAAGATATCTTAGAGAGCTAATTGAGATATGTAATGAAAAGATATATAATATATGTCATGAACCTAAATAAAAGTATACTAAATTATAAAAAATCGTTTTCAACGACTCACCTTTTATTCAATAGTTACTAAACTTTACTCAATTGTTTTTTAAACAAAGTTCATTTTATCGTTGCCAAAAGGATGAGCATTTTGATGGTATTATGTGATATATTAATACATGTCTAGAAGTTTCATGCCGCTTGAGGAGTGTCCAAGTGCCACCAAGTGTCGGTATGACAAAAATCTAAAAAGTAGAAGTGCCAAGGTAACATAGTTCAAATCCCATGCTTACCTGGAAAAAAAAAGGTTCCATGTGTGGGAATGTGTGGTGTGTTTGTTTGGGTTCTTTTCCTTATTGGTATGCAGGGTGTATATCTGGTGTGCTTGTAGCATTATTATACTTACTAGTAAAGCTAGTGAAACGCATTCTCTAGCTAAGCTTTACTCTCTCTCTCTCTCTCTCTCTCTCTCTCTCTCTCTCTCTCTCTCTCTCTCTCTCTCTCTCTAGCCCGAGACTTAAACCCAAATATCTTAAACTATGCTAAAGTGATAGTGACATCGATCCATACAAAGTGTATAAGAAGCGCAAAAAGAAATTTAAAGCATTGAGGCTTTTTAAGGTACTTTGGAAGGGCCATGAAAACTGATATGCACGTGCATCACGCGAGAAGACCCCATTACAAGAAGGCATGCATGTGGGAAAACAAGGGACAGATGAAAGAAAGAAAGAAGCAACCGAAATTATACTTTTTGATCAAATTCGATCAATTGAGGATCGATCGAATTCGACCAAGATCGTGCGAGACTTTCGTTAGAGTCAAACTTGTGGACAAAATTTCGACTTATTTGCTTTGTTTAGGTTTATGACTTTCTATTTGTGGTTTACTTTAAGATTAGTTTCCTTATTTGAGATATTTAGGGGTCAGGCACAAATATGTGATATGTGATCATTATTTTCGTCACTTTTAGTGCAGTTATTGGAAAAGTGGTCATAACTCTTTCAGTACATGTCGGAATTCCGCGATTCTTGTCTTGTGAGAAAGCTACTTCAATAAGTTTTCAAACAAGACTAATTTCGCATCAATCGGACATTGTTTGACCCTTCAAAAGTGGTTGTGTAATTAAAAAAAAAATGAATTAGTGGTGAAATTAAATATGACTGTTAGATTAGAAAGTTTTAATGGTTAGTTTAGGGGTTTTAATTTTAGTAGTTTTCTTAGGGTTTCTTTTCTTTATAAATACATTGTGATCTCTTTTGAGAAAATAGAAAATGATTAATGAAATTTATGAGTTTTGCTTTGTGCAAATTCTAGAGAACTTGAGATGAGTTTTCATTAGAAAAGTGATTCTTCTTTTGAGTGAGGTTTGGTGTGAGGCCAATTATCTTCCTTGGAGTGATTCCTTGGATCTTCTATCTTTTGCGTTTATCTTTTCTTATTATCAGGTAATTTATCTAGTTTGTTTCTTCTATAAAAACTCATACAACACAATTTTCTCTTCTCTCAGATATTATTGCTGGGATTTTGTTTTCTAATTCCCAACCCTAATTCGTGAATTCCCTTTGAACAATTTAAACCCTTCAAGCCTTAAATTATTCAAATCCTACCAAGGAGTCAAAGGACAACATCGATATTGTCGCTTGGTGTCCTGAACTAGATCAAAACTAGAGTCTATCTTTAGACCTATTTTCTAGATCGGGAAAATAAATATGCTAACGAATGCTGAATCTAATCAAGTAAATTTCCCTAATAAAGTTATTAAATATTTTATGTGTTTTGGGATTAATTTCTATATCTCCGCTGCTTGATTTAATCTCAAATTTTGATTTCAAAAATTCCATAAGTAGGGTTTTAGCGTTTGTCATGCATCAACCATATACATTTCGATTTGGTATCAAAGTCAAATCCCTCTTGCTAGTAGGGATGTTAATGGGTCGGGTCATGCTTAGCCTTTGCCCAGCACTACGTCGGGCAACATGTAATCAACCTATCCCGGCCGTAAGCAAGGTTGGGTCGAGCCGGGTTGCGAGCCATTTAATATTTTTTATAATTTATTTTATTCATAATCTCTAAGCAATTGCCAACACAGAAAAGAGTAGAAAAGTCAGAGAGAGAATGGGAGAAAAAAGAATACTAGAGATGGTTTTACCGAGTGCGTAGCCTTTTTAAGGTTTCTAACCCTTTCAGTTAGTTTATATAGGCTAAGACACGAATGGTCTGTTTGCATAAACCCATAGGATAATGGTGGATTTGGATTTATGAATCACAAGGATTCCTATGGTTTATGAGCTTGTAGAAATCCACAACATTCCTTTATTTTCCACTGTTTGGATAGCCTGGTAAAGTGTGTGAAAATGGCTGAAAAAGATGACAACAGATGAAGTTGGTGGTGTTTGGATGGTGGGTCATATGGTGGTTGAAGGCTGGTTGCACACCTAAAGTCAGATTTTAATGGACGAAAGAGAGATATTAACGTCCATTCTATTTTCTAAAGGGCTTGTAAAATAAACTACGAGGGTCCCCCATGGAAAATTTCTTTCAAAAATATAAGAGGTTGGGATTCTATTTTCTGAGCCTTATTTTCAATCCAGACAATGGAAAGGTGCAGAATTGAAAATCCGACCTTTATTTTTTCGCTGATTTCCCTAAATCCAAACAGACCGCAAGTGTAAGTGGCTAACTGAGGGTGTTTTACTAAAATACCCTCAGATTAATCTGCTGAATAGTAAAATCTGAGGGAATTTAGTAATCCAATTATATAAATCATATCTATATTAACACTATTAACAATAAATTATACACAAAAATGTATATAAAAATAGGCAACTCAGGCAGGGTTACAGACCATCTGGCCTAACACGACCCGGTCTAGACCGAACTACTAGCACCGAGCTCCGCCATATGTATTGGGCTGGGCTAAGCGACTCAAAGAACACAGGATTTTCGGGCCAGCCGAGAAAATTGATAGCTATACTCACTAGGAGTTGATTGCTGTTGACGTCATCTCAACTTTGCTGACGTCAACATGGTCGAAGGATTGACCTCAGAATCAACTAAAATTTATAGGGTTATGATCAGATTTCAGAGGTGAATGTTTTTTTAATAAATAGATTGCAGTGTAATTCTGCCTTTTTACTGTGTTTTTGAATTTCTGAAATCTGTAGCTCACGATTTTTTGAGCCAACAATCACTATAATATTAAGTATCAATAGAAGAGTGGCATGGTTTAGATCTGTTTGACCTATAGATATAATATCTGGTGCTTTTTTGTTGAGTTGATTCCTTTTTCACAGGATTCGATAGAGTTTTCTGTTGGCGGCATGGTGCCCCCTGTTTCACAATTTTCGAGATTCCATATCCTGTGCTGCATTTCAATCCATCTGGTATGAAAGGGATGCATCAATTTTTGAGTACCATACCTTCTCGATTTGACGGCAGCTCATTGGAGTTGTATCAAGCTCTGTGTGATGTTTTTGAGGTTGCTCCAGAGGCACATATGAAGCACTTCGACATGATCTTGACTTTGGCTTAGCTTCTTCTTTGTATATCAGTTTGGTTGGATTTCTTACGACATTATTTGGATTTGCGGGTTGGGTTAGGTTAGAAGAGCGACTGTATGGCTGTTGAAATTTCTTGTGCCTTATCGGTTCTATAATGTTGTATGACCAAGAGGTGGGTCTGAAGAAGTAATTTCTACTATGTTCAATTCTTTTCTTCTGATGAAATTTAGTGAAGTAACTTTTTTTTGTCTAGTTGAAATTTCTTGTGCCTTACGGTTTCTATAATGTCGTATGACCAAGAGATGGGGCTGAAGAAGTAATTTCTACTATGTTCTATTCTTTTCTTTTGATGAAATTTAGTGAAGTAACTTTTTTTGTCTTGGAGCATTTGCAGATTTGAGCTGGTCGAAGCTGGTTTAAGCCTCTTTATTGGTGGTTTGGGCTCTTGTTTCTCTTATCAGTATGGATTGCCAACATCGAATTCATGGTCGGTATAGATCACTCCTCTAGTATGAATGGGCATGATTATGATTGCATTAATGGTCGTTGTTCTTGGTGTGTACGGAGACTTCATATTAAGTTGGAATGGTGTGCTTATGTGAGTGGCTGTCTTAGTATTAGTGTCGTGTCAATATCATTGTAAAGAAGTATAAAGATTAATGAATAAGTGGATGAGAACCATCTAATGCATAACTCTATTTTTTCCGATCTTCTTCAAGCTAACCCCAATTCCATTTTACCGCCATCAATTTAATTTGGTATTAGAGCAACGATCCTAAAAATTATTTTTGAGTGCTGACGTCATCCTTTTCTGCACTGCAAATCAGTGTGTCAACTGATTGACCTGTGATAGTGATTTTTCCAACGAGGTTTTGATCGGAATCTACATCCAACCAACTTTAAACCCTCATGGTTTGAAGCCCGGGTCAAGAGATTCGATGGTGTTTGTGTGTTAAAACCCTAATCTCGTGTGGATCACAGATCTTGAGGTTGAGGAACATCGTTTGTCAAACCAAGGCAAGGGTGGTCCGGCATACCCTACAAGGTAAGATCTGTGATCCTTTTTTCAGTTTCAGTGAAGATTGGGGCTGCTTAATGGAATTTGTAGATTTAGCGTTTTTTGGTCTGTGATGGTTGACCAATTAAATCACCATGATCAATCGTGAAGATGCCAACTTCTGGTCTGCTTAGTAGACAGCATGAGATAATTTGACAGTCGACTGTCACCATTTTATGGTTGACCGTAACGGAATTGACGGTTGTCCGTCACCATCTCAAGGTCGACCGTAAAGGAGAAAACATTAATGGTGAGTTTACCAACGTAACTCATGGCCATGTTGGTGCCATTAAGAGGTCATATGCTCAGTGTGTGAACTGCAATAGGTCGTGTGACCTGCAGTGTGTATTCAAGAGGCTCTGTGATGCCATTTTTTACTTGTAGTGCATCTAAACAAACAATGTTGCTCTGTTCCGTTGTGCATAGCACTGTATTCAGTGGTGTTAGCCCGTGAGGTGGACTATTCCCTTTTTCAAAACAATAAACATTGCGTTTCGATTAAGTATTGAAGGAGCCATATTTGATTTTTGTTGGAGTTTTTTATAATGGATGAATTCGGAGTGGTAATTAGCGATGGATCTGCAATGATGAAAGAATTAAGAACATGTATGGCTTCAATCTATTAATCACGAAGAGGTATTTTTTATGTGCAGTCCCATGTTGCAGAGACAAGGATGGTTGAATAACGTTCTTCCCATTTTCATAGTGTTATTTTTTATGTGCAGTCCCTCCACCAATCTTCTATCCCGACCTATGATCCGAAAACACGCTATGAAAATGGGAAGAACGTTACAGAATAGTGAGTGCATCGGTAACCTTACAGACATTAAACTAATTGAAAATTTGGATACATAGAAAGTAGATGACTACTGTTACTACAAAGTAGGATTAGCCCCTATCCATGTACTCTAGATTGAGTGCCATCAACAAGGATAAAACAGAATAAACACTAGATTATGAAATGAAGAAATAACACTAAGTTAGCAATCATATAATCAGAAGTGCTTGAACTGACAAAGGTAGCATGAGATGGGGAAGGGACATTGGGATAAGGCTACTGGCTATGGAACAGTTTTATACTTTCGTCATGGAATAGTGTAAGATGATCTCCTACAGTAGGTGAAGCAGATTAAGTCATCCAGAATAGAATCCGTGTAAGAATGATTAGCCCAAACGAACTTCCCAAGACTACCTAAACAAGTGTCAGCAGAACTATCAAAAAGACTGCAGTGAGAACACTTAAGCTATCCATGTCTTCTGCAACTTCTCCCTAAATCTTAGCCACCATTGCACCCAAGGCTACAGATTTAGCTCCTCCCACATCCCAACCAACAGTGAATAATACTCACTAAGAGTCTTATCTTCGATTTTGAGTGTGATAATTTCCACAAATAACTGATAAACACAAGAAATACTCCTCCCTAAGAAATATATCACGAAAAGTAATATCCCTCCGGTGGATAACCACAAAGGATTATGGATGTGTTCTCGGGCAACATAAGTTATCATGTCCTAATGTTGAGTCTTGGATGTGAAATAGAATTCTGGGTCCATGGTCTTCTTTCGATAGTTGGCCATCGGCATCATTAGCATTGAGAAGTCCTAACCTTAGTCAAACCAACGAATTCCTTGGAAATCGGATTCTATCTTCCTTGGGTCAAACCTAATCCTTTGGGGATCGGGTTTTAACTTTAGTGATTCGAACCAGGTTCGGCATCACATGGAGTTTTATCTAGAATAACTGGTCATTATTTACATAGTTTGGGCCTTATCCCATTATGACCCATTAAAGTCGCTGCGTGATTAGGTCTTCACCGATCATAATGGGATGTTTTACTTGGGTGATCCTCGACCTTGCGCGTTATCAGATCAAACTTGACCACTTTTCTAAAGGAATTTCCTATCTCGAGGTTAAGGTCCAAACATTTGATTTAAGAGATTGATGGCCTGAACCGCGAGGGAACCTCCAATGGTGAGGGAGGTTGATCGTGAATTCGTGACTCGGGTTGGACCCGTAATTACTTTCAGGGGAATTTTCTAGCCCAGCGTAAACATTAGAACCCTTAACTTAAGGGATCGATGGCCCAAGCCATGAGGGAAACTCCTTAAGGTCACGTGGAGGCATGGTCCTCTCGTAAGAGAATTAACTCATGAGGGGAAAACCGTAAAAATCTAGGCCTGTTCTTCGTAAGAGAAGGGTTTGACCATGAAATATAAGGGGTTTCAGCTCGAATTCGTAAATGCAGATTGAATATAGAAGGGTTTAGGAATGGTTGTCAAGACCCGAGAAAAGAAAAGGGAAAGAAAGAGAAGGAAGAGAGACTCTGGATGGGATTCATGTAGATGATGTGGGCCTCAAGAGGAGAAAGAAAGAAAAAGGAAGAAAGAGAGAAAGGGGAGAGAGGGACCCAGGGTCCTGTGTGGGTCACTCATGAGAGGGAAAGAAGGAGAATGAAAGAAAGAAGATGAGAGAGAAGGGACCCACGCAGGGGGTCCGGCGTGTGTCATGAGAGATAAAGGGCTAAGATAGAGAGAAGAGAAAGAACATGAGAGACAGCCATGCAGGGGTCACCCTGTGTGGGTCATGAGAGAGAATGAGAGGGAAGGAAAAGAGAAAAAGAAGAGAGAGAGATGGATAAAGTGGGACCCACACCTGGGTCAACCTGCGTGGGTGGAAGAGAAAGAGAGAGAAAAAGAAAGAGAAAGAAGGATAGTGTGGGACCCACATAGGAGTGCGTGGGTGGAAGAGAGAAAGAAAGAGGAAAAAAGGGAGAGAGGTAGAGATAGAGAAAGATTGGGCCCCACGCAGGCCCACCTGTGTAGGTCTTGGAAAGCATGTGAAGGGAACCCACGATGAGTCAACCTACGTGGGTTTACTTCTACTTTAAGTAGAAGTCCCCTTCAATTATCAACACGGCCCCCACTTTTCTTTATTTTTCATCTTAACAATTTCTCTTCGAGCATTAGAACAAGAACTTCTCGGGATTTGAAATTCTAAATATTCGTGTCAATAGATGCCTCTTTGATTTTTATTGAACAATTTTCTTATTTTCTCTTATTTTTTGTTATACTTTAGAGATCGATAAAAATTGATAAAAAAAAAAAAATTTGATCGGTAAAAGCGATTGTATTAAAAACCAACAAGATGCTGAAAAGCTTACACCGACACAAAAAAACAAACAAGAATACAAAGAGACAAGCCACTCCTAAGACCCAGTAAGCCAGGGATAATGACGCAGGACGAGGTCGCACGCTAACCCTAAAAAAGCATAATCCCACATGGAAGGGGGTTTAGGGTCTTAAACATTTCATTAAAATAAAATAAAAAGAAGAATAAGATAGGAGATCTCCGGATTCGCTCTAGAGAGGCTTGTCGGCTTCGCACTAACGGGTTTCCAAGGCTTCCCACCAAGGTTGTACGTCGGCTTCGCACCAAGTCATACGAGAAACGATTGCTCACTCCTCAAGTTTTGAAAGAATCACTCCTTCGATCGAAAACTCATCTGAAGTTTTTCTAGGGTTTGCACAAAAGCAAGCTCTCAAATTTTCATTAAAACTGTCTATTACAAAGCTATAAAGACCTTATATAGTAGGTCATAAAACAAAAGAAAACCCTAAAACAATTAAATAATAAAAGACAAGTTTAATCCTGAAACTTAAATTCGAAATTGAAAATTAAAATTACTCTATGCGATTTCGATCGATCGAAATTCAATCGATCAATCGAAAGTGGTACTTGATCGATCGAAATTAAATCGATCGATCGAAAGTGGTACTCGATCGATCGAAATGTGTACTCCATCGATCGAAATTAAATCGATCGATCGACTGAGACACGCCGCGAATTTTTGCTTCAAGGCCGTTTGAAAGCCCATTCATGGGTCCACTTCTTCCTTGCTGATTTTCTTCGATCAGCTCGGCTACGATCCAAACATGCGGATCTAAATTCCCCGTCTTTCTCCTCGACTTTGAAAAAGTTCAACCTCGAACTTTGGCCGACATCGATAAGCGTTATCAAGTATGCTTGTTCCCCATGGATCTTGAACATTTGAATGGTCTCGGACTCGATAGGGACGATCACAGATGCCTGTGCTTCAATGATTGCGGGTTCAGTAGGGCCTATCATGAATGCTTGGACTTCAACAATCTTGGGCTCTTCGACGGTTTCAAGATCTGCCACGGTCACAGCAACTGGTATGGACTCTTCAACCGAACGTTGTTCCGGCACAAGATCAAGGCGGATAACTGGATCTGCGTGAACAACGGGCGCCATCGGTTCTTCCATAGGCATGGAAGTACTTTGATTTACTATAGGTTCGGTATCTTCCACCGATACTGGGACGACCACAGGTTTGGGTAGAGGAACTTCAACTCGTAGAGATTTTCTCACCGGTACGGCTATGGGGACGAAATCTCTCGCCTCCGATCTTAAAGCGTGAATCACGTCTAATACATCTTCAGATAGATTGTGAATAAAATCTTTGATAATTACTGCGCTGATATTCTCACGCCATTCAACCACGATCCGACGCGATCTTAGTAACTCGCAATAAACGCTATTAAGAAGCGCCTTATGCTTGAATATGGAACCGTGCTGCTCAGATGATCTACCTTTCTCTTCGCGCCAAAGTGTTTTTACCCTCGCCATCTTTTGGCGCACGATTAGAATGTTCCATCATTCCACGAACGCTCTCATGGAAACCATGTAATTGTTCAAATCACGAAGGACTTTGAGAACTGGGTCTTTACTCATGATTCGCTGATCCATTCCCCAAGGATTCGAACCGCTCTGAAACCAAATTGACGCAGGACGAGGTCGCACGCTAACCCTAAAATAGCATAATCCCGCGTGGAAGGAGGTTTAGGGTCTTAAACCTTTCATTAAAATAAAATAAAAAGAAGAATAATATAGGAGATCTCAGTTAAGCCAGAGAGGCTTGTAAACCGCATCAGCGGTTTCAAGGCTTCCCACCAAGATCGACGGCCGCACAAGTCATATGAGAAACGATTGCTCACTCCTCAGGTTTTGAAAGAATCACTCTTTCGATCAAAAACCCATCTCATGTTTTTCTAGGGTTTGCACAAAAGCCAGCTCTCAATTTTTTATTATTCAAAACTGTCTATTACAAAGCTATAAAGACCTTATATAGTAATTCATAAAACAAAAGAAAACCCTAAAACAATTAAATAATAAAAGACAAGTTTAACCCTGAAACTTAAATTCGAAATTGAAATTAAAATTCCTCTCGAAAGTGGCACTCGATCGATCGAAATTAAATCGATCGATCAAAAGTGGTACTCGATCGATCGAAAGTGGTACTCAATCGATCAAAATGTGTACTGGATCGATCAACTGAGGCACGCCGCAAATCTTTAATTCAGGGCCGCTTGAAAGCCCATTCATGGGTCCACTTCTTCCTTGCTGATTTTCTTCAATCGACTCGGCCACGATCCAAACATGCAGATCTAAATTCCCCATCAGATAAACAACTCAAAACTAACTCGGATCCCAGGGCCCAGACTGAACCCCGTCGACATCCCGACAGTTGGATACCCACATAGATATACAGTCCCTAACAGTCTTGATGACCATCCCCACTGGACGCGTATTTTTAGCGAAAATTCTAGCATTCCTTTCAAGCCATAAATTCCAACAGACCACGAAGAACACCACCTTCCAGTAGTCACGAAACTGATTCTCAAACCTGACCAAATTCCAAGTTAAGAGTTGTTCCTTGTCAGATATTAGAAATTTGACCTTCATATTGCATTGAGTTTCAACCCACTTGTGGTAGATGGGGAAGATAGCCCGAACCTCACCTTTATTTTCATAAGAAGCAAGGTGGTATAACGGGTAGAATCATCAATAAAAGGTACAAAGTAATAATACCCTTGAACAGAAACCACTGGGCAAGGCCCCACACACATCCGAGGGAACAATTTTAAAAAGATTCTCGCATTTTCCTTTGGAACTTGGATAAACTGATTGAAAATGTTTTGATAGTTGACAAGTTTCACAATGAAAACATTTGTGATCTACGGAATTAAACAAGTGAGGAAATAAGATATACAAACGTGGAAGGGGGGAGATGTCCGAGTCATCGATGCCATAGTTGAGCACTCTCCAAGGATGTAGTACTGGTGGCAGCAACTCCATATGAACTTTGGATCTTCAAAAATGTAGAGACCCCTCTCCTCACCCCCATGGCCAAATGTCTTTGTATTGCTTGGAGGGGGTACATTGAAGGTTTTGTGTATAACAGTTGTTTGATACATTGTTTGTTGTAGACTATTGTTGCTTGGGTGAGGTTTCTCACAAATGAAAGCAGTCACCAGCATAGTTATGCTTACATAGAGAGAGTATCGAAATCTTGTGCACGTGCCGCGAGTTCCTACACTCCACCCATCTTGCAAAGACAGTTATTCTTGGGTCTGTGTGTCAAAATCTCAGCCAATCCCGGTACATACCGGTATAAACCAGCTCTGGTACGATACATTCGTTAGGACTTGCCCACCCAATGTATCGCCCGGTATGGCCAATGTACATGTCGTACCGCGCGATACATTGAACGTTTCAAATGTATCGTACATTACATTCAAATGTTTTTTTAAGCCCCCTTTTTCTACTAAAAAGGGACCCGTGAGCCTTTTCTTTTCTTCTCTTCTTTAGTGCTTCTCTCTCCTCATTGAATCTTCTCACTGCTTGTCTTCTCTTCTCTTCTTTCCCCTCCAGTAGCTAAGAATGCCTTCGTAAAAACATAAAAAAATTAGGTAAAAAGCTCAAAAATATAAAAACAAATAGGTACATACCTTAAAAAATTGAAAATATTTTAAATAAATAATTTACATTTGATTATTTTTTTATATTTTTTATTTTTTTTTAAAATACCGCTGATACATTGACTCAATGTATCGGCCAGTATGTATCGTTCAAGACCCTGAAAGATGCGTCCCAATAATCCGAGATTCTGACCCATGGTTTGGTCTGCTCAGCCACAGACCACATGACTACTATGATTTATTCCATCACTCCCATGACTCTACCTTGTCATATCAGAGTCGCAGATGGGTCCTCGTCCCTGTACAGAGACAAGGAAATGTTCAGATTGGTGGTTTATCTCTCACATCTACACTCCATATTCCTCGGATGTCACTTAACCTTCTTTCTGTCAGCAGATTCACTAAAAGTATGAACTATAGCATAACCTTCTCTCATTCCCCATTGTGTGTTTCAAGACTTCACTACAACCCCAGACCTTGTAGGCCAACTGACAGTGTAGAAAGAGGTGCACAACAGTCTCTTCATATTGGTGACACATAACACATAAATTGTTCATCACCATACCCCGACGGATGAGCTGATCAATAGTAAGCACTTTCCCTTTGATTAATGCCCAATAAAAAAATTTAACCTTAGGAGGGATCCCCGTATTCCACAAAAAAGCTCCTTGGAATTTGATAAGAGGACGACTTGTGAGCATCCGATAATAGGTTTGCACGCTAAAACTGCCATCTTTGCTAGCAGCCCATGTCCGCTGGTCTTGACATTGCACAAAATTGATAATTTTTATAACAGTGCTTCCTTCAGAAAGACTGCAGAACCAAATCATGATTGTCCTCTCTACGGCAGATCATGTAACATCTGATCGTTGGAATTGAGTTCAAAGCTCATCAGACGGCCCGATTTGGATTCCACAAAATTCGATCAGAATTTGGGGCAGGCACTACGTATGAAATGGATCGGATGGCCCAGATAGTATTTTCTAAAATTCAACTAAAATACATAAGTTTAATTTTGATCGGGCATCGGGTTAAAAGCTCATCGAATGCCCCATTTAATTTCATAAAATTCGGTTAGGCTATCTAACCAAAATTTGGAACATGTACCGGGCTTGAAACCAATCGGAATACCCAGAAAATATTTTTTTTAATTCAGCTAAAATATATAGGTCGAATTTTGATCGAACATCGGGTTAAAAACTCATCAGTTGGCCCAATTTAAGTCGATAAAATTTTATTGGGCTATCCAACCCGAATTTGCAACAGAGTATCGGATAGTGTTCTTAAAATTGTCGGGCGATGGGGGATGTTGAAAATCGAAAATGGCTTGAAGCGCCCATGATCGTGACGCTATGTATATATATAATTATATTTTTTTTTTATTTCATCATAAATGTATATATTTTAATAGCAATGCTTCTTCTTTGGCAGCCTTGTTGTCAGAGAAGAAGAAGAGAGAAAAAAAGAAAAAAGAAGAAAAAGAAAAAACTAAGGAAGAAGAAGAAGAAGAAAAAAACTGAGGAAGAAGTAAAATAAAAAACCTGAGGAAGAAGAACAAGAAAAAAAAAACCTGAGGAAGAAGAAGAAAAACAGAGGAAGAAGAAAAAAAAAACTTGACGAAGAACAAGAAAAACAGAGAGAAAAAAAAAAAAAAAAATTATCTGTCGCTGGAGGGTTGTCGTCAGGGAGCCGTTGCCAGAGAACCGCAACCGCTTGAGGAGTGGAAAGGAGTTTTAGGGTTCTATCGGGGTCCACAAATCCTAACTACGGAGTGTAAACGCAATTGGGTCGTCGCGGGTCGCTTGAGTGGGAACCAAAGTTGCTCAAGCAACTTAGACCAAAGAAATCACCCTTAGAATAATGCACAGGTCGATTGAGCGGGAATCAAAGTCACTCGAGTGACTTAAAAAAAAAATTGGGGATTGGGGCGGGGCGGGTGCCCCAAATCCGGTCCTCCCATCCGGAGCAGAGCACGAACACTTGGGAGGAGCCCAGCGACCACCGAGGCGACTTTCAGAACCGTGGTATTGGATCTGAAACTAATCGGATTACCCAAATAATATTTTCTAAAATTCAACTAGAATATATAAGTTGAATTTAGATCGAGATAAATATTTTAGTTGAATTTTAAAAAATAATATCCGGGTAATCCGATTGGTTTCAGACCTAGTAACCGTCTCAAAATCTAATGGATAACCTATCCGAATTTTGTCAAATTTAATTAGTCCATTCGATGAGTATTTAACTCAATGCTCGATCAAAGTTCAACTTATATATTTTATTTAAATTTTAGATAATATAATTTGGATAATCCGATTAATGAATTTTATGGAATTAAATTGAACCAACCGATGAGTTTTTTAACCCGATGTCTGCTCAAAATTCAACTTATATATTTTAGATGAATTTTACAAATTATTATTTGGCCATCCGATCAATTTCATGCCGAGCACCCATCCCAAATTTTGATTGAATAGCTGATCGAATTTTATGGAATCCAAATTGGGCCATCTAATGGGCTTTGAACTCAATCCCAATGGTCGGATGATACGTGATCTCTCCGTATAGAGGACGATCATGATTTGGTGATGCATAGTCTTCCCGTAAGAAGTACAGTTATAAGAATTATCCATTTTTATCAATCTCTAAAATATACCCAAAAACAGTGAGAAAAAGTTGGATAAAAATCGAGGCACATGTTGAAACAAATTTTAAAAATTCCAACTCCCGCGAAATTCTTTTTCTTCTAGTTTCAGAGATCGCAGAGAGAATTTGTTAAGATGAAAAATAAAAAAAAGTGGGGGTCGTACTTATAATTGAAGGGGACTTCTTCTACTTAGTAGGAGAAGTAAGACCCACGCAACTTGACCCCTATGTGGATCCCCTTCAAATGCTCTCTGAGACCCACGCAGGTGGCCCTGAGTGGGTCCTAATCTTTCTCTCCTTTTTTTCTCTATGTTCCACCCACGCAGGTTGACCCCTAAGTGAGTCCCACTCTATCCTTCTTTCTCACTTTTTTTCTTTTTCTTTCTCTCTTTCTCTCTTGCAGGTTGACCCCTACGTGGGTCTCACTATCCCTCTTTCTCTCTCTTCTTTTTCTTTCTTTTTCTCTCTATTTCTCTCTTCCACCCATGCAGGTTGAACCCTACATGGGTCCCATTCGATCCATCTCTCTTACTTTCTATCTCATGACCCACGCACGGTGACCACTGCATGGGTCTCTATCTCTCTCATCTTCTTTCTCACTCTCCTTTCTCTCTCATGACCAACACAGGGCCCCCTACATGGTTCCTTTTCTCTCTCATCTTATTTCCCTTCTCTCTTTCATTCTCCTTCTTTCTCTCTCATGATCCACACAAGACCACTGTGTGGGTCCCTTTCTCTCTCTTCTTTTCTCCCTCTCTTCATTTTACTCTCTCTCTCCTCTTGAGACCCATGACTAATCCCCTTATATATTTGGGTTGCATTTAGGATATGATGGATCTTAACACACATCCCTAAACCCTTATATATTCGGGTTGCACTTAGGAATTCGGGTCTTGACATCCATACCTAAACCCTCGTATATTCAGGCTACATTTACGAATTCGAGCCGAAACTGACAGGGACGCCACATATATGAACATCGGATTTGGACCGCACCGGTTCTATCGGCGTCGGAAGAAGCATAGAGGAAGCCCGAGTACCGTAGCCTCAGAGGAGGAACAGACACAAACCGTGAGGAGAACAACGCTGCACGCGAGGGGAACGGCGCTGCCCTCGCGGGAGCGAGCACTTAAACTCGCTCAAGCGATGATAAATCTCGCACGAGCAAGCTCGTAAGATGGGATTTCATGCGAAAACTTCCTTTTTGTGTTTTATTAGTATTAGAACTCTTTATTTCGAACTTAATTATTGGTGGCCTATATATAGAGGCTTGTAAAGACTTTTAATTAGTTGATTGATTATTTGAATGCTTTGAATAATGGGTTTGGTGAGATGGGTTTGGTGTGAGGCCAAGGGAGTGATTCCCAAAAGCCATTGTTATCTTCTCTATTCTATTTGCTCCTTTCGATTTATGTTTGCTTCTCTAAACCATAGCCTAATTGTTTCCTTTCAAATCCAAAACCCTAAACCTGTTTTGAAGCCCTAAACCACCCAAAGCCAATACCCTTTCCAAAACCATAAAGCAATCTAAAAGCCATAAGCCTTTTACAAACCCTAATTCCCTTTTACAATCCAATTTGGAATCCGTGAATCTACATCGAACCGCAGACGAGCGCCTAATCGTGGAAAAGCTAGAGTCCTATCTCTAGGCCGATCTTGCCTTGACTCTAAAAGTACTTGCGCATCGGACTGGACCCTACCTGGAGCTCGTGTGATTTATTCATCAAAATTCTGCAAACACTAAGGTATCTTAAGATAATTTTGCGATTAAACTTGAATTACTTTATTTAATTTCGGCAAATTCTGCATAAAATCATATTCCGCATTTTAGGGTTATTGTCCCGCGTCAGAAACCCTTATATTTCATGTCCAAACCCTTCCCTTACGCAGAACGGACCTAGATTTTTTCGATTTTCTCCTCTCGGGAAGGGTATAACTTGATAATGGAGTTAATTCTCTTACGAGAGGACCATGACTCCACGTGACCTTAAGGAGGAGGTTCCCTCATGGTTGGGCCATCAATCCTTTAAATTAAGGGTTCAGACCTTAACCCTGGGCTAGGAAAATCCCCTGAAAGTAATTATGGGTCCAACCTAAGTCACGAAATTGTCACGAATTTAGGGCACTTTTTCTAAAGGGTTTAAAATATAATAGTAGATCTATATTCCTTACGAGGAGGTGACAATAACGAGGGTAAGCTTAGAGGATGATCTTCAATCCACATAATCACAATCAACCTCCCTCACTATTGGAATTTTCCTCGTGGTTCGGGCCATCGATCCCTTAAATTAAGGTTCGACCCTTAACCTCGAGATAGGAAATTCTTTTAAAAAAAGAGCTCGGGTATGATCCGATAATGGGCAAGGTCGAAGCTCACCCAAGTAAAACGTTCGATCGTGATCGATGAAGATCCTAACCATGCAACGGCTTCAATGGGCCATAATGGGCTAAGGCCCAAACTATGTGAATAATGACCAATTATTCTGGATTAATGGTTATCCATTAGAGGGATATGATTTCTTGTGTGAAGCTTCACTCATCCGCCTACCTGTATTCCACAGCAGGCGATTTTCGGATGAACAGAGAGGTAAGTATTCGCCTACGAAGGTTCCAATGGTGAAGGCGTAGATGAAGATGATGACAGCGATGTCATTAAAAACTTGAGTTTAGGGTTGCTTTTTTTTCAGAGATGTACATTGTAAACTCCATATCTTTTAATCAGAGGTATTCATTTATTTGATGTAATTAACGGGGCATCGAGAGCGAGACACGGAAGTGAAAAGTCCACCATTATTAATAAAACTCTCTCCTAGTGAGGGAAAATTTGATGCAATTTGTTTGTGTGAATGAAATTCTATCCATTTCTTACACAAATTTGTGGTATAAAAATTGTATAATCCACATGCATCACAAATTGACAATCATAAAAAGAACAATACAAAGGGACAATATAAAGTATAATTAAGTTGTGAATCCAACTTCACAAGTCATAACATTGGAAAGTTTTCACCGAAATGAGAAATTTGGCTACAAGTTTCAGTGGACCCCCCATTTGGGCGAAATTTGTGACTATGCCTTTTAGTAATCAAAATGCCAAACATCAATAGCTGTAAATAGAAAATAAAAGTGTAAACTACAAATCTAAGAAATATGTTAAACCTGATCAGCAAAGTGTTGCATGATAACTCAATAACTAAGAAAACAGATATGGAGGTTTTGCATGGTCAAATAAACCTCATAATTTCCTCGAAAATATAATGTGGAATACAATGTCCATATACAAAAAATCATTGCTCCAGCCATTATTTAATTAGCATCCTTGCAGTTACCAAATTAACCATGAATAAATACAATACCCTCGAAGAAACAGTGAAAAATTATCTGCCCAAAAAAGAACTGCTGACTCCACTAGGGAGTCAGCAGTTCTTTAATCTTCACATAAATTAGTAGACTGTACAAACTGCAATTTTTTACCTTCCCAATGATCAATTCTGTTACGTGATATCATCAAAGATAATATTATAATTGTTTTAACATAACATATACTGAAAGAGAAAGACATTGTGCTAGATCATAGATACCATAATTTAACTGCATGCAAATAAAGTAAAAAAAAAGTAAATGATGATAAAAATCTCGTAGATGTGAAATATTTAACTAGTTAGTGGACCCAAAGTGTGTTCATGTACAGCCTAAAGAATTGAAACCACTTACACATCTACAATATAGACTCAAAGTGAAGAGTTTATACCTCGATTAAAAAAATAGAAAAAGAAAACAAACAAATATGGTACATGTGTATGTCAAATTGTTAACAACTCAATATCAAAGTGTGTTCATGTTCGGCCTAAAGAATTGTTAACAACTCAATATCAACTTGGAAAATGAAATGGAAAATTATCCATTAAAAGCACAAGAATAACTTCATAAACTTTCTCACCAGCTGTATTTCTTGAGGTGAGACCCTTCTAATCTTTTCATGACACATTTTGTGAGGCTCCGAAATTGAAATAGAATTTACATGTGAATCTACAGTGTCTGTTTCGATGGTGCTTCTGTACATGATGCTAAGGGACATCAAAAGATTGTTCTAACAAGGTGGTGATCAGAATGCTCAGCTAAATATTTTGGCTGCAGATACGGAGAAGACAGCTGCAAAAGACCAGATACCTAAATCATGCATCATAACATCAGGTGTTTAAAAGTAGACAAATATTTCAATATGAAGCCAAACAGCGATAGCATTTATGAAAGAACAAAACAAGGATGGACCAATAAGACAACCACCATGAGACAAACACCGACAATAAACATAACCTGGCCAACGAAAGAGTTGACCTAAAGAATGTAACATATCTTAGAATTCATGGCATCAAGGAGATAAAAAAAATTCCCACGTCACAGGACTTATTGCTTCTAGTTTTTTATCCTATTCCTCCATAAACTTCTTGCTTATCAGAAATAGCATTGTTAACTTGCTTCTATTAAAAAATATGTTTAATGGTCGGAAAAAAAAAATGTGAGAAGTGAATGGAGATGCCTAAAAACTAGAATCATCTTAAAAGAGAAAAAGCTTGCAGTAAAAGTGAAAGCACTGCTTGCTTCAGGATTTCATCGCCTATAATTCGTAAAATGATCTGATAGGTCACATCACAGTGACAATAAAAAGCAACCTAAAGAAAGGAAGGGGGTTTAGTGACGCAGGACGGTACCCTAAACTACATGCCGATGAAAGGATAACGTAAACAAGGATAAATTGTGGGCTTCACACCCTTGGCTTCACACCAAACCCTTCTTGGGAAGAAGAATCACTCTTCGTAGAGGCTCATCTCAAGCACACAAGCAAAAGCTCTTTTCATTAATTATCAACGAACTACATTGTTTAACTTAAGAACCTTAAGTTAAACAAGGAGTCATTTCAATAAAAGAAAACCCTAAGACAAATACTAAGAGACAAATAAACCCTCAAAACAAAAGTTCGATTTTAGACTTCAAAATTAACTAAACAACCCGGCGCGATTTCGATCAATCGAATTGAAATTCGATCGATCGAAATTGGAATTCGATCGATCGAAAGTGAAAATCGATCGATTGAAATTTATACATGTAAAATATCGCCGTCGACATTCGATCGATCGAATTGAAATTTCGATCGATCGAAATTTTCGATCGATCAAATAGTCCATTCGATCGGTCAAAATTTCACTCCATAACTATATAACTCTATCGATGTCATTTGATCGATCGAAATGGGACTTCGATTGATCGAAACTTCAATTCGATCGATCGAATTGGCTGATTTCTCCAATTTTTCTTCTTTCGCCAATTTTCGCCTCATTCGCCTAATTCTGATTTCCATTCCGCTTCTTCCGACGGCGGTATACACGAAACGATCCATATCCAATATCTACGATGTCAGCGTCCCCGTCATTTAGTATTAGAGTCCCCAAAGTACATGCAAGACTAAAAGCACTACGATTATATGCATATCAAAATCCCTCGAACAGGAGCCTAGAGACCAATTAGTAATGGTATATATAAAAGAATGTGTAGAAATGACATTCTTTGTCCAAAACACTGTGGGCCTGTTTGAATTCAAAGTTGACCTCAAATGTATTTTATAAATACTAAATGCTAGCATCTGCTGATTTCAAATAGAATGTGTTATATTTTAAAGGTAACATGTAGACTGCTTAATTATCGACTGTTGACTGTTTAATAGTCTTTCTGAAAATATCATTTAACCCATTTATAAGCTTAACGATTGCTTCATAACAATAATAAATCTTACCATGTCTATAAGTCTGTTATTTGATTTTTTTGCGAGTAAAGCACTTATTCTTTGACCATAACTATTTGATCATAACTGGACAATAGAGAATGCAGTCATGATGATTATCAGTCAGTCTTCGCTATAGATCACGACTATCTAATCATAGTCTCTTGATCATGGGTGGACAAACAGGCAGGATAGCAAGTCATTTAGAACATTGCACTTCTTCTTCAAAGTCATTTTTGGGTCCCAAAGTGGTCATCCAAACAGGCCATATAGTTCAAAACCTCAACAAGTTCAACAAACCTTGACAGAAGTAAGCCAACTTAATCAATACTCATATTTTTTATAAATCATAAAATTTTACGAATGAAAAAGGCTTACTCTTACATCAAAGAATCCTTTTTGAGATATTAACATCTCTTTCTCTTGAAATTTAGTACCTCTTTCTTTTGCTAGTGAATTGGAAATCACATTAGCACAGTGTTTTTAAATCGGACCGGATCGGAAGTAGAACAGCGGGCCGACTGGGACTGCTCGCTCCTGTAGTCTGGATCGACACAACTCCAGTTTGGGATACTAAACAGTATTGGACAGTTGAATTGTCCATTCTGATTCGTAAACGGCTCAGAACTGACAAATTTATCAGAACCGGACAGTTCCAATTAAGGATGTTGCCAGCCCAACATTGCCCGGTTCAATTTCGGGCAATCCAAATCCAAATCCGGAAATTATTGATTGATAAAAATGAAAGCAATATTTTCAATGGAAAATAAAATCTGCCTGTGAGAGAGAGCATGTCGGCAACATTTGACCCGCAACGGCTCCAACTCAATTAAAATAAAAGAGAGAGGAACCATCACGTCAGTGACGATTGACAGGCTCTAGCATCAGTGTATTCACACCCAAGAGAGAGAAGTGCGCACCTCAATGCCAACAGCAAGTACCTCCAGAGAGAGAGAGAGAGAGAGAGGTATGGGCAAGTGATGTTTTCTTAATTTTATGATGCGATAAGGAGACATACTGTAGAGAAAGGTACATAGGATGGGTGGATTTTTTCAATTTTTTACTTTATATTATATTATATATATATATATATATATATATATATATATATATATATATATTAATTTAACATATACACATATAGACAGTAATAACTATTAAGCATCTGTAGCATTAGAAGATTTATGAAAATGGATTAAACCGGTCAGATCAGCAGTGCAGCCTCTGGTGGAGTTTTAAAAACATTGCATCAGCCCTCCAGTTACAAGAATAAGCACAAACCTAAAAAATGAGATAAGTTTACATTTTCATTAATAAAGAGATAATTTCAATGGAACTTGATCACCTTTTGAAGGATAGCGAATCATGTTACAATGAGCATCATCATAAGATTGTAATCCCATGACCAATTCTGTATATTCTAGTTTGCTTGAACATAAAACCAACGTATTCTCCCCCTTATAATTCATGAGAACACCATCATCACAAGGACCCATATTGCGAAATGACCAATCATCAAAGTACCAACAACTGGTTGTTCTTTTCATCTCGCCAATGGTTTCCTCTTCTCTCCCTACTATCAACAACTACTGAATGCAAACACCATTAAACATTTAATAGGCTACAGTGAACAAAAGAGTGCTCTTTGTGATTTCTGATCTTCTCTTTAGACCTATTGTCCTTACCTACCACACATAATCTCCTCCATCGACTCAACTTCAAACTTACTAATGACCTCCCACTGCCCAAATCAAAGTCCTCTTTGTACAAAAATCCCCATCCACCCTTCTCACTACACATGTATTTATCAATGTCTGGGAAGCTCATGAGAGAGCCAGTCCAGCTTGTTAGAGTGAATAAAATGAGTGAGGAGCCAAGGATCATTGTATTTTTGACTATATGCATGCTAATGTTGTTGTTATATGGACTGCGAAGAACAACAATTTCTGAGTGTATGTAGCAAACACAAATCCAGTTATGAATCAGAAATCTAGACCTGATGCAATGACCGAAACTAGTGGCTCGTCTCATTTGGACATGATGCAATCGACCAGAGGTTGGATGAACGTAGATAGATGGTTCACTCCATTTAAATTTGACATGAAGAACCTGAGGTCCAGAATTGATGCATCAAACCAGAACAAATGATTCACTCCTTCGAATGAGAAATATTGAGACTTAACTGATCTGCAGCTTGTCAAGGGACCCAACTGAAAGCTCAAGCCTTGACTATCATTCATGAGTTTGAGAGGGTGATACTTCCACTACTCCTCGGGTCCTCTGAAGACTAAAAGCTTTGAGAAATGTGAGATTCCTTGAATACTAAGACTTATAAATATAGATATACAATCTGATATGTGGAACCTCAATGAACATGTAGGAAGCCCTCTGTACAGGCCGGCACATAAAAATGGAGCAATGTTGCGAATTGTGCAAATAAATTTGATTTATGGCTTCTGGTCTAGGAAACCAGTTAACAACCAACGTCCATTCGGAACAAATTAGAGGAAACGCAGCCATTGGGACCTAAATAATGATCATATGTCATGGAGACCTGATTGTAATACTTGGGCAATAGACCCAATTTAGAATATGTGGTCATCATTTATGCCTAATTTAGAACAAATGATTGCCAAGAACTGATTTCAAATGAAGGGTCACTAAGATTCAATTTAGAACAAAAGACCATTATGATCAATTTAGAGCGCATGGTCATTAAGACCTGACTTGAATAAATGGGCATTAAGACCCGAATTATGAAACATATGGTCACGAGTTGAGAACTGAGAGGTCAAATGGAACCTGATTAAAGGGCAAATGGTCACAAAGACTTGATTGAGTAAAATAAAGTCAATTGGACCTTTGAGTTAGGAACATATGGTAGCTGGGGCCTAAATAAAGAGCCGACTGTAAAAGAACCCTGAGTAGGAAAAATTATTATGGATTCATAGTTCCCCTTGAATATGTCACTGAATTCACCAGTGAGAAAAATTACATTGGTTTATAATTAACATTGAACACTCCTTTGAGTTCCCTCAAGATTGGGGTCCAATGCACCTTGCACCTTGTAATGATTGTTCGAAAAGTTATGTTTGGCACCTGCACTGGCAGCCCAGTATTAAATGGGGACAAAGCTCATAGGACCTATTTCTCTAACCCCGCAGGCTTGTGGACCAGACAAATGTGCATTAAGAGCAGACAGGGATATTAAACTATTGACCGAGACAGCTGTCGTCATCAGGATGCCCAAAATTGGACTTTGTTGGGTTGTTGGGAAATAAGTACCGACTTATTAGAACAAATCTTACACTTAGAATTAATAATCCAAGTGGAAAGATGATACCATTATCTGCCCCAATTGGCCGACTTCATTGGTGTAACGAGGATTCTTGAACAACCTTAATGGGTGGGAAGACGAAATGGTTATTGACATCCCAATGTGGATGCCAAAGTATGTCAGGCAAATGTGCCTCGTGTTCACTAGTGCTGGTGTGACATCGTCCCCATCTAGGCCTTATTTATGCCTGACAATAGTGGACTATTGACTATTGACTATTGAAAGTTTACGTGTGTTATGTTATTTAAGTCTTTTAATTTAGTCAGCGACAATACCAATTGTGCTTGAGCATGTGATTAGTAATAAGTGAAATACTTACCAACCCTTACCTTGAACATCGTGGCCATTAAAGTAGTTGAAATATCTGATTTGGTAATTCGATACTATCAGTCAGTGCACACTCCTGATGTTGTAGTTAAAAGTTAAAACAAATAATAATAATAATAATTCTGAATCTATATTTGGTTGCACCAGTTAATAGGTATTCTTGATGTTATACCATGTTACATAGGTTAGGAATCCTGTCTCTATTTTGCTCTCACATGGTAGGAATTATTTATCACAGATTCATAGGGCCATTGTTTAGTCGGAAGATGAGTTGCAGTTCAGAGGTCCCTCAAGCATGGTTGCACACAATCGCACCTCTATTGCCTATAGCTTGGTGCGTGAGGAGTACTCTCGGAGAGTTAGTATTTTGGTTTTCATTTGTTAAATTCAATAGTTTGCATTTATACTAATTTGGAAAATGAACTCTGAACTACCCGCTAGTACGGATTGAGGCACGGTACTATATGCAGGGACCTGGTTTGTTTGATGGTTTCAGACCTTTCGGTAATAATAAAAGAAGAAAAAAAAACTCTTGATTGCAGATTTCCGGTAACAGTATTTCAGCTGCAGAGTGGGGCCAAGGGACACTTTGCGACATATGGGTGGGGTTGAAATTATAGGGGATGATGGGTTGGGGCAATTTTGATCATTCCATGGGGGCACTCAAATGCACATGAGTATTTCGCAATCTGCGACAAGCCTAGTATGAGAGCTCCTCCAAGATGGAGGATTCTCTACCCACACAGATGCAGGGGATCCTGCACCGCAGATTCGCAACCCGTAGATAGAGGATCGCTCCACCTCACGCAACCCGTAGATGGAAGATCGCTCCACCTCACGCAACCCGTAGATGGAAGATCACTCCACCTCAGAGGGGTATTACAACAATCTGGAGAGATATTACTTCCCTCAATTCCTCAGCTGTGTTGGTCGCACCATCGTCAACACAGCAGGCATCGACCACCCGTTCGTCATTTTATACGCTTATTTTTCAAAGCTGTATAGGCGTCCCCATTACCATCTGACTAGCATGGACATTGCGACTTATGACAGTAATAAAGGGAGTCGTGCCTAGGCTCATAGAGCTGCCAGGGAGATTCTTTTTGTTGGTACGTAGGATTTTATGTACTGTGACTGAGATTTTTTCTATGGGTTATATGGCTATACATACAGGATTTTGGAGATTAGACTTGTTTTATTCAGTTTTCATATATATTAGCTTTGGGTTTTTTCAAAGCATGTTATAATGAAAACCAGCTCCAGCTCCTTGTTTACTTGAACAAAGGTTAGTTTTGAGCTTTTGACATACATAAACTCATGATATAATGAAAGTCAGTCGACAGTACTCAAGTAAGCACCTCGAACTGTCAGTCGACAGTACTCAAGTTTTTAGAATTAAAAAGCAACATAAAACTTTTCTTATAATAGATAAAATAATGATGTTGAGAGATGTGTGAGAGAGATAGCCATCTCATCCATGTCTAAATCCACCGAATCTAAGCATTAAATTACATGTGTAATCTAATCATTAGCCATGCTCAAACAAGAAGCACCCGAATTCTTCTCTTTAACTTCTCTGTTCCCTATAAATTACCAACAACTCCTCCCTTACTTCCCCTTCAACTCTCCAAGTCCCACCATTTTCTCCCCCTTCTTTACTCATATTTCTGGTTTTCATGCTTTTGGAATCCCCCTTCTCCTTCCATTTACTCTAACTGTCTATGGTTGGGAGAAACCACCGTCGCCGATGCCGCTGCCTCCACCACCACCACAGGGTTTGTTGGAATATCAGAATCAGGAACGAGGAAAGCACAGAAAATAGGATTTGGATGCCAAAACCAAGAAATAAAGCTAGTGGATTACACCCAGTTAAGTATAATAAGTTTGTTTTTTTAATTCATAAAATCTATGGATATACTTACAATTTTCTGGCTTTCTTTTCTTCCTAAGAAAGTCGTCCTCTTCTCTCCCCGTTCTCTGTGAACTAAGGCGCTTTTTTTCTTGAACAAACTTAAGTTGTATTTAATTGGGAGAGAGATTTATTAGAAGCCTAGTTAAGGATCTCGTAGAACTCTGATTTCGAGAGCGGGAGAGGAGAGAGATTTACTCCTTTAGGAGACTTTTAAAAAGTTATAAAGTATATCCTAGTTTAATTAGAAGTCTAATTATATAAAAAATTATAAAGCATATCCTAGTTTAATTAAAATTCTAATTATAAATTGACATAAATCATTCGTGCATATATATATATATATATATATATATATATATATAATGAGACTTAGGAATTCCTCTCATGTAAATGTCATATTCAAAAGATCTTAGATCTCTATTATATGACTTAATACAATAAATGACCATCATTTCATCCATATTTGATTACTTTGAATTATATAATAGAAAATTTATTTTATGCCAATCTTTGCGTTAAACATATTTAGATCACCTATAGATTGTCTCACTTCATACGTAACTTAGCCCAACAGGCACAATAAAAATAGTCATCTCGAGCAAGTCGAGTATCAAGTCTACCCGATCTGTTGATAGCCCTACGTAAAAATAAGTATCATATGTTTGTCCAAGTCAAATAAAGTTAAGTGTTTGCCTAAATCTTAGGAACAACATACGTATGAGTGTAAGTTTTAAACTGAAATTCGAACCCTATCCGAAAACCTAACAAATTGAACCAGTCACAATCGACCCGAAAAACGATTCAGACCGAACCAATTCTAGCTTTGTCTTATTTGGATTTTATGTGGGAAAAGCCGAAAACTGATTAGATAGGATGAGAAAATTTGATCAAGGGTATATTAATCGTAGCTCAAAGGGTTTCAACTTTCCAGTAAAATTATTATTTGGGTAACTTTATTAACATCCGCAAAATCTTAGAGGACACCTATGCCAAAAGTTATCGACTCTTTGTATTAGTTGATGGAGATCGTTTTTCGGCCCAATCTACATAAGGATCTTGATATTATGGGCTTACCATTAGACAATCATTTTTTTTATTTCATGCAGCGAAGATCCAAAAATATAGCTCTAAAATTACCTGGCATACATTGCTCAAATTTAATTTTTGGGCTATTTTTATGTGACCTAATGTAAACTCATTGTCTCAAGGTTCATTGGGCGAAAACCAATCTCATCTTTTAATTCAAAGCAAAGTCAAATATTATTTGGGTACCATTATTTATGTACTCCTATTGGAAAAGGGATTCTATTTGGGTATTATTATTTACACCCCTTAAATTTGTGACCTTGCCTATATTCTCTAGTAGGTATGAAATGACCGCTTTGAATCAAAAGATGGAAATCATTGTTTATCCCCATCTTTTACCCAAATGATCTTGAGATCATGAGAGTATTATTAGACGGTCGATTTTTTTATTTTACATGGCGCACGTCTAAAAAATGATATTAAAATAATATTTGAGAGTGATGTAGGCTATATGACTTTAGAGTTACTTTTGGGATTGTGTGCTAAGTGAAATAAATTTTTTACCGTCTGATGATACAACCAAGATGTCAAGATCAACTGTATAGAAGATTGAGATGAAAAATAATATCCATCATATGAATGGTAAATAATGGTACCCATTTTAATTTTATTGTCACGGTTTAGGAGTGTATATAGGAGCAAATTGAGTTGGTTAAGAAGGGTATTTTATTTCTAAAGTGTGGAAACAAAAAATGAGAGAAACTATTCTTGCTTTTATATAGTAGTAAGGCTATATATATAGAGGCTAGGGATATGCGCTTGGATGTAGAGATATCTCTACGCTAATTGATATGAGTGCGACACGTAGCGTCCTTTTTATGATGTGATGGGTGGCATTGGGACCATATTACTAACTAGGGGCGCTACTGGGTGGAAGCCGGAGCATCGTTGACACGACACTAAGCCATGAGGGTTGCATCATCGATGGGCTCTAAGTGTGTTGATTTGGCATCTGAGGCACGCGATGTAGTGTTGGCAGGGCACCCGACATCTTGGTGCTATATGGGGGTTGAGACACGGTCGCGACACGAACACGACATGCCCATGTAGGGGAGCGATGCAGGGCGTTGCAGCGTATTGGTGTCAGTATGTCAAACCAATATATTTGAGGTTCTTCCGTCATGTTGGCTAAGTTACTGTTTTACTTTTATATATGGGGATATGAGTTGGGAGTCCCCCAACCCAACACGTGCACTAGCCTCGTGGGCTTGAGTGTTTGCATTCAGGCCATGCTTGAAGCGTGATCGTCCTAGCTACGTCGTGTACTAGGATCATGGTGTTTGGGGTGGTTTTCAACCACCTCCGCGGTGTGGGTCTAAGCCCAAAGGGGGCTCAGTATATGCCTATCGCATTCTTTGTCGTCGTCGTCGTCCCTGACTTGCTGCATTACTTCACAAGTGAAGTACTAACGCAGAGGTCGAGTTGAAGCTTGAACAAACTAAGCGCCATACTCTTCGTTGTACCCGAGAATTCGCACTACGTTACTCAGTTGTGGCTGACTTAGCACATCGGGTATTAGGCATCGCACGGGCTGACACTGCTGGATGAGTGACCTCGTGACACGGCGCTTCGTTTAGAGGCGCTGGAACTTCCATAAAAAAAAAAAAATCAAAGCGCCGACGTTTCGGTTTCAGGGTGCTGGCGCTTCCATAAAAAAATAATAATAAATAAAAATAAAAATTTTGAAGCGCTAGCGCCCCTTAATCAAAGCGCAAGCGCGCTGGCGCTACCATAAAAAATAAAATAAAATAAAATAAATAAATAAAATTTATCGAAAACGCTGACGCCCCTAAACCGAAGCGCGGGCTTGTTGGCGCAAAAAATAAAATAAAAAAAAATTTATCGAAGCACCGGCGCTCCTAAAACGAGGCGCCGATGCTCCATTTTTTTTTTAGTGAAACATCGGCACCTCGGCACCAGGGTGTCAGCGCTTCACTACTGAGGTGCTAGCGCTTCGCTACTAGGAGGTCACATTTGTTTATTAAAATATACCTAAAACAGTATGTCTGGCACTTTCTTAGAAAAATAAAGAAAGGAAAAAGACTTTAAAAAAGTCAAGAATGACGGCTGGAAGGGTATTAAAATATTTTAAAAGTGTAACTCTAGTTCGTAAAGTAGTTCTCATGGCACTCATCACTTCGCAAAAAGGACGCTACATATCGCGCCCATATCAATTGGCGTAGAGACATCTCTACGCCCGAGCGCATTTTCCCTTTCTCTCTCTCTCTCTCTCTCTCTATATATATATATATATATATATATATATATATACTAGTAAAACTGGATGGGTATTGCATGCGTTAATTTAAGTGTGGAGACACCATGGAATTTGTCTGATTTAAATGTCACAATCTAAATATCTTCGATCCCTATCACATGACTCAACAGAATAATTGGTCATCATCTGATCCAAACTTGACTACTTTGAATCATATAATAGAGATTTTATTTTGTGCCTATCTTTTGCATTAAACAATTTTAGACCAGGAACTTCAAATCCGATGGCTAAGATGAAATTTGCAGTTGGCCTAAGTCCTCCAAATACCAGGTCTTTCCTTTAAAGGATACCTCTAATTATACCATCCAGATCTCTAAGGGCACTTACATTCGATGGTTTTCGGTTATAGTGCTTTGAAAATTCGATGGGTGCAAAAAGATCGTTTTAATTATCGTGTTAATCTTTTACATAATGGATCCTTACATTAGTGATGTACCATTAGACGCTCAATTTTTTTATTCCACCTGGCACCCATTCCACAAAAGTAACCAAGAATCATATGGCACACATCATGTTCAATCGTGATTTTCAATCACTTTTTTGGGATTTATACCATATGAGGTAAATAATTGAATGTCACTACTCTCATGATCTCAATATCAATTATGTAAAAGATTGGGACGAAAAATGGTCTCTATCATATGATTCAAAGCAATTAATGGGTTTCGGCTATGGTGCCATTAAAAATCGGTGATTGGAAATAAAAAGATTCGATTTTCGTTTCAATATTTCATCCCAAAAATTAACTGCAAACCATGTGGCACACAACATGAGCAAACTTCATTTCAATCACTTTTTGAGATGTGCACCACGTGAAATAAAAAATTAATTGTTGGTACACCAATGATCTCAAGAAACATTATGGGGAAGACTGGGACGACTCCATCATTTGTTTCAAAGGAGTCAATGGTTGTCGGCTATAGTGCCCTTAAAATTCGATCGATGCAAATAAACCGTTTTGATTATCATTTCAATCTTTTATAAAAAAGATCCTTAGATCAATGGTGTACCATCATAGGCTCATTTTTTTATTCCACATAGCACACACTCCAAAAAAGTAATCGAAAATCATGTGGCACCATTATGCTCAACTGTGATTTTTAATTACTTTTTGGGATGTGTATCACATGGGATAAATAATTGACTATCACTTAAGATTGTCAGTGGGTGTTTAGGGCTGACCCGACCCTAAATGTTAAAGCTATGGCCAAATTTTGAGGGCCCTAGGGTAGGGCTTGGGCCTTTAAAATAAAAGCCCTGAAATTTAGGGCCGAACTAAAATGTGGCAAGGCATGGCCTAAACTTATATATATATATATATATATAAAAGTTAATATTTATTATATATTTTTATTTTATCAAATCTATCTTTCTTTTTAACCTTTCAATCATTTTTTAATAAATAGATAGATGAGAAGGTTAATTCGATAATTAATTTTATAAATAGAGGTATCTTTCTTTCATATTTCATATTATAATTTATATTAAAAATTATTTAATAATGATGCCATATAAATTTTTTATAGCATAAGAACAAAAAATAAAATAAAAAAGGATAATATTAGCTCAAAGCCCGGCCCTAGCCTGCTAGGGCCGACCATGTTAAAGATCGTTAGGGCTAAGTGTCAAGGGGTCACTCTTCCAGCAGTGTCAGCCCGTGCGGCACCTAACGCCTGCTGCGCTAAGTCAGCCAACTCTGATACCAACTATCGCGGGGGCGTCCTCGACGCGCCATCAACCCACACGGTGCTTCGCTACCGCATGCAACGAAGCCAACCAATCTCTCATCAGCTCTGATACCACCCGCCTAGAGGACGGGAACTCCCCCTCGTGGTTACTTCTGTTTTGCAACCTACCACCCAATGTATCGTGCCCCTTACGATACGCTCGTTTGCACCACTGCTCCATACTTGGCCTGCTCAAGCTTCACCCTGTGCACTGCACTAATACCTCACTTCGCAACATAATTGGCATGCAGCTTCCCATGTCGTCATGTCTTGCTCGCATACCGAATCACACCCACAGTCGCGTGCCTATCTTATGCTGTCGTGCTCAGTGAAGTCTCATGCAGCACTCAATTGCTCTTGCAAGGTTGCCCAGTCGTATGCACTGCGACACGTAGTCCGGGGCCATACTTCAACCTCACCTTGGGTGACACACGACATCGCTGCGTTGATGTCCTAGGCCCACCCTTTCAGGCCTAGGAGACACTTGCGCCCCCTCTGGCAACGCAAGGCCCCGTGTGTGTGGAAGGCAATTCTCTAGCTCCTCTCCCACATAGAAGGATAAAATAGTCATTTAGCTAGAATGTCAGGAGAACCTTAAACTCCTTGGTTTGACATGCCGCAACGCTTTCGCATCGCTAGCCCAGCTTGGCCATATTGCGTCTATGTCGCGACCGTGTCAAGACCCCCATGCGATCGTGTCGCGTCCTCACAGCGGGACTACGTCGCGAGGCCCTCTGGCCCCCATGTCGCATGCCGTCCTGGCACCACATGTCGTGCCGTTCCGGCACCAAGATGTCGCGTGTCTTCTTGGCACCACATCGCGTGCCCCACGCACCATGCTGTAAGCTCGAGTGTTGACTCCGCCACATCCTCCACCACTCCATAATGTCAACATCCTCGTTGACGCATTTCACAGCGAACTGACCCCGACAACTCCTCCCAGCCTGTTAGCATCTCATATCTAGCCCCGAGGTTTGGCACCTCCCCGCTAGCTCACTTCCAATCTAGTTCTTAGGTCCACACCTTCCCACTAGCTCCCTAACATCACCCCTGCCGGGTCAACCTAGTTTCTCAGTCACAAGGCCCTCACCTGTTAACTAGCTCAGGGATATTGCGTGACCTCTTGGAACCACATCGCATGCCCAGCTAGCACCAATTAGCTCATTAGTGTCATCCCTTCTGGATCAAACTTAGCTCTGATACCAAATATCACGGGGTCACTCTTCCAGCAGTGTCAGCCCGAGCAGCACCTAACGCCCGCTGCTCTAAGTCAGCCAACTCTGATACCAACTGTCGCGGGGGTGTCCTTCGACGCGCCATCAACCCACGCAGTGCTTTGCTACCGCATGCAACGAAGCCAACCAATCTCTCATCAACTCTGATACCACCCGCCTAGAGGATGAGAACTCTCCCTCGCGATTACCTCTATTTCGCAGCCTACCATCCAATGTATCGTGCCCCTTACGACACACTCGTTTGCACCACTATTCTACACTTGGCCTGCTCAAGCTTCACCCTGTGCACTGCACTAGTACCTCGCTTTGCAATAGAATTGGTATGCAGTTTCTCATGCCATCATGTCTTGCTCGCATACTGAACCAAGCCCACAGTCGCGTGCCTATCTTATGATGTCGTGCTCAATGGAGTCCCAGGCAGCCCTCATGCTATCGTGCTCTACTGAGTCCCACGCAGCGCTCAATTACTCTCGCGAGGTTGCCCAGTCGTATGCATCGAGACGCGTAGTCCGGGGCCATACTTCAACCTCACCTTGGGTGACACACGACATCACTACGTCGACATCTTAATCCCACCCTTTCAGACCTAGGAGACACTTGTGTCCCCTCTGGCAATGCAAGGCCCCGTGTGTGTGGAAGGCAGCTCTCCAGCTCCTCTCCTACATAGAAGGGTAAAATAGTCATTCAGCCAGAATGACAGGAGAACCTCAAACCCCTTGGTTTGACATACCGCAATGCCTTCGCATCGCTAGCCCAGCTTGGCCATGTCGCATCCGTATCTCGACTGTGACAAGACCCCCATGCGACCGTGTCGAGTCCTCGCAGCGCGACCACATCGCGAGGCCCTCCTGGCCCCCATGTCGCGTGTCGTCCTGGCACCACATGTCATGCCGTTCTGACACCAAGATGTCGTGTGCCTTCTTGGCACCACATCGCGTGCCCCAGGCACCATGTTGCAAGCTCGAGTGTTGACCCTGTCATATCCTCCACCACTCCATAATGTTAACGTCTTCGTTGACGCATTATCACAGCAAACTGACCCCGCCAACTCCTCCCAGCTTGTTAGCATCTCATATCTAGCCCCGAGGTTTGCACCTCCCAGCTAGCTCACGTCCAATCTAGTTCTTAGGTCCACACCTTCCCACTAGTTCCCCAACGTCACTCCTGTTGGGTCAACCTAGTTTCGTAGTCACAAGGCCCTCACCTATTAACTAGCTTAGGGATGTCGCGTGCCCTTTTGGCACCACATCGCATGCCCAGTTGGCACAAATTAGCTCATTAGTATTATTCCTTTTGGATCGAACTTGGCTCTGATATCAAATGTCATGGGGTCACTCTTGTCACCAAGACCTAACGCCTCGTGCTAAGTCACCAACTCTAATGCCAATCGTTACGGCGCCTTCGACGCACCATCAACTCAAGGCGGTGCTTGCCACATATACAACGAAGCCAACCAATCTCTCATCAGCTCTGATACCACTCGCTTAGAGGACGGGAACTCCTCGTGGTTACCTCTGTTTCGCGGCCTATCACCTAATGTATCGTGCCCCTTATGACACACTCGTTTGTACCACTGTTTCACACTTGGCCTGCTCAAGCTTCACCTTGTGCACTGCACTAGTACCTCTCTTCGCAACAGAATTGGCATGCAGCTTCCCATGCCATCATGTCTTGCTCGCATACCGAACCAAGCCCATAGTCATGTGCCTATCTCATGCTGTCGTGCTCAACGGAGTCCTACGCAGCCCTCATGCTGTCGTGCTCTACTGAGTCTCACGTAGCACTCAATTACTCTTCCGAGGTTGCCCAGCCGTATGCACTGCGACGTGTAGTCCGGGGCCATACTTCAATCTCACCTTGGGTGATACACAGCATCGTTGCGTCGACGTCCTAGGCCCACCCATTCAGGCCTAGGAGACACTTGCGCCCCCTTTGGCAACGCAAGGCCCCTTGTGTGTGGAATGGCCATGTCGCGTCCGTGTCACGACTGTGTCAAGACCCCCATGCGACCGTATCGCGTCCTCGCAACGCGACCACGTCGCGAGGCCCTCTTGACCCTCATGTCGCGTGCTGTCTTGACACCACATGCCGTACCGTTCCGGCACCAAGATGTCGCGTGCCTCTTTGGCACTACATCGCGTGCCCCAGGCACCATGCTGCAAGCTCGAGTGTTGACCCCGCCACATAGGGCTAGGGCTAGGGCCGGCCATATTAAGGCCTGCCTAGGGCATTGTAAATGCCCGGCCCGATGCATAGACAACCCTACTGTCAATTCTCCCATGATCTCAAGATCCATTATGTAAAAGACAGGGATAAAATATGCTCTCTACCAGATGATTCAAGAAATCAATGGTTTTCATCTATAGTGCTGTTAAAATTTGGTGGGTGTAAATAGAATGATTCGAGTTTCGTTTCAATCTTTCACACAATCGATGTTGAGATCAATGGTGTACCATCATATGGGCTTTGAGTGTGTTGAATCAGATATTAGAGATCATGTGTTGTGCCAATCTTTGGCATCAATAATCTTTACATCATGGACTCCAAATCGGATTGCTTAGATGGCGTTCAACGTGGCACAAATCCGAAAAATACTGTCTTTCTTTCTAAACTATGTGCCACGACACTAATCTTGTGTGCAAGTTGTAGCCCATCAATGTAAATTTGTGTTGGGTAGCTCTCTTCGAGCCTACCCAATTATCGACAATGCCTACATAAAAAAATCACTGACTGGGTTGAATCAGATGATGGAGATCATTTTTCATTCAAATCTTCCACCCGTTTGATCATGCCATCAGAATGTCAGCTTTTCATTTCACGTGGTACAAATCCCAAAAAGTCTCTCTAAAATCACGTTTGAGTGTGATGTGTCCCACATGATTTTTTAGTCACTTTTGGAATTCGTGCCACGTGGAATAAATAAATGATCGTTTTGATGGTATGCCCACGATATCAAAATCAACCTGGTGGAAAATTGGGATGAAAACAAATCTCCATCGTCCAATTCAACCCATTTAATGGGTTTTTAGTATAGGCGAGAACCTTGCTTGATGTACACCCATGATCATGATCTTGAGAGCATGGCCATCAGGCCGTCAATTTTTCGTTTCACGTGGCATAAATCCCAAAATGTGAACCAAAAATCACGTTTGAGTGTCCCACATGATTTTTGCGTCACTTAAAATAAAGAACTAATCATTTTGATGGTATGCCCATGATCTCAAGATCAATCATATGAAAAATTGGGATGAAAATCGATCTTCATCGTCTAATTCAACTCAGTCAACAGGTTTTCATTGTAGGTGAGAACCTTGTTTGGGCGTGTGCAATGTGGAATCAACACTTGAGAATGAAGAATCTTGCCTTATAAGTAAGGGTACCCGTGTTTACGTTAGAGGAATTATGTTAATTATCTTTAATTGCGATATTTAACACGAATCTATGAGATTTATGGTTTATGTTATTTAAGGAAAGTAAGGATAGTTACTTAGGCTAGAATAATCTCTATAGTCACTTAGGCTAGAATAATCTCTATGATTTTTTGTTTGTCTTTAATTACCCTATTTAAGATAAATTAGTTTTTGATTTATTGGTATTTTAGGGGTAAATATGGTATATAGAGGTATTTTGTCTCTAAAGTGTGAAAACACAAAATTGATAGAAATTAGGAGGGTTGTTGGTTCTTTTATAATAGTAGTAAGATATATAGTAAGGTTATTTTATTTCCCTTGATTTCTACCATAGTGACAAATTTCATCGAAATTTAGCGAAAATAGCCGAATTAGGGGTCAAACGAAAATTTCAAAGAAATTTCGGGACTTTTCGATAATTTTAATATTTTTTGACAAAATTTCAAAATTTCGGTGCATTTCAGAAATTTCGGTTTTTTTTTTTTTTTTTTTGTTTTTTCATTAAATTAGCAATTTAGGTAAGCGGGAATAGCGCTCACCAGTCACCACACAACTATACATGTGGAGGAGAATGGCAGCTATATAGGTGGGCTAGAGTGGGGAGATTTCTCCCCTCACTGATGTGGGACTAAAGAGTGGGGAGATTCACTTCACCAGTTGCTTTCTCACCCCACCTTATGTAGCTAACAATCATTGACCGCCCTTGAATCAGATGGTGGAGGTAATTTTCGTCCCCATCTTCAGAACAATGGATCTATGGATTGTGGGGATAGCATCAGACGGTCGGTTTTTTTATTACATGTGTCACAAATCTCAAAAGTGACCCTAAAATCATATGACCCCCAACACGCTCAAGCATGATTTTAGCGTCACTTTTGAGATGTGTACCATGTATAATAAAAAATAGACCGTCTGATGGTACGCTCATGATCCATCGATCCACTGCGCAAAAGATGGGGATGAAAAATGACCTCCACCATCTAATCAAACACGGTCAATGCATGCCTAGTGAAGGAGGTGGGGTGAAAAAGCAGCCTTTGGGTGAGTATAACTGTACCCTTTGTCAATTTGTCTTCTATAGTTCTATGTTTGAGCTCCGTGTCAGTGCTTGGTCACTTGGATCAATTGGTAATTTTTTTTTTAAAGTTAAATATATTATATATATATTTAATCCTCGAAAGTTTCCCGAAATTTTTCCGAAATGTATCGAAATTAATCCGAAATGTACCCAAAGGAACCCCCACCGAAAACGAAATTTGTCATTATGATCTCCAGCCAAATTTATCCAAAACTCTATTTACCCCAATTAGCTTATCTAAGTCTACCCAATTAGTCAATTCTTATCCCCTAACAATTTTAGAAATCTTAGCCTATAGTACCGTTTTACCCTCTCTCTCATTTGATCTCCTTCTATAATAGTTCTTGGATGAGAAACATGTATCTCAATCCAAAAATTATTCTTAGAGGAAATTAGCACAATTTTTGTGCTCTATTATGACCAATCATTGTTTGACATTTGTTTTCTCACATGGTAAGCGACTTTTTCTCTTTCATCCTAGAATAATTGTTAGATGTTTAACACCCAAAGGCTATTCTTTTAGGAAAATAGCGCAAATCTTTTTGCTTATAAATAGAAGCTTTCTCTTCTAACCAAACTAAAAATAGTATCCTCTAATCATTTTGATTTGATATGGATCACCAAGTTAATGTAGCATAACTATATATATATGTAGTTTATTTATTTATTTATTTATTATTTTAGCTACATATATAGTGTTGAGTATGATTTTTTTTCGGTATTAATTTACTCATAATATGATTTAAAGTGAATGAAAACAATGTGGAACACATTATGCTCAAACATGATTATTTATCGCTCTTTGGGATATATTATTTGTATTCATATTCATATTCTATATGACACATCCCACAAACATGATTATTTATCGATTTTGGGAAGTATTATTATTTGTATTCATATTTATATTCTATATCACACATCCCAAAAGTACAAGATCATTAGTATTTCGCAAATGCATGCAAAATCTTTAGCCGACAGGCTAGTATGAGAGCTACTCCAATATGAAGGATTCTCTGCCCACACAGATGAGGGGATCCTGCACCCGCATACTCCCTTTCGCGAGGTAACCCGTAGATTTCCTCAGCTGCGTTGGTCCCACCATCGTCAACACAGCAGACATCGACCACCCGTTCGTCGTTTTATCACCCACAGATGCGCACATACGCTTATTTTTCAAAGCTGTATAGGCCACAGATGCGCACATACGCTTATTTTTCAAAGCTGTATAGGCATCCCCATTACCATCCGACTAGCATGGACATTGCGATCTCTCCTCCTTTACCCGGATCGTGGCTGAGAGCAACACCCGTTGTGGAGCTGTCCAGTTTCAGAAGCTTCCCCATCCTGAGTCTTCAAGAGGGCTTTGGGGAGACTTATGACAGTGATAAAGGAGTCGTGCCTAGGCTCATAGAGTCTACGTAGGATTTTATGTATTTTGATGGGTACTGTGATTGAGATTTTTTTTTATGGGTTATATGGTTATACATGCATGATTTTGAAGATTAGACTTGTTGAGCATTTTACATGCATAAACTCAAGATATAATGAAAGTCAGTATCTTATTTTATTACTCTAATTGTTATAGAATGGATAGCAATAGAGGTACCATATTAGAGAACTTCAGGGAAAGGTTTAGCTGGCAACATTGGTGGGCTACAGCACGGAACAGACTATATGCTGAGAAGAACAATCACATGGCCCCCGATTTATAGATCTCTTTCACAACAAGTAATTTTCGAAAGAGAGTTTTTAGTGCTAATTCAAGGATTGATGATGGTCGCTCAATACGAAGAAAGGTTTTCGGCATTATCGAGGTTAGTTTTGGAAATGTGTGACATATGTAATCAATATATAATCGATTGATGGGTGGACCGTGATCTCAAATGAGTGTGTTTAAAATTAGTTGATCGGTGTCAGATGACTGTAAACTATGAGGTTTTATGTGACACCAAACTATGAGGGTTTGGCACATACCAAATCACAGTATGAACTGTGAATTGAATTAAGATAAAGCTACACCCTTAGCTCAATGATTAATCCACAATATGAACTGTGAGCTGAAGTAAAGAGGACTTTTGGTAACTACGATCGAAAACCGAAAAAATCTATTCCAAAAGTTATTATAAAAAAAATGAATCCACTGCATAGACCCATTATTTTGATTAAAGAAAAAATAAAATAAAATAAATAAATAAACAATTTATTGCATATACAATTTTTAAATCCTTAGAAAACATTAAATAAGCTGCCTATAAAATTATCTACTGTATAATACTGTCCCGTATTCAATGCAGTCGACAGTACCCAAGTAACCACCTCGAACTGAAGTTGAAGAGGAAGAACTTTAGGTTGTAAATAAAGCTACCTTTAATTTTAGAACAAAAGTTACAAAACGCTGGACGTTTCTAGAATTAAAAAGCAACATAAAACTTTTCTTATAATAGATAAAATAACGATGTTGAGAGATGTGTGAGAGTGAGAGAGCCATCTCATCCAGGTCTAATTCCAACGAATCTAAGCATTTAATTACATGTGTAATGAAATCTCGCCACCGAATCTAAGCATTAAATTACATGTGTAATCTAATCATTAGCCATGCTCAAACAAGAAGCACCCGAATTCTTCTCTTTAACTTCTCTGTTCCCTCTAAATTACCAACAACTCCTCCCTTACTTCCCCTTCAACTCTCCAAGTCCAACCATTTTCTCCCCCCTTTTTACTCATATTTCTGGTTAGTTAGTTTTTATTTTTTTGGCCGAAATATCATAACCCAACCCACACCTTGTAAAGATAAAGGTAAGAAATAGAGTGAAAGACGAGTATTGATCCCACGACCTACTCTCTCACAACGGAGGGAGTGTATCAACAGGGCTAATGCTTCTTTGGTTAGTTATATAAAAGTTATAAAACATGTCCTAATTTAATTAGGAGTTCAATTATAGAAAGTTATAAAATATAGGGATACATAATTGACAGAACCATTCGTGCTTATATATACATAATATGACTTAACACAATAAATGACCATCATTTCATCCATATTTGACTCCCTTGAATTATATAATAGAAATTTTATTTTATACCCATTTGTTGTGTTAAACATTTTTAGATCACTTCTACATAAAAGTATCGTATGTTTATCCAAGTCAAATAAAGTAAGTGTTTGCCTAAGTCTTACTACCAACATATGTATGGGTGCAAGTTTTGAATCGAAATTCGAACCCAACCCAAAAACCTAACAAAATGAACCAACCACAACCGACCCAAAAAACGATTCAGATCGAACTAATTCTGGTTTTGTCTGATTTCGATTTTAGGTAGGAAAAGCCGAAAATCAATTAAATAGGATGAGAAAATTTGATCAGGGGTACATTAATCGTGGCCCAAAGGGTTTCAATTAAATTTCAATAAATTATTATTTAGGTAACTTTATTAACACCGCAAAATCTTAGAGGACACCTATGCCCAAAAACCATCGATTAGTTGATGGAGATCATTTTTCGGCCCAATCTTCCGCATAAGGGATCTTGATATCATGGGCTTACCATTAAACAATCATTTTTTTATTTCATGCAGCGTAGATCTCAAAATATGGCCCTAAAATTACATGGCATACATCATGCTCAAATTTAATTTTTGGGCTATTTTTATGTGATCTATGCCACATGGAATAAAAACCTAACCGTCTCATGTAAGCTCATTGTCTCAAGATTCATCGGGCGAAAACCAATTTCCATCTTTTAATTCAAAGGAAGTCAAATAGTTTATGGTAAAATTGTTAATTCTCTTAACTTTGTGAGTTTCTTTGAAGGTGCTAAACATAAGGAAGGAAAGAGAACTTTGATAACAAAATTGTTAATTCTCTTAACTTTGTCGGTTTTTTTTTAAGATGCTAAAAATAAGGGGGGAAAGAGAACTTATTAGGGTACCATTATTTACGTACTCCCATTAGAAAAGGGATTCTATTTAGGTAACATTATTTACACCCCTTAAATTTGTGACCTTATCTATATTCTCTAGTAAGTATGAAATGACCGCTTTGAATCAGAAGATGGAGATCATTGCTTATCCCAATCTTTTACCCAAATGATCTTGGGATCATAAGAGTATCATTAGACGGTCGGTTTTTTTATTTTACATTGCTCACGTCTAAAAAATAATATTAAAATAATATTTGAGAGAGATGTAGGCCATATGACTTTAGAGTCACTTTTTGGGTTGTGTGCTAAGTGAAATAAAATTTTTACCGTCTGATGATAGAACCAGGATGTCAAGATCAACTATATAGAAGATTGAGACAAAAAATAATATCCATCGTATGATTTAATGCGGTCAATACATTCGAACTGAAGGAGGTGAGATGAGGTTACAATTTTATGGATGGTAAATAATGGCACCCATGTTAATTTTATTGTCAAGGCTTATGAGTGTATATAGGAGCAGATTGAGTTAGTTAAGAAGGGATTTTGTTCCTAAAGTGTGGAAACAAAAAATGAGAGAAACTATTCTTGCTTTTATATAGTAGTAAGGTTATATATATACTAGTAAAAGTGCACGGGTATTGCATGTGTTAATTTAAGTGTGGAGACACCATGGAATTCGTTTAATTTAAATGTCACAATCTAAATATCTTTGATCTCTATCACATGACTCAACAAAATAATTGGTCATCATCTGATCCATATTTGACTCCTTTGAATCATATAATAGAGATTTTATTTTGTGTCTATCTTTTGCATTGAACAATTTTAGACCAGGACCTTCAAATCTGATGGCTAAGATGATGTTTGGAGTTGGCCTAAGTCCTCCAAATACTAAGTCTTTCCTTTAAAGGATACCTCTAATTATACCAACCAGATCTCTAAGGGCACTACATTTGATGGTTTTCGGTTATAGTGCTTTCAAAATTCGATGGGTGCAAATAAATCGTTTTAATTATTGTTTTAATCTTTTCCATAATGGATCCTTACATCAATAGTGTACCATCAGAGGCTCAATTTTTTTATTCCACTTGGCACCCATTCCACAAAAGTAACCAAGAATCATGTGGCACACATCATGTCCAATCGTCATTTTCAATCACTTTTTTGGGATTTATATCATATGAGGTAAATAATTGAATGCCAAGACTCTCATGATCTCAATATCAATTATGTAAAAAATTGGGACGAAAATTGGTCTCTATCATATGATTCACAACAATTAATGGGTTTCGGCTATGGTGCCATTAAAAATTGGTGACTGGAAATAAAATGGTTCAATTTTCATTTCAATATTTCATCCCAAAAATAAACTGCAAACCATTTGGCACACAACATGCCCAAACTTGATTTCAATCACTTTTTGAGATATGCGCCACGGGAAATAAAAAATTGATTGTTGGTATACAAATGATCTCAAGATACATTATGGGGAAGACTAGGATGACTCCATCATTTGTTTCAAAGGAGGTCAATGATTGTCGGCTATGGTGCCCTTCAAAATTCGATCGATGCAAATGAACCGTTTCGATTATCATTTCAATCTTTTATACAATAGATCCTTAGATCAATGGCGAACCATCACAGACTTATTTTTTTGTATTCCACATAGCACACACTCCAAACAAGTAATCAAAAATCCTGTGGCACCCATCAAGCTCAAGTGTGATTTTTAATCACTTTTTTGGATGTGTATCACATGGGATAAATAATTGACTATCACTTAAGACTGTCAGTGGATGTTTAGGCCCGACCCGACCCTAAATGTTAATGCTATGGCCAACTTTTGAGGGCCCTAGGGTAGGGCTTGGGTCGTTAAAATAAAAGCCCTGAAATTTGGGGCCGAACTAAGATACGACAAGGCCTAGCCTAAACTTTTATATATATATATATATATATATATATATATATATATATATATATATATATATATATATATATATATATATTGTCAAATATATCCTTCTTTTTAACCTTTAAATCATTTTTAATTAATTGATAGATGAGAAGGTTAATTTGATAATTTTAGAAATGGAGGTATCTTTATTTCATATTTCATATTATAATTTATATTAAAAATTATTTAATAATTATGTCATATATATGTTTTATAGCATAAGAACAAAATATAAAATAAAAAAGGATAATATTAGCTCAAAGCCCGGTCTTAGCCCGACCCTAGCCTGCTAGGGCCGACCATGTTAAAGACCACTAGGGCTAGGGATAGGGCCAACCATATTAAGGCCTGCCTAGGGCATTGTAAATGCCCGGCCCAACCCATTGACAGCCCTACTGTCTGTTCTCCCATGATCTCAAGATCCATTATGTAAAAGATTGGGATGAAATATGGTCTCCACCAGATGATTTAAAAAATCAATGGTTTTCATCTATACCACTGTTAAAATTTTGGTGCGTGTAAATAGAATGATTTGATTTTCGTTTCAATCTTTCACACAATCGATGTTGAGATCAATGGTGTACCATCATATGGGCTTTGAGTGTGTTGAATTAGATGTTAGAGACCATGTGTTGTGCCAATCTTTGGCATCAAAGATCTTTACATCATGGACTCCAAATCAAATTGCTTAGATGGTGTTCAACGTGGCACAAATCCGAAAAAAACTATCCGAAAAATACTGTCTTTCTTTCTAAACTATGTGTCACGATACTAATCTTGTGTGCAAGTTGTAACCCCTCAATGTAAATTTGTGTTGGGTAGCTCTCTTCGAGCCTACCCAATTACTGACGACGCCTACATAAAAAATTCACTGACTGGGTTGAATCAGATGATAGAGATCAATTTTCATTCAAATCTTCCACCCGCTTGATTGTGCCATCAAAATGTCAGCTTTTCATTTCACGTGGCATAAATCCTAGAAAGTCTATCTAAAATCACGTTTGAGTGTGATGTGTCCCATATGATTTTTTAGTTACTTTTGGGATTCGTACCACGTGGAATAAATAAATGATCTCTTTGATGGTATGCCCATGATATCAAAATCAACTTGGTAGAAAATTGGGATGAAAATAGATCTCCACCGTCCAATTACCCATTTAATGGGTTTTTAGTGTAGGAGAGAACCATGTTTGATGTACGCCCATGGTCATGATCTTGAGAGCATGGCCATCAGGCTATTGATTTTTCGTTTCACGTGGCACAAATCCCAAAATGTGAATCAAAAATCACGTTTGAGTGTCCCACATGATTTTTGTGTCACTTAGAATAAAAAATTAATCATTTTGATGGTATCCCCATGATCTCAAGATCAATCATATGAAAAATTGGGATGAAAATCGATCTCCATCGTCTAATTCAACTCAGTCAACAAGTTTTCAGTGTAGATGAGAACCTTGTTTGGACGTGTGCAATGTGGAATCAACACTTAAGAATGAAGAATCTTGCCTTATAAGTAAGGGTACCATGTTTACGTTAGAGGAATTATGTTAATTATCTTTAATTGCCGTATTTAACACGAATCTATGAGATTTATGGTTTATTTTATTTAAGGAAAGTAAGGATACTTACTTAGGCTAGGGTATTTTGTTTCTAAAGTGTGAAAACACAAAATTGATAGAAATTAGGAGGGTCATTCGTGCTTTTATAATAGTAGTAAGATATATAGTAAGGATATATTTTTTTTGATAACCTATAGTAAGGATATTTTATTTCCCTTGATCTCTAGCCAAATTTATCCAAAACTCTATTTACCCGAATTAGCTTATCTAAGTCTACCCAATTAGTCAATCTTTATACCTTAACAATTTTAAAAATCTTAGCCTATAATACCTTTTTACCCTCTTTCTCATTTGCTCTCCATTCGAGCCCCTTCTATAATAATTCTTAGATGAGAAACATGTGTCTCAATTCAAAAGTTATTCTCAGAGGAAATTAGCACAATTCTTGTGCTCTATTGTGACCAATCATTGTTTGACATTTGTTTTCTAACATGGCAATCCCATGTGACTTTTTCTCCTCCATTCTAGAATAATTGTTAGATGTTTAACATCCAAAGAGTATTCTTTTAGGAAGAGAAGAATTGAAGTAGATAATAGCCTTTGACTATATGGTGAAAATTATATTTTATGTTAACTTTTTGCAGTTAATATCTTTAAATCATGGCCTCCAAATCAAATGATGTAGTGAAGCCTTTCTTTTAAATTTAGTGCAAGTGATGACTCCCAAACTAAAAACAGTATCCTCTTATCAGTTTGATATGGATCTACAAGTCAATGTAGCATAGCTATATATATAGTTTTTTTATTTTTTTATTTATTATTTTAGTTACTTATATAGTATTGAATATGATTTTTTTTCGTATTAATTTATTCATAATCCTTACTACAATATAAAAGTGAAAATAGTTTCTGTCAATATTTTATACCTAAAATACCCCTAACTCGTATCTCATATATATATATATATATTAAAGTAGTACTCTAGAAATTATAAGAAAAAAAAAACAAAAAACAAAAAACAAAAAAAATCTAAGAGGAATCCGCAAATATATAGGCTACGAAGAAAGCAAGATCTGTTTTTCCAATTAAAGAGAGAAGGAAAAAAGTTTAGCTTCGACTCGAGAGTCGGTTCATTTCAAACCCTAATTTTCGCCTCTTCACTTCTTCACAATTTCATCTTTGTTGTATTGCGATTGCGTTTGTTTTTTATCCGTAGAGTTTTTATTATTCTTTTTAAATTGCTTGTACTGAGAATTTGTAACATGGGAGATATATTAGGAAGATCAGTGACAAGATAATTACAGTACGGATAACCCTTTATTCATTTTATTTAATCAGTCATCAACATCTTTAATATTTATATGAGAATGCAATACAAACACTCGAATTATGCTCAATTCCATATAATAATCCTTACTACTATATATAAGCCAAAATAGTTTCTTTCAATTCTTGTTTCCACACCCTAAATTGCCCCTATATTTGCTAAAAATAAAACTTACGTCCATTGAGTCCTAATCTAACTTGCTAATTTGCTACAAATAAAACTCTTGATTGCCTATATTTTCTCCTCCTTAAATCTTAGTTAACCATCTATTATACTTTAATCATCCAAGAATCGTAAGTTCTTCATCTCTCACTTGTTTTATATAATTTTTTTCCTTTTTCTATCTTGATTTTTAGATATGAAACGATGCACTCAATGTTTGATGCGCACTAGGTTTGTAGTGTTCCGCTACTAGACACAATTTGGTTAATTTATCTTCAAATTTGTAGGCCACCCTGCTCTTCACCATCAACATTGATTGCCCCAACAGTGGCCTCTTTATCTGGCCATCCAATGGGCCCCTAAGTTGCCCCTTCAGTGGGCTCTTTGTATACCTTGAATTGAATTTATAAGCTACCACTTTGATGACATTGGATTGCTCAAAGACTTCCATGCTAAAATATGAGTCGCGAGTCGCAACTTTGATGACTTGTATTCACGGTTTTAGATATCAACCATATCTGATACATATGGGCTGATATTTATCGGGTTAGGCCCCATTCGATTGGATATACACCCGACTCTTTATGGGATCAAATATCAGGTCAAATATTGGACTATATCAAGGAATATGTATCAGATATGACTTGGATAAAATATCAAAAATACCCTTTTTATAATTTTTTATATATTTTTAAACTTTATACTTTTTAATAAATTTAAAAAAAAAATGGTTAAATATAGGCAGATTTGGTTGATATGTATAGGACTTCAAATCTCTACTTGTATTACTCAGAGTTGCGCTATGTGGATTACTGGTAGCGTTGTGACCAACACCATTTTAGAAAGAAGGAAGAAACATATGATTCCTCGAGAAGAACAAACAACTTAATGACGAGATTGACTCTAGCTCCTTACCGACATCATAAAATTATCTAAGTTTATGGATAATCAAATCCTGTCAAAAGCTGACTTCCACTCTTTTCATGAGTCCTACCATCTACAAACTATCACTTTTAAAAGGATTGACAATCTTATGATTCTGGTGAGACCTCTTATTCCATTGAAAATATTCATATTTGTGGCTAAGCATGCTCCATATAAAACTGAGTACCATTTTATTTTTTTGGAACGATTATAGCATTAAAATGCCTAAAGGGTACCATTATATATAGGGCACTTTAGAAAAAGAGGATTGAAATTGAAAAGTTTTGCGCCATATACTCGTCGGGAAAGTTTGGGGTAAAAAGGATTGGCACAGTTTTCTAAGGTTTCAAAAAATGGTTTGGTCTATTTCAAGAAAACACTTCACTTGAAATGCCCATGTTGCCCTTTTCTCTCTCAAATATTCCAAATAACCCATCATCTCTAGGAGATGTAGAAAGAGAAACCCATCGTCTCTACACCATTTCTTAGAGAGAGAAACTCCATTAATGGCTTTCATCGGATGGTGATCTAGGGTTTCAAATCATGTGACAACTGTTGATGACCTCCATTAATGGGTTTCAGATCATGTGCCAGAGATCTAGGGTTTCAAAATCGGTGACGACCTTCATTAATGGTGAATCATTAGGAGCCGTCCGATCATCTTCTCCATCAGCCATTAATGAAGGGTTTCTCTCTCTAGGAGAAGAAGGGTTTCTCTCTCTAGGGTTTCAGATCAGGCGCCGTCCGATCATCTTCTCCATAAATTAGGGTTTCAAAATCAGTGATGACCTTCATTGGTGATTCATAAGGCGTCGTCCGATGACCTTCTCCATCAGCCATTAATGAATGGTTTCTTCTCCATCAGTGACGACCTTCATTAATGGCGAAGCATCAGGCGCCATCTGATCATCTTCTCCACCAGCCATTAATGAATGGTTTCTCTCTCTAGGAGAAGAAGGGTTTCTCTCTAGGGTTTTAAATCAGGCATAGAAGCCCCAAAACAACTGTTATTCTATTCTAGTCTCATAGAAAACAGATTGAATAATAGAAAAACCAGCCATATTTCCAGAAATTGAAATGGGTTTTCAGATGAGAATCTATACAATCCAATGGAAGAGAAGAGTGTTGAAGGAATCTTATTAATGGTGGTGGGCAAATGAAGGTGAGATAGAAAAGTGTTTATGTGACCCTTGGGTATTTATTATAAGATTAAAAATGAGTTCATCTTCTCCACAAAACCAACTTAATAGACTTCTCAAAGGCTCCTTAAATTAAGGAAACAAACCCTTCAACAGTTGAAGTTAAAGATGGAGAAGACTGAGTTTTGCAGGATCCGACATTTAGGGTTTAGGTTGGGATAAAGAAGGGCATTGAGGGTATTTTTGTAATTTCAAGTTGCCGATTTTCTTAAAGTTGACCAAATGCCTTTTTAGAGATCTTGTAAGCTGTGTCAATCCCTTTTATCCCAAACTCTTGCATTGGGTATATCGCCCCAAAACTTATCTGCCGCAGTCTCGTTTTCCTAATTTTTCCTTATATATACTCCATGAATATCACACTAATTAGTGAAAACACCTAGTAAACTAGGCACTAATTCAAAGTTGCACCCCTTAAATTTGTATGCTTTTTCATGGTTCGCACATCACTCTTTGCATGGTGTCTTGAATCCTTTCGGGGACAACAACCAAGACTATTACGGAGTTGTCAATGAGTACCTACCGATTAACTTTACAATCGTTCAATGCATCTTCACCGAGAGGTCTCAGGACATATATGGTTCATGTCACAATTTTACCGAGTATAAATAACAGTCTTAGTTTAATTGAATTTTCCAGATTATACTTATTTATTAGTTTTTATTTTTTTTCTTCATATTTCGTAGTTGACAATATAAGTTTTTTTTTTTATATTAAATTTTCTATAATTTTAAATTATAGTTAATGAAGACATATGAAGACATAGGAAACATAGTAATACATGTTTTTTTTGTCTTTAATAAATCATAAAACATAGTAACGAACTATGACAGCCCAGATTTTGGCACCTCGAAACCCGTGCCGTCGGTGGGCTGGCGCTAAGGCCAGACCTCAAGCGAAATACTTGGCATATCATTCGCACAACGGAAACAAAGTAGAACCATCCTTACTAACCATCACAATAAAATAATGAAACTAGTACTATCCCACAAAAACTCAAAATGGCGGTTCTAATTCCATATGAATACATATGGAAAGAGAACCGACGAGAACCACCGGTAAGGACCATTCCTTACCGAAACATGGTTCACCAAAAAGAATTAAGTACAATTATCATCCAAATTAAGTATTCTTCACATCATCTCAAAACACTAGTCTCTCAACCTAAGGCCAGATATATTTGGCATCGCACATAGAAAACAACCCTCAGGGGGGATTTCTTCCAGATCCTCACCAGGTACAAAATCAGGATCCTTTCTCTCTAAAATCTTAGTTCCAACGCCTTCACCTGAACCTGTGACTATAGTCGAGGAATGAGCTTCATCCAAGCTCAGTAGAGAAAAACTCATAGCATGCTTATTATAATATCAAACATATATCTTATGTCATAATGAAATAAAATTGGTCAGAATATATGCACAGTGTGATTATCATGGCATGAAAGACACATGTGATACTTGTTTGGAATTCATAAAATATGTTCACATCTTTATTCCAACGTATGAAAAGAAAACCTAATAGTGATTTACTTAAAGTATTTGAATGAGGAACTATTGCCTCAAGTCCCCGATGGAATACCTACCATCGTCGATCATATAAACCATTTTCACATATATCCAAGGTCCCATAGAGTTGGACACTTTACCGAACATATTTACCGTTATACGGTAGGAGTCACAAATCACATAGCACAAAGGGTGTACGAATTGGCCGCCGTACCGGTCACGGACATCCTACCGCGTCAGTCACGGTTATACTGCTGCGTCAATCAGGTATTCACATAGAACCTTAAATTGAAGTGCATCCATATAGCATATTGCCGTGTAAAGTGATAATTATAATTTAGCTCAAAAGTCGGAATGAAGTGTGAAGTTCACACACAGACACATATATTGGAATGAATCTTGAAGGATTCCATACTTCTTACACAATTCGGAATCATAATGATACACATGCCCTTTTCAAATTGAAGTCATAAACATCATTCACATGATTGAATAAAAAATACATCATAACATAGCACACATGCTTATGTAGTAATTGCACATGATATCAAGTGCTCCCTACCTCAAAATCTTAACCCGCACGCGCCTAATCCACCGTTTGAGTTTGTCCTTCGTCACACAACACCAGGTCACCTAAACATATAAAATCCATGGTTCACACATTAGAACTATGCTAAACATACTATGGCAACTCCCCTCAAAATCTCACAGTCAAAACTTAACAAAATTCTGAATCTGACAATTTCGATTGATCGAATCTCTATTTCAATCGATCAAAACCCAATTTCGATCGATCGAACTCATTTCGATCGGTCGAACTCCTCAAAACATACATGGCATTTCTCAGTTCGATCGAACGATTCTGCCATTTCGATCGATCGAAAATAATTTCGATTGGTCGAATCCTCACAGAAGCCAAATGATCACAACACAGTTCAATCAAATGAATCCTAATTTGATCGATCGAAATCATATAATTCAATCGATCGAAAATGTTTCGATCAATCGAATCCCTCAGAAACTAAATAACCATCCACACAATTCGATCGAACGAATTTTGATTCGATCGGTCGAATCCTCACAGCAGACTTTTCTAAAATCACTGTTCTATACATTTCGATCGATCGAGTGTCAGATTCGATCGATCGAAACATACTTTGTTCGATTGAAATTCATTTCGATCAAATGAATTTCCTCAGACTTCGAATTCTTCCTTCTTAAGTCCATTTCGATCGATCGAACTAAATTTCGATTGGTCGAAATGAACAGATTTATGCTATTCTTGGCTTTTCGCATTCTTTCTCTTCTCTTTCCGAAATCAACCCCATTTCCTTATGATTCTTCATTCCCAAATTGAATAACAACCATCATTAACAAAATTTCACAATTTAATCTTAATTTTTATACCTTGATTTCATTCAAATCCTCGAGCCTTGCTTCAAAATCATACTAGGGTTCACCAAGCTGACAGCGAATCGTTCGTCGCTCCAAACCTTTAGCTGCTAACTTCGAGAACGGATCGCTCTTGCATTCAATACCCCCGGTTCCTCCTCTCTCCTCTTAACTCCCAATAATAAGCAATAAGAAGGGTATTGAATGTAAAATAACTAAGGTATTTATTTCTCTTATATCCACGCCCTAGGCTTAGGTACTAAGCACTACACCTAGGCTGGGTGTATGAGGGTTCACTAACCCATATCCTAGCCTACTTACACAAAATCCATTCCGTCGGATTTGATCTATAGACATTACATGGTCCATGGCACGGTCCTCGACATGTGGATCGTCAGGCATGCATATCGAGGCATACAGTTCATGATTTCAAATTTAGGGATGTTACATTCTCCCCACCTTAGGAATTTTCGCCCTCGAAAATTGATCCAACTAGCGGTTAGGCACAAGAAGGGTGGCCTCGTAAGGTACCACACATGGCTAAACAAACCATTTCGTTATAAAATCTCATCACACATGCGCAGTCCACACACAATAAATTCTAGCTAATTCCATTCAGACACATCATTAACCATCAAAAGAGTAGCATATCAAAATTTAGATCATCGTGGCAACCATGCCACCATAGTAAAATTATACATTCATCCCCCAAAATTAAATATCAAAAAGAAAAATCTCTCCAGCTCACAAAATTTTCCAAACATGTCGTGCATCAGCTCCTCCCGTCACTCAAGTAGGACCCATCGCATCAGTAGGATCCGTCGTATCCTCCGTCTCCTCATCATCCTGATCCTCACTGGTCGTCTCGTTAAGCTGTGGGTACTCAGTAGAAGCGTCGAACACCCTAGCACGCATGATCGCCATCCTCTGGAGGTAGTCGGTAGGGTATATCGCGTGAAGAGTGTCCTCCACTATCAGCTTGTTGTAATCTAGGCGTTGGTTAAGTTGGCGATTACTCTCCTGGATGAGAGCAACCAACTCCTCATTGGTCATCGGAGCTTCTTGACGATCGGGTGGTATCGGCATACGAAGTGGCTGATGTACTGGAGGGATGACCTTAGGCTGCTCATGAAGTGGCACATCGGGAACATGTTGGTCTTGTTGTGGTTCACCTTGTGCAGGCTCTTCCTGAGGTTGAGGAGGGATAGGACGTACTTGAAGAGCTGGCTGAGGGTGTGGTTTCAGCCGATTGAAGGTTTTCCTCCATTGCATGCAGGTGTAGAGGAGCATAATATCGGAGGATTTAGGCTCCCACGAAGAAACCTTGTGCACCATGGTCACCGAATACTCATCAAACATGGCGGAGATAAAGCTCTCATATGGAATGTAATCTTCGGGCTTGTCCGCCCCTGCCAACAATTTCTTCCTCCCATATCTTATTGCCTCAAAAACTATGACAGTCGCATCAAACCATTTTCCCTCAAAAGCGGCAAACAATGCTTCCATCAACACCCCTAATCTCTCGATTTTATGGCGAATCAGGTACAGGTTGCACTTGAAGATCGTATCGAGCATCCACATATAGTTTGGTAGATCCGCTTGTTTAATCGCACTACCAGGTGCAACTCGCCCTCGAGTCATTCACTCCGTTACGTAAAGATGGGTCAGATTTGGAGGATTTGGGGGCAACAAATTAATTCCAGGGCCATATTCTTCAAAACATTCCAAGGCTTTGTAGGCCATCGCATGGGTAAAAACATATGTCTTCCCATCGATCTTGGTGCAGATGGTGGTCGTAGGGTTAGGGCCATCAAACATGTTTTGGCAAAACAAGCGCACGAGGCACGGGTAATAGTACAGATGGATGGGTTTTAAAAGGTTATCCAAACCGGCTTTACCCAAATAGTCAAGTGCTCAAGCATCAATGCTGGATACATTGGGCGTTTCGAATAGCATCGGATCGATGGTATATTCATAGGCAAATCCCCTCTCAGTCCACCATTCGTTTGGTTGGTCGTGTTGGGGCGCTTGAGAAGGAGCTGGTTGCTCGGCAGTGGGTTGCAGTTGAGGGTTTAGTCGTAGTTGCGAAGAACCCATGGTGGCTTTGGGTTGCGAAGAACCCATTACAGCTTTAAGGTTCTTCGACGTAGGAGTTTTAGAGGCTAATCTAGTTTTAGGAGCCATGACTTGAAGAAGAAAGAAAAATCTAGGGTTCTATTTAAATGCCAAAGATTTAGTGCAAGAAACTGAAATCAAGAGCTCAAAGTTAGGGAATTACCAATTTGATGAGGTTTCGGATTCGATTCCTCAGCGAATCCACGCGCAATCAATCGATCGTTTAATCCCTCAACACAAAAACCCTCGAAAGCCCTAGCGAAAACCCTCAAATTTTTTAAAAATTTGAACTTAAAAATGTAGTTTCTATATATATATGCCCGATTCGATCGGTCGAAATCCAATTTATAAAGAACGCACTACGATTTTGATCGATTGAGACTCATCTCGATTGATCGAAACTAGCTTAAAATGAGACTGGGGCCCGCATTTCGATCGAATGAATTTCAGTTCGATCGATTGATATCCAAAATTCGATCGAATGAAAACTTTTCGATCGGTCAAACTTCTCAGGCCCATACAAACTTTTGATCGAATGAAATAAATTTCATTCGATCCAAATCAAAATTTGATCGATCGAAAATTAATTCGATCGAACGAATTTAACAAGCCTCAATTAACACAATATCCACTTTCTGCCAAGATATAGCGATCGATCGATTTACACCTCGATCGGTCGAAATCATATTCGATCGATAGAAACTAATTTCGATCGATCGAAATTGCAGAAAACACTCAATTTCTGTATTTTTGAGTTTTCTTCCACATTCTTGAGCTTTAAACATCAAACTCACCCATCTCATTCATCATTCAAATTGTTTACATATACTTGGGATCACAATGGACCTTTACAAAATCCTTTCCCTCTCCAGATCATAAAAGCAATGAAAGATGCTGGGCGCGAATCTCGGCTTCGCGTTCCCACGCCGCTTACTCTCTAGAGTGATTCTTCCATTGAACCAACACCAAGGGAATCCATTTTATGCGTAACACTTGTTCGGTTCGATTTAAAATTTGCATTGGTTCCTCAATGACCGTCAGATCCCCGTAGACTTCAACTGGTGGCGCATCAAGGATATGAGTTGGGTCTCGCACGTATTTTCGTAACATAGAAATGTGAAATACGTCGTGCACTCTATCAAGCTGCGGGGGTAATCCAACCCTATATGCAACTTCACCCACTCTTCCCAATACCTCGAACGGTCCAGTATAACTAGGACTTCGCTTTCCTCACTTTCCGAAGCACATCACACCCTTCATTGGAGATATCTTCACAAACGCATGATCTCCCACTTGAAAATCCTTGGTCGATCACTTGATGTCCGCATAGCTCTTTTGCCGACTCTGTGCCGTCTTGATTCTTTCTCGTATAATGCGAACAGTCTCGGCATTTTTCCTTATGACTTTCGGACCTAATATAAATTTATCGCCTGTTTCCTCCCAATTGATCGGAGACCTACACCTCCGTCCATATAGTGCTTCATACGGAGCCATCCCAATGCTCTGCTAAAAGCTATTGTTATACGCGAATTCTATCAACGGAAAATGCTGATCCCACGATCCCTGAATATCAATCATGCACGCTCGAAGCATATCTTCAATAATCTGATTGACTCTCTTTGTCTGACCATCAGTCTGTGAATGGAATGCGGAACTGAAGTCCAATCTCGTGCCCATACCATCTTGAAATCTTTGTCAGAATATCGATGTGTACAATGGGTCACGATCGGACACAATGCTTGTCGAAATACCGTACAGTCGGACAATTTCTTTCAGGTACAAATCCACCAACTTGCTTGCAGTGTATGTTATGTTATAGGGTAAGAAGTGAGCCAACTTTGTCAGTCGATCCACTATTACCCATATGGCATTGTGGCGTCTCAATATTCTCGGTAATCCCATAATGAAGTCCATGGAGATGGACTCCCACTTCCATTCTGGTATTGGCAGAGGTTGCAATAGACCTGCTGGGTGTCTGTGATCCACCTTTACTTACTGACACACCAGACATTTGGACACATAATTTGCAATGTCTTTCTTCAACCCTCTCCACCAATAATTCTTTCGCAAATCCTGGTACATCTTTGTACCACCATGATGAATAGCATACTTGGACTTATGAGCTTCATCCAAAAGGAGACGAAGAATGTCATCACTGATATCCCGATTGCCTGTGAGTTTGAGGACGTATTTCCTAACGAATTACCAGGATTGCCACTGGATCGGGAGATTGAATTTATAATAGCCTTAGCTCCAGGCACGGAATCAGTCTCCAAAGCTCCCTATCGAATGGCTCCGGCCGAACTGAAAGAGTTAAAGGAGCAATTGCAAGAGTTATTGGATAAAGGATTTATAAGAGCCAGTGTATCCCCTTGGGGAGCACCGATCTTGTTTGTTAAGAAGAAGGATGGGTCGATGAGACTTTGTATCGACTACCGTCAGTTAAACAAGCTTACAATCAAGAAAAAGTACCCATTACCAAGGATCGACGATCTATTTGACCAATTGCAAGGGGCAAAATTCTTTATGAAGATCAACTTGAGATCCGGATACCATCAACTCAAGGTAAAGGCCGAAGATGTGCAGAAGATGGCGTTCAGAACTAGATATGGGCATTACGAGTTCTTAGTGATGCCTTTCGACTTGACGAATGCACCAACTTCATTTATGGACCTCATGAATCGGGTCTTTAAGCAGCACCTTGACACGTGCATAGTGGTGTTTGTAGACGACATTCTTATTTATTCAAAGACCCGAGAAGAACACGAACATCATTTGCACATCGCCTTGCAAACTCTATGTGAGCGTCAACTATATGCCAAACTCAGTAAATGTGAGTTCTAGCTAGAACAAGTGAGCTTTCTCAGTCACCTAGTATCAGAAGCAGGCGTGATTGTTGACCCGACGAAGATTGAGGCAGTGTTAGATTGGGAACAACCCAAGACTGTGACGGAGATTCGCAGTTTCCTCGGTCTAGCTAGATATTACCGATAATTTATGGAAGGACTCTCCAAAATTTTAGGACCGCTCACCCGACTTACAAGGAAGAACGTTCAATTTGAGTGGACCAATGAATGTGAAGAGAGCTTCCAAGAACTCAAGAGACAGCTTACCTCTGCTCCAGTGTTGGCTATTCCATCAAGTAGTGGGGGTTTTGCTGTTTATAGTGATGCATCGTATGGTGGTTTGGGCTGTGTCTTGAATCAGAATGCCAAAGTCATAGCTTATGGATCGAGACAGTTGAAAGAGGACGAGAAGAACTACCCGACGCACGATCTAGAGTTGGCCGCGGTGATTTTCGTGCTTAAGATTTGGAGACATTACCTGTATGGTGAGACCTTCGACATTTTTACAGATCACAAGAGCCTCAAATACTTGTTTACGCAAAAAGAATTGAATATGAGGCAATGAAGATGGATCAAATTTCTCAAGGATTACGGCTGTACTATACAATATCACTCAGGTAAAGTAAACGTTGTGACTAACGCGTTGAGTAGGAAGAATGCGGCTCACTTAGCCAGTCTCATTACGAGACTTCGACGATGGAAATTATTGGAAGACCTCTCCTTGTATGATGAATATATTGAGGTTATGGATACTGGGGTGTTGTTGGAAAATCTCACAATCAAACCAACTATTTTTGATCGCATCTACGAACTTCAGATGAATGATGCAGAGCTCCTAAAGATTAGACAAGATGTGACTGTCGGTACAAGCATGGATTTCTCTATTAAGGAGGATGGATCATTGCTATTTCATGGATGCTTATGCATACCTGTTGATGCCGATCTGTGACAACTCGGATTTTGACACCCCAAAACCCGCGCCATCGGCGGGCTGGCGCTAAGGCGGGAGCGGAATACTTGACATATCATTCGCACAACTCGTACCGCAGAAATGATCGGCACTATCTTTCCCTTCTCACCAATAAATCGAAAGGACTTTGTTTTGGCAGACGAAAAGTGACTACTTTCCGTAGGCTATCAATGCTTGCATGATAAGCGGATAGCCAATTCATGCCAAGGAGTACATCAAGTCCTTGCATGTTCAACAAAATGAGGTCCGTTATGGTCTCTTGATCCTCCACTTGCACAATCACTGATCAACAACACATGTCTGCGGTTACTGCACTCCCCGGAGGAACGGACACGTCCAAAATAAATTCTAACTCCTCGGGTATAATTTTTAATTTCTCCACAAATTCCGGAGTTATATACGAGTGGGTAGACCCTGGGTCTATCAAAACTCGTGCAACACAATGATCGCCATCATTTTCTCGATAGAGTTTTAGTGTACCTATATAATTTAATACATACACTATCGTTCAGACAGGCATGTCATGACCACGCAATTATCAAAATACCCCCTAGATCTTTCCCTATTGATGCACTTTCTTCATCTAGAAAATAAGTAAATGAATTTAAGCATAAAAATTTATACCTTGAATCACATAGTTACTCACACGGGCGTCCTCAGCTGTTACTATAAAAGCACGACCTTGGACGACAGGTCTCGTAGATTGTGTAGGCCTCTACGCCGTAGCAGTCAAAATAGTGCCCTCCTTTCTCATCTCGGGGCAGTCTCGTATCCTGTGGCCTATTTTTCCACATTTAAAGCATCCTCCCGTGTCTCGTCTACAGTCTGATGTTTTATGTGGTTTGCTGCAACGGGCACACTTGACTTGCGGACTTGAAGATGCCGCTCTTGAATATCCCTATGTGATTGATGCCCCAGACACCGGAGTCTGAGCAGGGCCTTCTCTGCGGAACGATCTCATAGGAGTAAATGCATTAAACCTTTGATAATTCGTATAGGCTGGTCTTGAAACTGGAGCAAGTGCTGACAACCTCAGCTTTTTATTCCCCGAGTCATAGTCACTCACTCCCGGATTTACCTTATTCTTCCAATCACGCCTCTTATTTATATCCCTTTCTGCAATGATGGCCTTCCCCATCACGTCAGCATATATCTCAAGCTCAAATATCGATACCCTTTCTTAAATATTTAGTCTCAGGCCTTCTTCAAATCTACCGGCCTTCATTTCTTCTATAGCTACCAATTCTGGATCAAACCTCGATAATCGCACAAACTCATTACCGTACTCCCGTATGGTCATGCTCCCTTATACAAGATTAGTAAAATCATTCTTCAATTGGTTCCTCACTTGTTTAGGGAAATACTCCCTATTAAATTCCCTTACAAACTCAGCCAATGTCCATTGGTCTTGGAGACCCTTGACTTCCCTCTTCCTTAACACCGACTTCCACCAGGCATCGACGTCGCCTTCAAGTTGGAAGGAGGCCCAACCAACTTTCTCATGTTTAGGGCTCTTGAGTCTCTCTAGTAACCTCTCCATCTGCTTCAACCATTCTTTCGATTCAAGTGGATCAGTCTGCCCTTGGAATACCGGAGGTCTCAATCTCCTGAAATCCATAAAAGATGATGGCAACAATGCAGGAGGTGGTGGCTGCTGCTGATGACTGACATTATTGGCGGCTAACAACATCGTCTGCTCAGCCAACAGAGCAGTCTGCTGGGTCTGCTGAGTCATAGCAGCGGCTATGGCCTCCATAGCCCTAGCCATCCTATCAGTAGGGTCAAAGGTGGTCTCTGCTTTCCTCCGGAATCCGAAGGAATATCCTCAATACTCCTCACACTCCTCTGGCGACCTCCTCTAGGCCGACCTCTTCCATTGATCCATTGGAATCTGTTACAATGAAACAGAGGTCTCATTAACAGACGGTCCCTAGTATCCAACAAAATCTCAAATCTCAAAACGGTCGAAGACTTGTCAGACGTCTCGAAAGTCGTGGCTCTGATACCAACTGTGACAGCTCGGATTTCGACACCCCAAAACCCGTGCCGTCGGTGGGCAGGTGCTAAGGCCGAATCTCGAGCGAAATACTTGGCATATCAGTCATACAGTGGAAAAAAAGTAGAACCATACTAACTAACCATCATAACAAAATAATGAAACTAGTACTATCCCATAAAAGCTCAAAATGACGGTTCTAATTCCATATGAATACCTATGGAAAGAGAACCGACGAGAACCACCGATAAGGACCATTCCTTACCGAAACAACATGGTTCACCAAAAAGAATTAAGCCCAATTATCATCCAAATTAAGTATTCTTCACATCATCTCAAAACACTAGTCTCTCAACCTAAGGCCAGATATATTTGGCATTGCACATAGGATACAACCCTCAGGGGGGATTTCTTTCAGATCCTCACCAGGTACAAAATCAGGATCCTCTCTCTCTAGGATCTCCATTCCAACGCCTTCACCTGAACCTGTGACATTAGTAAAGGAATGAGCTTCATCCAAGCTCAGTAGGGAAAAATTCATAGCATGCTTATTATAACATCAAACATATATCTTATGTCATAATGAAATAAAATTGGTCAGAACATATGCACAGTATGATTATCATGGCATAAAAGACACACGTGATACTTGTTTGGAATTCATAAAATATGTTCACATCTTTATTCCAACGTATGAAAAAAAAACTTAAAAGTGTTGTACTTAAAGTATTTGAATGAGGAACTATAGCCTTAAGCCCTCGATGGAATACCCACCATCGCCGCTCATATGAACCATTTTCACATATATCCAAAGTCTCATAGAGTTGGACACTTGACTGAACATATTTACCGTTTTACGGTAGGAGTCACAAATCACATAGCACAAAGGGTGTACGGATTGGCCGCCGTACCGGTCACGGATATTCTGCCGCGTCAGTCACGATTATACCGCCGCATTGGTCGAGTATTCACATAGAACCTTAAATCGAAGTACATACATATAGCTTATCGCCGTGTAAAGTGATAATTATAGTTTAGCTCAAAAGTCGGAATGAAGTGTGAAGCTTACACACACACATATTGGAATGATTCTTGAAGGATTCCATACTTCTTACACAATTCGGAATCATAATGATACATATGCCTTTTTCAAATTGAAGTCATAAACATCATTCACATGATTGAATAAAAAATGCATCATAATATAACACACATGCTAATGTAGTAATTGCACATGATATCAAGTGTTCCCTACCTCAAAATCTTAACCCACACGTGCTCAATCCGCCGTTTGGGTTTGTCCTTCGTCACACAACATCAGGTCACCTAAACATATAAAATCGATGGTTCACACATTAGAACTATGCTAAACATACTATGACAACTCCCCTCAAAATCTCACAGTCAAAACTTAACAAAATTTTGAATCTGACAATTTCAATCGATCGAATCCCTATTTCGATCGAGTTTGATCGAACTCCTCAAAACGTACATGGCATTTCTCAGTTCGATCGAACGATTCTGCCATTTCGATCGGACGAACACAAATTCGATAGATCGAAAATAATTTCGATTGGTTGAATCTTCACAGAAGCCAAATGATCACAACACAGTTTGATCGAACAAATCCTAATTCGATCGATCGAAATCATATAATTCGATTGATCGAAAATGTTTCAATCGGTCGAATCCCTTAGAAACTAAATAACCATCCACACAATTCTATCGAACAAATTTTGATTTAATCGATCGAATTTCTAATTCACTCGATCGAAGATATTTAGATAGGTCGAATCCTCACAACAGGCTTTTCCAAAATCTCTATTCTATACGTTTCGATCGATCGAGTGTCAGATTTGATCAATCAAAACACACTTCGTTCGATCAAAATGAATTTCGATCGAACGAATTTCATCAGACTTCGAATTCTTCCTTCTTAAGTCTATTTCGATCAATCGAACTAAATTTCGATTGGTCGAAATGAAGAGATTTCTTTTGTTCTTGGTTTTTCGCTTTCTTTCTCTTCTCTTTCCAAAATCAATCCCATTTCTTTATGATTCTTCATTCCCAAATTGAATAAAAACCATCACTAACAAAATTTCACAATTTAATCTTAATTTTTATACCTTGATTTCATCCGAATCCTCGAGCCTTGCTTCAAAATCGTACTAGGGTTCACCAAGCTGACATCGAATCGTTCGTCGCTTCAAACCTTTAGCTGATAGCTTCGAGAACGGATCGCTCTCGCATTCAATCCGCATTCAATACCCCCAGTTCCTCCTCTCTCCTCTTAACTCCCAATAATAAGCAATAAGAAGGGTATTGAATGCAAAATAACTAAGGTATTTATTTCTCTTATATCCAAGCCCTAGGCTTAGGTACTAAGCACTACACCTAGGCTGGGTGTATAAGGGTTCACTAACCCATATCCTAGCCTACTTACACAAAATCCGTTCCGTTGGATTTGATCTATAGACATTACATGGTCCATCGGTACGGTCCTCGACATACAAATTGTTAGGCATGCATACCGAGGCATACAGTTCATGGTTTCAAATTTAGGGACATTACACGAACACTTGAAATACTATATTTTTTTATATTCAAATCACCCGATAGATATCTAAAAACCAAGTTCAATTTGAAATACTATATTTTTTTATATTCAAATCACCCGATAGATATCTAAAATCCAAGTTCAATCATTTAAAGAAAAGATCCTAATGTCCACATGCATTTGGACGTGCCTTTTTACTAGTATGTTTTAAAGTGAATGAAAATCATGTAGAACATGTAGAACACATCATACTCAAACATTATTTATTCAAATTTATATTCTATATGACACACATTCCAAAAGTGAACATGATCATGGTGCACATGAAACTTATTTTTTAGATCACTTTTCGATGTGTATCATGTGAAACATGATTTTTGATCACTCTTTGAGATCTTGTACTATCCGATGTTTAGGTTTATGTTCTATATGGCGCACATCCCAAAAGTAAACATGATCATGATGCACATGAAACTTGATTTTTTGTATAGTAGTAAGGATATATATATATATATATATATATATATATATATATATATATATTCATGACTACCTGCCATTTGTAGAGCAAAAGAGTGGGAGGCGAGGATGAGGAAAAAACAAAAAAAAACAGAGAAGCCTGACTGAAAAACATGAAAGAAGAAGAAGAAAAACATGAAAGAAGAGAAGAAGAAATGGTAGAAAAAAAAACAGAAAAGAAGAAGAAAACCAAAAATGTTTGCAGTATAGTCGGTGATCTCATGTGGCAAAGAAGGTACGAGTTGCGATCAAGAGGTTTAGGTTACAAATAAAAAAAAAGTAAAAAAATAATTATATATATAGAGGGCCCAACCCGAATATAAACTCAGACAGTTAAGCTAGCGGCGTGGCCATGAAACCTCCGATCCACCGTATTTAGCCTCGTTGGATGCTAGAAAAAGGACGGACACAACATTTTCAGAGGTGTCTTTAAGCAATCTTTCGACCTTACCCAAGATCAAGATCAGGAGATAAAATTCTCCATAACTAGTTGCTAGGAACTGGGCCCATTCAAAGACACCCTATCTATCATATGATTTTTAGTTCGAGACCGTGGCATTGTTGGGCCACATGATATCAAACGATGGGGTGTCGATGGATTCCTCTCTTAGAATAATCCCACATTGCTTGTGGGCTTGGAGGTCTTGGCCTATATATAATTTGGGTACTCCTCACCTTACAGACCGGTTTTGTGAGGTTGAGTTAGGCCCATGGAATTCTACATAGTATCAAAGCATATATTTTTCCACACCACATCACCCAAATCAATTGTCCACTTGATTTGGCTTGGCTCAATCCCACCAACATGTGTCGGGGGTGTTATAATAGTCCCACATTGCTTGGAGGTCTTGGGCTATATATAATTTGGGCACTTTGGGTGAGACGCAAAAGTGTTATTGAAGTGAGAAGTATTCTCGAATGAGCACGCCGGTACAAAAGATTTGTTGATGGATTCACCAAGATTGCAGCCCCATTGAGCTTTCTCAAGGTACAATCAGGTAAGATGTGAATGGTTCTTTTCTGTGATGTGAAATAGTTATCGACACCTTGATCGTGCCATGATTATGCATTGAACATTGTCAATGGTCAATGCTTTTTAACACTATTTTTAGAAGCTAATAGATTGACTTTGGGCCTGTTTGGGCTGTCAATTGTTAGATCGAGTTGGGCTAAAATTTTGGCTGGCGATGGAAAAATCACATATGCCTGACCCGACCCGACTTAAGACTTGCTCCAACAGGCAAAGGTATACCCACACCCAACCTGAAAACCTGACCAGCGACAGACCCAAAAAGACATGATTCAAATCCCCTATAATTTCTTTATTTTATATATAAAGTATTTTGTTAGGTCGGGTCAACCTGACCCAACCTTTTAGTCGACCCTTTAAGGTTGGCTCGCATATGCCTCATGCCCCGAAACGAACTGATGACCCGACTAAATAAAAAACCTTGGTCGAGTGTGTTGGGTATCGGTTCGACCGTGCCTCTTTACTGCCCTAAATATTTATGTTATAAGATGCTCAAATATTTTGAAAATACTATAACCCCCAATGGTCGAGTGTTGAGTAAACACTATACATTGTCATTCGATGAAGGCTATTTAATTATATTTTATTTAGTTTTGATGTCTTATAGGTAAAGGTGATAAACCTAAAAATGGATGCAAAAGTTGAGAGTTAACGATGAAAAGTTACAATCTACGAAAGTTACATGCGCCAAAGAATCAAAGAAGACAAGATCTATATCGGAAATAGTGTATATGTTTCTACAACCGTTGGATCGTAACAAAACTAATTGTAAATGAAAGCAATTGAAGTAAGCTTTCCAATGCCTCAAATGGTGCATCGATCGGACGTTGGACTAGAAAATTATGGTCATTTAAAGTTCAGTACGCAGTGCAAAAATTCCCTATTAGGTCCAACTCGATCGATCGAGATTAAGGGTTGAGCGATTGAGGCTTGGACCTAGAAAACCATAAAATAGATCCGAAAATGCTCAGATCAAGTGAGTTAGTAACCCTAACTTCGCCAAATGCTATAAAAAGGTTCTTTGGAGTTCAAAAAGGAATTTCGAAACCCTAGAGAAGACCGACGACATATTTGGAGAAGAAGAACCTGAGATGACTAGGACTTCAATAAATGAATCAAAGATCTGAAAGATTGGAGAGTGATCATCAAGTAATGCAAGGCAAAAAACCTTAATTGTCTAGGATTAGAGGAGGTTAAAAGATGAGTGAATGATTGTTTTAGGGTTTTGATTTTTGTTTTATTGGGAAAAGATTTGATTGTATAAATTTATATGCATAAAGTGATTTCTTATTTATTTTATTGCCATTGAATTTAGGGTTGTGATTTACTTTGTAAGCAAATCTTTCATTCTTTTAGGCCTTTATCTCAAATCTAATATCCATGGTATATTTATGAGCATTTATACAATGATAATCATGTTTCTATATTGATAGATTAGATGAACCATGCTAATAGGTGACAAGTCATTCTAACTCATAAGTAAATGATCTGTAGTCTTGTTAGATGGATCATGCTAATCTATGGATTAAGAATTATTTCTGAGATTAGTTCCCGCTTGTATTGAGGAACAGTCTGTAAATCTACTCTTTGAAGCATTGATTTAAACTTGATTAGGTCACTCATAATTTGTTAATTGAATCTGGATCCGAGGAAGTCTTCTCATTTAGATATCTTATTGTTTGTAAAGTTTTAGAAATAATTTCTTTTAATCAATTTAGTTTCTTTTATTTTCAAAACTCAAAATCTTTTTTATCGGAAAATGCAATATAGATAAATTAATCATTCTTCCTTGAGGTTTGACATCCTTAAGTACTCGCCCTAGTTCTATGAACTCGTGCGCTTACGAAGGTTTTATTTTTAAACGATCAACGGGTTAGGCTTTTTTTTGCTCCCTCTTAATCCTAGCTTAGAAGTACTTCGAGGCCGAAGACCAACCTATAGGCTGGGATGGGTCCGAGTCGGGCTGCGGGCTTTATTTTAGCTATTTTAAAAAAAAAAATCAAAATTTTAAGTTAAAAATCTGTAGCAATCTAGATTTGTGCTAATGTTGAATCGTTGACCTTTGACGATGATACGATTGTTTAGACCAGTTTGACTTTGATCAAACTTTTGATGCCTTAGACGCGCTCTCTGACCCACCTATCTTAGATGAGTACATGCACCCAAACGCAAATTTGAAAACCAATTCCTAACTTGAGTTTTAAATCAGAGTTTGAAACCCTTATGTGGAGAGTGTGTGTTGCACACGACTCGAACCCCGCGATTGGACCAAGTTCGATCTCACTTTTTTGGGCACTATAACTAGGACTGTGAGCTTAGTTAGTTAGGATTAACGAATAATTCAAAACGAGAAGGACGGCGTGTGTGTGATCAAGGGCGATCATGTGTGCTTTAGGCATGAACCCAACCCGAACCCAATAACCCAAATAAATAAATATAAATATATGTGACAGTGTGTGAAAGGTTTACACAAATAATTTCGCAAATAGTTGCACAAGCCATGTGATGGCGTAGTGGTTAGGAATTGGGTTTACAATTAGGAGGTCTAGGGATCGAATCCTGTTGAATGGATGTTTTAAACTTATTTTGGGCCTTTGGATGAAAGGCCTATACACTTGCTTCCATATACCGGCTCCACACCGAGTCAATTTCCACTTAATATAAAGGGCAAAACCATGCAACTCAAACCACACCTTGCAATTTTTGTTTGAGAAGAGATGAGAGGGCCGAAAGAGAGAACCCACCACTTCCTTCCCATTTTTCCCCTTTTGATGAGATCACAACCCTTGATCTCCATCTCAAATCCCTCCCTACACACAAAGAACCCTTTTTCCCTATTTTGTATCGTGAGAATCGCTTGATTTCGACACCGTTGAGCTCGAAGAAGAAGAGTCATAAGCTTCACATGTACAAACTACAAAGGTAAGCATCGTAGCTTAATTATGTGGATTTCGATTCGTGAGATTTAAATTTTAATTAGTGTGTGTGTGCATTTGGATTTCATGCAAGGATTTGAGAGATTCGAGCTTGAATAAAGGGAATCGGGTCACCGTAGAGAGAAGAGTTAGGCGTCAAGCCCTCATGATCCCGACGATTTTGGACTCCACATGCGGAGCGTAGAAAGGTAAGATTTGAGATTTGAGTTATGAAATTTGATTTAAGTTTGATTAGGAGTTGTTAGCATGTGGATGAGCGGTTTTGGGTGATTCAGATCGGGGAAGAAGAGCCCCAATCCTGTGCAAGATCTGACAAAATCGCTCGAGCGAGTTCCCTTCAGAAACAAAGGGAAAATTGTCTGAAAAATTGGCTCCAGCGAACTTTCCAAGCAAAATTTTTCTGGAAAAACTCACTCGAGCAAGTTTGGAACTCACTCGAGCGAATTTGGAAATCACTCGAGTGATGTCTCAGTATTTTGGCCATAACTTTTTACGTCGAATTCGGATTGGCGCAATTCTTGCGGAAAGAGGACAACAAACTCTTTAATTTGTATGAAAATAATAATTTTATGAATCAAATGTTTTAAAGGTCAAAATTAAGGGGGAAGTTGGGACAAGTTCTACATGATCCAAGGATAGCACGAACTTATCCTTTCCGCCTAAGTTTTGAGAAAACACTTAAGTGCGTCGAAGTCATTAGTAATTAAGATCACTCTTTAATATATCATCGTATATGTAATGTGGATTGAGAATGGGAAGCCGTCGATAAAGACCTTACGTTGCTTTTGTACGACTTCGAACCCGAGGTAGGGGAAATTTACTACTTAATTGCATTTCGACTCTGATTCAAACTCTTATGATATGATTGACTTAAACTGTGTTTAGAACTTGGAATGGATTGAAACCATGTTTTGCTTTAGAAATCTTTGAAATATTGAAAGCTTTGAACTTTGAGTATTTGAAATTGAATCCACAATTGAATCCAAACTATGAACTCCTTGTAGGGAAAACTCAAGGTGCAATTGCATTTCGATTTCGATTCATAGATTTGTACGATGTATTTGATTTGAAGTTTGAAATGCCTTTGACTATTAAGAACTTGATTTGCATCTAGATATTTGAAAAATGAATATGAGTTTTGACTTACGAATTCGAACACGAACTTTGAACTTGAATTAGAAACTCATAATTTACACTTGAACATGAACTCCGAACTATGAATTGACTCGCATTGAATTATCGACTCACATATGAACTTTTTGAAATATCGAACCTCGTGAGCTTTGAACATGATCTTCGACTTTGAATCTGCAATTGAATTCGAACCTCTGTACTTTGACCTTTGAAATTGAATTTGAAACACTAAACATTGAACCATTGAATCTTTTGTCATCGAACTTGAACTCCTGTGACAGCCCAAAATTTTTAACCTCAAAATCCGTGCCTTTGGATCGCCTTTACTGATGATCCCCGAACGTAGCACTTGGTATGTCCACACAGAGGGCAGAATTCAAAGCAGATCTCTTGCAAAATAGATAAAGTCATCATATATGGTAAAAGAAAGCTCTAATTCTATATATATTATAAGATAAAATGACGATTCTATCCTTATGCAAATCATAAGTCTAACACAACCGAAACAAACTACCGGTGATGGTTGACCATCACCTAAATAGTGGTTCACAACATAAGCTTATATTACATGAATCCAAATTTCTAAACTAAATATAAAGGCCAAACGTACCGAGCCCCATCCACAAAATCTCAAAATAACTCTGAATATCCTAAGGAAAGTAGTCCTCAGGTAGAAGACCTAGTTCTTCTTCAAGAACGTAATCAGAGCCTTCTTTACATCCTGAATCCTCAATAGCTATATCAACACCTATGCCTATGACGTATAGTCGAAGGGTGAGCTGACAATCTAAGCTTAATAGGGATTATCAATAAACATATATATCATATAACAAACATAGATTTCATGACTGATTGCGAAGCATATCTTATCTCACACAAAATTAAATTTTCATGATGTATAAGTCGAACAAATCACGTTTTAAATACACAATTTTCTCACACAAAGTTTACATTCTTAATACAGTCCACTTTCTTGCTTATTTCATAGTTTCATGCTGTCTTATCTCAAGTTAACTTAAAATAATAACTTAAATAAACTCGCAAGTATAATATAGCATTGAGAGCCACACATATATTGATGGGAATCCTCGAACCATCGTCGCTCAATTGAATCATTTTCGAAGTTTGATGTCAAGCCCCTGAGTTACATTAGCAGGGTCACTTGAGCCGGAGTGCTAAGCCCCTGAGCTACGTTAGCAGGGTCACTTGTATGGATAAAGTTACCGTTGGTCGGTATAAGTATACGGATATCCCGCCGTATCGCGCGAACCTTAAATCATAGTGCAAGTTCTAACATATAGTTTAACACTGTGTATTGTGATAATTACATAGTTAGATTTAGGGGTCTTACACAGTTCGAATTCGGAGTTCACACACACATGCTTATCACGTTTCGTATTCTGAGTTCACACACACATACTTATTACGTTTTGTATTCTGAGTTCACACATACTCATGCTTATCAAGTTTTGTATTCTGAGTTCACACACACATGCTTATCATATTTATTTCATATTTCTAAATCTTACTCACACAAGCTTATTACACACACATGCTTATTGAACTTATCACATCACACTATCTACACAAATCCCATCACAAGTAAGATTATTGAATTTTCCTATCTCACGGCTCGCGAAGCATGCTAATTATATGAAACGAAGCGAAGATCCTCACGCATATATCTAATCCATATCCTACATTCTAACGTATTAAAAGAGTATGTATTACTGCTTGGAAGAACAAAAGGATAGAAGTTTCGAAGAATTTTCCCAAAAATAATCAAAATAGCCCAAACTTGCACAGTTGCGCAAGTGACTCCACCAGGCACACCCTATCGCACAACCTTGCACGAGCGACTCCACTAGGCACACCCTAGTCGCGTGACCTCACACGAGCGACTGTGGTTGTTCATTTTTCTTTCAAAACTAACCTGAGACAGTCACGCGTGTGAGCGACTGCTCCTGACACTTACTCAGTTGCACGAGCGACTAATTTCCCTTGATTTTCAGGCTATTCTGAAGCCTAACTTGTGAGAGTGACTTATACTCGTGCACACGATTCCTAAGGTCGCGAGAGCGACTTTTGTGATTTCAACAATTTTGCCCGAAATTGGATTTTCTTTCTTATTCCCTTTTTACCTAACTCCTATTCACATTAAATGTAACATAACTAGGGCATTAAATGCCTTCATTTATCACCATTAACTAACATTTAATCTACTCAAATCCACAAGATCTTACCTCATTTGTTCGTGAGATTCTTCTGTGATCTTTCGATCCAAAACTTGAGATCTGCAACCCTCTTATCCCTTACGTCGGAAGAGCTTGAAGGCCTGACCTTCTCGCACTCGTGTCGCGACATATGCGGCGACAAATTCTCCTCTAGCCACTCAACCACCTCACTTCCCGCTTAACGATATTCACTCAATGGTATCAAATCAAGAAGGTTTCATATAACGGTTCTCATGTCTCTTTCGGATCGAAAATTCCTTGCATTAGCAATTAAGATGACAGAGGTCTGTGAGCGGAGAATTGATCACAACCCGAGATTTTGGAAAACAAAGTTTCACATGGCGAGCACTTCTCCTTTTCTCTCTTCTATTTCTCACCCAAAGAAAAACAAGGAAGCAAATGACTTCTTTGAGAAGTCACCTCTCTTTTATACCTTTGGTTTGCTTCCATGTGAAGCACATACACACCAATGTGTGTTTGTCAATTTGCTTTGGTTCCCTTGCAAAACCCCAAACACCAAACTTCGACGTTTGTTCCATCCACACATGTTTGAATGAATTTTAAACGATCTAAGTGATCTATTAAACCTGGAATGACACAGTGCACCATGTCGACACACATACCAATGACTTACACGGTTTCCAAAATTTGGGGATATTACATCCTCCCCTCCTTATAAAATTTTCGTCCTCAAAAATTGACCACAAGCACTTATGTTTACGTGTAACATACATATGTACTCATGACATATCACACTCAACTATTTTGTGAACATAAATATGCACTTGCATGTATCCTTTCACATCCCTACATAACCATACACATTTCCTTCAACCCACATGACCACTCATACATAGAAGGTAGTTTCAGATTCATGCATACCCACAAACATCATCACAACAAAAGAATGTTGATTAGCCATTGCTAATATCAATATTGTACCTGCAATAACAATATCCAAAATCGTTTACACATGCCAATCGGGACAAAATCATGCACACAACCATTCACCCACCTATTTCGTTTAATAGAGGAAAAGTTACAACCATTCTGGCATGATACTCATGCTACCATATATAAAAACAAAACCACTCACAATTTAAAATCATCCTTGCATGGCATCCATACCATCATTGTTCTACCATCGAAACGCTAAAACATTCATCACTATTCACAAAATTTTAATTACATGTCCTCAACATAACAACCAATTTAAACAAAAAATCATAGCTCCCTGAGAATCATCTCCACCTAATTCTGAGCACCACATGCCTAGTCATCCTCATGCTCCTCTGCTCCCCCAGCTCATAAACTCGACGCATCCTGCACATATGCCCATGCAGCTGCCATGCAATGTAAGTAGTCAGAGCGGTACATGTAGCGCATCATATCATGGAGCAGGACATCGTGGTAGTCGAGCTGGTGCCTAGTCTCAACATTCTGCTGGACTACTTGCCCAAGCAATTGCTCTTGGAGGTCCATCCGTCTAAACAGCTTGGCAGTGAAGTCTAGTCCACCATATGGAGGAATCGGTGGTTGGACTGGAACTTGTTGTGGTGGTATTGGGTACTGAGCCACTTGGTTTGGCACACAGTGGGATTGTTGGGGTTGTTACTATTGCGCACGTTGCGCAAGTTCCTCGGTTTGGCAGCACTTGATGCTCGCATTCAAACTAGTGAGACTAACTCTGAAATCCTCATACCTATATCTCTGAGTGTTGCTTGTGAATCGGGGCCTAGTTTGTGAAATCCGATATCCTCCTTCTAGTTCATCTCGCATGTATTTCTCGATCATCCAAGTTGTTAATCGAGGATATGGTAAATGTTTGAGGGTTACCTTTATACCAATCTGCTTCGCATTATTGCGGGCATACACAATTCCTTCACTGACAATAGCAAGGGCGGAGAACCACTTCCCTTGATATGCTGAAAATAACGACTGGAGCAAAGGGTCTCTCCTCTCCTGCTCATGTCCCAGCAGAAATAAATTTTCCCGAAAGATAATATCGAGTGCCCATGTAGTTGGGCCACTGGGCCCATGTGAGTGACAAGCCCACTCTGGTTCTCCATTGGTCATCCCGGTGATGACGTCTTGAAATGGTACCTTTGCGGGGTTTGGGGGTTGCAATGCCTCATTTTCTACATACCTTGATGGGCATCCCATCGCAGTAGAGACATCGCTTAGGTCAAAGTGAAATTTGTGATCATCGATTTCGGTCACAAGTTTTGTTTCATCGGTGCTCATGCTCAGATATTGGTAAAATAGGCATACTAGCCTAGGGCAATAGTAGCTATGAAACGGTTCAAGAAGCGCTTCCATGTCGGCGGCTTTTAAATACACAAGAGTCCATTGGGTGGTCTCTTGGCCTTCAAACAAATTCTTTTTGATCGACCACTCTACTTCAAATTTCTTCGAATCCCACCACTTGATGGGTTGTTCTCTTATAATATGTGGAGGATCGACCTTTGGGTGTTTTGATTATGAGGGTTTGGAAGCCGACATCTTCCGTGGATCCATTTTCATGATATCGAAAGGAAAACAAAGAAATTTGAATTCGAAACCTAGCTTTTTGTGCGAAAAGATTTTGGAGGTCTTTCAATCAATGCGCTAGCAAACCCGATGCTAATTCGTAGTGAATCTGAAGGAAAAAAGGTAGGTTGCACGAAATGGGGAGAAACCCTAGTTTTCAAAAGTTTTTCGTGCCAAAATTTTGAGGAGAAAATGGTCTGCAGGCCATATATATCCCGACAGCCACGCAAGCGACTTACCAAGTCGCATGAATGAATTTCAAGTAAAAAAATGGATCCTGAACAATCGCGCGAGCGACTGTTTATTTTCTTTTTCTCGCATGGCCATCTGAAGAAGTCGCGCGAGCGACTCTAAATTCGCACTCGAGAGTTTAGTAGTTTCTTGTAATTTTTGTTGTTTTCTGTTTGGTTTCCTCTCCTCGCATTAGTTTTATCCTTTTCCTTTTAATTGACGTTCAAATTTTGAAATACACGGCCTATACACGCATACCCATTCCATTAAATTGCAACGTGAATTTACTTTAGACAACGTTTGTCAATACTTGACGAGTTGTGATTCACGATTTGTGCGTGGCACCCTTAACATAATGTGAACCATTTGGTAACCATCACACTTGGTAATTAAAATATACATAAAACGATTCTTCAAGCCTTTCATTTCACATTGAAATAACTCCAAAAATTTATATAACGCCTTAATTCAAAAGTTTACTCAAAGAGTTGCGGGTACGCGTCTTGTATGTCCGACTCGCATTCCCATGTAGCTTCTTCTAATGAATGGTTTCGTCATCTCACAAATACCAATGGAATACGTTTGGTACGTAACACTTGCTCCTTCCCATCAAAAATCTGTACCGGCTCTTCTCTAATGGTCAAGTCTTTTTTATTCTCAATCGGTTGATAGTCTAGGACGTGAGTTGGATCCTTCACTTACTTCCTCAGCATTGACACATGAAATACCTTATGCATGCTCGATAGTTGTGACGATAAAGCAATCCGATACACAACTTCTCCAACTCGTCCCAAAACTTCAAATGGTCCCACGTAACGTGGACTCAACTTCCAACATTTCCCGAAGCGCATTACACCCTTCGTGGGTGAAATCTTTATGAATACTTTATCTCCGTGTTGAAACTCAACACTAGTTCTTTTTAGATCGGCGTAGCTTTTTTGCCGACTGTGCCACTTTTAATCTCTCACGGATTAAATGTACTGCTTCGGTGGTAGTCTCAATAATTTTTGGACCCAAAATAAATTTCTCTCCAGTTTCTTTCCATTTAATCAGAGATTTATATCTTCTTCCATATAGTGCTTTATAGGGAGCCATACCAATGCTTGTCTGATAATTGTTATTGTATGCGAACTCGATCAGGGGTAGATGTTGATCTATTGATCCTTGAAAATTAAGCATACAAGCTCATAGCATGTCTAATCTTGAACCCATTCCCTCTTGGAATTTCTACCAAAACTGTAACGTATACAAGGGGTCTCTATATGAAATAATGCTCACAGGGTTACCATGCAATTGGACGATCTCTTTCAGATATATCTCTGCAAGTCTACTCGTTGTATACTTAATATTGTAAGGCAGGAAATGAGCTGACTTAGTTAGCCTATCGATGATTATCCATATGGCATTATGTTCTTTCATTGTTCTTGGTAACCCCAAAATAAAATCCATGGAAATGGATTCCCATTTCTATTCCTGTATCGATAGAGGTTGTAATAGACCTGATGGATGTCGGTAATCTACTTTCACTTGCTGACACACCAAACACTTTGAGACGTACTCGGCGACATCCTTCTTCAAACCTCTCCACCAAAAGTTCTTCTTTAGATCTTGGTACTACTTGGATGAATAACATATTTTAACTTATGAGCTTCTTCTAAAATGGTTTGTCGGAGATCGGCATCGATCGGTATACGTAGACGCCCTCTGAATAGTAACAATCCATCCTCCTTGATGGAGAAATCTGGTCTAATACCGTCAGTCACACCTCGTCTGATCTCGATAAGTTTCACATCTTTCATCTGAAGTTTGTAGATATTGTCAATGATCGTCGGTTTGATTGTGATCTTTACCACTAAGGCTCCTGAATCTCTCACCTCGATCTTCATGTCATACAATGAGATGTCTTCTAATAATTTTCATCTACAGATTCCTATAATGAGGCTCGATAACTGAGCCGAATTCTTTTGACTCAACGCATCTGCCACAACATTCACTTTGCCTGGGTGATATTGAATGGAGCAATCATAATATTTGAGAAACTCAATTCACCTTCTCTGCCTCATATTCAAATCCTTCTAAGTAAACAGGTACTTGAGGCTTTTGTGGTCTGTAAATATCTCAAAAGTTTTTCCATAAAAGTAATGTCTCCATATCTTCAATACAAAGATCACCGCTGCCAGTTTAAGATCATGTGTTAGGTAATTCTTTTCATGATCCTTGAGCTGTCTCGAATCGTAGGCAATAACTTTCTAGTTTTAGTTAAGCACACAGCCTAACCTACTATGTGATGCATCACTAAACACGACATAGCCTCCACTACCTGATGGAATAGCAAACACTGGTATAGAGGTAAGTCTTTCTTAAGTTCCTGAATACTCTTCTCACACGAATCGGTCCATTCAAACTTCACATTTTTTCTCGTAAGTTGTGTGAGCGGTCTTGATATCTTAGAAAAACTTTCCATAAATCTTCTATAGTAGCCAGCCAAAGTTAGAAAACTTTGTACTTCTATTTCGGTCTTTGGCTGTTCCCATTGCACAACAATCTCTATCTTTGCTGGATCGATCGTAACACCCGTTTTAGAGATAACATGTCCTAAGAATCTCACTTATTCTAACCAGAACTCACACTTACTGAGCTTCGCATACAACTAGTGTTCACATAAAGTCTGTAGAGCGATTTGTAGATGCTGTTCATGCTCTTTAACTTTGAGTAGATGAGGATATCATCTACGAATACGACCACACATTTATCAAGATGTGGTTTGAACACCCTGTTCATGAGATCCATGAATGATGCTGGTGCGTTAGTCAAGCCAAAAGGCATTACTAGGAAATTGTAATGCCCATATCTAGTTCTGAATGTCGTCTTTTGAATATCCTCAACTTTAACTTTTAACTGATGGTAGCCGGATCTCAAGTCGATCTTCAAAAAGAACCTTGCCCCTTGCAATTGATCAAAGAGATCATCGACTTGGAAGTGGATAACGGTTCTTGATCGTCAATTTATTTAACTGACGATAGTCGATGCACAATCTCATCTACCCGTCATTCTTCTTTACAAATAATACCGGTGCTCCTTAAGGAGAAACACTTGGTCTTACAAACCCTTTGTCTAAGAGTTCTTGCAATTGTTCCTTCCACTCTTTCAACTCGACTGGAGCCATTCTATACGACACTGGTACTGTGCCTGGAGCTAAGTCAATTGCGAACTCAACTTCTCGATCTGGTGGTAATCCTGATACCTCTTTAGGAAACATGTCTGGAAACTCGCATGCAACTAGAATATCGGTACTGTTGTTCTTCTCTTCAGGAAACACGTTTGGAAACTCGCATACAACTAGAATATCGGTAATATTGTTCTTCTCTTCAGGAAACACGTATGGAAACACGCCTTAATAGTGTACATATGTTACAGGGGTTTACAACGGATGAGTCGGTAGAGCGACAGATTCTAGAGGAACTCAATTTAGATCAGAGGGAGTTGATGTGCCTCCCATAAATTTATGTCCTCTAGTTATACCAACTGCCTGTGAAGGAGATGATTTACTCTATCTCTCTAAAAGAGTTAGTTGCTCAATTTGAGTTTCTAACTTCAAAATAAATTATCTAAGAGAGTGGAGAAACTATGTTTGGATGTGGCCATGTTACAGCCAGCTTTCAGCTATCTGCGACAAGGCCTCTTCTGTAGCAACAGTGTGGTCTTGGGCTCCTGTGGGGTAGAAAGGAACAGTTAGAGACTGGGGAACCACCTGAGTTGGGTCATGGTTAAGACCACAAGCTTCTCCTTTTTGAGATATTGGGTATGATTTTATACCCACCAGGGATTGAATTTTCTTTTTCCAAAGCCTAAACTTTGGAAAATAATTCATCATTTACCTTAATTCTCACAATCCTCCCCGCTTAGGAGGTATATTCCTTAAAGTCTCTGAATCAATCCCACTCAATGCGTGGTTATGCACCAGCTCCTCGTTAAGGGTCTCAAAAAGTCCCCAAGCACCTTCTACAGTCAACGTGCGAAACATTCCTCCACAAACAACATCAATTATGTGTCAGGTTTGTTCATTTAGTCCTTCGTAGAAATCGAGCATTATTTGCTAGCGCGGGAGAGGGCACTTGTTCAGAAGCTCGTTAAGATCCTTCCAGCTCTCTTGTAGAGACTCATCCATCAATTAATGAAACATTGTGATGATCATTCGGCTTCGATTCGTCTTACTAATTGGGAAGTATCTTGTGATGAACTTGGTCTGCAGTTCTTCCCAGCTAGCAATTAAATTGTTGGGCAAAGAGTTTAGCCACTGCTTTGCCCTCTCTTTAAGGGAAAATGGGAAGAGCCTCAAATGAGTGACCTCCTTTGACAAGTTTTTAATTTTAACAATTACACAGATTTCTAGAAAACTCATTATATGTATATACGGATCCTCCTTGCCAAACCCATAAAAGATAGGTAAGAATTGAAATATGCTGGGCTTGATTTCAAAGGTTCCATCATCGGACACAGGGGGTAATTGAATACAGGAGGGAGGGGTAAGAGGTGTCAATGCATAATACTCTCCTAACGTCTTAGCCACAAATTGGTCTTTTCCCGCCATAATGAATGAAATTAAAAGCAAAGTAGGTTGGCTAGAACGATTATTGGAAAAATCTATTTTTATTTTCAGTTTATCTGGTTTTTATTTTAAAAAGTAGGGAGAGAAACAAATCTGAGCCTCGAGCTTCTTTGATAAGGAGAAGTGTTGAAACCTCTAGCCTATTGCTCCGAGTAAACCTGTAAAAGATTAAGAAGTGATCAAAGAAAAATAAAAATATAAGAAAAAATAAAAAGTGAAAGATAAATTTTAAAATAACACGAAAATATAGAGAAGAAAATTCGCTTCTTCGACAACGGTGCCAAAAACTTGATGCGATCTAAATTTGTACTAAAGTCCTAACCTATTGCAAGGGGACAATGGAGATTGCAACACTAGTATAGGATCGTTCCTACGAGAAAGTTATTTTCACTATAGTTTATTTATCCTAAAAACTTATATTTGTCTTTTAAGATCCTAATTTATGGGAGAAATATGATTAAAATAATAATTTGTTTAAACTAATTATAGAAAATAAATCTAAATCCTCCTCCTTCCATATTATGATCATCAATCACAATCCTTCAGTTCTCAAATATTTACAAAATTAAAGCACTGTTACACTGTATTTTAGTCCTCTAGAATTTGGGCGTCAATCAAATACTAAAATTCCTTAACACAGATTTTATCTAATCAATAATGTTCCTGAAATTTGGGCGTCAATCAAACTCAAGAAAACTGAAGATGGAAAAGTAAAAATCGTTACACTAATCTGTAAATTTTTAATCTGAGTCATCAATTCAAATAAAAAACTTTTAGATATTTACAAAGCAGTAAAAATGCATAAAAATAAATCTAAACTAGAAAGCAATAAAAAGATCTTTCATCCCTCAGTTATAGGTGTCAATTGCTCCTGAGAAATTACAGATACTCTACTCTAATCATGTAGCTCCCAATTGCAGTCGTCAATTGCTCTCGAGAAACCTTGGATATTTAAGCTAAACTAAACTAAAGTTGATTGGAAGAAAACCCAACCTCAGTCATTAATTGATGCTGAGAGTTTCTTCGATAAGTCTTCTCCTATGCCGAACTCTCTTATTTATAGATCATAAGGAGTAGGTTTATATTATTCTAATCCTAATAAAAGAAACTATTAAGAACAAAAGTTTCCTAATATAACTCTACTTCTAATCCTAGTTCTTCCTTGTTTTGAATAGTTGACGTGCTCAGGAATTTCTCCTTTGTTTCAGCAGCAGAGTCCTTTAGGAATCTCTCTTCATCAATCTTTTTGGATCCGTGATCTACCAAACTTCTAATTCAAGAGGTCTTCTAATTATATGCATGGCGGTGTAGATCTTCACGTGATCAACAACAAGCTTCTATTTTTGTAAATCGTAATTACGATTTTCTTTATTCAGCTCATAGCTCTCAGAATGATTTAGCACTATGAACAATCGCGATTCTCTTTTGTGTCGTACTTTGCTTGAAGTGCATTATGAAGAATTGTAATTCACGATTTCTCATTTCTATTTTACTGCGTTCCCTCACAAGGTATGATATCTTGGCTTTAAATGTGTCAAATCGTCTTTTATGCTCAATCGTCTTTCTTACTGCTTTATGAGTTCATTTTGATGAAGATTAACACTTTGGTTCTTTTTTACTGTTTATTCTTAATATTTGCACATCATCAACTTGTTAGTAGCAAACTGGGGTTTAGCATTACTAAGTTAAGGGTGATAAAATGATATATTCTATGACTAATCATTACCCTAAAATTCGAGCCTATTTAAATTGTAGAGGAAGTGGACACGCCTCGCCTTCATGACTATCACCTGCCACCTACCCAGGCTTAAATGCCTACACCTCAAAATTTATTATAACGTGACGGTTTAGAGCCCTAGCCTTTTCCCTATATAACCATGCCCCTTCACAGACCTTTCTCATTCCAAATTCATCTCTTTCGCCTTCCACTTTCAAACCCTAACCCATGGCGGAAGAACCAGACCATGACGAGTTCAGTAGAAGACTTGACTGGATTCTTGAGATACAAAGGGCTAAATTTCTGGCTACAATAAAGAAATTAGAAATGTTGAAATACCAGCGACTCATACCAAACACTGAATCGTCTACCGAAAACACTATCACCCTAAACCTAACCCAAAATCGAAACCTTTTTCCTATGCCTCATTCTCCCCCACTTCTTCACAATCTCGCCATCACAAAACTCTGCCTGCGAGTTCCTCTATGAAGACGGTGGGCTGAAAATTTCCAGTGTCATCTCCTTCAATCTCCTCCTTGTTTTCCCCTAGTTGCATTATATTCCCTTCACAGAGTCTTGCAGGAGAGCAGTATAGGCTCTTTGTAAGACAAGGGGTGCGATTCCTGAAGGAGGGAGGGTAGATAATCTTTTTGAAAGGAAAATTTTGAAGGCCCCGATGCCGATCTCTGTTGCAAACTTTAATGCCTCGGTGGTTGATGCTGGCGTAGTGTCAGTCCGTGTCTAGATTTTTCCTAGGTTTATCTTTTTTGTAACTAATTTATTTTCTTCTTACAATCCCTGTAAATAATCTGTTTCATATTAATAGAATTTTTCTTTTTGTTTATATTCTTTTTATTAATTTTGCTTTGGTGTTGTAATTCATAAATATGCCAGACGTGATTTCTCCCAATTTTGGGAGAGATTTTTTATTCTTTTTGCAGATTATGTGTCTGATACCTCTTGGCACCATATAATTTTTGGTATCCCCTATTTTTTTGAACAATGAGGACATTGTCCTATTTAAGTTTGGGGGTACACATGTTGTGTATATTATTTTTGTATATAAAAAATAATTTTTTTCTTTTTAATAATTCTGTTTTTAGGATTTCTTTTGAATTTTTTAGTTTATTTTTATTTTAAATTTATTTTAGCTGACCAACACATGCGAGATACGATTAGATAAAATACGATTTCATTCGCATTACCATCATCTTAGTAGAAGTTCAAACATCTATTTTAGGAAGTAGTTACGATTCATGTTTAGTTCCATTCGTACACTATCATAAAAGAATGTTTGAAACTATATTTTGCTTTGAATTGCAGAATTTATATTATAGTGTCAAAATTATATAATCAGTGAGAGTTTGGACTTATTTCATTTCTTTGAGAGATATTGCTTGCCTATCCGAATTCTAATTTTTCTTGAACTTCTTAACTGTGCTATAAATGAAATCTCATATTGGTGTTTACTTTGAATCAAATATTCTATGATTGTGTTGAATGTTTTTCTAGAACAGTTTATTATATGCATCGAAACAAGATGATATTCTTGCTAGTGAATCTGAAAATGATTAAAGGCCTTTTAAAAATTTGTTTGAGCCAAAAAGCTAAAATTCTAAAATAATTTATTCCATGAACCCATATTAGAGTCTTAACCGAATTTCTTTGTGCAAAAATTTTATAAGCTCTTAACCATATATACTACCCAAAGCTTTCGGTCTTTAACCCTTGTAATTCTAAGAATTTAGAATGGAGGAAGAAATAGGAGAGTGAAAGGAGTATGCAAAAATAGATAAGGGGAATGTAAAAAAAGGGTATGACTTCGAAAGAAATACAATTATGAAAATATGAGGAGAAAAAGAAATGAAAAAGAGAAGCAAAAAACTTCCAAAACTAAAAATATATTTCAAGAGGATATCTGAAAAAGAAATTAAGAAAAATGGATTTACTGAAAAAAATGTTTATGGGAGAAAGTTATCTAATTTTTTGGATACTTACTGAAGCTGAAAAAGAAGAAAAGGATGAAGAATCTTTGAATCCTCAGAATCTTTGAATCTTTATAGGAAGAAGATAACCCGAATTCTCAGAATCTTTGAATCCTTACAACCTTTCTTTGGAGCCTTTTAATCCATAACCCCATTACAAGCTGAATAAAGACCTTTTTAATTCACGATTTGCAAGCAACATGAGCCTAGTAGAGATGTGTATGATAACGCCTACGGAGAATCAGGAAGCATATGAATAGAATTGATTATCTGTTCCATGAGATTTGTCTTTTTGTCATTATCCTTGAAATAATTCCTTATAGAAACCCAAAATTTCGATATTCTTTTGTAGAGTATGTCAACAATGGGAGTTTGAATAAAAATATTTTCTAAATCTGCAATTTAGAAAAATTTATAATGAATGGATTTTTTCATTGGTATGTACACACTCCACACTTAATATGAATTGAAATTGAAGAGTTTCCAATCAAGGATAACTGTTAGGATGGTAAGTCATGACTGGATGAAATGTTATTTTTGAAAATCATAACAACCATGTGGTGATTAGCTATAGAATAGTTAGTGTAAAATAGTAGTTTAAAAGTTTTATTTTTGAAAATTCCAAAAAAAAATTTTTTTTTTTTTTTAAAGCTTGTAGGTAACTTCACTGAAAACCTTCAGGAGACACAACTCCTCCACCAAGGATTACCTAGGGGTTTAAAGGTTTGTTGCATCTGCTAAATGCAATCGTGCTTCGTATGAAAGTGACATTTAAAATTATCATTAGATTAGTTTATTTTTCCTTATTTGTTAAAGACTAGTAAAACATAAGTTTGGGGTTGTCATCAGTCACATAATTTATCATTTTATCATCCTAACTTAGTAATGCTAGACCCCATTTTGCTACTAATGAGCGGCTGATGTGGATACATTTGGAACAGTAAGAATAAAAGAGTAAAAAAGTTAATTTTTGTCAAAGTGAATTCAAAAAGCAGTAAAAAGAAGATCACACGAAAATACGATCCAAATCGTAGGAGGAGTACCAGTTGTGAACTGAAAGAAAAGTTACGATCCCAATTGTAATCTCGATGAAAGAAGAATTAAGAAGTATTGTATTTACGATTCTACAGAAAAAAGCTTCAGACTAGAGAGAGCGTGTTGAATCATGATCGTTCGAAAGCAAGGAATCGTACTGAAGAAAGAGTCAAATCGTATTTATGATTTTATACTGTAAAGCTCTTGTTGTTGCTAAAGATTACGTGAAGAGTTGCACCGCTATAGAAAGAACTCTTAAATTAGAAGTCTTGCAATCTACGGATCTGAAAAGATTGGCGAGAAGAATCCTGAAGATCTTTGCTGCTGAAATTAAGGACAAGATATACACGCATCTGTTATCGAAAGCAAAGGAGATTAGGATTAGAAGTTTTAGAATTTTAGGAAACTTTTATTTTTAGTAGTTTACTTTTATTAGGAATTGAATTTTGTAAACCGACCTCTTATATAGTTATAAAGTGAGGGCATGGCAACTAGAAAAAGTATTCAAGGTCTCTCAGCAGCAATTGGCAACTGAGGTTGAGATTTTGGAAGATCAAAATTAGGATAGATTTTATTTTACTTTTTAGAGTAGAATATTCATAGTTTCTCAAGAGCAATTGATGCATACGATTGGGAGATGAAAGATCAATTTTATTATTTTCTAGTTTAGATTTATTTTTATGCATTTTTCCTGCTTTGTAAACATCTGATAGTTCTTGATTTTAATTGACGCCTAAGATTAAGAAACGTACCACTAATTCAGGCCAATTTTTGGGTCAGGGTCAATCAATAGCAATTTTGGGCTTCTCATGTGATGTGAGATGTGATATGTATTTTACTTAATTACTAACATACCAAATTGATTAAAATGGGTGCCCTATAGGTGCCACTAGAACTGTTACTATCCCACCAATCTATAGGTGGGTGCTTAACATTTTTGGATGAACTTGGCCTCAGGCAGTCACATGGCACAAGCAAATCTTATCAGACCTCAGTCAACTAGTTAACTGACACAAAATTTGAGGGGCATGCGTTACAGTCTAGAATTAAGGGACTTAGGGGTTTAGTATAATAATTTAGGGTTTAAAATTTTGGGGCTTTAGGGGTTTAGGAAAATAATTTCTGGTTTACAAATTTAAGGATATTGGGGTTTCAAAAAATGAATAAGGATTTAGAAATTTAGGGATTTAGGGGTTTAAAAATTGAGGGAGAGAAATAGAGAGAGAGAGAGAGAGAGAGAGAGTGATAGCATATATATATATATATATATATATATATATATATATATATATATATATATATATATATATATATATATATATATATTCTAGTGGTCCCTGCACGTGCGATGCACGTGAGAGCCATTTATTTGGAGAATGAATCGCTACAATTTAAATTTCAAAAATATTTTTTGTGTTTCGTTTTAAATTGGGTGAACTCCTATTTAAACTTTTATATATTTAATTTATCAAAGTACCATTTTATCATAGGTGCAATAGTTCACGCACTTGATACCAACTCATAGAAAAGAGAGTTGCAATTGGATTGCACCGATATTATTAATTTTTTTTTTTTGAGGATGTCATACCTCATAGACAACCCATATGCGGTGTCTGTGCAAACTTGCACGCATAGAGGATTCACTATTGGCCTAACACACTGGAGAGGGGACCCACACAAAGGGCGGGACCAGGCGTGAGGATTATAATTTATGACTTGTGCTTTCACAAGGAAAAAGGATACCAATTGAGCTATTGCTCAATCGATGTACGGATATTGTTGAGCACCAAATAAGTTTTGGGTACTCACATATATCAATGAATTAATTAACACTTATTATGTTAAATAATAATTTCTTTTGTTAAATATCCTGTTTCTCAATAGATCTATTATGTCTATTTTGATACAAAATTGTCAAAATAGATCTATTATGTCTCCATATTCCGTTCTGAATAAACAAAAAAAAAATGCAACTCAAGCTTAAGCAAAATACATACGATTGGAGCCAAGAAAGATTATGCCAATACGAATTAAAGCGGTAAACCAAAAGCAACTTGCATATGCTTGAAGCTGGTTCACCTGGTTTAAATACACTTCAATTGGATGGAAGGTTGTCTGTCTGAACATCTATACTATAGTTTTGAACAATTAATTATTTTTAGGGTGGCGTTATTTGCACCCGTTTTTCTTGTGAAGAATACACACTCTTTCACAGGAAAAAGACGTTGGCTATCTTGAATCAGACGATGAAGATCATTTTTCGTCTCAGCCTTCCACAAAATAGATCTTGAGATCATGGCACACATTTCAGATGATCACTTTTGGGGATGTGTGTATTCTAGAAAGACGGGTGTGAATAACACTCCCTTATATTTACTGTTATTATTTTTATTATTTTTTATATTATTATATGTTAATATGATTCCATTTTTATCATAAATTGATAGGTACCTCTGTTTTCACCCACTCATTCTCTGAAAGCGACCATGTCCTAGACCCTTTGAAAATCATTGATCGCGTCAGCTCAGATGATGGACGTCATGTTTCACCCTGATATTCCATAAAATACATCTTGAGATCATGACTCATTTATCAGACGGTCATTGTTTGATTCCATGTGTCACAGATCCCTAAACAATGGCCATAAATTCACTTTTGAGTGTGATGTGTGCCATATGATTCAAGGGTCATTTTTTTTGGATTCTGTGACATATAAAGTAAAAAATTGATCGTCTGATAGGTGAGTCATGATCTCACGATCTGTTGTGTGGAATATCGGGCTGAAATACGATCTCCATCATCCGATCCAAAGCAATCAATGCTTTTGAAGGGGTCTGGGATGTGGGCGCTTTCAGAGAATGCGTGAGCGCAAACAGAGGTACCCCAACCAAAATGAAGTCTTTATTGTTTGGGATTTGATAATCACGTTCTGTTGCACATTAATGAAGTATGCATAGTTTAGGATTTTACTATAATAAGCATGAGTTTTGATGACTTGCACCTAACCTTTATTGTCTCATGTGATAGAATGAAAGAATATCCTTTTACTAGAAAGGAATCAAATGAGTATCAAATTTTGAATTCCTTTCTCTTTTGTATGTAGGTGAGATATAGAGAGAGAGAGAGGATCTTATTAGCATGAAACTTTTAAACTAATTTATTAAGTTATTTTTGGTTGCAACAGCCAAATCCTCGACTATAAATAAATAAACTCATAGAAACTTTTCAGTATTTTTTTTATAGGGCTGTGGATTTTATTAGTATGCCGTCAAGGAAGATAAAGAGTAGACAGTTTTTTACAGACAATGTAGAGGACAGCTTATGTGGAACGATGTGACTGAGTGTAGTGCTTGGCCGCACAATGCGTGAAGCCAATCACATCGCGCCACATAAACTGCCTGCAAAATTGTCATTAATAAATTATCCACTCAGTTACATTTTCCTGCCCTTAAAAGACTTTTGCCGTGGCTTGTAGGGGCCAATAATTACGTACACCCCTGTCTGGGATATGCCGAATTGCCGATCAACAAAATTTAATCTTGCCAGAAATTATTTATAGCACAAAGCACATTCACCTTAGGTTGCCTATGATTTGGGTTTTTTTTCATCTTCTATATTTGTGAATCTGTTTATTCTCCTCATCAGTCTATCTATGTTGTAGAGCTTTTTTTTGTCAAACCCCTTCTTTACCCATAGGATGCAAGTTCGGTGTACCGAACTGAACCGATGCCCATTTTTCTCCTTTTCCGGTTCGGTTCAGCATGAATCGAAACTGAACCATAATGAAATGGTTTCGGTCGGTTTGGTAATTTTTTATTTTTTGGAAACCAAACCGAAACCAAAATACTTTGATTTTTCCAGTTCTTTTCGGTTTCGGTTATATTTTTAATGTATTTTCTCGATTTTTTAAGTTTTTTGTGGAGTTTTTTTGGTTCTCTCATCATACCCCTCGATTTTCGGTTTTTGCCAGCCTCAACTGAAATTGAACCGAAATGAAATTGGGTTGGTTTCAGTCAGTTTTCGGCTGGTTCAGTTCGCTTTAGTTTTCGATTCAGTTTCAGAATTCGGGTCAAAGTTTGCATCCCTTCTTACCGAGCGAAAAAGGTTCTCATCTTGTGTTTACCATGTTGCTAAGCAAACATTATCTTACCACAGCAACAAAAATGAGGTTATTACATCAATAGATGCACCAATAGAAAGTACAGTTTTCCTGTGTGACACACATTTTGTTGCCCATGTAAACTGAAGTTAGCTTAAAAACGAGTGACCATCAGATAATTTAAACCATATGGTCCATTCAATTTAATATAGGCGATTAGGGTCCACAACGATGTGTTCAGATTTGGGTTACAGTGGATTGGTTATTGTGTATAAAATTATAAACTAAGAAATTTAGTTTGGTGTAGCTTCTTTAGACCTAATTCCAAGTCAAGTTGTATTTTCTTTTGGTGTTCCTTAAAAAAAGAAATAAACAATAATAAATAAATAATTTAACTTAGAGAAGTGCAAGGATCAAAATTTCGGGTTTCATTCGGTTTTGAAGGCGACTGAAACCAAAATTTTGGCCGAAAGTTTGAAGTTCGGCCGAAAATTTCAACCCCATACAAAAATGACTGAAATTTCAGTGCCATATTATTATTTCTGTGGGGACCGAAACCGATAATTTCGGCCGAAATTTTGATCTTTGGAGAAGTGAGAGGGTTTGCTTCTCAAGAATAAAAAAAGTGAGAAGGGTCATACATAAGGGTGGGAATATATATATATATATATATATATATATATATATATATATATATATATATATATATATATATATATTCTGTTTTTACATGTATTTGACTCCCAACTAAGGATCAAACTATCGGTTTCGTTTTTTATTTCGGACATGACCGAAACCGAAAATTTGAAATTTCCGCTGAAATTTCGAGGGCCATCCCGAAATTCCGGTGCCCAAAATTATTTTATTTTACTTTTTAAAACCCAAAATATTAAGACTTCAAATTATCGACCGATAATTTGAAGTCTTGACATTTTGGGCAAAATTTTGGAGAATTTCATTTTGGTGGGTCCGAAACCGAAACTGATGGCCAAATGCTTGTGATTTTGGCCGAAATTTTGATCCATTCTCCCAACTAATTAAGTGGGAGGGGTCACACGTAAGGGTCAGAATATTGTCTTTTCGTTTTTGATTAGTTGTTTGACTCCCAGAACAATATTAAATAATTTTATGATTATGGATGGCTAGGGCGGTAATCGGTACCCAACCCGATATTTTACAAGCTTGGGCACATAAACTTGACCTGTCAAGTCGGGTTGGGTCGGGCAAAAATTTGCAACCCGAGCCGTTATATTATGTATGAAACTATGAAAAATATGGGGATTTACAGTGTTGGGTCGGGTTTTGGGGATGGGTCGAGTTGATTGCACTCTTTGGTCGGGTCGTGTGTGGTTGGGTCAGATATATGCCATGTTCCCATTAGGCAGCCAAAAATTTAGCCTGACAGCGCTATGAATGGCCTTGGAGCCACCAAATCCAGTTGATTACCACAAAGTTTAGGGGCATTGACAACTGGAAATGATAATTATTTTAGATAATAGATGAGGTAAGTAACACCTCACCTTTATTTTTTCCATACCATGGCATCGCCAAGAATGGCCTCTAAACACTCCAATGTAGCAAGAAAGTGGAAAGCAAATAAGGGATGCCAGATGACCACAGTGACCAAAGGGGTGTTTGGCAAGAAAGTGGAAAGCAAATAAGGGATGCCAGATGACCACACTCCAATGTAGCAAGAAAGTGGAAATCAGGCTTGTGAAAAATCTGGCAAAATCTGAAAAAAATTCCTCAAATTCAGGAAAAATGGTCAAAATTCGTAAAAATAAAAATAAAAATGTATGAACTAAAAATTATAAAAAATTGAAAAAGAAAAGAATTCAAAAAAATTATAAATTTTAGAAAATTCCTGAATAATTCTTGAAAATTGTGAATTTCTGAAATAGCCGTAAATATCATATATTATTCACGACATTTTCAAAAAGGTAGAGAATTTCGTAACTATAGGTAGATGTCATTTCCATACCATAATACCATTGGTCTCCATACTACTTTAATAGGTTGCACGAGATGGTTAAACGAGCCCCAAATCGGCTAATTTGAATCTTCCATCAGGGAACAGATTGGTTATTATCACACTTAAAACAATAAAGAAATCATAGTCTTTCAAGGTGGGTAGAGACATTTCTGTGTGGACGTGGGCTCAAAGCCAAACCACATTATTTTGTCTTACCTTTCTTCTTCTCTCTATACTCTCACATCTATTTTCATCTTCCTATCAATCAACTGCTCTATAAAAATTTTTAGAGAGGAGTTGGAACTTAATAATGTTGGAATTTTTTATGAAAACTAAAATTCTTATTTTGTTTGGCCCACATATTGGGATTTTATAAAATCCTGGATTACAGTTGCTTGAAATAATAAAGGGCATTATTGAGAATTGAAGGAAACTTCACGATTTTCTAATTTACATATAATTTTTATTCCTCTTAGAATACTTTGATGAAAGGTATTTTAGGCAAGGCATGACTCTTCATTCTAAATATATAGGTGGACGTCCCCTGCTCACTACTCACAAGCTTTTTGTAGAATAACCTTTATCTTTCTTCGCAGGGAAAAGCTTTGGATTGCATAACAAGCGTCGACTTGAATCAATATAGCCACAATCTTTGCGATAAGGTACATATATATATTTTAATTTATGGATTATTTATTTATTGTTTTGATTGATCATACACTTAAATTCGAGGGCAAATATTTGGGTGGTCGGATTAATAGATCCAACAAATGGTATCAGAGCCTGATTCAGCGTATGACTGATTATAACATACAAGACTTAAAGGCTTATTGGGATTCCTTTCATGGGCATAGAATGGCTTGGGTTCCGTTTGTTTCCTCTTATTTTTATCGTAATCTTTATATTACTTTCAGTACTTTTTTTTTAGGAATGCGTGGGTCTCTATATGACGTAGATGTCAATAGGCTTGGCTATCTTCTGGTGTCGGTAAGGAGGTCAATCATCATTTTTGTAATTTAGATGCAAGTTCTTAGGGATGGTTTTGCCTTTTTCTCTAGATTATTCAACTTGTTAAAAACATTTAGAGTATATATTCCATCCGGGTCATTTTAATATTGTGATTTGATAGTATTTTTGGTCGTTGGATTAGTTATACTACCTCATATGCCTATGAGTAGAAAAATTTAATTTTCTTGGTAGTTGGGTCACTTTTGGGATGTTTAACATGTGAAACCATCATAAGTTTAAGTGTAATTTGATGCCCATAATAAAAGTGAGTTGAAGAACGACTTGTGTAAGACAACTCTTAAAATAAATATAAATAAAATTATTTTATTTATAATACAATAAAAGAGCCTTTATTATTTAGATTAATTTCTTTAAAAGATATGATGTTTATTTATGGTTCGGCTTTATTGGTGAAGGTGGAAAATTTCTCTGATAGAGAAAAGGGAATTGGTTGTGGTTTCCTTGTGAAGTAGCCACGTGGTTATGGGTTAATATGAATAAAAGTTTTGTTTTCAAAATTTGGGTGTTTGATTGTCTCGTGGAAAAGAGATAGAGGGCTTTTGGTAATCCAATAATATTCGGAACTTCCATAATAAAAAAAAAAGAACAGTTGGAATTTGTTCTTTTGTGGACTTATATTGGGCAAGATTGTGTCATTGCTTGGAGCCCATATGACTAATGCACATTAGTTTTTAAGTTATTTTAAATCAAATATATTAATTAATTTTTTTCATTAGCCTTGATTTAAATTTTGTGCGCACATTTTATAGGCTTTTGTATCTTATCCTTTTGGGTGTATAATGCTTTTGAATATTCTTAGTATTTGGGGCCATCTGTGAGCTCAAATTGGACTTGAGTTTGAGCTTATTGTATAGGACTCTTTTTAGTTCATTGAAAAGGTTCACTCTTGGTTTGAGTATATTAGGACCTTTTAAGTCCAATTTGCCAAGGGGTTGTGGGCCTTATAATAGTGTATGCCTTCTTAGTGGATCAAGTCTTGTTTTGGGCTTGATTATTAGAAATAATATATTATTGGGCTTATAATGGTTTGTTTTTCTTGGGTCCTGTTTAGGCCCATCAGAAAACTTATTCATTTTTAAGCATATTGGGCTATTTTAAGTCTGATTTTGGCTTTTGAGTAGTTGATTACAATTTATTCGTCGAGTCAAATTTATTGGACTTATTATCGGAAATAATTAATGTAATATACGGTGACCCTAATGATGTGTTTAGTGTATTGTTATTACATGTGCTTTTGGGTCATGAGTTTGATCCTATGGCCTAAGTATATGTGTGTGCAAGCTCATAGGTCTATGACCTAAATTTTATTATTACAAATTTATTTAAAATATTATTTTGCGGCACTATTGATTATCTGCATGTTACACAAATACACTTTACGGTGAGTTGGTTAAACTCTTGAGATTAGACATATCGGGTCTAAGCCTTTCCAATGGGGTTAAGAAAGACCGCTAAAGTGGTCGCTCGAGATATTATAATTGAAGTAGGATTTGATCTGCCCAAAGGTGACTATTCTATGGAGGTTGTTGTTTCTTGAATCTTGAAATTTTATCTCATGAAGATCACCTTGTGCACTGATTTGCATAGAGTTATTAATTCTGTCCAAAGTTGATTAATTAATTTTGTGTAAATGTGGTTAGTAGAATAGTTGTAAGTGTAAAGGAGAGAGAATAATGATTCTCTTGCCCAAAGGTAGTGAATCATTGGGATCAAATTGAAAACATAAGCGATTAGGTCTACGTGTATTTTTTTGCACCCTAGGGGAGAGGATAGGTTGTATACTCAGTTTCTGCCCAAAGGTGATGCTGGATGTTACACATTATCTATACCCAAAGAGTAGATTATTTGCACATGATAAAATACTTTAATCAATTTGTCTATATCCCTAATACGAATTGTTTTGTCCTTAGTGAATATTAATGACTTATAGTCATTTTGGAGTCCTTTGTGGGCATTAGTCTTTTGGGTGATGTTATCGTATCTATATCCTTGGTGGATATTAATGACTTATAGTCATTATGAAGTCCTTTGGGGACATTGGTCTTTTAGACTTTCGGGTGACATGTTATCATGTCTACATCCTTGGTGGATTCTATGATTTTTTATATAATTTTGTGACGTAACTTTTACTATTAAATAGTAGATATATCGATAGGAATATTTGTTAAAAGAATATATTTGTAAATCATTATAGAGTGGGGATCTTCGTTTATCAAAATTTTATTTTTTAAAATTATCTATTATATTTTGAACATAATTTATTATTTAATGGTTATATGATTTTATTATTACATTACGATTGTCACCGTAAGAGATTAGTAAAGTCTTAAACTTTATATTTTGAGTGGGAGTTATCTCACTTCTAAATTACAGTTATTATTGATGCATCTTAAAATTCTTGCCGTTTATATACATGTATATTATGGGTGGGGTTTTCTACAAAATAAAGTATAATTTTTTCTACAATTATATTATGGGTGGAGTTTTCCACAAATTAAGGGTGAAGTTTTTCATAATTTGGGTGGCACACCTTGGTGAGTGAATTAACAGAAAAAATTATTTTTAGATGGAGTTTTTCACAAATTGAGGGTGAAGTTTTTCACAATTTGGGTGGCATACCTTGGTGAGTGAGCTAATAAGGTTTTACCTTAATCTTGCCTGTGAGTATTGGTACTCTTTTGGATTTGCTCATAGTTAAACGTGATTAGACACCACGTTAATAACTTCTTGTTTTGAAGATCAGGTGAAGTATTTCACAAGCCAGAGTTTTCTGAATGCCAGAATAGCATACGATGAGTATAGAGCGGGACATTATGGATTTGCATATTTTTGTTATGCATTTAGATCACATGTTAAATTGATTATCATCTCTCAAATTTGTTGTTAATATAGTTTTGTGATAATGAAACTGTTATAGTATCGATTTCAGAAAATGGTATACTATGTACATTCATGATCCATTCCTATATTTTCATTAATTTTGGGAGATGTTTGGGAATGCCTAAATTATTTCAAACAACGTTTTGTTTTCAGAGTACACTCGTTTTGGTTGTCTAATCTAGTGGGAGTTATTTTTAAAACCATCGTTCGTGTGTGGACCAAGTGGGAGACTGTTGGAATTTTTTATGGAAACTAAAATTCTTATTTTGTGTGGCCCACACACACTAGGATTTCATAAAACCCTGGATTGCAGTTGCTTGAAATAATAAAGAGCATTATTGAAAATTGAAGGAAACTTCAAGGTTTCTTGATTTACATGTGATTCTTATTCCTATTAGAATACCTTGATGGACTGTATTCTAGGCAGGGCATGACTCTTCATGCTATATATATATATATATATATATATATATATATATATATATATATATATATATATATATATATATGTGGACGTCCCCCGCTCACTACACACAAGTCTTTTGGCATCTTCCCATCAAGAGAGTGTAGCAAGAGAGGCGGGTAGAGCCACCTTCATCTTTCTTCACAGAGAAAAGCTTTGGATTGCATAACAAGCATTGATTTGAATCAATGGTCACGATCTTTGCGATAAAGCATACACATATATTTTAATTTATGGATTATTGATCTATTATTTTGATTGATCATACGCGTAGATCGTAGAGCAAATATTTGGGTGGTCGGATCAATAGATCCAACAAGTAGATGTGAAAGGGACGTAGTAAGGTGGTGAAAAGATGCCATTAATGGAGACTTGTGGATTATTCTTTTATTTTTTCCTTTTTTTTAAGAGAACCGGTGAAGGAGATAATGAAAAAAGAAGGTGAAGTTGTTAAACTTTGAACCAATATTCATTATAAGATCGATCGATCCACTATAATATCGATGACTATGTGTCTATTATAAGACTGATCAGTCCACTATAAGACTAATGATTGTGTCCATTATAAGACCGATCAGTCGACTATAAGACCGATGACTCTGTGTCCATTATAAGACTGATTATACGACCAATCAATCCACTATTAGGTTGATGGTTGTGTGTCCATTATAAGACTGATTATAAGACATATAAGATCAATTATAAGACTGATCAATCCACTATAAGACCAATGGTTGTGTGTCCATTATAAAACCGATGGTCTCATATGGGACCGATTGTTCGGTCTCATATGAGACCGTAGGGCCATATGAGACCCTCTCAAGTAATAAATTATAGGTTGGATCCTGTCTGGTAATTTTGTGAGGGTCTTTAGACCCTCTAGGCTAAGTCCCCCTAAAATCATTCGCTAGCATGTTGACAAAAAAAATTCGTTATATTAATAATTTACTGGTAAAGATATATCAAGAAAGATACTAAAATCACAAACTATTAATTAATTCACTACAAAAAAAAAGACTTTTGGAGACTGTTATTGGAGGCGGCTTTTCTAAGCCGTCTCTAATAACCATTTATTAGAGATGACCACTTCAAAGGCCGTCTCAAATCTCCTTCTATTAGAGGCTGCTACAGCGGTCTCCCTATATAAAATAATATATATAATTGGTTCACTTTATGTATAGGCAGGTGGATGCATTAGAGACTACCTGAAAAATTGTCTCAAAAAGTATCAATGACACCAATAGAGACCGCGTCAAGCCGTCTTGAAAAAATCAGTTTGGTCTTCAAAGATAATGGAGATGGGACTATTTAAGATTATATGAAAGCCATCTCCAATACTATTGGAGCTTAGACACCTTTAAAGACGGCCAAAAGCTTTTTGTAGTGTAATCGTATCTAATATCAACCAAAGTAGCTTTAAACTAAGTCTCCTGAAATACGTTGGGTCACAATGGAGAAGGCTAAATGAGCTTTAAGACGGCATGGAATGAGGCCCACATGACATTTAAGAGGCAAACGTGCATAAATATTATTGGGACTAATAATCTCGAGCTTATGGTCACGTGATCACCTAAAATAATCGCATTTCATGCTATTTTGGAAAACCCAGTTTCAGTAATCAGACCCTACGAGATTCATTAACTATTCCTTTAGAGTTTAAGTTCTTTATTCAAGGAATTTAGTTTATTATCTTGATGTTATGGGTTGTTTGGAATTTTGGTTAGACCAGATATATATACTAGATTTTTTTTATACATTAATTTGACTTTTTAAAATTATGTTAAGATTATTTTTTATGAAACAGAGAAAAACAAGAGAAAGATTTTTGAGTTTTCTATTTTTTATGAGGCTCTTTAACCCTGATTGTAGTTTGTCATTATAGTATTCCTAGACTTTTCTGATGCTGGACAAAATAGTGATTATTCTGCAGGTTAGTTTCAATAGATAATTCACAAGAAAAAATACAAGAGAATCGCCCAAAAACACGGAGAAATACCTCTAATGTTCAATTCAAGATTATGCAATCAACCAATGTCACCAAATCCGCCCACAAGTTGGGCTATATAGCTAAAAACCGTCATTATCAGAATTTTACCAAAAATAGCAAAATCCCAATAAGCAGGCCAAAATGAAATACATAATAAAAGAAGTAATCTGCTAAAAAGTTAGCCCACATCGGGTTCATAATCACTTTTTAAACGATAATTGAAATATTACCACAAAAGGAAAAAATAATTAAAAATGGAGATTTAGAAGGGAAAATAATAGATTTTGACATCAGAAAAAATGCACACCAAACAGAGTGGGGTGCCCACGACGTGCGCTACGAAAAGAGTTTTCCAAATTGGGGTCATTTGTGCAATTCGGATACCCGTAACCAAAGTTATGGCCAAAATGTCGAAACACACTCAAAAGTGACCCAATTAAGAAAAGATCACAACTTCCAGCCACTTTGCCATATGACAACTTAGCATCATCTGACTCAAGGTGTATTAGTGCCAACAAATGCCATATGACAATTTAGCATCATATGACTCGGATCCTCCATCATTTTCTCTATCGCTTATTTGGGATCAGACTTTGATTTTATGGTGAAACTTTTGAGCATCTAATCACTGCTTTTCTCGGTGTTTAGTGATTATTATCGTTACTGATATGTTATATTTTTAGACAGAAATATGACATTAAAAGTGTTAGTTTTAACTGGTACCGAACAGCCTTCTTTGAAATTAAGTGAAGTTTAATCGTATTTGAATTAAAGTTGGCTTTTCCCTCTACTTAACATAATTTCTAACTATTGTTGGCTGAGGTCTACATTAGTAAGTCTCCACCAACGATCATGAATGCACCTCATTTTAATTGGTTTTCTAGAATAAATATTATACCCATATATAACATCATTTTATTCTAACCCTACTTTTGCAGATCGCGACCCTCAATACTTTAAAATAAAATTAAGTAGATGAAAACCTACTTTAAAATCTATTTCATGATGTTAGAACACAATCAAACGGAGATCGATTTCATAATATTTAATTAATTTAATTTTGACAGGCCGGTGTAAATACATAGCTCAATAATGCAGAATATCTTAGTAAATATATGAATAATTAGTAACACACTTATTATAATAGCAGTATTAGAGGCAGATAACAGTAGTGCAATATCTAAAAATTTGAAATCGCCCTTGCTCTATTTCCTTCCCTCAAACTAGCCATTGATCCTTTGATACTTGATTCTTTGACATATATATATATATATATTGCAAATTTAGAAGATTTTTACTCTCTCATTTTTTAGGTTTTGAGTTCAAAATCCGCATCTGGTAGGGGAGATCATCTTCTTATAGTCGGAAAGAATATGTTTTCTTCCTCCCATTTTGTGTAGTATCTCTATCAAATTGTCATGACTTCCAAAATATTGAAACACGCATTCATGGGAACACATTGCACAACACAAACATTTTTGTATCCCCTTAACTACTAATAGAAAAGGAGACTAAGCATTGATTAATAACATAAAATTTTCTGCCCTTTTTAAACCATCACTACAAAAAATAAGAATAATAGCCGCAGTTTTTTTAGCAAAGAACTGCTGCTATTAATCTTGTCGCTACCAAAAACTACCGCAATTAGTCCTACCGCTACCAAAAACTGCCGCAATTAGTCCTACCGCTACCAAAAACTACCTTAACAGCAAGTGCCGCTGAAACACCTTATTTCTCATCATATTCCTTAATACAATGTTCCCTTGGAAAGCATTGCCAATAATAATCGTGCACATCCGACCGTTGAAGTACAATTGGTACATAATATTAGATCTTAACTGTAGACACCCCATTTTTTATCTTTCGGGAATATACACAATGTTTAGAACCACATAGCTACACATGCCCAGAATTTTGAAAAGTCACTCTTTAGCAGAAATCCTTGAAAATCCACTTCTTCGCAATTACACGCATGGGTCCATGCATATAATTGAATTATACGCATGATTCCCCATGTATAATTCAAGCGGACTCACAGACCTAGGCCCGACTGAGTTTGGGATTATACGCTGGAGCCTATGCGTATAATTGAATTATACGCATGACTTCATGAGTATAATCAGTCCAATTCGTATTAGGAATAGCACTTAGAGGCTAACTGGGACAGCTCTTTGAGCCAAGTTTTTAGTCGCGTTTCGAATTATACACTGAAATTCAAGTGTATAATTCAGATTATACGCAAGAATGTGATTGTTAAATAATATAAACCTTGTGAGTGCACAAGTTCGTGGAACTAAGGCAAGAACTAAGGGTGTCGAACTACAAGAACTAGTCGTTTAGCTAAACTAAAGCTTTAACTAAAAGAAATGTTGTAAAAATGAATGCTAATTAAGCTATCTAGGAAAGCAAGTAAATCTGATTTGGAAAGTAGTAGAGAAAGCAACATGGGATACCTCTTAATTGCAGATTCGTATATAACTCGTAACTCTACTCCTAATCTAATATGAATTCTGGGCAATCAAACTTCTCTTCGCTACAAGATAAAGCTAGGGAAAAAAATCAAATCCTATTCATAGTCATAGACCAGTCGGGACAATATGATCCATCTAATCTCTAGTGATCTAATCCGTAAGCATCATTACACGAAACTTATCAAACTAGACTACAAGTACTAATCCGAAGGTGCATTTCCTATTAAATCTAATCCTAATTCTTACAAGGCCATTAAGATGATCAAAAACAGAATTAAACGCTTTAGAAACATTTACAATAACAAAAGTAGATCTCATTCGTGCAATCATTACCACAGTGAATTCAAATTAAAAAAAGGAAATAGAATCTGGAATTAAATACTCATCTTTGATGTACAAGAGATCTCAAGCTTCGGGAATTAGCCAGGCATCGTAGCTTTGATCATCATCATGACTGAATCGATCATAGAACGATGGTTTATAATGCCCTCAATCTTACAAGCTCTCAAAAATAAAAAAATTAGAAGGAAAACTAAAACTAGAACTACTTACTCGCTAAAATTCTAAAACTAGAAGATTCTTATTTTCAAACCTAGGATCCTTATTTATAGATGTATAAGGCCTTAGTACAACGGTTCAAAACGGAAGGGACTCTCTAAACTGATCTAAAAGGTAGCTGTAAGGGAAGGAAATCTCAGACTCTTGATATCGCGACTGTCAAGCCTGAAAAATCACAGAAACCCTTATCTCGATTGGTCTAGTTTGCAATCTCAACTAGTCAAGATTGTAAATTCTTCAGCGGTCTTCGCCGTGGCCCTTTTCTGTTTGATTTTGACTAGTTGAAATAAATTTTGACCAGTCCACTTTGCACTTCTAATTGTGTTGTCTTGTTGTTTGTTCTCAACTAGTCGCAGTGGATTTCGACTAGTCCAATTTGACTTCTCTGATCATTCCTTCTAACTCGACAGGTCGAGATTGAATCTCGACCGGTCCACTTTGACAGTTTCTTTTCTTCTTCTTTTCTTTTCTTGCTATCTCATCTCAACCGGTCCACTTACATCTCAACCGATCGGTTTTGACAATTTTTGTTATTTTGCTCTGTTCTGCTCTCTATTTTGAGTTGTAGCTTCTGGGTCTCCTTCCTTTTTGTTCTTTTAACTTATTTTTGTCTTTTACTCTTCAAAACCTGTTTTACAATAACTTGCACTAAAGGTAAACATTAGTAGTTAAATGGGACCTAGCAACATCGAGATTTGGGTCTAAATTGTATAATTTTGAAGGTTGATCACACCTCTAAACCTCAACTTTGCTAGTCCTCGAGCAAAGGCAAGACCAAAATGAAAAATAGTTAAACAAATCTATCCTACGAAAATAAAATGCCGCTTTCACGGGGAACACAATTGTATTTAGCGTATGCAATAAGCATTTAAACCCCTAGGTGATCCCTAGTGGAGGAGTTGTGTCTCCTGAGGGTACCCACAAACTTTCAAAATTTTCGAAACCATCGATAAAATTGAGTTTTCAAAAACAGATTTTATTTTAAAGCATAAAAGCATTAATCGTTTCAACATGCAAATTCTCAATTTCAAATATCAATGTCATGCCAATCACACTAGTATCCATTCAAATTAGTCTAATGCTCCAATTTTTAAATAACTCATCCATTCATGCCTAAATGTATAATATATGTGTACCAAAGCTAAGATTCATCTATCTCGGAACCAATTTAAACGATAAACTATCAGATCTCATGTCTTGACTCAATCCTCACCATATAAATACTCTAAAAAATAAAAGCAATTTGATGATGGATAAATTTTCACACACATGTGATCAATACAAAGTAAATGAATAAGGTTTCACATGATAAAAGAAACACGATGTAATCAATGAATAAAAGAAAATCTCATAAGAATGATATTTGCATATTCTAAGCATGTCACATCAAGTACCATAGATGCATGTATTCACTCTTCTTCCTCTCTAGAACAACCAACACTGCTAACACCGTCAAAAGCCTTCTACACAGTAAGGAAAGAACTCGAAAAAGAGAACGAATGCAAGAAACGACGCTCGAAACAAATGAACGGATCGTAAGATATCGCGAAAACACGAAAATCAGAGCACTCGAGAACCGAGGAGCTCAGAAACTCAAGAAAATAGAGAAAGTTAGAGGAAGAATGAGAGAAATGATCGGACTTTGGATTTTTTATAGAATCTGCCCAATTATATGCAGTTAAACGTACATATAATTGGATTATATGTTGCCTAACTGGAGTATAATTTGAATTATACTCATGCTCCACAATGTATAATTCGTTGCACATATAATTCGATTATACATTTGAGCTTATGTGTATAATTCAATTATACGCCTAACTCCATGCGTATAATCGATCCAACTAGTATTAGGAATGCCACTTAGAGGCTAACTGAGACGGCTCATTGAGCTGAGTTTTAGCCGCGTTTCGAATTATAAGCTGGAATTCCAACATATAATTCGGATTATACGCAGGAATGCCAGTGTATAATTCTAATTATATGTTTAAATTCTAGCGTATAATTAACTCGATACTATAAATAGATCCCTACCCTCCTCATTCTCAACATTCACTCATTCACTTATTCTCTTTGGAATTTTCGAGGGTGGCTCTGAAATTTAGAATTAGAAAAAGTTAAACTCTAAACGTTCGGGTTTAGAATTTCAACTTCTTCTAGAAATTTCGCTGAGTAGGCATTCTAGTTGGGGTTGGCCCTTCTACTTCGCATCTCGCACCTTACCAAAGAGAGGTAAGGCTAGCCCGAGAGCCTTTCTCTTAGGATACAATTTCTAAATTCTTAACCCTAAATCCAATTGGGTCCATACCACTCTTGCATATTTCAAAACATCATATCCTTTAAACTGATTTGCCTAAGGGAAAGCCAACAGAGGGTACTCGGGAACGGGTTCTATCCTCCTGCACATAACAGACCAACACACCCCGTTTAGTTTAGAACTTTTAGGTTAGATTTTCAAATTAATCAAACTTAGGCAACCCTAGCTGCTAAAACCGACAAGCCGGTGTTTAGTATAAGAATCTAATCTACAATACCACACCTAACCCTCACAACCAGTGACGTTCTACGACGCTGATAAATATCTGTGGGTGGGGACACATTTAGTCATATTTGTTAGTATGTATGTTTTCTACTAACACTCTTTTGCATGATACTTTATTCATTAATGAGTTTGTTTGTTATTAACACATTATTTTACAGGTCTATTTACTGCTTAACTCTTTTAAATTTATTAGTGATTCTGTTTGTCACTAATAATCGGTTCTGCAGGTTTGTGTGCTGCATAACCCTATCTTTTGATCGGCAATAAGTTTGTGTGTTATTAGAGATCAGTATGACAAGTTTGTTTGTTGCATGACCTCTAAAATAGTAAGTCTTTTTGGTGCTAGTACACTTTAACCCTCTTACAAATTGAGTCTCAAGTGACCAACTTGGAACATTTTCCCAAATCTAAGAGGGTTCCCGAAAAATTTCGTACCAGCAGTAACCACTTATCTTCATCAACGGGCGTTGAAGTTGTGGCCATTATTACGATTCTGTTATGATTACTGTCACCGCCAATATATGGATAACCCAAGATCACTGATTATATGGCTCGATCAACCAAGAAACCAGGCTTTCTCAATTCTTATCTTGTACTTTAAAGTATTACTGTTGTATATATTTCAACATAGACGAATGAGAAAGATTAACATAATATTTTTCTAATCCCAATTCTTGTTATGGTATCAGAGTCACAAAGCTCCTGATTCTCCATTGTCTTCTTCTGCTATACATTTTTTTTGAGCAAAAATGTCTTCAAGCAATTCTGCTCATCCTAAAGCTGACGACACATCAAGCCCCTATTTTTTGCATCATTCTGATAATCCAGGAACTATGTTGGTCTCTCAACCTTTGACAGGTGAGAACTATCCCACTTGAAATCGAGCTATGCTTATGGCACTCACTGCCAAGAACAAAATAGGTTTTATTGATGGAACCATAAAAAGACCATCGACAAACATCGATGCTCTTTTTCATCCATGGACGCGATGCAATAACATGATTTTGTCTTGGATTTTGAATTCGTTATCCAAAGATCTTGCTGTGAGCGTCATTTTTTGAAACAACATATGAAGTATAGAAAGATCTGAAAGAACGATTTTCACAAAGTAATGCTCTCAGGATATTTCAGATCCAGAAGGAGATTTCTTCACTTTCATAAGAAAAAAATTTTGTGGGGATCTATTTCACCAAGCTAAAAGGCTACTGGGACGAACTCACCAATTATCATCCATTGCCTTCTTGTTCCTGTGGGGCCATGAAGACCCTGGTAAACCATCAACAGCAAGAGAAGATTATGCAATTTCTCATGGGCCTAAATGAGTCATATGCTGCTATTCGAGGCCAAATATTGCTCATGAATTCCCTTCCGCCCATCAACAAAGTTTTTTCCTTAGTACTTCAAGAAGAGAGACAACGAGAGATTTCGATGCCACACTCCCAACATGTTGAAACTGCAGCCCTCCTTAGCAAATCTGTTGTTCCATCAGCAGGTCATGCATCTCATGATTTCAAGAGGAATCAGAGCTCCTCAAATTCATGGCGCGAGCGTCCTACAAGTAGCCACTGCAAAAAGCAAGGTCACACCATCCAAAAATGCTACATACTTCAATGCTATCCACCCAGGCATCGCTTGCTCAAATGTCACAAGAACATCCTGTTGCACATTAGGTATCAACCAATGCATCAATGAAACTCACACATCCAATGGTGTAAATCTTCCATTTACCCTGGATCAATGTCGCCAATTACTTGCTCTTCTAAACCCATAGCCCATGGCAAACCACGCAGGTATTTCGCAGCCATCCACCAACCTCTCAGGTATATCTCTTTGTCTCACCTCTTCTCAAAATACCATTCCATGGATTTTAGATACGGGTGCCACCGATCACATGGTTGGGTCTGTTTCTCATCTTACATCCATCACCTCACTTAGTTCATCATCTGTTAAACTTCCTAATGAAGTTCTTACACCCATTACTCATATTGGTACTATTTTTTTATCACCATACATCATCTTAAAAGATGTTTTATGGGTGTCATCATTTCAATTTAACCTCATTTTTGTTAGCAAGCTTACCCAATCAATTAATTGTTCGATAACCTTTCTTTCTTATTCTTTCTTCATACAGGATCGGTCCTTGAAGACGATGATTGGAATGGGTAAAGAAGTGCATGGCCTCTACAACTTGTAGTCATCCACTAAAGATGCCATTTACACAGTTGTTGCTACATCTACTTTTGATCGCTGGTATCAAAGACTTGGACATCCCTCTCTTCCTCGTTTGAAATTGTTGGCTAAATATACACTGCGATATGTGGGGAATTATAGCACACCATCTCTTAGTTGTGACAACCCAAATTTTCGCACCCGGAAACCCGTGCCATCAGGATCTTCGTCGCCGGTGATCCCCAAAATAAAACTCACACGTGTCTGCTCGTGTAGCGGAAATCAGAGTAGACCCATCTAAAGAGGCAGAAAGAGTCATCATATAAGGTGCAATATAAAACAAGATAATTACATAACAACACTATATATACATCCTCAAAAAGGAACCAGAAAGAACCACTGGTGATGGCTAGACATCACTCAAAAATAATAGTTCCCAATAATGGTTCCTCTAACATGTATATGACTATAAAGTGAAAGTATCTGAAAAAATATAATACAAAACAGAGTGGGCCTCTAGGCCCAATAATCCAGACGTATCATATACAACTCCAAAAATATAACAAGTCTAAATACCCAGACTATGTGTAGTACTTGTCAGCAGGAATGTCAGTATCCTCCTCCTCCTCAGCCTTAGCCTCTGACTGATAATCGGGATCACTCTCAGTACCAGCACCTTGAGCCTCAGAACCTATGACATAGAGTTAGGGATGAGCTAACAGTCTAAGCTCAATAGAAGAATCTCAAATATATTGCATGATTACTGTAAAGCATGACTTTCAGAACATATATCAGAATAGATGAATTATAGAACAGAAGATGAATTTTGTTGGTAAATTTTTTATTGTGCTTTCTTTATTTGTTTGAAAATAGATGGGGGAAAAGAATTCAATATAAAATAAAATCAAAGATGAAAGAGAAAGCACAAAACTAAATTACAGTCCTATAAGATCCAGGACTGTTGTAGCAAGTTTTAAAGTAAGTAAGAGTTTGTCCTACAAAGAATTGATCCAGAACCCAAAAAGGGTTGTATTAGTAGGCCTCCAGATCTGGCTACAGATCTGGCAATCCTAAAGAAAGGGAGTTGGGTGTCACAACTAAACTAAAACTAAAAGAAAAGAAAGAAAGTGTAGTCCTATACTAAGAAAGGGTTTATGAAGAAGGTGATGATGGTGTGTGATAAAATAACGATAAAAATTGATAGGAAGTAGACAACTAAGCTAAGGTCATTTCAGTCATGCAACTCAGATCTAGAGCTGTCTCTGCAGCAATCCTTCAGATGGCTACAAGCACATCTGCAAGGTGGAAGAATCTAACTCAACTCCTGTGATTTAACCTGGTCTCTTAAGGCTATAACCTGTCCACTCCAATGGTCACAGACTATCCAATAGAGAGGATCAAACCACATGAGTTAAATTAGAAAACCAATATGATCCAAGGGAATGGACTGATCTTAAAGCTATAACCTGTCCACTGAAATGGTCACAGATTATCCAATAGATTTCCTCCAACCAATGAATCAAATCAGAACATGAAGATCATTACAGACACTATGTTTGCCAGGCTACAAGCTCAGGTATCCATAGGAGCAAACAACTCTTGAAAAACCAGTGAAAACCATAGTTATTTAGAAGCTATTTGGGGACATAGATGCAGCTGGTCATTGCTACAAAAGTCTTGCAATGACTCAGCTCACAAGTATGCAATCTCTACAGAGAATCAGATTTAACATCTGATGATGGTAATATAAAACAGAGGGGAGCTTGTCCCTGCCACAATCTCTCATAAGGCTACAAACTCAAGTGCAGAGGATAAGAATCTATCTCAGATCTGTGGCTTAGAATCACCCTAGGGCTATAGTCTGTCCACTTAAATTATCACAGGTTATCCACATAGGCTATCCAAATCACCGAGGACTAAGATGGAATAAGAAAATTACTGCTACCACCATGGTTATAGGGTTACAAGCTCAAGCTTCTATGGGAGCTTCAAATCAGTAAAATCCTATATGGATGGCATAGATCAAAGAATACTATGTGGGATATATAGAAAAATAGCAGATTGAATAAGCATTAAAACAAACATTTTATTGATTAAAAAAAGAACTTATAATTAAAGTTCTCAAGGTAGCAGCCTTGTGCAGAATAGCCCTCAACAGATCCCAAAGTCTACACAACCCATTATAAGATTGAAATAAACTATGCCTAATTGTTTACAGAGATCATAACTAGCGAGTGTTAGGCTAAGGAAGAAGAAAAGGGGAAAAGATGATGATCTAACCCTAACCCAACTCTGACCTAAGCTCTCAGCCGAAATTAGGTTGAGGAAGAGATGGGTTTCTAAACTAGATTACAACTTATATACTCAGTCACTAATGCCTTGGCCAATGGGGAAGAAAACCCTAATTTCAATACATGCGTGGCTCCTTTGTAGCCCTTGGATGTGTGCAAATAGATCAGGGCCTCAGGATGTGTGCCCTAGACCTGGGGAAATCCCCAAAGTATCCTTGAGTATGGAATGAGAAGTGGAAACCCGAGCTTTGCGCGGCTGCTTTAGCTTTGAAGTGCATTTCGCATGGCTTTGATGTTGATCGCGAGGTTGCATATGCTACAGAGAGGAGATTCATGAGGCTGACTCTACGTTGCATAGCCCTAGCTCACGCAGATGAGCTTTAGGTGCTTTCCGTCGCGAGGGTCTCGCGTAGGTGACTTTGATGCTCGCAAGGATCCCTGCATATGAATGGCCAGCTCACGCGGATTGTTTTGGAGCTTCACGAGATTGTGTTTGCAGTGAATTATACAACTCACGAGATGGGCGTCAGTTGCCTTCAGTCACGAGGGTCTCATGTAGATGGTCGTCAGGATGGAATATGGCTTGTCGCGCGGCTGGCTTCAACTATGAAGTGCGCGAGATTAAAGTGTGCTGCAGGCTCCTAACCTTGCGATGTGTTTGCGAGGTTCATTCCTGGGCCACTTGAGCTGCGTGACAGCTTTGTGAAGTTGAATTCAGCTGCGCGAGGCTTGCTTTCTGGCTCTCTGATGCAGTGTCTATGCTACTACAACACTCTCTTTTGTTCTAGTCCTCATTTCTCTCATCCAATGGACTTTCAGGGGCCACCTAGGCAACCAAATTAGTCACCATGGTGTGTACCACTATGGTGTTTCATCTGTTCTTGGCTCAACAGTCACCCTTGGCTTGAATTCTCTCTTTTGGCTTCAAAAGCATGGACTTTGTACTTAACTGCAACTGTTATAACTAACTATAAAATATACTAAACAGAGGAGTATTAGATAGCTCCAAGGTGTAGTAAAGGATAGGTTAAGGGGTGAAAAGTGGTACTTTTCAGTGAATAACACACCCCCAAACCTAATCTTTGCTAGTCCTCGGGCAAAGAAAATTTTAAATAAATATTCTAGGAATGTAAATGCCACTTTCGTAGGGAGCACATATGCATTTAGCTTATGCATCAAGCCTTTTAAACCCCAAGGTGATCCCTAGTGGAGGAGTGAAGTCTCCTGAGGGTTTTCAGTGAAGATACCCACGAACTTCTCAACAAAACAGTTAACACAAGTGCACACATTATCAAATCAATTTTCAATAAACAGAGTATCAGTCCACCCTTGATCTTTTAAATTCTTAAGAATTACAAAATATTGAATGCAAACAATTAACACATAAATTCTGCATGCATGTGCATCACTTCCAATCAGTTGACATCATGAAAAATAGGGTAAACACATCAGTACTTAACTTACCATTAATTTGAAATAAAGGTTTAAATAATGCCCAACAAGCTCAATTCTCAAACCCAATGCTCTCCATGGTTGCTTCTCACAATTGAATTTAAAGGGTGTTTCAGTTTACTCAAGTTCAGTTTACTCAAGCTCAAGAGTAGTTACAGACCCCAAATGGGTCTGCAAGCATGAGCATAGGTTGTACTCTAATTTCTGACCTGATCAAGCACTCCTCACCATAGATTAGGCACTCCCTTATTTCCACATAATAGTTCATTTGAATTTGGATCATAAGGTCTTTTTATGGGTTGTAATGTGGCTTATTGTTGGGGTTTATAAAGAATGAAAGGCATAGGAAAAAGGGATTCAAAATTTGAGAAATCAGCAGGTGTAGGAGGTGATTCATGACTTCACCTTCTTGAATTCAACATACTTCATCTTCATTGACATTTTTCATATTCAAAGTGGCCAGCTTCTCTTCTTTTTCATTTTCAGATGAAGGTATCCTCTTGACTTCTCTTTTTTTTTTTTATTTACTTTTTTTTGTTTTAAATTTTTTTTTTTTTTTATGATGGTTGCCACACATTTCCTAACTGCTACACTTATGTCTTCATGTTGCCTTTCCTCTCCATTCACTAAATGTTGTACCTAACTTGTCCATCTTCAACTTCTTCTTCTTTATCTTTTGAAATCTCAGAGTGAGGGTAGGGTTGAATCAGGTCTATAGGTTTGGGTGCAAGTACTTTGGTGTATTTTAAAGAAAACTAAAATTGAAAGCACAAAGGGTGTATGCAAAATGGTAGTTCAATGGATTGGTACTTTTAGGCTCAAACTGTTTAAATGAAGGCCTTGATTATCTCCTTAGTCTTATAAGTACTGTAAAAAAGTTTCAACTTGGGGTGTCCAACTTCTAGTGAAAAGGTTTTGACTCGATCAGTCCTTAGAGTAGAAAAATTGCCATAGACACTCTAAAAAAAAAATTTAGGCTCAAAGCTCACTTGGTATGATCCTTAATTGAATTCATGGGCATGTTCTCTCCTTTCTCTCTTCTTAATGGCTCACTAAGAGCTGGTAAAAATGAATTTTTCTGATGTTCACCTCATGGAAGTGCTGAATTTTAAATTATTTTCATGTTAAAAGTTTGCATAGATTTTTAAATTTCCTCATTTTCAAAATTTCTTAGGTGAACTTCACTCGATTCATTTCTATTCACTTACTACTACTGCACTTAGGTTAACTACTCCATTGGCATACCCTGCCATACCCCCAAACCTATGAGGAATAGTGTCCTCACTATTGCAAAATACATGGAGAGGGACAGCAGGGTAACAACACAAAATTACTAGAAATGATAAATGTAAGAAAGAAAGACAGTGCGAGTAAAAAGGAAATGTAGTAATGAGACAAAAGAAATTTCATTAATAAAAGCATATATACAACAGTGAAACTATAAAAACAAATTACAAAGTGTACAAAAACCATAGAGATGAAATTACAAACAAAACTATCTAGAACAGAAAATGATGATAGACTGTAAGGACACAACCTAAACTATATTCTAATCAGAATTTGAGTCTACATTGATTTCTTCCTGAGATTTTCCTTTTTGTTTCTTAGCATCCTTGGTTGTGGCAGTACTAACTTTAGTTCTTTTGATAGTAGTTTTTCTTCTCATGGTGTTGCCTTTCTGGAGTGGAAGTTGGGAGGGCTCATTGATTTGAATGCCTGGAGCTGCTGACAGCTTGGTCATTTGTTGGGCTTTCATGGTGGTCAAGGTTATCTGAAGTGAATCTGCTAGTTGGAGATATTTGTTAGCTCGCTCTTCAATGATCTGGATGGCCATTTTAGCATTTTTGAGCTGTTCTTCCAATGCTTCTGCCGTTTCTTTGGACTCTAGCTACAAGCCCATTGCTTGCACCACAACCTGCTCTGTTTTCCTCTTGTCTACTCTATGGTCTAGCTTTAGCTGCTCAATCTCAGCTTGAAAGTGGTGTTTCACTTTAGTGTTTAGCTCTGCCATCCCTCTGATGACATCCCTATTGATGTAAGAGTTTTCATCCATGGCTCTCTTAAAAGCTACAAATGGTGGGGTGGTCAATAAGGAAGCAAGGACCATTGTCCTCTCAGTTGGGTCCTCCATGCTGGGGTAGGGAATGGGTAAAGATAATGGGGTGGATGATGGAATGGGTAGGGTAGAGGTATAGGGTACTGGCTGGGTGTTATTCACTGAAAAGTACCACTTTTCACCTCTTAACTTAGCCTTTGCTCGACCTTGAAGCAAACTAATAACCATTTGTTAATTGTATTTTATAGTTAGCAATAAAATGTACAACTTAATACAAACTCCTTGCTTTTTGGCCCAAAAGAAAGAGAGAATACACGCAAAGATGATAGCTAAGCCAAAGCCTAATGGAACACCTTGGTAATTCTCACCATAGTGACTCACTGTTGCTGATCATCATTGACCTAAAGTCTAGCAGATGACTGAAGTCAGCTGAGAAGAAAGGATGCTGCAACAGCAGCAAGTGTAGTGTAGCAGAGTGTCAAGAAACAGACCTCGCAAAGTTGAGGAGCCTCCTCGCGAAGCTAAAGATGCAGTGGAAAAAGCTCTTGCGCAGATAGGCTGTGCAGTCAAGAGGAGAGCTATAAAGACATCGCGAAGATCTCGTGGTATAAAACCTTCATAATTTGTGGTCGCAAAGCTCTCGCAGAGATCAAGCCTCAAAGCAGCCGTGCGAGGAACACAGCGAGCCCATATGCATAGAGAACAAAAAGTCACCTCGCGGAGTTCTCGCGTGGCCCTGAAAGAGAGAGACGCCCAGAATTCCCCTCGCGTAGATCTCAGGTACTCTGGATCATTACAAGTTACTATGCAAGCGTAGGAGACCACCTGCGCGAGTACTTAGCAAGAGAGAGCTCCTAAAGCTCTACTGCGCGAAATACCTAGCTCTCCAGATCATCTCCATGACAGCACTGCGACGTGAAGCAACTGGACAATTCACTAAAGGTTTACTGCATGAATGAGCCCTTCCCATCAGCAAAAGGAAACTCTACGAAAGTGAAGCAACTGCGCTAGTAAACTTAAATAGCTGCTAGCCTTGCAAAGCGCAGGCTCTCCACTTCTCAGTTTTAACTCAGGGAACTTTTAGGAATTTCCCAAGGCTAGGGCACACTTCTCGAGGCATAAATTTTGAAGCGCATATCTCGAGGCATTCAAGGGTTGTAACAGTGCCACGTCTGCTAAAAAAATTAGGGTTAATCTCCTTAGAGCCAAGGCCATTTTGATAGAGTATATAAGCTGTACTTAGAGTTTATTATTTTTATCTTTCCTTCATCTTCTGTCAGCTGAGAGCTCTAGCAAGCTAAGGTTAGGGTTTGATCACCTCTTTTTCCTATTTCTCTTCTCTCTTAGCTCAACACTTACTGGCTAATCCCCCTGTAACCAGCTAGGTTTAGTTTTGTTTCAGTCTTGTAATAGATTTTGTATATATTGGGATTGTGGATGAGCAGTTGTGTATAGGCTGCAGCCAAGAGACAGTTCATTATAAGTTTTATTTTTTTTAATGAATTGCTGTTTTAATGCTTAATCAAATTTATAGATCTTATGGTTTCTTTAGATGTCTATAGGATCTATGTATTTGGGACTAGCCTATTCAGTTTCTAGTAGATCTATTATTTACCATATGATTTTCCTTGGTTTGATAGACATATGGAAAGCAATGTTGGATCTGCAGTGAGATTCAGGGAGCTCGGAGGCCTGTGGACCATGATGGTTGCAGTAGTTTTCATGTTCTTTCTCAGGCCTCTGTGAGATGGACAGACCAATGGGATACTCTGTGACCATTCAAGTGGACAGAGTATAGCCCTAAGGTTGTGTCCATTCACATATTTGAGAAGGATTCGTCTCCTCTGCACATGAGCTTCTAGAGCCTTGTGAGGAGGTTTGTACAGTAACTAGCTCCCCTCTGTTCTACCTAATCGACATCAGATGTTAGATCTAATCTCATTGCAGTAATTGCAGCTTGAGGCTGAGTCATTGCAGACCATTTGTAACAATGACCAGCTAAATTTGAAGCCTTATTCAACCTGTTGCATGATCCTTTTTACAGGTACTAGTGAGCAGTTAGCCTTAGCAAAGCACTTAGGATCTTATGGGTTGGAATACCTATGAATGTCAGCCAGGTCTGTGCGTAGATCTGGGGAGCTTGTAGCACTGACATTACATAGTGCTGCAATAGTATTCATGGCTAGAGCTGGTCCAGTGGCTGTGGAGATAATCGATTCACTCTTCTGGATTAGACTAGCGAATTTCTGGTTTAACTAATGGGATTTGACAGACTCTATCGGATACCCTGTGACCATTGGAGTGGACAGAGTATAGCCCTAAGAGCGTCCCAAATGGCATGGGTTAAGCTGTGAGCTTATACCTTGTTGAGGCTTTTAATAGCATCTCAGCAAGGAGCACTACAAATACAGACTAAATCTGAGTTACATTACTGTATCATTAACTCTAGCTCAACTTGCTTACTTCTCATAATTTTAATATTTTATTTTGGCACACACTACCACCATCTTCTTCTTAAACCTTTCTTTAGGATAGGGCTATATTTTATTTCTCTATTTTTAGGATTAATTTAGTGTAGTCGTGACACCTAACTCCCTTTCTTTAGGATTGTCAGATCTGGAGGCCTACTATTATAGCCCATTTTGGGTTCTAGATCAATTTCTTTGTGGGACAAACTGTTACTTATCAAAACTTACTACAATGGACCCTGTATCTTGTAGGACTGTGTTTATTTCAGACTTGCTATGCTGACCCATCTCCAATTCCCCACTCTTGATTTATTCTCTCCATTATTCTTAATAAAATAGCAGCAAGAGTCGTGAAATAAATGAACCAACTCAAGTCTTTTTAGTAGACTTGAGTTGTATTATAACTTAGACTAACAAATTTTTTATAGTTGTGTTTAATCTAGAATTAAAGTACTACTGATTCTTTGTGGAATTTTACAGAAATGGACAACAGAAGAAGGGAAAAGCTAGAGCTGCAAGTGGAGTGTAGCTAGCTCTGTTTGCACTTTTTTTCCCCTAAATCTCATGCCATTTATGTTGAATCCCCTGTTATTTTGTTTAGTATAAATCTGTTTAGTTATTACTATTTTTGAAATTCTTTCTGTGTGCTTGTAAGCATTTTCATTACTATTGGTGAGTGTATGCTCGGTAGAAGGTTCTTAAACCCTGACTTAGAACCCTCAAATCCAGAGGTGAAAAGGATCCTTAGACCTAGACACACCACACAGAGCCTTGCTATTGAGACTGAACCAGCTACTATGGCTGAGAGGCAGAGGACATTAAAAGAATACAATACACCTGGGGAGTACACCATCTCCCCCACCATCTTCTTCAAACCCCCCGCCACCTGCTCAACACCCATCTCCATGATCCTCGTCTTCCCCCTCCTCCTGGCTTACAATTCCTCTTCCACAACAGGTTGAGGATATCCCTGAGCCAGGAGGAAGAACCATGTTGTTTGACAGGATGTTTTGCTTAGATTGCTCTTAGGTTTATAATTTTCTATCTTTTTGTAATGTGTTTGCTTTTGTAACTATAATAAAATCTCTTTTCTCAACAATCTGTCACTATTTTGCTTATACGTGCGCGTAATTCTTTGTTTGTTTTTGTGAGTTCTTTTTCTCTTTTGTAGTTTCTATTTACCTTTGAAATAGGTTTGGGTAGTTAACCTATGCAAATTCAAGATTTCTTTTCAAAGACGGCAATGCTGCCACTGACCTTTCCCACTTTCAAACCTATCACACAAATAAAACCACTGACAATGACCTGACTTATGTGGAATCAAGTAACCTCAGCTGAGACTGGTGAATCGATTCTGCACTGGTCTGATTAGGCATGGCCTATAACCTGATTTTTAAATTAATGATGAGCTTAGTGCTGATATACATGTATTGTCCCCCTTGTTGTGAGCTAATTGAAAATATTGTGCACTCAGGTAGAGTTTGAAAATGTTGGTTCATTTATTTCGCGACTCTACCTGAGTGCACAACATTTTCAATTAGCTCACAACAAGGGGGACAACACATGCATATCAGCACTGAGCTCATCATTAATTCAAAAATTAGGTTGTAGGCCATGCCTAATATATTTAACTTCAGACCCAATGCTTACCAGGGCATACTCTCACAATGGACCTTGAAGGTTTCATTTTCTCTCAAGGTCAAGAGCAGTTACAGCCCCTAAATGGGTCTGTAAGCATGAGCATAGGTAAAGTACCTAAGTCCTGGCATCATTGGCATATCCTCACCATAGATTGGACAACTCCTTGTCTATTCATGACAGCTCATTTAACTTTGGATCACAAGGTCTTTAGCTGGGTTATGATGTGGCTTATGAAGTGGGTTATAAAGAATGAAAGGTTGAAAAGGAATTCAAAAATTGAGAAATCAGTAAGTGAAGGAGGTGATTCATGACTTCACCTCTTTTTAGCTCAGTACCTTTTCATTTTCTTTCAAATTTGTCAGACTTGAAGTGGTCAGCTTCTCCTCTTTATCTTGATTTTTTTAATGAACTTTTACTCTTGACTCCTCTCTCACTCCTCTTCATTATTATTTTTCTTTCTTTTCTTTCATTTTTCTTTCTGTTTTTATTTTTATTTTTGTGTTTGTGACTTGCCACCTCTTTCCTCAGCTGCTACATTGTTCAACTTTTAGGTATCTCTTCTCCATTCATCCAATGTTGACCCTATCTTGTCCATCTTCAGCTCCTTCTCCTTTACCTTCTAAATTCTTAGAGGGAGGGTACGTTTGAGTCAACTTCATAGGTTTAGGTGCAAGTACTCAGGTGTATTTTAAAGAAAATTAGAAATTAAGGCTCAACAGGTGTGTGCACAAGGGCAGTTGATTAGGATTTGGTCTGTTTAAGCTCAAACTGTCCAAGAGAAGGCCTTAATCCTTTCCTAGGTTTCATGAGTGCTGTCAGTTATTTCAACTTGGAGGTGCCTAACATCTAGTGAGGGCATTGCCTCAGCCAGTCCTTAGAGCTAGAAGAATTACCTCAGTCACTCCTCGAAGGAAGGAAATTTTTTTTTATAGGCCCAACTCTCACTGGTTATGATCTTCCATTAAACTTTTAAGTATGTCCTTACCTTTTTTTCTCTTTAATGATTCACTCAGTACTGATACAAGTGAGTTTACTTGGTGTTCACATCATGAAAAAGTTAAAATTTAAAAGCTTGTAATGCCTAAAGGTCTGCAAAATTTTAAATTTCTCATTTTTCTAATGATTCTTAGGTGAACATGGTTCTGTTTCTGTCCTACTTACTTGAATTTGCTGCTCTTAGGTTAACTATTTCATTGGCAGAACCTGCCACTGGGGGACTTCCTCTTCCCCAGGATCAGTTTGGGTGGCAATTGAGGAAGTATAGAGCAGCTCATCCACAGTTGTGGTAGCATCAACTTTAGCCACTGCAGGTGAGGTAGGGAGGGAAGGAGGAGGGGTAGTGAACATCTCCTCAGTTTGGGCAGAAGTAGAGGTAAAGGTAGGGAGCAGGACTGACAGTTCCTCTACTTCAGGTTGGGGTTGTCGGGAGGTGGAGGCCAGAGATGGTTCAATAAGGAGTAGCTCTATAGAGTCATGTCGCTCATGGTCGTGGCTTGTGGCCATCTCTGCTAGGACTATAAGGTGCTCAAAGTTAGTGATATTGGAGGGTAGGTCAGGGTAAGGGTGGTGATAAAGGTGGTTGAGTTGTGGGGGCAAGGTTTTGTAGGGTTGATTGAATGGCTTTAAGGTTGGACTGAATGGTTATTTGGCTTTGGGTGTTGGCCATCATTTAGATTTGGAGGGAAAAAAGGAGGCTAAGAATTTGGGGTAAGGGGTCAGGTGTGGCTGATGTTGATGGTTGGGATGTGGAAACAGGTTGAAAAGGGGAGGTAGGTGCATGTTGGAATTGGGTGGGCTGTGGAAAATCAAGGAGAGGGGTGTACTCATACCTGATGTCATCCATGATGGATTCCATTATGGCAGAGTACCCCTCAGTTGGGAAGGTTTCTTAGTCATGTGAGGGAGACAAGGGAATGGAATGGGTCAATCTCAGGCATATAGAAAGGGGATGGTGGGGTTGGTGTGGGATTGGGTATATCAGTGGTTAGGGGGGGGGTGAAATAGGTTGGGTTATTGGAATGGGTTCATAACTGGAACTAGGAATGGGTGCGGTTCTGGGTCTGGGTGGTGGAGTTGTTGAAAAAGATATCCTCCTGGAGTATATTTTCTTTATAGGTGGGGAGGGGTATGGATGATATATGGGTAGAGGTGTATTGGTGGCTTGAGAAGGAGTGGGTTGTGGGGTAGGCATTGTGGGCATAGGTATAGATATAGGGATAGACACAGCAGGGATGGTGGGATATGGGATAAGGAAGGGAGGTGTGGGCAAAGGTGTGGTAGGTGTAGGTGAGGAATGGGTGAGGTAGGGATGGAAGGTAAGATAGGGGTGGCTGCAGTGCTGGCTGCTGCTGTGGTAGCAATAATGATAGCAGGGGTGATTGTTGCATATGTATCAGCAGAGGTGGTAGCAGAGGTGACTGCTACAGTGACTGAGCCAACGGCTATTGCTTCTTGGATGGTGGGGGCTGCATCAGCCATCTACTCTTTCTTATTCTTCATCAATGTTTGGCTAATCTCCCATTGCTTCTTCCCACATTTAATAGGGAGCAAGGTCACTATCTCCTCCATCTGGAATTGGTAGTCCCCTTTCCTTAGTAGAGCAGTGAATGGGGCTTCTATTTTTTCTGCACCTTCTCATGTATGTCCTTCATCCCCTCAAATATGATCTGGGAAGCATCAATGTAATGCCCCAAGGAGAAGGAATAGCGAGCATAAGCTATGGGTGCCCTTCTCTCTTGCTGGTGCCTAGAGCAGAAAATATTTTTCCTCAACACTCCATCCATAAACAGTAGGCTTTGATCCAAGTCTCTTTTTGTGATAGACACCCCTGATGCTGTAATCCCTCCTATAATTTCCTTTGCGATCTCTGGAATGGTGGCAGCCAAAAGTGCTCCCAAGCCACACTCAGGGTTGTAGGTGGCTGGTATACCTAGGATTGCTGCTATCCCAATTCGATTTATCAGTATTTCAAAGTCATCTATCAAGCTCTACTGCACAGGGTTTCCATTATCACCTGTCTTAACCCTAATGTTCTGATAGAACAGTTGCACTAGCCTAGGAAAGACTAACTGTAATGGGGGCTTGAGCAAGGGTAACAGGGAGGCCTTGGGTAGGAATTCTATGGATGCAGCAGCCAATGGTTCTTTCTTAAAAAATGCCTTATCAAAGACAGTCTCAGGCTCCAATTAATGGAAACCATGAAATCAAAAGGAGTTGTCAGTGGATTGGTCTCTGGGACAGCCTCCTTGCCTTTCTTTTGCTTTTTCCTAGATTTCTTAGGGCTTGAGGAAACAGGGGGGTGGTCTCTGGCCCTCTTCTTAGGTGCTGATTTTTTCTTAGGAACAGGGGCATCAGAGGCAGTAGCAGACTCAGTGGCCTTCATAGTGGATGCCTCTGCAATCCTTACAGACTTTCTTGTGGCCTTGGGTTGGTCTGTAGGTGGAGGGGTTAATAGGGATGCCAGGCTTTCTACAAATGGGGCTTTCTTAGCCATATTACATAGAGTCCTAAAAATTAGGTCTTTAAACACACAAATCTGAGTAGTTCACACTTCACTAAAGGTTTTCTACATAAAATCCTCCCCAATCAACAACTTAATCTTAGGCAACAGTAGACCAATCAAGAAAAATGAGAGACTTAGAACACTTACCCCGAAATAGCTAGTGTTTCAATTTAAACGCTGCACAGTGGATCAAATCACGCCACACCAAGTACAAATTGGTCAGAAGCTGACGTGGAGCAAAATGGTAGGAGTAGAGTGAATGTGCTTGAGTAGAATGGGCAATAAAGGATAAAGAAGGAAAAGGAGAGCTCGGAGGTGCGCACTGGAAGTTAGGGCAGAGAGGTAGAAGAAATGAAAAAGACTCAATCACGAGGTATAAATGGGTGAAACCCGTGCCTCGCGAGGCTCTCGCTAGGTAGTCGCGAAGGTGAGATTGGGAGAACTGAGCCTCGCGAGGCAGAAGTAAGTATGGAACACATCTCGTGCAGCTGAAGTGAAACCTCGCGACAAGTACATTTGCAGAGTACAAGGGCCCTCACGAGGTTCTTAATAGTTCAAGCTTCAGGTATTTTGCTCGCGAGGATTAGAATGCATGATATTCACTTGTCGCACAACTCAGTGCAGTTTACAATACTGCTCGCGCAGTTTGAAATGGAACCTCGCGACAGGTATGTTCGCAGAGAAGAAGAGGCCTCGTGAGGTTCAACTACGTTCATTCTTTAGGTGTTTTGCTCGCGAGGCTCTCACAAAGATGCAAATTTCATAATAGAGCCTCGCAAGCACATTGTGTTTGCTTGAATTATGGCTCGCGGGGCTCACTTAGCCACACGAGAAAGCCAAAACTGTTCGCAAGGGTGAAATGTAAGCCACTGAGCTTCGCGACAAAGCTAAATCTAATACTTCTTAGTGCCTGCACAATGGCATGTGCATCTAAACTGTCATGCACCCTGCCATTATACATCAGCACCAAATTTCTTCACACCTCATCTATTTCACCTCTAATAAGCTCATGCCCATTGCATACATCTGTGCAGAGTACAAATCCTAGAAATCAAATGACTTTAAATCACAGCAGGTTCATGCACAAACCACACTCAGAAGCATACCCATCAAATTATATTCAAATTTTCTAAACGCTAACACAATCAAACAGAGTATTATAGCACATAAAAAACAAACCAAAGACAGTACATGACATATTTTTAAAAGAAAACACACAAATTCAAACAACTATGGTACACAATTTACAGAGTTGTGGATCACTTAGTAGTGGGAGGTTCATAAAGGTGGGTGGTCTGAGGAGGCTCTATAGAGTTTTCTACACAAATCTTCAGCCTTTGACCATTCACTTTCATGCTCTTCCCAGAAATGGGATCCATGATCTCCACAACACCAGATGGGGGGCATGGATGACAGTATAAGGTCCATCCCACCTGGATTTTAGCTTCCCTGGAAATTTTTTAAACTTGGAGTTAAATAACCAAACCTTGGCACCATCCTTGAAATCCTTCCTCATCAGTCCCTTGTTGAAGAAAAAAGGAAAAGGCCAAAGTTCGGTGGCTTTCGGTCCCAAGCCAGCAATGTTAAATGTGGTACAAAACGCCAAGAACTCATTGATGTGCTTGTAAGGATCTTCCTTAATGAGCCTATGGAAAGATGACAACATGTTGATGGTGGAAGACTTAATCTCATAATTTTCCTCAACTGAAGGAAATTGAATACAGAAGGGGGATGTATATGCCCTAGGTGCATTATATTCCTTTAGTGTCCTCTGCCTCTTAGCCATCACAACTGGCACAGTTTTAATAACAGGGGCTGGTGTGGTGTTTCTCAGTCTAAGGACCCTTTCTACCTCAGGATTTAGAGGTTCTAATTAAGGGTTAAGGGACCTTCTACCAAGCATTCACACACAGAACATCAGGTAAAGAAAACACTCGCAGCACACAAAAAAAAATTAATAAACAAACATAAATTATTGACAAGTACTTTGAGCTACTGGAAATCAATACAACAGAAAATAGAACTGAGATGTAGGGGGAAAGATATACAAACTAGACGTCGCAAAGCTCTAGCTGCAGCTCAATTTTTTCTCCTTTCTGCTACTGTCCAAGTCTGTAAAAGCCAATAGAAAATCAGTAATACTTTTTATTCAAAATCATGCACTTCTATAAAGAATTTCGTAAACATAAATACAATATAATACAACTCAGGTCTACTAAAAAGATCAAAGTCCCCAGCAGCAGCGCAAAAAACTTGTTGGCAAAATTTTGATTGTGCTTTCTTTAATAGTTTGAAAACAGATATGGAAAAAGAATCCAATATAAAATAAAATAAAATCAAAGATGGAAGACAAAGCACCAAACCAAATTACAGTCCTACAAGATCCAGGGCTGTTGTAGCAAGTTTTAAAGTAAGAGTTTGTCCCACAAAGAAAATGATCTAAAACCCAAAAAGGATTGTATTAGTAGGCCTCCAGATCTAGCTACAGATATGACAATCCTAAAAAAAGGGAGTTGGGTGTCACAACTAAATTAAAACTAAAAGAAGAGAAAGAAAGTGCAGTCTTATATTAAAGAGAGTTTATGAAGAAGGTGATGATGGTGTGTGATAAAATAAAGATAAAAATTGATGACAAGTAGATAACTAAGCTAAGGTCATTTCAGTCATGCAACTCAGATTTAGAGTTGTCTCTATAGCAATCCTTCATATGGCTACAAGCACATATGGAAGGTGGAAGAATCTAACTCAAATCCTGTGATTTAACCTAGTCTCTTACGGCTATAACCTATCCACTTTAATAGTCACAGAATATCCAATAGAGATGATCAAACCACGTAAGTTAAATCAGAAAACCAATCTGATATAAGGGAATAGACTGATCTTAAGGCTATAACCTGCCCACTTAACTGGTCACAAATTATCCAATAGATTTCCTCCAACCAATGAATCAAATCAGAACATGAAGATCATTGCAAACACTATGTTTACCAGGCTATAAGCTCAGGTATCCATAGGAGCAAAAAGCTCTTAAAAAACTAATGAAAATCACAGTTATGCAGAAGCTATTTGGGGACATAGATGCAGCTGGTCATTGCTACAAAAGGTCTACAATGACTCAACTCACAAGTCTGCAATCTCTACAGAGAATCATATCTAACATCTGATGATGGTAATGTAAAACAGAAGAGAGCTTGTCCTTGACACAATCTCTCACAAGGCTACAAGCTCAAGTGCAGAGGATAAGAATCCATCTCAGATCCGTGACTTAGAATCACCCTAGGGCTATAGTCTGTCCACTCAAATGGCCATAGGTTATCCACATAGGCTATCCAAATCACTGAGGACTGAGATGGAATAAGAAAATTACTGCTACCACCATGGTTACAGGGCTACAAGCTCAAGCTTCCATGGGAGCTTCAAATCAGTAAAATCCTATGTGGATTGCATAGATCAAAGAATACTATGTGGGATATATAGAAAATTAGCAGATTGAATAAGCATTAAAACAAACATTTCATTGATTAAACAAAGAACTTACAATAAAAGTCCTCAAGGCAGCAGCCTTGTGCAGAACAGCCCTCAACAGATCTCAAAGTCTACACAACCCATTACAAGACTGAAATAAACTATGCCTAATTATTTATAGAGATCATAGCCAGTGAGTGTTGGGCTAAGGAAGAAGAAAACGAAAAAAGATGATGATCTAATCCTAACCCAACTCTGACCTAAGCTCTCAACTGAAATTAGGTTAAGGAAGAGATGGGTTTCTAAACTAGATTGCAGCTTATATACTCAGTCACTAATGCCTTGGCCAATGGAGAAGAAAACCCTAATTTCAATGCATGTATGGCTCCTTTGTAGCTCTTGTATGCCTCAAGATGTGTGCAAATAGATCAGTTCCTCGAGATGTGTGCCCTAGACCTGGAGATATCTCCAAAGTATCCCTGAGTATGGAATGAGAAATGGAAACCCGAGCTTCGCGCGACTGCTTTAGCTTTGAAGTGCATTTTGCATGGCTTTGATGCTAGTCGCGAGGTTGCATATGCTACAGAGAGGAGATTCGCGACGCTAACTTTACATTGCATAGCCCTGGCTCGCGCAGATGAGCTTTAGGTGCTTCCCGTCCCGAGGGTCTCCCGTAGGTGACTTGATGCTTGTGAGGATCCTTGCATATGAATGGCCTGCTTACGCGGATTGTTTTGGAGCTTCGCGAGATTGCGTTTGCAATGAATTATACAACTCGTGCAGATGGGCTTCAATTGCCTTCAGTCATGAGGGTCTCGCGTAGGTGGTCGCCAGGATGGAATATGGCTTGTCGCGCGGCTGGCTTCAACTCTGAAGTGCGCAAGATTAAAGTGTGCTGCAGATTCCTAACCTTGTGATGTGTTCGCGAGGTTCATTCCTGGGCCACTTGAGTTGTGCAACAGCTTTGCGAAGTTGAATTCAGCTGTGCGAGGCTTGCTTTCTGGCTCTCTGATGCAATGTCTGTGCTATTGCAACACTCTCTTCTGTTCTAGTCCTCATTTCTTTCATCCAATGGACTTCCAAGGGCCACCTAGGCAACCAAAATAGTCACCATGGTGTGTACCACCTTGGTGTTTCATCTGTTCTTAGCTTGAATTCTCTCTTTTTGGCTTCAAAAGCTTGAACTTTGTACTAAGCTGCAACTGTTATTACCAACTACAAAACATACTAAACAAAGGATTATTAGATAGTTCCAAGCTGTAGTAAAGACTAGGTTAAGAGGTAAAAAGTGGTACTTTTAGTGAATAACAAATTTCAGTAACAGGAGTCATATGCAGAATATCAGGAATCCGATGCATTTTTCATTTGTTTTTGTCAAAATAGAACAAATTTGAAATCAGGCAAATATTTAGGTTTTTAGATGTTTCACATGCAATGCTTTCCTTATTTAAATGACTTAATTCTATACTTAAATAACTCATGTGTATATAGCATGTGGTAGCCATATATTTGCTGATGGGTAACCCCGACCATTGTCATTCAATAAACTATTACAGGAGTTGCAACATGCCTCTGCGCTATGAGAGTAACTTGTGCATGGCAAGTCACAGAACAGACACGGATATCCCGTCATGCCGATCACAGATATCCCATCGCGTTGGTGGGGTTCGTCACATGAACCTTAAATCACATGTAGATTATAGTATATATATATATATATATATATATATATATCAGAACAAATTACATAATAATCAGATTTCAGGATTTACAGAAGCTTATTTCAGATGCAATTGATGTTTAAAACATGTGTCAGATGTTGGATGCCAGAATACAGATCATGAATCCCATGAAAAAGAAATGATGCAAGCTAAGTTGAGTTTCCCCTAACTTAATTCAAGCTCTTTCTAGGCAAATCCAAAGCCCAAACAAACCTTCCGGCCTTAACCTAGACCACACATACATGTACTAAGTGTCAAGGGTGTCAGATACCCAATTAGTACGATGTATCACAATGTTTTTCCCATAAAACCAAAACAGACAGAACAAGGGAATTCAAATGATCATTTCCCCAACTTGATCGATTGAATCTTAAATTCGATCGATCATTTCCTAATTTTCATCGATCGGTTCTTTTAGAACCAAATTTCAAAACTTCAGACCTCCTGTTTATATATGGTTTATATAATTCGATCGATCAAATCCTATATTTGATCGATCATTTTCCCAACTCTATCAACCAAATCCTAAATTCGATCGATCGAATTTAGTGGGCCTCAACATCTCAAAAACATACCTTATGTTCTATAGGTATATTATACAATCCGATCGATCATTTCTCAAATTCGATCGATCAAATCATAGTCCGAACCATCAATTACCCAATTCGAATAGTTCGAATCCTTTAGAAGTCAGATTCGATCGATCAATTACTAAATTTGATTGTTCGAATTTGACAGTTTCTGTCATCTCTACAGTTCATCATTTTCAACCTAGTTTTATCTAGATCTTCGATGATCCTCATCGAATCACACACACACACATACGCATACATATTAGGACATTTAGAATCATAGGAAAACACATATAGACTCACCTCATTATAGTCGATTCCGTGGTCGATGGCGATCGTGGCTAGGAGTGGGTTTCGGATTAGGAATCAGAGATTTGGTAGCCGTTAGCGATCCCCAGAGTTATAAGTGCGACTCCACACCAACACACAGAGATGCACACATCTTTCTATCAGACACGACGTATAAACACGCTCCTTTACACACTTAGATCTCTCTACCCAAGGATCTAAAGGTTCTTCAAGCCGTGTTTTCACAAAGAAGTTCTCCGGCACCCAAGTTAAATAACACAAGATCGGAGCGATACATACCACGCAATCTCATAGCCTAAAAGAAACCAAATGGGAAGCAAAGGAATGAACTAGATAGAATAAAATCTAACCCCTTCCTTCCTATATAAGTTTAAACCAAGGAAATATCTTTGATATTTCCACTTCTAAGGTTCGGTTGAGCACTCACACCATACATAGGCGTGCAGTATTCTACGAAAGGTCTAATCAAGCTTCAGACTTGCATCACGGTTGACACATGACTTCACACACGTACAGATTTTGATTGTTAATATTATTCTTATTATTTAAAACTTAAAGTTTTGTCTTAATTTTTTTGTCGGGCACGCATACCAAAGCAGTCAAGTTTGGTTTTAGATTTTACGGGTTATTACATTCTCCCCTCCTTAGAAATTTTTGTCCTCGAAAATGCCAAACACACAGATAGAACTACGATTAACCCTCATCCTATACAATGTTCGCAACAAAGAAAAAAAATCAAAATAGTCCAAAATCTAAAGAGAATGGGTCACAGTACGATAGTTTTATCAATCACGCTTTTCAAGGGATGGGGTTCGTAGTAACCTGGATGTACTTTGTGTGGCATCCCATAACACCATAGAGGGGTTGCATCTGTACATGGATGCCTACATCTCAAGTTTTGCCTACTTGGAAAAAGAAACCCCACCGTGACTCAAACTTACTACACATATCTCACACATTTTCTTATTAGACAGACACATATTCTAACAGGGTTGAATCAGAGTTTGGAAACAAATCAGGCAAAACAAAGCAAATCATGCAATAAAATGAATAGTTACTAGGGCAAAAATAAAATTTGTATTCGGAAATATCAAAAAATGATTTAGTTAATTTAACTGCCAATGTAGCTGATGGTCTAGCTTCCTTAGGTGTAGGTCTATTGGGTCGAGGTGCCTCGGTGCGGTAGTCTCGTGAATTCGTGACGTGTAGGTGAGCATGTCCAATCATGGGGGTAGCTGTAGTAGGGTATGCTTGCTGCATCAACTGTAAGAGCATACCCTCGTGAAAGTCTAACCGTCGATGCTCCTGACGATTGTGCTTCTCCATCTCATCCAAACTCTCGTATATCCGATAATTCCCTTCTGTGATCAGGGCTAAGACGTTGCTGATGGTAGTGGTAGATGTCTCAGGATGTCGAGATGTCCTAGCAGGTGCAGGTCGCGAAAGTGGAATGGGATCGGGTCAGACAGGCACATCACTCTGAAGTGGAAGGTCGGGTTATGCCTTTCCCAGATCTGGAGCTAGCCCTATAGGCTCGTTCCCAGCTTCTTCTCGTATAACACCCCCCTCCTCATGCAATCTCTTCACAAGCTGGTTATAGGTTTTTGTCCAGTTCTTTATCTTAAAAATCTTGACATTATCATTCACTCTAGGCTCTCCTGGTGGCATGTTATACTCGGCACGTACTACGTTATATTTCTCGACCATGCGTGTAATCAACCGAGCATACGACATTTCTTTCTTCAGAGTTGCTTTCTTCTCAGACATGTTGTCCCTGGCATATAGCAAGCCATCAGTGACCACATCGGTAGAGAAAAACCATCGGTTCTTGAAAGCCGAAAACAAGGCTTGCTGCATGACCCCAAGATGCTCCGACTTGTGCAAATAGTGGTATATACTACACTTGATAAAAGTATCAAGCATCCACAAATTATCAGAAAGTTAAGCTCGCGTAATAGATTGACCCATGTTGGCCATGCGTCATCTTAGCAATGACTTCGTGGTATGGCACGTCCTTGATGTATGGTGCCAACAAGCCACAAGTTTCAATGTACGTGGAGGGGCATTGAAATGCTGCGAAAATGTGAAACTGGTTAAACTTGTACTTGATCCCATCGATTTTAGTGGTCAACTGGTGACGATCGTCGCCCCGTCTAAGATATTGATAGAATAGCCAAACTATTCTAGGGCAATAATGAGGGTGCAAGGGTTTGTGTATAGCCTGCAACCCTAACTTCGTAATGTAATCGACCGCCCATCTTGTTTCGGGTCGTTCCTCGAATAGTTTAGGGTTGAAAGACCATTCAGGTAATATGGTCTTCGAATTCCACCACGGATTTGGAATTTTCGGGATGATTTGTGGTGGTTGTGGTGGAGACGGTGGTCTCGGTGGTGGCACAGGTGGGACAAGTGGTTGCGCTGGTGGTGGTATGGGTGGCACAAATGTACCAGCTAGAGAAACAGGTATCTTTCGCAAAGGGTTCTTGGTTCGTGATCCCATGGTATCGAAATTGTAAGAAAATCTACAAAACCCAAAAGAATAGAGAAAAATTTAGGGCGTTACCATTAGGGATGATGAAAACTCAATCTTCAAAACCAAAATGGGAAGCAAGGGAAACGCGGAGTAGTAGACAATCAATTTCGAACTCGGAGAGTAGAAGAGAAGGTCGAGCATTTGTATTTTCGAATCATGCGAATGAGGAAAATAAACCTCAGCGGCAACTTAAATTGATAAATTCGATCGATTAGACTCAAGTTCGATCAATCGAATTGCGCGGAATTTAACCTAGCCCGATAGATTCGATCGATCATTTCTCTATTCGAACGGTTCAAATTTTGAAATTGATTGTTCAAATACAACATTTTGATCGTTAAACATCATACAGTATCCTATACATGGTACACAAACATACTACCACTCGCGGTCTACTATGTGATCATAATTTATCATCTAACAACACCAATTAGCATGTGATAAGGAAAAAAAATACTAAACTATGGAGTATAACAAAAGCTTCAAAAATTACCTTGCGTATCAATCAAATAAGTGCAAGTATTGCTAGAGAATCTCAGCCTCTCGCTCCCAGGTAGCTTCCTCAGTTGAGTGGTTCTGCCACTTCACTAGTACTAGCGGAATCAGCTTGGTCCGTAAGACCTGTTCTTTATGATCCAAGATTTGCACTGGCTCCTCAACCACTGTTAGATTTTCTTGAAGCTCAATGGGCTGATAATCCAAGATATGGGTTGGGTCTTTCACGTATTTCCTCAACAGAGATACATGGAATACGTTGTGCATGCTTGTCAGCTGTAGCAGCAGAGCAATCCAGTAAGCAACCTCTCCAACCTGATCTAGCACCTCAAACGGTCCAACATAATGTGGACTTAGTTTCCCACGTTTACCGAAACACATCATGCCCTTTGTTGGTGAGATTTTTACAAGGACCTTGTCTCCTACCTGAAAACAAGTGTTAATTCTATGCTAGTTGCACGATAAGGAAAAATTTCTTAAAGTATTCAACACGATCAAGCTCACTTGAAACTTGACCTACGCCCTATGAAGGTCGGCATAACTCTTCTGGCGATTTTGAGTGACTCGCAATCTCTCATAGATCAATCGAACCGTCTCAGTTGTACTTTCCATAATATCAGGTCCCAAAATAAGTTTCTCGCCGACTTTCTCCCAATTCAATGGAGATCTGCATCTCCGACCATATAAGGCTTCGTAAGGAGTCATACCGATGCTTGCTTGATAACTATTATTATAGGCGAACTCAATCAGGGGTAAGTGGTGATCCCATGACCCGTGAAAATCTAACATACAAGCACGCAATATGTCCTCTATGATCTGGTTCACCCTCTCGGTTTGCCCATCGGTCTGAGGATGGAATGCTAAGCTGAAATCAAGTCTAGACCTCATACCTTCTTGGAATCACAGCCAGAACTGAGATGTGTAGAGCGAGTCTCTATCAGACACTATAGTAATTGGTCTACCATAAAACCTAATTATCTCTGCGAGTTTGTTGGCGGTATACGTAGTGTTATACGGTAGGAAGTGTGTAGATTTAGTCAATCTATCCATAATGACCCAGATAGCATTGTGTTTTCTCAATGTCTTTATCAACCTCAATATAAAATCCATAGAAATGGCTTCCCATTTTCACTCAGATATCGGCAATAGTTGCAATAGTCCCGCCAAATTCCGATGATCCACCTTTACCTGCTAGCAGATTAGACACTTGGACACATACTCAGCAACGTCCTTCTTCAAGCCTCTCCACCAGAAGCTCTTCTTCAAATCTTGATACATCTTGGTACTCCCAGGATGTATGGCATACATTGACTCTTGAGCCTCTTTCAAAATAGTGTCACAAAGCTCAACATTGCTATGTATGCACACTCAATCTTAGAATAATAAGGTACCATCCTCTCTGACGGAGAACTCTGGTCTGTCCCCGCTGATCACCCCTTTTCTGATGGCCATAAGCTCATCATCAATCATCTATATCTTGCAGATGTTTTTAAATAAAGTGGGTCGGATGACAATGGTAGCCATCAAGGCTCCTGAACCTCTAACAACGAATCTCGTGTCACACAGAGCCATATCCTCAGGTAAATGCCACCGGTGCACTCTAGCAATGAGGTGTGACAACTGAGCAGAAGACTTCCGACTCAGTGTATCCACCACTATATTAGCTTTCTAAGGGTGGTACTAGATGGAACAATTATAATCTTTAAGGAACTCCATCCATCTTCACTGCCTCATATTCAAGTCCTTCTGAGTAAACAGGTACTTGAGGCTCCTGTGATCTGTAAAGATATCAAATGTCTCACCATATAGATAGTGCCTCCAGATCTTCAGAGCAAAGATTACTGTTGCTAACTCAAGGTCATGCGTGGAATAATTTTTCTCATGATCCTTAAGTTTTCTGGAGCCATAAGCGATGACTCTCTTATCCTGATTAAGCACGCAACCCAAACCACTGTACGAAGCGTCACTGTATACTATAAAACCTCCACCACTTGAAGGTATAGCTAGTACTGGCACGATAGTCAAACGCTTCTTGAGTTCTTGAAAATTCTGCTCACACTACTCTGTCCAATCAAATCTAGCATTCTTTTTCGTAAGCTGTGTAAGTGGTCCCGAGATCTTAGAAAAGTCTTCTGCAAATCGTTGATAGTATCCTCCCAAACCAAGAAAACTACAAACTTCTGTCACTGTCTTCGGTTGTTCCTAATTCACCACTAATTCAATCTTTGCTGGATCAACCGTTATACCCATCTCAGAAATGACATGGCCTAAGAAACTGACCTACTCAAGCTAAAACTTACACTTGCTGAGTTTTGCATATAATTTGTGATCTCTGAGGGTTTGGAGAGAGACTCTTAGGTGTTGCTCATGTTCCTCTTGTATCTTCGAATAGATGAGGATATCATCTACCAAAACAACTACAGATTTGTCTAAGTGTGGTTTGAATATCCGATTCATTAAATCCATAAATGGCGTTGGAGCGTTCGTCAATCCAAACGACATCACCAAGAACTCATAGTGTCCATATTGGGTTCTGAATACTGTCTTCTAAATGTCTTCAGATTTGACCCTCAGCTGATGATAGCCTAATCTCAAGTCGATCTTAGAGAAAAATCTCGCTCCTTATAACTAATAAAAAAGATCATCTATTCTTAGAAGCGGGTAATGATTCTTAATTGTCAACTTATTTAACTGACGATAATCGATGCAGAGCCGCATCGAACCATCCTTCTTCCTGACAAACAAAACTGGTGCTCCCCAAGGGGACACACTAGGTCAGATAAATCCTTTGTCTAGAAGCTCTTACAGCTACTCTTTCAGTTCTTTTAATTCTGCTGGAGCCATGCGACACGGAGCTTTGGACAACGGCTCAGTACCTAGAGCTAACTCAATTGCAAACTCGATCTCCCGATTAGGTGATAGTTCAGGTAGGTCCTCGAAAAATACATCTGGGTACTCACAAGCAACAACGATATCAGTAATAATATTCTTCTCTTCTCGTTGCTCTTGTAGGAAGGCTAGATATCCACTGCAACCATTCTTCATCAGGCATTCAGCCCGAATTGCTAATATGAAAGGTGCAACACTAGACTTCCTTTCATAAAATCGGAATGATTTTTCCTTTGGAGGACGAAAAGTTACCACTTTCTGAAGACAATCAACGCTTGCATGGTAAGCGGATAGTCAATCCATTCCCAAGATTATGTCAAAACCCACCATATTCAATAATATCAAGCCTGCCCTAGTTTCATGATCCTCAATTCGAACGATGACTGATCTGTTCACGGTGTCTATCCTCACTGAACTACCCGTAGGAACTGACACTGCTAATATGAAATCTAACGTCTCAGGCGTAATGCCCATACGCGCTGAGAACATCAGAGTAATAAAGGAGTGAGTAGACCCTAGGTCAATCAACACTCATGCCTCAGTCTCACATGTATCCCCATCTTGACTCATAGGAAGGGTACCTTAAGTTTATATAATGAAACAAAATAAACAGATTACGGGTACACCAAGCGTATAGTGTTCAAGAATATCACTATATACATAATTTATTTTAACATTCTTTATATATGTATACCAACGAAAATTTTTACTCTCAAAGCATAATGATACCTTGAATCACGTCATTGGATGTATGGGCATCATAAGCTCTACCTTGAATAGTAGGTCGAGAAGATCTCTGAGTAGATGCTGAAATCGTTCTCTCCTTGCTCTCTTCCGGACAATCCTTGGCCATGTGGCCCATCTTGCCACACCTGAAGCAAGCTCCAGTATTCCTCCTACAGTCCTCTGTCTTGTGTGGCTTTTCACACTTTACGCATAATGGAGCAAGAGAAGAAGATGGAACCCGCGAAGAACCCTGTGTAACAGAAGCTCCACTAGCAGATGAATCAGAAGGTCGGAAGGGTCTGGATGAAAAAGGCACCGATGGTCTCTAGTAAGAGCTCGACCCTTAAGTAATAGTTGGTCACGAGTAAGCTGGCTGAGTAGGATAGCGAGGTGGTTGTGAAAACTTCTACCTCTTATTTGCTTGATCATAGGCATTTGATTGCCCCTGTGAAACCCTATCCTTACTCTGCTGGTCTCTCCTCAAAAACTATTTCTGAATCTCTTCTTCTACAATAAGAGCCTTTAACATCACGCCCCCATAGGCTTCCATCTCCCACATTGCCACTCTCTCCTGTATATTTGGCCTCAGACCAAGTTGAAATGTTTTGGCCCTCATTAACTCTGTGGTCACGTGCTGAGGTGCAAACCTCGAGAGCCTGGTGAATTCCGCCCCATACTCGCGCACTGTCATCGTATTTTGTTTCAGTTTTATAAACTTGACCTCCCATTGATGTCTCACTATCTTGGGAAAGTACTGATCGTTGAATGTCTCAATGAATTCTGCCCATGTCCAAGGAGTGTTGGGAATCTTCGATTCTCTAGTTTTGGACACTGACTTCCACTAAGGCCCAGCCTCTCCATCTAGATTGAATGTTGCCCACCGAACCTTCTCAACATCGGTGCATTGAAGCACTTCAAAAACCTTCTCCATCTCATCAAGCCAACCTTCGGCTTCCAATGAATCAATCTGACTTGAGAAGTTAGGAGGTCACATCCTCCAAAACTCCGCAAAGTGTTCGACTACAATCAATTTTGCTTTCTGAGCTATAGTAGCAGTCTGTTGAGCCATAGAAGCGGTCTATTGTGTCATGTTGTTGGCCAAAGCCTCCAACACTTGCTCAACATGGCCCTCACCGCCTCTTCCTGTTCCTAAAGGAACAACATTGGAACTGGAAAGAAATCTAGCTCCCCTAGAGGTACCGACACCCTCGGGAACAGGGTGTCGGTACCTCTTCCGTCCGTCTCTACCTCTTCCTCTGCCTCTGAACCTTGGGGCCATGCTGATCTGTCATTGTGAAAATAATAACATAGATCAGTATACATATTGTAAAAATAATCAAGCCCACAGTCCTAGTGGTTTCGAACCTAAAGCCATAGCTCTGATAGCAACTATCACAACCTAGATTTTTACACCTGAAAACCTATGCCATCAGGATTGTCGTCGCTGATGATCCCCAGAATAAAACACACACGTGTCTGCTCATATAGCGAAAATCAAAGCAGACACCATCTAAAGAGGCCGATAGAGTCATCATATTAGGCGTAATATAAAAGAAGATAATTACATAACAACACTACATATACATCTTCAAAAATGAACCAAGAAGAATCACTGGTGATGGCTATACATCACCCAAAAATAATGGTTCCTCTAACATGTATACAACTATAAAGTGAAAGTATCTACAAAAATATAATACAAAATAGAGTGGGCCTCCAGGCCCAATAATCCAGACGTATCATATACAACTCTAAAAATATAACAAGTCTAAATACTTAGGCTATGGGTAGTACTCGTCAGCAGGAATGTCAGTATCCTCCTCCTCCTCAGCCTCAGCCTCTGGCTGATAATCGGGATCACTCTCAGTACCAGCACCTCAAGCCTCAGAACCTATGACATAGAGTCAGGTATGAGCTAACAGTCTAATCTCAATAGAAGAATCTCAAATATATTGCATGATTACTGTAAAGCATGATTTTCAGAACATATATCAGAACAGATAAATCATAGAACAGAAGGTGAATTTCACTAACAGGAGTCATATGCAGAATATCAGGAATCAAATGCATTTTTCATATGTTTTTATCAAAATAGAACAGATTTGAAATCAGGCAAATATTCAGGTTTTCAGATGTTTCACATGCAATGTATTCCATATTTAAATGACTTAATTCTATACTTAAATAACTCCTATGTATATAGCGCGTAGTAGCCATATGTTTGCTGATGGATAACCCCGACCATCATCGTTCAATGAGCAATTACAGGAATTACAATAAGCCTCCGCGCTATGAGAGTAACTTGTGCTAGGTAGGTCACAGAATAGACACGGATATCCCGCCGTGCCGGCCAATCCCACCGTGACGGTGGGGTTCGTCACATGAACCTTAAATCACATGCAAATTATATATATATATATATATATATATATATATATATATATATATATATATATATATATATATATATCAGAACAGATTACATAATAATCAGATTTCAGGATTTACATAAGCTTATTTCAGATGTAATTGATGTTTAAAACCTGTGTCAGATGTCGGATGCCAGAATACAGATCATGAATCCCATGAAAAAGAAATGATGCAAGTTAAGTTGAGTTTCCCCTACCTTAATTCAAGGTCTTTCTAGGCAAATCCAAAGCCCAGACAAATCTTCCAGCCTTAACCTAGACCACACACACATGTACTAAGTGTCAGGGGTGTCAGATACGCAACTGGTACGATGTACCACAATGTTTTTCCCATAAAACCAAAACACACAGAACATGGGAATTCGATCGATCATTTCCCCAACTCGATCGATTGAATCTTAAATTCGATCAATCATTTTCCAAACTCGATCGATCAAATCCTAAATTCAATTGATTGAATTTATCAGGCCTCAACATCTTAAAAACATACCTTCTGTTTTATAGGTATATTATACAATTCGATCGATCATTTCTCAAATTCGATTGATCAAATCATAGTCCGAGCCATCAATTACCCAATTTGAACAGTTCGAACCCTTCAGAAGTTAGATTCGATCGATCAATTACTAAATTTGATCATTCAAATTGGACAGTTTCTGTCATCTCTATAGTTCGTCATTTTCAACCTATTTTTATCCAAATCTTCGATGATCATCATCTAATCACACACACACATACACATACATATTAGTACATTTAGAATCATAGGAAAACACATATAGACTCACCTCATTACAGTCGATTCCGTGGTCAACGGTGATCATGGCTTGGGGTGGGTTTCGGATTAGGAATCGGAGATTTGGTCGCCATTAGCGATCCCCGGAGTTATAAGCGCGACTCCACAGCAACACACAGAGGTGCACACATCTCTCGATCAGACATGACATGTAAACACGCTCCTTTACACACTTAGATATCTCTACCCAAGGATTTAAAGAATCTTCAAGCCGTGTTTTCACAAAGAAGTTCTCCAGCACCTAGGTTAAATAACACAAGATCGAAGTGATACATACCACGCAATCTCATAGCCTAAAACAAACCAAACGGGAAGCAAAGGAATGAAGTAGAGAGAATAAACTCTAACCCCTTCCTTCCTATATAAGCTAAAACCAAAGAAATATCTTTGATATTTCCACTTCTAAGGTTCGGTTCCTATGTTGAGCACTCACACCATACATAGGTGTGCAGTATTCTACGAAAGGTCCAATCATACTTCAGACTTGCATCACTGTTGACACATGACTTCACACACGTACAGATTTCGATTGTTAATATTATCTCGATTTTTGTGTCGGACACGCATACCAAAGCAGTCAAGTTTGGTTTCAGATTTTATGGGTTATTACATTAGTGGTGCTCGTTATTTTTTGACAATTGTTGATGATTTCATGCGTTGTTCATGGGTTTATCTCATGCGTCATAAATCTAAAGCCCGACATCTTATTAAATCATTTTTTGCATTGATTGAAACCCAACTTCAGACAAAAATTAGACAAATTCGTAGTGATAATGGAGTGGAATTCAATATGAAACTTTTTTTTCAGGAACGTGAGATTATCCATTAGCGTAGTTGTGTTGCCACGCCGCAACAAAATGGTGTTGTTGAACGAAAACACCAACACCTATTGAATGTTGCCCGTACCTGACGTTTTCAAGCAAACTTACCGATAAAATTTTAGGGAGAATGTATACTCACGGCCAACTACCTCATCAACCGAACACCAACACCCATTCTTTCAAAACGAACTCCATATGAAGTTCTCTTAAATTCCATATCATCCAACTCTCATCTCAAAGTGTTTGGTTGTCTCTGTTATGCCTCTACCCTTGCTTTACATCGATCCAAATTTGACCCACGAGCTCGACGTTGCATTTTCCTTGGATATCCTCTATGTACAAAAGGGTTACAAAGTGTTTGATCTCGATATACAAACATTATTCACATCTCGTGATGTTGTATTCCATAAACATGTATTCCCTTACCTATTCATCCAATTGGCACCGTCTCCAATTGTCTTACCCTGCCCTATCAATGACCAACTTCCTATAGATCATTTCATACCAACCTCATCCACCCCAGCCACCTGTCCATCCATGGAGCAAGCTCCAACCATGGCATCACATACCCATAGTTCCATTACCTATTACCAACACACCCATTGATAGTTCCATCTCTCCTTCTCCAATCATGACAGAAATTCCATCAAATCTAAGATGTTCTACTCGAGCTCGCACACAACCCTCCTATCTGAATGACTATCATTGCAAGTTGGTCATAAATTCTACTCCCCTTTCTTCATCGACCTCATTGACGGTTCACCGCCCAGGTACTTTCTATCCCTTGTCTCTTTTTTTGTCTTACGATAAATTTTCTTCTTCCCATCATGCTTTTTCTATAGCCATTTTGTCAATCACAAAACCTCAAACTTTTCACCAAGCCATGCAAAATCCTAACTGCTGCCCCACAATGGCCGATGAGATTCAAGCATTAAAAGAGAACAATACTTTGACCCTAACTTCATTACCTGCTCATAAAAAACCCATCGGATGCAAGTAGGTCTACAAGTTCAAGCATAATTATGATGGATCCATTGACCTCACTACAAAAATAAGGTGTTTTAGCGGCACTTGCTGTTAAGGCAATTTTTGGTAGCGGCAAGATTAATAGCGTCAGTTTTTGGTAGCGACAGGACTAATAGCAGCAATTTTTTGTTAAAAAAACTGCCGCAAATAGTCTTATTTTTTGTAGTGACGATACAAAGAGCAACTCATTGATAAAGGGTTCAATAAAAAAGAAGGATTGAACTATCATGAGACATTTGTAATAAGCACTCAACACCGTATCATTCTCACTTCTAGATAACTATCCACTTACCCATGTTGATTCCCACTTCTACATAACTATCCACTTACCTATGTATCCATTAACCCACATTGCCACTACTTAGTGTATTATAAAAAGAGAACTCTAGCTCATTTGTATTCATCAAAGGAAAATATAATAAAGGTTATTTTTTCTATTTTGTCATCTTCTTATCTCTTTCTTTATGGTATCAAAGCCTCTCCATTAATGCTCCCGCGAGCTCTCTTTGATCCAACTATGGTTATATATCCATGGCTTCTTTACCTTCTAACCTTTAATTTCTGTTGTCTAATATTCACTCTTTAGTTACTGTGAAACTAGATGCCTCTAGCCACAGAACCTGGAAATCCCAAACTAGAAATATCCTTGAGGCTACTGGCTTTCTTCAATACATAGATGATTCAGATTCTTGTCCTTCATCATCTATTATTGATTTAGATGGCAAACATATTTCTAATCCAAAACACACTGAATGGAAACAAGTTGACCAGTTACTAGTTTCTGCCACCCATGCCACTATCACACCCTCTGTTCTTCCATATGTTATTTCCATTAAAAGTTCTCATGAACTGTCTGTTGCCCTTGATACCAGACTTAACAATCCCTCCAGATCTCATATTATGCAAAAAACATCTCAACTCTAGCAGCTTCAAAAAGGAAAACTAACAATGCAAGAGTATATTGATTCAATTCAAAAAATCGTTAGCGATCTCACCGCTGCATCGTCACCATTAGATGACGAAGATGTTATTCTCTACACTCTAAATGGTCTTCCCCGGACCTACGGCGCAGTCAAGACGTCGATTCGAACACGTCCTGTTCCCATGACTCTTGATGAGTTTTTCTCTCTACTATTCAGTGAAGACCTGAATCTGGAGCTCGAAGCAGATGATGATGGAAAGTCCGACACAACAACAGCCTTGGCTGCTACTCAAACACCAACCTCTGAATCTCGATCATTCTTTCGTGGTGGTCGTAATGGAGGGCAACGAGGCCGCTCCAATGGCGGATTTCGCGGCCGCTCTGGAGGAAATCGCTCGGGCGGTCGGATTCCCTAACATTACTATCAAACATCTAACCCACCCTATCAATCCTCAGCACCTCGATTCTTTTGTCACATTTGTGACCACTCCAACCATAATGTCGACCGTTGTTGGTACCGCAATGACAAGAGTCAACCGCCCCTTCTTCCCACACCAAATCAAGCCTTTGTTGCTACCCAACACAATCCTCCTGATTCTAATTGGTATATTGATAGTGGGGCTTCTAACCACATCACATCAGATCTATCACAACTCTCCGTTCATAGCCCATACCATGGGTCTGATCGTGTAACCATCGGTAATGGTAAAGTGCTTTCTATCTCTAATACAGGTTCTGGTATCATCTCTACTTCTCATAATAAATTTACTCTCACCAATGTCTTACATGTGCCTCATATGTCCACTAATTTATTATCTATGCACAAATTTGCAAAGGATAATAACTGTGTTCTTTCCTTTGATTCTTCTGGATTTGTAGTTCAGGACAAAGAAACGGGGAGGATTCTCACCAAGGGCAGTAGCCAACATAGACTTTATCACATCTGATCCTCATCAGCATTCCCAAACTCCACTACATCCTTTATTTCCTCTAGACAACCTGCAACAATATGGAATAATCGGCTCGGTCATCCCTCATTAAATACTCTTCGATTTTTAACTGCTAAATTTCATCTTCCCCTTTCTACTAAAACTCATTTATGTTGTGAACATTGTAATATTGGGAAAGCCCATAAACTTCCCTTTGAATTGTCTTCATCTCAAACTCAAGCATCCTTAAAACTTATCCATGCAGATGTTTGGGGTCCATCCCCCTTGACTTCTTTTCGAAGATATAAATATTATGTTATCTACATTGATGATTTTTCTCGATATTGTTGGTTATATCCTCTCATACAAAAATCAGATGTTTATTGTTCTTTTATTCATTTTAAAAACTTAGTTGAAAATCAATTTTCTCGCAAAATAAAAGTTTTTTGGAGTGACGATGGGGGAGAATTTGTTAATAAACAAATACTCCATCTATGCACCACTAATGGCATCATCCATCAAAAAATTATGCCCACATACGCCAGAGCAAAATGGGATTGCAGAGAGGAAACACCGACATCTCATAGAAACCACCATTACTCTAATGCACACCGCATCTATGCCTTCCACATATTTGTTGGATGCCCTATGCACTGCTGTTTTCCTCATTAACCAATTGCCCAGCAACACCATTGACAATAAAACTCCTTATGAAAAACTTTACAATGCTGCTCCAGAGTTTTTAATTCTAAGGACATTCGGCTGTTGTTGTTATCCTTGGTTGAAACCCTACTCTGTTCATAAATTAGAACCCCGGTCTACTCAATGTTGCTTTCTTGATTACTCCTCTGAACACAAAGGCTATCGATATCTCGATATTAATACAGGTAAAGTATACATTTCGAGACATGTTAACTTCCTTCAAAAATCCTTTCCTTTCAAAGACCTATACCCAACCTCTTCAGGCTCCACAAGTTGTCCCATTGCTATAAATACGTCACTTGCTTCAACACCCGTCCAAACAATCTCCCCACTAGCTACTTCCACTTCTAACCATTTATCAATTTCTCACTCCACATCACCTACTATCATCAACCCCTATACTATACCGGTCCACATCATTCCACCAATTTCCCCACAAAACACTAATCAAGTACCTCCTACTCCCATCCCGTCCTCTATTAGTACATTTCCTGATCAACACTCTCATTCTACCCTTACAATCAATAATACTCATTCAATGCAAACTCGGTCCAAATCAGGGGTGTTTAAGAAGAAACAAATACTTTCTCTCCATACCCGTTCCTCTCCCACTCTTCATGAACTGCGAACTTACCTTCAGGCTTCTAAACTTTTCGAATGGAGATCCGCCATGTCTGATGAATTCAATGCCCTCCTTCAACAGGGCACGTGGACCCTAGTCCCAATGCCTCACAATAGAAAAATTATTGGGTGCAAATGGATTTTTAAAATAAAAACTCATGCAGATGGTACCATAGCGCGACATAAAGCCCGACTCGTCGCCAAAGGCTATGATCAAGAATATGGCCTTGATTACACAGAAACATTTAATCCTATTGCCAAACATTCAACAATTCGAGTTATAATTTCAATGGCTATTCATTATAATTGGGCAATTAGACAATTAGATGTGTCTAATGCTTTTCTCCATGAACATTTAGAAGATGACATTTACATGTGTCAACCACCTGGATTTGAGGATCTCTCCTTTCCGAAACACGTTTGCAAGCTTCGCAAAGCCATTTACGGCTTGAAACAAGCTCCACGCGCTTGGTTTTCAATGTTGTCAAAATTTTTAGTCGGCCAAGGCTTCCAATCTAGTACTGCCGATAGCTCCTTATTTGTACAACACAGTGCATGTCGCATAACTATTGTACTTGTTTATGTGGATGATATTTTGGTCACCGGCAGCGACAACACTTACATCACAGAATTTGTACACACTATTGGTCAACAAATTTGTATCAAAGATTTAGGGCTTCTCAACTATTTTCTCGGCGTTGAGGTTACAAAAACTGCAACATCGGTCAACCTTACCCAAACCAAATATGCTGATGAAATCCTAGCTCAGGTCTCCATGACTGATTGCAAGCCATACAAAAGCCCACTCTCCACAAAGCCATCCACCTACCCGAATGAAGACAAAGAATTCTCTTATGTTACCTTGTATCGCAGCTTGGTTGGAGTTTTACAATACCTCACGATTACTCGCCCAGATATATCATTTGCGATAAATAAAGTGTGTCAACATATGCATAAGCCTCTTAATAAGCATTTTTGTGAGGTCAAAAGGATTCTACGGTTTATCAAAGGTTCAATCAATCATGGCTTAACTTTCACACCTGGTTCTTTGGATATTATAACCTACTCAGATGCCGATTGGGCATGCAACATTATAGATCGACGATCTACTACTGAATTTTGTCTCTTCTTAGGACAACATTATTTCGTGGTGTGCAAAGAAGCAACCCACCGTTGCTCGCTCATCAACCGAAGTCGAATATCGTGCATTGGTCCATACTGCAGTTGAGGTATCATGGCTAAAACAGTTACTTCAGGGCCTACACATTCCTAAACGATCGAAGCCAATCATCTGGTGTGACAACATCTCTGCAATAGCTTTGGCCTCAAATCCCGTATTTCACGCCCGCACCAAACATATTAAGGTTGATTATCACTTCATCCGCGAAAAGGTAATCAACAATGAGCTTCAAGTTTTCCACATATCCTCCGTCGATCAGATTGCTGATATATTCACCAAACCTCTGTCATCTCCTCGGTTTGCTTATCTTAAAGACAAGCTGATGATCAAAGAATGTCCATCATCTTGATGGGGGTAATAAGCGCTCAACACCATATCATTCTCACTTCTAGATAACTATCCACTTACCCATGTTCATTCTCACTTCTACATAACTATCCACTTACCCATGTTCATTCCCACTTCTACGTAACTATCCACTTACCCATGTATCCACTAACCCACATTACCACTACTTAGTGTATTATAAAAAGAGAACTCTAGCTCTTTTGTATTCATCAAAGGAAAATATAATAAAAGTTACTTTTTCTATTTTGTCATCTTCTCATCTCTTTCTTTAATTTGCTCCGGTGACTAAACTTGTCACAATCCGATGTTTATTAGCAATCGCAGCCATTCGCAATTGGCATCTACACCAATTAGATGTCCATAATGCTTTCTTACACGGTGGTGATCGTGACGAAGAAGTCTACATGACTCTTCCACCCGGGTTTGCCCGAAAGGGGGAGAGTCGCATATGTCTGTTGAATAAATCCTTATATGGGCTAAAGCAAGCTTCTCGCCAGTGGTTTTCTAAACTCTCCACATCTCTACTTGCTGCTGGATTTACTCAATCAAAGGCAGATTACTCCTTATCACTACAAAAAATAAGACTATTGGCAGTAGATAAAAATTGCCGCTATCAATAAAAAACTGCCGCTAATATCCTTGCTTCTAATAGTCTTTAATAATTTTTTGCTCTAAAAAAATACCGCTAATAATCTATTTTTTTGGAGTGTATTCACTCGACTAATCGGATCATCTTTTACTGCGGTACTTGTCTCCATTGACAATATTATCATTGCCGGTAATGATAATAATTCTATTGCAGAATTTAAAGTGTTTTTACAACAGTGATTTAAGATCAAAGATCTTGGAATTATAAAATTGTTCTGAGGGGGATCGAAGTTGCAAGATCCCGTCGTGGCATCATCCTTTCTCAAAGAAAATATGCCTTAGAGGTGCTTCAAGATTGTGGCTTCCTTGGTACTCGATACGCTCCATTCCCTACGGAATAGAATCTCAAGCTCAATTCTTCCGACGGGAATCTATTACTTAGATACAACCATTTTTTGCCGCCTCATTGGGTATCTCATATACCTCGCCATTAGAAGGCCTGATATACTTTATCATTTGCAGATTTTAAGTCAGTTTATGAATAAGCCCCGCCAACTACAGCTCAATGCAACCCATCGCATTCTTCGGTATCTAAAACAAAGCCCTGACCAAGGAATTTTGTTATCATCTTCTACACCCATGCAGCTCCAGGCATTTTGCGATTCTGATTGGGCCAGTTGTCCCGATCCATCACCGTATATTGCACCATGTTGGATATCTCACCCATCTCATGGAAATAAAAAAAGGGATAATTAGAGAAACATGCCTCAAAAACAAACTTTCTACCCGACCTCAAAGGCTGTAGAAAAACGTGCTTTCACCGTTTTATGAAGTTCCAAAATCCATGAAAGCACGGTTTTTATAAAATGTTTGATATTGGGTCTTTTGTGCTAAAAAGTTTGTTTTTGAGGCGTTGTTTTCTAAAGTAGCCACAAAACAAATAGTCCACCGTCTCCCCTTCTTCAGTTGAAGCAGAGTATCGTGCAATGGCTATCACCTGCTGTGAAGTCACTTGGTTCTTTTATCTCTTTCGTGATCTTCATGTCACGCATCCACAAGCCGCTTTGTTATATTGTGATAACAAGGCTGCCCTAGGCATTGCTGCCAACCCGTCTTCCATGAATGTACAAAACATATCAAGATTGAATGTCACGTTGTTCATGAGAAGATTCAATCGGGGCTGATTCGCACAACTCATATACCAACCGATCAACAAATCGCTGATGTTTTCACGAAAACTCTTGGTGCCTCTCAATTTCGCAAGCTCATTCACAAGTTGGGTGTTTATGATATTCACATGCCAACTTGAGGGGGAGTATTACGATTCTGTTGTGATTGCTGTCACCGCCCATATATGGATAACCCAAAATCACTGATTACACAGCTTAATATATGGCTCGATCAACCAAGAAAGTAGGCTCTATGTTGATATCAATTTTTATCTTCTACTTTAAAAAACTAGTAGTGATAATTAGAAAAACAACCTTGAAAAACAAACGTTTTAGCAAAACAACCCCAAACTTAAACGCTTAAAAAAAACACGTGCTTTTGCGGTTTTCAGAACTTCAAAATTCCATGAAAACACCATTTAAAATTATTTTTTTTAAACAGTGCTTTCACAGGTTTTTGAAGTTCTGAAAACCGTGAAAACACAGTTTTTCAAAACGTTTGTTTTTGTAAAGTGCCCCTTAAAAGTATTATATATATGTGAAGATAGAAGAATGAGAAAGATGAATGAAACATATTTCTGATCCCAATTCTTGTTAACCAAAATCTTCCCGATAAGCAAATTCTCTCCCTCGTCATCATCGCCTTCTACTCAAATTTTTCATTCCCCTTGACACCGTCCTCCTCATATTCTTTGTCTTAGCCATGACATTAATCATCTTTCTCAATCCACAGGCTTGCATGGCCTAGCCCCTGAATCGGTGCTATATGATAGAGATGCTCGTCACTTTCCTCGCCTCTCCTTCCTGCTTGCTTACCTAGCTCTGGCCCTCTTTTCTAGGTTTTTTTCTAGCTGAAGCTCTTCCATCCTGGAGGCATCTTCATTAATCTCCACGGAAAACACTATATTTGAAATGAAAGTATTGGGATCTACAGTTGCATCAAATCTTGGGATCTACATTCTCACTAATTCCTTATTTTAAGCTATTTTAACTTAAAATTGTTTAACTAATGAGAAAGTAATGCTGCAGCTTCTTTTAGAAGGATTTATGTCTTTATGCTTGGTTGCCATTCAAAATCCTATTATGATTTCCAAGGGCTTTGGCTTTGACTCTGGATCTTTCAGTTCTTGTTTTTTTTTTTATAGCAACTCTGGATCTTTCAGTTACACTTACAATATTAATGTTTTAGTTTTTAGATATACATGTAGTAGGGCTTTTCATAGTTTCTTTCCTACTGTTTCACATGGTATCAAGTATCCACCGCGATACCGATACATATCATCGGTATCTTGACCAATCGATACTGATACGGCCCCGATACAGTATTGGGGTCATATTGATGTCGTTATCAGCCAGTACAGGCCCGTAAAGGCAGATACATATCGGTTCTCCATGGACCGGTACCCGATTTGGCACCTTACTTTTTAATACTGAAAATACCCTTCGTGATTATTTAAGCCTCACAAAAGAGGGAAGATACCAGCTAACCTACCACTAAATCGGACTAATTAGGACGCCTCTTAAAATTAACCATTCACGAATTCTAATTAATACCCATCTTCACAATCGTTACCCTACAAAAGATAAAGGGAGCGTGGTATTAGGACCAGGTAATTCCGTGGTTTCACTTCCACATTATTAGTTAGTTTCATACCACCCAACACTCAGTCATATGATCAAATCTTTAGTCCCACATTAATTTTAGACCATGTGGCACTCAATCACGTACTCAGATGTGGCATAATAATAGGGATATGCAAAATTGTTGGATCAAAGGTGTCAACCTTACGAAACTGAATGGTAACCATTGAATCAAGTGATGGGCTTTAATTGTATTGAATCAAATTAATGATAAAAAAAAATGTTTCCTGTCAATCTTTGGCACCAATATTTAAATCAGATGCTTAAATGGTGGTCTACAGCATAGGTCTAAAAATGAGTCTTTCTTTCAAACCTAATGTCACTACAAAAATAAAGACTATTAGTGGCAGTCATAAACTGTCGCTATTAAAAAAAAAACTGCCACTAATACCTTTGCCGCTAATTGTCTTAATAGTGTTTTTTGTTAATAGCCACACTTTTTTGCTACAAAAAACTGCCACTAATAATCTTATTTTTTGTAGTGTGCAACGGCACAAATCTCTTAAGCAAGTTGTAGCTCATTAAAAGTTATTGGGTACCTCTATTTGCACCAACTAGATTAATGGTGGGTGGCCGTGCCAAAAATTATTAACTGCGTTGAATCAAACAATAGTGATTGATTTTCATTCGAGTCTTCCAAATAGTGGATCTTGAGACCATGAGTATGTATTAGACGATCACTTTGCGATTCCACGTGGCACAAATTCAAAATAATAGCCCTAAAATTGGGTGGGACACATCACACTCCAACTTTATTTTAGAGTTGTTTTCTATTATCTGTACCACGTGGGATAAAAAATTGACCACCTGATGATACATTTATGGTCTCAAAATTCAGTTTGCGGAAGATTGTGAGAAAAATTGATCGACACCGTCTGATTCAAAGTTTTCCATACAACCAACATAAGAATATCACTCTAATTAATTGCTTGTATTGAAAAATTTGTCTATCTCTTCTTATAATAGTGTGTACCTTTAAATTCGCCCACTGAACCTTTGAGTTCACTCACGTTGGAACCAGTTGTCTCTTTGAATCAGATGATTGAAGATTATTTTCTGGCCCAATCTTTCAGAAGATGGATCTTGAGATTATGAGCATACTATTAGAAGGCCAATTTTTTATTTCACATGACGCCATAAAAGTAACCTTAAATACTGTGTGGAGCTCATCATGCTCAAACCTGATTTTCTTGTAAGTTTTTGCGATATGTATCTCATGGTACACCCTATGAAACATTGGGGGAAAAAACGATTTCAATGGTCTGATTCAAGCAGTCAATAGCTAAGGAACTATACATTATATGTACAGAAGCATAGGGTTCTAGAGTTAATTGCAACTAAATTGGTTATAACTGAATCCCATAGTGGGCATAATAGGAAGTTCAAGACTTTGGAAGTTGATCAGGTGTAGAACTGCTTACAATAACTACTTGGCTGAACTACGTGAGATTATTACTGACATCCGATCAATTGGATGACTTGATCGTTTCTTTAAATGTTATTTCAATGAGCATGTGCCATGCACTTGCCCTTTTACTAGTTTATTATAAAACTCACTTATCCTTCAGTGTATATATATATATATATATATATATATATATATATATATATATATATATATATAAAAGGACATGATCATATGCCTTCACTGATGAGATATAACCATATAACTGTTATTAGTTCTATGTCACATCAGGTGACTTAAAAGCCAACGGTCGGATTATATCTCATGAGTTGAGTGACAAATTCATTCCCTATATATATATATCGATCGATGGAGAGAGAGAGAAGATCGGGACGCAGGGGTAAGATCAATGCACATGGCATCCAAACACAACTTTAGGTGCCGCGTTGACCTGTGCAAGATCGATCCATTAAGATTCAAAAAAAGATATAAAAAAAATTAAAGAAACCATTTACCACCTTGAGATCAACAGTGTTAAATGGTTTTAAAATGAAATGTCATTTCTCCATTCATTTATCAACCCGATCTTGATCAACTCCAAAAGTGATCGTGATCATAGGCATACCTATTAGACGATCAAGTGTGGAGATGTGTGTCACGTGGAATTAACCGTGGAATTAATATATGACCGTCTGATAGGTGCATCATGATCTCAAGATCTATTATGTGGAAGATTGGGCCAAAAAACGATCTCCATTGTCTTATTCAAGGAGTCAACAGTTTTATATAGTGGAAAACCATGTTTTCTTCATTGTTTTAAGGGTTTGTTTTGCATATACCCCCTTATGTTTTGGCATATATATAAATGTCACCCCATTTCACTTATTTATAAATAATCTCCTAATTTATAATTTTGTGTTTAAATAACACCTTGAGTTACTTTTCTATTATCCGACGTCTCTAAAAAGGCAAAGTGCGCTTATTACTTACATTATTATTTTTTTCTCGTGTTAGAAATGCTTCTTACCTACATTGTTTTTTTTTTTTTTTTTTTTTTCGTGTTAGAGATATTTCTTTGGCATCACTATGCCTTTTTAGAGACGGCGGATAACGGAAAAGTAAGTATTATTTAAACACAAAAGTAGTTATAAATAAATGAAACATGGGTGACATTTATATATATGCCAAAATATAGGGGGTCACATGTATTAGCCATCCACCCCCACCCACCCGGTATTTTACCGATTTATATTGCGGCCCATGCATTAATGCTTCAGTTACTTATTACTCCCTATAATTATCGATTCTCCCGCAAAATAACCTTTTGATTGATGGAGAATGGTTTTCACCGAGATCTTTGATGTAATTGATCTTGAGATCATGTACCTACAATCAGATAGTCAGATATTTATTTCGGATGACACACATCTCAAAAAGTAATCCAAGAATCATGTTTTACGTACACCCGTGATCTTCATGTGAATCAAAATATGACCACGTAATGGTAATCTTCTTATCTCAAGATTCACCAGGTGGAAGAAAACGATCTCCATTTGACTCCGAGCAGTCAAAGATTAATTTTATTACAATCAACGACTAATCCATCGCTCTAGGGGATAATACGTGTAAAGGAAATACAAAAGCAAAGGCCGTAGTATAACTAAGTGGAACATGGGGCAGAGTGCTATTAAGACATATCTCAGGGGTGTAAATGCAAAAAAATAAACCCATGATCGTGTTTGAGATATTTTTCTCAGACTCCAATTTTTTTAGTTTTTTATTTTTTTAAGGAACTCAAAACTCTCCTTTTGATTGTATAGTAAATCCAAATATGGAAATCTACATTTTTTCTAAATTGAAGTGATTTCTTGTAACGGGGAAAAGTGCATCGACTGTTGTTGGGGTCTTCTAATTGCTGCGGTATTTTTTCGTAATAATCTTCACCCTTCACCGTGACTCTAATATGCCTTATAACATATACGCCCACTGAAATTTGTGACATCCAACTTGTCATGAAACTCGGTGGCCGTAACGCAGGCGTTTCATTTGAAAGAAGCCTAAACCGTGCACGGGGAGAGAGAGAGTGAGAGATCTTTTAGCTTATGGCTCACTTGAAGGTGCACTTGCTTATGATGAGAGAGAGAGCCGCTTTGGCTTATGGCTCACTTGAAGATTCATTTGCTTATGAATTTGAGAGAGAGAGAGAGAGAGAGAGAGAGAGGGTTTAGCTTATGGCTCACTTGAAGATGCATTTGCTTATGAATTTACAAGCATCTGTTTTGAATGAAAGCCCTCTAGTTACTATGAATTTACATTCCTCGCCCTCAACCCCACTAATTTCTAAACACACCAACGAAAAAAAAAAATAGGAATAGAGAAGAAAAAGTAAAAAATCAAGTAAAACGCAATCGATTCTTCCAGTTCAATATCAAACCATCTTTTCATCCCTCAAAGGTCAATGAGATGATGGCCATAATCCAACTGATAAAACTGATCAAAACGAGCTTTTCCACACCAGAGTGGCCAGGACTCCAGTACACCGTGTGATTTACAAGGTTAGCTTCCAAGTGAATGAGTTGTATCTTCATTCCCAATGCCGATGCTTGACTTGTCAGCCATGCGGACGTTGTACTGCTCATACACTCTCAGCCTGTTCTCTGCCCACCACTGTTCTGCTTGCTTCTCAGTGAACCGTTTTCGACTGCATTCCAATAGTGAATTTAGAATAAGAAATATTTTGCTGTTAAAGAAGGCTAGGTTTACCCGACCGAGCAACTGCTAAGTTTCACACTCTCATTATCTAAAGACAATGAAAAATATAGCATGGTGCTCCACGTTCTACCCAAAATCAATGGATCACCTCTTGGATGATCCTAGCCGCTATCAGAACAATTGGCTACTTTTAGAGAATTATTGATTAAGTTATCGGCAAAGGTCCACTGGTTCATATGACATCTGTGGTTGTTAGGGCAGGTTCCATTCGAGAGGTTTCCCATCGTTGGAAAGTTGTGATCAAATAGCTCGTGCACAGATTCATAGGTAGAACACGGAGAAGCTCCCACTTTGGTGGTGCTAGACACCATGCTATACTCTGATACAGAAAAATGGGCAAGTGATGCTTTAACAAACCTGAAGCGGACCCGCTTGAGGTCTTTGACACCACCAGGTAAAGCAGCAAGTGTTATGTGTACCCCTGGTTCATCTTGTTCTACCCACTCATCGTGATTTGATTCCACGTCTGTTGGTCTGCTCCCATTCCTTGTTGTTGCTTCCGAATGGCTCGATCTGTTGTGACTCGAATTCCGGTTGCTAGTGGCAGTTTGTCCATTAGAAAGAAGTTGACCATTCGATCCATTTGAATCCAGATCATGTGAACTAACAGGGCTGTACATCCGGTCAATAGGTGAAGCAGAAACATCACTAGCAGCAGGACTGGCAGTAAAGGATACCAGGGAAGGTGGTTTGATGTTTCGTGTTGCTCCTACAGGAAGCCTCTCAGCCATTTCCTTCAGCTGTTAAAAGTTCAGATGAATCATGAAGTCAGCAACAAGAATAAACATGTAAACAGACCCAAATGATGTAAAGACAACATAATTTTTCAAAACAAAATGATATAACGAAATATCAGTACCAAGTGAAATTCTAGAATTTTCCTTGATGCATTGCTTAGGGACGTCTAATGTTACATAGATACTTTGTGTATGACAATACTTGAAAAAGCGTACCAAAAACCAGCAGTTCTTAACATTAGTCAATAGAATTAAGCCCTGGGCATGAGCTTATAGCTCATTAAATTGCCCATCGAATAGGTTTGAGAACTAGCCAGTTTATCTTCTCAGAGATCTTTGGTTAATCCACCTAGGTTTCCAAACTTCAATAGGTCCACCCAATTTGGTGCATTTGTTTTCTGCAACGATTAATGGACTATCACTGCTCCATACAGATAGACCCATCACAGCCCCATCCTTAGGCCACATGGCACAAGTTTTTGGGCAATCCAAGCCATTAAGTGATAGTTTCTATATTGGACTCAAGTGGGCTCAAAATACCTCTCATTAGGTATTTGAATCATCCGATCTATGCACTCTAATATGGAGGGTTGTGCATACTCTAATGATTGGCTGCTAGGTGGACTATTTGCATCAATCAATGATGTATGCGATATGCCATAAAAGTGGGCTGTCTTGGCCCTATGTGTACACGCAGTATCCTTTCTGCAAATATCGTGAGTCATGAGAGTGAGGACTGGAATTGCCAAGATTAAGGCCCATGTGACATCCTTAAACAAAGGAAAGTCACTGATTTGACAAAAAGAAACTGAAATTTTGGCTATCAGATGTGCTCTCCAAACCAATTATCCACAAGTATCATCTATTGTGCCTTTTATTTTGACTTTTTTCGTATCCTTTAGAGTGGTTAGCCACTCTCCTAAAATGTAATTTGTACGGCTCTGAAAATCCTAGGCTATCCAACTAATCCTAAATTGATCTAGGAAGTGCAATCAATCAACCACACAAATGCACGTTGGTAAAACCTGATCACTGGGAAACATCCACGGGACTGTAGTCCAAGCAAACAAATCCACTATGGAAAAAACAATTACAAAGAGTACAAAAGATATACCGAACAAATGCGTGCATTGTCCTATCAAACCCCTTTGTAATCCAACGCATCCTTGCGACTCGTCTCCATAGCATCCAGACGAGTTTGTTTTCTACAATCATTGATCCACGCACAATGATCGACCCCAAATACCATAAGGTTAGAGGAGACACCCAAATCCTTGGGCAATTTGAAGAGAAATGGTGAAAGAGGAAAACCTTTTGAATTTCAAGTTAAAATTGGGTAATTAGATGTTTTAAAATGAGGAAGATCAATTCTAAGTGCAAGGATTCTGATCTAAAGGTGGTCAAATGTAGGATAACCGTAGGTGATCAGACCTGGGAATATGGCCAAAAAGGAATGAAGCCCTAGAAGAGAGAGCAGAAATCATACTAGGGAAGAGAATAAAACCCAAATTCTGCAGCGACTTCCGCAGTCGACTGAAATCACTTCGCGATTGACCGGTATTTGAGGTCGACAGTGAAACAAGCCATGGTCGACTTTCTAAGGCAGTCGACCTCAGGTAATCCGTAGTCGACTTGTTAAGGCAGTCAACCTCAGATAATCTGTGGTCGACTGGTTACGACAGTCGACCTCAAATAACTTTGAGGTCGACCGCGGAACAAAATTTCTGCAGGACCAAAAGTCAAAGCAGGCCATTTCAAGAAAAACGTTTTAAAATCATTTCAAAAAAAAAAATTTAAGTAGGTTTTAAAAAAGAAAAACACCAAGGGTCGAGTGGATCATGAGATAAGATCAACGCTGTCGATCTTGACACTGATAAGCAGGACCCACACTGCCTTGGCTCCAAACACAAATTTTTGGGAGAAGCACATTAGATTTGGCATAGAATGTGACAATTAGATCCAACAGGCTCTATTGCAGAATCAAGCTAGAACCAAGCTCGCAAGCTGAAGAAATAGCTTCGGATTATGTAGCCTCATTTTATAATTAAAAAATTTACTTTAGAATTAATGCAGGATAAAGAATGCATATTTATACAACCAGTTGCACCTCAGCATGTCTAACAGGCTCACATCATTCTCTAAATACTCGAACATTCTAGCGTGATTAGCATATACAGAGAACAAAGCATGCACAATATGTTCAAGAAACAAAAAAGTTAATATTTACTCATCTAGCTGCAGCTCAACATGTTCGATAACCGCACAAAGGAATTGAGAGATCAATTTTTTTTTTATCGGTAAAGGCACAATCTATTAAAAAAAGAGCGAGAAGCTGACCGATTACAATAGGAGGTCAAACCGACAAAAAAAAGAAGGAAAAAGAGGGAAAAAAAAAAAATTACAAAGATGGAGGGGCCAGGTAACCAGATGGCCCAGCTATTGGCCTAGCCTGGGTCCCAGTGGAGGGCTTCCCCCCCGACCTTATCCAACACCACCCAAGAGTACATAAAGTCACGGACAATCTTCAGGATCATCCCAACTGGAAGGCATTTTCAACCGAAAATACGGGCATTTTCTCTTGAGCCAAATACTCCAAACCACCGCAAAAACCCCACCCTCCAGAAAGCTCCCAACTGCCCTCGAAACCCGCCCCAAACCAAGTAAGAAACTGTTGAGAAATGGTTGGCGGGCAAGCTCAGTGCATGTCAAACGACTTAAGAATAACCCCCCAAATCTTATGTGTCGTCCAACAGTGAAGAAAGAGGTGAGATAGACTCTTCCGATTGGAGGCACATGGCACACACATTTTGAATATCTTTCCCCCTTCGGATCAACTGGTCCCTCGTGAGAATCTTCTCTTTAATCAGAAGCCACGCAAAAATTTTTACTTAGCAGCCTTCCACAAACCAGCCTATTCACACCTAATTAGGGGCCGATATGACAGCATCTGGTAGTATGAGCTGGTGGTGAAAAGTTCACTCTTACTCGGCATCCATTTCCTGGCATCGACTCAGGTAGGGTTTTTGTTCGCCCCGTACAACACCACCAGCAGGCGAAGGAAAGGAGATTCCTCCTCTCTAAGAAGCCTCCTTATGACTAAATCCCAACCTATCCCCCCATCGGATTCCGAGAAAAAGCTTGCCACGACTCCAAGAGAGTTCGTTGTGATGCTGAAAATAGTCGGAAACAAGTCTTTGAGCGGCCTGGCTTCCACCCACGGGTCTTCTTAGAACCGAATGCGAGTGTCGTCGCCCCAGCTGAAGCGTACCCATCGAGAGAAGAATGGCCAAGTCCCACACATGCTCTTCCACCATGCCGAGAGATGTATGTTAATATGACGTTAATTCCCCAGTTGCCCTCTAGAAGCCCATACTTATCTGCCAAGAACGACCACCATAGGCTCTCTCTCTCGCTATCCAGCCCAACCCGCCAATACCACTTTCCTAGCAAAGCAGTGTTAACCTGTCTCAGAGAACTGATACCCAAGCCACCACAGCTAATCGGGATTGACAAGTGTCCCAATTGACCAGATGGTACCTCTTGTTTAGACCCAATCCCTCCCATAAAAAGTCCCTTTGAATTTGCTCCAATATGTAGATCACACCCACTGGGCACATGAACATGGGCATGAAGAATACCGACAGACTAGCGAGGACAAATTTGACGAGGAGACGACCCCGCTGCTGAGGAGTTTCCCCAACTAGGATGACAATCGTCAGTCAAACCTCCGAACCACTAGTTCCCAGGCCCTAGCCGACGGACGGTCAAGCCCAAGAGGAGGACCCAAATAGGAGATTGGGAGGGCCTCGATCTCAATGCCCACAGTAACAGCAATGTCACTCAGCACTCAGCAACTGGTCTCCTGCTCCAATCCCAGAGACTGCCGATTTGAGCAAGTTAATCCGCTGCCCTGATACCCGCTTCGTAGACTGTGAGAACCTTCGTGTAAGCTCGGAACTCAGCCACATTAGCCCTGCAAAAAAGAATGGTATCGTCCGCATATTGAAGATGAGTAATGCGGCGACCGTTAGGGCCCACCGGGATTCTTGAAATGTAATCTAGTTGTTAAACAAGGCGGGGGAGAGGGGATCTCCTTGCCTGACACCCCGAGTACTTTGAAAATAACCCGTCAAAGTTCCATTGATGATGATTGAGAACCACGCCATAGAGTAGCAAGCTCTCATCCAATTTTTCCATCGAACCCCAAATCCGAATCTGCCCAACATGTAATCAAGATAGCCCCAATTCACCCTGTCAAACGCCTTCTCCATGTCTATTTTCCAAAGTGCGGTGGGTTTGTTGTCGTGGTGAGCAGAGTGCACGACCTCAATAGTGACGACGACCTGATCCACCAGTTGTCTGCCCTGCACAAAGGCCCCCTAGTTAGCCGAAATCAATTTTCCCATTCAAGGCTTCATACAGTTCGCTAGCACCTTCAAGATAATTTTGTACAGACAGTTGACCAAGCTTATTGGGCGATAATCTTGAAGATCCTCGGCTCCCTCTTTTTTCGGAATGAGACAAACAAACGTGGAACTCAGAGCGCGCTCAATGAAGTTGTTCTCATGGAACTTATGCAATACAGCTATAAGGTCAGCCTTGAGAAGAGTCCAAAAGCTCCGGTAAAATTCCATGGTGAAGCTGTCTGGACCTGGAGACTTGTTTCTCCCACTACTTTTGATAGCCTGCCACACCTCCTCCTGAAACGGCAGCTCCGCGGCTGCTTGATCTCCAGCCGAAATGGTGCGAAACAAAATCCCATCCAGTTCGTGTCGGCTCTACCTTTCACCAGAATACAGCTTTCTATAAAAACTAACAACTTGAGATTTGATATGATCCGGGTCCGAGGACACAACCGCCCGCGACAATATGTCCCCAAAAGTTACTTTTGTCCCGTGCATTGGCGATGGCGTGGGAAATTTTGGTATCATTGTCCCCCCCTCTAAGCCAGTGGGTCCTCGATTTTTGTTTCCAGCAAACCTCCTCAGCTAAGCATTTATTGTTGAATTTCACTTTCTTGCTTAGTCTCTCCTCTCTTTCCAACTCCAACAGATCTCTGGATTCCTCCAGATCGTCCAACTCCCTTAGCCTAGCAAGGATCGCCTTTTTAGCTACGTGGATCAGCCCAAAAGTGTCTTTGTTCCACTCTTTGATTTGACCTTTGAGAAGACCTAGCTTGGAGACGAACCTAAAGGCTGCAGCCCCAGAAGGACAAGTCTCATTCGACCACATATGAACAAGATCCTGAAATTCGTCATCAAGGAGCCACATATTCTCGAAGCAGAAATGGGAAGGACCCTTCCCACGATTCTCGCAACAAAGAAAAGGGCAATGATCGGAGATTGCCCTAACAAGGCATTGTTGGCGGGCGGTAGGGTATAGATCTAACCACTCCAACGTGCATAAAAAGCGGTCAATACGGCTCAACGTGGGAGTAACTTGATGGTTGAACCACGTGAAGCGAGCACCCGCTAACGGGAGATCGACCAGCTCCCATTCCCGAATGAATGCGTTGAAGTCCCGCATCACAGCCACGTCCGGTGGCCCTCCCATTCTTTCTTGAGCCAACCAAATAGCATTGAAATCGCCGCCAAAATAGTGCCGATAATGCCACTGGGCCGCTATAGTAGCCAGCTCAAACCAGAACTCTGCGCGAATGCCATCCTCCAACGGACCGTATATACCAGAGAAGGTCCAAATCTTCATGTTGTCCCTGTTCCACAACACAACAGAAGTAGAGAAGTGACCCACCTCTTCGTCGATCTTTTCAAACAAATATGAGTTCCAGGCAACTAGAATGCCCCTGCAGCTCCGATCGCGTCTACCCCGATCCACTCCCAGCGCTTGCCGCCAAGCATCGAGGCGACCTTGCCTCTATCACAGCCACCCCACTTAGTTTCTTGCAAGATAACGACCGCAGGTTTGGACGCACTTGCTCTCTTTTTCTGGTCGCAGATCCCCCGCACGTTCCAAGAAAACACCTTCATAGGGAAACAACAAAAAGTTCGCCCGAACCAATCCAATGTGCACTTATGCACACCCGGATCCCCTTCTGTCCAACATGCCCCATTGTAACCTAGCTAGCTCTCTAGAGTTAGGTGGTTTCTTCTTCCTCCCCTCTGCTCTGGCCCGATTATGAAGGACGGAATTAAAGACCTCCCGGAGGTTGTCATCTGATCCCTTGAAAGACATTCGAAGCTCTCGGCCCACTCGAATTAGCTTGTCGACCTCTTCTGACTGTGCAGATCTGACCCTGTTGGCCATGCGCCTGGCGGGGGAGAACTAGGCCCCCTTGTGGAGCTGAAGGAGCATTGAACCGAATTTCCGGAGTCATCTCGACGAAGAGAACGGATCGGCCTAATCTCGTCAGTGGAAGACGAATCCGATGAAAAAGTGTCTGAGTCGACTGATGAGGAGGAGCTCATAGATTCCGCAAGTGTTAGAATTGAGTCAAGCTGGGAAGGCGGGATAACGCCCCTCAAAAACACGACAACGAAGGTAGGGACCTCAGGGCACGAAGGTGGGCCCAAAGCCCTCACAGAAGTCGTTGAAGAACTTGCAGCGGAGGGAGTTCTTTGCCAGTCATTGTGTCCCCATGTCATTGGCTGGGGTCGTAGATCGAAGCAGGTCGCCGAGGCTCCCACAGCCCAGCAAAGGGACAGCCGATTCAAAAGCATTCTCGACCCATCTAGAAAGAGTAGCTAAACAGACCTGAGGCCCGATGGGCCCATTAAAGCTGTCGCAAGACCTGTCGTCAAAGCCAACACAGTATGGGGACATGTGTCTGCCTGTGTTATAGTTCACGTCTCTATACCCAGCCCTCTTTCTTACACTCACGTCGCTTTGACTCTTCTCCATACCAGCAACCAAAACTGAGAGTAGTTTTCGAAAACTGCAACAATCCTCTGGCATGTACAAGCCACCCCTTCAACCTGTCAATTTTTTATTCGCTAGCAGCTGTATAGCCTCAGTCCCAGCATGCAAACCCAGCGCCCAAAGATCACCTTCTGGAAGGATCTCGAAAGACCCCTCGTCTGTGATGGCGACACGTGGCAGGCTACCTCCATGTGAGCATTCAAAGATCATTGGGTCCTCCCAAACCAGAAATAAATAGTTGTGGGAGTTCGCCTAGCCCTCCAGATCGTCCTTTTGTTTCCAAAAATAGTCCATCTCTTCCACAGCGGAAGACCTATGCATCATAGACGTAGATTCGACCGACATTGTGAGGTCTACGGTGATGGTGAGTCCCCTGTCCTCCAGAGTCCGACGTCGGCAGCTCATCGAGATTGACGCGTTTTGGCTTCGTGCTTCCCTCCTCTGTCTTCAAACCCATCGTCGGCAGAACATCGAAGGCCTCATCCTCCAACAGCACTTCCCCCCTCCTCTGTCCCCAAACTCATGGCACCTCCCCGTCGACCCGGTGCACCCTGTCGCTGCCGGTCTCCGATGCTGCGGTACCAGTAGGGCCACATCCCTCTGCGTGGATTCTTTCCCCATCCGAACGCTCAAATCTTCCCCATCCCAGGGTGGGTTGAGGAAAGGTGTAAATTTTTCTCCTGTGCCAACAACTTCGTGTTCCTTACCTCCGATGGTCCCCAACGATTCCTTCTCCGGTTGCGCCAGAAAGAGAGCCCTCTCACCCAACTCCACATCTATAAAGACCCGAATGCATTGGCCGTTGACTCTGACAACGCAGCTACTCTGGATGTCGTCAAGACTCTCGACAGCGATGAGAATCCAGGCAAAACTAGTCTCCCACAAATCGGTCGTACTCCAGCCCACGGAGATGAGGGAGCCGCAGAGGGACCCGATCGCCGAGAAGACCTCAGGGGCCCAAACATGAAGCGGGAGCCCAAATACGCGAAGCCAGATCTGCCTTTCGAAGGTGAGAGGAGTCGCCACTCCGATGTGAATACTCCAGCAGCAAGAAACCACCGAGACGCCATCGATAAGAAAATCCGTCTCTGCGCAGAACAAATATGTCGCATCCTCATCATGGAAACGCAGAAGGTAGCCAGCAGGGAACAGGGGGGATACATGAGGTCGTTCGAAGAAGCCCCACCTACGATACACCCATTGGAAGTCATGCACAGGGGGTATAGTATGGTTAGGGAAACACACAGATACCCAGTAAGCCGGAAGGTGCAAAGCCAAGGCTGCAAACTCGTTCGAAAATTTTGGAACTCGTACCACCTCTTCTGCCACTACAAACCACCTCGCGAGCCTCCAGACAACCAGCAGCCTTAGGAAGGCCAACATCTGCCTCTAGAAGCGATTAATGACTGCTCAAGCCACCGATCACCATGGAAGCGAAGGAAACCTCGGGTCGATACCTGCCAGACGAGACTGCGCGAGACACCCCAGGTCTCAGCGCATCCTTATTACGTTTGCCAACAATGGACCGTTATGCAAATCCTGCGCCTTAGAACTCCCTCTCGGGATCGGTTCATCATTGTTTTTAACCTGAATCCCTTCTGCCCTACCTACCTCGCATCCGTTACGATGGCACAGCGATCGTTGTTTAAAGTTTACGTTGCAGCAACACGGGTAAATCCAATCACCAACCCGAAGAACCAAAGGAGCGCCCATTCTTACCTAATATTTCATGCTTGTTACAAGTACACAGACAGCGAAGTATGTTAGCTTATGATATATCAACATAAATTGAAGGTAAGCATAATTTTTAGGCCGAGAAAATTGCTGATATACATGATTGATTTGAGTAATTTGTTTCTTGATGTGAGCCCACACCTATTATTTAGTTAGCACTAATTTAAGCTTCTTAGTATGCTTCATGAACTTATTTTATTCATCGTCCCATTTACAAATATTGGGAAAATATACAAGCAGAAACTTCCACTTGACTTAGACTTGGATGCTGGATTCTTTGATTCGGGAGAATCATCTGCAAGACACCTGGACTCTTGTATGAATGTTAAAGTTTCTGTGAATACTCTCAAAACCTCTGGAGCGGGTTACCATGTAGAGAACTCGGATCAACAGATCTATAGAGCACATTGCTCTATGTTCAAAAATTTTGAAGGAGACACTTCTTTGCCTGGAAATATGTTAAATGTCTTTTACTGGTTTTCTGGTAGTTCTTTGGAATAATTCGGACCATGTTCTAACAGAAAACGAACATGAAAGTTGATATTATAATATTTTTAACTTAACAGGAGGTAGTCCTGCAATAGGAACTTTTTTTTGTTTTTGGATCGGTAATAAGGAATTTTATTAGAAAACCAGTGAGGAGCTGGCAAAAAGAAAAACAAAGAAAGAGAAGCAGCCCGATCAAAGAGGGGAAAACAAAAAACAAAAAGCAAAAGAAAACACCCAAACTAACGGCCAGCCACCACAGCAAACCCAGGCCAGGCCCCTAAGAGACACAAAACTAGCCAAAATCCATTGGCTCGAAAGCCCCACCAGCCCCTGCCTTGTCCAAGATAACCCAGTGCGTCATTAGGTCCTTAATAGAATGCATGATCATCCCAATCAGCTGACGCTTTCTAGAGAAAATTCTCACATTCCTTTCCAGCCAGATGCCCCAAAGAACAGCAAAGAAGCCAACCATCCAAAAGGCCCCAAGCTGGCCTGCCAGGTCCGTCCCCATCCAAGAGAAGAGGAGGTCATGGAGAGAGGCCGGAAACACCCATCTCATATCGAAGGACTTAAGAAGAATCCCCCAGATATTGGCCACAACCCAGCACTGCACAAACAGGTGCGACACCGATTCCTCTGATTGGAGACACATAAGACAAAGATTGGGCACCACCTTCCCTCGCAAAATGAGTTGATCAATAGTAAATATTCGACCCCTAACAGCCATCCAAGCAAAGAACTTCAGCTTGGGCAGGATCGGGACTTCCCACAAAAGGGCCCAGCCACAACTAACGAGAGGTCTGCCCGAGAGAGTCCCATAAAAAGACTTGGCCGAGAACACCCCTTTCTTATCAGCCAACCAAAAACGAGAATCCAAACCAGCAGCATTCTTCTTGGCGGAGTATAAAGAACAGAGCAGCCTCAAGAAAGGGGCTAGCTCCTCATCTCTTAAAGACCTACGGATACGAATATCCCATGAAGGCTCCTCCCCAACTTCCGAGAAGAGAGCAGCAACTGAGGAATCAGGATCCATAGCCAGACGATAAATAGAAGGGAAACACTCCTTGAGAACTTGAATGTTATGATCTATTTGTTGAGAACTTGCAAGAACTTGGTTTCCTTAAAAAAATGACATGATATGATAATTTTTGTGGTTCTTCTGTCTGAACAAATGGAAATGGATTTACTTAAAATATGAAAACATTCAGTACATAAACAAAAACCAATGAAGAGTAGGACAAGCCCACCCCCCAAAACACTTCCACCCTATGGCCAATATCATCAAATCCAATACAAAACCAAAAATGGGTAGAATATAATGGTTGTTGGTAGGGAATACCAAACTTCAAAAGGCGACGGAACCCAGGCAGCCACTGTGAAAAGTGCTAAGAAGACAATCTCACAATCAGGTTATTCGTAACAACTTATAGCCATCTAGGCCACAAAGAATTTTGTCCATCTTTCTATTGACGTGTATTGGTGTGAGTGAGTGAGTTCGGTGTGCGTGTGTAGAGTGTATCACTTATGGTGTGTGTACCTATATGTGGGGTGTACGTAATATATTGCTTTTATAAGTATATAGGCTAGTTGGCATTCTAGTGAACTCAAATTAGACCATTCTAACTCTCTACTCTCTCGTTTCTCTTCTTTCTCTTTCCTTTTTCCTAACCTTTTAACTCTAACCCTAAAATCAAGTTAATGTCAGAGAGATGTATATATGTTCTATTCTTTTAAAAAATAAAATAAAAATCTGATGTCACCTATCATCTCTGACGTCAGTGCTGATGTCAGCAAGGTCAAAATTTGACTTCGACATCTCGGCATGGTGACACCACCATCATCATTGGTTTTTCCTCCCGAATCTTTTTGGTTCCTGGATCGAGGCCATCTGAGACCATCTGATCTAAGTTTCAGAGTGTTGTGTGAGTCATCTTCAACCTCTAGACCTGTCGCAAAACCTTTGGTAGGGTATTCTTGGAAGCTTCTCCGATCCAATCCACACGTCAGGCTTTTGATTGTAATCTAATTTGGAGCTGGATTGAGTGTCTTGACGCCTGAGTCTCAGGGTTTCAATGGTGTTTGGGGTCATCTTCTCCCTTTGGCTGAAACTCTAGGGTTTCTTATCGCGGGAGTTTCCGACCACTGATCCTAACCAAACTTCAGAGTTAGGATCATAATGTAATTAGGGGCATTTTTGTCTCTTGGATCGACCATTTTAAGGCCGATATGTGGCAGATTTGAAGTTCATCTTCATTTGTGAGATTTGGGTTGCATCAACAGCTGTGCAGCGTATTTGCAGCTGCGAGCTGCAGTTACAGATCATTTACTTGGTGTTCTTTTGTTTACAATCACTTCAACAGCTTGCAACCATCTTCTCCAGCTTCGGTTGGCCTCTACAACTTCATTTTTTAATTTACAGCCACAGATTTCCCATCTACTTTTAGTTTTTATATTTGCAGCCAGTGGTTGCAATTTCCAGCAGATACACTATTTGCAGCTGTGGATTGTATTACAGCAGATTCAGTATTTGCAGCTATGGGTTGTCTTATCGCAGATTCAATATTTGCAGCAGATTCAGTATTTAAAGCTGGGTTGCAGATTCAGTTTTTATATTTGCAGCTGCTTTAGCTGCATCGGTGGGTTGTCTTACAGTAGATTCAGCTGGGTTGCAGATTCAGTTTTTGTCAGGGTTGCTACGACAACCAGATCTCTATTTGCAGACAAACGTTGCAGACTTCAGACTAGTACATTTTGCAACCCAGTCTTATTTTTCCTTTAATTCTACCTATTATTTTTTTGTAAATGGCCCTCCTTATGTGGCCGTATGGAAGTATCGTGGATGTTCTTTCCCATAGTGGAGCTGAAATCTACAATTTGTCTTGGATCTTCTGATGCTATTGTTTTCAGTGGTGCTTCAGAGGAACCTACACTTGGCTTAGCAGCTCTATAGGCCGAGCTTACTTATCTAGGTGGGCATCTTCATGTTTCTCAATCTGCTCCGCCTCCTGCGTCAGGTACCTCCTACTCTACAGCTATGCCCATCCCACCATTACCCTCATCTCCCTGGATCATTGATTCGGGAGATCTGATCATATGTCTGGTGAGTTCCCTCTATTCTCCTTTGTTTCTCCATTATCTACTCCTAGGCAGGTGTGTATAGTTGTTGCTCTGCTATCCCTACCAGTAGTCAGGGTAAGGTTCCCCTATCAGCTGATTTATCTCTTCCAAACGTCATGCATGTTTCAAATCTTAAAGCTAATCTCTTATTTGTCAGTAGTCTTACTAAGTCCTTAAATTGTTCCATAACCTTTTAAATTGTTCCATAACCTTTTTCCTACTCATTGCATTTTACAGGACCTGACTATGAGGAAAACTTTTGGCATGTGGTTCGAGCATGGTGACCTATACTATTTTGGCTCTGAAAGACCTCAGCCTACTTCTACTTTGTCTTCCTTTTCAACTACTTCGAGTAATAGGACTTTAGATCTTTGGCATGCTCGTCTAGGGCACGCTAACTTGCAGAGTTTGTGTCTTCTCTTTCCAAAATTTAAAAATATGTTTCTAATGGTTTTAAATTCCAGTGTGAAACCTGTCAGCTTTCAAAGTATAGTGGATCCTCTTTCATTTCACATCCAACTCATAGTGATTCATTGTTTGATCTTATACATAGTGATGTATGGAGACCTGCTCCTTTACCTTCGATCGAGGGGTATAAATATTATGTGCCTTTTATTGATGACCATTCTCGATGCATATGGGTATACTTATTGAAATGTAAAGATGAGGTACTCAACACTTATATCTTTGCCATAATTCATACTCAGTTTGGAAAGACCATTAAGGTTCTTCGCTCTGATAATGGTGGTGAGTACACGCCTTTAGCATTTCAATACCATTTTAACAAGGTTGAGACCTTACACCAATTTTCGAGCCCTTATACTCCTTAACAAAATAGTGTTGCAAAGCGTAAGAATAGACACCTCATGGAAGTGACTTGTTCACTTCTTTGTGGCATGCAAGTTCCTAAATCTTTCTGGTCCATGGCTTTGCTTATTGCTATATTTCTCATAAATCGTACACCCACGCACATTTTGAATGGTCAAACTCCTATGCATATCTTGAGGCTTAGAGTCCCCTTGTTTTCTGTTGAGCCTCAGATCTTTGGATGCACTTGTTTTGTTCATGATCTCCGCATCCAAAGGCAGAAGTGAGATCTAAGGCTCTTCGATTTTGTGGGATATTCTAGTGTGTCAAAAGGTTACAAGTGTTATGGTCCCAAGACTAGGATATTATTCACTACTATATATGTGTCTTTCTTTGAGGATATTCCATACTTCTCTCCTCAGTTGTCCACTCCTGAGGTACCTACTATGGTTCTTCTTATCTCTACTGAGCTCATACAGAGCATTCCTACTAAGTCGACTCCCTCTCCTACGAAGCCTACTCCTAATGATCGGTTGCCTATTCGTCTCACATATCAGCACCGCAGTATAACTATGCCTCATGCTTTTGCACCATTGACAGAGGTTCCCTTAGACTCAGCACCCTCAAGTATACTTGCACCCACTTCTTTGCACTCGCCTATTATTATTATTGTTCCCTCTAATATTGATGATCTTGATATTCCTATTGCTCATTGTAAGGGTAAGAGAAGTTGTGTCACTCCTTACCCTATTGCTCGGTATGTCTCTTATCAAAGCCTTTCTCACTCCTATCGTGTTGCTCTTGAAAGAACTCCTATTGTCTCTATTACTCGCTCTTTCAAAGAAGTTCTAAAGAATCCCTTATGGATTGCTGCTATAACCGAGGAAATGGCTACTCTTGAGAGGAATAGGACCTAGGAACTTGTTGATCCTCCACCAGACACGCATGTAGTTGGATGCAGATGGGTATTTGCTTTGAAATATCGTGATGATGGTACAATTGGCAGATATAATGCTCAGTTGGTTGCAAAGGGTTTATCCAGGTTCCTAGCTTAGACTATGCAGCTACATTTGATCCTGTTGCGAAGCTTACATTTGTTCGTGTTCTTATTACTCTTGTTGCACATCATCATTGGCCTCTCTATCAGCTAGATGTGAAGAATGCATTTCTTCAAGGGCACTTGGGAGAGATCTATATGTCACCCCCTCGTGGCTATCAACTTAGGAGGGAGTATTCGAGAAAAGTTTGTCGGCTTCTCAAATCCATTTGTGGATAGAAGCAATCTCCCAGGGCTTGGTTTTATTGATTCAGTACCGTTATTCTTACCATGGGCTTTACGAGTTGTCACTTTGATCGCACATGCTTCATTCACACTAGTTCTGTTGGGTTGAGGACTATCATGATTGTGTATGTTGATGATATCATCATCATCATAGGAGATGATGTTGCATTTATAGCACATGTAAAGGCTAGTCTACGCAAAGCCTTTGATGTGAAAGATTTGGGATTCCGATTCTTCTTGGGTACTGAGATTGTTAGATACTTAGATATGCTTGGGGTATATCTCTCTCCCAGAGAAGGTATTCACTAAAGTTATTGAGGGATACTGGCATGCTTGGATGAAGTCTGCTAAGTCTCCTATGGATCCTGAGCAATATCTATATGCGAATGTTGGGAAACTCCTACCTATTCCTTCAGAGTATCAATGTCTTGTTGGAAGGCTTTATCAACACCCGAACTGATTTGGCATTTGATGTTTCCTTGGTGGCTCAGTTCATGCATGCACCTAGGACTCCTCATATGGCTGTTGTTCATCGAATCCTCTGCTATATTAAGGCCTCTCCTGGTCGTGGCCTCTTCTATGGTGATGTCGGTCATCTTTATCTTAGTTGCTATACTGATGTTGATTATATTGGAGCTCCTACTAATCGTCTCTCTACTTCTAGATACTGTACTTTTCTGGTTGGTAATCTTGTGGTATGGAAAAGTAAGAAGCAGGAATTTGTATCCAAGTCTACTGTCGAATCTGAGTATCGTGCAATGTCCCATGGGACTCGTGAGCTTCTCTGGCCGCATTCTCTACTTACTGAGCTTGGTTTTCCTCCATCTCTTCCTATGCCACTCCATTGTGACCACCAAGCAACTATTGACATTGCCTAAAATCAAGTCTTTCTGACTTCTGTGATGAACTTCCAGGGGGTTTCAAAATGATAGGCAGCCACACAATCACATTGCCTCAATCCCCTTCAATCTAGATTTTGTTAACACTAATCGTTAGCAACAAATGTAAACCTGTCTCGAAAGCCAAAACCATAGTTGTCAGTTGCTTGAGCCATCTCAATTGAATCCGCAAAGGAGGGAAGCTCCTTACCTAAGCTATCGCAATAGATCACTCCCATACTAGCCATCTCTAGAATCCCTTTTCGATACCCATCAAAGTACAGTTTCACCAAAATATCACGATAGATCACTCTCAAATCTCTTCAAGAAATATCCCCAAGGCTGTATTTGGGATTGCTCTTTGAAGGTAAAGACCAGCTCTCTACTCTGGAGCAGAGCACTTTAGTATGGGACTCTGTTTGGTTGTAAGTGGTCTTACCTCTTTGGGAAAGTGAAAGAGCTAAATTTGGGTCTCTTTAAAAGAGCAATTTAAACCTGCTCTTTTAAGTGAGCTGCTCTTTCCCTTGAAAGAGCAATCCCAAACACAGCCCAAAAGATCATGGATCAAAATATCGTCCGATACCAATACGTCTCGGTTTTGGAACCGGACGAAACGGTATACTAGGTATTTCTCAGGGCCCCTTAAAAGCAGTCAATTTATCGTATGTATCATCCGTATCAGACGATAATTTGAAATTATCATCCAATAATTTCAAATTATCATCCAGTGGGGCCCCTAGCTTCAAGTGATGAAGGGAACCCCCTTTAAGCTCGGGTTTCTTTTTTTTCTTTATTTTTTCTCCTATTTTCTCCTCTATTCTCCTCTCCTCTTCCCTCTAAGCACCGGATCTACGATCTCCACCACTCGGAATCATACGAGAACGCCACCGACTTGCCGGACACCATACAAAAGGTATTTTCCCTATAATTTTATGTCTTTCGTCCATTTGCTTCTATTTTTTGGTGGAAAAATATAGATCTACCCATAAATATGGTAGATCTATATTTTTTAGCCCCAAATTTGTGGGTTTTGTGATAAAAAAAAATTGAAAAAAATATAAAACCATTAAATATATTTTCCCAAAATTTTAGGGTATTTTTTGGGATTTATAAAAAATAAATAAATAAATAAAATTTGTACCAAGACGATACATTCAATGTATCACCGATACATTGAATGTATTAGCCGATACGATACATTGAATGTATCGGCCAATACGCCGATACGTATCGTCCAAGAGGCTGGACAATACGTCTCAAAAATCCAAGATTTTGACCCATGCAAAAGATGCTAAGTAGACATGCTTTCTTTGACATTCTAGCACTGAAGATTCAATCACTGTAGTAGCTTCATTTGACATTCTAGCACTAAAGATTCAATTCTTATTTTCGTTCAACTTACCACAAAACTGTAAAAAGACCATTTTCCATAGGCATATGCTCGAATGCTTCGACTCGGCTTGTTCCAAGTTAGCCGTAAGTCCAATAAAGAGAGGCACTTATTCAAATTCAACATCACACTAAGTATTTAAAAAATAATAAACAAATACAGGCATCTTTAGAAGTTGAATAAAGAAGCGATAATGGAATATTGACCCGATGCCCCTTTTCTAAAGTTCATCTCTAGCAAGAATCTTACCCAAAAGAGCCGTTACCAAAGATCAGTAGCATTGAGCTCAAACACTTGAGCTCTTGGTGTTGAAATACGCATATTCTAGCTAGACCAACATTTCTTCTCCACATTGCACAACTTAAAAAGTGAGCTAATCAAGGACCGTAAAGATTGCAAAGTCCAAATTGGTAACAAATAAGCTAATTGAAGACCGTTGAGATTGCTAGACTCAAACAATTTTTTGAGCTAAGCAAAAAAATTGTTTAGCTCTCCCAACGATTCTAACAGTTCGTCAAAGTCGCCTCGCTGCATATGGGAGTCCATATTGCTGTATTTCCTGAGAAAGAAAGGTAACAACACTCATCATTGCCCATTGGTCAATAGCAAACAATACGACTTCGGAAAACGGCATTCGAGTTAGTTACTACCGCTCAAATTATCCTCCCAAAAGAGAATATAATGCCTTGACCACATGAAGCATCTAATGAAACCAATGGCATTATCGAGCGTGCTGGTCTAACCCCTTCCATAAAGAAAACAACCATGCTTCCATTTCCCAAGTCGTAGTGCATTATTCTGTTCATATGATATATATTGTCTCAAACCAAAGGTTAGGATGTGACTCCATACTAGGATTTGGGTTGTTTTGTTTAGTTTTTGCCTTTTTTCTTCTATCTCTTTCGGCCTTTGGCCTCTTGCATGTAGCTTCTCGCTGTAGCTCAGGCTGTTTTTCTCTTTTTTTACTTTTTTTCTAATATACTTGCTTTTACTGATAAAATCATTGATCCACCATCAACATTTCCATCTTAGGCCCAGATTCATAAAGACAATTAGTTAATGTGGAGTGTGTGGGTATTGGTGCTTCATATGGAATTGATTTTGCAAGTGGAATATATACTAATATTGAAGGGTGACAACATTACTTATAACCAACCCTCTCTCTCTCTTTCTCTAAACCTAATCACATTTCCTCATCACTTTTAAGGGACAGTTTCTAATTATACTGATACTATGAGATCCTCAGATAAATAAATATCATAGTGGGAAGTTAATCTATTATCAAGTCAGTTGGGTGCCCAAGGAGGTGTATTTAGGTTGACGTCACAATTCCGATGCAACCATCAAAGAGGGGGCTATGATGGTCACTTCAGCAAATTAAAGGTGTCATTCTGTTATCATGGATTCTCCAAGATATTTCAAGTTTATCCTAACGATGCTGAGAAGATTGGAAGTAATCCTTCATGAATAGGGGATTGGGCCAATAGCTCAATAGAAAGCTAACAAAAATGCAACCTTGAGGTCATCTAGAAAGAAAAGAAAAAAATAAAAAATTATATATATATATATATATATATATATATATATATATATATATATATATATATATATATATATATTTCCTTATGCATGAATTTTTTAGTCAAGTTAATATAGTTACCATTTCAAATATGCCATCTCAATGTCACGAGTAATATTATCTTGTGGAAAATAGATTAATCAGCAATAGAAGGGTTATCTCTAGACTCAACCAAGCTCTTATAGATTCATGGGCACAATCTTTTAGTGATCATAATAACAAAGTTTGATCACAACCTCGACTGTCCACATCATTAAGAGTATTTTTTTAATGATTGATGGATACATTATTGCAAGACAATAGATAACAAAGGGCTTGGGCCTGTAGCACAAGCCTCCGATGTGATGCTACATTGGTATGGATCAAGAATTGTACAACGTTGTTAATTACTGGTGGAATCAATTTATTGGCCAATACAAATGGACGAACGATACCGAGTTGGAATGATAAATATCGGATGATAAAAATCAAAGAAAAAATTAACATACAATTAATGGGTCATTGCAAAATGTAAAGGAAGTTAATAAAGAAAAGAAAAGAAAAGAAGAAAGAAAAAAGTAAAAAAATAACCAAAGATACAATTAGTCATGGAGATGTCAAAGCTCCGCACACACATTTCAAACTATTAAAGAAATGAAACTAAGTATCTCTGGTTCCATATAATAAAATTTGAAAAACTAACAGTTCATATAAACAAGGTGGATTTTCAAATTGCAAATTGAAAAAATATCCCTGCATAAATTTGTGTATATAGACAATGGTCTTACTTGTGCAGTCAGTGACTTTATTACTTCCTTTGCGGCTTTGCATTTTGCTGTCTCTTCTCCTGCAATTGTGATTGCCTCCTTCAGCTGTTTAGTTGTCCGTTCCAACTCAACTTCCTGAAGTTTGGCTTTCCGAGTGAGATTTTCTACCTACAAAAATAAGGTTTATCAGACAGTCTATAAAAGTCACCATCTTAACAGGAATCTCATGTGTTGTCAGATCACGTTAAGAAGCAATTCAGTTCTAATACCTAAGAATAAATCATAAGAACCTCCTGAAAGGAACTGATCAGTGCCCATACATAAAGTAAAAATGCTGAAAAGCTACTGAAGGCTTGATAGGAACATGAAAGCAAACTTAGGAAACAGATTTGAAATTTGCAACCGTCAAAAATAGAACACCGATCAGTGGATTCATACGAAGCACGTAAACAAGTCCTGCAGCAAACAAATTTAAAAAGAAAAAAAAAAAAAAAAAAAAAAAAAAGAAACTCAAAGGCTATCCTATAACAACAGGAAAAATCCATTTTACATAAAATAAATTATTTTTCATTTTTGAAATCACAGAGCTTCGATGAGTGTAATTCAGAGGTAAATAGTACTCATTAGTGAGAACACATGTTTAACTGTAGTTTCCCTACCACAAGTTATCTTTGATACATATTAGAAACAATCCAAAAGCCCAACCACAAGTAATCTTTGATACATAAAAGAAACAATCCAAAAGTACCACTTCCAACTCTTCAAAGGAGCATGATATGTTAATTAAAGTAATAAACTTGCATGTTAGAATAAGAAAAACAAGAGGAGAGTATCAAACAGCGTATACGACGTTCCAAGAATAAATGGTAGACAACAAGCATCATACCTGTGCTCTTAATTGAAGAACCTCTTGGCTTAGGCTATCATTTGTCCTTTTAGCATCATCAACAACGATTTTTGGTGTAGTAAGTCCTGAGAGAGTTGGTGTTGGTGTTGTAGAGCGAGGTGGACTGGTGCGTCTAGAAATGGGTGATGTTGCTCGAGAAACAATTCTTGATCCAGGTACGGATGCCGAGAAAAACTTTTTAGATGACCCAAATACTGGATTGAATGATTTGGATATGTTAAGGGCACCCCACTGAGAGCTTCCATTTGGGATAGGTGAAACACGACTGCTATTAAATTCTAATTTCTTGTTTCTCTTGGAAGATCTGTTGTCCACATTTTTGAAGGATTCCATTGAAGAAAATCTAGAAAGATGCACATTAGATCTAGAATCCAATTTCTCTTCCTTTTCAACCAGATCACTAAAACCTTGGTTCATACTTCCTCTTCTATTAACTGCGAACTGAGATGTTGCATCAATCTCAATGGCTTTCCTTAGCTTATTAAAACAGTTATCACAGACACGATAAGGTTTATTTGGATTTGGTGCCATTGAAGCCTTCAGAGATTTTTTACTGCTGCATGAATTACAAAAAGCAAGCCCACAATTATAGCAATTATGACGCTTTCTTTTGAAATTAAATGGCAGGCGACAACCAGAGCACATTGCTTGGTCAACACCTGACACCAACTTATGAAGACAGATAGCTGCAGTAAAGTTAGTACCACAAACAATACTCTTGACTCGTTTGTCTTTCAAAGCTTCAACTAATGCTGGGGAATTTCTATCATCAATATCCCCATGACCTAATCGGCCATTTGCCCCCTTGCCCCAAGTGTAAACTTCAGTATTTGAAGTTAGAACTGCAACATGATAAGCACCACAGGCTATCTCCTCCACAAAATTTTTCACTAGTTTTCCTTCAACACGGATGGGGAGCTTCCCATCAGCTTGAGGATTACCTAGCTGACCATAAACTGTACTACCCATTGTATAAACATGACCTGAGGTTGTGAGGGCAACTGTTAGGCTGTGCCCACAAGCAACTTGACTAAAGTTGGGCTCAACCAGAGCAGCCACACAAGTAGGCACTAGTTTTGTTTCCCTGTCACCATGCCCAAGTCGACCTTTATCTCCATCTCCCCACGTAAATAGCTTTCCAGAAGAGCAATTACTGGAACTTGAAGTTCCAACCATGACTTCTACCACTGCAGCAGTATGCCAAACACCACAAGCAGCTCGCACCGTGCGAAGTCCCTTGAGAGATTCCACTTCCCTAGGTATGGAGACACTTTTGCGATCTCCATGACCCAGAACACCAAAAGTTCCATCACCAAAAGTAAACAATTGCCCTGCAGAAGTTACTACAACTGTATGCCAAGGCCCGCAGGAAATGCATGACACATGTATACCCTCCAAAAGCCCATTAACTCTTTTTGGGACCCAGTGACTCACTTCATTTCCATGGCCAAGGAGCCCATAATTATATGTACCATCACCCCATGTGTATAGATCTCCAGACAGTGTTACAGCACATGTATGATACTCCCCACATGCAACAAGTTCAATGTTCATATTGCTAAGCGCGTCAATCAGCTTTGGGTGTGATACATCAGAATCTACTCCATGCCCAAGCCTGCCTCCCGATTCCTCTCCCCAAGAAAAGATCTCTCCTTGCTTGGTGACTAGAGCAGCATGCCTTCCCCCACAAGCTATATTCTGAACATCAAGTACAACTGCAGATTCCAAGGTTTTTGGTACAAGCGAATCCATTTTGCCACCAGAAGATTTTCCAACTTTATGAGTTCCAGCACCCAGAAATCCATCCCCAGTGCCTTCCCCCCAAATGAACACGTCTCCCAAAGCATCACCATCATCTTGACCAGAACCATGACTTGATGAACTTACTGCACTAGATAGGCTCACCCGAAAAGCATCCATTGGAATGCCCTTCACATGCCCATTTACGCTATCTGAGCCTCCTGATGACAAAGAATGCACTGAGCCACCAGCAGGATCTGAGGGGAAAAATCCCTTAGGAGGTACAGCATATAATATCACATCAGAAAATGCCTTATCCAGAACATTCTTAGGAGGACTTTCGTAAGGACTTTGGAGGCGAAGAGGATCTCCTCCATCCTGCAAAACATAATATACCTCATACTTAAGATGTTTAATAGCAAGAAAACAGAAAAAATAATAAATGGACAAGAACTACGCCACACCTTTTGAATGCTATCACTACTACCAAACGGAGAACTCAAAGGAGAACTTCTACGGGTGTACGTTCTAGGACTATTAGTTTCAGATGAAAGTCCGTCGCTCCTTGAATCTGTTCTCCATTTCCGGTGATGACCACGTGAAATCAATGCTTTTAGGCCAACAAACCAAACTTCAGCTTCATCTTTATCCTTGCAAATCTGGTACAGGTGACAGTGACATAACCAGATTATAAAAGATCTTCAACCTTCAGAAAATCTAAAAACAGATCTGAAGCGGCACAGATAAAGGTGGATCTGAAGAAATGTGCCTCAAAAGTCAGATGGAAAAGAAATTTAATGAATAAATAGAAAATAACCGATCATCATTATAGAACACTTACCAGATCCAGTGATCTATCATTGTATATAAGAGAAAATGACTGGTATTCCTTCTCAGGCCGTGGATACCTCTGAAAAATTGCCTGCAATAAGAGATATACATATGATGAGTCTATCTGTCATCCTGGAAAACGGAAGCTGGCAAATAAAACAATTTAGTGGACAGTATGACAGAAATAGTTAACAGCAATGTACGTATTTTAAAAAACAGAAAACCATGTATCTGAAGAATAAAAAGATAAACATGAAGAACTAAAACATGTTGATGGCATAGAAGCTACAATGACAACTGAATTACAATTCTCATATGCAAGCAACTACATTACTAATCTCAGGAAAGCGCTTAAAACTGCATTCAACTTCACCTTTTGGAAAAAGCACCTACTTAATAACCTATGCAAGAAAATCTACTCAGAAATTATTTTTGTAAATAGTGACTAAGAGCACATAAGTTTTCCAATAACTATGTTGTATGAATGGCAAAAGAAAACAAGTAAAAACAACTATTGCAGACCAAAATGAAGCTGGGTATAAGGCAGTAAGGGCAAAATATTTCACCATATGCTGAACCATATACAAATGCAGAAAAAAGTGAACCCAACAATTCCTTGCACCAAATTTCGATCAAGCAAAGGAATATTATTTGTGGTTTTTATGCAGATGACATATAAGTGGAACATATATGCAGGATAAATGTGACCATTTTAAAGATAGAGATTTACTGTACATCATAATTTTGTATAAGGAAAGCTCCTATTCCATAGGATACTTCAGGTATCTGAATACCATTTCAAAGCTCTACCAGATATTTATTTAAATATAACACTTGATTAACTCAAAAGGTGTGCTTTTTTTTTGGAAGCAAAATTATAACAAAGGGCTAAATAGTCCTGAGGCCAACAGGAAATTGGACAGGACTAAAATAGCAAGAAGAAAACAAAACAGAATATGAAAAAAGAAACAGAAAATCAGATATTGAAAGCAGGGAAGCCAAATGTTGTAGTACCAAGTCCAGCACCCCAGTTTGCAAGGGAGTCTGCACACTCTGCATGAGAGTTAGCATGCAGAGCATGGAAGCAATAGAAAGAACCGGAAGCATAAATCTCCCCAGTCAGCTCGGAAGTGTCTGCCAATGGCCAGGGAAATTATTTCTTCCAGTAGCCCAACAAATTAACATTGGAAGAATTTCCCGGTGAATTAAAATGAAAAATCAAAGACTTTACGACTTCTAACAGAGCATTTAATCCTTCTAAAGGTGTGTGCACTGTCCTGTGGGTTTGTGATGAGTACATACAGGCCCCAGCTGTGCTTGGGCCTAAAACACAAGGGAAGATTGACAATATTGCAACCTCAAGGTCGCAGGTTCAAGCCCAGCTTACCCATCAAAAAAATATTTTCTTCTGAAAAGAGACCTCATCAATCAAAAGGTTTCATTTGTTTATTATAGCGAAATTTATGATGAAGGATCCAATTAAAATTAGTTCGTTTACACCGACTAAAATAATTACCCACATGCATATTTCCAGTGTGATGTGCCAATGCATATTTGCATCCAGTTTTTATAGATTGGTATATCAACATAATCACAATGTGCCATATCGGACCTACTACAGTTTTCTTAATAATCTGCAACTAGAACAGAGAAAAGCTGAGGAATGAATGCAACAAACAACGCGAGAAACTGAAGGGGGGGAAACAACTCAATTTTCCAGAATCCAAAAACTCGAATTGGCTAGGTACACAATCCAGTCAGCAGGTGATTGAGTGCAATTTGGCTGGGGTTTTGAAAACTACGGTCACGTGGCTGACGGAGTTGAAAATTGGATTGGGTTTAGAGCTTTAGAAGACAATTTTGACACTTTTCAAATTAATATAAACTGATATAATATGATTTAGACTACAATTTTCAAAAAGGCAAGAGTACTATGGTTTTTTTTTGTCCTTTTTTTTTTTGAAAAATAAAAAAAGATCAAGTCAAAAGAAAGAAAGAAAACACATCAGCTCCTCCACCAAGTAAACCCATCTGCTAACACATCTTTGGCCAGATTGTTTGCCTTTGAAAATTTACTTCCCAATTGATGTGGAGCCCTTATCTCCACCAATTGGTCCTTCAAATCGATCTCTCCAAATTTAGAAGCATGCTTTCCATGGATGTGGATGCCTCATGACAAAGCCATCAAATATTACTGTTGGAATCACCATCAATCCATACACTTCCCGGGTTTATGTTTTCTAACAGAGAGACGCCGGGCAGCATAGCTTCTACCTCCACATCCATCATGTGTTCCTAACCAACACAAAATGAATGGTAAAGGACCTCCTCGGCTCATTCATTGATGAAGACACCCCAACCTGAAACAGGGTTACATCTACTGCTTCCATCAAATTAAGCTCCACCAAATCCATAGATGGGTTAGCCAAGTAACTAGAGGTCTGGACACCATTGGAGCATGCATGTCTCCAACCGACAAACATAGTTTGAAAGGATATCCACTGAAGGATAGCTAAAACAATAGACCTATTGCATCGAGTGCCATAAGATATACTTAGATTTTATAACAAATAGAAGAAAATTATATATATATATATATATATATATATATATATATATATATATATAACAACAACCAAGACAAGAATCAAGTGTAGTAGATAACCAGCTTGGATTTATGCTGGAAAGATCAACACTAAAGCCCTTTGTCTCATTGAAGCAACTTTTGGAAAAGTTTAGTGAGGGAGAGAAGAAAAAACTTATGTATGGTTATAACTTAGATTTGGAAAAGACTTGTGAGAGGATGCTGAGACAGATAATCTAGTGACGTTAAGAAGAAATTACATCCCAAACTTATATATTGAGAATATCCAAGACATATGAAAGGGCAGTAACTAGTGTAAAAACATGTGAGAGATGAATGAGTTCCCTGTCGGAGATGGGCTGATCAAGGAGGTTTAATTCCCAGAATTGGTAAGAACTGTGTCGTATGTGGGATCATTAAAAGCTTGAAATTAAATTGTTGTATGTTTGGATGTAAAAGTGGGAGGGAGATTCCAAAAAGGGCTTGGCACACTAAGTAGAAGATTCATGCTACTAGGCAAGGAACTACCTTGAATCCTTACCAATAGACAAACAAGAAGAGAATCCCTGGTGCATGCTATTTGCAGATGAGGTGGTATCAATCACCCACATAAGGAAACAAGTAAACAGTAAGCTGAAAGTATGGAGAAGGGCCCTTTTGTCACGAGGCTTGAAATTAGTAGAACAAAAACTAAATATATGGAGTGAAACTTAAGTGAGAATGATAGCCTGGAGGAGGATTTTGTTACAATAGAAAACCATATAGTGCCACATTGTCATAGATTTTGACATTTAGGCCGTTCTTTACAATTAGATGGTGGATTTGACGAGGGCATCTCAAAGAGAATTAATGCAGGTTGGATGAAATGGAGAGAAGCAAACAGAGAATTGTGCGATCCAAGAGTTCCACTTCGATTGAAGAGACACTTTTATAAGACAACAATAGGGAATGTTGGGATACAAAAAAGTGACAAGAAGATAGAGAGGATGGAGCTGAGATGTGTATGTTAAGATGGGTGAATGGAGTAAGAAGAAAGGATGAAATAACTACAAAAAAAGAAAGACTTTGGAACGAGAACATAAAGTAAGAAATTGGGGATGGCATAATTTTATTTGAGATGGTTTAGGTATGTCCATTGAAGGTCAGAAACAAACCTTGTATGAAAGATTGAGACATTACAAGCACAAAAGAGGAGAGGAGGAGCATTGATGACCTGAAGAGACGTAGTGAGAAGTAACAGGAAGATTGCGGTCTTATAAAGAGCTAAGCACTGAACAAAAATGGGTGGAGAAATAGGACTCACAAAGTTGACTCCCAATAGATGGGATTGACAACGATCATTTCTATGAAATACTACGTGTCAAAGACAATCATTCCATCATCTGTAAAATTATCTGTTAGAATTTAGATCAAAGATTCCATCAATAATGGCATAATGACATACACATTGGAAGTTATAATCTATGTAGTTTCAATAAATTTTAAAAAAAAAAGAACTTCATGCGAATTAGAGTAACTCAATTTAGTGTTCGCATGCATTAAAATTTCCCGATTTAGATTATAGCAGGAGGAGAGAATGAGTACTCCCGCGGGTTCTTGCCTGGTACTCCGGGCGGGTGATTGGATATGTGCTCAGTGCCGAAACGTCAATTTTCGACATTGAGCGATTTGTTACCGATACGGGTGTGACTCTCCGAGAGGATTGGGGTTAGTTGTTAAGGCGGGGGAAGATTGGGTCCCCAAGGCGGGTATGATGAAGCAATCAGTTCTAATGAAATCGCAGTTGTGTGATGTGCAGCAGGGGCGGTCCATTGTCGGTAGGACGCATGGCAAGGTGATGGCCATGGCTAATGACCGGAGTTGTGGCCAGTCCGGGCAGATATTGCAAGGCCGGTCGGGCATGACCGGGTGGTTTTTGCCAGGGAGAACGGCAATGTGGTGCCGAGTCATGGCCGATTAATCTTTAAGTCTGCACAGTTTTGGTCTCTCGCAGTTAATCTACGTTCTTACTGGGTGATTCTTTCGGGTACAAAGGATACTGTGTCTTTATTACATGTACATCAATGGATTAATCACAGATGGCAAGTTCCTATGAGACCTACGGTCTCCGCTATCTCTGGGACTAAGTTCCTCCTGCGGTTTGGCTCGGAGAAGGAGGCTAGCGCTATTTGTCGGGTCAAGCATTTGTACATTCAAAATTGTCCGGTGTGCCGGCCATGGGAACAAACGGCGGGGGATCTTCAGATAGAGCGAGAGAGTTATGGACTGTGGATCTGCATTTTTGGGTTACCGGTGCATGCGTGGACTCCAGAGGTCTTTCGAGGGATCGGCGATCAGTGCGGTGGTTTCGTTCGGGTTGATCGACGTACGGCCGACCTCTGGGATACCAGCCATGTCAGGATCTTGGTTCGGGGTGACTCGCTGGACTGCATTCCTAGGGTCTGTGAGGTCCTAATTGGCAGCCAGGTGGTGCAGCTCTTCTTTGAGATCGCGCGACTCGAGTGGGTCTTCCTGCAGCATCATCCGGTTGAAGGATCCTTGGGGGCCAGGGATATCGGCGTCGGCAGCCTCGATAGATCTATAGTAGAAGTTCAATCGTTCCTCTATCCATCTGTCCAGCGTGGGTGGCCGGCGCGAGGCTCGGAGAGGAGCTCGGCCCCGTTCCCGTCGGTGTGTGGACTCGGGCCATCTAGGGGCTCGCCCTCATCGGGGACAGACGGTGCGATCCTCGGATTCCCAGGGTTGACTCATGGTTTGCAGGCGGAAACTGAGGAGATTCCGGTGGAAGAGGTGGTTTCAATCAACGGGGACTCCACTGCTGCCGGTGGGGGCGATTCGGTGGTTAGCACACCGTTGGCGTCTCCTACGACTGAGATTTCTTCGTACGGTGAGGCCGAATCCGTACACCTGCAAGGATGAGGGGTTGGTGAGGGAAGGAAAATGATGGGGCCAAAGGACGGGGATTGGCGGCTTACCTGGGATCCGATGGTGACCGAGGCTGCTTCTTTCCCTTTTTGTGATAAGGACTCTGGCGGGGGAAAGGGGTTAGGGTTTATACTCGAACACGAAAGGGGTGGAGAGTGTCTCGGGGTGTGGGTCATATTGGGTGGGTGACACATGGTTTGGCTGAAGGTTCTCGAAGCTCTCTGGGGTCAAAGAGTGATGGATATATACGATTAGCTGGGCGGGACCATGTGTCTCTTGTCGACACGTGGAGGGATTTCAGGAGGGGGGTTGGTCTTGGGGGACAGATGGCGACGGGTCTCATATGGGCCCGTGCTTCGTAGGACCGGGGGACCATTGCTATTCTGTCCGGTCGGGACCCCATGGCTACAATTATTTCTGTTTCGGTCGGGTCTGACCCAATAGCCCAGGGACGCTTGATGAGGGGCCTTTTCGTCAACCACGTTACGGCGTGCGAGGCACGTGAAAGGTTTAAGTGGTTTGGGTTTGTTAGGGCGTCTCCTATCTTACCCGACCAAGGTGCTTCTTCTCTGACGACGCAGGCAAGTTGCAACATTGACGGCCTGAGGGATTTGCCGGCGGTGACTGCGGGTTTGAGGACTGGCTCTGATGTGGAGCCTCTCGACTGCCGGATGATGGGAATACCGGGGTATTTTGGGGAGGAGTTGGGGAATCCAATGGACGGGGAAGGCCAATACTTGGCTTTGGATGGTGCAGATGGGGTTGGGTCTGGTCAGGGGCTTGAGCTGACGGAGGATATCGACCGTCTAATTGCCCTGGGTCGAAACCTTGGGATGTCGTTAAGAGGGCCTGAGGAGGAGCTGCAGAAGGTGTTCCGGACTACTCGGCTCGGCCCGGTCAGGGGAATAAGTGAAAGCGGCGAGGCGGAGTGCGGGAACTTGCGTAGTTGGAATGGGGAATGTTGGATGGGATAGGGCCGAGGGGAGTGTAGCTGCACTCCGATTGCGGGCGGGCTTCAACTAGGTTGGTTATGAAGATGTTATCGTGGAATGTGAGAAGAATTTGTGATAAGAATAAACGAGCTAGAGTGAAACATGTAATTGCGAGTTTTAAACCGACCATTGTTACCTTACAAGAGACCAAATGGGGCAGCAACAATAGGAGGAAAGTCGTGTCGGTCCTTGGCGGTGGCAAGTGGGATTGGATTGGTGTTGACTCAGTTGGCGCATCGGGTGGAATTTTGGTCACCTGGTCATCGGTACTTTTCTACAAGGTTGATGTGGAATTGAGCCTTTATTCAACGGTTGTGGTGCTGCGTCATAAGGTGGCGGGTACTCAGTGGATGTTTGCGGGGATTTAGTATGAGCTGGCTGCATTGGCTGCTAGGTGGGACCTGCCCTTTTGCCTGGCAGGGGACTTTAATGCAATTCGATGAGGCTTCGAAAAACATGGCGGCCCGCCGGACTTGGGGGTTATGCGGGATTTCAGCTCCCTCATTTCGAATTGGGGGTTAATGGACATCTCGTTAACTGGCACGCGGTTCACCTGGTCTATCCTCCAGGATAATCCGTCGTTTAGTAGGATTGATCATTTCTTGTGCACGACGGAGTGGCTGGACATGTTTCCCGAGGCACGACTCGAAGCTTTCGCTTGTGCCATCTCGGACCACCGACCTTTAGCGTTGATTACTGAATCCAAAGGAAAAGGGCCCACTCCATTCCTGTTTGAGAACATGTGGCTGCTGGACAGGTCTCTCCAGGAGAAGGTGTAGGGATGGTGGAGTGAACCGATCAAGCCTAGGAATGTTGCGTTTCGGTTTCTGTCCAAACTACGGCATTTAAAGGATCGCATTAAAACCTGGAACCAAGACGAGTATGGTCGGGTTAATGTCAATAACGTGAGGCTGCTTGTGAAACTGAAGGAGTTGTACCGCGTTGAAGAGGACCGTCTTCTTACGGTTGAGGGGAGGGAGGAGAGGTACCGGTATAAGACGGAATTCAACAATACGTGCAAAGCCGAGGAACTCTTTTGGATGCAGAAAGCAAAGGTTCGATGGTTCAAGGAAGGGGACACTAACTCTAAATATTTTCACACTGTTGCAAGTGCAAAAAATAGCACGAAATATATTGGTAGCATTGTCGTTGATGGGACGTTGCGCACAGGCGATGACCAGGTCCATGAGAGTGTGGTGGAGTTTTATAAGCGATTGTATACGGAGGAGGGGGGGATGAGACCCCAGCTGGATGGGTTGCACTTTAAGTCCATATCGGAGGAGGTGAGTAGGGGGCTTGAGGGATGTTTTACTGAGGAGGAGGTGTGGAGGGCGATAAAGAGTGGGGGTAGGAACAAGGCACCGGGTCCGGATGGGTTTACCATGGAGTTCTATCGTGCGTGTTGGTCGACTATCAAGGCTGATTTGATGGACGTCATGTGTGAGTTTCATCAGTCCGGGTTTATTGGAAGGGCTTTAAACTCCACTTTCATTACCCTCATCCCCAAAGCGTGTGGGGCTGCGAATATTGCGGATTATTGCCCGATCAGTCTCACCAACTGCCTGTACAGGATCATTTCGAAGATGCTCGCTAATAGGCTCAAGCAAATGATGAGTACTATTATTTATGGGAATCATGGGGCTTTTGTTCATGGCCGGCAGTTAACGGATCTTGTTGTGGTGGCCCAAGAGACCATTCATTCGGCTCATATCCAGCAGCTCCCGGCTGCGATTTGGAAGGTAGATATGGAAAAAGTATATGATCGGGTCAACTGGGAGAATATCAATTATATGCTACGTCGTTTGGGGTTCAATGTGACTTGGAGGAAGTGGATGCAGGGCTGCTATTCCTCTCCGTGGTTCTCGGTGATGATAAATGGTACTCCTGTTGGGTATTTCAAGCGCTCTAGGGGTATCAGGCAGGGGGACCCTCTATCCCCGTTCCTTTTTATTCTGGTTGGGGAGGCGCTAACGGGATGATGTCACGTGCCAGGGAGCTGCAGATGATATCTGGTGTACAGGTGGGGGCTGAGGGAATGTCCATTTCGCATCTGCAATTTGCTGACGACACGATATTATTTGGGAAGGCTGATGTTTCTAAGTTCAGCACGCTTGCTAGGGTTCTATCGGTGTATGAGGCTGTGTTGGGGCAATGGATTAATTTTCACAAGTTTTTTGTCATGGGGATTGGCGCTGAGGATTCTATGGTTCAGGAATTGGCACATACGGTCAACTGTGCTAGCGAGAAGCTACCTATCAAGTACCTCGAGTTACCCCTCGGGCTAAGGAAGCTCACGTCCCGTGACTGGCTTCCGGTGGTGCAAAGGTTTGAGCAACTGCTTTCCTCTTGAAAAGGGAAGTTGCTAAGCAGTGGCGGCAGGTTGATTCTTCTCAAAGCACTGTTATCTTCGATGCCTATATTTTTCATGTCTATGTTTAGATGCCCTATGGAGGTTGTCAACCAGTTAGAACAAATCCAACAGTCGTTTCTCTTGGAGGGATCGGGTTTGAAAAAAGATATCATTTGGTTAATTAGGACTGTTGTCAGCTGTCGGTTCCTTGTGGTGGGTTGGGCATCCATAGTCTTAAATCGACTAACTTGGCTTTGCTTGATAAGTGGCATTGGAGAGTGGGGAAGGCTGAGGAGAGGAGCAGCTTATGGTGGTTGGTTTTGGCCGAGAGGTATGGCACTTCTACAGGTGGGTGGAGAATATGCCCCACGGTTCAGCGAGGTTCCTCTGTGCGGTGGAAAGGAATTTGTAGTATATGGGGGAGGTTTGCTAAGGACCTGCGGTATCGGTGGGGATGTGGAACTCGCATCAAGTTCTGGAAGGATGTATGGGTGGATGGGGCTGCTCTTAAGGATGATTTCCCGGCAATTTTCGTCGTTGCTTCGAACTAGGGGGGTATGATTGACGATTTCGTGACTCACACGTAGGGAGGAGCTGTTTGGGAGGTTGGCACAAGAAGGGCATTGAGGGATAGTGAGGTTGGGTGTTTCGCGGCTCTGATGTTGCGACTATATGACCTGCAGCGGAATCCTCAGGGCCAGGATCTGCAAATTCAGGATCCTAGCAGGGACGGTAAATTCTCTGTCAAGTCCTTTTATGGGTTGTTGTCGCGACGGCCACTCACTACTTTCGATGGAAAATGGTTGTGGAGGTTGCCTATTCCGTTGAAGATTCGATTTTTTGGATGGACGATTTGCAAGGAAAGGATTCTCACCAGGGACGTGCTGATTCGGAGGGGCCTCGATGTACAGAATGATTGCGTGATGTGTGCCAATGGTGAGGAATCCGCTCCCCATTTATTCCTGCACTGTAGTTTCGCAGCCGAGGTTTGGACGGCCATGTATAAGGCGTTTAAGGTTAGATGGGTCGTGCCGGAGACACCCTATCAGCAGGTGTTGAGTTGGGCCGGTGCGAGGATTGACAGGGAGAGTGGGGGATACTGGACCGCATCCTTGTTTGCTGTTTTCTGGTGTTTATGGTGCGAAAGGAATGCCAGAATTTTCGAGAATAGAAGCAAACCGGTGGGGATGGTCCTCAAGGCGGTCATGGATTTAATGAGATTTTGGGTGTCAAGAGGGGGGTGGCGAGAGGTGCACTGATTTTTTGTGGGATCTGGGTTGAGTGCGACACACATTGGCTGTGTTTCGCTGTGGTGTGTCGATGTTGTTGTTTTTGTTGTTTTTTCCTTTCTTTTTCCGGTTTGATTTCTGTATACTAGGATTGTATTGTCGCTCAGCGTCTTGCTGTGTTTAATATAATCTCTAGTACCGATCAAAAAAAAAAAAAAAGATCAAATAAATTAAATAAAATAAGAAATTTCATTGGATTGATTCATAAAGTGTAGACCAAAATCCATAGTCACATAAAGTCATGACCTTTTCTAATTTTCCATTATCTAAAAAAACCCTAGAGCTATACAAATATGGTGTAAGTGCATATTGTATGTTCTCATGATATGTTTCTTTCGAGTTCCAGCTTCTACTATAAAAAAAAAATCCTATAGTTGAACACATATTTATATATTTATATACTTATGAAGTTGGTATACAGTAAAGGACTCCTTCGCAAGAGAGATTGAGAATATATAACTTTTTTGGACACGTGGCACTATTTTTTAGAAAGTGTGCCATGTGATGCAAAGACCATGATCTAAAGATCTGTGGTGTTGAAGATTGCATAAAAAAACATCTCTATAATTTGATTCAATCAAACACCTTGAAAATGAATGGCCAAAACTGATTTTAGAGATTCATGTTGTTGGAGTACATGTAATAACTTAGTGTGGGTGTTACTAGTTATGCTAGATGTTTACCCATTACCCCGAAACTTTCCACCATAAAAATACTGTATTGATGTTGGCTACAAAACAACAAAGTGCCATTGATATATTTTAATTGCATCACTGAGGGAACATTTTTTGTGACTTTAATACCTTCAATTATCCCAAGGTATTTTTTTTATATAGGTAAGATGGGGTTGAACCTGTGACCTATCCAAGGTAATTGGGAAAATTAGTAAACTTGCTTACTAATTCCACCGACATGTTGTAAAGGAATGTGTTAATAGGCCCGACTTTCCCTAGACTTTGAAAGCTCTAAAGCTAATCTTTGGTTGATTCATTCACCGAGATCGAAAACCATGCCAACGAATGGTATGCGCTTATCTATTTTCTCCATTGAATTCTGAAATTCATATGTACCAACACATGGTCCAAAAAGTGACAACCCACCATGTCGTAAGCTTTTTCAATAAAAAATGTACATAATATGTTGGATCTTTTGTATTGGGACCTCCAATAGAAGATGTGCTACTACTGCCACATCAAGAATTTGTCAGCCTCATTGTTGTACTCCCCTAACAAATGGAAATAATCTGGCCCATACGTTGCAGTTTAGACAATACTTTATTCTTCCAGCCACGCTAATTGGCCAACAAGATCTTTATGTCTCTCAATCCGTCTTTTGGGATCAAGGATATGAAAATGGAGTTTGTGACCTTATGAATGTGTGTGTGTCCGCACATGGATTCAAGTAAAACCTCCAAGAACTTGTTTGGAGCAATTCCCATTGTTAAAAAAAACAAATGTGAAGCCATCTGGTCCTAGAGCCCGATCTCCGTTAGAATAAAAAATAGTCTCTGTAACTTCCTCTTCTTCAAAACTTCTTATACCACACGAAAATTTTATTGATTGTTGAAAATTCCAATACATCGATTGTATGCCCTTTAAAACCTTAAAAACTCCATCGATTGTCTTCACTTGATCCCTGAGTGTATAATATAGATGTAGATATATGAGAATTTCATTAGTTTATATTGCTTATTTTTCTTCTATTTATTTTTTAAAATTACTTAGAATTTTTTTTCATTTTTTAACCTAAAAAACCATCAAACCTTTCTGGATTATCTTTAATTTTTCCATGAATTTTTCACGGAGGATATGGTAAACGAATGTATTAGTCCATTTTTTGTTGCTTTTTCTTTTTTCTTTTTTCTTTTTTCATTCTTTGCTTACAGGCATTATCTTGATTTTATTTTATTTTTTGCCTTCTATTCTAATCTTAAAAATTATCAACATCCATGAATTATCTGCAGAATGCTGGATGTTTCATAGAAATTAGTGTGTAATTTTGTTTTTCTTTTCCATAACATTTTCCTTTTATCCCTATTTTTCACCATTTTTCTATTCTCCCCCAAAAATAAAATTCACTCACTACAAATCAGCCAAACCAAACCTGACTCACAAAGATTAGTTGATATCAGAGCTGGCCAAGTACTGACCAAAACCAAGCCTATAATCCTCAAAGGATTACTTAAACCACCAATTTTATTATCAATTATACAAGTTGAAGGGCATAGCAAAGTACAAAGGGGGATATTCTATGCCTCAATCACTGACAAATTATTAAGGAGTTTAGTAGTATAAAATTACTGAGACATGCTATATGTTTATGCAGAGAGAGAGAGAGAGAGAGCGCAAATAGGCAACAAAGTATTATCTCGGGTCGATATGCAAGACATAAGAAATAAGAATAAATGGGAACTTACAGTACGCTGTCCAGGTATTATTCTGGACACATGGCTTAGCTTAAGGTGTTTTTCCTCTTTGCCTGAATACCATATTAACACAGATTCATCCTGGAAGGGAATGAAAAATTAGTTACTAAGTAAAATTTGCAGTTGAAACTGAAACACAGCATAGCAGTTATTAGCCCACAAGAACTTACAGAGGAGACAACTATAGCATGGCTGAAGGCTATTATCAAGAACAACTTTACATGTAAAACATTGGTCTAGAATATCAATATAGCAATACATTGAATCACTGAGGCATATATATTATCCACCTAGGAACTTAACTAGGCACCAAGTAAAGCAAAAGTACAATTGTATTTCTCATACAAGAAGCATCTCATGTGACATCATGGATACCGAAGTGTTGTGGTTGTTGTTTGTACACGCTTATTGATGCAGGTCACAAACTACCCTTAATATGATGATCTGGTTTTGTCCCTAAATCAAGAAATCTCCAAAAAGACTGGGAGGTCTTCTATGTGGTTTGATTAAGGTTTTAGCCACCAAATACTTCTATTTCTCTACAAGTGTCTTATCAGAAGAACTCCAAAGGATGACCTCAGCCAACTAGTACTAAATATACTCTTCAATATTATTAATCTTCAAAATTTCATAACTACAACCCTTTAAATAGGCTTTACAATGCTCGATTTCATAACTTCAAGCATTTAAATAGACATTACAATGCTTAAAATGGAAATCCTAATCTAATCCAACTTCATACCTTAAATCATAGTCACCATCATGGATCAAAATATCGTCCGATACCGATACGTATCGGACGATACGTATCGGTATCGGACGTGAACGATACGGTACATTAAATGTACCGTATCGCTCATTTGTATTGCAAATACCGGACGATGCATTCAATGTATTGTCCGGTACACTACTGTTCCGGTACGTATCGTCCGGTACGTACCAGTTTTTTGACCGGACGATACGTACCGGTTTTCCGGCATTTTAACCCATGGTCACCATATTCTCCGAATTTTTTGAAAAATTAGTGAATCATCACGAATTTGAGGTTCTACGAATTAATCCCGAATTATTTGTGAACTTTTCAAAAATTTGCAAATAATTCACGATTTTCTCAATAACTCGTCATATATTTATATATTTTTAAAATACACTTTTTAATTTTATGTATTCTTTATTTTTATATTTTCTCTCTAATTTTCCGCGCACTTGCCGAATTTTTCCAGATTTTTCCAAATTTTAACCTTGCCGGAATTATTGAGGAACCCCGACTTGGTGACTATGATTTAAATAAACTCTTTTTAAGAATAGAAATTAACATTAGCACGTCCTACTAACGTGTACTGTCCTAATATAATACCAAAGCAAAGGAAACTACTATGCCCTACCATGGATCAAAATATCGTCCGATACCGATACGTATCGGACGATACGTATCGGTATCGGACGTGAACGATACGGTACATTAAATGTACCGTATCGCTCATTTGTATTGCAAATACCGGACGATACATTCAATGTATCGTCCAGTACACTACTGTTCCGGTACGTATCGTCCGGTACGTACCGGTTTTTTGACCGGACGATACGTACCAGTTTTCCGGCATTTTAACCCATGTGCCCTACGTCTTGGTGTGTGTAACTCGCACTCAGCTGTATTTCTCTTTTTTTTCCCATAAATATCCCCAGCGTCATTTCTTTCTTCTTGGAAACCTAAGCGAAATCGTACGCCTAAGATACTGGACTGCATCAATGCATCATTCACCTTCAAAAAAACTTGATCTCAAACTTTTGTGATAGTGAGATCCCGAACTCTCTTTAAGAAAGATTTCTCTTACCCATCCATATTTCGATGGTTCCTATCTAAATCCCCATACAGATATTAGTTAGGGACATTCGTCTATTGGTCCTCCCTTTTTTCTAATTGATTTGTTATGATGATGTCTTGAATGATCCCCTTGTTGTTGCAAAATTTGCATAGGGAGTCAATCTCGTCATTGTCGTACATGTCATATATGGGATCGCCATTTATAGCACTCCATGTATCGCCTACTCCACTTTCGGTACTCAACCTCATATTAATCGTGTTTGCTTCCGTTGTTGATCAGAGACTCCAACTCTTTGCTTAAGGTGCAGGAACTTGCTTTGATACCAGGCCACAAGCAATGCCAATTTCAATACAATGATCTCATTTTGGCCTTAAACCAGGAAATCTTCAAAAAGACTGCGAGAATGTCTTATGGTGAGGTTTGATAAAAGATTAACCACAAAATACCTCAACAGGAAAAACTTGCATACCAAATCATATGCAAGTTTTTCCTTCTCTCTCTGAAGTTCTCCATAAGTTGCCTCAATAGAAAAATAGCTTCAATTATTGATCTTACCAACATAGATCCAAACTGGTTCTATGAAACACATGGTTCTTGTCTTAGTCGCTCTTCTACTATTCTCTTCTTGTGTTTTGTAGTCTAGCTCATGAGCTCACTCTCTTGATAGTTGGCACAAGTTTATTTGTCACATTTATTCTTATAACAATGGACCACAATGCTCTTCCTCCCTCAGGAATTTTTGTTGTTTTCAGTATCTTATTGAACAATTTAGTCAACCAATTCTGTTCATTCTCTCCAATCACACTAAACTTCTATATGTATTCCATTTGGTCCTAAGGATTTTTTTTGGTCATCTTTGCTAAGGCTACATTTACATCAGCTTCCAATATTTTGTTGATCATCCATTGATTTGGTTCCTCTTCTTTATCTACTTCCTTAGCAAATTCCTCTTATTAAAGTTAAAATTGATTATGTTGATAGTTATAATTGTAAGTTATTAATTTCATGACTACGGGTTCGCACGCACAACTCAGTCACGAAGATTAGCGTGGGTTGGTTGGCTGTGCAACCCACTTAGTTATGTGTTCAATAGCTTAACCCTCTTGCGGTTTCTTTTTTAGATAATTAAGCTGGAGACATCGCTACTGAGGATGTAGATGCGTCTTTTGATGATCACTTGGATGAAGGAGATGTACCTCTGGAGGACAATGTAGATTCGGAGGATTTCTCTGAGTATCGAGTACTCTTCGTTGAGATTTGAGATCAGGCATTTCTATTTCTATTTATAGTTTTAGTTGGAGTTGTTTTTATATAGTCTATTTATGCTGGATATACTATCGATTAATGTGGGGAGCCGTTTCACTCCATGTTAATCATTGTAGTTACTTTAGTTCAGATGTATGGATAATATTTGCTTTGTTTCATATTATGAGTCGTTATATCGATGGATTTGCCAGAAGTGTGAATGGATAGAGATAACCAATTTAAAGGAATGATGAGATGAGAAACTATAACTCTGTAAGTTTCAGACTTACATGAAAGACCTGAGACGTGACTCAATCATCTAAGTTACGATGAGTCTTTTAATGTGTCCATGTTAATGTTGCAAATTCAATAATGGTGACAATGGAGTATGTATGTAACCATGTCAATTAATGAAGCCATTAATTATAAATATTAAAATTTACAAGTAAGTCTGCTACATGATCTAATGTTCTAAAATAAATGTTTTCAGTTCACATTTTTATGGACTCGCCTTTATGCTGATATATGAAAGACAAGCTTGTCCGACTAGCGCATTGGGATGCATGCAGATCACAACTAGAATTTTATACCTTCATGTACAAGTAGGATTTCCAGTCGCGACACTTGGACCACTCCTGGCAGAGCCAGAGGTGAATTGAAACATGGACCCCCTACATGTGTAGGACCTTCATATTACATAATGATATTTATTGAGGTGCATATCTGAGGATATTTTAATTTGTTACTACTCCTATGTTGGGATTTCCTTTTTCCATCTCAAATCAGTTTGCAGAAGGGAGACCCAAAATCTTTTGGAGATGGGTCCCTGTAGCTTAATCCCTCAGTATCCTCATAGTTAGATTCTCCTAACGATTGACCTCACTCGGCTTGCATGGATTTCAAATCATTGTTGTTGCCCTACATTGGCCACACCTTTGGTCCCTACGATGAACCCACGGATGTTCCTGACAATGTTTCCTATGATGGCCCCACCCATAGTCCCATCATTTATACAGAATAAATCTCTGCCAATACCCCTAGGTTCATACTCCTCCAATGTCAGTCCCAAGCCCAAATGAAAAAGAAGCCACATTAGTGTCAAATATACAGTTGACTGTAGAAATCCCCATCAATAACTTTCTTGGGAAACCATATCTGCAAATCCACGTACGCCAGCCCTAGAATGATGTGATTTAATGCATGGGAGATGATGAATTCAGTTAATATTTAATTGAAGTGCCATCCTGGGATTATTGCATAAAAGCACTCAGCTGCAAACACGAAGTAGAGCTCCTCCGAAAGGGTGCAAACTATCAACCTAAACCATATGAATTATGTTAAGAGAAAAACAAATTCTTGGTTCTCTCTTAACTAAAGAGCCACAACAAAATGCACACGGGCCCGTCACACGATATTTGTGGTGCACATCTGAGGTTGTTTTAATTTGTATTACTCCTATAGCCCTATGTTGGGGCTTCTCTTTCAATCTTAAACCAGTTTTAGATCTTGTAGGGAATTCTTTTTGGGAGAGATCCCTAGAATATTAGGAGATTAATTTAGTTATTCTTTTAATTTAAGAACCATCCAAGGGTCCTGTAATAAAATTTGATAAAACTGACAGTTGCAGACCAAGGACCATTAAATTTAACTCAGTAAGGTATCTCCCAAAGGATTTTTGTTCAAATTCATTCGGAGGAGTGTAACCTGTCACCCTAAACCATATCAATATGCTGTCGGGAGAACAACAAATTTAGTCTGGGCTTCAACATACTTGTTAGTCATCAACAGAACATGAGATCTCACATTTTGTGGATACCCCCAATTATGACAATCACACAAATCATGAAAGCTGTAGCACTTGTCTTAACATGCATAAAAGTCCAATGTTGGCAAATATACCAATTATTCTCCTGGAGGAGCATGATGTCCGATTTGTGGGACAGGATCACATTTGATGCAAGCCACAAGAAATGTCACTCTGAGTAGTGTAATATGGCTTTGGCCCTAAAGGAGGAAATCTCTATGAAGACTGTGAGAACGTCCTTTAGTATGTTAAGTTAAAGGATCAAGCCGCCAAATACCTTTGCAAGCATCCTATCACATGAACACCAAAGGTTGACCTAGGTCAACTAGGACTAAAAAGCTCCGTTCAACAATATAAATTCCCAAACATTGTCAAAAACATAGGTGGGAACCTTTAAATAGGCTTTACTTAACAAAAAATAAAGAGTCCTAAACTAACTAAGCTTTCTACTTGAAACTCTCCTAAAGAAATAGAAATAAAATCCTACCCAAAAAGAAAACAAACCCTATGTCTAATAAAATAAATGCAACATATTGGCTACAAGAAGTATAAATTATAAAACAATTAAAAGAACTATTGCTAACTCAACTAAAAATTCTGAAATTCGTCACTTTGTAGTTGAACCTTCAAAAACTAACCATAACTTCTTAATACTAATTAGACTTGAGTGTTTCATGTCTCGTTTGGAAGCTACTTCGATAAGCACTCAAATAAGATCAATTTCACACCAATCTGATGTCGTTTGGCACTTGAAAATACGTCAAATATAAAAAGTGACAAGATTGAAAGTTAAGCACTTTGTGACCATCCGATCAACAACTTTTTATAATGAAAGTTATATTCTATTTTCCTTCATCTTTCCTTCAAATTCTTTTATATTTTCTCCTTCGTTTTCTTCCCTCCTGGAAAATCTATTAAGATCATGATATTAGGGTTCTTGATTGCATCAACATCTCTAGCTGTCAGTTTGCAATGCTTGCTGTTCTGTCTTCTATTATCACAAAGACAATATTTATCTTTACATTTTTAGCTTTCTATCAGTTATGCCAGTCGAGAAGAATTTTTTTCCACACTTCTATAAATGTAGGAGTATTTCCAAAAGGGTCCATAAACAAGAATTTTGACCAAGGCGTCCATTTGAGGCCAAGATTTGATGACACAAGCATTTCAGTGACTTACATATCTTGACATACCATGAGGATTCAAGGCACGAGTCTAACAGAATTCAAGGCACGAGAAGAATAAGAACATATGAAGTATGCTTGATCAATTATCAACATAAGTTTTTCAAAATGGCACATAGATATTCTGTTTGTTATTTTCGATGACCAGGTATCCAGGCCTCTTAGAGCACCCGACTAAGTCCCCGGGCACATGCAACACCTGCACCCCATACATCACACATACCAGGTAAGTACGGATAAATCCCTACAGTTGGCCATCAGGGGGTGGAATTCGAACTCAAGACCTCTGAATCTTGAAGCGTGGTCCTGGCCATTGTACCAACCCCCTTTTGGTTAGGTATTCTGTTTGTTAGTATCCAATTATAGGGTTGTCCTGTTATAATAACATGTACATGAGTTTTGGTAAGGCATAGCAGACAAGTTTATGAGTGTCCTGCTATAATTAAATCTATTGTTATATCTTTTTGCTTGGAGTAAACATATTATATCTCACTACAAGTAGAGCGGGTGAGGATCGAAAAAATTCAACTTGTAGAGGCCTGACAATTTTCCTTCTTTTAGTTTCTAATATACATTAATGACAAATAATTTCCCAGTTTTAAATACTGAGATAAATTTCTTGATTTAAGAATTAAACAACATATAGTTGCTTATGATCTCACTCTGTTGATTCAGCAAATACTATGAGGAATGAAATAAAAATCATGCTATATAATGTTGTACCTAAAACACTGGCTCGCTACATAATTCTACTAATATTTTACAAGTACAGACCTAGTTCAACAAATTATCCTCTTTCAAATAACATAGTTCGAAACATTAGGCAAATTAACCGAAAATGTTTATATCCCTCCTACAGTTCTAAACATTCTTGGATTTAATAACAGATCAACTAAAAGATCTAGTAGATCAATGGTATGCCAATTATAAATTAAGTGATGACCAAACTAAAACATTAGCAGAACAATGGAACTTCAGGAATACAAGTAGCATTATATTTTATAATAGTTAATCAAACTTACATTTGCCAGTCTGAAAGGGCAAAATTTGGGCTTCCCTCTGCGCCCATACTTGAGCAAATATGCCCCTTTCTTAAGGGCAGTAATGGCCTGCCATAAAGTCACATCAAGAAACTATGTTAACATTTGCTCATTTCATGCAATCATGACAGAGTAAGGAAAGAATTTTATATATATATATATATATATATATATATATATATATATATATATATATATATATATATATATATATATTAAGGGAAGACAGCTTTGGCTGTAAATTCGTGGAACTTTGAACAATGGTGAATGACATAAAAAAGAAAATACATATTTGTTTATTATTAGCAGCAAATGAATAATATGACATGAATGAAAAAGTAACGATATAGGACTCACGGAAAAGTGAACATTGAATATAGTTACATCATTACTAAAAACTAAAATAATTGATTGGGGATACAAGGAAGCTAGCATAGGCAAAGGAATTATATGAGCAGCAAAGAAACGATGGAAAGGAAATTCAATAATAGCAAAATAGATCTGTATGCAAGTTGCCTGGACCAAATTCATAGGTGTAGACTCAAACAAGAATGTTTAACTGAGCTGACTAAACCAGTGCCAATTATTGGATGCAGATTCAAATCCATGACTAAACATTGTGCCATTGCATCTTAAATATTGTTGAAACTAGTTGGAAATGGGCATAACATGTTACAGACTATGATACCCGGTCATCAATTAGCAGATACATTGGTTTTAAATGTCGTCTCCTTTGCAAATTTAAGGGCTTATTTGGCTTTTCACTTGAAGTGACCACCTATATGGCCTCTTGTACAAAACTGAAAATTAGGAGATGCCATCTTCGACTCCCCTATTATTAGCATAGAATCATTATCCTTTCAAGTGTTGATTTTCAGCTAGAATTTGTAAATAACATGAAACTAAAAATAAATAAAATCGGTAGGCTGGTCTATCTAAAAACAATGGGATTTTGTAATATTCTCCATTAACCATAAGCATTGGTGAGGGGGAATGGGTTTCCTATTGAACTATCAGTGTTACCTAGAGACATGTAACGGGTGCCAAGCGTCAAGGTGTCATATGTTTGGCACGTCAATTTTTAAAAAATCTAGTACGGCGGCATGGCCTTAAGAAAAACAAAAATACTATAAAATTAAAACATACAAAAGATGAAAAGTATACATAGCGTGTGTCATGAACCTACCTTCCATGTTGTAGAAATGGTTTCCAAGATCCAAGTTTTTTCACTTATAATTTACAAAACATTACACAGTTTTTCGTAAAACGACAATTCATTTTACCATGTTGAGGCGAAGAACATTTTGATGGAATTATGTGGCATATTTTCGTACATGTTTAGGTGTGTCAAGGAGTGTCGAAGTGCCACCTAGTGTTGGCATGGGAAAAATCCCAAAAGTAGACGTGCGTAGGCAACATTGTTAACTATGAACCAGGACATAAATTAGAAACACATCTTTAATTTACGGGGTAGTTAGTCATCTAATCTTCCACCTTCCCAATTACCCACTTCAACCCCAATAACCTGCCTGGAGATAGCCGAATTCCAAACTCCGAAATCGTCTCAAGCTTCGGCAACCATAGCTGCTCTTTCGAACCAACCAGCTGATCACAATGTTTCTCCATTACAAAGAAGGCTATTACTAGAACTACACCCCTCCTCACAACCTCCTGATATAATTCTAGTTATGAACTCAAGAAACACCTTGATCACTACACAACTAATTCTGCCTTTAACATACTGGAAGGGGCACTGGCCAGGGTCCATGGGCTTGCGATTTGAGCTTGAAGACATGGCATAGAGAGACATGGTCGACAGGACCTTGCATGCAAACTGTTCCATTGGATGAACGAAGTACATCTCACCTTTCACTAGCTCATCACCGATCAATAGCTGGGGGATTGGACGGCCGATGTAGAATTGGCATGTTAGACAATCTTGTCTGGGTATTGGAACATGAGCTGCCCCAAAGGCACTTACATTTGAGGGTTTTTGTGGTTCCTTGATTCCTTCCCGGGAGACTAGCTTAATTGCGGGCATGGAATTGTGGTGGTAACAGTGAAGTGATACATTTCCCATACAAATTAGTAGATAAAAAGATGGTGTTGGTGATGGAAGCAAAGGGGCACACTCCCTTCGGATTACTGCAGTCAAGTTTGATGGTACAAACTATCTTGTATGGTCTCGTTCTACAGAATTGTTTGTGTGCTAAATGAAAGGTTGGATTTATTGATGGGTCTAGTTCCGATTTGACACCTTCTGATGAGAAGTATGCAGATTGGAGGTGTGATACCATGGTTTTAAAACTCGGCAAGTCAACTCGGCTCGACTAAGTTCTGGGTCAACTCGTCTAAGGGATCGAACAGGCTTGGGACTCGAGCAACTCGCCGATCCGACTCGGGAACTCGACCGAGTTTGCGGCCTCGATAAGTCGAATTTAGGGACTCTAAACCAAGAATTGGCGGGGGGTTTTAATAAACTAAAAGGGCAAACTTGTAATTTCTGCCCTCTTTATACTTTAAGACCTCTCGACTCCCAACTCCCATCTCCCATCTCCCATCTCGACAAAAACTCTCGGCTCCTCTCTCGTGCCCTAAAATCTCGTAGATGGAAGAGGAAAGAAGAAGAAGAAGAAAGAAGAAGAAAGAAAGAATCGCAGCCCTCAACCACCCTCAGCTTAATCTTAGCCCCAATCTCATCTTTCAAACCTAAAATATCAAAGAAGAAGAATTGCAGCCCTCTAGTGCCCTAAAATCTAGAAGAAGATGAAGAAGAAGAATCGCAGCCCTCAGTTGTAAGTATTTTCTTTTTTCACTTTTATAAAAAAAAAATTTGAGTGGAGCAGCCCTAAGCCCCTAAGAAGATGGGTTTTTTGGTTGGAGCAACCCTAAGCCCACGGTAAAAAACTTGCACAGGAGATTTTTACCATAGGACTGTACGACTTGGAAATTTTTTTACACCAATTTTTTTGTGTGATTCAAAATTAAGATTACGTCATTTTCGGGATATATGCCACTTGGAACACCATCTAAGCCACACGATTTGAAGACCATGATGTAAAGATCTTCAAGGCCAAATAATGGCACGAAATATCATCTGATTGAAATCAGTCAAATGGTCATCAAATCGTATGGCCTAGATGGTGTTCCAAGTGGCTTGGCTCAGAAGTCTTCCCTTCTAAACATGTGCCACGGTACATCATAGCCTTCAAATCATATGGCTTAGATGATGCAAATTTTAGCACCCTTTTATTGTTTTTTTTCACATATTCTGTGCAGATCATTTGGCTCAAATTTCTTTTTGCACATTTATTTTTTGTGCAAGTAAATATATATCGTCACTCAATGCTAAATATTAATGCCCAATATCTGAAAACTTCTCCCCTTAGGCCATGTTTGATAACATAGAAATGTAATTACATGGGTGGAAATGAAATTTAGTTTCCAATTGTTGTTGTTTGATAGATAGGAGATGGAAATGAAATTTAATAGGCTTTATAAGTTAAACTTTAACAGGCTTTATGAGTTATGTAAAGTTTTGACTTTTGATCAGACTTTGTCTACTGAAACATGATAATAAGTTGTAGGTTAGTAATATATTACCAAATTTTTAGGGGTCAAAGGTTGACTTTAAGATCAAACTTTGACTTTTAATTAAAATTTTACATTTTATTAAACTTTGACTCCTATAATTTGATGGCGAAAAAAGGATACTGCCATGTTGATCTATAAAGTGATACTAGATTCTCAAATTTATTAGTCAATATTTTGACCTTTAGTCAAACATTGATTTTTGGTCAAATCTTGACTTTAACACAATTTACATTTAGTCAAACTCAAAACTTGCTTATAGATAGATTCTACTACTACATCAATTTATACTGTATCAGTGCAATTTTCCCTTGGTCAAAGTTCGATTTTCTATAAAAAAAATTATAAATTTTAATTAGTGGAATATCATAATTAAAAATATCTATAATTTTTTTAATTTGTCACTTTAAAATACATTGACTCACTTTTATTGGTCAAAGTTTGACGTTTAGTCAAAGTTTGACTTTTTCAAATTTTGACTTTAGTTAAAATTTGAGAAGTGTATCTTGACAGTAAATAGTGATTATTAATGTGTTATTTGTATTTTGGTAATGTAAATTTTTATCAATCAAAGTTTGATATTTGGTCAAACTTTGACTTTGTAACATAATTTGATTTTTTTGAACTTTTGTAGCCCCAATAAGGTTATCATTTTGTTAATTTATTATTTTGTAGTACATTACCAAATTTTATTTTACTTTTTCTGACATTTGGTCAAAGTTTGACTACTTAAAAAGTTAATATTTGGTCAAATTTTTTACCAATGTAACCTAGCGATGGATATGAATCCTGTTATGTTAATTTGTAGCTTGGCGGTGCATTGCCAAATTTTCTATTGGTCAAAGTTTTGGTCCAAATTTTCTATTGGTCAAAGTTTGACTTTTTTTTTAATTTAATTTTCTTTCAATATGTAACCCTACAATACATACTAGCATTTACTATGTAACTTTGTACGTTAGTCTTAAAAAAATAAGTGGATATTTGATCAAATTTGACTAGCGTAACAGAACGATGTATATGAATATTGTTATGTTAATTTGCAGTTGAACTTTTGTAACTTGTTAGTACATTGCAAAATTTTCTCTTTGTCAAAGTTGAAATTTGGTCAAAATTTGACTTTTATAAAAATTTAATTTCCTTTCAACGTGTAACCTTACAGCAGCTACTATCATTTACAACTTTGTTATTTAGCTTTACACAATTTTATTGATCAAAATTTTAAGTTTGGTCAAAGTTTGACTTTTTATTTGAGTTTGACTTTTCAAACTGTGACTTATATAACTTGATAATAAATAGTGATTACTATGGTGTTAATTTGCAATGTAATAGAATATCCTTAAAAGAATTATTGGTTAATATTTGACTTTGATCATGATTTGATAAAATAAAATAAAAAGTCAATCTATGACTAGTGCAACACAAAGAGATAAGTTAGGTATTTTTCTAAATAGATTTTTTTCTTTTCTCACTAAGTATTTGTTCAAACTAACTTCTACTTTTATAAAAGTAGAAAATATATGATCTAAACTTGAAAACTCATTTTCAAAACCTTTTTCAAACATACTAATCAAACAAGAGAAATCAATTTCTAATGAAAGTCATTTCTCAAACACACTAATCAAACAACGGAAAATTCATTTCTAGAGAAAATCATTTCCTCTTTGGAGTGACTACAGCATGAAGTCTCCTTGTGTCCATTGCCACTTCCTTCAGTGTCTGAAAATACAGAGTGAGGATAGGGATACAAAGAAAAATTTTGACCTACTGAAAGGGGTCAATCCGGAATTTGAACATGCTTGAGCTAATATTCCGAGCAGAGAGGAACTACCACCTCTAGGTACTGTGTTCACTCTTCTTCAGAGAGAGAAATCCCGTACGCATGTTATGGATGTATCTGGCACGACAACTGAACGCACAACTCTCCCTACTTTTACTGAGTCTAGAGGTCATGGTGGAGGCAGATTTGGAGCTAGAGGTCGTGGTGGTTGAGGTGGTGGTCTTTCTAAAGAAGAAAGGGTCAAACTCAAGTGTCCTCATTGTGGTCGAAAGTGTCACTTGTGTGATAAGTGTTGGGATTTAATTGGGAAACCTCAGTTTCCACCCACTCAATCTGGTTGAGCCTATCTGGCAAAGGAGGATTCAGGGGCTCCAGCACCTCCTGTCACTAGTAACATGCTTCTACTACATCTACACCTCATGTCGCACCTTCGGTGACTTTGTCTCTTGTCCCTGTGTAGGGGCAAGGGAATGTTTACGTTGGTAGTTTATCTCTGTCATCAACTCTTCATATTCCTCAGATGCCTTTAATTCTTTTGTCTGCTAGCAAACTTACAAAAAATATAATTGCAGCATAACTTTCTTTCCTTCTCATTGCTTGTTTCAGGACCTGACTTCGGGTAGGACTTTTGGTCATTGGTGTGAGGAGAGGGGTCTCTACATTTTTGAAGACCCAAAGCCTCTAGGAGTTGCTGCTACCACTACTGCATTTGGATCTATGGAAAGTGCCCATCTATGGCACAGGAGGCTTGGACATCTCCCTCTTCCTTGTTTGCAAATTTTATTTCCATCTATGTTTCTATTTACAAAAATTTCCAATGTGAAACTTGCCAGTTGTCTAAACATCATTGTATATCCTTAACTAAATAGTAAATGTGATGTTCCATTTCAAATAGTTCACTCTGATGTTTGAGGGTCTTCCCATGTTATTGCTACTGGCGGTTACCCGTTACGTTGGTTCTTTTATTGATGACTGTACACATTATAGCACTCTGTTTTTTATAAAGACCAAAGGGGTAGTCAATGCAATTTTTCGCCTCTATCACAAATGGATTGAAACTCAATTCAGTGCCAAAGTTAAGAATCTTAGATCCAATAATGAGGGAGAATACTCCTCTCAGGATCTGCAGTCTTACCTAAGGATGCATGGTATTGAGTGGCAATTCACTTGTCCCTACATTCCATAACAAAATGGAGTGGCTGAGCAAAACAATCGCCACCTCTTCGACGTCTCTCGATCCTTACTTTTGTGCATGAATGTTCCCTAACACCTATGGGATGTAGTCGTTCCAACCTCCAGCTACCTTCTAAATCGCATGCCTACACATGTCCTTGGAGGAAAATATCCTTACCAGGTCCTTCGCCCCAATGGTAAGCTTTTCTTAGTGCCTCCTAGGACCTATGGTTGCCTTTGTTCTGCCCACGTACCTCCCAACAAACGTAATAAGCTTCCTGCCAAAGCCAAAAAATGTGTTTTTGTGGGGTATCCTGCTACCTGTAAAGGCTACAAGTATTATGATCCTTTCACAGGTACATCCATTATTAATATGAATGTTACCTTTTTTGAGTCTACACTCTACACTCCCTTTTATGCTCCCCCTCAGTATCCTCTTCAGGGGGAGTGTTCAAGTGGTGAAGAGAGAACAGAGAAACCTCTTCCTCGAAGAGGACATTGAAGACGAGGTTCAGGAGATAGCAAGTGCCAGTGATCCCAAAGCTTCACAAGGGATAAATTTAGGAAAGAAAGAAAGATGAAAGGAGGACAAAGTGAAGCCTCTCTTACTCACGACATGGATCAAAGCTCTACAGCTGCTGCAGGTTCTCTCCCTTTAGATCTTAACTTTCTCATTGCTCTTCGTAAAGGTACAAGCCATCCCATCAGTAAATTTGGTTTTTATCATGCTCAATCTTCGTATCATTCTAGTTTTATTTCTTCTTTGATTCCACATCTATCACATCATCTGTGCCTGAGGCTTTATTGCAGCCAAAATGGAAAGATGCTGTGGAACAGGAAATGAGGGACCTTGAGCATAACAATACATGGGAGGTGACTGAGTTGCCAGTTGGATGCCACTGGGTATACACTGTGAAGTACCGTTCAAATGAGGCCATGGAAAGGTACAAGGCGAGGCAAGTTGCAAAAGGGTGTACTCAAACACCTGGTGTTGATTACCAAGAGACATTTGCTCATGTTGCCAAACTCGACTCTATTCATGTTCTTCTCTCCTTGGTGGCTCATAAGGACTGTCCTCTTTACAAACTTGATGTCAAGAATGCATTCTTACATGGGGACCTTAAAGAGGAGATGTATATGGCTCTACCTCCTGGTTTTCTCTTTCATGGGGTGAAAGTGTGCAAATTGAAGAAGGTCATCTATGGCCTCAAACAGTCTCCAAGGGCATGGTTCAAGAAGTTCAGTGATGAAGTTTGGATATCAACGCAGTTATTACGACCATACAATTTTTATGAAGGAACACGTATTACTGACCTTATTGTGTATGTGGACAACATTATAGTCATAGGAGATGACAGTGAAGAGATTCTCAAGCTGAAATGCTACCTCAGCAAGGTCTTTGATATCAAAGACTTAGGGCCTCTAAGATACTTCCTTGGAATTGAGGTGGACAAGTCAAATAAAGGGATTGTCTTGTCACAAAGAAAGTATGCCCTAGATGTATTAAAAGCAGGCTGGTATGCTAGGATGCAGGCCTATAGAGACCCCTACGGATCCAAATCACAGGACAAACTCTAAAGATGGAGAACTTCGAAAGGACATTACAAAGTATCAACGGTTGGTGGGAAAACTAGTTTATCTAGGCCAGACATTGCTTATGCAGTCAGTGGGTTTTCCAGTATATGCAGGCTCTACGCTCTCCACATCATGATGTTGTGTACCGGATTATGAGAAATGTCAAATCCAACCCAGGGAAAGGACTTCTCTATGGTGATCATGGGCATTTGAATGTAAAAGTATACGCCGATGCTGACTATGTTGGTCTGTAAGTGATAGGAGATCCACCACTGGCTATGTCACATTCCTAGGAGGTAACTTAGTTAGTCACCTGGAAAAGCAAGAAGCAACATGTTGTTGCTAATTTTAGTGCAAAAGCAGAGTACAGAGCTATGTCCCAAGGTGCTAAGGAAGGGATGTGGCTGAAATTTATATTGATTGACTTGGGTATTCGAGTAGAGCTACCGATGACCCTATATGGTGATAATGAAGTCGCAAAGCAAATAGTTGAAAATCCAGTCTTTCATGAAAGAACAAAACATATAGTGGTTGACTACCACTTTATGAGAGAAGGCTGAATCTAAAGATTTTTGCATACCACATGTTGCCTCCGAAGATCAATTAGCTGACATTCTCACCAAAGCAGTTGGTTATCATCCAAGTTGGGCATGGGCATGACCGACATCTATGCAGCAACTAGAGGGGGGGTGTTAGGAATTATGTTTATTATGTTATGTGGGTGCTTCTATATGTATTGGGTGTGTGAGTAGTCACTTAAGTTGTTTTTGTATATCATTGTTCTTGGTATACGTGAGATTGTAATACTATATATACTAATAATAGAAACAGTTTGAGTAGCACATGCTCAACCTCAATTCTCTCTATCTTCTTCTCTTTTCTATATCTTCCTACAAACCCTAACCCTAAATAATTTCTATCGATTTGCTTATGTAGTGTAGGGGACTACTGAAATATAAGGGGGTTATTGCTGTATTATGGCATAATTTTGGCGTTGCTTGGCTGTGTAGCCTACTTATTTTGAGTATATTTCTGTTGTATAGTAGCATATTATTGAGGATCTCAACCATGGATGAATCCAAAGTATGGATTAGTGGTGGAAATGAGAGTACTTATGGATTATAGATTCCTACTGTCAAGTTTGATGACACGAATTATTTGGAATGGTCACGTTCTGTTGTAATGTATTTGGGATCTAAAAGTAAAATGGGTAATGTGAATGGCACAAACCCTCAACCTGAACTCATGGATGCAAAATATAGAAGATTGGGAGGGCAACAATTTAACGGCCATGACTTGGCAATACTTCATTGAATGCAAACCCCCATCAATCATTCTGTTATGTATGTTATGCTGGCATGAGAATTATGGAGTGCTACATGAGATGTCTATTCTCGAAAGCAGAAATGAGGAAAAAAAATTCAGTTGATTGATAAAATCAACAACATTCGTCAAGGCGAGAAGTCCATCGGAGAATATTATACTGAGTTGAGAAACATGTGGGATGAATTAGCTCAACATCAAGAGGTATGCAATGGTTGTGCTGGGAAATCACGTTGTGTTGGATGTGTAAGGCAAGTAGCACTCTTGAAAGGAAAAAAATCTTTGATCTGTTGAGAGGGGTGAAATCCGAATAGGAATTTATCGTTCTAGCATTCTTGTACAAGAAGAATGCCCACCTCTAGAGACTGTTTTCTGCCTGTTACAGCATGAGGAGAGTAGACATTAGTTGATGAACGTTTCTCTTGAGGCACCTGACTGTTCTGCTTTTCTCTCCTCTGAATTTCATCATGGGGGAGTCATCCAGTGGATGAGGAGGTCGTGACCATGGTGGCATATCCCATGAAGAAAAAGAGAGAATAAAAAGCCATCACTATGGCTGAAAGGGGCACATGAAGAAAACCTGTTGACTTGGTTGATCGTCCCAAGTTTCAAAACAGTCATGCTTGCTCTTCAGTTGTTGATGATGGTTCTATGATTGCAACTCCTGCTCCACCACCTGTTTCTGCAATTTCTGTGGTGTCTATACAGTTTTCACTCATGCTTTTGCTCCAATTACTCTTACATAGAAAGAGTACTCAGATCTACTATGGCGTGTCATGATTTCTAGGTCTCTTTTCATGTGGTTGATTCAGGTATCATTGGATCTGCACAAGTGCACATGCCTCCTCTCCATCCCAGCCACCTTGGATCAGATTCAGGAGTGACTGAACATACGGCCAATATGCCTTCACTCTTTGATTTTATTGCTCAGGAGCGACTGAACATATCTCTCTCTCTTCACCATGTAATATTCGTGTAGCTGATGGCTCACTAGTTCTTGTCATGGGTTAATGAACTATACATGTTGGTGAGTTATCCTTAAATTTTGCACTTCACATTCCTAAAATGCTTATGAGTCTACTCTCAGTTACCAAAATCACACAATTCATGAATTGTAGTGTAACCTTTTCCCCTCTCATTGTCAGTTTCAGAACCTGATTATGGGGACAAATTTTGGTCTTGGTCATCAGGAGAGAGGACCCCACATATTTAAGGATCAGGAGGCATTGAGACTGATAGTATTTGCCTTTTTGGCTGCTACTGCTACTATCTCATTGGAGACCACACACATATGACATTGTCGTTTTTGGCACCTGTCCCCACAATGTTTGTGTGTTCTATTCCCAAAAAATTTAGCTCGTTTAACTACTCTAAGTTTCAGTGTGATGTTTGTCATCTTCCAGAGCACCATAAAACCTCTCATCCAAGTTGTAACAACAAAGCTGGCACTCCTTTTAATACTGTGCATTCTGATGTTTGGGGTCCTTCCCTCGTCTTTACTTTGCACCACTATTTTGTTTCTTTCATTAATGACTGCACTTTTTTACCATGTTTTTTCTTATGAAATCCAAAGATGAGGTTGCTTCCATTTTTCCTATCTTCTATAAAAGTTAGTTCAAACTCAAATTTAGGCCAATGCGCACATCTTAAGATCTGATAACGGTGGCATACTCATCTCATCATCTTCAATCTTATCTTTGCACTCATGGAATTGAGTGGCAATCTCTTGTCCCGACACTCCACAATTAAATGGTGTGGTTGAAAGGAAAAAATTGGCACCTCCTTGAAATTGCCCGGGCTTTGCTTCTTGGTATGAATATTCCGAAACATTTGTGGGGTGATGCAGTTCTCACTGCTAGTTTCTTAATATATAGAATGTCGACTCATGCCCTGAATGGTATATCTTGTTATAAGTAGTGTCCTAAAAACAGTCTCTTCCCTCTCCCTCCTTGTATATTCAGTTGTCTTTTTTTTCTCAGGTACTAGCCATTCATCGGCACAAACCAACACCCGAAGTGATTAAATGAGTCATTCATCAGGGCAAACTGACACCCAAAGTTATTAAATGTGTTTTTATTGGATACCCTCCATCACAAAAAGGGCGGGGATCCTCCTCTCTCTCAAGCCACGAATCAAATTTCGTCTCCTAAAGCAAATCCACAAGGAAGTGTGATGGGGACATCACACAAAGCAAGGCAGAAAAAGCTGACGGCGCGCCGCGAACAGTGCCATAGCGCGCCGCCACAGCGCGCCGCCGCCGTGGACAACTCCGTCCAGCAACGAAAATTTTCTTTTTTTTACCTTTTTAGTCTTTTATTATTTTAGGACTCTTTTATTGCAAGTTTATGTCGTTTAGGGTTTTCGTAGCCTATATAAAAGCATTGTAAACACTTAATTAAACAGTTTTGATTATTGAATGAAAAAAGAGTTGCTTTTGTGCAAACCCTAGAGAGCATGTGAAGAGTTTTCAACCGAGGGAGTGAATCCTTCAAACCTTGAGAAGTGAGAAATTGTTTCTCATGCGACTTAGTGCGAAGCCGACGTACAGCCGAGGTGTGAAGCTTCGAAAAATCCTTGGTGTGAAGCCTTGGAATCTATCCTTTTATTTTGTCTTTTTTCTAATTGTCAGGTATTATATTCTTTCTTTCCATTGGTAAAAGAACAAAAATTCCAAAAGAATCGTATTCCATGATATCGTTAAGCTCCCCCTTTTGAACTATTTATTCAAAGTTTCATCTCCTTCAAAATCCCCGAGGAATCAAATCCGATATTGCAATTATCACTTGATGCCCTAAACTAGAACGAATTCCAAGTTCCTTCATCGGAGCCGTTTTTCTAGATCGGAAAAAATTTCACGCATGCAGACGCTAAAACGGATTAATCTAATTGTTTTATTAATTTCATCGAATTAATTTTATCTGTTGCTTGATTTTGAATATTTCCACTATTCAATTCATTCTAAAAGTTAATCCCAAATTCGCATATTAGGATTTTAGCGTTTGTCCCGCGTCAGTTTTAGTATCAAAGCACAGTCTTAGTTTAGGGTTGTCCATGTCATATAGATTTTAGGGTTCACTTGATTTTAGTATATTTTGTCTTGCATAATTCCGTCATAGATACCAGTACCTTAGAGGCCCTGATTAGAGATCTTGCATCTAAAGTGACCACTAGTCAAACCCGGATGGATGAGCACATCGCTGATCAACAAGCTAGGTATAAGACTTTAGAAACCCGTTTTGAAGAGATCAACGAGTTCATCGCTGAGAATCATAATAGGGTCAACAACCGCAGCCGTAGGAGAGATGTTCCTCCCCAACGTCAGGTCCAAACCAATCTTGACAATAAGGTCATAAAATCAGTGAAAATAGATGCCCCTACTTTGACGGGAAAAGACAACCCAAGGTCTTTCTCGAATGAGTCACTAGCATGGAAAACTACTTTGAGTGGTATGTCATGTCCGAAGACCGCAAGGTTAGATTTGCCAAAGTCAAGCTTATGGGTCAAGCCAGACTTTATTGGTTGGGAGTAGAGCATCGTAGGCAAATTTAGTGTCTTCGTCCCATTTCCACGTGGGCTGAAATGGAAGTCCAACTGCACGAAAAGCACATTCCCATATCATATGATAAACGTATTCTTGATCAATGACAATCATTGCATCAAAGAGACTCCCCAGTCACCGAGTACATCGATTGGTTTGAAGACCTGATGACCCAAGCTGATGTCGATGAACCAGCAAAAGTTACCCTCTCTCAATTCTGAATGGGTCTTCGCCCAGAGTTACAGAGGGAACTCAATCCTTATCCCGTTGCGGATCTCGATGAATGTTTTGCTAGGGTTGAAGAATTAGAACGGTATCTCGACACCCCCAGTCATGGTCGATCTAAGTCTTCCAAATTTGAGCATCAATCTAACCCTATCGAAAAGGGAAATAATGCCTCCAGTCAATCCTCAAAATCCATAATTCCCCAAGTTGACAAAGGAAAGGAACCAATGGTCGAGAGTTCTAAGCGTGCCCCGCAGCAATGTTATAAGTGTCAAGGTTTTGGTCACTTTGCATCCCAATGTCCTGGTAAGGGTCAGACCTTGATCATTCAGGAGCATACTGAGAACAAGAGCAACGAGATACCCGAAGAAGTGTACAAACCATGTGGCACTCCAAGTGATGAGGAAGGTGAGGTTCCGGTCAAAGCCATACGTTGCATTAGGACAATTCCCATTGCCAAGGACGATGTTGATAATGTGTCCATCTCAAGTGAGTCATTAGAGTTGGTAGGATCATATCATCATTCTGATTTGCATGGGATTAACAATCTGAATTTATTGAGCACTGAAAATACACATGATCGGACTAACACATTGAATATATTTAATGAATTTGATACTAACAGTTTTGTGTTAATTCCTGATGGTTCTGAGCATGTGGGATCTTTTCCAATCTCGAAAAGGGGTAAGGATGAAGCTCTAAATTTTCCTCTAGACAAGAGCAAATTTCCGACAATTGTTGTAACGGATCTTACGCCTATTCTAGATCCCACAACCCTACCCTTTGATCCATTTCTTATTGAGCACCCAACCCAACCGCACCCATTTACCCTGTTTCTATCCTGTACCTTACCTGTGCAATATGAGAAAGGGTCGAATGAGAAGGTTATAGAACTTCCAAGCTTCCATGCCAATGAAGGTAAGAATCAGAAGTGTCTCACTGCGTGGAAAGGCAAGCCAAGAGTTGAGCTTCCGAAGTGTGCCATCCATGGATTTTCTAACTCATCGGAGATGAGTTTTTCCCACCCGAGGAGTATTGATGGGGACATCACACAAAGCTGCGGACAATGTGACATAAGCCCTTCGCCCACTGGTGTGGACGACTCCGTTCAGCAACGGAAATTTTCTTTTTTTTTATCTTTTTAATCTTTTATTATTTTAGGACTCTTTTATTACGAGTTTTATGTCGTTTAGGGTTTTCTTAGCCTATATAAAGGCATTGTAAACACTTTATTAAACAGTTTTGATTATTAAATGAAAAGAGAGTGGCTTTTGTGCAAACCCTAGAGAGCTTGTGAAGAGTTTTCAACCGAGGGAGTGAATCCTTCAAACCTTGAGGAGTGGGCAATCGTTTCTCGCGCGACTTTGTGCGAAGCCGACATACGGCCGTGGTGTGAAGCTTCGGAAAATCCTTGGTGTGAAGCCTTAAAATCTATCCTTTTATTTTGTCTTTTCTCTAGTTGTCAGGTATTATTTTCTTTCTTTCCATTGGTAAAAGAACAAAAATCCCAAAAGAATCGTATTTCATGATATCATTAAACTCCCCCTTTTGAACTATTTATTCAAAGTTTCATCTCCTTCAAAATCCCCGAGGAATCAAATCTGATATTGCAATTATCGCTTGATGCCCTAAACTAAAACGAATTCCGAGTTCCTTCATCGGAGCCGTTTTTCTAGATCGGGAAAATTTTCACGCATGCAGACACTAAAACGGATTAATCTAATTGTTTTATTAATTTCATCGAATTAATTTTATGTGTTGCTTGATTTTGAATATTTCCACTATTCAATTCATTCTAAAAGTTAATCCCAAATTCGCATATTAGGATTTTAGCGTTTGTCCCACGTCAAAGTGAGCCCTCTCAATTTACAGATTTAGATATTCTCATTGCATTATCCAAGGGCAAGATACATCCCATAAGTAAGTTTGTACCCTAACGTGCTCTCTCAATTTTTTATTCTTGTTTTATTTCGTACTTGGATTCAGTCTATATTCCTATTTCTGCTTATGACGCTTTACCTTAGCCAAAATAGAAAGAAGCTATGTTGCAGGAAAGGAAGGCTCTTGAACAAAACAATAATGGGAGATGACTGAGCTTCCTGAACGGGAGAAAGCTGTTGGGTGCAAAATAGGTGTATACTTGAAGACCAACCTGATGGATCCATAGAAAGATATAAAGCAAGCTTGTGGAAAAGGGATGTACTCAAAATCAAGGCATTAATTATCAAGACACATTTACGCACGTAGCTAAACTTAACTACATTCAGATCATTCTATCCCTTGCTAGACACAGGAAGTGTGGTCAATGTATCACCTGGCTGTCAAGAATGTCTTCTTACATGGTGACTTAAAGGAGGAGGTGTCTATATCTCTTCACCCGACTTCTCTCTTCGGGAGGAGAAAACTCAAGTATGTAAACTGCAAAAGGAAATTCATGGATTAAGCAATCCCCTGGAGCATGATTCAAAAAGTTCAATGATGTTGTAATGCAATTTGGGTACCAAAAAAGCTATTATGATCATACTTGGCCTGTGAAGAAGGGATCTCAACCTCAAGGAGTTTGGCGACATGGCCACGTAACGCACCTCAGGAAGCGGGAGACATGAGTTTGAATCCCCCTCCTTGAGGTCAACCTAAGGATTTATATCCCATGCTAACCCAGCATGTGCAAACTTGGGGTGCACACATGCCCTGGGATTAGTCGGGTGCTCTAAGAGGTCCGGACACCCAGGTTATCAAAAATAAGAGAAGGGATCTCATTTGACTGCTCTAGCAGTGCACATCGATGATATCATTGTCACAAGTGATGATAGTGAAGAAATTATGAGGCTGAACTATTATTTAAGTCAAGGGAACTGTGCTCTCGCAAAGTAAATATACCCTAGATGTTGGTGAAGCAAACTGCAATGTTGGACTCAAATCTATAGATTATGTTATGGATCACAATTACAGGATTAATATTGGAGATGATGAAATACCGAAGATGTTGGCATGTATCAAAGACTAGTCGGAAAGCTCAGATATCTCACTATGACTCAACCTGATATTACATATGTTGCAAGCGTTGTATATTGCATTCCTCATCTTGATGTAGGCTATAGAATTTTGTGATACTTGAAACCTAGATCTGGTAAAAGCCTGTTGCATGGTTATCATTGCCATTTTGATGTGGAAGTATTCACATATGCTGATTGGGGTGGGTCCGTGAGTGACTGGAGGTGAACTATTGGTTATTGCACATTTCTTGGGGGTATGCTAGTAACTTGAAAAAATACGAAACATGTAGTTTCAAGTTCTATTGCTGAAGCTCAATACAAGGCTATGTCACAACTCACAAGCTGCCCGTGAAGGGATGTTGATCCGATTCATTTTGGCGGACCTAGGTATTCATGTAAATCTTCTTATGAGACTGTATGGGGATAATGAGGCTGCTCTTCATATTGTCGAAAACCCAGTTTACCATGAAATAAAACATAAAGGCATGGATTTCCAATTCATGAGGGTGAAAGTACAATAATACGAATTTTTTACAACACAAGTTACTTCAGAAGAACAACACCAAAGTTGTTGGAAGAACCATGGTTCAAGATATCGGCCAATATGAACTGGTTTTGGCTATGCCCGAAACGATAATATGTAAATATTGGCCAAAATATATGAAACAGCAAATTATCAGCCGATAATTTGTTGTCTGCACTATGCACTTTACCGAATCAATACCCAAAGGGGTAGCTTTAAACTCACCCAACTAATCTTGTTGGGCACCTACTCTTAAAACCATTGATTGCTTTAAATCAGACGATGGAGATCGTTTTTCGCTCCAATCCTCCACACAAGGGATCTTGAGATCATGGCACACCCATCACACGGTCAGTTTTCGACTCCACATGGCACAGATCCCAAAAACATAGCCCTAAAGTCAAGTTTGAGCGTGATGTGTGTCATGTGATTTTAGGGCCACTTTTTTGGGATCTGTGCCATGTGAAATTGAAAACTAACCGTCCAATAGGTGCGCCATGATCTCAAGATCCCTTCTAGAAGATTGGAGCAAAAAACGATCTCCATAGTCTGATTTAAAGCAATCAATGGCTTTTAGGGTAGGTGCCCAGCAAGATTCAGTGGGTGTCTTTAAAGCTACCCTGTTCCTTATCTTCTTCTCTCCTCTCTCTCTCCTCACTTCCAACAAAAAAGACAACCAGGTCTCCGGCAAGACTGAAATTTCATTCAAGCCTGACAATTTCGGCCGAAATTTCAGCCGAAAATCTAAATTTCGGGTAAAATATCAGTTTTAGACAGGCCTGAAATCGATATTTTGATCCTTGGGAAGAACTAGAACCAGGGTGCGGGTGCATGGCATCACCTCTAAGTTGGGCATGACAGTTATTTATGCACCAGCTTGAGAGGGAGTGTTTGTCGGTCACTAGTACTTATGTGCGTAGTGATAGATTTGGGATACAGCAATATTCCGACAAGGGTCCGAGTTGGGAAAATACGGATCAAATTCGGGGAAAATAAAATCAAAAATCAAAAAAACTATAAAAAGTATTAAACAAGAAGAAGAAAAGAAAAGAAAAGAACAAAAACAGGAGAAGGAGAAGGAGGAGAGAGGAAGGTGACAATCTTGCAACCTCAAGGTCTCAGGTTCAATCCCAGCTAACCTATCAAAAAAAAGAATTGAGGAGACTGAGCTCAGTCTTCTCACCCAAGATGAAGAACAGAGAAACATTGACAATCTTGCAATGTCAACGTCTCGGGTTCAATCCCAGCTAACCTATCAAAAAAAAGAATTGAGGAGACTGAGCTCAGTCTTCTCACCCAAGATGAAGAACAGAGAAACATTGACAATCTTGCAATGTCAACGTCTCGGGTTCAATCCCAGCTAATCTATCAAAAAATCAGAAAAACAGAGGAGACTGAGCTAAGTCTTCTTACCCAAGAAGAAGAAGAAGAATAGAAAGAAGATAAATAAATAACATACTCAATTACTGGAGCTCGCAGGTGGTCGGTGGGAGTGGCTCATGGTCGGCAGTGTCACTGCACGGGAGAGGCGAGGTCGAGAGGGATAAGTGGATCTGAATCACCAATACCAAGAAAGGTTTTTGTGAAGAAGTATCTACTTTAGTATTGTTTGACCACGAGACAAAACCTCTTATAGCACTTCTTCCCATGAATCCGTTGTGTCGATCAACTTCCCATACATCAACAGGAGAAGTGAGAGCACGAACAAGGGAAGGGACAAAGAAACAGTGAAAGGGCAAAAGCAGGTTCGAGGCCAGCTTATCTATCAAAAAAACAGAAAGGGCAAAAGCATGTAAGGATGAAAGAACGGATTCGAACAACAGAAAAAACTAGAATTTAGAATTACTTTGTTGTGTCCTCTTTATTTATTCTTTGTTCGTTCTTTGGAACATAAGGAACCAGGCTACCAAGAAGGAGGAGGGAATGTGTTCAGTGAATCTTGTTCCTAGCTATAGCATAGGCAATTCGAACTAGTGTTGTCATAAGTGATCGCTTAATCGATTAAGCGATCGCTTTTGCCATAATAAGCCACCAAATTGCATAAGCCATCCTGGCTTATGCAATTCTAGCCATTATGCGATCGCATACTCAGTATACGATCACATAATGCTCCAACGGACATATTTATGACCATTGGAGCACTCAAATATTTTTTTTTCACTTTTTGTGATCTCATTGCCTCTATAAAAGGGTGGGTTGGGTCCTCTACTCCTCACACGACTATTTTGGCTTAAACTTCCTCTTTAATCTCCATTCTATACTCCCATCTCCTCTCATCTTTTCTAACTAGTTTTTTTTAATGCTTTGCAATCTATTTTCTTAGTGTATTAAATTGTTGTAAACTTGTAATTAATTATATTATTAGTAGTGTTAGTGTTACAAAGCCTCAGAGGGAAAGATCAAGGATCAAGATTCAAGATTGAAGAATGAAGCAAGCTTCTAGTTCTAGTCTTCTATCATTCAAGTGACCCGGATCAAGCAAGCAAGCCTTTTGGGAGGTTTGAGTTTTATTATTTTTGTTTCAAAAAATTTAAATCTCTAAATCTCTTTTCCTAGTTCGGTATTTCCTACTTTCTATCACCATTCACCAATAAATTATGTCTACATATTCAACCCTGGATCCTCTAAGACTAAATCGAGTGATCTAGGTTGAAAATATGGACAGTATAAGAGTCATACCGAGAAAGCAACCGTAGTTTGTACCTTATGTGATTATGAGAACACGGGTGGCATAGTCCGTCATAAACAACATCTTGCTCATGGAACTAGAACAAATGCTAAGGCATGTAGAAAAGCTACTCCGGATATCCGAATATAGACAAGCATTCTAGGAAAAAACATGATCAAGAAGTTTTAAAAGGTTATATGAAACGTGATCATAATGATGATGAAGAAGATGATAGATCTACACCATCAACAGCCCAAAGTAGACCTCCACAACCACCATCGAAAAAAGCATGTGGTCGTGATATACTAGAAGGGTGGTGTTGACCACATTCTAAGGATGTAGTTAATTAAAGGGAGGGTAAGAGACTCACCCAAACAACACTAGACAACTGGTTTAAGGGTAAGGATAGACCCACCACAATCCAATATGTAGCTAAGTGGTTCTACCAAGCCGGTATTGCTTTGTGCCCGGACTTAAACCCCTTCCTACCATGAAATCCAGGAAACATGTCTCAAAGAAGAGGTGAGAATGACCAACAATATATTAGCCGAATACAAGGATGCATGGAAAATATATGGTTGCGCATTGATGGCCGATGGATGGACCGATAAAACCAGTCAGACATTGATCAACTTCTTGGCAAATTATCCTACCGGAACTATGTTCCTAAAATCGGTTGATGCATCGGTCAATTCTCATACGGCCAAATATTTATTTACACTTTTGGATAAGACCATCGAGGAAACAGGACCCAAAAACGTTGTCCAAGTCGTAACAGACAATGTGGCATCCTACGTAGCCGTGTGCGGCCCATTGTTTAGACCTAAACCTAGAGGATATAAGTAAACTACATATTAAAACAATCGTTAAGGATAGGAGGGTAGTTGTGTTTATGTTCAAACGTGTGCTTCTACTTCAACGAATGCACAAAGCAATAGGAGGTAATTTATTACATCCCGTATTGACCCAATTTGCAACCGCGTTTTTAACTTTACAAAGCTTGTATGTGAAAAAAAAGGAGTTTCGAAGTTTTGCAATATCGGCCCATTAGAACAATGGACCTTGGTCAAAAAAAGCCGACAGTAAACAAGTTGCACAAACATTGCTCCAAAACCAATTTTGGACTAGTGTTACACAAACCCTACGTGACTCCCAACTAATCATAGAGCTATTACGATTGGGGTATGGTGATGAGAAACCACTAATGGAATATATATATATATATATAGTTTTATGGAGGGTGCCCAAGAAAAAATAAATTTAATAATCAATTCAAGTCAAGATTATATCAACCCGTGTTGGATATAATCAACAAGAAGTGGGGAAGTCAAATAGCATCTCCACTATATTCGGCAGTGTACTTTGTACACCCGGATCGAGATAAAGCAGATGTCACTCACATGGTTGGCTTTCTTGATTGCTTAAAAAGGATGGTCCCTGATAGAGGGGAACAAGATAGACTAAGCCATCAATTGGACCGTTACAAGAAGGCGAAAGGATTTTTTGGAAGGGGCATAGTTATCCGACATAGAACAACAAAAGCTCCAAGTAAGTATAAACTTTAAAAGTCTCTAAAGTTCAAACTAATAAATATATTTCTAATCTAGTAGTTCTAATAATTCTCTTTAATTTACAGCCGACTGCTGGGCAGATCCACACAAAGATAGTACTTGAAGTCTTAGTAGTTCGATAACAAAGGATCTCATTTTTTTAAAATTGGCCATTAGGATACTTGGCCTTACTTGTGCCGCTTCCGGATGTGAGCGGAACTAGAGTTCTTTTGAGATAGTAATTGAAATTTTAAACTCAATCCATAAATATTTTAATTAAATTGCAAGATTTTTAATAGTTCCATACTTCCATTTCTAACGGTCCTCATGTCTAATAGATCCACAGAAAGAAAAGGAACCGACTTGAGCAAAAGAAGCTCAATTACTTGGTGTTTGTGCAAAACAATCAAAAATTGCATGAACAATTCCTTAAAAGGCGAGAGAAATCGTGGTTCTACGATCTCATCTGTGTGGATGATATGTCTGCTAACCATCCATGAATGGTTGATTTTCCAGATGACCCTATCTTCTATGGAGAAGATTTGACATGGGCCCAAGTTAAAGAAGCGGTTCTTAGTCCAGCACCTACTGATAGGAGGAGGCGAATTGTTGGTGGAGGTAGTATCAGCCAAGGAATGCATATTGATAAAGAAGATGATATAATAGAAGAAGATGACAGACAACCAGATGATATAGATTCCATACTAGTGAAATCGGATGAAGACGAAACAGAGAAGAAGAGAATGTAGAAGGAGAGGATTCCGATGATGATGGCAATGCTAGTGATGATGATGGTAATGATGGAGGAGATGTACTACAATGGGTTAGAGATCGATGTGTAGAGTACATTGTTGGTACTCAGTATCAAAACTAAAGTTATAATTTTGAATATTAGTATGTAAAGCTTATTTTTTAAATGCAAGAATGTCTATTTTTCCCTTCTAGAGACTTGAATACTTGTTAACTTGTTTTTATTTTTTCCTTTTTTTTCTTTCTTTTTTTAAAAAAAAAAAATTTATGCCATGGCTTATGCGATTAAGCAATTTCGCTTCAGCGAAATGCAGTCAAATGGCTTAGCATGGCTTAGGCGATTTTACAACATTGATTCGAAGAGATTAGGAATGTCAGATATTTTCCTATTATATATTTATATTTAATCCAAGCTTGTGTTAGTGGCCACAAACACCAGTCTGAAGGTATTATAGAGCGTCTATGCATGGTAGCTAGACTGATAACGACATGGAAGGAACGATGCAAGAAATAGAATCAAGAAAAATTAATTTCTAAAACATTTATTAAATACTCACCCACAAGCACGAAACAAATGCAAGAAAAGTAGGGGAATGGATATCCGGGCAAATACGATCAAAAGCTACAAGTGCATCTGTGAGGCTTTAAGGGTGATACTGCAGCATTTCAAACTACACCTTGGCAGCTCTTTTCAGTTCCTACGAAATCAAATAACTTCTTTCAGATACCCAATGGAAGCCAGTAACTTAGTGGCCATTGGACTATGTTGGTGAAAGTTCTCCGTAGGCCCAATTGCCATCTCGCGCCAGTTATTTATGTCTCATTTTCTTTGCTTCCAGTTGTTACTGTCATTACCTTTCAGTAATTTTCTACTCTTCTTCAGCGAAAAAAAAGACTAAAAATACAATAAAGGGTTTCAAATTCCCCTTGTTCATTATAACCCTCAGCAAACAGCAAACTAGTTTATCAAACCCATTACCAAAATTACTCTATTTCTCTCTCAAATACACTAGATACAGAGCAAACTGCTAATCATATAGAGGGAACTGACCATGAATCTAGCAACTATGTATCAAATTAACCTAAATTATTAATAATTACTAAAAATAAAATAAAACAATTACCGGAACAAACAAAGAAGCAACACTTTCTAGAACAACAAGAAACCGCCAACTGATTTATCAAACTCAGTAGCTAATTTACGCTATTTGTCTCTCAGTCTCACTAGAAAAACAAAGCAAAATGTAAATCGTGTAGAGCGAACTGACCATGAATCTAGCAACTACGTCTCAAATTAACCTAAATAAATAACAATAACAGTAAATACTAAATAAGATAAATAAACTAACGTAACAAACAACGAAGCAACACAGATCAAAATGCAACTATGTCTCAAATTACCCTAAATTAATAATAATAATAATAACAGCCAAAATAAAAAAAATTAACAGAACAAAGAAAGAAACAACTCAGATTAAAATTCAAATATGTCTCGAATGAACCTAAATTGATAATAATAACAACCAAAATAAAAAATTTAACAGAACACAAAAAAGAAGCAACTCTTTCTACAAACTGCCAAACAAAATCAAACTATTCAGATATTTTTCAAATTCATAAATATAAACAAATTAAATCAATAAAAAATAATTAAAAAGTCAGATAATAAATTCAGAACCTGTTCAATGTCTCTTTCGACAGGGCCCGGCCTGGTAAGATCCATGGCCGGCGTCGTCATCTTCTCCGTTCGCAACATCAATAACCGATCTTACACCACATCATCCATTTTCAAACCAATCAAAACCGTTCATTCATTCATTCGCCAACAGAGCTCAAATTATCCCTCAAGATCTACCGAAATTTCGCACCGATTGAACTCTCGTAACTGATTCTATGACCAAAAAAGAGCTTAAAACCTTCAACCATCTCACCCATTACTCAATATCTCGACTTGTACAATGAAGTTTTCAAAGAAGATGAGAGATAAAACTTTTTTTTCCGAAACGTTTCGGATCGTCGAAGGGAATCTGTCGGAATTTTTTCTGTGAGGGAATCGAGGAGAGAGAGAGAGAGCGATCAGTTGTTGCAGGCTCTGTAAAACGATAGAAAAAATATAAAATAAGAATAAAACCTTCAAAGAACCTCAGAAAATTAGCAAAAGCTAATGGGGGTGGTGGAAAAGGGCTAAGCTTTCTTGAAAATAACGAAAATGCCACCTTCTGTAGTGACTGACGAGCTGATGTCTTGCCCTTTTAGCGGCTCCGGTTAACCCGATATCCGACCCGACCCGATATGTACAGGAACTTGACCCGTCGAATCTGGTCAGGCATGAGACATCCGACCCAACCTTCGGTTCGGTTAGGGTCGGGTTGGGTGTGGTCGACTAAGAGGCTTGGTCGGGTAAACATAACCCGCCCCAATGTTTTATGTTAAAAAAAATGGAAAATGGTGGTTTTTTTTGGGTCGAGCATCTGGTCAGGTCGGGTTAAGTACATTCTCTAGCTGAGTTGGGCGCACCATCAAGTCGGGTTGGGTGCACCATCAAGTTGGGTTGGAGCATATGCCATTTTTTCATTTGGCAGCCGAAATATTGGCTAAACCCAACTCGCTGACAGCCCTACTTGCGAATGAATACAATGTCCTGACCTGGTCTGGCACATAAACCTGACCCATAAAGTAAGGTCGAGCATGAAACATCAAACCAGTAGGGTCGGGTGAATTCAAGTTAGGATCCATCCAAATTTTTTATATATAAAATGAAGGAAATAGGGGGATTTTGAACTGAGCCACATCAGGTCGTGTTGGGTATGTATCCTTCGCTTGTGTTTGGGATTACTCTTTGAAGTCAAAGAACAGCCTATTTAAAAGAGTAGGTTTAAATTGGTCTTTTAAAGAAAACCAAATTCTGCTCTTTTAAGGTAAGAAAGAGGCAAAGAGCAAAGAGCACTTACAACTAAACATTGTCTCGTACTAAAGTGTTATGGTTGTGTTTGGCTAGCTATCATAAGAGCAGAAGCAGCTCTCTGCCTGCTCTTTATCAAAGCAGAAAAAATCTGTTCTGACAAAAAGTAGAGTGAGAGTAATTTTATTATTTAAAACAACTCCCCATCAGAATAAACGAGGCGAGGAGCTGTGTTACCAAACATGAAAGCACTTATCTGTCAGAGCCAAAGAGCAAAAGAGCTGCCCTCTGTCCTCAAAGAGCTAACCCAAAGCGTTAGAGCAAAGAGTTATTCTTTGCCTCCAAAAAGAGCAATCCCAAATACAGCCTTAACCTACTTAACCTACTCGGTCAGATCAATCGTTTGGTCGGGCGGGCATATATCCTTTGCAGCATTATTCATCAAAATATATATATATATATATATATATATATATATATATATATATATATATATCGTTTGCCGCATCGGACAACCAAGTTTTTTATCCAACCTGCCCCAGTAGAAGTTCAGGAGTTTCTTTCCACAAATGTGCCATATGCCAGAGGGAGCTGAAAAATGCGCTTATCCTTATTGTAAAGATTTTTATTTGTTTTTTCATAAGATCCTTATTGTAAAGCTTAAATGATGAAAATGCCCTTATCTAATTAATGTAGCTGAATGGAACTTCCTTTTTGTTCAGCAAAAACTTATTTATGCTAAATGACAACTCTCACTTAGGGCTGTCAAAAGGGCCCGTCAGCCTGAATAACTCGGGCCCTAAATTTAGTAGGCTAGAGCTTAATATTAATGTCAAAGGGCCGGTTAGGGCCTTAAAATTGGAAACCTGTATTTATAAGGCTAGGCCGGGGCCTTAAAGTCTTATACCCCGCCCTGCATTTAAGTGATATATTTTTATAAGTATATATAAGTTGCAACCTACATATGTTTAAGTTTATAAAATTAATAAATATAAATATTAATTACTTTATTTACTAACTTACATCTAAATTTTATTTTTTTTATGAGGTACATCTGAATTATTAAACTAGCTCTCAATATTTTCATTAGATGCATCTAAATGAATCCGCCTAAGCTAGGATCAGGCTAGAGCGCAACCTTAGAATATAAGGCCGGGCTAGGTTTTTGGGGGCCCCAACACTAGCCCAGCCCGTTGACGGCTAGTGGCGGACGCAGGATTTTCCTAAATGGGGGTCAGTCGATAGTCGATAGTTTCGGCGCAAATTTTTTTCCCAAATTAGTGGCATACGATCATACAGTCAATTTTAATTTCATGTGGCACACATCTAAAATCGAATGGAAAACCTCTTGCTCAAACATGATTTGGGGTCACTTTTGGGGATGTGTGCCACCTGAAAGAAAAAATTGACTGTCTGATGGTACGCCTACAATCTCAAGATTCATTGTATTAAAAATTGGGATGGAAAATGCTCTCCATCTTCTAATTCAAAATAGTCAATGCATTATGCATGAATAGAGGAGATGGGGCAAAGTTACAATTTCACAATGTGTAAATAATGGTACTTAGCGGTAAAACTCTTTAGGTACCTCTGTTCGCTCCCACATACTCTCTAAGAGCGCATACGTTCGAAACTCCCTAAAACTCTTAGAGAGTATGTGTTCGCTCCCACATACTCCCTAAAACTCTTTAGGTACCTCTGTTCGCTCCCACATACTCTCTGTTCGCCCCAATCTTTCACACGATGGATCTTGAGACCATGAACGTACAATCAGACAGTCTATTTTTCATTCCACGTGGTACAAATCCCCAAAAAATACTGCTTAAACGTGATGTATGCCATGTAAAATTTTGTCTCATGTGCAAGTAGTTGCTCTCTACTTTTGGGGATTTGTACCACGTGGAATAAAAATAGACCATCTGATGGTACGTTCATGGTCTCAAGATTCATCATGTGGAAGATTGGAATGAAAAATAATTTAGATTGTCTAATTTTAAGCAACCAACAAGTTTAAGGGTGTTTCAAACATAGGTGCCCTAAGAGATTGCTTGGGCGTGAAAAGAGGTACCCAACTCTTTATAATAGGTGGGTTAGGAGAGAGATTTTTTTGTAGGTATGAGAAGAGGGAGCGAGAAAAGATGCATCTCATTTTAAATGGATACCTACTATTATTAGCAACCGTATGATGTGTAATTAAAACTGTAGCTGCAAATAAAGGGAAGCAAATAAGGGTTCCTCTTATGATTTTATTAGATTTTATTAGGCCTAGTTTCTCTCTTCTACCTTTATCATATTAAATTAAGGGAACGGATATTTGCAACTAAGATTCGGTCTCAACAACCAATGGTTCCAATCTTAGCATGTTGTCTGTCTTGAATCAGACTATAGAGATTATTTTTTATCCCAATCTTCTACAAAGTAGATCTAGAGATCATGGCCAACCTATCAAACGGTTAAAAGCTTGGGGGGTCCTTTAAATAGATATATGCATGGCCCTATTCCATGGCCCTTAAGGCCTTTTAAGATTTCTTTAAAACTTTAGGGGAGGCCGGAGACCCCCCACCATTGTACGTAGATACGCCCCTCTATTTATTTATTTATTGGGTACCTCTGTTCGCGCCCACCTAATTATTGAAAGCACCCACTTAATGAAAGTGTGCACTAGCCCCCACCACAACAATGGCCATTACTAAGTGGGCGCTTTCAGTAAATATGTGGGCGCTAATAGAGGTATGTATCCATATTTTAATCTCTTTTGGCATGTTGAATTTTCGCTGAAAATAAGAGTACAGGTTTTTGCAATGGAAGATTAGATTTTCACAACTAACGGTTTCGCCGTTAGCTGCCTTGAATTAAACAATAGAGATCGTTTTTCATCCCAATCTTCTACAAAATAAATCTTGAGATAATGGCCCACATATCAAATGGTCAAATATTGATTCCATGTGGGATACATCCCCAAAGTGATCATGATCATTGTGTACTATGAAAAGAGTCCTCGGGTCACTTTTGGGAATGTGTTCCATGTGGAATCAACATTTGACCTTATGATAGGTGGTCATGATCTTCAAATTTATTGTGTGAAAGATTGGGACAAAAAATAATCCCCATCGTCTGATTCAAAGCAGTTAACGTTGTTAATAGTGGAACCATCGATTGCCGAGACTCAATCGTCGATTGCGAAAACTCGTACCCTTCAGCTAATATTTGAATACGTAAATTTTAAGGTATTTGTAGACACCCCAATTTAATCAAACTGGAACCAGATCACCTTGAAATTTGGGTTGTCTAATTCTTTGAATTCAGGGATCAATAGCCTAATTGAACCGGTATGAGAGTGCAGTTCAATATGAGTTGCATATAATTTTTATTTTTTATCTCTGGCGCAGTTATTAATTAAGCCAGGTTTTTTGTCTAGGTCAACTAATAGTTGAGCTAGAGTATTTTTTCCCTTAGAGTTGCACATTAGGTGTGCAATAAAGAGGAGTCTTTTCATGTGATGTGGGTCATGTCCAGGCTGCGAATCTTGCTTGCTTTTTCTCCATTACCCTTCAATTTAACACCCTTCAAACTCTTGAAGGTTTTCACCCATCTCTTCCTAATCTCATCTCTTACCGAATTTTTATCCAATTAACTTAAACTAATTCCCTAGAAACCCTAGAAACCTTAGAAACCCTTACCTTTTGGAATTTCATAGATTATCCATGCCCATTCTAGCTATTTGCTTATTGCCACTTCTAGAAAAAATGTTGGATGTATGACATTTGTGACATACAAGGACCACTCTTTATTCAATTAAGCACAATTCTTGTGAATAGAAATGAACAAATAGATGGTCAACACTTGTAAGGCATCCAAGAGCTCAATTTCCCTATAAACTGAGTCTCTCCTCTAGCAAATAACTAAAAAATTTAGCCAAAGAAATTCTCCCATTTTAGCCTCCCAAATAGCTTAAAAAACCCTAAAAATTTTAGAAAAATTCCCTTAGTGAAACCCTAGATCCGAGGTCCTCTATCCCCAGGTATTTGGTAGGAAACCTAAGCGTTAGGGGATGAGGTCGTGGTTCTATACTCCAAATTTTGCTTCCTCCCTTTGTATTAAAACAGGTGATTTTTTTATGTTTGGTGTCAATAACGTCCTTAGTACCAGGGTACCTTTACTCAACCTATCGACTGCTTTGAATCGGATGATGGAGAACAATTTTTCATTCCAATCTTTCCCACACACACTTTATCTCACAATCATGGGCTTACTATCAGACGGTCAAAAATTTATTTGATGTGACACAGATCCCAAAAGAGTGATGTGAGTTTTTTTATCTTTGGTGCCAATAACGTCAACTGTATCAGCAAAAAGAGAAACACTATCTAAGTCGTGGATGATGAACTTTGACTGCATCGAATCAGACAATAGAGATAATTTTCGTGCCAATCTTTGGCACCAAAGATCGGAAGTTTGTGTCTCCATAAGGTAATGACATATAATTTTCATTAGAAAAAATAAAAATTTAAATGAGAATAGAGGAAGGCTAGAGAGAATTTGGCCTCCATTGATCAAAGGGAAGGTGCTAAAAGAAGCAAAAAAAGTGTGGCAGAAGAATGAGACCATTCGATGCTACCACTGCATTGGTAGTCTATAATCCGAGGAGCAACATCCCCTGCTTCAATAACATCTTATGCCTAGGGCATCATCATTTTCTCCTCCAGCCACTATCCAAAGTACTCCATCGAGTGAGTGAGCCACACGTAACTCTTTGATACTCCTTGTTTCAAATTTTCTAATGAGGACATTGTTTCCTTTAAGTTTGGGGGTATATGTTATGTTTTCTATTTTCTGTATATAAATTTTTTATTTTTTTTGTTTGATTGCATGTGTGTTTGTTTGTTTTAAATTTAAGAAATTTAGGTCGAATGCTTAAATTTTTGTGTGTTTAAACCTTATTTAGTCAAAGCATGCAAGTAAATATCTTAAATAATTTGATTTCAATCAAAGATTACAATTATCTTAAAGAAAATTCTCGATTAATGATTGGATTTAGCTCATATTATTGCTTAGTCAATTGCACACTTGTACCAACACTGAAAATTTTGAAACTATGAATTACTTTGAACGTTAGATTTTAGATCTTCGTTTTAGAATCTTTAGAACCAGTGAGCTTTTGAGCCATATGCCCGATCATTCTGAGAGTTAAAAAGTGTAAATTCTTAAAATTTCGAATTTTCCTTGAACTTCGAGCCTTATATCAAAATCTTATTTCTATTCTTGAATCTATGACTGTAATTATTTTATTTTATTCTAGAATTACTTATCATAGATATCAAAATAATAAGGCATCATTACTAGTGAAACTTGGAAATGAGAGAAGGCCAAATCTTGATAGTTTGAACCATAAAAGCCAAAAACCTATACATTTTATCTCTTGAACCCATATTTGAAGCCTACAGCCTTATATTTATTTGTAACCAAAATAAAATACCTTGAAACCAATGTTCATAAGATTCTTAGTCTTTTACCTTTGTACTTTTAAAAATTTAGAATAGAGAAAATATAGGAGAATTGAATGAATGAAAAGCTGAAAAATGGGGTGTTTCTAAAAGAAAATAAAAGGATCTTATAACAAGAAAAAGAAAATGAAAAAAGAGAAGCAAAGTTTTCTAATTCTCGAAAAAAATTTCAAAGAAATTAGTTGAAAAAGTCTTTAAATAAAGAAGAATAGAATGAGTCAAGATAGAAAAAGGTGTTATAGAAAAGTTAACTTTTTGGATCTATTTTGAAGAAAAAGAAGAAAACAAATAGAGGAAGAAGTTTAGAGTCTGAATTCTCAGAATTTGAATCCTTACACCTTTCTTTGGAACTTTAACCTAAGCCCCATTACAAGCCAATGAAAGTTCTTCTTGATCCAAGAGTCATCATAGTAAGTGCCTAGTAGAGATATTATTTTTATAAGTATTATGGTAATTCAACAACACGTGAATAGAATAGATGGATTATCCTTCCATGAGATTTATTATTAAAAATTAGTGTCCTTGAATTAAATTTGTTGGTATCTATTTTATCAAGTAAAAATTTGGGAAGAAAAATACCCAACTTCATTATTGTTATGAGCAGTGGCAGAGCCACGTTGTCCAATGGGGGGTCCCGGGATCCCCCATCGCTAATTTTTTTCTTTTAAAGTCTTTTAAGGTGCATCTTTTTAGCTGCAAGATTTTTTAAGAAGGACCCCTCAAATCCCAAAACTTCTCAAGATATTTTAAAAACTTTCTTTTTTGTCCGCAAGATTTATTAATTTTAACTGACTCCCAAAATTCTCTCTTTCTCTTCCTAAAATAGTAAAATCCCAATTCCCAAATGACTCTCTCTCTCTCTCTCTTCCTAAAATCTCTCTTCCTAGAATCCCAAACAACACCCTCTCTTCCTAAAATCCCAAACAACTATCTCTCTCTTCCTAGAATCTCAAATAACACACACACACTCTCTCTTTCTCTCTTCCTAAAATCCCAAACGACACACACTCTCTCTTCCTAAAATCTCAAAAGACTCTCTCTCTCTTCCTAAAATCTCTCTCTCTCTCTCTAATATCAAACAACACACTCTCTCTTCCTAAAAGGGATCCCCCATTAGAAAAATCCTGGCTCCGCCACTAGTTTGTGAGTGTATGCCAAGGTGAGAATTGAATGAAATTGTTTTCTAAAACTTTAGTTTAGAATAGTTTATATTGGATAGATTTCTATTCAGTACGCACACACTGCACACTTTGCATGAGTTGAAACTTTTGATGATCATGATTATGGATAATTTTTTGGATAAGAACTGAGTCATAAATTGGAAACAACTTTTTGAAAATATTTACAATCATGTATTGATTAACTAATAATTTTTGTTTTAAAAAATATAAAAAAATTTGAAGTTTGTGGGTACCTTCACTAAAAACTCTCAAGAGATACAACTCCTCAACTAGGGATCACCTAGGAGTTTAAAGGCTTGTTGCATATGCTAAATGTAATCGTGCTCCTTACGAAAGTGACATTTTATTTTAGTAGAATAGTATATGTTTCTTTAACAATAATTTGTTAGGAACTAGCAAAGCTCAAGTTTGGGGGTATGGTCATTTACATAATATATATTGTTAATACCCTAAACAAAGCATTGTTAATTCACATTAAAGTACTAATGACATCTCTTGAGTAAATATTAAGTCTTAGTAGGAAAAAGATCCTTAACGAGAAATCTGTGCCAAAGAAGACTCAAAATTGAGGATGAATCGTGAAGGCCAAGACTCAAAGAACCAAAGGCTACAATCAATCGCGAAGCTGAGCGATTGCAAGAATACTCCAGAAGAGAAGTTCACGAATGATCGTGAGCAAAAGAGAACTGTCTAGAGAGGAAAGTCTGAACAATCATAGATCACAATCTCATGAGAAGAAGTCACGATTGATCGTGACCTGGCAAAAAAAAACTTACGATTGAAGAAATTAAATTATGATGGCACAGAATAGAGTTACGATCGATCGTAACAGTGAAAACATTCACTTCAGAAAGGAAGAACATTGCAATTGTAATCCACGATTCCAAGAAGAAAAACTCACGATTGATCGTGAGGAAGAAAAATTACGATCGATCGCAAGCACAATTTCACCTGTTTCAAGTCAAAGGAAGTCACGATCTCAAGAGAAGATGCCAGAGATAGTCATATTCGAAGAAGGACATATATGTAGAAAGTTTCAGTTTAAATAAAATTCTAATTTTAATTAATTAGAATTGTAATAGGAAGTTTAATCTTTCAATTTAGCATGTACCAAGACTCTTATGAATCTATAAATAAGAGAGTCTGCATCCAAAAAAACACATTTTAGTATAGTAGAGAAGTAGATACAAAGAGTTGTTTTTTATAGCTTTAAATTTTAGTTTAATTTTCATTATGTCTTCTGTAAATTCTTTTCAATCAATAGAAGTTATTATGAGTAGCTAAGTTTCTAAAGTCTGGGAACCCGATATATCTAAGAGTAATATGAATAGTTAATTATTAATTATTTTTATAAATTTGTATTATAATTGATTAATGAATATGAGTTTTTAAACGTGTCAATGAGTTTTAAAAGGATTTCAAAATTTTTATGATTTTAATCTCTATGTTGTCGTTGTCACCTTAGGTTTGGAATTACTAGACTTTCATCATCCGACTATATTGCCGTTGTTGCCTTAATTTCATTAACGATATTAGTACTAGAGAAGTTTATATTATCGTTATTGCCTTAAACCGATCTTATCTTCTTCTTATGTTATTATTGTTGTCTTAAGATAATTACAGAATTTAGTAAAATTAGAAATAATTAACTAGGATTGCAAATCTGCGATCAGGGAACCTAGACTTGTTTGCTAATCAATTTTTATAACTTTACTTTCCAGTTTTAGTTTAATTAATTTTCCAAAAAATAAAACCTTTAAGTAATTTAGTTTTAAAAACCCCAAAACTAATTTATTTTCTAAGACATATAGACAAATTTCTTAATCAAAGTTTCCTTTGAGGATTGATACCCTTATACGTGCTATAATTCCCTTGTACACTTGCAAGGTGATACATTTGGTATAGTATTAGAACTATCAAAGATTCGGCCGCATATCTCCATAATTAATTTTATTAATTTAAAAGAAATTACAAAGCACACAATGGAAACTAAACAAACTTCTAAACCTATCTCCATAAAACTCTATCTATGTATCTCTCTATCTCTATTTCTATATATCAAATTAATAATTAAACCTCTTATTTATAGATTCATAAGAGTCCTAATACATTCTAAATTAAAGTCCTAAAAATTAGATTACAAATCCTAGTAAAATTAGAAATCTACTTAAACTTAAACTTCTAAAAATATGTGCTTCTTGATTAATCTTGAATCTGGAATCGTGAGCTAGCATATGAGGATTCTTTCCTATCTTGATTCGGTAGCATTATCTTATACAATCGTGGCTTAATTTGGGATTGACTGAGGCAACAACTCATGCAATCGTGATTTAGGATTGCATGAGTTCTTTAAACATGATGAGATTTTGATGTCTTTTGTGCAATCCTGATTCACTGCGATCCATCGTAATTATTTAAGAGACTTCCTGCCAAGTCACGATCAATCGCGACTCACTCTTCCTAAGATCGCAATCTACGATTGCAAGGGCTCTCTTCTCTGGAGACCCTATATTTTACTTTGTTTCTTGTCACAATCAATCGTGACTATATTTTCATGAAATCGCAAATCGCGATTGATCAAACGTTATTCTCTGCAGTATATAACCTTGCTTCTTTTACAATCGTCTACGGTCACGATCAATCGTGACCTTACTCTTCTTCAATCCTTATCCTCACGATTCATCGTGAGTTCCGATTTATGCAATCCTGTGATATCTTTCAAAGGTTGAGATCTTTGACTAGTCTTTGACTCTTATTTTCTCATTTTCTCTTCTAAGTCAAAGTATCTCCTTAGCTTTTGATTCACTCAGACGCTAGATTACTCTGGTACTATAAGATCTCATCCCCAAGAACTATTTTAGGTGTTTTTGTATAAATTTCTCATCAAAGATCATTCACCTTTTAAGACTTAAGAATAACTCAAGAGATTGCATTAGTACCTCAATTTGGACTAACAAGGCTTTGTATTGGGTATCAAAACATGCATTTTCTGTGAATGATTAAGAAGTTATCATTAGGCTTGAGCTTCCACACCCGAGCGTCCTCTCTCACAAGATGTAGGTTGCCAACAATCACCGTACTCAATAAGGAAGATAGTATGCCCAAGGGAATATAAGAGAGGGTGGTAGCATCTTTGAAGACACAGTGTCATTAGTGATAGTGGTATAATCTGCAATAACAGCTAAAGGGTTGCTAGCTTTTTTTAAAAGTCGAAGGAAGAGGAGAAACCGGGGTGTGGCCCCATCATGCATCCAACCAAAACCGAATGGTAGACCCATTTTCCATTCCAATTTTGATGCCACCTTAGAAGACAAAAAAAAAAAGAGCTCGGGCTATTCCACCAGCCAAACCCCTCGCCTTCTAAAGTGCCGAGCAGTCAACCAGCTCGGGTCCGAAATGTTGTATTTTGAGAAAATAACTATTGCCCACCACTGGTCAAATTTTGTACCGACCCACCAATAACATTTACATAGAAGAGCCCCTACTACAAAAATAAGGCGTTTCAGTGACACAACCCCTACTACAAAAATAAGGTGTTTCAATGACACTTATTGTTAAGGCAGTTTTTGGTAGCGACAAGACTAATAACGATAGTTTTTGGTAGCGATAAGACTAATAATAATAGTGTTTTGTTAATAGCGATAGTTTTTGGATACCGCTAATAGCCTTATTTTTCGTAGTGCCCATTCATAGGCTTGAGAGGTTTGCCACCGAGACTACCAAGAGCTTTGGGAGTAGTTACAATTTCCCACAAAACCATGCACTTTTGCGGTCTCATCCGGATTTAGTCCATAAGAGTATTCGTTGGATGCTTTCATGAGTTTTTATCACACCGGTTGGGAAATGAAAAAGGCTCATGTAGTAGAGAGGAAGGTTAGAGAGGGTGGAATTGATAAGTGCAATTCTACTGGCCATAGAGAGAAGACTCCCTTTTCACCCGTCTAACCTTTTTTCGAAGTGCTCAATGATAGGATCCCACATTGGGATCGTCAATTGACCGATGCAAAGAGGAAGTCCGAGATATATAGCAGGGAAAGCGTCACGTTTGCAGCCAAAGTCAATAGCCCACGAGTTGATTAGGTCTCGATTCGCATGAGTGCCTAGAATGACAAATTTTCAGAGATCGACCTTAAGGCCCGAAACCGCCTTGAAGCATTTGAGAAATTTGATTACATTCACATTGGCCAAAAGTGAAGCCTCATAAAAGACAAGGGTGTCATCGACATATTGAAGATGGGAGATGATAGGCCCATTAGGAGATGAACGGAAGCCTTTACTAATTCCAAGCAACTAGCTTTAGAAATCAAATGTTTGAGGCCTTCCCAACAATATTAAAGAGGTAGGGCGATAACGGGTCGCCTTGATGGAGGCTAATGAGTACCGAAATATGATGATATTTCACCCCTAAATACCTATATTTAGCTGTCCGATGAAGGCTATCTGATGAGAATTATTAGATTTGAAGTGTTTCAGGTAAATACAAGCCAAGTGTGGAAAACAGCCCAAGAATTCTGAAAATAATGTCAAAACACTGTAACTTTGGGTCATCGAGAACTTGGTGCGACTTGCGGATAAATTTGGACTTTCAAGACGGCCGAATTATGAAATTGTCAAAACACAAAAGTTGTAGATTTTTTCGTCAGATTTCCAACGGGATAAGAATCACCTCAATCCGAGTTCAAAACAGAAAGTTATGACTGAAATACCGAAGCAGTGTCTGATACAAAAAGTGTGCTGAAATTCACGGATTTCTGGAGGTCGATGCATCGACCCTTTTGGTTCATTAATCGAGGAGAAGGAGAGTCTGACACGGAATTGACTACTTTAAAGCTGATTTTGAGCCTCTTTTGTAGGGTCGATGCATCGACCTATTGGGTCGATTAATCGACCCTAAATTGGCGGCTGGGGAGACTTCTACGACCGGGAATCTATTTAAAGCGACTCAAACACCTCGAGGGAGAATTAGAAATTAGGGAGATAGGAGATTAGAGTTTTAGTTTTTTACTTTTCTTTTTCATAGTTCGACATAGAAATAGGGAGTTTTTATTTATTCCTTTTTGAGAGCTTTGTTCCTTTAATTTCCAGTACTCATTCCTCCAGTTTATTATATTTTTGCTCAAGTTTATTCCTGCATTATTCTCGTTTCTGAAGACCATCGTACTTTTGGATCAAAATAATTTCTTTTGAAGTTGAGGTATTTTTAATTCATTAAATTAATGTTATTTTCTCTTCCTTATTTATTTATGTCATTTAATTGCAATATGTGTGGCTAAATTCATAAGGATGAGGATCTAATGATTCCCATCCGAGGGATGTACTTTTAATAATATAAATTTATGATTAAAATATGAGATCTTATTTTATGGTTGTTGTGCTATCAAGAACGGATGAAATCCCCGCCACTAACCGGGATCGCGTGTGCCGAGCCATGCCCGGGATCTCAGATCTGTGACGGTAATTTTACTCAATCATTGTTATATGGTCTTTTTGCTTTCATCGTGTGGATCTAATTACGATTATGATCCGGGATCGAGTGTGCCGAGCCATGCCCTGGATCTTGGATCTGTAATGGTAATTTTATCTTAATTACTCCCTAATCTGAAATCGAGTATGCCGAGCCATGCCCTTGATTTCAGATCTATGGTGGTATTATTGTTGAAATTTTTACCCACTTTTGGGATGATTTTTATTTGAACCTGAGATCAAGTGTGTCGAGTCATGCCCTTGATCTCAGATCTATATATGAAAATCATCTAAGTCCTGATTACAGGGATGCAACATGGAACCTATCGGGATTTTTGATCATTTATCTTCCATAAAAGATATTTATTCTCAATAGTATATCTCATAGTTTAATCCGTAGACTTATATTATGGGAAGAACGGATCAAAGATGGGAGGATTTAGTATATTCATCTTTATCTTTATTTTTGAATTATCAATTAAGTTTTAGTTTGTAGTCAGTAATTATCATCTAATTAAATCACGTAAATCATAAGACTGGTAGAATACTGTTAGATCTTAGTAGATTTTTGGAATTGCTTGTCTTTTTAGATCTTTCAAAATTAGTCCTCATGGGAACGATCTCGTACTCCGCACCCACTATATACAATCCGATTCGTGCACTTGCGAGTAAAATATCACAATTAAAATTCACATCAGAAGCCTCGAGAACTCTTGAAAAACCCTTCCGTCACTTCATTGATAATTAGGATGGAGAAGAAAGGTGTCGAATAGCAAGCCTTCATCCACTTCCTCCAAATACTTTCAAAAATCATGTGACGGAGGAGATAGTCTAGGAAAGACCAATTGACCCTATCACAGGCCTTCTCATTTCAATCTTGCAACGACACATGAGGTGCCATCCTTGTATCTAGAATCCATGCACTCATGAGCGACTCCCGCAAGGTCAACAGTTCTCCTCCCCTCCACTAAGGCTCCTTAAGTTGGGGGGAAATTGGAAATTATATCGCCTAACCAACTTCAAAAGATTAACAAGGACTTTGGCGAGGATCTTGTAGAGGCTTCCAGAAGGCTAATAGGCCCAAAGTTCGTCAAGCAATTGGGTCTTTTACACTTGCGGATGGTGGTGAGGAATGTGACATTAAGTCCTCTTCCAATATTTCTTTTCGCATAAAGCATAACGTTCAAACATGATTTGAGTTGTTTTTTTTGGATTTGTGCCACGTGAGATGAAAAATGGACCATATGATGATTCATCCATGGTTTCAAGATGCATTTTGTGGGAGATTGCAATAAAAATGTTCTACATGGTCATATTCAAGCGCAATTAATGGTTTTCAATGTAGGTGTTTGCAAGCAATCGCCAGGCCCCAAAGTTATTAAGAATCAAATATTTTCGTACAACCCATATAAGAATCGGCATTCAGTACTGTAGTTAATTGCCTGTATTCAAATATCTCTTTGTACTGATAATAAAAAAAAAAATCTCGTTGTTTCTTACAATATTTTACTTGAGAATATATATGTTCCAGCCTACCTCACAACTAATTGATTGAATGATATAAGATCATTATTGACATTCGATCAATGTTATTTTAAAATGTTATTTGGGTGAGCATGTGCGATTTAAAATGATATATATGATGGAATCTAAATGGATCTGACGATCCGACCATCCAAAACTAAGCCTAGAGATCTAGGCGCACGATCAATCAAAAACCAATAAATCTACAAACTATAAATATGCACACCTTGAGCGTTAGCCATTGATGGTTGCCGATCTTCAACGATGTTCTCGCGTTCAATGTCTCCTAGCACAATGGGGATGCTCTCGCCAATAGGGAGGATTGAATTCTGTCGAGCTATCGTTGGGACCAGGCACCCCTTATATTTATAGCCAAAGAGTCCTATCCCATTAAGGACTGAAATTGCTAATTATAGTGTGATTAGAAATCACAATCATACCTTAACTGAAAGACTCAATAAGCAGTTGCCTATTCTCTTCAAACTCACCAGAATAGCAATTGTACATCTTAAGGTTGATCTTATACCATTCACCGGTCAACGGGTTTCACCATAGTGATGGCCACCAAAATAGGAATTTCTTACAGTCTCCCACTTGGCCAAACTATGTCAATAAACTCCAATTACCCAATGTTAGCTAACTTTCTTTGAATGGTAAGTCACAATCAATCTCAATCAAAGTCTTTATTATCAGTCCGGTCCAGTGAGAATTTCAACACAGAATCAATGTAGTCAATATATCATATCATCGATATATGACCGCTCATTAGTCATTGTATTGGAAGTCATCACCGACATGGATTCCAACTAGTATGATGTCACATAGATTGTAAGTTTACAAACTGAATGGTGATTACATGTAAACTCAATCTAATATTGGTCCTACTTTATTGTCATCTACTGGCACCATATGTTCCAAGGAGTTATTTGTATAAAAATGGAAAAGTAAATAAATAAATTTTATTTCTGAATCAATTAAACAAATGTATTCACTCGCATATATCCACTCTCAAAGGCTATCAAAATTATCCGTTAACCCCATGCGCGCAACATGCTCCAAAATGAGCGTGGGAGATAAACCTTTAGTGAGAGGGTCAGCCAACATGAGTGTCGTACTTATCTTTTCAACAGATACAATTTGAATCTGAACTTTTTCCCTGACAACAAGATATTTTATATCAATATATTTGGAACCCCCACTAATCTTGTTGTTATTGAAGATAGCAATCGCAGCGGATTTGTCACAAAAGATTCTCAGTGGCTTTGAAATAGTATCAACAACTCGAAGCCCTGAGATAAAATTCCTCAACCATATCGCCTCACATGTTGCCTCAAAACATGCAACGAATTCTGCTTCCATAGTGGACGAAGTAGTCAGCGTTTGTTTAACGCTCTTCCAAGATATAGGTCCACCTGCAAGCATAAAAATATAACCCGATGTGGACCTACGAGTGTCTTGACACCCAGCATAGTCAGCATCTGAATAACCAATAACTTCAAGGTTATTCGACCTTTTGTATGTGAGCATGTGTCCTTTAGTCCCTTGTAAATAGCGAAAAACCTTCTTAGCTGCTTTCCAATGATCCAAACCAGGATTACATTGGTACCTGCCAAGCATGCCAACTATATACGCTTATATCCGACGACTTGTGCATACATGAGACTCCCAACTGCCGATGCATAGGGAATTGTCTCCATATGTTTTCTCTCCAGATCGATCCTGGGACTCTGAAGTAGACTAAATTTATCACCCTTAATGACAGGGGCAACAGTAGCAGAATAATTGTGCATGTTAAACATTTTAAGAACTTTATCAATATAAGCTCTTTGAGACAATCCCAATATGCCACGGGCTCTATCTCGATGAATCTCAATTCCTATCACGTAGGAAGCTTCACCAAGATCTTTCATATCAAAACTCTTTGATAAAAAGTTCTTTGTCTCATATAACATGCCCAAATTGCTACTCGCAAGTAAGATATCATCAACGTATAAAACAAGGATGATAAACTTACTCCCACTGATTTTAAGATATATGCATTGATCCACAGTATTTTCTTTAAAACCAAAATTTGAAATGACTTCGTGAAATTTTAAGTACCATTGTCGAGATGCCTGCTTTAAACTATATAGAGACCTTTTGAGTCTACAAACTAAATGACTCTCCCCCTCAACCTGAAAACTTTCAGGTTGTGCCATAAAGACATCTTCATGCAAGTCGCCATTCAGAAAAGCAGTTTTAACATCCATTTGATGCAATTTTAAGTCAAAATGAGTTACTAATGCCATGACTATCCGAAAGGATTCCTTTCTAGAGACAGGAGAAAATGTCTCTTTATAGTCTATTCCCTCTTTTTGAGTGAAACCTTTAGCGACTAACCTGGCCTTGTATCTTTCTATATTACCTTTGGAGTCTTGCTTGGTTTTAAATACCCATTTACAGCCTACAGGCTTGACTCCATTAGGTAACTCACAAAGATCCCAGACCGAATTATGTTTCATTGATTCCAACTCATCTTTCATGGCTTCGAGCCAAGTGAGTGGATTTGTCGCTCTTCATGGCTTGGCTAAAGGAAACAGGATCCGATTCCTTTCCAAAATCAAACTCACTCTCATTTAGGTAAACTATATAGTCATCAGAAATGGCAGGCTTCTTTGCTCTCTCTGATCTATGCAATGGTAGATCAGTGGCAGTCGCCATGGGAGCAAGAGCCTCCTCAATGTGGGGTGTGTCAATAGGTATAGCCACAGGTGCATCAACACTGGCTTGAATAACTGGTGTTGGTGCCACTTTTTCTTGGATAAAAGGGATAGAAATTATAACCCGATTCTCCTCAAAAGTGATTTTCCTAAGCTCTATACTCCCATTGATCTCACGATCCTCAAAGAATTTTGCATGTCTAGTCTCAACAATCCGGGTACTATGAGTGGGGCAATAAAATCTATAGCCTTTTAATCTATCAGGGTAACCAATGAAATGACAACTAATAGTTTTAGGGTCCAATTTTCCTAATTGTGGGTTGTACACCTTTGCTTCAGCGAAACAGCCCCAAATGTGTAAATATCCTAAAGTCGATTTTCTTCCTACCCATAGCTCATAAGGAGTCTTGGGAACTGCCTTACTAGGAACTCGATTTAGGATATGCACTGCTGTTTTCAAGGCTTCTCCCCACAAGAACGTAGGCAACGTAGAGTTGCACAACATGCTTCTCACCATATCCATAAAATGCGATTTATTCGCTACCGTTCATTTCGGCATGGTGTATTGGCGACAATGCCATGCTCTTGTGAATCTGGCGAAGGTCTGGATTGCGACACATTTGTTTGAGTATCTACCATAGTACTCTTGCCTCTATCAGATCTCACAATTTTAATCTTCGAATTGAGTTGTAACTCAACTTCGGCTTTATAGATTTTAAACATATCCAGGGCCTCAGATTTCTCGTGAATGAGAAATATATAACCAAACGAGAATAATCATCAGTGAAGGTAATAAAATACTTTTGACCACCAATAGTGAGAGTTGGAAACGGTCCACAAATATCAGTGTGGACTATTTCCAGCAAACTCGTGCTTCTGAGAGCCCCTTTCTTATTAGTCTTTGTGAGTTTTCCTTTAACGCAATCAACACAAGTATTGAAATCAGAGAAATCGAGCGCATCGATTATATCATCTTTAATTAACCTCTCCATTCTATCCTTAGATATATGGCCTAAACGTTTATGCCATAAAATGGAGGAGTTATCGAGTGCTCGTTTTCGTTTCTTACTTATTTTATCATTCGCATGCATAGAAATTAAAGATTGGGCGTAAGATGAATCCAAGTTTAACTGATAAAGATTGCCCACTAATGAGCCACCACCCACAATATCGGAATTGAATAATAGAGTAAGCATATTATTTCCAAATTTAAATTCAAAACCTAATGAATCTAATTTAGAAATTGAGATAAGGTTTCTAGTGATACTGGGAACATAAATAGTATCAACTAAATCCAAAATGAAACCACTATCTAAAATGAGACGGAGAGTCCCAATGGCCTCCACGTCTGCTTCTACTCCATTCCCGAGTTTGATGGTACGTTCGCCTTTACTTAGTTTCCTGCTGGATTGAAAACCCTGCATTGAATTACTTATATGAATAGTTGCACCAGAATCTATCCACCAAGTATTGCGTGGAGCATCAACATAAAGTGATTCAAAACACACAAAAGCAAGGTCATTACCTTTCTTAACTAGCCAATCTCTGTATTTCTGACAATTCTTAATGTGTCCCTTCTTCTTACAGAAGTGACACTTGATGCCAGAAGTAGATGTGCTAGCCTCTCCTTGTTTGGTTTTCGGTGGAGGAGCTTTTACGTTCTTTCCTTTATATTGTCAAGGTTTTCGCTTGAAATTTCGTTTCGATGGGCCAAGAGCGGCGTAATGAGCACTTTCAGGTTTTTCAGCCCGAAGTCGTTCTTCTTCTTGGACACAGTGAGCGATTAACTCGTTCATCTTCCACTTCTCTTTCTGCGTGTTATAATTGATCTTGAACGGGCCAAATTGCGCAGGAAGAGAAGTCATAATGAAGTGAACAAGATAACCCTCAGAAAAACCCATGTCCAGTTCTTTCAATTGAGTTGCCATGCCACTCATTTTCATAATGTGCTCCCAGACGCATCATATTTCATGGTTTCCATTTTAACAATTAGACTACTGGCAAGGGCTTTAGAAGTCCCTTTAAATTGTTCCTTAATGGCTTGCATGTATTCTTTTGCAGTGTGCGAGTCAGGAATACCTCCCCGAATCGCATCAGCAATGGAACTCTTTATGATCATGAGGCTCATACGATTTGATCTATCCCATTTTTGTAAATCCGTATGGTTCACTGCCAGATCCTCAGCCGAGGCATCAGCGGTGAGCACCTTGGGTTTATCAGATCGTATAGCATAGTCAAGATCCATGCAGCTTAGAACAATTGCAACTTGTTCCTTCCATTTCTTATAATTTGATCCACTCAAAAGTTCAATTCCACCAATCATACTGGTTATGATAGACGGGTTCAATGCTGCACAATAATTAAGGGTTTTATTATGTCCACATACAATCGAAGTAACTATCAATTCCACAAGATTATAATTATAGCATGTGACGCGAAAGTTAAAATATATCAAGGAATATAAAAATTAAAACCAATGTGGTTTTATTGAGAAACGATTTGTGTCATTATAACCCTCCGTTGGGTCGAGCCATAACACACTAGTCGCTTCCTCAATCTATATTAATGATTGTGGTACTAATTGCGTCGTTATGACCCTCCGTTGGATCGAGTCACAACACGCTAGCAGTACCCACACACACAAAATAATGAATAGTGAAATACAGCCATCATATAACATTAAGTGATTCATCACCGTTGGGCAGAAGAATCCCTTATGTTGTGACGCCAACGTTCACTATACACTTTCACTGGATTTATAACACGTTTTTGGACAAAATTAAACCTCACTATGAAAACCACGACACTAGGAAAGGTCATCACCGTTGGGCAGAAGAATCTTTCCAAGTCATGTTGTCATATTAGGTTTGATAATATTTTAGAAGATCACAAACATGTTATGAGGAGGTATCAAAAAAGACAATAAGCGAACATTATAATGTGTAAGTAATAGCCATGGTGGTGGAGCACAACCTCCACTACCCATTTTTAATGAATGATACTTGAACAAAAAATTAATTACACAATAAAAAAATGAAAAAAATAACATCAGGTCATGAAAATATCATAATAAAGAGCTCATTATTAAAAATAGACCTCAAAAACGGATTCGGAATGTCCGAGATAGTCAAAATACATATATAATGTCCGAAAATTGGACCTGTAAATAGCCCAGAAAAGGCCCGAGAAGATTAGGAAATAGGGTGGTTATGTTGGGCCGGGTACCAAAACCGGGCCATGGGCCTTAGTGACCGAGTGGGCCAAGAGCCCAGTGGGTCGGGCAGACCCGGGCCAAATAGGCCAAGAGCCGAATGGGCCTAGGGCCTAGTGGGTCGGGTCCTCCGGGTCAGACAGGGCGGGCTGGAGCCAAAACGGGTCGGGCTGGGGCCAAATAGGCCTGGCGGGTCGGGCCAGGGTGCAAATAGGCCAGGTGGGTCGGGCCAGGGTGCAAATAGGCCTGGCTGGGGCCAAGCAGTCAGGCGCGAGCCACACAGGGCAGGCGGGCAAAGGCGGGTGGGTCGAACGACCGCCCAAAACCCCCTTCTTCTTCTTCTTTAGTTTTTCTTTTTTTTTTTTTTTCAGTGCAACGACAAGAGCAGCAGCAGCGCCTCCACCGGTGGCCGGCGCCGCCGTCCGGTTCTGCCGACGATCGGCCCCGGCGCCAGTCGTGATGCGGTCACCGGGAAAAGGGCCACCGGCCGGACCGTCACAAAACCCCAATTTTTTTTTTTGATTTGCGTACCACCCCGCTCCTCGCCGGTGACTGCACCGAGGGTCCGTGAGCCATCCGGTCGGCCACGATGCCGGCCGACCGCCGGTGTCAATCCGGTGGCCGGAAAAAAAAAACCACCAATCCCCTTGAGTTTTTTTTAAAAAGCTAAAAAAACTTTGATCGTCTTACCAAATTTTTTTTTTTTTTTTTATAAAACAGCCATATAAAAAAAAAAAATAATAAAAGCTCATTTTAAAGTTTTAACCGATCATAACGCCAATCATGGCTCTGATACCAATTGATGGAATCTAAATGGATCTGACGATCCGACCATCCAAAATTAAGCCTAGAGATCTAGGCGCACGATCAATCAAAAACCAATAAATCTACAAACTATGAATATGCGCACCTTGAGCGTTAGCCATTGATGGTTGCCGATCTTCAACGATGTTCTCGCGTTCAATGTCTCCTAGCACAATGGGGATGCTCTCGCCAATAGGGTGGATTGAATTCTGTCGAGCTATCGTTGGGACCAGGCACCCCTTATATTTATAGCCAAAGAGTCATATCCCATTAAGGACTGAAATTGCTAATTATAGTGTGGTTAGAAATCACAATCATACCTTAACTGAAAGACTCAATAAGCAGTTGCCTATTCTCTTCAAACTCACCAGAATAGCAATTGTACATCTTAAGGTTGATCTTATACCATTCACCGGTCAACGAGTTTGACCATAGTGATGGCCACCAAAATAGGAACTTCTTACAATATATATATATATATATATATATATATATATATATATATATATATTAGGGGAAAAAATGGTCTCTATATCTACTAATTCGAAGCAGTCAATGTTGTTATTAACTGTGGAAACATCAATTGAGGAGGCCGAATCGTCAATTACAAAAACTCATACCCTTAAGTTAATTGTTGCATGAACAAATCTTAAGCTCTTTTAATAATCATCTGTTAGTGTTGACGAATGAGTACAATTAGATTCTTGTTTCAAATAAATGCTAGCTTCCAATATAAGATATATATATATATATATATATATATATATATTAGAGAGAGAGAAAGAGAGAGAGAGAGAGGGGTGGGGGGACACTACTTACAGTTGTAGTGCCTAAGCGATACCCATTAGCCAGCTGAGCCAGCTGGGCGCACCCAACTTGAAGATCTAGGTGCTATGGCAACTAGCCCACGCTCAATCAGGAATCACATAAAAAAAGTATTTGAAAAAATTGTTTATCCACAATTGGAACTATGGTCAAAGTTGAAAAAAATCAATGCATAAGCGTGGGTGGGTGTCAACTTATGTTAGGCATATAATATGAAGGGAAAATATTCTTAAAAAGTAATTTTTTAAATCGTGTGCCACGTTATTGTATACTCCAAAACAAGTGTTGTTTTGATGGTCATGTGGCACGTGATCTATAACGCTTGTTTTAATAGAGTGCCTATTTTTGCAATCAGAAGTTATGTTGTCACAATCACAAGGGTTTCTATAAACTTGGCTCTAGTTCATAGAGTGGTGTGGCAGTAACGCCAGCCTTTTAATTATAATATAGGATTATGTTTAAGTCTAACCAGTTAACCCTACATAGAGTTCAACTATATATGGTTTTAACTTTTAAACCCTCGTCATACTTAGAATTTCCATTTGCAAATCGTGTTAAAAAAGAAAAACAAAAAATAGAGTTCTAATAATCTTTATATTTGCACCTTTTTGTGTCGTTCGTTTGTATGTTGTTCTCCGAACGTTAGTTGTAGCCAGCATATCACATGGCACACCCCTCACATATGGTAAGAGTTCACCTTTATTTACAACTCATAACTCTTCCTTCTCAACTTAGGTTTCGCGTGCTTAAAGTTACATATATTTTTTCATCCCAATCTTCGACACAATAGATTTTGAGATCATAGATTTATCATTATACGGTCAGATTTTAGTTCCACATGGTACGGATCCCCATGATCATAGGAGTAGATCAAACACAATTCTCGGATCAGTTTTTCAGGATGTGTGCCACATGAAAATAAAATTTGAACGCTTGATTGTAGGTCTATGATATTAAGATTTGTTCTGTCGAAGATTAGGATGAAAAACGATCTCCATCATTTGATTCAAAATAGTCAATGGTCTGAGCAAGAAGAACCTTGGGTTAAAAATAAAGGTACCCATTGAAAGAACGATACTATTGCTTATGCAAATGGTTTACATTAGGAGTCATTGCTTGGTGGGATGATAAAAGGCTTGGGCTGTCAAGTATGAAAACATGGGTTCGTGCATGAATGAAAATTTCGGCCGAAATCTTCATATTTTGGCCTAAATGTTTCGGTTTCGGTCCCTACCGAAACCAAAACCGTGAACCTAAATTTCTATTCTGAAATGTACTATGGGGAAAATTTCAGCTGAAATCTCGGTTCAAACTTTCGATTTCAGTCATGCGCGAAACCGAAACGAAATCCGATATTTTGATCCTTGGGTTCGAGCATGAACAGCAACCACTTTGTACATCGAAGCCACTTTTTACACCGAAACGAAATCCGATATTTTGACCCTAGGGTTCGAGTATGGAGAGCAGTCGCTTTGTGCCTAAAAATGCTAAAGATTAGGTCTGTATCCCTTCTACCCCTCCCAACTATGGTAACCAACTCTAAGTACAAGAATAAAACGGCTCTGAAATGTACAGAGAAAACCATTAAATTTCAAAAATTTTGAGAAAATCGGGAAATTAGGAAAATTTTAATAACATAAAAAGTAAAATTTTAAATGTGTGACCAACCACTAATTTTAATAGGGAAAATACAAGTTTAAAACTCGTTTTTTGGAAGAAAAAAAAAAGAGAATTTTTCAAAAGGAAACTTTTCTTTTTCAAAAAAAGCATTTTAAAAGCTTTCATTTTTTATTTTTTTAGAAAAAATGCGTTTTTGGTCACACCATGCTCCCAACACCCCTTCACTAGGTAATGGCTTTTTTCTTTTGTTTTTATTTTGGCAAATAGTTTACACTTTGAAAATCCCTTTTTATATATCTAAAACTAGTTGAATCTGATGTAGGATTCAACTGGTGGTCCTAAAGACAAACTCCTCCTATTCTTTTAGAGAAAGTGTCCAAAGCCCATTCTTTCTTTTTCCCCTTCAACTTCCCATACCATTTTACTCAACCCATGCCAGGAGGGGCAAGCAGTTGGCATTCCACACCCCCTGACAAGACCTATTGCTTTCATGGATGAATGTGGTGTGCCTTTTATAAAAAGATGTGGCTAAAGTCAAAATCAACACTTTTTAAAAAAAGACTTGGGTGTCTAACACACACGCCATCGATGTCGCACATCGACACCTCGCTTTCTTCCACGTGGCCGGTGATCTCTATCATATGATCCTAACCATCTGATCAAATTCCTTTTTCGTGCACGCGTGCTGCTTATGACCCGAATACCATTGTAGGTCTTGGTGACCGAATACCAACCAGTTTAGAGAAAAGTTAGCAATAAAGAAAGTGGCTTGGCTTTATATGTGGGTGGCTGTCTAATGACCAGAATAGCGAGAAGCCTACGCAAATATGGGAGCTCATATCTTTTTCTAAGACCAAAGATTCAAAGTGATTAAGGGTCAGTTTTAGCCTTTTATTTTAAATTAAAGGTGAAACATATGCTGTTATGTCTAATTTAACCTACTCGCTCACTCTAAAAGTGTAAATGAGTCAAATCTCCTCGTACTAAATGGTCAAATTTGAGAGAGAGAATCATATAATAAAATTCTGGCGAAATTTGCCAAAAAATTTGTCTTTGATTTCAACAAAATTATTTTTGTCAATTTTGATCTTTGTTTTCAGTATTAAATAATATTTTTAAGGTATTAAATATATATATGTATATTTGTAATCTTTGAATGTTTTTCTAAATTTTGTAAAAATTTATTCGAAATGAACTGAAACAATTCCGGCCGAAATATTATCAAAAATAAAATTTATCACTGTGAAAAGAACCGCGTATGGCATTGCTCTTTGATAATCCCTGTCATAGCAGAGCTCACCTGCTTTAGCATGTTACCATCCTCTTTGTTAACATCCCGGTACCAAAGATGATGGTAACTTGTTAAAGCAAGTGAGCTCTGCTATGACAGGAGCTCTGCTATGAGCATACAAATCGATGATGGGTGGCTTTATTTGCCACGCATAAATCTTTAGATGCAACCTATGATTCGGTTTTACCTAACTTTAGTTTTATTTTATTTGCCGTGCACAAATTTGTCAATCCAACTCATGTGTAGTTGTGCTTGAAGTTTTTGGCTGCAAATAAATCCACTCTATAAGGAGACTGTTGTATACACAATTGAGGGTGAACGGGTCAGTTATGGTATACAAACTCAATTTTCATTTGCTTGAGATGTACAAATACAATACTCCAGTGGCCATGTGTGCTGTGGTAACCAAGGATCAAAATGTCGGATTTCGTTTCAGTTTCAGGCATGGCTGAAATCGAAATCCAAAATTTCCCCCATACAAAAAAATCCGAGATTTTGAATTTCGGTTTCGATTTCAGGCATGCCCGAAGCTGAAACATTTTGACTAAAATTTTCAAATTTTGGCCGAAATATTAAACCATAGAGGTAAGACTAATTACTTTCTTTCTTCCTCTTCCTCTTATTATTATTATTATTATTATTATTATTATTATGTTGAAGAGCTTCCTCATACCTTATAGTCTTATTATTATTCCTCTTATAGTCTTATTATTGTTATCATGTTGAAGAGCCTCCTCATATTTTAGATTTTTAAGCACAAGAAATATAGGGTTTTTTTCTGGTTATTGGTGTTTTTGAGTTGAGTACAATAAATACAGCTGATCTAATATTTGTCATTGGGTCATCAATGTTATACGGTTGGCATTACTTGGTGTATTGTGGTGCATGGGACATCATTTAGATCAAATTCAACCTAAGAGTTTAGAAGCATACAAAACTATGTGTGTGATGTGATTGTCGAAATCTGTGTGTGCCAATTATTTTGATGAATAAGTTAGACTGAATCTGATTTAGACGATGATGACCTCATCCACTACATGGAACCCCAATTGGTATCATTTGTATAGATATATTAAATAATCTTACACTATTAAAATGAGCGTTTGATCTTACACCATCAAATAATACCTCACTGTTATGCCATCTTACAAATATTTGGAATCAATCAAAACAGTCTAAGTGATTGTATATGATTGAAACAACTTAATAAAAGAATCACACCTATTAATCAATTGTGTATTATCCGATAAAGGATCTTTACTATTAGCCGTTAAAAAAGAGAAGAAAAATAGCGATGCTAGTGGACACAGATTTGGGCCCATTATGATAGCCATTCACGAGATTATAATATAAATATGTTACGATAAGATAAATAGTGTCATATGTATAAATAGAATGAGTAATACACTTTTAATACTGTAAAAGACCAACACCCTTTATAAATTAAAATATATAAATAATATTTTTTAGGTTGCATATACCCCTCATGTTTTGCTAATATTATAAGAAACCCCCTGAGTTATGGGTATTTATTCTGCATCCCCTACTTTTGTGTTTATGTTTCATATAACCCCCTGCCGATAACTAGCCGTGAGTTTATGGACGGAAAGCCTATTTTGCCCTTAATGAAACTAATATTTTAAAAATACCACCAGTCTAAAAAGCCCTTCATTCATCTATATTTACAAGTCATGCCATTAAAGTTTATCACCATTCTAAAAGGCCCTTTATTCACCTTTATTTACAAGTCATGCCATTATAATTTACCACTATACAAAAGGTCTTTAAATATCTTTGAATCAACGATGGAGATTTTTTATAGTTCCAATCTTTCATAAGATCAATCTTTAGATCATGGGTGTACCATCAGACGGTCGATTTTTATTTCATGTGGTACACACCCCTAAAAGTGACCTTAATATCAATTTTAAGCATGCATGTGATGTTAATGTCACTTTTCTGAGATGTGTGTCACGTGAAATAAAATACTGGCCGTCTGATGGTATGATCATGATCTCAAGATCCATCATGTGAAAGAATGGGAGGATAAATGATCTCCATCGTTCGATTCAATTCAATCAATGTGTTTTAGCGTGGGTGAACTTAAAGATTCAGTGGGTGGATTTAAAGGTACTCTTCTAAAAGGCCCTTCATTCATCCATCAGATTCAAGATTCATCAGATAGGTGATTCCCCCATTAAAGCATGCCAACGTCTGGACGAATACTCAACCAATGGAGGAATTGTGGTAAACGATGCAATTATTCTTGAAAAGAAAACCTTCAATCTATATGTTCCACTCAAAATACTAGTCCCTCCAATTTCCTATATGATTTAAGACCCATTTTTAGGAATGTGATTGCTTAACTGCGTCTGCTTCCATCCACTGAATCTTTGAGTTCACCCATACTAAAACACATTGATTGCATTGAATAAGACAATGGAGATCGTTTAGGCATACCATTAGACGATCAGTGTTTTATTTCGTGACACACATCTCAGAAAAATGACATTAACATCACGTATACAGTTAAGATTAATTTTAAGGTAATTTTTTTGGGTGTGTACCACATGAAATGAAAAGTCAACCATCTAATAGTGCCACCATGATCTCAAGATCCATCGTGTGAAAGGTTGGGACGATAAAAAATCTCCATCGTCCGATTCAATGCAATCAACCGTTTGATGGTGCCACCATGATCTCAAGATCCATCGTGTGAATGGTTGGGACGATAAACAACCTCAATCGTCCAATTCAATACAGTCAACTATCTGATGGTGCCACCATGATCTTAAGATATATCGTGTGAAAGGTTGGGACGATAAATGATCTCCATCATCTAATTCAATGCAGTCAACCGTCTAATGGTGCCACCGTGATCTCAAGATCCATCGTGTGAAAGGTTGGGACGATAAACGATCTCCATTGTCCGATTCAATGTAGTCAATGTTTTCAGCGTGAGTGAACTCAAATATTTGGTGGGTGGATTTAAAATTACTCTTTTTTGTAAGTGGAGAGGTGAATTTAAAATTACTCTTACCACATGTAGAGGGTGGTAATTTAGTAATTTAATTTTAAAAAATGATAAATATAGTATTTAGGCTATTCTTTAACGATTGATTAACCATTTAAAATAGCATCTCTTAAAAAATGTGCTTTATAAATACCAAAATGCTAACTCAAGGGGTTTAAAGCATATAGCTATAATTAGGGATTACTTATAATATCAGCACAACTCAGAGGTATTTGCCAAAAACCCTATTTTTAATGTTGCTTCTATGATTTCAATCGCACCGTAATCTCGTTTTGTAAAGACGCGATGCGAGATGTTTCATTTTGGGTGAGATTTCAAACCATGCCTGCAAGTTGGTATAAGATACCCCACATAAGCACTTCGGGAAGTGCTAGGGTTAATCTCCAACTATCAAAATGGTCAACTGCAGGACTTTAGCTCATAGTCTGCAATGAGCCGCCGGCTCCTTGCATAGACAAATTCTTACTAATTCTAGGCCAGCACAACGGCAGTGGTGATTTTGTAATTTACTGTAACCTTCATGACCATTTCCTAATTCACAAGTAAAGCAGAAGAAACGAAATAATAAAAGCAGAAAAAGCGCACTTCTCCATCTATTTATTCCAATAGAATGTGTTATGGGCACCGGAATTTACAATCAGAAGATTTTATATTTGCAGCTAGGTTTTCTCTCTTAATACAGTTGACTTCCTTAAATAAGATGATGAATTTGGCTTTTCACCCGCATCTTTTATATAGCAAATCTTGGGATCATGTCCACCTATCAGTTGGTCAAATATTGATTTCATATGTATACTATTTTCAAAAGTGACTCAAAAGCCCATTTAATGGTACACGCCTATATTCACAGTCACTTTCTGGGACATATATCACATCGAATCAGCATTCGACTGCCCGACAGGTGAGACATAGTCCTAAGATCTATTATTAAAGATTGGCATGAAAAGTTTTCGCATCATCTAATTTTATAAAGGCTAACTTAATCCTAGTTGCACATATAGAATCTTTTAATTTATTAAAATCAAATTTAGTACTAATTGTAAATGTAGATTCTTAGGTTGTAAATAGAGTGCCTAGCGGCCATTTAAGCTACTATTCTATGCTCTCCCAAGGAACCAAACAAAATGCTTCAACAATTTCAGATGCAATCCAATCTTCCATCCTTTTGGACGATCAGGATTAATCCATAAGATTCCAGTTGTGTGGTGGAGATGGATTCTCCACGATTAGTGGTTGATAAGAGGTCTAAAACACATTCCACTTTCCAAGAGAGCTAGGGATGACGCAGTCGACACGTGTCTCAGGCATGCCAGCTCACACGTGCGCCCACGTCTTTGTCGTTGTAGAGAAAAGTAGCGGTGAGTTCGACGACAGTTGACTCAGCGTTAGATTTTAACGGCTGCCGTCGTCCGACCCGACGTCACACCGTCAGATTTTCGAGAGCGAACGTGCTAGAGGGTCCCTTGCCACGTGTGGAAATCTTTTTCCACGTGTGATTCCTTCTGTACTGCCGGGCCCGCTGACCTAGGAAAATCAGTGGTTGCATGGTTAATTTTCTCTTGTTGTCGTGGACCACTTTTATGACTGTAGAACTACCAACGGGCCTGGTTCGGGCTGGACTTTTTATAGGCCCCAATAGTTAGGGCCATACCAGGCTTAGGTGTGATTTGAATTTCGGTAAGTCTGATTATTTTATGGGCACCAGTACTTGCAACTCGAGGTTCTATCTTTGAAGGTTGGGGTTGCCACAATCAAAACCTTTGGCCGCTTTGAATCAGATGATGGAGATATTGTCCCATCTATCAGATGATTAAGTGTTGAAATTAACATCTCATTGTCAAATAGGTGAGCCATGCTCTCAATATCTAGTTTGGAAGATTGGGATGAAATTCAAAGCAATCAACAATTTTAACCATAGAAATCTCAGGCTGTGGAGATTGAATATTTGGCTGCAAATACCGATATCTTTAATTTTTACCCTAAAATTTATGCCTAAATCGTGCTAGAATACAAAATCGAGTTAGGTTTGGGCCCGAGTGTTTTTGGGCTCCAGCTTTTTTTTTTAAAGCCCAAACTTGACTCAAATTGGGCTAGAAGCCCAGTCCGTCATTAGCCCAACTTATGACTCTAAAAGTTGGAAAAGTTAGCGTTAAGTGCCTGACCCATGCACCGAGTGCATTAGATGAGGGTATACTTCAAGACATGCACGGATTTCTGGGCTCTTGACTTCATGGGTAATGAGGAGCACATGACACACAGAAGCACATCTTGCATGCCCATCCATGGTTTAGGCTTGGGCACCTAATAGGCTAATTCCAGCAAGTCAATATTATTTTCCTCATGTTACTTTTTACCTATTGAGGCTTTTGTCTCTTGGTTTTAAACAACAAAAAGGGAAGTGAGAGTCATTTATCTCAAATTTCATTGGCTTCCTTTTGCTAGGAAGGAGGTTGCAAATAACTAAAGAGGTGTCACATGTTGCTTATCAAATGCCAACACTTCTCAACACAAGGCAATGGTAAGGTTTAATCAGGTTGAATTGGATTTCGAGTTCAACTACTTCTGCAACTATTGAAAATAGGAAAATCTTGATTGCACATCATCTTATAAAAGTGAAAATCATGAAAGTCGAGATTCTTCCACAACCAAGGGCTATAGAATTGGTTGGACTCAAAATTCGATTCAACCCAGTTGGACGCGGTCATTGCCCTCTCAACACAACTCTAGTTTCAGCTAGAGATGAGCACTTGCCTGAAATGTGCTTTTTATCCGATGCTTTTCTCATGAAAAATTCTTTTCCAAAGAGTTAGTCTACAATGGGTGTCCACTCATCATGAGTAGACATCGCAATCCACGTGTCCATGTGACTGAGTGACTTGGATGGATTTCCATGCAATGGAAGTTCGTGTAAGTTACTCAGTCATAGAGATACGTGGACTGGGATGTCCACTCACGATGAGTGGACACCCATTACATACTAACTCTTTGGAAAAAGGGTTGCCAAACAAGGCTTAAGTTTATATAAAGATTTAGTTGATATTAGACACTTGGTACTTGGACCACTTTTTGAGATATGTGCCACGTGAAAACATGTGGTCCATGTCATATGAAAGTATCGATGTAAAGATTTTTATATAAAAATTTGGCATGAAACACGATCTCTTATCATTGATTCAATGCAATCAAAGGTCATATCATAGCCCGCATATCAGTTGGAGCACCTAGTGTTGTAACATGATACTTATCCCCAAAAGTGACCTGAGTACCGTTTCACTTGGCTCTTGAGTCGCGTACCTAGTACCAACTCATAAAATTTGCTGATGCGACCAAGGCGAATACCAGGTTGGGCCAGCATGCCGTAGACTGGGTCACTAAACACTCAACCATAGCTTGACCCAAGGCTCTTATTTGGTCGAGGCTGCATGCCTAATTTAGAGACTAGAGAGTAGAGAATGGGCAAAACCCTATGTTCTTTTTGGCATCATTTTTCTTTTAATTATTCATTGAACTAGAGAGACATTAGCCCAGTTGGTACGCTCCCTCCAATGTGAGGGAGTAGGTTGTAGGTTCGATTCTCATCCTCCACGTTATTTCTCATGCACCCTTATCTTTACAAGGTGTGGGTTGGGGTTGAGTTCTGTTAGTTAACCCTCAACACTATAATTGGTGCTCCCTCACGCTGCTCCGCAATTGTCCTCAGTTTCCGAGGCTGTCTCGGCCAACTGTCCCTGATTCTCTTATGTACTCGTATAGAAAGCCCACTATGGCATGGTGATGACAAAAGGATATTATTAATAGGGATCCTAGGTTTTCCATGACTTGCCTTAATATTAATTTATAAAAGATGCCTATAAAGAAAATTTTGTAGAAGGCATTAGTTTTGGTATGTGTGGCGAAGATGGGTAGCTGAGATTGAACAACCTGTTGAATTAAATCATCGAAACTTTATTTAATTACCTTAATGGAAGGTTTAACAAATCCTTAAACGTTGTATTCTATAAAATTCTTATAAATTTCTCCCAACCTATCCTTTTATCCAAATTCTCCTCAAATCCAATTTACAACTTAGAAACCTTTAGAACCGCGTTTAAACAATTCAAACTCGATCAATTATTGAATTTGCTCGGGTGAGGGTTTGAAATTTTAGGTGAAATTGATCTGTTACTTCCAAATTTCATATTTGATTGCACTTGAAAGACGTACATTGAATTGAAATTATGTAGAATTCACTACCATCCACCAATTTATTCACAAGCAATTTATAATTTCACCAACAAAACCTTTGAAATGGCAAATCCATGGGAGTAATTTTCTCATTTCATTTTCAACTTGTGAAATTGAATTTACATGAGGGGCCCATTTATGGTTGTTTCGTTTGGCCAAAAAGGCCATTTTCCAATTCTACAAGAAATTATTTATCAGATAAACTAATTAAAAATTAGAATTGCAATTTCAACGAAGCCATATCCCAATTTAGAATATACTAAAAAAGGAATGTTATTTCGAGAGGAAGTCAATTCTCAAGAAATTAGCATTTTGCTTTTGAGGTTTCAATTTTAAGTTACCAAACAAATTACATGAAAGATTACCTAATCCTTTAGGCTCGAACATAGGTATTATTTTTTTTATACAACCGAGACAACCTTGACAATTGAGGAGGAGTATAACATGTGACAATTGCGGACCAGCACCAACGGGAGTAGTGAGAACAAACCACAGAAATCACTCACACCTTGTAAAGATAAGGGACGAAAACAAGCGTGGAGACTTGATCCCATGACCTTCACCCCAACAATGCGAGGAGCATACCATCTAGGCTAACGCCTCTTAGATTGAACATAAGTACCCTTAGTATAATGGTAGGACTACAATTTTTCTTAAATGCCTCCCATCTTAATTTATGTTAAATTTTTTACATAAAATGCTAACATTTTTTTTTTTGGGAGACTCTTAAAATAAGGATCCCTTTTGGGAAGTTTCAGTTCCACATACTCGGCTGACAACTTTTGGGGTTTAGGGATTCTCACGTTAATCTGGGCCGATGATTTTCTTTTGTAAATGTGATTTAACCTTGCCCGTACATAGAAAAATTCCAAGTGCATAAAATGACAAAACAACATGTCTTCTTCTTCTTCTTCTCTAACAACCGAAAACAACAACCTAACATTTGGTGATGAAAAATGGTATGATCGGCCGGCACAACCAGCATGTATTAGCTGCTACAAATCAGCACAAAGGTGCGGCAGCGATCTTCCGTCCATATAATTCTCATATCTTTAGTCTCCATTAATGAAGGTCAATGAGTAAGTATGGGTGTAGGCCATGAAAGGAATAAAAAAAACCCTCTCTAGAATATGTGGTATTTGGGATCTTAGAATGGGTTTTTCAATGTTTGAGAGGATGGGTTTTGTTTAATGTTTTCTATCTCAAATTCTTAAATCCAACGAAGAAAGTCTCTTCCTTTGCATATTGGATTAAAAATATCATTGTGAATCATCACCTAAAACTCAAAATAAAAAATCATTGTGAATCTCATATTTTATGGATATGTGCTGCAAACAAAATATTAAAAAAATTAAAAATATTAAAAATGGATATGATCAGTGACGAGGCGAGCAGACATAGTCGAATGGGCAGCAACTTCGTCGGAAACCCTAAGATGAAGATGAACAAAAACTAACTCTCTTCAAAAAAATTTTGCGTATTTAAGTGAAAGGACGAGATAGTAATTTCGCCCTTTGACTTAAAGGGCACATGGGTCATTTCATTTTACAATGTAACCTTGAAATTAGGGCAGCAACTGAGCCGGGTCGAGCCCGAGCTCGGGTCAGCTCTAGCTCAGCTCTACCTTATACGAGCCGAGCTGGAGGTCGGCTCTAGCTTTAAGCCTAGTATATTCTATTATCAAAAAATTTCTTCTAGTATTTTTTAAAACTTCTACTCAATTAAATATTCATTTTATAAAAGATTTAAATGAATGATTAAACACAAGTACACAACATATGAAATAAATAAACCGTTAGATAAACTAGGGCAAGTGGGCGGCAAAAGTTCTTATTTTACTCTTCAAAGTAACCGTTAGATAAACTTAAATAGTTACTTTGAAGAAAATAAACCTCTCAAAGTTAGGTACTTATATATATATATATATATATATATATATATATATATATATATATATATATATATATATATATATATAAACCGAGCCATAGAGCCGAGCCGGGCTGAGCTGGCCTTAGCTCGAGCTCGGCTCTATTCATTCGAGCTACAAACTACGCAGTTCGGCTTGGCTCTCGAGCTGAGCTCTAAAGAGAAAAGCTCTTATTTTTCGAGCCGAGCCGAGCCGAGTTATCGAGTTGGCTCAGCTCTATTACAGCCCTACCTGAAATCGATAGATGTTGTGTCGTTTTCATATTTTGCTACCCCTAATATCGTCCCTCTAAGCTAGAACTTTTGAAAGGGGTTTAATAGCTTAAAACGTTTCCGCCATAGTCCTGTTTAGCTAAAATTTCATTTTCTGTTTGTGACGTTTTCAAGACATCTCTCTTAAGGGTACCTCTAAATGCGCTCACGTGGTTAATGAAAGCCCCAACATCCAAACCCCTTGAGAATTGTTGATTCCTTCCAATAAAATGATAGAGATTAATTTTTACCCCGCTCATCCACACAATAAATCTTGAGATCATGGTGCACCTATTAGACGGTCAATTTGTGACTTCACATGTGACAAATCCCAAAATATATGGCTCTAAATTTGTGTTAGAGCATGATATGTGTCATATGATTCAAGGGCATTTTATGGGAATCTGTAACACATGGAATCACAAACTGACCATTTGATAGGTGCATCATGATCTCAAGATCTAATGTGTGGAAGATTGGGGTTTTTATCTTGTTAGGGTACCTCTGTGCGTCCACGCCATCTCTAAAAGCACCCACATCCCAAACCCCTAGAAAACCATTGATTGTACAAATCAGATGGTGATCATTTTTCGCCCGATCTTTCATAAAATAGATCTTGAGATTATAGAGCACCAATCAGACCGTCTGTGTTTGATTCCAGGTGTCATAGATCCCAAAACAATGGCCCTAAATTGACGTTTGAGTGTGATGTGTACCATATGATTCAAGGGCCAATTTTTGGAGATCTTTTACTCATGGAATAAAAAATTTACCGTCTGATAGGTGCGCCAAGATCTTAAGATCTACTGTGTGGAAGATCGGAGTGAAACACAATTTCCATCATCTAATTCGAAACAATAAATGATTTTCAAGGGATCTAGGACGGGGTGCTTCCAGAGAATGCATGGGTACAAACAGATGTACCCGACTTGTTATTGTTAAGACTTAAAACCCGTGCCACTTGAAACCCCATCTAAGTCGTCTGGTTTGTATGCCATGATGTAAAGAGCCTCGTTGTCAAATATCGGCCCAAAAAAAATTCTCTATCATATGATTCAACATATTCAATCATTAATCAGACGATAGGCTGTTTTAATCTCTTGAATCAGATGGTAGAGATCGTGTTTCGGACCACGCTTTGGCACTAAAGATTTTTACATCATGCCCTTCAAATCAGATGGCTGATGTTTCACATGACACATATTCCTAAAATAACAAGTCTTTTTTTAAATTATGTGCAATGGCTCAAATCTTGTATGCAAGTAGTTGCTCCCTTTTCGAATAGCTGAATATTTTGTATTAGAACATTCAAGGCTACCTCTATTCGCGCCAACGCCATCTCTGGATATTGAGATCATGAACGTACCATTAGACAGTCTAACTTTTTATTTCACGTGGTACAAATCTCCAAAAATAGAAGAAAACTACTTGAACACGAGATGGGATTCCACATGGCACACATCACAATCAAACAAGAATTTTTGGGGATCTGTTCTAGTTGAAATAAAAAATAAACAGTTTGATGGAATGCTCATGGTCTCAAGATCTATCATGTGAATGATTAATGGGATGAAAAATGATCTCCATTGTCTAATGTGAAGCAACACACGGATTTCAGGGGTTTAGAGCATATGAGCTTTCAGAGGTGACATGAACGCCAACAAAGGTACCCAACATTTAAAACCCTTTGTTTTGGGGGAGGCGTTTCAGATATCTCTCTTAACTTTTCGATAAAAGATTTTTTTTGACTAAAAGAAAGACCGATTCTCCTAAGTATCATTCAAACATTAAGATATGACTCATCAATATGGGAAAAGTGATAGACTATAGATAAAGTTCAACATAACATGGCCAAAAATGGAATTTTTGGAAGATTTAAATCATCCGATCTATGAACTATAATATCAATTGTTGTTTTTAATTTTAATGATATATATTAAAGTTTATCAATCGAATGATTCATATTTACTTATAGGCATGTTTCTTTGAGTTGAGACATGTTCCAATGATATATTCCCACTTGGATGATTTAGATTGATTACATATACGCGTCCATGGCATAATGGTCAATCATGGTGTGAGAAAGTTTAACTTTAAAGGCTTGCTTGGATAAAAACACGGCAAATGTGAGAAAGTAAAATAATATTCTTATATTTTCTCATAGATACTTAAGTTGTAGGAAATCATGAGATTTTTTTGTTTCTCTTTGTTTTCTACTATTTGAATAACCACATTACTAGCTGAGAAAACGCAGGATTAACCAAATCTTGTGTTTAGATACATATACAGGAAATTATAGAAAAATAATATATCCTAACAAAAAAATAGCCATAATACTACAAAAGATTATTCAAATTAAAAAAATAACTGTAATATCATAAAAATGATTCACAAAAATGACCATCTACATAAATTATCCAAATAAAATGTTGAAAAAGACATCCACATGAAATATAAAAGGCCATTGAAGAACAAAGTGAAAAACACACATCCACTAAACAAATCAATGTGAAAAATACATCTACATGAGTTAGAAGACATCTCTTACTAAATATAAAAAATATGAAGAGAAAAAAAATGAAAATTACATGAATCAATTTCATGTAGAAGAGATGAAAGAAAAATGAAAAGTTTATAAATCAAGAAACTTTAAGAAAATATAATAGCGGAAGCAATGTCAGGACCATGACCGGCTTGAATACACGGAGCCGATCCTGTCTCTGATACCATGTTAAAATTATAAAATAAAGAAGAAAAATAAGAAGAAGATAAACGAGAAAAGAAAAGGATAGAAAGATAGAATAGACAAATTTTCACAATCGATTATATTATTTACCATACTTTTCAATAATATGATAAGAAAGTATATAAATAAGATTATAAATATAATCGTTAGCAATTACAATTGATTTAGATAACTACAATTGGTTGAGATAACTAATGTCTGGTAGTTATCAAATAAGGTACACTCTAATAAAACTAGCTATGTTGGAGAAAAGGAAGAGTCGAAGGCTTGAAAGATAGAAACAACGGAAATCTCAGTAATCTGTTTGGCGCATATGAATTTTCCTTATTTCCCTTGAAACCAAACAAGGTGTAACATTATTTAAACATCATTCGTGTGTAAATGTCGAAGCCATTATCCAAAAGGAAATTATTTTTTTCTAACAAGATACAAAAGCAACTTGAGGAGATTTGAAGTATATATCTTCTATATTTTGCCCATAGCTTCTAATAGGTTTTGTTGTTTGACTTGTTTCTCTATTTAGGCTCAAGTCCTATTTGAAGGGCCTTTTTTTTATTCCTTATGATATTTGGAGTGTTTTTTCTAGACATTTCGGTTTCCTCTTAACAAAGGTTTTTCCCATGCATTAAATTTACTTTGTTTTGCCCAAGTACCTACTCCAATTTTCTCTAGAAAGGCCGGTATTTCAGGTAGCAATGTTTGTGACACTAGCTTGTGTAGTACTCGGTCTCTCCAAGGCACCCGTCTAACTTTTTATATTAATAAAAATATAATTTTCAAAAAAAAAAAAAAAAAAAAATTTTACCTTACAAACTATCTTAAAAATAGTCTAATGCCGCATCCACGAATAACATTTTAATTAAGCTTGGTTTGCCTAGTCAAACTTTTAGAATAATAGTACATAATCGTTGTTACACAATTTATTTTATGAATGTACATTGATTAGGCTATGTTTTAAATAACTTTGAGCAGCCCAAGTCATCAAGATGATAGTTCACATATATTGAGCTAAAGTAAGTAAAAAAATCTCACTCATTGGATGATTTGAGCCATCCGATCTATGTATTCTTTTTTTTTTTGATCGGGGTATTCTAAGATGAACATTTCAATCTTTTAACACTTACATTAAAGTTCACTAATCAAATCAGATGGTTAAAATCCTCTAACAGACATTTTTTTTTTTTTGAGACATATATCAATGATGGGCTGCTAATTAACTTTTTTGATTGATCAAACATGTGGATGTTCATGGGCTAATTTGTTTAAAAGCAGTCATTGACATAGACTTCTAAATTTTTGGTTGTGCATGTAGTAATTGTCTAATCGTGTGAATTAGAATTTGAATGGGTCATCTATTGAAGTAACTATTTTATAGATTATTGCATAGTAAAGACTTCAAACATCATAGAACTTTTTAATAGAAGTGTAATAGTCCCACATTGGATAGAGAAAAGTTTAAACCCTAGGCTATATGTGATTGCTGACGCTACATGTCATGACGTGTTTTAGGTGGGAACTTAAGCTCATGTCAGAAACAAAATCACAAAATCGGGGTGAGGAGACTTAAGCCCATGCCAGAAACAAAATTGGGGTGAGAACCTGAGCTCATAATCGGACAATATTGTGACATGTGGGTCAGGGTCGTCACAAGAAGTCATTCAATTATGCCAGAAGCAGCCTAGGCTAAAAAATTCTCTTCCACATTCATTGTAAGGATTTAATTGGTATCATATTATAGTGGGAAGGAGGGTTTACTAAAACTCTAAGGGAATCAATGCCTAACACTATTTATTGTTTGAATCAGACGATGAAGATCATTTTTGGTCACAATCTTCCATACAATGGATTTTGAGATCATAGGCATACCATCAAATGAACAGATTTTGATTCCACCGTGACACATCCTCAAAAGATAATATGATAGGGTACATAAAAAAAGGGGAGGCAGCCATTTTTCATACCGTACCTTAAGGTCTTCCTGGCTTTACTATTCTAAGAAAAAGATGAAAAAAATGGGAGCTCTTATAGTTTAAAAGAAAGACTTTCTATTTTAGGGACCCTTACACTATGAAAGCAATATCTAAGTCATCCGATTTGAAGGCCATCATCTAAAGGTCTTTGATGCAAAAGAATGGCAAAAAATAAGATCTCTATAATATGATTTAATGTAGTCAATTGTTGAATAAAATAATGGTGTTTAACTATCACTACAAAAAATAAGATTATTAGCGACAATTTTTAGAACAAAACATTACTGCTATTAGTAAAAAAACTATTAAAATTATTAACAATAAGGATATTAGCGACAGTTTTTTGTTATTAACGACAATTTTTTGTTATCGCTAATAATCTCATTTTTTTTTTATTGTGCATAATGGATGATATGAGAAAGATGTCTCTCATGTCACTCTTTTGAGACTGCTTAGATGTTGTGTTGACTCCGCACAGGTACCAAAGTACCAATTCTTTCTATTAACTTATATGTAAGGGCCAATTTCTCTTGTGCAATTAATGGCTTAATTTTTTTTGTCCCTTAGTAGTCTTAAAAACGTCTTCTATTATATTAAATGACCATACCAAACAAATGCATTTAAATATTATATTAAAAAATGACCTCTATTCTAAGAGTTAAATATTGGCGCTTTGCACCATAAAATATGATGTTGTGTCAGATTTCTCACCTCATCTATGCTTCGATAATGAGAGTCAAATAGATGTGCTGCTATTAGGCATCACACGGGTGCCCATCAACCCGATCGAGCGCCAGTAATAGCACTCAGGTCAATCTCCACACGGGTGCCCATCAACCCGATCGAGCGCCAGTAATAGCACTCCGGTCAATCTCCTTTTATCTAAATGGTCAACCGAGCTCTAATATATGATATTTATAAGTAACACACAATTAGGGTCAGTTAACTTTTGATCGCTCATCGATCTCTCAAGGGTTACTAAGTGAGCTAGGTTAATTAATGCCAATTCCAGGTTGTTGGGCCTAACTTAATTTCAATTGTATTCGACCCAAAAATTACACTAGTTAGGTAGTTCAAGGTATCAAAATCGATATTGATCTCAGATATTAGTTTGTCCAAGACCGATACGACTCGGCCGATACAGATATGTATCGGCCTATTTATTTTAAAACAAAAAAATATATAAACTCAGCTCAAACTTATAATTAATGAAAAAAATTATGAAATATTATTTGAGATGGTTTAGAGATATTCATCGGAGGCCAAAACCAGACCCGTATGAATGATTGGGAGTGCTGTATGCCTAAGGTAGTAGGACAAGAGGGAGACTCGTGAAATCTTGAAGGAAGGTAGCAAGAAGTGATATGAAGGATTTCGAAGTTACAATAAGCTTAGAGCTGATAAAAAACGAGTGGCAAATAGAATTTGCAAAGCCAATGCCAAATCGATAGGATAAGGCTGTGATGATAATAATCAGGCATGCCTAACCATTTGATAGTCTACAAGAACCAGCTGATGGAAATATACAACTTTTTATTTGATAGGATGATTGGAATCCGACGGTCAAAATAGTTTTGGGTCGAGCTCCATCTACCCTATGACGGTCGCTCGAGCATCTAAGATTGGCCACCATGGTTCCATGTGTACGATACAGATATGTAAAGCACCCAAACAGATGTTAGAGTCCGAACACCTAATAACAACTCTTCTTCAAACCTCTTAAATCTTGGAAAACTCTTTACCTACCTAGAAACAATGTTGCGTGCATCTTGAATTTTACAATGAATCCTTATAGTTTTCAAAACTTAAACCAACTTAGTTGGTTGGTGACCATGGTCCCACCATAACTAAGTTAGATTGAATCATTATAATTTTCGAATCTTACTTTTAATAAAAATTATGGTCATATTCTAATAATAATTTGCTCTCTTTAGCAGTTTATTATAATATTTAATAGACAGCAATAGTCAGCTCCCCGTTGAATTCTGTTGGATTCAACTAGTTTTAAAACCTTTGGATATGTGAAAATCTTGACTTTCACGGAATCCATACCTTCATAGATTGCTGTGAAAGAACTTAATTTTCATGTTAGAATCCCTTCTATCCGAGGTTTTAAATCTAGTTTAATACTAAATATATATAGATATACCGTGGCGGAACTAGGATTTTCATCCGGGCGTTAAGTCATAAAGAAAAAATTCGACGAAATTCTCCAAAATTTATTAAAACAGAGGTCGGACGAAACTTTTAACGAAATTTCGGCGATTTCTCCGAAATTACAAAAATTTCATTAACTGTCCATTTCATTAATTTTGACAAATTTAATAAAATTTCGCCAATTTAATGATTTTTTTTTTTTGAGACCACAATCTCAAGATCTGTGGTGTTGAAAATTGGGACGAAAAATATTTTCCATTATTTGATTAAAAAAGTCAACATTCTTAGCGCTTAAATGCATGTGTGAAGAGATATACTTTTGGAGATGAGAGACGGGTACCTATATTTGTGCCCACCCATTCTTTGAAAGTGACCACGTCTAGGACCGCTTGAAAACCATTGATTTGTTTGGATTAGATGATGGAGATTGTTTTTCACCTCGATCTTCCATATAGTAGATCTTGAGATTATGTCTCACTTGTCAGAAGGTCAGTTTTTTATTCCATATGTTACAGATCCCAAAAAATGACTCTAATTTAATTTTGAGTGTGATGTGTGCTATATGATTCAAGGATTTTTTGGGATATGTGACACATGGAATGAAAACGGATCATCTAATATGTGAGATTTGATCTCAAGATCTATTTTGTTGAAAATCAGGGTGAAAAATGATCTCTATCATCTGATCCAAACAAATCAAAGACTTTCAAGGGATCTGAGATGTTGTGAAAATTAAGTTGTACTCGCAAGTGCACGAATAAGTTTGTAGATAGTAGGAGCAGAGTACGAGATCGTTCCCACGAGGATTGGTTAGAAAATAAAAAATGGAAATAGCAACTAACCAAAAGAATTATCAAAGATTTATCACAGTATTTACTAATTTAACAAGTCTGAGAGATTTGAATGGATGAGATAAATACTAACAAAAAATTAGAATTTAAACAAATAATAAAAGATAAAGATTGAGATGCTAAATCCTCTCATCGTATGTTTATCATTTGTACAATATAAATCTGTGATTAAGATATTAGATTCACAAAAGATGTCTATATGCAAGCACGGGACTTGAACACCCATGAGTTCTAAAGTGCAGATATGAGATCAAGGAGATATATGATTAATAACCCATGAGTGTATGATTAACACTCACACCTCAGATAGCACTCAGAATCAAATCTCTTGGTAAATTTCACGCTACAGATTTAAGATCAAGGAGATGTATGATTAACATCTCATGAGTTTATGATTAACACTCACACATCAGATAGTGGTAGAATTTATCCTGAGATAACAGAGATTAAAATAAAATTACTTTTGCAAATCTGAGATCACGGGGCATGATTAACTCCCATATCTCAAATGGCGAGGAGATGATATCTATACAAATAGTAACAATAGAGTCCACAAAATGATCTAACATCTTCAACACACATTTATATTATTACAAATAAATACCTCGGATGAGATTCATTAGCCCCCATCCTTAATGAAACTAGCCACACATGATAGAATTGAATGACATGATTAAAAAGTAAATTGACACAAACATTAAAATACTGTGTAGAGCTTTAACAAAATTCACAAAAGGCTTTAATCCAATCTGATACAATCCGTCTTCGAAAATGCAGAAATTAAAATTAGTCTAAATCTTTAAGCTAGAAACATTGAATAACAAAAATTGAAACCACGGGACTGAATGCCCTATAAAACTCAAAGCAAAATGCAACAAGGGAAGATTCCCCCGAATCCTTAGATTTTTGTAAAATTATCTTTCTGTTTCGGAATTTAAATTTTGAACTTAGTCGATTGATTGACTTAAGTAGTCGATCAATTGATCAGATTTTACTTTGAATTTTGAATTTTAAATCCTCTTTGTTATGTCGATGCATCAACCTTAGGGGGTCGATTGATCGACATAACCAAATAATTTGGGTCCAACATGTCCTTTGCTTCACTGTTCCGGTGTTTGTTTACTTTGCGTTCTTTTATGCTCCTTAATACATCCAATGACCAATTTTACTTGAAACTCATAAAACTTCATAAATTTCATTAGATAGTTTTCATCGGATGGCTAAATGCGGGTCTTTAGGGGTGAAATATCATCATGTTTCACTACTCATCACACCCCCAAATCTACACTTTGCTAGTCCTCGAGCAAAGGAGAAAATAAGTAAGCTGATAAATAAACTATCATTCTAAAGTAATCAATAAACGCCACTTTCGTAGGGAGTACGATTGCATTTAGTTTATGCAACAAACCTTTAAACCACTAGGCGATCCCTGATGGAGGAGTTTTATCTCCTGAGGGTTTCCAATAAAGTTATCCACAAACTTCAAGACATTTTTCAAAATTGATTCTTGTGAAATTTGTTAATTGTCTTCATCATGCAATTTCTTATTATTAAATACGCATGTCATGTCATTCTCATTGATAATTAATTAAGTCAGCCTAATGCTTCTATTTACAGCTAAATTTATCACCCATCTTTAGATGTGTCAAGTGTGATTATCAGGCCGAATTCTATTTATCTTAAAATTTATCTTATTTGTGAACCGTATAGATTTATGTTTTGATTCAAATCTCACAATAGGTGTACTCTTAAAATAGAAATTCTCCGATGATGGGTATATTTTCACACATGTGAGAGATCAATACAAAGCGAATAAAAAGTCTCACATGACAGGAGAAACACGATGTAATTAATGAATAAAAAAGAATCTCATAGAAAGATACTTGTATTTTTATGCATGTCATTGTCATATTAAGCACCATAGGTATTGTGCATTCACTCTCTACATGACGGTTACCAACACAAGATTGGATCATGAAGGTCTTTTGTAGGGTTGTAATGGGGCTCAGGTAAGGGTAAGAAAGATAGGAAAATTAGGATTCAAAATTTCTGAGAAATTAGAGAAGGAATTAACTTTTCTCCCCTTAATTTTTTCAATGATTCTATATTTTTCCTAACTTTCTTTTCTCATGATTATCTCCTCTTTTAAATTCTATTTTCTTGAAACACCTCATAGTCTTCTTTATTTTCCAATTTTTTTTTCTCTTTTTCTCCCCCTTTTTTTTTTTTTCTATTCTTATCAAATACAACCATTCGATGTCTTTCACTCACTCTCTTTTCTTTCACTTTCATCCCCATTCCTAATTTCTCAGAGATAAGACGGGTAAGACTGAATTTTCTAGTAAATGAGTAAATGTTGACGTGACTTATCAAAGAATATATACAGGTAAATTTTTCAATAGTCTCAAAGGGGTACTAGAAGGATGAATTTATATGAGGTGGGGCATTTTAAGCACAAACGAGCCAAAGATGACCTTTAATCATATCTTCAAAAGATGGTAATCTTGCCTATTTGTCCTGAGCAGACATATAATATGTTTTAGCATAATTATATGAATTATAATGGCATGCAAAATCACAAGTCAAAGTGAAATATATGAGATTATGCAAAGATAAGTGGTATTCAAAAAAATAACTCGGAGTTTATGTAACACTCATCAAAGACGTGAAATTGGCTTTGAAACTCATTGGTTTTAATCTCCACTAAGATCCTTCAGTTCACAATTTTAGATAAATTTCTTGATTTTTAGATTTCCGAAATGAATGAAACATCATGATTTCTAGTGGTGGGTTCAAATTTACATGCTAATCCTCACATTGAACTTTTCTTTCCTGATAGCAATGATAAAAAAATAATGACACTTAATATTCTTCCAGTGAGATTGCATAATTTAACAATTTCAAATTCTAAAAAATCAATATATCTAAAAAAAAAAAAAATTCTTTGGAAAAAACTTCAGAGTGCACAGTCGATCAATGAAGGCACATAGCTCGATTGATTGACTAAATCAGATTTTATTTATTTATTTATTTTTAACAAAAATAAAAATAACGCATTTACCACCCCCAAATCTAATCTGTGCAATGTCCTCATTGTACCAAAATTGAGGGGTACTCCCAAACTTGCATCAAAATACGCATAGACCAAGAGGCAAAGAGGAGGTGAAAAACATCATTGAAAATAAAGAGAAATTTACTAATTAAAATGTGGTATTTACACTTATTGAAAAACAGAAATTATTAAGACCTAAATCTACTTAAAAATAGAAATTATGCAAAAATCAACAAAAATCATAAAATAAATCCTAAAAATATCCTAAAGATCCTAAAACATTCTAAAGTATTTTCAACTTCTTCTTTAAACATCAGCATCATTTCTCGATCTTGATTTCGGTTTTGGAAAAGCAAAATTCCACATCGCTTTGGTGATACGGCCAGGATTCGAGGAATCTAGAGTCACATCAGGGGGAGGCGGAGTAGATGGGTTGACGACGCTACTTGTGGGCAGATCTTGATTTATAGGAGTCGGGTACAACTGGGCCCAAATTTATGAAGGAAACATGTCGATGATCACTTGCGGGATTGATCGTGGAATGAACGCCGCTAATGGATTGCAGCATGGGATTGGTGAAGGAGAAGGAGGCGGTGGGGATGGTGATTTGGATTATGGGGAAGGTGGATCCAGATCAATCATCACGACATCATCCAACACGATTTGCTTGCAATGGTTGGAACAATTGGTCCTTTTCCTCGTTGGCTCTTCCCATAGCGAAGTGAACACAGGATCCAAGTCCACCATCTCTATATTGATGAAATCCAACGGTACCGGTGATTTATAACGTCGCTCCCTTTTTCTAGCGGTCTCCTCCATCCTCTTTATGGTTGCACGAGTTCGATAGTTTCTTTCGGCCATTGATTCTTGATAGGGTGGAGAAGATTGATTTATGATAACAAGATTTGCAAAATCCTCAGGGTGTTTGAAATAAATAGAGAAAAAGTTCTAAAAAGAGTCCTACCAAAAGAAGAGTCCTAAAATACTAAACTGCCAAATTCGAAAGATTTCACAAAGATTGGTTTTTTTTTTTTTTTTTTTTCGATTTATATTTTTTTTACGAAAACTGCTCAATTGATTGATCGACAAATGTAGGTCGATTAATCGACCGTCTATCCGAACAAAGAGGCCCTTTTTTTTTGCAGAATGTCAATTAATTGAGATATTGGCTCGATTAATCGACTGTTGGAAATTTTTGCACAGAACATTGCTCGAAAATAAATTTTTTTTTTCATTGATTTCTCTTTTATTTTATTACATAAACATCCTAATCCTCTACAAACTTAAATTACAAATCCTAATCTTAAACAGACTTAAAAATAAAAAATTCTAAAATAAAAACTAAAACAAACAATGTAAAAAGAAATCCTAACTCTAATCATCTTCTTCTTCTTCTGCCTGCCGTGCACGAGCCCTCATCTCGTCATAGCCATTGGGCCACAATCGTTGTCTCATTTGATGCATGAAGGATCGATCATAGCGGCTGTGACGAAGATTTTGATTTTTCTGCCGCTGTTGCTTATGGATCAAGGAATTGATCTGAGTTTGCATGACTTTGAGGGAAACTCCCTCATTGCGGTCTTGTTTGGGCTCGATGGCAGGTTCTTCTTAGCGCACATGATGGCGCTGGCGTGTAGGCCGGGCAGGAGGATGTTGAGCATCGACATTGCCGGCTCCACGAGGATTTCCCAAAAGAAGCATACTTCAGTTCCTCTGCGTCGGCCCATAGTGGTAAAATTGAAGGTCCCCAATATTATCATCATGATAAAAAGGAAAACCTAAGTGATGTAAAGTAAATAAGTGCGGCATCATCAGGGGGCGGATTGACAATTTCATCGTGGCATCGCTTCATCGAATCATGCAAAAACCATGGCACATTGAGCTACGAATTTCTATAACCACCATACAAAGCCTTCACTCGAGGTCCAGTTCATTCTGAAACAGGACCTATGGGGCAAAGATTTGAGCAGACGACTATGTCACAAAATAACATGTCGCGCGGAAGAGTCGATCGTTTTGTGGCATTTTCTGATGCATATATGCCATTGCACATATCATTAATCATTGGTCTTTGGTCAACATCAAGCACTTCCCCAAGTTGGTGGTTCTGTGGGCGCGCCGTAGGAATGATAAAAACATTCGCGATCGTATCCAGATAAATTCTCCTTACCCAACCGTCGATAGAGACGGTAAAATGGGCATCAATGTTATCTTGATTTGAGGTGTTTATCCAGTTCATGTTTTGATAGAACAAGTGGACCACACGCTCAGACACGTTGATTGATGGTGGGACCATTAAGAACTGGATGTTTAGAGCGGCTATGTACGCTAGTGAGACTGCACACTCAGGCATTGCTTGGAATGCAGGCATGTCAAACATGAACTCCGATGAGATTTCTTTAGTTGCAAAACGACCTCTAGGTCGCTTTTAGAATACTCCCTGTGGTCGGGTAGGGAGTCGTGCAGAAGAAGACGCCATCGCAGAGAATGTAGAAGACAATCAGAGAAGTCTAGGAATGATGGATCGAATGAAGAATAGAAAGGACGTTCTGTCCTTAAATAAGCACAAAGGCACTTCTTCACTTCGGTCGCATTGCTTCCCTCAATCAGTCGAGGTATATAGCTCGATTAATCGACCCTGACATTGAAAAGACGAGACATAAAGGCACTCCGGAATGCAAACGTTTTGAAAAAGGTTGATGCATCGACCCAAGATGTCGATCAATCGACACTGACATGCAGCGCTTCCCCAGGCGTTGGAACAGTACGACCACATGCGTGAATTGACTTTTAATAAAGTCGATGAATTTACCATATTGGTTGATTGATTGAGGACTACGCATGCAGTGTATGAAAAGATGTGACAATTAAGTAACCTTGATACCGCGCGACGCATAAAGTCGATTAATTGAGTGAAAGCATCGATTGATCGACTGGAAAAAACATCAGCCTGAAAAGTTGTGACAATAAATGTCACGAATTGATTGTCAATTGATCAAGGAAACCTCGATTGATTGACCACTTCTCTTAATGTCGATTGATTGAGGCATAAAGCTCGATTGATTGACCACTTTTTTTTTTTTTTTTTTTTTTTTTTTTACGTTTTGCAGACTTGGGTTGCCTCCCAAGAAGCGCTAAATTTAGTGTCGTTAGCCCGACATTCCAAACTTTTCAATTTCATCCCGATTGATCGAGATTTCTTAACACAACTTCATCGAAATCCTCAATGGTATTTTCTAAAAATGGTTTCACCTGTTGCCCATTGACCCAAAATTTACTACCATTAATTTCGAGGATTATAGATTTCAATTGCTCCATTTGATAATATTCGATTGACCTGAAATGGACCATTTCATCGGGTTTTAAGCTTTCCCGAAAATAAATGAAGCCTTGAGTTGTATAACAATACCTTTTGGCCCACAGTAAATGATTTTCTTAAGATGGGTTGGTCATGGGCATGCTTCATGCTGTCCTTATAAGATTTTGCACAATCGTATGCATCGACTCTTACTTCTTCCAACTCAGCAATCTCTAAGCTTCGCTTCTCACCAGCCTTTTGCAAACCAAAGTTCATTGACTTGATAGCCCAATAAGCTCGGTGTTCTAACTCAACAGGTAGGTGACAACCTTTATTAAAAACTATCCTATAGGGGGACATTTCAATAGGAGCTTTGTACGTTGTTCGATAAGCCCATAAAGCATCATTCAGTTTTAATGATCAATCTTTTTGGTTCGGCTTAATCATTTTCTCTGAAATGTGTGTAAGCTCTCGATTTTTTTAGACACTTCAACTTGTCCACTCGTTTGAGGGTGATATGGTATAGCCACTTTGTATGTGATAGCGTACTTTTTCATTAGTTGAGCGAAAACTTTGTTGCAAAGTGTTTTCCACCGTCGCTAATGATAGCGCGTGGAGCACCAAATCTTGGAAATACCTCATCCTTGAGAAATTTAACAACCACCTTGTGGTCGTTGTCTTACAGGCCATTGCCTCAACCCATTTTGAAATATAATCTACTGTGACGAGGATGTATAGATTCTCAAAAGAATTTAGGAATGGGCCCATGAAATCTATTCCCCATACATCAAACACCTCAACTTCTAGAATTGGGTTTAAAGGCATCATATTTCTCTTTGAAATCCTACCTAACATTTGACAGTTAGTACATGACATACAGTGTTGGTGACAATCTTTGAAAATCGTCGGCCAATATAATCCACATTGGAGTATCTTTGTAGCAGTTTTTCTTGAATTGAAATGTCCTCCATAGGACAACTCATGATAGAATGAAATAATTTTTGACTGCTCAGATTTTGGGATGCACCTTCTGATGATTTGATATGTATAATATTTAAATAAGTACGGATTCTCGAAAAAGTAGTGCTTTGCTCGTGCTAGAAAAACAGCTTTCTCATTCTTATTCCAGTGCCGTGGTACTTTATCCGTCACCAAATAGTTAACATGGCGAACAATTGCTCATCGAGAAAATTTTCCAAGATCGAGACCAGATCGTATGATTTTTCAACAATAATTTGAGATAAGTGGTCAGCAATCACAGTTTCATATCCCTTCTTATCTTTGATTTCCAGATCAAATTCTTGAAAGAGTAAAATCCACCTTATCAACCGAGCTTTTGCATCCTTCTTCGCAAAGAGATAACGAAGTGTTGCGTGATCTGTAAACACCACAACCTTTGATCCCAATAAATATGATCGAAATTTATCTAGTGCAAAGACTATTGCTAGGAGTTTCTTCTCCGTGGTAGAATAATTCAACTGTGCATCATTCAAAGTACAACTTTTATAGTAAATTACATGCGAAATTTTCTCCACCCATTGTCCCAATATTGCTCCTACTGCATAATCAGATGCGTCACACATTATCTCAAATGGTAACTTTCAATCCGGAGATTGGATTATTGGAGCTTGAATAAGTTCGGCTTTGATTACCTCGAAAGCTTTTAGGCACTTCTCATCAAAGAGGAATGGGCCGTCTTTGCCGAGTAGGTTGCATAGAGGCTTTGCAATCCTACTAAAATCTTAGATAAATCATCGGTAAAAATAGGCATGCCCAAGGAAAGACCTAATCTTCCTGACTGTTCTAGGTGGTGGAAGGCTTGAAATCAAATCTAATTTTGCCTTATCCACCTCAATGCCTTTGGATGAAATGATGTGTCCCAGGACCATGCCACTTTGCACCATGAAATGGCATTACTCCCAATTCAAAACAAGATTCTTTTTCTGACATCTCGCAAGAACTAGAGATAAGTTCTCCAGACAATTATTAAAACTGTCCCCATAAATTGAAAAGTCATCCATGAAGACTTCCAGAAATCTCTCTACCATGTCTAAAAATATACTTAGCATACATCTTTAAAAGGTGGCTGGAGCATTACAAAGCCCAAATGACATTCGCCGATAGGAGAACGTTCCAAATGGTCATGTGAACGTTGTTTTCTCCTGATCTTCTGACGCTATGACTATCTGATTGTATCCAGAATAGCCATCGAAGAAATAGTAGTATTGATGCTCTGCCAGTCTTTCGAGCATTTAATCAATAAATGGGAGAGGGAAGTGATCCTTCCTTGTCATTGAATTTAACTTTCTATAGTCGATGCACACTCTCTAGCCAGTCTGAACTTTTATTGGTATCAGTTCATTCTCTTTATTCTTCACCACAGTTACTCCAGACTTTTTGGGGACCACTTGTGTCGGGCCCCATTTGCTATCAGAAATAGGGTATATGATCCCGACATCTAGCAGTTTAATAACGTCCTTTCATCTAGCAGTTTAATAACGTCCTTTCTCACAATGTCATGCATTATTGGATTCAATCTACGTTGTGGTTCTCTAGAGGGTTTAACGTTTTCTTTCAAATGAATTCGGTGCATGCACATTGTAGGGCTGATACCCTTAATATCCTTAATAGACCATCTGATTGCACTTTTGTAGTCTTGGAGTACTTTAATAAGCTCTTCCTCTTGATCCTCATTCAATTTTGCTGAAATAATCACCGAATCAGTTTCATCTTTTCCCAAGTATGTATATTTCAGATCGGCAGGGAGAGATTTCAGTTTCATATTTGATTTCTCCTCTTCTCTTGATGCTTTTTTACTTTCTTCCTCCTTGGCCTCATCTTTCAGTTTCCATTCATTATCCCCCAAGAGTGGCGTAGGATCTAGCATCTCATTAACTTGGTAAATCACATGATCCACTTCGAAGTCTTTACCAAAATGGGCAAGACAGGCCTCTAGAGGGTCCTCATATTTCGAAGCAAAGAATTTATTTTCTACCATACTATCAACCATGCATACTTGTGCGTTCTTCATCTTCAACAGGTTGCCTCACAATGTGGAAGATATTCAGTTCCACGGTCATGTTCCCGAATGACAAATTCATTATCCCATTTCGACAATTAATTAATGCATTCGATGTTGCTAGAAAAGGTCTTCCTAGGATTATCTGAACATTATTTTTCAGTTTGGGAATGGGTTAAGTATCCAAGACCACGAAGTCTACTGAAAAGTAGAAAGTGTCCACCTTAATAAGGACATCCTCTACTATTCCCCTGAGAATTTTGATTGATCTGTCGGCAAGGTGAAGGGTCATTATTGTGGGCTTCAGTTCGCCCAGCTCATGTTCCTTGTAAACAGAGTATGACAACAAATTAATACTTGCTCAAAGGTCTAGAAGTGCTTGATCAATGTGATTCTCCCCTATAATGATTGAAATTGTCGGACAACCAGGGTCCTTATATTTAATCGGAAGTCTCGCTTGCAAGACCATGAAGTCTATTGGAAAGTAGAAAGTGTCCACCTTAATAAGCACATCCTCTACTATTCCCCTGAGAATTTTGATTGATCTGTCGGCAAGGTGAAGGGTCATTATTGTGGGCTTCGATTCCACTCATGTTCCTTGTAATGTAATTAATACTTGCTCCAAGGTCTAGAAGTGCTTGATCAATGCGATTCTCCCCTATAATGATTGAAATTGTAGGACAACCAGGGTCCTTATATTTAATCAGAAGTCTCGCTTGCAATACTGAACTTACCTCCTTTATTAAGAAAGCTTTCTTCAGGACGTTAGTCTTTCTTTTGATTGTGACCAAGTCCTTAAAATTTTTTACGTATGCTGGTATTTGCTGAATGACATCTTAGAAGGGGATATTGATCTTTAACTACTTAAACATTTCAATGATCTCTTCCTGATCGTGATTTTTCTTTGGTCCCATTAGACTTTGAGGATATGGGGCTTTGGACACAAAGTTCTTTTTTCTCTTGTTCTTTTCTTTAGTCTTTTGCTTTTGTTTCATCTCTTCTTCGACTTCCTCATTCATCTCAATTTTATCCTCAAGTTCAAACTTTTCATCTACTTCTGACATTTCCACTTTGTTATCAATTTGCTTTCCAGATCTCAGCGTTGTGATTGCTTTGATTTGTTGTTGGCTTTCTTCCTGTGATGAGGTCGAGGCATGCTCGACGACTATTTGTCCTCTCGGATTTGAAATTGGCTGACTAGGAAATGATCCCTTTTCTCTTTCACATAAGAGTGTTGCCAATTGACCAATTTGAGTTTTCATCTTCGATATCGAAGAAGTATTGGATTGGATGAACTTTCACATATCCTCACTTTAAGGATATTTACTCTGAGGATGATGTTGCGCAACGTTTTCTTGTTGATTATTAAATCCAGGCGGTGGAAAATTTTACGCAAAACCAAGTTGACTCACGAGTTGCTATGCGGGTTGATTTTGATATCCCAGCATTGGTTGTGAGAATTGATAATTCTGGTTGGATTGCCTGGGTTGCCCATTTTGACTTTGATTTTGGTGGAATTGGTTTCCACCTCCATAATTATGCTGTTGAAATTGCCCTTGACCAAACTATTGTTGTGGTCCTTGGTTGAAATTTTAATTTGGGTAAAAATTCACCCTTGTTCTCTAGCTTGAGGTTTTTGATTTCCTTGCTTCCATAAGAAAATTTGATGATATTTTCAACTATTTAGGTTATTTTCATTGAAGACATTTCCCTGATTTCTACCATAGGTGTTCAATGCGTTCAATTGCTCGCAAGAGTCTTTTGAGTAATTCTGCATTGACGGGCAACCATCAGATGTGTGCATTGGACTTGCACAATATGAACATATGCCTGGTTGTACATTCACAACACTCACGTTCTTCTTCAGCTTCAATTCCTCGACTTGTTGAGTGAGGAAATCTATCTTTGCCATGAGATCAGGGGTTACCACATACAATTCTCCTTTCTTTGTTGAGTTTCCCGCTTGGTCTCGATTCTTGTTTGGTTGATCTCGAGTTTTCGAGAAGTCCCATTGCTGTGAATCTTCGACCAACTTTTTCAAGAATTGATAGGATTCATTTTTCCTAAGTTCAAGGAATCCTCCACTGTTCATTGATTCGATCAGATGCCGATTTGCCTGATCCAATCCGTTGTAAAAATATTAGACCAATCTCCATTTTGAAAATCCATGATGTGGATACTTTAATAAGATATCCATGAACCTATCCCAAGCTTCATAGAATCTCTCATTGTCTTATTGTGTAAAATCAGTGATTTCGCGTCTTAAGGCATTAGTCTTGGCCATGGGAAAAAACTGACAAAAATTTCTTAACCATCTGATCTCAGGTGGTTATAGATCTAGCTGGTAATAAATTTAATCAGGCTTTGGCCTTATCCTTTATAGAGAAAGAAAACAGACACAATCTCACAGATTCCTCACTGAAGTTCTGATACACTGAAGAACAGACTTCAATAAAGTCTTTGATGTGTTGATACGGGTCTTCTCTATCTATATCATAAAAAATTGGAAGAATTTGAATCACATTTGTATAGATCTCAAATCTGCCGCCAGGTGTGGTGGGATATGTGATGCAAGAAGGGATGTTTGTAGTTATTGGAGCAAACAACTCTCTTAGAGTTGGTTCTTCCTCATTTTCAGGTGGGTGTTCTTCATAATCATTTGCATTCATCTCGAATTGAATTAATGTTTCAATTCGGGCTTCTCGTCCTACTCTGATCTGTTTTTGATTCGAACGATAAGTTCGCTCGATCTCAGAATTGAAAGGTTCTAAAGAGTTCTCTCTAGAGGACCTTATGTGCATACAAAGACACAAGTACTCCACACGAGCTGCATTGATTTTATGATTTTTTTTATTAAGTTCGATTGATCGAGGGTTTAAGTCGATTGATCGATCGAGAGCAGTCTCTGATTGATTGAGGGTTTAAGTCGATCGATCGAGGATTTAAAATTTGAAATTTGGAAAGCTTTTTTTTTTTTTTTTTTCAAATTTAGAAATTCAAAAATTTGAATTTTGAACTCCCAAAAACTCGGATTATGTAGGAGAAAGGAAAAAGGAGAGTGCGAATTTTTTTGGAGTTGATTGATCGAGTGTTTGGCTCGATTGATCTACCTCAATATTTTTCAATATTTTTAATTTTTTTTTCAAAATCGATTGATTGACAACACACTTCAATTGATCGAATTTTTTTTTTTTGTTTCGAAACTAACAAAAATACTGATTTAAACCTACAGAAATTCCAAAAATTAATTTTGTATTTCCTAGAAATTATGAATTTTCTACGCCCAATCCCCGGCGGCGACGCTAAAAACTTGTTGTGAAAATTAAGTTGTACTCGCAAGTGCACGAATCAATTTGCAGATAGTAGGTGCAGAGTATGAGATCGTTCCCACGAGGATTGGTCAGAAAATTAAAAACGGAAATAGCAACTAACCAAAAGAATTATTACAGATTCATCACAATATTTACTAATTTAACAAGTTTGAGAGTTTTGAATGATGAGATAAATACTAATAAAAACTTGAAATTTAAATAAATGATAAAATATAAGGATTGAGATACTAAATCCTCCCATCGTAGGTTTATCATTCGTGCAATAGAAATCTGTGATTAAGATATTAGATTCACAAAAGCTGTCTATGTACAAGCACGGGACCTGAACACCCATGAGTTCTAAAGTACAGATCTGAGATCAAAGAGATATATGATTAACATCCCATGAGTGTATGATTAACACTCACACCTCAGATAGCACTCCGAATCAAATCTCTTGGTAAATTCCACACTACAGATTTGAGATCAAGGAGATGTATGATTAACATCCCATGAGTGTATGATTAACACTCACACCTTAGATAGTGGTAGAATTTACCCTGAGATAACAGAGATTATAATAAAATCACCTTTGCAAATCTGAGATCACGGGGCATGATTAACTCCCATATCTCAGATGGTGAGGAGATGATATTCATACAAATAGTAATAACAGAGTCCACAAAATGATCTAACATCTTCATCGCACATTTTTATTATTACGAATAATACCTCGGATGGGATTCATTAGCCGCCATCCTTAATGAAATTAGCCACATATGATGGAATTGAACGATATGATTAAAAGGTAAATTGACATAAACATTAAAATACCGTGTAGAGCTTTAACAAAATCCACAAAAGGCTTTAATCCAATCTGGTACAATTCGTCTTCGAAAATGCAGAAATTAAAACTAGTCTAAATCTTTAAGCTAGAAAAATTGAATAACAAAAACTGGAACCACCGGGACTGAATGCTCTAGAAAACTCAAAGCAAAAACAAAATGCAATAAGGGAAGATCCTCCCGAATCCTCAGATTTTTTTTTAAATATCTTTCTATTTCGGAATTTGAATTTTGAACTTGGTCGATTGATTGACTTAAGTGGTCGATCAATCGACCAGATTTAACTTTGAATTTTGAATTTTAAATTCTCTTTGTTATGTCGATACATCGAACTTAGGGGGTCTATTGATTGACATAACCAAATAATTCGGGTCCAACATGTCCTTTGCTTCACTGTTCTGGTGTTTATTTACTATGCGTTCTTTTATGCTCCTTAATGCATCCAATGACAAATTTTACTTGAAACTCATAAAACTTCACAAATCCCATTAGATAGCTTTTATCGGATGGCTAAATACGGGTCTTTAGGGGAAAAATATCATCATATTTCACTACTCATCACGAGACATAGGCACTTTTAGAGAATGAGTGGGCACAAAGAGACCTAGGTACCCATGAGAGATTTAGAGAGCAAAAATAGCTGTAGAGTGCATATTTAGATGAGTAATGATGTGCTTTATTATTTGCAACTATAGATTTACTCAAATAGGTGTAGATAATAATTTATTTATTAATTTTAAAAATTATATAAATTCACATAATAATTTTTTTTTTTGTTTTAAAACTTCTAGAAACTCAGTACGGCGGACGCCCGCACTGGCCCCTTAGTGGTTCCGCCACTGTATATATATAGGGTTCCGCTAGATGGACCGAGGGCTATCAACATGTCGAGTTAGGATTAGGTCCTTCAAAAATCTAGCTCGATCTTAGGGCCCAAAGGTTAGGACCTAGCTTGGCCTTAAGTTAGGCGGTCTTTGATATGCTGGTCCTAACTTAGGTGGATCGGAGCTGGCTCGGGTAGAGCTTTATTTGCTTATCACTATTGTTTAAAAACCTTACAAACGAAACTAATTGAAGACAGAGAAATAGATTTTGAATGAGAAAAAAAAATCATCTTAAACCCTCTCTTCATAGATATTCTAATTACCTAAATACTCCAACAACTATCCGATCGATAAATCTAGTGGTAGTATTAAAGATTATTTTAGTAATTTGATTGTGAAAAATATAACATGTATATATATATATATATATGTACTTAATTATGCTAATATATTTAATATATATAATTAAAATTAATGATGCAAAGGCCGGGCTGGGCTTCCAAGTTTTAACTTTATTGGACCCAACATAGAAAGGGCTTTTGGTTTTGAGGCCTTATCTGACCTCATTTTTGAGATCTAGGCCTAAGATTTTAGGGCCGGGCCAGAGAGGTTGCCTAACCATATTTGTCTTTGAACTAAACAGTCCCAATAATTCAGATCGTGCCTTTGGAATAACTCAAAGTTTTCAAACACCTTTCAAATGAATATTTTCCAAGTAAATATTCAAAATTAGTTTTGACAATTTATTTTTTAAGGTGTTTGACGACTTTAAATTATATGATGGATCAGAGTTGTTTTTTCAATGCAATCTTCAACCCGTCATATCTTAACATTGGTTTCTTCGCATAATGGCGTGACACTTATGCTAAAAAAGAAAATAGTGCCATGTGTCCAAGATCAATAACCTACTCCTAATCCATGTTGGGAAGGGGTCCGCTAAGTGCCGTCCAGTTGGCATTTCCTACAGTATCAGTATATAGAGCAAGAGACGGTGTACAACAGTCAAGAAGCGGGTTAACAAATTATCCATATATGTAATTCAGTGTCTTAGATTCCAATCTCTTGAGGAAAGCAGGGTAAAAAATTAGATTGATTTAGATTTGAAAGTCTGAGAATAAAATTCTCTGTCAGTATTGCATGAAGCAATATAATAGGTGGATTGGGCTTGGGCCTGTAGCACAATAGAAGGTTGATAACATTGACATGGTTTGGGCTCAACTTACCAATCATGTATATATTATCCCTAGTATGTGGGCGTAGGGTTTGAATCATATGACATGGTTCATTTGGGGTGTCATGTGACAACCAAATTCTAAAATTATACCTGTTCCTTCTAGGGTCGCTCTTCAAAACATGGTGCATTAAATTTTTTCCTACTTTGACCTAGTATTCAATGATGGAAAAGATCTTTTTCAAGAGAAAAATTGTATATGGTACCAATTTGAGCTTAGGCAATTTGATGTGGCACTAGATCCTCGGGTTGAGTGCCACATAGCACCTAGCTAGCCACATCTTAGGATTCAACTCTACAACTTCATCATACAGAGCCAATTTCCATATATATATATATATATATATATATATATATATATATATATATATATATATAAGGAGGATGAAACCGGCTCATATATATATATATATAGGAGCCGGTTCTCAAGCATCCTCTAAGATATCGTTGTGCTTCACGTGGCACCCAAACCACTGTTTGGATGTCACATGGAGCACATGGGGATGAGTTAGATTATTTTTTTTTTTAAATTACAAAAATATATTTTTTAAGGCTTCCGTTAAAGTTTGATTGATTCCAACCGTTTAGATTTCAAGGCTCAAAAAATACATGGTGGAGATATGTTTTCAATTATTTATTTATTTTGAATATGATCTAAGTAATGTACCAATGCTCAGTGTGTCATCAATTTGGTATCTCGCTGGCAATTAGCCAATTGGAGGCTTTCTGCAATCTTGGAGGATGAACCCTGCTCCTATTAATAATGATATTTTATTATTATCATTCAATGCTTTAAAAAAAAATATGATTTTGTAGACACCCAAATCTAACACCTTTGATGTCAAATTGGGACTTGAGAGATGGTGACCTTCACGAATCCCAATGCAAACTTGCACTTCAAATTTCTATTTTTTTGGACTTGTTGACTTTCGATCTTGACCCGGTTATCATCCCCAAATCATCTCCCATACTTTTTATTAACCCAATTTCCTCTTGTGTGCCCCACACCATCAAGTTCCTATTTAAAATTTTGAATCCTTCAATTCCTATAATCTCCACCCAATTTTCTTTTAAACTCCAATTAAGCCCAATTACCTAGCTAAACCTACCCATTTAGTTGATCCTTATCCTCTAGCAATCCTAGAAATCTTAGCCTATAAAAATTGATCCTTTTACCCTCACTTACATTTCCAATCCCTTATAGCCCATTCTAGAATAATTCTTGGATGAGAGATATATGTCTCAATCCAAGGGTTTGAAGGAAATTAACACAATCCTTGTGTTCCATTTGTGGCTAATTATGTTTTAGAATTTGTCTTCTCACATGGTAAGACCCATGTGACTTCTTCTCCTTCATTGTAGAATAATTCTTGCATGTTAGACAGTTGTCACATCCAAGGGGTATTTCTTTAGAAAATTAACACAAATCCTTGTAAATTCTATATAGCCCACTTTGAACTTGCTAAATGCCTGTGGCAAGCCTCAATTGACTTACTTTCTCTACTAGCATAATTCTTGAATGAAGACCATTTGTCTAATCCAATAATTGTCGTTAGATGAGAGAAACACAAGTCTTTGTGCTATTGAATGAGCCAATAGGAGCATGCCATATAGCCCTAGCTACCAATTGCCTATAATTAGAAGCCTTCTCCTCCATTCAAAGGGCTAGAAAAATTTGAGAAATTGTAATCTTTAGAATTCTAACCCTAATTCTTACATACCCATCTCTCACCTTTAGTTTAATCTTGATCTAGATCCAAATCCTTAACCCAAACCTTAGAGCTCCTAGGTCCTAAATTCTCCCATCTACATACCATCATAGCCTCTTAATTCGAGCCATTGGTCAAGATCAAGACTCTCAAATCCCCTCTTCTTCTTCCCCTTTCTTTACATTATTTTTATTTTCTATTATGACTTCTCCTTGCCCCATTGTTAAGGCCTTACTATGTCGAAATTATAGCGGATTAATACTTAACTCTGAGATCCAATTTCTTTCGGGCAAGGGGAAGTTTCACCAAAATTTCAGCTCCAATTTGCTCCAATTTTGCCTTTATCTTAGCTGTTACTTTGCCCGTTTAGCATCGTAATGGCCTAGATAGTTCCCATAATCTACTTGCTTTTTCTTTGACCCACACCCACTAATTCGGGCCGTAGTAGAGACTCCACCATTGCGGGTGTAGGGGGTGTGTTAAAACACTTCCCCCTTACGTAATATGGTCGCTTCTTTAGTTCTCTAGGTAAGACCGGTGGTTGGAGTCAATATATTCACGTATATTGGTGTCCCAACTCATCTAAGGAACCGGGTGTGCGACTCCGTTCTTGTAGAACCTTTGCCCACTTACGAGGTGAGGCATCTACAATTTTCATTTAAAACTCATCCTCCCCTTAGCAAACTGGATTCATTTGGATGTAGCGAATGATAAATTACAAGCCCAAAGTTGAAAAGGAATCACAAAATCAAATCCCTGGGTAAAACTGCTTTTGAAGAAATTTATTAGGTGCCCATTTTTATCGGTTTTTTTTCTCTTTGGGGATAGAAGCCAAAATGAGGGCCTTGAAAAGCATTGCCAAACTCTATAATAGTTGGCTGCGCACCTGGTTAAGGGCACTTATTGGAGATCTTTAATGGTGTTCAAACCAAGGTATCAACTTGGGTATGGGTATCGGGTATCGGTCCATGGAGGACCGATACATATCGGCCGATACCGATATGATACACCTTAAAAAAAAATTCAATTAAAGGACGTATCGGCAAATACCTGATCTGTATTAATCGTTACCCGATATGTATTGGCCATTACAGTCCTGTATCGGCTGATACCGATACAGCCATGTGTAGATACCCCATTTTCGCCTTCTCACAGTGTACAAACCTGCTCGATGAACCTCTGACCTTCCCCATGACTTTCGGAAAAGGACCAACCTTCTCTGAAAGCCCTGAAACCCTAAACCTGGGAACTATTTACTATTTACGTAGTGTATGGTTGAGATCTGGGTTGAGACCTCAGCTCACAGACTTGGACCCGACCCGGCCCGGGAGGATCCCCAATTGCGCGTTTCAACCCACACGCGTAATTGATTGCACGCAGGACTCCCTTTTCGCAATTGGTCTAAATTGGACCAGGCTTTCCCCTTCCGTGCATCGCCCATAAACCTGAATTACGCACCTGACCCCAGGTGCGCAATTCGATCATGCACACCACCTGGTACGTGCAATTGGTCCCAAGTTGGACCAGTTCTCTAAATCCTAAGACAATCCCTAATTATGCGCATGAGTTCATGTGCATAATTTGATTACACACATAGACCCATGCGTGTAATTAAATCCAAGGCATAGTGGAACTAGGGCACTCGATTGAGCTAGTCAGTTGGTCATTCTGAAGTCGGTGACCGACTTTCGAGCAATTAAGCGCATGGTTTCATGCACATAATTCAATTATATGCATGGCTCCATGCACGCAATTGATCAATTGCATACTTTCCTCCATGGGCTAATTACCCGTATACCTATAAATAGACCCCTACCCCACAACCAAACTCACCAATTCTCTTCTATGAGTCTCTTCTCTCAAGCTTGTTCCTTTTGGAAATTTGTAATTCTCTCTAAGGTTTTCAAATAAAGGGGTTGAGCTACACCCTGTTGTTGGTTCTTAGTGTGCATGATTCATTTGTGTTTTAAAAACAGACTTACAAATGATGAATTGTACTGAATTTGGAAAACTAAAAAGAGTAAGAAAATATCAGCACAAAGAGAACATAATTAGCCTGCAAGATCAGGGCCAATTGTAGCAAGTTTTAACTGTAAGTGAGTAAAAGATCGTCCACAGGGAATTGATTTAAAATGTAAGATAAACCTTCAGATATGATCTACCAGATCTGACCTCTGATCCTATCTACAAAGCACATAAGATGGGAGGTTGAATTTGTCACATTAACTAAATGATAAAAGTAAAAATTAAAACTAAATGATCCAGATCCGAGTTGGGGAGATTTGATGTAAATTAGTAAGAATGGAGAAATAATATCTAACTTCGATTTAGTACTTGATTGCAGAATGAGAATAAATGTAAAACAAATGAGATATTATCCAATCTTCATCATCGCCACAAGATGTATGCAAGAGAAAGTAATCCAATTCAAGGATTGGAATTGAGTTGGACTTATGGCTATGGTCTGTCCACTTCAATGGACACAGATCATCCAATAGTCTTCAATTCAAATCCGTGATTCAGAACGAAAAACACCACTACAAATACTGTGAGAAATTAGGTTACAAACGCCAATTCTCACAGGGATAATGAATTAAGGGAAATTGCTTTAAAAATAGTAAATCTAAAGGAATCTAATGAAATAAGGAGATCACGGGAAACCCTTAACACGAATCCAATTGAGCACGTACGGTTCACAGCAACCTTTTCAAATTCACCATTACAATTACAGAGCACAGCTTAAACAGCTCTCGGATTTGTAGTCTTAAATATAATTCTCACTTGAATTACAAAAGTATCTCACAGTTCTCAAGTATAAATAAAAGCTAGGCTATTACAGAAGTTTCAGACAAGCTATTTGAATTGGAAATGGGGCAATAGAAATGAAACTCAAAATCTGGATACCCAAATTGGGCAAATGGTTCGTCTATTTATAGTTTTCCCTAAGTCCAGCTCAGATGTGTATCAACCAATAGGAGTCGAGCACAAGGATCCAGATCTGTTTTAATCGAATCGCTTGATCTGTTCACCAATCAGTGATGAAGCATCAATTCTGTTATGTAATTCAAAAATCTGTTTGAGCTTCTAGAAGTTCCCGCCAAGTAATTTCATCTTTGGGTGTTCACATGGGGTAGAATATGCCTTTGGTTCATGCTAAGAATCATTTAGAATGTCCCTGGGCTTTTAAATGCATTGGGGCGCATGCAGAGATTACTGAATTGCCCTTGCAGATGCTGGGAATCTTCAGGATATCATTTCGCACAGTTTGGAGAACTTTTCGCAAGGTATTGTGATTTCTGAAGCTCTATTCGCACAGATTGGAGACCTTTTCGAAAAAAACTGTAAATTTCTGGAGATCTATTCGCACAGATTGGAGACTTTTCGAAAAGCATTGTAACTTCTGGAGATCTATTCGCAAAGATTGGGGACCTTTTCGAATAGCATTTTGTAGTGCATTCTTCTTTTCGAATAGCTCCAAACCTCTTTCCAGGTTGAAACTAGGCCTTTGTCCTCTTTATTTTAGGGATTTTGATAGCCAGTGAGGTTGTCCTTTCTCTTTCTTCCTCCAGATTAAGATGGGTCATCATCTTTTTGGCAATTTAAAGCTACTTTCAAGGTTAAACCTACCTTTATTGTTAGCTGTAAAACAAACACTTAAAATACATATTTAGTTCTCTCAAGGGTCTATCAAGGCCCAGGTTAAGGGGTGGAAAATGGTATTTTCTAGTTCTCAACACACCCCCAAACCTAAGCTTTGCTAGTCCCTGAGCAAAGACAAAATTAAAAATAAAGTAAAAAGCCACTTTTGTAGGGAGCACAGTTGCATTTAACATATGCAACAAGCCTTTTAAACCCCTAGGTGATCCTTAGTGGAGGAGTGAAGTCTCCTGAGGGTTTTTAGTGAAGGTACCCACAAACTTCTCCAATAAATCAGTTAAGATCAATGCAGTTATGTTAAAACAGACATTCATCCAATCAGATTATTCACACCTGCATCAGCCAGGTTGTGAGAGGAATATCACGAAAATATCAGTTTAAAACTAAAATTCTGCTGTAATTCCTTTCACCATTCACTTAGTTTGTGTCAAAATGTTTTTTACAAGACAAATTAATGAAAAGCTTGCCTTCTATTTGAAAATTTAGTTTTGATGTTACCCCAATAAGTTGATTTCAAACCCAACTCTCTCCAGGATTTTCACTCACCATGTAAGTAAGAGGGTTGTAGTATTTCACACAACTCAAGAGCAGTTACAACCAAATAGGACTGTAAGCAGGAGCATAGGCATTGCTTTTCAGTTCTGAATTCACTGCTCTTTTCACCATAGATTACACAAATCCTTATCTCCATGTGACAGTTCAATCCATCTTTGATTAGTAAGGACTTTAACTTGGGTTATAATGTGGCTTATGGGTGAAATTTATCAAGAATAAAGGGGTGGAATGGAGTTTAAAATTGGGAAGTCAGTCAAGGTAAGAAGGTGGTATGGACACCTTCTTTATTTCAGCACAATTTCATCTTCTTCTTTGAATTTTCGGAGCCAAAGTGGCCATCTTTTTCTCTTTATTTTTCAAACTTCCAATGAAATGACTTCTCTTTTTTTTTTTTTTTCAAAATGACATTGACTGGAATGTCACACTTCTTCTGTTGATACATCATTGCCTTCAACTATTTTTCTTTTTCTATCACCAACTGTTACCCAACTCTCCTTTCTTCAGCTTCCTTTCCTTTACCTTCTGAATTTTTAGAGTGAGGATTAGGCTAAATGAGGTTGATGAGGTTTCAAAGAAATCTTATATTTATAAAACTCAAATGGTGTGTATCAAGGGCAGTTTCAAAAGGTGGGGCTTTTTGAAGTTCAAACTGTCCAGAAGGAGGCCTTACATCATTTCTTTAATATCATGATTGCTGTCAAATTATTTCAATTTGGATATGTGTAACTTCTAGTGATAGTAAGCAGGTTCAAACAGTCCCTAGAGCAGAAAAAATTGCCAAATCATACCTCCAAAGAATACATTTCAGGCCCAAATCTCACTGGGTGTGGTTTTCTATCAAAATCCTGAGGTATATCATCACTGTTTTTTCTCTTTTTAGGTTTACTAAACATCAATCTTCTTTTAGAAATTTTCTGACATTCACTTCATGAAAGTATTAGAATTACACTAGGAAATTAATTTTAAAAAGTTTGAACTTCCTCATTTTTCAAAACAACAGGTGTGAAATTACTTCATCTTCAAAAAATCTGCTGATCATAAGCTGCACCGATGTTAACTAAACTATTGGCAATTCTGCCACACCCCCAAACCTATGATGAGCAGTGTCCTCACTGGTCTAGGAGTGCATAAGCAACGAAAAGAACAAAAAGCAAAAATCATATTGACAAAGAATAAAGAAAAGAAATGCACAGTAATTACAAATTAACAAAAGTTAACAGAAAACAGGAGTTACATACTACAGACCCAACAAAACAAACATGTACAATGTATTCTAATAACTAGGTCAAAATCTGTATCATAAGTTGGTTTAATGGGTTCAGAACTGGAATCACTGTTAGAGTCAGAACTTGAGTCAGTATTGGAGTATGAACTCGATTTAGCCTTCTCCTGGATTGTGGCTTGCAGCTCTGTGTATTCCTCAGATTGGATCTTTTTGGTGAGGCCAATATATTTTTCAAGTCTAGTAGCCCTCAATTTTTCTTGTTCAAGCTGTGCTTGCAACATGCTAACCTTGTGCTGTTCACTCCTAACCATCTGAAAAGTTTGGCCCAACAGGTCCTGCATCTTCTCTCTCTCAAATTTCATAAACAGCTCCAGTTTTCGAATCTGGTCTTCATAAGGGGTTTTGATGTAAGTGTGGAAATTGGCAATCCCCTTAAGGACATCGCGAAAGATGTAAGGGTTATCTTCCATAGCCCTTTTAAGAGTGGCAAAACGTGGGATGGGAATGGAGTGGTAGGGGACCATATGTATTCCAGCAGTGGGGGAAGGGGAAGATGAATCTACAAGCACTACCTCAGGGTCAGTTTGAGTGGCTTGAGCAGCGACATTAAGGATGGGTGTAGGTGAATCCAAAAGTATTGCCTCAGGTTCGAATTGGGTAGCATGGTCAGACACAGTGAGGATGGGTGGATCTAAAACTATTACCTCCGAATCTGTTTGGGTTGCTTGGTCAGAAACAGGAGGTACAGTGGCTAAAGTGGTTGTTTGGGATGTGGAGGCTAAGGTTTGGAGAAGGGAATTTGTCACAGACTGATTGTCTGTGTTGATTTGTAGTTGGGCTTGGATGGATTGGAGAAACGTAAAGATTTGGCTAATTGTGTCAGTTGTGGGTGTGGTATGCAAAGTAGGGGCTGGTAAAATTGATGTAGATGGTTGAGGGGAAATGGGTGAAAAATGGTCAGAAGGGGAAGTAGCCAAATGGGTGAAATGGGGAGGATCAGGTATGGGCACAGATTCAAGCCCAATATTCTCCAAGATAGATCCCATCAATGATGAATAGGCCTATGTTGTGAATATCTCAGGTTCAGGGGTATGAGTGATTTCAGGTGTATGAGTTGAATGAGCAGGTGAACCTGAGAAGCTTTGGAGAAGGGGAGTGCTAGGAGAGTGTTCAACAAAATCTGTGGCCATATCTTGGACATTGTTAGGTGAATTTGGTGGTGTAAGTATGGCTAGAGTGTTTGGTGTAGAGGGAGAGTCTGCAATTGGGATTATGGTGGTTATGAGTGATGGAACTGCTGGAATGGGTGAAGGAATAGGAGCTGAGTAAGATGATGGCCTCTTCAACAATGGGTGCAGCTAAAGAGCTGGTCACCTCAGTAATGACAACTTGTTCAATGTCAGCTGCAAGTGAAATAGGTGCAGCTAAAGAGCTGGTCACCTCAGGGTCTGGTAAAGCAGGTTCAATGGCAGCTGCAGGGGCTGGTGCAGGTATAGTAGGTTCTTGGGCTGGCTCAACCTCTTCCCTCATTCTATTCAAAATAGTTTGGCTTGTAGTCCAAGCCCTCTTCCCAAAAGCGTGAGGAGAGACAATCTCAAATGGCTCTTGCTCATCAATGTCAAATTTGGCTCTTAGTAGGGCTGTGATCAGCCTACCAAATGGTATTCCAGCTATTTTCTGCTCTTTCTTCATCTTGACACTGATGTTAGCCATGGCTTCAAAAATTAGCATAGGGGCATTGAAGAATTGCCCCTTAGAGAAATGAAAGAGGGCCTCCAAAATGGGTGTTCTTCTTTCCTGGCTGTGCCCAGTGACATAAAAACATCCCCTCAAAATGGAATCCATCAGCAAAAATTGAGGTGCTAAGTCTCTTCTCATGATGGACTGCCCAGTTCCAACTATGCCTTGGGTTAGATGTGCAGCCATTTCTCTAAAAGAAGCTGTCTCTGGTGCAGCCAAAGGACCAGCCGGATCATGTTGAAATGGTATCCCCAAGGCATTTCCAATGTCTTCATAAGTGACTGTTAAATCACAATCATCAATGAAAATTACAAGCGTTGGGACATCAGCATCCTTTTCAGTCACTTTCACCATATTTTGGTACCATAATCTCACCATTCTTGGATAGATTTTCTCTGGAAGAGGGGTTAAGATATTGCTTAGTGAAGCATCCCTGATGTAGTTCAATGATAGCTTACATTCAAGTTTGTTTGAGAAAAAGTTCTCATCAACAATAAGCTCTGGGATCAGCTTCTGAGCTTCAATGAATGGGTTTGGCAGTACCAAATGCAAAGGCAGAGGAGGAAGCTCAGGCTTAGGACTAGGAGCTACTGTTGGGATGGGTTCCTCATGTCTAACCTTCTTCCCTTTCTCAATCTTATCAGCTTTATCCATCGACAGTTTCCTCTTGGCTGAGGTTTTAACTTTTTCTTTTGTGGAAGGTTTACTAACTTTCTTCGCAGACGACTTCGGGAACATTGCAGCCAATGATTTTTCGGCTTTCCCCATTTTAAAACTTTGTTTGAATTTCACACATTGTATGCTGCTGACACAGAAATTAACTTTGCAAAACACAAACAGAGGATATGCACAGAAAAATACCAAAATCTAGGGTTTTGCTTGAAATCTTTGATCGCTTGATTAAATCTACCAACATCAGAAGCAAAGGGTCCCTCTCTTCAAGCTTAATCAATGGAACAAATATGAAGGAAATTGGATCTGAACTCTAAAAGCATGCAGGGATGGAAGGAAAATGGGTTTTCTGTGAAACAGGACACTCTGGGAAGGCTTTAGAATATGAATCAAAACAGTCCTTTTTACAAAGGAGAATGGCATCAGTACCATTCGAAAAGCAAAAGGCTTCAGAAACAACTTTTCGAAAAGAAAAAGGCTTCAGAACCAACTATTCGAAAAGCAAAAGGCTTCAGAACCAACTATTCGAAAAGCTAATCATTCTTTTCGAGCAGTTAGTTACAGGTCCAGATCCTTTTCGAAAAGAAAATTAAACTTTTCGAATTGAATTTTTTTTCTTTGCGAATTAATTTTTCACATATTGTAAACTTCTCGAATTGAGTGTAAAACATGACTAAAAACAGAGAGACATAAACTATGCAAAAACTATAAAACAAACACAAATAAAATACATATGATACAGTTGTTTATCATCAGATTTTTGGAGGCTCTTGATGATAGATGGTCAGCACAGGCTCTAGGGTATTTTCAATGCATGGTTTGAGCCTCTGACCATTTACTTTCAAGGTTGTCCCATCACTTGGATCCATAATTTCAACAGCCCTAGAAGGAGATGCTTGAATGATAGTATATGGCCCTTCCCACTTGGATCTCAGTTTTCCAGAAAAAAACTTAAGTTTTGAGTTGAATAGCCATACCTTAGAGCCAGCTATGAACTCTTTTCTCAGCAGATTTTTGTCATAGAAAGCCTTAACTTTTTCTTTGTAAGATCTTGCATTGGTGTATGCATCCATTCTCAGCTCCTCCAACTCAGCAAGCTGCAGTTTCCTGTGATTACTAGCAGTAGTAAGATCCATGTTCAAGGTTTTAATAGCCCAAAAGGCCTTATATTCTAGCTCCACTGGTAAATGGCATGCTTTGCCATAGACCAATCTGAATGGGGACATGCCAATTGGGGTTTTATAGGCTGTCCTATATGCCCACAATGCATCATTCAGCTTAAAGGACCAATCTTTTCTGTCATTCTTCACAGTCTTTTCCTGTATATGTTTGATTTCTCTATTGGAAATCTCCACTTGTCCACTGGTCTGTGGATGATATGGAGTAGCTACTCTATGAGTCACAAAGTACTTTTTCAATAGAACTTCAAAATGCTTATTACAAAAATGGCTTCCTCCATCACTGATAATGGCTCTGGGGGAACCAAACCTAGAAAAAATGTTATCCTTTAAGAATTTAAGGACAACTCTATGGTCATTGGTTTTAGTGGTTGTGGCTTCAACCCATTTGGATACATAATCCACGGCTACTAAGATGAAATTAAAACCATTTGAAGGAGGAAAGGGTCCCATAAAATCTATCCCCCAAATATCAAACAATTCAACTACCAAAATGGGCTGTAAAGGCATTGAGTTTCTCTTGGAAATGCTGCCCAATCTCTGGCAATTCTGACAAGACTTACAGGTCTTGCGATGCATCTTTGAAAAGTGTAGGCCAATAAAATCCACACTGCAAAACCTTTGCAGCAGTTTTGTTTCCACTAAAATGACCTCCACAGGCCTGTTCATGACACATGGAAAGTATGCTATGAAAGTCTTCTTCAGGGACACATCTTCTAATTATTTGGTCTGCACAAATCTTGAACAGATAAGGATCATCCTAAATAAAATGTTTAATCTTTGAGAAGAAAAGATCTTTATCCATTTTATTCCAGTGTTGAGGGGTTCTTCCAGTATCCAAAAAGTTGACTATATTTGCAAACCAAGGAGTGTATACACTGATAGCAAAAAGTTGCTCATCAGGGAAAGATTCATTGATAGGCAGCCTATCAATCTCAGCAGTTAGAATTCTAGACAGGTGGTCAGCCACCATATTCTCCACACCCTTTTTATCTTTAATCTGCAAATCAAACTCCTGTAATAGGAGGATCCACCTGATTAATCTTGGTTTGGTATCCTTCTTAGACAGAAGGTATTTCAGGGCTGAGTGGTCAGTGAACACCACAATTTGTGAACCCAAAATATATGACCTGAATTTCTCCAAAGCAAAAACAATTGGCAGCAGCTCCTTCTCAGTTGTTGTGTAATTGAGTTGTGCATCAATCATTGATCTACTGGCATAAGCTATGACATGAGGCAGCTTATCCTTTCTTTGCCCAAGAACAGCTCCCAAAGCATAATCTGATGGATCACACGTCAGCTCAAAAGGTAGTGAATAATCTGGAGACTGTAGTATTGGAGCTGAAATCAAATAATTTTTTAAGAATTCAAATGCCTTCAGGCATTCATTATTGAAAACAAAAGGAACATCTTGTCACAGTAAATGGCAAAGAGGCTTGGATATTTTACTGAAGTCCTTAATGAACCTCCTGTAAAATCCAGCATGTTCCAGAAAACTTCTGATTTATTTAACAGTTTTGGGAGGAGGCAAATGTGCAATTAAATCAATTTTTGCCCTGTCCACCTCAATGCCCTTGTGGGAGACAACATGGACAAGGACAATGCCTTGGGTGACCATGAAATGGCTCTTCTCCCAGCTCAAAACTAGATTGGTTTCTTCACATCTCTGTAACACCAAGTTGAGATGATGTAAACACTGGGCAAAACTATCTCCATATATTGAAAAATCATCCATAAAAATCTTCATAAATTGGTCAATCATATCAGAGAAAATGGAGTACATGCATCTTTGAAAGGTAGCAGGAGCATTACAAAGACCAAAAGGCATTCTCCTATAGGCAAAAGTGCCAAAGGGGTAAGTGAATGTGGTCTTTTCCTGGTCTTGTGGATACACAGGAATCTGGTTGTAACCAGAGTAACCATCAAGAAAACAATAATAAGCTTTTCCTGCTAACTTGTCTAAAATCTGATCAATGAATGGAAGAGGAAAATGGTCCTTTCTGGTCATTGTGTTTAGCTTTCTGTAATCAATACAGACCCTCCAACCAGTTGTTTGTCTGGTTGAAATGAGCTCACCAGAATCTGAGGTTACAACAGTGATCCCAGATTTCTTAGGTACCACCTGTGTAGGTGCCACCCAAGCTGAATCTGAAATGGGGTAAATGACCCCTGCATCTAACAACTTAACAACCTCTTTCATGACCACCTCTTGCATATGAGGATTCAGCCTCCTCTGCATTTCCCTAGAAGGCTTTGCATCTTCTTTTAAATGAATTTTATGCATGCAAACAGCTGGACTGATTCCTCCCAAATCAGCAATAGTCCAGCCAATTGCCCTCTTATGCTGTTTCAATACATTCAACAATTTTTTCTCCTGCTCCTCAGTGAGGGATGAGGAAATAATCATAGGCAATGTTTTATGGTCTCCTAAAAACACATATTTTAGATTTTCGGGCAACTTTTTTAGCTCAACATCAGGTGGACTGAGTAAAGAAGGTAGCAAAGGTACCTTGGCTGTTTGTGGAAGGGGAAGAATAACAGGTTTCCATGAAAAACACCTTGCTGATTGATCATGAGTTCCTTGTACAACATTCACTTCCTCAGACTTTGAGGTACAAACTGTTTCTTCCACAACATTTCTCCAAGCATCTTTAAAATCTGTGGTTAAATCTTCACACTGCAAAAACTGTGGTAAAGTTTCTTCTACCAGTTCATCCAACAAATCAACAAGAAAGCATTCCTCAGAACTGAATTGAGGCTATGTAATTGCATTGTAAACATTTAACTTCACCTTCATATTTCCAAAAGAGACTTTCATAATACCAGATCTGCATTGAATGCAAGCATTGGCTGTAGTCAGAAATGGTCTCCCCAAAATGGCAGGGATGGAAGTTCTGCTTTTTGTAGGTTCCATGTCCAATACAAAAAAATTAGCAGGGTAGAAAAACTTATCTACCCCTACCAATACATCCTCAATCATCCCAACTGGCTTTCTTTCAGATATGTCTGCTAGTTGTAACACCACATGAGTGGGTTTTAACTCTCCCAAACCTAGTTTCTCATATACAGAATATGGAAGCAGGTTGACACTAGCACCCAAATCTAATAACGCCTTTTCAGTGGTATGTTCCCCAATGATGCAAGGGATTGTGGGGATTCCAGGATCTTGAAGTTTAGGAGGTGAGGTAATGGACAAAACCTGTTTAACTCTTTCCACAGCAAAGACCTTCTTGGATAACTGTATCCTAGATTGTCTTTTGTGAGTGCAAATATCTTTCAAAAATTTTGCATATGCCGGGACTTGTTTGATTGCATCAAGAAAAGGTAGATTTATCTTGACTTGCTTGAAAGTCTCCATCATTTCATCTATTTTTGTGTTCCCTTTATCAAACGGGGATGCAGATTTCATGGCATGGGGAAATGGTAAATGAGGAACTAATCCTTCATTTATAGCTTTAGAATCATCACTAGAATGTTTTTGATTTTTTGTTTTTTCATTTTTTTGATTTTTCCGAGGTATATCAATACCCCCAATGCTAATATCATGCTGCTCTTGCTGCATATCTCTAGCAGTTTCCTCAAATGTTTCTTCTTCTTTTTCAGGATTCACATTGTTATTTACAACTCTTCCACTTCTCAAAGTAGTGATAGCTTTTACTTCTTCATGTGAAACAGAAGCATCTCCAACCATGAACTGTCCTTTAGGATTGTTCAAGGGTTGGCTGGGTAACCTGCATTCCTCTCTTTTAGCCAAAGTATTTTAAAGTTGACCCAATGTTTCATCAATCTTCTTTATGCTATGACTGTGAAAGTTTACAGTCTGAGTTAAAGACCCTAAATTCTGGAGTGAATTTAGAACTTGGTCTTCAAAAGAAGGGGATCTGGAAGGGGTTTGAACTGGAGCAGATTGCTGTACAGGTTGTGCCATCTGTTGTGGAATGGGCTGCTAAAAATTTGGCTTGGTATAAAAATTCTGCTAGTAAGGCTGAGCAGTTTTGAAAGGTATTTGGTTCTTTGGTTGTTGCTGCTATTGTGATTGATAATTGCCCTGGCTCCACCTTAAATTGGGGTGTCCTCTCCATGTATATTCATTTGACTGCATCTGTCTAAATGATTGAGCAGCATGAGCTTGCTCCACCACTAGATCTGGGAACTGTGGTGCAGCTGGACATTGATCAAGTGAATGAGTAGGGGACTGGCATATCAGACATGCCTCATCTACTCTTGCAACCATTGGATTTTTAAGTGAGTCCATCAATCTCTCAATCTTAGTGGTCAAATTATCCATTTTCCTTTCCAACTCATTCACCTCATAAATCTTTCCCTTGGTGGTCTGCTGATTGTTCAACCGAGCAGGATTCTCAATGTCTCTTGACAAAGATTCCTATTGAGTTGAATTTTCACCAATCACTTCAAATAAGTCCCAGACCTCCTCAACAGTTTTTTGCAAGTAGGTGCCTCCACAAGAAGCATCTACCATATTCTTGCCCTTTTGATCAATTTCCTGATAGAAGCTTTGAACAAGCTGCCATCGGAGAATTTGATGATGGGGACATTGCCTTAAAACTTCTTTAAACCTTTCCCATGCTTCATGGAAAGTTTCAGTTGAGTGTTGTGAGAAAGAAATATTAATTTTGTCTCAACTGGCTGGTCTTAGACATAGGGAAGTATTTGGCTAAAAATTGACACTGCAACTCATTCCAAGAAGTGATACTATTTGGTGCCAACATAGACAGCCATGCTCTAGCTTTGTCCTTTAATGAAAAAGGAAAGAGCCTAAGCTTGATTGCCTCTGGACCCAGTCCAGCTATGTTGAATGTTGTACAAAGAGACAAGAATTCATCCACATGCTTGTATGGATCTTCCTTACTCAAACCATGGAAGGAAGGAAGCATCTGGATGGTTGATGATTTGATCTCATAATTTCCTTCAACAGTAGGAAATTGGATACAAAATGGGGAATTATATGCACCAGGTGCAAAGTAATCCCTCAAAAGTTCAGGTTCTTCACCCATAGTAGCTCTGAAAATTCGTGATGTTTATGCAGTTCTTAGTAGCCTTTCAACTTCTAAATTTAGAGGGACAATCTCAGGATTGAGAGTCCTTCTACCAAACATACAACACAGAAATAGAGAAGAAAAAAAAAAAATTTATGCAAAGCAAACCTTCAAAACTGAGTAGATTCCAAGCTCAAATGTAACTGCACATATTTAAGCAACAGAATAGTTAGCACTGATGTAAAAATAAAATACAAAAAAAAACTTAGGTCTACCAATTTTAAAACAAATTCCCCGGCAACGGTGCCAAAAACTTGTTGTTGGTTCTTAGTGTGCATGATTCATTTGTGTTTTGCAAACAGACTTACAAATGATGAATTGTACTGAATTTGGAAAACTAAAAAGAATAAGAAAATATCAGCACAGAGAGAACATAATTAGCCTGCAAGATCAGGGCCAATTGTAGCAAGTTTTAACTGTAAGTGAGTAAAAGATCGTCCACAGGGAATTGATTTAAAATGTAAGATAAACCTTCAGATATGATCTACCAGATCTGACCTCTGATCCTATCTACAAAGCACATAAGATGTGAGGTTGAATTTGTCACATTAACTAAATGATAAAAGTAAAAATTAAAACTAAATGATCCAGATCCAAGTTGGGGAGATTTGATGTAAATTAGTAAGAATGGAGAAATAATATCTAACTTTGATTTAGTACTTGATTGCAGAATTAGAATAAATGTAAAACAAATGAGATATTATCCAATCTTCATCTGGCTACCAGCACAGATGCAAGAGAAAGTAATCCAACTCAAGGTTTAGAATTGAGTTGGACTTATGGCTATGGTCTGTCCACTTCAATGGACACAGATCATCCAATAGTCTTCAATTCGAATCCGTGATTCAGAACGAAAAACACCACTACAAATGCTGTGAGAAATTAGGTTACCAACGCCAATTCTCACAGGGATAATGAATTAAGGTAAATTGCTTTAAAAACAGTAAATATAAAGGAATCTAATAAAATAAGGAGATGACAGGGAACCCTTAACACGAATCCAATTGAGAACGTACGGTTCACAGCAACATTTTCAAATTTACCATTATAATTACAGAGCACAGCTTAAATAGCTCTCGGATTTGTAGTCTTGAATACAATTCTCACTTGAATTACAAAAGTATCTCACAGTTCTCAAGTACAAATAAAAGATAGGCTATTACAGAAGTTTCAGACATGCTATCTGAATTGGAAATGGGGTAATAGAAATGAAACTCAAAATCTGGATACCCAAATTGGGCAAATGGTTCGTCTATTTATAGTTTTCCCTAAGTCCAGCTCAGATGTGTATCAACCAATAGGAGTCGAGCACAAGGATCCAGATCTATTTTGGCCAATCAGAACTGCTTGATCTGGTTCAGCCAATCAGGTGATAGAAGCATCAATTCTGTTATGTAATTCAAACATCTGTTTGAGCTTCTAGAAGTTCCTGCCAAGTAATTTCATCTTTGGGTGTTCACATGGGATAGAATATGCCTTTGGTTCATGCTCAGAATCTTTCGGAATGTCCCTGGGCTTTTAAATGCATTGGGCGTCAGATTATCGAATTGCCTTGCAGATGCCGGAATCTTCGTGATATCATTTCACACGCTTTGGAGAACTTTTCGCAAGGTATCTGTGACTTCAAGCTCTATTCGCATTGCATTGGAGACCTTTTCAAAAGAATCAGAATTTTGGAGATCTATTCGCACAGATTGGAGACCTTTTCGAAAAGCATTGTAACTCCTGGAGATCTATTCGCAAAGATTGGGGACCTTTTCGAATAGCATTCTGTAGTGCATTCTTCTTTTTGAATAGCTCCAAACCTCTTTCTAGGTTGAAACCAGGCCTTTGTCCTATTTATTTTAGGCATTTTGACAGCCAGTGAGGTTGTCCTTTCTCTTTCTTCCTCCAGATCAAGATGGGTCATCATCTTTTTGGCACTTTTAAGCTACTTTCAAGGTTAATCCTGCCTTTATTATTAGCTGTAAAACAAACACTTAAAACACTTATTTAGTTCTCTCAAGGGTCTATCAAGGCCTAGGTTAAGGGGTGGAAAATGATATTTTCCAGTTCTCAACACACCCTGAGTGCAGACTCTTCTCTAGAAATATTAGGGTAATCAAGCTAGCAGTACTAGCTCACTAGCCTTGACTCTCGAAGGAGGACTGAAGGAGCAAGCCTTCCCTTAGCCTTAGATCCATCCCTTAGGAAATCCCTGCCCAAAATTCTCCCCCTAAGAGCCAATTAGGTCCCAAACCCCTCTTAGTATTTCCAAAATAGCCTTAGTCTCGCCGATTTGCCCAAGGGAGATTATAGAGGGTATCCGGGAACGGGGTCGATCCTCCTTAGCATAGTGAGCGACCACACCCTTTTTAGATAGATCCAGTAGGGATAGGAAACCAAACTAAACAGACTTTAGGCAATCGATAGCTGTTGAAGTTGGCCGACCAACATTCAGTAAAGGAGTCAACCCACGTCCTGCGAAGCATGATCTGTGACGGGTCACAACGTCAATAAATACTTTAACCGGCAATCACAACAACCTAGGTATTCTCCATTTAGAGTTAATTTTTTTTTTTCAACATTTAATATTTCTTAGTTCATTACTCTATCACTTTCCGTCAGAGTCCACGTGGACCGAATTAGGTCACTTATTTCGAGACCCGAAAGGGACCTAGGAAAAGTGCGTACCAATAGTCTGGCGATCACAGTGGAACACCTTCCGTTAGAGCAGTCTCAGTTTGTTTAATTTGGTTTTATTTTTATCACTTTTTTACACACACCCGCACGAGTTTAAGCATATGAGAACCACTTTGATCACATAAGCACCCTTTAAAGTGCGGAGATGTTCGGAATACACCAGATAAACTTTACCAATAGTAATGACCCGCTCCTGTGGGGGTTCCATGATAATCCCACATACGATTGTAGACACCCCAATTTTGCTCTCTCAGAGTATGTAAACCTATTCGATCAACCTTTGACCTTGCCCACGATCTCCGAAAAAGGACTGACCTTCTCTGAAGACCTTAAAACTCTAAATACGGAGACTATACACTATATACATAGTATATAGTCAAGGTATGGGTTGAAATATCAACCCAGAAACTCGGACCCGACCTGGCCCGAGAATTCCTCCAATTCCGCGCTATCACCCATGCACGAAACTGATTGCACGCATGCCACAACGTGCGTAATTAGCCCTAAACAGACCAGAACTCCACTCTCGTGCACCACCCAAAGTCCTCGATCCCTCGCATATAGTGACACATGGAATCGATTCCACATGTGGACTATACACAAAATCAGTCCAAACGCGGACTGGGACTCTACTTCCCAAGACCGCTCGAACTCCCGGATCTCGCCCAAACCTCTTTGCGTGGAAATGGATTCCATGCATAGCCACATGCGCAAATTGGTTCCAAGGCACACTGGAATTAGGACACCCGCTCAGTAGTTCACTCTCGAGTTAGTGACCGACTCAAAGTGAATTAAGCATATTATACTATGTGCGGAATTCAATTGAGCGCCTCTAATCATGCACGTAATTAAGCTATTGTGCACATGGTCCCACGCGTGAAATTACCCGTACACTTATAAAAAGACCCCCTACCACACCCAAACACACCAATTCAATAGAAATCTCTTCTCTCCCGAGTTCAGGCCTCTCCCAGGAAGCTCGAGTTTCTCTCTGCGGCACTGAAAGGAGGAAGAAGCACTTTGCTTCAGGTAATCTCTTTCTAGTTCTTAGTTTTTAATTCTCTAGTTCTAGTTTTTAATTTCTAGTTCCTAGTTCTAAGTTATTTGTTCTCAATTCTAATTTCTAGTTCTAGTTCTTAAATTTCTAACTCTTGATCTTAGTTCTTAATTTCAGATTCTAGTTCTTAACTTCTAGTTCTAGTTCCTGGTTTCTTGCGTTTAATTCATAGTTCTTAGTTCTAGTTCTAATTTTTAGGTCTTAACCTTTAAATTCTAAATTTTTAATTCTTAAATCTTCAGTTCTTAATTCAAATTTAGTTTTTAAATCTCAGTATTTCCAAAATAGCCCTTAGCCACCTGATTTGCCCAAAGGAGCTTACTGAGGGTACCTAGGAACAGGGCCAATCCTCCTTAGCATAATGGGTCACAACCCCCCTTTTTAAATTAGAGTAACATTAGGAGACTAAACTAGTTAAATTAGAGTAACATTAGGAGACTAAACTAGTTAGAACTAGAGTAGCATTAGAAGACCAAATTAGAATTATAGTACCAGTAGGAAACTCAGTCAGTTAGAGTTAGAGTAGTACTAGGAGACCCACAGTCGGTTAAACTCCGAGTAGGATCAGAAGATAAAGTTAATTAGATTCAAAGAAGGATTAATAAGTTGAACTAGACAGACCATAGACTACTTTTAGCAGCTAAAGTTGGCCAGCCGACGTTTAGTAAAGGACCCAATCCACATCTCCCCGCGCGTGATCAGTAATGTGTTGCAGCATCGATAAATATCTGCAGCTGGCGATCGCATTATACAGGTATTCTCTATTTAATATTCGCCTATTTAATTTTAACAATTTAATCTTTCTTAGTTTATTATTCCACCGCCCCTAGCCAGAGTCCACAGGACCGAATTGGGCCACTTATTTCGGGGATCGAGAGGAACCCAGAAAAAGCTCGTACCAACAGACTGACGATCGCGATGGGACACTTTCTGCTAAAGTAGTTTCTGTCAAGTTTAGCTTTATTTTTCTGCTTTATCTTAGTAAGTTTTATTTCTCTTTATCACTTTGCTACACACACCCACCCTCTCGAGAGCTTCCCGAGAGTTTATGAGCATTTACCAAAGGTTAGAGATGTTAGGGATACGTAGAATAAACCTGACCAGCAATGATAATCCGCCGCTATGGTGGTACCAAGATAACCCCATATATGACGCCGAACCCTCCTACGATTCACCCCCATGTCACCCCGAAATTAACATGGCCGGCAATGAGGGAAACCCCTCCACTCCCCCGAGCACTAGTAATCGTGATGGCCAGGGAGAAAGCGGAATCAGGCAGAACTTCACGACCCAACAACTTGTGGAACTTAGTGTCTGAAAGCTGCAAAAGGGAGGAGAAACCGAAGAATTACTCCGAGGCCTGACAGTCGCATATGAGGCCGTCAAAGATCAACAAGAACTGGAGGAGTAGGAGCGAATGCAGGAGGAAAGGCCGCCTCCGACTCTAAACACCACGTCTCCTCGTATGACTCCACCAAGGCAAACTGGCCACACCTTTGTCAGCAACAACCGACAAGGTAGACTCCATCCTCAGATCACTAAGAGAGACGCCACCGTAAGAGTAGAGGATCTCCCCATGATTCTCAAAGATTACATGGCTAAGAGAGAGCTTCCCCGATATTCATTCGGATTTGACAAATTTTGCAGGGACCTTGAGTTTAACTTATGTATAAGTTTTAAGCCACGAAGTTCAACAAGTGCAACGACACCAGCAATCCAAATCACCATCTGGCATTATTCTTCAATGATTGTCAGCCCATTCGCGACAACCAAGGGCTCCTAATCCACTACATCTAAATATCCTTGGAAGGAGAAGCTCTTGATTGGTTCGCCGGACTACCACTGCACAAGATCAACATGCTCGACGATTTGGCCAGTCAATTCTTGGACCAGTACAAGCACCTGATACAAGAAGCGGTCAACCTTAGCAACCTGATGATGACGAAGTAAGAGCCCGAGGAAGACTTTGCCGACTTCTTTGCATGTTGGAGGAAACTCGCTGCCCATGCCAGAAGCCAGATGAAGGAGCAAGATGCAATCGACATTATCATAAACAACACCAAAGAGCCTCTTCGAAGTGCCCTTATTATAAGCGATTGCCCAGACTTCTCTACCCTTCACCTGCATGCTAATTGCATACAATGACACAAGAAGGGAGGGGACCTCGCCTTTTCAATAATAGCATCGAAAGTCGCCTCTTCCAGTGACTCACAGCCAAAAAATAATAAGAAAACTTTCGGCTTCGAGCAAGTCAACGCGGTTGCTAATCAGGAATAAAACTTTGGAAACTATCAACCGAGGAATTCTGGCCAAATTCAATACTAGAATAAAAATCAACAACGATATTTGAATCAAAATCAGAACTATAACCAATATCAGAACCAAAACCAATACCCTAACTAGAATGCCTACCAAAACAAGAACCAAAATACAACCCAAAACCGGTCAGCTAACCCTTAAAATTACAACAACATACCCCCACCAAAGTGCGAGCACTACCCTCCATTACCTGACACCATCCCTAACATTTTCTACCTTCTTGGCCATCAAAACCTCATCCGATTCCCACAGAAACAACCCCGACCCTGGCCCACGAACCTTGACTATAGTAAGTTCTGCACTTTTCATCAATTCGTAGGACATAACCTAGAAGACTGATGAGTTTTACGGGATATGATCTACGACATGAGCAATCAAAACTAAATTGATTGGGAATCCCTCCGAAATTCCAACTAAAACAATAATCAACCCCCGCAAAACTTAGGGATTTTCAATAATCCCATGCCCAACCACAACCAAGGGCCGATCGCCCACATCACCACAATAGATCTCCCGGGCCGACTCCCTTTCCATCCTTCCTTGATCACCCGTATTAGTCCTTCAGATACACCAGTTAATCCAGTTGAACCTCTGAGACCTCCCATTGTTCGCCCACATCCTTCATCCCTGATCACCTGAATCACTCCTCCGAATCCTCCACCCTATCCAGCCTTCACTTGAATTCGAGTCCAGTCATCCAGAGCTCGAAGACCAATCCTTTAACCCATGGAACCTTTGACTCCCCCAAATTCTGAGACAACTCCATCACCACTTCCCCTATATGACTTCGAACCTAAGAACAAAGACAATACCCTTCAACCTACGTCCCAAATCTCATCATGGGTAGACGGGCTCTCCAAAAATACTTCAAGGCAAGAGCACGAGACCACGGTTGAACACCAGCTAGCTGCAGAGATGAGTCAACAAATCTAGGAACTTGGTAAGGAGGAGGCATTGATCTCCACCTTCTTAGAAGAGGAAGACTACACGCAATATCTCCCCCCGTGGAGTGGCATAGCTCCGGTGCGTATCTCGTCTTCAAATTTCACCCAGTTTTTGATGAACACTTCAGGAACCTCACCAATACAGGTCACGACATGGCTCAAGGATCAACAACCAATGTACTCGATCCTTAAGTCAGGGACCAATTATCTGCCGCCACCATTCCCCCGGGAGAAGCAGAACATGGGCGCTTAGCCTTCAGAAAGGATAACAAGAGAAAGGGAAGCAAACTTGCCTCTCCCACCTCATGTAATTCCTCCACCTCCAGCTCCGGCACCGACGGCTCTACCACTTCAGCCGAACGTGAACAAGGCCCATAGGCCCGGCAAAGAGTTAGCACTGGAAACAGGTCAGGAGTACGATCTCCTATGGCACCTTGGGAAAGTGCCAACACAGATATCGATACTTGAACTCATCAAGAAGTCTCCAGAATACCACCGACTATTATAAAGGTGCTGGATGAAATATACATGGATGAAGACACCACCTTGGATGAGTTGCACGAAATTGCTTCGGTTATGATGCAACCTCCGGCACTTACCTTCGCAGACGCTGACATGCTAAAAGAATCATTACGTGGAAGCTCAGCTCCTATATACTTGACGGTCATAATAAGAGGATTCTCAGTGCGTCACGTGATTGTTGATACTGGCGTGGGACTCAATATTTGTCCTATAACAATGCTCAAGACTCTCGAGTATATGAAACAAGATATAGGGCCTTCGTCGTTTTCCCTCATCGCATATGATGATTCTCGACGCTTTGTCAAAGGAACTATCAAGTTATAAGTTTGACTTGGGCCGGTAACCAAAGATGTTACATTCCACGTCTCCAACTCTTCGAGTACCTATAACCTGATATTGGGAAGAAAGCGGTTAGAATCCATGAAGGCAGTTGCGTCTACATATCACCAGTGCATCAAGTTCCCCCATGACGATTCTATGGTCATGATATATGCCGACGCACCCCTCTAGAAAATAGATACCGACTACATGGAAAGCATCCCAACAACTCACGACTCGGTGCTATCCACTGGCCACATCAAAATGGTGGAGACTCCCGAAGATGCATCGGTAGCAAAAATCAGCCATCCCTCATTCCCCTCAGCCTATCGACAAAAATTAACAAAGAGAGCAATAGGCCATGACGTCGCACGGCTGTATGACATAAACCTGACTGCAACAAAGGGGTGGGAACTTATGTATCAACTAGGATATGTCCCGCATACGGGGCTCGACAAGAACAAGCAAGGGCGCATAGGATCCGTCATCCCGAAGAAGGTTTGTAAGCACACTGGGTTAGGCTACTGATTAGACAACAAACAGGCTAACCTCTTCCCAACCTCGCCCAAGTGGTCGCTGTATGACTACTTTATGTATCGAATGACTGAGAAGGCCGATGTGCCGAAGAGAGAGAAATCCCTCACTAAACCCCAAATCACGGAGATTGAGCAAATGGCAGAAGCTTTCACCGATCTAATGAACCTGAATCAAGACGACGACATAGATAGACCGCTCAAGGAAATTGGACCACTGTTCAGAACTGAAGAACCAGTTGCCACAGAAAATCAAAAGCCTCCAGAACCTGAGCCACTCATAGAAGATTGGCTATCAACTGACGAATAAAACTTCCACATAGCACGGATCATCACCATCGAAAGAGGGCGACCATTCAAAAATGAGGATTCGAACTCATAATTGGTAATGAAAGGACTATCTTAAGCAAACTTTGGCAACCTCTTTGTCTCCCATTATACTATAGTATCTTGAGTCGTCCAATCTTTACACCACTCCGAGAGAAGACCCAATCCCCGCCTCGTGGACAAAGCCCGACAGTGAAGATGACTCAGAATCAATTGCCCCTTACCCCAGACCGAGATCTGGTGAGGAATGTATTTGGCCGTATGATTGCAAATACTAAAAATTAACCCGCTGTGCGAAAAATGCACCTTCATAATGAATCCCTCACTGTATGAAGAGGGGCCGACCTTGTCACTCTTCAAGGAGCTTAGGGCTGCCTTTCTCCACCAAGAATGTTCCCAATGAGGCATGTGCCCCCTATATCAGGATCAACCTCTCTACAGAGCGTGTGACTTTATACTATAAAATCACAGTCCACGAAAAGGGAAACCATCTATGCTACCAATGAGGTCACCATAGAACAAGTCACACATTCGAAGGAATACGTTAGAGGAAGACTACACAAAAAAAATGCCAAATTCTGAATGAGTCCACATCATTCGAAGGCTTGTACGAACAACTTCGACAACCGTTGCGTTTCCTCAGCTGAGAGAAGCGCCCTCATCGGCTCCTCTTTAGTAAATCGACCCTGTACCATTCTTATTATCAAATATAAAAAAAAATAGAAAACCCTAAAACCCTTAAAAATCGAAAAATAGAAAATCTAAAAAAATTAGAAAACCTTGGAAAAGAGAGGGAACCCTTCATCCCAGACCCATTCAGCAACCGACAAAGAGACTTTTGTCTTAAGGCTCCGAGTAGTGGTTGCTTCGACGGTGTCAAGGAAGATCCAATCGATGTACCCGCGTAAGGCCGTGCCCCACTTTCAACACCACAGAGCCGCACCTTGAGTTGCTCAACGCAACCCTACTACTCTCCCCTTGCGAGGGCACAAAGCATCCCGACGAAGAAACAAGCTAGTTGTCATACCCGATGAAATACTTTGCGACTTCGAGAGGAGGATGAAAAACCTTGATCTACACCTCACCAAGGACATCACGGTTATCAATTACATCGATGAAGGGTTACCTTTCGCAAAACTAACTCCCTAGTGTAGTGATTTTGAAGTTTATGAACTAACCGATGATGAAGAAGGGCCAATTATTGAGGAGACACATGACTTCCAATGGGTCATCAAATGCTTTGACGAGCAGACTCAAGCAGCCGTAAAACCCATAGAGGAAATCGACTTCACCATCGAAGATAAGCCCAAGTAGGTACTGATCAGTACAACGCTTAGCCCTAAGGAACGACAACAAATTATCCAAGTCCTACAAGATCACCTCAGCTCTTTCGCATGGTCCTAGGAAGAATGCCTGGTCTAGACCCACGCTTAGTAGAACATCGGTTAGTACTAGAACCTGATGCGAAACCCGTTAAGAAGAAACTAAGAAAAATACACTCGCAGATAGCGCTACAAGTGAAAGAGAAAGTCGACAAGCTACACAAGGAAAAATTCATCCAAGTTGTCCTCTACCCCAAGTGAGTCACAAATATAGTACCTGTCGCTAAGAGGGACGACAAAGTATGGGTATGCATCGACTTCCAGAACCTTAACCAGGAATGCCCAAAAGATGATTTCCCGGTACCACACATCAACACTCTAGGCAATAACACTGTCGGACATGAGATGTTATCCTTCGTGGATGGCTTCTCCGGATACAACCAGATTAGATCAGTAGAATCCGGCCAAGAGAAGACTTCCTTCACTAAGCCATAGGAAACTTATTGCTACGTCATCATACCTTTTGGCCTCAAGAACGTAGGAGCCACATATCAACGCGCCATGATGACTATATTTCATGACATGATGCACAAGTGCATTGAAGTCTACGTTGATGATATACTGGTGAAGTATTAAACACGAGCAGGACGTGCTGAAGCCGATCGACTGGTACTGCAACGATTCAAGAAGTATCATCTAAAGATGAATCCAAAGAAATGACGACTCGAGGTAACCATCGGAAAATTACTGGGATTCATAGTCAACAAGTGATGAATCGAAGTTGATTCGGTGAAAGTCAAAGTAATCCTCGAGATGCCACCTCCCAACAACATCAAAGAATTACGAGGCCTGATAGGAAGACTGCAATTCATCAGGAGATTCATCTCCCAACACTCAGACAGATGCGACCCATTCTACAGACTACTCAAATGAGGAGCCGAGTATATATGGGATGACTAGTGTCAGCAAGCTTTTGACAATATCAAGAAGTACATCCCGCCAATACTATTGCCACCAATGAGAAGGTAATGGGGGTAATCCTGGGACAATATGATGAAGACGGGAAGAAGGAGAAAGCCATCTATTACCTCAACAAGACGATGGTCGAGTACGAGCAAAAATACACTACAATGGAGAAGACTTGACTAACATTAGTATGGGTTTCGACGAAACTGCAATACTACTTCGGGGCTCACAAGATCATAGTACTTTCACGCATGGACCCCCTGAAGTACATATTCGAGAAGCCAACTACATCCGAGAAAATCGCTCGATGGCATATGCTTCTACAAGAATTTGACATCACTTATATCACACAAAAGTCAATCAAAGGACAGGTGATCACTGATTACCTCACGAATCTTTCACTCCCGGGCAATGAGCCAATAAACACTGACTTCCCTGATGAAGACTTATTCTCGATTCACAAGGAAGAGCCCAACAGAATTTTGTGGACCTTATACTTCAACGACGCTCTCAATCATAAAGGGAAGGGCATCAGGATAGTCCTACTAGGCCCAGAAAGAGTCGTCATACCTAAAGCCTTTCGGCTTGACTTCCCAGTCACCAAAAATGTCGCAAAATATGAAGCCTTCATTGTCGGACTACAAGCAGCACTACAACTGGGTGTCAAACAGTTGATAATCGGCGAATCCAAGCTTGTGATATCACAAGTAATTGGATTATCGAAGAAGAAGGAAAGAAGACTGATGGCATATTTAGAGACTACTCAGTTCCTGATAAAGAAATTTGGGAGGATTTCTTTCACTCACATCCCGAGATTAGAAAAAGAGCTGGCATACTCTCTGGCTATACTTACCTCAGTTATACAAATACTGACCGGGCAGAGTACGAAGTCCTTCATCAAAAAATTGACTACACCAGCTCACTAAGTCGCCTAACAAGTGAAACTGGAACTGCCAACTCGACCAAGAGCTAGTACGAATGAAAGGCCATCTACCCCAGGGGATCCTACCAAGAAGGAGGCAACCGTTGTGACCTTCTGATTCGAGAAGTCACCAACCGACGATGGATAACCATGGTACTTCGACATATGAAACTTCCTAAAGTGTCGACACATCCCTCCTGACGCTACAAAGATCGAATGGAAGACCATAAGGAATCAATGCATCAAAATTTTCATCCTAGGCAAGATACTATACAAAGAAGCCTTCACTAAAGGAGTCCTGTTGCGATGTGTCACGAAAGTTGAAGGGCAATTCATCATCTGGAAAGCACACGCTAGTGCCTGTGGTGCCCACGTCGGCATATAGAAACTCACAGACTACATCGTACGACAAGGCTACTACTGGTCCCCAATGGCGAGGGATTGCCACCTCTACATCCAATGCTGCAGGTAATGTCAAGAACACGCCGTGTTCATTAAAGCCCCATCAGTCGCATTGAACCCCATAACCTCGCCATGGCCGTTCTTGATGTGGGCCTTCGACATTATTGGACCATTCACAGACATAGTCGAGAACACTCACAAGCACGCGTTTATCCTCACTACAACCGAATACTACACTAAATGGGTGGAAGCCGAGTCATATGTTAGAATCACTGCTTCAACACTCATGAAGTTTATTATTCAAAACATCATCACAAGGTTTAGAGCTCCCAGAATGTTCGTCACAGACAACAAACCACAATTCATCGCAGAGAAAATAAAGAGACTGTGCAAGAAATACGACATTGACCTATATCACTCATCATCGTTTTATCCCTAGGGAAATGGACAAGTAGAAGCCACAAACAAAATGCTGATCCGAATCCTGAAGTGAACAATATAGATAAGCAATGGAGCCGACTAGCCGAACGACTACCAGAAGCACTTTGGGCCTACAAGACCTTTATTCTCCTGACCACTGGCCAAACTCTCTATCTTCTCACGTATGGGATGGAAGCGGTCTTACCGTACAGAATACAAGTACCATCCTTACGTGTCCAACTCGACGATCAGCTATCCATAGATGGAAGGAGGATTTCTCTGCCTACTCAGCTGGAATAACTCGATGAGACACGTCTAATGGCGGTTGATCATGCTCAGGTATTCCAAAGGAGAGTGGTCAGAGTCTACGATAAGAGATTCCTCGAGTGAACCTTTGAAATAGGAGAGTTAGTCTTGAAGAAAATCATGAATTCCAAGCATGCTCACTTGAAAAGAAAGCTGAAGCCGAACTGGGAAGGACCATATGTTATAGGTGCCGTGTATCTCAAAAATGCATACAAGCTCGTAAACCAAGATGGGGAGGAACTTCCTAACCTGTGGAATGTTATGTACCTCAGAAAATACTACCCTTAGCACCGTGATTGTAATATCCCGTAGTCGGACATAGATACCACCCCTGCAGTCCTCACAAGTCATTCACTAGTCGTACGTCATTATTTCCAAGAATATCTCCTGAAAGCTTCTAACTCATCGCCCACCTTTCCATTCGAGCAATCTGACCAAAAGGATTAGTTGAATACCCAACTTCTTTTAAAGTCATAGGCAACACCCGATTCTCACCCCTTTCCCTGCCATTGGAGGAGATGTTAGAGCATAAAAATGAAGATGTTAGGTTTAATCAAAACTCACTATTCTTGCTTTAGCAGGCCGCTTTCAAAAGCATAACCGAGTGAGAGCAACAAGACGGGTGAACAAGTCAATAAGCCTAGGGAAGCATAAGCAAATTACGAGGACAATCCTGCTAATCTTATTAAGAAAGTATAATCAAACTGCGAGGGCATCCCTGGTGTCTCTACCCTACTAGATATCGTCGTAAGGTAGTAGGAAGACAAACCCCTGCTAACCTTAGAATATGAGATTTTGATGGTACCAAAATATGATGGAGAGCTCGACTATGGTACCCAACACCACCTGAGAAAAAGATTGTTATCTATCCCTTCCAAGAGTTGCTAAGTAGGAAACTGTACCCACATCAGTTAGCCTTATCCCTCTTTCCCCCCTTTATTTTATTTTCGGACGATGAGTCAGAACCTTTCCTAGGAATGATGATCGATGTAATCACCTACTACCTACTATTCACCTCACTACTATGAAGATTACGTGATATGATAGCCCCCGCCAAAGGTAAAACCTGACGCACAGCCGGCATAACCAAACGTCACCTTCCAGTACGGCAAGGTATTATTTGAGAATTTTCTTCGAAATTAACTCCCCAAACATCCATAGCTCTATGTAGACCAAAGTACTCATGAACCCAGGAAAGCTCCATTGCAGCTCGACACTGGGACATTTTTTATTTAGAAGGAGGATTACATCAAGGCCACTGCTTATTCATAGAAAAGATGCGGAACAACAAGGTTACCACTCAAGGAAGACTGCCAAATATACAACGCTACCTACCCTGCCACACTCCTACATTGGGCATTTTTTTTAGTTTTTAGAATTTTTTACTTTGCTTTCCCTATTGCATTATTTTCCTTTCCTTGGCCCAAAGCTCAAATCCTATAGGAGTGCCGACCAAGACTAACAACAAACAGAAAACGAACTGGAAGCTGCAACGACAGAGAATGAAACGGATCCATCTATTTGTTTGCACCAAGCAAAGCATCGGCCGGGATAAGCCACATAATCCTTTCTTTCATTAAGTTGGAGATCGGATATTCCCACCAAGGATTACTCCACGATGCTGGAAGACTCGACTTTGAAGGTGACAACGACGATACCCAAGCTTTAAAGACTCTCAACAAGAGAGAAGCATGGGAAACCACCCCTGACAACAAAGAGACGAAGTAGAAATACCAACAAGAAGGCTTTGAGTCCATCTGAAAAAATTCAGCAAGAGGCATAGTAGTTAAAGTGGTGACAAAGTCAACTAATTTTGATGATGTGGGTGGTTGTGTGATCTCGTGAACAGGCAAGACCCCCTATCCTCCTGACATCCTTGCCCCATTGCACGCGCATAGGATGTCCCATCCCGACACTACCCCATTGCGTAGCCTCGCATGCACCCACCATACACCCATAGGCGCACCATCACTGAAACTCCGCCCTATCATAATGCAAAAAACAAGTCCTGTTGCGAGTCAGCTACAACCCGACCCCATCATAAAACCCAAAATCTGCCAAAGAAAGAAATAAACATAGTTGTTCCATCGCATAACCACCAAGCCCCACTGTGTGACCTCACACATCAACCAGAAGAGAGGCTTAACTAACATCCTGCCACAAAGAGCCACCAGAATCTCCCTCTCGTCCCATCGCAAACACCAAAAAGTCCCGTCACGATAAAAGTACACACACCCATCGCTAAACTAAACCAACCCATCACTAAACCCAAAATTCAATAAACCAGAATGGAAGCCTAAATGTTCCATCGCGACAATCAACACGTCCCATCACACAACAATTACTGAACGCCGCCACGACAGAAATAGAAGAGGAGAGGAAGCTTTTTGATCTCCCATAGCATGACCACCACGAAATAACAACAAGAAAGTCCCATCGCGAGACAAATTAGGTAAGTATCACTCCCCCTCCATTCGATATTCCTTGTAAAATATTGTTAGATATTATTAAGTCAAATATTTTCAAAACCCGTCTCTCCCAATCTGCGAATCACTCTAGTCCTCTCATAAGAGACAATCATCAGTATCCACAAGAAGGTTAGTTGGAGCAATCGACATACCAAGCTTCGTCTTGACAACCAAACAAAGGTCAGGTTCATAAATCCCGTTTCGATGGATCTGCTCAGCGACATCTCGGAATCCACATTTTCCAAAGTTTTTCCACCGAATTGATCTTAAGTTAAAAACCAAAATTTTCAAAAACTCCTATCTATCAAAATTCTCACTTCTCACCACCCCAATCCATTCTTTTCCCTGGGAAATCAAACACTAAGTATGCTCAAACTTTGAAAAATCATAAATATCCACTAGAAAGGGACCCCAAATGTGTTATTGGTGTGAGCAATGACGTGGCCAGTCAAACATGACTTACAAAGGCCTTCACCATCAAATTACATCACATTATCTGGTCACTTGACTTTATCTCTAAACATTCGTATGATGCCCCTCGGTACCTCAATTGCGTCAATTTCCCTTATTTGACTGCCACTTATAGCAGGTCGCGACATGTGAAGGGATGCCACTTGCACCCTTGGATGAGGATACACCTCTCGATAGCTACCACTAGGCCCCTGAATGCTCCTCCTTAACTTGCACTGACCTTCTTCGAAGACCTTAAAACCCTAAATATGAGGACTATACACTATATATATAGTATATAGTTGAGGTATGGGTTGAAATAACAACCCAGAAACTCAGACCCGACCCGACTTGGGAATTCCTCCAATTCTACACTATCACCCATCCACAGAACTAATTGCACGCATGCCACAACGCGCATAATTGGTTCCGAACAGACCAGAACTCCACTCCCATGCACCACCCAAAGTTCTCGATCCCGCACACACAGTGACATGCATAATCAATTCCACGTGTGGGACCATACACGGAATCAGTCCAGACGCAGATTGAGACTCTACTCCTCAAGACTGCCCGAACTCCCCGATCTCGCGCAAAGCTCCCTGCACGGAAATGGATTCCACGCATAGCCACATGTGCGGAATTGGTTCTAAGGTACACTGAAACTAGGAAACCCATTCAACTGTTCACTCCTAAGTCAGTGACTAACTAAAAGTGAATTAATCAAAGTCAACTAATATGGATGATGTGGGTGGTTATGTGATTTCGCATGTTCCCAGAATGAGTAAAACCCTCCTAACGATTATCTCCCTCCATACATTTTGTCCCATCGCATGACCTCGCACACAATGAGAAGAGAGGACTGCCAATGTCCCACCGTGCACCCACAAGCATACATGATAGCATGTCCCATCGCAACAAAATGCATACATAATCACCACCATTCCAATCGCTGAACCAAACCAACCAAACCCACGGTCCCATCACATAAGCCGAATCTAGCAGAAAGAAGGAAAGAGCACCACTGCCCCATCTCGACATCAAGGCAATTAGGAATCACAAACACAAAACGTCCCATCGCATGGCCAACAGGTCCTGTCACAATCCACCACAACATGCAACCAGAAGGGAGGCTCAACCAATGTCCCATTGCAAAAAGCAAACTTGAACCTCGCAAATGTCACATCACACAACTATAAGTGAAACAGAATAGTAAAGAAACCACCTAGCTATCCCGTTCAGAATGCCATTCCGCCCAAATAAGGTAAGTATCTCCCTCTCTTCACTCGATATTCTTTGTAAATATAATTATTCTAATATTAAGTCAAACGTTCTAAAAATTCGGCTCTCCTAATTCGCGAATCACTGTAGTCCTCCAATAAGAGACAATCATCAGTATCTGTGAAATGATTAGAAGGTGTCTTCAACATATCGAGTGTCGTCTTGACAACCAAACAAAGGTCGGGTCCCCAAATATCATACTGATGGATCTGCTCAATGATGTCTCGAAAGCCCCATTTTTTTGAAGTTTTTTATCGAATTGATCTTAAGTTAAAAACCTGAATTTTCAAAGACCCCTATCTATCAAACTTTCACCTCTCACCAATCCAATCCTTTATTTCCCCAGGGAAATTGAATACCGAGTATACTCAACTTTGAGAAATCACAAATGTCCACTAGAAATGGATCCCTGACACATCGTTGGTGTGAGAAATGATGCTCTCGGTCTGACATGATTTGCGAAAGCCTTCACAATTATATTACATTGTATTATTTGGTCACTTGACCTCGTATCATGATTTTCGTATGACACCATCGGTACCTTGTTTGTGTCAATTTCTCCCCTATGCAGCAAGTCGCGACATGCGATGGGATGCGATATGCACCCGCGACTGTGGATATACCTCTTGATTGCTCCCAAAAGGCCCGTGAATATCCTTTATTTAGCTTGCGCCAATAGATAAGAAAGCTAAACACTCCATGTTAGCTCCCCGGTTCACACTTGTGATCTCTCAAAGAAACAAGAAGACACCTTGAAAGGGGGTGTCTACTTCTTCGACGCACTCTTGCTCCACAAGAATGCACCGAAGAGGGGCATTTGTAGACACCCCATTTTTGCCTTCTCGGGGTGCACAAACTTATTCGATCAACCTCTGACCTTTCCCATGACTTTTAGAAAAGAACCAACCCTCTCCGGAAGCCTGAAAACCCAAAACCTAGGGACTATATACTATTTACATAGTGTAAGGTTGGAATCTGGGCTAAGACCTCAGCTCACAGACTCGGACCCGACCTGGCCCGAGAGGATCCCTAATTACGCGCCTGAACCCACTTGTGTAATTGATTGCATGCAGGACTCCCTGCGCATAAGTGGTCCAAATTGGATCAGGCTTTCCCCTTCTGTGCACTGCCCATAAACCAGAATTGCTCACCTGACCCCAGGTGCAATTCAATCACGCACACCACCTGGTGTGTGCAATTGGTCCCAAGTTGGAGCAAGTCACTATATCATAAGACCGCCCTAAATCCCTGATTATGCGCATGAGTTTATGCGCATAATTCGATTACACACATAGACCCATGCGCGTAATTAGTTCCAAGGCATAATGGAACTAGGTCACCTGGTTTAGCCAGTCAGCCGGTCATTCTGAAGTCGGTGACCAACTGCTGAGCAATTAAGCTCATGGTTTCATGCGTGCAATTCAATTACACACATGGCTCCATGTGCATAATTGATCAATTGTGCACTTTCCCCCATGCATGTAATTACCCGTTTACCTATAAATAGACCCCTACCCCACAACCAAACTTACCAATTCTCTTCTACGAGTCTCTTCTCTCAAGCTTGTTTCTTTTAAAAATTCGAGGTTCTCTATGAGGTTTTCAAAGAAAGGGGTTGAGCTGCACCCTGAGTGTAGACTCTTCTCTAGAAATCTCAGGGTAGTCAAGCTACTAGTACTGGCTCACTAGCATTAACTCTCGAAGGAGGACTGAAGGTGCAAGCATTCCCTTTGCCTTAAATCTATTCCTTAGGAAATCTTTGCTCAAAATTCTCCCCCTAAGAGCCAATTAGGTCCCTAACCCCTCTTAGTATTTCCAAAATAGCCTTAGCCTCGCCGATTTGCCCAAGGGAGCTTACGGAGGGTACCCGGGAACGGGGACAGATCCTCCTGAGCATAGTGGGCCACCCCCCCCCCCCTTTTTAGATAGGTCCAGCAGGAATAGGAAACCAAATTAGACAGACTTTAGGCAACCCATAGCTGCTGAAGTTGGCTGACTGACGTTCAGTAAAGGAGTCAACCCACGTCCCACGAAGCATGATCGATGACAGGTTATAGTGTCGATAAATAACTATAGCTAGCGATCGCATCAACCCAGGTATTCTCCATTTAGAATTAATCTTTTCTTTTTAGAATTTAATATTTCTTAGATCATTACTCTATCGCTTCTTGTCAGAGTCCACGTTGACCGAATTGGGCCACTTATTCCGAGACTCGAAAGGGACCTAGGAAAAGCGCATACCAACACCATGATATTATATTGGGGGTGTATCGGTGGGTCAACATACCGATACGTATCGGCCAATACTTGATACCATGGTTCAAACTCAAAGACCATGAATACACCACAATTCTACAATTTTGATCCGTGTTTTTTGTCTTCTCTAAGAGAATTGATGGGACAGAGGGTAATGTAAAGGGAGCAATGCTCATATCCTACTTGTTGTATCCCATATAGGGTTAGGGTTCAACTTGATTTAAGGGAGTCTTAACTTTGAAGACATCTACTTTCATTGGTGGACCTCACAATTCTTATCAAAATCCCTTATATTCAATGACCCTTGTTTTAATAGGTAAGCTAGCCTCGAACTTGCGACCTTGAGGAAAAAACTTGTTGAATAACATATAAGGTTCAACTGATTGAACCCCACCATTACCCATGGCTCTAACTTGCGAGTCCTATTTCCCCACTCATTTATGAAAGATTAAGCTCTCTGGTCTTCTTCCTCTTCTACTACTTTCACATGCTTGTAGTGTCTCTACCCTTCATACAGGGTCTGCTTCGTGCTTCCCACGGACATGTCCAAACTGCCTTGAGTAATATTTCATAATTTTTTTCCTTAATAGGTATCACTCGCAAATTTTCGCCCATTTCAAATTCTATCCTTTCTTGTGATTCCACACATTCAACTCAACATACGCATCTCCTAGAAATAAAAATGAAGGGAGAAATAAAACCCAATTGAGACAAGGCAACTAAAGCAATCCTTCATAAATATTGTTTGATATCTTCATATTGTCTTATGAATAGTAGAATTTATTCCAGCTTCCACAGTGACTTCTCCATCTGATTTTGAATGCGATGATTTGAGAATAGAATCTAATGATATTTAACTTTTTTTTCGCAATATGAATATTCTCAAGGATTGAATAATTGGGTAAAACTCCAATCTCATGGTTGGAATTCTTTGTAAGTTAAAATCAATGGTCACACTAGTAACGTTAAGTCTTGTTGATGGGTTGGATTCCATTGCGCACAACTTCCATTAATCGATCACTGTGCTTCTTGAAATCTAGAATCCTAACTTTATGTCTTCTCATCATAAATAAATTTTGCAAAAAATTAAAAAATCCAAAGTTTACCCTAAAAAACACCTACCCTAAGCGAGTTGGAATGATGAAATTAACATATAATATAATTAAAATATTATCTAATGATGTTTTGACAGTAAGTCCTTTAAAAGATCCTCTTAAAAATTGAGGCCTCCGTCCTCCATGGGAGGACAGTCACTGTCCTCCAAGCTTCCACGTGGAGCTCCACGTGGCAGCCAACATATTGTTTCGATGCCACGTGAAGCTCGGGTGCATTGCTTAGATCATCTTTGAAAAAAAAAAATTTGAAAACTCATTTCCACTGTGTGTTTTTTGAACCGTGAAATGTGGACCAATGAAACCCGTCAAACTTTGACTTATGGGTTTAAAAAGTTTTTTCAATTTTTTTTTTATTATTGATCTATACCATCCACTTGTGCTCCACGTGGCACCCAAACAGTGTTTTGGTTGCCACGTGGAGCTCCATGTGTATCTTGGAGGACGGTGACTGTCCTCCATTGGAGTACTTAACCGGCTCCCTAACTTTCGTATGCCAAAAATATATAATTCAAAGCATAGGATTTTTTTTGCTCAGTAAGGCATAGGATTTTGGTTTGCATGAAATAGACACTTAGGGCTCGTTCTAGAGATAAGAAAGCTGCTGATTCCTAGTTTTCCCTAAAAAATGTAGCAATTTCTGAGACTTTTCAACCATTCAGCAATTTGACAGTTTCAGTGGGCCCCACGAAAAAGATGGCACTTTCTGAGTGACAACAACAGTTTCACTTCCGACCATTTGTCTCTGAAAAGCTCTGATTCTGAGCTGGGAAAAGTATACTTCTCTCACTCATATAAACCAGATTGATAACCTCAACTGTTGCGGAAACCAACGACCGTATTGCCCATTTAAAAAGCTTCAATAGCTCTGCTGTGCCATTTTTAGCTTGATTTTAAGCTTGCCTTTTCAACATGGCCTGTACTTTGAAGAGACAAGTCACAACCAAAGCAAATTTACAAGCCTCACAGTAATGGAGGAGGCTTATCCAACGGGTTTTGATGAGCAAATTTAAAGCTTCTTTTTTCCTGTAGCTGGTATAGGGGCTTTAAAAGAGGGCTGGCTTCCTTGTCTTCTTCCTTTGCAGCTACGAAGGGCTACAATAAAAAGAAACACAACCGACTGCAGGTGTACTCTCCCATCTTCACATGGGCAATAGTGGTAAATAGCAAGATCCATTGGATAGAGGTCTTTTGACCGGGCAAGATTTGATTCGATCTTATCTTATTGATCACCCCTCTCCTTCTCTATATGAAGCAACAGAGAGGCCCTTCCAAATTCAACAAAGCAATAGGATTCCTTAAAAGGTAAGTGTCACACTCCGAAATCCGATACATGATCCATTTCAGCACATGAACATTTTCAATAATCAAAATTCAAATAAAGGAGACACAACGGTCCATTCTTATTAATAAAATTCAAAATTACATTTATTTCCAATTCCAACGTTAAACAACATCTAACCAAAGCTAAACCAACAAGTCTTCTAGGGTCTCTTCTTGAAATGCTGCTTCTGAACCATGAGGTCTGGTCTCTGAAATTTAAATAGCAATGGGGGTGAGATAAAACTCAACAAGTAACCCCCAATAAATAATATAAATCTTTTGTCAATTTTATCAGTTTCAAATTGAGAACTTCATATCAATAGAGATAACATCAGCTATACCATCTAATGATTCAATATAAAGAAGAAAAATAACTTAGTTTACAATTGTACTTCATATATTATACAATTATTTATTAATAGCACCGATCCAAGTGCATGTGCATTCAAATCATCATTCATCATGGATACCAATCACAAAGGAGGGTTCCATATTTTCATCAATCCCATTGTCAATCGTGTCGATCCGTTTTGACGGGTTTACTTTGTATTACGGAAGTACACAAATGGACTCGTTTGTCCAATACTACCATGCGGCCCCATGGGGATCTTAATCAAATATCATATCATCATTTCTAAAGTCATTCATATCAATTTCATTTGAAAAACTTATGCTTTATCAATTTTCATTCTAAACCAATATGAGATCATATGAGAGATAAATCAAATATACAATGCTTATGACATTTATATTTTTCTAACATTAATCAAAATGAAATAATCATGATTAAACCAGACAAGTCTATCATTAACCATTCAACCATCTAGTTATCATTATTATAGTATATACTATGTAAAACAAAAACATCATTACTAATAAGGTACGTGTTTAAAAATATGCTATGGGATAGGCTACTTGCCTCAGTTATTGGGATTAAGGGTAAGGGTATTGTGAGGGCAGTGTACAGCTCTAATGGATACCTGGCACAAGGGGAAAGAATAAACAAGAATGTAGAGGAAGATGCGAGAGGGAGAGTAAACTAAGATAGATTCCTCAAAGTTGGGTTGGATTTTATTGAGTTACTTCAATACTTGATATCGAAATCCTTAATTTAAAACAACATTATTTATAAATCCGTTTTAAAGCCTTTGATTTAAATTAATTAAATCATTAATTTCGGAACCTAATTTAATATAAAAATCAGCATTAAAAAAATAGAATAGAAAACGCTAAATAAAATAGAATATAAAAACTAAAAATAGAATATGATTTCAGCATATAAAATAGAATAAAATCAGGATGTAAAATATCTAATCAAGTTATAAGACCATGCTTAAATATAAATCAGATTTTCAGTATAATTTTACCATATAAATTAGGACTTGAATTACAAAACCAATCCTTAAAATATAAACCAGGATTTAAACCACCATTTTAATAAACCAGATTTATTAAAAATAAAATAAAAACAGAATATAGAACTAGTCCAGATTTAATAAAAATAAAACGGAATATAAAATACTAAATTAGAACCACATATAATCAGATTATAAGAATATAATTTCAGAGATTTAAAAATTAGAGTTTAAAAATACAATATTAGGATAAAAATTAGAATAAAACTAGAAGTTCCTGTTTTAAAATTATAAAACCAGAAATATAAAAATCAGAATTAAACCAAAATACAATATCCGAATATTAAATCCAAATATAACCCATAATTAAAACCGGGATTTACAATGTAATTTCAGAATATGAGGCTAAAATAAAAACCCTAATTTCAATATAAAATTTGTAATACCATATAAAACCAAACCAGTATACAATTAAGATTTAAAAATATAAAATCAGATACAAAATACAACCAGAATCTAAACCATATTTTCAGAATGTAAAACTCGAATTAAACCAGTATTTCCCTAACAATTAAAATATAAAGTATAAAGTATAAATATATAGACCCAAAATAAAACAGATTTACCAACATTTAAAATAAGAATTTTAACTATATAATCAGATTTGTAAAACTAGGATGAAATTCCTGTTTTAAGACAAGATATATAAAAACAGATTATAATAAAATCAGATTTGTAAAACAAATTATAAAATTAGATTAAATACAGAACTAAAATTTAAAAATCAGAACTAGAATTTAAAGGAATAAAATAAAGGATTAGCATATCTAATCTAGAGTTTAAAGAACTAGAATTTCAAAACTAAAATCTATAGAAATAAAATACCAAACTAGAGCTAAAATATAAAAACTTACCTTAAGCAAAAAGAGAAGAACAATCTTGAAGGAGAGCTTGGAGAAGATGTCTTGGTGTGGAAAAGAGAGAAGGAGGAGAGTTCTATTTATAGGCTCCAGTGACCGTTCAAATTAAATTCCCGAGTAATGGAGTGAGGCGTTACTGCGTCACAATTTGAAGAAGGAGAAGAAAATGGCCGACTGATGCGCATGGTTTTGATTTTTAGGCTTTAAAGTTGTAAAGGGAAAGTTAAGGTATAAAGCCTGTATAAGTTAGTGTGTGTGTGTGTGTGTTTTGGGTCGAATCGGGTCAGGTCGGGTCGAGTTAGGGTTTGTAAGAGTTTGGGTCTTCACAGTAAGTTTCCATTTTTTAGCATATGTTTCTTTTTTATTTTTTTATATATATGGAATGGCTAAATGGGATAGATCGGTTGCTTCATTTGTTTTTTTCTTATTTAGCATATGTTTCTTTGTTATATATATATATATATATATATATAGAGAGAGAGAGAGAGAGAGAGAGAGAGAGAGAGAGAATGACTAAATGGGATAGATTACATTACTTCATCTATTTCTTTCTTATTTAGCATATGTTTCTTTCTTATTTTGCTTCTGTTTCTTTCTTATTTTATATATATATATATATATATATATATATATATATATATATATATATATATATATATATATATATATATATATATATGGAATGGCTAAAAGGGATAGATCGGTTGCATCATCTAGGCTCTCCTCAAAGAATCGTTTCAATAAATAAAGTTAGGTTTTAAGTTGTTGGGAGACCAATAAGTTCGTAATTAAATCATCATATATATCTCCTTTCACTTGTTATGTGCAAAGTATGAAAACCTTGTGTCTGCTATCTCTTGGGGAGTTTTTAATTTTTATTTTTAACTAGAGTAATTTATTGTTTATGATCTAATTTGATTTCATATTTTTGAATAGAGCAATTTATTGTTTACAAAACTAGTTTATAATTGTTCACATGAAATCATATTATTTGTGGATGAGGATTTGTTAGAACTTTTGAAGTTTCTATTATAATAGATTATTGGGTTTTTTTTTACGTTTTTGTTACATGTAATTGAAATGTGAATCGCGAAAAAAAATTTTGATCAACCATTGTTACACTCTAACCTTTCGAATTTTTATTTTTATTTACGCAGCTAAGTCCGTGGCTCTCCAACTCTTATAACCCAAACTTCAATTTACAAGTAGGTAAGATGAAAGCCATCAGGAGAAGGCCCTGTTCATTTATATAAACATGTAATTTTATTAGTTGCCATGGCTTATATGTAATTTAATGGGTTGCGGTGGAGTTGGAGTGTGAGGGAAAAAAAGTGTGGTTGACATGGAGTTGGATTGTGGGGAAGCCATTCCATTAAAACATAAGTGTGGTGGACTAGGATATGTGCATCATCACTAAAAGGCCTTCATGACGGTCATTATAAATTTATACATATCACAAAAAGCATGGGCCGATAGTTAAATAATTCCAAATTAGTCCATGTTTTTATGAAAACTAGTAAAAAAGTTAGCCTCCATCAATGCCAAAATAGGTAAACTAATGGGTATCTCCGATAATAGTATCTGTGACATGCTGCTATGATCTTCATAAAAACTTGGCAGGTGTTTCCTTAAGGATCCCCCAAATATTTTATTAACTGGTTGAACATGTGGGACCTTTTGTTTCATACCAGTTGTGCTCCATTATTAATGGGTTTCATGGAAGTTAGCAACTGGTATGACTTTTGGACGCTATAGACGAGGCCTATAATTAAATGACACCCTTGTGGAGCCCTAATTATGTGTTAGATATATAAGTTGGTAGTATGACCAGTCAAAAAGGAAAACAAAAGGTTGCCTCTTATGATAAGACGAAAAACTATTCGTGGGATGAGAAGATGGAGGAGGCTTCATCAAGGAGAGGGTCAAACAATTCCATCTATGCCAAAAATTGGCTAGCGGATCTTGACAGAAAAACATTTGGCCAGAAATGGTTATGAAGTTAAGGACTTACTCTTACTTCTAGGATAAACTGGAAGAACTCACTAAAGAGAAGTGCTACAACCATTTGAGAAGTGTGAAAAATCACTATAGTCAGATGAAATGTATCTTGAAAACTAGTGGTTTTGGATGGGACGACTAAACAAAGAGGGTCCTTCCAGAGTCCGATATTTGGGAAAATTTCAGCAATCGATTGGTTAGTCCTTAAAAATGCTTACGAACATATCTTATTATGTAATTGGTGTTTTAACTAAACTTAAGAATTATGGAATTGGCTGAGTAACGACCTATTGAGGCCGTGAGGCGCAGGACTATACTAGTCTGTGCCTTTTGTTCGAAAATACCTTTACACTATTCACGAGGAGTTCCACCCAATGGATCCCTGTGAAGATTAACAACCCACCATTCCTTTAGGTGGTAACGATAGTAGTGACTCGTATTATCTGGTATTCAAATAATCCGAACCCTGCAACTAAGAGAGATTCAGTCATGTGCATTCTCCCTTCACGGGCGAGAGTGGTCCAAGCCCGTCCTCAAGAACCCGCCCAACTCTGTCCTCTACCTCTAGGTCTGGGATGAAAAGGAAGAGCTCCAATCTTTTTGATGGTCTACTTGATTGCTTGGATGGGTTTCAAACATCTCTTGACTCCCTCATAACTCAACGCCAAGCCCCGACCGCCCAGTACAATAGATTTATAGAGATGTTGGAGGAAATGAAGGCAACCAACTTTATCAACGTACCTACATTTATAGAACCATGTGTTAGGGTAGAACAAACCACTTCTCAATTGGAAAATATAGTCCTCGCGATGGACCCGAGCCATCACCAAGCTTACCTATTTACGTTGCTTGGGAGGCCTGGCTACCTCAATAGCTTTGTCTTTCTATAACTTTTTTAAATAAATTCCTAACTGTTCTTTACTTTGCATTGTCCTTAAATTATTTAGGTTGAATGAAACCTCCCATCATGTTCGATGATGAACGGATCATCATGTTGACAATGGGTTTCATCATCACTACGACCGTCTACTATTTGATGCTTCGTCCAGAAAGGTGGTGACAACACAACTCGATCCTCACTAGACCCTTATATGTAAGGGAGACACTTAAACGACCATTTGGACAATGCATATGAACTCTTTCGCATGCGCACACTTGCATTTAGGAGGTTATGCAATGGCTTGAGGTTGAGGGGTTTCCTATAAGATATAGAAAGGATGATGCTTGAGGAGGCTGCGACAATTTTCATTTACACGGTAGCTCAAAATAAAAAAATCAGATAATGCAAGATAGATTTCAGCATTCAGGGTCAACCATTGGCCTCTCTTTTAATAGTGTACTTGACATTATTTTGGAGCTCTACCCCGAGTTTGTGTAGCAAGCTACGAGCGCGACGCCCCCTGAGCTCTTGAATAGACCTTGGGTGTATCCTTGGTTCAAGGATGCTGTAGGAGCCATCGATGGTACACATGTAGACATTACGGTTCCGAAGAGAGACTCGTACGGTTATTGAAATTGTAAGCCAGCATCATCACAAAATATTTTGTGTTCTGTGAGCATCGATATACTCTTCCAATATGTACTCCCTGGATGGGAGGGCTCTAATCCTGACTCAAAAGTTTTAGCTAGTGCGTTGTCAAGGCCCCTTAAAATTCTTCATGCGCCACAAGGCAAATACTACCTTGTTGATGGGGGTTATTCCAACATTCGGGGGTTTCTAGCTCCATCCCGTGGAGGAAGATACCAGTAAGATATCATCTTCAAGAGTTTAATTGTTCGAACCCCCCTGTCACTCCTGATCGTTAAATAATAGAAAACTGGCAAGTGCACAAGTTTGTGGAACTAGGGCAAGTATTAAGGGTGTCAAACCATAGGGACTAGTTTTTTATCTAAACTAAAGCCTTGACTAGAAAAAAGGTTTTGAAAGTAACTCTAATTATGATTATCTAGGAAAACAATTAAATCAAATTTAGAAAGCAATAGAGAAAGCAGTTTAGGATCCCTCTTGATCGCAGACTCGTAAATAACTCGCAATTTTATCTCTAATCTGATTCGAATTCTAGGTAATAACCTTGTCTTCACTACAATCTAAAGCTAGATAAAATAATCAGATCCTATTCACAGTCATTGACTAGTCGGGACGATATAATCCATCTAATCTTTAACGATCTAATCCGTAAGTATCATTGCACGAAACCTATCAAACTAGACTACAAGTACTAATTCGAAGGTGTATATTCAATTAATTCTAATCCTAATCTCTACAAGGCCATTAAGATTATAAAAAACAAGCCATTACGATTATCAAAAATAGAATTACAACGTTTTAGAATCATCTACAATAACCCCAATCATGCAAACATTACCATAAGAGAATTCGAACTATAAAAGAAAGTAGATCTTTGAATTAAAACTTATCTTTGATGTACAAGATATCTCAAACTTCAAGAATAAGCCACACAACGTGATTCTGATCTTCATCATCGTTGAATCGTTCATAAAATGACGATTTATAATTTCCTCAATCTCACAAACTCTCTAAATCTGAAAACTAGAAAACTATGAATTAACAGCTATCCTAAAACTAAAACCTAAAGTTCTCTTGAGGGCTCTCAATGGGGCGGCCCGGATTTTGGCCCTCACCCAGCCCGAAAAAAGGGGTACTTTCTATCAAGCAAACCTGGCCTGGTATCCGGACCGGGCTAAACATGTTACAACCTGGATAAATCTAGGCCGGGCTTGGGTTGAGTGTTCCAACACCAGGCCCGGATATACATATATATATATATATATATATATATATATATATATATATATATAGGCACCCAAATTTGATCCAAGGCTCAATCGACACGTACTTCGAGAAAGGTGTACCCTCGAGTTTCCAATCGTTACTCTCCAAACCATTAGAAACCCTTCCCAAACCCTTAGAAACATTTTCCAAACCCTTAGGAATCAAACCTAACCCTTATAATCCTTCTCGGACCTGTTTCAAACCCTCCTGAGCAGTAAGTAGAAAGAAGAGTGTCAAGGCTTACACATACCACTGCTACATCTAAGCCCTATATCCTTGGAAAGAGGATGTTCCTAGCTTTCCAACAAACTTAGAATTTCTGAATTTGGAGTTGTATATCAAAAGATATGGTGATTTGAAAATTGTACAAAAATGTAGGAAATTACACTAGCGTATATATTATACACGCTAGGCAAAATTGCCTTCTTCCTTCCGATTTGAGTTCCAGAACGGGATCTGGACTTCTCAGGGACACTATTCCCAAGCCTAGAGTGTATAATATACATGCTAGGCTTAGGAATATTATTTTTTGGGAAAATATCCGAATTTCACTTTTAAGGTTTGACTTGTTGACCACCCCAAAGTCTGGGATACGTTTCTTTAAGACTGTTGCACCCCCATTAGTCCTATTTGCAACCCTATAACCATTTGAAGCCCCACCCTATCATCTACCATTAAATGCATTTCCCACCTATCTAAGCCCTCAAAACCCTAGAAAACCTTAGATACCTATTACCTAATTGCTAACCCAATTAGCCCTTTAACCCTTCACTAATCCTCTCCTTTTCTATAAATAGAGAGCCACCCCCCCTTGCTTAAGGACTTGAAAAAAATTTTAAAAGCAAGAAACCTTTAGAGATTTCTTCCTCCCATTTTAGCATTAAACCACCAAAAATTCCAGAACTTTAGTTCACCCTTTACTCCTTATTTTCCCTCATTAATCTCTTAGCTTTAGCAAGAATTAGGTCCTAGTCTACCTCCCCTACCTTCTAGTCTTTAAACCTTAGACGCCAAGAGTATTTCCTCAACCCATTTTCTATTGGAGGCTTACCAGAAGTACCCTCACGCGAAGGTCCACAGTGGTGCTACAAGGGCCTGAGAGCTTCGGCTCTCCCTTCTATTCCTCTACCTTCTTTTGCTTTCCTTCCATTCTAAAATTTGAGCCATTAAGCCGCCGAAATTTCGGTGATTGTGGGAGGCTCAAATAGGATCTTAGTTCCTTCGGGCAAGGAGGAGTGCCATTCTTTTTTTCTTTTTTATACACTTTGGCCATAAGTAGAGACCGCTTAAGAGTGGGTTGATTGGGTGCCTAACACCTTCCCACTCAATAACCGAAGCTCCTACCCAAGAGCCATTGGCAAAGACCGGTAAATTAGAGTCATATTTTTGCACTTCAGTGCTTATGTATTAATTTTTGAGGTATCCCGGGTCACCAAAAGCTCCGGGTGGCGACTCCATCTTTTTTAGAGAGTGTGTATCGTTGCGACGGACTCGCAAGGTCCACGATTTCACAAATGGCAACTCCACTAGGGATAGCTTGTGGAGCTTCTCCTTGAAGTTTTGGCCTTGTTTGCTTGCATATACTCTTCTTTTTACTAACCTTTTGTTTTTGTTTTTACTTACCCCTACGATTCCGTCATTACACGCCTTAGTTGATTGGTGGGCCTACTTGAGCACTCTTTCTACTTATCCTTACCATTCTATCATTTTTTTACTTACCCCTACATTTTTGTCATTTACACACCTTAGCCGTTTGGCGGGCCTACTTGTGCATTTATATTGTTATCATTTACACGCCTTAGTCGTTTGACGGGCCTATTTGAGCACTTACGTTTCTTGTCATCATATTCCAACAGTGGATGCCGGCCTGTAGAGGCAGGACAACATTCCTACCGCCCATTTTTGAACTTAAGTAAACTCCCTTAAAATTGAACATTAAAAATTGAACCAAAGGGACTTAATTCATTTTTGCGTGGGTAGATTTTAAAAGGGTGGGAAATAGGTAGCGATACACTCATCCTGGTTCTTGGTAGAGCGACTACCCTAGTGGTGATGATCTCGAAAGGAACCACCCCATCCAGTATCTGAGAAGGCATTCGTGCTGGAGGTATAATGGATGGGTGACCGATCTAGTTACAAAGCCTAAAACTCCTGGGGAAGCACATTAGAATACACTGAAACAACCTTGTATCCCTAGGTACGGTGAGGAGGGACTCGAAATAATAAGAAAAAATAGTCCCCAGAAGCATTGCTTCCAGAAAATCTAAAAAAAATTGACCAACTCGGGTCTGCTGCTGTTGTCCAAAATATAAATATATATACTTTTTATCCTAGCGTTATAATATACATGCTAAGCCCAAAATCCCCAGATTTAGCCTTGCATGTATAATATACACGCTAAGCCAAAGTTCCAGAGTTTTTAGCCTAGCGTGTATAGTATACATGCAAAGCCAAATCTCCATAAATTTGGCCTAGCATATATAATATATACGCTAGCCTATTCTAGCTCAAGCAGCCCGAATTTGAAGCCTTTTTCCATCATTCCCGGACACCCCGCTTGGTAGTTTTTATACTTCCAATAAATCTCACACTTTGACACTCAAAATGGCCTCGTCGGTCAAAAGAGGCAGCCCTCTTATTGACTCTTTCGAGGGATCGGGTTATCGCGTGGATTTCTGTGCCTTCACATAGATCAAGGGGTTTCCCTTAGTTCTTCTGAAGCGTACCTGGATCCCGCCGTGAGATATATTAGGGGTGTGAATGCCACCCAAAATGGGAGTTCCATGGCCCTGGAAAAGAATCGTAAGAAGGTTCAAATTTTATCCCAAAAAAAAAATCTAAAAAAAATTAATCAAGAAAAATTAAAATCCAAAAAAGGGAGATTGTGGTGTTGGAACTACATCACCTTGCTCTCCATCATCCCGTAGGGGAAGGAGGAAGAAAGTGTTCGGGCCTCACTGCCACCAAACCATATCTTGGGTGGTTGATCCGGCTTATGCCGACCCCGATTCATCTCCACCACATTCCCCAACACATTCTCATTTAGAGGATATACCCATATCCGATTGCCCCGCCCAATCCCGATTCAATGTCACCAGAACATACAGTGCACCTATTTTTTCCTTCACCACTACTCTAAATCCACCTCATTTTCCCTCCACATTTCCACCCCATTTTCCTCCCACATCAAATCAAAATTCATTCCACTTTCCCCACACATCCACCCAAACTATGTCCCATTTTCCCTCCACTTCCAATCAAACTATGCTCAATTCTCCCCCATCCATCCAAACCATGCCCATTTTTCCATCCACATCAAACCAAAATCCCCCTCATTCTTCCACAATCACCCAGCACATACCCTATTTTTCCCATACACCAACCCAAGCCATGCCCGATTTTTCCCATCCCTCCACTTCAAGTACACCCAAATTTTCCTCATCCACCCCACATATGCCCCACTTTCCTCCCACTTCCAATCAAAATGCACCTCCCTTTCCCCCCATATCAATCCAAAATACCCCTCATTTTTTAACCTAACACATGCTCAATTTCCCCCATCCTCACAAACCATACACAATTTCCCCACCTCTACTCAGGTCAGGCCCAATTTTCCGTCTACACCTATCCAAGCCATGACCAATTTTCCCCATCTACCCAGGTCATGCCCATTTTCTCCCATGCACCCCCCTCATCAGGTGAGACATCCCCTTCCAACCCCATACCCCATGTCCATGATGAAGGACATTATGAGGGCTTACACCGCATGGAAGGATTCCCAAAGTTGCCCTGACCCACCCCAAACATCCTCAAATTCCCATCAAACCCTTCAAAATCTCCGCACCCCATTCCCCCAAAATCCCAATCAACCTCCCATAGTCCATACCACCTAAAACACCCAACATCAGCCATGGGATCATGCAAGCGGGTCTCAAAGGCTCAATACCCAATCCCAGGCCCATCAAGGCCCAAACCAAGGGTCACATTCTCAAACCCTCCACAAATTCCCCAATTTCCCACTTACATTCACCCCCAATAAACTCCTAACATCCCACCCATCAAACCGGCATGAGCCCCATTTATCCACATCCGTCATACTCAACCAAACATGGAAACCCATCACAAACCTCCAATCCACCCCAATTTACACATCCTCTTACCTCCCAACCCAATCAACAAAACTCCCACCAAGCACAATGGCCTCACCAGGCACCTATCTAAAACCCTCAGTTTACCCACCCCTATATTCCCCAAATCACTCAGCAAATCCTCCCCCACTCACAATGGCCTCACAATACATTTTCCCAAACCTTCCCCCCCCCCCCCCCGGTTATTGATGTAAGTAACCAATATGAGGAGGATGAGGCCCGAAATAGTGGAGCCTACATAGGAGCATTTACTAATTTCATCCCCTCACAACCCGTATTGACCAACCCATAGGCAGGCCAAAGTGAATGGAGACAGCCTGTTGAGGGACCCGCCCCACAATCCAGAGAGTCATAACTGTTAAAAGAATAGGTGGACAAAATCTAAAAATAGCTGATGAAGATGGGTGGAGCCGAAATCCATGCCACCGATTTTTCTGACCTACTCTTATTTGCAGAGGTACCTTTACCCCCAAAGTTCAAGATGCCAACATTTGATAAATACAATGGCACGGGTAACCCTATTGCAAACCTGAAGTCCTACTGTGGGGACATTTTCAGTATGATGGAGACGAATGACTCCTCATCAAAGTGTTCCATAAGAGCCTCACGGGCCCAACTTTGAGATGGTTAACTTTCCTTGAACCATCTATGATTAAAACTTAGAAAGATCTGACCCACTTGTTCCAGGAACAGTATGTCTACAACATAGACATTGAGCCCAACAAATCTGATCTAGCTCGACTAAAGCAGAAGCCCGATGAAACATTTAGTGACTACCTAGGGAGATGGAGAGCCCCAAGTAAGAAATCGAATACCCGACGATGAGCAAATCGAGATGATCTTGAAAAGTCCCCTACCAGTCATCTCGAATTTCTTGGTGTACCAGCAGTAATCCATATTTGCTGACTTGGTAAAGAATGCCAATCATTGCGAGGATGCAATAAGAGATGGGCAGTTAAACAAAACTATAACTAGCAGGGTCCACAAATTCACAGAGCAGAGGAACAATAAAAGAACTGGGGTAGATGTGCAGACAATCATAAATACATAGCCCAACACCTGTATAGCCCCATTCTAGTTCAAGGCAACACAACCAGCCCCAACACGAGTTGAACCAGTGTAGAGAATAAGCAATGGGCAAGGGGCACAGATGACCCCAGAACAAAGAAGGGCCCAATTCAATTGAGTTTTTACGCCATTGGGGCAATCTTGTCACACCCTTCCAACCACCAAATCCGATCCTAAGAAATTATGATCCCAATACTCATTACAATTTCCTCCAAGGACCAGGTCACCCTACTGATCAATGCTTCCCCCTGAAACATGCAAGACAAGATCTGATAGAAGTCGAGAAAATATCCCTCAGACACTTTCCCCAGCAAATCAGCATGCAAATATCCATCAGGTTCCGTTATCACTGCATCCATTAGGAGGAACGGGCCCAAGGCCCACTATCAATATGATAGAAGAAGACAGAGAAGAGTTTGATCCTTCAGAGTATATCAGTATCATAGAGAACTTCATAGCGGCAAGGAAATTGTGAAGATGAGAATATAGGAGTAATCGAGCCCTTAAACTTGGCTGATTACTTCTTCAATCCAATACCCCAAGCAGAACCCTTAGATCTAAGGATGTATTTTCCAGTACCAGCTCCCGTCGATTATGTCCAATCCAACATATCTCCATATCAACCGTATGCAGCAGTAACCCCTACCAATTACTTGATGCATAGTCTTTCCCCATCACCCCATTAACTACCACTAGCCTCACTTCGCCACATCACCACTAATGCAGTTATCCACGATTCCCATAGACCCCATTTGGCCTACTTTTGCCACTCCTTCAACCTATCCACCTCTAGAAGAAGTTAGCTATGTCTTATCCAATTACCCAGCACCACCAATCCAGGAGCCCCCGTCATCCTTGGCTAACTCGTTTTAGATCCCCAGGCCGACCTATGACCCCCACCAGATCCCACTCAATTACAATCAGACAGACATTAATATGGGCAGCAACAGAGAAGGGGCAGTTGATTTCATTACATGATCCGAGAGGATCTCTGAGGAACCCAAGGTACTGGTATTAGCCTAGCCGAAAGAGAGAAAGGAACCCCCAACAGTTCACTTGAAAAAATGAGCTGAGACTATGCGTTGAAAATACAGTTTAAAAGAACGCTGACTCACATCACCATCTGGGACCTATTAATGACGTCTCCGTTCTACTACCAAGCTCTAATGAGAGCATTGAAAAACGTGCACGTATCTAGCAAAGTGTCCCCAGATGAGGTAGGGCAGATAATCGGGCAGGTATTGGCTCCTAATGCCGATCTTCCAAATGAGGGAAATAATTATTCCAAATCCCTCAACATCATAATAGAAGCAGGAGACTTGGTGATCCCGTTAGTATTGATAGACAATAAATCAACATTAAATGTGTGCCCTCTAAGAACTATAACTAAGATAGGAGTGGATCCCTCCATGTTCAGGCCAGCCAAACCTAGTGCGAGAGGATTCAATAACACAAGGAGGAAAATAATAGGAGAAGCTGATCTTGAGCTCACCATTGGGCCAATGACCTTATGTCGTTCCAAGTTATATACATCAAATCCACCTTCAATCTGCTGTTGGGACTCCCATGACTGCATGAAATCGGGGTAATACCTTCAACCTCGCACCAAAATCTCGAATTCATATCAGACCAAAAGGTCATCACCATTTAGGTGAGGGATAGGAGGAAGGAGAAAAAGTCACACACAACATCGAGAACCTTAAGGTGTTGGATGTGCCACATATAGCTGAAGACAGAACTTCACAGCTTTTAGTATGATGTGTCAACAGTAATCCCTGAACCCCTCAAAAGAATCATCATAAGGATCGGAGGTGGAATGATTGCACCAGTAGGAATGCACCAAAAGTGGGGTTACTAGAGAGGTAAAGGGTTGGGCCCTCGCTTGCAAGGCAGGAGGGATCCAGTCAGAGCAAAGGGTGGACAACGAGTCAGATTTAGCTTAGGCTACAAGCCTACCGAAGAAGAGGTTCAAGAGGCTAAAGAGAAGGCCTAAACCATCAACGCTACTAAAGTCTAGGGGATAGACCTGAAAGATGAACCCCGATCGCGACGTCACATCCAGAGCACGTTCGTAAGCGCAGGGATCATCAAAATAGATCAGAATGGGATAACACAGCCAACCCCACACAAATTGACAATCATTATCCACCCAACCAATCCCTAAATCATCCCTCCCGACGTTGAAATAGACCTAGTCTCCCTATCCCTTTTTGAGGAGGAGGTAACCCTACCTGCACAGCCAGCCATCCTGAACCATCCAAAACTCATGCTAATATTTGAAAACCAAGTTCAAGATGAACCCATGGTTAACATGTTGAGGGCTGATCCTCAAAAGCCATCTCAATCAGCCTCCTCCATAAAGTCAGGTAAAGGTGCGACACCGCAAGTAAGGAATTGGGCATCTGTGACCCTAATTCTGGAAGCATCAAATGGTCGTAAATACAGTATCAGCTTCCCAAAAAAAATAACCAATAAAAAGTGAGGTTAGCCCTTGGCAGGCAATACCATGTGTATAGGAACTCGCCTTACTGAGGGCCCATCTCCGAAGAAAAGGAAAACCATAAAAAATTAGAAAAAATATAAAAAACTCTTAAAATATTATCTTTTAAAATTCCTAAGAAATCAAGAAAAATGATGCCTTAATTGAAGAGCCCGCCCGACGTGAAGTCGACCTCTTTCCTGTAGAAATATAAGGAGAGGTAGGAGTCATGGATTTGGATGGCGATGACTTAATCTAGGAGCTTCCCAATGAACTCCTTGAACAGTATGCCGATTTTGAGCATGGCCCTATCCCATTTTTGAAGAAACTGAAGATATTAGCCTGGGTACCAAGGAGACCCCTAACATCACTAAGATCAGAACGTTGCTGTCTACCGAGGAAAGAAAAAATATGATTGATTTTCTTCAGTCATACCAAGACGTCTTTGCATGTTCATATGAGGATATGCCTGATTTGGACACCGATTTGGTCGAGCATGAGCTGTCGCTATATCCCGACGTTCAGAGAGTCAAGCAGAAGTTGAGACATCTCGGCCAGAATGGATGTTAAAAGTGAAGGATGAGGTCATAAAGCAGTACGACGCGGGGTTTCTCATGGTCTCCAAATACCCACAATGACTAGCCAATATTGTCCCGGAACTAAAGAAAGATGGAAAGGTTCGCATGGGCATCGAATTCAGAAATCTTAACAAGGCGAGCCCGAAAGACGACTTTCCTTTATCACACATTGACATCTTGGTCGATATCACTGTTAGGCATGGGATTCTCTCATTCATGGATGGATTTTCTAGTTATAATCAGCTTAGGATGGCAGAGGCAGATGGAGAAAAGACAACGTTCATTACTCTATGGGAAACTTTCTGTTACCGAATCATGTTGTTCAGGTTAAAGAATGTTGGGGCAACATATCAAAGAGCGATGACAACACTGTTTCATGACATGATCCACTGAAAAATTGAGGTGTATGTCGATGACATGATAACCAAGTCTCAGGAGAGAGGTGATCATCTTGTCAACCTCCAAAAGTTGTTCGAAAGACTGAGGAAATACAGACTACGTCTGATCCCTCAGAAATGCGCATTCGACATCATGTCAGGAAAATTACTTGGAGTCGTTGTCAGCAGAAGAGATATCGAATTTAACCCAGTCAAGGTGAAAGTCATCATTGAAATACCACCATCTATCGAGAAAGAAGTCAGGGGCTTCCTGGGTAGAATACAGTACATTAGTCGGTTCGTTGCACATCTATTTGCACGCCGATCTTCAAGCTACTAAGGAAAGATTCGCCCATTGAATGGAAGGATGATTGTTGAGCCGCATTCAATAAAATCAAGGGTTACCTCCTCAACCCTCCAGTTTTGATACCATCAGTACTCGAGAGACCGCTCTTGATGTAACTTTCTACAGTAGAAGTTTCGATGGGATGTGTCTTAGGACAATATGATAAGACCGGGAGAAGAGAACAAGCAATTTACTACCTAAGCAAAAAATTTATCGATTATGAGACATGCTATTCTCATCTAGAGAAGGCATGCCTGGCTCTCGTATGGGCTACACGGAGGCTTCATCACTAGTTGCTATCTCAAGCTATTCTCTTTCTAACATGAATGGATCCACGAAAATACTTATTTGAATTTGACATCACGTATGTCACACAGAAGTCAATCAAGGGGCAAGCACTCGTTGATCATCTTGTCGAGAATCCCTTACCTAGCTACGAGCTTCTGAGAACCGGATTCCCTAATGAGGACATCTTGTTCATGACATAAGATGACACAAAAGAGGCAAAAGAGTCCTGGGTAATGCACTTTGACGGGGCGTCAAATGCTGAAGGTCAAGGAGTCGGTGCTATTCTGATTTCGCCAAAAGGGTCTCACATACCAGTCTCCATCAAGCTCAATTTTCCCTGTATTAATAATATGGCTGAGTATGAAGCTTGCGCAATTGGCCTACAAGCAGCTCTCGACCTGAACGTAACTCACCTCAAGGTGGTTGGTGACTCAGCTGATCATATGCCAGACAAATGGAGACTGAAAGACGAAAGATGAAAAGCTGATCCAATACCATGAACTTCTCGAGGATCTAATAGCATGCTTTGATGATGTTATGTTCTCCTACGTACCACGAGCAAGAAATCATTTTACTGATGCATTGGCCACCTTGGCATCAATGGTCAAAATTCCATACGATATTAAGATGAAGCCCATCATGACCGGACAGAGAAACGAGCCTGCCTTTTACCTTCAGATCGAGGAATCCATAAAGTTTGATGATGAGCCTCCATAGTTCTCAGATATCAAGAACATCCTCGAAACGCGTGTATTCCCTGAGAACACATCCAGGACAGACAGGCAGACCATCTAACACTTAGCAGCAAATTATTTCGTCTATGGCGAGTGCCTTTACAAATGATCATATAATAATATCATGCTCAGATGCCTAACTGAAAGCGAGGCAACAAACATTGTTAAAGAGATCCACGAGGGAGTATGTGGAGCACACGTCAATGGGCACATGCTTGCTAAGAAGATCATATGGCAAGGGTATTTCTGGACTACAATGGAAGCTGATTGCTGCATGGACGTTCATAAGTGCTACAAATGCCAAGAACACTCCAGTTTGATACATGGTCCAGCCATAGATCTACACAACATGACCACTCCATGGCCATTCCCTACATGGGGCCTTGATGTCATCGGAAAGGTCAATCCAAAGGCATCCAATGAGGATCAGTTCATCCCTGTTGCCATCGAGTACTTCACCAAATGGGTAGAGGCAGCGTCATACACACACATTACGGCTAATCATGTCGAGAAGTTTATCAAGAATAATATCATTTATCTATTCGACATGTCCAAGGACATCATCAAAGACAATGGTACCAACTTTACGAATAAGCGCATTAGAGCCTTATGCGAGCAGTACATGATCAAACATCATTGCTCGTCACCATATCGGCCGCAAACCAATGGGGTCGTTGAAACTGCTAACGAGACGGTCGTTCAAAATCCTTGAGAAAATGGTTGCCACATATCGAGACTGGAGCGAGATGCTACCTTTCGCACTATGGGCCTACCGAACATCGATCCGCACCACCACAGGGGCAACACCCTTTTCCCTTGTGTATAGAACCGAGGCCATATTACTAGTTTAGGTCGAAGTTCCCTCCCTCCGTATCCTCATTGAGATTGATCTACCAGAAGTCGAGAGAGAGATCTCATTTCGAATAGCTAAACCTCCTCAATGAGAAAAGGCTCCTAGCCTTATGTCACACTCAGGTTTACCAAGGAAGGATCACACACACTTACAATAAGCGTGTTCGGATTCGAGATTTGAAGATGGGTGACACTGTATTCAAGAAAATCTTCCCTTCTCTCCACGCTAATCGGAGAGGAAAATTTAAACCAAATTAGGAAGGGCCCTACGTCATCCAAGAGGTACTACCTGGATACGCGCTCTGTCTCGCCACCATGGACGGAGAACATTTTCCCAATCCCATCAACGCTAGATACGTGCGACGATTCTACTCCTAGTCTTCCACGATAAGGTAAGTATTGATAAGATGGATACGTGACTGCTTAAGGACCACATAAAATAGGCCATCATTTTAAAGCCAAGTAGCCAAAAAGTATCCCTAAATGCATATACCCTTTGCTACCCAATTTGGGCCTTTAGCCTTTCCTTCATTAACCCCTCCCAGAAAAAGGAAAAATGTGTGTATATACCAAAGAGAAGAAGAAAAAGAGTTACCATCAAAAAAAATAAAAAATTAGAAAAGTAAAAACCCAAAAAGAGGATATCTGAAAAAAGCAATAAAAATAAAAAAAATAGAAAAGAAAAGTCATGGGGCATGTACAGTAAAATCTCCTAAGGAAGAAGTGTATTACGGCAACTGAAACCCTATCAAGGAAACCTTTTAACCCAAGTATACCTTCAAAATTCTTAACCCACCCCTTTCAACCCGTGGCCACAATTCATCCCGAGAGAAAACCTTCTTTAAGGTCTACGAGCAGTCACAATATTCGTTAAATCAGCACGAGCCTAGCTGAGAGATAACACAAAACTCCATCCAGCCGACTATGACGGAATCAATGTCCATGTCATGGATTTTGTTTTTAAAATAAAAAAAAGAAGCAAAAAAATTGAAAATATACAAGCTCAAAGCAAAATTGACGTGATGAAAACCCGCAATGACGCCACGGGTAAAAAGAGCGAACTTGTGCAGACTAGGTGAAAACCTGAAAAGGTGCCTAGGGTAAAAATTCCAATACCCATGGACGTAGTGAAAACCAGAAAGGGTGCTACGGATAAAAAAAAAGAAGAGGGTAATAATGGGCATGACTAAAACTCATCTTGGGCGCTATGAGTATAAGTGTTCAAAAGAAAGAAAATCGATTTTCCCTTGATTACATTTCCGGATTATTTGGTCGCCAACTGGGTTGCTCATGTTAGCTCAAATCAGGTCCTGACTAGGAATATCTTCATAATTATACTGTCAAATGCATGACCCAAAGTAAGGATAAAAGGTTGATTCAATCTATAGGGATGGACGTTCCGACCTTGGTGAAGATGTTGAACCTCACTTAGGTCCGACCGCATGAACGGGTGCGACTATGCTCAAAATGAGATCCGTTACTTCGTCTCCTTGTTAAGACATAAAAAAAAAAGAAGACAAGAAGAAGATGCTACTTATAAAAGATAATAAATTTTCCTTTCCCATTTTCATGTCTAGACTTTGCTTGCACCACATCTCAAAAAGATAATCAGTGTGACACCATGTTTCTCCCTTTTTAAGTTTGCAAAAAGAAGCAACAAAAGAGAAGAAGAAGATGATACTTATAAAAGATAATAAATTTCCCTTTCCCATTTTCATGTGTAGACTTTGCTTGCACCAAAAAAGATAATAAATTTCCCTTTCCCTATTTCTCCCTTTATAAGTTTGGAAAAAGAAGCAACAAAAAAGAAGAAGAGGATACTTATAAAAGATAATAATTTCCCTTTCCCATTTTTATATTTATATTTTGCTTGCACCACATCTCAAAAAGATAATCGGTGTGACACCTTGTTTCCCCTTTTACAAAATTGAAAAAGAAAAGAAAACATCAAAAAGATATATATACAAAAAAAAATCTGTTAGCGGTTCTTGGGCCCCTTCCTATGGTATTTTGATATGTGTAAAAAAAGTATGTGTAGGACCAGGTTAACGACCCAACTCGCACTTCAAGACACGGATCTGTGCATGTAGAGCATCCTCGCGAGCATTCCGATCAGTCATCCACCAATCATGGAGGCCCTTATATCGCTTCTGGGAAGCATCAGTAGCACGAAGAGCATCACTCAGAGCCCCTTCTAGGCAAAGGATTTCACACTCTGGAACTTCGACTCTTGTTTCGACAACATCAGCTCTACCCTGCTCTTTCTCTAAACGCTCGTGCAAGACCTGCTTCTCATCTACCAACAACTCAGTTCGAGTTTAGAACGCCAACTCTTTCCTCAGCCAAAGTTCTTAGAATCCCTGTTCTCTACCTGATCCAATCGACGAGCAGAAGGCCTCTCAGATAGTAGCCAAGCCTCATACTCTAGAGAAGTCAAAAGGAAGGTCCCTTGCTCTAGATCGCACATATCCATCGACTAACGCGTTTCCAAAGAGCGGCTATCCTATGCAAGTCATCGAAAGACCCCTGAGAGAAAATTAAGTCGCATAGAGGAGGTCTCGTTGCATCAGGCACCTGTTGAACATAGCCAAATTAGCATAGCACCCGAGGTGAGAAATAATGGGTACTACCAGTCAAGCCGAGAAGGGTGATACCCTCATGATCCCTAGATCGAACTATCGGGAAGGTATCGTCAAGCCAGGGAAGCCTCCATATCAGCTCAGCCTCAGTCAGCCAAGGATGCATCTCGCGTGTATTCCCCTGAGGCAACTTGGAACATCGGCCTAAAAAGTAGCGAGCTACCTCTCCCCGAACCACAAAAAAGTGGGGCACAAATCCCAAAATGGTAAGATGCTCCCCAAGCTAGACTTGAAGAAGAGCAAGGCATCCCCTGAAGCACTCCACCTTTCCCAAGGCAAAGGCATCAAGACCACAATAAAGCTCAGCGAGCACAAAATGCATCACAAAGCGACCTTTTTCAAGCTCCGCCAGTACGTCGCTGAGTGCTAGAGAGAAGCTCTCCCCCTCGTGTAAAAGAGGACCTCTGAGAGAAGGCAAAGGGCAAAAGCGTTCACGTTATAAATGTTTATGATCAGAAATTTTTGTAACTTTCATCGCCGAAAAGTTCTCTCAGGAATTTCATTGAACACCTGGTGGGCCCACCGACGAAGCTCTTCTCATACTCACTTCTCTTCAGTCCCAAAGTCGCCTGGGCAGTCTTGGCATAACCCAGTTTTGGTACCCCGTTAGCAAGACCACGATGCAACCTCAAACCCAACAAAACAGAGATTTCTTCAAGTGTTGGAGTTAGTTCACGGGTCCCAAAGCGAAGGACATGGGTTTTCGCATCCCAATGAGAAACCACCGCATTGATAAGGTCCCAAAACAAGGGAACATCAAGGAAAGAGGAGAGACGAGCAAGCCCAAGTTGATCCAAACCAGCAAGCTCGCTCTCGTTCAAACTATCAAGCCAATGTTTCAAAAGTTGGGCCCTACACCCAAGGAGGGAAGTATAAAAATCCTGGGCCTCCCGGAGGGGCAGGGTCGTGAAGTGGGTCCATGGCCAGACAAGGCCATTTAAAGAATCACGATTCGATATAAGATAATAGACCCACCCTCGGGAAGAAAAGACAAAAATTGGAGCAAAATTCAAAACCCAACATAAAATAAAGAAAAAGGAGTGCATTCTCAGGCCTTATAGGCCCACCACTGTCCAGAAAGTGCCTAGCGTGTATAATATACACGCTAGACCAAAAATGCCCATAAAAACACTTAACGTGTATATTCTACACGCTAGACTAAAAAGTGCCCAGAAAATGCCTAGCTTGTATAATATACATGCTAGACCAAAACCGAAAAAAAAGAGAAGAAGAAAGAGAAGAGAAGGGAGAAATAAAGGCTGTTTTTCCCTGCCCTTTGGACCAGTCCACCTACACACAATAACATTCCTTTACAGACGACACCCTAGACCATGAGCTGGGACACTTAAGTTCACCACTTAATCTATCTACTTTTTTCCTTTTTTTTCACAGGTGCCACACTCATAACAAATCAAGAAGGAATATATGGACTTTGGCGATTTTCAGCCAATACGTAACCTAGGGGGTCATTGCCCCATGTGCTAGACTCATGGCCCATCCTGCAGAAGAGCAAGCATATCACACCCCCCCCAAAAAAAGAAGAGAGAGATAACAAACAGAAAGAAAAATTAAAAACATCCATTCCATGAATTATCCAGATACATCAATCATTCATTATTTATTACATTGCTCCCAGAAGTGCTCAAAGGTTCAAATGTTCATAAAAGGGAAAAAGGCAAAATCTGCTCCTAATCAAAGCCCTTCTTCCGCCGGCGCGAAGTCTTCTGATACGTCTGAATATACCCCACCCGTGACCATTCCTGGGACAACCAACTAAGTAGTGAACTTGACTCCTCATGAGTGCGCTGAAAGCATCACACCAGAAAGATCAGTTAAGATCGATTAAATGAAAGCATAGGGCAACAAAGGAACAAACGGGGCAAACCAATGTCATACTTACAACTTCAGTATCCCGAAGGTCAGTCATACAATGGTAATACTCCACCTGCTGAACAGCTGACTCATAAACCTGCAAGGGGAGGGGGGGGGGGAGAGAGAAGTCAACAACGCAAAATAAAATAAAATAAAAATATATATATATATATAAGCAAGCATGTCCCGAAGAAAATATGGAAAATGAACTCACCCCTAGGACCAGCTCTGGAGGAGGGATTCTAATCGCCTCGTGGATAGACGAGCACGCTTTGTCACATCAGCATACAAAACCAAGAGGAATGTATAATCAAAATGCCTAAAGGTCCCTTGAGTCCCGACAGTAGATGTCCCTAAAGGCCCCGCACCAGACGACCCCGAAGGTCCAACACCTGGCACCTCTGCAGGACCCGCATCTTTTCCATCGTCACAATCCTCTCTCGCCTCGAACTGAAGAAAGAGGAAGAAATTTGATCAGTAAAGTAAAAGCTTAGTAGTCGGAAAAGAAACCCACAAACAGGGGAAATAAAGAAGAAGATACCTGGGATCGTGGACCTCCGAATGCTAAAGAGTTGGAACCAGGCACAAAACGTGGGAGGATGAACAGATAGGGGAGAGACTCATACCACAATTGATACCCCCCCGTGCTTGTAAAGGTCATCAACAGGAATCCCATGTCGAAGGAGCCTCCCTTCAAGCTCCTCAGACGTACCCTCTGGTTCCATAACGTCCTCAGGAGGACCCAAGGGCACGACGAAGTAATCTCGGTACTGATGCACTACCCTCTCCCCCCAGATAGTAGACTCGGACCCAAGAGCCGTCAAATAAGATAACGCGACGATCGTCGAACAGTCGTGACTGGCTAATGGCGGTGCGGTCCAAGAAAGGGGAGCCGACGTAAGGATCAAATATAATTTGCCCAAGAAAAGAGAATCCCATTAATCAAGCAATATAATCAAAACTCCAAATTTAACCAACAAAGGGGGGGTGTCAAACTTGCTCTGGAATCATCAAGTCAAACTAGGACCTCAGACCTAGCTCTAAATGCTTCATCCCCAGGTCCCGGTGACAGTCCTTATTCCAACAACTCATTAGGGGATATGTGTACTCGTCAAAAAAGAGGAGGGGACGGCCAGGTTGGTAGTGCAAGTACCCCCAAACCTAAAAAGATGGACAAACAAGAAAATATGTCAAAACAAAGATAAAAGAGAGAACCAAAAATGATGAACCAAGAGGGATGAAAGAGTAAAACCCATGGGTTACCTCAATCACGGGCCAAAAGCCAAGGACAAAAGAGACATCCCCAACTGAAGCTCTAGCCAAGCTGTTCATCAGCACCGCATACCCGACATCGCCCCAATTGAAATGATATACATCCCCCCAGTTTCCCATCAGACTGAGAAGGGACAACGCAACACGACCACCACTGGAATTGGCAAGGATTGTCATGCCTAGAATAAAAAGAAGCATGATACGAGCAAGCATCAGGGCACACTCAAGCTTGATGACGATATCCATATCGGGCTGGTCAGGATCAACCAACTCATCGGCCTCAAACAAATCCGCCAACCAAGAAAACTTGTCCTCAGAGCCGGTCATATGGTTAGAAGGGGGTAGTCCCCAATCAATCGAATCACCTCCTCACGATTGGGAATGCGAGGACAGACCACTGGTACCCCACCTATCGCAATCCCTGTAATCATGGACCGGTCAACAGGAGTGATGGTCATGTTGGCTACAGATATGTGGAAGGTCATCGTCTCCAGATGAAACCTCTCCACCAAGGCTCACACGTAGGCCGAATCCCCCCTCATAGCGAGCCAAGATAATAAGTTTCCAAAACCGGTCTAAGCTAGGAGGAACCTCACGATGTGAGGGAGGTGGGCGTAAAAGCGCTGGAGGTCGAACAAGCCTCCACGGAACATGATCGGAGGTAAAAACTGCATTAAAAGAACGGGATATGTCAGATCCTGAAACAAAGAAGCACGAACAAAAGGAGGCAACCAAGGAATGCTTGCTTTTTTTTTTTACCTAGCCAGCTATGCTAAAGTTGGAACTGTAGTTGTACTGCTGATGAAGCAACCCAATGCGGGCCGCCTCACCTTGCATCTCTTACCAGCTGCGAGAGGAGCGCTGCACCTGAATGAGGCGCTCACCCCTGATACCGAAGATCACGTAAGGGCCTCCCTCACGGTCCTGGTCCTCATCACTAGACATCCTGAAAAGAGATATACAAACAACGAGTATTAGGAAGTGATAAGCAAAAGGAAATCAAACGCTTTGCTAAAAACTCCGAACCAAAGGAAGGTGAGTATGCCTCATTCCTACCAAAATTTCCAAAAAAATCAAAGGAGGGCACACCCCGTCATTTAAATTCAACAAAAATAAACAAAGAAAAAATTGGGTTATTTACCTTCAAAAAATTTTTGCCAAGAAAAATCAAGAAAATCCACATACACAATGTAAAAAAAAAAAAAAAAAAAGAGTCTAAAATTTTGGCAAAAGGGCGCCCATCGCCCTGCATTTTACGAGAAAAATCTGCATATACCTATTCGTGTCAAATTCAAAGGAAAAAGGGGGTGCCAAATAACTGTTTTAAAGAACTCCGCATGTTTGTGAAAAGGCCACCAGTCGCAAAAAAACTTCCCCAATTTTCAGACCAAAATTCCCTTAAAACATGCACATGGATCGGAAAAGGGTCGGTTTGGGTTACATTCGTATTATATATATATATATATATATATATATGCAAACCCTACCCATTTTTATAGAGAAATCAGGAAAATTCAAAAAGGAATGGGCACAATCAACCATTTCCTTGCCGAAATCCTTCCCAAACATGCATACATCCGGGAATCGGGCAAGGAAAATCGCATCTGCAAGAAAAATACCTTTTTTTACCCTAGATACAAAGGCCCTAATGCATTGATAAATGAAGTCAATATAAGAAAAATGTAAAAAAAAGGGGGGGGGGGCACAAATCATTCATTTTTCCACCAAAACCAATGCATATAAGCACATAGATCACAAATGGCCACATTTACAAGAAAAAATGTTTTTTTGTCATCTAGATGCAAGAACCCTAGCCACATGGATGTAAAAATAAAATATTCAATGAGAAAAGGGTTTAAAATGATTACCTTGATTGAAAAAAAATAAACCCTAGATCCGGTGGTGAACACGCGATTTGATCGGCAATATCAACATGACGTGATGTCGAGTTTTGAATCGAGTCAATAGAACACAAGGGAAGGCTCCCGTTTTGGTTTGGAGGGAGGGAGAAAGAATTTTTTTGGAAAATGCCCTATTTTTGGGTCTCTGCTCGTACCTGGCTGTTTTAAACCATAAAATGGTCTAGCATGTATAATTTACATGCTAGGCTTAATTTTTCCAGAATTAGCCTAGCGTGTATATTATACACGCTAGGCTTAACCCTCCCAGAAATGGTTGCCATTTTTGCCCCTGTATATAATAAAATAATAAGTATATAAATATATAAAAACAAAAAAAAAAGAGAAGAAAAAGAAGAGAAAAATGAGAAGAAAAGGAGTGGTGACAAGTTGTTATCACAGGTGGCACACATCTTAAGAAGCGCATCGACCTCCATTCGATCCGCTTGGAAAGTTGTGCTAAAATAAAAAGCTTTAGGGTCGATGAGCACGCTCAAAAAAACCTCGAACAAACATCAAAAACAAAAATATATATAAACATAAAATAACAAAAATATGTGGCTTAAAAAGTGGCACACACTCCCAAAAAGTGTTGCGACATCCATATTTGCCCTGCTCGAGTAGTTATGCCAAATTATCTTCGGAATTGATGAGTTCGCTCAAAGATCTTGAACCCTACTTCCCGTAGGGGCACCCGTGACCGATCAAATGGGGCAATCAATGCCTCATGAGCTTGGGCACAAATTGTGGATCTTTGCATCTTTTCTTTACGCTATTCTCTAATATAGGTTGATCACTCTCCCGCTTACGGGGCTGTCTTGCTCAAAACAAAACTCAAACATCATACTTCATCAATCACATCGAGGAAATGGATATTTTTTCCCAACACGTTGCGCTTCCGCTACTCGCACCATAACGATCATGCCCAGTAATGTCGTTAAGCGCTTGGGGACCGCTAGCCTTAAGGAATGAATATTTTTTCCTGACATACAGGGCTTCCATAAACTCACCATATTACTTTCCTGATGTTTGAGGTTCATTTTGAATATGACAGACTCGTTAGCGTTGCCTTGGGCCTCTCTGGATGTCTTTTTCTTTGACATATGAACCCTAGTGATCGGATTCCAAAGATGGGCATCTATAGACACCCAAATTTGGTCTAAGGCTCGATCGATACGTACTTCGAGAAAGCATACCCTCGAGCTTTTGATAGCATCTCTCCAAACCCTTAGGAACCCTTCTCAAACCTTAGAAATATTTCCCAGACCCTTAGGAATCAACCCTAACACTTATAATCCTTCCTGGACCCGTTTCAAACCCTCCTGAGCAGTGAGTAGAAAGAGGAGTACCAAGGCTTACACAAACTACTGATGTAGTTGATCCCTATACCCTTGGAAAGAGGATGTTTCTAGCTTTCTAATAAATGAAGAATTGCTGAATTTGGAGTTGTATATTAAAAGATATGGCGATTTGAAAAATTACACAGAAATGTAAAAAATTACACTACCGTATAAATTATACACGCTAGGCCAATTTTTGACTGAAATTGGCCTAGCGTGTATATTATACATGCTAGGCAAAATTGCCTTCTTCCTTTAAATTTGAGCTCCAGAACGGGTTCTGGACTTCTCAGGGACACTGTTCCCAAGCCGAGCGTGTATAATATACACTCTAGGCTTAGGAATAGTATTTTTTGGGAAAATGTCCAAATTTCACTTTTGAGGTTTGACTTTTTGACCATCCCAAATTATGGGGTGGGTTTCTCTAAGACTGTTACACCCCCATTAGTCCTATTTGCAACCCTTTAGCCATTTGAAGCCCCACTCTATCATCTACCATTAAACCCATTTCCCACCTATCTAAGCTCTCAAAACCCTAGAAAACCTTAGATCCCTATTACCTAATTGGTAACCCAATTAGTGTTGTCCTGCTTGCCTCACAATTATTAAGGTGTTAAAATAGTGAACTACAGTAAAAATAGTCTCAAGGCAAGCAGGTAGTCCAGCAACAATAAGGGCTGTTGCAGCAAGTTTTGATAGGTAAGTAGGGGTATGTCCACAGGGAAATGTGTTCTAAAGGATGGTAAATTTCTAAATCTATGGTAGGTCTGACACTCTATCCTAAATTAAGCTAAACTCAAAGCAAAGGAGAGGTTTTTAGGGATTGTCACTTTACTACAATTACAAAAATTAAATGCGATTGATCCAGGCTTGATTAAACACAGAGATGAGAAAACAAAAATAAAGTGAAACTCAAAAGATGGAAAACAGCAACTAGGGGTTTTGGTCTTTTACTGAAAATCAAAGGAATCAAAGGCAGTGCATAGGATATATTTGCTATAATCCTCCATCTGGCTACAAGCTCCCCATTTTTGGCAGATCCAAGGTATAATAATCTAATCTCAACCAGAGAATTGAAGCAATCCTAAGGCTATGATTTGTCCACTTTAATGGTCACAGACCATCCCAGAGATTGTTCCACTCTAAGGATCTTGATTAGAACAGGAAAGCTATTGCAGATGCTGCGAATGCCAGGCTACCAATTCCTCATTTTTGGCAGGCATCCACAGGAATATCTGACCTAGGGAAATCAAATATGAAAAAGTGAAATGTAGATTAGAATCACCTTTAAAATCCACAGTTACATTGCAATCATAAAACTTACAATCCTATTGTGCTCAGATCTGCAATCTGTGCAACGTACAATCCTTTATAAGCCTCTGAAACTCTCAATTTACAATTCTAGACCTCACCCAAACTACTGAAAAGAGTTTAGCCAACCATGATTGGCTAAAGAGAGAATGGGAGAAGAAGGAAGAGAGAGAGAGAGTTTTGGAGAAGATGGATATGGAATTAGGCTTTGGTTCTCTCGAATTCTGGATGTCTTCAATGTAATTTCTTCAAGCTTTTATACTCTCCTCCTCTGTCCTCACATCCGTTTCAACCAATCAGAGCCCAAGAGAATAATTCTGTTATTCTGGGCTGCTGATGTGGCCGATTTCTCTTCTATAAGCTCTTCTCTCATTGGCTCTCATCTGGAAAATGCGCATGAGGCCGTTAGGGTTTCCAATAGTGCGCAGTTGAATACCAAAAATACCCTCAAGAGTCGTTGACATGCTTTGGAATGTGTGTGCAAACTTCTGAAATTGACAACTGCTAAAGGAATATGTTGAGAAGTTGCCAAAATGAGTGTCGAGAGGTTTAGGGGACCTCTCGACAGGTTCTGAGTGTGCTTGCTCTTCATTTCGACAGGATCTCTGTGGCTTTCGACAGGATTGGCTAGCTCTCGACAGGATCTGGAAACATCTCGAGATGTTGAACTGCACTTGTTGATAGGATTGATGACTCGTCGATAGGATCGGAAGCTCATTGCATCGTTCTGCCCATTTCTTCATTCATCCTCTCGACAGGTTATACTGATCCTATCGACTAGTTGTACAACTTAACACTGAGCTCTCGACAGGTTGGCTCAATCCTCGCGAGAATGAGTTATAGCATTAGGCAAGCTGTCGATAGGTTGAATTGGACTGCTCGACAGGTTTTGCTGAACCTCGTGACAAGTATCTAGAACCTCTCGACAGGTTCCTGTTTCCAACTCCATTCCTCTCGATAGGTTTGCTTACGGAACCTGTCGACAAGTATTTTAGGACCTCGCGACATCTTAGCTCCTGTGTACTACATCCTCTCGATAGCTACTGCCATCCTCTCGAACACTTTAGTATTTCTCCTCAGGGCATTTCGACATGTTCTAATTGCCCTTTAGAACTTCTCGACAGCTTCTGGATCTTCTCGAAATCTTAGCTATTTGGGCATCAGATCCTCTCGGTAGTTCAGGCCAACCTCTCGACAGGTTGATCCTTATGCTTCCACAGCTGGCACATATCTCACTTGTGTTGTGTTCAATATCCAGCAACCTCTTGGTGGATTCAATCTTCACTCTTTACAACTGCACTTAGTCCCAGACATTTCCAGTTAGGTAGCACAGTACTTCTTTGGCTCTTTTAAGTGAATATCTGCACTAAGCTGTAATTTATTGCTTATCTACAAAACACACTTAAAATACATTATTAGTCAGCTCAAGGGTCCACCAAAGGTTACGTTAGGAGGTGAAAAATGATATTTTTCACTGCTTAACACACCTCCAAACCTTAGCTTTGCTGGTCCCTGAGCAAAGGAGAAAGTAAAAATAATTATTAGAAATAAAAAATGCTACTTTTGTAGGGAACACAGATGCATTTAGCATATGCATCAAGCCTTTTAAACCCCTAGGTGATCCCTAGTGGAGGAGTGAAGTCTCCTGAGAGTTTACAGTGAAGTTACCCATAAACTTCTCCGATGAGTCAGTTAATATTAGTGCATCATGTTTAAAATAAAGTTCAAGCAGTATAAAATTCATTCCACACCTTATCCATTTAGTTTTAGAGGATTCTCAGCAAAACCATGACAGCTTAAAAACTAAAATTCTGCTGTAATTTCTACACAATCAATCAGCTCATGTCAAGGTGTTTTGTATGAAAATTAATGCAAAGCTTATCCTCAAATTGAGAATCATGTTTTTATCATGCCTCCATCAATCCTAATTTCAGACCCAAGGCTTACCAGGGTTGCCACTCTCAATAAAAATAGAAGGGTGTATCAATTCACACAGCTCAAGAGTAGTTACAGCCCTCAAGTAGGACTGCAAGCATGAGCATAGGTATTGCTCTAACTTCTGAAATTTTTTAACTCTTTTCACCATAGATCAAACAAATCCTTATCTCCACATGACAGCTCAATCAATTCTAGATTAGTAAGGACTTTTTAGTGGGTTATAATGTGGCTTATGGGTGAAGTTTACAAAGAATAAAAGGGTGGAATAGGATTCAAAATTGAGAAATCAGTAAAGGAGGTGATTTGCAACTCAACCTACTTCATTTCAACACAGTCTTCATCTTCTTTGAATTTTCAGATTTGAAGTGATCAATTTCCAATCCTCATTTCAATGTATCCAATGAAGTGACTTCTCTCTTATTTTTGTTTTGCTTTGCTATTTTCTTTTTCTCATCATTTTTTTTTAAAATATATATTTTTTATTTTTATATATGGGCTGGAATGCCACAGCTGTACAACTGACATACAACTGTCATCAAATGTACTTTCTTCTTCTTCCACCAAATGTTGAACAAGCTCCACCTTCTTCAACTTTTTCTCCTTTACCTTCTGAAATCTCAGAGTGAGGGTCAGGCTGAATCAGGTCACTAAGGTTTGGGTTCAAATACTCTAGTTTTTGTCAAAGAAAGCTTGGATTTTAAAGGCTCAAATGGTGTGTATCAAGGGCAGTTCAAAGGATAAGGATTTTTAGGCTCAAACTGTCTAAATGAAGGCCTTACATCATATCTTTAGTGTCATGAGTGCTGTTAAGCTGTTTCAACTTGGATTTGCCTAACTTCTAGTGAGTAAAGGTAGATTCAATCAGTCCTTAAAGCAGAAGAAATTGCCAAACACTCTTCAAAGAAAACTTTTTAGGCCCAAATCTCACTGGGTATGGTCTTTCATTAGATTTCTGGGGTGTATCCTCACAATTTTCCTCTCTTCTCAAGCTCACTAAGCATTGATTTTTGAAAAATTCCTGACATTTGCTTCATGAAAATGTTAGAACTGTAACATGTTCCAGTTTTAAAAAGTTTTTAATTTCCTCTATATATAAAATATCAGGTGTGAAATTATTTTATTTTCTCAATTTTTGTTAAAACCTTGCTGCCCTACCATTAACTATCCATTGGCATACCTTGCCACACCCCCAAACCTATGAGGAGCAGTGTCCTCACTGATTCAAAGATAAATGTGGATATACAGCAGGAACAAAAACAGAAGTATACAAAGTAAAGAAAACATTAAACAAACATGCGAACAATTGCAACACACCAACAATCAACCAAACAACTATAAAGACAGAAAGTAAACTATACAAAACATCACAAAGAGAGATTTCATTTAAGCACAAAAAGTTGTACAATGGAACAATGACATAAAAGGGGTGACAAAAGGAAAAATCCTAACTAAATATAAGAAAGGGTATAAACCTAAGAAAAATCTAGACACACATTAACAAAATATCCCGTCAAAACAAAATGGTTTACGCTCCTAGCTTCGGGATATCCTCAACCTGCTGGTTCTGAAAGAGGAACTGCAAGCCAGGGATTTAAGGAGAAGGCTGCTGAGCAGGTGGTGGATGGAGTGAAGAGGATGGGGGAGAAGATGCAGGTGGGTCTATCTTCTGTTTCTTCTTCTTTCTCTTATTCTTTTTCTTTTCCTTGGCCAAAATCCTTTGCACTTTCTCATACTCATCCTACATGAATTGAAATGGGTCAGGCTCTTTTGGTGGTGGCGGGTCTTCCAAAACTGGGTAGAATTTTGTTGGTAGCTCAATGGGCTTGTCATCCGCCATAATTGGGGGTAGCGATGGACTGATGAGGTCAAAAGAGAGCGAATGCAATGGAGGTGAATGAGCCTGATATTTAAAATGTGTGAGTGGTGGAATATGAATCGTCATAATAAATTTTCTCATCCTTCCAAGCTTAATTGCTAAAATGATATATTGGTTTCGATAAGTATGGAACGTTGTGCGATTTAATATTGGGAATGATACCGCGAAGTGCATGTTGGTCTATTTTTAGCAGTCAGAGTTAAGGCAAGGAGATATGAGCTATTAAGGCTTAGACAAACGATTGGGGGCAAGGAGGAAAAATGAGCTTCGGCAGGATTGGGGACAAGGCGTCGATAGGTTGGGACAACCTGTCGAGGAGTTAAAAACTACTGAAACTCTCAGGAGGTCCATGCAATCCTGTCGACGGGTTGAAGATTTTAAATGAATACATTTTGAGAGGTTCACAGAACCTCTCAACAGGTACTTTTGGGCTCATCAATCAATCCTCTCGATAGGTTCCTTCTTTCAGAAAATCACTTCAGGAGGTTCATAGAACCTCTTGATAGGTATTCTGAACCTGTCGAGAATTAATTCACACTGCTCAACAGCCTCCAAATCCTGTCGGAAAGTAAATTGGGCACTCTCAGAACCTGTCGAGATGTTCATAGAACCTATCGACAGGCCTTTTTTAGTTTAAACAAACTTGCACTCAGTCCCCAGTTCCTTTCTCAACAGCTTTGATACTCCAACTCAGTCTTTTTTTTACACTTTCCACAATTTATCCTACATGAGGCACTAACCAAACATGGCAAAATTCATGTACAATGCCAAACATAAATGAATCAAAGAAAGAAACAGTAACAAAAATAACCAAAATCAGTAACTAGTATACATAGTGTACATTGTTGAAATTCAGCTATGCTATGGAGGTTCATAATAGTGGGTGATCATCACTGACTCCACCACATTTTCAACAGCAAGTTTAAGCCTTTGACCATTTACTTTCATGGTCCTTCCATCTGTTGGGTCCTTGATTTCAATAGCTCTAGATGGGGATACATACTCAACTATGTAAGGCCCCTCCCATTTGGATCTCAATTTTTCTGGAAAAATTTTTAACTTAGAGTTGAACAGCCATACCTTGTTGCTAGTTGTGAACTCCTTCCTCAGCAAATGCTTGTCATAGAAAACCTTGTCTTCTCCTTATAGATCTTAGCATTTGAATATGCCTCCAATCTCAGTTCTTCCAGCTCTGACAATTGGAGTTTCTTGTGCATGCCAGTAGAAGTTAAGTCAGTATTCAATGCTATAACAGCCCAATATGCCATGTGCTCAAGCTCTACTGGTAAATGGAATGCCTTGCCATATACCAACCTGAAGGGAGACATCCCTAAGGGGGTCTTATAGGCAGTCCTATAAGCCCACAGAGCATCAGGTAATTTCAAGAACTAGTACTTCCTATCCACCCTCACTGTTTTCTTCAAAATGTGTGTGATTTCTCTATTAGAAATCTTCACCCGCCCACTAGTTTGTGGGTGATATGGGGTGGCAACTCTGTGTGTCACAGAGTTCTCTCTAAGTAGATTCTCAAACTATCTATTACAAAAGTGGCTTCCACCATCACTAATAATGGCTCTGGGGGAGCCAAACTTGGAGAAAATATTGTCCTTCAAGAAATTGAGGACAACCTTGTGATCATTAGTTCTTGTAGCTATGGCACCAATTTGGACACATAGTCCACAGCCACAAGAATATAATTGTATCCATAGGAAGGAGGAAAAGGGCCCATGAAATCAATCCCTCATATGTCATAAAGCTCAATCACAAGTATGGGCTGTAAAGGCATGGAGTTTCTTTTGGAGATACTTCCCATCTTTTGACATCTTTCATAAGTTTAACAATGAAGCCAGGCATCCTTGAAGAGAGTGGGCCGATAAAATCTACATTGGAGCACCTTGACAGTAGTCTTGTTCCCATTGAAGTGGCCTCCACAAGCCTATTCATGACACAGTATATTATGAAATTCCTCATCAGGGACACATCTCCTCACCACCTGGTATGCACAATGTTTGAATAGGTATGGATCCTCCCACATATAATGTCTGATCTATGACAAGAATAGATCCTTGTCCATTTTGTTCCAATGTGGGGGGATCTTCCCTACTGCCAAGTAATTCACAATATTTGTAAACCAAGGTGTAGAGGTGCTGATAACAAATAGTAGTTCATCCGAAAAGGAGTAATTAATAGGTAGCCCATCAAATTCTTCTGCTAGGATCCTAGACAAGTGGTCTGTAACCACAATTTCAACTCCTTTTTTGTCTTTGATCTCAAGATCAAATTCCTGTAATAGGAGGATCCATCTGATCAATTTAGGCTTTGTATCCTTTTTTGACAAAAGGTATTTTAAGGCTGAGTGGTCTGTGAAAACCACTATCTTGAATCCTAGCACATAAGACCTGAACTTATCTAAAGCAAAAACAATTTCCAACAAGTCCTTCTCAGTTGTGGTGTAATTTAACTAAGCATCAATCCTGATTTTACTGGCATATGCAATCACACAAGGGGCCTTATCCTTCCTTTGTCCCAAGACTACACCAATTGCAAAATCTGATGCATCACTCACACATCAGCTCAAAAGGTATAGAAAAATTAGGTGCTTGAAGGATAGGTAGTGCAGAGGTTAGGCAACTTTTCAATAGCTCAAAGGCCTTAAGGCATTCATCATTGAAATCAAAGAAAACCTCTTGGCACAACAGGTAGAAAAGAGGTTTTGAGATTTTGCTGAAATCTTTGATAAATCGTTTATAGAAGCCAGCATGCCCCAAGAATGATATGACTTGTTTCATAGTTTTTGGTGGGGGTAAATGTGCAATTAGATCTATTTTAGCCCTGTCTACCTCAATGCCTCTGTGAGAAACCACATGGCCAAGGACAATGCCTTGAGTGACCATAAAATGACTCTTTTCCCAACTTAAAACCAAGTTGTTTTCCTCAAATCTCTGTAACACAAGGTTGAGATGGTGTAGACATTGGCTAAAGCTATCCCCAAAAATAGAGAAATCATCCATGAAAATCTCTAAAAACTGCTCAATCATGTCAGAAAATATAGTATACATGCACCTTTGGAAAGTTGTAGATGCATTACACAATCCAAATAGCATCTTTCGATAGGCAAAGGTACCAAATGGGCATGTGAAAGTTGTTTTTTCCTGGTCTTGTGGATAAACAGGGATTTGGTTATACCCTGAATACCCATCAAGAAAATAGTAAAAAGCCTTTCCTGCTAACTTATCCAAGATTTGGTCAATGAAGGGCAAAGGGAAATGGTCTTTTCTGGTTTTTAGATTGACCTTTCGATAATCTATACACACCCTCCAACCTGTGGTTTCCCTAGTTGGAATAAGCTCATCAGCATCAATTTTAATCACAATAATTCCAGATTTCTTAGGTACCACCTGAGTAGATGCCATCCATTCAGAATATGAAATTGGGTAGATGACTACAACATCTAGCAATTTAACCACTTGTTTCATCACCACTTCTTGCATGTGGGGATTCAATTTTCTCTGCATTTCTCTAGAGGGTTTGGAACACTCTTTCAGGTAAATTTTATGCATGCACACAGCAGGGCTGATGCCCCCAAGGTCAGCAATGGTCTAGTCAATTGCTCTCTTATGCTTCTATAAAACACACAACAACTCTTCCTCTTGCTCATCAATGAGAGAGGAAGAAATAATCACTGGCAATTTTTGGTTTGCCCCCAAAAAAGCATACTTTAAGGTCGTAGGCAGCTGTTTCAACTCCACCTCTGGTGGACATACCAGTGAAGGCAATAAAGGTTCCTTTGATGATGGTGGAAGAGGCATCACAACAAATTTTCAAGGAAGATACCTTGTTGCTGGCTACACATAAGAAGTTAAGGCTTTAACCTCTTGAACTATGGGTGTGGGGGACTGGTCGATTTTAAATTAACCCTTGCAAGTGTACAAGATCTGTTCTAGTAAGGCAAGAACAAGGGTGTCGAACCCACAGGGAAATCTGAAATTTTAATCAATTCTTCCTAGAGATTTAGAAAATATCCCCGAGGAAGTACCAAGGGGCAGATTTAATTTTTACCAAAAATTAACACTTTTTCTAATTGCAAGAAAGAAAATAAATTTATCTAAAAATTATGTAATGAGAAATCTAAGAACAAATTTTAAAAACAAGATCAAGGAATTTGCTACCCCAGATTTATACCCTTTTCTATTTTTAAACCCACAATTTTATTAACATCAAACACACCATCATTCTAAGAGAAACATGACTAGTAATTAAGCATGATCATTAACCCGGCATACCCTATCTAAAAATGATGACTCAGCCTAACATTGCGGTATGAATCATGCTAAAAGCATAGCGTATCTCATGATGTTTAGATCAAAACAACATAAACATAATCACAAACTTTGAGAAAAACGATTTGATGATGACAATATTATACTATGGCATTAAACATAAAATATGGGTACTTATCTGGGGATCGCATCTTCCCCGATCTACAGCTTTTAGCCACTCATCCTTGGTGCAAGATCTTCAATTTCATTCAAGTCCATTCCCAAGAAAAGAAAACTAAAAATAAAAATATGTTCTAAGCAAGTCTCTTTACAAAAACTTCTCAACTAAAAACTAAACTAAAATTAAAAACTAAAAGCTCTCGGAAGATAACCCTACACTAAAACTCTCCTATATTCAAAAGCCTCCCTTTACAAAGCCGTGGGCCTCTTATTTATAATAGCCGATTCAAACTAACCCTAGTTGCCTCAATCGATTGAGGCTTAGATCTCAATCGATTGAACTTTGAATAATTGCCTCAATCGATTGAGGCTTAGATCTCAATCGATTGAACTTTGAATTTAACCTCCTTTAAGACACTTTTGCCTTTTTGTCTCAATCGATTGAAATTCATGTCTCAATCGATTGACACTAGTTGGAAATAAATGCCCTTTTTGGTGAAATCTCCAATATGCCCTCAGCAGCAACAGTCGCTAGGTTGAAATGCACAGACTTTCGCTAGGTTAGATTTCTCCTCGCTGGGTTGGATAGTGCTCTTCGCGTGGTTGAATTGGAGAAGGATACTTTCACTGTCGCGTGGTTGCTTTTATTCATCAGTCATCGCTAGGTTGAAATGCTGTAGTCCCTAGGTTGAATTGAATGGCGCTAGGTTGAAGTGTGTGGCGCGGGAACCGCGCGACGGCCATTTCTTTCAACTGCGCGAAGGCTTATTTACACTTTGTTCCTCGCGGCCACTTCAATATCTTCCCCTTCTTGATGGAGTTTGATTCCCTTCACGGATTTCAGCGCTTCTTTGGACCCTTTTTGTCCATAGCTCTTTTGTAGCCTTTAATTTCTTTCTTTTATACACTTGGAAGATCCAAAGGTCAGAAACACCTGTTATCATCAAAACCTCACAACAACCATCAAATACTTTCATCGAACGGCTAAGTGTAGGATTTAAGGTATGAAATATAGTCATATTTCAGCACCGATCACACCCCCAAACCTACACTTTGCTAGTCCTCGAGCAAAGAGAATGATAAATATAAAAATAAAACTAACATCCTAAAATTTAAATGCCACTTTCGTAGGGAACACGATTGCACTTAGCATGTGCAACAAGCCTTTAAACCCCTAGGTGATCCCTAGTGGAGGAGTTGTGTCTCCTGAGGGTTTACAGTGAAGTTACCCACAAACTTCCAAAAAAAATATTTCAAACCATCGGCAAAATTGAGTTTTCAAAACATGATTTTTTATAACATATATACCATTCAAAAACAAAAACATCATTAATTGGTTCAACATGTGAATCATCAATCTTAAATACCAATGTCATGTCAATCATGCTAGTATCCATTCAAATTAATCTAATGCTCAAATTGTTAGATAACTCATTCATTCCTGCTTAAACGTGAAGTGTGTGCATACCAAAACCAAGATTCATCCATCTTAGAACTAGTCCAAACGGAAAATCATCGGATCTCATGTCTCAACTCAATCCTCACTTTAGATATACTCTCGAAATAAAATCACTCCGATGATGGGTAAGTTTTCGCACACATGTGAGAGATCAATACAAAATAAATAAAAAGGTCTCACATGATAAATGAAACACGATGTAATCAATGAACAAAAAAAACAGATCTCATAAGAACAGATACTTGAATATCCTAAGCATGTCATATCAAGTGTCATAGGTGTCACATATTTACCCTCCACAAGGCAGTTACCAATGCAAGATCAAATCATGAAGGTATTTTGTAGGGTTGTAATGGGGCTCAGGAAAGGGTAAGAAAGAAAGGGAATTTAGATTCAAAATTTCTGAGAAATCGAAAAGGTACTAACTTTTCTTTCTATTGCTCTTCTTTTCTTTTCTAATTTCTCACCATTTTTTTAATATTTTCTTTTCTCACTCTTTCTTCTTCTTTTGAATTTCTTTTCTTAATGGTACCTCACATTTTCATTCTTTGTCAAATTTCTCTTTTTTTTTTTTTTTTTGATATATTTTGCCATACACTCTCAAGAACAACACCCTCCACTTACTCTCTTTTCACTCATTTTCATCCCTCGTTCCCAACGCTCGAAATAAGAAGGGTAAAGCTGAATTTTCATGGTAAAGGGTTAAAGGTTAATGTGGCTTATCAAAGAATGTATAACGGTAAATTTTTCAATAGGCTCAAAGGGGTACTAGAAGGATAAATTTATATGAGGTGGGACATTTTAAGCACAAACGAGCCAAAGATGGCCTTCAATCATATCCTTAAAAGATGGTAATCTTGCCTATTTGTCTTGAGTAGATATCTGATGCGTTCTAACACAATAATATGAATTTGATTTCATGCAAAGTCACAAGCCAAAAATAAAATGTATGAGATTATGCAAAATAATTCGTATTCAAAGAAAACTCCGAGTTTATGTATTCACTCATCAATGACGGGAAATTAGCTCTAAAGCTCACCAGGTTTAGTCTCCACTAAGAACCTACGATCCAACGTTTAAAATAATTCATCGATTTCTAAATCTTAGCTTGGTATAAGTGCACAAATTCTAAGCATAAATTTCAAAGTCATCCACAAATTATCACATTAAGCTTCATTATCCTAGATACAAGTAATCAAAATATGCCATCAATATTCTCAAAATTACATTCTCATGCATCATCAACTTAAAGTTTTGAAAACTACTGCAAAGTAAATCATGTATGATGGTTAAAATTGTTTATTTATTATTATTATTATTATTATTATTATTTTTTTTTTTTTAAATACATAACACAAGATAGATAACCATACCCCCAAACCTAAGAATGACAATGTCCTCATTGTTTGAAATAAGTAGGCACCCCCACATGCTGAAAAGTACCTCACACAAAGATCAAAAGTGAGAATATATGCATCAAATTAGAACATGACCAAAAATAGATTGAAGGTAATGTGGCTATATGTATTTGGAAAGTAAAACAACCTAAACTAAACTAAAACTAAATTCTAGAACTAACAAAACAAAAGGAAAACAAAAATAAGTAAAACACACTGGGTTGCCGCCCAGGAAGCGCTGAGTGTAAGTGTCGACAACTTCATTGCTCAAATAATGGATCAAATACCGGATCAACTGTTTCAATTTCACGGTTGATGGTGCTTCGATTGATGGGGTCAAGACACCTTTATTTTAACAGTAGTGATTCTACCTCACACTTTTAGCATCTTGACATGGTGAACACCAAATTTTCTCTTCTAAGCCTCCTTTTAGATCCCTTTTCTCGAGAAGGCCAACAAAGCCGTTCCAACTTCTTCTTTGATGAGCATTGATGGTAATGCTTCATCCATTACTTTGTCCATGCGATCGATGTAAAAACAATCGACCTCATCCTCGTCAGGGCAATGGTTCATCGTATGGAAAATATTCAATCGAACCTTCATGTTTCCAAAAGAAATGTCCATGACACCTGTTCGACAATTTATGCAAGCGTTGGCAGTAGCGAGAAACGGATGTCCAAGGATGATGGGGACTTGATTAATTGATTTAACAGATGATTCCATGTCTAAAACAACAAAGTCCACTGGAAAGACAAACTTGTCTATTCCAACCAAGACATCCTCGACAACACCCCTCGGTCTTCTTTCTGATCTATCTGCCAACAGCAGTGTGACCGTTGTGGGTTTTAATTCACCCAATCCGAGTTTCTCGTACATGGCGTATGGAATTAAATTAACACTCGCTCCCAAATCCAATAACGCTTTCCCAACTGGTTGCCCACCAATGACACATGGAACAGTAGGAACTCCAGGGTCTTTTAGTTTTGTGGGGTGTCCAACGCAGATTGAACGACTTGGTGTGTCAGAACACTTTCTTGAAACATGCGACGTGCCTTTCTCTTAGTGCATAAATCTTTGAAGAACTTGGCATACTCAGGCACTTGTTTAATTGTTTCAAGCAATGAAAGATTTACCTTTACCTGCTTGAAGGTTTCGAAAATTTCTTCCATTTTAGTTGGGCCCTTTCCCATTCTAGATGGAGGAGTTAGGCATTGAGGAAATGGTGCCTTTGGGACATAGGGCACGGATTCCATTTCTAATTCTTGTTCATGCCCTTGTTGGCCAAGTGAAGGAGGCTCGTCTTCCATTACTTTGTCTTTTCCCTTCTCTCTTCTCCTCCTCTTTCTCTTTCCTTTTCTTTTCTGTTCTTTTCTGACTCTTTCTCTTCTTCTCTTTCTTTTGACTCTTTCTCTTTTTCCATTTCTCTTGCTTCTTCTTGCTCTGCTTCTCCTTCTCCCTCTTCCGCTGATTCTCTTGCTTCTGTAGGCATTTCCACTTGATTATCAACTTCACGCCCACTTCTCAGCACTGTAACAGCTTTTAATTCTTGATAGTTGGGTGGTCCCTCACTAGATGATGTTTGACCCAGGATTGTTGACGGGTTGGTCGAAGCCTACCTTCCTTCGTTGGCTCAGTTGATTAGTCAATTGACTAAATTGATCTAACATCATCATTGAAAAGCTTGCATGCTTAGCATCATCTTTTCTTCGGATCGAATCTTTTGAATTGTTGGCATGAGATTGATTTAGATTCCGATTGAAATTCGTTGTTACGGTATTCGATATATGGATGATCATACGAGCATTATCGAAATTAGAATTCTGGAAATAAGAATTCTGCTGGAAATTCTGTGGTGGGCGGAAATTTTTGTGGAAAATCTTGTTGTCCACCCATTGGATTGGCTTTGTATGGCTGGTGTACCTGACCGGTTTGGTTCAAACCACCCCATCCTAAGTTGGGGTGATTTTCCATTCCGGATTGTAGGTATTGGAGTACATGTTACTACCAGATAAGATTGAGTCTCATTGACTGCTCTTGTGAGTAGGTCCATCAAGGAAGAATGACAAGGTAGTGGGGCACTCATTAGCCATATGACCGGGTGGTCACAAATTGAGCACACAATGGGGTGGATAGAACTTTAGCTTGCTTGGTCGCAGCTAACAACATGGTCATCTGTTTGGACAACATATCAACCTTGGTTGATAGATCAGAGCTATTGTTGTTGACCTCACACAATCCGTTTTTGGTCAACATATGACATTTAGGCGCCAAGTCCAACGTGGTTCGCCTGTCTCACTTTGTATCAAGTTTGATACAACTTCTCAAACAATGCCCACAATTCATCAGCTTCTTTTGTGGCACAAGATCCACCACAAGATGCATCAACCATGCGTCTTTCTTCAGGAATTAGTCCATTGTAAAAGCTTTGGACTTGTTGCGACGTTGGAATTTGATGATTAGGGCAACTTCTGAATAATTCCTTAAAAGGTTCCCAACATACATGGAATGTTTCAGTAGGTTGTTGGGAAAAGAATTGAATCTTTTGACGCAACTTAATGGCCTTTGTCATGGGAAAGTACTTCTTGAGGAACTGGCGATGTAGCTCGCCCAACTCCTCGAATAGATTGTGGTTCTAAGGAATAGAACCACGTTTTGCCTTATCTCGTAAAGAGAACGGAAGAGTCAGACTTCGCTATCTCTAAAGAATGCGTTGTGGACTCGAACATTTTGCATACCCAGTGAATTCATTTAAATGAACGTGTGGATTTTCATTTGCCAAACCATGGAAAATTGGTAGCATATGAATCGCAGATTTGAATTCATAGTGGTTCCACAGGATGGGAGCATGCATGATGCATTCCCGATCCTCGTAAAACCAGGATCATTATAATATTCAAGTGTTCGAGGTCCCTCATAGTAATTATTGTTCCCATTATGTCCATTATTTGCATTGTTGCCATTCTGGTTGTTGTTTCCATTCATTTCTTGCTCTTGATCAGCCATGGTATCAGTATGATGATACTGATTCCTTTGGATTCTACGATTGTCTCGCAAAGATCGTTCGATCTCCGGATTAAACGGTAGTAAGTGTGGGTGATGAGAACGAGTAAAGTTCATACACCACACTCACAATCAAGGGTTTGAAGAATCCAAAATAAATCCACACACAATCTCAATCGATTGAGACAGTGGTCTCAATAGATTGACAGAAGCACACAAATTTGCATAAAAATGACTTTATCAGTCAATCGATTGAGGGGCTGCTCTCAATCGATTGAGGTTCCAAGAGTAAAAAACTTGGTCGATTTTAAATTAACCCTTGCAAGTGTACAAGATCTGTTCTAGTAAGGCAAGAACAAGGGTGTCGAACCCACAGGGAAATCTGAAATTTTAATCAATTCTTCCTAGAGATTTAGAAAATATCCCCGAGGAAGTACCAAGGGGCAGATTTAATTTTTACCAAAAATTAACACTTTTTCTAATTGCAAGAAAGAAAATAAATTTATCTAAAAATTATGTAATGAGAAATCTAAGAACAAATTTTAAAAACAAGATCAAGGAATTTGCTACCCCAGATTTATACCCTTTTCTATTTTTAAACCCACAATTTTATTAACATCAAACACACCATCATTCTAAGAGAAACATGACTAGTAATTAAGCATGATCATTAACCCGGCATACCCTATCTAAAAACGATGACTCAGCCTAACATTGCGGTATGAATCATGCTAAAAGCATAGCGTATCTCATGATGTTTAGATCAAAACAACATAAACATAATCACAAACTTTGAGAAAGACGATTTGATGATGACAATATTATACTATGGCATTAAACATAAAATATGGGTACTATTCGGGGGATCGCATCTTCCCCGATCTACAGCTTTTAGCCACTCATCCTTGGTGCAAGATCTTCAATTTCATTCAAGTCCATTCCCAAGAGAAAAGAAAACTAAAAATAAAAATATGTTCTAAGCAAGTCTCTTTACAAAAACTTCTCAACTAAAAACTAAACTAAAATTAAAAACTAAAAGCTCTCGGAAGATAACCCTACACTAAAACTCTCCTATATTCAAAAGCCTCCCTTTACAAAGCCGTGGGCCTCTTATTTATAATAGCCGATTCAAACTAACCCTAGTTGCCTCAATCGATTGAGGCTTAGATCTCAATCGATTGAACTTTGAATAATTGCCTCAATCGATTGAGGCTTAGATCTCAATCGATTGAACTTTGAATTTAACCTCCTTTAAGACACTTTTGCCTTTTTGTCTCAATCGATTGAAATTCATGTCTCAATCGATTGACACTAGTTGGAAATAAATGCCCTTTTTGGTGAAATCTCCAATATGCCCTCAGCAGCAACAGTCGCTAGGTTGAAATGCACAGACTTTCGCTAGGTTAGATTTCTCCTCGCTGGGTTGGATAGTGCTCTTCAAGGTTGGTTGAATTGGAGAAGGATACTTTCACTGTCGCGTGGTTGCTTTTATTCATCAGTCATCGCTAGGTTGAAATGCTGTAGTCCCTAGGTTGAATTGAATGGCGCTAGGTTGAAGTGTGTGGCGCGGGAACCGCGCGACGGCCATTTCTTTCAACTGCGCGAAGGCTTATTTACACTTTGTTCCTCGCGGCCACTTCAATATCTTCCCCTTCTTGATGGAGTTTGATTCCCTTCACGGATTTCAGCGCTTCTTTGGACCCTTTTTGTCCATAGCTCTTTTGTAGCCTTTAATTTCTTTCTTTTATACACTTGGAAGATCCAAAGGTCAGAAACACCTGTTATCATCAAAACCTCACAACAACCATCAAATACTTTCATCGAACGGCTAAGTGTAGGATTTAAGGTATGAAATATAGTCATATTTCAGCACCGATCAGGGACCTTCTCTTCCATAATCTCACTCCAGAAAATATAAAAAATATCGCCAAAATCATCACAAGAATCATTACAATGCAGCAGCTTGGGAAAAGTCTCTTCCACAAACTCATCCAAAACATCAATTGAAAAATAATCCTCATCATCTAAGTGAGGCTGATTGGTTGCATTGTAAATATTCAATTTCACCTTCATGCTGCCAAAAGACACCTCCATTATTCCTGATCTACACTGAATACAAGCATTGGCAGTGGCCAAGAAAGGCCTGCCCAAAATCACAGGAATAGAGGTGGTGCACTTGCTTGGCTCCATGTTAAGCACCAAAAAATTCGTTGGATAGAAAAATTTATCAACTCCAACTAAAATATCCTCTATCATTCCCACAGGCCTCCTTTCAGATCTATTGGCTAACTGTAGCACCACATGTCTAGGCTTCAATTCTCCCAATCCTAACTTCTCATAAACTGAGTATGGAAGCAAATTCACACTAGCTCCTAGGTCTAGTAAAGCTTTTTCAATGGTGTTATCCCCAATGATGTAGGGGATTGTAGGAATTATAGGGTCTTGAAGCTTAGTTGGAGTTGCAATAGACATCACTTGGTTCACTTTCTCAGCACAAAAGACCTTCTTGGGTAAGTGTATCCTAGACTATCTTTTGTGAGTGCACAATTCTTTCAAAAATTTTACGTAGGCTAGAACTTGCTTGATGACATCAAGTAAAGGTAAGTTGATATTTACTTATTTGAAAGTTTCCATCATTTCCTCAACCTTAGCATTCCCTTTGTCAAAAGGAGAAGCTACTTTCAATGCATTAGGAAATGGCAAATGGGAAACTGTCCTCCCATTTGCAGCCTTAGCAAGTTCATCAGATTTTTCTTTATTTTTATTTTCAATTTTTTGTTGGGGCACATTACCCCTCTTATTTTTTATATGCTGCTCCTGCTGCATATTTTCATTGGTTATTTCTTCATTTTTTGCACTTGACTCATCAGACTCAATACCAACTTGATTATCCACCAGCTTCCCACTCCACAAGGTGGTGATAGATTTTACTTCTTCATGGGAAGGAGTCTCACCAACTATGCATTACCCCTTTGGATTGTTCATGAGCTGACTGGACAGTCTCTCCTCTTCTCTCCTAGCCAAAGAATTAGATAGCTGACCAAGGTGGTCCTCTATCTTCTTGATGCTTTGACTGTGGGAGTTAACAGTTTGAGATAAAGGGCCCAAATTCTACAGTGAAGCCAGAACTTGCTCTTCAAATGTGAGGGACCTGGAGGGTGCTGGGGCTGGTGCACTTTGGTGCATAGGTTGAACCATTGGCTGGGCCATAGGTTATTGGTATTGGGGCCTTGGAAAATAATTTTATTGGTATGGCTGAACATTCCTATAAGGCATGGATTGTTGTGGCTACTGTTGCTGCTGGTTTTAAAAATTGTCTTGTCTCCACTTCAAGTTGGGGTGGTTTCTCCAATGATAACCAGTGATAGGCTGTTGTCCATAGGACTGAGCAGCATTCACATGTTCCATCACAAGATCTAAAAATTGGGCAGCTGAGGGACATTCCTCAAGGGAGTGAGTGGGGGACTGGCATATGACACATGCCTCCTCCACTTTAGCAGCCATTGGAGACTGCATTGCTCCCATGAGCTTATCAAACTTTTGAGTCAGGCTATCCACTTTCCTCTCAAAATCATTATGTCCACTCAGCTCATACATTTTCCCTCTGATAGTATTTTCTCTCACCAATCTAGGGGTCTCAACATCTCTTGCCCAGGTTTTTCTTTGCATGGAGTTTTCACTGATGATATCAAATAACTCTCAAGCCTCATCTGCTGTCTTGTGGAGGTATGTACCATCACAAGAAGCATCAACCATATCCCTGCTTTTGGGATCAATTCCTTGATAGAAACTTTGGACAAGTTGCCATTCAGTAATTTGGTGATGGAGACATTGCTTCAAGAGTTCTTTAAATCTCTCCCAGGCTTGGTGAAAGTCTTCAATTGGGGCTTGCGCAAATGAGATAATGCTCTTCCTCAGCTGACTTGTTTTGGATATGGGGAAAAACTTGGCCAAAAATTGACATTGAAGGTCATTCCAGGACTGAATACTGTTGGTTGAGAGCATTGACAACCAAGTTTTGGCTCTATCCTTTAATGAAAAAGGAAAGAGTCTCAACCTGGTTGCTTCCTCTCCTAAACCTGCAATATTAAATATAATGCATAGTCTTAAAAATTCATCAATATATTTGTATGGGTCTTCTTTGCTCAGGCCATGGTATGAGGGTAATATCTATATGATAGAAGACTTGATCTTATAGTTCCCTTAGACAGCAGGGAATTGAATGCAGAAGGGAGAATAGTAAACCCCTGGTACATTGAATTCCTTTAAAGTCCTAGGTTGCTCACCCATTGCAGCAATTTTAAAATCAGCTATAGGTGTGTGTATGGTTTGCTTAGGTCTAAGAAGTCTTTCAACTTTAAGATCTAAGGGAGCAATATCAGGATTAAGAGATCTCCTCCCAAGCATGCATACACACAACAAAAATTAAATTCAAAGCAGAAAATCACAGCATAAAATTCAATCAAAACAATCACAAAATATAAAACTAATGTTTTAGATCTACAAAGTTACAGATCTAGAAATATAAATAGAGTTAGGAAATGCAAACTTAAACAAAGCTTGCTCTTCCAATTGGTACAATGCTCTCTCCAACACCACAGATCCAGATCTGAAATAGACAATTAAACTATAAAAAATTATAGCAGTAATTAGTCAAACACTTAACAAGCAATTAAAACTATATATCTAGAAATGAAAAAAACTTAGATCTACCAAGTTAAAAACACAGATCCTCGACAGCAGTGCCAACAACTTGTTGTGTTGCCCACTTTATAATTATTAAATGATTAAAATAACTAATTAAAAGGCACAAATTACAAATATATGGAATCAAGGTGAGCAACCAGTCCTGCAAAAATCAGGGCTGCTGCAGCAAGTTTTGATAGGTAAGTAAGGGTATGTCCACAGGAAAATGTGTTATAAAGGATGGTAAATCTCCAGATCTATGGTAGGTCTGGTACTCTATCATAAATTAAGCTAAACTCAAAGCAGGAAGGAGGAGAGGTTTCTAGGGTTTGTCACTTTACTACAGCTACAAAAATTAAATGTGATTGATCCAGACTTGATTAAACACAGAGATGAGAAAACAAAAATAAAGTAAAACTCAAAACATGGAGAACAACAGCTAGGGGTTTTGGTCTTTTACTGAAAATCAAAGGAATCAAAGGCAGTGCATAGGATAGATTTGCTATAATCCTCCATCTGGCTACAAGCTCCCCATTTTTGGCAGATGCAAGGTATAAGAATCCAATCTCAACCAGAGAATTGAAGTAATTCTAAGGCTATGATCTGTCTACTTTAATGGTCACAGACCATCCCAGAGATTGATCCACTCCAAGGATCTTGATTAGAATAGGAAATCTATTATAGATGTTGTGAATGCCAGGCTAGTAGCTCTCCATTTGTAGCTGACATCCACAGGAATATTTGATCCAGGGAAATCAAATACGAAAAAGTGAAATATAGATTAGAATCACCTTTCAAATCTATAGTTACATTACAATCATAAAACTTACAATCTTATTGTGCTCAGAAAAACAATCTGTATAACATACAATCCTTTACAAGCCTCTGAAACTCTCAATTTATAGCTCTAGACCTCACCCTAACTACTGAAAAGAGTTTAGCCAACCATGATTGGCTAAAGAGAGAATGAGAGAAGAAGGAAGAGAGAGGGAGTTTTGGAGAAGATGGATCTGGAATTAGGCTCTGGTTCTATCGAATTTTGGATGTCTTTAATGTAATTTCTTCAAGCTTTTATACTCTCCTCCTCTGTCCTCAAATCTGTTTAAGCCAATCATAGCCCAAGAGAATTATTCTATTATTTTAGGCTACTGATGTGGCCGATTTCTCTTCTAAAAGCTCTTCTCTTATTGGCTCTCATATGGAAAATACGTGTGAGGCCGTTAGGGTTTCTAATCGTGTGCAATTAAATATCAAAAATACCCCCAGGGGTCGTTGACGTGCTTTGGGATGTGTGCATAAACTTCTAAAATTGGCAGCTGTTGAAGGAATATGCTGAGAAGTTGCCAAAACAAGTGTCGAGAGGTTCAGGGGACCTCTCGACAGGTTCTGAGTGTGCTTGCTCTTTATTTTGATAGGATCTCCATGGCTTTCGACAAGATTGGCTAGCTCTCGATAGGATCTGGAAACATCTCGAGATGTTGAACTGTACATGTCGATAGGATTGATGACTCGTCGATAGGAGCGGAAGCTCGTTGCATTGTTCTGTCAATTTCTTCATTCATCCTCTTGATAGGTTATACTGATCCTGTCGACTGGTTATATAGCTTAACACAAAGCTCTCGACAGGTTGGCTCAATCCTCGCGAGAATGAGATATAGCATCAAGCAAGCTGTCGATAGATTGAATTGGACTATTCGATGTTAGGGTATTTTAAAGATGCTTGCTGCTAACTTTATTTAAAAATAGTGATAAGAATGTGTTAGTAAAAATAAATTAAAGGTGGATTAAAAGACACAAAACAGCAAGTCTAAAAATACACACAGACTTGCAAGATACAGGGCCTGTTGTAGCAAGTTTTGATAAGAGTTTGTCCCACAGGGAGTATTGATTTGAACCACAAGGGTTGTATAGTAGTCTCCAAATCTAACTGCAGATCTGGCAGTCCTAAAGGAAGGGTGTTTAGGTGTCACTAAGCTATACTAAAAACTAGGAAAATATAAGAATAAACTACTGCTAAAGAAAGGGATAAAGAAGGTTGATGATGTGTGTTAAAATAAAATATAAAAATAATGGGAAGTAAGCAGGTTAAGCTAGAGTTAATGCAGTAATGTAATTTAGATTTAGACTGTCTCTGCAGTGGTCCTTGCGGAGATGCTATCAATAACCTCAACAAGGTAGAAGAATCCAATTTAACCCATGCCATTTGGGGTGCTCTTAGGGTTATACTCTGTCCACTCAAATGGTCACAGAGTATCCGATAGAATTTGTCAAATCCCATTGATTAAACCAGAAATGCTAACCTAATCCAAAGGAGTGGATTGATCATTTCCCCAACCAATGGATCAGTTCAGGCCATGAATATTATTGCAGCACTATGTAATGCCAGTGCTACAAGCTCCCCAGATCTGCGCACAGATCTGACTGACATCCATAGGTATTCCAACCCATAAAGTCCTAAGTGCTTTGCCAAGGCCAACAACTCAATGTGCCCACACAAAGGACCAGCAACAAGTTGAATAAAGATTTAGATTCAGCTGGTCATTGCTATAAAAGGCCTGCAATGACTCAGCTTCAAGCTGCAATTACTACAGAGAAATTAGATCTAACATCTAAAGTTGGTCAAGTAAAACAGAGGGGAGCCAGTTCCTGCACAAACCTCCTTACAAGGCTCTAGAAGCTCATGTGCAGAGGAGAAGAATCCTTCTCAGACATGTGGTTGGACAACACCTTAGGGTTATACTTTGTCCACTCAAATGGTTATAGGGTATCCGATTGGTTTGTCCATACCACAGAGATTTGAGAAAGAACATGTAAACTGCTGCTTCCACCATGGAGTCCCAGGGCTACTAGCTGTCCAAATCTGGCTACAGATCCGACTTGTTATCCATGGGTCTATTAAACCAAGGAAAATCAGATGGTAAATAATAGATCTACTAGAAACTGAATGGGCTAGTCCCAAAGTATGGATCCTATAGACATCTAAGGAAACCATAAGATCTGTAGATTTAATTAGTCATTAAAAAACAATCCATAGATAAAAGCAAAACTTGCAATGAACTGTCTCAAGGCTGCAGCCTGTACACAACTGCTCATCCAAAAGATCTCAATGTATACAAAGCCCATTACAAAACTAAAATAAAACTAAACCTAACTGCTTACAAAAGGATTAGCCAGTCAATGCTGGGCTAAGAGAGAAAAAAATAAGAAAAAGAGATGATTAAACCCTAATCCTAGCCTGCTGGAGCTCTCAGCTGACAGAGGATGAAGGAAAGATGAAAATACTAAACTCTAAGTACAACTTATATACTCTGTCCATAAGGCTTTGGCTCAAAAGAGATCAACCCTAATTTTTCCAGCAAACGTGACACTGTTACAACCCTTGAATGCCTTGAGATGTGCGCCTCGAAATCTATGCCTCAAAAAGTGTGTCTTAACCTTGAGAAATTTCTAAAAGGTCCTTGAGTTAAAATTGAGAAGTGGAGAGCCCGAGCTTCACGGGGCTGGCATCCACATTAATTCACTGCGCAGTGGCAGAGCCTTCGCGAAGGAGCATTTGGCTTAGGAGGATTGTTCACTCGCGTAGTAGATTCTCAGTTGATCGTGTAGCTATTTTGCGCTGCAATGCTGTCACGGAGGTGATTTGGAACGCCTATATTTCTCACATAGTAGAGCTTCAGAAGTTCTCTCTCGTTGGATACTCGCGCAAGTAGGCTCCTGCGCTCGCGTAGTAACTGGTTAGGCTTCAGAGTGCGCGAGAGCTACGCAAAAAAAATTCTGGGTGTCTCTCTCTTCCAGGGCTTCGCGTAAACTCCGCAAGGTGACAAATTATTCTTTATGCATATGGACTCGCTATGTTCTGCGAGTGACTGCTTTAAGGCTTGATCTCCGTGAGAGCTTTGCGAGCACAAATTTTGAAGGTTTTAAGACGTGAGATCTTCACGATTTCTTTACTGCTCTCCTCTTGACTGCGCGTCCTATCTGCGCGAGGGCAACTTTCATTACATCCTTAGCTCCGCGAGAGAGCTCCTCAACTCTTCGAGATGATTCTTTTGATCCTTTGATGCATTGTACTTGTTACTGTTGCAGCATCCTCCATTCTTAGCTAACTTCTTTCATCTGCTAGACTTTTGGTCAATGATGACCATCAAATGAGTCACCATGGTGAGCACTACCAGGGTGTTCCATTAGGCTTTGGCTCAGCTGTCATCTTTGCATGTATTCTTTCTCTTCTTTGGACCAATAAGCAGGGATTTTGTATTTAGTTGCACAGTTTATTACTAACTACAAAACACATTTAACAAATGATTATTAGTCTGCTTCAAGGTCCATCAAAGGCTAGGTTAAAAGGTGAAAAGTGGTACTTTTCAGTGAATAACTCTTGACAGGTTCTGCTGAACCTCGCAATAAGTATCTGGAACCTCTCGACATGTTCCTGTTTCCAACTCTATTCCTCTCGATAGGTTTGCTTACAGAACCTGTCGACAAGTATTTTGGAACCTCGCGACATCTTAGCTCCTGTGTACTACAACCTCTCGACAGCTACTGCCATCCTCTCAAACACTTTAGTATTTCTCCTTAGGACCTCTCGACATGTTCTAATTGCCCTTTAGAACTTCTCGACAGCTTCTGAATTTTCTTGAAATCTTAACTATTTGGGCATCAGATCCTCTCGACAGCTCAGGCCAACCTCTCGGCAGGTTTATCCTTATGCTTCTACAGCTGGCACATATCTCACTTTTGCTGTTCTTCATTTGTTCAACATCCAACAACCTCTTGGTGGATTCAATCTTCACTCTCTGCAACTGCACTTAGTCCCAGGCATTTCTAGTTAGGTAGCACAGTGCTTCTTGGGCTCTTTTAAGTGAATATCTGTACTAAGCTGTAATTAATTGCTTATCTATAAAACACACTTAAAACACATTATTAATCAGCTCAAGGGTCCACTAAAGGTCAGGTTAGGAGGTAAAAAATGGTATTTTTCACTGTTTAACAATTAGCCCTTTAACTCTTCACTAATCCTCTCATTTTCTATAAATAGAGAGCCACCCCCCCTTTCTTAAGGGCTTGAAAAAAATTCCAAAAGCAAGAAACCTTTAGAGATTTCTTCCTCCCATTTTAGTATTAAAACTCGAAAAATTCTAGAACTTTAGTTCACCCTTTACACCTTATTTTCCCCATTAATCTCTTAGTTTTAGCAAGAATTAGGTCCTAGTCCACCTCCCCTACCTTCTAGTCTTCAAACCTTAGAAGTCAAGACTATTTCCTCAACCCATTTGCTATCGGAGGCTCACTGGAAGTACCGTCACGCGAAGGTCCACAACGGTGCTACAAGGGCCCAAGAGCTCTGGCTCTCCCCTCTATTCCTCTACCTTCTTTTACTTTCCTTCCATTCTAAAATTTGAGCCATTACGCTGCAGAAATTTCGGTGATTGCGGGGGGAATCAAATAGGATCTTAGTGCCTTTGAGCAAGGAGGAGTATCATTCTTTTTTCCGTTTTTATACGCTTTGGCCAAAAGTAGAGAGCTCTTAAGAGCGGGTTGATTGGGTGTCCAACACCTTTCGGATCAATAACCGAAGCCCCTACCTAAGAGCCTTTGATAAATACTGGTAAGCCAGTGTCATATTTTTCCACTTCGGTGCTTACGTATTGATTTTTGAGGTATCTCGGGTCACCAAAAGCTCCAGGTGGTGACTCCATCTTTTTTAGAGAGTGCGCATCGTCACGGCGGACTGGCAAGATCCATGGTTGCACAATATATATATATATATATATATATATATATACTTATCTTTTTAAAGTTATAAAAAAAATTATTTTAATTAAATATAATTTACTTAAATATCCTGAGATTAATCGTTGTCCATTATAACCATTGTGCAACAAACTAAAATGAAATATTTGAATGAAAGCATGTACCTAAGCCTCTATAATGTTAATATAATTATTTAATTAAAATTTTAACCTTCTTCAAACTTTTTTTAGAAAAAACAGCCCAAGCCCAACCAAGTTTTATTAGAAAAATAGTCCAAAAAATAATCCAACCAAATTTTATTAGAAAAAAAAAGCTGATAAAACTCCCAAGCTCGGCCCGGCCGGCCCAGTAGGGGCCGGGCTTTGGCTGAGTACATCGCAGCCCAAGTTAGGGCCGGGCTGAAAAATTTGGGTACCCGGCCCGGGTAAGTTAGGGCCGAGTTGAACCCTAGCCCGGCCCTAATTCGGCCCATTGAGAGCCCTAGTTCTCTTGGAAGCTCTCTCTATTCCTAAACCTAAGGTCCTTATTTATAGATGCATAAGGCCTTAGTACATTGAGATTAAGTAGGAAAGAAACCCTAAAATAACTCTAATTGCAAATGGGAAAGAAGCCATTATCGGAATGGAAAGAATCCTATTCAAAATACACCAAAACTGCTCTTTTTCGCCCAATCTCGACTGGTCGAGATGTTGTTTTCCTGCACTTTTTTGTGTACTTCGTTTTGTCATATCTTTTAATGTACAACTCAGATTTGAGTGTTTCTTGGCTCGTTGGAAAGCTTGAAACCTTTACTTTCCACTGGTATAGAGATAAGTTCTAGAAAATCTTCATTTAAACCTTGGTAATTGCTTTGGTATTACCACAATATTGCTTCCAATCCAAGACATAACAATGCGTAATTCTTCTTTCTTTCCTTTGTTTTGGTTGGTTACTTCCAATTCTTTCCTTCTATCTTCTTTGAACTCTTTTCTTACCTTTGGCCCCTCAAAACCTCTTGTACATGAAAGCATAATAGAAGCATACATTAGTAGTCATACGGGGTCTAACAACGTCGAAATTTGGATCTAAATTGTATGGTTTTGAAGGTTGATCAACTTCCCAGGAGCTTTTCAACAAATGACATGCTTCATTGGGCAATGTGGTTGAATGCACTTTCATAGTACTTAAACAACGATTCTCAATACTAAAAAACCTAACAAGATTCCCCATTAAGACGTAAGTGAGGATAGTCACTGCATGTTATATACTTTATAATTACATAAGGATGCATGATGAAGATGATCCATTCTTTGGGGAATGGCCTGAGGAACGTGAAGTGGAACCCTCAGATGGGTTCATTTAAGGAATCAAATCCCGACGTTCGCTGCACTCAAACCCCAACGGATCGTGAATGAATGGCCACATTTCGTGAATATAGCCAGCACAATGTGGGCGGCACAATCACGTTGACCTAATAGGCTCTCTGAATGTTGTGTTGTTAACCTAATATAATAATAATATATTACTTTAGCTTAATATAACAATAATATGCTAACTAAATTTTAGTATATATTCTCATATGTAATGAGTAAATACTATGATGCTTTCATTGGTAGGAGACCTGGTGTTTATTGAACATGAGAGGATTGTTCGCGAGAAGTCACAGGATTCTCGGGGGCCTATCATAGGTCATTCAAAACATATGAGGAAATGTCAAAGCATTTCAAAGGTTTAAAACACTGACTTAGATAATCATCCCATCAACCAACACCACTCTATTCGAGGAGACTCTTGTGATATATCTTCCACCCAATTTTCCCCAACTACCTATCATCTCACATGACGAACCCCCCATTTTCCCCATGAATCGGTCAGTCTTCAGGTAGTATGTAGAAGTCATGCTGAGAGTGTGTATGTACAATGTGTGTGTGAATAGTTTACACGACTTGCTATTCTTTTTAATATAGCTCTTTTGGTTATATGTGTTCAAAGGATGTAATGAAACTATCATTCGAATGTTAAATAAGATGCTTGAGGATTGATTTAATAATATTTAGTCAATTCTTACAAGTTAATTTTTTAACAACATAGTAGTAATGTTCTAAATTATTGGCAATCATGTCGGGAACTCCAGGTTTAGTGCAATCATGCACATGGTCATCAGCATTGGGGCCTGCGCCTCCAGCTGGGCGAATAATCAAAGTAATAGGCTCCATATTAGAGTCACAACTGCACCGACTCCCCCAACACCATCCATTTGCACTTGTGCCTCCTAGGATTTTTCCTTGAGTTCGGGCACTGGAAATTCAAGGCCCTTTCAAAACCACTAGCCCGACCGGCCTATCGTGCACCACCAATGCGATACATACTTCAGATTATTTGACCACCGGGGTCGTAAATAACCCAGTGCTTCTCAGTTTGGACGCAGAGGATGATACTTTTAACTATATGATGGAGTTGAAAGATGAGCTAGACCCTGATTGAGAGCCTCCCTTGCAACATGTTTGTGATGATAGTTGCGACGACCATGGTGGTTCTCCCAAATATACGATGAATACTTCATACTCTTCAGAGGATGAGAATGACGACGACGCAATCCCATAGTCATCTTCGGGGTTATATGTTGTTTTTCTACGTTCTATTTTACTTTGTATTAAGCCGATTTTGATTTTACTAGGCTAATGAACCTCATAAGTTGGCATTAATGATATCGGCATGAGCACTTTTGTGAGTTTATAATATTTATTTGGTATATATATATATATATATATATATATATATATATATATATATATCATTTTTGGAATTGTAAGTATGTCTCGAGAAATTATATTAAAAAATAAATCCATCAAATAAATTCAACCTCGCATGAATTGGTCGCCCGTAAAATTTTAGCCAAATCCGAGTATGACAAGTAGTACGATGATTAACATTCATACGACGGTACCACAACCATAGATTCAACTGATTCTAAACTTTTGAGAGAAGAACTTAAAAACGATAGAGAAATTAGCTTTTCTGAGAAAAATCAGGAATCAGAGCAAGTTAAGAGCACATCTGGGAAAAGGCAGGAATCAGAGTTCACTAAAAATAACATGAATCTAAGTTGTTATGATTTAGAGCTTTTCTGGGAAAAGCCAGGAAACACCTGAACGGGGCCTTAGGCCTGATTCGAGAGCCAAGAAAAGCTAAGAATCTGAGCTTTTTCCTCATAAAATAGATTTTTTGGGCATTTTCTGAGCTTTTTTGTTGTTTGAGAGTTTTTTTAGGAATTGCGTTTTCTAAGTTCTTCTGAGTGAAAGCGATAGATTGTTTGCTGAGGGTTTTACTCAGAAATACTCAGATTCTAAGCCCATAAAATTAAAGGCAAAAAGACAATTATGAACTAGGAAAGTGAAACTCAAGAACACAACAAAGTGAATTTCTCTTAAAAAAAGCTCATAAAAGGCTAGAAATTTGAGCAACTCAAGAACACATACAATGAAACTCAGTTTATGAGTTTTCAAGGAAATTGCTCAGATTTTGACCAATTCACTTTCTGAGCTTTTCTGGGAAAAGCTCAGAAACAGCCATATGAGGCCTTAGACATAGTTATGGCCTTCGAAAAGTAGACCATGCACATTACATCAATTTTATAATATCAAAAAATTAATGGTTTTGAAGATTGGAATGAAAAAACCTGTCCATCATCTACTGTATCCCCTATGCATTGTGACCAAATTCGCCGACTATTTCAAAAAGTCATGAATAATTCGCGATTTGTTTAAAAAAATGAATAAAATCCAACTTTTTCGGAATTTTCGAATAAAATCCGAATGATTCGCGAATTTTATGAATTATATCTGAATTAAATGACTTTTTCCTGAATTATTTCCAATTTTGGTCACAATTTATTTTTTATACTTTATACTTTTTGATTAATTTATTTTCATTTTTATTGTTTTAGTTTTTACAAATTTTGATCGTATTTTTCTGAATTTGATGAATTTTGCCGATTTTTTTAAAAACTCTTTCCAAGCCGATTTATTCCGAAACCCGACTTGGTCATTATGTAGAGAAAATGTGATTCCTAACACCATTAATTCATTCTAAAACTTTGCTTGCAATGAGCCAATGGCTCATTATATGCAGTGAGCTGACTGATTAGTTAGATGAGCAATCGACCTTGAGACACATACAAAATTTAGAGAGCATGGAAAATCGTCACATCCCAAGATCCATGTCGCTGCACAGCTGACTAAGACTCAACTTATTGTGTACAATGAGCCCTCGGCTTACTCTTAAGTCTAAACAAGTTCTTAGAGAGATTTGTGTTACTATAAACCACTTTTTTATTTTATTTTTTTGATACGCTATAAACCACTTTTAGAACTTAAAATAGACGCTAGAAGTTACAAAACAACAAAAGTCAAAATTATCCTTTTTTCTTGAGATTCATACTTTACTAAACGGAAGCCACTATTTGCACACAAACTTACCCATTGCAAAAAACTTCTCTATAACAAAATATATATTTCATGCATAGCTTGTGTGCAAATGCCTAACTTCCAAGTGCAAGTAGTGGCTCGATACTCTAAGCCATTTAAACCCTTTCTAAATTAAGGGCAATGGACAGGTGCAACCGATTGAGCCTGATATGATATTCCACCAATTTTACAACCATTGGATAGAAGGAAATGTTGAGTTCTACAGATTCCATGCTTAAAGAGGATATGCAGTCTAAGATTAAAATTGGTTGAACATGAAATCAGGTTCAACCAGTTTCACCTTATCTTTGCCCTTCAAATTAAATAAGAGGGTTGCTGCTATGTGCACACCACTTTTTTTTTCTCTGATGCTATTTTTAATAACACACCAACTTTTATTATCGGCTTACCCATTAATGAAAAACTAATAGTAATAAATTTTGTTTTGTTGTGGGTAATAAAGACCCAAAATAGAAAAAATTGTGTTCATATCATAGCAGCTTTTGGGTGTATTAAAAATTCTTAATGTCGTTCTTTTCTTTCATTTTTGGTTACATAAAATAAATTTTTTCTAAGCATACACCAACTTTTGCTATACGCACACCACTTAATTTTGTTTCTTTGAGTGCGGGAAGGAAAGAGTGGAGTGCGCATAGCAGCTCTTAAATAAACGAAAGACTATTGCCTATTTGGCAACTCTTTTTCCTAAAAACAATTTTCATGTGAAAAATATTGGGCGAAAAACACTAATCCACCTAAAGACCTAATTACCTCTAACTAAAAATGGTGTGTTGAGAAGCTGCCCCATGTAGCTTCTCAGGCAATACCATTTTCACCAATGTGAGACCTTTTTGAGAAGTAGAATTTGAAAAGTAGCATGTGACACACCTCTTTATAGTACTTGAAAAGTATTCGGTGGAAAAGAATTGCCAAATAAGGCCTTATATTTTCGCAAATGATCACTTCTATGCTCAAAGTCCTTTTGGTGGGAGCTGAAAAATATGCACGGTTGATGAGAAAGAGGCCAAGAAAGAAACAGACAGGGCAAGGGGATAAGAGTATGGTTTGTAGGTGAAGATGTCGTAGAGTAAGGGGATAAGAGTGGTTTGTAGGTGAAGATGTCGTAGAGTAGTAGTGCATTACGTGGGGGGACTTCTTTTGGTGATTAGCTCTGCTGCCTTTTCTCATCCTTTCAAACCCTACCTTTCCTTCTTGTGGAAATCTAGATAACTCAGCGTCTATCGCTTTCAAACGGGCCTAAGCCTGAGCCCATAATGGTCTGCAGGCCTACCGCAGGACTGATTAAAAGATTTTTTTTATATATAAATGGGGTGGGACACACCCCAAGAATTTTAGCATTTTCCATTCAGAATGTACAGTATGATCCGTTTAAGGCAGGTTTATATACATGACTAATAAGGGTATTGTTACAAAATAAAATAAAAAAAAGGAACCTTTATTCACACCTCATGAGACTACTCCTCACTCTAGTGCCATAAAATCCTACTAAAAAAGGATTATTTCAAAACTCACACCCTGACTTTATTTTTATTTTATTTTCTTTACTGGGGTGAGAAACCAGTCTCGTGGGGTGTGAATAATGGTATCCGATTAATAACAGGGTTGGGCTTTTTTAGGCTAAATCAAAATTAGGCCCATCTAACCCCTCATTAAAACCTTTTAATTAATTAATTAATTAATTTTATAATCACTACAACTCAATCTAGCCTGTACCATTGATGGTCATAAATGCAACTCAAAGAAAACGCTTTTCCCCATTATGGCAGTGCACCGGCCATTATATATACGCAAATTTTTTCAAGTAATTTTGTAATTATGCTGTCTTTGAAATAATGTGATTGGAAAGAAAATAAAGCAGTGCTCCCACCAACATGGTTGACGACTTGGGTATGCTCCCAAGGGTTATGAATTTGAAATGACACCTCTTTTGGGATAAATACTCGAGGTATGGGGTGGGGCCATGGCACCCATAGGGATTAGTAAGCTTGGGACACCATATGTTATTAAATATAAAAAAAAAAAAAAAACTCTCACATACATAGCAAAGGGATTTAGACACACTTTCAAGGGATTTTAGACATTCCTTAAGATCTTCAATTCCTAAGAAAATCTTCTTGGTCAATAACTGTTCTTCCTCATGGCACAGTTGGTGCATTTTTAAGCTTACTTTTGCTCCTGGCTAGGCTATACCAAAAAAGCTCAGAACTGTTGAAAATCTTTGCAAGATGTGTTTTATGTTGGTCTGATTTTTCGGACCAATTCCCACCTCTTTCTTCTAATGTTCGTTCTCTAGCTGGAATTGGTGCTCATTTTTGGGCAGATTTGGCAGTAGGAAAGGAAGATGAGTTACCTTATTTGAGGAGTAGGATTTCTTGGGAAAAAAATTAGCTGAGAGAAGAATCTTAGGCTGTGTTTGGTATAGCTTTTTGGCAAAGTAGAAAAGAGCAGCTGCTACTCTTTATTGTTGCAAATGAATATGAGAAAAAAGGGGAGGCTGCTCTTTCAAATATGAAAAATATCCCACATTAAAAGAGCAACCTCCCTCTTATCTTCTTTCAATCCTTCTCAATCCCCACAATTTCTTTGTAAAAATAAAAACCAGTTAGTGCTCTTTTATATTCTCCTAAAGAGTAATGCCAAACACAGCCTTAGGTGGCGCAAGATCTGCCTTCGGTTTAATTAGCTCTTGAGATTTTCCATTTAGCGTGCATCCTCTGCCTCATTTGGAGTCCCCTAAACATGCAAAAAAAAATTACATTCCTAAAGACAAATATGATATTTTTTTATGTACATACATAAAATTAGGTACTTTATAAATATGTATTTTAATAAATATTTTAAAAAATGAGCGATATCCATGGGCCTAACTCAACTACACAAAACCAACTTATAAGGTGAGGTTTGTCCAAGATATAAAAAGCGCAAGAAGGGCCAGCCTACAGCCGATGTGAGATAAATCCAACACTCCCCCGCACATGTTGGCGAGATTGAGGCAAATCATGTGAACAAGAAATGAGTGATATAGGGAGAAAGAACGGCTCTGATACCAAGATAAGGAATCCAACCGGTCAAACTCAACCTCACAAAACCGGTTTGTAAGGTGAGGTTTGCCCAAGATATAAAGAGCCCAAGAAGGGCCAGCCCACAGCTGATGTGGGACAAATCCAACAAAATGAGTTGGTATTTTAGGGATTTGTAACACAAAAATGTAATGTAGGCCGTCTGATTTGAAGTTTATGATCTATAGATATCTAGTGCATAAGATTGGAGAAATACATAATACTTATCATATGATCTATTGTGGTCAACTATTGAATCAAATAATAGCCTTTGACTACATTTAATCACATGATGAAGATTATATTTTGGGCTAATCTTTTGCAGTTAATATCCTTAAATCAGGACCTTCAAATCAAATGATTTAGATGGTGTTTTCACATGGAAGAGGTCACCAAACTCGCAAATCTATCTTTAAATTTGGTGTAACGACCAACTTTCCGAGTGCAAGTAATGGCTCCCAAATGAACCGAGTGATTGAGAATAATAATAAAATGGGTTTTTTTCATTTACCCCCTAAGTTATGTCTTATTTTCACTCTGCCCCAGTGTTTCAACTATTTAGATTGCGACCCTTGCTTTTATGTTTCCTTTACTTATTACTGCTTATAGTGATAGATTAGTTACAAAAGTAATTTTTGACTGCTCTAAATCAGACACTAGCGATTGTTTTTCACCACAATCTTCCACTCAGTTAATCTTGCGGTTAGAAACCTGCTATCAAGTGGCCAAATTTTAATTCCACATGGTCATGAGTGTACATCAAACGTGATTCTTAGATCACTTTTCGAGATGTATGCCATGTGAAATCAAAATCTGACCATTCGATTGTAGGTCTATGATCTCAAGATAAATTAGATAAAATATATGGGAGAAAATCAATCTCCATCAATTGATTCAAAAGCAGTCAAAGATTATTTTGTCAGAAAATCCATCACTGTAGGTGGTAATAAGTAAAGGAAACATAAAAGCAATGGCCGCAATGCAAATAGGTAAAACACGGGAGTTGAGTGCAAATAAGACATATCTCAAGGGGGTAAATGTAGAACCTCCTAATAAATTAATGTGCCACTGTAAATGATTCATGAATGATACATACTACATTTATAAATATACAACAACTTTTCATTTTCCAACTTATGTTTGGCTAAAACAATACCTTATTTAATCCACCTTAAAGAATCAATAATTTGTGAAAATAAATGAGAAAACGGCAAAAGGAACATGAACTTGTACTAATATATAATTAACATGCATGAAAACCTTGCCAAACATTGTAGAATTGTTTACTTTTATCCTTAAATTATAAGTTATTATTCTTAAATCTATAGTAACTTATGCTGATAAGTGTCGGCAATACCTACAAGTATCACCCAATACCAACTAATACTAATAGATATTGGTTGATACCAATGACTAATACAGATTTATCTATATTGGCAACGCCAAAAATTGATATCCTTTAACCATGGTAAAAACATTTGGATCTTGCTGTAACTTCGATTTCGAAAGCCTCAGCAATTTGCATAAAGAAACAAAAATGACCATAATATCTATGTGCTCTCCAACATTTGGCAGCTATTAATATTGGTAATTCTTTTTTCAAGAGACAATTTTGATTTTTGGAGGCCACCTAAATTTTCTTTTAATTTTGCTCTAACTTCAATAGTTCAAAAACTTCGGTAGCTATTAATGTCTATTATTTGCTTCTCTTCTCACTTCATCCTTGTTTGATCTTAATTCAGTTGATTAACTTTTCTCTTTGCAGATTCTGAAGGGACATTTCCAACTTTTGATAATTTAATTGGCTCTCACAAAACTTGGATGTTCTGATCCATCTGTGAATTTCCCTTATATCCTCCATGGGCATATCTAAAATCATTTCACTTTGTGTTCCCATAGTTTGGAGATCCAATAGGTCAATTTGGGACTCACCCTGGGTTGAGCAGAACAACTCAATCTGGTAAAACTGTAGGTAATAAGACAAGAAAATGAAATTTTAGTTGAACTACTAGCTGATTTGGAGGTCAACTTCATTAAAAAGGGAGAACAATTCCATGCCTCTAGATTCTACTTAAATATATATTAATTTTGTTGGACAACCCATGGGGACTATTAGCCAATTCAATCTATAAAATTTTGGATTCAAGTACAGATAGAGTTGTAACATTTAAAGTTTATTCAGAGATCTTAATGAGATGGAGGACATCTTTGAAAAGAAGGATGTTTTAAAAAAGGAAATGGGTGGTGGGAGTTGATAACTTTCTTTTGGATCATGGTTTAAGTCTTTGACAAATCTCTTTTGACAAAGCTCAGATTGTGCCTTTTATTTGAGATGATAAATGCAATCAAGAGCCAAATAAACTTTTAGTGTTAATGCTCATTCGTGCAAATTCAATATTGTTGTTTGGCATTAAATTAAAGAGTTTGTTAAGGTAAATGGGATTTATTTATACAATAAAAAGGGTAAAGATGACCTTGAAACAGTAATGGAGAAAACAAACAGATTAGATCTACTAAATTAGCCCACATTCAATTTGAGCAATAAAGATGAAAATTTTGCACAGAGCATGTAATATAAAAGGTAAAAATGATTTCATTATGTTAACAAACAAAATCAGTTACATTTAACGGGCATCAAAAAAAGAATCTTTTCCAAATGACTGAGTTACCCTGAATTGAATCTCTAATGGTAAACCAAAAGCATAAGGAAGAAGTGGCTGGAAGTCGATGCCAAGTGGCAGACCATCTTCGCGTTAATACCTTCCTAGTTTCCTTTTAACAGCAGAAATCACGCGACTTTCACTCTCATTCTGACAATATAGATTACCTGGAGATATCATATGTCCAATGTGCTTTGAACCCCTAGTACGCTCCAATGTGTACCTGGAATCATGAGATGCATCATATTGGAAGGATCCTTGCTCTGCAGTAACAGTCTCTCTTGCAAAGCCGAGCTATCTCTTGAACAAGTATCATATATCCTCGACACTATATATAAGGTATTTTGTCAAAATCATGATGTAACCTAATATTGCTCCCAAAAATATATTTGATTGCCAAGTAAAATTTTGTGACAGAATTACTGTCATTGTTGGTTGCACAGTGACAGTAATTCACGGACGTCCATGGCTGAACCTACGGACATCTGTGGTCATGGACAACCGTAAGTGATTCACGGACGTCCGTGCCCCGACAGTTTAAAAAGTAATTTTCAGTTCGGGTAGTTATCCCTTTCGTGAAAAATTTCTCTATTCCAAAAAATTGAGACTGATTTTCCTTTTCTCTTTGAGATACCTTAACTCTATTCAAATTGGATTTATTTCTCAAAGAATTCTTCTTTATCATTGAGATCTATGGTTTAGATTGTTGACTCGTGTGATACGAGTGGGTCATTGTTAGATGCAATGGTTATAAGCGAAAGATGTTCACTATGGAACGGATGGTTGTGAGAAGTGGTTATAGTTTGTGAGGAGAGTGATAGGGCATATCATTCCTAAAGCACTATAAGATTACTTTTGTTCTTAGTGGATTATTTGTTTTGGAAATGAGATAGGTTTCGTGATTTTTACCTGTGATAGGGTTTTCCACATAAAAATCTCGTGTTATTTGTGTGGATGTGATTAAATCTTTAATTATTTATATTCTTTTTCGTTGGTTATTATTTCGAAATTTCAATTGGTATCAGCGCAAGGCCACTTGGTTGATTCTTACAAATTAAGTGTAATGACTAATTCGGGATATCTTGATCTTTCAAGAGAAGGTGCGTCTACTGCTAGACCACCCTTATTCGATGGCTCTAACTATCCTTACTGGAAGGCAAGGATGAGAGCCTTTTTAAGTTCCATGGATCCACACATATGATATGATATTGAGGATGGATGGTCGCCACCTACGACGACCTCCGTGATCGATAATATACCTAATACCATTGTGGATTGATCAAGAGTATGATAATCTTGGTTATAATTCTAAAGCTCTTAATGCCTTATTTGGAGCAGTGACTGCTTCCGAAATTTTCCGGATTAGTACTTACACTATTGCAAAGGATGCATGGAAAATCCTTGAAACCACATATGAAGGGACTCCCCAAGTGAAGATCTCTAAACTTCAAATGCTTACTTCCCAATTTGAAAATCTTCACATGGAAGAAGATGAAAAATTTCTTTACTATTATATTCGTCTGAATGACATTGTCAACGGTTCTTTTAATCTTGGTGAACCAATTTCTAATGCAAAAATTGTTAGAAAAATCTTAAGATGTTTACCTAAACGATTCAGATCTAAGGTCAATGCAATAGTTGAATCAAAAGATGTTGATAACTTAAATTTGGATGAACTAGTTGGTTCGTTACAAACCTATGAGTATGAAATACAAGATACTCATGGTAGTAAAAGTGTTGTTTTCAAATCATATAAGGATGAGTCTGAATCTAGCAGTTAGTTGAGGAGGGGAGTCCGAAGAAGGAGAGGATAAAAAGTGAAAATGAAGCGGATGACCCTGAAATTGGGTAGAAATGCCATCAGAATCAACCTTGGTAAAGGAAAATATGGAATTGATAAATGGAATCTCTAAAATAAAGAATTGAGTTAAGTTGGGGAGAACTATAAAGGTAGTTGGAATACAAATTCCATTATACTGGATTGCAACATGATCAAGTTTATGACGGATGGGTATTTGATACCCACTAGCATTGGTAAGACTGTGATTAGTGGATTTCAAATAATGAGAAGGGATTAATCCAGTCTGAAATTCTGATAATTCAGAAGAACTTGCACTCTTTGTTAAAAAATTTAAGAAGTTCTATAAAAATAAGAAACAACCATTTCAAAGAACCGAAAAGTCAAGAAAATTTCAATTTAAATCATTTGAGAAGAAACCACAAAAAGACTCCTCTGAAATACAATGTTATAAGTTTCGTGGTTATGGACACTTTGTTGTTGAATGTCCAAATCGAAAAAATGAGAATGTTTCAAATAAAAATTCTAAACCCGAAACAAGTAATGCACCAAAATTTGTTAAAGCAACAAAATCAATTCAAGTAATCTCTAACACTGATTTGAAAAATACTCAGTCAACAGGTCACATAACCTTTGGAAGAAGAGTTCCAATTTGTTATACCTGTGGCTGGAAAGGACACACTTTTATTTATTGCCCCTTTACATTTGAAAACTTTACTTATTCTAGTCCAAATTTTAGAAAATGGAATAATCATAAAAGTGTCCAACATAAAACTCAATTCATTCCTCAAGTTCAAACTAACAATGTTAGTCAACAAGTAAATCAACAACCACTAAATCTTAAATATAAACGTATTTGGGTGAGAAAATTTGACTTATTGGCTTAGGTTGCTCATATTTCTCTCAAAGTAAGTGAATCATCAAGGTGGTTCTTTGATAGTGGTTGCTCTAGACATATGATTGGTGAGAAATCATTCTTTTCTCATCTTAATCCTTGTTCAGAAGGAAATGTTACTTTTGGAAACGGGAGCTCATGTAAAATTATAGGAAAAGTGTAATATCCCTGATATTTCGACATATTTTTCGTTTACCTCGGTAAGTGTGTCAGAAAATGTGGTGGAATAATTTTGGTTTTTGATGAACCAGGGCTATGATAAGACTAATGGCCAGAGGAATTAGCCTAGAAAGGTGTACAAGTCATGTACACAATGGCATACACATTAAAGATGTATTAGTGGTTAGCAAGGAATAAATTCCAACTTAAGTAGATAAGTTACAATTGTAAATATCTAGATATTTGTGGTTACTTAACTTGGTTATAAGAGAGAGTGCAAGAGAAGCTTTGTTTTCTCTCTCGTTGGAAAAGCTCTAAGGACCTAACCATTCAAGGTCCCATTTGATTTCCAGATCTAGGAAGAAAGAGAGCTTCTCTTTCCATCTTGACCATTGATTAGAGGAGAGGACATCCCTGTGTCTACAGATCTGTGCCATGGAAGAAGGGTTATAATGGACAGAACTGATGCCATTAAACCTATGATTTTAGAAACTGGTTCCGGTGCATGAATCGGTACGAAGGGATCTACCGTTTAAAGCCAAAAAAAAGAGGTATGTATTGAAAACCTCTGTATGAAAATCTGTTGAGAATTGTTAGAATTAAAAATATATGTTCAATAAAGAAGATGGATTAGCTGTGAAAAGGATTGGAAAAAGATCCGGGCATGTCAAATTGCCTGACCACAAAATCAGAAATTTTGTCGATTTAAAATCGTCGAATTCAATTTTTAGGCTCGACGAATTTGGAAATTCGATGGTCGATTTTGGATTCGACCATCGAATTTCAAATTCGACCATCGAATTGGAAGTCGATGATCGAATTCTGCCTTGATTTTTGGGTTCGAAAATTTGTTGGATTTTTCTTCTTGCAATCTTCCGGGTTAAATTTTTTTGCTTTATATTAACACTAAGGGTGTTAATATATGTAGGATTTGTCTGTTGGAAGTCCTTGGAGAGGACCGCTTTTGCATGCTTTTGAAACCGCTTGATTAAGGTAGGGGAATCCAAACTATTATTTGCATAAATTATAAGCATAAACAGTCATAAATCAGGTTAGTTTTAGAAGCATGAAATATAGAAAATTTGCAAACCTTGTCATAAATAAGAATCATTGGAAATTAGAACCTCAGTTAAATTTGAATCAGAACCTCAGTTAAATTTGAATCAGAACCTCTGTTAACTTTTGAATCAGAATTTCGAATCAGAACTTTGACAATTCAGTATATGTTATAATTAATAAGCTTTGATATGTATTAGCATTTGCATTTGATTTAGGGTTCATAAGTACGATGCCCTAGATTCTACCAACCGTGTTGACGGTAAAACTTTGGCACAAGTTTCCCTCATAGCGCAGGGGCTTGTTGCATTTTCGAAATGGGTTCATGAACGACGATGGTCAGTAGGGTCTTCCCATCGGTCACTTAGTCCGCTCTCATGCTATAGGAAATTTGAGAGATAAAATTAAGTTATAAATTTAAGGCAAGAAGCATGCTCAATCATAACATGTTGAACACCTTGAACTTACTATCAGTTTTGACTCAGGGTTAGAACTGGAGATTTGAAATTGAAAGTATCTGTTGAAAAATCATATTTGATCCGATTCCGTCTTTCGAAAACCAGTACTTATAATAAGCGCAAATAGATCCGGCTTCTTCTATTGAGCTTGGATTAGCTCACCCTCGACTATACGCCACGTCTTTGAGACCGACATTGGGTCGGAGGATCCGGAGGACTCGATTATATTCGAGGAGGATTTGGATATACCAAGAGGAGTTCTTCCCTTGATCTTTGGATCCTTGTATTTTTGGTATTTTGTCTGAATATTAATTTTGGAATATTGAGCCCTAGGCTATTATTTTGTCCTTTTGATATCACTAGAGGAACCATTATCGAGAACCTCTATTTTAGGTGATTGGATTGGCCATCACCGGTGGTTCCTTTTGGTTCCTCACAGTGATATATTCTTTTGCTATCTGTAGTCTTTTGTTCCTTTTGGATTATGTTATGATGCCTCTGTTCTTTAGACCTTTGTTTATGTTGCTTGCTTACTTGTTACGGCTTATTGAGAAATCAATAAGTTGATGAACCGGCCTTTCCTATACCTTAGGGATTGGAAAAGTCGGGTCGTCACAGTTGGTATCAGAGCGAGGCTCTAGGTTCATAGTCTTAGGACTAGGGGTTAGATTATTTCTAAAAATTTATTACTGATCAATGGTTATTGTTTGTTTAACAATGATGAGATCAAAGATGCCTCCACGGTTTAGAGGCAGAGGCCGAGGTATAGAGGGACCTCGTACAGCTCGCATTGATGGGATAGGTGAGGGCGTAGGCACCTCTTATGGCAGAGGGCGAGTTGCTTCTGGCCCTAATGCAGAGCCTTTGGGAACTGCTAGGCAAGACAGAGGGAATGTAGACGAGGTATTGGCAGCCTTGGCTACTAATATGGCCCAGCAGACGGCAGCCATTGATAGACAGATGAGATGTTTGGCACGGACATCGAGAGGGTTTGTCGAGTTCAGGAGGATGAGACCACCTACATTCTCAGGGCAGACGGATCCTATGGAAGCCGAGGCATGGCTGGATGAGATAGAGAAGATATTTGAAGTGTTGCAGTGTACAGATATCGAGAAAGTACAGGCATCTTTCAAACTTTTGGGTGAGGCCAGCCCGTGGTGGAAGTCTGTTTCCAGAATGAGAGAGCAGGACTACCCCAATACTCCATGGACTTGGGCAGAGTTCGTGGAGACGTTCAACGATCAGTACTTTCCGAGGATCGTACGTAATCAGTGGGAGGTCCAATTTATTGAATTGAAACAGAATGAGATGTCGGTGCGCGAGTATGGCGCAGAATTTGATAGACTTTCCCGATTTGCACCCTTACATGTGGCCACTGAGCTGATGAGAGCTCAGAAATTTCAGAGAGGTTTGAGGCCGAACATTCAGGAGAGGGTGTCGATGTGGGAAATGGAGACGTATGCTGGCGTGATGTCCAAGGCCCTCATTGCAGAGGAAGATATTCAAAAACAGTACTTGAGGCGAGAGCAGGGTAATAAAAATAGGTTTGGCCAGGGACAGCAGAGTGCTTCAGAGCAGGTGAACAAAAAGCCGAGGTTCTCTAAACCTCCTCCCTACCCTAGTCAGCCATCATATTCTAGACCAGCTGTTGCTTCGGGACCAAAGGACGTCTTCCTATCGAGACCTCGAGTCGTCACCGGGGCGACCTTCGTGAGCCGGGAGCACTCTGCGAGTGGCGCCTGCGGCTGTGTTCGTGGTTAAAGGATCAGCTGTTACTCCTGTTTCTACCACAGTGTGTGCAAGATGTGGGAAACCACATAGGACAGAGGATTGCAGACGGAACACTGGGGGATGCTTCAGGTGTGGACAGGTTGGTCACATGATCAAGGATTATCCTGTTGTTGAGAGAGGACGCACTACGACAGTCTCTACGCAGAAGTCGACGCGACCTACAGTTCAAGGTCGGGATTATGCGGTGACTGCACAGGATGCCCAAACGTCGAATGACGTCATTCAAGGTATCATTAAAGTTGAGATGTCAATTATGCATTGATTCAATTATTATTGTTTAAATCTACATACAAGTCAATTATGTTAAAACACATAGGAATCATTGCATATAATTAACAAACTTTTTAACTAAAGGTACGCTTATGATGAGTAGTCGAGGCGACGTGGATAAAATTGAAGCACGAGTACTTATAGACCCTGGGTCTACGCACTCATTTATTACTCCTTCCTTCTCAGAGAAGTTGGGTATTACTCTCGAACCCCTTGCTTTCATTCTTGATGTCAAGATTCCTACGGGGAGTTCGGTGTGCACTGATACAGCATGTCAGTCAGTCATCGTGATGATTGATGAGCACGAGACATTGACCGACATGATTACGTTGAGCATGGAAGGGTTCGACGTCATTCTCGGAATGGATTGGTTGGCAGCTTATCACGCGAGCGTGGACTGTCTTCGGAAGATAGTGACCTTCCGACCGCCAAAACGAAAATCCTTCCGATTCTGCGGAGTCAAATCCAAGGTTGCGCCGTTGGTTTCAGCCATTAAAGCTGAGCGTATGATGAAGAATGGTTGTAGTGGGTATCTGGCCTATTTGCAAGATTCGACCGAGAAGAAGAACGACTTAGCTCTTATCAAGGTGGTCTGCGATTATCCTGATGTCTTTCCAGAGGACTTGCCTGGATTACCACCTGACCGAGAGATTGAGTTCGCTATTGAGCTAGCGCCGGGTACAGAACCGTTATCTAAAGCTCCATATCGGATGGCGCCTGCTGAATTGAAGGAACTCAAGGAACAGCTTCAGGAGCTGTTAGATAAAGGCTTTATACGACCGAGTGTCTCTCCTTGGGGTGCACCGGTTCTATTTGTGAAAAAGAAGGATGGATCGATGCGTCTGTGTATCGATTATAGGCAGCTCAACAAGATGACGATTAAGAATCGTTATCCTCTTCCGCGGATAGACGACTTGTTTGATCAATTGCAAGGTGCAAGGTTCTTTTCAAAGATTGATCTGAGGTCAGGCTATCACCAGCTCAAGATCAAGGCGGAAGATATATCCAAAACTGCGTTTCGGACGCGTTATGGCCACTATGAGTTTCTAGTGATGCCATTTGGATTGATGAATGCGCCTGCATCTTTCATGGACCTGATGAACAAAGTGTTCAAACCACATCTTGATAAATCTGTGGTAGTTTTCGTAGATGACATCCTCATCTATTCGAAAACCAGAGAAGAGCATGTGCAGCATCTGAAGATGGCTCTTCAAACACTCAGGGACCATCAGTTGTATGCCAAACTCAGTAAGTGTGAGTTTTGGCTTGAGCAGGTCAGTTTCTTGGACCACGTAGTCTCTGAATCGGGTATCTCAGTGGATCCTACAAAGATAGATTCTGTGGTAACATGGGAACAACCTACGACAGTTACAGAGGTCCGAAGTTTCCTTGGTTTGGCAGGGTACTATCGGCGATTTGTCGAGGGTTTCTCAAAGATATCTGGTCCGCTTACACAGCTTACAAGAAAGAATGCAAAGTTCGATTGGACAGAGCAGTGTGAGCAGAGCTTTCAGGAGTTAAAGCGTCGCTTGACTACCGCACCAGTGCTTGCGATACCTTCTGGCAGTGGAGGTTTCGCAGTATATAGTGATGCTTCCTATGGCGGATTAGGCTGTGTGCTTAATCAACACGAGAGAGTCATTGCGTATGGTTCTAGGCAGTTGAAGGACCATGAAAGAAACTATCCGACGCATGACTTAGAACTAGCAGCAGTTATATTCGCCTTGAAGATCTGGCGACATTACCTCTACGGTGAAGTTTTTGATATATTCACCGATCACAAGAGTCTCAAGTACCTCTTCACTCAAAAGGACTTGAATATGCGGCAGCGACGGTGGATGGAGTTCTTGAAGGACTACGATTGCTCGATTCAATACCATCCGGGAAAGGCAAATGTCGTTGCTGATGCACTTAGTAGGAGGTCTTCAGCACAGTTGTCACATCTTGTTAGCCGGATTCAAAGATGGAAGCTTTTGGAGGATATGGCTTTGGGCAGCTCAAGGTTTGATGTAAAAGGCTCGGGGGCATTGATGGCTACGCTTGTATTACGTCCTACGCTCTTCGAGAACATTCGAAAGCTTCAGATGACCGATGATGAGCTGATGGCAATCAGACGAGATGTCGAGAAGGGCAGTAAGAAGGATTTCTCCATTCGAGCAGATGGGACCTTGCTATTTCACGACCGGGTATGCGTACCGTCGAGTACCGAGCTTCGGGACACAATTCTGGAAGAGGCTCACAAATCCATGTATGCCATACATCCTGGTAGCACCAAGATGTATCAAGACTTGATGAAGAGTTTCTGGTGGCGAGGTTTGAAACGCGACGTCGCTGAGTACGTATCGCGGTGCTTGGTTTGTCAACAGGTTAAGGTTGATCATCAAAATCCTGCAGGCCTATTGCAGCCTTTACCTGTGCCTGAGTGGAAATGGGAAGCCATTTCGATGGATTTCATACTCGGGTTGCCGAAGATACTGAGGAAGAACAATGCCATCTGGGTTATTGTAGATTGACTAACCAAGTCTGCTCATTTCTTGCCATACAATACCACATATACAGCCAGTAGACTTGCAGAGTTATACTTAAAGGAGATTGTTAGACTGCACGGGATACCGGCTAGTATTGTGTCTGATCGAGACCCGTTGTTTACTTCACATTTTTGGCAAAGATTTCAGGAAGGCATGGGTTCTCGTCTTGATTTTAGTTCGGCGTTTCACCCACAGACGGATGACCAGACCGAGCGCGTGAACCAGATCATTGAGGACATGTTGAGAGCATGTATGCTGGATTTTCACGGGTCATGGGACCAACACTTGCCTCTGATTGAGTTCGCCTACAACAATAGCTTTCAGGCTAGTATTGGTATGGCTCCATTCGAGGCGTTATATGGACGACGGTGCCGATCACCGTTGAACTGGGAAGAAGTGGGTGAGAAGCTCATTATTGGACCTGAGATAGTTGAGCGCACTACCGAGACAGTTCGGTTGATACGCGAGCGACTACGGGTAGCTCAGAGTCGTCAGAAGAGCTACGCCGATCTCAAGCGGAGACACGTGGATTTTCAGGTAGTTTTGATATGTCAATGAGTATTTCTTCACTTGGTATACATTCCATGTGAAATTGGCACTAATGCTTGATTTTTCAGGTCGGTGAGAATGTCTTTGTTCGAATTTCGCCTACCAAGGGCGTTATGTGGTTCGGAAAACGAGGAAAACTGAGTCCTCGGTACGTTGGGCCTTTCGAGATATTAGGCCGAATCGGAGAGGTTGCATATCGTGTGGCGTTACCGCCGCAATTATCTAGCATGCACAACGTTTTTCATGTGTCGATGCTGCGTCGATACATCCGTGACCCGACTCACGTACTTGATTACCAACCCATCGAGCTTCAGGATGGTTTGAAGGTAGTCGAAGACCCTATTCACATTTTGGATCGCAAGGAGCAGATTCTACGCACTAAAAGCATTCCCTTGGTTCTCGTGCAATGGCGGAATCATACACCAGAGGAAGCCACTTGGGAGCGGGAAGCTGAGATCCGAGACCAGTTTCCAAGCCTTTTCGTTTAAAATTTTGGAGGTTTTATGTGTTGATTGTATGATACTAGAAATTTTATGTAATTATTGATTATATAAATATTTTTGCCGAGAAATTTTGACGGTCCAATAAACAGTAAAAATACTTCTTATTTCATAAGCAGACTGGACTAGATATTGCTTTCGTGATCAATATTGGTGATTGGAAGGTTAGGAATTTCAAAAATTTTGGAAAGCCCTGATGTGTTAAACTACAATTGACAAAGATCATTTTAAATGATAAATTTTGACAAAAAGGGGTTTCCATGATTCAATGCTTAAACTTATTTTGTCCACATTTGACCGCAAATTAATTACGTAATGCTGAGGAAACCTTGATAAATTTTGCGAGCCCGACCGAATGCGGACTACTCATTTCTTTCAATTAAAAATGTGGGCTAATTCGCTATAAGTTTCGCCCATTTTTATCATTTCTACACCTTTTCGGCTGCGATAATTTGGGTCGAGGTCCGAATAGGTAAAGCGGAAAAAAAAAAAAAAAAAAAAAAAAAAGGGCTTCGATAACGGTCAAATTAGACCTAATGGTAAGGTCTAAATTCCAAAATTTTGGAAACTTTTAAACAATTTCTGTTGCCAGGAAATTCGACTGTCGATTTTACAAATCGACCATCGAAAATTTTATAGGCTCTCAGCAGTTTAAAGCCCAAAACAGGACCGAAAGCTGTCTGGCGAAATCGATAGTCGATTTTCAAATCGACCATCGAATTGCAAAATCGACCATCGATTTGAAATTCGATGGTCGAATTTCTCGACTTAAGTGAGGGTTCAAACCCTCTGTTGACATTTCGGGTTTTAGCTTTTGGAGGGTTTTTGAGCTAGGGTTTGGAGCGATTTGGCGATTTGGGACTTCTCTGTGTATTTTGGGCTGCAAATCCAAGGGGGAATGCACTACATTGTCAAGGGGATTCGAATTTATACCTTCCAAACCCGATTTGGGGCATTCCACAAGGTAAATCCCTCCCACGCCTCTAATTTCTTGGATTTTTGCATCTGTTCTGTGGTTTTTGGTAGCATTTCTGTTGATTTCTTGTAATGGGGCCTAAGAAACAGACACCCATTCGAAACCCTACCTCCAAACGACCAGCCACTCGCGCTGCGTCCACTTCTAGATCCAAACAGCCCGTGGGACATTCAAATTCGGCTCCACAGCCCACTGTCCCCCTTTTGCCCGAACAACCACGAGATTTCTGGAGCATAAAAGGCTTCGCTACCGATTACGTCTTCCACCCAGAGTTGTTTGATCAACAAACGACCACACAATGGGCGGGAGAATATTTGGAAAAAGCCAAATTGACCTCACTGTGTACATCCTTTAGCGACCACTTCTATCCGCGACTCGTGCGCTTATTTTATCAGCACATGAGCCGCGAAGATGGTAAAAGGATTTATACGGAAATTGATGGTCGGGATTACACATTTGACCTTGAAGATATGGCTGTGGCATTGCGTGCTCCGTTAAATCACTCCCAGACTGTGGGTTTAGGTCCCCCTTTCCCAAAACCGGCTCGTTTTGAGGACGTCACTACACAAATGACGCAGGGCCGTCATGGATCCGGTAAATCTATAGTCACCGTCCAGATGCCGGAGACCATGTGGATTTTAGATAAAATTTTAAAGACCACCTTGTATCCTTTTGGTCACCAATCGGAGCGCACCGGACCCCTTCAACAAATTTTATTTGCGGCCTATAAGGAAAGATGGTTCAGTGCACCGGACATTCTTTTCAAGGGGATCCTAAAAGCCCGCGAAAAAATGGGAGAACATAGAAGGAAGCCCATGAAAAATATGCCCTATGCACGTGTGATTTCCGTCATGATTGAGAATTACCGAGCGGGCCCTGCTTATGACCTTCTACCTACCGAGCCCAAATCCACCGCCGGTCGGAAACTATACACCCTGGTCAATTGGGGTCAAACGTATAGTCGATTGGTAAAGGCTCCTAAGGATGCGGGCGGCACGGAGGCAATGCGAGGACGATGAGGACCCTACTCGTGCAGCCCCTGATGCTCCTGCACCTACTCAGCCCCCACCGAGTGATGTCCTCACGTTATCAGAGTTTACTAGGCAGATGACCGCCATGAACCACCAGATCCACGAGCTCACACGCCATACTAGCTCGATGCGTCAGGAGCTAGATGTCCACGGAGGCTCTCTCTTACCTCATGCAAAGATGCATTTCCGATGACTACACATCGTATATGGTCGAGATCCGAGCTTGATATCGCCTTCGACATCGGCGCCTGGTACTAGTATTCCTCCTTCGCCACCACTTGATGCGGGTGATGATCTTCGTTGGCGATGGTGTGTTTGGATCGTGGGTCCATCTGATTAGGGATTTTTAGTATGCTTGGGAGAGGGGTTACTGATTTACTTTTTGTCACTATCGGTCTGTACTTATTTTACCGCTTGGATTATTAGGACCTGGTGGTCCTTCTTTTATTATCTTACACTATGGATTCTTAGGACCTGGTGGTCCTTCTTTTGTTATCCTTTATTTTTATGTCTTTGCGTGGTTTTAGCTACTTTGTTTAGCCTTGTTTGTATGTATGGATCATTTAGCATGAGTTGCTTTTGCTTATATTTTGGTAAATGTTTCTTTTAGATACTTGTGTGGGTTTGCTTCTGTCACTCTGGTTCTACATGTTGGTTTTGATAAATTTTGATCTCGTTATGGCTTCATGCGTCACTGTGCATCGGTCTCCCGGCACGTGACACTTGGGGTGTGGGCATCCATGTACGGATGCAATCCCATATGGTCTTCGATGCCACATGCAGTACATCCATGTTACTACGGATCCCATCCCTTGGCTTGCGTGCCCTGTGGGATCGAACCACGGTGGCCCATGTGCCCTGTTTTGCATCCAATTTTCGCGGACGAAAATTCCTAAGGAGGGGTGAATGTAATATCCCTGATATTTCGACATATTTTTCGTTTACCTCGGTAAGTGTGTCAGAAAATGTGGTAGAATAATTTTGGTTTTTTGATGAACCAGGGCTATGATAAGACTAATGGCCAGAGGAATTAGCCTAGAAAGGTGTACAAGTCATGTACACAATGGCATACACATTAAAGATGTATTAGTGGTTAGCAAGGAATAAATTCCAACTTAAGTAGATAAGTTACAATTGTAAATATCTAGATATTTGTGGTTACTTAACTTGGTTATAAGAGAGAGTGCAAGAGAAGCTTTGTTTTCTCTCTCGTTGGAAAAGCTCTAAGGACCTAACCATTCAAGGTCCCATTTGATTTCCAGATCTAGGAAGAAAGAGAGCTCCTCTTTCCATCTTGACCATTGATTAGAGGAGAGGACATCCCTGTGTCTACAGATCTGTGCCATGGAAGAAGGGTTATAATGGACAGAACTGATGCCATTAAACCTATGATTTTAGAAACTGGTTCCGGTGCATGAATCGGTACGAAGGGATCTACCGTTTAAAGCCAAAAAAGAGGTATGTATTGAAAACCTCTGTATGAAAATCTGTTGAGAATTGTTAGAATTAAAAATATATGTTCAATAAAGAAGATGGATTAGCTGTGAAAAGGATTGGAAAAAGATCCGGGCATGTCAAATTGCACAGCCACAGAATACAGGAAATTCGACTGTCGATTTCGAAAATCGACTGTCGAATTGCAGAATTTAGGCCTGATGCAGAATTTGGAAATTCGATGGTCGATTTTGGATTCGACCATCGAATTTCAAATTCGACCATCGAATTGGAAATCGATGATCGAATTCTGCCTTGATTTTTGGGTTCGAAAATTTGTTGGATTTTTCTTCTTGCAAGCTTCCGGGTTAAATTTTTTAGCTTTATATTAACACTAAGGGTGTTAATATATGTAGGATTTGTCTGTTGGAAGTCCTTGGAGAGGACCGCTTTTGCATGCTTTTGAAACCGCTTGATTAAGGTAGGGGAATCCAAACTATTATTTGCATAAATTATAAGCATAAACAGTCATAAATCAGGTTAGTTTTAGAAGCATGAAATATAGAAAATTTGCAAACCTTGTCATAAATAAGAATCATTGGAAATTAGAACCTCAGTTAAATTTGAATCAGAACCTCAGTTAAATTTGAATCAGAACCTCTGTTAACTTTTGAATCAGAATTTCGAATCAGAACTTTGACAATTCAGTATATGTTATAATTAATAAGCTTTGATATGTATTAGCATTTGCATTTGATTTAGGGTTCATAAGTACGATGCCCTAGATTCTACCAACCGTGTTGACGGTAAAACTTTGGCACAAGTTTCCCTCATAAGCCTTGAGGGCTTGTTGCATTTTCGAAATGGGTTCATGAACGACGATGGTCAGTAGGGTCTTCCCATCGGTCACTTAGTCCGCTCTCATGCTATAGGAAATTTGAGAGATAAAATTAAGTTATAAATTTAAGGCAAGAAGCATGCTAAATCAGAACATTTTGAACACCTTGAACTTACTATCAGGTTTGACTCAGGATTAGAACTGGAGATTTGAAATTGAAAGTATCTTTTGAAAAATCATATTTGATCCGATTCCGTCTTTCGAAAACCAGTACTTATAATAAACTGCAAATAGATCTGGCTTCTTCTATTGAGCTTGGCTGTTAGCTCACCCTCGACTATACGTCACAGGTGCTGAGACCGACATTGGGTCGGAGGATCCGGAGGACTCCGATTATATTCCAGAGGAAGATTTGGATATACCAGCGGAGGAGTTCTTCCCTTGATCTTTGGATCCTTGTATTTTTGGTATTTTGTCTGAATATTAATTTTGGAATATTGAGCCCTAGGCTATTATTTTATCCTTTTGATATCACTAGAGGAACCATTATCGAGAACCTCTATTTTAGGTGATTGGATTGGCCATCACCGGTGGTTCCTTTTGGTTCCTCACAGTGATATATTCTTTTGCTATCTGTAGTCTTTTGTTCCTTTTGGATTATGTTATGATGCCTCTGTTCTTTAGACCTTTGTTTATGTTGCCGGCTTCTGTTTGTTACGGCTTATTGAGAAATCAATAAGTTGATGAACCGGCCTTTCCTATACCTTAGGGATTGGAAAAGTCGGGTCGTCACAAAAAGGCAATGTGAATGCTCCTGGTTATCCTAAATTAAAAGAAGCTCTTTATGTTGAAGGACTTAAGGCTAATCTTATCAGTATTAGTCATTTATGTGATGATGGAATAAACATCAATTTTTTAAAAAAATTGTGCACTGTTATTAATTCTAGTGGACATGTTGTGCTTGAAAGAACTAGATCATCTGATAATTGTTATACACTCACAGATCGCTTCAAGACCACTTACCTTGCAACTAGGATTAATGAACTTGATATCTGGCATCAAAGGCTAGGTCATATGAATAAAAATGATCTTTATAAATTATTCTCTGACCAACTTATTAGGGGTTTATTTTTAATTGTGTGGGAAAACAAACCCGTGTTCCACACAAGAAGGTTAATATTCCTACTTCTTCTAGGATCCTAGAGTTACTTCATTTTGATCTTATTGGTCCAATGAGAACAAGTAGTTTAGGGGGAAAGAAATATGTTCTTATTTTGGTAGATGATTTTTCTAGATACACATGGGTTGCTTTTTTAAGAGAAAAATCTCAAGCCTTTGATGAATTCATTATTATTGCAAAAAGAACTAAGATTGAAAAAGATTTGTCTATTGTCAGAATTCGCAGTGATCATAGAAGAGAATTTGAAAATGCATAATTTTCTCAATTTTCCTCTTCTAGTGGAATCAAACATGAGTTCTTGTCCCCTCACACACCTCAGCAAAATAGTGTGGTTGAGAGAAAAAATCGCGTTCTTCAAGAAATGATGTATATCATGATAAATTCAACTAATGTAGCTAAAAATTTGTGGGCTGAGGCTATGAGTATACCTTGTTATATATCAAATCGTGTATACCTTAACACCACTAAAACTCCCTATGAAATATGGAATGAAAAAAAGCCTAAACTTAGCTACTTTCGACTTTTTGGAAGTATATGTCATATCTTAAGGGATAGAGAATCCCTTGGTAAATTTGATTCAAAAACTGATACTGAAATTTTCATTGGTTATTCATTAAACAGTTGAGCCTATAGAGTTTTTAATTTAAGAACTCTAACTGTCATGGAGTCAATAAATGTTGTTGTAGAAGATTTCACATCTACATCATCAAATTATCAAGATAAAGATGATGATACTCCTATTGTTCTGATCACAAGCAAAAAACTTAGAATAGAGAACAATTCTACTTCTTCTGAACTTGTTTCGTCTCATCCTACGCCTTCAAATAGTGCACAACTTTCTGATGAAGATGAAACTGATCAACATGTCTCTGAAACTCGGTCTACAATTAGGCCTTCTTATGCCCGTGACATGAAAAGTCATCCTTCTAGTGCAATTATAGGTGATGCTTCTACAAAATTGATGACTAGACATAAATTCAAAAATCTTATAAATCTCATTTGTCATGTTTGTTATACCTCTTCTATTGAACCCAAAAATGTAAAAGAGGCTCTTCTTGATGAACATTGGGTTATAGTCATGCAAGAAGAACTCAATCAATTTAAGAGAAATGGGGTATGAGAATTGGTTTCTCATCCTTCTAGCATTAGAATAATTGGAACAAAATGGAATTTCAAAAAAAAAACTAATGAAGAAGGTAAAATTGTGAGAAACAAGACACGATTAGTTGCTCAAGGCTATACACAGGTTGAAAGCATTAATTTTCATTAAACATTTGTACCTGTGGCTAGACTTGAGTCAATACGTATCATTTTGGCTATGGCTTGTCACTTAAAGTTCAAACTATATCAAATGGATGTCAAAAGTGCATTTTAAAATGATTTTCTTTCAGAGGAGGTGTATGTGGAACAACCTAAAGGGTTTGAGGATCCACATCGACTTCTTGATGTTTTTAGGCTAAAAAAGGCCTTATATGGTTTGAAGCAGGCACTTCATGCCTGGTATGCAAGGTTAACAAAATATTTAATCGGTAATGGCTTTAAACGTGATAGTGTGGATAAAATACTGTTTTTAAAACAAGAATAATCTCATTTAATTATTGCGCAAATATATGTAGATATTATTTTTGGTTCCACACTTGATAAACTTGCTCATAATTTTCAAAATCTAATGAGTAATGAGTTTGAAATGAGTTTAATTGGAGAATTAACTTGCTTTTTAGGTCTTCAAATAAAACAAAGTTCTTCTGGTATTTTCATTACTCAATCTAAATATGTCAGGGAATTAATTAAGAAATTTGGTTTGGAATCTAGTAAAACTGTTCGTACACCTATGAGTACTTCAATGAAATTATCAAAAGATGTGTCTGGTAAATCTGTTGGTGAAACTTTTTATAGGAGTATGATTGGATGTCTACTATATTTAACAGCAAGTAGACCAGACATTGCTTATAGTGTTGGAATGTGTGCTAGATTTCAAGCTGCACCTAAAGAATCCCATCTCACTGTTTCAAATCCTACGGAAGTTCGTGTAGCACTACGGACGTCCGTCCATCTAACCGTTCAATTGACACCGGTTACTTAACTGCATTTAATGTCTGCCAACTAATGTTTACAGACGTCCGTACTTTCAGAACTAACGTCCGTATGATAAAATTAATGACCACGATAATTTTTTGTTTCTTTTCAACGGTCAGATCCCATGCATTACACGGATTCTCAATTTGACGGACGTCCGTCACTGTGTTTATAGATGCCCGTGTAGTAATTTCACAATAGTAACCGTCTTTTATTTTTACCCTTATTTTAATCCAAATTTTACTCTATTCTCACTAGATTATTCTTCTTTCAGACTATTATCACTAGAATACCTTCTGAAAATGCCTCTCAACCGAAAAAATTCTAGAAAAAATACCCGTTCGACTTCTACGTCGGGATCGGAACAACCGTCTTCAACTGTGCAACAATTCCCAACTTCGACTCATGAACAACGTTTTGATCATTTATTTGTAACTAGGTTCTTAATTGTTGAATGGCCTATTCTTGAGCAGTTTCTTTGTGATCATGGATTTTATACCATGTTTGAGGAGCGTGGTTGGTTATCTTTTTTCGATCCTTTAAGTTCTGCCTACACTGATGTAGTATGTTGTTTTTACACAAACTTAACGAAGAGCAATCTTGTTGATGACAGAAGTCAAAGTTACGTCATTTCATATATTTTAGGTAAAAAGATCTAACTTTCACCTCTTATTATTTCTGATGTCCTTCATATACCACTCAATTTCGATGGGTATAAGTATCCAGTAGATGTAAGTGAAATTTATTGACGTTTTCACCCATCCGCGGTTTATGATTTTGTATGTGAACTTCCTCATCATCCTGTTGGTGCTGCATTTCACTATTCGCCCTCAAACCACGTTTTCAATGGTTATGTCATATACTGTTTGCCTCTAACACCTAGAGCAGGAAACAAAGATCAAGTTCGATGGGAAATGATCTATTTGATGTTTCTACTTGAAACGGGATGCCCTCTTTGCATTTTGACAATCATTTTTGAGATTATTGCTCGTCGAATGCGCGACAAGTCGTCGAAAATGTCTCTTCCCTTTCCTATTATCATAAGTAAAGTTGTAGCTTCAAAGATGACCCTTCCACCTAATTTAGCGATCTCACGTATGATGGCTTTGCTTGGAAAGCTTACCAAAATAGGGAAGAGAGTCAGACTTAATTTGGATGATATTGAATTAATTGATGAAAGTAGTGATGAAGAGGGTGATGACATGGATGCTCATGGAGATGATAGTGCTGGAGCTATTCCAGTTCCTCCTCCATTTCAGGGACCTGCTGGTGATATTCCTGTTCCTCCTTATCAAGGTCAAGAAGCGCATTTCTACGATCAACGGTTTGATCATCTTGACGCTGATATTCAGAATCTGGTAAATCGTGTTGAAACTGGTTTCACTTTGTATGGGGAGCAGTTGAATTATCTTCAGATGTCTATGGTTGAAGGTTTTGGTGCAATGATGCACCATTTCGATAGTGTGTTTTCCCCACCTGGATCACAATTTCCTCCTCATGATAATCAGTTTCCACCATAGTGACTGTGGTGTGTCTTAATGGTTTAAGTGACTATGTTTGTCTATGTCGTTGTTTTAATGATATGATTTATGGTTGTTTATGTGGTTGTTTAATATTTAGCTCTGGTTGTTTTAGTTGTGAAAATCTAAGTTGTGGTTTTAGAAGTTATTTAGTTGAAGAACTCTTTGTAAATATTCCAAGTTGTTTAAATGTATTTTGTAGATGGTTGTTTGTTGGCTAATTCAGAAAGATCTATCATCTTCATTTTGATCTGTGAACGATTTCATCTCTTATATCATGTGGTTTATCAATGAATTCTTGTAAATTCATCCTTATTTAATTTTTTATTTCTCTCTTCGTCACATTATGACAAAAGGGGGGAGAAATTTTATATATCTGTTACACCTTATCTTCTTCTGTGTCATTGTTTCAGGTAACAGGTAAAAGTGCCAATGAGAAAGACATCTACAAATAGATAGTCTTTAAGTTATTTAATTTACTTGGCAAATAATTTTAAGGGGAGCAAATAGAGTTGTAATTTGTACATTGCATATTAGATTTTTGTATAGGACTTAGATGAGAGCAAACATAATGTAATTTTTATTTTTGTTAAGTCCTTGTAAATTAGGTTTTGTCATGATTGTGACAAAGGGGGAGATTGTAAGGTATTTTGTCAAAATCCTAATATTGCTCCGAAAAATATATTTGATAGCCAAGTAAAATTTTTGTGACATAATTACTGTCACTATTGGTTGCACGGACGTCTGTGGCTGAACCCACGGACATCCGTGGTCATAGACGACCATGAGTGATTCACAGACGTCCGTGCCCCGATAGTTTAAAAAGGAATTTTCAGTTCGGGTAGTTATCCCTTCCGTGAAAAATTTCTCTTCCAAAAAATTGAGACTGATTTTCCTTTTCTCTTTGAGATACCATAACTCTATTCAAATTGGATTTATTTCTCAAAGAATTCTTCTTTATTATTGAGATCTATGGTTTAGATTGTTAACTCGTGTGATACGAGTGGGTTATCGTTAGATGCAACGGTTGTAAGCGAAAGATGTTCACTATGGAGCGGATGGTCGTGAGCAGCGGTCATAGTTTATGAGGAGAGTGATAGGGCTAGCATTCCTAAAGCATTATAAGATTACTTTTGTTCTTAGTGGACTATTTGCTTTAGATCCGAGATAGATCTCGTGGCTTTTACCTGTGATAGGGTTTTCCACGTAAAAATCTCTTGTGTTATTTATGTGGATGCGATTAAATCTTTAATTATTTATATTCTTTATAGATTGTTTATTATTTCAAAATTTCACTATATTTTTAGTGCGCATAAATGGGCCCTTATTCTCAAAATTAAGAGCTGCAGGTGGATAATCTCGGTCGTAAGAAATTTTGGCTCTCTACCTCTGTAGGATCATACTGCCCATATTCATCTTTTTTGGTTCTGCTACATGAATCCTACCTAAATCCGTTGCCACAATCTCGTACAAAGCCGTTTGATAAATCTTGTTTTCCATGTTAGGGAAATCCTCAACCCACCGAACTCCCTATCGCAATGAATATGGCAAAATAAGAAGACGCAAAAATCAATCACACACAACACAAAGGAGTAGACGTGATTCACCCAATCTAGGGCTACGTCCACGGAGTATATGCACTATATTGATGAATGTTTATAATGCACACACTCTCTTCTCTCTAGTACACTCTCAATCAAGATCTGACACGATCTTCAACAGCCAACACGCTGAATAACTAAGGACGTGATCCTTCAAAACCAGAGAAGAGATTTGTTGGAATATAGTAACGATTCCAACACAAAAACGACTTCAATTGGATGCTTCGATCCCCTAGCTTTTCTGCAATACCTTGCCTTTCAAAGTATTCACCAGTTTTCACTCTGTAGAAAACTCTCTTAGAACCCTAGAATAACCTTCTGTTAATAGGTTCCAACATTCATTAGGAAACTTTAACCAAAAATCTTCTAAAAAATAGCCAAGGAGTCCAAATCTGCGGAACTACTCTGCCTATAATTAATTGATCGATTTCACAGCTCGATCAATCAATTTCCACTCGAAAGATATCAAACAGTTTATGCTCAGACTCGATCGATTGATTTCCAAGCTCGATCGATCGACTCCAACCAAAGAGTAGTCTGTTTATTTCGTCCAAAATCTATTGATCGCTCCCCAAACTCGATCAATCGATTTGGACCCGAGACCACTCCTCAGAATGTCTCAAAATATTCATTGCGATTAAACCTTAACCAACAATCTCCACCTAGGTTTCATCATCATCCGCGTCACCGCCCCAGCGGGCATCAACATTTGCGACAAGTGTTGATCAAGCTTAGGCAATGCCTAAACTTATTCTGTGTAACCAACTTGGTCAACGTATTCGTTGCATTTTCTTTCGTATTAATCTTCTCAACCGATACTTCTCCATCTTCTATCATATCTCTAATAAAATAATACCAGACATCTATATACTTTGTTTTAGCATGAAAGACTTGGTTCTTTGCTAATTGAATGACACTCTGATTGTCTTAGAAGATATCGGTGCTCTCATCAACCTTACCAAATTTACTGACCAAACCCTTCAGCCATGAGGCTTCGTTAGCAACTTCTGTAGCCGCTATATATTCGGCCTCTGTAGTTAACAATGCAACTATCCCTTGAAGCAGAGACTTCCAACTGATCGCTCCACTTGTCAAAACGAACACGTACCATGTGGTAGACCTTTTGTCAAAGTCACCAGCATAGTCGAAATCAACGTAACCATAGTGATCCAACTGGCACATATCTCCACCTTCAAACATCAATCAATTTTTAGCAGTACCTTTTAGATATCTCAATATCCATTTAACCATAAGCCAATGCTCTCTTCCCGAATTAAACATATACTTGAAACCAGACTCAAGGCTTGTGCTAAATCTGGCCGTGTACTCACCATGGCATATATCAAACTCCTAACAACATTTGCGTATGAACTATTCTTCATGTATTCCCTTTCTGCATTTGTGGACGGACTCATCTTCTTTGTGAGTTTGAAATGTTCTGCTAGTGGAGTTGATATCGGCTTCACATAACACATATTGTACTTCTCAATGAGCTTTTGGATAAAAGTCTTTTGAGTTAGTCAAAACCTCTTATTCTCATGAATTCTCGTAGTTTCCATACCTAGGATCTTATTTGCGGAACCAAGATCCTTCATCTCAAATTTCTGGCTCAATTGCTATCAACATATCATCTACATAGAATTAAGTAGATTCTCTCCTTCACAATACTCTTTCCAGTAGACACAATAATCATATTATCCCTTATGATACCCTATGCTCAACATATATGAATCAAACTTCTTGTACCATTGCCTGAGTGCCTGTTTGAGACCGTATAAGGATTTCTTCAATCTGAAAAAGCGCAATTCTAACCGTTCTATTTCAAATCCTTTTGATTGTCTTATATAAATCTCTTCCTGAAGATCTCCATGAAGGAGAGCTATTTTCACATCCATTTGTTCTAGTTCTAGATCTTTCTGAGCAATGCCAACAACGTGTGAATCGATATATTCTTCGCAACCGGAGAGAATATCTCATTGTAATCAGTACCCACTTTTTGAAAGAACCCCTTTGCAGCTAGCCTTGCTTTAAACTTTGGAGTTTATATCTTATCACATTTTTCTTTCGAAAGACCCATTTACAGCTGATGACCCTCTTCCTTTAGGAAGTTTCATGAGATCCCAAGTCTCATTTTTTAAAAGTGACTATCATTCTTCTTCCATAACTAATCACCACTTTATTTCATTTGTATCCACCCTAGTTTCTGAAATTGTGTTTGGTTCCCCATTCTTTGTGATAAGTGCAAGTGCTAAAGAAATCGTATCTTTAAACTTTTCAAGACATTTCTTTGTCCTTTCTGACCTTCTCAAGGTAGTTTGAACTGGAACTGGTACTTCAGACTGTAAGTCTTGAGAAATTGTGCCATTATGCTCTATCTCAGAGTCTTCATTATTTTTCTCAACTTGCTCATGCCTTTCAACATCAACTTATACCTGTGGTTCACCAGATGAATGAGGTTTATCTTCCACCTTTTTCATCTGAAACTCATCTTCATTGAAAGTAACATCTCTTTCAACTATCACTTTGAGAGACTGTGTATCCCACAAGCGCTAACCTTTTATTCCATCGCCATAACCAATCAAGACACTTTTTTGATTTTGGATCCAACTTGGATCGTTCACTTCCATGAAGTACTGCATACACGGCACATCCAAACACCCTCAAGTGAGAGTAACTTCCATGTCTTTCATACCAAACCTTATCTGTATTTTTTGAGTTTAATGTTGCTGATGGTGACCGATTGATCAAGTAACATGTTGTGCTCACTGCCTCTGCCCAGAGAACCCATGACTCAATCTGGAATGATTAACATACACCATGCTTTTTCCAATAGTGTTCTATTCATCTTCTCGACTACGTCGTTTTGTTGAGGATTTCCAGGAATTGTTAAGTGCCTAACTATCCCTTAATTTTCACAGCAAGCCTTGAAATCTAATGACAAATATTTCCCACCATTATCTGATCTGAGAGTCTTCACCTTTCTGCCTGTTTGCTTTTCAACCATACTCTACCACTGCTTGAATTTCTGAAATACATTCGATTTATTCTTGATCGGATACACCAAAACTTTTCTAGAATAGTCATCTATGAATGACCAAAAGTAGTTAGCCCCACCTACTAAAGTGACTTTAGTTAGTCCCTATACATCTGAATGTATGTAATCAATCAACCCCTTCGAAGTATGTTTTCCTGTGGAGAAACAAACTTTCTTTTGTTTCCCGATTATGCAATTTTCATAAAATTTCAGCTTACAAGTTTGACTATCAGAAATCGCATTATTTTTTATGAGCTCTGTTAGCCCACGTTCACTCATATGGCCAAGCCTCTTGTGCCACAAATTAGAGAGATCCTTAAAATCTTTCGTAGCCGCAACACTACTGCGCTAATTGTGTCACCAACTAGAATGTAAAGATTCCTCATCTTTTCACCTTTCATCAAGGTCATAGCACCACATGCAACCTTTAATTTTTCAGATTCTGGGATGACTCGACATCCTATCTCATCCAATGACCCCAACGAGATCAGATTTTTCTTCAGATCAGACACATGCCTAACCTCAGTAAGAGTGCGAACACAACCATCAAACATCTTTATTCTGATATAAGTGATACCCACTGGTTCACATACTCTATCATTCTCCATCAAAATCACCCCACCATTGGCTACCTTGTACTAGTCAAATCAATCCCTGTATAGACACATGTGATACTATGCTCCTAAATTTAGGGTCCATCTACCCTCAACCTGATTGGAGCCTAATAGTGCACACAATAAATCTTCACCCAAATCTTACTTAGCAATACTAGCCTGTTGCGAAGTCCCTTCATCACTCTTATCTTTATTCAATCTTTGCTTGTAATATTTGTGAATATGTCCAGATTGTTTACAAAAGTAACGGATAATGTCTTTTCTCTCACCCCTAGATTTGGACCCGTTGTTTCCTCTCGTTGATTTATTATCTCCTCTGGACTTATCTCTTTTGCGATCATGATTTTGCCCCTTTCGCTAAAGAGACGAATCCCTTTGGAGTTAGATTCAGGCTATTTTTTCAATTCGTCTGAAAGAAGTGCAACAAACACTTCTTCGACGACTATAATATCCTTGCCATAAATTAATGTCGTAACAAGGTGTTCATAAGATGCAGACAATGAGGTGACCAAGAGAAGTGCAAGATCTTCTTCTTCAAGTTTCACCTCAATGCTCAATAGTTCATTAACTATTTTATTAAACGAATTCAAATAATCATGAATACAAGTACCAACCTTCATATGAAGTGTGTAGAGTTGTTTCTTCATGAAGAGTCTGTTTGACAATGACTTTGTCATATATAGAAATTTCATCTTTTTTCATAGATCCACGATCGTCTTTTCATGAAGAACGCTGTGCAGAACTTTATCGGATAAGCACAATCGGATAGTACTTACGACACTCTTATCAAGAGAAATCTACTCTTCATCGAACGTCTCTGCCTTCTTCCCTATCTCCTTCCCAAGTAGAGCATCATCAATGCCTTGTTGGACAAAGACATCTGTGACCTTGACTTGCCATAAAGAGAAGTTATTCTTCTCCGAAAACTTCTCTACCTCGAATCATGCATTCGAGACCTTCATCGCCATTGTAGTGTAAACCTCGCTTTCATACCACTTGTTAGATAAATCCTTCAAGACACCGAACTCCCTATCGTGATGAATATGGAAAAATAAGAAGACGTAAAAATTAATCACACAACACAAAGGAGTTTACGTGGTTCACCCAATGTAGGGCTACATCCACGGAGTATATGCTCTATATTGATGAACGTTTACAACACACACACTCTCTTCTCTATAGTGCACTCTCAATCAAGATCTGACATAATCTTTAATAGCCAACACATTGAATAGCCAAAGATGTAGTCCTTCAAAACCAGAGAAGAGATTAGCTGGAATATAGTAATGATTCCAACACAAGAACGACTTCAGTCAGATGCTTCGATCCCCAAGCTTTTCTTTAATACCTTGCCTTTTAAAGTATTCACTAGTTTTCACTCTGTAGAAAACTCTCTTGGAACCCTAGAATAACCTTCTGTTAATAGGTTCCAACATTCATTAGGAAACTTTAACCAAAAATCTTCTAAAAAATAGCCAAGCAGTCCAAATCCGCAGAACTGATCCACCCAAAATCAATCGATTGATTTCACAGCTCAATTGATCGATTTTCACCTAAGAGATATCAAACAGTTTATGCTCGGACTCGATCGATCGATTTCCAAGCTCGATAGATTGACTTCGACCAGAGAGCAGTCTATTTATTTCGTCCAAAATCAATCGATCGCTCCCCAAGCTCGATCAATCGATTTGAACCCGAGACCACTCCTCAGAATGTCTCAAAATATGCGTTGGGATTAAACCTTAACCAACATTCCATTCGCCCAAGGTTAACTTACCGACAGTTTTTTGTCCTTCAACCTTCTGTGGCAAAAAACCTCAAGGGGTTAGGTGAGCTGGCCAGGTACTTGCTTCCAAAAGCAGGAGACTTGAGTTCGAATCCCCTCCCCCCCCCCCCCCCCCTTGAGGCCACCCTAGGGATTTATATCCTGTGCTGACCCGGCATGTGCTGAATTTGGGGTGCGCATGTGCCCCTGGGATTAGGCTGGTGCTCTAAGAGGCCTGGATACCCAGGTTATCAAAAAAAAAAAAAAATCCAGAAATCTGCTTTTCAGACAATCCTATCTCCACTGCAAGCTGTGATTTTAATGTCTCCGAGGAGTATTTATATTATGCAGAAAATAGGTTCTCTGTCTAAACCATTTACAATGAAAACAAAGTAATCTAGGAATACCGTTTTAGTTTAAGATGACACAAGGAATGCCTTGAAGTCTTAACCTGTGATGGTGATAGGCTGATAGCAGTGTTCTTTTCTGGTTCTTCTCAGGAGAATGCAACACGTATGAGTCTAAGAAATTTATAGAAGAATATTGAAGCTTTGTAGAAAATATTATGTCTAAAGAAGTAAATTGACAATTACTTCATCAAAAAAGAAACACTAATAAGATTTTGCAACCAGTAAAAACATTTTGAGTTGAGGAAAATTTATGTGTTTATCCCATTGATGGGAATTAGATGATTTTTTTTTAAAGTCCATAGGTAAACAATTAACATGAGAAGGGATAAAGGTTCATCACATTCAGCAACACTAATTCATTTGCAGAGTTAAAAAAACATTATGTTTTCATCCTTTCGTAAAATCAAGAATAGTGAAAGGAACATACAGATGTAGAGAAGTATGAGGAGTTGAAGATAAAATTGTTATAATAGAGCATCTCACTACTCTCTTCTACAAACTCCACTTCTCTAATTAAGTCTTCCAAGGTCAGAGATAAAGTTGTTATAATAGAGCACTGCAAACTGAAAATGAGGGGAACTGGATCCCACATGTATTTTACCAACTCTCTCTCTCTCTCTCTCTCTCTCTCTCTATATATATATATATATATATATATTAGATAATCACTACGTCAAAATGATAAAAAAACAACTTTTGAAATATAAAAAAAAACCACCGCCCAAGCAGTAGTATACTAATCCACTGCTAAAACCGATCGTTTATTATATTACGATAGTGGTTTAATTCCTTCACCATCATCCCACGCCATAATATATCGGGAAACCAAAAATTTATTTCCTTCTTCAGCTGAAACCGCCTCCTCCCCTCTCTCTCGCTCGCTCTTCCTCTTCGAAACCTTAGCCCACCTCCCTCTTCGAAACCCTAACCTCCACTCCGAAACCCTATTTCATTAGTTCGAAACACGGCACTGCGATCTTCTTCCGAGATCTTCTTCCGCTATCTATGGAACTTATAATCTCACCGTTAAATCGGACATTATAGCGGCGCATCAACCAGATTTTTTAAGTTTCAACACCAAGTTTCGTTTCTCGAATCGATTGCTCAAGGTATGCGATTTTTTTCCTTCTTACAGTTTATTGATCTAGAGGTTGTTCTCAAATTAGTTATTTTTTCATTATTCTCGATCCGATTTATTTTAATAATCATCTATGGTGATTTCTATATTCATTTTTTCTGTAATCTTCTGATCTAGAACATATAGCTTCTGTTTTCCCGATCGGATTTAGTTTTTTATATATGTTCATAATTAATTTTTGCACTGAGGTGATTAATTTATATGGGAGCTCTAAATATATAGGGTTTATTGATTTGTTCGAAAGATAATGTCATGATTTAATTAGTGTTCAAAGTTCTTACCTTTTACTTATAATTGTTTGGTAAATCAGTATTTTCCTTGAATTTGTTCATATATTTAGGGACAATTATTTGATAAAATAATAAAATTATTGTTCGACAGCATTTTCCTTCTATCTCTATCCCTAAGCAGGGGCAAAGGTGATCCTTCTTCATAACAAGGTGAAACACCGTTGTTAGGGCATCATCATCTTACAATCCCCGATCGGATAGTTCCTATCATAGATCTTGGTAAACCACTTGCATCTACTTCCTGCAGCTGTGGATCAATAGCTACAACAACTCCAAACCGATCTCGAAATCGAAGATTCGAAGGAAGAGGCTTCTAGTTCCAGTGGAACAGATCTCGTCTTGTACAGGTCTACACTAAACAAAAATATTTTTATGATCAATTTTAGCTGAAAATCTTAGCTGTATCACCGATAAAAATGGTTCTATTTTGTAGGTGAATTGCTGAGTTGAAAGCTGCTGAGAGACTAAGGGTTTTGGAGGAGATATTGTATGCGTTAGTAGTCCAAAAACTCATGGATGCTGAAGTGCCTTTAGTACTCACTACCTTGTAAGTTGATCCTAATAGAGAAAATAAATATGTTCTTCAGTAGATGTCACTCTTATTTGCTTGCTTTACTACCTGTAAGGAAGATATTGTGGTGCAATGAAATACGGATTTCAAGTCAGTTTTTGGGGACTAAACTGCTGAACTCATGCCAAAAGAAAATAAAAAGTTGATGGCCTTTCTTGTTGGCAAACAAAATTATTAAAGAGGCATAAAAAGTTCATTGAGTTATAGATCTTAAGACTTATGATTGAGTTTGATTATGATCTATGTTCCGATCGTTGAGAAAGCATCAATTGGGATATGGCGATCCTAGAAAATCGAGGCCATGAACCTTCATAGAAATTCTGTTAGGAACAGTGACCTATTGTTTTCATATGCCCAGAATTTGGATCTCTTATCACATTGAAATGAAGGTAGCATATGATCTTTGTTTAGTTGTATTCTAAGATTAACTTTTTTTATTACGAGCGGTTGCGAGGAATTAACATTTTGTATGGAAGTTATAGTAAACTATGTGAGCTTCTCTATGGATGCAAATTTGGATAAATATATAGGAAGCATCAACGATACTCTCTTGGGTATGCACAGAAACTTCCTCTTCGGGTTTGATATGAAGGTGAACCGCTGAAAGCATGCTTATAGAAATGACTGATTTTGGCAAGACATGTTAATTAATAGTAATATTGTCATCCTGGAGCTGTGAATAATGCCTTCATCTAATGGACTCAACTATTATCCCTCAGGGACCTAGCATACTAGATAAATCATTGACTCTAGTCATTGATGCTTCATTTTGATGATGAATGATTTGCATCAAATGACTTCTCTGATTGAATCGATTACTTTGTGATTAATTTTATAATGTGTCACCAACAATGTATTAGAATTTAAAATTAGTTGTAACAATTCAATATATTTGTTAATATATTTTTTTTCTATAAGCATCAACAGTCGACTAGGGATTAGGCCCGTAGCCCATTGGAAAGTTGACAATATTGGAACCTCTGCTCGCAGTGTTAATCCTAGCTTATAATAAACAAATAAATAAACAGTTGAGAAAATTTAATGAATAATCTGAAGTACTTTCTTTGAGATGCTCAGAGAGCCAACTTTTGGAAATCATGTACTTACTGAAAAGTTCTAAGGCTAGCCAATTACCCTTCATGTTTGATAGGTTTTCCCAAATGGCATTAACTATATGACTGGTGTGAAAGCATGTTTACTAATCACATAATATGCCTTTTTAACGTTTCCTTTTATGTTTTCTTTTCTTGTCCAAATGACTTGGGTGCAGGGTTTCAAAAATTGGCTAACATACGTATCAGTTCGGGCCGATTTGATACCATTATTCGTATCGGTATTGGCCAGTATAAATTGTATAAGCAGATACATATAGGTGATATGGGGTCAGTATCGTCCGGTATCACCTGATACATATCCGTGATAAGGGATTCAGGGTCGGTCTGCAGGTTGACTGATACCAAGTAATTGGGCATCCCTTGGTAGTATCGGTCTGCAGGTTGACTGATACCAAGGTTTAGCACCTTGCTTAGATGAACTATAACACTTGTAGAAAAACTGGGTCTTCAGTAACCGTAAGACTAGGTTGCATTAGAAACTGCAGATGAAACCTAGGCCTTTAAGATCCAGTATATTTGGGTCATTCCATCAACATTCCCCTTAGTATTCTTACCCTAATAAAGGCCTTCCATTATTATATTTTTATACATCTTTTCCTTGCATTTGCCTTGTTTATCAGTTATACTTAACAGAGTCATTGATTGGTTTGGTCGCTCTATAGTAGTTCTTTTCTTTTTGGCGTTATGGAAGTTATTGTTTGTTTATATTCAGGTATGTTGTTTTGGATGAGTCGGGCTGCTGATAAATATTTAAATGTTTCAGGTTGGGGAAGAAAACCATTTCTTGCCATATTTGTTGTCCAATGCTTCAACACTTCTATGCCTCTTACAGAGGAATCTACAATCACATGAATTTCTTCCAACCCCTCGGCGTTCTGCAAGGCCTTCTGGGTTAGCTGGAAGGATAACACAGATCTTTATATTTTTAAATTCATTATTTAAATCCTTTTTGTTAAATGGAAGAATTATTATACCTGCAAACACAAGCAACAACTTTGTTATACTCTGCAATTATTTATCTTCGGTAGTGATGGCATTTTGACAGTATTATCCACTCGTGTTTTTCTTGATGTTCTGGCAGTATACAAGCAAACTTTGCAAGGCATATTCACACTATTTCCATTACATGCGGAGATCATATGAACTAGTAGTAAAAAATTCAAGGGTAGCTTTATTAAGTTTTGGAACCCAACATGTTATCCACTTTTGGACCTGACTTGGATCTGTTAAAACAACGATAAACCTATATATTGTGTAGCAAACAGGTATCAAGTTGGGTTCGGATCGGATTTGGGCTAACCTGGATACAACTTATTTATATAATAGATCAATATTTTCAACCGGCTTATTAGATGGAGACTCCTTAGATGGAAGTCATCAATATCTCAGTTTAATGATGTTTGTCTTTTGATTTCAGGCGAAGCTTTCCTATTTGAAGCTCAGCTCCAACGGATCACTAGGGGACTGGGACACTTGACAGGAGAGGCGAAACAAATTTAACTTGTTTTTCTTTTAATTTGAAAATGGGCCATGGGGTCCTTAGATTTTTAACTCTCTTTACTTTCTTCTTCTTTTTGTATGAATAAAAGGATTGGGCATATAGAGTTTAAAATGTTTGGCTGATTTGAAAGGTTGGATCATAAGTTCAGGTGCAACCTTATGTTTGAATAAAAGAATTGGACATCTATTTTTTTTATTAAGAGCATTGAATGATTTGCATTTGAGTTGAATGGATGTATTTGAATATGAAATTAAGAACTCCTTTCTTTATATAATTTTTTTTAAAGCATTAAAAAAAATATTTAAAAAATTGCACTAAAAAAAATATTAAAAAATTGCATTAAAAAAAGCATTAAACAAGCATAAAAAAATTGCATTAAAAAAAATATAAAAAAAAACATAAAAAAATTGCATAAAAAAATGTCGACGTAATTTTATTTTTTTTAAAATAGTATCTTTTTTATAAAAAAAATTGTATAAAAAAATTACTGTTAAAAGCAGTGATTTTTTTTATGACTGTTAAGAGTAGTCGTTGTTAAAGTTCATAAACCACTACCTTGTATAGTGGTAAAAAAAATCACTCATTTTTTTACAATTGTTTAGGGCAGTGATTTTTTTGGCTTTTTCACGTAGTGAATGATCCTCTCATTCGAGTCATGTTGAGTTGCGATTAGCTGCAAGAGCCGCCTTTGACTTGTCAAAGGCAGCTGATGTGACATGCAGCTACTCACAACTCGAGTCATGGGCTTATGCCCCATGACTTGAGTGAAGAATCATAAATGAATTGGATCCCACATGTGTGTCTCCTATTATCTCTTCTATTTGTTAAATAAATAAGAAAAGAATATTTTCATTACATAAATTAAAGAAATATCTACCTCTGTTATTATTATTATTATTATTGATTACTACTGTGTTCTAGGCAACATGTGCTTGATACATCCCACTAAACCAACAAAAAAAAAAAGAACAATTCCAAAAAATTTTAGGTACATACGCTAAGGAGAGAACTCAAGCAATCATCTGATGGAATGGAATTAAATGAGTTTAGGTCAACCTATATCACGCAATGAGGTATGCCAGTTATGAGTCTGAATATAGTCTATAAATGAAGAATCTATGTGTTCATTATTCTTGTAGTTTACCAATCAAACAAAATCATTGTTATAGATCCTGCCATACCCACATGCAAAACTAATTTACCTTTCATTGCATAGCACCCACACACATCGTTACAAAGTTTGAACGCAGGGAGTTACTTCTATGCCAGGGTAAAAGTTCAGAATTGAGGAAAGATTTGGGAATATTCTGGAATACATTTCGGAAAAGTTCTTTAGATTATAAACTTAGGAAGAAATTGGTAAGTTGATACTCTAATTTCTTCCTTTAACATCCATTCATTCAGGAAAAGTCTTGATTAATTGGTAAATATAATCTCGAGTTAATCGAGAAAAAGACTTTAAAATAGAAAACATTATTAATTCACGACTAATTGAAGAAGTCGGCGATTTTGTCAGTGTCCCAGTAACACTCGCCACACATAGAAACAATATTTAGTATTGGGAAGAACATGTGGCTATTTCAGTGATCCTATTGACCATTTGTATTCATCCCACAAGTTTGGAGACAATAGGCCCCAAGCCCCACAACCATGGTATAAAAAATCGGCCCAAACAACTACATATCGGTTTAGTATCGGGCGATACTGACCAACACAATTACACAAATTATTTATTTATTACTTTTTTCAAAAAAAGAAAAATAAGACCGATTCAGTATTGGAGATACCATATCCGTACTAGGCGATACGTATCGGCCTAAGATTACCGATACTGATACCTTTCCTACAGCACAACCTGTAACGACCCGAAAATTCTGAACAAGAACCTGACTATTTCGATATGCGTGCCCGGCATTGGAATCGAGATAGATTTAAAAATTATAATTAATAGTATTAGAAATAATATTAACCCATAGTTAGATGAGTTCACTCGTGCGATTTCGCTTAAGTCTGAGTTGGGAAAGGTGTCAACGTAGCACATTACGCTGTAGTGACCATGCGCGCGCTTAACACCGGAATGCAATTAGGGTCTAAACTGAAATATCAAAGATATTTCAGTTTAGATAGCTTATAAGGGAAGGGAGAGACTTGGGAGAGAGGTGTTCTTCTTCTTCTTCTTCTTCTTCCCCTTGCTCTAGAAGCTAAGAGACTGTAGCTAGGTTGAGATGTGAGTGTGCTCTACAACGAAAAAGGGTTAGAGACACTGAGATCACACGTAAATCGTAGTTAGGGTATGTGGAATGTGATAGGAGGAGCACAAGTACAGTCTAAGTGCGTGTGAGGTCTTTGCGTGCTGATTCGGAGCCTATAGATTGATTGTCAAGGTCGAACTGGCGATATGACTCAAGCTCCGGATCCGAAACCCTCTTTCGAATCGATCTGTCAAAACCCTAAAAAGGGGCCAACTAAAGGTAAGTTATACTTTTAAGTATGGGCAAATGAGAGCCCTTATGTATGTGTGTGTGTGTATTAATGGTTGCAAGAAACCATTAATGAAAATGAGTTTTAAATAGGAAAGTAGATGACCTCCATTAATGACAGGAGTTCTGCCATTATTGATCGATCAATGAAGGTATTGATCGATCAATGACTGGTGGTGATCGATCAATGAAGGTGTTGATCGATCAATGACTGGTGGTGATCGATCAATAAAGGCATTGATCGATCAATCTGTATAGGACAAATAAGGGAACAGGAACCTTAAAGATTCTGGAAGTTCAATGCTCGAAGGGCATTGATCGATCAATTTGGGAATTGATCGATCAATCCTGAGTATTGATCCATCACAGAGAGGGTGATCGATCAATAACTAGTGGTGATCGATCAATGAAGGCATTGATCGATCACTGGAGTGTATTGATCGATCAATGAAGGCATTGATTGATCAATCTGTATAAATTTTAAATGTGAACAGAAGGTGAGAAAATTGAGATTTTAGGCTATTGATCGATCAATGAGGGCATTGATCGATCAACCAAGCTGGTGATCGATCAATTTTGGCTGTGTTAGAGTGAGGAGACAAAAGGTTATTGATCGATCAATAAAGGTATTGATCGATCAATGATGAGTGGTGATCAATCAATAGAGGCTATTGATCGATCAATTGACTCTGCTGCTAGTTAAGGGTTGAGGGAGGATTGATCGATCAATGAGGTCATTGATCGATCAACAAGAGGGATTGATCGATCAATAAGAGTGGTGATCGATCAATCACCCATGTTTTCTGCATGTATTAGTTTTGTGAATAAAACCTCACTGGACATTGTGCCAGTTTATGTTATGACATCCCTGACACTTAGAAAACTACGTATAGGGTCAAGGATCAGACCATGACTTTCTGAAAGGCTTTGGATTTGCTTAGAAGAGGTCTGACCTAAGGTAGGGGAATCCATTTGAAATTGCATTTATTTTTTATCTCATGATTCCAAGCTTTTGTATTTGACTGCATAGTCTGATTTTATCGTCTAGTCATGTCTAGCATATGTGTGTTAATTCTGTTGTAACTTTGATATCTGTCATCTGATTTTCGTTCAATAAGATTTATCTGCATGTGATTTATGGTTTAATACTCTGACGAATCCCACCGACTCTGCGGTATATCCGTTTTTGGCACACTCGTGCATCTGCTTGGAAATCCTTGGCACAATGGCACTCCATAGTTGAGACATTGCTGCATTTCCTGAAATTGTTCATGTGAACGACGATGGTCGGGATTACCCATCGGACCAAATCTGGCTACCACGTGCTATACTCACGGGAGTTACTTAAGTTTATTATTTTAAGTCATTATACACTGTATGCATCACATGTTGGTCAATTCCGATAAATTCTGCCTGCTTTGATAAATTTCGCATATTTGACACAACTGTCTGCATCTGTTCAGTTACGTTCATATCTTCTGCAACCATGTTTTACAATTAAGATGCAACTTTAACTGGAATTCTTCTATTGAGCTAGGATATAGCTCACCCTGTTTCTAATCATTTATAGGTCCTGAGGCTGTAGCTCTCGGCACCGAGAGCGACCCTGATTACCAGCCTGACCCAGAAGCTAAGGCCGAGGACGAGGAGACGGACATCTAGGCAGACGAGTTCTACCCGTAGTCTGAGTATTTGAGTATGATGTTTTGCATGCTTGACATCTGGATTATTGTGTGCATGGTGGCCACTTTTTGTATATATTTTCAGTAGACTTTACTTATTGTATTATTTATGCATTCTACTCGGAACCACTATAAGGAATTATTGTTTGGGTGATGGATGTCTATCACCAATAGTTCTTCTTGGTTCCTTTTTGAGAATGTGTATTCTTTTGGTATATATAGAGATACATGTTTTATTTATTGCATTCATTTATTTTAAATGTCTTGTGTGATGACTAGACCTACTACTGCTGGACCGTGTCTGCTTGATTTCTGTTATACGAGCAGACACTTCATGATTTGTCCTGGGGATCATCCAGAGTATGATCCTGATGGCACGGATTTCCAGGCGCGATAATTCGGGCTGTCACACAACCCATCCAGTTCCCACCCAATCAATCCAGTGAAATGTCTTCGAAGCATGACCAAAGAGAAGAACATCTATGGTTCCTCCTCTAATCAGCCTTAGTATAGGGAATCCGGCCTGAGTGCCGGCGGCCGCACTCGTGTCAATCTAAATTAGCAAACCTTCGTATGTGCGCTGATATTTTTTATCATCTAATCAGTGAAAGGTCAAAAGTGAAATTTTCACTGATTTGCATGCCCATAAACAGCTGCGTGCATCCTAAAGATAGACAATTTGGACAGAAGGAGTTTGACCCAAGTGGCGCTGGCATTACCCAAGGTTTAAAATCTCGGTTTTCTGGTACATACTGACCAGCTCCAAAACTCATAGGTGCCAGAAGATACGTACCTGTTTTGGACGATACATACAATATGTATGGGTCGGTATATTCAATGTATCGACCCGGTGACCACCGTTACTTATTGGACGATACATATTGGTTTCGTCTGGAATTTTGAACCATGCTAATATCTGCTACCTCTACCTCTGATCAAGTCTGTAAACTATTTCATTAGAAAAATGTCCTAGAAACACAAAAATATCTCAAAATTTAAACTGAAAAAAACCTTTTTGAGTATTTTGGTAGCTGATAAAATTCCTAATACATTATCTTACATCAACTATAAAAAGAACATCTAATTATCTTCTTTTAACCAAATAATCCAACAAATTATTCAAATGCCACGGGAAGAACCAAATGAAATTGGGTCATAAAGATAGCATCTACTATCCAAAACAATCCTCATATAAAAAGCCCAATTCAGACACCCAAACACGTAACAATAGAAGATAAAAAGCAACAAATAAAAAAAAAAAGTTAAACCCATAAAACAAAAACCAAAATTGTAGCAAATAAGAGTAAGTGACCATTAAATAAATGGAAATACAGCATAATTTTTTATAATTTTTTTATACTACAGCATAAATTATCAATACTTTAAAAACCCAAGAACCCCAAAAAAAAAAAATTAATCATTAAATACATATGGGTTTTGCATACCTTCGACCTTATGGGTATTTTCAGCAGATTTTTTTCCGGTTTTTTGGTGGGTTTTCAGCCTTAAGCAAAAGAAGAGGAAAGCCCATTTGATGAAGAATACGAGGAAGAGAAGGCATTATTAATGCAATAAGGGGTTTATGCATCGTGTATTAAAGCACTAGCAGCAGCAGAGAGAGAGAGAGAGGAAGACAGAGAGAATTTTTGGTGGCAAGTTGAGAAATTGAGAAGAATGGCAACATTTCCTTCTTCATTCAACCAAGTTTTTTTTTTTTCTTGAATTTTTTTTCTGTTGTTTGTTAGTTTAGACGATAGTTGATTAGCTTCTGTTTGTCACTAATTATTTAAAGCGTAGCGAAAGGTTCTTGTCACGCAACTGATGGTTCCGCGGTTCCGATGCTAACACCGTTGACTGCTCCGATCAGATGTTAGATGCAGTTTTTCATCCTAATCTTGTCCAAGTTAGATCTTGAGATCTTGAACCACATATCAGACGGTAATATGTTTATTCCACGTGGCATACATCTGTGATCATAGTGCACTATGATATGCCATGAGCAGTCACTTTGTGGATCTGTGACACGTGTAAATCAATATCCAGCCGTATGATATGCTGGTCATGATCTTAAGATCTAATGTGTAGGAGGATAGGACAAAAGATGACCTCCACCATCTGATTCAAGACAGTAAATGATGTGAGGAGTTGAATCATTAGTTGCACCTCAAATATATTTTGGTGGCGAAATCACTAACTCTTATTTGAAAGGTACCTTCATTCGCACCCACACAATCTTTGAGGGCGCCCTACGTTTGAGGGCGCCCACGATGGATCTTGAGACCATAAAAGTACCATGAGACATTTGTTTTTTAATCTAAGTCATATGAATCTCCAAAAAATGTTGTTTAAGTGTGATGTGTGTCATGAGGAATCTCTTCTGGTGTGCAAGTAGTTACTCTCTATTTTTGAAGATTTATACTGGTGGAATGAAAAGCAGAATGATGGTACATTTATGGTCTCAAAATCCTTCGTGTGAAAGAGTGGGGTAAAATTGATATAGATAGTCTGATTCAAGACACTCAATGAGTTTCAGGCAGTTTGGTGGCGCCTACCAGAGAGGGAAAGTGAAGGTTTTAAAAGGTTAAACTTTCACAAATGAGTAGGGTTATTTACGAAATAAATTATAGGATAGTTATATTTGCACCCACACAAACTTTAAAAACACTCACACTCACACTCACACTCACACTCACGTGTCTGTAACTATCTAACAATCCAGACCCACATAGTAATAGAAGATATATGCATAAGTCATGAATGAAAAGTACGGTGAACTCTCTTAAAACATTCTATCTTAAATGGTATCAGAGCTTTGGTCGAAAGACCCAGATTTTTTTTTTTATCATGTCCCCATCTTCTTCTTCATTGATTCATTCAATCGGTGCACATGCTATCTATCAAACTAGATCAAACCAACTGCTCTGTTTGGCTTACGCAAATCACCCCTGTGCTTTGTAGCTTGGGTTTGCTTGAAATTTTCACTGGTGCAACTCCATGCCCTAGTCAGTTTGATATGGCCGGGCAACAATAATCTACCCACAACTATCGTGTCATCTGACCATACGGAATGATATCAAAAGGACCAATTGGTATTAAGTTGGATCAATGCCACATTAACTCCAACCATTCTATACACTATCGTTACACGGCTTTCAATTGCTCAGGTTGTGTGGTCTTCACTTGAAAAACATTTGCCGCTCAAGATAAGGCTTGTATCTTTCAACTCAAACATCAGTTTCAAACAACTAAGCGTGGTGATATGTTTGTTTCCGATTATTTTGATAAAATGAATTAAATAGTTGGCAACTTTGATATGCCTCTAACGAGCCTGAAATCACTATTTTAAGTTATGTTCATTTAATAAGTAAAATTTGTATATATATATATATATATATATATATATATATATATATATATATATACACACACACACACAAATATCTTTCACTCAATAGATCTTGAGATTATGGTGCACCTATCAAATAATCGGTTTGTGATTCAACTGTCATAGATCCTAAAAAAATGACTATAAAATCACATTTGAGAGTGATGTGTGACATATAATTCAAGGGCATTTTTTGGGGATTTGTGATACATGGAATAAAATTGTCGTATGATAGGTGGGCCATGATATGAATATCTATTTTGTGAAAGATAAGTATGAAAGGCGATCTCCATCATCTCATTTGAAGGAATCAATGATTTTCAAGGGGTTCAAGACGTGGGCGCTTTCGGAGAATGCATGGGCGCCTTTAGAGGTGCCTTATATATAAAGGATAAACAAATTTGGTCCGATCAAAATTGGGCCAGAGAATCTACTAGGTCAATACATATGCCTAGCCTAGCCCAATTAGGTCAGTGACCCGACCAATTACCTGCACGGTTGCACCAACCCGACCGAGACCCGATCCATGACCCATTAAAAAAAATGCAAATATGGACCTGAGAAGAATTGAACCCACAACCTCTTGATCGAGTAAAAAGTAAAGTAACACTAGTTACTTGACCAACTAAACAATTGGATTTATTCAATTATTTTGTACATTCACTACAAAAAATAAGACTATTAGCGATAATCATAAACTGCCGCTATTAACAGAAAATAGCCGCTAATACTCTTGTTGCTAATAGTCTTAACAGTTTTTTATTTAATAGCAGCAGTTTTTGGCTGCAAAAAATAGCTGCTAATAGTCTTATTTTTTGTAATGATTAAAAATTATATTTAGCAGCTAGATGGTAAAGACTTTCAAGATTTGAGGGTCCGAGGAGGCCGCCTCTTGGGCCTTGCCCCTGAGAAGACCTGTGTAAACGTAATGGAGTACTTCTAGAAAGACGAAAGGCAAGAGCAACCATGGGTCCCAATTTGACAAAATACGATCAAGAGTATTTGATTATTCAAGGGAAATTTGTTGGGCGTATGTGGGTGCGTGCATCTAGCTTGGACTAGTTTAAGGTAACTACGTCTACTAGAAAATTTACCGTTAATCTAGAGAGTCAGACTTGTTCAGGTCGACGCTTCAATATATTAGGTCTCTCCCATGCTTTGGCAACCATTAAGTTAAGGGAGGCATCAGTGTCTGCTTATTGTGAGGATTGGTTTTTCAGAGATCAACATCGCGATACTTATTGTGAGGTCGTGCACCCTACTGGTGTCACTACAAAAAATAAGACTATTAGTGATAATTTTTTTAATAAAAAACTGCCGCTACCAAAAACTGTTGTTATCAAAAAATACCTTTATAGCAAGTGCCGCTGAAACCCCTTATTTTTGTAGTGTGTTGAAAGTGATTGGTCCAATTTGTGTGTAAGTGCGAATGTGTTTCCGCCACATCCAAGAGTCCCTAGTGGGTGCCCCAACAAGAATAGGTATCAATCAGTCTATGAACAAGACAAGATAGTAAAATATAATATTTGTAGTATTAAGAACCACATTCGTAAGACTTGCAAAAAGGGGAAAGAAAGGAAATTTGTTGATGCACACTACAAAAATAGATTATTAGCGGCAGATTTTTGGAAGAAAAAACTGCCATTATTAACAAAAAATTGTTAAAGACTATTAGCGGCAATTTTTGGCTGCCACTAATAGTCTTATTTTTTATAGTGGCAGAAAAGTGATTGATAGAGGTAAGCTACTTTATATGAAAATATTTTCGGTGACCCAATGTATACTTAGTAGTATCCATGCTTCATTAATTTGAATGAGGGTCAAATGTTGACCTCATGTAGGGTTTATTTTTTGCAGGAGGTATATGATGCATTCAGGTAGGAAAAGGAATTGATGACTTGCCCCTCTCTAAGCCCTTTCCGCATATATTGATTTTCCCTTTTAATCTCTCTTATCAAAAAAAAAAAACCAAGAAGATTTCTCCCTTAGTAAGGCCCAAAGTAGGCTTGGCCACATACTTTTTTCCAGCTAGAGTGCCCCCAAATACGGTTGGGCAAACCCAGCCTTCAACACTTTTTTTCTTTGGCTTAAATTATTTGGGTTAACCAAGTCCATAACCCTGCATCAGATTCTATAATTTGTCTTTGGATGGATATTTAAATGGTCAGGAAGAAGAGCAAATGAAGAGACAAATAAGCGGGTCTCGACTAATTAAAATTTTATTACAACACTTTCCAATGCACGATTAAGAGATTGTAACAACAATATATAGCTTTTCTGATATGGGACAAGTAGTATAAAAATATGGCATATATAAATATAGCTCCTTCTGATAGTGTTTTCCCATTGAACTTGCAGGCCTCCGAGGCGGGTCCCAAAGGTTTGGAGACGTGTTCATATCAGCTGGGCATCCCGGTGTCATCACCATCGACCTTATTGAAAGGCGCACAAGCTGGAACGTATTCGACTTCCTGATGGCGTGTTTACGCACAATCATACACATTTGATCTTAACACGTGGTTTTTTTGGCAAACAATGGATTATTCTGTTGGTTTGATAGTATAAAACAGGTTAAGTGGTACTTTAGTTTGGTATAAATTCTATATGGAATTGATGTCCAAGGCACTGTATGGTGTTGAATATTACAGCACATGTTTGTATTGCAGGTACAAAATACTCGAGGCTGCAATGAGATTCCTTTTGGGTGATACCCCGAAAAGGATAGAATTGATATTTGGTCTTATAAGTATATGTTTCACTTTATGCTAATTTGTACTCTGTGTGGAAATGGTTGGGATTTGGAAGGGGAGGAAATGGTGAGTTTCTGGTGACTTCGGTTAATGGATATTGTTGGGTATCGGAACATATGCCTGGCGATGGGTTTCATTGTTCAGATGCCTCTCACTCGGTTGATAATGGAATAGTTGGTTGCGAAAAGGTTACTGGCTACATAATGTGAACGGTAATGGGTTGACTGATGGAGTTGTGGTGTCTGTTTTTGTTCAAGGATTTGAAATTGACTGAATTGGGTCCGGGTTTTCCCGCCTGGTTGCTAATCCAGTCTGCCATTTATGAATTGGGCCACCTACGTTTGTCCATACCAGCTCCTAATAGGCCGAGTAGGGCTGGGCTGAGTTTAAATAGGCCAAATTACAAATCCGTATTGTGGAATTAGTTCATATTTAGCATGTCTCTCCAATCAGGCGGATCGGCCCATCTAAGACTGAGTCTAACCAACCTTAGCCCATGGTCGGCCCGACTTACAACCGGGCCAATTTAATGCTGTCAAAAAAGGATATGAACCTTGGAAAACATATGCACATTTAGGAGCATTGACGTTAGTTTAAAACTTTCAAAGTTATTGAATGCAAATTACACAATGTCCGTTATTTTTATTTATTTATATATATATATTTTTTATGCAAATTACACAATGTCCGTTATTTAATCGACGGTCGAAATCGAATGAAATTAGAAATATGAACCAGTAAAATCGAAAATAGTGAAAATTGGAGCACACGAAAAAAAATATTCACCATCATCGGATGTGGCCATCTCGGGATGGGTGATTGTAAAAATAGTGGTTGGGATTCTTCTAACCATTAAAAAAGGCATTGCAAGCAACTTTACATGGTTCTTCAATTGGTAGTAAAGTGAATATGCAGCCGAGAAGCGGATGTCCACAGGATACAAATCCCGGAAAGGAAACAATTTTTTTAACTCTGATTTTTAATGGGATTGACTCTCCTGACCCTCACTTGACACCACAATTGGGGTTTAAAAGATCTTACACCATTTATTGGCTTGTGATCTTGAAAATTTAAACCATTAAAGTGATATATCATCAATTGTAGGGCTATGGGTTCAATAATTACACTTTTCAGGAGATTCTAACCATCCAATCTATGCGCTCTAATATCAATGATTGTTCTTATTTTTGATGGCTGATATTCAAGTTCACCGATCGGAAGGGCAACATCCACTTAGAAGCAAGATCCTAGGGTCGATCGAGACACGTTTGAACGAGATATATATATATATATATATATATATATATATATATATATATATATATATATAGATATATATATATTGCCACTTGGATAATTTAGATTGATCATAGATGATTGACAAATGGCAGAATGATGAATGACACTCAACCAGTGTGATAAAAAAATAGACATTTGGGAGGAAGAATATCATTTAAAGACTCCCTAATTCATGAAACGCTTGCAACAACATCTTCAATGTTGACGGGCCTTTGTAGAATCTCAATGCGTCTTCAACACTGACAGTTAACTTTTGGCCGTCATCTGCCATTAAAAATTGATGAAACTTTTTAAATTCAGTTGTTTGTTTCAGCAATGGCTAGTTGTAAAATCTTTTTACGGCCAATTTTCACACATAACACAACTGTACTTGAAATTTTGACCTACTCAAATGAGGGGGCCGAAGATCTTTTTCCTCTGAGTTTGTCACTGATGGACTGTACGGACATGATTAACCCATCGGACGGTAAAATTAGTTTATTACATTAGAAAAATATCAAGAAAGTGACATGAATCGGTGAGAGTGCCACTAATATCAAAGAGCCACGTGGGTTTAAAGTTATGAGCCGGACTTTGCTTAAAATAAATATTTTTCCACACAAATCCTCCTCACTCTCTTCATTTTTCTCCACGACATTCCTATCACTCCATTTTTCTACAACTCCATTGATATTTTTAGTCAACACTTCAATTTCATAATTCATATATTACTAGTATTAACATTAAATGGAGTGATATAAATTTTATAATACTCCAAATTTTTTTAATCTCTAAGATATATTTATCAATTTATATTTTAAATTTATTTAATTTTAACGTTTACCTTAATTAAACTTAAAAATTCAATACATAAAAATTTAAAATATGATTTAAAAATAAATTTGAACAACTGGCCTGAGCAAAGCAGCCAATTATGAAGTGCCACATAAGTTGTCTGCATAATTAGGAGATGACTCAGATGAGACGTCTCGGGTCTTGGGCCTCAGCGGAAAGAGTTATACTAGTTCTTTTTGCATTCATAACACTATTTTGTATTGTCATATCCTAGCTATGTCATGAACATGTTTGGGACGTCTCGGTTTCGGCCTGTCGGAGACAACACAGAAATCCGAGTTTTTAAACCATGAGTGTAGCGGTATCCATACATCCCCTAAACCGGACAATGTAGACGTCAGGTGGCACATCATTCCCAAAAACATGAGCGGAAAATTTGGGCGCCACATTCAATTTCAAATACAACATCGTAAGGCGGCTTTTATGAATATTTCAAAATTTGAAATTTCGCTTCCCAAACACCTAGCCCATGCACATTTATACATTTGCCCATCTCTCTCCCTCTCCCCCATCCCTCTCTCTCTCTCTCTCTCTCTCTCTCTCTCTCTCTCTCTCTCTCTGTAATCTTGGAATCATCACCGCCGTTAAAGGTCACCGGAAGTGCCATATTTCATGACTATTGCACCATGTTCTCAAACATAACAATATAGGTGCACAAACAAACGGTGGGTAATAATTTGTGGAATCATGCATTTTTTCTTGTTTTGTTTTATAAATTTTAGTGGAGTTGCTCCCTGTTGTTGGCAGTCTCTTTCCCTTTCATTACGGAGAGGCGTGGAGGTAATCAAACCCTCGCTTGCAAGGGATCCCATTCTTCGGTTGGAAGGTATTGTAGTTTCGTCCCTTGGAATCGGGAATGATGACAAGAATCACAGCAATAGATCTGAGTTGATATCTCGCTGCAATTTTGGAGCCATTCGATGCACGAACGGTCTGTCGTTCGTTGGAACCATTGTTGTATGTGTGTGCTCAATGAACGATACATGTCAGCCGATACGTATCGGCTTGGGCTCGAGCGGCTGGGATAGTCACTCATTGTCCCTTATTAGTTTATCATGTATATATATATATATATATATATATATATATATATATATATATATTATCCAATAAAATTTTATATAAACTTATGAATAAGACAAACCTGAAGAGATATGTGTAAATCTTAACAATCAGTATTTCGTAAATTACGAGGTGTACTTAAAACAGAGATATAAACATTGCAATAGAGTGTGTGGCATAAGATTAAGTTAGTAGATATATGTAAGATCCAATCCATTATAGGTATTTCTAAACCCCAATTTGAGGACCGTCCATGGGCCTACGGATGGTTGTGGGCATTGTGCAAGTGGACGCTGCATGCGCCTGTGCCCTCGTTATGGTGGTGGGAAAATCTGATGCAGATAGATCTATAAGCAACATGCATGAAAACAGTCCCGTTGGAAAAATAGCGCCAAAATGGTATGGCAGTGGATGCGTGATAGCTCTGACGTACTACAATAATGTAGAAACCAATTCATTAATGCAACCCATTGCACCAACCACAATCCGGCCCACCTCACGCCCTATCGGCTTCGTAGTCAAACCTACAGAATCCCCATGCACAGCCTCCTGTTGAGTTTTGCTAAGGTGCCCCATTCATGATTGCCTTTTGTCGAAATAAGCAAATATCTGGGTGAATGAGAGTTCATTTCATATCGTCCCCGGGAGAGGTCTTATCACCGTTTGAACCGCCACAAGGTGCCCACGACTTATTTAACCGTTATTTGCTAACACCTTCCACACAACACACCCATGGCGAATTCTTCTGAATGTAATGGGGACGGTCCGATTGGGACTCCGCCGAAAGTCCGCCTTACTCCTCGCCCCGGTCGAGCAATCGACGCCGCTGCCGCCATCGAGTTTTCACGCTGCGATTTCTGTCTGTTTGGTGGTGGGTCGTTCGCCGTGATTTAATTTCCACTGCCAAGTCATCTACGCTACCCACCCGTGGTCAGATGGGCGTCTTTTGAGTATCGTAGCTGATAAGGTCCTACAGTAACCTTGTCTTCACTATGAAGTGAACATTCCGTTCGATGTTACACATTCCCTCCTTTGGACGCTACCAATGGGCTATGTGTTCTTGTGGAATCTGAAGGCCTCACGCTTGTCCATGTTGACTTGCTACTTTGTATGTATCTAATTAAGTCTTAATCGATTGCAGTGCTAGTATAAGATCGTTCCTATGAGGAAGTGTTTTATCTATTTAATTAATTTTCTGAACACTTATATTTATTTTTAAAATCCTAAACTATTTAAGAAATATGATTAAAAGTATGATTTCTTAAACTAATTTGCAGAGAATAAATCCTAAATCCTCATCCTTTTAGATTATGGTCGACAATCACAATCTTTCAATTCTTGAATATTTACAAAATTAAACTATCGTTTAAACTATACATCAAGCCTCCTGGCATTGGTCACCAATCAAAATTAGCATTTTATCAATACAAATTTAATCTAATCAACAATCTTCTAAAACGTGGGCGTCAATCAAATTCGAGAAAATTGAAGATGAAAAAGTAAAACTATTACACTAATTTGCAAATCTCAATCTGAGTCGTCAATTCAAATCAAAACTTTGAGATGTTTATAAAGCAATAAATTACAATAAAAATAAATCTAAACTAGAAAGCAATAAAAATTATATCTTTCACCTCTTAGCTGCAATTGTCAATTGCTTTTGAGAAATTATAAATATCTACACTAATCTTCTAGCTCTCAATCCCAATCGTCAATTGTGATCGAAGAACCTTGGATATTTAAACTAAACTAAATTAAATTTAATCGGAAAAAAACTCAACTTCAGTCATTAATTAATGATGGGAAATTTTTCGATGATTGATTCTTATACCAAGTTCTCTTATTTATAGATTATAAGGAGTCAGTTTACATTGATCTAATTCTAACAGAAAAAACTTCTAAAAACAAGAGTATCCTATTATAACTCTAATTCTAATCTAATCTTTCCTTGCTTTCAACAGTCGATGTTCTTCTGAATTTTCTCCTTTATTTCAATAATAGAGTCCTTTAGGAGTCTTTCTTCATCAAATTTCTCAGATTCGTAAGTCAACATGTAATATCCCGAAAAAGTATGAAACTGAATTTGATCACCTCAAAATACGTGTCGAAAAGTCATAAGTTGGCCTCATAGGTTTAGGAATAATTAATTAAAAAGAATTATTTTGTGAAAGTTTGACTTAGAATGTATTACAGGCCATTGGTTAGAGATCCATACATCGAGCTAGGTGTGCGTGCTCAACACCCTAGTCGGACTCAAAACAAGTGAATAGAAGTTGTAATGTAAATATCTTGATATTTTGGAAAAATATCAAGATATTTTGGTGATTTATTTTAGTTATAAAAAGAGAGAGTGAAGAGGAAGTTTCATTTCTCCTTCACTTGTGAGAACCAACCTTGTGAGTTTGCCAATGTCCTTACCTCCTTTTCTTAGACCACTTTGAATTACGACCGCTCTCTCTCGATCTTGACCATGAATAGGCTTTGGAATCAGCCTTTAGTGTGACTGATGATAGTGAGGGAGAGTTGTATAATTTTATATATGAACCATTTATGAGGGATGCGTGATCTTTGAATCCACATATCTGAAGGTGAGGCTTGATATATGCTTATGTGGAGCTTAGTTGGGGACCTGTCGGGCTTGAAGCTTCGTAGGATTTGATCCGGTTCTTTGAAATTGGATCATCAGAAGCCACAGAATCGACTTTGAAACGATAAGTGACTTAACGTTTCAATTTGTGAAATTGTTAGCCTTAGTTTTAACTTGTTGTATATGCACAGTAGGATATAATGGATTATAGTTGAAAGGAAAATTGGCTTGTGTATGAAAACTGAGAAACAACAGAATTCTGAAGAATTCGAACATTCGAATCCAAATTCGAAGTTCGAAATCAAAATCGAACATTCGAAAAATGGAATCGAAGTTCAATTTTGGCTATGTTCTGTCAGGTTCGAGTTCTGAGAAAATTGAACAGTCGAATTGAAAATCGAAGTTTGAATTCAAAAATCGATTATTCGATTTTGCTCTGTTCTGGCTTCCTAAATTTTTTTTTGGAAATATTATGAGGAATTCTCCTGTGGTAGTCTAAGCACTATTAAAACTTTTTGTGGTGTTAATACAATATAGGTTGAGTGTGAGAAAGCATTTGGTGAAGACTTTCTGATTAAGCCTTGACCGAATCCAAGTCTAAGGTAGGGGAAACTCATAATTATTGCATTCTTGTATAAAAATATGAATCTGTTTGCTGTCTGTAATATGAGTTCCGAATATGATTTGCATCCGCTATGAGTCTGATAAACACTATGAAAACTTGAATCCTGATTATATCTTGGAAATAATTCTTGAATCTAGAAATGTATGAAAATACATAGAGCTATCTGATTAGTATATGCATCATCTGATTTGTGGTTCTCGTGAACGAATCCCAACCAACAGGGCGGGATATCCGTGAGTTTGACTTTGGACCTATTTGGTTTAGTATTTGTCTGACACAAGTACCCTCATAACGCAGGGACTCATTGCATTTTACCTAAAAATGGGTTCATTGAACGACGATGGTTAGTTGGGGATTTCCATTGGTTTTATTCATGTTCTCTTGATATAGTAACGTGAGAAGAATTTTAAGTTAAGATTTAAGGCAATTAATTAAAGATGCATGCATTGAATTAGAATTTGAAATCATATTAACATTAGATCTGTTTGACTTCTCATTCATCACACTACTTTTGATCATTTAGAATTGGAACTTAGTACATAAATATATGTTTTGAAAAACCTTATCTGATCTGATTTCAGTCTTTGAAAACCCTTAATTATGATAAAATGTGAATAAATGAGTTTCTTCTGCTGAGCTTCGATGTTAGCTCATCCTGACTATACGTCACAGGTGTAGAGACTCAGGCTCAGGGTTATGAGAGTGATCCGGATTACGAGCCAGAGGAGGAGCCAGACATCCCTCCTGACGAGTTCTTTCCCTTGGTTTAGATTTGTTTTTTTGGGTATATTCTTTATGTGATTTTTGAGTTGGATACTGTTTGAATTATGGGCCCGAGGCCATGTTTTGCAATTTCTTATATCATTTTGAGGAACTATTATTAGGAACCATTGTTTAGGTGTTGGATTGGCTAACATTGGTGGTTCTTTTTAGTTCCTTTTTGAGATATAACTTATTTATTTGAGATCTCTTTTGCATATAATTGTTTAAATTTAGAATTATGTCTGTATTGTTATGATCTTTGAAATGGAGCTCCTTTGTACTTTAGTATTTGATTGATCTGTTCGGCTTATTTATTTATTGATAGGTTGGCGAGCCGGCCTTCCTGGTATTTCAGATATAGGAAAGTCGGGTCGTGACAGTTGGAATTAGAGCATGGCTCTAGATTCGGATGTCATGGACTAAGGGCATGATTGTATTTACAATCAATACTGATCTAATATTATTGTTGTTTAACAATGACAGATCAGCATAGGCCCACGGTTCAGAGGCAAAGGAAGAGGTAGAGACGGACCAAGGACGGTTCTGTTATAGGATGTTCCCGAGGGCATCGGAATGTCGAGGGCAATTGAATTCCTTTCCGATTCGAATGTCGTCCTTATAGGAATAGGAAGAGGAAGAAGTGGTAATGAACGAGTTGAGCAAGTGGTGGAGGCATTGGCCACCAATATGGCTCAACAAACAGCCTCTATGCTTCAGCAGACTGCTGTGATAGCTCAACAGGCAGAGTTGATTGTTGCCAGACATCAACCCTCTTTTGCAGAGTTTAGGAGGATGTATCCTCCTAATTTTTTGGGACAGATTGATCCGATATTGGCAAAAGGTTGGCTGAACGAAATGGAGAAGATTTTTGAGGTGCTACAATGCACCGACATCAAGAAGGTGCACTGGGCAACCTTCAAGTTAGATGGGGAGGCTGACCCCTGGTGGAAGTCAGTATCCAAGATTAAAGAGCTGGAAAACCCCAACGTGCCATGGACTTGGGCAGAATTCATCGAAACATTTAATAATAAATATTTTTTCAGGATTGTACGACACCAGTGGGAAGCCCAATTTATAAAGTTAGAGCAGAACAAGATGACAGTGCGAGAATATGAGGCTGAGTTCGATCGACTGTCTCGATACGCACCTCAGCATGTGGCCACAGAGTCGATGAGGGCCAGAAAATTTCGGATGGGCTTAAGGCCGAACATTCTAGAGCGAATCTCGGCTTTTGAGCTTGAGACCTATGTAGGGGTAATTGGTAAAGCCCTCATAGTTAAGAGGACATCGACAGGATGTACAAACAGAGGGATCAACGGAACAAGGAGAGAGCGGGTCAGAGTCAGACAAGTGCCTATGATCAGGTAAATAAAAGACCCAAGTTCACGAGGCCGTCGAGATATCCTAGTCAACCAGCGTACTCGAGACCTGTAGCTTCTTCTGGGTCGACATCATATCAAAGACTAGCAGTGTCTACACCTGTGCGATCCTTTCGACCAGCAGGTTCTACTGAGAGTGGGGCTTCCGTAGCTAAGGGATTATCACGTGCCTCATCTTTCACTCTAGTTCCTTCATGTACCAGGTGTGGGAAATCACACAAGACTGAGGACTGCAGAAGAAACACGGGAGCGTGCTTCCGGTGTGGGAAGATCAGTCATATGGTCAAAGATTGTCCTGAGGAGGACAAGGGAAGGACCACTTCGGCTTCTACGCAGAGATCTTCTCGACCTATTGTTTAGGGTCGAGCCTATGCCTTGACCGCGCAGGATGCCCAAACTTCGAATGACATGATCCAAGGTATCATTAAACTTTAGAAGTTAATTCTAGTATTAGTTTCTATTGATTTAAGTTATAAATTCTGTGGTACGAGCTGAGTCGGTGATAAGAGTAAAACTATACCAATCATCTCTGTGGTACGAGCTGAGTGGATGATGAAGAATGAATGCGATGGATACCTAGCATTTCTACAAGAGCAACGAGAAGTGAAGAACGTCATCACCGATGTTCCGATTGCTTGCGAGTTTACGGGCGTGTTTCTCAATGACCTACCAGGGTTACCACCGGATCGAGAGATTGAATTTGCAATCGACTTAGCACCAGGCACAGAGCCAATATCTAAAGTGCCTTATCGAAAGGCTCCTGCCGAGTTAAAATAATTGAAGAAGCAGTTACAAGAGTTGTTGGGCAAGGGCTTCGTAAGGCCTAGTGTGTCTCTTTGGGGAGGGACCGGTCTTGTTTGTCAAGAAGGACGGGTCGATGAGACTCTGCATCGACTATCGTCAATTGAACAAGCTGACGATCAAGAATAAATACCCCTTATCCAGGATTGATGACCTCTTTGATCAGTTGCAAGGAGCGAAGTTCTTTACAAAGATTGACTTGAGATCGAGGTTTCATCAGCTGAAAGTGAAGGCCAAAGATGTTCAGAAGATTGTATTTAGAACTAGATATGGATATTATGAGTTTCTGGGGATGCCTTTTGGCTTGACTAATGCACCATCTTCGTTTATGGATCTCATGAACAGAGTATTTAAACCACATCTTGATATGTGCATGGTTGTGTTTGTGGACGACATTCTCATTTATTCAAAATTCAGGGAAGAACACGAGCAACACTTACACATTGCATTACAGATGCTACGTGAGCATCAGTTATATGCCAAACTTAGCAAGTGTGAGTTTTGGTTAGAGCAAGTGAGCTTTCTAGGCCACGTAGTCTCAGAAGTAGGTGTGACAGTTGATCCAACAAAGATTGAGACAGTAGTAGACTAGGAACAACCAAAGACTATGACTGGGATTCGTAGTTTCCTTAGTCTGGCGAGGTACTATAGAAGATTTGTAGAGGGATTCTCCAAAATTTCAGGACCACTCACGGGACTTACAAGAAAAGATGTTAAGTTTAAGTGGATTAGTCAATGTGAAGAGAGTTTCCAGGAACTTAAGAAACGGCTTACCTCCTCACCAATATTAGCTATTCCATTAGGCAGTGGAGGATTCGTCGTATATAGCGATGCTTCGCACAGTGACTTAGGCTGTGTACTCAATCAAAATAGGAAGGTTATTGCTTACGGGTCGAGACAACTAAAGGATCATGAGAAGAACTATCCGACGCATGATCTTGAGTTAGCCGCGATGATCTTTATGCTTAAAATATGGAGACATTATCTATATGGTAAGACCTTCGAGATCTTCACGGACCACAAAAGCCTAAAGTACTTGTTTACACAGAAGGAATTAAATATGAGACAATGGAGATGGATTGAATTTCTCAAGGACTACGATTGCTCTATTCAGTATCACCCCGATAAAGCAAACGTCATGGCTGATGCGTTTAGTCGGAAGAATTCAGCGCAGTTAGCTAGTCTTGTTATGGGACTCCGTCGATGGAAATTGTTGGGAGACCTTTCTTTGTATGATAAAAATATTGAGGTCAGAGTTTCAGGTGCCTTATTGGCTAACATCACAATCAGACCAATAATTTTTGACCGCATCTATGAACTCGAAATGAAAGATGCTGAGCTCTTAAAGATTAGACAGGGTGTGACAGACAACACTAGAGTAGATTTTTCTATTAAGGAAGATGGATCGTTACTATTCAGAGGACATCTATGCATATCGATTGATGCCAATCTGTGGCAAATTATATTAGACGAAGCTCATAAGTCCAAGTATGCTATTCATCCTGGTGGTACCAAGATGTACCAGGATTTGAGGAAGAACTATTGGGGGAGAGGATTGAAAAAAGATGTTGCCGAGTACGTCTTCAAATGCTTGGTGTGTTAGCAAGTAAAAGTAGATCATAGACACCCAACAGGTCTATTGCAACCTCTACCAATCCCCGAGTGGAAATGGGAGCCAATCTCTATGGATTTCATTGTAGGATTACTAAGGACGATGAAACGTTATAATGCTATTTGGGTGGTCGTAGATCACTTAACAAAATTAGCACATTTCTTGCCCTACAACACGACATATACGGCAATCCAATTAGCAGACTTGTATATGAAAGAGATCGTCCGGTTACATGGCATTCCGACGAGCATTGTTTCGGATCGTGACCCGTTATATACTTCAATATTTTGGGAGAGATTCCAAGAAGGCATGGACACGAGGTTGGATTTTAGTTTGGTGTTCCATCCACAAACAGATGGTCAGACTGAAAGAGTCAATCAAATCATTGAAGATATGCTTAGAGCTTGTATGATCGACTTTCAGGGATCATGGGATCAACATTTATCGTTGATTGAGTTTGCATATAATAACAGTTTTCAGCAGAGCATTGGAATGACTCTGAATGAAGCGTTGTAAGGACGGAGATGTCGATCTCCGATCAATTGGGAAGAAACCAGTGAAAAGTTTATATTGGGTCCGAAATTGTTGGAGAAAAATACAGAAATCATCCGTATTATTCGGAAAAGGATTAAAGCAACTCAGAGTCGACAGAAGAGTTATGCCGATATTCAGAGAACCAGTGTGGATTTTCAAGTTAGAGATCACGTGTTTGTAAAGATTTTATCGATGAATGGTGTAATGCGCTTCGAAAAGCGTGGGAAGCTAAGTCCCTGCTACATTGGACCTTTTGAAGTATTAGGGAGAGTTGGAGAAGTTGTATATAGGGTCGCGTTACCCCCGCAACTGGATAGAGTGCACGATGTGTTTCACGCCTCCATGCTACGAAAATACGTGAGGGATCCGACTCACATACTCGATGCAGCACCGATTGAAGTTTACAAAGATTTGACCGTTGTGGAAGAATCGATGCAAATTTTAGACCGAACTAAATAGGTGTTGGGTACGAAACGGATTCCCTTAGTACTGGTGAAATGGAAGAACCATTCCGAAGAGGAAGCTACTTGGGAGCGCGAAGCGGAGATACGCGACCAATACCCTTTGTTGTTTCAATGAATGAGGAGAGTGACTTGTAAAAGTCTATCGAGACTGTTTGCACATGTAAAATTGCTCTATCACTTATTGAACATAAAGTTGTTGGAAGTTAAGAGTGTTGTAATTAGAAGTGAAATGGAAAGATAAGACTTTTAAGTGTTTCTGACCAAATCGACTGATAGAAATTAAAATTGATCGATCGAAATGGGCATTGATCGATCGAAGTCACTAAAACAGAGAGCAAATTTTATACTGGAGTGGAATTTATGAAATTCGATCGATCAAAATGGAAATCGATCGATCGAATTTGAAATCCGATCGATCGAAAATGAATTCGACCAATCAAGTTTTCTAGTGCCAGGGCCAATTTGAAGAAATTTGATCGATCGACTTTTGAAATCGATCAATCGAAATTATATTCTGGCGTAGTTTAAGTATATTTTGATCGATCGAAATTGAATTTGATCGATCGAATTGTGCATTATATAAGAAAATTAAACTTTTCAGATTCGAAAATTTCAGAAATTTTTAGGGCTTTTCTTGGGGTTTTTTCTTGTGCTTCTTCTTAGAGATAAAGGCGCCGACTTTCCAGCTTGGATTTCTCAGGAAAACAAATTCAAACCTCGTGGAGAAGGTAAGTCCTAACTTTTGTAAACTTTGGATTCAAGTTCGAGTGTCTTTTCTTTTGGATTGTGGAAACCCTAGACTTTCTCTTAGAATCAAATGGCTCCTAAGACGAGACAATCGTCTAAGGCTACCACTCTGAAGAAACCGACGTCTCAAGATGGTTCTTCGCAACCACCACCAATTTCTTCACAGTCACCACCACTTGAGCAACCTAAGGAATGGTGCGCCGAAAAAAGGTTTGCAACCGAGCATATAATCGATCTGACGCTCTTTGAAATGCCAGATGTGCCGGGTATAGACAGTTGGGCACTCGATTACCTAGCGAAAGTCGGGCTAGACAATCTGTTAAAAATCTCTTCATGATTATTATTACCCTCGCCTTGTGCAATTATTTTATCAAAACATGTACATCGGTAGGAATCTTGATACAGTTTGTACCAAAATTGATGGAAGAGATTATGTGTTCACTCACGACCATGCGAGTAAATAAGTTGAATGCTACAACAGTTAAGGTTCGGGGATTGATTTATTACCCCCAAACCCTGAGCCAGTAAATCTTCTAGTAGTGGCTAATCAAATGACTCGGGGTCGACTTAGGTCGGGTCGATCAATTAAATGAGCTGATTTGCCTGCCTATATATGGATGCTAGACACCATTTTTAAGTGTAACCTATACCCTTTGCGTCATAAGACCGAGAGACGCGGGGTAGTGATGCAAGCCTTATATTCCTCATTCAAGGGGTAGTGGTTCAATGCCGCAGGAGTTGTCGTTGAGGGCATGAAGTATGCCAGAGGAAAAATGTTAGAAGGAGCAGACAATCCAGAGTATATCCCATATGCGAGTCTCATATCTAGCTTGATCGAGGATTATCTGGGAGGCACCACGTATGATATCTCCGACCGTGAGCCTAAATTAACCGATAATGTAGAACTCTACTCTTTTAAGGAATGGAGAAAGACCTATAATCGGTTAAAGCCGAACCTCTGACCGGGTGAACAAGCACCGCCAGCTCCGATTGCTCCTCAAGATCAAGATCAGTCTGCCCATGATGCACCAGAACAAGAACAACTTGTCCATGATGTGCCCGTTCAAGATCAGCCATAAATTATACCTCCCGCTCCCAACATGCTCACATTCCCATGCCTCCACCACCTCAGCAAGTAGTCGACATGACCAATGAGGAGCTAGCAGCCCTCATCATGGAGAGCAACCACCGACTGAATCGTCGCCTCGATTACCACGTGGCCATCTTGGAGGACACTATGCACTACATGTATCCGACAGACTACCTCCTGGAAATTTTGATAAATAATTAATTAGGTTATATTGGATTAAATCTTGAGTGACAAGGATGGAATGAGGATGTGTTTGAACCGTTAAGTGAAACAGTGTACACCAAAGCCGGCTATGGCCGCTTAACACCTAAGCCTAGAGGCTTAGTTATTATGAAACAAGAGTGAATTAAATGCTTTGGCATTCAATTCTTTTGCTTTTAGTTGGAAATTATGAAGAGAAAGAGAGAGGAGAAGTTGGGTTATTGAATTCGGTGTCGTAAGTGTGTGATTACGTGAGTCGTGGACTAAGAATCAAAGCAGATCCCCAAATTTCTCTACAAGAAGCCCTTCAATTAAATTTGAGCTCATAGATTGAACGATCGATCAAACTCAGGTGAGGAATTTAAGATTTATTGTGTTATGTTAGTTTTGTTATGATGTGAGTGAATGATTTGAAGAGAAGATAAAACTTGAGAGAGAAAATGAGTTTTGAAACATAAGCCCTTGAGAATGGTGAAATCTGTCAATTTCGATCGATTGAAATTAGAATCGATCGATCAATTTTGACAAGATGGTGTGAAGTGCGATTCGTATGAAAATTCGACCGATCGAATCTAATTCGATCGATCGAAATGAGCGTCGGTCGATCGAAAGTGGAAAAATAGTAGTGTGTTAAGTGGCTTATGGAGGATTCGACCGATCAAATTGGAAATCGTTCGATCGAGCTTGTGGTGCCAAAAGTATGATTTTCTGAAGGAGTCCACTAATCGAAATGAATTTCGATCGATCGAATTGGACAGATTGAGGATTTTGTTGTGTTTTGTTTAAGAGACTTTGAGGAGAGCTTATAGCTTCCTGTTTTGCGTCATTTCTGACATGTGGATTGTGGATTAATGTGTTTAGGTTGAGCTTATGCTTGTGTGAGGGTGAGGTTAGCTCGGTGTAAGAACTTATAGGTGACTTTGTATTTGAGGTAGGGAAATCTCTATATCATGTGCATTTGATACTACTAGCATGTGAATTATGATATGATGTGACTTGTTATCAATCACCATTGAGTTTCCATAAGCTTTTGAAAATGTGAATGTGTAAGCAAGTGTGTGTTTTGAAAATCGTGTTTATGAAGTGAGAGTCTTTCAAGATTCATTCCGATGATGTGTGTGAAAGAATGTGTTTTTAACTATCAAATTAAATATAATTATCACACTACACGATGATAAGCTATATGTATGCACTACGATTTAAGGTTGAACATGTGAATACCCGATCGACGCAGCGGGATATCCGTATAACACTTTGTGATCTGTGAATTCTACCGGCCAACGATAATTGTGTTTAACACAAGTGTCCATCATTTTTGAGACCTTGGACACCATTTGTAAATTATTCATTTGAACGACGATGGTAGGTATTCCATCAGGGGATCGATGTTATACATGCTCGAGGGACTATTTAAGTGAAGCACTTTAAGTTTCCTTTTTGTGTGATGTGTTATGTGAATCAGTAGAAGAGCATGAGATAAGTTTTCCAAATTAAGAGAAATGTCTTTTGTTTCATTCAACTATCATTGAAATTGTGCATCTTTATAAGAAAAATCATGTTTCGTTATGTCATAAGATATATGGGTGATGTTAAGAATATGCATGCTATTGGTAATTCCCTACTGAGCTTATGTTGTTAGCTCATTCCTCGACTATACGTCACAGGTACAGGAGCTAAGGCTGACTTTGAGGATCCCGTAAGGGAGGAGGATCCTAATTTCTCTCCTAGGGAGGAGGATTCTATGCCTCATCCGGAGAATTGTTTCATCTGCTCAAAGCACGGGTAGGCCCGGCTTTGGAGTGATGGATCATAGTATGATTTTTGGTGATGTAGAGAATAAAACTTTAGATTATAATTATAATATTTTTTGTGAACTATGTTTCAGTGATGGTCAGCCATCACCGATGGTTCTTTTCGATCTTTTGCCCATGAGTTTTTACATGAGATTAGAATCGTTATTTTATCTTTTGAGATATAGAATTGGGGATTCCTTTTTTATTTATGTTGACTATTTGCTTTGTTAGAGTTCCTGCTTTGCTTCTGCTTTATGTGTGGATGTGTCAAGTGTTCCTTTCGGGGATCGGCCTTAGCGTCGATCCAACGGTCTAAATTTCGCGATTAGGAAATTCAGACCATCACAGTATCACACCGGAACTCACCATCTTTTAGGAAAGTTTTGATTTTGTTTATATTAATATTAGACTCATTGCAAAGTACTCGTTGATACAATTCCAACAATATATAATTTGTTGATTTTTGACAAGAATATAAAAAGTTACGCCCGTTTTAAGAGATGAAACAAGTTAAATGGTATAACTATAATTTCGGGAGAGAAACACAATTTAGTTCGGTGCTTACACAAACCGCTGGAACAAAACCTTTTCTCAAGCTATTCAAGTCATGTATGAATTCTTATTGCGTGTAAAAAACTCCTATTTTATTAAATCTCTTACGAAAAGTCTTAATTAGAATTAATCTAAAACTTCCCACCATTATAAATAAAATTTTAAAAGCTCTCTGCTCTTTATAATCAGAAATTATTCTCTCTCAAGACTTAGACGAAGTGACGACTTAGGCATTGACCTTTTCAACCCGAACCGTCGTAGTTCTATCATTCACGCTTCAAGAGGTGGGTACCCATCAATCCATCTTATTCTTCATAGATCTCATCGCGTAGGATGTGTTCGATCGTACATTAACGGGTTTAAAAATCTTATTTAAATCCTAATATCTCATAAATTAATAGATTTGCATGTGCTATATTATGCTTTCCCTTGAAAGTTGTATAATTTATAGGTCGGGTAATATTTTGTTTTCCTTTTCAAACAATCCTTTTGTTGGACTATTAATATTTTAACTTCTATTAGGTCTGCATATTTAATATGTCTTTTTCCTCTTAAATCTATATACTAATTAAACATGAATACTTTTAAGTATGATAAATCTGCATATTTAGTATTTTATTTTCTATTAAAATTATATGATTTGTAAGTCGGGTTTATATTTTATTTCTCTTTTCAAATAATCCCTTTGTTTGGTTATTTAATATTATACTTTTCTATTAGGTCTTCATATTTAATATTTTATTATCTTTTAAATTTATAAAATGAACTAAACTCTAATATTTATAAATTCGATAGATTGACTTAATTGAAATAATATCATATTGATATGGATTATTTCTAAATCTATATAATTAGTAATTTACCCTTTTACTAAAAACTATAATGATATATTATTGTTGCAAGTTTATACTATTATTTATTTAAAAACTAATTAAACCCTAAAATTAAACTATATTCTTATTTTATTTAAAAGAACAATAGATTATACCATCTTGATGTTTCGGGTCCAAGCTTGCGGCTACGAACCCGAATTTGTGGTCACAAACTCGAATTCGTGACCATCGATGTGCTAGTCTCGGTATTTTGGCCATAACGTTTTACTCTGACCTCGGATTGATACGATTCTTACGGCTTTAGAAAGAAGACATTGAGCTTTTAATCTTTATTTGAAACAACAATCTCACGAATCTGACGTTTTAAAGGTCAAAATAGAGCAGTAAGTCAGGTTCTATTTTAAATGACCTAAGGCTGCATGAATTTACTGTTATTTTCTAATTTTTATGACCAAAATTCTTATATATATTATATTTTATTTAAGGTCTTTCAATTGATGGTCTGGATAAATCACAATTTAGTAATTATAAATACCTTTTAATTTAATTATCCAATTATAATAACTATATATATATATCAATTTTATCGCTTCAACGTGACCTTTTCGATAACACGAAGTGTTAGAAATTTGATGTCTCGTGAAAACCGAACTCTGACCTTCATGTTATTGAAGTCACACTAATAACTACCCTTTCCTATAAGTGTATTGGTGTTATGTAAATATATATATACTTATAAACATAATAAATGCTAAATGCAAATCTATGATATGTGTATGATAGTATTGTGCTTCTATTTTTATCATGATATATGAGTTATGGAAACGTTAGGTCATATGTACCCGAGTATATGAGATCATGCCTACGCTTGGGCGTGGTGATTCACCGAGATGGTATTGAAGCGAGAAATATATTGTATTCACATGCCTTACAACTCAGTGGTATGGGACATCATGACGAGTGGGTGAGTGTGAATTCAGTGTAACCTTATATACGATGACATATTGGGCTACTCTATCACCCCGAGTTTTAATATGAAAGGATAAGATATAAGTTATGATATAAGATTCGGGCCTTTGGCCTTAGCTGTAGTGGAGTTATTCCACTATAGCTTGTCCTATGATTAATTTGTAAGAGTAGGTTATGATATGAGTATGAGTATGAGATAAGATAAGTTATGAGTACGATAATAAGATACCGCTGTATAGGCCAATAAAAGATTAAGAAATTAAGTCTGTATATGTCATTCCTTGCGTAGTCACCGTAAGGGTAATAACGTTTTATAACTAAGACGGGTCTCTGGGAGACAATATGAATACGACCGAGAGTATGAGTAGGTTGTGAGTATGTGTGACCAATTATGTCTCCCCATTGGGTTGGATGGAGGAGTATGAGTATGATACGAGAGTGTTATTGTAACGTCTTGAAAAATTTCAACCTTTGAACAATATGCCTCGGTGTGCGTGCCCTATGTGTCAAGTACCCGACCTTGTGAAAATAATCAGGTAAAGTTATGTTAGGTTAGGTGTTAAGTAAAATAAGAATGCTTGAGGATGTGTAAACCCTTGGATGAGTTGTATACACGTAATCATAGTATAGGTGCTTAACACCTATGCCTATGGTTAGATATAAGGATGTAAACCTTAAGAGAATTTATTTCTCTTATGAATTAGTTGTAGAGAGAGTTATTAAGAGAGAGAGAAGAGTGAGGAGAAATCAATACGGTGATGTGAAGGTGTATGAAGAGTTAAAGTAGTGTATTAATTGCGAGATTGGAACGTGTGGAATTCAAAGCTTCGAGCTATGAAGCCTTGGTTGTGTGTAAGAACATGGATCGAGGAATCGATCGATTAAAAGGTAAGATTCTATATAATTTTGTAAGAAATGAATGAGTGAATTGGTTATATATATGAGTGGGAAAATCGAAGAAGAAAGGGTAAGAATTGAAGGAAAAATGAGTTAGAAAAGTTAAACCAAAGTTGGGTGAAAACTGACAAAGCCGAACGGTCGATTTTAAGATTGATCGATCGATCTTTTCGAGATTGATGAGTTTGTGGGTTTCTGAATTAAACCGACCGGTCCAATGGAAACCAACCGGTCTACTTTGAAAACCGACCGGTCGATTCCCACAAAACAGAGAATATAAGAAGATAGTGCTGGGGAATTCGACTCATCGATTTTAGATCGACCGGTCAATTTTGGAAACCGACCGGTCAATTTGGGAAATCGACTAATCGGTTTTTGTGTGAAAGAAAAGGTCTGATTTTCTTAAGGAAAACCGATCGGTCGAAATTACTTCGACCGGTCCATTTGGAAAACCGACCGGGCGATTTGGGAATCGACCAATCGATCTTGGCTGCTTCAGAGTTTGGTTTTTATTTGAAGTGGTTGATTCCTGTTTTACGTCATTTTTTACGTTTGTTATAACTTCATGTATATTAGGTGTGAGCTTGAATCTTGGGGCTAGAAGTGCTAACTTGAGCTATGAAGATTAAGTCTGACTTCGTGTGAGGTAGGAAAATGAGTTAGAAAAGTTAAACCAAAGTTGGGTAAAAACTGACAAAGCCGAACGGTCGATTTTAAGATTGATCGATCGATCTTTTCGAGATTGATGAGTTTGTGGGTTTCTGAACGAAACCGACCGGTCCAATGGAAACCAACCGATCTACTTTGAAAACCGACCGGTCGATTCCCACAAAACAGAGAATATAAGAAGATAGTGCTGGGGAATTCGACTAGTCGATTTTAGATCGACCGGTCAATTTTGGAAACCGACCGGTCAATTTGGGAAATCGACTAATCGGTTTTTGTGTGAAAGAAAAGGTCTGATTTTCTTAAGGAAAATCGATCGGTCGAAATTACTTCGACCGGTCCATTTGGAAAACCGACCGGGCGATTTGGGAATCGACCGGTCGATCTTGGCTGCTTCAGAGTTTGGTTTTTATTTGAAGTGGTTGATTCCTGTTTTACGTCATTTTTTACGTTTGTTATAACTTCATGTATATTAGGTGTGAGCTTGAATCTTGGGGCTAGAAGTGCTAACTTGAGCTATGAAGATTAAGTCTGACTTCGTGTGAGGTAGGAAAATTCTTATATCATGTGCATTTGATATGACTAGCATGTGGATTATGATGTGATGTATTTTTGCCATCAATTACTATTGAGTTTGCCTAAGCTTTTGAAAATGTGAATGTATAAACATGTGTGCGTGCTTTAGAAATCGTGTTTATGATGTGAGAATCTTTCAAGATTCATTCCGATAAATGTGTGTGAAAGAAGGTACTCTTAACTTTCTAATTTAGATATTATTATCACATTACACGGTGATAAGCTATATTTATGCATTATGATTTAAGGTTGAATATGTGAATATCCGACCGATGCGACGGTATATCGGTGACCGACGCAGTGGGATATCTGTGATCGGTACGACGGGATATCCGTACAATCCTTTGTTTGATCTTGTGAATTCTACCGGCCAATGGTAATTGTGTTTGACATAAGTGTCTATCATTTTTGGGACCTTGGGCACCATGTGAAAATGATTCATATGAATGATGATGGTGGGTATTCTATCGGGGGACTAGATGCTATATGCTCGAGGGATTATTTAAGTGATCAGTTTAAGTTTTTCTTTGGTTATAAGAATAAGTTAGGGAAATCATGTGTTTAACTTTGGAAAATTATATTTGATATCAGTTTTGTTTCAAGTCAAATACCTTTAATTGTGAACCTTTGTATGAAAAAAATCATATTTCGTTTATGCCATAAGATATATGTATGATGTTAAGAATCTGCATGCTATTAGTATTTCCCTACTGGGCTTATATTGTTAGCTCATCCCTCGACTATACGTCACAGGTACAGGAGCTGAGGTTGACTTAGAGGATCCCGCAAGGATAGAGGATCCTAATTTCTCTCCTGAGGAGGACTCAGAGCCTCATCCTGAGAATTGTTTTGTTTGTGTAAAGTACGGGTAGGCCCGGCTTTGGAATGATGGGTTATGGTATAGTTTTCGTGATGTAAACAACATAAACTTTTGGATTATAATTGTATTATTTATTTGTGAACTATGTTTCGGTGATGGTCGACCATTATCGGTGGTTCTTTTCAGTTCTTCTGCCCATTAGTTTTTACATGGGATTAGAACCGTTATTTTGTCTTTGAGATGTAGAATTGGAGATTTCCTTTTTGTCTATGATGATTCTATCTATTTAGCTAGATTTCCTGCTTTATTTCTGCTTTGTGTGTGAATGTGCCAACACTACGTGAAAATGGATGAAAAATAACATCATCGTTTTAAGAAAAACCACGGCTTTGGGTCGTTGTAAAGAAAACAACGGCCCAAATCAGAGGCAAATTAAATGCAACGGCCCTCTAAATTATTAAGTATTGAAAGTTAGGAGGTTTGAACCCGTGACCTTAGTTTCTAAAAGTAATTGGGCACCAACATTATCCTCTTTAAACCAAATTTTGTGCAAACCCCTCTTCTTTTTGGCACACGCGGCAATCCAAAAATTTGCGCGAGAGCCCTAAAACTCTTCTTTCTATTCTTTTGCATCGAAGTCTTAAACCCTAAACCCTAAACTCACTATTCTTCGTCTTCTTTTTGTTCTTCTTTTTCCCAGCAAAATCAAAAACGATTTTTTCCCCGTATACCCTATTCGAAGATCGTTTCTAAATTTCCATGTTAGACCTGCACAAGGCAACGACAAAGGCCTTATCAAGAACTCTGGGAACATAGGCAAGCCCCCATATACCCCTCTCTCTCTTTGTCTCTCTTTCTCTTTGTACTTCTTATTCACTAGAAAAAAAATATGATTTTTGTTGTTTGAATAAGATCTTTTAGGTTTTTATTGATGCACGATTCTGATAAGAAGAGGGGTTTTTCTTACTTTTAGGGGTTGTAGATCAACATATCTTGATCTTAGCCCCATTGGAAGACCCTCATCTTGATGTACTTGAAGGAAATCACAGATTGAAGGTAGATTTCCCACTATTCTCAAAAATTTATTGTTTGAGCAAATATTTATTTGAAAAATCTTGTCTTTGGACATGTTGCTTGAGTTTTCTTCTGAAATTCATGGGTTTTGATGTGTTTTGATGGGTTTGGATTGGTAGATCCGTATGCTATATGTTAAAATATATTTTTAAAAGTCAAATTTCGAGTTAGATTGCGAACGGTTGGATTGAGGATCGCCTGCACGTGAAATAACCTGTCGTGAGTTTAAGAAACTTAAATTTAGAAATTCTGTATGATAATTATATTTTAGGACCCACGTTTCACCATCGAAACAGAAGAACAAAATCTTGTGAATTTTTCCTAGTGCTCCTAATACAATGACCTTGTGGATTTTTCTTAGTGTTCCTGATACAATGGGGGAATAGAGATGTGGATTGACCTCCATGGTTGTGTTTTTCTTTTTGCGATCAAACGGTTCGGAATCAGATGTGGATTGACCTCCACGGTCAGGGTCCAAATGTGGACCCCTTTCTTTTCCATTTCTCTTTTCATTAGATGGTGTTCATCATTCAATCAACATATAACTTTCTTAATTAATAATTTGATAATTAAAGTTATGTTATATTTATGTTCTTTCACTCACATGTCACACTAGAATATATGATTTTAATTAGAGAAATTAAGTTTACATCAGAAGGAATTCCTTTCACTCGCACATTAGAGGCATGAACTAACATATAAATTGCATCTTGTTTTTCATTATCCATGTAAGCATTACTGTAGTAGCACTGAAGTGTCCTAAAGAACTCCTGAGACTATCAGAGAATATCTTCGTAGCTCGACGAATGACATAAATTATAAATTTGGAGAGGTATCATAATCAAATATTAGAGGGCATTGATGGACTCAAGGGACATTCATGCATATAAATATATGTTTTTGTTCACTAAAAAGCAAAATCGTGAGTCTTGATAATCATTAGGAATAAAGATAAATGGATTATCTGTATAAAGCCATTCAGATCTTTGTGATGATCCATCGAACCTTTTTACACGCACACAAATTCAAAAAATAAGCTAATGTTGGGACTCAGATGTACTAAAGTATCTATATATAGTACAATCGCATACAAACATGAATGGATAAACAAGCATGTACTCAGATATTTTAAAATTTCTTTTTCTCTATATCTTTGCAAAAGTTTTTCTTATTCACAATAAAATATAAGCTACATTCAAAAAGATAAATACCTCCATGTAACCCATCTAAATTACGCAAAAGCATGGAAGTAAGATATTTTTTGAGAATTAAACATAGAAGTCCAAATATTCTATTTTTCATACAATAAACAGAAAATATGAAAAATACAAATTTTCCAAGGATTCTTGATAGATAAGATTAACTAACTCAATGTAGAAATATTGGGACAAAAACATTTGACCATATGATATGTGGGCCATGATTTCACGATCTAATTTGTTAAAGATTGCGACAAAAGCAACCTCTATTATCTTATTCAAGGCATTCAAAGGGTGTGTGAACGGTAGAACCGTCAGTGGCGCCGCAAGAATATTTGGTTGCTGAAATGGATACCTTTCTAATAATTATGGTGGAATGTGCTTAAAATGATCAAAGCTATCACAAATATAGAAACTCTATTCCATATTCCACTCTTGCTAACTTGTTTTCTTTCTTAAGATTTTGGATTTTGGGATTTTGTAATTTTTTGATGGATGAGAAGGGTATTCTGGGGGTTCAAGCTTTCATAATACATATGTTTCTCCAACAGTTATTGCTCTTAATGTTTCCATAATACATGCTTTAATAAGTGTTGTATGCGATTTGTTGCAGACAGAGAATGGAGATATCATTGATTGTGTGGATATCAACAAACAATTTGCTTTGGATCATCCTTTGCTTAAGGATTACAAAATTCAGGTAATTTTTTTTTCTCTTCATTGTTGAAGTAATAAGGACTATAGCTGTTTTGCTAGGAACTAATAACTTGAGACGAAAGTTTGATTAGCCTTTGTTTATAATATTTATCTTTTGTGATGCCTTTCATATGTTTAATATTACAGATTATGGGAGGATTAGATACTGTTAGGAAGAAGGCTCATAATATAATACAAGAAGTAGCAGTGAATTTGGCTGGATCATGTTTATTGACTCCTCGATGTATGGTGCCGATATTGCTGTTGAAGCTGGAAGTGTTTGCTTGCTCAAATTAGCTGGATGTTTCTGAAGCTGTTTACCAAGTTTAATAGCTATAAAAAAGAATTAGTTTACATTTGACCTGTAAAATAATTTAGGAAAGTGTTAATTCTTTAATTGTTTGAATTTTTAAGGAACTGTATATCACTATATGTTTTTGTGCATTTACATTTCCCATTGCACCAACTGCAAGCAATATTGGCGCCATAGTTTTCTGATTTTAAATTAATTTTATTTTTGACTTATTATTTTTTTATTCAGTTGAATGAATTATGCTTTTCTTCCCTTTTAGGGTGATATGTGACTGATACAATAATTATAACAGGTTCCAATTACAAAACAAAAATGGAAGATATGCATTTAAAAATAATATTTTTTTTTTAAAAAAACAACGGTCCATAACTGTTATTTTTAGAGTAAATTAACAACGGCTCAAAATCGTTGTACTTTTGCAACAGATATATATCACTGACTTAGACCGTAGTTTCGGTAGAAAAATAACAATCCTTTTCTGTAAAGAACAACGGCTACAAACCGTTGTACCTTTGCAACGGACATATACCATTGACGTAGGTCGTGGTTTCTACAGAAAAATAATAACTCTTTTCTGTAAGGAATAACGGCTCACAACCGTTGTACGTTTGCAACAGACATATACCACTGACTTAGACCGTGGTTTAGGTAGAAAAATAACAATCATTTTCTGTAAGAAACAACGACTCACAACTATTATAATTTTGCAACTGACATGGGCCGTTGTTTATAAGGTAAGTACACAACGGTTCTAGGCCGTTGTTTAGCAAAACCACTGCTCTATAAACAGCGGTCGTTACCACAGCTCAAATCCGTTGTTTAGGAAATTTATAATGATTTTGGGCTGTTATTTTTTTCGATTTTCACGTAGTGTAAGTATTCCGTTTGGAGATCGGCCTTAGTGTCGATCCGACGGTCTGGGTTTCACGATTAGGAAATTTAGACTGCCACAATTATGATAAGGTGGTATGATACTATGGTGACCCTCACAAGGTAGCTCGAGTTGCGACTCTGGCATAGGTCGTTTAGGATTTATGAATATGTTAGTTATGTTCATGCGATATACAGACGTATGTGCGAGAATAATAAGATATGTTATGTTATGAGATATGGTGAGGTACGTTAGGATATGAGTATATAGATCATGGTCCTGCATTTATGTTATTATATGAGATCTTCGATAAGCACATGATTTTATCTTTCTTTTTCTGATTCTATTGATATACTATGTATATCACTCACATAATGCACCAACAATGCACTTGAGTAGAATGGGGTGGATTGCTGGTGTATTCCATTGAGTTTACGTGACTGAGTAAACTCATCCCACGAAAATTTAAGCAGCTGTAGGTGATTACATTGGTGGAGTAGACGTCGGTGATTTAGATCCCATTGACGTTGACTTCGTTGATCCCGCGAGCGTTGAATACCAAGAGCCTTGGGAGGGTGACGTCGCTGTATATCAGGAGGACCTTGGTGCTGATTTTGATCCGAGCACCGGCTATTGATAGTTTTAGACTCGATATCGCATTTCATTTGATACTTTAGTGTTGACTTTAACTTTCTTTTATCGGATTTGTCTCCGACTTTTATTTCTCTTTCATTGGTGATTTACTTGGATTTTATCGCACCTATTTTGTATTTATGACTACTTTATATTCTACTTATATGTGTTGACTTTTACGGATTTTGTAGAACCAGATTGTGCAAGAACTCTAGTTAAGTGTATGCTTGCTTAGCATATTCGAGATATGTGCGGGTTATAGCTCGAAATTCTAGGCTCTTGAGATATAGTAGAATTTCGGGTTGTGACACTTACTATCGTGATTTTGGATATCTCGAGACACCAAAAGCTCCGAGTGATGACTCCATCATTGAACGCATCGTCACGACGAACCCACAAAGTCCACGATTGCACGCAAAGGCTAAGTTTCTAAGTCCAAGTAATGTCTCCCATCCCTAAACCCCTAAACTTTTCCCGGGAGGCAAGTCTATGGCGCTCAAACTTTCCATAATGAATGCTCTTTTGCTAAACTTCCCCAGTAGGCAAGTATCTAGTGCTCAAACTTTGAACAATGAATGCTCGTTTTTGAAAGTGCCCAATGAACTTCTAACATGCACACTACATAGAATTAGTATAGGGTAACTAACCACTCTCAATTGTTAATGAATCAATCTCCTTACACTAAGGGTCTGTTTGGATAAAAATACGGGAAACGTGGGAAAGTAAAATAATATTCTCATATTTTCCCATGGATACCTAAATTATAGGAAACCATGATATTTCTTTGTTTCTCTTTGTTTACTGCTGTTTGGATAACCACATTGCTAGTTGAGAAAACTCATGATTAACCAAATCCTATGTTTGGATACATATGCAGGAAATTGTAGGAAAATAACATATCCTAACAAAAAAAGTAGCCAAATGACCAAAAAATTATATATGTATTAACTTTTTTTCTCTCTTTATATATCTTAGTGAATTGCTCTAATGATAGACTTGGTGTTCTGTGCAAGTTAGGTTCTAGGTTCAAACCTTATTACATGTAATAAATTGTTTATTTTTTTTATTAATTATACTAGCCCTTGTGAGAGAAATCTCTCCAAAAATAAGTTCGTCTAATACCTAAATAGATAGAGGGGAGCTTAAAAGTAAGCCAAAATTATTGGATTTAGTTAAGCAAAATCAAAGAAGAAATATTTGGTATGAAAACAAGTATCATAAAAAAATTATTTGAAGATTTTTGATAATTTTGGGTGATCAAGATAATTTTGGATGGATAAGAAGCCACTAATATAAATTAGGACCCCTAAGGCTTAGTAGCAAATTTTTAGAAAGTTTGGGTGGCCAATTGACCACCTAAATCATAACGTGATTCTGCCTCTGATTTTTGGGGATGTGTGTCATATAGAATCAACATCAGACCGTCTGATAGGGGCATCATGATCTTAAGATCTATCTTGAGGAAGATTGAAAAAAATAATAATCTCCATTGTCTTATTTAAATCAATCAATGGTTTTCATCCGTGAAAAAATTGTGTGGTATTATAAGAAGAGTGTACGGATGAGAAGTTCGAAGGTTCGGAAGATAGAAAACGGAGGGACACCCTCGACATTTCTTATCGGATTTTGATGGAAAATGTAAAGATAATTTCCGACCCTTTAGATGTTATCCAAACAATGGGAATCTCGACAATTTCATTTGCCGCATATGAGTTTTCCCCTATTTCCCATGTTTCCCTTAAAATAAACAAGCCCTAAAGAGAACAATCCTTGGGAAGTGCACGGCTACTTATTAGCATGCAAATTGGTGAAAGGGGAATCCGTATTTGCAATTAAAGATTTCGTCTCTGCAATGTTGACAACCTTCAATTGACAGGAGATCGTTTTTCGGCTCAATCTTCCACACATCTGATCTGTTGATCATCACTGATACACCACCAATGGCCAGATATTGATTCAACATGGAACACATTCCAAAAGTTACCTAAAACCCCTTTTCATGCTATGCCCATGGTCATAAACTCATAATCATTTTTGGGGATTTATATGATGTGGAATCAACATCTGGCCATTTGATAGGTGAGTCATGATTTAAAAATTAATTATGTGAAAGATTAGGTTGGAAAAATAATCTCCATCGCCTGATTCATGACAGTGAATATTATTATTGCCAACATTTTTCACATGTGAAAACACTAGATGCAGAATCAGAATCTCCAGTTGCAAATATAGGTACCTTAGTGAAAGTACACCTTTGACTATTTTACCAATTGACCTCGATGGCTGTTCGCTTTGCATTGTATGGCCAGAAGTTCGAACATATCAAGTATTTTTTCCTAAAGCAATCGCTCGTCACAAACGAGTCGATCTCCTTTTGGATACACAAGTAGCGCTGTCAACGGTCGGGTCGACTTGATATCCGACCCGCCTGACTGTTTTAACTGGTTAGGCACATAAACTTGTTCCGCCCTGTTGGGTCGGATATGAGGCATCCAACCCGACTTACAGAAAAAATTGGGTTGGTTAGGTTCGACTCAACTGGACCATATATATGAAATCAAGGCAAATAAGGTGTTAATTGGGTTGGATTGGGTTGAGCATAGACCCTTGGCCCGCTGGGTCGAGTCGGGTCGGGTGTAGCATAGTATCAGCTTGATCATATGCCAATTTTCTGTTGGGCAACCAAAATTTTGATTGTAATTTAGAGGTACATCCAAATGCAGCCTCATTCAATTCAATCAAAATTTATATAATTGATTGAGTGGTAGCTCAGTTTGTGAGGGTTGGGCAACCCTCACAAAGGTTGGTATCCCCATCTTTTGTGAGGGTTGGGGTCGTTGATTCGGCGCTCTATGTTTTGCTTCCTCCTTTATATTTATGAGGAGAGGATTGTTGGGTGAAACTTATTCTCGTGTGTCACTCAATGTGAGTGTTTTGTTTTGTGAGATTTATTTCTCTAAGTGTTGCTTTTGAATTGTCGTACTTTGTACGATATATATAAGATGAAATATTGTGTAAGGAAAGTGAACGGTGCTGTCAACGATCTTGCGAAAGTGGCGATCCTCAATTCTCATAACATTGCCGCCTCCTATTTGTTTGTTAAGAGTATTATTAGGCTAGAAAAGCAAGGTGTGTTGTACCTTAGGTCCATATAAGCATAGTTGTATTTTTTAATTTTTGATTTTTATTAATTAGCTTAAATAACAAAAAAATATAAAATACTCTCTATGCTATGTAAGGCGCTTTCAGGTCGGCTATGCCGTATGACATCATTAAAAGAAATAAAAAAATTCTAAACTAATAATTAAAAATATTATGGAAGAATAGTGACTGGTCATAGATGTCCCACAAAAAAGTAAACAAAAATGATTAGAATTTATAAGTGCCCACGCATTTATTATACTTGTTTCTTTGCTTTTGCCTTGAAGTTATGATAGGAGGACACTACAAACGGTATCCTAAGGAAAGCCATACCCATGCAAGTAGTAAACCTTTTATTTGGTGAGTTGAAATGACACAAACACCCTTCACCCATAAGTCAAGGTGTTTCTAATTTGGATTAATGGCCTCCATTGGCATCGATCATGAGATCATCACGCTTATGAATATCTACCTACCACCAAAAATTGGTAGGTGTCAATGCCCCAAAATATAAATGAAATCCGTCGCGACATGCCATTTACTAGGTTCAATGAAATCATCGACGGGCCACCTCCTTGGGCTGTCGCAGCCCCAAAATTGTAAAAATTTCATTCTGTTGGTCAGCGGGCTGTAAAGCGATCGACCATGCCCATTAACCCACAACACTACTTTCCATTATTATGACCATCCAAAATAAAAGTAATCAACTGATCAGACCGTTTTGAGCCCACATAAAAGTACAGATCATTGATCAGCGTGCACGTGCACCGACGTGCACTTGGATAGGCATGCGGGTAAAAGGAGAAGAGATGAAGTTGAAAACCAGCCATGCGCCATTGGTTTCATGAGGATGGTTTTGAGTAGCTATAGATTTGCAATCCAATTAATATATTTATAAGAATAATATGAAGAGTCATTGGGTTTATTTTAAAATAGCTTATTCAATAACCTATCATATGATATATATATATATATTAAGAACTTAGTATAATATAAACCAACACCACGAAGTACATAAGCACATGGTGCATGAACACATAAATGGTAGAAAATTGATGAAGAGTGCTGGAAACCCTAAAAAATTTATTTGAAAAACATTGGGGTTGTGAATTAATTTTAGGGTGTTTACAAGATTTATGAAGGGGCCGTTGAGATTATTAAATTTAGGTACCTTTATTTGCACCCATTGAATCTTTGAGGGAACCTACATTGAAAATTATTGAGTGCTTTGAATAAGATGATGGAGATTGTTTTTCATCTCAATCTTCAACACAACGGATCTTGAGATCATGGTATGCCATTAGACGGTTGTGTTTTTTATGCCATGTGGCACACATACCAAAAAGTGACTCAAAACTCACTCTTGAGCATGATGTGAGCCATGTGATTTTCCAGTCACTTTTTTTGGTATGAAGGCTAGGTGAAGTGAAAAGTTGTTCATTTGATGGTACACCCATAATCTTAAGATCCGTTGTATCAAAGGTTGAGAGGAAAGACAGTCTCCATGATTTGATTTAAAGCAATCAATGATTTTTCAATATAGTTGCTCTAAAAGATTCATTTGGTGCAAATAAAGGTACCTTATCATTTATCATGTGAGATGTATGGTTGGTCTAAAAGTCATACCAAATATAGGATATGCAAACCACAATTGCATGATGAGATTAGGTTTTTGGTAGACATCGACGACAACTCGAGGCTCCCACACTCTTATATGTTTGTTTAGAAAAACAATTTTATGGTCCACAATCCACGGCACAAATCAAGATTTTCAAACACCGCATAAATTAATTAATTAATTATGTAATTAATAAAAGAAAAGTTAGAGAAAATAAATAAGTATTGAAATTCTCTGAAATTGGGAAAGAAAATCATATAGCTTACCTACCAAAGGTTATTAACTTAATATTAGACTAAAAGAAAAGGTACTCTTATTGCATCCTGAAAATGTAATCTCACCTCAGTTGAAAACCGTTATAATATGGAATTAATGGGCTATCACGGACTTCAATAGATTATACCCATTAATGTCGATTGTGAGGTCTATCTATAACGACCCGAGTCCTCACAATCCCCGATTGCAAGGTCATAGTCCGTAGTATCAAATGCCTTGATCCTAAATAATTTCATAAAACAATACTACCAAAGCGCATTTAAGAGGTGGAAGAAAAACTCAAAAATGAAAAATCACACAAAAGCATACTAATACTCTTATTCCATAAATGATCCATACCCAAGTCTATCATAATTACTGTCCAACTAAAAATTTAAAAAAAAAAACTCATATACTATTGTCTCAGCAAATGTTAAAGGAAATATTTATGAACTAAAAATATATAATTAGACTATAAAGCCCTCATCGCTTTCCATCATTGGTCCTTGAGCGTCACGAGCGGTATTATCGCCATATACCCATACTTGGTTATCTTTTGTACCTGTCTCATCTGGCCACTCACATTAATGCCTTGTTTGACAAAATTAATGGGAAGTTTTTTTTTTTTACTTCCCATGGGCTGGTGAAGAAAAAAACTCATGAGAAGTTTTTTTAAAAATAAAATCATAGGTTTGTAAAACTTTTTTTGCCAATTGTTTGGCTGCTAAACCGTAAAATTTTATATGCCACCGTTTTCCTCTTATGGAACCGTTCCCTCTTGAATGTTTTCAGTTTATTGGATTGATGATTGTTGTTGTTGTTGTGGAGCTGAGTTTTGTCAAACAAGGCATACAAGTTGCCAAAAAGTTGGTTATCCCAGAGATCATGTTCTATACGATGAGCGCTTGTTTAGTAACTCGAGTTTTGGCGAGTTACCAACAATAGCACCATCCATCCAAGAGTTTTTTTAAAAAAAAAATAAAAGTTATATTTGCATAGAAGTAACTAGATATCATCTCCTCAAGCTTTTGATAACATATGCGGAGATCATAAGAAAAACAAAGTGGGCAACTAACACATGTACACAAATAAAAATCATAAGCCATATAAAATACAAAACATAAAAACAATCCCAAGATGGAGGAGGTAATTACGATGAATCATATACCAACCGTCCAATTCGATGATCTAAACAGAGATGGGAATTGAAAATGAAATAATCTGCACCAAACCATAATCTAATCCAAAAGTCAAATACTTGAGTACTCATTTGAAGAAAACCCCAAAAACATGAGATGAGGAACTCTCAATGGGCAGATTCAAGAGAGACCAAAATACTGGCAGCTATGTGCCAAATATTATAATATTTTCCAACAGTAATTAAAATTCACTAAATCCATAAAATCAAATAAATCCAAGAGAGACCAAAATATTAGCAGCTATGTGCCAATTGTATTCCTGCCAAATATTATGATATTTTTCAGCAGTAATTAAAATACACAAAATCCATAAAATCAAATAAATCCAAGAGAGACCAAAATACCAATTGTACTCCTTCCTCAGCCTTTGTACCTTCCCGGAATCGTCGACCTTGTAGAACTGCAAAACGGCGAGCTTCACCTTCTTCTTCTTGTGCTTGATCTTATTGGGCTTTGTATAGGTCTTCTTTTTCCTCTTCTTTGTGCCACCACGAAGGCGGAGAACTAGATGCAGAGTCGATTCCTTCTGATGTTGTAATTAGCTAGGGTTTGGCCATCCTCCAGTTGCTTCTCGGTGAAGATCAGGCGCTGTTGATCTGGTGGGATGCCTTCTTTGTCTTGGATCTTCGCTTTGACATCGTTGATTGTGTCCGACGCTTTGACTTCTAGGGTTATGATTTTACCTGTTAAGGTTTTGGTGTAGATCTGCATCTTCGATGGCTCGTCTTCTTCCTCCAAGCGCAGTAGAGATTAGGGTTTCGGCGTCGACGAAGGAGAGATTAGAGTCAACCCCTCTTCCTGTCGTTTTTACCAACGAGTGGGCAGAAATAATTTCTAATAGGATTTTGGTGGGTTTTTCTTTTTTTTAATTTTCTTGGAATACATGGGACCCACTTTACTGCCAAACACTTGCAAATTATGTTTTTGTGAGAAATTTCAAATTTCCAGCGAAAAATCGCCAGAACTCGAGTTACCAAACAAGGCATAAAAGGGTGTAAGTTACACTAGTAAGGCCAGACATGCAATCCTTTAAAAATTAAAGACATGTATCAATGCAATATAGCCATTTCTATAACTCATGAGTGTGTGTATGTGACAAGTATAATTTCAATAATCAGAAAGAGAACACTAATTATAACATAAAAATCATTCTTGCATGAATTTCCTACTTGCCATGAAGTAAGTCATTCATTCTATAATCGTTATAATCGACGATGTATTTCATACTGTGTATTATGTTTTCATCATAACAGTAATCACATGAATTTGCCTTCTCTTTTAAGTTCAATTTTTATACGTCCTGCTCAAGACGTTGACTTTTAGACTCCGTCCCTATCAAGACGTTGACTTTTAGACTCCGTCCCTATCAAGACGTTGGGTCTAATGAGTCCTTATTCCCGTGTTATTATTAGACTCTGTCCCTATTAAGACGTTGGATCCAATGAGTCAGATTGTTCATTACTTTTTAGACTCCGTCCCTATCAAGATGTTGGGTCTAATCAAGCATGATCCCAGTTTATCATTTCATCGTATTCATATAACTTTTATCATTCATTATCGTAGATCATCATAAAGCTTTAAAGTATATAAAGATCCCACTAATGTGCAAAAACTTTCAAATTAACCAAACTCTCTTAACCTCATTAAATCATGTAAGAGAAACTAGCCGATAACACGGGCGATTAAACCTATTTTTGAACCATAAACACATCAAAGTGATCTATCTTAGCATGTCTCAAAATCTAATCAATACCATTCATCCTATTGGGCTTGTGCCTTAAATCTTGTGGCCACGACCTTGAGTTCGTGGCCTCGAGTGCACATCTTAAAACTCTCGGATGTGCGTTCGTGGCTGTGAGTTTGAGCTCGTGGTTGTGAGTTTACGAGTTCGTGGCCGTGAGTTTGAGCTCATGGCCGCGAGTTCACGAGGTTCTTCCATCTCTAATCCAAACCATTCTGAGTTTTATGGAGGGTACTTTCGTCATAACTTCTACACGTCTTTTATGCGATAACACATATTAATTGAAATAAACCTCACATTTAATTCGGTAACTAAATTCTAAAGGAAGACATGATTTCTCCATACCTTGATCTATCATAAACGCAGATCCTTGAGTCCCAATCAGGTTCTTGACCACGAAGATGACTCTTGAAAGATGAGAAAGTCGCTTGAGGAATTGATGCAAAAGTCTTACCAATCGCCCAAAAAGAAAAGCTCTAAAAATGAAGGTCTAGAATCTCTTCTCTTAAGGTCTCTGAGGTTTCTTACGGAAGAACTCTCTATTTTTAAGAAAGACTCTAATGGGATTATGATTTATCTCTGTATTATGCCTTTTGGCTTACCTTATTAGGAACTTATTCGGTGTTAAGATATCACACCATAGAAGGATGTCTAGGCTTTTAAAGTCAAAGTCTAAAATCAATATCCAAAACCTACATACCAAGGGTTGAACCTTTGACCTCTTGTCTCTAACTCAAGCCTCTAACTAGAAGGCTACCACATAACTTGTGCCAATTATCAACAAAAATAAATATAAAAGTATAAAAGTAAAACTGATATTTAAAATTAAAGCTTTTAGAAATTCTAAGTACGCGGGATATACAATATTAGGCATATACACAGTAATAAGGTGTATAGAAAATAAAAAAACATTTATCACTACAATCTTCCTTATAAAAGTTTCGTCCTCGAAATTGAGCCATACCTTTAATCAAACAGATGAGGATAGTCCTTGATAATGTCCTTGCATTTCCAAGTGGCTTTTTCATGAGTGTGATATTGCCAAATCACAAGAACCAATGGTGTAACTTTATGTCTCAAGGTTTTCTCTTTCCGATCAACAATCTGAACATGCGTCTCTAGAACGGCCATATCTTTATAAAATTCAAAAGGTTCTTAGTCGACAACATGAGAAGGGTCTGCTACATATTTCTTTAGCATTGATATGCGAAAAATATTATGCACCTTGACAAACTTCGATGGTAGCTTGACCCAATATGTTGTTTCTCCGATTCTCTTCAATACTTCAGACGGTCCCATGAATTTTGAACTAAGTTTTCTTTTCAATCCGAATCTTATCACTCCTATCATTGGTGATATTTTCACAAAAATTTTATCTCTTTCTATATGATCTCAATTTTTAAGCTTCAAATCAGCGTAACACTTTTGTTCGCTCTGCGATGTTCGCATCCTTTCTCGGATCAACTGAACTTGTTTAGACGTATCTTCTACAATCTGAGGTTCTAGCAAACTTCTTACACCGGCCTCATCCCAACACAAGGGAGTTATGCAATTTCTCCCATACAACAGTTCATATGGAGTAATTTGAATAGTAGACTATTAACTATTGTTATAGGTGAACTCCGCGAGAGATAGATGTTCGTCCCAATTGCCTTCAAAGTTTAATACACAAGCGATGAAGATATCCTCTAACACTTGATTCAGTCTTTCGATTTATCCATCTACATGAGGATGAAAAGAGGAGTTAAATTTCAACTTAGACCCTATCCCGTCTTGAAATTTCTGTCGAAACCTCGACGTGAAACGTGGGTCTCTATTAGACATAATATCTGTAGGTACTCCATGTAATCTAATAATTTCTCGAATATAGATATCCACCAATGTTAAGCTGAATAGGTCATATGATATGGAATAAAATGAGCCGATCTAGTCAATTTGTCAGCCAAAACCTAAATAGCATCGTTCCTCTTCAAGGTCTTTGGTAAGCCAGTAATGAAATCCATACCGATACTTTCCCATTTCCATCCTGGAATCAGTAGCGACTGTAGTAAACTAGGTTGTTTCTGGGGTTCGATTTTAACTTACTGGCATATGAGACATCCTGCCACGTAGTCGGTGATATCCCTCTTCATGTTAGTCTACCAATAATTTTTCTTCAATCCTTTATACATTTTATTGTTTCTAGGGTGGATAGAAAATCTAGATTTATGGGCTTTGTCCAAGATCTCTACTTTCAATTTGAAATTATCAGGTACACTGTAGCTCCCTGGAGCAAAACCATCCCATCATCTTTGACAATTATATCCGGCTTTCCATTATCCTTCAATTTCAAAAGGTTGGGATCTTCAAGCTGTAGTTCCTTGATTGATTCGATCAAGTAATATAGAAGTGATAATAATATAAGATAGTAATACTCTTGGTCGAATTATCTGTTTAAGAATATTTCTGCTTAGGGCATTGACAACTACGTTCGCCTTTCTCGGATGGTATTTGATCTCACAATTGTAATCAATTAAGAATTCTAACCATCTTCTTTGTCTCATATTCAAGTTTTTCTAAGTAAAAAGGTATTTAAGACTTTGGTGATCCGTGGAGATGATGAATTTCTCTCCATAAAGGTAGTGTCTCCAGATGTTCAATGCAAATATGATGGCAGCTAGTTCTAGATCATGTGTAGGGTAATTCTTTTCATGATCCTTCAGCTGCCTAGATCCGTAAGCCACAACTCTCTCATTCTACATAAGGACACCGTCTAATCCTTTATATGAAGTACTAATATTAACAATAAAGCCACCACTGCTAGAAGGTATCACTAGAATAGGCGCAGTAGTTAACCTTTTCTTCAGTTTAAGAAAGCTCTTCTCGCACTGCTTAGTCCTATTGAACCTTCCATTCTTCGTGGTCAGTCCTGTTAGTGGTCCAGAGATCTTTCAGAAACCCTCTACAAGCCTTCTATAGTAACCTGCTAAGCCCAGGAAACTTCGTACTTCAGTAACACTTTTGAGACTCGCCGAATTTACTATGATTACAATTTTAGAATGATCAACAGTAATCCCTGCTTCAGAAATCCTGTGGCCCAAGAATGTCACTTCACGCATTCAGAATTCACATTTACTTGTCTTAGCGTACAATTGGTGGACGAAAAGGGTTTGCAAGACTATCCTTAAGTTCTTGGCTTGTTCTTCTTCAGACTTGAAATAGATTAGGATATCATCGACAAAGGCCACCACAAATAGATCCAAATAGGGCTTGAAAATACAGTTCATCAAGTCCATGAAGATTGCAGGAGCATTAGTCAACCGAAAGGCATTACTAAAAATTCATACTGCCCATACCTTGTATTAAATGTCGTCTTAGCTACATCGGACTCTCTCACCCTTAACTGGTGGTATCCGGATCTCAGATCGATCTTAGAGAAATATCGCGCACCTTGTAGTTGATCAAATAGAACATCAATCTGTGGCAATGGATACTTATTTTTAATCATCACCTGGTTCAAATGTCGGTAATCTATGCACAGTCTCTGAGTACCGTTCTTTTTCACAAATAAAACAGGAGCACCCTATGGTGATTGACTCCTAATAAAGCCCTTATCTTGAAGTTTCTGTAATTATTTCTTTAATTCTGACAGTTCTGCAGGTTCCAACTTATAAGGCTTATTGACTATTAGCACCATTGTTGGTACACACTTTTTCTGGGTTCCTCTCGGTACTTGGAAGATGTGGCCCAATTCGGTCCGAGTGGACTCTGGCTAAGGGCGATGGAGTAATAAATTGGAAAATATTAGATTGCTGAAGGAAAAAGGCAAATTTTAAATGAAGAATACCTAGGTTGATGTGATCGCTAGCTGCTGATATTTATTGACGCTGCAACACGTCACTGATCACGCTTTAAGATGAGCGGGGGCTTGTAGGTTGAACTCCTTTACTGAATCATCGACCGATCAACGTCAACAACTCTGGGTTGCCTTTAATCCAACTAGTTTGGTCGTCTTGCTTCTGCTAGGACTCTAATGAATCTAATCTCCTAGTCCTACTGAAAGTCTAATTCATCTAATCATCTGATCATACTAGGAGTCTACTTAAAAAAGGTCTCTTAATCCTACTAGGAGACTAATTAAAAAAAGGTCTCCTAATTCTACTAGGAGTCTAATTTAAAAAAAAACGGGTTGTGGCCCATTATGCTAAGGAGGATCGACCCCGTTCGCGGGTACCCTCCATAAGCTCCCTAGGGCAAATCGGGTGGCCGGGTTTAAAAGTTGGAAGGTTAAGGAACCTAATTAGTTTTAGACCGAATGCTTCCTCCTTTGATGCTACTTTGAGAATCAAGACTAACGGGCTGGTATCGCTAGTTTGACTGCCTGGGGCTCCTGGGGAAGAGTCTGTAATTCTAGAAGTCTAGAAGGTAGTTTGACCCCTTTTGGAAACCCCAGAGAGAACCTCGAATTTTCTCAAAGGAAGAAGCTTTGGAGAGAAAAAATAGTAAATTGGTTTTTTATGAGTAAGAGTAATTTTAAAAAGACTGAGTTTGAATTGGTGATTGAAAGCTTAAAAATTTGAGGATTTAAAATTTTAAGAGTTAGGGATCAGGAACTAAGGATTAAATTCTAGAACTTAAGAATTAAGAACTAGAACGAAAATTAAGAACTAGGGCTAAAATTAAGAACTAAAACCTAGAAGTTAAGAACTAGAAACTAGAAATTAAGAACTAGAAGCTAGAACCTAAGAGATTACCTAAAGTTGGGCGCCGAAGAGAGAATCTCGAAAATTAAGAGATTACCTAAAGTTGGGCTAATTACGTGCCTTGTGGGAGGTGCTTAATTAGCCGATCGAATTCAATTGCGCGCCCTGTCTAGTGCGCTCAATTGAATTACATGCCTATCTCAGGCACTTAATCTCTTTGAGTCGGTGACTGACTGAGTGAGTGACCGGCTGACTAGCTCAATCGGGTGTCCTAATTACAGTCTACTTGGAACTAATTATGTGCCCTATTGGCAGGCACAATCCAATTAAGCGCCCTCTTACAGGAGCTTAATAGGGGAATTTGGGCGGTATGGGAATTGGAGACCAGGTCTTACTGGGGACCAATTACGAGCGGTTTCCAGAGTGCGTAATCGATTGCGCACCCTGTCCTAGGCATGAAATTTAGTCTCAAGGCGATCTGTGGGAATTAGAGGACCGGTCCAAGTTGGACCAATTACGCCGAGTCTTGGGGCGCGCAATTGATTGCACACCTTATTTTCGACGTGAAATTAAATCCTAAGGCAGTCCGTGGGAAGAGTAGGCCTGGTCCAAGTTGGACCAATTGCGCGTCAACTATGGGGCGTGCAATTTAATTGCGCACACTGATGAGGGCACAAAATTTAGGGATTTTCCTGGGTTAAGTTGGGTCTAAACCACAGAGCTATTGTTTCAGCCTGTGCTTTAACCATACACTATTATGTTAGTGGATGATCCCCATGTCAGGGTTTTAAAGTTTTCTGAGAAGGTCAATCCTTTTTTAGAGATCGTGGGTGTAGAGACCCCCATTTTGCCTTATCGAAATATACAAACTTGTTCGGTCAACTTTTGACCTTGCCCACAATCTCCGAGAAAGGACTAACCTTTTTTGAAGACTTTAAAACCGTACATGAGGACCATGCACTGAAATAATAGTATATGGTCGGGACCCAGGCTGAAATAATAGCTCTATGGCTCGGACCCGGCTCAAACTCAGGAAAGTCCTGAATTATGCACCCTGTATAGCGCGCATATATCGATTGTGTGCCCCATGGCTGGTGCGCAATTAGTCCCTCTTGGATCAGGATTTTCCTTCCTGAGGACCGACTAGACCCTGATTTTGCGCCTTACCAGAAGCGCACAATCAGATTGCACGCTTCACTACCAGCACGCAATTAGTCTATTTTGGACTGGCCTTATACCCTTCTAGAAACCTAAGATGCGATTGTACGCCCTACATAGCGCACACAATCAGATTGTGCGCTTGTGCACTAGCGCATAATTGGCTTCCAAGCGAACCCGGTCTCTAACTCCCTAGACCGCCTGAAATCTCCTATTAAGCACATGTATTCAAGCGCTTAATTGATTGAGCACACTAATCAGGGCGCGCAATTAGTCTACTTAGACTAGGACTGGGATACCCGGCTGGGCCAGTCAACCAGTTATTCATTGAGTCAGTCACCGACTCAAAGTGATTGTGCGTCGGATACTGGGCGCATAATTCGATTGAGCGCACCAAATTGGGCGCATAATTCAAATTCACTGACCAATTGTATGCACCCCACAGGGCGCGCAATTAACCAAATACCTATAAATAGACCTCCTTACCTCAACCAAAAACACAATACAACGTCCAAGCTTAGGGATTTCGAGATTCTCTCTTCGGCGCCCAGGTTCTAGTTTCTAGTTCTTAAATTTCTAGTTTTCAATTTTTAGGTTCTAGTTCTTAGCTTCTAGGTTCTACTTCTTAATTTTCATTCTAGTTCTTAATTCTTAAGTTCTAGATTTCAGTCCTTAGTTCTAGATTTTCCAATTGTCAATCCGGTCACTTTTATGTTTGACCTATTTTGAAGCAACAAACAAATTCAGATTGGTATAAAATTTGTCACGTTTGAAAGCTTATCAAAGTAGCTTTCCAATGAGCTAAAAAACGTGTAATTCGAACAAGTATCAAAGATGTTATGATCAGTTTTCGAAAGATGCACAAAAAGTGACGTTTTTCAAAACTCCTAGTTGAAATAGGATTAGTCTCTTTATTATATTATTTTAGAAAATAAGATTCGTTTCTTTTATTAGAAATAGGATCAATTCCCTTATCGTTCTAGGACTTTACTTTATTATTTTAGAAAAACAGGAATTAGAGTTATACTAGGATTTCTAGTAAAAGCCTATAAATAAAACGTTTACCCCCTAGCCATTCAATACACAATTTTCCTCTACACAATCTCTCTATACAATTTCCTTCTACACGATTTAGACGATTCTTCAAGTAATTCTTTAGTTCTTAATTTTCTAGTTTTAGTTCTTAAGTTCTAGAACCAGTTTGTCTTTTTTAATTCTAGTTTTAGATTTAGGTTCTAGTCCACTAGTTCTTAAATTCTAGATCTTAGATCTTAGGTTTTAATCTAAATTCTTGATTCTAGTTTTTAGGTTCTAGAACTAGTTTCTCTTTTTTAATTTTAGTTCTAGATTTAGGTTCTAGCCCTCTAGTTCTTAAATTCTAGATCTTAGATCTTAGGTTTTAATTTAAATTTTTAGTTTTCTGATTCTAGTTCTTAATTTAAGTCTTAAATTCAGTCTTAGAATTTTAATTTTAGTTCTAAATCTGTAGTTTTAAATCTTAGGTTCTTATTCTTAAACCAATTTTGACGTTCTAGTTCCTAAATTTTAATTCTAGAATTATAGTTCTAATTTTTAACTTAATTCTTAAAATTCTCGATTTTCGATCCGTAAATCCATAATTTATAAATTCAAAATTTGTTCTTCAATCTATATTATTTTCAAAATAAATCCTAACCAACCGATTTGCCCAAAGGAGCTTATGAAGGATACCCCGGAAAGGGGCCGATCCTCCTTAGCATAGCGGGCCAAAACCCCATTTTTTAGATTTTCAGTAAAATTAGTATATTTACTTTAATTAGTATTTTAATAGAATTAGTATATTTACTTTAATTATAATTTCAATAGAATTAGTATATTCCTAATTAGTTTTCATAAAATTAATTTATTTGCATTCCTAGTAGGATTAGGAGGCTTAATTAATTAGATTTCTAATAGGATTAAGATATTTAAGCTAATTAGACTCCTAGTAGAATCAGGAGATTCTCCTTAAATTAGACTCTTAGAAGAATTAGGAGACATTTTTCTTAATCAGACTCCCAGTAAGATTAGGAGACCAAGTTAATTAGAATCCCAGCAGGAATAGGAAAACTAAACCAGTTACACGAAAGGCAACCCACATGTAGACACCCAAATTTGGCTCAAGGCCCGATCGAGACACATTTCGAGAGAGGAGCCTCTATGAGCTTTTGATGGCATGTATGAAACCCTTAGGAAACTTTTAAAAAACTTTTGGATCCATTCCAAATCCTTAAGAATCCCCCTAGATCCCTTAGGAACCCAACCCACCCTTAGAACCCATTCCGGACCTAAACCTAGCTTTCCTGAGCAATGGATGAAGAGTGGTACATTGAGATTAGTTGTGACCTTCTACTATGATCAAATCTCATACCATTGAAAAGTAGAAGTCCTCAGCTTTCCAACGAGCTAAGAATCACCCCAATCGGAGCTGTATGCGAGAAGATATCGCATTCCAAACCACAGGGGCAGAATAATAAATTCAACTGAACCTCCTAGGGACTTGGCGCAAGTATTACTTGCGCCAAGCCATTTCTCCTCAAAACTGGCTTGGTGTAACTAATAGTTACACCAGTTATAAGGTGGCTCCCCCTGCGGGCAGCCATCTTCCAGGCCATTGTAGGAACATTGTTTTACTGTTCCTAAGCCTGGCACAACTATTAGTTGCGCCAGGCTTATGAATAGTAACCCTAGGTATTTGCCTCGAATTTTGATATTGGGGTTTGAATGATTGACCATCTTGACCTTTTGGGTATATTTTGTTAGTTCTGTTGCACCCATTTACTATCTATGTGCAACCCCTTAAGTGGTTTAAAGCCCCACTCTATCATCCACCATTGGAGCAACTCTTCACACTTTTCAAGGCTCCAAAACCCCTAAGAAACCTTAGATTGTCCATTACCTAATTACTAATCCTAATTAGCTTCTAAGCACCCTCCTAACCTCTCTTTTTTCTATAAATAGAGAGGCACTCCTCCCTTTACAAAGGCTTGAAATTTTTTTGCAATTAAGAGGTTAAGGAATTCCTTCTCTCTCCTCTAGTGCCCCATTCCCATACAAATTTCAGAACTTTGAAACTTTCTTTAGACCTTAGCATTTCACCCAGAAGCTCTAGGTTAGGTGTGTGTTACCCCCTAGCCTTCCCTCTCTACCTCTTAGCTGTTAATCCCTAAGAATTAGAACCTCATTTCTCACTATATAAGCCTTCAAAAGCTCACCGAAGCAAGCCAACGCAAGGCTCCACAGCAACACAACAAAGGCCCGAGAGCTCCGGCTCTCCCCTCTATTCCTCTACCTTCTCGGTTCTTCCTCTATCCTCCCATTTGTGCCATTACGCTGTCGAATTTTTGATAGGAACGGAGGGGTACAAATAGGATTTTAAGACCCTTTAGGCAAGAGGAAGCCTTTTTTATTTCTTTTATAGTATTTTTATTTTGCCCATAAGTAGAGACAACATTAAGCGTGTTGATTGGGTGCCTAACACCTTCTCAATTGATAACCGAAGCCTCTACCCAAGAGCGTTTGGTATAGATCGGATTCAGAGTCATATTTGTGACACTTCGATGCTTATAAAATTGATCTAGGTTTCTCGGGACACCAAAAGCTCAAGGTGGCGACTCTAAATATTTTCTAGTGAGCGCATCGTCGTGACGGGTTTGATGAGAATCCACAGTTGCACAGATGGCAATTCTACTAGGGACTAGCCAGTAGAGCTTTCCCTTGAATTTGGCCTTGATTTACTAACCCTTTTTATTACTATTTTTTTTTTTTACTCACCCCTCCGATTACGTCATTTTACTTACCCCTACTTTTACGTCATTTACAAACCTTAGTCGATTGGCAGGCCTACTTGCACACCGCATTCAATTTCTTTACGTTTCCGTCATTTCAAGCACTTTAGCTGATCGGCGGGTCTACTTGTGTATTGTCATTTAAATTTCTTATATTTTCGTCATTTCAAGTGCCTTAGCCGTTTGGCAGGCCTATTTGTGCTTTTAATTCTGCAATCATATTTTTCTAGTGAACGTCGGGCCGTAGAGGCAGCACGGGATTATCACCCCGGTCTTTGAACTTAAGAAAATTTCCTTAAAAGTGAAAAATAAAATTGAACCAACAAAGGGGATTTAAATTGATTTTTGTGGGGTAGATTTTCAAGGGTTGGGTTATTTAGGCACACATATAAACTCTCGGATCTCAGTATGGTTGCAGCCTCTAGTGGTGATGATCCGGAAAAGTCCCAGCCCACCTAGTACCTGAGAAAAGTGCTTACACTTGAGGTATATCGGGTGGGTATCCTTGTCATTACCAAGCTTAAAACCTGGGAAAAAGAGAGCGATAGTGAACCCAATTTGGCCTCTAAACCCTTAGGATCGGTGAGAAAAGCGACGGATCATATCAACAATCAGTCCCTGGAAGCCTAACTTCCACCAAAAGCTAGTTTGGAGACCTATTTCAGATTGAGGTTGCTACTGTCAAAGAATTTGGAGACCCCTTTTAGTCTGGCGCCACTATTAGTTGCGCCAATGCAAAATGCCCCAGAAGAACACTGGCGCAACTATCAGTTTCGCTATCTCTAATCTGGGAATTTTTGCTCTAGCACCACTATTAGTTGCGTCAGGTTCGTTCTACTAAGCATCAGTCTGAATCTGTGGCCTATTTCACACCCTGGACTCCCCAATCAGTGCCTTTTGTTTCTCTGTCTAGGCCCCACAACTTCCGACACCTAATACGCCCTTGCCGTTCAAAAGAATGTGACTTCTTTTTTATTCGTTTCGGGGGATCGGGTTGTTTGCATTGATTTTTATGCCTTCAATAGATCAAGGGGTTTTCCTTTGATTCTTCCGAAGCACTTCGAAACCATTGTCGCAGGACCTATATAGGATACGAGAGCCACCCGATAAGGGAATTCAAAAGGCCTTAGAATCCTCATTTCTTTTCACTTATAAAAATTTTAAAAAATAAATAATAAAAAACCCAAAAATAGAGTCTTGATTGGTGTTGATACAACGACATCATCGTGCCCTCTATCATCCCTTAGGAGAAGAAGGAGAAATCTTTACGGGCCCCATCCAAGGCACTCATACCCGACCCGATACCGAGATATGTTGTGACAGCCCGGATTTTGACACCCCGAAACTCGTGCCATCAGCACGATCATCTTGACCGTGCCTCTTAGCTATGCACGGAACATTGGTATATCAAACAATGAACTGCACTGAAATAATGAATAAAGCTGCGAAATTAAATTATCATTTAAATATTTCTCAAAAGATAGTTCTACCTTCATGCCTCTACATGGATGGAGAACCGATCCGAACCATCGATGATCGCTGATCATAAATGATGGTTCGCCCCAAAAGAATAATCTCATGACTTAATTACATTGTTTAATGAAAATAAGGCTTGACATACCAAGCCGCACAAAACACGCTCACAAAAACTCTCAAAGCTGCATAACGGAGTCCTCTAGAAGAAGTCCTCAGGAGGTGGCTCCAACTCGTCTCCAGGTGCCGGGTCTGACTCACCAAGGTCAACGTCCCCTGAAGCCTCGACAGCTGCTAATAGTAGACCTGCGACGTATAGTCTAAAGGGTGAGCTACATCCTAGCTCAATAGGGAACATAACACAATTGAACATATAAATTACAACTCACATATATTCCATGATATGCCATGCATGATGTGCCTATGCAATTACTGATGAAAAATAGTTGAAAAGAATCATATTTTACTGGTAGTTTACTCATGTCTTTTGATTAGTCATGAATGACGCTGAATAGGAATAAAGCAAAACTTAACCTTTCAACTTAAGTAATCCCCGAGCAATATAACATCGAGCCCCGATGAGATACCCATCATCGTCATCTATATAGACAGTTTTAAACGTATTCCCTGGGAATACAATTAGTACCCAAGCCCCTTTCTCCTGGGGATCGGTGGCGGGGTTTAACTTATCTCAACTCAACACCCCTGGGGTGTGCTTACTGTGTACGGATAAGCCTCCGCACTGGCCTATGATTTCACCGCCGTATCGATCACGGATATCCTGCCGCGTTAGTCGTGGGTATTCCGCCACGTCAGTGGGGTACCCTATCGAACCTCAAATAACAAAAATATCAGGTGCTTTACATATAGTTATTCACCGTGTAAGTGTGCTATCTTATATCCGTTAGGCCTTATCAGACATAATTCAATCTTGGATACATCCCTGGGATGTATCCATTCACTTGCATCACACCTGATGCTCTTATTTCTTTACTTCTTCATCCCTTGGGGATGGCTCATTATGATTACTCTTTTAGATGTCACACACGCACACTTTTCACAAACTCTTAAGAAATAAAAACAGTTTGAATTGAATTCTATATCACTACATACATGCTCTTGCAAAATAAAGTATATGTTCAAGGTGTTCCCTACCTCAAGTCTCTGTTTGATCATGCATCATGGTCCCACGTGGCTCCTTGTGCCCAAGTTCACACGTACCACCTATGGTACCACATAACATATGGAATACATCACTAAAGATGTAACCAAGAAGGTCCAAGACCCTCCAAGAATCTTAAAGTCAAACTCAAAAGTCAATAAAAACTGGCACAGTCGATTAATCGAACTCCAAAATCGATTAATCGAATCTGATTCGATTAATCGATTTCCAAAATCAATTAATCGAAATTCAAAATTGATTAACCGATTCTCAAATCGATTAATAGAGATTCCCATTAGATTAATCGAATCTCAATTCGATTAATCGAAATTCTCCACTCTATCCATTCGATTCTCAATTCGAGTAATCGAATTTCCAAAATTGATTAATCGATCCCAAATCGATTAATCGAAATTCTAAATCGATTAATCAAAATTCCATTTCGATTAGTCAATTTCTCCAAGTCCTTTTTCTTCCCTCCACTGGAGTTCACTAGAGGTTCCCAGTCGATTAATCGATACCAAAATCGATTAATCGAAAATCAAAATAGATTAATCGAAACTCAGTTCGATTAATCGAAATCGTGTCTTTTGACTTTTCAACTTCTTGGTTAAAATCGATTAATCGATTCTCACTTTCGATTAATCGAAATGGTCAGATTCAGCCCCCTTTTGGCTGTTCTTCCCAATCTTTTTCCAAATGTTCTTTCTTTTCTAAGCCATTATCCTATGATTTTAGCTATTTCTAACTACGATTAAACCCTTCAATCTATGCATTTAATTTATAAGAATTTTACCTTCAATCAATCTCCAATTGATTAGGTCATGTGGTTGGAAAGGCTAGGGTTTCCAGCTTTGCTTCTAGTGTATCCCTTGTGTCGAATCAGCCTTTTTAATGATTGAATCCCCCTTCCAAACACTCACAATAACTCCTTGCTTAACCACCTTCTTTACTCCTCTCTCTCTCTTCTTTACTTCTCTCTCAACAACCAAAACCTCTATTTTAGGGTTCTTAAACCCTTTTATCTCTCCTCTAGTTTGTGTGTTGAGCACATGCACCGTAATAGGTGTATGTGACTTCAGATTTACATCACACTCCACATACTCACTCGAATTTTCGCATCTCATCCGTTCATCACACCCTATGCCAACTATTGAACTCCCATTTGGTCAAACCTATGACCAGTCGGGCACGGATCCTGAGGTCACTGTTTAACGTAATTTTTTGGGATATTACATCCTCCCCACCTTGGAAATTTTCGTCCTCGAAAATAACCCAAAGGTGCGTAGGTCTGGGTCTCCCCCCCCACACTCTTGGGTGAGGTAGAGCAGTTGTTTAACACAACAGAGCATAAACACAACACATAGCATAAAATAATTGCACGCAAAATGTTATATAAATTAACAGAACTGTTACAAAATGTTTACATCATTGTACCCCACAATATAATCAAAATTTTCTCTATACAACCAAAATACAACACAAAATATAGCAGTGAAAGTCTCATGGCGTCCCCTCGCCAGACTGGTTGGGTGGTGGAGTAGGTCGCCCATCAGCCGGTGGAGCTGTGGTGGTCTCGGGTCGGCTGGGTCTCTGGTGAAGTCGGGCTGGTGGTGATCGGAGGTGCGGTCTTTGTGATTGTGGCGTCTAGGTCGGCGGAACTGGTGTAGAAGTGGAAGTACCAGCGCCGATAGCCGTGGTGGTCGGATGGAAGACGGGATCCCTATGGAACGCGGTTCGTCCGACGCTCCACTCCTCCTGAGCGAGGTACCGCTGGTAGTCCAACGGGTAGATGTAGCGGAGGGTATGGAACATGAGGAAGTCCATCCTCCGGTTCATCCGCTCGTTGTTGGCCTCCATGCGTGCCAACACCTCCTCGACGGTAGGACCGGAGTGAGCTGCGCGCCGGTGGTAGGATGATGTGGGTGTAGCTGGCACGGAATGGGCTGGTGGTGTCGGTGAAGCAGTGGTGTGTGAGGGTGCCCCCTCCGCTGAAGGCTCTGTCGGGAGCGCCCCACCCACGGGTGGGTCCTGATGTGGTGGTGGGGGTGGGGGTGGTGCTACTGTTGCTGCTGGTGCTACTGGAACTAGACCCGGAGCCGGTAGGGTCCGCTTCAACAAGTTGTAGCTACGGCTCCATGAAGACTTCAAAAACGTCTTCACTCGGTCCGTTGCCCTCACCTTGTGGGGCGACACCATATACTCGGGAGCGTTGGAGTAGCACTCCAAGATACTCGATATGAGCCGAGCATACGACATCCTCTCCTTGGGCCTCAAGTTGCCCTTCATCAATTTCCCTTTGATGTACTTCATCCCCTCTAGGACGATCATGGTAGCATCAAACCATTGGCCATAAAAGGCCGCATAAAGTGCCTGTTGCACTTTGTCTACGCGCTACTCGGTTTGCACTTGATTATTGAATCAAGCATCCACATATAGTGGGGAAGGTCGACCCTCTTGATGGAGGATCTCGACCCCTTTTTCCCGTTTGTCATGCGGGTCATGATCTCTTCAAATCTAACTTCCTCTTCAAAGGGTGGGAAGAGGGTGGTCTCTGGCATGAAATCGAGGTAACACTCGAGTACCTCGTGTATGTGGCGACGGGTAATGGCTTAGTCTCGACCCTCTATCGTGGTCAAGACCACGTCGTCGGTAGTGCCATCGGCAAGGCCCTGATAAAACAATCTCACCAACCTAGGGTAGTAGGAACCCTGGATTGGTTTGAGAAGGTTTCCGAGATCGGCATTGGTAAGGTAGTTACGAGCCCATTGGTGTATGTGCTGGTCTCGCCCAGCACATTGGGATTTGTAAATAGGGTTGGGCCGATGATGTACTCGACCTCAAAGGTCTTCGCCTGCCACCACTCATTGGGTTGTATTACGTTAGTGGGTGGTGGCGGCATGGGGGTAGATTCGCGTGAAGACTCGCGTGAGGGTGCGCTCGTCGAACCAGAGGTGGTCTCTGATGCCGACGGTGATGGAGTCCTCACCGGCGATGGGGTAGGTGGGGTGGTGCGGCGTTCTTACGCCGAACGAGGAGTTTAGACGTTGCCTTCTTCGAAGACAACCTAGTCTTGGGTGGCATTTTTTTTTTGGAAAATCACTAGACTAGGGTTTATATAGTTCAAGTGAAAAGAAAGAGTACAAATCTAGGGTTTACCGTAGAGTTTCGATCCAAAATAGGTGATCACGGTCCGAGATCGATTCGAAATGCCCCAAAACCCTAGCTATCTCGATCGGTTGGAGAAGAGGAAGAAGAAAGGGAAATGGCGCCCAAAGTTGACAATTTCGAATGGGCACCAAAAAGCCCAACTCTAATATATATAGACTGGCTTCGATTAATCGAAATTCAAATTCGATTAATCGAGGTTTAAAATTAGGTTAAGCCGCGCGAAATCGATTAATCGAAGGTCAAAATCGATTAATCAAAACCATTTCGATTAATCGAAATCGTATCCGTTTAAAATTTCAAGTTTTTGAGCTCACTGGCACGAGCCAGTCGATTAATCGAAATCCATTTCGATTAATCGAAATTTAAAAAAAATCGATTAATCGAAATTCACTTCGATTAATCGAAATTCACTTCGATTAATCGAAATTGTGCAGTCCTTTCCAAAATTTTTAGGATTCTTTAAGTTATTCAATTAGTCGAACTATGACTCGATTAATCGAAATCTAAAATCGATTAATCGAATTTCACATCGATTAATCGAAATCGTTCCTCATACTTCAAATTTTTTCTAATTTCCTTAAGTTAATCGATTAATCGAACTTCTAGTTCGATTAATTGAATCCATTTCGATTAATCGAATTCCTCCTCGATTAATTGAATTTTCACAAAATTCTTCTAAGTTCTAAAATTCTCAATTTGTTCGATTAATCGAACCTTCAATTCGATTAATCGAAAACCTAAATCGATTAATCGAAACCAAGATCGATTAATCCAAATTTCACTCTGTCATTTTTCTAATCCTTATTCACCTTCCCAGTCACTGGCACATGCCAGTCGACTAATCGAACAAAATCGATTAATCGAATTTCCAAATCGATTAATTGATTTGAAATTGATTAATCGATTTTGCTCAATTTCTGTAGATTTTCAACTTTCCCTGTTTATTTGATTTATCTTGGTGGTTTATGATACCAACTGATCCTTAGGTCTACGAAACACATCCTCAAGATCATGTGTGCATTAAAATTTTGCCTCTTTATCATACTTTGATCAAAATTTCCATTTAATTACAAGTGTCGTTAGAATCCACAAACATGCTTGCGGTTTACATTTGACTCTCAAGTGGTCGGAAACAAGGCTGGATATTGTTCTCTCACATCGGCCTCTCGTTCCCATGTAGCTTCTTCGTTCGGATAATTTTTCCATCGAACAAGCACTAAGGGAATCACTTTAGTGCGCAGTACTTGTTCCTTTCGATCCAAGATCTCCACTGGTTCTTCTATCATGCTCATGTCTTCACACATCTCCAAAGGTTGACTTCCTAACACATGAGATGGATCGTTCACATACTTTTTGAGCATTGATATGTGGAAAATGTTATGTACCCGATAGTATAATGGTGGTAATCCAATGCGATAAGCAACTTCACCTACACGTCCCAAAATTTCAAATGGTCCAACATAACGGCGACTTAACTTCCCTCTCTTACCAAACCTCATTACGCCTTTCATAGGCGACACTTTCACAAACACGTGTTCACCCACTTTATAGTCGACACTAGTCCGGTTGATGTCGGCGTAACTTTTCTGTCTGCTCTGTGCTAACTTCAGCCTTTCTCTGATTATTCGCACGACGGTGGCGTTGTCTTCAAGTAGTTCTGGCCCTAAAATAAACTTCTCACCTGTTTCTTCCCAATTGAAGGGTGATTTACATCGTCGTCCGTACAGAGCTTCATACGGTGCCATGCCAATGCTCGTTTGGAAATTGTTGTTGTATGTGAATTCGATCAATGGTAGATACTCATCCCAATATCCTTGCATATTCAGCATGCACGCTCTGAGCATGTCTTCTATCACTTGGTTCACTCGCTCTGCCTGCCCATCAGTTTGAGCATGTCTTCTAAAATCTAGTCGCGTTCCCATTCCTTCTTGAAATTTCTTCTAAAACTTAGATGTATACAGTGGGTCGCGACCTGAAACTATGCTGCTCGGAATCCCGTGCAATCTTACGATCTCCTTCATGTACAAGTCTGCCAGTTTTCCTGCTGTATACATCGTATTGTACGGTAAAAAGTGCGCTGATTTGGTCAATCGATCTACGATTACCCAAATGGCATTGTGTCTCTTGGCTGTACGCGGTAATCCGACAATGAAATCCATCGAGATCGATTCCCACTTCCATTCTGGTATTGGTAAAGGCTGCAATAGTCCAACAGGATGCCTATGATCAATCTTCACCTGCTGACAGGTTAAACACCGTGACACGTGTTCGGCCACGTCTTGTTTCAAACCTCTCCACCAATAGTTCTTTCTCAAGTCTTGGTACATTTTGGTGCTGCCAGGGTGGATAGCGTAATTTGACTTGTGGGCTTTATCAAGAATTGTTCGTCTTAGGTCGGCATTGTCCGGAATGCAGAGTCGACCCTTGAACAATAAAGAACCATCTTCTTTGACTGAGAAGTCCGACCTGATGCCCTCAATCACGTCTTGATGAATCTTTGTTAATGTCGAATCTTTCATCTGTAGATCATGGATATGCTCAAATATTACTGGTTTCACTGATATGTTAGCCAAAAAGGATCCTGTAGCTTTTGACTCAATGTTCGCATCATAAAGTGCCAGGTCTTCCAATAATTTCCACCGGTGCATACCCAAAATCAAATAAGCTAACTGAGCTGAACTCTTCAGACTCAAGGCATCGGCTACTACGTTCACCTTGCAGATGGTAAATCATAGTCCTTGAGGAACTCTATCCATCTGCGCTGTCTCATGTTGAGCTCTTTCTGTGTAAACAGGTATCGGAGGCTCTTATGATCGCTGAAAATTTCAAACGTCTCACCATACAAGTAATGTCTCCAAATTTTCAGTGCAAAAATGACTGCTGCTAGCTCCAAGTTATGAGTCGGGTAATTTTTCTCGTGTTCTTTCAGCTGTCTTTATCCGTAAGCTATCACCTTCTTGTGTTGGTTGAGCACACAACCCAAACCATTGTATGACGCATCGCTGTACACTGCGTATCCTCCACTGCTTGAAGGAATTGCTAGTACTGGAGCTGAAGTGAGTCTCGTCTTGAGTTCTTGAAAACTCTTCTCGCATGCCTCACGCCACTCGAATCTTGAATCCTTTCGTGTCAGCTTCGTGAGAGGTCTCGATATCTTTGAAAATCCCTCGACGAAACGTCGATAGTAGCCTGCTAACCGAATAAAATTTCAGACATCGGTCACTGTCTTTGGTTGCTCCCATTTAACCACTGCTTCTATCTTTGCTGGATCTACAGTGACACCGTGCTTTGAGACAACATGTCCTAAAAAGCTAACCTCTTCCAACCAAAACTCACATTTGCTGAGTTTCGCGTACAATTGGTGTTCACGTAGCGTCTGTAGAGCAATCCTCAAATGTTCTTTATGTTCCATCTTGGATTTGGAGTATATCAAGATATCATCAATGAACACTACGATGCAGGAGTCCAAGTGTGGTTTAAACACTCGATTCATCAGATCCATAGATGACGCTGGAGCATTCGTCAACCCAAACGGCATCACAAGGAACTCATAGTGTCCATACCGTGTCCTGAAAGCTGTCTTCTGAATGTCCTCTGCCTTGACTTTCAACTGATGGTATCCAGATCTCAGGTCGATCTTGGAAAAGTACCTTGCTCCTTGCAGTTGATCAAACAGATCATCGATTCTAGGCAAAGGGTAACGGTTCTTGACAGTGAGTTTGTTCAGTTGTCGATAGTCAATGCATAGCCGCATTGACCCATCTTTCTTCTTGACAAATAAGACCGGTGCTTCCCATGGAGACACACTCGGTCGGACAAACCCCTTGTCCATGAGTTCTTGCAGTTGTTCTTTCAACTCCTTCAACTCAGCCAGAGCCGTTCTATATGGTGCTTTTGGAACAGGCTCCGTTCCCGGTGCTAAGTCAATGGCAAACTCTACTTCTCTCTCTGGAGGTAATCCAGGCAACTCTTCTGGAAACACGTCGACGAACTCTCGAACAACTGCTATCTCAGAGATGACATTCTTTTCTTCTTTGTCCTCCTTTAAGAAAGCCAAGTACCCACTGCAACCCTTCTTGATCATCCGCTCGGCCCTTACTGCTGAAATCAGTGGCATAGGTAATGACCTCACTCCTTGAAATCGAAATGATCTTCTTGTGTTAGGTCTGAAGATGACAACGTTGTTCTTGCAATCGACTGTTGCACAATGCTGTGCCAACCAGTCCATGCCAAGGATCACATCAAACCCTTGCATGTCCAGTAGTATCAACTTTGCCTCCAATTCATGCACATCCAGGTCTCGAATTGCTACGATGACGGATTTGCAAGCTAACTCCGTGTCCACTAACTCTCCAGTCGGAATAGACACAGATAGGACGAAGTCCAACGCCTCTGGAACAATCTTCATCCTCTTGGCAAAACGTGGAGTGATGAATGAGTGGGTAGACCCTGGGTCTATCAACACTCTAGCGTTATATCCAACGAAGCATCCTTTCTCATATACAGTTAAAGTACCTATAGTATACATACATGCATACAATAATTTACACATCAATTTACACCCCTAATTCACATATAAATTTAGTGTCTAGACTAAGAATCTACACAACTCCTAATAAATGCACCTTCTTTATCTAAAATTTTAATGAAATTGGAATTTCTTTATTTAAAAGAATCTCACCTTGAATGACGTCATGCACGTTCCCTGCTTCCTGAGCAGTGACTGCATAGGCTCTCCCATGAATGACCGGCTTCCGTGCTTGAATGGGTCGTGGTGCTGCAACTGAAGCCGTCTTTCCTTTATCAACCACGGGGCAATCTTTGATCAAGTGGACCACCTTGCCACATCGAAAATAACCCCTGGTCCCTGCTCTGCAATCCACTGTCCTATGAGGTTGCCACACTTGGCATAAGTCTCTCGAGGCGTGGAAGAAACTGTACGAGAACCCTGGGTGACAGTAGCACCAGTAGACATGGCAGGGCTCTCATAGCGTAAAGGTCTCCCCGACACAAGTAGTGGAAATCTCTGTTGGTTCTGCTGTTGCACCAGCCTTCCGAAACCCCCTTGGAACTGTGGTCTCTGATTTTGGGCCACGAACCTTGGCTTTTTATTCACCGGTTCGTAGTTCCCCGATCTTCCTTGATCATTGTTTCCTCTTTGTTGCTCTCTCTGTTTGTATCTATTATTGTTCTCTTCTTCCACAACTAGTGCCTTGCTCATGACCTCCTCATAGGCCCTTAGCTGAAATGGAGCTACTCCTCCCCTAACCTCAGGCTTCAAACCTTGCTGAAACCTCTTGGACTTCATCATGTCGGTAGCGATGTAATCCGGAGCAAAACGGGCAAGTCGTTGAAACTCCACTCCATATTCTCTCACAGTCATCCTTCCTTGCGCCAATTGTAGAAAATGGATTTCAAGCTGATTCCTTATCACTCCTGGAAAATATTGTTTGTTGAACTCCTCAACAAACTCCTCCCAAGTCCAGGGCAACTCTAGGGTCTCCTGAGCCCTAGTCCGTATCACGGACTTCCACCAAGGCCCAGCCTCCCCATCTAGCATGTAGGCTGCCCATCTAACACTCTCATCCTCCGTGCATGTCAGCACGCTAAAAACCTTCTCCATTTCCATAAACCAATTTTCTGCTGCCATCGTGTCTGCCTGCCCAGAAAACGAAGGAGGTCTCATCCTCCTAAACTCCGTGAAGGATGAAGGCACAGGCAATGTAGGTCCTACAGGTGGTGTAGGTGGCTGCTGCTCTCTAGCTGCATGAGCTGCAAAGGATGTAGCTTGTTGGGCCATGACAGCTGCCATAGTCTCCATGGTGTGCATCATCCTTTGGTGCTCCTCTCTATCTTCCTGTCTTTCTCTCACTCTCTCCTGTTCTCTCAGATCTTGATCCTGATGATCTCGATCCTCTTCCTCTTGTTGTCTACTACTGCTACCCCCTGGGGCCTCACTACCTCCTAAGGATACTCGATTGGTAGGAGAGATGTAGCTATCTCCACTACGCAAACTTCTCTATTGGCCTCCCCTCGGTCGGCCCCTTCCTCTAGACGACATTGACGGCTGCATTTAAAACTAAAGTTTCGTTAGCAGAAGTCTCTATGTTCTGACAAAAAGGATGATTGTCAGAAATTGCTAAATAAAATGGCTCTGATACCAACTATGACAGCCCGAATTTCGGCACCCCGAAACCCGTGCCATCAGCACAATCATCTTGACCGTGCCCCTTAGCTATGCACGGAACATTGGTATATCAAACAATGAACTGCACTGAAATAATGAATAAAGCTGTGAAATTAAATTATCATTTAAATATTTCTCAAAAGAAAGTTCTACCTTCATGCCTCTGCATGGATGGAGAACCGATCCGAACCATTGATGATCACTGATCATAAATGATGGTTCGCCCCAAAAGAATAATCTCATGACTTAATTACATTGTTTAATAAAAATAAGGCTTGACATACCAAGCCGCACAAAACACGCTCACAAAAACTCTCAAAGTCGCACTGTGAGTCCTCTAGAAGAAGTCCTCAGGAGGTGGCTCCAACTCGTCTCCAGGTGCCGGGTCTGACTCACCAGGGTCAACGTCCCCTGAAGCCTCGGCAGCTGCTAATAGTGGACCTGCGACGTATAGTTTAAAGGGTGAGCTACATCCTAGCTCAATAGGGAACATAACACAATTGAACATATAAATTACAACTCACATATATTCCATGATATGCCATGCATGATGTGTCTATGCAATTACTGATGAAAAACAGTTGAAAAGAATCATATTTTACTGGTAGTTTACTCATGTCTTTTGATTATTCATGAATGACGCTGAATAGGCCTAAAGCAAAACTTAACCTTTCAACTTAAGTAATCCCCAAGCAATATAACATCGAGCCTCGATGAGATACCTATCATCGTCATCTATATAGACAGTTTTAAACGTATTCCCTGGGAATACAATTAGTACCCAAGCCCCTTTCCCCTGGGGATCGGTGGCGGGGTTTCACTTATCTCAACTCAACACCCCTGGGGTGTGCTTACTGTGTACGGATAAGCCTCCGCACTGGCCTACGGTTTAGCCTCCGTATCGGTCACGGATATCCTGCAGTGTCAGTCGTGGGTATCCCGCCACGTCGGTGGGGTACCCTATCAAACCTCAAATAACAAAAATATCAGGTGCTCTACATATAGTTATTCACCGTGTAAGTGTGCTATCTTATATTCGTTAGGCCTTATCAGACATAATTCAATCTTGGATATATCCCTGGGATGTATCCATTCACTTGCATCACACCTGATGCTCTTATTTCTTTACTTCCTCATCCCCTGGGGATGACTCATTATGATTACTCTTTTAGATGTCATACACGCACACTTTTCACAAACTCTAAGGAAACAAAAACAGTTTGAATTGAATTCTATGTCACTACATACATGCTCTTGTAAAATAAAGTACATGTTCAAGGTGTTCCCTACCTCAAGTCTCTGTTTGATCATGCATCAAGGTCCCACATGGCTCCTTGTGCCTAAGTTCACACGTACTACCTATGGTACCACATAACATATGAAATACATCACTAAAGATGTAACCAAGAAGGTCCAAGACCCTCAAAGAATCTTAAAGTCAAACTCAAAAGTCAACAAAAACTAGCACAGTCGATTAATCGAACTCTAAAATCGATTAATCGAAATTCAAAATCGATTAATCGATTCTCAAATCGATTAATCGAGATTCCCATTCGATTAATCGAATCCCAATTCGATTAATCGAAATTCTCCACTCTATCCATTCGATTCTCAATTCGAGTAATCGAATTCCCAAAATTGATTAATCAATCCCAAATTGATTAATCGAAATTCTAAATTGATTAATCGAAATCCCATTTCGATTAGTCGATTTCTCCAAGTCCTTTTTCTTCCCTCCACTGGAGTTCACTGGAGGTTCCCAGTCGATTAATCGATACCAAAATCGATTAATTGAAAATCAAAATCGATTAATCGAAACTCAGTTCGATTAATCGAAATCGTGTCTTTTGACTTTTCAACTTCTTGGCTAAAATCGATTAATCGAATCTCACTTTCGATTAATCGAAATGGTCAGATTCAGCCCCCTTTTGGCTGTTCTTCCCAATCTTTTTCTAAACGATTTTTCTTTCTTTTCTAAGCCATTATCCTATGATTTTAGCTATTTCATACTACGATTAAACCCTTCAATCTATGCATTTAATTTATAAGAATTTTACCTTCAATCAATCTCTAATTGATTAGGTCAAGTGGTTGGAAAGGCTAGGGTTTCCAGCTTTGCTTCTAGCGGATCCCTTGTGTCGAATCAGCCTTTTAAATGCTTGAATCCCCCTTCCAAACACTCACAATAACTCCTTGCTTAACCACCTTCTTTACTCCTCTCTCTCGCTTCTTTACTTCTCTCTCAACAACCAAAACCTCTATTTTAGGGTTCTTAAACCCTTTTATCTCTCCTCTAGTTTGTGTGTTGAGCACATGCGCCGTAATAGGTGTATGTGACTTTAGATTTACATCACACTCCACATACTCACTCGAATTTTCGCATCTCATCCGTTCATCGCACCGTATGCCAACTATTGAACTCCTATTTGGTCAAACCTATGACCAGTCGGGCATGGATCTCAAGGTCACTGTTTAACGTGATTTTTCAGGATATTACATATGTCGTGGGCTGTGGACCCGGCTTATGCCGATCCTCACTCATCCCCACCACATTCTCCAGCCCATTCCCATACCGAAGAAGCCTTTACTTCCACCCCCCTGATCGGTGCTGAAATATGACTATATTTCGCACCTTAAATCCTACATTTTGCTGTTTGATGAAAGCATCTGATAGTTGTTGTGAGGTTTTGATGTTTACAGGTGTTTCTGACCGTAGACCATTTAAGAGCATGAAAGAAGGAAATTAAAAGCTACAAAAGTGCTATGGACAAAAAGGTCCAAAGAGGCATTGAGATCCGAGAAGAGAATTAACCTCCATCAAGAAAGGAGACTTTACATTGAAGATTCAATCGATTGAGGCATTATTGTCAATCGATTGACAGATGGAATAAAACTCAACCCTAGAAAATCAATCGATTGAGACATGAAAATCAATCGATTGACACATAAAGGCAGAAGTGCCCTAAAGAAATTCAAACTCAAAAATCAATCGATTGAGACTTCAGTCTTAATCGATTGACCCAACTAGGTTAAGGGTGTTCAGCCATTATAAAAAGGGAAGCTACGGCTTTAGTTGGAGGAAACTTTTAGAGAGGAATTATTTTTACTTTTTAGGGCTCTTCACTTTAGGAATTTGGGGAACTTCTTTTCACCTTTTCAAGGGTTCTTCTTTTCTCCTTCTTCTAGGGTTTCATCTGGGTAGATTGTACCTAGGATTTGCATTATTTTTCCTTTACGTTGATGAAAACATAGATTGTATTTAGGAAAAATAATTGTAAAAAGATCTTTGAAAGAAATGAAAAGTGGAATGGCTTTGAATGAACAAGGAGATCATACACCAAAGATGAGCGGCTAAATCAATAGATCAGGGAAGATGCGATCCCCAAATAAGTACCCATATTTATGATTAATACCATAGTCTAATTATTGTCATCATGAAATCGTTTTGCTCAAAGTTTGTGTTATTGAAAATATGTTGAATGCTTGTTATGACCGTTGATTGCGCGTATCGACGGCCGTAATTGCTAGATCTGGACCTGCAGACTGATCTAGGCTGTGGAGCGATTATGTGTTTACTGTTGTGATCTAAAAATCTTGAGATACGCTATGCTTCTTACATGACTCATACCGCGATGATAGGCTGAGTCATTGTTTTTAGATAGGGTATGCCGGATTGATGATCATATTTTATTTTGAATCATTTTTCTAGATGAATGATGGTGTGAATGATGCTTTAATGAAACTGTGAGTTTTTAATGGTAGGAAAGGGGTACAAATCTGGGGTAGCTTGTTCCTTGATCTCATTTTAGTATTATTCTTAGATTAATCAGTACTTAGTTGTTTAAATAAATTTATTTTTCTTGCATTTAGGAAAAGTGTGATAAATTTTGATAAAATTGAATCTGCCCTTTGGTACTTCCTTAGAGATGTTTTTAAGTCTCTAAAAGAATTAATTAAAAATTCATGTTTCCCTGTGGGTTCGACACCTTTGTTCTTGTCATACTGCAATAGATCTTGTGCACTTGCAAGGGTTACACTTTAAATCGATCAAGTTTTTGGCGCCGCTACCGGAGAAATCGGCAAAATTTTGATTAATTCGGATAGGGATTTGTGTGTTTTGTGGTGAGTAAAAAAATAAAAATAAAAAAAATAAAAAATAAAAAATAAATCTTTAATTCTGAAATTTTGGAAGTTTTGTGGATTGTGAAATCTGAAATTTGGTGCTCAAAGGTTGATTTTTGATTTTCGAGCTTTGATTTTTGCAATTAGAATTTTTGAAATTTAATTTCTAAATTAAATTTTGATTTTCTTGTGTGAATTTTGATTTTTGAAATTTAAAAAAACTAATATTTGGATTTTTGATTTGTAAAATCTTCTTTCCCTTATTTTTCTCTCTTAGGTAAGTTTTTTTTTTTAGGAGTCTTTTAGGAAGTGAGATTTTTAGGCTTCTTATTTTAGATTTTGTAGGAGTCCTTTTAGGAAGTTTAGATTTTTAGGATACCTTCCTTAGGAAATTTAGGAATCTTTTATTCTTTTTCTCTTTTAGGTAAGATTTTATAGGATTTTGTAGGATTGCCTTTAGGTTTTAAAATTTTAATTTTAATTTTTAATTTTCGAATTTAATTAATTAATTTTTTTTAAAATTCGAATTAAATTTTTTTTTTTTTTTTTTCTAAAATAATTTTTTTTTTATTTTTAAAATTTAATTTAAATTCGAATTTTAATTTAAAAAAAAAAAAAAAAAATTCTTTTCTTCTGATTTTGGCTACTATTTATCATAGCCTCAATCGATTGAACATTCTTTGTCAATCGATTGAGACTGGGATATATTTTTTTGTGGAATTTTTGGATTTCTTTCAATCGATTGACACTTCTTTATCAATCGATTGACAAGAGCTTCTGTGCTTGCCATTTTGGCTGAAATTCCTATGTTGACTTGCTTTGACTTATGAACCTCAATCGATTGAGAACAGTTCTTCAATCGATTGACTGATAGAGTCATTTGTTTGAAATTTGTGTGTGCCTGTGTCAATCGATTGAGATACTTGTTTCAATCGATTGAAGCTGAATTTTGTGGGTTTGTTGTGGATTCTTCAATCCTTGTTTGTGAGCGTGGTGCATGAGCTTTACTCGTTCTCATCACCCACATCTGCTATCGTTTAATCTTGAGATCGAACGATCTTGTTGAGAGAATCGTAGAATTCAAAGGAATCTGTATCATCATACTGATACCATGGCTGATCAAAGGCAAGAAATGAATGGGAACAACCAGAATGTCAATAATGGAAATAATGGAAATAATGGGAATAACAATCACAATGAGGGCCCTAGAACACTCGAATATTATAATGATCCTAGTTTTTACGAGGATCAGGATAGTATCATGCATGATCCCATTCCAGGGAACCACTATGAATTCAAATCAGCAATGATCCAAATGTTACCAATTTTCCATGGGTTAGCAAATGAAAATCCGCATGTTCATCTAAATGAATTCATTGGGGTCTGCAAAATGTTCAGCGTCCACAATGTCACTGATGAGATAGCTAAGCTCCGACTCTTTCCTTTCTCTTTAAGAGATAAAGCAAAAACTTGGTTCTACTCTTTAGAACTGCAATCTATTAGAGTTGGGCAGAGCTACACCGTCAGTTTCTTAAAAAATATTTTCCCATGACCAAAACCATTGAGTTGCGTCAGAAGATCCAGTTCTTTTCCCAACAACCTACAGAAACATTTCATGAATGTTGGGAACGCTTTAAGGAATTGATTAAGAGTTGTCCAAATCATCAAGTTCCAAGGTGGCAACAAGTTCAAAGTTTTTACAATTGACTGATTCCAAAAGAGAGACGCATGGTTGATGCATCTTGTGGTGGATCCTGTGCCACGAAAGAGGCTGATGAGCCGTGGGCATTGTTTGAGAAGTTATATCAAACTTCAATCCAAAATGCGACAATGGAGCGAACTAATTTGAATGTGGCAACAAAATCACATGTCTTGACCATAAATGGATTATTTGATGTCAATAACAACACGTCAGATCTGTCAACAAAGGTTGATATGTTGTCCAAGCAAATGAACATGTTGTTAGCTTCAACTAAGCAAGCTAAGAGTCCCATCAATCCCGCTGTGTGTTCAATTTGTGACCACCCAGGTCATATGGCTAACGAGTGCCCTACTACCTTGTCATTTCTTCCTGATGAACCTACTCCTCAAGAGCAGGTGAATCTGACTCAATCATATCAGCGACAAGGTAGGAACATGTACTCAAACACATATAATTCAGAATAGAAAAATTACCCCAACTTAGGATGGGGAGGATCAAACCAAACTGGACAGGTGAATCAGCAGTTCAGATCTAATCCAATGAGTGGACAACAAAATTTTCAGCAGAATATTCGTCCACAACAAAATCCTAATTTCCAACAGAATTCTAATTTCTAGCATAATGCTCCATATTATCATCCAAATACTGAATACCGAAAAAATCAGAATTTCAATCAGAATCTTAATCAATCTCATACTAGCACTTGAAGATTACGATGCGGAAGAAAAGGTGATCTGAGCATGCAATCTTTCGAGATGATAATGGACCAAGTCAGTCAATTGGCCAATCAATTGAGTCAACGAGAGGAAGGTAGGCTTCCCAGCCAACCCGTCAACAATCCACGAGGCCAAGCACCACCTGATGAAGGACCATCGAATAGTCAACAGTTGAAAGCTGTTACGGAGCTGAGAAGTGGGTGAGAAGTTGATAATCAAGTGGAAATGCCTGAGGAAGCTGATGGAGGAAGAGAAGCAGAGAAAGAGAAAGAATCAGATATAAGAAAAGATAAAGAAAAAGGAAAAGAGAAAGATAAAGGGCAAGGAAGAGAGAAGGGAAAAGAAAAAGAAATAGAGGAAGTGTCTCCCTCAACTGTCCAACAAGGATGTGAAAAAGAATCGGAACTTGAATCTGCAGCTTATGTTCCAAAGGCACCATTCCCTCAATGCCTAACTCCTCCATCTAGAATGGGAAAGGGACCGACAAAAATGGAAGAAAATTTTGAAACATTCAAGCAAGTAAAGATAAATCTTCCATTACTTGAAACAATCAAACAAGTTCCTGAGTATGCCAAGTTTTGCAAAGATTTGTACATGCGTAAGAGAAAGGCACGTACTCATGTTTTAAAGAAAGTGTTCCTGACTAATCAAGTCAGTTCGATGTTGCAATTGGAAACCCCACAGAAACTGAAAGACCTTGGAGTCCCAACTGTTCCCTGTGTCATTGGTGGGCAACCAATTGGAAAAGCATTATTGGATTTAGGTGCAAGTGTTAATTTAATCCCTTACTCAATGTACGAGAAACTAGGATTGGGTGAATTGAAACCCACGACGGTCACACTCCAACTGGCCGATAGGTCAGAAAGAAGACCTAGGGATATTACCGAGGATGTTTTGGTTGGAATAGACAAGTTTGTCTTTCTAGTGGACTTCATTGTTTTAGACATGGAACCACCTGTTAAATTAATTAATCAAGTCCCCATCATCCTTGGACGTCCGTTTCTCGCCACTGTTAACGCTTGCATTAATTGTCGAACGGGAGTCATAGACGTTTCTTTTGGGAACATGAAGGTCGGATTAAACATATTTCATGCGATGAACCATTTCCCTAACAAGGATGAGGTCGAATGTTTTTACATCAATCAAATGGACAAAGTGGTGGATGAAGCATTACCATCAATGCTCACCAAAGAGGAATTTGAAACTTCTTTGTTAGCCATCTATGAGGAAAAGGGATATGAAAGGAAGCGACCAGAAGAGAATAAGTCAAGTTCTTCATGTCCAGATGATAACTTATGTGAAGTTGTGACTAAGATGGAACCGTTACCCATTGAGGTAAAAGTTGAACCGACTCCATCAATTAAGGAGCCACCAACTGTGGAATTGAAACAGTTGCCTGAATCGCTCAAATACATTTTTTTGGGGCCACGAGAAACGTTTCCGGTGATAATTTCATCCACGTTGTTGGAAGAACAAGAGCATGACTTGTTGAAAGTGCTTAAAGATCACAAGGAGGCTATCGGATGGACCCTAGCTGATTCAAAAGGGATTGACTCATCAGTATGTATGCACAAAATACATCTGAAAGATGAGAGTAAACCATTGAGGGAACCGCAAAAGCGACTTAATCCGAACATGTAAGAAGTTGTTTTAAAGGAAATCATTAAATTACTCGATGCTGGAATCATCTATCCGGTCTCTGATAGTGAATGGGTAAGTCTAGTCCAAATCATTCTGAAAAAGTCCGGAATCACTGTGAAAGAAACTACTAAAGGAGAATTGGTCCCTACTTGCGAAACTACTGGGTGGCGTGTCTGCATTGACTATAGAAAATTGAACACAGCCACCAGAAAAGATCATTTTCCCCTTCCGTTCATTGATCAAATCCTTGAGAAGTTAGCAGGACAGGAGTTTTATTGCTTTCTTGATGGTTATTCGGGATACAATCAAGTGCCCGTTTTTCCACCTGATCAAGAGAAAATGACTTTCACGTGTCCTTACGGTACTTTTACATATTGAAGGATGTCGTTCGGCTTATGTAATGCACCTGCTACTTTCCAACGATGTATGTTGGCCATATTTTCGGATATGATTGACAAATTCATGGAGGTGTTCATGGATGATTTCTCTATTTTTGGGAAGACATTTAGTTCATGTTTGAACCACCTTGCACAAGTGTTACAACGTTGTGTAGATTCTAAACTTGTTCTTAGCTAGGAGAAGAGCCATTTTATGGTTCAACAAGGAATCGTGTTGGGACATATTGTTTCAAAGAAAGGAATCGAGGTTGACAAGGCGAAAGTCGACCTAATTGCTAATTTGCCCCCACCGAAGAGTGTTCGACAAATTCGATCATTTTTGGGGCATGCTGGTTTTTATAGGCGATTCATTAAGGATTTTAGCAAGGTGGCTAAACCATTGTGCACCCTGCTTGGCAAAGATGTTCCTTTTGACTTCGATGATGATTACATGAAAGCATTTCTGAAATTGCGCGAGCTCTTATCAAATGTACCAATAATCCAACCACTGGATTATTTTTTACCATTCGAACTCATGTGCGATGCATCTGATTACGCGATCGGAGCTGTCTTAGGGCAAAGGGTGAACAAATTACCTCACGTAATTTACTATGCCAGCAAGACATTGATTGATGCACAACTCAATTACACCACCACCGAGAAAGAATTATTAGCTGTGGTGTATGCTCTGGACAAATTTCGTTCCTATTTGCTTGGATCGAAAATAGTGGTCTTTTCAGACCACTCTGCATTGAAATATTTGTTGGCAAAGAAGGACGTCAAACCAAGATTGATCCACTAGATCCTGCTACTTCAAGAGTTTAATTTCGAAATCAAAGATAAAAAGGGAGTAGAGAATGTTGTGGCTGATCACTTGTCTCGCATTTTGCCTGAAGAATCTTCTGCACCTGAACCTATCTGGGACACTTTTCCGGATGAGCAATTAATGGCAATTGATGCGACGACTACGAAAGCTCCTTGGTTTGCCAATATCATGAATTATCTGGTCACTGGCAGAATCCCTACTGAATGGGATAAGAATGATAAGCATCTCTTTTTCTCCCAAATCAAATACTATTTTTGGGATGAACCACAATTGTTCAAAATCTGTTCAGATCAAATCATCAGGAGATGTGTACCGGAAGAAGAGCAATTAAGCGTCATCAATTTTTGCCATGCTGGAGCCTGTGGAGGCCATTTCGGAGGACAGAAGACTGCACAGAAAATTCTTCAAAGCGGATTCTACTGGCCCTCCATCTTTCGTGACGCTGCCCAATTTTGCAAAGAATGCCAACGATGTCAGCAGCTTGGAAATATTTCACAACGAAATATGATGCCCCTTAATCTGATTTTGATTGTTGAAATTTTTGATGTTTGGGGGATTGACTTCATGGGTCCTTTTCCCCCATATTTCGGGTATTCGTATATTCTTGTGGATGTTGACTATGTCTCCAAATGGATAGAAGCTGTGGCAACCCGATCGAATGATCACAAGGTCATTGTCAAATTTATGAGAGAAAATGTGTTTAACTGATTTGGGATCCCGAGAGCAATCATTAGTGATGGCGGTTCACATTTCTGCAACAACCATTTTGCCACTCTCATGAAGAAATATGGCGTTACCCACAAGGTTGCAACGCCATATCACCCGCAGACTAGTGGTCAAGTGGAAGTGTCGAACCGAGAAATCAAAAGAATTTTAGAAAAGACGGTACGACCAGATAGACGTGATTGGTCTAACCGGTTATCTGATGTTCTCTAGGCCTATCGTACCGCCTTTAAGATACCAATTGGAATGTCTCCATTTAGAATTGTCTACGGGAAAGCATGCCATCTTCCTATTGAATTGGAGCATAAGGCATTTTGGGCTATCAAAAGATTTAACTTTGACATGCAAGCTCAGGATCAAATCGAAGGTTACAGTTGAGTGAATTGGAAGAGCTACGGTATGATGCGTATGAAAACTCCAAGATGTACAAAGAAAGGTATAAAAAGCTACATGATGAGTCCATTTCTCGGAAGGAGTTTCACATTGGGCAAAAGGTTTGGCTGTTTAATTCCAGACTAAAACTTCACCCGGGAAAACTGAAATCTAGATGGGAAGGCCCGTATCAGGTTGTTTCTATTAGTGCGCATGGTGCGATTGAGGTCCGCAGTCTCAAAGACAATCGAGTTTTCAAAGTCAATGGACAACGTCTCAAACCAATGATTGAGCCCATAACCCAGTTCAATATTGAGGTGATGCACCTCAGTGACCCAAGTGTTTGATCGATGAAGTGGTCGAGCTGTCGACAATTAAACTCAGCGCTTCCTGGGAGGCAACCCAGTGTGTTTTATTTCTGTTTTCGTCTTTATTTTTTTTGTCTTCATTTTTGTTTGTGTGAGAATTGAGTGTTTCTCAATCGATTGACTTCCATATAGTCAATCAATTGACCTTTGTCTCTCAATCGATTGAGAATTCAAGCATCATCATCATTTTCATCCTTCTGTTTCAATCGATTGACAATCTTGTGTCAATTGATTGACAATACCTTTGGTTTTGTGCAATTTTTGAAATTTGAAGCGCCATCCGACACATCTTGTCATGGCAGCTAACTTTCAGGGCACGAATTGTGTCAATCGATTGAGCCTCACCTCTCAATCGATTGACTTGATGAAGTATTAACTTCGCCCATTTCCAAGGCACCTAACCGGTGCAGCTTTTCGAAAAAGTGTATCCCCAATCGATTGACAGAATTGTGTCAATTGATTGACATTGAAAGAGGAGAAGTGGATTGTGCCACGTATCACGCGCATGCCCAATGACTTTCCATTTTCGCGCAACGTGGGCAGACCAACCATTCTCAATTGATTGAGGTCTATATTATAAAAGGGAGATCACAACCCGTGGCTCCCTCATTCCGCCTCCTTTCAAAACCAATCCCCATCAAGCTCCTATATTCTCCTCGTACGCGATCAAATGGCGGCGCCTGGCCCACCAATATTCCGTCCGCCACGTCCTGCCAACGATCCGATGCGCATCCCTAATGAGCTCTATTTCGATCGCCAATTCCAAACAGAAAACTTCTTCGACCTCGCAAAATACTGTCGCGTCGAGGAATGTGCCCGCTCGATCGAATTCATTAAGGCCTTGCGATTGGAAATGTTGCTTGCCCCACCACCCATCGATGTCTCTCTGCGCCTTATACGCCTGTTTTATTAGAAAATGGTATGGGTACTGGAAACACTATCGCCAACGGGAATGCCCTACATTACCATCGAGATCGACAACTGGCAATATAATCTGCATGCCGTCGATCTCGCGCGTGCCTTCAATTTTTACGTGGTTCGACCTGTGAACCACCACATTAATCCGGCTATTGATCGTAGTCAGGACGATATGATCAATGATATGTGTGGAGGACGTCGCGGTATCGGTCAGGCCACTAAACGAGCCGTACTTCCGATGGACATTCTCTTTTGGGATGTCGTCATGGCAAATAACCTGCTACTGCATGGCACAAAAAGCGAGAGGACAAAGAATAGGGTAATTGCACTTTATGCTGTGCATACAAACACTTGGTTCGATGCGCCAGGTCTGATGCTCGAGGAGATGTATCGTTGCCACAGTGATATCGCCGGCACCGCCATACCCGCAAAGCGTGCAGCGATTCTTCTCCATTTCCCATACTATGTGATGCACCTTTTGGATCACCTCGGCTGCCCCATTTACGATGATGAGGAGTTAGGTGACATGCAATTTTATCAGTATGGCGTCAATGTATGGGATAAGAGCATCAAAGCAATTCTTCGTGTGCAGCCACCCCCGATTGCAGTTGACGACGTACCTCCTCCTCCCCGTCCAAACCCCGCACAACGCCAATGTGGCGGTGTAAGACGACCTCGTACCGAAGAGGTCCCTGATTTTGATGCCGAGGTAGCTGTTGCTCGCCTCGAGGCGCGGATGGATGGACTGAATGCGAGGCTTGGTGGTGTCGATCGACGGTCCAGATTTCAGACTTCTCTCCTCATGCGGATGGCCTGGGAGTCGTTCGAGCGTGGCAAATTCATCGTGGGCAGCTAAGCGGCGATGAGCGAGGAGAGGAACGAAATATGATGATGATGATGTGTAGTGTTTAGTGTGTTGTTCATTGTTTCGTTTAGTATGTTTGAATGTTAGTGCTTCTTTTTAGTGTTTTTAGTGTTTAGGTTTCTATGTTTTTAGTGTTTTTTTTTTTTTTAATTTTTGTGTTTTCAATGGTGTCAGCAGTCGTTGCAAATCAATGGAATTGGAGTGGGTTAATGTGTTCATTTTGCTGTGTTTGCATTTCGGGTATGATTATGTTTCTCAGTCAATCGATTAAGGCTTCGCTCTCAATCGATTGAGCACTTTACTATCAAAAGTTATGGCAACACCCTCCTCTGATTCAATCGATTGAGACACTGTTCTCAATCGATTGATTTCTGCATCCGGAAAGGGCAAGTCCTAAAAATAGCCATTTTTGACCATATAATTGGTTTCTTCAGTCAATCGATTGACACTAACTTGTCAATCGATTGAATTTTTCATGGTCAGCCGGTCAAATCCTTCCGTAACAAGAAACTTTCTAAAAATAACCCGAGTGGATTTTGCTCGGTATTCCAATCTGCTTGCCAGCTTGTGTCAATCGATTGACACTGAACAGTCAATCGATTGACTGATATATACCTCCAGAAAGTTACACCGACCCATCCGAAATTCAAATCTTTTAGAGTCCTAGTGGGTCTTTTTGAGTCCATATTTTAGGAAGTTTTTATCTATTTAAAGAACTTGTAGGATAGTCCTTTTAGTCAATTTTTAGTTCTCCTTCCCCCACTCTTCGCCATGTCTTCCATCCGGTATCGTACCCGCGCCACCGAGAAAAAGTTGACAGAGCCTGCGACCAAACGTGCACGTTATCACGCTCCGCCGCCGCCACTCGACTTGTCCAATCACGCTGTCATCGATCTTGATGATGAATTCCCAATTGAAGTCAACTCTATTTTCACGCCCTCCGCCGAGGCCGCCTACGCACCCTTTCCGCCTCTCGTACCACCACCTCCTACCCCACCATTATCACCACCCCGTGCACTAGTACCACCTGCTGGCGAGTGTGGAATCACCGAGGAGATGTGGCACTACGCGTTTCCAAAGCCGCGGGAAGACAATTCCCCCATGGAAGACTAGAGGATTAGGATTTTCTGTTTTAGGGTCTAGTTTTCGGAGTCTTTAGGTTATATTTGCTTTTAATGTTTTAGTTTAGGTTTGATTTTGATTAATTTTAAGGTAGAATTTTAATTTTGCACTATTTGTAAGAGTTTTTTTCAATACAAATTTATTTAGGTAAATATTTGTGTTTTTCTTTTTGATCACCTTCTCTTTCACTTGATCTAGTTCTTTTTTTTTTTTTGGTCCTCTAAGTGCATCAAACAGGTTGGGGGGGGGGGGTCTCCCCTCCTATTTCAACATCTTCACCAATGAGGACATTGAACAGTTCAGGTTTGGGGGGGTAATTTCGGTAATTTTCACGAATTTCCAATTTTTTTTTTAAAAAAAAAAAGTCTGTTTTTTGGACCTTGAAATCTTATCAGTCAATCGATTGAGGTTGTGGTCTCAATCGATTGACTGCTAACCATTAAAAGTCAATTGGAAATTGTCAACAATCAATCGATTGAGGCACTGGTCTCAATCGATTGACTGATGACAGGAAGGCTAATGAAATTTGATTTTTTTTTATATTCTTAAATTGTGAATGACCTGAATTTCTTTAAAGATTGTTATCATACCATGATTATTTTTATGAATGTTCATAAAGTTCAAAATTAAAATAGCGATATTCATGATCTATGCTTGAAAATTTGTACACCACCACTTGGCTTCAATTCCAAGTTTGAGAATTAAGTGTATGACTTGAAATTTTTAGATCACAAGAAAGGCTTCAACCCAGTGAGTTTTGAAACCTTATCTTCGTTCTTGATGAGTGTGAAAATAAATTTTGAGTATCTTTGAATTCCTACTTCAATTGTTAACATCTCATTTACTTTACTCTGATTTGTTGATTGTACGTGTGGTATACCATTACACTAGAAATCAATGTGTATTAACTCAAAGCTGATAGGCATATTTTACCATAATGAAAGGAAATGATCTAAGGCCATCTTTGGCTCGTTTTTGCTTAAAATGACCCACCTCATAAATATATCATTCTAGTACCCCTTTGAGCCTTTTGGAAAATTTACCTTTATACATTCTTCAATAAGCCACATTGACCTTTAACCCTTCACCATTTCTGAAAATTCAGCTTTACCCTTCTTATTTCTGAGAAATTAGGAACGAGGGATGAAAATGAATGAAAAAAGAGTACATGGAGAGATACTGAGTTGTGGTGTTTACTAAGGGTGTATGGCAAAAATATAAAAGAAAAGGGGGGAGAAAAAGAAAAAGAGAAAGAAAATTTGAAAAAAAAAAAGAGTGAAAGATATGAGGTGTTTTAAGAAAAGGAAAACAAAGGAAAAGCAAGTTGAAAAAAATAGAAAAAATATTGAGAAAAATAGTGAGAAAGTAGAAAAGAAAAAAAAGGAGATAAAGAAATCAGAAGTTTGTTTCTTTTCCAATTTCTCAAAAATTTTGAATCCAAATTCCCTTTCTTTCTTAACCTTTACCCGAGCCCCATTACAACCTTAGAAAAGACCTTTTTGATCCAATCATGAGTAGTAAATGCCTTGTGGAGAGTGATTACACAGTGTCTATGGTGCTTGGTATATCCATATTTAAAATACAAATATCTTTCTTAATGAGATCTCTTTTCAAATTCTTTGATACACCGTCTTTCGTATAAATTGTGAGATTTTTCTAAATGCATTGTAACTCCATCTCACATGTGCGTGAAAAATAAAATCCATTCATCAGGAGTGATTTCATTCTGAGTGTATATCCATGATAAGGATTGAGTCTAGACATGTGATCAAAAGATGCCTGGTTTAAGCTTCTTCTCAGGCCAAAGAATTTGAGCAGTGATGATTGCATAACATTAAGGCATAAAGTATGAGCATTGAAAAACAATAGACTGAATTAAATGAGCATTAATAAAATAAACATGGTCGGATGCATTTTAGAAGATTCTCTAGGGACATTTAACTGTTTAAGAGCATGACTAAAAATTCTGAAATTCATAAGCTTTGTAGTTTGTGGGTAACTTCACTGTAAACCCTCAGGAGACACAACTCCTCCACTAGGGATCACCTAGGGGTTTAAAGGCTTGTTGCAAGTGCTAAATGCAATCGTGTTCCCTACGAAAGTAGCATGTAAATTTTTAGGATGTTAGTTTTATTTGCGTTATATATATTTATCATTCTCTTTGCTCGAGGACTAGCATAGTGTAGGTTTGGGGGTGTGATCGGTGCTGAAATATGACTATATTTCGCACCTTAAATCTTACATTTTGCTGTTTGATGAAAGCATCTGATAGTTGTTGTGAGGTTTTGATGTTTACAGGTGTTTCTGACCGTAGACCATTCAAGAGCATGAAAGAAGGAAATTAAAAGCTGCAAAAGAGCTATGGACAAAAAGGTCCAAAGAAGCATTGAGATCCGAGAAGAGAATCAACCTCCATCAAGAAAGGAGACTTTACATTGAAGAGCCAATCGATTGAGACATTATTGTCAATCGATTGACAGATGGAATAAAACTCAACCCTAGAAAATCAATCGATTGAGACATGAAAATCAATCGATTGATACATAAAGGCAGAAGTGCCCTAAAGAAATTCGAACTCAAAAATCAATCGATTGAGACTTCAGTCTCATTCGATTGAGGCAACTAGGTCAAGGGTGTTCGGCCATTATAAAAAGGGATGCTACGGCTTTAGTTGGAGGAAACTTTTAGAGAGGAATTATTTTTACTTTTTAGGGCTCTTCACTTTGGGAATTTGGGGAACTTCTTTTCACCTTTTCAAGGGTTCTTCTTTCCTCCTTCTTCTAGGGTTTCATCTGGGTAGATTGTACCTAGGATTTACATTATTTTTCCTTTACGTTGATGAAAGCATAGATTGTATTTAGGAAAAATAATTGTAAAAAGATCTTCGGAAGAAATGAAAAGTGGAAGGACTTTGAATGAACAAGGAGATCATACACCAAAGATGAGCGGCTAAATCAGTAGATCAGGGAAGATGCGATCCCCAGATAAGTACCCATATTTATGATTAATACCATAGTCTAATTATTGTCATCATGGAATCGTATTGCTCAAAGTTTGTGTTATTGAAAATATGTTGAATGCTTGTTATGACCGTTGATTGCGCGTATCAACAGCCGTAATCGCTAGATCTGGACCTGCAGACTGATCTAGGCTGCGGAGCGATTATGTGTTTACTGTTGTGATTTAAACATCTTGAGATACGCTATGCTTCTTACATGACTTATACCGCGATGATAGGCTGAGTTATTATTTTTAGATAGGGTATGCCGGATTGATGATCATATTTTATTTCGAATCATTTTTCTAGATGAATGATGGTGTGAATGGTGCTTTAATGAAACTGTGGGTTTTTAATGGTAGGAAAGGGGTACAAATCTGGGGTAGCATGTTCCTTGATCTCATTTTAATATTATTCTTAGATTAATCAGTACTTAGTTGTTTAAATTAATTTATTTTTCTTGCATTTAGGAAAAGTGTGATAAATTTTGATAAAATTGAATCTGCCCTTTGGTACTTCCTTGGGGATGTTTTTAAGTCTCTAAAAGAATTAATTAAAAATTCATGTTTCCTTGTGGGTTCGACACCTTTGCTCTTGCCATACTGCAATAGATCTTGTGCACTTGCAAGGGTTACACTTTAAATCGATCACCCCCTCACCCAATCAATCCCCACCATGACCGGCTCATTCGGTGCCCCTATTTTCCCTTCCACCACTTCCCAAAATATCTAAAATCCAAATTTCCCATCATATTTTCAAGCCATGCCTTCATCCATAGCCATCTCTAACCCATCTCACCTTCCTTCCGCACCCGTTCAAAACCCATCTTCTACCTTAACCAACATACCCTATTTTTCATCCACTCAACTCGATCCACCCACATTCACCCATACCACATCCAATCCCCCACATATCCCTCCATTTACCTAAGTCATGCCCATCTTTTTTGAAGCCATGACCAACTTTCCTCTCTCATTCTCCACCTCTATGCCCCATACATCTCCCCCATACATGCCTAATCCACCCACCAATGCCCCACCTCATTTCTCCAATCCACCCCATATCCCACTCCTTACCTGGGCCATGCCCGATTTTACCGGGGCCATGTCCAATTTTTCCTCTTCACACACTCCATCCAAACCCCTCTAACCATCAAATAACCCATCTCCATCTGATCCCCCTTCCATGGCTATGATGGAGGAGATGCCCCAAATTTATAACAAGTGGAAGGCCTCCCAACACGTCCTCTCTCATCCACACCACACCTCCATAGATCCGTCCCATACCCTATCAAGCCTCCATGCATCATTCTCCCATGCCCCCATCAATCCCCCATTATCCATACCATCCAAACCCCCATTTCCCACATGTCCCAAGGCCCAATGGCCCAAACCTCCATTTCCCACATGCCCCAAGGCCCAATGGCCTAAACCCCTATTTCCCATATATCTCAAGGCCCAATGGCCAGACCCGCCAAGGACCCATGGCCCAAACCCATCAAGGCCTAATGGGCCAGACCCACCAAGGGCCCATGACCCAGACCCATTAAGGTCAAATGGGCCAGATCCATCAAGGGTCCATGACCCAGACCCATCAGGGGCCCATGACTCCGACCCACCAAGGCCCAATAGGCTAGACCCATCATTGGCCCATGGCCCAAACCTAATAACACCCAATGAGCCAGACCCATCAATGGCCCATGGCCCAAACCCAGCAACGACCCATGACCCAAACCCACCAAGGACCCATGGGCCAAAGCTTCATAGCCCAACCCTCCCAAAGCTTCATAGCCCAAACTCAAGCCCAGCAAAACCTTGGAGCCTCACACCCATACCCTTCACAATTCCTCGAAAATTTCACCTATTCACAACCCTCATACCTAGCTCAAACCCATGCCTTACATCAACCCCAATTCACCCATATCCCAACATCTCAAAGCCAGTTTCAAGCCTTTCCCCATGCCCAATGGCCTCATCCAGCCCCACCCCAAAACCTGATTTCCACTCATCCCATTATCCAACAAACCTTCCCTCATCCCCAATGGACTCACCTAACCCCCATTCATGCCATTCCCACCCAGTCCATGCGGCACTAGCAAGAGAACCCCTCCCTCACAGCACCTTATATAGACCAGCAGTATGAAGAGGACGAGATTAGAAATGGTGGAGCCTATGCTGGGGCATTGACTGGCCTTAGCCCTCCTCCTATAATTGCCCATCCCCTGGTAGCCCAGAGTGAAGTCCAACCGACTGCTGAGAAAGTGGCCCCCATATCCAAAGAGTCAGAACAGTTGAAAGAGCACTTAGACAAAATCCAGAAGCAGTTGTTGAAGATGGGTGGTGCTGAAACCCACGCCACAGACTTCACAGATTTATATTTGTTTGCTGAGGTCCCCTTACCTTCAAAATTTAAAATGCCGGCTTTTGACAAGTACAACGACACCAGCAATCTCATAACACACCTCAAGTCTTATTGTGGGGACATGTGTTAGTATGGAGGGGACGAAAGACTACTGATAAAAGTCTTTCAGAAAAGTTTAACCGGTCCAGCCTTGAGATGGTTTACATCTTTAAAATCATCTATGATGAAAACTTGGAAGGACTTGACGCACTTGTTTTAGGAACAATATGTCTATAATATAGACATTGAATCGCGTAAGTCAGATTTAACCTGTTTGAAGCAGAACCCGAATGAGACCTTTAGTGATTATTTGGGGCATTGGAGAGCATTGGCAGCTCAGATTAGAAACAAGATATCTAATGATGAGCAAACAGAAATGATTTCCAAAAATACCCTGCTAGTGATCTCAGACTTTTTAGTGTACCAGCAGCAGTCCAGCTTTGCTGATCTGGTAAGGAACGCTAATCACTGTGAAGATGCTATCAGGGAGGGTCGCCTGAACAAGAATGTACCAAGTGGAGCTAGTGGGGCTAGAAGATTTTCAGAATAGAGGAACAAGAAGAGAACAGGGGCCGATGTCTAGAACATTGCCAACACCAAGCCCAATAATAATATAACACCGTTCTAATTTTAAGCAACCTAGCCAGCACCAGTCAGAACTAAGCAAATGCAGAGAGCAGGGAATGGACAAGGAATGCAAATGACTCCGGAGCAGAGGATAGCCCGCTATGACCGAGTGTTTATACCCTTAGGGCAATCTTTAAGTGTACTTTTATCTTTACTAATAGAAAAGAGATTAGTTACTATTAGTCAACCGCAACCTCCTCCTCACCTAATCCCAAAGAATTAGGACCCTAATACTCACTGTAATTTTCATCAGGGTTCGGGTCACCCGATCGATCACTACTTCCCATTGAAGCACATGATCTAAGATTTAATCGATGTCGGGAAATTCATCCCACCAGCTCCCTCTCAAGTGAACCAACATGCAAATATTCATCAGGTGCCACTACCCCCACATCCTATCGGAGGACCAGGTCCCAGACCCACCATTAAGATGATAGAAGAGTGCGAGGAGTTTGAATTTGATCCGTCGAATTACATCAGTGATCGGGAGAGCTATGTGGCACCATTACCAAGAAACTGTGAAGAAAGGAATATTGGGGTGATTGAACCCCTGAATTTATCGGATTATTTTCCCAACCCAGCACCACGAGTTGAACCCTTAAATCTTAGGGCTTATTTCTCATCACCCACACCTGTTAATTATGTACATATAAATGCACATCAACCATACACTACCACCCCCATCAATTACCCGATAGCCCATCATGCCCCCAATCCCCCGCTAGCACCTATAAGCTACCAATGGCCTACTCTTGCCCCTTTACCCCCGGTGCAACCACCCACAAGCATCACCACCCCCATCTAGTCCAATTTTGCCACCCAACCAGCTATCACCGAAGTGAATCAAGTGTTACCCACACCCCCGGAGCCCGCAATGCAAGTGCATCCAATTCCGACAGCTATACCATTTCAGATTTCGGGACCAACCTACGATTCTCATCAGGTCCCTCTGAGTTATGAACAAACCGATATCAACGCTGGCAGCAACAGAGAAGGGGCCGCAAACTTTGTTACCCGATTCAGGAAGATTTTGAAGTAGTCAGAAGCACCAGCAGCAGCACAAGCCCAACGAGAGGGAAAGAAAGATAGTGCTATTAATCCTTTTAAAAAAATGAGTTGAGAACATATACTGAAGACTCAACTAAGAAGAATGTCTGCCCATATTACTGTATGGGATCTGTTAATGATGTCCCCACTCTATTTTTAAACTTTAATGGGGGTATTAAAAAATGCGCATGTATCGCTTCAGGTTAGCCCAGATGAGGTTGGGCAGATAATTGGTCAAGTGATGGCTCCGAATGCCATTTCATTTTCAGATGCCGATTTATCAGAGGAAGGAGGAAGTCACTCAAAATCCTTAAATATAACTGTTGAGTATGGAAATATAATAATCCCCTTGGTTTTAATCGATAATGGGTCTGCTTTAAACATATGCCCACTGAGAACCACCACCAAGATCAGGGTAGATCCTTGCATACTAAGGCCCACGAGAACTAGTGCCAGAGGCTTCGATAACACACGAAGAGAAATAATGGGAGAAGTTGACCTTGACCTATTGATTGGGCCAATAACCTTCTCCATATTGTTTTAAGTGATGGACATCAAATCCTTGTTCAATCTACTGTTAGGGTGCCCGTGGCTGCATGAGGTTGGAGCAATCCCATCCACACTGCACCAGAAAATCAAATTTACATCCGAACATAAGATAATCACTATCATCAGCGAGGGACACAGTGAGAAAGAAAAAGCCACCAACAGCGTTGAAAAGCCCAAACTGCTGGATGTGCCACACACTGCTGAGGATGTCGACCTCCACAGCTTCGAGTATGAGGTACCAACAGTACTCCCGGAGTCCATCGAGGGCATCATTCTAAGAACCGGAGGTGGAATGAAAGCAGCAGTGGCCATGCTCCAAAAGTGGGGCTATCAAAAAGGAAGGGGACTTGGGCCCAGACTGTAAGGTAGGAAGGAGCCTGTCACAGGTAAGGGGGGGCCAAAAAGTCAGATTTGGGCTAGGTTACAAGCCCACAGAAGAAGTACGAGAGGCTAAGGAGAAAGCCTGTGCGGCGACAACTGTGAGAGCTAGGGGGATACACATAGAGGAAAAACCTCGTCCCAGGCCACATATCAGAAATTCGTTTGTAAGTGCCAGGGTTGTGAAGATCGACCGAAATGGGGTGACTTGATTAACCCCACACAAGCCCACAGCACCTGTTCACCCCACCAATCCCCACATCACCCTTCCCAGCCTGGAGATAGACTTGGCCGCGTTATCCCTCTTTGAGGAATGACGGTCCGTACCTGAACAAACTCCCCTTATGTGAATCACCACAAAACTGTGTTAATGTTTGAGGACATCATCTCAGACAAGATGGGGATCAACATGATGGAGGCTAACTTCGAAGAGCCGTATCAGTCAACACCCTCCATCTAAATAGGTAAAAGAGCGGCCTCTTAGGTACGCAACTGGGCATCTTTGCCCCAAACCTTGGAAGCGAGGAGTGGCCTAAAATTCGGTCCAAAAAAAAAACAACCTATAAAAAGTGAGATAAGCCCTTGGCAGGTAATACCTTGTATATACGTTGACTCATGCTGCCAAGGGTCCGTCTCCAAAGAAAATAAAAATTCTAAAAACATTGAAAAAATATAAAGTTAAAAAATATTGTCATTTAAAATTCTAAATAAAATCCCACAAAAAGATGCCTTAATAAAATACCCGTCCCACGTTAGACCCCTTTCCTATAGAAATACAAGAAGAGGTAGGTGTTACGAGTCTGGACGAGGATATCCCTTTGGAGGAGCCCCCCAATGAGCTCCTTGACCGGTTTGTCTAATTTGAGCATGGCCCTACCCCCACTGTCGAAGAAACGAAAGATATCAATCTGAGAACTGAGGAGATTCCCTGAATTACCAAAATCAGAATGCCGATGTCTCCCGAAGAAAGAAAAAGCATGATCGACTTCCTTCGATCATATCAAGATATTTTTACCTGGTCGTACGAGGACATGCCTGGTCTTGACACCGATTTGGTTGAGCATGAGTTGCCTCTCTACCTTGAATGAAGTCGGTTAAGCAGAAGCTGAGGCATCTTTGTTCCGAGTGGATGTTGAAAGTCAAAGATGAGGTCATCAAGCCGTATGACACAGGGTTTCTCATAGTATCTCAGTACCCACAGTGGCTAGCCAATATTGTGCATGTGCCGAAGAAGGACGGAAAATTCTACATGTGCATTGAATTTAGAAATTTGAACAAGGCGAGCCCGAAGGATGATTTCCCATTGCCGCACATTGACATCTTGGTCGGTAGCATTGTTAAGCATGGGATGCTTTCTTTTATAGATGGATTCTCCATATATAGCCAGATTAAGATGGCGGAGGTAGATCGAGAGAAGACGACATTTATCACTCTGTCGGGGACCTTTTGCTATCGAGTCATGCCGTTCAGACTGAAGAGTGCCAGTGCAACATACCAGAGGGCTATGACTGCGCTGTTTCATGACATGATGCATCAAGAGATTGAAGTATATATCGGTGATATGATAGCCAAGTCATTAGAGCGAAGCAATTACTTGGTAAACCTTCAGAAGATGTTTGATAGGTTGAGAAAGTACAGGTTATGTCTGAATCCACAGAAGTGCGCATTTGGCGCCATGTCAAGGAATTAGAGCAAATGGCTATGCTCATGCTTACAGACCCATTTGGGGTCTGTAACTGCTCTTGAGCTTGTGTGAACTGAAACACCCTTTAAATCCATTTGTGAGAGGAAACCCTGGTGACCATTGTGTCTGAGATTGAACTTATTGGGGCACTGTTTGAACCTGATTCTCAAATTAATGGTGAACTCTATACTGATTTGCACATACTACAGTCTTGATGATTTCAGAATTGGTTGTGATGAGTATGCATAAGGATTTAGGTATTAAACTATTTACATCTATTGTTTTAAAACTTCTGAATTTTAGAAAGCAAAGTGTGGAATGAAGCTGAGTTTGTTGAAATCTAACTTATCACAGTTTGCACTTGATTTAATTATGTTCATAAGGAAGTTTGTGGGTAACTTCACTAAAAACCCTCAGGAGACTTCACTCCTCTACTAGGGATCACCTAGGGGTTTAAAAGGCTTGATGCATACGCTAAATGCATCTGTGCTCCCTACAAAAGTGGCATTTTCTATTTTGAATAATTAATTTTAATTTTACCTTTGCTTGAGGACTAGAAAAGATTAGGTTTGGGGGTGTGTTAGTCAGTGAAAAATACCATTTTTCACCTCCTAACCTGACCTTTGATAAACCTTGGAGCTGATTAATAATGTGTTTTGAATGTTGTTTTGTAGTTAGCAATAATGTACAACACAGTGTAGAAAACTATGAAGCCAAGGTCAATAAGAGAGAGGTCTGAGTCAACTTTGGACTGATGAAGACACTTAGGCATAACAGAGAGCTATGGCAGACTGACATAAGTAGCAGAAGTTCAGAAAAGAAGGTTTCGAGCAGTTGAAATAAACTAGTCGAGAGGATCTGAAGTGCAATCGAGTAGTTGGAAGCTGTAATATTAACCTGTCGAATGGTTGACTGGAGCTGTCGAGCTATGCATTGCTAAAACTCTCAATCTGTTGAGCAGTTCCTAGAACCTGTTGACTTCCACACTTCAACGTATCGAGCAGTTGTGTGAACTACTCGAGATTAAAAATCTTAAGCTTCCAACTTGTCGAGAGGTTTATGCCTGAAGCAGGGATCCTGTCAAGAAGATGTTAGATCCCATCGAAATGTAATTTTAAAGCTATTAACCTATCGAGAGGATTGCTGAAGCAAATGAAGAAGTTGAGTAGTCCAAACTAACCTATCGAGCTGAACTTTGAACTTATCGAGAGTCCAAACTAACCTATCAAGCTGAACTTTGAACCTATCGAGCTGAACTTTGAACCTATCGAGAGATACAACTAACCTATCGAATTGATTACATTTGCAGCTGGAACATCTCGAATGGTGTTCTGAACCTCTCGAGATGCAAATTCTGAAACTCCTATCTGTCGACTGAGAGTGCTAAAGCTTCAATGATTTAGTGCATGTGTCTAGAGGCTATCTGACAGCCAGGGAGGATATTTTTTAAATGCAAACAACACAAAGGAGAATTGCCTAACTGCCTCACAGGTGCTCAACTGGTTCTAACAAGATTTTGGGAATTCTTGGAGGAAATGCAGCCACCTCATCAAGTCTGATAACAAAATTGATTCCTCTTTTCTCTGATTGGTCAAAACAGATCTGAGGCACTTGAGAATTTGTATAAATAGGGGGGAATACAATAGAGAATGGGGGAGGGGGATCCAGAGTTTGAGGAAATTTTGAATTGCTTTCCCGCCTTTCTATTTTTCTTCTTCTTCCTTTATTCTCTCCTTAGCCTAGCCATGCTTGGCTAAATCTTTGTTGCAGCTAGGATTAGCTGATATGTAATGTGATTTGTGGGCGCATTGTATGAAGAGTGGAAATTTGCAGAGACTGTAAATCTGAGAGTCAATTTATTATACGTTCTTGTGAATCAGTAAATGACTGGTTCTAATGCTCATTTAATTTGTAGATTTATTGATTTTCAATCGATTTTTTATAGGTTTTATGCACCTATGGATGCCTGAGCTTGTGGCCTTGCATCCATAGCATTTGCAGTGGTTTTATTGTTCTATTCCTTTCCTTCCTAACTAGATTATATCCATGGGATACTTTGTGACCATTCAAGTGGACAAAGTATAGCCCTAGGACTTGTCCATATCTAAAGGAGGATTTGGATCTTTCTACCTTGCATTTGTGCTTGTAGCCAAATGAAGGATTGTTGCATGTCCATCTTCTACTCTGCTGTGTTGCAAATCATGTTTACAGTGAAGCTATCCTCTAGCTGTTCATTCTTCATATTTGAATTTTATTTTTACTAAAACATTTGTCATTTCTCACAATTCTCATTTTCTATTATCTCAAGTTTGGTTTGAAATTTGTTTATAATTAGAATTAATTTCCTGCTGATTTGTAGTTTAAAGTGACCACTGAACTCTTTCCCTCTTCCTATTTTTTTTCCCTTAATTCTAAGTTAGAATAGGATTAGGTGTCCAGATCTATAGCAGATCTGGAGATTTACAAAATTTAGATCACATTTCCCTGTGGACTAATCGGTACTTACTTTAAAACTTGCTACAACAGCCCTGATTCTTACAGGCTGTATTTTTATGCTGAAATCCATTCCATATTCATTTTATTTTCTGTTGTATTTTCCTACCATTTTTATAATAAAAATCTGCAAGCACAAAGACTACAATAGAATATGAAGGGACACCCGCATAGTGACCTGGTGACGCTCTGATTGGGCGCACTGACCTGAGCGTATAATTGGGTTACACGCTAATCCTCATGCACGGAATCCGAATCAATACTCGAATGCCTCCGCTCTTCTGACTAGGTGACACTTTGATTGCGCGCAACTTCTTTTGCACACAATTGGATCAAACGCTTAGTATCCTGTGCGCAATACTCAGCTGTGACAACATTTCAAACAGAATGCACACCCTCACACCTCTTTGTCCCACCTCGATCAGAATCCCTCTTTCTCCTCCATCCCATTGCATAGCCTTACAGGCTGTTTTGAAAGAAAGAGAGAGCCGTTGACCACACCTACATCCCATTGTGGTAGGACTTGCAACATCCAAACACATCAGCATAAGTCACCTATGTCCCACAGCGATGCTAAAACTTCACCACACAACCAAACACGCCAACATTAGCAAAGGAAGGCTCGACCAATGTCCCATCATAAAAAGTTAAGACTGAGCCTCCTGAATATCTTACTATATCACCAAGACCAAAGTCAAATCCAATGCCGACACCATTCAAATTGACTCTAACCCATTACGTAATCAAGATCTACCAAAGAAAGAAACACCATCATTGCCCCATCACGACATTGAGATGACTAAGGAATCATCAACCGCGGACATATCTCGTCGCGATGCAACTACAATTTGATCCCATCACAAACCCGTCTCATTGCGACATTACTACCCAAGACGTTCGGACACATCCCGTCATGATGCACAATCAAGAAGGGAAGGCTCAGTCAATGTCCCATCGCAGAGAGCCGAACCTTTCAAACCCCATCGCAAAGCACACCTCTCCGAAATCCCATTGCATAACTTTGCATAACCAATAGAGAGGAAGGCTCGATCATGTCTCGTCGCGAAACCAGAGAGCCCACTTCCTAAATCCCTTGTCACACAATAATCATCAGACTCCACTGCAACTGAAACACACGCTCGCTGGCAGTAGAAGAGGATAGACCCTCCACCGTCCCATTGCGTGATAACAAGCGAACCCCCTACCATTACAAAAATCAAGAAAAGAGAGGAAGCTCTCCGACATCCCATTGCACCCATACCACGTTCCAGCACGAACATGTCATCAGAGTCCCCCTTAGGTCCCATCACTCCTACAACTAGTGGGACTCATCATAGCACACAACCATAAGGTGAGGACCACCATGTCCCATCGCGAATCTCACCTCCCTAAGACATTCTATCACATTGGTGACCATCAGGTCTAGCGGCAGTAGAAGTAAAGAGAGGAAACCCTCTTATGTCCCATTGCGACTCCACTACAACAACCAGCGAGTCCCATTGCATAAAAAAGACCCCAACAAGCAACAATTCAGGTAAGTATCACCCCTTCTCTTTCCTTGATATTTCTTCTAAAATATAATTGGTTAATATTAAGTCAAATGGTTTCAAAACCCATCTCTTTCTATCAGCGAATCACTGTAGTCCTTCCATAAGAGACAATCATCAGTATTCGCGAGAAGGTTAGATGGAGCATCCAACAAACCAAGTGTCGTCTTAACAACCACGCAAACGGTCGGGTCCACAAATCTCGTACCGGCGGATCTGCTCAGCGATATCTCAGAAGCCACATTTTCTGAAGATTTACAACCGAATTGATCTTAAGTTAAATTCCCAAATTTTCAAGAATAAAATAATAATAATAATAATAATGATGAACTCCTATCTGTTAAACTTTCACTTCTCACCACTCCAATTCATTCTTTCCATTGGGAAACTGAATATTAAGTATATTCAACCCGGAGAAATCATAAATGTCCATTGAAAAGGGACGCCCGACGCTTATTGGTGTGAGCAATGACACGCCCGGTCTGACATGACTTGCAAAAGCCTTCGCCATTACATGATATTTCATCTTATTTTCGGTCTCTGGTCCTTGTCTCTAGACAATCATATGATGCCCCCCAGTACTTCGACTATGTCAGGTATCCCTTTGTTTGATTGCCCCTTGCACACATAGATTAGGTTTGCCTCTTTTCCCCCATTGACTGCTACTAGTAGCACATCGCTATATGTGACGAGATGTCACTCGCATCCACGGCATGGAATAAGCCTTTCGACAGCTACCACTGGGCCCCCGAATGCTCCATTTTAACTTGCGTTGATAGATAAGAAAGCCAAGCATCTTATGTTAGCATCCCCGGTTCACATTTATGATTTCTCAAGAAAAACGAGAAGGTCCCTCGGATGAGGGGTGTCTACTTCTTCGACGCATTCTTATTCCACAAGAATGTGCCAAAGAGGGGCATCTGAAGACACCCCCAGTTTGCCCTCTCGGAATATACAAACTTGTTCGGTCAACCTTTGACCTTACCCATGATCTCCGGGAAAGGACTAACCTTTTTCGAAGACTTTAAAACCCTACAGGGGGACCATACACTGATATAATAGTATATGGTCGGGTCCCAGGCTAGAACAATAGCTCTGTGGTTTGAACCCGACTCAAACTTAGAAAAGTCCCGAATTATGTGCCCTGTATAGCGCGCATAACTCGATTGTGTGCCCAATGGCTGGTGCGCAATTGGTCCCTCTTAGACTATGATTTCCCTTCCTGAGGACCGCCTAGATCCTGATTATGCGCGTTACTAGGAGTGCACAATCAAATTGCACGCTTCACCACCAGTGCGCAATCAGTCCATTTTGGACTGACCTTGTACCCTTCTAGAAACCACCTAGGACGCGATTGTACGCCCTACATAGCGTGCGCAATTGGATTGTGCGCTTCTGCACTAGCGCATAATTGGTTCCCAAGAGAACCCAGTCTCTAACTACCTAGACCGCATGAAATCTCCTATGAAGCACATCTATTCAGGTGCTTAATTGATTGAGCGCACTAATCAGGGTGCGCAATTAGTCTACTTAGACTAGGACTGAGATACCTGACTGAGCCACTCAACCTGTCACTCACTGAGTCAGTCACCAACTCAAAGTGATTGTGCGCCGGATGTTGGGTGCATAATTCGATTGAGCGCACCAAACTGGGCATATAATTAAAATTCATCGACCAATTATATGCACCTCACAGTGTAGACACCCCCATTTTGCCCTCTCGAAATGTACAAATATGTTCGGTCAACCTTTGACCCCTTTACCCTATTGTGAGACCATATACTAAAACAATAGTATTTGGCTAGACACAAGCTGAAACAATAGCTCTGTGGCTCAGGCCCCATGACCCTAATGTGGGACCATATACTGAAACAATAGTATATGGCTAGACACAGGCTGAAACAATAGCTCTATGGCTCAGACCCCATGACCTTGACATAGGGACCATATGCTGAAATAATAGTACATGACTGAACGTAGGCTGAAACAATAGCTCTGTGGCTCAGATCCCAACGTAGGGAGACTATATACTGAAACAATAGTATATAGTCGAAATGCAAACTAAAATAATAGTCTAGCATTTTAGATCCCATAACCCTCACGTAGGGACCATGCACTGAAATAATAGTACATGGTTGAGCACAGGCTGAAACAATAGCTCTGTGGCTCAGGTACCAACGTAGGAAGACTATATACTGAAAAAATAATATATAGTCAAAATACAGACTGAAATAATAGTCTGACATTTCAGGCCCAATCCAAACTTGGATAGCCTCGAATTACGCACCTAAAATCACACGCGCAATTCGATTGCACACAAAACCACACACTTGCAATCAATCCCCGTTCAAACTAGACTTCCTTTCCCCAGACCACCTCGAGACTTGAGTGCGCGCCTCAAATGAGACGCGCGATCGGATTAAGCGCCCCACCACCGGCGCGCAATTGGCCTATGCCCGACCTAGTCCTATAGTCCTTGACCCCCAAGCTTCCTCGATTAAGCGCCTCGAAAGAGATGCTTAATCGGATTGTGCACTCCACACTAAGTGCACAATTAGTCCTAACAGTGTTAGAACTAGGAAACTCGTTGAGCAAGTCAGTCGGTTGCTCATTGAGTTGGTGACCGACTCAAAGCGATTAGGCACCGGAGAACCGACATGTAATTCGATTAAAGGCCTGAAACAGGGCGTTTAATTAGAAACAAAACCTATAAAAGCCTTTTTATTTTATTCGACCAGGAGGTTGGACGAAAGAGGCTAAAAATTTCACACAGAGAGAACGACAAATACAGAGAATTTCGAGAACAAACCCATAGAGAAATATAGCCATGATTTCGAGATTCAAGCTCTAAATTTTTAAGATTCCTCTCCGCAGCCCCGACGTCAAGTAAGAATTTAGTTTTAGTTTCTGACCGTAGCCTTTTACTCTTTAGATTTAGGATTCCTTAGTCTTAATTATTAACATAAAATATTTTCAGTCTTAGACCGTAGCACCTTTTTAGACCGTAATTTTAATATCTGATTCTAATTCTCCGAATCTAGAACCAATCCTTAATCTAACAGCCTAATTCACCGACCATAGACTTTAATTTTGTTCTAAATTCTTAATCTCCAGTCCTATCATTAATCTTTAATTCTAGTTCTTAGTTTCTAGAACCAGTCCTTAATCATACGGTCTGATTTTCTGATTTCGAACCCGAATTCAGTCCTTAAAATTTTAAATTCTAGTTTTAATTCCTTAGTTTAATATTTCTAAACCCCAAATATTAATTTAGTTTTCTAAAATTTTAGTTTTATAATTTAATTCATCATTATAATCCCAAAAATGACTCTAAAAATCTAAAAATACTATTTTATAATCCAAAATTCAATTTGCTTCAATCTCAGCCACCCGATTTGCCCAAGAGAGCTTACTGAGGGTACTCGGGAATGAGGCCAATCCTCCTTAGTATAGCAGGGCCAAAACCCAATTTTCTTAAATTTTTAGTAGGATTAATTCATTGCTTTAATTAGAATTTTAGTAAAATTAATTCATTGCTTCAGTTAAAATTTTAGTATAATATAATTTATTGCTTTAATTAGAATTAGTAAAAGGTAGTTCCTTTATCTCAATTAAATTTTAGTATAGTTAATTCATTATTTTAATTCAGATTTTTTTTAGTAAAGTTAATTCGTCGACCTGATTAGAAAATTTGATAAAATTATTTCCTTTATTTTAATTAGATTTTTAGTATAGTTAATTCATTGCTTTAATTAGAGTTTTAATAAAATTAGTTTATTGTTTTTAATTAGAATTTAATAAAATTAGTTTATTTATTTTAATTAGATTTTAATAAAATTAATTCCTTTATTTTAATAGAGTTTTAGTAAAATTAGTTCTCTATTTCAATCAGAGTTACAGTAGAACTAGTATACTTGCTTTACTTAGAATTTCAGTATAATTAGCATGCTTGATTCAATTAGAACTCCATTAAAATTAACATACCTTCATTCCTAGTAAAGTTAGAACATTTAAATTAATTAGACTCCTAACACAATTAGGAGACTAATATTAATTGGACTTCTAGTAGTATTAGGATACTAAATTAATTATACTCCAAATAAGACCACAACTAGACTCATAATAGAATTAGGAAATCTAAACCAATCAGAATTACATTAATAACAGGGAAAGAAAAGGAAAACTAAATACTATCTAAATTATAAGAAGAGCCAATGCTGCTGACGTTCGCAGGCGGACGATTCAGTAAAGAAGTAACCCACACCCATTGTAAAGAGTGATTACTGACGTGTTGTAGCGTCATTAAATATCTGTAGCTGACAATCGCAACTACTTAGGAATCTTCCTAGAAATCCCTTCCTTTATTTTCAACATTCCAAGACCGTATTGCCAGAGTCTACTTGGACAAAATTGGGCCACTGATTCAACGGGGACCGAGAGGAACCTAGAAAAAGAGCACACCAACAGACTAGCGATCGTGATGGGACGCTTTTGCCAAACTCTTTTTTCAGATAGTTAGGTTTTATTTTATTTTCCTGCTATTATTTTCCTCGCATTATTTCGACCCCTTTTAAATATATGAGTCTTCGTCAAAGACTCGAGATGTCCGGCATACGAAGAGTGAGTTTAGGAGACCCCCCATTCTGGGGATATCATGACAACCCCATATACGAAGAAGAATCACCTTATAATTTCAGCTTACGACATCCTGAGATTAACATGGCTAGAGAATAAGAAAATCCCTTCTCTACCCCACACACCGGTAATAATCATAATGGGAGAGATAGTAACACTGGATAAAACCTCACTGCTCAATAAATTGTAGAGCTCAGTATTCAGAGAATACAAAGAGGAGATGATGACGCCGAGGAATTGCTTCGAGGACTAGCTGTCGCCTATGAGACCATTAGGTCACGACAATATTCAGAAGACCAAAAGCGACAGGAAAGGCCGCCTCCTATCCCGAGCATGGTGTTAGCCCGCGCCTTACCATTGAGGCAACTTGCTCACATATTCTTTAACAAGGACTCTCCAGACAAGGTTGGCTCACGGGTCGCTCCGAAAGACATCACTATCAAAATTGAAGATCTCCCTAAAATGCTCGATGAATTTATGGCCAAGAGGGAACGCCCTGGTCACTCATTTGGATTCGATAGATTCTGTTGGGATGTTGAATTTAACTTACCAATAGGATTTAAACCACCAAAATTTACTAAATATAATGGCACAGGAAATCCTAACCATCACTTGGCCCTCTTTTGCAACGATTGTCGACCCATATGTGATAATCAAGACTTCTCATCCACTATTTCCAACGCTTATTAGAAGGAGAAGCTCAAGATTGGTTTGCGGGACTCCCGCTCTATAAGATAGAAACATTCGATGATTTAGTCGGTCAATTCCTAGACCAATACAAATACTTGATCCAAGAGACAGTCAGTCTCAGCGATCTGATGGTAGCAAAGCAAAGACCCGATGAAGAATTCACCGACTTCGTCTCCAGATGGAGGAAACTGGTTGCTAGGACCGACACTTCAATGAAAGAGAAAGACTCGATTGATATTATTATCGACAATACTAGGAAACCGCTGAAGAGCGCGCTTGTCATAAGTGATTGCCCCGACTTCACTGCACTCCACTCCCGGGCATCTTGACTAGCACGACACATTAAAGATGGAGACCTCGCCCTATTCATAGTTACATCGAAAGTAGGCTTTTCTAGTGAATCAAAGTCAAAAAGTAACAAGAAAGCCTTAGAAACTGAACAAGTCAACACCATTGTTTACCAAGGACAGAATGCCGGGAACGAAAATTTTCAACCGAGAAACTTAGGAAAAATTAAAATCAGCAATAGTATACAAACCAAAACCAAGGCACTAATCAACAAAGATATGCAAACCAAAACCAAGGCCAGAACCAGAATCAAGGCCAATACCAGATTAGAAATCAATATCCTAACACTTACAAGAACCAGAATACAACGCATAATCGACCGGCCCACGCGCCGAACTATAATAACATACCCCCACAGCAAAACTTCAACCCACCTAGAGGCCCCTACCAGCCGAGGCGGGAATAGTATTCCCCTTTGCCCTATATGATCCCCAACATCTTTCGTCTCCTTAACACTTAGAATCTCCTCTGATTCCCGTAGGAAAGACCTTGACCATGGTCGATAAATCTACTATAGTAAATACTACACATTCCATCGATACGCGGGACACAACCTAGAATACTACTGGGTCCTCTAGGATATAATCTATAACATGAATGACCGAAACCAAATTTATTGGGAGGCACTTAAGAATCCTAACCCTAATAACCAACCCTAAAAAAATTTAGGGATCATTAATAACCCCATGCCTAACCACAACCAAGCAACACCGGCCCAAGTCACTACCGTGGATCTTTCTGGTCAATCCTCCTTCTGGACCTCCACCTTAATCACTTGCATCCATCCTTCTAATAATTTCACCACACTTACAAGAGTTCCTTCACCGCCGCACCCCTCGGCCTTGATCACTCGAATCGCCCCGCCAAGTCCACCTCCTTATCCAAAATCCAGCTAGATACAAGTCCACTCTTTTAGGGCCTGGAGACCATTCCTTCAGAGTCACCCACCAGAACCCTTAACCCCTTCAAATCTTGAACTAACACCAATGCCACTCCCCTAGTCTGATTCTAAGCCTGAATATGGAGATCATGTTCTTCAAACTGCAGCCCAAATTGTTGCATGGATAGACAGTGTCACTCGAAAGACTCCAAGCCAGGAAATAAAGACCGAGTTTTTGCTAAATATAGAAGGAAGTGAGCGAGAAGAACATCCTGACCCATGCGAGAAACTGGTCCCTGCTTTCTTAGAAGAAGAGGATTATACACAGTGCTTCCCACCTTGGAGTGGCTCAGTGCAAGTACGCGCTCTAATCTCGAATTTCACTCATTTCACAAACACATCAACGTCGAGCCACACCGGGTTCGGTCAACAATCAACTTGCCCAATTCTTAAATCAGGAACCAGTTATCCACCTCTACCCTTCCCTCGAAATAAGGATTTTACAAATGCACAACCACCAGAGGGGAACGTGCACGAAAGAGAAGTTAACTTGCCGCCCCCACCTCACATTATGCCTCCACCAATCCTTGCACCTCAACGACTCCAACCACCTGCACCCAAGGCTCATCGACTGGGTAAATAAATGGCACTCGAGCCAGGGCAAGAATATGACCTTCTGTGGCATCTTCAAAAGATTTCAGCCCAGATATCTATACTAGAACTCATTAAGAAATCGCTTGACCATCACCGACTACTGATAAGGACACTTGAAGACACACAAGTGTATGAGAACACAATATTGGATGAGCTACATCAAACCTAGGTCATAGCGCAACCTTCAGCACTCACTTTTATAGACACAGACATGCCTAAGGAGTCACTCCGTGAAAGTGCAACTCTCATATACCTTACAGTTATAATAAGAAGATGCTTTGTATCCCACGCATTGGTCGATACAAGTGCAGGACTCAATATCTGTCCTATCACAACGTTAAAGACGCTCGAATACACGGAGCAGGATGTCAGACCCTCGGCACTATCACTCATAGCTTGTGACGGTTCGCGTCATTTCGTTAAAAGAACTATCAAACTACAGGTTCGCCTCGAACCTATAACGAAAGACGACACTTTTCATATTTCTGACTCCACTAGTACGTACAATCTTATCTTAGGAAGAAAATGGTTACAATCAATGAAAGCCGTCACGTGCACATACTATCAATGCATCAAATTCACGTACGAGGATTCCATTATCTGTATATACGCTGATGCACCCCTCCAGGAGATGGACACTAATTATGTTGCGAGTATTTCGACAGCCCATGATTCCGTATTAAACACAAGCCACATTCAGAAGGCTCGAATCCTTGATGAGATAACCATTGCGGAAGTCCATCACCTTACCCTCCTAATTCTCCCCCAACGCGTCAACAAAAATTAATGAGAAGAGAGGTTGGCCCAAACCTCGCCAAACTATGACATCAATCCAACTGCGACAAAAGGGTAGGACCTTATGTATCAGCTCCGGTACATCCCCCACACCGAACTTGGTAAAAACAAGCAAGGTCCCATCGGACCCATTGTCCCAATAAAAATATGCAAGCACATAGGGTTAGCAATCGGATGGCCCGCAAGCTAACTTGTTCCCTACCTCACCGAAATGGTCTCTATATGACCACTTTGTCTATGGGACCACTGAGAAAGAAGATGTACCAAGGCAGAAGGAAGTATCCTTTACTAGATCCCAAGAAGTGAAAATTGAACGAATGGCTAAAGTATTTAATAATTTAACCAATCTGAATGACGATATTGATAAACCACTCGAGGGAGTCAAACCCTTATTTGACACTAAGGAGCTTACAGAAGAGAGAAAGATAGAACCTTCAGAACTCGAGCCGCAAGTGGGAGATGGGAAATCCACCAATGATGAAGATTTTCTCATAGCTACCTTGCAAGATAGTAAAGAGCACTTACACTCAGTATGGGAAGAGGATGAAAACCCACAAGAAAGTCTTAGCTCGCACAGCATCTGCCTCGGCCTTGGCTTTGGAGGATGGGAATGCTCGTGGGACTCCCCTTGTATCGCTCACCCATACCAACCCCGTTGTGGGGCATGGACCAGCATATTAGAACACTTCGCTAGTTGGATCCGACACTCCATGATAGTAGGATCAAATGATTCCGACCCTGTAACGACAGAAACAAGTAATAACCTGCCAACTTAGCTACCAGCTAAGAAGAAGGAAATTTTGACGGCCATTTGGTCGACAGGGGGAGACACCCAACACGCCTTTATAGAGTTTGAAGGGGAACTCAAACTAGATACTCCTCTATCCCCAGACCCACCACAACTCTAAATATTTTGGAAATCCCTCGAGGAAGAGTGGTAACTACCTCTGAGCGATGACGAGGACTACTGGATAAACCTTCCTGCACTCGAGTTAGTAGAGCATGCCAACCAAGGATTTCAAGTATTGTCAGATCAAGAAGCCAAGTTCGATATTTGCCCTGACTCCAACCCAGAAGGATGAGAATGCCCTTGGGGATCGCCTTGCATTTGTCACCATTATCAACCTCGCTACCGCACATGCGTACTCATCCTAACATACTATGAAGTTTATGGGAAAGAGCTCACTACCCCTGAGGGTCCCTTAGGAGGTCATTCTCGACAGGAAGAACAACCATATTATAATACAGAGGATGATAGTTCGATCAATTACGATCTTCATAACTTCTTCGAAAATGAGGCAATCAATGTGACAGAGGAAATTCGAACGTCAGTACCATTGTCACCTGCGTCACTTATCCAAAAGATCTCATCAGATGAGGACTCTAAAAAAAATGCTAAATCTGGAACAAGTCCATATTTCTCGAAGAATCGCTCGAACGGCTCCGATAGCCATCTCGCTCCCTCAATTAGAGGAAGCAACTACCCCGACGCCTCTTGAGACGACCTACCCTGTACCATATCTACTATAAAAAATAAAAAAAATAGAAAAGGAAGAAAACCTAAAAAATTCAGAAATACAAAATCCAAAAAAATTAGAAATCCTTAGAAAAGAAAGGGAACCCTTTGTCCTAAACCAATTTTGTGGCCAACAAGGAGACTTGTCTCCTAAGCCTTCTGTCCCCTCTCCCGCACGAAGATGCAAGGCATTCAGGCTAAACAACAAGCCAGTGATTATACCAGACAAGATACTTCATAACTTTGAGAAAAGGATCAATAGCCTTGACCTTCACCTTACTAAAGACCTCTTAGTCATAAATTGTGTCGATGAAGGGCTACCTTTCACAAAGCAGAATTCCTAGTGTAGCAATTTTACAGTATATGAGCTTACCGAGGATGAAGAGGGAACACCGATCGCTGAAGAGACGCTAGACTTCCAATGGGTCATTAAGCATTTTGATGAGCGAACCCAAGCTGTCGGAAACCTACAGAAGAAATCAATTTTGGCATTGAAGATAAACCCAAGAGGTTTCTAATTAGTGCGATGCTCAACTCCAAGGAACGTCAGCAAATTGTACAAGTCCTACAAGAACACCTCGACTCATTTGCATGCTCCTATGAGGATATACCTGATTTAGACCCAAGTTTAGTAGAACATCGCCTTGTCTTGGAACCCGATGCAAAGCCTATTAAGAAGAAACTCTGTAAGATGTACTTGCAAACTGCCCTTCAAGTTAAAGAGGAAGTTGACAAATTACACAAAGCCAAGTTCATTCGAGTCGTCCTCTACCCCAAATGGGTTGCCAACATAGTACCTGTCGCTAAGAAAGATATCAGAGTGCGGGTTTGCATTGACTTTCAAAACCTCAACCAGGCATGCCCAAAAGACGACTTCCCACTTCCACACATTGACACTCTAGTCGACAATACCGCTGGACATGAGATGCTATCCTTTATGGACGGTTTCTCTGGCTATAATAAGATCAAATTAGCAGAGCCTGACTAAGAGAAGACTTCTTTCACTTCACCATGGGAAACTTATTGCTACGTCGTCATGCCTTTCGAGCTCAAGAATACGGGAGCCACTTATCAACGCGCCATGATGGGTATTTTTCATGACATGATGCATAAATTTTTAGAAGTCTACGTCGATGACATATTAGTGAAGTCCCAAATATGAGCAGGACATGTTGAAGCACTGTGGTTGGTGCTACAAAGAGCTAAGAATTATTAGCTAAAAATGAACCCAAAGAAATGTGTCTTCGGAGTTTCTTTCAAAAAATTACTCAGTTTCATAGTCAGCAAGCGAGGAATCGAAGTGGACCCCCGTAAAAGTCAGAGCTATCCTTAAGATGCCACCTCCCAATAATATCAAAGAATTACGAGGCCTGATAAGAAGATTACAATTCATCAGGAGATTTATCTCCCAGCATTCAGACATATGCGATCATTTCTACAGACTACTTAAAGGAGGAACTGAGTACAAATGGGATGACCAGTATCAACAAGCCTTTGACAACATCAAAATGTACCTCCTTAACCTGCCAATACTATCGCCACCAGTTCCCGAAAGACCCCTAATCCTATACCTCTCAGCGAACGATAAAGCAATAGGAGTAATTTTGGGATAATATAACGAAGAAGGTATGAAAGAGAAGACTATCTACTACCTCAGTAGGATGATGATCGAGTACGAACAAAAATACACTCCAATGGAGAAGACTTGCCTTGCACTAGTATGGGCCTCAACCAAATTACGACACTACTTCGGAATACATAAGATACTAGTACTTGCCCGAATGGATCCTCTGAAGTACATATTCGAAAAGCTCATCACATCAGGAAAGTTCGCTCGCTGGCATATGCTCTTGCAAGAATTCGATATCACTTATTGTTGGTGCATGCTTTTTCTGGGTTCCTCTCGGTTCCCGTTGAATCAGTGGCTTCTAATTCTGTCCTAGTGGACTCTAGTGATGCGGCATCTGGAATGTTAGAAATAAAGGGGGTTTCTAGGAGGATTCCTAGTTTGTTGCGATCACCAATTGCAGATATTTATTGACGCTGCAACACGTCAATGATCACGCTTAAGAGCGGGTATGGGTTACTTCTATACTGAATCGTCCGCCTGCGAACGTCAGCAGCAGTCTTTTCCTTAATTTAGGTAGTTTAATTTCCTTTTATTTCCTGTTATGGTTATAATTCTGGTCAGTTTAGACTTCCCTGGTTCTATGGTAAGTTTATTTATGAATTTGTCAAAGTGAGTAGATCTATTCTAATACTATAATTCTATCAGGAGTCTGATTAATTTAGTTTCCTAGTCTTATTAGAATTCTAATTAATTTAGTATCCTAACACTACTAAGAGTCCTATTAATTGTGGTCTCCTAATCCCATTAGAAGTCTGATTATGATCAGGTTCCCTAATTAGACTAGGAGTGCACATGTAATAGTTCTGGTGAAATTCTAATTAGTTCGGGTATAGTAATTATACTAAAATTCTAAAATTCTATAAAAGCAGCTCAATCCCTTTCTTTGGGAGCCCTAGAGAGAACATCAAAATTTCTAAGAAGATCTAAGCTTAAGAGAGGAGAGATTGCTATGAAAACTGTGTGACATTGGTGAGGTAGGGGGTCTTTTTATAGATATCGGACTAATTATGCACCCGGGCATAAGTGCGCATTTCATCAATTGCACATCGGTACTCTAGCATTTGATTGAATTGTGCGCCCTGTCTAGGGCACGTAATCCATTTTGAGTCGGTCACTGACTCAGAGAATGACCGACTGACTGGCTTCGTCGGGGAGTCATAATTCCAATTCGCTTGGAACTAATTGCGCACACCATGTTGGTTCGAGCGATCATAGAAGTTATAGCTCCGGTCTAGCTTGGAACCATTGCGTCCTGTGGTGGAGCACACAATGCAATTGCACGCGGGTTGATGTGCGTGTAACTGGGGAGCTTAGGTGGTCTGGGGATTAAAGTTTTGGTCCAAGTTGGACAATTGTGCATTTGTGATTTGGTGCGCACTCAATTTATGTGTAGAGGATAGTGTACACAATTCGAAACTTTAGTCAGTGCATGGGTCAGGAACTTGGTCCAAGGTGGACCAATTGCGTGCCTCTGTGTAGGCGGGTAATTCAAGATCTTCTCGGGCTGAGTTGGGTCCGAGTCCTTTAGCTGATGTTTTCAGCCTGGGATTCAACCATATACTATTGTTTTAGTATATGATTCCTGAGTCAGGGGTTTTCTAAGGTTCTAGGGCTTTCGGAGAGGTTCTGTGCCTTTCTGAGGGTCACAAGCAAGGTCAAAGGTTGACTGAATGGGTTTGTGTATTCTGTGAGGGAAAAAATGGGGTGTATACAGCCCTATCTTCCAAATATCCCATTTTGCTACCCTGTGAGACTCTATGAAGAGAATGCAATGCACTTAGGAGGAAAATAAGGAGGAGATGGGAGGAAGTTCCAACCCATCGTCCTCGTAGAGGAACTCGTACTCGTGGGGAATTTGATGGTGAGATTGTTACCAAGTGGAAGAAGGTGAGGTCTCGAAAAAAGGTATCGGTTTTGGCTTGGGTTTAAGGTGGAGGGGGTAGTGGTAGACGATTCAGCATCTGGGATGGGTCGCTGGCGTTTTAACTTTTCTACTTTCTTTATTGCAGTCCGAATTTCGGCCCTCTGCTTCTCAAGAATTTGATCAAGTCTTCTACTGAGATCGTCTTGGTTAGGCTCTTTCTCCATGGGAGTAAGGTTTGAAATTGGAAGGCGAAAGAGATGGGTTTGGAATGGGAAAGGTCTATGAAGGGGCATGGTTATATAACAAAAATACTAGGGCTCTGAACCGTCACTTCGAAATAAATTGTGAGGTGTAGGCATTTAAGCTTGGGTAGGTGGCAGATGTCTCCCTCAGAAACACTTGTCCTCTCTGGTTGCTTACTAGTTATGCTGGTAGTTGGCCACTTTCTTTCTTTGCCATCTGTGAAGCTAGTTGACTAATCTGGCCCTCCAACTTCGTGATGGACTAGGTATGTGAGTGTAGCACTTGAGAGAACTGAGCAAACTGAGATAAGTCATGAGAATGCTGATACGACTGTTGTTGCAAATCCCTAAGGATCTGGGCAACCGTAGCATTGGTTCCGTTGCTCTGTGGCCCATACTATGGCTACACAGTAGGCATTTGTGGTCATTGGTGGAAATCTTGGGCAATTATCGTGGTTGTGTAATAGATGGTGCCAATTGTGCCCCACTTATGGAGCCATAATTAAATCTTGGGTGGTTCCTCCATGACTGGTTGTATGCATTCCCATAATCTCCCCTTTGGAATGCACAGACTTGTTCCTTTTCCACCACATCCAGGTATAATGTCACAGCTGGGCACTCGACTATGGCATGGGTTAAGCTCTGACAAATCTCACAAGCTGCTATAGGTCTTTCTTGGGTACTAGAATTAGAAGTCATCAATGATGGGAGTTTTTGCTCCAGGACTTCTACCTTGACACTGATGTCATTCTCCTTCTTTATTTTATCATTGCTGATAACATAAAGACCACACTTGGCGAAAGGGGTGTGGCGAATCACATCAGGGTTAGATCTAAGCAAGACATGTTTCTGCTTTGAATTATTGGCTAGTTCTCAAACAAATTCCAGGACTGCTATCCATTTTGGGCCATGTCATAGCATCAACCATAGACTAGTTGGTCTCTGTTAACCCTTGATAAAAACTCTATGCAATAGACCAGTTTGGCACGTTATAATGAGGACATTTTCTTAATGTGCCCCCACTCTCATGAAATAGTTTTTCGAGTAATTGTCGAAAATCTTGAATTGTCAGGCAAATTTGATTGGTTTTACCAATCGGGAAATACTCAGCTAAAAATTTAGCCTGCAGTCATTTCCAAGTGGTAATACTACTAGCGGGCAACGAGATTAACCACGCTTTTGCTCTGTCCTTGGGAGAGAAGGGAAACAATTGCAATTTAACGACCTCGTCATTAAGTGCCGAAAGTTGTAACATAGTACAGAGTTCCATGAAATCCCTTAGGTGTTGATAGGATCTTCTCGATCAAGTCTATGAAAAGTAGGTAAGGCTTGTAGCATGTTAAGTTTGATCTCGAAATTTTGACCAGCTGCCACCTCTGGTAAAATTAAACAAGAGGGTGCCGTCAGGGTGACTGGGGTATAATACTCCTTAATAGGGTGATCTTTGGCCATTGTAAGAAATTCTCTTTTGGAAGATCGGCTAGAAGTTAAGTTACGCAAGAGAGTTCTCTCAATTTTTAGATCACACTAAAAAAGTTCTGAGTTTCGAGATCGAGTATGATGCATACACCAGAAAAAAAAAAAAAATATATATATATATATATATTTGATTTTATTTAATTTTTATTTTTAAAGGTAGGTAGAGAAGACAAATCTGGGCCTCTAGCTTCTTTTGTCAGAAGAAGGTTTGAAGCTTTGATCCGCTGCTCCGAATAAACCTGTAAAAGAATAAGAAGCGATTAAAGAAAATAAAAATACAGACAGAAAGAAATTGAACGACAAATATTGACTTTCAGAAATATCCGCTTCCCCAGCAACGGCGCCAAAAACTTGACAACCCTATGAATTATGCTCTGTCTTAACTTATTGCAAGTGCACAACAAAAATTGCAGCACTAGTATGTGATCGTTCCCATGAGGAAGGTTGATTTCTATAAAAATTTTATTTTATAAATTGCTATTTAAAGGGAATCATGGCGCTCTGTTTATTTCATCTTGTGTATCTCCTCAGATTAGCGTTTCATTTGTCTCAACCCATACCGAAATGTGTCGCAACGGTTTATGTATGAGCCACCTGTTCGTGCACTAGTGTTTCATCCATTCCTTCGATGGTTTGATTATTGACATCCCCAATGACAACGAGCTGGTTGTAGTCCCCGACCACAACGAGCCCCCTCCCCCGCCGAAGTTATCATGATTCTGGAGGATGACGACCTTGCCATAGTGTCGGTGGTGGAAGCCCCACCACTACAACAACCCCTTCTTCTCTCGGCTCCAAAGTCGGTGCTTCTTCTTCCCACTCCACTTCTTCCTCTTTCACCCCAGCCACAACCACCACCACCACCATCGACGATCCCATAAGACGTTGCATCTTCTGGCAACAGCTCCTCCCCCAACCAACCAATGTTAGCATCACCAAGTCCACTTCCACCTCCACCACCGCCAGCATCACCAACTCCACTTCTGCCTCGACCACCGCTAGCATTTCCAACTCCACATCCTAACTCCACAACCGCCTACACCACAGTCTGCATCACTGGCTCAACGTATCTTTTATACATTTTTTTTTATCTATAATGTAAAGAAATAGTTTTAAGGTTCTAATAAAATCATTTTGCTAGATAAATGAAGTGGTTTTGCTTAATAAATAGTCTTGACAAATGCTTTCTCGCCTTGTTAAAATGAACATGTATCAATCATAGTCACTCCACAGGAGAGGCTCCACGGAGAATTACCAGAGTCAATTGTTCTAGGATGAAAGGCTCATGCTTCAAATACCAAGCGGCGTTGCTTCGAGAAAAAGCATTGTCGCTTCAAGAACAAAGCGTCCACGCTTCAAAATTATGGTCATAATCAAATATAACTATAGACTAATCGTATGAAAAAGAGAATCAGTCATTCAAATTAAGAATGAACGGGTCTAATAAAAAATCAACACAAAGAACTACCATAGTCAATCCAGAGGAATCAAAATACAACTCTGATCTAATAGGCGCTTGGGATTCATTCAAGAAGCGTCAGCGCATCGTGAACGTGTTGACTCTTCCATAACGTTGTGCCCACGCTTTAAACATGAAGGGTCATCTCTTCCAATACGAAGCGTCGCTTCTTGTATGAAGCATTGTCACTTCAGTATTATGGCCTAAATCAAATATAATTGTGATAGATGGCCATGAGAAAATGGAATCAACCTTTCAAATCGAGAATGAAAGCTAACAAAAAATTCAACATATGAAAGAATTACCATAATCAATCCACATGATTCAAAATACACCTCTAGTCTGATAGACGCACAGTCTACGTAAAGCGTCAGTGCGTCGAAAAAGAAGCACCAAGACATTGGACGAATCGCCCACACTTCAAGTACGAAGCACCCACACTGCAAATACGAAGTGCCACGCTTCATATGCAAAGTGATTATGCTTCCAACAGAAAGTGATTGTGTTGTTTATAAAATTTAATCAGTGTGACTCTGTGATACGGTGCTTTCTATCATCCCTTATTCATCTTGGCTTTGTCCGGCGCTAGAAGCCATCATGATGACCCTCTTTACCAGGCAAGTTTTGATTTTATGACCAAAGTCACCACAATTCTTATACTTTCTTCTCTAATTTTTTGATTGTCCAAAATGAACCTCCATTCCAAACTTCATTCTATCATTATTGTTTCGCCTACCTTTGGTGGCACATTGTGTTAGATCTCACACTGTAATGTTGACATGATCTTACAATGAAATTCTTTGGCTAGCTTAGGGGGAGCCACCTAGAGAGGTCACGATGCTAGTGCATCTTTTATTATCATCTTCCCTTCTAATGGCCTTTATGCCTTCTAATAGTTTCATCATCCCTTCCAATGTGTAATCCACCAAGCGATTCGATTCTATCCCCAACTGAATTAACTTCAGTCCAACTTCTCTCACCTTTCTTATTTTTATCGTAGATATAGAATTAGAATCCTCTTTCTCATCGACCCCTAAACATATAGTACTGTATCTAGAATCTTTCGTCCATCGAGTTCAAATGTACTTAGAAGTAATTTGGTCTACCTCTTCCTTGAAATAAACATGGAAGATGTAAGAACACAACTAGCTCTCGATCTTGAAGTGCTTACAATCACAAGTGGTCGTGACATCTCCACATTCAGAATGAACTTTGAATGTTCAACCGCTATCCTTCGTGACATTCCCACCACTTCTACGTACTTCGTATACAATAACCGCCACGACTTCCTCTTCGCCCACCTTTTGGGACTTAAAAGAGGCAAACTTTTAGAACTTGGTGTGGAGTCTTTCAAACATGGTTCTCATATACACAGTAGTGGCATGCCACTTGATTGAATTTTTGAATAAGAGCTCTAATGTCATAGACATTGAGACGAGATCCTCCCTATTTTCTTTATCACGAAGTATTGCTTGACAAATTTCATCAAACTCGTTTGGGCATTGACATAACTATCGAAAAAAGAATTTATACTTTCACCATGTTACATAGTGGTCATGTCGGCTTAAAAGATATCGCTTAATTAGCATGGAATCCATTTCCTTCTAAGAGCGTACATTTGTTTGAACCACACATTTTCTTGTAATTGAAACTCCTCGACGAGTTCTGCTCATCTCTTTCTAAAATCATCAACTGTTCGACGGGTTTTGCTCATCTCCTTCCAAAATCTCAAACTTTAGCTTCAGCTGACAGTGATGGTTTAATTCATTTCTCCCTATGTTCCATATGTAGAGGCGATGCATGGTTCATGGAAGGACTTCAGAGATGGCCTTATTCATCTTATTGCATTGATTGGTGATGATTGCATTTGATTTCTTATCACCCATACACTTCAGCACGTGATAAACAATCAAATGAATGTCTCATTTGTCTCATCCGTGAATAATGCACATCTAAAATATGTGACAGCCCAGATTTCGATACCCCGAAACCCGTGCCATCAACATGATCCTCCAGACTGTGCCCCATGGATACGTACGAAACATTGGCATAGCAAACAAAAATAAAGAGAATGAAATGCATAAGAACTGATACTAAAATAAATCTCCAGTTCTATACATATATGCTCCAAAATCGATAATCCAAAAGATGGTTTTAACTCATGCCTCTGCATGAGTAAAAGAACCCACTCGAACCATCAGTGACATCACTTAGTCACCCTAGATGGTTCGCCAAAAGAATATATCTAGTTAATTATATTTTCTAAAAATTTAAGGCTTGACATACCAAGCCGCACAATATTCTCTCAAAACTCTCTCTATCAAAGTACACAGCGGAGTCTCCTAGAAAAAGTCCTCGGGAGGAGGCTCCAACTCTTCCCGAGCACGTAATCCGAATCACCCGAATTCATATCTCTCGAAGCCTCAGCAGCTGCTAGCAAAGGACCTGCGACATATAGTCTAAAGGGTGAGCTACATCCTAGCTCAATAGGGAATAACATAATAAATATATAAGTCAAATCCTCACATATATTCCATGATATGATTGCATGATGAATCTATGAACTTAATGGAAAATAGTTTAAAGGGTTACATATGCATTGAAGTTTACTGGTGATTTACACGTTTCATTTATTATCAACTGTTCATGAGTTACACTGAATAGGCCCAAAGAAGCTTAAATCTTCAACTTAAGTAATCCCCGAGCAATATAGCATCGAGCCCCGATGGAATACCCTCCATCGTCGTCTAAATAGACAGTTGTTATAATTATATCACTTTGAATACCACCCAGGTACCTTTCTCTTAGGCGACGGGGTCTAATCTCATCTCAACATCCCTGGGATGTACCATCATGTATCTGGATAGATCACGTCATGGGTGTCGGATTTTGCCGCACGGTCGAATATTCTGGTATGTATTCTATTCAAACTTTAAATAACAAAAATATCATGTACTTTATATATAGTTATTCACCGTGTAAATGTGCTACTTTATATCAATTAGGCCTTATCAGTCTTTGTTCAATCTTACTTTATAATCTCACTTACATCCCAGGGATGTCCAAATTACTCGCATCACATTGATGCCTTTATCACTTTCTCAACCCCTGGGATGTCTCATTTTCATATGCTTACTTGGTGTTACACACACACACATACTGAGAGGATTATATGATCAAAGCATTTTCATTTCATTGGTGTATCACACACACACACACACATGGAGATTATATGATTTATTTCATTTCTATATCACTACATACATGCTCTTGTAATCAAAGTACATGTTCAGGGTGTTCCCTACCTCAAGTGTCTGACTGTCCAAGCATCACGGTCTCACACAGCTCCTCATGCTTGTCTTATCTTGTACCACCTATGGTACATCATAACATAAGCACAACATCAATAAGGATGCAATAGAGAAGGTCCAAGACCCTCCATGAACCTCAATGTTCAACTACAAAGTCAACTCAAATTGCCAAAATCGATTAATCGATCTCCAAAATTGATTAATCGAAACCCTAAATCGATTAATTGATTCTCAAATCGATTAATTGAAATTCAAAATCGATTAATCAAAAGTCCACAATCGATTAATCGATTCCCAAATTGATTAATCAAAATCCAAAATCGATTAATCGATTCTCGAATCGATTAATCGGTTTCCCAAGCCTTATTTCTCCAGCCACTGGAGGTACCCAGTCGATTAGTCGATTTCTAAATCGATTAATTGAATTTCTAAATCGATTAATCGATTTCAAGATCGATTAATCGAACATGGGCTTTATGCCTTTTTAACTTTCAGACCAAAATCGATTAATCGATTCTCCAAACTCGATTAATCGATTTGGCCAGAACTTAGCCCCTTTTTGGGTTGTTCCTTCAAATCTTTTTCTTTCTATTTTTCTATCTTTTTTCATCATTTTAATTCATCATTTACCCCATCTATTGACTGAATTTAATTATCGAAATTCATGCATTTAAATCTAACAAAAATCACCTCAAATTAATCTCTTAAATGATGGAATGGTTGATTTCTTGGCTAGGGTTCCAAGCTCTTCCTTCAACGGTTCCAATCACGTTGAATCTGGAATTTATTGCTCAATCCCGTCTTAAATTCGCAATGTGCCTCAACCCCCTTAGCATTCACCCTTCTTTACTCTTTCTCTCTCTCTTCTTAACTTCTCTCACCAACCAAACAAGAGAAATAACTTCTCTTTAGGTTATTAACCCTTATAACTCTTGCTTTGGTGTTGAGCACATACACCAGAGATAGGTGTACATGACCCTTAACTAACCTCTAACTCCATGCTTAGGTCACATTTACATCACAAAACACTTTCCTTCTCAAGTCTACTGTTTGACCATCACTTGGTTAACCTATGACCAATCGGGCACGAATCCCGAGGTCACTGTTCATCGCTCAATTTTTAGAGATGTTACATTCTCCCCACCTTGGGAATTTTTATCCTCAAAAATGAACCCAAAAGGTGTGTCAATTGGGTACCCCACACACAGGTGATGTCACGTACCTGATCATGAAAGATTAAAGAATTTAGCCACACGTAATGCAATAAGTAACGTAATGCAAGCGAATTTCCAAAAAATATGACTTCCATTTCATGTATGCCAAAAATTTATAATGGTCGCGTGTCTCAATAATTACAATTTAAAGTTAAATTACAACATCACAAAAACTCAAAAAGCGACCACAAAAGAACATCATCGCCGCAAGCTCATGCCGTCCCCTCTCCCAGCTAGTCGGGTGCTGGGTGACTCGCCTCGCTTGATTGCTGTGGCACTGAGCTAGATTTACTGGCATCTGTAGCACTCGAATGGAAAGTGGTCGTGCCCGCAGTCCAGGCCTTCTCTTGCACAAGGCGCTGCTGGTAGTCCAAAGGGTAGATGTACCACATGGTGTGGTACATCAAAAAGTCCATGCACCGATTCATCTGCTGGTTGTTGGCCTCCATTCGGGCCAACACATCCTCGATCGTAGGTGCTGGGTGAGCTGCTCGTTTGCGATAGGATGATGTAGGTCTGAAAGCCGTTGACTATGAAGGTGGCATAAGGGATGCGGTAGTATGAGACGGTGCCCCCTCAGCTGGCGGAATAACGGGGTGTGGTCCCCCTACTGGCGGGTGTGGTGGTGGGGGTGGTGGTGGTGCTACTGCAGGGCCCTCAACTGGCAGGGTCCTCTTCAACAATCGGTAGCTACGACCCTATGAAGCGATGGAGTAGTGTTTCACGTGGTCCGTAGCCTTCTCCTCATGGGGTGAGATGGCATACTCTAGAGTATCAAAATAGCACTCTAGCATGCTCGAAATGGGGCGAGCATATGGCATCTTCTCCTTTGGTCTCAAAGGACCCTTCATCAACTTCCCCTTTATATAGGTCATCCCCTCTAAGACGATCTTGGTGGCGTCGAACCAACGGCCATGGAATGCCGCGTATAAGGCCTGTTGGACCAACTCCACCCTCTCTGTATTATGGCGCATCGGATAGAGGTTACACTTGATTATAGAATCAAACATCCACATGTAGTGGGGTAAATCTACCCGCCTAATGGACGACCCGAATCTGTCGAGCCCCTTGGTCATCTCGGTCCGAATATCCATAATTGGGATTTCTTGCTCAAAGGGGGGAAAAAGGTTGGTCTCTGGTACGTGGTCAAGGTAGCATTCAAGTGATTGATGTATGTGGGCTATGGTAAAAAGGTAATGGCGACCATCAATTTTGGTCACCACGATGTCATCAACGCGGCCCTTTTCCAGTTTCTGGTAAAACAGGCGAACTAGCCTAGGGTAGTAATACCCGTGCAGCGGCTTCAACAGGTTACCAAGGCCAGCGTTAACAAGATAGTTCCTAGCCCATGTGGTCACACCCTCGACGTCGGGGTCAGTAAACAAGGCCTCGTCGATAATATATTCATTTTCAAAGCTCTTTGCCGCCCACCACTCATTTGGTTGGGGCAAGTTTACGGGTGGTGGTGGTAGGGCCGGTGAAGATTCACGCGAAGACGTGCTCGTCGAACCAGATGTGGTATCCGATGACGATGGGGATGGCTTTGGAAAGGTGATGGTGAGGGTCGCCGTACAGGGAGCTTCGAAGCCGCTTGCTTCGTGGTCAAGTGAGTTCTCGGAGGCATTTTGGATCAAAAATAAAAAATATAGGGTTGAAAAAATTGAAATTTCAAGAAAAAGTCAGAATCTAGTGTTTACCTTAGGAGTTCGATCCAATTGTACGAGGATTTCGATTCGAAATCGGTTCAAAATCCCTAAAAACCCTAGCTTGCAAGGTGGCTCGAGGAGGAAGACGAAGTGGGGCGCGAAAGAAAAACAAAACAAATTTTCGAATGGGGAGAAAATCCCCCTTTTTCATATATATATAGGCCCAAATCGATTAATCAATTTTTAAAATCGATTTCAAAAAATTTCTCCAGTAGCGCGAGATCGATTAATCGATTTCCAAAATCGATTAATCAAAATTCAAAATCGATTAATCGAATTCATTTCGATTAATCAAAATTTTTCTGTCATTTAATATTCCAGGTTTGCCAGCTCACTGGTATGTGCCAGTCGATTAATCGATTTACCAAATTGATTAATCGAAATTGTTATACCCTTAAATTTTCTAAAATTCCCAGCTCATTGGCGTGTGCCAGTCGATCAGTCGACCAAAATCGATTAATCGATTTTCATCAGAATTTCAAAAAAAATTCTTGCTTTAAGTCTCTTTTGTTTTCTTGGTAATACATGACCAGTGGGTCATTAGTTTTGTGAAGCACATCTTCATAGTCATTGCGTGGTATGATGAATCCTAACCATGCATTCTATATCGCATCACAACATAATTTTTTATTAACATTCTCTCCATTGGATAAATTGGCCAAATGGTCAACATTAGATTACAATAGACAGTTTAAATCCATAAACATGCTTGCAGTGATACAATTTTGACTCTCAACTCGTCGCAAACAAGTCCGGGTATTGTTCTTTCACGTCGGCTTCTCGTTCCCACGTAGCGTCTTCGGCCGGATGATTTTTCCATCAAACAAGCACTAATGGAATTACCTTTGTGCGTAACACTTGTTCTTTTCGATCCAATATCTCTGCCGATTCTTCTATCATGCTCATATCCTCGTACATCTCAAGAGGTTATCCTCCAAAGATATGAGAAGGATCATTCACGTATTTTCTGAGCATAGATACATGGAAGATGTTGTGTACCCGATCGTATCGTGGCAGTAAGCCAACACGATATGCAACCTCTCCTACTCGACCCAAAACCTCACAGGGTCCAAGATAACGGGGACTTAACTTTCCTCTCTTTCCGAATCTCATTACGCCTTTCATAGGCGACACCTTGACAAGCACGTGTTCACCCACCTTATAGTCTACAATGGTCCGCTTAAGATCGGCGTAGCTTTTCTGCCTGCTCTAAGCCGCTTTGAGTTTTGCCCTTATCATACGAACATAGATGGCATTATCTTCAAGCATCTCAGGTCCCAAAACAAATTTCTCATCGGTTTCCTCCCAATTGATAGGCGATCTACATCGCCATCCATAAAGAGCTTCATACAGTGTCATCCTAATGCTCGTCTGAAAACTATTATTGTACGCGAACTCAATCAATGGTAGGTGTCGATCCCATGATCCTTGCAGTTCTAGCATACACGCTTTGAGCATGTCTTCTATGACTTGGTTCACTTGCTCTATTTGTCCATCAGTTTGCGGATGGAAAGCTGAACTGAAATCCAATCTCGTTCCCATTCCCTCTTGAAATTTCTTCTAAAATTTTGACATGTATAATGGATCACGGTCAGAAACGATGCTACTTGGAATCCCATGTAGGCACACGATCTCCTTCATATACAACTTTGCAAGTCTTCCCGCCGTATATATTGTGTTATAAGGCAAGAAGTGTGCTGACTTGGTCAATCGGACTATGACTACCCAAATGGCATTATATCTCTTTGCTGTACACGGTAGTCCTACTATGAAGTCCATAGAGATCGGATTCCACTTCCACTCTGGTATGGGTAGAGGCTACAATAATCCAGCAGGATGTCTATGATCAACTTTCACCTGCTGACATGTCAAACACCGTGACACGTACTCTGCCACGTCTTACTTCAACCCTCTCCACCAGTAATTTTTTTTCAAATCTTGGTACATCTTCGTGCTACTAGGGTGGATCGCATAATTTAATTTGTGAGATTCATCAAGGATAATTTGTTGTAGATCGGGATTGTCCGAAATGCACAGACGACCCTTGAACAATAAAGAACCATCTTCTTTCACTGAGAAGTCCGGTTTGATGCCTTCAATCACATCCTGACAAATCTTGGTTAGCGTCGGATCTTTCATCTGTAGCTCATGGATATGCTCAAATATCACTGGTCTCACTTAAATGTTTACCAAAAAGGCTCCTGCAGCTTATGACTCGACATTTGCATCATATAGTGCCAAATCTTCAAATAACTTCCATATGTGCATACCCAAAATCAAACTAGCTAACTAAGCTAAACCCTTCCGACTCAAGGCATCTGCTACTACATTAGCCTTGCTTGGATGGTAGTATATGGAACAGTCATAGTCCTTGAGGAACTCCATCCCTCTACGCTGCCTCATATTTAATTCTTTCTGTGTAAACAGATTTTTGAGGCTCTTGTGGTCGGTAAAAATTTCAAAGGTCTCACCGTACAGGTAATGTCACCAAATCTTTAGAACAAATATGATCGCTGCCAGTTTCAGGTCATGTGTTGGGTAGTTCTTTTCATGTTCTTTCAGTTATCTCGACCCATAAGCTATCACCTTTTTATGTTGGTTGAGCACGCAACCCAAACCATTATACAAAGCATCACTGTAGACTATGAACCCTCCACTGCCTGACGGAATCGCTAGTACTAGAGCTGAAGTGAGTCTCTTCTTGAGTTTTTGAAAACTCTTCTCGCATGTCTCACTCCCTTCGAACCTTGCATCTTTCCGTATAAGTCTTGTGAGTGGTCCTGATATCTTTGAATAATAGCCAGCTAGTCTGAGGAAACTATGGACGTCAGTCACGGTCTTTGGTTGCTCCCAATTGACCACTGCTTCAATCTTAGCCGGGTCAACTGTGACACCATGCTTTGAGATGACATGTCCCAAAAAGCTAACTTCCTTTAACCAAAACTCGCACTTGCTGAGCTTGGCGTACAGTTGGTGTTCATGCAAAGTTTGTAGAGCAATCCTCAAGTGGTCTTCGTGTTCCACTTTTGACTTGGAGTATATTAGTATATCGTCGACAAACACGACGACGCCGGAGTCAAGGTGTGGTTTAAACACCCGATTTATCAAGTCTAGAAACGATGCTGGTGCGTTCGTTAACCCAAATGGCATCACTAAGAGTTCATAGTGTCCGTACCGTGTCCTGAATGCAGTCTTCTGGATGTCCTCTGCCTTGACTCTTAACTGATGGTATCCAGATCTCAGATCGATCTTGGAGAAATACCTTACTCCTTGTAGTTTGTCGAATAAGTCATCTATCCTAGGCAAAGGATACCTATTCTTTATAGTGAGTTTATTTAATTGTCGATAGTCAATGCACAGATGCATTGACCCATCTTTCTTCTTTACAAACAAGACCGGTGCTCCCCATGGAGACACGCTCGATCTAACAAACCCCTTGTCCATGAGCTCTTATAACTGCTCTTTCAACTCCTTCAACTCAGCAGGAGCCATTCTATATGGTGCCTTAGAAATAGGCTCCGTTCCTAGTGCTAAGTCGATGGCAAACTCAACTTCTCTATCTGGAGGTAATCCGGGTAACTCTTTCGAAAACACGTTAGGGAAGTCTCGCACAACTGCTATCTCCGAAATAATATTCTTCTCTTGCTTATCCGCCTTCAAGAATGCCTAGTATCCACTACACCCTTTCCTGATCAAGCGCTCGGTCATGACTGCAGAGATAAGTGGCATATACGTCGATCTCTCTCCTCAAAATCAAAACGATCTCCTTGTGTTAGGTCTGAAGATGATGACCTTGTTCTTGCAATCCACGGTTGCACAATGAGCCGACAACCAATCCATGCCAAGGATCACGTCGAATCCTTGCATGTCTAACAAAATTAAATTTGTCGGTAGCTCAAAGACGTCTCCATCCATGATTCTCACGATCACGGATTTGCAAACCTTTTCGGTATCAACCGATTTCTCAGTTGGAATAGCCTCTGTTAACACAAAGTCTAACTCCCCTGGGTTGACTTTCATCTTCTTTGTGAAGCGAGGGATAATAAATGAGTGGGTAGACCCTGGGTCTATCAACACTCGAGCTTCATATGTCACATCGCTTCCTTTCTCATAGATTTGTAACGTACCTAGTCATACATACACACACACACACACACACACACACACATATATATATATATATATAATATACCATCATATCAAAAATATTACATGCAGATTCTTTTCTATTTTCTATACGGATGCACCTTCTCTATTTAAAAATTTTCAAGAATTGAAATTCTTTATTTAAAAGAAGTGCTCACCTTGGATCACATCGTTTGTATTTCGGGCCTCTTGAGTTGTGACTGCGTAAGCTCTCCCTTGGACGATCGGCTTCCTAGATTGTATAGGTCGTGGCATAGAAGCTGAAGTCATCTTCTCCTTGTTTGCCTCAGGGCAATCTTTGATCAAGTGGCCCACTTTGCCACATTTGAAACAGCCCCGAGTTCCCAGCCTACAGTCTATCGTCTTGTGAGATTTGCCACACTTGGCACAAGTCTCCCGCGGTGTGGAAGATGCAGCTCATGAGAAATCTTGTGTAACAGTAGCTTCGGTGGTGATAGCAGGACTCTCATATCGTATCGGTCTCCCAGACGCAAGCAATGGAAATCTCTGCTGGTTGGTGTGTTGTGCTGGTCTCCCATAACCTCCTTGGAATGGTGGTCTCTGATTGTGGGCTACGAATCTTGGCTTTTTGTTCACCGGCTCGTAGTTCCCCGTTCTGCTCTGATCTGTGTTTCCTCTTCCCTCTTGCTCCCTCTGGCAACATTTATTATTATTTTCTTCCTCAACCACTAATGCCTTGCTCATGACCTCTCCATAGGTCCTCATCTGGAATGGTGTTACTCCTCTCCTCACGCCCGGTCTTAACCCTTGCTGAAACCTCTTTGCTCTCATCATCTTCGTGATAACATAGTCGGGCGCGAAGCGAGCAAGTCGCATGAATTCCACTCCATACTCTCTAACAGCCATCTTCCCTTGCACGAGTTGCAAAAACTGTATTTCCATTTGATTCCTCACCATTTCTGGGAAATACTGTTTGTTGAACTCCTCAACGAATTCATCCCACATCCAGGGCAAATCTGGGGTCTCCTGAGCCCTAGTCCGTGAAACGGACTTCCACCAAGGCCCAGCATCCCCATCTAATATGTAGGCTACCCAACGGACGCTCTCGTCGTCTGTGCACGTGAGCACACTAAACACTTTCTCCATCTCAATTAGCCAATTTTCAGTCGCCATTGGCTCCTCTTGTGTTGAAAAGCTAGGAGGTCTTATCCTCCTAAACTCGATAAACGCTGAAGACACTGACGGTGTCAGAGCCACTGGAGGTGTAGGTGGCTGATGCTGCTCGTGGGCAGTATGAGCTGCCAAGGATGTTGCCTGTTGTGCCATGGCAGTCGCCATGGTTTTTATAGTGTGCATCATCCTCTGACGCTCCTCTCTGTCTTCTTTTCTTTCTCTAATTTTCTCCTGTTCTCTCTGACCTCGATCCTTATGATCTCGATCCCGATTCTCTGCCTGATCTTGGCTCTCTTGGCCACCACTGCCTGAAGCCCCTCTATCTCCCAAAGGCACTCGATTGGTATCCGAGATGGAATAATCTTGACTATGCAAATTCCTATTATGACTGCCCTTGGGTCGGCCTCTTCCCCTAAAAGACATCACGGTCTACACGTGAACCAAAGTTTCATTAGCAGAAGTCCCTATGCTTTGACAAAAATAATGATTGTCAGAATTTTTAAAAGAAAAATGCTTTGATACTAACTGTGATATCCCGGATTTTGGCACCCCGAAACTCGTGCCATCAGCACGATCCTCCAGACCGTACCCCATGGATACGTATGGAACATTGGCATAGTAAGTAAAAATAAAGAGAATAAAACGCATAAGAACTGATATTGAAATAAATCTCTAGTTCTATACATATATGCTCCAAAATCGATAATCCAAAAGATGGTTCTAAACTCATGCCTCTGCATGAGTGAAAGAACCCACCCGAACGATCAGTGACATCACTTAGTCACCCTAGATGGTTCACGAAAAGAATATATCTATTTAATTACATTTCCCAAAAATTTAAGGCTTGACATACCAAGCCGCACAATATGCTCTCAAAACTCTCTCTATCAAAGTATACAATGGAGTCTCCTAGAAGAAATCCTCGGGAGGAGGCTCCAACTCTTCCCCGGGCACATAATCCGAATCACCTAGGTCCACGTCTCCCGAAGTCTCAGCAGCTACTAGCAAAGGACCTGCGACGTATAGTCTAAAGGGTGAGCTACGTCCTAGCTCAAGAGGGAACAATACAATGAACATATAAGTCAAATCCTCACATATATTCTATGATATGATAGCATGATGTATTTATAAACTTAATAGAAAATAGTTTAAAGGGTTACATATGCATTGAAGTTTACTGGTGGTTAACACATTTCATTTATTATCAAATGTTCATGAGTTACACTGAATAGGCATAAATAAGCTTAAATCTTCAACTTAAGTAATCCCCGAGCAATAGAGCATCGAGCCCTGATGGAATACCCTCCATCATCGTCTAAATAGACAATTGTTATAATTATATCACTTTGAATACTACCCAGGTCCCTTTCTCTTAGGCGACGGGGTCTAATCTCATCTCAGCATCCCTATGATATGCTATTGTGTACGGATAGATCGGCCGTATGCGGTATACAGTTAGTCATTGTACCGATCAGTCGATACGGATATTCTTTATTCTATTCAAACCTTAAATAACAAAAATATCATGTGCTTTACATATAGTTATTCACCGTATAAATGTGCTACTTTATATCAATTAGGCTTTATCAGTCTTTATTCAATCTTACTTTACAATCTCACTTACATTCCTGGGATGTCCAAATTACTCGCATAATACTGATGCCTTTATCACTTTCTCATCCCCTGGATATGTCTCATTTTCATATGCTTACTTGGTGTCACACACACACACATACTGAGAGGATTATATGATCAAAGCATTTTCATTTCATTGGTGTATCACACACACACATGCTCTTGTAATCAAAGTACATGTTTAAGGTGTTCCCTACCTCAAGTGTCTGACTGTCCTAACATCAAGGTCCCACACAGCTCCTCATGCTTGTCTTAGCTTGTACCACCTATGGTACATCATAACATAAGCACAACATCAATAAGGATGCAATAGAGAAGGTCCAAGACCCTCCATGAACCTCAATGTTTAACTAAAAAGTTAACTCAATCTGCCAAAATCGATTAATCGATCTCCAAAATTGATTAATCGAAATCCAAAATCGATTAATCAATCCCAAATCGATTAATCAAAAGTCCCCAATCGATTAATCGAAATCCAAAATCGATTAATCGATTCTCGAATAGATTAATTGATTTCCCAAGCCTTATTTCTCCAGCCACTGGAGGTACCCAATCGATTAGTCGATTTCTAAATCGATTAATCGATTTCAAGATCGATTAATCAATTTCAAGATCGATTAATCGAACATGGGCTTTATGCCTTTTTAACTTCCAGACCAAAATTAATTAATCGATTCTCCAAATCGATTAATCGATTTGGCCAAAACTCAGCCCCTTCAAATCTTTTTCTTTTTCTTTTTTTATCTTTTTTCATCATTTTAATTCATCATTTACCCCATCTATTGACTGAATTTAATCATCAAAATTCATGTATTTAAATCTAATAAAACTCACCTCAAATTAATCTCTTAAATGATGGAATGGTTGACTTCTTGGTTAGGGTTCCAAGCTCTTGCTTCAACGGTTCCAATCACGTTAAATCCAGCATTTATTGCTCAATCCCGTCTTAAATTTGCAATCTGCCTCAACCTCCTTAGCATTCACCCTTCTCTACTCTCTCTCTCTTTTCTTAACTTCTCTCACCAACAAAACAAGAGAAATAACTTCTCTTTAGGTTATTAACCCTTATAACTCCTCTTACTTTGGTGTTGAGCGTATACACTAGAGATAGGTATATGTGACCCTTAACTAACCTCTAACTCCATGCTTAGGTCACATTTATATCACAAAATACTTTTCTTCTCAAGTCTACTGTTTGACCATCACTTGGTCAACCTAAGATCAATCGGGCACGGATTTCGAGGTCATTGTTCATCGCTCAATTTTTGAAGATATTACAAAATGCATCGTCTACCAAAGATAGTTGACCTCCATAAATAGGGCGAACGGTAGTAGCAATTTATTTGTTTTGTAAATGGTGTCGAATACTATCACATTATCAAACTGTTGATACGCAATCTGTGACCTATGATCAACCCAAAATATACTGTATATGATATTCTTCATCTAATTCAGCTTCAAAAAAGAAACCACCTTCTTTATTCAGCCCATCAATGAAGGCCTTGACAACGGTCATGCACATCAGATGGATGTTACTTTCATTTCTTATCTTCTTTAGGTAATCCTGAGTTTGTTGAGGGTTTACCGTCACGCTAGCCTCTCCATCCGAAGTTGACAAAACAGTAGAAATCTTTGAAGGAGGAATGATGCCATCAAATGCTCCTATCAATGATTTACTTGCCCCCCTCATCTTATGATGAGATTGTAGTTCTTTCACCTTCATAGGCGTATACAACTGATGATTATGCGACTCTCTAAATTCCATTACCTCTCAAAACTTTTGTTCGTCGATCCTAATCTTCAACCTTGCCTTACATCTGCATATGTTATCTCTTGAACACTTTATATCGGCGTGTAATTTGCGCATGTCTAGTTGCTTGAACCCTTCAAATGAACATGCATATTTTCTCTTTAAAATCTCTCTCTTTGCAGATTTGTAAGTGTTACTTTTCCTAACACTGAAACCAACTTCCTTCGTGTATAAATTATAGAAGTTATATGCCTCATTTACAGTTTAGAATTTCAAACTGATATGTCGGTTTCATTCCTCACGGATATTCTCGAGACCTCCACAATAATCGAGCATTTCGATATCCCTATCACAATCAAGTGAATTTGTTTCTAAAGTAAATTCTCCAATCGAGTTCATTAAAACCCCTGCATTAGATGAAAAATCAATCAACAATAGGCAAATAAGGCAACCGCTTCATAAAAGAAGTGATAGCATGACAATCTAAGGTGCTAATGCTTCATTAATGAAGCGATGGCGCTTTTAAACCGTAACACTGTCGCTCTTATCGCTTCAATAAGAAGCGATGGCACAGGTATGCTGATCCCTAACTCTTCACAGAAGAAGTGTCTGCGTCGATTATAATTTATATATTTTCGAATGCCTATGATTTTATGATCTCTACCATGTAAATAAGTGAAGAAATCCATCAACTACTAGCAAATAAGGCAAATGCTTCACATAAGAAGTGATGGTGCAGACTATCCGAGGCACTATCGCTTCACATAAGAAGCGACAAAGCTTCTATTATGAAGCGCCATCGCTTCTACCGCTTCGCATAGGAAACGATTCTTGGGTGTGCTGAGCCCCAACTCTTCACAGAAGAAGAGCTTACATTGATTATAATATATATATTTTTTGAATGCTTATAATTTTATGATTTATAACTTGTAAATAATACACTGACATGAGTTGCGAAGCGTTAAACTTACCTCAGATGTCACTGTTTTGTGCTTCTATCAACTCAGAGCTCCAGAGAGAGAGTGAGAGAGAGAGAGTTGTTTCAAGGATCCAACTTTTCCATAGAGAGTCTCACAGCGATACGCACAAGAGAGAGAGAGAGAGAGAGAGGAACGAGAGAGAGAGAACCTGAAGAGAGACAGAAAGAGAAGAAACCTATAGTCTCTTAGCTTTTTTAAATTCTTTTACCACCATATCATGATGAGACATGCCTTGGCGCCTGTGCTACCTACCTCCATCAGGTGTAGCCACCTACACTACCTACCACTATAAGTAACAAATCCCGTTGTGGCTAACCCAGGTTAGTGCAAAAGCACTTTCCACGTGTTTGCTTCGCATTGGGGGGCATAGAGAAATCTCTACGCCCGGGCTCATTTTCCCCTTTTCCATATATATATATCCCTCACTTGATAGGAGACTACCCTCTTACTCAAATTATGATTGGAACACGTCAACACCCACCTTTGAAAACATAAAGAACAATTGCTCCACACTAATCACAATTCGAGTAACTGAGTGGTCTATCGTACCTTGCACGAGGAGATCATTATATATGTATATATATATATATCATGAACGTTAAAAAACTAATTTATTTTTTAGTTATGTTGGGAATAAAATTGTGAACCTCAAGGTTGTGTCATAATGTACTTTCAAGGTTTCCTACAAATCAAATTCAAACGTAAAGGTTATATTGTTCTTTGCAAACAATAGTGTCGGGGTCGTAGCCACTTTGAACTTTTGAAAATACATAGAATTTCTTTCTTGTACAACGTTCTTTTACGTACAAGCCTTGAAATCTGCACTGTATAACAAGGATCAAAATATTTTTTAATTCAGTTTCGGTCCCAACCGAAACCGAAATTTTCACCACAATTTCGGTTGAAATCTTATAGGCCATGCTGAAATTTTGGTGCCCAATTTTATTTTATTTTATTTAAAACCCAAAATTATCAACTAATAACTTCAAATTATCAGCCAGAAATTTGAAGGCCACGATTTTTGACCAAAATTTTCAGGATTTCGTTTTAGTGGGGTTCGAAATTGATGCATTTTGGCTGAAATTTTGGGATTTTGGGCGAAAATTTGATCCATTGTGTACAAACCCCAAATCTATTGTAAAACAATTATCAACATTTGTTGACCATCGCTAGTCCCCACTAGAAGAAAATCCCGGCTATGCCCCTATTTTCAAAGAAGTCAAAGTTCTTTATATCCATGAGTTTTAAATCCAAGTGAACTAGATATAGGATTCATCTCATGAACATAGGCCCTTCTTAAATATTTGAGAACTTTAGAAGAGATAATAGGTCCTTAGACTTAAATTTTTTGTGGTATTAGGAGCCTGCATCTCTTATTTGTGGGATCCCGATTTCATTGATATTAAGGATGAACAATTAATACTTTGATTGACATATGTAGCTATAGGGCCTCATTAAGGAAGTGTTGTAAAATCAAAAAGAAAATGAAGACAAAATAAAGAGATGACAATATATGAAACTAGTTTTTCAAGAACTCTATACCATTCACTTATGTTGAATTCTCCTCATACGTCCACAAGACTCTTTTATATAGAATTACAATGTGAGAATATGAAAGGTTGGGAGAGTATGAAGGGTTAGGAGGATACATGCACTTTCCCATTATTCTAAAAGAGTTACAGAGTAATGGATAATAATTCTAAGGGACTACTTAAATGTGGCTAAGAATTTAAGTGATGAAAATTAAATGATCATCCATCATAATAAGTGTATTTATATCACTCCACCTTGGATGACCATACACAAAGAATATATGTCTCGTTAAAACCTTGCCAAGGAAAACCCACTGAGAAATACCAGTGGTGAAGGAAAAAGAGTACAATATTCTTGTGTCTTTGAATGCTTTAAGATTGACTCATTAAAACCTTGCAAAGGAAAACCTTATAGGATAAAACCTTAGCGAAGAAAACAGAGTACAATTCGCTTAATCATTTACTCCCCCTCAAAGAATGCAAATCTCAATTGTTTATGATAAAAGATCTTTGAGTCGACACATTCCAACGTTATGCACCAACTTCTTGAATGTTATTCTTAGTAATGCTTTAGTGAACAAATCCACCAAATTATCATTTGATCATATATGCTTAAGATCAATATCCCCACTCTTTTGGAGCTCATGTGTATAAAATTTTTTTGGTGAAATTGTTTGGTTCTATTACCTTTGATGCAGCCTCCTCTAATTTGTGTGATACAAGCATCAATATCTTCATATAATATTGTCAGACTATCTTTGATTGCAGATAAACCATATTTTTCTCGAATGTGTTGAATGACTGATTTTAGCCAAATAAATTCCAGACTTGCTTCATGACTTGCAATGATCTTTGAAGTTAGTGTTTGTTTGACAGATTTTTATTAGATAGTTATATTATTGCATGTAAATATATATCTTGTTTGTAATCTACCTTTATGTGAGTCAGAGAGATAACCTGCCTCTACATATCCAACTAACTGTGAATTTGATCCACTTGGATAAAATAATCTCATAACAGTTGTTCTGCGAATATAGTGTAGAATATGTTTAACCCCATTCCAATGTCTTCGAGTTGGTGTCGAATTGTATCTTTCTGGTAAGTTGACCAAAAAGACTATATCAAGTCGGGTATGTAGAAGCTAAAATTTGGCCCAAGGTACGATCGATCCATACTTTGAGAAAGGTGTACTCTCGAGCTTCAAAAAGTACCTCCCAAACTCTTAAAAATTAATCCCAAACCCTTATAACCCTTCCCAAACCCTTAGGAATAAACCTAAACCCTTAGAAAGCCCAACCAGACCCATAGAACCCGATTTGAACCAATCCAAAATAGAGGATGAAAAGATGAGTGCCAGATTTTTTATAGATACTTGTAGGATTTAAGGTCTATACCATTGAAAAGTAGAGGCTTTCATCTTTCCAATGAGCTAAGAATCACCTGATTCTGAGTTGCACATCAAAAGTTATGGTGAAATGAAGAATGCACAAAAATAGAGGAATTCAATACAATCATAAATACCATTGTAAACAGCATTCAGAATGCAAAATCGTAATCAGGAGGGAACGTAAGCAGGAATTTAGTATAATTGTAAATACAATTGTAAATAGGGTTTAGAATGCAAAATCGTAATCAGGAGGGAACATAAGCAGGAATTCAGTACAATCGTAAATACGATTGTAAATAGGGTTCAAAATGCAAAACCATAATCCAGAGGGAATGCAAACATGGTTCAGAATGAGTGTACGATCGTAAATAGGGTTCAGAATGTAAAATTGTATTCATAATGCAATCATAAATAGGATTCAAGATTCAAGATTCAATCGTGGCTATCTCCATCATCCACCGTTAAAACTCTTTTTCACATTTTCCAAGCCCTAGAAAACCTAGAAAACCTTAGATTGCATGTCTATTACCTAATTTCTAATCCAATTAGTGACTTAACCCTTCACTAATCACCTCAACCTCTATAAATAGAGGCCCCCACCTTTAAAAAAAAAAGAAAAAAAAGAGGATAAAGAAAATTTTCAGACCTAGAAAAGTTTTCATAGAGAAAAAAAAAACAGAGAGACGGACCGATTCAAAGCAAAGAAAAATTTCAAAAAACTTAAACCTTCTAGGTCTTGAAACCCGAGTACATCAGATACCATCCCACTTCCCTCAATGTCATTCCCAAGCCTTAGCCAATTTAGAAATCTTGGCTCATCCTCCATACCATCCATCTTCCCCAGCCTTAGTTGGTTAGAACCTTGCTCTAGCCCACCGTGCTTTCGAAAGCTCACCGGAGCTAGCATCAAAGCAAATATCTAGTGGCGGAGCTACAAGGGCCCGAGAGCTCCGGCTCTCCCCTCCTATTCCTCTACCTTATTTTGCTTTTCCTCTATGCTAGAATTTGAGCCGTTACGCGGCCAAAATTTCGGTGATTGCAGGGGGCTCAAATGTGATCGAAGTGCCTTTGGGCAAGGGGAAGTGTTGTTTGTTTTTTTATTTTATTTTTGGCTATAGTAGAGACCATTTACCAGTGGGTTAATCGGGTGCCTAACACCTTCCCGAATAGTAATCGAAGTCCCTACCAAGAGGCTTTGGCGCAAACTAGATTCAGAGTCATATTTCGCATTTCGGTGCTTATAATATTGATTTTGGGTATCCCGGGACACCAAAAGTTTCGGGTGGCAACTCTATTTTTTCTTATGAGCGCATCATCGCAACGGACCCACAAAGTCCATGGTTGCACAAATGGCGACTCCACTGAGGATAGTTTGTTTAGAGCTTCTACTCGAAGTATTGGCTCCCTGCATATGTTTTTCCTTTCTATTTTGCTCACTTTTTACTCACCCTACGATTCCTTGCATTTTACTCTATTTTTTGTGCTACTTACCCCTATAATTCCGCATTTTTGTACTTACCCCTATGATTTTGTCCTTTACCACCTTAGCCATTTAGCGGGTTACTTGATAATTTAGCTTAAATTTTCTTCATTTACATTTCTGTATATTTTCCACCTAGTCACTTGACTGACCCTGTCTTTTTCTTAGTGCTTGTCATATTTCAACAGTGGACATCGGCCCATAATGGGGGCACTGCACTATTATAGCTCGGTTTTGTGAACGGTGGTGAAAGCCCCAAACTTGGACTAATCATAACTTCTCGAAGCTGAAATTTAAAAAAAAAAGAACTGAGGGGTATAATAATTCTGTTTGCGTGGGTAGCCTTTTCCAAAGGGGGGGAAAATTAGGCAATGATACATCCAACCCGATTCCTAGTAGAGCGATAGCCCCTAGTGGTGATGATCTCAAAAAGTACCACCCCATCCAGTACCTGAGTAGGCGCTTGTGCCGAAGGTATATCGAGTGGGTGACCGAACTTGTTACTAAGCCTAAAACCTTGGGGAGAGCACTAGAGGAATCGAAAAATCCTTGTATCCTCTAAGCATGGAAAGGAGGGACCCAAAAAGTGAAGAAAAAGTCTCAAGGTGCATTGCCCCGACCTCCTGCTTAGTGGCTTTAAGATTTTCGATAAATCCCACACTTTTGACACCCAAAATGCCCTTGTCGATCAAGAGAGGTCACCCTCTTATTGGCTCTTTTGAGGGATCGGGTTGTCACGTGGATTTCTGTGCCTTTAAAGATCTAGGGATTTTTTTCTTTGATTCTTAAAATGGGTATCAAGATGCCACCGTGGGAGGCCTTGGGGGTGTTAACGCCACCCGAAAAGGGAGTTCCAAGGCTCCAAAGAGCACCGTAGGAATCAAAGAGAAATAGTTCAAAGAAAAAAAATTCAAAAATTCAAAATCATTAAAAAAATAAAAAAATTTATTATATATACAAAAATCCAAAGAGAAAGCTTGTGGTGTCGTAACCACGGCATCGCCACACCCGCCATCATCCCGTAGGAGAAGGAAGAAGAAACCATTCTGGCCATACCAGAGAAATCCATACCCCCCCCCCCCCCCCCCCGCCGCCAACAAACCATGTCTTGAGCTATCAATCCGGCTTACACTGACCCAAATTCATCCCCACTGCATTCCCACATAGAGGAGATTCTCATCTCCAATCACTCCACCCAATCCCCATGTAATGTCACCAAACCATTCGGTTCGGTGCACCCATTTTTCCCTCCACATCAAACAAAAATACACCCTATTTTCCCTCCACCCAACATACACCCAATTATCCACCCAACTTTCCCCTTACATCAACCCAGCATACACCCAATTTTATACCCGAATTTCCCTCCACATCCACCCAAAATATACCCACTTTCCCCTTCACATTTACCCAAAACATACCCATTTTATGCACCCCACTTTCCCTTCCCCATCAACCCAAGCATTTCCACCACCCCCTACATCAAGTGGGCCATCCACATCCAACCTCATATCGGATCCCATGTCCATGATGGAGGACATGGTGAGGGCATACATCACTTGGAAGGATTCTCAAAGCCTTCCTCATCCACCCCAAATACCTCCAAATCCACAACAAACCCTTCAAAATCTTCACACCCCATTCACCCAAAATACCAATCAACCACTCATAATCCACACCGCCCAACATCAACCGTGGGGCCATCCGAGTGGGCCTCAAAGGTCCAATACCCAACCCCAAGCCCATTTAGGCCCCCCCAAGGGTCACATTTCAAACCCTTCATCATTCTCCTAATTTTTCACATACACATACACCTACACCCAACAAACCCCCATTCCCCCTCAAATAGCAAACCCCTCTCATCCAATCCCCCAATTTGGCATGGGCCTTATCCATCCACATCCCTCACACCCAACCCAATATGGGAATCCATCCCAAACCATCTACCATCCCCAATTTACCAATCCACTCGCACCCGAAAAAAATCCCCAAAATATACAATGGCTCCATCAAGCACCTACCCAAACTCTGCCATTCACTCATCCCCTTACCGCACAAGCTACTTATCAAAGCTTCCCCTACCTATAATGGCCCCATCAGGCACCTACCCAATCCCTCCAAAATCCAATCAACCTCACCCTTCCACCACCACTTTTTTATGCGGGTCATCAATATGAGGAGGACGAGGCCCAAAATAGCGAAGCTTACGTAGGGGTGTTCTCCAATTTCAATCACCCACCACCCACACTTACCAGCCAACAGGTTGTCCAAAACGAATGGAGGCAGCAGCCCCAACATTGCCACCTAGGGAGTCAGAGTTGCTAAAAGAATAGATAGACAAAATCTAGAAGCAATTGATGAAACTAAGGGGGACCGAGATCCATGCCACAGATTTCTCATATCTATGCCTATTTTTCGAGGTGCCTTTGCCACCTAAATTTAAAGTGTCATTTTTGACAAGTACAATGGCACCGACAACCCTATTGCCCACCTAAAATCCTACTATGGGGACATGTGCCAGTATGGCGGGGATGAGCGGTTGCTCATAAAAGTGTTTTAAAAAAGTTTCACAACTCCTGCCTTGAGATGGTTCACTTCTCTGGAGCCGTCCATAATAAAAACTTGGAAAGACCTCACTCATATGTTCCAAGAATAATATGTCTATAATATTGATATCGAGCCACGCAAATCTAATTTGGCTCGATTGAAACAAAAGCTCGACGAGAGGTTTGATGAATACCTTGGAAGGTGGAGGGCCCTTGCAGCCCAAGTAAGAAATCGTATCCCAGATGAGGAGCAAATAGAGATGATCTCGAAAACTGCGCTACCCGTTATCTCAGATTTCCTTGTGTACTAGCAGCATGCTAGATTTGCTAATTTGGTAAGAAACACCAACCGCTTCGAAGACGCAATAGGAGAGGGCGGTTAAACAAAAATACAACCAGTGGGGCCAGCGGGGTCCGTAAGTTCACTGAACAAAGGACCGAGAGAAGAGCAGGGGCAGAGGTCCAAGCCTTAATAATCACACAGCCTAGCACCAGCATGGTACCTTTCCAATTTGGGGTAGCATAGTAAGCCCTGACACAGGCAGAACCGACATGACGATAGGACAACTTCCATTAGGTACAACAAACCTTCGAATAGAGGAGGGCCCGATTGAATCAAATATTCACTCCCTTGGGGTAATCCCTAAGTGTCCTACTGCCTTTATTAATCAAGAAGGGGTCAGTTACTCCATTCCGGCCAGGGCCTCCGCCAAATCCACTCTCAAGAAATTATGATCCAAGCACGCATTGCAATTTCCATCAGGGGCTATGTCACCCAACCGATCGATGCTTTCCATTAAAGCATGCGATACAAGATCTAATCAAGGCAGGGAAACTCATTCCTCCAATACCTCCCCAGGCCAATCAGTACACCAATATTCTTCAAGCACCATTGTCGCCATACCCACAGGAAGGAATGGGCCAGAGGGACACAATTAACATGCTACAGGAAGAGATGGAAGAAATCGACCCCTCAGAATATATCAGTACAGGGGACAGCTACGAAACACCATGGCGATGGAGCCAGGGGAGTGAAATCATAGGGGTAGTCAAACCTCTGAATTTAGTTGACTATTTCCCAAACCCAACACCCCAAGCAGCACCACTAGATCTAAGGTTGTACTTCCCGATACCCACGCCTGTTAGTCACATTCAACCAAGTTGAGCCTCACCCCCACTATACCATCCATTTTTGACACCAACCCCCGTCAATTACACGGTGCCTAATTTTACTCCACCTTTGGAATAAACTCTCTTTAACCACACTTGGCCCAAATTTGCCACACCATTATTAGTCCATCCACCTCCATCTCCAGCACCAACCCCTTATAGTTGGAACAATTTCTCCGCGTTACCACCAGTGCATCCAACCCCAACACCAATCAATTACATATGGCCCAACATCACCACACTAGTCCCGCCAGTCCAATCATATTTGCCGCCTCCATCCATCCCATGCTAAATATCTAGACCAACATATGATCCCCATCAGGTCCCGCTCAACTACTATCAAACGGATGCCAATGCAGGTGACAACAGAGAAGGGGCATCTGAGTTCATAACCCGGTTGGTTACAATCTCCAAACAGCCTGAGATATCATTTCTAGCCCAACTAAAAGAGTGAAGGGAACCATCAGCGGTACATCCCATGGAAAAAATGAGTAGGGAATATGCATTAGAAACACAACTTAAAAGAATGTCAGCTCACATTACCATCTGGGACTTACTAATGGCGTCTCTACTCCACTTCCAAGCTCTAATGGGGGCACTAAAAGACGCTCATGTATCAAACAAGGACTCCCCAGATGAAGTGAGGAGAAGGATTGGGTAAGTGTTGGCTCCCAATGCCATCTTGTTTTCAGACGTCGAACTTCTAGCAAAAGGAGGAAATCATTCCTGATCCTTAAATATTAGGGTCGAAACCGAGAACTTGGCAATACATCTTGTATTAGTAGACAATGGTTCGACATTGAATGTGTGCTCGCTGAGAACCAAGACCAAGATTGGGGTTGATCTGTCTATGTTTCGACCGGCTAGAACAGGAGCCCGAGGGTTCGATAATGTAAGGAGAGAGGTGATAGGAGAAGTCGATCTTGAGCTCACCATCAGGCCAATGACCTTCGCAATCCTGTTCCAGGTCATGGACATCAAGTCCTCCTTCAAACTGCTTCTAGGGCGCCCATGGCTACACGAAATTGGGGAGATGCCCGCCACTCTACATCAACTTCTCAAGTTTATCTCAGAAGAGAGAGTTGTATCCATTATGGGAGAGGGGAGAGAGGAAAGAGAGAAAATGGCCCACAACATCAAAAATCTTAAGTTATTGGATATACCGCACATAGATGAGGACACAGAGCTTCATAGTTTTCAATATGATGTGTCAGCAGCGGTGGCGCCAGAATCCCCAGGAAAGGTCATCGAAAAAATTGGAGGAGGAATGATCGCGGCAGTGACAAAGCTCCAGAAGTGGTGCTACCAAAAAGGAAAAGGGTTAGGTCCTCTCCTACAAAGCAGAAGAGACCCAATCAGAGTTAAGGGCGGACAATGTGTCAAATTCGGCTTAAGCTACAAGCTTATCAAAGAAGAAGTCCAGGAGGCCAAGGAGAAGGCCCAAACCATTTCTGTGGCCAAATCCAGGGGGATGGACCTAAAAGATGAACCCCGACCATAGCCTCACATATGAAGCACATTCGTAAGCGTAGGGGTCATCAAAATTGACCAAAATGGGGCAACATAGTTGACCCCGCATAAACCTTTATCTGTCCATGAAACCAACCTCAAAATCATTCCCTCTTAGATCGAAATAGATCTCGCCTCCTTATCTCTCTTCAAGGAGGAAGTACCCCCGCTAATACAGTCACCTGCCATAACCCACCCCAAGCCCATCTTAAAGTTTGAGGATCAGGTCCCAGACGAACCAATGGTAAATATGATGGAGGCTGACCTCAAAAGTCATCTCAATCAGCTTCCTTCATAAGATAAGGTAAAGGTGTGGCACCTTAGGTGAGGAACTGGGCTTCAATGTCCCTAACTTCGGAAGTATAAAGTGCCCATAAATACGACACCAGCTTCCCAAAAAAAAAACCTATAAAAAGTGAGGTTAGCCCTTGGTGGGCAATACCATGTGTATATAAGGACCCGCTTTACCAAGGGCCCATCTCCAAAGAAAAGGAAAACCATAAAAAAATAGAAGAAATGTAAAAAATTCTAAAAGTATTGTCTTTTAAAATTCTCAAAAAAAAGAAAGAAAATAGATGCCTTAATTGAAAAGCCCGTCCAAGGTGAAACTGACCTCTTTCCTATAGAAATACAATAAGAGGTAGGAGTCACGAATCATGATGGCGAGGACTTAATCGAGGAACTTCCCAATGAGTTCCTTGAACAATATGCCCATTTTGAGCATGGCCCTTATGCAACCGTGGGTTTTTAACGATCCGTCGTGACGAGGCGCTCATGTGAAAAATAAAGAGTCACCACCTGGAGCTTTTGGTGCCCCGAGAAACCTAAATCAATATTGAAAGCACCGAAGTATAAAAATATGACTCTGATTCTAGTCTATGATAAAGGATCTTGGGTAGGGGCTTCAGTTATTGATCGGGAAGGTGTTAGGCATTTGATCAACCCGCTCGTAAGCAGTCTCTATTATGGTCGGGTCTATGTGTGGCTGATTTATATTATATATATATATGAAAAGAAGAAACAAAAATGAGTGGCACTTCCCCTTGCCCGAAGGCACACCGATCTTATTGAGCCCTTCCCGCTTGCTGAAATTTGGGCAGCGTAACGGCTCAATTCTAGGATAGAGGAAAAGCAAAGAAGGTAGAGGAATAGAGGGGAGAGTCGGAGCTCTCGGGCCCTTGTAGCACCGATGTGGACCGTCGCGTGGCTACATTTGATGAGCTTCCGATAACTTTAATGGTCACGGGAAATCTCTAAGGTTTGGTAGCTAAGAGGTAAGAGAAGAAGGCTACGGGGTAGTTCTAGCTAAATCTCAAGGATTTATGATGGAAAATGGATGGTAAAGGATGAATCTCAGTTCTGGAATTTTGTGGGTGAAATGCTAAAAGGGAGGGCACTCTAATCTTTTCTCTCTTTAGAATTTCTTTCAAGCCATTTGCAAAGGAGGGTGCCTCTCTCTTTATAGGAAAATGAGAGATTAGGAGGGTACTTAAGTGCTTATAGGGTTAGTAATTAGGTACTCTTCTAATCTAAGGTTTGCTAGGATTTTGAGAGCTTGAAGATGTGGGCAATGGGTTTCAATGGTAGATGATAGGGTGGGTTTTCAAATGACTAGGGGGTTGCAAATATGTTAAATGAGGGTGCAACATTTCTAATGAAACCTACTCCAAACATTGGGATGGTCAACAAGTCAAACCCCAAAAGTTATTTTCGAGCAAAATCTAAAAGTACTGTAGCTAATCCTAGCATGTGTATTATGCACGCTAAGCATATGTACAGTGCTTGAGAAGTCTAGAGCCCGCTAGGGGCCCATCCAAGCTTAGCGTGTGTATTATACACACTAAGCATACCCAAAGCCTCGAGAGGTCCTCGAGAGGCCCATAGCCTATTGAGGGGTTCACTCAAATAAAGTTTTTATGCCTAAAATTTTGGATTGCCATAACTTTCGGTGTAGGACTCAGATCGAGGTGATTCTTGGTTTGTTGGAAAGCTGGGAACCTCTGCCTTCTAATGGTATATGATTTAGTTTTAGCAGTGGTCACCACAAGCTTTGACACACCTCTTTCCAACCACTGCCAGGGAGGGTCAATAATAGGTTTTGAGAGGGTTCTATAGGTTAGGGTTAATTCCTAAGGGTTTAAACAAGTTTCTAAGGGTTTGGGAAGGTTTCTAAGGGTATGTGAGATGCTATCGAAAGCTCAGGGGTATACCCTTCTCGAAGTATGTTTCGATCGGGCCTTGGACTAAATTTGGGTGTCTACAGATGCCCCGCTTTGGTATCCGATTACTAATGATCGAATGCCAAAGACAAGGGACATCCGAAGAGGCCCAAGGCAACACTGATGGGTCCGCTATATTCAAAATGAACCTCAAACATCAGGAGGTAACATGGTGAGTAGACAGAATCCCTGTATGTCAGGAAAAATGTCCGTTCCTCAAGGCTATTGGTCCCTAAGCGCCTAGCGACATTACTGGGCATAACCGAGATGATGCGAGTTACGAAAGCCCAATATGCTGGGAAACATATCCACTTCTTGAGATAATTGAAGATGTTTGATGTCCAAGTTTCATTCTAAAAAAATAGCTCCGTGAGGCAGGGTGATCGACCCATACTTAAAGACAAGCGCAGGACAAAAATATGAAGATCCATAGTTTGTGCCCAATCATATGAGGCATTGATCGCCCCATTTGATCGGCCATGGGTTCCCCTGTGTGAAGCAGGGTTCGAAGTCTTGGGGCAAACCCATTGACCCCGAAGTTATCATAGCATAACTACCCGAGTGGAGCGAAATGAGGTCGCAACATTTTTTGGGAGTGCGTGCGGCTCTTTTTTTTGTTAAATGTGCCTTGGATCAACATGACCTAGAGTACCCAATTTTAAATAATACTAAATAGATCTGGCCAATATTGGGTGCCTACTGAAGGAGGCACTCAATTTTGGTCTCCGTCAATAATGATCTCACAATTGAACAATTATGCAAAAACATGCATACATCAGGGGTAAATAAAAATAAAGGGGAATGGAAGTCCTAACCCAGAACCCATCCCGGTACAATTTATGATAACAAATAACCATCCAACGGATACCCAGACGCATGGCATACACTTTACAGGGATACCGTACAAATGCAGGTTTTAAGCCTGCACCCTAGAATGAGCCATTCGAAATGCATATTTGAATATAGTCGTTCGATAGGTAATTTCCTTTTTGACAGGTTGGTCTCAACCAACGACTGACCTTTTTCTGAGGAATCTAAAGCTTAAGACACTTAAGTTCACATGAATTCAAAAACGAAGCGCTTAATACAAAGATTTAGCAGTGGAGTCAACCCGATCGAAACATTGACCATTTGACCGAGATTGATACCGTTGCTCCTACTTTAAACTAGGATCCAAAGATACAAGGTGAACCTTTAGACTTAGGATATTAATGTAGTACAACTGCGTTGTCGATAAAATATTGACATTTTACCACATTAAAGCATGCATGTGCGTAACAAAAAGTACCACGAAAACACATATTTCTTTTCTTCTTCTTTTTTCAAATGATTCCTTTTGTCTATTTTTTTTCTTGAATAGACCGAAGTCTATGGAGAGATGCTTCATTTGATCTATCCATTGCCGAGAGGTTGCCGGCTTCAAGGTTTTGGACCTTTTGATGTTTCTGCACATTCTCAAGAAAAACGTCAATCCCTTTTTTGTATATATAGGTAAAAAATGTGCATCCTAAATAACAGAAGGATAAGCAAACTTTTATCTATACTTTTTCATTTTTCAAGATTTATATATATATATATATTTTTTGTTTTTAGATTTTTTTTTTTATCTTGTAAAGGGAGAAATCGGGTGTCACACTAATCTTTTTTTTGAAATGTGGTGCACGCAAAATGTAGATGTCAAAATGGAAAAGGGAAATCTATTCTTTTTAGAGATTTTTTTTTATGCATAAGCGTGAGGGAGAAGTAATCGGTCCCATTTTGAGTATAGTCGAACTCCTTCATGCGGTAGGATTTGAGTGAGGTTTAAAATTTTTACCAAGGTCGAAACGTCCATCCCTTTGGGTCGAATCAACCTTTTATCCTTACCACAGGTCATATGTTTGACGGCGCGGCTGCGAAGATATACCTGGTCAAGATCTAATTTGAGTAAATATGAGTGGCCCAGTTAATGATCAGATAGCTCGAGATTGTAACTAAGGGAGTAACTGAATGATTTTCTCTTTTTCTTTCTTCTTTTATAATATTTTTACTCATAGCGCCCAAGTTGGGTTTTCGCCATGCCCGTTGTCGCCCTCTTTTTTACTCTTAGCGCCCTTTCAGGTTTTTACTACGTCCATGGGTATGTATTTTTAACTTAGGTGCCTTTTCAGGTATTCACCTAGTTTGCACAAGCTCGTTGTTTTTACCAGTGGCGCCCTTGAGGGTTTTCACCACGTCCAGTTTTCTTTGAGCTTGTATTTTCTTTTTCTTTTCTTTTTTTCTTTCAAAGACCATGACATAAATGTTGACTCCGTCATAGCCAGCTGGATTGAATTTTTTTGTTGTCTCTTAGCTTGGCTCATGCCGACTCAAAGGATACTGTGACTGCTTGTAGACCTTTAAGGAGGGCTTTCTTCAGGGATGTATCTTGGCCATGGGATAGGTTAGGAATTTTGAAGGTATTCTTAGTTTAAGAAGTTTTCCTTGATAGGGTTCCAGTAGTCGTAATATACTTCTTCCTTGAGGAATTTTGACTGTACATGCCCCACTTTTTATTTTCTATTTTTTATTCTTTTTGCTTATCCTCTTTTAGGATTTTTCTTTTCTGATTTTTTTTGGATTTTGATAGTAATTCTTTTTCTCTTTTTTTGTTTGGTATATACACTTTCTCTTTTTCTGGGGAGGGGATAATGAAAGAAAAGGTCATTGGCACAAGATGGGGTAGCAAAGGGTATAAGTGTTCAGGGATACTTTTTGGCTACTTGTCTTTAGAATGATGGCCTCTTTTATGGGGTCCTTAAGTAGTCACGCATCCATATTATCAATATTTACCTTGCCGCATGAGACTTAAGAATAGAATCATCGAACGTATCTAGTGTTGATTGGCTCAGGAAAGTGATCTCGTTCATGGTGGCAAGGCAGAGCGCGTATCCAGGCAGCACCTCTCAGATGTCATAAGGTCCTTCCCAGTTGGGCTTGAATTTCCCTCTTAGATCAGCGTGTCATCATCGCCCTTTGGTATGTCACCCTAGCATTCTTTAAGCCAAATGGCATGACTCGATAACAGAAAGTTTTTCATGGAGTAATGAACATTATCTTCTCTCGGTTTGCTTCAGTCATCTGGATCTGATTGTTTCTGAAAAATCCGTCCATGAACGACATCATCCATGCCTAGTAGTGTTATCGACCAAGATGTCGATGTGTGGTAATGGGAAGTCATCCTTTGGGCTTGCCTTGTTCAAATTTCTGAAGTCAATGCATATGTGAACCTTTCTATCTTTCTTCGGTATCGAAACAATGTTGGCTAACCATTGAGGGTACTTGGAGACTATGAGAAACCCTGCGTCTTCCTATTTGATGACCTCATCCTTCACTTTTAGCCTCCATTCTGGCTTGAGGAGTCTCAACTTTTGCTTGACCGACTTAATATTTGGATATAGCGACAGCTCATGCTCGACCAAATCGGTGTCCAAACTAGGCATATCCTCATATGACCATGCAAAGATGTCTTGGTATGATCAAAGGAAATCAATCATACTTTTTCTTCCTTGGGGGACAACGGCGTTCTGTTCTTAGTGATTCAAGGAACCTCCTTTGTACCCATGTTGATGTCTTCTGTTTCTTCAATGATTGGGGTAGGGTCGTGCTCAAAATTGGCAAATTGGTCAAGGAGCTCATTGGTGAGATCCTCAGTAGAGATCTCCTCATCCAGACTCGTGACTCCTACCTCTTCTTGTATTTCTACAGGAAAAGGGTCGATTTCACGTGGGACGGGATTTTCAATTAAGGCATCATTTTTCTTAATTTTATCGAGAATTTTAAAAGAAATTTGTTTTGGATTATTTTATATTTCTTTTATTTTTTGGTTTTTTCTTTTTCTTTGAAGATGGGCCCTTGGCAAAGTAGGTCTTTATATACACATGGTATTACCTGTCAAAGGCTAACCTCGCTTTTTAAAGGTTGTTTCTTTTTGGGAAGTTAGTGTCGTATTTATGGCCATTTGATGCTTCCAGAGTTAGGGGCATTGACACCCAATTCCTCACCTGAGGTGCCACTCTTTCACCTAACCTTGTGGAGGAGGCTGATTGAGATGGCTTTTGGGAGTCAGCTTCCATCATGTTTATCCTGGGTCCATCCGGGACCCTATCCTCGAATGTCAACATGGGTTTGTGGTGATTTACGACAGACTGTTGTATGGACGGGGGTGTCTCTTCCTCGAAGAGTGACAGGGATGAGAGGTTGAATTTGATATCTGGGAGAATGATGTAGGGATTGGTCTCATGGACAGGGGCTCTTTTGTGCAGGGCTAACTGAGTTGCCCCGTTCTGGTCAATTTTGATGACCCCTGTGCTTACAAATGTCTTTCGAATGTGAAGCCGCAGAGGGGACTCATTTTCTAGGTCAATCCCCCTTGCTTTTGCTACAGTAATGGTTCGAGCCTTCTCCTCGACCTCTCGGATTTCCTCTTTGGTAGGCCTGTAGCTTAAGTCGAATATGAACTGTTGTCCGCCTTTGGCCCTGACTAGCTCCTTCCTGCCTTGCAAGCGTGGTCCCAATCCCTTGCCTTTTTTATAGCCCCATTTCTGGAGTATGAATTCAGTTGCGACCATTCCTCCTCTGGTTTTTTGGGTGACCTTTCCAAGGGGTTCGGGCGCCACTACTGACACATCATACTGAAAACTATGGAGATCTATGTCTTCAGATGTGTGCAGTACATCCAGTATTTTGGGGTCCTTGATGTTGTGGGTAGCTTTTTTTCTTTCGCCCTATCCATCTTCCAGAATGGTGACAATCTTCTGTTTGAAAACAAATCTAAGCTTTTGGTGGAGGGTCGAAGGTATTACCCCAACCTCATGTAACCATGGTCGCCCTAACAGCAAATTGAATGTGGATTTGATGTCCATAACCTAGAAAGGTATGGGAAAGGTCCTTGGCCCAATAATGAGCTCAAGATCAACTTCTCCAATTATTTCTCTTCTTGTATTATCAAATCCTCTGGCTTTGGTTCTTGCTGACCTGAACATGGAAGGATCCACCCCTATCTTTGTTGCAGTTCTCAATGGGCACACATTCAAGGCCTATCCATTGTCTATCAGTACTAATGGAATCATCAAGTTCTTTGTTTCCACCATAATGTTGAGGGGTTTGGAATGATTATTTCCCTCATCTGAAAATGAGATTACATTGGGGGCTAAAACCTACCCAATTATTTGTCCCACTTCATCGGGTGAGACCTTATTGGATACGTGTGCATCTTTCAGCGCCCCCATTAGGGTTTGGAAGTGAAGTGGGGACGTCATTAATTGATCTTAAATAGTGATGTGGGATGGCATTCTTTTCAGCTGTGTTTTTAGTATGTGCCCTCCACTCATTTTTTCAAAGGGGTGTACCGCAGTAGGTTCCTTCTTTTCTTTCGACTGGGCCGGTATCGATACCTCAGGCCATTTAGAAATCCTCCCTAACCGTGTGATGAATTCAATTGTCCTTTCACTATTGCTACCCCTATTGATGTCTGTCTGTTCGTAACTAAGGGGAACTTGATGGGGTTATAGGTTAGTCCCGAGATCTGGAATGGAGTGGATGTAGGCCTCGAGGGTGCTTGCATTGGTGGATAACACTTGGTTAACCTCTGTTAGAGGTGGATAGGTTAGAGGTGCAGAAAAAGTGGGCCAAATGGGGTTGATGGGGATTGTGGGTTGGTGGTGTGATGGGGGTGGGCCACTGGTAATTAATCTGTGCTGATGGGGGAGATGGGGCAAAATCTGCCATTGGGTAATTGGTAGGGGTTGCAGTTGTGTATGGTTGATATGGATATAAGTTGGGTTGGACATAATTAATGGGAGCTGGTGGTGGGAAATGCACCCTTAAATCTAAGGGTTATGCTTGGAGTGTGGGATTGGGAAAGTAATCAGCCAAGTTTAGGGGCTTGATTACCCCTATTCTTCTATCCCCTTGGTCCCTCTGCTACGGTGCTATGAAATTCTATCTAACACTGATATACTCAGAAGGGTCAAACTCTTCACCAACTTCCTCTATCATGTTGGCAGTGGGTCTTGGGCCCATTCTTCCCTGTAGATGTGGCAGCAATGGTGCTTGCATGATGTTTGTGTGGGGGTTTGCCTGGGGAGGTGCTGGAGAGATGATCTTTCCTGCCTTGATGAGGTTTTGTATCACATGCTTTAAAGGAAAGCAGCAATCTATTGGATGCCCTAGCTCTTGATCGAAATTACAGTGTGTGCTGGGATCATAATTTTTTGGAATTGGATTCGGTGGAGGTCGCGGTTGAAGCCGAGTGACTAAACTCTTTTCAATTAGTAGAGGCAAAAGGATATTCAGGGATTGCCCTAAGGGCGTGAACACTCGATTATATCGAGCTCTTCTTCGCTCAAGAGTCTGTTGCCCTCAGGGGGGATTATTCTGCCTTGGAGTTTGATTGGTTGGTGTTGGGGCTTGCTATGCAGCCCCGAACTGGAATGGTATTTTGTCGGCATTGGGTTGTGTGGTCAATACGGCTTGGACCTCCCCCCTGCTCTTCTCTCGATACTCTTCTCAGGAAATTTGCGAACCCCACTGGTTACTGTTCTGTTTAAACAACCCTCTCTTACTGCATCCTCACAGCAGTTAGCATTCCTCACTAAATAAGTAAAGCTGGATTACTGCTGGTATACTAGGAAATCTGAGATGACTGGCATAGTACTTTTCGAAATCGTCGGGTATTCAATTTCTTACTTGGGCCACCAAGGATCTCCATCTCCCCAGATAGTTGTTGAACATTTCATCAGACTTTTGCTTCAGGGGAGCTAGATCAGATTTGCGAGGCTCGATGTCTATGTTTTAAACATACTGTTCTTGAAATAGGTGGGTCAGATCTTTCCAAGTTTTAATCATGGACGGTTTGAGGGATGTGAACTATCTCAAAGCGGGGCCTATAAGACTCTTTTTGAACACTTTGATGGGGAGTCGTTCATCTTCATTGTACTGGCACATATCTCCACAGTATATTTTAGATGGGCAATAGGATTACCCATGTCGTTATATTTATCAAATGTGGGTACTTTAAATTTGGGTGGCAATGGCACATCAGCAAAAAGGCACAAATCTGAGAAATTTGTGGCATGAATCTCGATTCCCCCTAACTTCATCAATTACTTTTGGATCTTGTCCATTTGTTCTTTCAACAACTATGATGCTTTAGATGGTGGGGCTAGGGTTGTTCCCTCAAGAGGCTTCCTCCCTTCATTTTGGATGGCCTGGGGATTGGTATGTGTGGATGATGGGGGATTAAAGTTGGCGAATGCCCCCGCATAGGCCCCACTATTTCTGACCTCACCTTCCTCGTATTGTTGATTAACATACGGTGGAGGAAGGGTGAGGTTATCATGCAGATTCTGAATGGGTTGGGCAGGTGCGTGATGAGGCCATTGGGTTGGTGAGGATTTTGATGAGTGAATGGGAGATTTTGGAGGGGTTGAGTGGGTGCATGGTGGGGCCACTGTACATGGGGGAAACTTTGATGATGAGTTTATGGGGTAAGGGGATGGGTGAGTTGTGGATTTTGGGCAGGTGCCTGATGAGGCAACTGGGCTTGATAAGAATTTTGTTGTTTGGGTTGGGGGATGAGAGGATGGGTAAATTGGGGATGGTTGACGGTATGGGATAAATCCCCATATTGAGAAGGGTGCGGGTGTGATAAATGTGGATGGACGGGGCTTATGCCGGATTAGGGGATTGGGTTTATTTGAGGGGAAATTGGGGCCTTTTGGGCATAGGTAAATGTGGGATATTGGGGGAATGATGAAGGGTTTGTAAATGGGGCTCCTAGGTTTGGGCCTTGGTGGACTTGGGATGTTGGGCCTTGATAGGCTTGGGTATAGGGAAATGGGCCTTGATGGGCTAAGGTATAGGGCAATGGGCCTTGATGGGCTTGGGGTATTGGACCTTCAGGGGCTTGGGGTATTGGGTCTTGATGGGTTTGGGTATTGGGCCTTGATGGGCTTAAGGTATTAGGCCTTGATGGGCTTGGGGGTATTGGGCCTTGGTGGATTGGATCCCCGTCATTGGGCCTTGGTGGGATTGGGCTAGGGCCATTGGGCCTTGATGGGCTTGGGCATAGGGTGTTGGGCCTTGAGGCTCGCTCAAATGGTCCCAAGGTTGATGAGAGCTTTGGATGGTATGGATAATGGGGGGTTGATTAGGGTTTTGGGGGAAGTAAGGAGATTTTGGAGGGTTGGTTGGGGATTAGATATTTGAGATGGAAGATGATAGCTTTAGGAGACCTTCCAAATGGTGTAGGCTTTCACCATGTCCTCCATCATGGGCATGGGGTCAGGTACGGGGTTGGAAGTGGATGACTCACCTACTGAGGGGGGTGTGTAGGAGAAAATGGGCATGACCTGGGTAGAGGTCGGAAAATTGTGCATGGTTGATGAGGGAAAGTTGGGCATTGTTTGGGTGGATTGGAGAAAATTGGGCAGGACTCAAGTAGATGGAGGAAAATTTGGTAGATTATGGGTGAATAAGGGAAAATTGGGTGTATTTAGAGGGGATTGGGATAAATTGGGCATTGCTTGGGTTTATGTGGGAAAATGGGGTTGTTGGGATTGGATGTGGAGGAAGAATTTGGATTGGATGTGGAGGGAAGTTAGGGTGTATGGGGTGTTTGTTGGATGGATGTAGAAAAATTAGGGGCTTGTTGGATTGATTTGAGAGAATTGGGAATGGTATGGATGGATCTGGAGGTAAGATGGGGGAGATTTTGAGTGGATGTGGAAGGGAAATGGGGCATGGCTTGGGTAGATGGGAAAAAAATTGGTGTGTGTTGGGTGGAAGAGGGGAAGGAGTTTAAATTTTGGATGGATGTGGGACAACAATGGGGTGAAGTTTGAGGGAATGAAACAAATTTGGATGGGAATACGAGTGCATCGTAGGGTCCGATGACATCGAAATGGGATGGGGTGGGGGAATTGGAAATGAGGATTTCTTCCATGTGGGAATGAGTTGGGGAACATGGCGGGGATGAATCAGGATCGGCATAAGCCGGATCAACCACTCACGACATGGCTTGGCAGCGGGTTGGGTATGAATGCTTCAGGTGGGACCCTAAAATTTTCTCATTCCCCTATGAGATGATAGAGGATATGGTGATGACGTTGTGCCGGCACCACAAGCTCTCTATTTTTTATTTTTTTATTTTTCTTGATTTTTTTTCTTTTATTTGGTTTTTTAGATAAAGCAAATGAATCCTTCTAAGATGAGTTTCGAGGCCTTGGAATTCCTATTTCGGGCGGTGTTTATACCTCAAATATTTCCTCCAGTGGGATTTCGACGCCCTTCGGAAGAATCAAAGGGAAAACCCCTTGATCTATGTGAAGGTACAGGAATCCATGCGACAACCTGATCCCTCGAAAAAAAAGTCAATAAGAGGGTGACCTCTTTTGATCGGCGAGGGCGTATTGGGTGTCAAAAACTGCGGGATTTATCAGAGACACTATACCGCTAAGCGGGGAATTTGGGAAAGGTGATAAAAGGCCTCAAGTTCGAGCTGCTCAACCAAAAAAAAAGACTTAGCGTGTGTATTATGTACGCTAGGCCAAAAATCTGAAGATTTTGGCTTAGTGTGTATATTATACATGCTAGGAAAAATCTGAGGATTTTTGGCTTAGCGTGTATATTTTACACGCTAGAGCAATTCTAGGGATTTTTGGATTAGCGTGTATATTATACACACTAGGCAAAAATAGTTTATATAAACTATTTTGACAGTAAACAGCAGGCCCAAATTTGGTTTGTTTCTTTAGTTTTCAGGAAGCGATGCTTCCGAGGACTGATTTTCTTTGTTGTAATAGGTCCCTCCTCATCGAACCTAGGGATAAAAGGTTGAATCGAGATGACTAACGCACTACCCCAAGGGTTTTAAGTTTTGTAACCGAATCGGTAACCCACCCTATATACCTCTGGTGGAAGCGCCTTCTCAAATACTAGATGGGGTGGTACTTTTCCGGAATCATCACCACTAGGGGCTGCCCTGCCACCGTACTAAGACGGTATATGAGTGTGAGAAAATTTAGGCAGCGATACCAACGTTCGGTTCTTAGTACGGCGGCAGGGCAGCCCCTAGTGGTCCCGACGGATGGCCTTCATTGACTCTAGCCATTTCCTTCCTAAAATAAGATTGTACATACTAGCAGAATCAGAAACATGGAAACATCTTTTGTCACAGGTCCGAGGCAAACCTGGAGCTTAATAGTTCCTTTCACGAAACGACGCGAGCCATTGTAGGCTATAAGTGACAGTGCGAAGGGTCTGACGTCTTGCTCTATGTATTCGAGAGTCTTTAATATTGTGAGAGGGAAAATATTGAGTCCCACTCCCGTATCAACCAATGCATGGGGTACAGAGAATCCTCCAATTATGACTATGAGATATATGGGAGCCGCACTTCCGCGGAGTGACTCTTAGGCATGTTTGCATCTGTAAAAGTGAGGACTAGAGGTTACGCCATGACCGAAGTGATTTGATGAAGCTCATCTAAGGTCGTGTCCTCGTCCCCTTGCGTGTCTTCGAGTGTCCTTATCAACAACCGGTGATGATCATGCGATTTCTTAATGAGTTCTAGTATGGATATCTGGGCCGAGATCTTCTGGAGATGTCGCAGAAGGTCGTATTTTTGTCTTGGCTCGAATGTCACTTCTTTGCCTAACCGGTGAGCCTTGGGTGCAGGTGGTTGGAGTGGTTGAGGTGCAGAGATTGGTGGAGGGATGATATGAGGCGGGGGAGACAAGTTAACTTCTCTTTCTCTCACATTCCCCTCTGGCGGTTGCGCGCTCATTAAATCCTTACTCTGAGGGAAGGGAGGAGGTGGATAACTGGTCCCTGACTTGAGAATCGGGCAGATCGGTTGTTGGCCAAACCCGACATGACTCGACGTTGATGTGTTTATGAAGCGAGTGAAGTTTGAGATTGGAGCATGTGCCTGCATGACACCATTCCAAGGTGAGAGATATTATGTGTAATCCTCTTCTTCTATAAAAGCAGAGACCAACATCTTGCACAGGTCGGGGTGTTCTTCACGCTCACTTTCTCCTGCATTCATTAAATACTCAGTCTTTATTTCACTCTCCCGACTCGGAGTCTTACAGGTGACACTTTCTACCCATGCAGCAATTTGGGCCGCAGTTTGGAGAACGTGATCCCCATACTCGGGTTATGAATCGGACGAAGGGAGTGGTAAGGGTGTTGGTTCAAGATTTGGAGGGGTTGAAGGTTTCGGTGGGTGATGATGGAGGAATGGTTTCCTGGCCCTAAAGGAATGCACTAGTACCTAAGTGAATTTTTGATATGGAGGCGGGTTCGGCGGGGAGATGCAGGTGATCAGGGCCAAGGGATGTAGGGGTGAGGAAGCTCTTGCTGGTGTGGCAGAAGCGGCAGAGGGTTGGATTCGAGTGATTAAAGTAGAGGGCTAGAAGGAAGGTTGACTGGGGAGATCCACGGTAGTGACCTGGGCCGGTGTTGCTTGGTTGCGGTTAGGCATGGGGTTGTTTATGATCCCTAAATTTTGTTGGGGTTGGTTATTATTAGGGTTGGGATTTCTAAGCGCTTCCCAATCAATTTGATTTTGGTTGTTCACATCTTAGATCATGTCCCTAAGGACCCAACAGTCTTCTAGATTGTGCCCTGCATATCGATGAAAGGCACAGTATTTACTATAGTCAAGATTTGCAGGCCATGGGCGAGGTTTTTCCTGTGGGAATCGGGGGAGATTCTGAGTGTTAAGAAGGCAGAAAATATTGGGAATCGTATCCGATAAAGGGGGATAGTGTTCCTGCCTTGGTTGGTAAGGGCCTTTGGCGGGGTTGAAGTTTTGCGGTGGGGATACGTTATTATAATTCGACGCGTGGGCCGGTTGACTCCGTGTCTTGATTCTGATAGGTGTTAGGGTACTGGTTCCTATTATGGTATTGGCCTTGAATGTAATTCTAGCCTTGGTTTTGGTCCGCATATCTCTGCTGACTAGCACCTTGATTTTGGTTGGTATACCATTGTTGGTTTTGACTCTGTCTGAAATTTTGCAGTTGGATGTTTCGCTACCAGAGTTTTATCCTTGGTTGACAATGATGTTAACTTGCTCAGTTCCTGAGGCTTTCTTATTATTTTTCGATTTTGATTCGTTGGAAGAGCCTATTTTTGACGTGACTATGAATAACGCGAGATCTCCGTTTTTAATGTGTCGCGCTAGTCGGGATGCCCGAGAGTGGAGTGCAGTGAAGTCGGGGCAATCACTTATGACGAGTGATCTCTTTAACGATTCCCTAGTATTGTCGATGATAATGTCTACCGAATCCTTCTCTTTCATTGAAGTGTCGGTCCTAGCAGTGAGTTTCCTCCATCTAGTGACGAAGTCGATAAATTCTTCGTCAGGTTCTTGCTTGGCTACCATTAGATTGCTGAGACTAACTGTCTCTTGGATTAAGTGTTTGTATTGGTCTAGGAATTGACTGACTAATTCATCGAAGGTTTCGATCTTATATAGCGAAATTCCCACAAACCAATCTAAAGTTTCTCCTTCTAATGAGCGTTAGAAATAGTGAATGAGAAGTCCTTGATTATCACGTATGGGTCGGCAATCATTACAAAAGAGAGCCAAGTGATAATTCGGATTTCTCATGTCGTTATATTTAGTAAATTTTGGTGGCTTAAATCCTATTGGTAAATTAAACTTGACGTCTCGCCAAAATTTTTCGAATCCGAATGAGTGACCGGGATGCTCTCTCTTGGCCATATACTCATCGAGCATTTTAGGAAGATCTTCAATTTTAATAGTGCTGTCTTTTGGGGTGACCCTTGAGCAAACCTTGTCTAAATAGTCATCGTTGAAGAATATGTGGGCAGGTTGTCTCAAAGAGGTGGTGCAGGACGACACTGTGCTCAGGATGGGAGGTGGCCGCTCTTGTCGCTCTTGTTCTTCTAAAAATTGTCGTGACCTAACGATTTCATATGTGGCGGCCAACCCTCGAAGCAATTCTTCGGAGTCGTCATCTCCTCTTTATATTTTTTGGATACTAAGTTCTAAGATTTGTTGGGCAGTAAGGTTTGGTCCGATGCCACCATCTCTCCCATCATGATTGTTCCCGACGTGTGGGGTAGAGAAGGGATTCTCTTGCTCACCAGCCATATTAATTTCAGGTTATCGTGGGCTAGAACCGTGAAGTGGTTATTCTCCGTACATGGGGTTGTCATGATATCCCCACAATGGTGGGTCTCCTAAACTCACTCTTCGCATACCAGACATCTCGAGTCTTTGATGAGGACTCATATATATATATATATATATATATATATATAAGGGAAACTAAACGACATGGTGGGAAGAACAATAGGAAAATAGGATGAAAGCTAACTATCTAAAAAAAAAAGTTTGCAAAAGCGTCCCATCGCGGTCGCCAATTTGTTGGTGCACGCTTTTTCTGGGTTCCTCTCGATTCTCGTTGAATCAGTGGCTTTCAATTCTGTCCTAGTGGACTTTAGCGATGCAGTGTTTGGAATGTTAGAAATAAAGGGAGTTTCTAGGAGGATTCCTAAATTATTGCGATCGCTAGCTACAGATATTTATCAACGCTGCAACACATCAATGATCACGCTAAAGAGCGGGTATGGGTTACTTCTATACTAAATCGTCCGCCTGCGAACATCAGCAACAGTCTTTTCCTTAATTTAGACAGTTCGATTTCCTTTTATTTCCCATTATGGTTATAATTCTGGTCAGTTTAAACTTCCCTGATTCTGTTATGAATTTAGTTGTATAAGTTTATTCTAATCCTATTAAGAGTCCAGTTAATATTAATATCCTAATTTCATTAGAAGTTTAATTAATATTAGTTTCCTAGTCTTATTAGATTCTAATTAATTTAGTGTCCTAATGCTACTAGGAGTCTAATCAATTTCAGTCTCCTAATTCCATCAGGAGTCTAATTATAATCAGATTTCCTAATTATACTAAGAGTGCACATGTAATAGTTCTAGTGAAACTTTGATTAAATCGAGCATGCTAATTATACTAAAATTCTAAATAATGCAAGTATACTAGTTGTATTGGAATTCTAATTAAGTCAAGTATACTAATTGTATCGAAATTCTAAATAAGCAATTATGACAGTCCTACTAGAATTCTAATTGAAATAGAAGACTAATTTTAGCGAAACTCTAATGTAAAGCAAATGAATTAATTTTTTATTAAAATCTAATTAAAACAAATAAACTGATTTTTATTTGAATCTAATTGAACTAAATAAACTAATTTTATTAAAATTCTAATTAAAGCAATGGACTAATTATACTAAAAATCTTATTAAAGCAATGAAATTGATCACACTAAATTCTAATTAAAGTAAGGAATTAATCAATTAAATTGTGATTTAAAGAGATTAATCAATCATACTAAAATCTAATGCACTCAATTAATTAAATATGCTGAAATAAAATAAACCTACTATTAATTATACTAAAAGGATAAAACAAAAGCAATTAATTAATTCTAAAATTTCTATAAAAAAAGGGGGTTTGGGCCCACTATGCTAAGGAGGATTGGCCTCGTTCCCGAGTATCCTCAGTAAGCTCCCTTAGGCAAATCGGGTGGCTAAAATTGAAGATAAATTGATTTTAGACCGTGAAATAGTATTTTTAGATTTTTCTAAATTGCTTTCAGAATAATAATCATGAATTAAATTATGAACTAGAATTATAAAAACTAATACTAATATTTAGAATTTCCGGAGATATGAAAATAAGAAATTAAAGTCAGAATTTAAATTTTTAGGACTGAATTCGGGTCCGAAATTAGAAAATCAGACCGTATGACTAAGGGCTGGTTCCGAATCGAAGGATTAGAACCAGAAATTAATGATAAGACTGTAGATTGAGATTTTAGAATGAAATTAGAGCCTAGGGTCGATGAATTAGACTGTTGAATTAAGAACTGGTTCCGAATTCGGAGGATTAGAACAAGATATAAGATATTTGCGGTCTAAAAAGGGTGCTACGGTCTCGGACTAAACATTAAAATCTATGATTAAAATTAATAGAAATCCTAAATATATTGGCTAGAAATTATGGTCAGAACTAATTCATTACCTAAGGATCGGGGCTGCGGAGAGAAATCTCGAAGATTAGAAGCTTGAATCTCAAAACCATGATTAAGGTGCTCTATGGGTTTGTCCTCGGATTTCTCTGGTTTCGGAATCCCAGAAAAAATTCATTCTCTCTCGAAAATTTGCCAGCCTCCTGGGCGAATTAGAAAAAAAAAATCTTTTATAGGTTTTTCTTCAATTATGCGCCATTTTCCAGGCATTTAATCAAATCACGCGCTAGTTTCCTGGTGCTTAATCGCTTTGAATCGGTCACCGACTCAATGAGCGACCGGCTGACTTGCTCAGTGAGTTTCCTAGTCCTAATAGCGTTAAGGCTAATTGTGCGCTTGGTAGTACATGCGCAATCTGATTAAGCATTTCTAATGAAGCGTTTAATCGAGGAAACTTAGGGGTCAAGGACAGTGAGGCTAGGTCGGGTGTAGGCCAATTACACATTGGCGTTGTGGCGCTCAATCCGATCGCGCATCTGATTTCAGGTGCGTGATCGAGTCTCGAATAGGTCTGGGAAAGGAAGTTTGGTCTGAAAGGGGGATTGATTTCACATTTATGATATGGCGTGCAATCGAATTACGCACGGGTTTTCAGGCGCTTAATTCGGGGTTGTTTGGGTCTGGTCTCTAGTCTGAAATGCAAGACTATTATTTTAGTTTGCATTTCAACTATATACTATTATTTTAGTATATAGTCTCCCTACGTCAGGATCTGAGCCACAGAGCTATTGTTTCAGCTTGTGTTCAACCATGTACTATTATTTCAGTGCATGGTTCCCATATCAGGGTTATGAGGTCAAAGGTTGACCGAACAAAAATTGTATCTTCCGAGAAGGTAAAGTGGGGGTGTCTACAGTGAGTTACCCTTCACTTACCTCAAACTTTTGCTTCCATGTGAAGCACCTACACACACCTTGTGTGTTACACTTATCCACTTGATTTATTTTGGTGTGAAGCACATACACACCTAAGTGTGTGTTAAGTTCTTTCGGTTCCCTTGTGAACCACACACACCATACCAATACGCACACTTATTTGACTTATGCGGTTTCCAAAAATTGGGGATATTACATTCTCCCCACCTTACAAAATTTTCATCCCCGAAAATTGTCCTAAGTAATGTGATCTCTCACATGCTATTCAACATGTCGGAGTTCAAACTTACACATGTATTCACACCCACATATCCACCATCGGTGGGTACAGTTACACCTAGACTCCCACAACCCTCATGAAACATGTGCTCCTCCACAGTGCACACCTCTACATAAACCATACCTGACCGAATTAGACACGAACACAATCACATACATACTTGCATGAACAGTACATCCACATCCTACATATATACTTAGGCTAGTCATGTACACATCCACAAGCGGCATCTCTACAAATTGGGTATATCCTCGATTCGGTGAATTAGCCACATAGTCACACACACCTGCCTAAATTTCCACATAATCCACATAATCCGACACATGTAATTCACATAATTACACATGTCACAAAATCCACACCTTACACATATCTAAAACAGAATGGAAGAGAATTGAATCAATTATCCAATTCTACGATTGTCAAGAGTTACCAATAACATACCTACACGAAGATCCATACCATACATATCCACATACAGATTCTCATACCAACACATCTAACACATTCACTACCTTGTACATCACCTGCATGAAAAGCTATGTACACACCACCAAAAGGTGTATAAGGCATCTCATATGACACTGCCAAATTTACGAATAACACAACTCACAAGGTATCCATAACCTGTATGAAAACATAGCTATAATAATAGCCATGATAGTCCAAATTAGTGGAAGCTAATCGAATCGTTTTACCTACATAAAATCCACATATCCACAACAATTGCGAAAGTAACATTCTTTAAATGAACCACATGACACATAAACAACTATGCACATTCAAAATTCTAACCCATTCACATTCAAAACGCTAAACCATACACATTCAAAATTTAAACTATTCACACGTGGTATCCATACCATGATAGTTTTAGGAAGTACATATCCAAATTAAACCATACACATTGTGGCATTCATGCCACCAAAAATTTAACCATTCAAATGTGGCAACCATGCCACAGTAGTTCTAAGACTTACACATCATCAATTTACAAAAGGAGTATCGTATGCATTTCCAAAACAACTTTCTCCAAAATAGTTCTCTATACATGCTAGACCCTCCCATCAGTTTGCAGCATCACCAGGTTGTGCATCCATGTCGTCATAACCTCCCGTTCCTGAACTGGAAGCCTCTGGTACAAACGCTCGTGCCACTGCCATACACTGGAGGTAGTCCGACGAGTACATGTGCCTCATCATCTTGCTCAGCATCGCCTCATGGTAATACTACTGGCGTATAATCCGTTCACACTTTTCCTCCATTCTATGGAGTGTAATGTCCTGTAGATCCATGCGCCGGAATAATTCGGCGGTGAAATCCATACCACCATACTGAGAGACATGTGATTGCTCTGGAACATGATGTGGTGGGATCGGTTGTTGAGCCGTCTGATCAGGTTCAAGATGTGGTTGCTGGGGTCATTGCTGCTGTGCACGTCGTGCTATCTCACTCTCTCTCTTCCTTTTCATACTGGCATTTAAGCCAATGTAATTGAGTCTCAAATCCGAAAGCTGGAATGTCTGGACGTTATCCATACATATAGGTTCATTTGGGTTCATCTAAAATCCATCTTGGCCCTCGCACTGCTCAAACAGTCAAGATAGCAAACGGGCGTACGGTAAATGATTTATGGGTGCTACGCCTTTCCTGTTCATGTCCCATGGGAAAAAGGTTTTTCCGAAATATGATGTCTAAGGGCCATAGGTTTTCGAGTAATTGGGCACGTGTGACGGATTTTCCCGTGTCAATTGCTCCCTTAGTCATTTGGGTTACGATGTCATTAAAGTTCACAATTTCACGAATTGAGGACTTCGAACCCCCATCGTTCACATATTTTCAAGGACAGCCCATTGCCTTGGAAATATCCTTGTGATCAAAGATGAACGTCCGTTCCTCGATAGTGGCAATCAACTTGGTATTGGTCTCATCGGTTTGAAAAGTTTGGTAAAAGATTTTGACTAATCAAGGGTAGTAATGTCCGTGGAATGGTGGCAAAAGTGAGGTCATCCCATTCGCTTTGAGGTCATCCCAGTTGCTATCGATTCCTCTTTGAAAATGTTGGTGTGAATCGACCACTCCTTCTCAAAGACTTTAGCCTCCCACAAACTAGTGGGTTGAGCTAGTGATGCAGGAGGGGTGGCTGCCCTACAGCGACTAGAACTACGTTGTTTCACCAACATGTTCTTCCTAGGGTTTGGGTTTGGGGACTTTGATGCCATGCTAGGGTTTTAGATAACAAAATGAAATGTAGCTTGAAAATAGGGTAGAGATTAACTTACCCACGACAAAATCCAAAGGGGTTGTGCATAAACTGAGGAATAATCGTAATGGAAGAATCCCGCGAAGACGACACAAGAGCTTTCGAAGACTCCCCCCTTTTGATTTTGGTGAAATACCCACGAGAAGGGTTAAAACCCTAATATAGCTCGATCCTCGCACGCGCGAGCATCAGTGTTTCACAAGAAATCGATTTCCCTTTATTTTATTTTTTTCATTCTGAGCGACTTGCGCGAGTGAGCTTTCGCCCTCGCATGAGCGAGTTTCACTTGCTCTTTAGGGAGTCGAATTCCCTTCCTTACTTCCTTGTCTGAGTGCCTCGTGCGAGCAAGCACTAAAGTTCAGGCGCGTGAGAACAGAGTTACTGCATTTTTCTGAGCGATTTTTCCTGTATTTTTCATTCCCTCTGTTCTCAACATCAATGCTAAGATGTTGAGACTCCCTTGGGCATCACTTTTCTTACCTGAGTTGCTCACACATAAACTACCTACTGCACTTATTCACAACAATTTAATCATTGAATTTACACCATTTCACCAAAAATTTTGGATCCAATTTCCTCTTACAAACTTACAATATTTACATGGTTCACTCAAACAAATGTGGGTATGCGTCACACAGATCCGATTCATGTTCCCAAGTAGCTTCTTTTGGGGAATGGTTCCGCCATTTGACAAGTACCAATGGAATTCTTTTTGTGCGCAGTATGTGTTCCTTTCGATCAAGGGTATCAACTCCTCCCTAACAGTCAAGTCTTTTTAAATTTCGATCGGTTGGTGATCTATAATGTGAGTTGGATCCTTCACGTATCTAAGCAATGATACATGAAATACATCATGCATACTTGAGAGTTGCGGTGGTAGAGCAACCCGATAAGCAACCTCTCCAACGTGCCCCAAAATCTCAAAAGGTCCTACGTATCGTGGACTCAACTTTCCATGCTTCCTGAAACGCATCACGCCTTTGGTAGGCCAAATCTTGATGAAGGCATTGTCTCTGTCTGAAATGAATACACCGCATTAATATTCACATCAATATATATATATATATACGTAATCCATCGCAACTAAGGCATTAAGTTTACCAGAAACTCAACGCGTGCCCTCTTGAGGTCAGCATAACTCTTCTGTCGGCTCTGTGTGACCTTTAACCTCTCACAAATTAAACGTACCACTTTAGTGATACTCTTAATAATCTCCGGCCCCAAAATAAACTTTTCTCCTGTTTCTTCCCAATTGATTGGAGATTTATACCGTCTCCCATATAAAGCTTCAGACAGTGTCATACCTATACTCGTTTGATAATTATTATTGTATGCGAACTCGATCAGAGGTAAGTGTTAATCTCATGATCCTTGAAAATCAAGTATACAAGCTTGTAGCATATCTTCTATGATTTGATTTACTTGTTTAGTCTGTCCATCCGTCTATGGGTGAAACGCTGAACTGAAATCTAGTCTCGTACCCATCCCTTCTTGAAATCTTTGCCAAGACTGAGAGGTATACAACGGATCTCTATCTGAGACAATGCTCACTAGAATACCGTGTAATTGGATAATTTCCTTCATATACATTTCGACAAGTCTACTTGTTGTATATGTTGTATTGTATGGCAAGAAATGAGCATACTTGGTCAGTCTATCAATGACTACCCAAATTGCATTATGTTTTCTCACTATCCGTGGTAATACCAAAATAAAATCCATGGAAATGGATTCCCACTTCCATTTCGATATCGGTAACGGTTGTAACAACCCAGATGAATGCCTGTGATCCACCTTTACTTGTTGACATACTAAACACCAAGAGACGTATTCAGCTACGTATATCTTCAAACCTCTCCACCAAAATCTTTTCTTCAGATCTTGATACATTTTGGTACCACCACGATGGATCGCATATTTTGACTTGTGGGCTTCTTCTAAGATGGTATGCCGCAGATCAGGATTAATCAGTATAAGCAGACACCCTCTGAATAGTAATGATCCATCACTCTTGATAGAGAAGTCTTGACTAGTACCATCTATCACTCCTTGTCGGATCTTCAATAACTTGGTGTCTTTCATCTGAAGCTCATAGATATGATCAAAGACCGTCAGTCTGATTGTGACATTTGCTATGAAAGCTCCTGAAGCTTTCACTTCGATCCTCGTATCATACAATGACATGTCCTCTAATAGCTTCCATCTATGGAGTCCCAGAATAAAGCTTGATAATTGAGCCGAAGTCTTCCACCTCAAAGCATCAAAGACCACATTTGCTTTGCTTGGATGATATTGAATGGAGCAATCGTAGTCTTGAAGAAACTCCATCCACCTTCTTTGTCTCATATTCAGATCCCTCTGTGTAAACAGATACTTGAGACTTTTGTGGTCCGTGAAAATCTCAAAGGTTTCTCCATATAAGTAATGTCTCCATATCTTCAGGGTAAATATTATCGCTGCTAACTCAAGATCATGTGTGGGATAGTTCTTTTCATGATCTTTAAGTTGTCTTGACCCGTAGATAATAACCTTCTAATTTTGGTTGAGAACACAACCTAAGCTGCTATAAACAGGAAAACCACCACTCCCTGATGGAATGGCCAACACTAATGTTGAGGTTAGTCTCTTCTTTAGTTCTTAGAAACTCTCTTCACATGCTTCAGTCCACTCAAACTTTACATCTTTTCTCATAAGTCTCGTGAGTGGCCCTGAAATCTTTAAGAACCCTTCCACAAATATCCTATAATACCCAGCCACACCAAGGAAACTGCAAATCTCAGTCACAGTCTTTGGTTGTTCCCATTCTACTACTGCATCAATCTTTGCTGGATCCACTGTAACCCTTGCTTCTGAGACTATGTGTCCCAAAAAGCTCACTTGCTCTAGCCAAAACTCACACTTGTTAAGTTTTTCATATAAGTGGTGTTCATGCAATGTCTGCAGAGCGATCTTCAGATGTTGCTCGTGCTCTTCCCTGAACTTTGAGTAAATGAGAATATCGTCCACAAACACAACCACACATGTGTCAGATGTGGTTTGAACACCCTATTCATGAGATCCATGAATGAAGCTGGTGCATTGGTCAAGTCGAACGACATCACAAGGAACTCGTAATGTCTGTATCTAGTTCTGAATGCCATCTTCTGAAAATCCTCGGCTTTCACCTTCAGCTGATGATAACTAGATCTCGAGTCAATTTTAGAAAAGAACCTTGCGCCTTGTAACTGATCAAAGAGATCATCAATTATGGGTAAGGGATATCGATTCTTTATTATCAATTTATTCAATTGACAATAGTCAATGCACAATCTCATCGACCCGTCCTTTTTATTAACAAATAAGACCGGTGCTCCCCAAGGAGACACACTTGGTCTTATAAAACCCTTGTCTAATAGCTCTTGTAGTTGATCCTTCAACTCCTTCAATTCAATTGGAGCCATCCGATAAGGTGCTTTAGACACTGGCTCCGTACCTGGGGCTAAGTCAATCACAAACTCAATCTCTCGATCAGGTGGCAATCCCAGTAACTCTTCAGGAAAAACATCTTGAAGCTCACAAGCTATTGAAATTTTTGCTATAACGTTCTTCTCTTCCCGCTGCTCCTATAAAATTGCTAAATATCCACTACACCCGTTCCTCATCATCTTTTCTATATGAATTACGGAGATGAACGGTACGAAGGTTGATCACATGCTGAGAAACTTGAATGATGATCTTTTTCCTGCAATCAACATTCGCGTTATGTCTGGATAACCAATCCATGCCATGGATTACATTGAATCCTTGCATATCCAATAAGATTAAATCAACCATCAACTTGTGATCTTCATAATTCCTAATGGCAACTATAACTGATCGAGACACTTTATCAGTACTAACTGAATTTTTCGTTGGGACTAATACTGCTAATATAAAGTCTAAGGGCTCAGGAACGACTTTCACCCTTACTGCAAACTGAAGTGTCATAAATGAGTGTGTAGACTCTGGGTCTATCAAAACTCTAGCTTCATAACAATAATAGTCGTCTTTGCTATACATTTGTAAAGTACCTACGCTATATTCATACTAAGCAATTAATTATGCATAAAAAGGAATATAACATTCAACCCATGAACTTAAAAGACTATTTTCACATCTATGCACCTTCTTCATCTAAAAATTTAATTAAGAATACTATAACATAAATTAGACAATTATACCTTGGATTATGGCGTTGTTGGTTTGGGTAGCCTTAGCAGTCACTGCATAAGCACGACCTTGCACAGTAGGTCGTGGTTGCCGTGTAGTTCTTTGTGGTGTTGCACTTGCTACTTTTCCCTCATTTCTTAAAGTTGGGCAGTCTCTTATCATATGTCCCATTTTACCACATTTAAAACAAGCCCCTGTACCTCTTCTATAGTCAGTGGTCTTGGGTGGTTTACCACAATGCGGACACGTTTCTTGTGGGATAGATGAAGCTGCCTTAGAAAATCCCTGAGCCACCAACCCTCCCGTGGTAGTAGCAGGGCCAAAAGGGCGAAATGATCTAACTGGCGTAGGCATAAATGGCCTAGTAAAATTCCCCTGAGTAAACTGCTTCTTTTATACATCTCATTGATGTCTTCCTCTGCAACTAGAGCTTTACTCATCAACTCCCCATGTGTCTCTAATTGAAATACTTAAATTTGATCACGGATATTTGGCCTCAATCCGCATTGAAATTTCTTTACTTTCATACAATCAGAGGCTACGTGTTCTAATGCAAACCTTGGCAACCTTGTAAATTCTATATCATACTCTCGTACAATCATCTTCCCTTGTTCAAGATTTATGAACTTCAACTCCATCTGATCCCTCACATGCTTAGGAAAATATTTTTATTGAATTCCTCAAGGAACTCTTCCCAAGTCCATAGCATACCTGGAGCATCCTGTTCTCTTGTCCTTGATATGGACTTCCACCATGGGCCTACTTCCCCATCTTGCTTAAATGCAACCCATCTGACTTTCTCATCCTCAATGCATGGAAGCACACGGAAGATTGTTTCCATCTCATTGATCCAATTCTCTGCCTCTAATAGATCCACTTATCCTGAAAATTTTGGTGGACACATTCTTCTGAATTCTATGAATGTAGAAAGTTGAGGTGGTGGCGTATATCTATTTGCATTATTCTCTACCATCAGCTCGGTTTGTTGAACCATGGCATTAGCCACTGTCTCCATGGCATGTGCCATTCTTTCTCTTTCTACTCTTCCTTGATCTTAATCTCCTTGTTCAGGAGGATTTATTTCTCTCATGAGATCCCTATTCAACCCTGTAGCCACATTCTCACCCATCATCACATTCTCTATACCCGCGTCAATACCTTCTCCACTTCTTGTGGTTCAGGCTCGACCACCTTTGGGTCGCCCTCTACCTCTAGAAGGCATACTGTTCTGTTAACATGCAAAAAAAGTTTCATTAACAGAGGGTCTCTATACTCTAACAAAATTTTAAACACATAACACAAATCTAAGATCTATCCAAAATTTCTGTAGTTGAAACTTTGATACAAACTCTAACAGCCCAGATTTCGCTAGGCCGAAAACTGTGCCATCGGATCACCCATTAAGGCGATCCTCAAATATTCCTAACACTTGGTACATCTACTCAAAGCAGAAAGCAAAGCCAATATCTAACTAAGAAAATGGTGTTATCATACATAGCAAAAGAAAGTTTCATTTCTATATCCCAAAACATATCAATATAATGGTTCTAACTCTATGCCAAATACATGAACAAAGAACTGAAACGAACCACTGGTGATGAACAATCATCACCTCAAAAATGGTTCACAAAATAATTATCCAAAAGAATTTACATGATTCGCATTTCTAATCAAAAATGGCTGGACATACCAAGCCTTAAACACAAAACAATCTCTACTTCCAATAAAATCCCTATCTAGGGAAAAACTCCTCAGGCGAGGGCTCAACCTTGTCCTCAGGCACGTACTCAAGATTGCTCTCTTGATCCAATTCCTTCTCTAAATCCTCAACTATGAATTATAGTCGAAGGATAAGCTAACAGTCTAAGCTTAATAGGGGCAAACATTAGTAGCATTTAATCTCATATTTCAAAGCATAACGTTTCATAATTGATTTCATATGCACATTTCACATTTCCCATTTTTCACATAGATTTCTAAATGCCAAACTTTAATCACACATATGCACAATTCAAATGTTTGTTTTTAAAACCTTGGACTTGACTTAAAATAGTAACTTAAATACTATTCTAAACATATATAGCATTGGAAGCCACACATATATCGATGGGAATTCTGAACTATCGTTATTCAATGAATCATTTTCACAAATGCCTAAACCCCTGCATTATGAGGGATACTTGTGTCGAATGAAGTTTTACTATTGGCCAGTAAGAAATGTACGGATATCTCGCCGTACCGGAGCACAAAGAATTCGTTCCATATGAACCTTAAATCATTGTGTAAAGTCTAACTTATAGTTTTCACACCATGTAAAGTGACTACATCATACTATTTTTAAAAATAAATAATCATACTTGCAAGAACACACATACGACATCACATTTAGAATGTCACATCTTTTATTTTTTTAAAACTTGTTTGAAAGATTTGAATATCACATACAAAATTTCACATAACTTATCATGGCTTATCTTATCACATTTATTCAATTTATACAGAGCACTGATGAGTAGTGAAATATGATGATATTTCACCCCTAGATACCTATATTTAGCTATCCGATGAAGGCTATCTGATAAGAATTATTAGATTTGAAGTGTTTCAGGTAAATACAAGCCAAGTGCAGAAAACAGCCCAAGAATTCTAAAAATAATGTCAAAACACTGCAACTTTGGGTCATCGAGAACTTGGTGCAACTTGTAGCTCAATTTGGACATTCAAGACGGCCGAATTATGAAATTATTAAAACATGAAAGTTGTAGATCTTTCTCTCCTCTTTCTAACGGCATAAGAATTGCCTTAATCCGAGTTCGGGACAGAACGTTATGGCCAAAATACTGAAGCAGTGTCTGATGTAAAGTTCGGCGGGAATTCACGAAAATCTGGGAGGTCGATGCATCGACCCTATTGGGTCAATTAATCGACCCTAAATTTTCGAGTTGGAACACCTCTGCGGCTGAGAAACTTCGGCTCTATTTAAAGCGGATCAAACACTTCGAAAAGGAGAGCAAGAATTAGGAAGCAAAAATTAGAGATAGGAATTAGAGATAGGAATTAGAGGGGGGAATTAGAGATAGATAATTAGAGAGTTAGTTTTGGCTTTTCTTTTTTGGAGAGTTTTTGAAGAGAATTTTTGAGAGGATTATTTATTCATTATTATTTTTGGTTTTAGACTCCTCTGAGCATCTTTTTAAAAGTTCTTCTTTTCTCCTTATTCTAGGGATTGATTTGGGTAGATTGTACTTAGGATTTGCACTCTTTCTTTTACATTCATAGATTGTATTTAGGAAAAGGCATTGTAACCAAAGATTTTTGGAAGAAATAAAAAGAGGAATGGCTTTGAATGAACAAGGAGATCATACACCAAAGATGAGCGGCTAAATCAGTAGATCGGGAAAGATGCGATCCCCAGATAAGTACCCATATTTATGATTAATACCATAGTCTAATGTTTTTATTATTTTGATCTACACATCACGAGATACGCTATGCTTCTTACATGACTCATACCGCAATGATAGGCTGAGTCATTGTTTTTAGATAGGGTATGCCGGATTGATGATCATACTTTATTTCAAATTATTTTTATGAATGAATGATGGTGATGGTGTGAATGATTCTTTAATGAAAGGGGGGTACAAATCTGGGGTAGCATATTTCTTGATCTTATTTAAATATTATTCTTAGATTCATCAGTAATTAGTTGTTTAGATTAATTTATTTTTCTTGTATTTAGAAAAAGTGATAAATTTTTAGTTAAATTGAATCTGCCCTTTGGTACTTCCTTGGGGACATTTTTAAATCTCTGAAAGAATTAATTAAAATTTAAGATTTCCCTGTGGGTTCGACACCTTTGTTCTTGCCATACTGCAATAGATCTTGTGCACTTGCAAGGGTTACACTTAAAATCGACCAAGTTTTTGGCGCCGTTGCCAGGGAAATCGGCAAAATTTTGATTAATTCGGTTAGGGATTTTTTTTTGTGTTTTGATTAAAAAAAAAAAAAAAAATCAATTTTTGGATTTTTGCTTTGCAAAATCTTCTTTCCCTTATTTTTCTCTCTTAGGTAAGTATTTTTTTTAGGAGTCTTTTAGGAAGTTGAGATTTTTAGGCTTTTTATTTTAGATTTTGTAGGAGTCTTTTAGGAAGTTGAAATTTTTAGACTTCTTATTTTAGTTTGTGTAGGACTCTTTTAGGAAGTTTAGGTTTTTAGGACTTCTTATTTTAGTAGGATTCTTTTTCCTTATTTTCCTCTTTTAGATATTCTAGGATTTTCTAAAATTAGTTATTAATTTTTTAGGAAGTTTATAAATTTAGGATACCTTCCTTAGGAAATTTAGGAATCTTTTATTTTTTTCCCTTATTTTTCTCTTTTAGATAAGATTTTGTAGGATTGCCATTAGGTTTAAAATTTAATTTTTTAATTTTAATTTTTGAAATTCGGATTTAAAAAAAAAAAAATAAATAAATTTTGAATTTTGAATTTTAATTTTTGAAATTCGGATTTAAAAAAAAAAAAAAAAATTGAATTTTGAATTTTAATTTTTGAAATTCGGATTTAAAAAAAAAAAAAAAAAAAAAAAAATTTAAATTTAAATTCGAATTTTAATTTTAAAAAAAAAATAATAATAATAATAATTGAATTTTGAATTTTAATTTTTGAAATTCGGATTTAAAAAATAAAAAAAAATAAAAAAAAATATTTGTGCGCTTGTGTCAATCGATTGAAAATCTTTGCTTTAATCGATTGAAGCTGAATATTTTGAGTTTGTTGTGGATTCATCAATCTTTGTTTGTGAGCGTGGTGTATGAGCTTTACTCGTTCTCATCACCCATATCTGCTACCATTTAATCTTGAGATCGAACGATCTTGTAGAGAGAATCGCAGAATTCAAAGGAATCAGTATCATCATACTGATACCATGGCTGATCAAAGGCAAGAAATGAATGGGAACAACCAGAATATCAATAATGGCAATAATAAAAATAATGGAAATGATGGGAATAACAATTACAATGAGGGCCCTAGAACACTCGAATATTATAATGATCCTGGTTTTTACGAGGATCAGGAATGTATAATGCATGATCCCATTCCGAAAACTATGAATTCAAATCGGATGATCCAAATGCTACCAATTTTCCATGGGTTAGTAAATGAAAATCCATACGTTCATCTAAATGAATTCACGGGTATGCAAAATGTTGAGTCCACAATGTCACGATGAGATAGCTAAACTCCGACTCTTCCCTTTCTCTTTAAGGGACAAGGCAAAAACGTGATTTTATTCTTTAGAACCGCAATCTATTCAGAGTTGGGCAGAGCTACACCGTCAGTTTCTTAAAAAATATTTTCCCATGACCAAAGCCACTGAGTTCAAGGCCGAAGATTCAATTCTTTTCCAACAACCTCGAAACATTCCATGAATGTTGGGAAGCGTTTTAAGGAATTGATTAAGAGTTGTCCAAATCATCAAGTTCCAAGGTGGCAACAGTCCAAAGTTTTTTTATAATGATTCTCAAGAGAGGCATGGTTGATGCATCGTGTGGTGGATCATGTGCCACAAAAGAAGCTGATGAATTGTGGGCATTGTTTGAGAAGTTATACCAAACTTCGATACAAAGTGAAACTCTGGGGCGAACTAACTTGGATTTGACATCTAAATCTCATGTGTTGACAAGAGATGGATTGTATAATGTCAAAAATAATACCTCTGATCTATCGACAAAGGTTGATATGTTGTCCAAGCAAATGAATATGTTGTTAGCTGCGACCAAGCAAGCTAAAGCTCCTGTCACCCCCACTGTGTGTTCAATTTGTGACCACCCAGGTCACATGGCTAATGAGTGCCCCACTACCTTGTCATTATTCCCTGATGAACCTACTCCTCAAGAGGAGGTGAATCTGACTCAATCTTATCAACGGCAGGGTAGAAACATATACTCCAATACCTATAACTCGGAATGGAACAATCACCCCAACTTAGGATGGGGTGGTTCGAACCAAACTGGTCAGGTAAACCAGCAGTACAGAGCCAACACAATGGGTGGACAACAAAATTTCCGCCCACAACAGAATCCCACTACCCAGCAGAATTCTAATTTCCAGCAGAACCCTCCTTATTACCATCCGAATTCCGATTACCGAAAAAATCAGAATTTTAATCAAAATTTTAATCAACCTCAGGCTACCGTTTCTAGAGATTCTGATTTGGAGGAAAAGGTGATGCGAAGCATGCATGCTTTCCAACAGATGATGATAGATCAATTTAGTCAACTGACAAATCAGCTGAGTCAACGAGAGGAAGGTAGGCTCCCTAGCCAACCCGTCAACAATCCTCGAGGTCAAGCACCACCTGATGCAGGACCATCGAATAGTCAATAGTTGAAAGCTGTTACGGTGCTGAGAAGTGGAAGAGAAGTTGATAATCAAGTGGAAATGCATGTGGAATCTGATCAGGAAAAAGATGAAGCAAGAGAAGCAGCAAAAGAGAAAGAAAACAAATCAGAGAAAAGAACAGAGAAAGAGAAAGAGCAAAGAAGAGAGAAGGGAAAAGAAAAAGTAATCGAGGATGAGTCTCCCTCAACTGTCCAACTAGGACATGAACAAGAATCAAAAATGGAACCTGCACCTTATGTCCCAAGGGCACCATTCCCTTAATGCCTAACTCCTCCATCTAGAATGGGAAAGGGACCAGCAAAAATGGATGAAAATTTTGAAACATTCAAGCAAGTAAAGATAAATCTTCCATTGCTTGAAACAATCAAACAAGTGCCTGAGTATGCAAAATTTTTCAAAGATTTATGCACTCGTAAGCGAAAGGCGCGTACTCATATTTCCAAGAAAGTGTTCCTGACTAATCAAGTCGGTTCAATATTACAATTGGAAATCCCACGACGAAAGACCACAGGTTCCAAGCATGTGTCATTGGTGGGCAACCAATTGGAAAAGCGCTATTGGATTTGGGAGCAAGTGTGAATCTAATCCCATACTCAATATACGAGAAACTCGGATTGGGTGAATTGCAACCCACGACGGTCACACTACAACTGGCTGATAGGTCAGAAAGAAGACCTAGGGGAATTATCGAGGATGTTTTGGTTGGAATAGACAAGTTTGTCTTTCCAGTGGACTTTGTTGTTTTAGACATGGAACCACCTGTTAAATCAATTAATCAAGTCCCCATCATCCTTGGACGTCCGTTTCTCGCCACTGCAAACGCTTGCATTAATTGTCGAACGGGAGTCATGGACGTTTCTTTTGGGAACATGAAGGTCAGATTGAACATATTTCATGCGATGAACCATTTCCCTAACGAGGATGAGGTCGAATGTTTTTACATCGATCAGATGGATGAAGTGGTGGATGAAGCATTACCATCAATGCTCACCAAAGAAGAATTTGAAACCGCTTTGTTGGCCATCTATGAAGAAAAAGGATCTGAAAGGAAGCAGTCCGAAGAGACGAGGTTGAGTTTATCATGTCCAGATGATAACTTATGTGAAGTTGTGACTAAGATAGAACCGTTACCCATTGAAGTAAAAGCTGAACCGACTCCATCAATTGAGGAGCCACCAACTGTGGAATTGAAACAGTTGCCTGAATCGCTCAAATACGCTTTTCTGGGGCCACGAGAAACGTTTTCGGTGATAATTTCATCCACGTTGTCTGAAGAACAAGAGCATGACCTGTTGAAAGTGCTTCTAGATCACAAGCAGGCTATCGGATGGACTCTAGCTAATTTGAAAGGGATTGACCCATCAGTATGTATGCACAAAATACATCTGGAAGATGAGAGTAAACCATCGAGAGAACTGCAGAGGCGACTTAATCCGAACATGCAAGAAATCGTTTTAAAGAAAATCATTAAATTACTCGATGTTGGAATCATCTATCCGATTTCTGATAGTGAATGGGTTAGTCTAGTCCAAATTGTCCTGAAAAAGTCCGGAATCACTGTGAAAGAAACTGCGAAAGGAGAATTGTTGCCTACTCGTGAAACTACTGGGTGGCGTGTCTGCATTGATTATAGAAAATTAAACACAGCTACCAGAAAGAATCATTTTCCCCTTCCGTTCATCGATCAAACCCTCGAGAAGTTAGCAGGGCAAGAGTTTTATTGCTTTCTTGATGGTTATTCGGGATACAATCAAGTGCCCATTTTTCCACCTGATCAAGAGAAAACGACATTCACATGCCCTTACGGTACTTTTGCATATCAAAGGATGTCGTTCGGCTTATGTAATGCACCTGCTACTTTCCAACGATGTATGTTGGCCATATTTTCGGATATGATTGACAAGTTCATCGAGGTGTTCATGGACGACTTCTCGGTTTTTGAGAAAACGTTTGGTTCTTGTTTGAATCACCTCGCACAAGTTTTACAACGTTGTGTGGATTCTAAACTTGTTCTTAGCTGGGAGAAGAGCCATTTCATGGTTCAACAAGGAATTGTTCTGGGGCATATTGTTTTCAAGAAAGGAATTGAAGTGGATAAGGTCAAAGTCAACCTAATTGCCAATTTGCCCCCACCAAAGAGTGTTCGCCAAATTCGATCATTTTTAGGGCATGCTGGATTTTATAGGCGATTCATTAAGGATTTCAGCAAGGTGGCTAAACCTTTATGTACCTTGCTTGGTAAAGATGTCCCTTTTGAATTTGATGAGCATTTCATGAAATCATTTCTGAAGCTGCGTGAACTCTTATCAATTGCACCAATAATCCAACCACCAGATTATTCTCTCCCATTCGAACTCATGTGTGATGCATCTGATTACGCTATCGGAGCTGTTTTAGGGCAAAGGGTGAACAAATTACCTCACGTAATTTATTATGCCAGTAAGACGTTGATCGATGCACAGCTTAACTACACCACCACTGAGAAAGAACTATTAGCTGTGGTGTATGCTCTGGATAAATTTCGTTCTTATCTGCTTGGATAAAAAATAGTGGTCTTTTCAGACCACTCTGCATTGAAATATTTGTTAGCAAAGAAGGATGCCAAACCACGATTGATCCGCTGGATTCTGCTACTTCAAGAGTTTAATTTCGAAATCAAGGATAAAAAGGGAGTCGAGAATGTTGTGGCTGATCACTTGTCTCGTATTTTGCTTGAAGAATTGGTTACACCTGAACCTATCCGGGACACTTTTCCGGATGAGAAATTAATGGCAATTGACGCGACCGCTACGAAAGTTCCTTGGTTTGCCAATATCGTGAATTATTTGGTCACGGGCAAAATCCCTACTGAATGGGGAAAGAATGATAAGAACCTCTTCTTCTCCCAGATCAAATACTATTTTTGGGATGAACCACATTTGTTCAAGATCTGTTCAGATCAAATCATCAGGAGATGTGTACCAGCAGAAGAGCAACTTAGCGTTCTCGATTTCTGCCATGCTGGAGCCTGTGGAGGCCATTTTGGAGGACAGAAGACTGCACAGAAAATTCTTCAAAGCGGATTCTACTGGCCCTCCATCTTTCGTGATGCTGCTCAATTTTGCAAAGAATGCCAAAGATGTCAGCAGCTTGGAAATATTTCAAAACGGAATATGATGCCCCTTAACCCGATTTTGATTGTTGAAATTTTTGATGTTTGGGGGATTGACTTCATGGGTCCTTTTCCCCCATCTTTTGGGTATTCATACATTCTCGTAGCTGTTGACTACGTTTCCAAATGGATTGAAGCTGTGGCAACCCGTTCAAATGACCACAAAGTGGTGGTCAAATTTCTGAAGGAAAATGTCTTTAATAGATTCGGGTTTCCACGTGCGATCATTAGTGATGGCGGTTCGCACTTCTGCAACCGCCATTTTGCTACTTTAATGAAGAAATACGGCGTCACCCACAAGGTTGCAATGCCGTATCACCCGCAAACTAGTGGTCAGGTGGAAGTGTCGAACTGAGAGATTAAACGAATTTTAGAAAAGATGGTACGATCGGATAGAAGAGACTGGTCAAACCGGCTCTCTGATGCTCTGTGGGCCTATCATCACTTCAAGACCAATTGGAATGTCTCCGCTCGTAATTGTCTCACGGAAAGCATGCCATCTTCCTATTGAATTGGAGCATAAAGCATTTTGGGCCATTAAAAGATTAAATTTCGATATGCAAGCAGCAGGATCAAATCGAAGGCTACAGCTAAGTGAATTGGAAGAGCTACGCTATGGTGCGTATGAAAACTCAAAGATGTACAAAGAAAGGTATAAGAAGCTGCATGATGAGTCAATTTCTCGGAAAGAGTTTCACATTGGGCAAAAGGTTTGGCTATTTAATTCCAGACTAAAGCTTCACCCGGGAAAACTGAAATCGAGATGGGAAGGCCCGTATCAGGTTTTTCTATTAGTGTGCATGGTGCGATTGAGATCCGCAGTCTCACGGACAATCGAGTTTTTAAAGTGAATGGGCAACGTCTTAAACCGGTGTTTGAGCCCATGACCCAGATGAGAATTGAGGCAATGCACCTTAGTGACCCCGATTCTTGATCAATGAAGAGGTCGGTATCGACACTTAAACTGCCTTCACGGAGGCAACCCAGTGTATTTTATTTATTTTCTTTTTCATTTTTTTTTTTGTTAGTTCTAGAATATTAGTTTTTAGTTTAGTTTAGGTTATTTTTAATTTCCAAATTAGTGTAGCCACATTACCTTCAATCTATTTTTGGTCATGTTCTAATTTTATGCACATATTCTCTTTTGATCTTTGTGTTGAGGTACTTTTCAATGTGTTTGGGGGTGCTATTTTCAATCAATGAGGACATTGTCATTTTTAGGTTTGGGGGTATGATTCTCTATCTTGCGTCACTTTCTTATTTTTCTTCATATAAAAAAATAAATTTTGAACCATCATATATGAATTATTTTTCTATAGTTTTCAAACTTTAGTTGATGATGCATGTGAATTTAATTTAGAATATCGATATCAGATTTTGAATGCTTGTATCTAGGATAATGAAGCTTAATGTGATATTTTGTGGGTAATTTTGATATTCATGCTTAGAATTTTTACACTTATACCAAGCTAAGATTTAGAAATCGATGAACTTTTGAGCAATTGAATCTTAGGTTCTTAGTGGAGACTAAACCCAGGAAGCTTTAGAGCCAAATATCCGTTGTTGATGAGTGAATACATAAACTCAGAGTTTTCTTTGAATACGAATTATCTTGCATAATCTCATATATTTTATTTTGACTTGTGATTTTGCATGATATCAAATTCATATTATTGTGTTAGAACGTACTGTATATCTACTCAAGACAAATAGACAAGGTTACCATCTTTTAAGGACATGATTGAAGGCTATCTTTGGCTCGTTTATGCTTAAATGCCCCACCTCATATAAATTTATCCTTCTAGTACCCCTTTGAGCCTATTGGAAAATTTACCTTTATACATTCTTTGATAAGCCACGTTAACCTTTAACCCTTCACCATTTCTGAAAATTCAAGTTTACCCTTCTTATTTCTGAGAAATTAGGAACGAGAGATGAAAATGAACGAAAAGAGAGTAAGTGGAGAGATACTGAGTTGTGGTGTTTACTGAGAGTGTATGGCAAAAATATAAAAGAAAAAGGGGAGAAAAAAAAATTGTGAAAATAATGAAAATATGAGGTGCTTCAAAAGAAAAGAAAGTTGAAAAATAGAAAATATTGAGAAAAATAGTGAGAGATTAGAAGAGAAATAGAAAAATCGAAGTTTGTTTCTTTTCCGATTTCTAAATTTTGAATCTCAATTCCCTTTCTTTCTTACCCTTTCGAGCCCCATTACAACCTACAAAAGACCTTCATGATCTGATCTTGCATTGGTATGCCTTGTGGAGAGTAAATATATGATACTTATGACACTTGATATGACATACTTAGGATATACAAGTATGCTCTGTTCTTATGAGATTTGATTTTGTTCATTGATTACATCGTGTTTAGGTTATCATGTGAGACCTTTTGCTTGTTTTGTATTGATCTCTCACATATGTGCAGCTTACCCATCATCGGAGTGATTTTATTTCAAGAGTATACCTAAAGTGAGGATTGAGTCTGAACAAGCAGACTGACGGTTTTCCGTTTGAACTAGTTACGAGATGAATGAATTTTGGTTTGGGTATGCACACACTTCACAGTAAGCATGAATGGATGAGTTATCTAACGATTTGAGCATTAGACTAATTTGAATGGATGCTAGTATGATTAGTATAATATTGTTATTTAAAATTGAGGATTCGCATGTTGAATTGATTAATGATTTTGAGTTTTGAATGGTATATATGTTATAAAAATCATGTTTGAAACTCAATTTTGCCGATGGTTTGGAATTTATTGAAGTTTGTGGGTAACTTTCTTTGTAAACCTCAGGAGACACAACTCCTCCACTAGGGATCACCTAGGGGTTTAAAGGCTTGTTGCACACGCTAAGTGCAATCGTGTTCCCTACGAAAGTGGCATTTATTTTCTTTAGTTTGCTTTGCTCGAGGACTAGCAAAGTGTAGGTTTGGAGGTGTGATGAGTAGTGAAATATGATGATATTTCACCCCTAGATACCTATATTTAGCTATTCGATGAAGGCTATCTGATAAGAATTATTAGATTTGAAGTGTTTCAGGTAAATACAAGCCAAGTGCAGAAAACAGCCCAAGAATTCTAAAAATAATGTCAAAACACTGCAACTTTGGGTCATCGAGAACTTGGTGCAACTTGTAGCTCAATTTGGACATTCAAGACAGCCGAATTATGACATTGTTAAAACACAAAAGTTGTAGATCTTTCTATCCGCTTTCCAACGGCGCAAGAATTGCCTCAATCTGAGTTCGGGACAGAACGTTATGGCCAAAATACTGAAGCAGTGTCTGATGTAAAGTTCGGCGGGAATTCACGAAAATCTGGGAGGTCGATGCATCGACCCTATTGGGTCAATTAATCGACTCTAAATTTTTGAGTTGGAACACCTCTGCGGCTGAGAAACTTCGGCTCTATTTAAAGCGGATCAAACACTTCGAAAAGGAGAGCAAGAATTAGGAAGCAAAAATTAGAGATAGCAATTAGAGATAGGAATTAGAGAGGGGAATTAGAGATACATAATTAGAGAGTTAGTTTTGGCTTTTCTTTTTTGGAGAGTTTTTGAAGAGAATTTTTGAGAGGATTATTTATTCATTATTATTTTTGGTTTTAGACTCCTCTGAGCATCTTTTTAAAAGTTCTTCTTTTCTCCTTCTAGGGATTGATTTGGGTAGATTGTACTTAGGATTTGCACTGTCTTTCTTTTACATTCATAGATTGTATTTAGGAAAAGGCATTGTAACCAAAGATTTTTGGAATAAATAAAAAGAGGAATGGCTTTGAATGAACAAGGAGATCATACACCAAAGATGAGCGGCTAAATCAGTAGATCGGGAAAGATGTGATCCCCAGATAAGTACCCATATTTATGATTAATACCATAGTCTAATGTTTTTATTGTTTTGATCTACACATCATGAGATACGCTATGCTTCTTACATGACTCATACCGTAATGATACGCTGAGTCATTGTTTTTAGATAGGGTATGCCGGATTGATGATCATACTTTATTTCAAATTATTTTTATGAATGAATGATGGTGATGGTGTGAATGATTCTTTAATGAAAGGGGGGTACAAATCTGGGGTAGCATATTTCTTGATCTTATTTAAATATTATTCTTAGATTCATCAGTAATTAGTTGTTTAGATTAATTTATTTTTCTTGCATTTAGAAAAAGTGATAAATTTTTGGTTAAATTGAATCTGCCCTTTGGTACTTCCTTGGGGATGTTTTTAAATCTCTGAAAGAATTAATTAAAATTCAAGATTTCCCTGTGGGTTCGACACCTTTGTTCTTGCCATACTGCAATAGATCTTGTGCACTTGCAAGGGTTACATTTAAAATACACCAAGCACATCAAATCAAATGATCGTAAGTTTCCCTCTACCTCAAATCACGCTTCTCACACAATACAAGCAAGATCATATGAAGTCGTTCAAGATTTCTTGCGAATAATCCTCACTTTAATCTACATTCCAAATCATTCAAAAACCCCTCAGAAGCCTTTCTGAAGGCTTCTCGTGTGTGTGAGCTTTGAAGATCGGGCGCACGAGAACCAGAATTTCTTCAAATCCACGAGTTCTGAACTCGTGTTTCTCGCCACTCTTCCGTCAATCCTACCCACACATCACACACAATTTCTATACATCTTACTCTACAATTTTAACACTTTGAATTTAGGTTTCTTACCCTCTAATCTAGCGAAGTCATGCAAGGATTGAAGTGATTCCTTTCTCTTTACACACAATGGGTTTCAAAACCCATTCGGCCACAATCCATGCTCTACAATCTCCTCAACTTCACAATTGAATGGAGACCTCTCCTACACAAACAATGGGAAATTTCACGATGGTTTAGAGGTTTGGAGCACACGAATTTCGGTGAATCCTTCCTTCCTCTTCAAAACCCTTTCTTTCTCTCTTTCCCTTTCTCTTAAAGCAACCAAGGCTAACAAACCCAACAAATGGGTCTTGCACGTGAGTTGCCCCTCAGTTACCTCAAACCTTTGCTTCCATGTGAAGCACCTACACACAACTTATGTGTTACACTTATCCACTTGATTTATTTTGGTGTGAAGCACATACACACCTAAGTGTGTGTTAAGTTCTTTGGGTTCCTTTATGAACCACACACACCACACCAATACACATACCTATTTGACTTATGCGATTTCTAAAAATTGGGCCTGTTACACACGGACAAATTGGATTATTCTCAAAATTTTCTTTTAATAAATATTCACTAAGCCAATTGTATCACATGTGCATAAATTTCTTTAACCTGTATAAAAATCTTTGAAGCTTGATAGAATAAATACTTCATGATTTTGAATCATATGCTTCATGTATTTTATATCCTTCATGGATTTTAATGTATATATCATTATCTAGTGATCCATATAAATATGCGGTAACCACATCTATTAAACACATATCCAAACTTTCTGTGACTACCAAACTAATAAAAAATTTGAATGTAATTGAATCGACTCTTGTGGAATATGTTTCTTCATAATCAATATCAAGTTTCTGCAATAAACCTTATGCAACAAGTCGTGTTTTATATCTTACAATTTCATTGCTCTCATTATGCTCTTATAAAAATACCCACTTGTACCCAACAGGCGTTATATCTTTAAGTATTTGAAACAAGTCAAAATACTTTATGTTTTGCTAAGGAGTTCAATTCTGCTTGAATTATCTCTTTCTACAGTAGCCAATCATTTATACGTCGACATTCTTCAATGGTTTGTGGTTCAATTTTATCATTACTTTTGATAATGTTAAAAGTAACTTTAAACTAAAAATATTGTCGACAATGATTTTGTTTCTTTCTAATATTTCTCTTGTACTTATATAATTTATTAAGATCTTATTATTTTAAGGTACATGTTCCTCTTCAAGAGATAACTCTTCGAGAGATTCCTCTTCAGGGGACTCTTTTTTAGGAGAATATTATGCAGAAAGTTTGGATGGATCAAATATTTTTATCGTCTGTTCTATGGGTATGACCTCTTCAGGAGCATCGATTTCATTTGCTTATATGTTTCTCTTTCAGGGAACCTTATCCTTTGCACTAATAGGTCTTCCATGTTTCAGACGTGTTTAGATTCATTCACTGTTATGAGACTTTACTATTTTCTTATTCTTAGTAAATGCATCCGGTAATTGATTTGCAATACTTTGCAAGTTAATTATTTTCTGAAAATTTTGTTGAGCATATAAAGCATCATGAAAGAATATAATGCATCATGAAAAAATTATAAGAATACAAAGCGTCACGAATATCTTTAAAATTATGATACCAAGCATCATCGATATAAATTGTATTCCTCTTGGTAGTATGATAATTGTTCCTCCATATCTTTCAATTAATTTCGATGAGCCCGATATGGTATTGATATTAGCTTTTTTTAATGTCAAAATATTTAAAAAAAAAAAAAAATTTAGAATTGTGTGGGTTGTATAACTATTTTCTAGACAAATATCTTCATCAATTATCTTAAAATTATTTAATCAATTAGTGTCATGCCACCTTACATATGAAAATATCTATATATTAAACTTCATTACTTTAAAATAAAATAAATACAAAACGGAATGCATGTAAACATAATAGAATCCAAAAAAACATATTAGTTATTGTAAACATATTCATTATAAAGTAAAAGGTAAGTTTTTGAGTCATGTTGTAGAAAGAAATCTAAAACATCAAGATAAGTTATATCCACTCCATTTTTATTATCAAGGCAAACTGCATAATCTATTAGATCATGGTGATGAATAAAATTCATTTCAATTCCTCTTTTTTTTTTGTATAGAGGCTTAGTATAATTCTACAAAATGTTTAGGTGTATGACAGGTATGAAGTGAATGTCCTTTCATACCACATCTGTAATATTTATCTTCATAGTTTTTTCATAGGTTTATTCTGTAAACCTTTGCGATCATCCTGTTTTTCCTCATTGTAACTTCACTTCTAGTGATATGATGTATTTTTATTTGAAGTATCATGAGTATGTGCCCATTGAAATTAATAATTATAGACACCCAAATTTGGCCCAAGGCTCGATCGAAATGCATTTCGAGAGAGGCGCGTCTCCGAGCTTTTGATGGAATGTATGGAACCCTTAGGAACACTTTCAAGACCTTAGGAGTCATCCCAAACCCTTAGGAATCACCCTAGATCCCTTAAGAACCTTCCTGAACCCTTAGAAACCAATCTCGAACTCTTAGAACCTATTCAAGACCTAAACCTAGCTTTCCCAAGTAATGGATGAAGAGTGATTCATTGAGACTAGCTATGACCTTCTACTATAATCGAATCTTATACCATTGAAAAGTAGAAGTCCTCAACTTTCCATCGGGCCAAGAATCACCCCAATCGGAGCTGTATACGTAAAGATATCGTATTCTTAATCTGAGGGGCAGAATGGTAATATCATGTGAGCCCCCTTAGGGATTTGGCGTAACTAATAGTTGCACCAGTTCTAAATGTGGATCCCACCTTGGGGAGCCAACTTTCAGGCACTATTCATGCACTATTTTACTGTGCATATGACTGGCGCAACTAATAGTTGTGCCATGCATATGAACAGTGACCCTGGGTTTTTGCCTCAAAAATCAAGATTGAGGTTTGACTTGTTGACCATTTTAACCTTTGGGGTGTAATTTGCTAATTTTGTTACACCCATTTACTGCCTATGTGTAACTCCTTAAGTGGTTTAAAGCCTCACCCAACCATCCACCATTGGAGCACCTTCTCATATTTTTTAAGGCTCCAAAAACTGTAGGATACCTTAGATGGCCCATTACCTAATTGCTAATCCCAATTAGCCTCTAAGCACCCTCCTAACCCTTCTTTTTCCAATAAATAGAGAGGCACTCCCCTTGTAGATGGCTTAAAAAAATTTGCAATTAAGAGATTAAGGAATCCCTTCTCTCTCTCTCCTCTAGTGCATCATTCCCATACAAATTCTAGAATTCAAAAAACTCCTTTAGACCTTAGCATTTCCCTAAAAAGCTCTAGGTTAGGTGTGTGTTAACCCCTAGCCTTCCCTCCCTACCTCTTAGTTATCAAGCCTTAGGAGTTAAAACCTCATTCTATACTATACAAGCCTTCAAAAGCTCATCGAAGCAAGCCAACGCAAGGCTCCACAACAGTGCAACAAGGGCCCGAGAGCTCCGGCTCTCCCCTCTATTCTTCTACCTTCTCGGTTATTCCTTCATTCCCCCATTTGTGCTGTTATGCCACCAACTTTTTGGTAGGAATGGAGGGGCACAAGTAGAATTTTAAGATCCATTTTGACAAGAGAAAGCCATTTTCATTTCTTTGATATTATTTTTATTTTGGCCATTAGTAGAGACCGCATTAAGCAGGTTGATTGGGTGCCTAACACCTTCCCAATCGATAACCGAAGCCCCTACCCAAGATCCTTTGGCGTAGACCAGATTCAGAGTCATATTTGTGATACTTTGGTGCTTATAAAAATGATCTAGGTTTCCCGGGACACCAAAAGCTCTAGGTGGCAACTCTATAATTTTATTAGTAAGTATATCGTCGCGATGGGATCGTCTTGATTCCCACGATTGCATAGATGGCGACTCTGCTGGGGAGTAGCTAGTAGAGCTTCCCTTTGAACTTGGCCTATTTATTTTTGATTTACTAACCGTTTTATTGCTGTATTATTTTTTTAATTTTTTATTCACCCCTCCGATTACATTATTTTACTTATCCTACTTTTACGTCATTTATGTGCCTTAGCCGTTTGGCGGGCCTACTTGTGTACCTTCATTCAATTTCTTCACATTTCTGTCATTTCAAGCACCTTAGCTGATTGACGGATCTACTTGTGTATTGTCATTTAATTTTTTTATATTTCCGTCATTTAAAGTGGCTTAGCTGTTTGGTTGGCCTACTTGCGCTTTCAATTCTGAAATCATATCCCAACAGTGAACGTCGGCCCGTAGAAGCGGCACGGGATTATCACCCCCGGTCTTTGAACTTAAGAAAATTTCTTTAAAAGTGAAAAATAAAATTGAACCAACAAGGGGGATCTAAATTAATTTTTATGGGGTAGATTTTTAAAGGGTTGGGTTATTTAGGCACACATGCAACCACCTTGGTCTTAGTACGGCGGCAGCCCCTAGTGGTGGTGATCCGGAAAAGTCCCAGCCCACCTAGTACCTAAGAAAAGTGCTTGCACTTGAGGTATATCAGGTGGGTAACCTTCTCATTCCAAGCTTAAAACCCAGGAAAAAAGTGAGCGGTAGTGAACCCAATTCGGCCTTAAACCCTTAGGTTTAGTGAGAAAGAGGATCACATAAAGAGTCGGTCCCCGGAAGCCCAACTTCCACCAAAAACTAGTTTGGAGACCCATTTCGAACTCAGCCTGCTGTTGTCAAGCAAACTGGAGAGCCCTTTTGCTCTGGCGCAACTAATAGTTATGCCAATGTAAAAAGTCCCAACAGTACACTGGTGTAACTATTTGTTACGTCAGCTTTAAATCTAGATTTTTTTGCTCTGGCGCCACTATTAGTTGCGCCAACAGGACTGAGCCAAATCCTCAATCTGATGGTGTGTTTAGTGCCTCTGTTTAGGCCTCGCTATTTTTGACACCCAATATGCCCTCACCGGTCAAAAGAGGGTGACTTCTTTTTGATACGTTTCGAGGGATCGGGTTATTTGCATTGGTTTCCATGCCTTCAATAGATCAAGGGATTTTCCTTTGATTCTTCTGAAGTGCGTCAGAACCGTTGCTACGAGACCTATTTAGAGTACGAAAGTCACCCAAGAAGAGAATTCAAAAGGCCCCGGAACCCTCATTTCCTTTTTCACTTATAAAAATCTAAAAAAATTAAAAATTAAAAATTAAAAAAAGAGTCTTGATTGGTGCCGGCACAAGAGTATTGACGTACCCTCTGTCATCCCGTAGGGAAAGAAGGAGGAAGCTTTACAGGCCCCATCCGAGGCACCCGTACCCAAATCGATACCAAGACATGTTGTGGGCCTTGGACTCGGCTTATGCCGATCCCAACTCATCCCCGCCACATTCTCCAACCCATTCCCACACCGAAGAGGCCTTCAATTCCACCCCCCTTGCCCAATCAAATCTCACCATAACTGACCCGTTCGGTGCCCCCATTTTCCCTTCCACCATTTTCCAAAATACCCAAAGTCTAAATTTCCCATCATTTTCCCAAACCATGCCTTCATCTATGGCCATCTCTAAACCATCCCACCTCCCTTCCACACCCATTCAAGACCCATCCTCTACCTTAACCAACATGCCCTATTTCTCATCCTCCTAACCAGATCCACCCACATCCATCCATGTCACATCCAATCCGCCACACATCCCTCCATTTACCCAAGCCATGGCCAATTTTCCTCTCTCATCTTCCACTTCCATGCCCCATGCATCTCCCCCTTACATACCTAATCCATCCACCAATACCCCACCTCATTTTTGTAATCCACCATATATCCCACCCCTCACCCGGGCCATGCCCAATTTTACCGGGGTCATGCCCAACTTTTCCTATTCCCATATCCCATTCATACCCCTCTAACCACCAAATAGTTCATCTCCATTTGATCCCCCTTCCATGTCCATGATGGAGGAGATGTTCCAAACCTACAATAGGTGGAAGGCCTCCCAACACATTCCCTCTCATCCACACCACACACCTATGGATCCATCCCATACCCTAGAAAACCTCCATGCCTCATTCCCCCATGACCCCCATCAACCCCCCATCATCCACACTACCCAAACCCCAACTACCCATATATCCCAAGGCCCAATGGCCAAAACCCCCATTCCCTACATGTCCCAAGGATCCATGACCCAAAACCCCACAACCCATACCTAGCAAGGGCCCATGGCCCAGACCCACCAAGGGCCCATGGGCCAGACCCACCTGGGCCCAATGGCTCGATTCACCAAGGGCCCATGGTCCAAACCTACCAAGGCCCAATGGTCCAGATCCACCAAGGGCCCATGGTCCAAACCCATTATGACCTTGGAGCCCCACACCCATACCCTACACAATTCTTCCAAAGTTTCACCCATTCACAACCATCATACCCAGCTCAAACCTATGTCTTACATCAACCCCAATTCACCCATATCCCTACATCCCAAAGTCAGCTTCAAACCTTTCCCCATGCTCAATGGCCTCGTCAGGCCCCACTCCAAAATCTAACTTCCACTCATCCCATCATCCAACAAACTTTCCCTCATCCCCAATGGACTCACCCAACCACCACTTATGTCATTCCCATCCAATTCGCATAACACCAGCATGAGAATCCTACCCTCACTACACAATATGTTGACCAACAGTATAAAGAGGATGAGATTAGGAACAATGGAGCCTATGCTAGGGCATTGACCAGCGTTAACCCTCCTCCCATCATTTCCCACCCCCTGGTAGCACAAAGTGAAATCCAACCAATTGTCGAGAAAGTGGCCCCCATATTTAAGGAGTTAGAGTAGCTGAAAGAAGAGTTGGACAAGATACAAAAGTAGTTGATGAAAATGGGTGGTGCTGAAATCCACGCCATGAATTTCACAGATTTATATTTGTTTGCTGAGGTCCCCTTACCTCCCAAATTCAAGATGCCAGCGTTTGACAAATATAACGGCACCGACAATCCTATTGCACACCTCAAGTCCTACTGTGGGGACATGTGCCAATATGGAGGGGACGAAAGACTACTGATAAAGCTCTTTCAAAAGATTCTGATTAGTCCGGCCTTGAGATGGTTCACGTCTTTGGAACCATCTATGATGAAAACATGGAAGGGCTTAACGCACCTGTTCCAGGAATAATATGTCTATAATATAGACATCGAGCCGCGTAAGTCAGAATTTGCCCGATTAAGATAAAACCCGAATGAGACCTTCAGCAACTATTGGGGTGATGGAGAGCACTAGCAGCACAGGTCAGAAATAGGATATCTAACGATGAGCAAATCGAAATGATTTCTATGAATACTCTACCAGTGATCTCAAACTTTTTGGTGTACCAATAGTAGTCCAGTTTTGCTGATCTGGTGAGGAACGCCAATCATTATGAAGATGCCATCAGGGAGGGGAGCCTGAACAAAAATATACCAAGTGGAGCCAGTGGGGTTAGAAGGTTTTTAGAACAAAGGAATGATAAGAGAATCAGGGCCGATGTTCAAAACATTGCCAATACCAGGCTCAATATTAACATAACCCCATTCCAATTCCAAGCGGCCCAGCCAGCACTAGTCAGAACTGAGCAGATGCAGAGAGCAGGAAACTGTCAAGGAATGCAAATGACTCCGAAGTAGAGGAGAGCCCGCTATGACTGAGTGTTTACACCCCTGGGATAATCATTAAGTGTACTCTTGCCTTTATTAGTAGAAAAGAGATTAGTCACTATTCGTCAGCTGCAACCTCCTCCTCACCCGATCCCAAAGAACTATGACTCGAATACCCACTGCAATTTTCATCAAGGTCCGAGTCACCCGACAAACCGCTGCTTCCCGTTGAAGCACTCGATCCAAGATTTGATTGATGCCAGAAAAATCATTCCACCGGCACCTTCTCAAGTAAACCAGCACGCAAACATCCCCCAACGGTCGTTGCCCCCACATCTTATCGGAGGAGCAAGTCCCAGACCCACCATCGATATGGTAGAGGGATATGAGAAGGAGTTTGAGTTTGACCCATCTGACTACATCAATGATCAGGAGAGCTATGTGGCACCATTGCCAAGGAACTGTGAAGAAAGGAATATTGGGGTAATTGAACTCCTAAATTTATCCGACTATTTTTCCAGCCCAACACCACAAGCCGAACCCTTAGAACTTAGGGTTTATTTTCCATCACCCACTCCTATCAATTATGTGTATATAAATGCATACCAACCATACACCACCACCCCCGCCAATTACCCAATAGCCCATCATACCCCTAATTCCCCGTCTGCACCTATCAGCCACCAATGGCCTAATCTTACCCCTTTTCTCCCAGTGCCACCACCCTCAAGCTTCACCACCCCCATTTGGCCCAAGTTTGCTACCCAACCATCTATCACCGAGGTAAATCAAGTGTTGCTCACACCACCTGAGCCCGCAGTGCAAGTACCTCCGATACCAACGGCTATACCATTTCAGATCTCGGGACCAACCTATGATCCTCATCAGGTCTCGCTGAGTTATGAACAAACAGATATCAATGCTGGCAGCCACAGAGAAGGGGCAGTGGACTTTGGGACCTGATTCAGGAATATCTCAAAGCAACCGAAAGCTACGTCAGCAACACAAGCCCAACCAGAAGGAAAGAAAGACAGCACCGTGAATCCATTTGAGAAAATGAGTCGAGAATATATACTAGAGACTCAGCTGAGAAGAATGTCTGTCCATATTATTGTATGGGATTTGTTGATGACGTCCCCACTCCATTTCCAAGCATTAATGGGGGCGTTAAAGAGCGCGCATGTGTCACTTCAGGTTAGCCCGGACGAAGTCAGGCAAATAATTGGTCAAGTGATGGCTCCAAATGTTATTTCATTTTCTGATGATAATTTGCCTGAGGAAGGAGGTAGTCACTCAAAATCTTTGAATATAACCATTGAGCCAGAAATATGATTATCCCCCTAGTGTTGATTGATAATGGGTCTGCGTTAAACATATGCCCGCTGAGAACCGCTAGCAAGATTGGGGCAGATCCTTGCATGCTAAGACCCATAAGAACTACCGCCAGAGGTTTCGATAACACACAAAGAGAAATAATGGGAGAAGTTGATCTTGAGCTATTAATTGGGCCAATGACCTTCTCCATCTTGTTTCAAGTGATGGACATTAAATCCTCATTTAATCTGCTGCTAGGGCGCCCATGGCTACATGAAGTCGAAGCCATACCCTCCACATTGCACCAGAAACTCAAATTTATATTTGGGCATAAGATCATCACAATCATCAGAGAGGGGCACAGTGAGAAAGAAAAGGCCACCAATAGCATTGAAAAACCTAATATACTAGATGTATTGCACACTGTTGAGGATGTCGACCTCCACAATTTTAAATATGAAGTATCGATAATACTCTCGGAGCCTATCGAGGGCATCATTCTAAGAACCGGAGGGGGAATGGTAGCGGTAGTGGCCATGCTCCAAAAGTGGGGCCATAAAAAAGGAAGGGGTCTTTAGCCCAAATTACAAGGAAGGAAGGAGCCCGTCACAGCTAAGGACGGTCAGAAAGTTAGGTTTGGGCTAGGTTATAAGCCCACAGAAGAATTACAAGAGGCTGAGAAAGCCCATGCGACGGTAGCTGTAAAAGCCAGGGGGATCCACATAGAGGAAAAACCTTGTCCCAAGCCACATATCAGAAATTCATTTGTGAGTGTTGGGGTTGTAAAGATTGACCGAAATGGGGAAACCCAATTGACCCCATATAAGCCTACAGTACCGATTCACCCCACCAATCCCCACATCACCCTTCCCAGCCTGAATATAGACTTGGCCGCGTTATCCCTCTTTAAGGAACGACAGCTCGTACCTGAACAAACTCCCCCTGTGGTGAATCACCACAAAACTGTGCTAACGTTTGAGGATATTATCTCAGATGAAATGGGGATCAACATGATGGAGGCTGACTCTGAAAAGTCGTATCAGTCATCACCCTCCATCTAAACAGGTAAAGAAGCGACCTCTCAGGTACGCAACTGGGCATCTTTACCCAAACCCTGGAAGCGGGGAGTGGCCTAACATTTGGCACTCATTTTCCAAAAAAAATAACCTATAAAAAGTGAGATAAGCTCTTGGCAGGCAATACCTTGTATATACACAGACTCGTGCTACCAAGGGTTTGTCTGCGAAAAAAATAAAAGTTCCACAAACATAGAAAAAATACAAAGTCTAAAAATATTGTCATTTAAAATTCTAAATAAAATCTCAAAAAAAGATACCTTAATTAAAATACTCGTCCCACAATCGACCCCTTTTCTGTAGAAATACAAAAAGAGGTAGGTGTTACAAGTCTAGACAAGGATATCCCGTTGGAGGAGCTCCCCAATGAACTCCTTGACCGGTTTTCCCTACCCCCATTGCCGAAGAAATCGAGGACATTAATCTAGGGACTGAGGAGATTCCCCGAATTACCAAAATTGAAACGTCGCTATCTTCCGAAGAAAGAAAGAGCATGATCAACTTCCTTCAGTCATACCAAGACGTTTTTGCCTAGTCATACGAGGACATGCCTGGTCCGAACACTGATTTGGTTGAGCATGAGTTGCCTCTCTACCCTAATATGAGGCCAGTTAAGCAAAAGCTAAGATGTCTCTGACCCAAGTGGATGTTGAAGGTCAAAGATGAGGTCATCAAGCAGTATGATGTAGGGTTTCTCATGGTAACTAAGTACCTGAAATGGCTAGCCAATATTGTGCCTGTATCGATGAAGGATGGAAAGGTTCGCATGTGCATTGATTTTAGAAACTTGAACAAAGCAAGCCCAAAGGACAATTTCCCATTGTCACACATTGACATCTTGGTCTATAATATTGCTAAGCACGGGATGCTTTCTTTTATGGATGGATTCTTAGGATACAATCGGATTAACATGGCAGAGGCAGATCGAGAGAAGCCGGTGTTTATCAGTCCGTAGGGAACCTTTTACTACAGAGTCATGCTGTTTGGGCGGAAGAATGCTGGTGCAACATACCAAAGAGCTATGACTGCACTGTTTCATGACCTGATGCACCGAGAAATTAAAGTATATATTGATCATATGATAGCCAAGTCACTGGAGTGAAGCGATCACTTGGTAAACCTCTAGAACTTGTTTGAGAAGTTGAGAAAATACAGGTTACCTCTGAATCTACAGAAGTGCGCATTCAGCGCTATGTCTGAGAAACTGTTGGGATTCATCGTCAGCAAGAGAGGGATCGAGGAAGACCCAGTCAAAGTCAAAGTTATCACCGAAATGTCGCCACCAACTACCGAGAAAGAAGTTAGAGTGTTCTTGGGTAGAATATAATATATCAGTCGGTTCATTACACAGCTAACTCCAATCTGTACGTTGATCTTCAAGCTACTAAGGAAGAAATCACCCATTGAATGGAACAACGATTGCCAGCCAGCATTTGATAAAATCAAAAGCTAACTCCTCAATCCACCTGTGTTGGTACCACCCGAGCCGGGGAGACACTCTTAATGTATCTCTCCATGACAGAAGTTTCAATGGGATTTGTCTTAGGGTAGCATGATGAGGCGGGCAGAAGAGAGCAGGCCATCTACTATCTGAGCAAGAAGTTTACTGATTACAAAATGTGTTATTCTTGTCTGGAAAAAGCATGTCTGGCTCTTTTTTGGGCTACTTAGAGGCTCCGCCATTACTTACTATCCCAAGTCGTTCTACTTTTGGTTCGAATGGACACGTCGAAATACTTATTCGAGAAGCCAGCTCTCACCAGATGAATCGCACGATGGCAACTTCTATTGTCTGAGTTTGACATCACGTACGTCACTCAAAAGTCGATCAAGGGACAGGCACTCACCGATCATCTTGTCGACAATCCTTTGCCAGATTATGAACCTTTGAAAATTTAGTTCCCCGATGAGGACATCCTGTTCCTGACGAAAGACGATACTGAAGAAGCAAAAGAATCTTGGGTAATGCACTTTGACGGGGCAGCCAATGCCGAGGGTCAGGGAGTTGACGCCATTCTGATTTCACCGAAAGGATCGCATATACCAGTCTCTATCAAGCTCAACTTCCCTTACACTAACAACATTGTCGAGTACGAAGCTTGTGCCGCTGGTTTGCAGGCGGCTCTCGATCTGAATATAACTCACCTCCGAGTGTTTGGCGATTCACAGTTGATCATATGCCAGACGAATGGAGATTGGAAGACAAAAGATGAGAAGTTGATCTCTTACCATGAGCACCTCGAGGATCTGATAGTTTGTTTCGAAGATGTGGCATTCTCATATGTCCCCTAGATAAGGAATCACTTTGCTGACGCACTAGCCACTTTGGCGTCAATGATTGAAATCCCGTATGGTGCTGAGATGAAGCCGATCATGATCGAACAAAGGAATGAGCCGGCCTTTTGCCTCCAAATTGAGGAACCTATAAATCCAGATGATGAGCCACCTTGGTTCTCAGATATCAAGAATTTCCTTGAGACACTAACTTTCCCTTAGGGTACGTCCAAGACGGACCGACGGACCATTCAACGTTTACCGGCAGGCTACGTCATTTGTGGGGAATGCCTTTACAAATGTTCCTACAATAACATCTTGCTTAGATGCCTTACAAAAAGTGAAGCGACCAACATCATGAAAGAGATCCATGAGGGAGTATGCGGTGCCCATGTCAGCGGTCACATGCTCGCCAAGAAAATTCTACGACAGGGATACTTTTAGACCACTATGGAATCGGACTACTGCAAACATGTTCAGAAATGCTATAAGTGTCAAGAACACTCCAGTCTGATACACGCTCCTGCCATCAATCTTCACTACATGACCACTCCTTGGCCATTTACTACCTGGGGCCTGGACGTCATCAGAATGATTATTTCAAAAGCGTTAAATGGACATCGATTCATCCTCGTCGCCATTGAATACTTCACCAAGTGGGTAGAAGCAGTGTCATATGCCAACATCATAGCCAGTCACGTCGAGAAGTTTCTCAAAAATAATATTGTGTGCCGATTTGGAGTACCCAAGGATATTATCACGGACAACAGCACAAACTTTACGAATAAATGCATTCGAACCTTCTGCTAGCAATACAAAATCAAGTACCATCGCTCGTCCCCTTATCGGCCTCAAACTAATGGAGTCGTGGAAGCTGTGAACAAGATGGTCATCCGCATCCTAGGAAAGATGGTCGTCACTTACCAAGATTGGAGCGAAATACTGTCATTTGCTTTGTGGGCCTACAGAACGTCGATCGGTACCGCTATAGAGGCAATACCATTCTCCCTTGTGTATGGAACTGAGGCCGTCCTACCAGTAGTGGTTGAAGTACCCTCTCTCCGAATCCTCATGGAATCAGGCTTACCCGAAGCAGAGAGAGAGAGATCCTGCTTTGAACAATTAAACTTATTAGACGAGAAAATACTCCTAGCCTTGTGTCATACTCAAGTGTACCTAGGGTGAATCGCACGCGCTTACAATAAACGTGTCTACGGTCGAGATCTAAAGGTAGGAGACACTGTACTAAAGAAGATCTTCCCATCCCTCCATGCCGATCCGAGAGGGAAGTTCAAGCCAAACTGGGAAGGACCTTACGTCGTCCGAGAAGTGCTGCCAGGATACGCCATCCGCCTCGCCACCATGGACGGAGATCATCTTCCTAAGCCCATCAATGCTGGATACGTCTGACGGTTCTACGCTTAGTCTATCGCGATAAGATAAGTATTGGCGAAATAGATACGTGACTACTTAAGAAGCACCCAAAAGAGGCCATCATTCCAAGCACAGTAGCCAAAAAGCATCCCTAAAAATGATGATATCCTTTGCTACCCTATTTGAGCCTGAGCCTTTCTTTCAATAAACCCCTTCCCCAAAAAACAATGTGTACATATATAAAAAAGTGGAAGTAAAGTTACCATCAAAATCTAAAAAAAAATCAGAAAAGCAAAACCTCAAAAAGAGATTAGCTGAAATTAGATAAAGGAAAAAGAAAAAATATAGAAGAATCATGGGGCGTATATAGTAAAGTCCCCCAAGGAAGAAAGTATGTTGTGAAAAACTGAAGCCGTATCAAGGAAATCCTTTTTAGCCTAACATACCTTCAAATCCTAACCTGACCCATGACCAAGCTACACCTTGAAGAAAGCCCTCTTGTAGGTTCACAAGTTGTCATAGCATTTGTTATGTCAACACGAGCCGAGTTGTGAGACGACACTAGAGCCCCATCCAACCGACTATGACAGAATCAACGTCTATGTCGTGGTTTTTGAAAAAATAATAAAAGAAATAAAAATAAAATAAAAATAGAAGCTCAAAGCAAGATGGACGTGGTGAAAACCTGAAAGGGCGCTACGGGTAAAAACAACGAGTTTGTGCGTACCAAATGAAAACCCGAAAGGGCGCTTGAGGTAAGAAAGCTAAAGCCATGGACGTGATGAAAACTTGAAAGGGTGCCACAGATAAAAAGAGAAAAAAAATGGGCACGGCGAACCTACCTTGGGTGTTGTGAGTAAAAAATGGATTAAAAGAAAGAAGTTGAAAAAGAAAGATTTGAACTGATTGATAAGATTAATGTTTGAGGAGCCCTTTTGGTTGCTCTCCCTATTCCCCTTTTTCTAATTGGGCCACTCATGTTAGTTCAAATCGGGCCCCGACCAAAATTATCTTTGTAAAACTGCTTCGTCAAACGTATGACTCAAGGTAAGGAGAAAGGTTTGACTCAGCCCAAAGGGATTAGCATTCCAGTCTTGGTAAAGTTGTTGAAACTCACCCAAGATTTGACTACTTAAAGGGGGTTCAACCATGCTCAAAAGGGAACCCGAGATCTCACCCAGTGATTAAGGCACCACAAAAAAAAAAGCCAGAAAAAGAACAAAAAAATCAAGAAAAATCTAAATACAAAAAAATGTATATGTTTCTACTCTTTTCCATATGTACAACATTGTACTTCCATTTCAAAAAATGAAGAAAAAGAAAAAAAAATTCAATCAATCAAACATCCAAAAAATACAAATACATATATCCCCACTTTCTTTATGTCCACGTATATATGTACAACATCATACTTCTATCTCAAAATAAAGAGAACAAAAAAAATCTCTGAAAATAAAAATTCAAAATATATATAAATCTTGAAAATTGAAAATGTGTAGGTAAATGTTTGTTTCTCCTTCTGTTAATTAAGATTCATATTGCTACCTATATAAACAGAAAAGGGACTGACATTTTCTCGAGATGTGGAGGAACATCAAATGGTCTGAAGCCGCGAAGCAAGCAACCTCTCGGCAATGGACATATCAGATGAAGCATCTCACCACTGACGTCCAGTCTATTCGAAAAAGAAAGAGAAGAAAATTATTTAAAAAAAAAAAAAAAAAAAGATAGCCATATTTTTGTAGTACTTTTCCCACACAGCCACGCACATGTGTGCTCTAACGTAGTAAAATGTTAATATTTTATCAGCAACGCAGCTGTGCTAAATTAATGTCCTAAGCCTAAGGTTCGCCTTGGATCTTTGAATCCTACTTTAAAGTAGGAGCAACTGTGTTAGTCCCGATCAAGCAGTCAATGTTTGATCAGGTTGATTCCACTGCTAAATCTTTGAGCCAAGCACTCTATTTTTAGATTCATGTGAACTTAAGTATCTTAAGCTTCGAAATTTCCCAAAGAAAGGTCAATTGTTGGTTAAAACTAACCTGTCAAAAAGGAAATTACCTATCGAATGACTATGTTCAAATATGCATTCTAAAGGGCTCATTTTAGGGTGCAGGCTTAAAACCTGCATTTATACGGTTTCCCTGTAAAGTGTATGCCTTGCGTCTGGGTATCAGTTGGATGGTCGTTTGTTTTCAAAAATTATACCCGGACGGGCTCTGGGTCGGGACTTCCATTCCCCTTTGTTTTATCTACCTCTGATGAGTGCATATTTTTGTATAATTATTCGATAATAAGATCATCGTTGATGGAGACCAAGATTGAGTGCCTCATTCGGTAGGCACCCAATTTTGGCCGGATCTATTTAGATTTATTTGAAGATGGATATTCGGGGCCTTTGATCTAGCATGATTCGGTCGATCAAATGGCGCGAGCGAAGGCCGGCAATGGGGCATGCATAGAGGCAAAGATAATTTAGTGGTGGATCTCAGTGGCGCCTTACTTAAATGTGTGGCTGAAGATCATTTTTAGCCACAATTTAAAATCATGCGTGACTAAACATCTATAAAAGTCGGGGCGCCAAACTTATGGCGCGAGAAGTTATACTCTTGCCCTCGTTTTATCCCTATGGTAGATTTTGTTTTAGGGATAATGCAAAACTTCTCCCACACTCTCCTCTATCTTCTCTCTTGCCTGCTCCAAGTTCGCAGACTCTCTTCTATATCTTCTCTCTCGCTCACTCCAAGTTTTCAGAATTTCGGACGATATCTTCTCGCATACTCGTTCAAGCTCTTCAAGAAAGAAGAAGAAAAGAAGAAGGTATGCAACATATATTTATATTTTTACTATATTGATTGATCTACTCAGCTGGGTATATGAGGGTTTTATTTTAGGGATTTACTTGGGCTGTGCATTTTAGGGATTTTTTGGGTATTAAATCTAGGAATCGATTGGGTTTTGATTTTAGCCATTTGATGATTTTTTTTTTAGGGATTTGATGGGTGTTAAATCTAGGGATCTATTGGGTTGGGCATTTGAGGGATTTGATGATTTTTATTTTAGGTATTTACATGGGCTGTGCATTTTAATGATTTTTTGGGTTTTAAATCTAGGGATTGATTGGATTTTGATTTTGGCCATTTAATGGTTTTCTTTTTAGGAATTTTATGGGTGTTAAATCTAGGGATCTATTGGGTTTTGATTTTAGCTCTTTGATGATTCTCTTTTTAGGGATTTGATGGGTTTTAAATCTAGGGATTTGATGATTTTTAGGAATGAGTCTTTACCTCTAGCATCCATGGAACATACTTGACATTGTTGATGTGGTGGTTCATATCCAAATCATTTCTCTGTGGTTGCAAAATTCAGAATTACAGTAGTAAATGAATGTAGTTTAAATGCATAGTGATCCTATTAAGCACCATGCTCATCGTAGGATTGAAATTTAAACCATTCGATTAAGGCAGTTTAATTTCTGTTGCTATTATCCTCTACTTCAACTTGAATGCTTCGATGGTGTTTAAGGATGCAATTTGCAAGCGAGGTGAGAGGTCAATTCAAGACCATTTGATTGGGGCTGAGAGGTGAGCCCCACAATGCTGAACCCCATTTGATTGGGGATGACAGATTTCAAAAACCATATATATATATATATATATATATATATATATATATATATATATAGTCCTTTTATATAGTACTACACTTGTATATATATAGTACTTGGATGTCTTTTTCAATAGTACCTTAAATCCCTGTATGCCGTAAGTATATACATGTAGTATAATAACTTCCAACATCCAATCAATCCTCCATGAGTTTGAGTATATATACTTTTGTTGTTATTATTTATATTAATTAAAGGAGCTTGCATTGCATTTAATTATATTTACATATTTATTATTGACTAGACATCCAAAAAGCAAGTAATTGGTTGGAAGATTACAATTGTCCCATTAGCCCATTTCCAGGACAGAGGGTACATAGGAATTTTGGGCCATTATTTGTAACTTTGGATTGATGGACCGACACCTAGTCACCTACCAGTTGAATTAGATGAAGGTTTAATTGTTTTCAGTTGGGTAATTTTTTCTATGGTTTTTGGCTCAATGATGCTTCCATTTAGTTACTACATGTATCTCAATCATAATGGTAATTGAAGGCTCATTTGGGGAATGGATTTCTCTGTTATATATTTTCTTTTCTAGCGTATAAGTTCTGTAATTTGGTATGGTGTTTCTTTGGCTTTCACTAATTGTTAGATTACTTAGGCATCCAATGCATACTTGTGCATGTGCACACATGCATTACCGGATGCACACACAGACAAAACACACAAAAAACTAAAGGAAGCAAGAGCATTACACTCACCATAATTATAGACAGCACATGCATGCCCAACTATCAAAGGCATCATTTATGATTCTGAAAACATGATTGCATGAATAATAACAATAATATAAATATATATGTTAATGGTATTGTAGTCATTGTAGTTTACACCATCTTTTAAACTAGCTTATAATATCTACTTGGATGGCCAACCATTAAACAAGCCTACTTCAGTACAGTGAATACATTGATTGCATGAATAATAATGGAGGAGTAAGACCTAGGTTGACTGAAGAAGAAAAAAGTTGTGGGATGCTTTATTTTGCAAGTCATTTATTTAAGCTAAACAACTTTTTTACGATTTTTGTGTAGGATAGTTATTGGCATCCTTTATTTTTATTATGCCACAGGTTTATGAATATTTTCAATTTCGGGTAGGACGGATGTGAAGAAGTAATTCTTCATTTCTTCTCTCTCCTCTAGGGAGGTAGGCCCCTCTATCTGTTATATATTGTAAGAGGCAGCTTCTTTCAAGAGAAGCAAAATTTAAGGAGGGTTGGAAACATGGATCAAAATTGTGGCCGAAATTTCAAATTTTCAATAGAATTATTTCGGTTTCGGGCATGGCCGAAACGAAACTGAAATCCAAATTTTCGGTCCATTTGTATGGGGTCCAAAATTTTGGATTTCAGTTTCGGTTTTGGTCATGCCCGAAACCAAAATTCAACCTGAAATTTTGATCCTTGGTTGGAAAGAATTTGGAGATGGCCACACTCTAACTGTTGGAGCTTTCCTAATGTTTAAATACAGAGGAGATATGGTTTTTGATGTTATAGTATTTGATAACAGTGCTTGTGAGAAAGACTATATATCTTTTTCTGCTAAGGGAGAAGATGAAAAATCAAACCAAGTGAACATCACTAAAGATCTAAAGAGTAAGCTTTTTTTATAATTGATGAAGAGAACTTAAGTTTTTACTTTTGCTCATTTTATTCTAGTAGCCTCTATTCATGCCCACCTGTTTAATGAAAGCGCTCACTTAATGATGTCCAATTGTATTGTGCTTTCATTTAATGTTGTCCAGCTTTTTCTTCGTGCACACCACAAATAGAGAGACTTTGCATTTTGGGAACCTGTGCCATGTAAAAACATCATCTAAGCCATATGATTATAAGGCCATGTATTAAAGATCTTTAACACAAAAGATTGGCATGAAATATGATCTCTATCAAATGAGTTTATGAAGTCACAGGCCATCGTCCGATTGAATAATTGACTACATGGAATGAGGTGATAATGATCATGTTTCATGCCAATCTTTTGCATGACAGATCCTTAGATCATGACCTTTAAACCAAACGATTAAGATGGTATTTTCACATGACACGGATCCCCAAAATGTGAAGTTTTTTCATAAAATAAGTTCATTTGGAGGCTTATACACCATAGAATTAACCTGCTTATACACCATAGAATTAACCTCTTGGAAGTAATAGTTGACATACTAAGATAAATATGTTTTGGGATTATGCAATGATTTAAGTTAAAACCTAACGCTGCATACTTTTGATAGAGAGATATGTTGACCATTTCCAACTGCCACAACAATTTTTAGACTTGAGGATACTTGCGTGACGAACACTTGACTAAGAGTTCCAATATTATTCATTTGGTTGGTTGCAAGAGTTATCTTTAATTTTAGTCTATTTTGTTACGACTATTTGTATTAAATTCAACTTGGAACAGCGTTTGAGGTGGTCAGGATATTCAACAAAGAAGTTGGAGCTTGTTGAAATAATATTTCTCACGATGGATAAGAGTTGGATGCGAAAGATTAGGTACACCTATTCTTTAAAGTTTAAATAATTTGAAGTATGAGCAATTTTATATTAATGCTTTTAATAGATAAGTAATATATATATATATATATATATATATATATATATATATATATATATATATATATATATTCATGGATGAAATAGGGTTTCTAAAGAATATCGTGAAGGAGTGGAAGGATTCCTTGAGCAAGCAGTAGCCCGTGAAGCAACTTTTAATGGGTTGTTCAAGTGTCCATGTGTTAAATGTTACAATGCACGATACTTAGATAGGGAGACAACATACAATCATATGATAATCAATGGAATTGATCAAAATTATCAGATATGGTCTTTCCATGGAGAGGAATTACCTCAACCAAGTTCTACAGAGGATAATATGATAGACCATGTACCCGATGAAGACAATGAGGGTAATTCTATGAGGACAATGTTGCATGATGCATTTGGAATTCAGAACCTTCAAGAAGTTTCAGACTATTTGGACCAAGGAACAACTGATTTGCCTAATGCCAGTACCGCCAAATTCTACAAATTGGCACATGACGTTGAGCAAGATCTATACCTAAGTTGTAAAAAATACACAAAATTATCATTAATTGTTAGGCTATGGCATATCAAATGCATCAGTGGATGGAGTAACAAGTCCTTAACTATGTTGCTTGACTTGTTAAGGGTTGCATTGCCTCAGGGATCGACGCTGCCGAATACTTTTTTATAAACATAGAAGATTATTTTAAACTTGGGACTGGGTTACAACAAGATTGATGTATGTCCGAATGATTGCATGTTATATTGGAAAGAATCTGTAGACAAACAATCATGCGACATTTGTGGAACTTCTCGGTGGAAGTCGACAGATGATCATTCAAACGGTAATAAAAGGAAGAGTCCGGCAAAGATTCTACGACACTTTCCTCTAAAACTGCGCTTACAAAGATTATACATGTCATCAAAAATAGCATTAAATATGAGATGGCATGATGGAGGTCACACTAAAGATGGGGTTTTATGTCACCCTACAGATTCTCAAGCATGAAAATATTTTGACCTCATGAACTCAGAATTTGCATCAGACCCTCTCAATGTTAGACTTGGATTAGCGAGTGATGGCTTCAACCCATTTTGAATAATGAGTATCGCACATAGTACAAGGCCAGTGGTATTAGTTCCATACAACTTGCCACCATGGTTGCACATGAAACAACCAAATATAATACTGTCATTGATTATACCTGGTCCTGCTGGCCCTGGAAATGACATTGATGTATACTTGAAACCTCTGATCGAAGAATTAAAAGAATTATGAGAATTTGGGTTAGATACCTATGATGTCTCGAAGAATAAGAGATTTCAATTGCATTCAGCCTTGCTTTGGACCATAAGTGACTTCCCTGAGTATGCACTGTTGTCGGGTTGGAGCACGAAAGGAAAATTGTCATGTCCTTCATGTCATAAGGACACGTGTAGCCAATACTTGTCTAATGGCAAGAAAAATTGTTACATGGATCATCGCCGATTCCTACCTCCAAATCATAGATTTCGAAAACAAAAGCATTGTTTTGATAGTACTGTAGAGTTCAAACCAACTCCCATTCCATTGTGTGGATCAAGTGTGTTAAATCAATTACAGAACAGTAAGCATATTTTTGAGAAGCAACCTAAGGGAAAAAGACCAAGATGCATAGAGAAGGGGAACATGCCATATAATTGGAAAAGGAAGAGTATATTTTTTGAGTTATCGTATTGGGTGCATAATTTACTCAGACACAATTTAGATGTGATGCACATCGAAAAAAATGTTTGTGATAATATTCTCAATACTTTGTTGAATATTGAAGGAAAAACAAAGGATGGTATAACGGCACATCTTGACTTGGTACGCATGAAGGTGAGACGCAAGCTTCATCCTCAATGGCATGGAGATAGAAAATGTGCTTTTCTACCATTTGCATGTTACTCCATGGACAAAAGAGAGAAAGAAATATTCTCCGATGTATTGAAGAGTTTGAAAATTCCTGATCCACTCATCAAACATTGCAAGGTGTGTCAATGTTAGTGATCGAAATATATCTGGACCTTAAAGTCATGATTCACATGTTATACTGCAACAATTTCTACCATTGGCCATTCGAAAGATATTGCCAAAGAATGTAAGTTCTACATTGATAGAATTAAGTAATTTCTTTCGAGAATTGTGTTCTAAAGTTTGCAAAATTGAGGGTTTGAGACGTCTTGAGGAGCACATTGTAGTAGTTATTTGTCATTTAGAGCGGATTTTTCTGCATGGATTTTTTGATATTATGGAGCATTTACCGACTCACTTGGCATCAGAGGCATTATTGGGTGGACCTGTCCATTATCGATGGATGTATCCAATTGAAAGATATGTCTTACAATAAATCTGCTTTAATAATTGATTATATAATCATTTGTGCTTCACTTATATAAGTGATACATTTTGGCTTGTAGATACTTGTCCACGTTAAAATCATATGTGCGTATTAGGGCCCAACCAGAGGGGTCTATTGCAGAAGGATATCTTGCAGAAGAATGTCTTACATTTTGCTTGAGATACTTACAAAACTTTGAAACAAGGTTAAGTCGACCTGCACGAAATCTTGATAGTGATGCAAGTAGGGGATTTACACCATTCTTACTTAACGATGTAGAGTGGGCACAGGCACATCGTTATGTGTTATTTAACAATCCAGATGTCTCAAATTATCTAGAGTAAGACCTCAATTTTTTGTAAAATTTCTTTCTACATATATCCCTCCATTGAGGGTATTTTTTAACACAACATTTCTATTTATGTAGGCAACATATTCGGATACTTGACCTAAATCATTGGAAAGCTCAACCCCATGAAAGACATAGAATGCACAACCAACAATTCGTTGCTTGGTTTTAGGGTCATGTATGTTGCGATTAATTATATTTTGGCACACTCCTTATTTAAGAGTTTGAGATGTATTAGAACCGTGTTAAAATTTTCAAATAGGTTTTATCGTTGCAAGAAGAAAATGAGCCATTGGCGGAAGGAATTGATGTCCTTGCCAAAGGTCCACATACTCTAGCAAGAAGATTCACTATCTACAACATCAATGGATATAAATTTTGAACTGTTGCGAGAGAAAAGAATGCTAAAACACAAAATAGTGGAGTCGCGGTCACTGCAAGTTCTATGAGCTATTCAAGTTCCAAAGACAAACGCCCTATAACAGGAGAGATAACTTATTATGGCCATTTAACGGACATAATCGAGTTGGCATACTCGGAGAGGCTGAAGATTGTATTATTCAAATGCGACTGGTTTGACATAAGAGAACAAGGTAGAGGAATTAAGATTGATGAGTTAGGATTCATCTGTGTGAATTTTACATGTATATTGTTCTCTGGCGAGGAAATGTCACATGAACCCCATGTGTTATCATCTCAAGCAAAACAGGTTTTCTATGTGCAAGATCCAACCGAACCGAATTGGCATGTTGTCATAAAAAATAAACCTAGAGACTTGTATGACATGAGTGAAGATGACGATTCATTGTTGGATAGCTCACCATATAACAACCAGCAACCATACGACATGGAACAAGAGGATATTGGCATTGTCAATTGGGTGAGAGAAGGTGTTGTTGGAGAAACTGTTAATGTACCTGCCCGTACGCATGTGCAAGAAGCAAATTTAACTGATTCAATCAATGATGTCGAAAAATCAGATTTTGATGCTCAAATGAACGACCATCCATAAGTATCTTATGATCACATAACCAAGTACTCAAAGTTGTATCATAACTAGTATTTTAAAAGGATTCCAGTTTGTGTAATGTTTTTTTTTATTTTTTATAACCCAGTTGTGTACTGTTGGCTTGCTTATTTTATGCTCCTACCTTTTATTTCATTCTTTTGTGTTCTAATATAGAGTGAATTTGTTGTTGGATTTTTATATGTAAGCTAGATGTTAGTGAATCTAATACGGCTCGATTAACAACCAAACAGCATGGGGATTTAAGGACAACATGTCCCATGTCCCTCCTTAAACTTAAAAGGTATCTACTCATATCCACTGGTCATCATTCAATTTTGCTACAGGTTCCATCATTGATATTATTATAGTATTTATTCTATTTTTAAACAAACATTTTAAACAACAAGGGTTGGTGCAGTAGCCAAGACCACACCTCAAGAAGTGAAGGTTCTGAGTTCAAATCCCATCCCTTGTTGGCCACTCGTAGGAATTTATTCCTACTAACTGGTACATGTGATGTGTCGGTGTTGCACGTACTTGTGGGCTTAGTTGAGTGCTCTAAGAGGCTGGATACCCCATTATTAGGAAAAAAAACATACATTTCCATATGAAAAGGTGCTTTTTTGCAATGCTTATGGCTGCTGAGTAGGAGGTTAGGGAGTTGGTCTGCTAATGATAGCCTTAGATGAAATTTTCCATCTTAGCGAATAATAAATGTTATTGGTTTTACATAAACACTTTAGGCCAATGCAAGATAGTGGTTGAGCAATTATTCCCCATGTGTCTGTTCATTTATGGTTAGCTAACTGCTCTTGCTTCCAACTGATGGCTATTTATTTCTAAAACACATATTTTCAATGTCATTGCTTGTACTTCTAGTTGGTATCACTATAGCTTTTGTTAGATATTTAATCTCCCAAGAGTGTTGTTATTACTTTTCTTTTATTATTGCAAGGTGCTTTATCCATGTCATTATTATTGCAAAGCTTTCTAGGTGGGAATGCTATGTTATTACACAGACAAATGTGGGAGATGGCTATGAAACTTTTCTTTTCTAGCATATAATTTCTGTAATTTGGTATGGTGTTTCTTTGGATTTCACTAATTATTAGGTTACTTAGGCATCCAATGGAGAAAATAATTCACTATTTTTATGTGGTATTATTTGTAGTCCAATTCCCTAACTTTGTATGGTTTTTTAATTTGGATTTTTGGTTTAACTCTCTAATCAAGAGACCTAACAGTTTTCAGTTGGTTTTTGTAATTGGTTATTGAATGTGGGTTAGAATATTTGAGAGGAGCTAATTTGATATTGTTCTTTCTATGCTTCTTCTTCAGTTGGGGTTATTTGTTGTCAAATTCCTCTTCAGTTGCCTCTTATAACTGGTCATCAAATGTTAGTTAGAATGTTAGTGGATAATAGGTAACACTATTATATTTACTTATTAGAGGTATGCATAGTGAGTTTAGTCCCACGTTCGTTTGGAGCATAAGTTGTGTCTTGATGCCCTCATTATAAAGGCTCATCTATTGTAACTTGTGTATCTTGGAATAGAAGTAATCGAGGCTTTAGTGGTTATTAGCCACACCTATAGAAAAATGACTTACATCCAGTCTTATGTAATCTGTTAAATGCATTATGACTGACATTAATAGTAATATGTAACTATTTTGCAGAGTATTATAAAATACAAGATTCTTCTCACATTGAAATTGCCTATTCATCATACAACGTGTAGATATGGGAATTTTATGTCCATGCAAAAAGTTTTACATATGCACATGGCTGCCTAGATTTTTAACTTAATCACTATGTAGTGTTTATTACATTTTTCAAAAGAAAGAGTGCTTACATTAAGCTTCATATCAAGTTTTTTTATTTAATTTGAATATAAATTTTCTTTTATTCTTCAATACTTTGACAAACTTGTCTTATTCTTCAATACTTTTATTGTCCAGATGGATCCTTCTGAATCATCGACTGAGAAGAGAGGTGTACGTGGCCCTACTAGATGTGCTTCCATGTTGAAGTCACAAAATAGAAATAAACTAAAAGTAAAATTTATTAAAGGTCAACCAGTGACTAATGATAGCTATCTATATAGTTATATAGGCATAGTGGCAAGAGATGGGAAGTTATTTCCTCTTGATCGCCCTACTTAGCATCATATAGATGACGATGCATAGGACCGTGGGTGGGAACGGATTTTGGTAATAGTTGTTTATTCATGAATACGTAGTCTAACTATTTTTTATTTTTTAATTTACAGATTCGCGAAAACAATAATGCAGCACCACATATTGATTGAGAAGATAACTGTGGAGACATGGAGGTCTTGGTATATAGAGATGACTTGTGGTATATGGAGAGAGCATTGGAACTATTTCTTTTAGAGTTTTATTTAGCATTGAATTATGATAACTTATTTTGCTTAAACATTCATTTTATTGGTAGTGTTTTTAATTGATTATTTTTAAAGAACTTAAAAGTGTTGGATTAGTGACCCTCACATAAACTAGTATTCTGCCATTTACTTTTACTACCAACAGTTTTATTGCATAAATAGTAATGGTACTAGCTATTAGAAAGGCTAAAAATTTTCCCAACCCATCTCATCTATTTTCTATGTTGTTAATGAAGCCATTTTTATTATCCTATTGTTTTTGTATGATGATTGTGTTTGGCCTCTCCCAGCTGTGCTCAAGTGTCACGTCAGCCTGGAGCGTGTTTTTGGAGTCCTACAGGGAGGGGACGAAGAGCTACTGGGGATGATCAGATAGAGAAGGTTTTACCAGAGTGGGTAAAGCGTGCTCTGTTGGGGAGCGAGTGGCTCGCTAACTTGAGCTTGTCTGTCTCGTTTCCAAATACGATCTTAGTTTTAGAGACCCAAAGACTGATGATAGTGCTAATCAGGTTGGGATAAAATTTTGGCTGCCTAACGGAAATGCCCAACCCAACCTAATCCTACATCTAACCTGACTCAAAGTTCGGATTGGATGCCTCATGCCTCATGCCTCATGCTCCAAGTTTTTTAGAGAATTTAATCTTCTTTATTCTTATTATTGTTGGGTACATCTATTAAGAATGAGGAAAAAGGTTGCTATATTCGCACCTACCAAATCTTGAAGGGTGCATTGATTGCTTTGACTAAGATGATGGATATAATACTTCGTTTCAATTGTTCATATATTGGATTTTGATACTATATATGTACCATCAGGCAATCAAATTTTTATTCCATATGGCGCATGGCGAAAAAAAGTGACCATTAAATCACATGTGCACATGAACTAGTTCATGTGCACATGTGATTTAATGGTCACTTTTTTTGGGTGTGGGTGCCCTCGAGATTCGGTATGTGTGACTAGAACCAATTTTAAAAAAAAAAAAGAAAAAACTTTTAGTGGCGGTTTTATGTGTGACTAAAGCCATTTAAAAAAAAAAAAGAAACAAGAAAGATTTAGTGGCAGTTTCATAAAATCGCCACTAAAAGGTTATATTACCGATGATTTATTATGCCAGTACCCGCCCGTAGAAGCTCCTTTAGTGGTGATCAAATATTGTCGGTAAAATGATATAATGGCGGTTAAAAAGTGTCGCTAAAAAAATTACTTTTAGCGGCGGTTCCACAAAAACCGACACTAAAAGAATTACCGACGTCATTTTTAGCTACGTTCTTAACCACCGCCACTAGGAGTATTAGTGGTAGTTGATTTAGATTTAGCGGTGGTTTTTAACCGCCGCTAAAACCCTTATATTTTGTAGTGGCAATTTTGAAAACACGCGCTGGCTGCCCGAACTCGGATTGCTTAAATTCGAAACTCAGGCATACCTGGCACAACTATTAGTTGCGCCAGAACATTTTGAGCCTCCTTTTGGCTTGGCGTTGTGCCAGCCACTTATAAGCGGGTCTTCGGGCCTGGTACAAGTCGGATACATAACCCGATATCCCCTCTCTTTGTTTTTTTTTCCCCGGCATATGGACGCGCCCCCAAACGGTGTGACGGTCCTCATTCGACTTACCCGGGAAGCCGTGCTAAGAATAAAATAGACCGAGAGCAATAGGCGTCCCGATCCTATATAGAAAAAGTGAAAAGGTCCAAAAATGATTTAAAAAAAAAATTCCCACGAAAAAAGCCAAAAATAATAGAATAACTCACATAAAATGATAGAATAATTCACATAAAATAATAGTTATAAAAAAACCAGAAAATTTTCATAAAATAATAGCTTTAAAAAAAAAAAAAAAAAAAACCAAAAAATCCCATAATATAAAAACTCGAAAATCAAAAAATCAACAAAAAAAGATAAAGAAAATCTCAAAAAGAATTCACATAAAATAATAGAAGTAATAAAGTAATAAAATCACATGAAATGATAACTTAAAAGTGAAAAAAAAAAAAATCAAAAAATCACATAAAATGATAAAATCTAAAAATCACATAAAATGATAAAAACAAAAAATGTCAAAAATTCTCCACATAAAATAACAAAGATATATGTTTTGAAAAGATGGCACGCACTCCTAAAAAGCGTTGTGATATCCATTCACTCCACTCGGGTAGTCGTGCTAAATAAACATCAGGATCAGTGGGCTCGCCCAAAGACCTTGAACCCTGCTCCAAGTAGGGACACCCGCGACCGATCAAATAAGGCAGACTATGCCTCATACGATTAGATGCACATGCGTGTTCCGACGCGGTAAAATGTAAACGTTTTATCAGTAATGCAGCTGTGTTACATTAATGTCCTAAGTCTAAGGTTCGCTTTGGATTTTCGGATCCTACTTCAAAGTAGGAGCAACAGTGTCAATCCCGATCAAACGGTCAATGTTTCAATCGGGTCGACTCTACTGCTAAATCTTCGAGCTAAGCACCCTGTCTTTAGATTCATATGAACGAGAGTGTCTAACTTGAGATTTATCACAAGCTATTTCGGAGGTGTGGACTCTTGGTCTGCGCAGCCTGGGCACACGCCCTACAGGGTTTGAGGTCCAGGTAAATCCGTTATGAAAAAGGTCAATCGTTGGTTGCAACCAACCTGTTAAAAATGAAACTACATATCAACCAAACTATGTGTAAGCATGCATACAGAAGGGTTCATTTCCCTTTATTTTCGCAGGCTTAAAACTTGTATTGGCGCAATATCCCTATAAAGTGTACACCTTGCGTCTGAGTATCCGTAGGATGGTCGTTTGTTATCGTAAATTGTATCCGAATGGGATCTGGGTCAAGACTTTCATCACCTTTGTTGCTTATCACCCCTAATGGGTGTATGTTTATGCATAATTAATTTATTTGAAAGATCATTGTTGGCAGAGACCAGGATTGGATGCCCCCTTCGGGGGGCACCCGATTTTTGGTCGGATCTATTTTGTGTTATTTAAGGTTAGATACTCTAGGTCATGATGATCCAGGGCATGTTAGAAAAATGGCACGTACTCCTAAAAAGTGTTACGACATCTATTCGCTCCGCTCGGCTAGTCATTCTAAATAAATTTTGAGATGAATGGGTTCGCCCAAAGACCTTGAACCCTGCTTCAAGCAGGGGCACCTATGACCAGTCAGATGAGCTGATCAATGCTTCACCTAATTGGACACAAACTGTGGAGCCTTGCGTACTTGCGTTGCTCCTATCTTTGAATGTGGGTCGATCACCCTCCTTACTTACGAAGTTGTATTCATAATGGACCTTAAACATCAAACTCCTTTAGAACATCTCGAGAAGTGACCATTTTTCCTAATTATTGAGCTTTCGTAACTCATTTTCCACCTCGATTATGCCCAGTAATGTCGCTAAGCGCTGGGGAACCGATTACCTTGAGAAACAATAGTTTTTCCCGACATACAGGGCTTTCATTTTCTCACAATGATACTCATGTGATATTTGAAGTTCATTCTGAATGCATCAGACCCGTCAGTAATACCTTGGGCCTCTTCGGATGTCTCTTGTCTTTGACATTCGATCATTAGTGATCGGATACTAAAGAGGGGCATCTGTAGACACTAAAATTTGGCCCAAGGCCCGATCAAAACACATTTCGAGAGAGGCGCGTCTCCGAGCTTTTGATGACATGTATGGAACCCTTCAAAGACCTTAGGAGCCATCCCAAACCCTTAGGAATCACCCTAGATCCCTTAAGAACCTTCCTGAACCCTTCGAAACCAATCCCAAACCCTTAGAACCCATCTCGGACATAAACCTAGCTTTCCTGAGCAATGGATGAAGAGTGGTACACTGGAACTAGTTGTGACCTTCTACTGTGATCGAATCTCATACCATTGAAAAGTAAAAGTCCTCAGCTTTTCAACGGGCCAAGAATCACCCCAATTGAAGCTATATATGCAATGATATTGCATTCCGGATCCGAGGGGCATAATGGTAATATCATGTGAGCCCCCTTAGGGATTTGGCACAATTAATAGTTGCACCAGTTCTAAATGTAGACCCCACCTCGGGAAGCCAACTTTCAGGCACTGTTCATGCACTGTTTTATTGTGCATATGCCTAGCGCAACTAATAGTTGCATGGGCCATGCATATGAACAATGACCCTGGGTTTTTACCTCGAAAATCAAGATTGGGGTTTGACTTATTGACTATCTTGACCTTTGGGGTGTATTTTGCTAGTTCTGTTGCACCCATTTACTACCTATGTGCAACTCCTTAAGTGGTTTAAAGCCTCACCCAATCATCCACCATTGGAGCACCTTCTCATATTTTTTAAGGCTTCAAAAACCTTAGAAAAATTTAGATGGTCCATTACCTAATTGCTAATCCCAATTAGCCTCTAAGCACCCTCCTAACCTCTCTTTTTCCTATAAATAGAGAGGTACCCTTCTAACCTCTCTTTTTCCTATAAATAGAGAGGCACCCCCCTTGCAAATGGCTTGAAAAATTTTGTAATTAAAAGATTAAGGAATCCCTTCTCTCTCTCTCCTCTAGTGCACCATTCCCATACAAATTCTAGATTTCAAAAAACTCGTTTAGACCTTAGCATTTCCCTAAAAAGCTCTAGGTTAGGTGTGTGTTACCCCCTAGCCTTCCCTCCCTACCTCTTAGCTATCAAGCCTTAGGAGTTAGAATCTCATTTCATATAATACAACCCTTCAAAAGCTCACCAAAGCAAGCCAGCGCAAGGCTCCACAGTGGTGCAACAAGGGCCCGAGAGCTCCGGCTCTCCCCTCTATTCCTCTACCATCTCATTTATTCCTCCATTCCCCCATTTGTGTCATTAGGCTGCCAAAGTTTCGATAGGAACGGAGGGGCATAAATAGGATTTTAAGACTCATTTAGGCAAGAGGAAGCCTTTTTTATTTCTTTTATATTATTTTTATTTTGGCCATTAGTAGAGACTGCATTAAGCGGGTTGATTGGGTGCCTAACACCTTCCCAATCGATAACCGAAGCCCCTACTTAAGAGCCTTTGGCGTAAACCGGATTCAGAGTCATATTTGTGGCACTTTGGTACTTATAAAAATGATCTAGATTTTTCGAGACACCGAAAGCTCCAGGTGGTGACTCTATAATTTTATTAGTGAGCGCATCGTCGCGACGGGATCGTCTTGATTCTCACGATTGCACAATAATTCTTTCTACTATGTCCTTGACCTTGATTTCCTTTAAAACTATGAAATGAGGTTTCGTTCACTTTAGGGAATGGTGTAAAACCGATTGGACCGGATGGATGACTTTTAATTAAAAGCTCAATATTTTGTTCAGCCATTAAAAGATAAGATATTAATTTAGAATATATATAAACTTATGCTCTCGATATTGCTACTGCAGGAGCACATTCGAGGTAAATATATCCTCTTGAGTGACTTTTTCTCCGCATAATTTTAATTGTGAGCTGACTTAAAAGAGTGCAGAGTTATATACACTAACAATCTTAAAATCTTGCAACCTAAGGTGCATCCAGTCATAACGAGGTTTTAGAAGATTACGGTCTTCTGGTTCTTATATCTCTCCCTTAAACTATTCCACAAAGAGAAAGGATCCTTTACAGTAAGGTACTCAATTTTTAATTCTTCATGAAGAAAAAAATGACTTTAGCGCGATCCTATTAGGATGTTTGATTTCTCTCCTTAATAGTGTTTCCAAGGTTCATAGTCTCAAGATGAATCTCAGCATCAATGATTCGAGATAAGTAATTGTGACTGGAAATATCAAGAGCTACAAACTCAATTTTTGTAATATTTGACATTTTCTATGACAAAAATATATAGAGAATTAGATAAGTCATTTAAAATATAACAAACTAAAATTATCAAATATTTCTACGACTAATATGATAATTTTCTAATCCATATTATCACATGAAATGTATTAATATATTATAATATGATTCTTACTACTTTAAATAAATATTAAAAGAGAATAATAATCAATAAATTTGATTATTAAATTATAAAGAAACATACCGCTAACAAAGAATATTAAACCAATAGCTTTTGACGTCAAAGATAAAAGACCCAACAATTGATCGGAGCTTCGTGCTGATAACGTGTTGTAAAATCAAAAGAAAATGAAGACAAAATAAAGAGACTATAATCTATAAAACTAGTTCTTCAGGAACTCTATATCATCCATTTCTGTTAAGTTCTCATACTTTTACAAGACTTTTTTATATAGAATTACAATGTGAGAATATGAAAGGTTGAGAGAATATGAAGGATTAGGAGGACAAATGCACTTTCCCATAATTCCAAAAGAATTACATAATAATGGATAAAAATTCTAAGAGACTACATAAATATGATTAGGAATTTAAGTGATAGAAACTAAATGGTCATCCATCATAATAAGTACATTTTTTATAGAAAGGACATAAATCATTATTAATATTGAATATTTATATGTACTAGATATCATGTTAAATTTATAAAGACAATCTCTGACTGATCATTAATGAGGGACCGATTTTCATTGAGTTTTGATGGGAAGAACTAGATGGTCTTCTATATTATAAGGTTTATGAACTCATTAGGCGTATAATGCGGCAGTATGAGATATCACACTAAATTCAGAACGTTAAGAAGCCATAACTTTTGATTCTTTTTTTTTTTTTTTTTTGTATAATGAATTAGAGTTGGCGGGTCTCCACTAAAAATGAAAGATTACACACGGTAATAAGTAAAAATTAAGACTGTGTCTAGTATAGCTCTCTGCTAGCCCCCATCATAGCAGAGGTCACCTACCTTAGTTGGTTCCTATTTACTTTTCTAACTCCCTGTAAAGGAGGATTTACCTGCTCTAGTAGCAACCTCCCTGCTCTCTACTAACTCCCTACAGAGCAAATAAAATCTATTCTGACAAGGAGTGAGTAGAGAAGAGGGTAGAATTGCAGGTAACAAGATGCTAGCTAGCAGAGAGTTATGTCATACGCAATAGAATTGCAGGTAACAAGGTGCTAGCTAGCAGAGAGTTATGTCATACGCAACCTAAATCTTTCCTAATGCGAGAGTGAAGCTCGGAGGAATAGATGCCAAATTATTCTATCGGAAGATTAGAAGAAGCCATAACTTTTGATTTAGACGTTGCATGTTTGTTTCTAGCTAAAAGAAATGCTATTGGAGTAGAATGAAAATTTTTTATTCAATCAAAATCACGGCGTTATTCAATGACCTTTCCATTATCATATTTCCAATTCGAGATACTATTTTTGCACTTTGGGCATTTTAAAATTTTAATTAATTGATATTTTAATATTTTTGTTATTATTTCTTTATTGCATCTGTGACAGCCCGACTTTTTCCCTTTTCGTAAATGGGAAAGGTCGCGCCGTCGGATCACCTAAAATGATCCTGTCATACAAGGGCATCGTGTACAAAGTGTTACATATGCGGAAGCGAATTTAATTCCTTTATGGCAACAACTGATATCCATTCCTTTATCTAAAGCAGTATATTGAACAAGAAATATAAACAGAAACCTATATCTGAAGTAGGAAGCTATCTTAAATCACACTGCTGTTTATACATATTTAATATTTTAAAAACAAATCTCTATCTCTCCCAAACCTCTCAAGGAAAGAAGTCCTCAGTAGAACCTTCCTCCTCGTCCTCCTCCTCAGACTGGTAGGTAGGATCAGCTTCGTGCTCAGGGTCTTGAGCAATATCTGCAGCTAAGACATAAAGTCATAGGATGAGCTATCATCAAAGCTCAGCAGGGAAAATTTAAAGTGCTAATTTATATGTTAGATTATCCATTCATGTCTAGATGCAAAATAAAACGAAACACATGTCATCTTATATTAGGTCCTTCTAGCATCTATATATCCTAGCAGTATATAACAGAACAAGCACCAAATCATGCAATTATTGTATCATGCTGACAATGCTGACAAGGAATCAGGCGAGATCAATGAATCATGCTAAAATAAGACATGTACAAGAAAATGAAGCTCCCGATTTAGCGGGATCACTTGTCAAGCGCCCGAGTTAACGGGATAAGTTGGACGAGATATCAAGCTCCCGAGTTAGCGGGATCACTTGGACAGGATATCAAGCTCCCGAGTTAGCGGGATCACTTGGACGGGATATCAAGCTCCCGAGTTAGTGGGATCACTTGTTTCAAGATGCATTAAAGACGTGTACATGACATCAAAGATAACAGAATATGAACAATGCATGATATATATGCGAGCACATCGTGAACAGATATCATATAGCAAAACTGATTTGAATAATTGAACCCACATGATCATATATGACTGCAACTATCGTAATCATTGATATTCATGTATCTAAGCTGAACTAGCATCATAATTATGTAAAGCATGCATCAAGTCTGTAGGTTTCTAAGCTGATCTAACACCAGCAGTCATAGTAATACATTGAAACTAGCATGTCCATACATTATACTTCCTCTAAACTCATCAAGTATCATCATACATACAAATTCATCTATTGATCGATATCCAGTCATCTAAATTGGTTTGACAATAGTTCTAATATAATAACATGTGTCAAGCTGATCTTATCAAACTGATATGCTCATAATCATTTATTGAAACTTTTATTAGTATAATCTGAAACTTGCATAATACTAAACTAGCATACTAACCTAGCATAACTATTTATATTCATGCATTGAAACTGCTCGTATCCTTTTTTCCATCTCACTGAATTAGCATTACTGATCTTGCATGTTTATACATCATGAAACTAGCATACTTAACTGACTGAGTTAACTATTGATTAACTCTTAACTTATCCAAGCTGAACGTATTAAAGCTATACTATCATGTTCATACTAATTCAAAATTGAGCTTCTTATTCTTAACTAATAGTTTATCCAAACTGACTTTAACAAAGTTGAATACTTTAAGGCTGAATTCATTAAAACAATATTGGCATGGTACTACTAATCATCTTTATATGCCACGCTTGTCATCCTTATTTCTTAACCTTAATTCGAGCATATCTTATCCATTCCAAATTAAATATCACATTGCAGTTGGTAACTACTCATAGGTTACTGATATCCATCATGTAAAACATTCCTTCATTTACTAATATCTATCATCCTCAGAAAACAAAATTTAATCAGATATTATATTTCCTGTACACATGATTCTACTAAGAGTTTACTTAACTAGATGAGAATATAAAACTCAATATCATTTAGTTCAGAAAAGTCCCTATAACAGCATACATCGAATCTATCTCATTATAAACAACTATTTTATACTTATAGTTTTATTGAACAAAATAATTTTATATGCTATCTAGATGTGAATGAGCAATTAAAATACAAGTTAGCAAAGTACATTCCTCACCTTACACCAGGTTTACGTTTAACTAGTTTCCCGTGTACGCTCGTCTTCAAGCAAACGCGTCATGTGTACCAAGTGACACCTAGAAATGTCGTTCATAGGTTTAGTATTTTTAATGGTTTATTGGGTCAACATAGACCCCAATTATGGACCAATTTTGGTCCCATGTCTTATGTAAAAACTCAATAAGTCAACCCCGCACAATCCCCTGACAGAGGTGTCGCTAAGTGTGTCAGATGCAGGGTTGCCGCGGCAAGCTTTGCAGTAGCATGTTATTATGACTTGTCACTACCTTTTGACTCATTAAACGTTGGATTTAGAAATCGGTTCCTTCATTAACGTTGTAGGACTCGTTGTCCCCTTTCCAACGCATCAGGAATCGTGTCAATCTGAGTTCGGGATCGAAAGATATGATTAAAATACCACACAGTGGTTTGAGTATACTGTTGCTGCGGCAAGCTTTGCAGTTGCATATTGCCACAACTTGTCCTACCCTTTAAACGTTAGATTTAAAACTTAGTTACTTCATGAAAGTTGTAGGTCTCGTTGTCTACTTTCCAACCCATTAAGAATCGTGCCATTTGGAGTTCGGGGTCAAAAGATATGACCCAAATACCACACAGTGGTTTGAGCATAGGGTTGCCGCGGCAACACACAATGCTTGCCGCAGCAAGCACCTTGCCACGGCAACCCTTTGAGGTTGCCGCGGCAAGCCACTCAGCAGAGGTTCTTGCCGCGGCAACCCCTTGAGGTTGCCGCGACAAGCCTGGCTTGCCGGGCTTCAGCTGGTCTTCTTCTTGGCTTTTTTATCTGTTGTGCTCCCCCCCTTTTTGCTTATATATACTTTATTATATATATATATATATACTTGTATAAAGTCAACAGATTTTCTACTATATATACTTGTATAAATCTGAAATCTGCACTCTAATATTTCTACATTTATATTGCTAGATTTCTGTTTCTGATGCAGATTTGAAGTGCAGCAATCTGCACTCAGTTTCAAATATTCATGTTGAATTCAGAGCTCGAGTTCATTGTCGTTTCTATGATGACCCTTTATTTTAAATGAGATCGATAGCATACCTTTTGGTGAAATTGTAGTATCCGTCAATTGAGGTTGTGTTTGTCGATCTCAAATCGGAGCAGACCTGAGAAGTCTTTATTGAATTGCAGTACTATTTGTTTGTTGATTTTTTATAGATTTACCTCTGGTTTTTCAACAGCCCAAGGGACGAAAGAAGTTTTGATTTATACTAAAGGTTGTCGACCTTGCGTGCATGGAGGTGTGTAATGACTCATTGGAGTCGTGGAGTGTAAATGCGAATGAAAGTAGCTTATCAGCTATATGTAGTTAGTATTCTGCGTTCCAACACTACCTTAGTAGTGTGCTGCATAAATGACACTGCCTAAAAGACAAAATAGTTACCAAAACCAGGATTTTATTAGAATGTGATAGTGTGTGAACTTGGATACTGTAATAGGTTAGCTGGTTTCTCATAAACGCCAAAACCAAGACAATCTAGTGTATATTGCTTGAACCGGGTTTAGTTTCTAAGTCAAACAGTTTTTGTATGTAAGTTAAAATAACATTTTAGTGTATAAAACAAAATAAAACAAAGCAAGGGATACCGTGCATGCAAGTCAGTTCTATTTATGCAATGTATAAGCCTTTTTGTTTTTGAAGCGTCCAGCCCATTAAAACAGGTTATTTAAGCTGTTACAAATGATTCCTTACAAGTACCTATACCAAAAAATCCGACGATTCACATGGATGGTATTAGACTGACCCTTATCCTAATGGGCATGGGCTGGCTAACTTAGTCGTCATGGGTATAGCCCTCAGCCAGACCGGACTACAGTGCTAAAACTAGGGGTCGTTACATTCTCTCCTATTTTAGGAATTTTCATCCTTGAAAATCAATCAGGACTCTCTGGGTAATAGACGAATGTCACAATCATATATATAAATGGGGTAAGGCCTACACAACATGTGGTGTTTACTAACAACATTTTTGCAATATTACTATTTAGTATTCAAATTATCTTGAATATTCTCAATATTTAATGTTATAAAATTTTATACTAGTATTATATTTTAATGCTAAATACCAGCATGTTATTTCAAGTTATTTCGATCATGGTCCATAGGACTTAATTAATATATTCAATTTGCCATAATTTTTTGTCTACTGGTGCAAGTGCATTTATAAAATATTTAAAATAACATTATAATCTAAGCAATGAAAATTTATTTGAAGTGAGTACCTTATGTAAATAATCGAGGTTACTGAGCACGGATATCAGCTTCGCGCTCCCAGGTAGCTTCATGCAACCCATGATTCTTCCATTGGATCAAAACGAGTGAAATACGTTTTGTTCTCAAGATTTAGTCTCTGTGATCCAATATCTGAGCTGACTCTTCAATCACTGTTAACTCTTCCTGAATATCCAGTGGCTGATAATTCAACACGTGGGTTGGAGCACGAACGTACTTCCTTAGCATAGACATATGGAATACATCGTTCCATATCGTGTACGCTGGATAAATGTGGAGGTAACGCAAACTTGGTATGCTACCTCACCAACTTTGCCCAAAACTTGGAATGGTCCAACATAACGAGGACTTAACTTGCCTTGTTTGGGATCGGCATAACTCTTCTGCCGACTCTAGGCACTATTCAGCTGCTTACGAATGACGTGTACAACCGCATTGGTATTTTCAATCCAGTCAGGGCTCAAAAGAAGATGTTTACCAGTGTCTTTCCAGTTAATCATATATTTACATCGGCATCCATACAGTGCCTCGAATGGTGCCATACCGATGCTCTACTGGAAGCTGTTATTGTATGCAAAGTCGATCAGGGGTAAGTGCTTATCCCATGATCCCTGAAAATTCTGCATACAGGCCTTTAACTACCTTTTTCCGTCTATCCGTTGTTCTGAGGATGAAATGCAGAACTGAATTCCAACTTGGAACTCATTCCTTCGTGGAAACTCTGCCAGACGTGGGAGGTATATAACGGATCGTGATCTGACACGATACTCACTGGTATCTCATGTCGTCTGACTATCTTTCTTAGATAGACGTCGGCCAATTTCGACGCTTCAAGCCACTCCACCAAAACGCCTTTTTTCAGTCTTGATACTTCTTTGTGCTACCAGGATGAATGACATAGGCTGACTTATGAGCTTCGTCAAAAATTTCATGACGCAAAGCAGTATCATTCGGTACACATACTCGGCCTCGAAATAATAAGGACCCATCGCCCTCAATCGAAAAGGCTGGTTGGAGCCCACAGAGTATTCCCTGTCTGATGGAAATAAGCACTGCATCATGCATCTGGAGTTCTCAGATCCTATCGAAGAGTGTAGATCTGATCATTACTGTAGCAAGTAAACCTCCAGTTGACGTTGCTTGAAGAGTGGAACTCAATGATACAATGTCGTTGAGTAAGTTCCATCTTTGTAGCCGTGTCACAAAATGGGATAACTGAGCGGATGATTTTCGACTAAGCGCATCAGCTACTACATTGGCTTTGCCGGGATGGTACTGAAATAGAACAATCATAGTCCTTCAAGAACTCCATTCACCTTCTCTGCCTCTAATTCAACTCTTGGAAATCCTGTTCGCATGCCTTAGTCCACTCGAAATTGATAGTCTTTCGAGTAAGCTACGTGAGTGGTCAGCAAGCATCAAAAACCCTTCAACAAATTGCCGATAATATCCTACAAGACCGAGAAAGGTTCTAATCTCGGTTACTGTTTGTGGCTACTTCCATTGTACTACAGCTTAAATTTTTTTTTTTTTTTTTTTTATTATTATTATTTTTTTATTTTTTTTATTTTTTTTTTTTTTTTTAATTTTTTTGCAGGATCTATGGTAATATCGGCTTCGAAAATGACATGACCAAGAAAACTAACTTGATTCAACCAGAAGTCGCAATTACTGCATTTCACATACAACTAAGAATCTCTTAATGTCTGTAAAGCAAAACAGTGCTCTGCTTTCATCTTTAAGTAGATGAGTATATCGTCGATAAAGACTACGATACACTGATCAAGATAGGGCTTGAAGACTCGGTTCATCAAGTCCATCAATGCAGCAGGTGCGTTGGTCAACCCAAAGGGCATGACGAGAAACTCGTAGTGACCGTAGCATGCTCGGAAAGTTGTCTTCGAAATATCCTCAGCTTTCACCTTCATCTGGTGATAACCTGATCGTAGGTCAATTTTCAAAAAGAATCGCGCTCCTTGATCAAAGAGATCTTCGATTCGTGGGAGCGGATATCGATTCTTAATCGTCAGTTTATTGAGTTGATGGTAGTCAATGCCAATATGCATTGACCCATCATTCTTCTTTACGAACAATACTGGTGTGTCCCACGGAGACACACTCGGTCTGATAAATTCTTTGCTAAGAAACTCTTGCAACTGCTCCTTGAGTTCATTCAACTATGCTGGTGTCATTCGATAAGGTGCCTTTGATACCTTCTCTATGCCCAGGGCTAAATCACTAGCGAATTCCACTTCCCTGCCAGGTAAAAATCCTGGCAACTTAACAGGAAAGATATTAGAGAATTCACAGGCTATTGGCAATCTGCTTCTACAATCAATGCTCGCATGATGATTGGATAGCCAATTCATGCCAAGGATTACGCCAACTCCTTACATATCGAGTAAATCGAGTAAGATTAATCGGCTACTGCGTCATAGTCGTCGTGACCTTGGATTACGACGATGATTGATCGACATACCATGTTAGTAGTGACAGAACAATATAGTCAGGACTGACACGTCACAATAAAGTCGAGAGGTTCTGGGGTGGCTCCCAACTTTCCTAACTTTTCAACAAATTAGGTATAATAAAGGAATGTGTCAATCCAGGATCTACCAACATTCGTGCTTCATACAATAAGTAGGCATCTTCTAGATAGAATTACAAGATACCTAAGATATAGATTTACTATTGTTAGCTAAATTGTGTCTACTTTACAAACTATAAATTTATCATTTCTAAAACTAATGAAAAGGAAACAATATACTAGATGTACACATATATAAATTATTTACCTAGATGTACCTTTCTCATAAATAATTTAAATAACTTATAGCTAAATAGTTCACATGCCTTAGATAATATCGTTGCTGGTTTGGACATCTTGTGCCGTCTTTGATGTCGTTCCCACCATCTCTGGGCACTCCTTAATCCGATGTCCCATCATACCACAACGAAAGCACGCCCCAGATGCTCTACGACATTCGTCCATGTTATGTGTCTTCCCACATTTTCCACAGAATGCTAACGGAATGGTTGAAGAGATGCATGAAGTTTGTGAAACTCCAAACGCTCCCATTATAATAGGGTTCGAGTGACGGAATGACCCCGAAGGTGTAGATATGGTCGGTTTTGGATAAACACCTTGAGCAGGTTGCTGAAATTCGGGTGTCGCCTTTTTTGTTTTCACCGTAGGGCAATCTTTTATCAAATGTCCTAGTTTGCCACATCTGAAACACTCACCTGTAGCCCACCTACATTTCCCCGTCTTGTGTTGTATTCTGCACCGTGAGCATGACCCAATGAGTGCGGCCGAAGAAGTGCGTGCAGCAGGCTGCACTAGTGTCGTAAGTAACTCAGTCTGCTGGGCCATGGTTCTGACCATTTTCTCCAGTAGTTGCCGAGTTTGTTCATGATCATTCTTCCCAGCATACATGGTCCTAGCTCTTTTGCGAGGCGCCATAGTGATCTGTCAAAATGTAACAAATGTTCCAATTAATAGTAATCGTGATCATCATGATCCCATGACTTGACAACATTTACATCCTAACTTGGATCCTAACGGCATACTTTGATCCCTATTGACCGAGTACTTTAATCAAACGTAGTCGTAAAGATCCACAACCTACGCTCTAACAGAACCTACTGCCATAGCCTTGAGTCCATCCTAAAGACCTAAAGACCTAAAGACCTAAAGACCGAAAGCCTAGGCTCTAACACTGAACGAACATCAGAAGTCTTGCCATATATCCATGCCAGAGTTAAGTCTCCAGAGAGTTAACGCCGAGCTCTGATACCACCTGTGACAGCCCGACTTTTCCCCTTCTCGTAAATGGGAAAGGTCGCGCCGTCGGATCACCTAACATGATCCTGTCATACAAGGGCATCATGTACAAAGTGTTACATATGCAAAAGCGAATTTAATTAACTCTGATACGAAGAAATATGGCAACAACTGATATCCATTCCTTTATCTAAAGCAGTAAATTGAACAGGAAATATAAACAAAAACCTATATCTGAAGTAGTAAACTATCTTAAATTACACTGCTGTTTATACATATTTAATATTTTAAAAACAAATCTCTATCTCTCCCAAACTTCTCTAGGAAAGAAGTCCTCAGTAGAACCTTCCTCCTCGTCCTCCTTCTCAGACTGGTAGGTAGGATCAGCTTCGTGCTCAGGGTCTTGAGCAATATCTGTAGCTAAGACATAAAGTCGTAGGATAAGCTATCATCAAAGCTCAGCAGGGAAAATTTAAAGTGCTAATTTATATGTTAGATTATCCATTCATGTCTAGATGTAAAATAAAATGAAACACATGTCATCTTATATTAGGTCCTTCTAGCATCTATATATCCTAGCAGTATATAACAGAACAAGCACCAAATCATGCAATTATTGTATCATGCTGACAATGCTGACAAGGAATCAGGCGAGATCAATGAATCATGCTGAAACAAGACATATACAAGAACAAGAAACAAGAAAATCAAGCTCCCGAGTTAGCGGGATCACTTGTCAAGCTCCCGAGTTAGTGGGATCACTTGGACGAGATATCAAACTCCCGAGTTAGCGTGATCACTTGGACAAGATATCAAGCTCCCGAGTTAGCGGGATCACTTGGACGGGATATCAAGCTCCTGAGTTAGCGGGATCACTTGGACGGGATATCAAGCTCCCAAGTTAGCGGGATCACTTGTTTCAAGATGCATTAAAGACGTGTACATGACATCAAATATAACATAATATGAACAATGCATGATATATATGCGAACACATCGTGAACAGATATCGTATAGTAAAATTGATTTGAATAATTGAACCCACATGATCATATATGACTGCAACTATCGTAATCATTGATATTCATGTATCCAAGCTGAACTAGCATCATAATTATGTAAAGCATGCATCAAGTCTGTAGATTTCTAAGCTGATCTAACACCAGCAGTCATAGTAATACATTGAAAACTAGCATGTGCATACATTATACTTCCTCTAAACTCATCAAGTATCATCATACATACAAATTCATCTATTGATCGATATCCAGTCATCTAAATTGGTTTGACAATAGTTCTAATATAATAACATGTGTCAAGTTGATCTTATCAAACTGATATGCTCATAATCATTTATTGAAACTTTTATTAGTATAATCTGAAACTTGCATAATACTAAACTAGCATACTAACCTAGCATAACTATTTATATTCATGCATTGAAAGCCGTATCCTTTTTCCATCTCCTTTGAATTAGCATTACTGATCTTGCATGTTTATACATCATGAAACTAGCATACTTAACTGACTGAGTTAACTATTGATTAACACTGAACTTATCCAAGCTGAACGTATCAAAGCTATACTATCATGTTCATACTAATTCAAAATTGAGCTTCTTATTCTTAACTAATAGTTTATCCAAACTGACTTTAACAAAGTTGAATACTTTAAGGCTGAATTCATCAAAACAATATTGGCATGGTACTACTAATCATCTTTATATTCCACGCTTGTCATCCTTATTTCTTAACCTTAATTCGAGCATATCTTATCCATTCCAAATTAAATATCACATTACAGTTGGTAACTATTCATAGGTTACTGATATCCATCATGCAAAACATTCCTTCATTTACTAATATCTATCATCCTCAGAAAACAAAATTTAATCAGATATTATATTTCCTGTACACATGATTCTACTAAGAGTTTACTTAACTAGATGAGAATATAAAACTTAATATCATTTAATTCAGAAAAGTCCCTACAACAGCATACATCGAATCTATCTCATTATTAGCAACTATTTTATACTTATAGCTTTATTGAATAAAATAATTTAATATGCTATCTAGATGTGAATGAGCAATTAAAATACAAGTTAGCAAAGTACATTCCCTACCTTACACCAGGTTTACGTTTAACTATTTTTCCGTGCATGCTTGTCTTCAAGCAAACGCGTCATGTGTACCAAGTGACTCCTAGAAATGTTGTTCATAGGTTTAGTATTTTTAATGGTTTATTGGGTCAACATAGACCCCAATTATGGACTATTTATGGTCCCATGTCTTATGGGCAAACTCAATAAGTCAACCCAGCACAAACCCCTGATAGAGGTGTCGCTAAGTGTGTCAGATGCAGGGTTGCCGCGGCAAGCTTTGCAGTTGCATGTTACCATGACTTGTCACTACTCTTTGACCCCTTAAACGTTAGATTAAAAAATTGGTTCCTTCATTAAAGTTGTAGGTCTCGTTGTCCCCTTTCCAACGCATCAGAAATCGTGTCAATCCGAGTTCGAGATCAAAAGATATGATTAAAATACCACACAGTGGTCTGAGTATACTGTTGTCGCGGCAAGCTTTGCAGTTGCATATTGCCACAACTTTTCACTACGTTTTGACCCTTTAAACGTTATTTTTAGAACTTAGTTACTACATGAAAGTTGTAGGTCTCGTTATTTACTTTCCAACCCATTAAGAATCGTGTCATTTGGAGTTCGAGGTCAAACGATATGACCAAAATACCACATAGTAGTTTGAGGATAGGGTTGCCGCGGCAACACACAATGCTTGCCGCGGCAAGCCACTCTAGCAGAGGGTCTTGCCGCGGCAACCCTTGAGGTTGCCGTGGCAATCCTGGCTTGCCAGGCTTCAGCTAGTCTTCTTCTTGGCTTTTTTATCTATTGTGCTCCCCCCCTTTTTGCTTATATATACTTTATTATATATATATATATATATACTTGTATAAAGTCAACAGCTTTTCTACTATATATACTTGTATAAATCTGAAATCTGCACTCTAATATTTCTACATTTATATTGCTAGATTTCTGTTTCTGATGCAGATTTGAAGTGCAGCAATCTGCACTCAGTTTCAAATATTCATGTTGAATTCAGAGCTCGAGTTCATTGTCGTTTCTATGATGACCCTTTATTTTAAATGAGATCGATAGCATACCTTTTGGCGAAATTGTAGTATTCGTCAATTGAGGTTGTGTTTGTCGATCTCAACCGGAGCAGACCTGAGAAGTCTTTATTGAATTGCAGTACTATTTTTTTGATGATTTTTTATAGATTTACCTCTGGTTTTTCAACAACCCAAGGGACGAAAGAAGTTTTGATTTATACTAAAGGTTGTCGACCTTGCGTGCATGGCGGTGTGTAATGACTCATTGGAGTCGTAGAGTGTAAATACGAATGAAAGTAGCTGATCAGCTATATGCAGTTAGTATTCTGTGTTCCAACACTGCCTAAAAGACAAAATAGTAACCAAAATCAGGATTTTATTAGAATGTCATAGTGTGTGAACTTGGATACTGTAAGAGGTTAGCTGGTTTCTCATAAACGCCAAAACCAAGACAATCTAGCGTATATTGCTTGAACCGGGTTTAGTTTCTAAGTCAAACAGTTTTTGTATATAAGTTAAAATAACATTTTAGTGTATAAAACAAAATAAAACAAAGCAAGGGATACCGTGCATGCAAGTCAGTTCTATTTATGCAATGTATAATCCTTTTTGTTTTTGAAGCGTCCAGCCCATTAAAACAGGTTATTTAGGCTGTTACAAATGATTCCTTGCAAGTACCTATACCAAAAAATCCGATGATTCACATGGATGGTATTAGACTGACCCTTATCCTAATGGGCATGGGCTGGCTAACTTAGTCGTCATGGGTATAGCCCTAAGCCAGACCGGACTACAGTGCTAAAACTAGGGGTCGTTACAGCATCTTAACCGTTTATTATTCTAACCGATGGATCATATTGAGCTTAGGCTTTTGGTCTCCTATTTAACTTTTGGAAAGAATTGTGATCAGGTTTTGCTTACTATTAAATCTAAAACGAGTTTTATTCTCTTTCATCTTCACTCATCCTTAATTTCTATGTTTTTTAATGGTAAATTTACCATCATAACTCTCTTTTTGAAAATAATGTTAACTTTATACCCATTTCAAACATTTTATCTGAGAAGAAAGTTTTATAAAACATTTTCCTAAACGGCTATCCGTTTTAATTATTTAGCAAATGATCAGACTACTCTTGTATTAACGGCTTAATAAAAAGTAAAGCATGGGTAAATGTATAATTTTATAATAGAAGGAATAGTTTGAGATACCTTTTTCCGTAATTTTTTTTTGGATAAAATCCTATATGATTATTATTTTAAAAAAATAATATAAAATAATTATTATTTTATATATCGATTCCCTGTTTGTTCAAGTGCCCTTTTCTCATTACAACGAAAGATAATGTAAACCGATAACATAGATAGAAAGTTGAAAGAAAACCTCATCACAAGGTAATCACTAGGCTCACAACAATCCTTCCATGAGGGCCATATATGATAGTCTACTTTTTAATGAATATTCTCTTATAGATTAGCTCTCATCAAAAGGCATCATACAGGTATTAAGATTACGAAGCGCCTTTTAGCTAGCAAATGCTATTGAAAACTGACATTATTGTGGTCCACGGGCCGACTTGATATCTGACCTACCAGCCCCAAATTTTTTACTGGGCCGGGCACATAAACCTGACCCGTCAAATCGGGTCGGGCATGAGGTATCTTTCCTGCTCTTTGGGTCCGACAAAGATTAGGTCAAGATTATTATATATAAAATAAAAGAAAATAGGTGGTTTATAATGGGGCTGAATCTGGTTTGTGGGCCAGGTTGAGGATATGCAGCCTTTAGATCAGGTCGGGTCATATCAGGTCAGGCAAGTGTCAATTTGAGTTTGGCTGCCTAATGGGAAATTGACAGGCCTAGTCTAATGGCCATGGCTGTCAAAGCCCCAAAGTCTCTGTTAGTAAGCTTTTGGATGGCTTCAATGACCCAAAAAAGCTCATCCATGAATGATGCTACAAAATTATACTTCATTGACAACCCATTTCAAACCTTTTTGCCTTCTAACTCAAATATTCTTGAGACCGACTCTTATTACCAGCTCAACTTTTATTACCCGCTCAACATATTAAATTAAATTGTGATTAAATATCAAAAGCTGATATTTACAAATTTCAGTGCCCCAAAATGTTGATACATGTTGCATCTAGTGGTGAGAGATGGACTCTTATATCTATATCTATTTAAGCAATAAGGAGTCAATTAATCCTATATCATTAAATGGTAACTTTATTTACAACATAGGATTCTTTCATCTCAACCCAGGTTTCAAGTGCTTAACTCGTTGATTACATTGAATTAGACAATGGATATTGGCTCTCATCCCAATCTTCGTCACTATTGACCTTGAGATCATGGGCATACCATCATACAGACAGATTTAGATTCCATAGGATAGGCATCTAAAAAAATAGAGCATATAATCATGGGCATACATCAAAGGTGGCTCTTGAATCACGTTTCAGGGAATGTGTATCGTGGAATCAAAATCTGCCGTCTTATGATAGGACCATAATATCAAGTTCTATTGTCACAAAGATTGCGATGAAATACAATCTTCAGCATCTAATTCAAAGCTAAGCACGTGGAACCCAAATTGAGAAGGAAGAATCTAGGTTGAAAGTAAAGGTATCCATTTTTAATTAATGAAAGTTTTCTTTCGAGAGTCATTTATAGAATTCGTTTCCGTTAGTTGAAAGTTTTCTATTTATCCTTTCACTCCAAGTAGAAACAACTCCTTTTAATCCCCTTGTGTTTTTGTCATTTCTAAAAACAGTTGGCATCAAGTGCTTAGCTTGAGCACCAAGGACGGTCACTACGTGAAAATCGACAAAAAATAACAGCTCAAAACCGTTGTAAATGTCAAAAGCAACGGTTTTGAGCCATTGCAAGGGCCGTTATTTATAGAGCAGTAATTTTTATAAACAACGGTCCGCAACCGTTGTTTATTTATCAGATAAACCACAGTCCATGTCCGTTGCAAAAGAACAACGGTTTTAAGCCGTTGTTTTTAACGGAAAAAAGGTTGTTATTTTTCTTCTGAAATCACGATCTAAATCAGTGGTATATGTATACAACGGTGACAAACCGTTGTTAATTTCCTCTGAGAAACAATGATTATGGGCAATTATTTGTGGCTGTTGCAAAATAACAACAATGTTGAGCCGTTGTTCCTAATGGGAAAAGGGTTGTTTTTTTTTATTCTTAAATCACGGCCTAAATCAGTAGTATATGAAAACAACTGGTATGGACCATTTTTTTTTTATTTTTTTTATTTTTATTTTTTAAATTGAAAAGCTTCCATTTTTTTTACTGTAATGAGAGCCATTTTACCTATTACAAATATTGTATCAACCACATATCACTCTACAAGGGACAAAATTCATAATCCATTCAACTAAATGAAAAAATAATAAGTCAAAAATAAAATCAACATTGTATTAATACATTCAACATTATCTCATTAAAATATTCAAAGATATTATATTAATATATTCAATAATATCCTATAAATACATTCAACAACGCCCTATTCGAGCATGACTCGAGTTGCCAATAAGCCCAATGACAGAGAATTTTAATGTCTCATTACTTGACACCTTTGATTGAGCACCTTTCAACTCGTTATCGAAATGACTTTTCTTTTATGATTTGTTCGCCCACTTCTTGTGTGTTTTCAGCTTGCGCCCAGCTCCCATACCACGAGTTTTCCTGCCATAAAAATAAACTCAGTCACATTAACAAATTTCATAATAATATGATATTCAAAGTTTGCATGTGTGTTCAAGAAAACAGTTTATTGCCGACTTTGACCGATTTTCCCTACTTAGATCCTTGCCTATTTATTGCCGACTCCTGACTTTGTGTATTATTGTCAACCTTCAGTTGAGCTACAGGCCCAACCCCTTTTTCATTCATTTCTAATTTCGGAAACTTAAACAAAGCGTGAAGGGGAAAACAAATAAATAAATAAATAATGAGAGAAATGCAACGCAGCCAAATATCAAGCTACAATTGAAATCACTAAGAATGAGAACCACAACTTGTTTGTAAATTTTAAAATAAAGCAATCAAAAATGCAAAATTAAGCCAAAGCATCTTACACTAGACTCCCTGGCCGATAATTCGGTTTCGGTCCCCCACCGAAACGATAAGTTGAATCGAAATTTCAGTCCAAATATATATGGATGGGAAATTATCGGCCAAAATTTCAGTCAAAATTTCGGTTCAAATTTTCGGTTTCGGTCATGCCCAAAACCAAAAACGTAACTGCTATTTTGATCCTTGGAGAACAACCAGTTGCAATAATGAATCCAACATCAAAATTCTTCAAAACAAACTTTCATGTACCAGCCCTTCAAATTAAACATGTTATTGCAAGGACCAGTTCTCATTGGTCATTATATCCACGACAAACTATCACTATTTTTTTTTTTTTCCAGATAGTGGGTTCCCATCCCAAATCAGCAAATTTAAAATTTGTTGATCCATAAATTAATAAATAAACAAAATTCGTGTCTAAAAATAATATGCAGATAACAAACACGTCACCTAAGCAATATTGTTCGGATCTGGAGAGCTGGACTCCACTTGTCTTTGAGAATATAAAAGCATATTCTTCTAAGCAATATTGTTCGGACCTGCGTGCAATAAAAACACTACAAAATATAACATTTTTAGCGGCGGTTTTCAACCACCGCTAATGATTCATTAACCGCCTCTAATACTTTTAGTGGCGGTTGTCAAAATCGCCGTGCTTGGGTGCGTCGGGGATAGTTTTAGTGGCGGTTATACATTAATCGTTACTAAAAGCTGCCCCTTTTAGCGGCGGTTTAAAACCGCCGCTATACTTTTTACCGGCGGTTACAAGCTGTCGATGTTTCCTATGGTTGATAGTTGTTTAACATTATTACCGGTAAAAGCAATATATTTACCCGTGGTTTTGGAAAACCGCCGGTAAAGGTTTTATTTTAAAAAACAATAAAACCATTACTTGTACACACAAAATTGGCCCCCTTACACACTTTTTAAAAGAAAAATTGTATGTTAGAGATCTCTCCCATGTGGAAATACCATCTAAGCCATTTAATTTGAAGGCCGTGATCTAAAGATCATTAATACAAAGATTGTGTTTCGAGTCAATTTTTTGTACCAAAGATCGATCATGGTCAGAAGGCTTATATGGTGTTTTGACATGGCATAAGTCCACCAAAATAGTTTTTCCTTTAAGTTGTTTGTTTGTGCCAACTTTGTGCATACAAGTAATGACTCATTTTTTTTTCCTTCTACAGTGTTATAAAAGAAACTCCTATCAATCCATGGAACAAAATATTAATCCACACATCTCAACTACCATCTTAATGCTTTTGCAAAATATGTGATTCAATTCATGACGATTCTTCAAGATAAAGAAAAAAAACAAAGGGTCACAAGCAAAACCCAAAATAAAAGAACGATTCAGAAAGGCTCTCTATATTTTTTCAAGCTTCTTCAAAATTTTCGATAGGCTTTAATCACCAAAAAACCCATTATTGTGAAGAGACACTCGTGGATTTATAATACTCCTCTCATAAAGGACCTTGGATGACAACTTGCTAAATACCGGTACCGCCACCCTATGGAAGAAATCATATAGAAAATAACCAAAAAAACATTAAAAAGCCCAAACCTTAAAATGCAATATTTAAGATAAGGAAAATAATATGATGTCCAAGTATTCAATAAATAAAAATTTAAATTATAAAACAAAATTCAAACCCCCATTTTGTTATCTAGCATGTGATGTGAGCCACTTAAGTGGTTTTGCAAGCACTAATTAGCCAAGTGAAAAAACTGATGGTTAAAAAGAGGTCTATGGAAACATTATAAGTAAATTTTCAATTCAACCTCCATATGGTTATCAGATCCTTAACTAGATGATCATGAGTGTCTAGTTTAAAATTTGTGATAATCCATCTCATACATTCATGCATTCCTTATGATGGAGAAACAATATATGTATTAAGAATAATATAAAATATGAAAATTCAATAAGAGTCAAGAGATGAGCATCAAGCCATCAACACCATTTATTTTCAAGTAGTGTATTTCCAACACAATAAAAACAATGTCTACAGCTAAAGCTGTTGAAACAAAAGAAAAATAAAAGATGGGAACTAACCATATATGTCCAAAACATCAAAGGCAGATAATTCCAAGAGAATCGAACAGTGGCATGGGCTGTTCTTTGGCTTCAAGACTTCCCCATCCATGATGGAATCGGGTGGCGATAGATTCCTCTTGGCGCTCTCCACAGGACCACCACTGCACATGGAATCTATCTCCTTTCTGTAATATCACAAACATTTCACATCTAATAAGAAAAAAAACCAAGCTTTCTTTAGTTCTTCGATTTCTTAGGAAAATACAGAGACTACATAAAAATTTCTGTTTTTAAATAATTTGGGTATTTGGTTTGTTAGATTCTCTGTCAGAAAAATAGTAGAGAGAGAGAGAGAGAGAGAGAGAGAGAGCATAGTAATGGAAGCAGCAGCCAACAGCAATGAGAAGAGAATAATTTGGGGTTTTTTTTTTGTGACTCGTAAATTGGCGACGTGTAAGAGAATAATTTGGGGTTTTTTTTTTGGTGACCTGTACATTGGCGACGTGTAAGAGATCACCTCGCAACCCAACAGCAATGGAAGCAGCAGCCATGACAGCTGGGCCTGTAAGGAATCTCGCAGCCATTGAAAAAGTAGCAATAGAATTTCCAGATGCTATGATCCTTGGCAGCAATGCCATGAACAGCCCTGAACACTCACCATCACAAAAGCCAAAGAGAAGAAATTTCCATCAGAAAACATATATATATATATAAATGGATGGATAAGATGATGGGTATAAAAAAATTAAAAAGGAAATTTTGTTTTAGTGGTGGGTTTCTTCAAGAACTGACCAAGACTGAACATGGCCATTCCAAGGCCTGCATCTGATAGTATGGAGATGGATTTTGCTATAACGGCAGGCATCTCAACATGCCACCTGCAAGAACACAAAAAAAACACCAAATAGATATTTTGATTAATAGGATCAAACAGTTGGAGATTTTGCTTGGTTTTTCTTTAATTTTCTAAGTACCTGAAAGAAACAAGAGACCAAGTGAGGCCTATTAAGCTGGAATAATTGTTAGGGTTTCTGATGAGTTTCCTCCAGACCATGATCCGAAACAATTTTTTCGCAGTAGGTACTAAATCAATATAGCAGTTTCTTACTCATTGATTGGTGTACGGGTTACCCAGCAAAATCGCCACTTTTATGTTCGCTTCTGTTAGTGTTTTTGTGATCTGCTGAAGAAGCAAATCAAAACCCAGATGAGTAAAAGATCAAAGAAATCATAATTTTTTTTATTCCAAACAAATACTAACCTTCCTCTTTATTGCCACTGTAGATCTCTTTATGTTGATTCTGACTAAGCCTATGCTCGTAATTCTTTTTCCCAAATCATTTTTGCTCGTAACTTGGTAATCTAAAGACTGCAGCAAATTTAAAGCTATCTGCAGCTTTTAGATTACCAAATTACGAGCAAAAATGATTTGGGAAAAAGAATTACGAGCAACCAGCTGTCTACCTGATGCTAAACCAACTCCTTTTCCATCTGGGTTAAGGACCAGCATTACCCGAGTGAACTGTGGAACACTGGCAAAGATCAAATTGCACAATATGCATTGGGAATACTGATGGGACCATTGTTAATCCATTCGTCTGCGTTACTAATTAGATGAGGACGCATTTGACTACCTTAAGAGATGCATTTGGGTAAGTATGTGCACCTGAATTTAAGCAGATTCAAGCCATTCAATTGACACTGCATACCCAAATCCAATGCCATCGTGTGTCCATGCTGGAGGCTACGTATTGTAGTACCGCTGTGTCGAACACCTTGTTTCAGTATCCAATGACACGTGTCTGTGTTTATGTCACAATGGATATAAGAGTATCGGATGCTATCTCATCCATTAAAAGCTATTACATGTGGGGAACACACATGTTACAGACCTTTATTTAGGAAAGGTCACAACATCCAGATCAGTGACGAATCATGGATTAGGTGCTGTTAGTTTCACTCATATTTAGCTAAACTAAAAGTGTTTTAAATCAAGTGGGAAAAAGAACCGCTTACAGTTTCTCATTCATACTTTGAATCCTGCTCCAAGATGCTTCTTGAGGATCAAATCTTTCCACTGTTCTGTAGTAATAGAAAAGAAAAAATAACCTATCAGTCAATCATTGTCACTAGAGAATAGAATCCAACTGGATGCAATTTTATTTACCACAGTTTATAAAAATCGTGACCATTTGATCAAATTTGTATCTAAGTGACCACCATGAATACATCTGTATCTAAGTGATCAAATTTGTATCTAAGTGACCACCATGAATACATTTGTATCTAAGTGATCAAATTTGTATCTAAGTTGTCAATAGTAGACAATATATATATCAGTATCACTTTCTTGTTGATTAATAAGATGCCTATGCATCCCAATGCCAATGTTTATGGGGCTTTGCTTGGTGCTTGCCCAATCCATGGGAATATCGAACTGGGTTTAGAGGTTTCTAAGAAGCTATTCGAGTTGGATGATCCACTGGATGCTGGATTCTATGTTTTGCTCTCAAATATGTATGTTGTTTCTGCAAATCGGGAGGGCGTTAAAAAGACTAGGGTCTCTTTGAAATCGAGGGGATTGAAAAAGGTCCCTGGATTCAGTTCAATCGAGATAGATTGGACGACCCATGTATTCATGGCAGGAAATATTGATCACCCCGAATATGAAGAAATTGATGAGATGCTAAAGGGATTGATAAAGAAGATTGAAGTGGCGGGTTATGTCCGTGACACTAAGTTTGTGTTTCAAAATTTATAGGAAGATGTAAAAAGAGAGATGCTCTATCACCACAACGAGAAGCTTGCGATTGCTTTTGGACTACTGAGAACTCAAGCAGGCACGACCATTCAGATAACAAAAAATCTTCATATCTGTAATGATTGCCACACTGCTAACAAGTTCTTTTCCAAGGCTGTTGGGAAAGAAATTGTCATAAAAGATGCGAAACGCTTCCACTATTTTACAGATGGAGTGTGTTCTTGCAGAGATTATTGGTGACCCATGAAGATATATTGATACACTAATCAAAATCGGGTTTGTTTTCCCGATCCTATACATCTACATCTATTTACGGCCCAAGAAAAATTAAACACTATCCAAGAAATTGATCAGGCATTTTTATATGCAAGAACTAATAGCACGTCTCATGAACTGTTTCAAGTGTCTTAAATTCTTATTATATTTTTGGTTCTTCAATCAAGCTAGCAAGGCCATTTGATTGCAAAAGAATATGGAAGATCTAGAACTGAAATCTTTGAGATAGATATATGCTGGAATTTTGGACAATCTTTGATATACCTGAGGTCGAAGAGTTAAGCCTAGCCTTTCTGATATCTTACGAATCTCAATCGAGGGAAGATTCACTTTCTCCAGTCCTATTTTCCTATTCAACAAAGACAGGGACTAAAGCCATCATAAGTAGAGCTGAGGACTAGTGGACCGACTAAGCGTTCTACCATGGTCAATGATTTTTTGGATAATGTCGTAGCCATAGGACTGAGTAAAAGAAGAGTAATATTCGTTAGATATTAGTCCATTGACCATTGATGAAATCTTGAAACTATCATAACCATTAGAGATTATATATATCATAAAGAGAAGCTGATCAAGTAGTGGACTTGTTAATGAGATGTTGTATCTAAATTGTCTTTATGTACTTTGAGGTACATCACCTCATGTAATTTTGATTTTCTATTTTACTTTTTTGTGTACATATATATATATATATATATATATATATATATATATATATATATATATATATTTTTTTTTTTTTTTTTTTTTTTTGAAGTTAGATTCCAAGGCTCAAAAACTCGTATGTCAGCTAATCATCTTCTACTTCACTCTTTATGAATCTCTGGTTTTTTTTTTTATCACCTGGGTAACTGGGCCTCTTAGAGCACCCGCCTAATCCCAGGGGCACATGCGCACCCCAAATTCAACACATGTCGGGTCAGTACAGGATATAAATCCCTAGGGTGGCCTCAAGGGGGGAGGGGATTCGAACTCAGGTCTCTTGCTTTTGGAAGCAGGTACCTGGCCAGCTCACCTAACCCCTTGAGGTTTGAATATCTGGTTTTGAGTGCTAAATGTATTTGGGATTTACTGGGTTCAGCCAAAGTCATGTCGCGAGTTAGTGCACGTTTGGCAGTCGCGAGTTACTTCAGAAATCTCAATATTATGAAGGTTATGTGTGCTCATTTATTAGCAAGTGTGAGCTACATAGAGTCACAGAGAAATTATACACCTACACATAAATGTGGTTTTGAACTACAGTTCTTTTTGAACATGAGTTTCATGATAGCAAGATCTTTTTTGAAACGTAATTTGTGGATGCTAAGAAGGAACCTAGTGGATGTCTGAGCACATAAAACACAGCCTCATTACTAACAATGACCAATATGGTATATGGAAAATGCTACCTCTGCATATGGCCCAAAATCTGAAAAAGGATGAGGACATTGTATCCATATATAAGGAATATGTATAAATATACCTTTAGCTGCAAGGTTTGCTACCACTTTTACTGCATGAATTCGAACATCAGCATCGCCTGATTCAAGCAAAGAGAAGATCATGAAGCCTGCATAAACAAAGAACCAAAGCCGGATGGAGGTTCAATTTTGCAAACATCCAGTGACTTTCAAAGTTTAGAATTACAGTTCAATGCTAGGGATAGGTTTGTAGTTGTCATGGAAAGTTGTCTTTCCTTGCTTTTGGTAGGACATTGGGATAAATTTAATAATGAAGAGCCAAATAAACACAACTTTTGGTAGGCTTAGCTTTGCATTTGTCAAAACTCCAAATCAACCTGTAGATGCAACAATGTAAAACACCCATAAGACCAGCCCAATGACAAAAACCCAAACTTTTAAAATTTGCAAACATTAAATTTAACTTGCAAAGAGGATTAGATGCTAAAACTCAAATATTATAGTTGAATCTCCAATTCAAACAATAAATTGAACATCATAGAAAACCCATAAAACAAGACCAATGATAATAGAGCTCTTGTATTAGGTGGACAGGTGGTTTATGAGGTCTCCATGGACAAAAACGTTGACAAAAATCCGGGGCACCTTTCATTATGAAGACCACCACAATCTATATATGTAAAATATACGCATTTCATAAGCTGATTGATTTGTGCGCTAATAAATAGCAGTTCAGCTCCCAAGGCTTGGCTTGATTATTTAGACAAGTGTGAATTGACTCATGTTCCACCGCTGGCACTCAGGTCAGGTTCCTAATACATGCTCAAACAAACATAGTGGAAGGAACCAAACTATATACTCAGACCAATACACAACATCAATATCAAATTGGTTATATTGTTAAAAAGCCAATCTACTTATTAAACCTAAAATTAGATCATTTTTATGACAGGACTATAAACATTAGGGTCATTCTACAGTATCAACAAAAAATCAAATGTACTTTTTGCATATAATAAACTACACCAGCTTCAATCTAGCTAGGAATTCAATCTTTAAATTACATAATTCTACAGAGGGCACTATATTTGCCACAGATTCTAGGGATTCCTAAGCATTGGAAGTTGTAATTAACCATCACAAGGTCAGATGTTGATTCCATGTGGCACACATCGCAAAAAATAATACCAATCTATATTTTCACTTGGCAAGCTACCAAGTTAACTTGACAGATAACAAGGGAGACTCCTCTCTGGCACCACGCGAGTGAGTTTCTAATTCCTAGTCTTCCAAGTCCCAAGTATTCTTAGATTTGAAGTCTCCAACAGTGTAGCATATAAGCTTGCTAAATAAGGAGCTTGTTCTACATTATAATATGGTGGAGACAAAATTCAGCTGATAAAGAGGCATTGAATCGGCAGAGCAAAGGGTCACCATTATAATAAAATGCTTATCTTAAATATCTTTCCTTATTTGTAAGAAAATCATCTTTTTTCTGCAATGTCAAATTGCAAGCCTAAGTCCTACAAGAGCAGGGAAATCTTCAAGATCTCGTCAATGAAAGCATGGCGTAAGACTACTCGACAGAAGTGGCATTGAGGACGTTAAACTTGGTATAATATGCACCAATCCATCCCCTACTATGAGGCCTACAATGTTTAATCCAAACATCATATAATCAGAATCATAATAAAAGGCACTTAAAAATGATGCATCTTCTGCAATAAACCACTAAAAAACCAACCTGAATCGATTGAGATAACATATCAAGGAAAAAACCTGAGAAAATCAGGCCATAACACTCTTTACAAATTGCACATATAGTGCACCACGGATGAAACTAAACATCAATAAAATAAAGGAAGAAGATGTCTCAATATCATTTTTTTTATTGGTAAGTGAGGTTAAGGGGCCCCACCATGTTTTATTGATTAGAAAAGATTACAATATAGTATGAATGAAGTACAAATCTTTTCTACTAAGAGAGAGTAACTCAATTGGCAAGCTATCACCTAGTCTCCATCGAACAACAGTATTAGGATTAAGTCCCATCTTAGAAAGGAAGTCAGCACACTCATTAACTTCTCGCCAAATGTGGTTGAAAGAAATCTGCCCGAAGTTTGCAGTGAGTGCTTTGATATCTTCCATCAGGTAGAAAGCTCTCCAAGGCTCTTTAAAATGGTTATTCAAAAAAGTAATAACTTTCCTAGAATCGGATTCGCTACATAAGGTTCATTACATCATAGCAGATACTAAACTGGAAATGGCATTTTGAAGTCTAAATTCCGACAGTAATTAACTTCACACCATAAGGTGTTGTTCAAAACTACCACTACGATAGAAAACAATGCAAATAAAACAGCACAGACTTTCTTCGTAGGAGTGTTTCAACCAATTTTGTTAGACCGAGAAACGATGCACAAAATAAATGAGAAGAACATCTCATTTAGAACATTATTATACCTTTATCTAGATGCATAAAACGTATGCGAGAAACATAGGTATTTATAGGAGAAACACGTTTGTCAATGTCAAGCACATTTAAGGTATCCAATACTATAATTTTTCAAAATACTGGGTGTATTTTTTTATAGATATTTTTCAGAATATGGAGTTCCTTGTTAATAATTTTAACTATATGTTTTCTAAGCACTCAAGGTAGCGGCTTTTTTGTTGTTGATATTTTTCAGAATATGGAGTGTCATTATTAATTATTTCAACTATTTATATCTAAACAAACATTCAACTATCTATATCTAAACAAACATTCAAGGCTAGTCTTCCCACATCTTTTATAATTCAACCAAGTCCTTCAACACTTGACTAATTTGAGTGATCTCTCTAGATTTCAACAAAGATGTGGATGAACTAGGTTGGAAAAAAGTTTATTAACTCGAGATCGAGTTCGAATGGGTGTAGGAATCTAGAGCATCTAGGGTTACTCCCAACCCTCAATCAACATCAGAAAATTTCAATTTACTCATCAGGCTTTTAAGCTGGTCAGTATTGCATTAAGGTAAAAAGGAATTCCATTAAGTAACTCGGGTACAAGTTCTTCAAAACTTGACTAATTTGAGTGATTTCAACCAAGATGTGGATAAATCGAGGTAAAAAAAGTTAACTAAGTAACTCAACATGAGTTCGAATTGAGCTGAGGTTGACTTAGGCATCTAGATCATCTGGGGTTACTCTCAACTCTCAATTAACTCCAAAAAATTTCAATCAAATCATCAAGCTTTTAAGCTGGTCCATATTGCATTGAGGTAAAAAGTTAACTCACCCTAAGTTCGAGTTTAACCGAGTTATCTTGGGCTTGTCATCAGTCTAGATTATCTAAGCTTTAGTTATTTAATATTTTTTTCCAAGAAATTCAGAAAATGCAAGTACATTCAACAAAAGGAAGAAGATCAATAAAGAATTTAAGAAGTAGTCAGTTTGTGTCGCATCAAATTGATCTATCATCCATGTCTATACAAAAATTTTAAGGCCAAAAATTCTGTAATATATAGAAGCGTGGACTCTAATTGAGATTTGTGTCAAGTTTAAACTAATAAGAATGATTAAAAGGACGATCTTACAAAATAGGGTAAGACCTTCCATAGTTATAAAATAGGGCTCATTGACACCCGGAATCCAAAACAATAGCATAAAGCAGGCATCAGAATCTAGTTAATGGCACTCCTAGAATCCTATTGTCTTCTTCAATCTTCAAAATCAATAAAAAATTTTGAAGAATCAAACCGTAGAGAAAAAAATAGACCTGAAACCGATTGAAACCGAAACTGGTTTTGTATCAATTCGGTTTAAGTTTTTGATGCCGAAAACCAGTTGGGTAGGAAGCGAAAACCAATAAAAACCGAGAAAAAAAAATGATGGCAAGACCCAAATACCGAGCCAAAACCTGAAAACTTATGCTAAAACCGGTTTGTGAAACCGAAACTCACCGATTCGGTTCATGCGAACCGCCCCTGCTCCTGCTCACCCAAACGACCAATAACCTCAGGCCCAGACCTACTCTTATATCTCAATCACCCTCAAATAACTCTCTCTTACTCTCTCTCTCCAGCCTTTGGTTTTAATAACTTTCTGTCCAAATACTATTTTTTTTTTGAAAAATATATATATAACAACATATCGGCCGGATTCCAAGCTGACACGTATTGAATATAGGGAATACGAATTGATTATAGGGAATACATACCGGCCAAATCAGCAAATATTAAAGTATTTTAAAAAAACAAATTCTCAATGGACAATTTTTGTATTATTTCTGGTTCATATCAAATAACCATAAACTAGAGATAACAAAACTTTCCTTCCTCATTGGTCTTTTATCAAACACCTACTGTGCAGCCATCATGCAGCACTAACATCATGTACGTAATCCATATACTTCATCAAAAATCGTTCTGGTAGCTTACTGTCCATATATCACAGCATAAGTTACTCAGATCCTAACACAAATAATAAGAATTAAGCACTAAAATATAATGTAAATTTGTATAAATTAATGGCTTTAAAAAGTTAAAAAAATTCTCGCAGCAAGATGCATAACATATAATAAGAATTTTATGTTATACGAAATAAATAAAAAACAAATTTTGCAAAAAAATAGACAATAAATCTTTAATTTATTTATGGATATAATAAAAACAAACAGTAAATCGACGATAAGGAAAAATATACGTTGTCCGGTGACGGCATCTGAGATGGCCAAATCGGAATCTTGGCAGACCTTCAAGTTCTTCTGCTCGATGATCTTAACCCTAAGATCACGAACAAATATGGATGGACGGCATCGAAATCAACGGAGCTCCTGAATCTCTCAATCTGCGATGGGGATCAGGACACTTAAAGGATCAGCAACGATCCTCTAATCTCTCAGTATTTGGGCGAACATGCCAAACAGAGATTATGGCGCGATGATGATGGAAACGTTGTTTGATCTTTGAATCTGCGATGGGGATCAAATGATCTACGAGATACTCCTTCGATTTCTTAGTATTTGGGTGAACAGAGATTAGGGCGATGAAGAAGGGTTAACGCTAGGAAATAGATAGAGACTTGGGCGAACAGAGATCACTTCCACGACTAGGGTTTCCACTAGGAAAAGAAGAAGAAGAAGAAGGGATTTTGGGAAAAGAAGACGAAGTGAGACTCCCGCACCAATTTTTTTTAGAAGGGTCTCACGGGGAAAGTGATTGGTTTGGGCGCCATAATCCTCTTAATAAGAAGGTCATGGGTTCGAACTCTCCCACTTACAAATAAATCATTTAAATGGGCCGTTGTATTGGTTTAACAACTTATATGGGTTGTTGTATAGGTGAATTGTTTTACAACGGCTGATGTCTGTGGTATTTTAAAAGTAAGTGGTGTTGTTGTTTCTTTGTTTTCACATAGTGGGTGTTTGAACCTAAATTGATAAGTTAAGATTGTGATGATGATCCTCAAGGGAATAGTGGACCATATGTGCTCCTGGATTGTATTGATTAACGGTGGGGCTATATTAAGTCCGGATTGTATCGATCCTGGGTAGTCCCCCTCCACCTTTTGGTTCTCTTGCCTTTAGGCTTGCATTGTTTTTTCACTACGTCAAAATGGGAGAAAAACCATTCTAGAGATATAAAAAGAACCACTGCTTAAAATAGTGGGTTCGAATTTGGCCCGACCCACGCAGCTGACCCACTCACCCCACGATATAAATTTATATTACATTGTTCTTTTGTCATTTTCAACCCTAGCCCCCTCTCACCTTCTCCCTCTCCCTCTCCCTCTCCCTCTCTGCAAAACATGAAACCCTAATCCATTTTCTCCACTGATCCACACGAATAAGTGCTTCGGCTGCTGATTCATTTGTTTGTTGATGGATTTGAGGAGGGGCGGATGCCAAATCGCAAACAACGAAACCCTCTACTCCTCTCTACTCTCTGCATCACAAAATCCGCTTCTCAGCGAAGAAGGACGAGAAATCACTTCGACCCTCTCCTCTCAGACTTCGATTCCATACAAACCTTCAGAGATCTCTGGTCTGCATCTCCTTCTTCCACTCGACCTACTCTCCTCCACCTCTTCTCTGGCTCCGATTTCATTTTTGCTAGCCCTAAACCTAAAGAAAGTGTACTCAAATCAATTGGTTGTCAATTTTAGTTATTTATTTATTTATTTTTAATTTTATGTTTGACAATTTGTGTTGTTGATTTCAGAGCAAAGAGTTGAAGGATAGATTGGAGAGGAATGCATATAGAACACTATAGTTGCAGTATCTGTTGTTGAATTTGCCGCACAAGTAACTGATGAAGCCCTAGACAAGTTGCAGTATCTCCTTGCAGCTCTTACTGAGACTCTGAGACTCTATCCTCCACTTTCAATGGTAATTTACTAGTAAATCTGAATCTGCATATAGAAAACTATAGTTTGATCCTGTTGGCAGAAGTGAAATTTTGTTTTTGACCACAGATTTCATTATGCTGCGGACCTCATCCACGAAGCATCAAATGCAATAGCCTTGGGGACATGCATCCAGGTATATAAAATTCACCTTATCAACATCATCAATATGGATGCCCCTATCATATGAAATTGCTGGAAATTGGACTTTTAAATGTGCTCATAGCTGCCCCTATCATATGAAATTTTCCCTATTGTTCTTTAAATTTTGTAAGTTCTTTAAGGATAAAGAAGTAATTTAATTAGATTTTGATTGAAGTTCATAGTTGAGTGTGTGAGTTTTCCTTACACATATTTCAAAAAGACAATTAGGAAAGGAAACAATCCTTGTTGACGTTGAGTGTTTCATATTCCCTAATACACCATCCTGTTTTAATTGTTGGTGTCATTTTTGAAAATGAGCTTGACACTCTAGTGCAAGAAAGGTGTGAAACTCGGGCAGGTTTTAGAGATAGATTATTTCTTTTAATTCTAACACTCCAGTGCAAGAAAGGTTTAATTCTAACACTCCAGTGCAAGAAAGGTTTAATTCTAACACTCCAGTGCCAAGGCTGGCGCTCAGATCAGGTACCTAACAGGCTAACACCAACTAAAAAATATATATATAGGAAACTAATGTTCTGAGCAGACCTTTCTCTGGTTACATAATCATGAATGGATGAAGGCATCTGGTAAGTGTACAAATCCTAGTACTTTATGTGGAAAAAAGTTGCCTTTGAGAGAACCATAATGTCAGTACCCATCAACCAGACTGACCACCGACCTCCGTATTTTTAATATGCTACACCATCCTTCTATAACAGGCATATAAGCTATGTCAAATGAATCATATTTGTAATATGCCACACCATCCTTCTGTCAAAATCAGTCATTTTTTGTTGCAGAAAGTCATTATCTTCTGAATTTAAGCTACTGATTATTTATAATAGTTTCTATCAACTTATTCTCATATTCTTTTTAATGATTCTCTGATATTTTATCAATTGAGACTAAATATATGATTGGCTCTGTTCTTTTCATTAGAATCGACCTGCAGAGCTTATCGCAAAGTTTCAGGATGAGAAACTGCGTGCTGGTAACAAGGGTACATCTGAAGAGGAATTGGAGGGTACCCTTGATAAAGGTTTGTGCCTTGCACCAGGCAATTTATTAAAATAACCCAACTTTCTTATCTACCATAGGACCCAAAGTCTTCTATAACACTGTGTCCATGTGGTCCAAATTTGTATAAACTGAAAATAATTTGGCGCTCCTGCAAACTATAAGTGCATGCTTGGAACATGGTGCTGTTTTGTTATAAGCTTTTCATAGAAACAAGAGATTGTCTTTTGTTCCTTGAGTGCTCTAATTTGGAGGGAATCTACCGCAATACTTGTAAACCTCTTGAAAATTTCCTAATCTTGCAGCACCAGGGTTATACATCTATAGAATATTACCTTTCAACAACCACTTTGTCTACCGCGTTATCCCTTTCCTACATTTCATGTACTAAATTTATTATGATATGAATTTTATGTCTTTGATACACCTAAAATATATATGTGTTTAATATCGTATTCACTGCATGCCTTGACTTTTCAAAATATTTTAACTAAAAATACATGTTTTGGTTTTTCAAGCTCTTATATTTATTTCCATCATTAATGGACACAAGTTGTGTAATAGCCTACTAGTTAAAAGCTTTAAGTTCTAGATAAGAGATCTAGGGATCAAACCTTGTTATGTGTGTTATAAACTTCTATTTTGGACTTTAAGGTAGAAGCCTATACACTCTTCCTTGGTGTGTTAGCTTAACACTGGGTAATTCTCAAAATATTATAGTAAGTGTCTTACGGAGAACCCTAAATCATAATCTCTTTTAGAGTTCTTAAGAATAAAGCCGTCAGAAACCCGACAAGACGTTGGCGTATATTCTTAAGCAGCCTTCGCCTCCTTCTAGAATAATCATCATTGTTGGGATCTTAATCTAATCGTGGTGGTATGATCGATATAGGTATAGAGAAATCATGCTTTTCATTGAACTTAAAATATTAATTTTTATATAAATTAGTGAGTTTATTTCATGAATAATGAATGAATGATTAAATTGATGCATGCTATGATTAGCGATCCTTAATATTGATAATTTTGATTAAGAAAAAGACGATTGAAATTCTACTATATGATTTGATGTATTTTGATGTGTGCTCACGGATTTGAGTCAATCGATTGAGATTGAGATTTCAATCGATTGAGAAAATCAATAGATTGAGCCGGACTCAATAGATTGAGACTAGGCACAAAATTATGTCAATCGATTGACAATTGGATGTCAATCGATTGAGGATTAAATGATATTGTTTTGGAAAAATACACATAATTATGTCAATTGATTGACGATTAGATGTCAATCGATTGAGAATGAATATTAAAGTAGATACTATTAAATGATATTATTTTTAAAAAATACATAAAATTATATCAATCGATTGATGATTGGATGTCAATCGATTGAGGATTAAATGATATTATTTTAGAAAAATATACGAAATTATATCAATCGATTGAGGATTAAATGATATTATTTTGAAAAAATATACATAATTATGTCAATCGATTGACGATTGAATGCCAATCGATTGAGGATGAACATTAAATGATAACAGACAAAACTCAATGGATTGAGTAAAGCTCAATAGATTGAGCCTGAGCATGGATTTATATCAATAGATTGAGAAATCAATCTATTGAGCATGAATAGAGTTCAATGGATTTAGAAATCAATAGATTGAGCTAAAATCAATAGATTGAGGCTGAATATGAATTCAATAGATTGAGTGTGAATAGTTAAGTTCTATATTCAAGTTCTCCTCACAACAGTGTCTTTAAATGTTAATGTTTATACACCATGATCGTATGATATACACTGTAATATTTATGCACAATGATTGTGTACACTTTAATATTTATGTACCATGATTAAATACACTTAAATGTTTATGTATTATGATATCACTCTTATGCACTTTACATGTTCTATGATGATCTATATAATGCACAATCAAGACACATAAAATATAATGAAATGTCAAGCCATGATCAATGAGCATTAGACCCAACATTTTGTACATGATGGAGTCTAAGAAGGTATTAGACCAACATCTTGTGCTTGATGGAGTTTAACTAAACAAGATTAAAGAGCATTAGACCTAAAATCTTATATATGATGAAGTCTAAGAAGGTATTAGACCCAACATCTTGTGTAAGATGGAGTCTAACTAATCAAGAGTATGATGAGCATGATTAAGCCCAGCGTCTTGAGCGGGACGGAGTTTGACATGTAATAAATAATATGATTCATTAGACCTAACGTCTTGAGCATGACGAAGTCTAACTAAACAAGTGATAAGCATGATTATGACCCAACGTCTTGAGCGGGATGGAGTCTAACGTGTATTAAATGATAAAAAAAATAAAATTAGAAGAAATTATACATTCATGTAATATTGATATATATGTTTATTGTGACAGCCCGGATTTCGGCACCCCGAAACCCGTGCCATCAACATGATCATCTTGACCGTGCCCCTTAGCTATGCACGGAACATTGGTATATCAAACAATGAACTGCACTGAAATAATGAATAAAGCTGCGGAATTAAATTATCATTGAAATATTTCTCAAAAGACAGTTCTACCTTCATGCCTTTGCATGAATGGAGAACCGATCCGAACCATCGATGATCGCTGATCATCAATGATGGCTCGCCTCAAAAGAATAATCTCATGACTTAATTACATTATTTAATGAAAATAAGGCTTGACATACCAAGCCGCACAAACACGCTCACAAAAACTCTCAAAGCTGCACAACGGAGTCCTCTAGAAGAAGTCCTCAGGAGGTGGCTCCAACTCGTCTCCAAGTGCCGGGTCTGACTCACCAGGGTCAACGTCCCCTGAAGCCTCGGCAGCTGCTAATAGTAGACCTGCGACATATAGTCTAAAGGGTGAGCTACATCCTAGCTCAATAGGGAACATAACACAATTGAACATATAAATTACAACCCACATATATTCCATGATATGCCATACATGATGTGTCTATGCAGTTACTGATGAACAATAGTTAAAAATAATCATATTTTACTGGTAGTTTACTCATGTCTTTTAATTATTCATGAATGACACTGAAAAGGCCTAAAGCAAAACTTAACCTTTTAACTTAAGTAGTCCCCGAGCAATATAGCATCGAGCCCCGATGAGATACCCTTCATCGTCATCTATATAGACAGTTTTAAATGTATTCCCTGGGAATACCAATAGTACCCAAGCCCCTTTCCCCTGGGGATCAGTGGCAGGGTTTCAACATATCTCAATTCAACACCCCTGGGGTGTACTTACTGTGTACGGATAAGCCTCCGCACTGGCCTACGGTTTCGCCACAGACGGTTACTTGGATATCCCGCCGCCACAATCCTATCAAACCTCAAATAATAAAAATATCAGGTGCTTTACATATAGTTATTCACCGTGTAAGTGTGCTATCTTATATCAGTTAGGCCCTATCAGACATAATTCAATCTTGGATACATCCCTGGGATGTATCCATTCACTTGCATCACACCTGATGCTCTTATTTCTTTATTTTCTCATCCCCTGGGGATGGCTCATTATGATTACTCTTTTAGATGCCACACACGCATGTTTTCTACAACTCTTAAGAAAGAAAAATAGTTTGAATTAAATTCTATATCACTACATACATGCTCTTGCAAAATAAAGTACATGTTCAAGGTGTTCCCTACCTCAAGTCTCTATTTGATCATGCATCAAGGTCCCACGTGGCTCCTTGTGCTCAAGCTCACACGTACCACCTATGGTATAATATAACACATGCAATACATCACTAAAGATACAATAAGGAAGGTCCAAGACCCTCCAAGAATCTTAAAGTCAAACTCAAAAGTCAACAAAAATTGGCACAGTCGATTAATCGAACTCCAAAATCGATTAATCGAATCTGATTCGATTAATCGATTTCAAAAATCTATTAATCGAAATTCAAAATCGATTAATCGATTTTCAAATCGATTAATCGAGATTCCCATTCGATTAATCGAATCTCAATTCGATTAATCGAAATTCTCCACTCTAACCATTCGATTCTCAATTCGAGTAATCGAATTCCCAAAATCGATTAATCGATCCCAAATCGATTAATCGAAATCCCATTTCGATTAGTCGATTTCTCCAAGTCCTTTTCTTCCCTCCACTGGAGTTCATTGGAGGTTCCCAGTCGATTAATCAATACCAAAATCGATTAATCGAAATCGTGTCTTTTGACTTTTCAACTTCTTAGCAAAAATCAATTAATCGAATCTCACTTTCGATTAATCGAAATGGCCAGATTCAGCCCCCTTTTGGGCTGTTCTTCCCAATCTTTTCCTACTCTTTTTCCTTCATTTATCTAAGCCATTATCCTATGATTTTAGCTATTTCTAACTAACCCTTCAATCTATGCATTTAATTTGCAAGAATTTTACCTTCAATCAATCTTCAATTGATTAGGTCAAGTGGTTGGAAAGGCCAGGGTCTCCAGCTTTGCTTCTAGCGGATCCCTCGTGTCGAATCGGCCTTTTAAATGCTTGAATCCCCCTTCCAAACACTCACCATTTCTCCTTGCATTAACTATGCTCTCCCTCTCTCTCTCTCTCTTCTTTACTCTCTCTCAACAACCAAACAAAAGAAACTAGGGCTATTAAACCCTTTTATCTCCCCTCTAGTTTGTGTGTTGAGCACATGCACCGTACTAGGTGTATGTGACTCCAGATTTTCATCACACCCCCCTATTCACTCGAATTCTCACATCTCATCCGTTCATCGCATCCTATGCCAACTATTGAACTCCTATTTGGTCAAACCTATGACTAGTTGGGCACGAATCCCGAGGTCACTGTTTAACATGATTTTTCGGGATATTACATCCTCCCCTCCTTAGGAATTTTCGTCCTCGAAAATAACCCAAAGGTGCATAGGCATGGGTCTCCCCCCCCACTCGCAGGTGAGGTGGCCTAGTGAATTTACACAACATAGTATACATAGAATGAAAAGATAATTGCACGAGAAAATTTTCAAAATTGTTATATTCACTAATAGAAAGTTTACAAAATTTGTACATTATCGGTAACCACAGTACAAACAAAATTTGTTCCTATACAACCAAAATACAAAATAAAGTAAGGCAGCCCCAAGGCTCAGGCTGTCCCCCCGTCAGGCTGGTCCGGTGCTGGAGCGGGCTGCTCCATCTAAGCTGGCGGAGCTATGGGGGCAGACGGGTCTGCTGGAGTTGGCTGGGTGGTCGGAGGTAGCGGCGGCTGCTGTGACTGTGGCGTCTGTCGGAATCGATGCGGAAGTACCACGGCCGGTAGTCATGTGGTAGGAAGGAAGACGGGACCCCTATGGAAGGCGGTCCGTCCCGCGGTCCACTCCTCCTCCTGAGCTAAGTACTGCTGATAGTCGAACGGGTAGATGTAGCGGAGCGTATGGAACATAAGGAAGTCCATCCTCCAGTTCATCCGCTCGTTGTTGGCCTCCATACGTGCCAACACCTCCTCGACGGTAGGGTCGGATTGAGCTGCGCGCCGGCGGTAGGATGATGTGGGTGTAGTTGGTGCGGAATGGGCTGGCGGTGTCGGTGAAGCGATGGTATGAGAGGGTGCCCCCTCCGCTGAAGGCTCAGCCGGGTGCGCCTCACCCACGGGTGGGTCTTATTGTGGTGGTGGGGATGGTGGTGGTGCTACCGCCGCTGTCAGTGCCCTGAATCGGACCCGAGTTTGAGGGTCTGCTTCAACAAGTTGTAGCTACGGCTCCACGAATACTTTGAAAATGTCTTCACTCGGTTCGTCGCCCGCACCTCGTGGGGCGATATCAAGTACGCCAGGGCGGCAGAATAGCTCTCTAATATGCTCGAGATGAGCCGCGCATAGGGAATTTTTTCTTTGGGCCTTAGGTTGCCCTTCATCAACTTGCCCTTCATGTACCTCATCCCTTCGAGGATGATCATGGTGGCATCGAACCAACGGCCCTTGTAAGCCGCGAATAGTGCCTGTTGCACCAACTCCACGCGCTCGGTGTCATGGCGCATTGGTTACAGATTGCATTTGATGATGGAGTCGAGCATCCACATATACGGAGGCAAGTCTACCCTCCGGATTGAGGTGCCCGAACCCCTCTTCCCCTTGGTCATGTCGCGGATGATCTCCTCGACATCCACCTCCTCTGGGAACGGTGGAAATAGGGTGGTCTCCGGTATGAAATCCAAATAGCACTCAAGTGCTTCATGGATGTGGCGACGTGTAATGGTGTAGTCTCGACCCTCTATCTTGGTCAAGATCACGTCGTTAGTAGGGCCATCGGTAAGGCCCTGGTAAAATAGTCGAACCAACCGAGGGTAATAGGACCCACGAGTCAGTTTCAAAAGATTGCCGAGTCCGGCATTTTCAAGGTACTTGCGAGCCCAATTGGTCTCGCCCTGGATATTAGGGTCTGTGAATAGAGTGGGGTCGATAATGAAATCGATCTCAATGGTCTTAGCCGCCCACCACTCGTTGGGTTGTATTACGTTAGTGGGTGGTGGCGGCATGGGGGTAGATTCGCGTGAAGACTCGCGCGAGGATGCGCTCGTCGAACCGGAGGTGGTCTCCGATGCTGACGGTGATGGAGTCCTCACCGGCGATGGGGTAGGTGGTGGTGGTGCGGCATTCTTACGCCGAACCGGGAGTTTAGAGGTCACCTTCTTCGAAGACAACCGGGTTTTGGGCGGCATGGTTGGTGAAATAAGCTCAAACTAGGGTTTTTATAGGTCAAATAGAAAGAAAAGGTACAAATCTAGGGTTTACCTTAGAGTTTCAATCCAAAATAGGTGATCGCGGTCCGAAATCGGTTCGAAATGCCCCAAAACCCTAGCTCGGATGGATGGTCGAAGAAGAAGGAGAAATGGCACCCAAAACTGAAAAACTCAAATGATTTCGGATGGGGAACAAAATCCCCAAATTTATATATATAGGCTTAGATTCGATTAATCGAAATCCAATCTCGATTAATCGAGATTCAAAACTAAGCCAAGCCACGTGAAATCGATTAATCGATTTCCAAAATCGATTAGTCGAAAGTCAAAATCGATTAATCGAAACCATTTCGATTAATCGGAATCGTATTCGTTTAAAATTTCAATTTTTTGAGCTCACTGGCGTGAGCCAGTCGATTAATCGAAAATTACAAAATCAATTAATCGAGATTTGCGTCGATTAATCGAAATCGTGTAGCCCTTCAATATTTTTTCAAACATCTTTAAGTAACTCGATTAATCGAAGTTCCAGTTCGATTAGTCGAAATTCCAAATCGATTAATCGAATTTCACTTCGATTAATCGAAATCGTATTTTATTCTTCAAAATTTTCTAATTTCCTTAAGTTACTCGATTAATCGAACTTCCAGTTCGATTAATCAAAATTCCAAATCGATGAATCGAGTTGTTCTTCGATTAATCGAAATCACCTAAATTCTTCAAGTTCTCCATAATTTCTTAAGTTATTCGATTAGTCGAACCTCCAGATCGATTAATCGAAATCCAAAATCGATTAATCGAAACCTACATCGATTAATCGAAACCTATATCGATTAATCGAAATTTCCTTTCTTTTATTTCCTGAATCCCCATTCAACTTTCCAGTCACTGGCACATGCCAGTCGACTAATCAACCAAAATCGATTAATCGATTTGAAATTTGATTAATCAGTTTTGATCAGGTTCTTTAAACTTTCAAAGTGATTTGTTTCCTTGATTTCCATTGGTAATTTATGATACAAAACACATCACCATGGTCATGTGTATATAAAAATTTTTCTTCGTCATACTTTGATAAAAAATTTCATTGGATTACAAGTTTTGTCAAAATCCACAAACACACTTGCAGGGGTACAATTGATTCTCAAGTGGTTGGAAACAAGGCTGGATATTGTTCCTTCACATCGGCCTCTCTTTCCCATGTAGCCTCTTCGGTCGGATGATTCTTCCATCGAACAAGTACTAAGGGAATCACCTTAGTACGTAGCACTTGTTCCTTTCGATCCAAAATCTCCGCCAGTTCTTCTATCATACTCATGTCCTCATGCATCTCCAAAGGTTGACTTCCTAACACATGAGATGGATCATTTACATACTTCCTGAGCATCGATACGTGGAAAACGTTATGTACCCGATCAAATAGCGGTGGTAATCTAATGCGATACGCAACTTCGCCTACGCGCCCCAAAATTTCAAATGGTCCAAGATAACGAGGACTTAACTTCCCTCTTTTGCCAAATCTCATCACCCCCTTCATAGGTGACACCTTCACAAACACGTGTTCCCCCACTTTGTAGTTGACACTAGATCGCTTGATGTCGGCATAACTTTTCTGTCTGCTCTGTGCTGACTTCAGCCTCTCTCTGATTATACGTACGACAGTGGCATTGTCTTCAAGTAGTTCTGGCCCCAAAATAAACTTCTCACCTGTTTCTTCCCAATTGAGGGGTGATTTGCATCGTCATCCATACAGAGAGCTTCATATGGTGCCATGCCAATGCTCGTTTGGAAACTGTTGTTGTATGCGAATTTGATCAATGGTAGATACTGATCCCAATATCCTTACATATCTAGCATGCACGCTCTGAGCATGTCTTCTATTACTTGGTTCACTCGCTCTGTCTGCCCATCAGTTTGAGGATGAAAAGCTGAACTAAAATCTAGTCGCGTTCCCATTCCTTCTTGAAGTTTCTTCCAAAACTTGGACGTATACAGTGGGTCGCGATATGAAACTATGCTGCTCGGAATCCCGTGTAATCTTACGATCTCCTTCATGTACAAGTCTGCCAGTTTTCCTGCTGTATACATCGTATTGGAAGGTAAGAAGTGAGCTGATTTTGACAATCGATCAACGACTACTCAAATGGCATTGTGTCTCTTGGCAGTCGGCGGTAATCCAACGATGAAATCCATAGAGATCGATTCCCACTTCCATTCTGGTATTGGTAAGGGCTGAAATAGTCCAGCAAGATGCCTATGGTCAATCTTCACCTGCTGACAAGTCAAACACCGTGACACGTATTCGGCCACATCTTGTTTCAAACCTCTCCACTAATAGTTCTTTTTCAAGTCTTGGTACATTTTGGTACTACCAGGGTGGATAGCATAATTTGACTTGTGGGCTTCATCAAGAATTGTTCGTCTTAGCTCGGCATTGTCCGGAATGCAGAGACGGCCCTTGAACAATAAGGAACCATCTTCTTTCACTGAGAAGTCCGGCCTAATGCCCTCAATCACATCTTGATGAATCTTTGTTAACATCGGATCTTTCATCTGTAAATCGTGGATATGCTCAAATATTACTCGTCTCACTGATATATTAGCCAAAAAGGATCCTGTATCTTTCGACTCAATGTTTGCATCATAGAGTGCCAGGTCTTCCAATAATTTCCACCGGTGCATACCCAAAATCAAACAAGCTAACTGAGTTGAACTCTTCCGACTCAAAGCGTCGGCCACCACGTTTACCTTGCCTGGATGGTACTATATTGAACAATCATAATCCTTGAGGAACTCCATCCATCTGCGCTGTCTCATGTTGAGCTCCTTCTATGTAAATAGGTATCGGAGGCTCTTATGATCGGTGAAAATTTCAAACGTCTCACTATACAAGTAATGTCTCCAAATCTTCAGCGCAAAAATGACTGCTGCTAGATCCAAGTCATGAGTCGGGTAATTTTTCTCGTGTTCTTTCAGCTATCTTGATCCATAAGCTATCACTTTCTTGTGTTGGTTGAGCACACAACCCAAACCATTGTATGACGATCATTTGTACACTCGTATCCTCCATCGCTCAAGGAATCGCTAGCACTGGAGCTGAAGTGAGTCTCGTCTTGAGTTCTTGAAAACTCTTCTCGCATGCCTCACTCCACTCGTATCTTGAATCCTTTCGTGTCAGCTTCGTGAGAGGTCCCGATATCTTTGAAAACCCCTCGACAAAACGTCGATAATAGCCTGCTAACCCAAGAAAACTTCGGACATCGGTCACTGTCTTTGGTTGCTCCCATTGTACCACTACTTCTATCTTTGCTGGATCTACAGTGACACCATGCTTTGAGACAACATGTCCCAAAAAGCTAACCTCCTCCAACCAAAACTCACATTTGCTGAGTTTGGCATACAATTGGTGTTCACGTAGCGTCTGTAGAGCAATCCTCAAATGTTCTTCGTGTTCCATCTTGGATTTGGAGTATATCAAGATATCATCAACGAACACCACGACGTAGGAGTCCAAGTGTGGTTTAAACACTCGATTCATCAGATCCATAAACGACGCCGGAGCATTCGTCAACCCAAATTGCATCACAAGGAATTCATAGTGTCCATACCGTGTCCTGAAAGCTGTCTTCTAAATGTCCTCTACCTTGACTCACAACTGATGGTATCCCGATCTCAGATCGATCTTGGAAAAATACTTTGCTCCTTGCAGTTGATCGAACAGATCGTCAATTCTAGGTAAAGGATAGTGGTTCTTTACAGTGAGTTTGTTCAGTTGTCGATAGTCAATGCATAGTCGCATCAACCCATCTTTCTTCTTGACAAATAAGAGCGGTGCTCCCCATGGAGACACACTCGGTCTGACAAACCCCTTGTCCATGAGTTCTTGTAGTTGCTCTTTCAACTCCTTCAACTCAGTAGGAGCCATTCTATGTGGTGCTTTTGAAATAGGCACTGTTCCCAGTGCTAAGTCATTGGCAAACTCTACTTCTCTCTCTGGAGGTAATCCAGGCAACTCTTCTGGAAAGACATCGGTGAAGTCTCGCACAACTGCTATCTCAGAGATGACATTCTTTTCTTCCTTGTCCTCCTTTAAGAAGGCCAAGTACCCACTGCAACCCTTCCTGATCATTCGCTCGGCCCTTACTGCTGAGATTAGTGGCATAGGTGATGACCTCACTCCTTGAAACCGAAATGATCTTCTTGTATTGGGTCTGAAAATCACTACCTTGTTCTTATAATCGACTGTTGCACAATGCTGCGCCAACCAATCCATGTCAAGGATCACATCAAACCCTTGCATGTCCAGTAGTATCAACTTTGCCTCCAATTCATGCACATCCAGATCTCGAATTGCTACGATGACGGATTTGCAAGCTAACTCTGTATCCACTAACTCTCCAGCCGGAATAGACACAGATAGGACAAAGTCCAACGCCTTTGGAACTATCTTCATCCTCTTGGCAAAACGTGGAGTGACGAATGAGTGGGTAGACCTTGGGTCTATCAACACTCTAGCGTCATATCCAACGAAGCATCCTTTCTCATATATAGTTAAAGTACCTATAGTATACATACATACATACAATAATTTATACATCAATTTACACCCCTAATTCACATATAAATTTAGTGTCTAAACTAAGAATCTACACAACTCCTAATGAATGCACCTTCTCTGTCTAAAATTCTTTTAATGAAATTGGAATTTCTTTATTTAAAAGAATCTCACCTTGGATGACGTCATGCACATTCCCTACTTCCTGAGCAGTGACTGCATAGGCTCTCCCATGAACGACCGGCTTCCGTGCTTGAATGGGTCGTGGCCAGAATCAAGCTCTTTCCTTTATCAACCACGGGGCAGTCTTTGATCAAGTGGCCCACCTTGCCACATCGAAAATAACCCCTGGTTCCCACTCTGCAATCCATTGTCCTGTGAGGCTTGCCACACTTTGCACAAGTCTCTCGAGGCGCGGAAGAAACTGTACGAGAACCCTGTGTGACGGTCGCGCCAGTAGACATGGTAGGGCTCTCATAGTGTAAAGGTCTCCCCGACGCAAGTAGTGGAAATCTCTGTTGATTATGCGGTTACCTTCAAAACTTTGGTTTGGGCCACGAACCTCAGCTTTTTATTCACCTGTTCGTAGTTCCCCGATCTTCCTTGATCATTGCCTCCTCTTTGTTGCTCTCTCTGCCTGTATCTATTATTGTTCTCCTCTTCCACAACTAGTGCCTTGCTCATGACCTCCTCATAGGTCCTTAATTGAAATGGAGCTACTCCTCCTCTAACTTCAGGGTTCAAACCTTGCTGAAACCTCTTGGACTTCATCACGTTGGTAGTGACGTAATCCGGAGCAAAATGGGCAAGTCGTAGAAACTCAACCCCATACTCTCTCACGGTCATCCTCCCTTGCACTAGTTGTAAAAATTGAATTTCCAATTGATTTCTTACCACCTCTGGAAAATACTGTTTGTTGAACTCCTCAACAAACTCCTTCCAAGTCCACGGCAACTCTAGGGTCTCTTGGGCCCTATTCCGTATCACGAACTTCCACCAAGGCCCAGCTTCCCCGTCTAACATGTAGGCTGCCCACCTTACACTCTCATCCTCCGTGCATTTCAGCACGCTAAAAACTTTCTCCATTTCCATCAACCAATTTTTAGCTGCCATCGTGTCTGCCTGCCCAGAAAACGAAGGAGGTCTCATCCTGCTAAACTCCGTGAAGGATGAAGGCACAGGCAGTGCAGGTCCTACAGGTGGTGTAGGTGGCTGCTGTTCTCTCACTGCATGAGCTGCAAAGGAGGCGGCTTGTTGTGCCATGGCAGCTGCCATAGTCTCCATGGTGTGCATCATCCTTTGGCGCTCCTCTCTATCTTCCTGTCTTTCTCTCACTCTCTCCTGTTCTCTCAGATCTTGATCCTGACGATCTCGATCCTCTTCCTCTTGTTGTCTATACTGCTGCCCCCTGGGGCCTCACTCCTTCCTAAAGGTACTCGATTGGTAGGAGAGATATAATCATCTCCACTACGCAAACTTCTCTATTGGCCTCCCCTCGGTCGGCCTCTTCCTCTAGATGACATTGACGGCTGCATTTGAAACTAAAGTTTCATTAGCAGAAGTCTCTATGTTCTGACAAAAGAATAATTGTCAGAATTGCTAAAGGAAATTGCTCTGATACCAACTGTGACAGTCCAGATTTTGGCACCTCGAAACTCGTGCCATCAGCACGGTCATCTTGACCGTGCCCCTTAGCTATGCATGGAACATTGGTATATCAAACAATGAACTGCACTAAAATAATGAATAAAGCTAAGAAATTAAATCATCATTGAAATATTTCTCAAAAGACAGTTCTACCTTCATGCCTCTGCATGAATGGAGAACCGATCCGAACCATCGATGATCGCTGATCATCAATGATGGTTCGCCTCAAAAGAATAATCTCATGACTTAATTACATTGTTTAATGAAAATAAGGCTTGACATACCAAGCCGCACAAACACGCTCACAAAAACTCTCAAAGCTGCACAACGGAGTCCTCTAGAAGAAGTCCTCAGGAGGGGGCTCCAACTCGTCTCCAAGTGTCAGGTCTGACTCACCAGGGTCAACGTCCCCTAAAGCCTCGGCAGCTACTAATAGTGGACCTGCGACGTATAGTCTAAAGGGTGAGCTACATCCTAGCTTAATAGGGAATAGAACACAATTGAACATATAAATTACAACTCACATATATTCCATGATATGCCATGCATGATGTGTCTATGCAGTTACTGATGAACAACAATTGAAAATAATCATATTTTACTGGTAGTTTACTCATGTCTTTTAATTATTCATGAATGACGCTGAAAAGGCCTAAAGCAAAACTTAACCTTTCAACTTAAGTAGTCCCCGAGCAATATAGCATCGAGCCCCGATGAGATACCCTTCATCGTCATCTATATACACAGTTTTAAATGTATTCCTTGGAAATACCAATAGTACCCAAGCCCCTTTCCCCTGGGGATCGGTGGGATTTTAACATATCTCAATTCAACACCCCTGGGGTGTGCTTACTGTGTACTGATAAGCCTCCACACTGGCCTATGGTTTCGCCGCCATATCGGTCACGGATATCCTGCCGCATCAGTTGTGGGTTTCTCGCCACGTCGGTGGGGTATCCTATCAAACCTCAAATAATAAAAATATCAGGTGCTTTACATATAGTTATTCACCATATAAGTGTGCTATCTTATATCAGTTAGGCCCTATCAGACATAATTCAATCTTGGATACATCCCTGGGATGTATCCATTCACTTGCATCACACCTGATGCTCTTATTTCTTTATTTTCCCATCCCCTGGGGATGGCTCATTATGATTACTCTTTTAGATGTCACACACGTACGCTTGTCACAACTCCTAAGAAACAAAAATAGTTTGAATTAAATTCTATATCACTATATACATGCTCTTGCAAAATAAAGTACATGTTCAAGGTGTTCCCTACCTCAAGTCTCTGTTTGATCATGCATCAAGGTCCCACGTGGCTCCTTGTGCCCAAGCTCACACGTACCACCTATGGTACAATATAACACATGCAATACATCACTAAAGATGCAATAAGGAAGGTCCAAGACCCTCCAAGAATCTTAAAGTCAAACTCAAAAGTCGACAAAAACTGGCACAGTCGATTAATCAAACTCCAAAATTGATTAATCGAAATTCAAAATTGATTAATCGATTCTCAAATTGATTAATCGAGATTCCCATTCGATTAATCGAACCTCAATTCGATTAATCGAAATTCTCCACTCTAACCATTCGATTCTCAATTCGAGTAATCGAATTCCCAAAATCGATTAATCGATCCCAAATCGATTAATCGAAATTCTAAATCGATTAATCGAAATCCCATTTCGATTAGTCGATTTCTCCAAGTCCTTTTCTTCCCTCCACTGGAGTTCACTGGAGGTTCCCAGTCGATTAATCGATACCAAAATCGATTAATCGAAAATCAAAGTCGATTAATCGAAACTCAATTCGATTAATCGAAATCGTGTCTTTGGACTTTTCAACTTCTTGGCAAAAATCGATTAATCGAATCTCACTTTCGATTAATCGAAATGGCTAGATTCAGCCCCCTTTTGGGTTGTTCTTTCCAATCTTTTCCTACTCTTTTTCCTTCATTTATCTAAGCCATTATCCTATGACTTTAGCTATTTCTAACTACAATTAAACCCTTCAATCTATGCATTTAATTTGCAAGAATTTTACCTTCAATCAATCTTCAATTGATTAGGTCAAGTGGTTGGAAAGGCCAGAGTTTCTAGCTTTGCTTCTAGCGGATCCCTCGTGTCGAATCGGCCTTTTAAACGCTTGAATCCCCCTTCCAAACACTCACCATTTCTCCTTGCATTAACTATGCTCTCCCTCTCTCTCTCTCTTCTTTACTCTCTCTCAACAACCAAACAAAAGAAACAAGGGCTATTAAACCCTTTTATCTCCCCTCTAGTTTGTGTGTTGAGCACATGCACCGTACTAGGTGTATGTGACTCCAGATTTTCATCACACCTCCCTATTCACTCGAATTCTCACATCTCATCCGTTCATCGCATCCTATGCCAACTATTGAACTCCTATTTGGTCAAACCTATGACTAGTCGGGCACGGATCCCGAGGTCACTGTTTAACGTGATTTTTCAGGATATTACATTTTATGTTCAGTTCATTTAAGCTTATTGAGATTATGCATGTCACATGCACACACACATAAAATATATCGAAATGTTTATATGGCTATGACTGATATTTTATGTTTAACTGGATTGCATGTTTAGTCCATACAAGTATAAACTTACACCCCTTGTAGATATAGGTGACCAGATGAGATAGGTGTCGCCGATGACAATGTATGGGTCTATGGCGATGAGACGACACGTGGTGCTCAGAAAATTGGACTGAATGGCGATGATGGCTTCGGGGCCTAATTAGCTATTTTCCTTTCTAGTTATTATTATGGGTTTTAAATAAATGAGACATTGATCAGTTAGTATTTTATTAAGATTGTTTAAACTTTAATCATGTTGGACTTGTTATTGGAATAAGAACATTATCATGGGTTTTATTTTGATTAATTAATGATTTAAAGAAATTTTATCTTCTGTTTAAGTTACTTTTATCGTCTTAATATGTTTCTGTGGTTCACAATACGAAAGTACGGTCTAAGATCTTACAATCAAGAGGTTGTGAGATCTCTGGCCGCTACAAAATTTATGGTTATTCTACCTTGTCGGATAAATTACGTACTCTCTTTTATAAGTTTTAGTTTTTTTATTTTTTTGGAGAATAGATGACTCGGCTGCAAGACATTCTGGAAGACTATTTAATGTTTCGTGGGTACCTCTATTGTTGGATTGATGGGAATATTGGTGGAGATGACCGTGATGCTTCAATTCAACCAGAGCAGGCAGTCTGGGTATCAACCTTGCCACTGTAGATGTTGTCATTCTTTATGACAGTGATTGGTTAGTCTATTTAATTGTGTTAGTGCCTTTAAATCAGAAATTTTCCAGTATATCCTCTCTCACCTGTCTCTGATTTCTTCCCGAGGAATCCACAAGTAGATTTGCAAGCACAAGATCGTGCTCATAGGATTGGCCAGAAAAAGGAAGTTCAAGTTTTCCTTTTTTGCACAGAGGTCACTACGTGAAAATGAGAAAAAAACTACATTAGTGGGGTGGGATAAACGACGGCCGTAATTAGTCGGTAAAATCTTGACGGTCTAGGTCCGTCGTTTAAATTAAAACAACAGTGGTAAATAAATCGACTGCCTAAAGCAGTCGTTTATATATATATATATATATATATATATCATGGCTATATTGAAGTTGTTTGTCAGCAACCCAACCTGAAAAAAATGTGATTTTGCAGGGAATAAATCGGGGTCATATACATGGTCGGGCTTAGATAGTGGAAGCTTGGTAAAAATTGGGCTGGGTTAGGGCATGGCCATGTGAGGCCAACTTTATTAATTAAGCTCGACCCTAGCTAGCCATATATATATATATATATATATATATATATATATATATATATATTATAAAGTTTAATTCCTAATATATAATAGGTTTAATAAATACCATCGTACCTTATATATATATATGTCAAAATTAAATTTATAAATAACTTTATTTTTAAAAATACATATATACATATAAAATAATTTTAAAAGAGAAGAATATCCCACAACCTTGCCCAGCTCGGCCTGCCTTATGTCGGGCCCGGGCTTGGGTTGAGTTTTCTTGCCCTATGGGTAGGATCGGGCTGACCCCTTGGCGGTCGGGGCCGAGCTAGGGTCGGGTCATGGCTTGGCCCATTAACAACCTTATTTTAAATTCACCCATGAAATTTGAGATACTTCACCCACTCTGAAACCCATTAATTACATGCATTAAAGCTGACAATCGAGATCATTTTTCGTCAAATTTTTTTTCATAATGAATTTTTATATCATGAGCATACGATCAAACGGTTCATTTTTTTTATTTCATACAGCACACATCCTAAAAAATTGACCTTAAAATCAGGTTTGGGGGTAATGATTGTCAGTTCGTATTTTTTCACCCTTTCTGGGATATGTGCCTTGCGATCTCAAACACGGACGGTTGGATGGCATGCTCATGATATCAAGATCCATCCTGAAAAAGTTTGGGACGATAAACGATCTACATCATCTGATTAAATGCAATCAATGCATTTTAGTGTGGGTGCTCACAAAGATTTGATGCATGGATTGTTCTCATTAAAAAATGGGTACCTTTAATAGAACCCAACATCATTGATTGCTTTAATTCAGAGGATGGAGATCGTGTTTCACTCCAATTTTGCACATAAGAAATCTTGATGTCATGAACGTACTATCATACGTCAGTTTTCGATTCCACCTGTCACATATCCCAAAAGTGGCCCCAAAATCGCATGACATACATCATACGCAAAAGTGACTTTAGGACCACGTTTTTGAGATCTGTGGCATTTGGAATCGAAAACTGACCGTCTGATGGTATGTTCATTGATTGGAGATCCCATGAGTGGAAGATTGGAGTGAAGACGATCTCCATCTTCTGATTTAAAGCGATCATTGATTATGGGTGTAAGTGCCCAACAAGAGTTGTAGGTGTCATTAAAAGTACCTAATTAAACTTAAGAGTACCTTTAAGTCCACCCACCAAATCATTGAGTTCACTCACAGTTAAACATATTGACTTGGTAGAATTAGATGATGGAGATCGTTAATCCTCCCAATCTTTCACACGATGGATCTTGAGATCATGGGCCTACCATTAGACGGTTAGTGTTTAATTTCTCGCGGCACACATCTCAGAAAAATGACCTTAACATCATGTGCATGCTCAAAATTAATTTTAACGTCAGTTTTTTGGGCGTGTACACATGAAATAAAAAACAACCGTCTAATGGTACGATCATGTTCTCAAGTAATTTCAGTAATTTTCGTCGAATTTCGATAAATTTTTGGATAAATTTTGGTAAATGCAGCCCGAAGTCCACAATGTAATTTTACAAGATGCATCCCCAAAGAGCTTAATTGCAACCGCCTCCTAACTTGATAGGTGTTTTAAAGGGCTGAAAACCCATCGAGATTTCTACTAGAGGAGAGGTTTTCTTTGAGACTTGCAAACTTGAGATTTGAGAAACACCAAACCCTAAACCCATCGAGCCCCACCTCGCCGCCGTCGTCCCGTCCATTGATTCCGGCGAGCACACAGGTAGAAATAGAATCCCTAATCATGCTCTTTATCTTTTTCTTCTTGATTTAGAAACCCAAGCCCTAAATCCGTCGAGCCCCACATTGATTCCGGTGACCTGTCCATTGATTCCGGCGAACACACAGGTAGAATCCCTCATCACCTTTATCTTTTTCTTATTGATCTTGTTGCCACCACATACACATGATCGGATCACAGGGTATTTGCATGTTGGATATCACAGGAAAACCAACCACAAAAAGTTAGAAAAATAAATATAAAAAATAGAGCTATAAAGAGAGGAGTTACAGGGTATTTGCATGTTGGATATCAGCTTCAAGAGCTTTGAGGAATTCCCTATAAGATGATCTACCAAGCTGGTCCTGATACATCTCCTTTTTCTTCTTTAGCTTTTTCAGAAAAAAGCTCAAAGATGAAGAGGAAGAAGAAGATGATATAACATATAGCCCCTTTAGTTGCTTGCTGAACGCATGTTTTGATGACAATAATATTATATAATATATTATAATAGACAGAGTTGAAAGAAACAAAAGAGGGTAGTTTGGAACTTTTCTCCTATAAAAAAAAAAAGTTTGGAACTTTTAATTATTCTATTTTTATTTCTATATGAAGCTTGTGCTGATTAGTTTTATGAATGTGTTTCTAATTAGTATCAGTTTGTGAATGGGAAATTGAAGGGTCGTTGGATGTGTTTCTATATGTATCTCAACTGCTGAGTCGTTTTCTTCAAGTATCTTTTAATTTATATCAGTTTTTAATTTGCATCATCAAGTATCAGATTGTGAATGGTGATTTGGGTCCCACGTAGTGATTTCTGCCGCGGATGCTCTGAAACTGCTAGTTTTTATTTGTTTTTTGAAGAAGACGACTCAGCAAGTCTCTAGCTCTTTTATTTTATTTTAGGGAAGACAACTACAAGCCCTTTGGCTTTTAGTTATTGTGTAGTGGGAGCACCAAAGTTGGTGCTTCCCCAACTCTACATGCCTATCCCATGAACCCATATTGCCCATACCCGACCCGGTTTGTGACTCGGCCCGATTGATAATCGGACGTGGGTCATGACCCGGTCCAGCCTATTGTCCGATCTAGCCCATCCCGGCTCATGATTCATGACCCGATTGAATAATTACACGTTTTGGTCTTTGTTTCCTATATTCATTTCCTAGTTTGAGAACTATTGAATAATTTAACTGTTTAAGATATTTTGTACTTGTATTTTCGATATATGCAGCGTTAGGTTGAAGCCGAAAAAAATATAAATAAGCAAATAAATCTCTTTTTCTTCATTCCTCTCCTATCACAAAAGAAAGTTTGGAACTTTTAATTATTTTATTTTCATTTCTATATGAAGCTTGTGGAGGTCCCACTTTGGGAACCTAATCCCACCCAAAACAGAAATTTGAAAAAATCTATTTTGTATCTTGGAAAAGAATCCAGCATCAAGTGTTTATATATTGGGTAGATGTAATTGAAAAATATATTTTTTTGCATGAATGGAGTTTTTTTAGCTTGTGAGATTTTTTCTGTTTCATCATGCCAAGTGGCTAGGGAAGATGATGTATTATTAAATTTGATGATATATAAATTATTTAATTCGAGCCCAGAATCAATCGATCGGTTCTTAGAATCGATCAGTCGAATTTAAAATAATTTAAATTGCATAGTGGCTCAGTTTTGATCAGAATTGATCGGTCGGTCATAAAAGTTGATCGATCGATGCAAAATGTAATAAACCTTTATAGCTGATTTGTTGTCAAAAGGAAATTACTTAATAAAATAATGACCTACTTATATGCTATAAGGTAGATTATATGAATATAATAGTAGAGACTATATAATTTATCAGAGGGCTTCTGTCGTGGTTTCGAATCAAATGGGTCTCAGTCTAACATCAAAAGGGTCAAGGTCCAACATCGGCCGATACGTATCATCTTAGTTAACTAACTAATTAGATATCGGATATTAAGGCCCATTGTAGCATTAGATATCATCTTGGTTAACTAACTAAATTTTTTTTGTCTTATAATTGATTTTTGTTTGTAGAAGATGACTTCAACAATTTCAAACAAAGAGTGGATGACTATAGAAAATCGAATGACTACTGAATACATGCAAGGAGTTAGATCATTTATTTCATTCACCAAACAAAATGCAGAAGATGTCGAACGATGTTTTTGTCCTTACGTTAAATGTCGTAACCTTAGAAAACGTACCCTAGAAGTCATTGCAGAACATTTAATTTGTGATGGAATAGATAAGTTATACACAACATTGATCTATCACGGGGAACTGTTTTCGAAAACTCCGATCAACATTGGGGCTCCTGGTACATCAACTAGTAATCGAAATGAAAATGTGTCCACAAGACTGACAGATATGTTGGATGACACATTTGGACATGTTTATCCTGTTGACCTAGATGCATGCTTAAATGAAGCTCATAGTGAAGATGATTGTCAAGCTCCACATGATTTACATGGGAATGTGGAGTACGATAAGTTGATAAAAGATACATTAGAACCCCTATATCCTTCATGTCAAGATGAGCATACGAAATTATCAATTTCAATTGAGTTGTTGAGCATGAAGTCTAGACATCAATGGTCTAACGATAGCTTTACAGAGTTATTAAATCTGATAAAAAAAATTTAGCCTGAACAAAATACTTTGCCCAATAGCACTTACAATTCGAAGAAGTTAATCAAGTCTTTGCGTTTGAAGCAGGAGATTATTCATGAATGCCCCAATGACTGCATATTATATTGGAAAGATCATGCAAATAAGGACAAGTGTCCTACATGTGATCATAGTAGATGGAAACCAATGGATCCTTCAAAGCCTAGGACGAAACAATTACCATGGAAGAAGTTAAGATACTTTCCGTTAACTCATAGGCTACAAAGAATGTATAGTGTTCCGCGGATTGCAGAGCAAATGACATGGCATGCAAGCTCAGTTGAAAATGAAAATTACATGCGCCATCCTGTCGATTCTTCATGTTGGAAATCAATAAATATTTGCTGGAGTGACTTTGCTTTAGAGTCGAGTAATGTTCGTCTGGGACTTGCAACAGATGGATTTAATCCTTTTGGGAACAAAAATAATTCTTATAGTTGCTGGCCCGTTATGATTGTTCCTTACAATCTTCTTCCATCTTTGTGCATGCGAAAGGAATTTACAATGTTAACACTATTGATTCATGGCCCAAAAGGTCCAGGGCATGACATTGATATCTATTTACAATCGTTGGTAGCAGAGTTGAATGAATTATTTTCCACTGGAGTTAGTACATATGACTCCTACAAAGTCTAACTTCAATATGAAAGCAATTTTATTGTGGGCTATACACGATTTTCCATCATATGGTCAGCTTTTAGGTTGTAAGACAGCGGGACAATATGCTTGTCCTGTTTGCAGTGAAGGGATTGATTCAGTATGATTATCACATGGGAAGAAATTTGCTTACATGGGTCACAGAAAATTTCTTGCAGATCTAGGTCATCCTTTCAGGAAACAAAAGTCACAATTTAATGGGAAGGAAGAACATGAGAAGCATCCACGTCTTTTGAGAGGTTCTGAAGTACTATCTAAAATGAATACTGTTCAAAAAAACTTCGGGAAGGTTGCAGGAAAGAAGAGGATGAGGGCCACAAATGAGGAGAACAGTGCATGGTCAAAGAACAAAAACAGATGCTTTAGCATCAACGTTAGTCACTGATGTTGTAGATGAAGATGGAGAATAATTTATAGAACCATCTCTTGGGGATCTTTTTTTTAATATCATATTTACTTTTTGTGTTGTAGTATTTTCCTTTTTTTTTTGTAATAGTACAAAGGACAAACACTACAAAATATATCATTTCTAGTGGCAAAGTACACAAGCGACTATAATTTCTATTATGAAAATATCCTAACAGTCTATCTAGAGACGGATTCTCTGCTTGTTTGGTTTGATCATTGTTCAAAGTGTTAAAGTTCATAGCTACATTCATTTTCCATTTTACATATAGTTTATTGTTTTAAGATTTTCAAGGAAATGCTAAATTTTATGGGAAAGTGTATTAGCTGAGGATTTTCATCAATGAATTGAGAACTGGTTTAAATAAATTCAGCATTGAATGGATGCTACTATTTCTTTGTCTTGCTTCTTGGCAACTTAGTGTTGCAAGCCTTTTTCTGCCAAAGGGTACATTATTTGAAAGTTAACTACCATGTGGTGCATTTGGAAAATGTGGCACGACCACATCTTTACTGGAGGTGATTGTAATGATAATTAGGTCAAAATGTTTGTGACTGTTACTATAGATTATTGACATTTCTAGATATCTATTTGATGTGTAGTGTGACCTTTCCTTATGCTCTTGGATAGGCAAACTAGTGTTGGTAATCTATGCTGATTGGTCGAGTATTAGTGCTGTCACAGATCAGCCATCAGCTATACCCTTTGTTGTACACTTGTACCTAATCCCAGGCCTTAAGGGGTTATACAAGGAGGTGTAAGTGGTTGCCCTAAAGGCAGCACAGTTATACCGGCCCTACAAGGCATGGATTTTAAGGTGTAGTTTTCAACTCTAGAAATAAGACAGCTATGCCAGCCCTCTTATAGCTGGAATTCAATCTGCAAATGGGCTACCTTCTTTCGCAAATAACCCTATGAGACCTCTCATGCATATGATGTCATCCAAAAAATTTTGTTCAAGTCCAATATAATGATATTTAGGCTACAAAAAGGCTGTTTAGCCAGGATTTTTTTTGTATCTCACAAGTTTACGAAGAATTTTATGAGGACTTTAAACATGAATGGATATCTTATTAAGGCTTATGCTTAATTATTGTTACTAAATTGAACTTCTTGATTTCTGCCATATCTACACTGTGTATGCCTGGTTGCAAAACTTGGACTAACTATAAATTGAAACCATAAGTGGCGCTTATGCTGGGATTGAAGCTGTGGTACTCATCCCTACGCAGCCTTTGTTTGCATCTCTCATCAATTCCCCTAGTGGATTTTATACCCGATTCATAACTAGAGCATGTAACCTATTATGGTTACAAATATATAAAAAGTGTGCAGTGAGGGATGAGTCCTTTGATCTGAAAATGCATTTTGAAAATTGAACCTCGAAATGGAATGGCCTTACTTTTTCTTTATTTTGAATGATTCCATCATTAGGTCTGAATTCGCATATTTGTGTTTTACTCCCCGCAAGTCTTCCTCAGCTTAGCTTGGGCCTTCCCCGAACTTAGGAAGTCTCGGCTCGAATTCCCCTTCTTACTTCCCAGTACATTGCAAAAAATAGCACATTCCATAAATATCTTGCTTAAAAATTTCTATGCAGCTCTACTGCTTCTTTCCACACAAATGTTTTGCTAGTTTCATCGTAGTGTAAGAAATTGTACATATCCTTGCTATTTTTATTGGCTCAAATTTAAGATGCAAATATATTTATCCTGATAATGGTTCATACAAAATACTTATCAGAGGTGTTTGTTTCGCGCCTGCTACTCTCATTGGGTCATTATATAGTTTGGTGTTCTTCAGGTTGAATGCTTGTGTTATTCATATTGCACAGTGGGGATCTAGCCTTGCATGGATTCAGAATATACATAACAAGGTGCATGGTCTTTGTATGAAATGAATAAATTGCTATTGTTGGTTTATGGGGATGTTAATATATGAAAGGCACTACTATTCTTGCAAGCCTGCCTTTATTAATCTATGCCTTTTTTAAATCGGATTTTAATTTTTTCAAACTCGCATTGTTAATTGATATTCTTAGTGCATTCTTACTACTACTTTTAACCAACTGCATGGCAACATTTTCAATATGTAGAATTGGATCATAAGTATTAAAACATGGATTTGCTATATGAAATTTGTAATTTTTTGTTGTCCTTATTCTAAATAGTATGTGCAAGCTAAACTTTAAAACTGTGAGATTGCTCTGTTTGCTGTTCTTAGTACAAAAATATGAAATAGCTATATTGAAATGCAAAATTTCTGTTTGTCTGTTATGGTATGAGTTTTTACTATAGTCTGACTGTTATGGAGGCTTTTGTCTCTCTGTTCAATTATGAAGGCCTTAATGATAATCCTACACATTTTCAGTATCTTTTAAATGAATATATATATATATATATATATATATATATATATATATATATATGAGAATTGGGAAGATGGGTTTTGAACCCATTGCCCGAGGAGTGGTTTCGATGCTAGATTGCGTTCCATGGGCACCATAATTTAAATAATTCTCAATTATGACTAGTATTTACAGGTTTATTGATTTTTAGCAAAGAATTGATGACACAATTCAATTCTCATTCAAGTGGGTGTGAATCTCAAACAAGTAGGTCTGAATCACGATCAAACGAGTCTGAACAAATCAATACACAAGCGAATGGGTCTGAAGAAAGGGAAACTCAAAATATTGGTTATTTTGCTTAATTATATTTTTTAAAATAATGGTTATTAATGGATTACTAACAACATGTTATTCATTTAGGTGTCCCTAAAAAATCACTACGTTTCAACGAATATGGGCAACCTATTGGAGAAGGTTCATCAAAATTCTCCACATTTGTAGGCAAACTGGTGAGAGCATATTGTACACCAACATATAATACTTGGCATGATGTGCCAATTCCCATTAAAGATCAAATATGGAGAGGCGTCTTATTGAGTAGAAGTAAATCAATTAGAATTAATTTAGTTGTTCAAGTAATATTTGTGAATTAATATTTTTTTTTTTCTTATCATAGGGGACATATGATGTTTCAGTGATTCACAAAAGCATGGTCTTGTTAAAAGGTAATATCTCTTGGAAATAGTAGAAATATGACCTTCGCAAGCAGTTTGATAAATATCAGATAAATGTCGAGCGAAATGCTAATATACCAGATCGTGTAAAGAAAGATGATTGGGAAGCTTTCGTTGATATGTGTTCAACAAAACAAGACCAGGCCCGTCGAGAAAAAACAAAGTCTTCTAGGGAAAAGATGAAAAATCCACACACCACTGGTAGGCGAGGAGCAGCTAACACGACAGAGGAGTTGGTAACATTTAATTCTAATATTTAAATATTCATATAAAAATACAAATATATAAATAGAGGAGTAGGTAAATCTAGCCAATATTTCTATTTCCATCTACTTAATTGAAATATTAATTTTTTTTTTTATATTTTTATTATACAGAAAAAGCAGAATCCTGATGGTACAGTTACTAGAACACAAATATATATAGCCTCCCACACCAAGAAAGATGGGACTTGCCCTTTTCCCGCTATGAGCAATCAGCTAGTAAGACTATTAATTTTAGTTCATTTTAAATGGAAGTTTTAGTACTGAAATATTTAATTATTATTTATTCTTTACTCGCAGGATGATATTAGGAGAATCATTTTGAATGATCCCATTCTAGGGGAAAGGGATTTAGATAATGATCCCGTTGCTAAAGTAAATGATGCTCTCCTCTCTCCTTTTGTTCATTTTATTTTTCTTTTAGAAAAATTATAGTTCAAAAATTTTTCGGCTCAAGTTTGTGGCCGTGATGGAAGGGATTGTGTTCACGGCATGGGTAGGGGTGTATCTAAAACCACTATACAAGCATCTGCGCCTTCTAGAGAGAATGCTCAACGGGAGAAGAGAGAACGTGAAAGCATTGAATCGAAGTATGATATAATTTTACAACAATTTGATGAGGAGCATAAGGCATGCAAGATTCTTGAGGAAAAACAAGATGCATTATCAGGTCAACTTCTTTCTCAAGGGACACATATTTCTCATATTTCGGATTCAGGTTCTTCTCAAGTACCAATTTGAATTCTTTTTCTCTTATTTTTTTTGCAAAAATCATAAATTCTCAATATGAAGTAGTTACATTCTTTTCCTAATTTTTTGTAGGCACAATCGGTTCTTCCTAATTCACCGATAAACCAATCATCCACACGCTGCTTAATAAGGAACTTCAAGAATAAAATTATTGCACTGGGACATGTTAATAGAGGGACCACAAAATCAACAGAATCATATAGCATCATCGTAGATGTCATTTATGATCTCGATGCAGAGCTGTATGCAACTAAAGGGACATTAGTAGATATTACACTTGACAATATAATCTCCTGGCCAAAGGGGCTTTTAATTTTTATATGATTAATTAGGTGTAATTTTTATTTGGACATATTTGGCTATAGTCATCTTGATAGATTTGGATGATTGGTATATTTTTTTTTTTTAAATTTAATGACTACTTATGTCAACATTGAAAGTTGTAATTAAGGGTTATGAATATAATGTTTTATCCAATTATTTAAATATATGAATTTTCTTATAGTGAATTGGTAAATTTGTAGATTGGAATGATTATCAATTTTATTTTTTTCAGATAAAATTTGATAAAATGATGTTATATATATGTCTTTTCATAAAATTTAAATATTTAAAAAAAAATACCAAAAACTGCGACTGCTCAAGATTGTCATTTTTTCTTTACACTCGAAAACAGTGACAGCTATAATATGTCGATTATAATGAAAAGATGTTATTTTACTTTTAAAAAATGACACTTAAAACAACAGTCACCAACTGTCGTTGGTGATCGACGGCTAAAGGCAGTCATTGTCAAACGAAATAAACAACAGCTACAATACGTCATTAACAAAAACTACGGCATTTTTTACGACAGCCCGCTCGACGGTTAATAACTGTCGTTATTTTCAAAAACGACAGTCATCGGTTGTTGTTTTTTTCGCATTTTCACGTAGTGGGTATAGTTTTATTTGATGAGCTATATGAACAAAATAATCCAAATTTAATAATTTATAAAAAGCTTGCACTTGATGCTTTAGTGATTTAGCAAGGTTGTTTAGCAGAGCAGAAAAGTAAGCATTTGTTTTAGAAGCCTCTATGATGCTATTACCTTGTAAATGAAAATTAATTTTAGACAACTGAGATTAATCTTTCCATCTATGATTTCACTGTTTCATTGATGCAACTGTTAATAAAGACGAACTGTTACAAATGGTGAAGTTTGGCGCTGAAATGGTTTTCAGTTCCAAGGACAGTACCATAACAGACGAGGATATCGACATAATCATTGCTAAAGGGGAAGAGGCAACTGCGGAACTCGATGCTAAAATGAAGAAATTTACCGAAGATGCCATAAAATTAAAAATGGATGACAGTATGTGGATACATATTATGGATTAAACTTTTTTGTATGATCAAGTTTTTGTTTAATTATTTGCAGCGTACACTGTTAGTATTTTATTAAATTTTGCTCAATCTTTTGGTTCCTAATATATTAGCTGTATTGTGCAGCTGCTGAATTGTATGACTTTGACGATGAGAAGGTATAGGCAATTCATTAGTTGTCACCCTTTAGTACATAGCTGCTTAATTTGATTCTAGGTGTTATTTCTTTATTTTTTATTAATCTTTATGCATTATAGTTAGTGACAAGCAATTTGCCCTTTCTTATCTTTTTTCTTTGATTTATTTTATTGAAGGATGATAACAAGTTTGACTTCAAGAAACTTGTCAGCGAAAACTGGATCGAACCGCCAAAAAGGGAACGGAAATGCAAGTATGAATTATTTTTTGGCTTCAAACTCAGCAGCTGAATCCCTTTATGCAATTTGTTTTTTTTAACCTAATCTAATTTTCTCCTTTATTTAGCTATTCTGAATCTGAATACTTCAAACAAGCCTTGCGCCAAGGGGGTACCACCAAGGCAAGAGAGCCACGAATTCCTCGCATGCCACAGTTGTAAGTATCTTTTGATGCTAGGCACTTTTTACTTATTATATCTAGTTAATATTTAATATCAACCTAATAAGCATTCCTTTCGTTTTCAGGCATGATTTCCAGTTTTTTAATACTCAAAGACTATACAGCTTATACGAAAAGGAAGTACGGTATCTCATGGTGTGTTCTTACTCCCTTTCAAAACTTGTGTCCTATTCTATTTGTATGGATTTCTGCTACTTAAAACAGTTGCCAGGCCACAGGACTCTGTTTTGATGTTCTTTTTAAAATTTAGTTGTGGATTCTTTGTTTGATTTCTTCAGATTCTGCTTGTGTTTTTTAGTTTTGAGTGTTTAATTACTGTTTCAATTCCAACTGTTCAGAAAACCCATCAAAAAAATCAGTTGAAGGACACAATTGGAGATGGAGATGAATCATAAGGAAGAGTATTATTTATTATCAGATATATTTCCCTTGGTTATCTTTTTTGTAATAATGGGGCCATGAATGACATGAAATGGATGGCTTTGGTGTTAATCTATATATGGAGACATTTGCTAAGGGGAAAACTAAATTTTAGATTTTTTTAAAAATTAATTTTGGGCATATTCTATTGTTTCTTTATATTAATATGAAAAATGGACTATATTTTCATTAAGTTGACATGCCAAAAACTTGTTACCGTATTACCGCTCAAACAATACAAATATACCCTTCATAGATAATAGGAATGGAAGTGTAATTGGACCATTCTTGATATGGTTTGCCATGATGGTTGGGACTCTTCCAAAGAGCTTTTATAGGAAGGCACCATTCATCATATTTTTCATTTTTAATTGAGTTCTGTGTACTGAAGACATCTTATTAGTTGTCGCATGGAATGAAACTGATCTTATCAACCTTGAAGGACTAGAGATTTTCCATGAATATTTTACAAGGAAATTTGAACCATATCAAGCTTAAGAACAGATATTGTAATGTTGTTTATGGAATTTTCTACACAGTGAAAAGGGTATCAATTCTAGATATCTTATTACATTTTTTGATATGGTTTGCCATGATGGTTGGAACAGATATTGTAATGTTGTTAACAGATACAACAAATTAGGGACCCCCGAAAGCAGCTCGAGATGTTGGGTGTTCCCGAGGAGTATGTGTCTGTCCATGCGTTTCATATGTACCATCTCACGTCACCGGATCAGATGTAAATTACCATTTAAGCATAATTTTTTATTTGATTTTGGCAATTTTCCATGTTCCTTCTCAGCTAATTGGTGTTAAACCTTAAATCTGTGGCACAGAGTTTCGTTTGAGTTTCAGCACAACGTTTGTGGACGGTCAATCTATGCCAAGGGGCCCATCGATGCTGCCATTTTCTTATCCAAGAAGGTTCAAACTTGAAAGCTCACCTTCTTTTCCTGTCATGATCCCAATGTAATATCTGTGTGATTCTGTTTTGTTTGTTTCCTAAAGATTGATATATGTCACAATGTATGCTAAATTGAATAATCTGTTGGTTTCCAAACAGATCATTATGACTCGCAAATGAATGTTAGATCCTTCAGAGGTTCACTTACTTGATTTTCCAAACATCATAATCAAAGGAAGTGAGCTGTAGTTGCCATTCCAGGCTTGCTTGAAAATCGAAAAGTTTAGAGATTGGATTTTGAAGGCTACGGAGCCACAAATGGTTCTTTTCAATATTTATGATGATTGGCTGAAGAGTATTTCATTCTATACTGCATTTTCTTGTCTCATATAGATCTTACGTACGCTTCCTGTGAAAAATGAGAAGGAAAAAATGTTATTGAAGCCTGATAAAAAAATGAGAAGGAAAAACTGTTATTGAAGCCTGATAAAACAATCATAACTGAACAGCACCATATATGGCCTTCCCTCACAAATGATCAATGGATGAGGGTAGGTTTTAGTGCTACATTGTAATTTCCTTTTCCTGTTAGTGTTATGAGGTTTGCTAAGATGACCTTCAATGCAGGTTGAAGTTGCTCTGAGAGATCTTATACTCTCATATTATGCCAAGAAGAATAATGTAAACACATCGGCGTTGACCCAGTCTGAAATTCGCCACATAATACTTGGGGCTGAGATAACTCCACTCTCACAGCAAAGAATAGATTGCGGATATTGAGAAGCAGGTGAAATGCATTGACCTAGCTGATTTCTTTGAAGTTTCTGTGCTGTTATTATTTTACTAATCATTTGCATTTTATTTTTGTGCAGGCGAAAGAAGCGAGCCAGCTGACAGCAGTTACTACAAGGACAACAAATGTGCATGGTGATGAGCTCATTGTCACCACAACAAGCCCCTACAAGTAAGCAACATTTCGGTCTAAAACTGATTGTCGAGTAAGAACAATTTCAGCTACAAACCTTTATCTCAGAATTAATCACATATACGTGAACTCGCAAGTCATTAAGGTGCAAATTGAACTATTTCCGCTTTAACTCTTCTAAACTAAAAAAAATTTGAGGTGCACAACTGATCTTCCAAGTTATTTTTTGCAAGCAGGAGACATGCTACACATACATCATGCCGAAAAACATTTTGAAGAAGTTTATTTGCATAGCAGATCTTCAGACTCAAATTGCAGGGTACCTCTATGGCGTGAGCCCCTCAGGTTTGTTTCTTACAGCTCTTTATTGTGTTTGTGATCTGATGTCCAAGCAGCAGTTAGTTCTGATCTATTCACTTATTGGGTTTAGATTAGTGTTTTATGATTCTTATTCTTCTTCTTCAAAAAAACCAATCCACCAATTATAAGAGATAAACTCCATTTCTACTACATGTTTTTTTATTCTATTTTTGGCATCACCATCAATAATTTTGTTATCTAAAATGATGATTGAAGGGTACTAATTTATTTATTTTTTAATTCCTCTCTATTTGTCGGTGAGTCCTTTTTCTAAGATATTTTTTTTACTGTATGAATTCAGGTACTTACAAATGAGAGGCTGAGTGTGAGCCACAGGGTCATGGCCAACAGCTTCAAATCATCAGGAGGAGGTGAAGAGCTGGAGCTGATGTACTAATTTACTATTTTAGGAAATGAGTTGGTCAAAATAGGTTGGCAATGACATTGATGGCTGGCAAAATTAATTAAATATGAAAAAAGAAGGTTCTTTTGTTTCATGTAACTGAATAAAATTTCATTAAATGGTGTTTTTACTTTTTCACATTTTCACATTTTCTTTTTTTATTTTATATATTATTGACTAGTATGTAAGTTTGTTCTATTTGCTCTGAGATATGGGTTGAGTCCAGATCGTTGTGCATTAGTTAGTTTCTTATACTTCATAGACTCCTCAAATTCAGACGTTTTTCCAGATGGTACAGATCAAGTAGGGATTCCTCTTTCCCAAAAAAGCATTAAAAAAATTACATTAAAAAAAATATTTAAAAAATTATATTAAAAAAAACATTTAAAAAATTGCATTAAAAAAAAAGCATTAAAAAAAGCATAACAAAAATATTATTTAAAAAAAAATTGTATAAGAAATCGTCGACGTAATTTAAAAAAAAAAAAAAAAAAAAATATTTAAAAAAAAAAATTTGCATAAAAAAATCACTGTCAAAAGCAGTGATTTTTTCTATGACTGTTGAGAGTAGTCATTGTTGAAGTTCATAAACCACTGTCTTGTATAGTGTAAAAAAAATCATTGCTTTTTTTACAACTGTTTAGGACAGTAGTTTTTTGAAAAAACTACTGTCAAAGACAGTGATTTTTTCAAAAGATCACTGTTTAAGGCAGTGTTTTTTTTGTCTTTTTCACATAGTGTTGTTTTTTTTGTTTTTTTTTTTCTTTTTTATCTTGTCTTTTCGTTTTTTGGTCTTTCCCGACCTTTGTATAGTTCCCAGCTCCTCGCTGGCTTTTCTATATATTTGGCGTGTTTTAACCGATAACAAAAAAAAAAAAAAAAAAAAAATGATTGTGATGATGATGAGATGACCAACCACCATATATTTGATATTGACCTTGACTACCATCCATGGCCCGTGCAGCAGCACATGGAGTCCATATTGTTTGTGTGCAGGCTCTTAAAGTTTGCATGCCTCTCCAAGTGTGGGGTGTCGACGTGTCTTAATGCAACTACGTGCGCCAGTGCACGAGCCATTACCTAGTACAATCTCTTTGGTGTACCTGCATGGCCAGCTAATACAAACTCTTGAAGCTAAGTATGCAGCTTAGCAACCATCATATGGATATGCAATAGTTTTGCAAGTGTAATTTTCTATATTTGATCTAGGGGTTGGAAAAGGCCGAAAAACCGAACAAGAAGAACTAACCTGAAATTGAACCGAAAGTGATCATAAACCGAAAAACTAAAGCTGATTTTGGATTGGTTCGGTTTTGATTTTGGATGCAGAAAACTGGTTGAGAAAGGAGAGAACATCGCCCTAAAATCGAAAAAAAAAACTGAAAAACTGAAAAAAAATAATAATAAATTTTTCTTTAAAAAAAAAATTGAAAACCATATCAAACCGACCGAAATTGAAACCGAATTAGTTTGGCATCAGATCAGAGGGGTGAGTAGTTGGGTTAATCAAAACCAACACTGAAACATTCCAGCTCAAGTTCAGGTTTAGGTGAACCGACACCGAAACCAATATGTCAGTTTCCGTTAACGGAACTTCCATTAAAAAATAATTTATACAAAAAGTTAGTTACTTTCTTTCCTTTTTGAAAACTTAAAAATATATTTAAACCTAAAAAATAGGTTTTATACACTGTTTTAAAGGTTTCTTGAAAAGCTCCTAACTAACAGCTAAACGTCATTCTTATACCATTATTGTTAAACATGTGTTCTCATACCATTTAGGTGTGGTTATCAATTATGCCATGTGGTGAATATATGTGATTAGTCGAGATTGTCCAAGAGGCAATCTATCATTGAAACATGTCTCAACCAAGAAACATGCCTATAAGTGAATGTAAACTATATGACTGTTTAACTTTAATGTCAGCCATTAAAACTGAAAACAACGGTTGGTATTAAAGGCCAAAGATCAGATGATTTAAATCTCCCTAAAACACTATTTTTGGACTTGTTGCACGTCAATCTATGATCTATCACTTTGACGGTAGGATCACCCTCATCTTAAACCATTGATGGTGGTTTTTAAATGACGGTCAACAGAGTCGGGCTCTGATTGAAAAAGGCAGGTTTAATTGGCTTTCTAAAAAAATGCTGTGGAAAAAAGAAAAAACCACTTTCGTTTTAACTATTTTTATATGCTAAAAGAAAGATTTTCCGACATACTGCTTTATCTAGTCGTATATCTAAGTTTTGGATGCAAAATTCAGGTGTGAATCTTCTTTAACAAATAAGTTATCAAAATATGTCACAGTGACCCACAACCTCAAACTCATCTTCTTTAGCTGGCGTCCGATCGATTGTTATCAGCATTTTGAGGGCAATAGTTAGGTCCAACTGGTTGAACCTGATTTTGTGTTCAACCAGATTTACAGCCCTTGGATAGAAGAGAATCTTGACTTTCACAGTTTCTATTTTTATAGGATGACATGCAGTCAAGATTCTCCTCCATTGAAGGGATGCAAATCTGGTTGAACTTGGAATCTGTTTCAACCAGTTTTACCGTACCATTGCCCGCGTTTTGAAGGCTAGAAACCTTATAGGCAACCGTGCACAAAAGTTCCAATTGATTGGATACTTAAAGTTGATTCTGGGGCCATGATGAGAGGTTGGAAGGGCAGAAAGATCAATGGAGAAGGCGTGTGGACACTGTTGACACCTGACTGCTGATTGTATTCGAGCGGTACCTCACTTAAATCAAGGGGCGGTAGGAGAGGTAAAAGAAAGCCTGAGAATATGAATTCGACTGCCGATTGAATGAAGTAGTGTGATGTGAGTCAGCTAACATTGCTCATGACTTAAATTAGGTGGCACCGGGTGGTATGGGTTTGATGGGGGAAAAAATGAAAAAAAAGTGTGGAATTCAATTGCCTGGCTTGAATACTTAAAAATTGATTCCCGCAGTCGCAAAATCCGAAAGTGGCCTTGAGTGACATTTGGATTCCACTTCAGTGCAGCGTCCCCCACTCCCACCTCTCCTCGGGACAACCGTTGTTGCAGAGGGGTAGCGGGATGATGGCAGGGCAAGAGGCGGCTGCCTCGGGCCCTCAAATCTTTGGGGCCCCCAAATTAGGCGCAGTTGCTTAATATAATATATAATTTTTAATATACAATAGCAATGAATCAATCTAATTATGTAATTGATTAAGTGACAATTGTTGCTTTACTTTTGTCCCAATGGGTTGTGGGTTCAACTCTTCTTCGGTCCTATATTTGTATTTTTTTTTAATGGGTCCAGGATCAAGTCTCAGCCAGGTCAGTTTAGTTCATTAGTCGAGTCACTGGCCTCACTGGAGCATGCCGACCATATGTATTGACCCAGTAGATTATCGGACCCAATTTTGACCGAATCAGATTTGTTTGACTAAATCTTTTATATATCATTACAAAAAATAAGACTATTAGCGGAAATTTTTTTTAATAAAAAACTGCCGCTATTAATCATGTCGCTACAAAAAACTGCCGCTATTATTTTTGTAATGGCAGATTTTTGTAGCGACAGGACTAATAGCGGCAGTTTTTTATTAAAAAAAACTGCCGCTAATAGTCTTATTTTTTGTAGCGTGTAGGGTACCTCTAAACGCGCCAATGCGTTCTCCGAAAGTACCCACGTCCCAGAACCCTTGAAAACCATTGATTTCTTTGAATGAGATGATGGAAATGATTTTTCATGCTTATCTTTCACAAAATAGATCGTCAGATCATTGCCCACCTATCAAATGGTCAATATTTTATTTCATGTGTCACAAATCTGCCAAAAATGCCCTTGAATCATATAGCACACATCATGCTCAAATATGATTTTGTGGCCATTTTTTGGGATTTATGACACATTGAATCACAAATCGACTGCTTGATAAGTGCACCAAGATCTCAAGATCTATTGAGTGAAAGATAAAAATGATCTCCATCATATGATTCGAAGGATTCAATGGTTTGATTTAAGCCTTTCACTTATGCTCTCCATCTCACCCAAATAGTAGTTTAAAAGCCACATTGATCTCCACGAGATTTTGGAGGACGCTTGAGCGTCCTCCATGGAGGATGGAACCGGCTCCCATATATATATATATATATATATATATATATATATATATATATATATATATATGGAAAAGGTGTCTGTCCTCCATGGGAGGACGGTCACCGTACGTCCTCCAAGCTTCCAATTGGAGCTCCATGTGGCACCCAAAATATTGTTTCGATGCCACGTGGAACTCGAGTGCATTGCTTAGATCATCTTTGCAAAAAATAATAATTAAAAACTCATCTCCACCGTGTATTTTTTTAACAGTGAAACGTGGACAAATGAAACCCGTTGAACTTTGACTTGTGGATTTTAAAAGTTTTTTCGAAATTTCTTTTTTTAGTATTGATCTAAATAGTCCACTTGTGCTTCATGTGACACTCAAATAGTATTTTGGGTGCCATGTGGAGCTCCATGTGTATCTTGGAGGACAATCACCGTCCTCCATTGGAGGACCTAATCGGCTCCCTATATATATATATATATATATATATATATATATATATATATATATATATATATATATATATAGGAAAAGGTATCCGTCCTCCAACCTTCCACGTGGAGCTCCATGTGGCACCCAAAATATTGTTTCGATGCCACATGGAGCTCGGGTGCATTCCTTAGATCATCTTTGAAAAAAGAATAATTGAAAACTCATCTGCACCGTATGTTTTTTAAATTGTGAAATGTGGACCAATGAAACTCGTCAAACTTTGACTTGTAAGTGTAAAATTTTTTTTTTGAATTTTTTTTTTTTATTATTGATATAAACCGTCCACCTGTGCTCCACGTGACACCCAAACAGTGTTTTGGGTGCCACGTGGAGGTCCATATGTATTTTGGAGGACGGTCACCATCTTCCATTGGAGGACCTAACCGGCTCCGATATATATATATACACACACACAAATTTTTATTATTAAATGACCATAATTTAAAAAAGTGATTTTAGGCTCGTTACACTTCTATTTTTAACAAATGACCTATCAATTTTTATCTACACGAGACTTATCCAATGAGCCTATTTTAAAAACTTTTTGGAATTCTTAAAATACTAAAAAATGACAGTACTATAAGATTCAATAGCAGTTAAAATAATAAAAAATGTTAAAATGTTAATAGTTGAGTTACTCGATCCATCGGGTATATTCTATCATTTTTCTTTTCTTTTTTTTTTGTTGCATTTTTCTCTAATATATACTTTCGTTAATTTGTTAATTGTATTTTCAAATTATATACAATAGAATGGAATGTTGAGATATTTGCAATCTAAATACACAAGTATTATTTTATTTGTCAAAAAAATAAATTTGTGATAATTTTTTTTTTTATTAAATTAATATAAAAGTGGGTTCCATTTTAAAACTCGCCTTGGGCCCCCAAAATTTCAGTGCGGGCACAACTCGAGGGCATAGCATTTTTGAGAGAGAAGGTGAAGTGGATTTCGATTAATGAGGCATTAGAAGCATCATCACTTTGATGCATCTTTAAGCCAACAAATCTTATAAAAAAGTTGATATTTATGGATTTATGGGTATTTATGGAATCCTGCCGCTAAAAGGTGCTTCATAAACTTATGATGCCTCGTCGTCTATTTCTAAGATGAGTCATCCATTTTGCAAGTTCTTACAAGCCGTAGTTCCGACGGTCAGGATCAATGGTTAGGATGCTTCTAAGGCTGAGTTAGCTCTGGGAGACTCAAATTGATGATCACGCAACCATCAGAGATGGTGCTCAGGCTCATGTACGTAATATTCACCCTTTAAGGATTTGACATTTTTACTATTTTAGATGCCTTTTGTTTTTTAACGAGAGAACAAGGTTATGTAGACGTAGAGACCTTGCTGTCACAGCTTTCAGACCCTAAAGCGACGGGTATTAGATTCGGGAATACTCCTCAGTTGTATTCTAAAGTACATGGTAATCTCTTTTAGATTATGATTCCCTCCATTCTATGGTAAAGAATAAATCATTAAGAAAAACATACCACTGAGTGAGTCACAATAAGAAATAGAAAAACATTATATTAAGTCTGGTGTTACTATCATAAGACTTTATCTTGCAGCAGAAAAAATCTGTTATCTATTATGAATTAGACGATGAAGATCGTTTTTCAGCTCAATCACAAGATAGATTTTGAGATCTTAGGCAGACTATAAGACAGTCAAATGTTGATTCCACAGTGACTATACATCCCACAAAGTGAACATGAATTACGATTGATGGTATATTATGATCATGTTCACTTTTTGAGATATGTACTACATTGAATGAACATCTGACCATTTGATAGTAGGCCCATAATCTATAGATTTATTGTGTGAAAGATTTAAAAGAAAAATATTCCCCATCATCTGATTTAAAGTAGTCAATAAATTTTATTTTTTTTGTTTAAGTGAGGTGCTATCACCGGCATATATTAATGGGATATCACGGGCATTACAAGATGATTAAAGAGTTCTATCCCATATCTTATCAAAAGTTGACTTTCATAAACTTGATAATATAATAAGATCAATGTAGAGATCGAGTCAATCAAAAACCTTTCATGATTGATCTCGAAAGTGACCTTAAAATTATTTATATTTATATGTGGTTTTAACCTCACTAAGATCAACTTGTGCTCTTAGTGGAGAAATAATGGACATTTACTTTTTTCTAATATTTATCATTGCTTTTTTTTTTATCCTTGTTTTTTTTCCAAGATGCTCCATGCATGTCGGCTATATTTGTATTGTAAAAATTTTGGGGAAAATTCCCATGTTGCAAACAAAAAAGGCCTGCATGTTGAATCAATGGACCAATATTTTTTATCCGTCATTACTAGGGTTTATAATTTTGCATACTAAGGCATTAAAGGCTGGTACACTACAAAAAATAAGACTAATAGTGGCAGTCATAAACTGTCGCTATTAACAAAAATACTGTCGCTAATACCTTTGCCGCTAATAGTCTTAATAATTTTTTTGTTAATAGCGACAGTTTTTTGCTACAAAAAATTGCCGCTAATAGTCTTATTTTTTGTAGTGGTACTAGTATTTATTAGTTGTATCGGCTCATACAAATATTTGTTCCACCAGGTCAATGAATTCCAAATCTAGGGCCGGCTCTGATATTTTTGGGGCTCAAGGCGAGTTTCTAAAATGAGTCCCCTCTTTCATAATAATTTAAAAATAATAATAATTGTCACTATTTTTTTTTTTTTTTGACAAATAAAATAATACTCAGTACTTTATAAAGAAAAATGCAACACAAAAAGAGAAAAGAAAAATGGTAGAACGTACCCAGCGGATCAAGTAACCCAACCATTAACATTTTAACATTTTTTATTATTTTAACTGCTATTGAATCTTTCATTGCCATTTTTTAGTATTTTAACAATCTCAAAAAAATTTAAAAGTAGGCTCATTGGATAAGTCTCGTCGAATAGATTAAAATTGATAGGTTATTTGCAAAAAATAAAACTGTAACAAACGTGAAATCACTATTTTAAATTATGGTCATTTAATAATAAAAACTTGTGTGTGTGTGTGTGTGTGTGTGTATATATATATATATATATATATATATATATATATATATATATATATGGGGAGCCGGTTCCATCCTCCATGGAGGACACTCAAGCGTTCTCCAAAATACTATTTGGATGCGATGGGGAGCATAAGGGAAAGGCTTATATCAAACCACTGAATCCTTCGAATCATATGACGGAGATAGTTTTTCACCCATATTTTTCACTCAATAGATCTTGAGATCATAGTGCACTTATCAAATAGTCGGTTTGTGATTCAATGTGTCATAAATCCCCAAAAATGGCCATAAAATCATATTTGAGCATGACGTGTGCTATATAATTCAAGGGCATTTTTGGGGGATTTGTGACACATGAAATAAAAATTTGATCATTTGATAGGTGGGCAATGATCTGAAGATCTATTTTGTAAAAGATAAGTATGAAAAACCATTTCCATTATCTCATTCAAAGAAATCAATGGTTTTCAAGGGTTCTAGGACGTGGGCACTTTCGGAGAACGCATTGGCGGGTTTAGAGGTACCCTATATATAAAGGATTTGGTCAAACAAATCTGGTTTAGTCAAAATTGGGTCCAATAATCTACTGGGTCAATACATATGGTCGACATGCCCCAGTGAGGCCCGTGACCCGACTAATGACCTAAACCGACCCGACAGAGACTTGATCTTGGACCATTAAAAAAATTACAAATATAAGACCTGAGAAGAGTTGAACCCACAACCCATTTGGACAAAAGGAAAACAACAATGGTCACTTAACTGATTGCACAATTAGATTGATTCAATATTATTGTACATTAAATAATTATATATTATATTAAGCAAATGCGCCTAATTTGGGGGACCTGAGGCAGCCACTCCTTGGGCCTTGGCCTAGGGCAGGCCTTGTCCTCGAGGTTCGTGCTTTTTGAATCACTCTTAAGATCCCCACTAATGTTGAAAAAAATTAAATTTATATATTTTTTAATATATATCAAAAGTGGTCATTTCTACGTTGAATAATTTTTCATCTTTTTCCATATATTCAAGTCCCTTAAAAAGTATTTTAATCCGTCTTTTGGCGCAAATTATGGGCAAATCATGGGATGTAAATGGTAATTATAATATTCTATTAAGATTAGACTACTTAAAATTAATCAAAAGATCCTTGTCATGTAAAATGGTAGCAAAAGATGGCAAGCTAGCTTTTATCATCACTTATTTTTTTTTAAAAGTTTGCATCATTTTGACTCTTTAATGATCACTGTGTTTAATACAAGCTTTATTTGAGAGTAAATATCGAGTGTAGTTTCACTGCGCCGCGCTAATCCGGTAACGTAAAAATAAAATAAAATAAAAGAAACCAAAGCATCTTACAAAAGTTTCGAGAGACTACTTTTGCCAAAACATAAACTTTATATATGTTGACATCCTGATTTCCCTCTTTGGCCAAGGTCAGCACCAATCAGGTTGAATGGGATTTCGAGTTCAACCACTTCTCCAGTCCTTGAAAATAGGAGAATCTTGAATGAACGGTACCCTCAAAGGAAATAAAAACTATAAAATAAAAGTTAAGATTCTCCCATATCCGAAGTTACACATGTGGTTGAATTTGAATTTCCATCTGACTTGGGTGGACCTGATCATTGCCCTTCCTTTTCTATAAGATGTCCTATGATTAATTATTTTTCTATCCAATGGTTGTAAAAGTCGTTGAACGCCAAATCTAGTTGAATCAATTGGACCTAATTATTGAACAAAGAAAAGTTAGCATCTTCACTCAATTTAGAATTAATTATATGTTATATTGTAACGACCCTGAAATCTAGAATAAGAATCTGACTGTTTCGATCTACATGCCCGGCACGAAAATCAAGACCGATTTAAAAATTTATAATTAATATTAGTTGATATAAAGTTGCATCATAGTGAGATGAGTTCGCACGTACATTTTAGCTTAAGTTTGAGTTGTGTAAGGTGTCAACGTAGCACCTTACGCTTTAGCGACATGTGCGTGCTTAACACCAGAACAAAAATTAGGAATGAACTGAAATATCAGAGATATTTTAGGTCATTTTCCTTCATCTTCTTCTTCCTATTCTGTAAGCCCTAGATTTTTGTTGAGGGTTTTGTTGGTCCTTGAAGAACCACGAGCCGAGAACACTTAAGTTAGTGTTTACGTGACCTTGGAGAGTGCGAAATCGACGTTGATACGTCATACCTGATTAGTGAGAAGGTGTACTGTCACCAAGTGTGGAAGCAGAGACACAAGAGTCTTGTTCTGGGTCGCATTGGCGACGAATCTGAGAGTATTGACCCGAAACCCTCTTTCGGATCGATCTGCCGACCCCGAAAGGGCCCAACAAAAGGTGAGTTTGTACTTTTAAATTGGGCTAAGGAGAGCCCTATATGTGTATTGATTGTGTATTAATGGTTGCAAGAAACCATTAATGATGTGGGGTCAAAAATAGGTAAGATAGATGACCTCCATTAATGACAGAGTTTCTGTCATTATTGATCGATCAATGACAAGATTGATCGATTAATACTTGGGTGATCGATCAATGAAAGTCATTGATCGATCAATCTGTATAAGACAAAGATGTGAACAGAAGCCTTGAAAATTCTGGAAGTTCAATGCACGAAGGGCATTGATTGATCAATTTGTGGATTGATCGATCAATCCTTGGTATTGATCGATCACTGATCGATCAACAAAAGAGTGATCGATCAATGACTGGGGGTGATCGATCAATGAAGGCATTGATCAATCACTGGTGTGTATTGATCGATCAATAGAGGTATTGATCGATCAATCTGTATAAAAATTAAATGTGAATAGAAGGTGGGAAATTTGAATTTTAGGCTAATGATCGATCAATAGAAGCTATTGATCGATCAACCAAACTGGTGATCGATCAATAGAAGCTATTGATCGATCAACCAAACTGGTGATCGATCAATTTTAGCTGTGTTAAGGTGAGGAGAGAAAGGGTTATTAATCGATCAATAAAGGTGTTGATCGATCAATGATGAGTGGTGATCGATCAATTGACTCTGTTCCTGGTTAAGGGCTGAGAGAGGATTGATCAATCAATGAGGTCATTGATCGATCAACAAGAGGGATTGATCGATCAATAAGAGTGGTGATCGATCAATCACCCCTGTTTTCTGCATATTTTAGTTTGTGAATAAAACCTCACTTGACATTGTGCCAGTTTATGTTCTGACATCCCTGACACTTAGAATACTGTGTGTAGGGCCTAGGATCAGACCATGACTTTCTGAAAGGCTTTGGATTTGCTTAGAAAGAGGTTTGACCTGAGGTAGGGGAATCCATTTGAAGTTGCATTTATTTTTGATCTCATGGTTCCAAAACTTTTGTATTTGACTGCATAGTCTGATTTTACCGTCCAGTCATGTCCAGCATATGTGTGTTAACTCTATTGTAACTCTGATGACTCTGATATCTGTCATCTGATTCCCGTTCAATAAGATATATCTGCATGTGATTTATGGTTTGACACTCTGACGAATCCCACCGACTCGGCGGTATATCCGTTTCTGGCACACTCGTGCATCTACTTGGAAAATCTTAGGCACAATGGCACTCCATAGTTGAGACATTGCTGTAATTCCTGAAATTGTTCATGTGAACGACGATGGTCGGGATTACCCATCGGGCCAACCAAATCGCTACCACGCATATACTCACGGGAGTTACTTAAGTTATTATTCTAAGTCATTATACACTGTATGCATCACATTTTGGTCAATTCCGATAAATTTTGCATATTTGATACAACTGTCTGCATCTGTTCAGTTACGTTCATATCTTCTGAAATCATGTTTTACAATTAAGATACAACTTTAACTGGAATTCTTCTATTGAGCTAGAATGTAGCTCACCCTGTTTTTAAATCATTTATAGGTTCTGAGGCTGTAGCTCCCGGCACCGAGAGCGACCCTGAGGTAGGTTCTGAGGCCGAGGATGAGGAGATGGACATCCAGGCAGACGAGTTCTACCCGTAGCCTGGGTATTTGAGTCTGATGTTTTGCATATTTGACATTTGGATTATTGTGTGCCTGGTGGCCACTTTTTGTATATATATTTTCAGTAGACTTTACTTATTGTATTATTTATACATTCTACTCGGAACCACTATCAGGAACCATTGTTTGGGTGATAGATGCCCATCACCAATGGTTCTTCTTGGTTCCTTTTTGAGAATGTGTATTCTTTTGGTATATATAGAAATACACGTTTTATTTATTGCATTCATTTATTTTAAACGTCTTATGTGATGACTCGACCTACCACTGCTGGACCGTGTCTGCTTGGTTTCCGCTGTACAAGCAGACACTTTATGATTTGTCCTGGGGATCATCCAGAGTATGATCCTGATGGCACGGATTTTTGGGCACAGAAATCAGGGCTGTCACAGTTGGTATCAGAGCCTACACTTTAGGTTGAACTACGGGTTCATGTTGGATTGTTTTCACAATCTATGTACTGATCAATGTTGTTATTTTCACAATGACAGACCAGTATGGGCCCTAAGTTCAGAGGCAGACACAGTGGAGGTAGAGGAGGTCAGAGAGAGGTTCCTCTGAGAGAGATACCTGAGGTGGTAGGTACGTCGCGGGGATTGGAATTCCTATCGCACACTAATGCGGTTCCCGTGAGACTGAGAGGAAGAAGAAGAGATAATGAAGAGAGAATGGAGCAGGTGTTGGAAGCATTGGCTACCAACGCCGCTCAGCAGACGGCTAGACCCCCTCATTAGCCTAGCGGATTTGTGGAGTTTAGGAGAATGAGACCTCCTAACTTCTCGGGTCAGACGGATCCCATGGAGGAAGAGGGATGGATAGAAGAGATGGAGAAGCTTTTTGAAGTGCTCCAGTGCAACGATGTGGAGAAAGTGCGCTGGGCCACTTTCAAATTGGATGGTGATGCCGGACCTTGGTGGAAGTCTGTGTCACAGAATAGACAGAGAGAGTTTCCTCACACTCCTTGGACATGGGAGGAGTTCACGAAAGTGTTTTACCACAAATACTTTCCTAAAATTGTGAGGCATTAGTGGGAAGTGAAATTTATAGAGCTGAAGCAGGGTGCCATGTCAGTGAGGGATTATGGCACTGAGTTTGATAGACTGGCTAGGATTGCACCCCAGCATGTAGCCACTGAACTGATGAGAGCAAGGAAATTTCAACTTGGCCTGAGACAGAACTTACAAAAGGATGTCGCCATGTGGGAAATGGAGACATATGAGGGAGTGATGGCCAAGGCTCTCATAGCGGAAGAAAAGAACCAGAAACAGTTCTCTTGGAGAGACAAGCAGGTGAGAGAGAGAGAGATCATTTCAAGGGCAGTCTCAGGACTCAGAGCAGAACAAGAGAGCTAGATTCTCCAGACCTCTGAGATACCCTACACACTCTCGACCGGTGATTTCTTCGGGTCCTAGTTCTTACCAGAGAGCAGCAGTGCCTACATCTTCCAGACCATTTCGACCATCTGGATCTTCTGGCAGCGGGGCCTCAGTGACCCAGGGACCTTCAAGAGTCTCATCTTTCACTCCAGCCGTGTCATGTGCAAAGTGTGGGAAACTATACAAAACAGAGGATTGTCGAAGGGAGACGGGGGCATGCTACAGGTGTGGCAAGATGGGCCACTTAGTTAGGAGTTGTCCTAAGGAGAGCAAAGACGGCAAAGAGAGGTCAGGATCAGTGTCCACCCAAAGGTCTTCTCGACCTGCGGTTCACGGTTGAGCATACGCCGTTACCGCGATCGATGCTCTGACATCGAATGATGTCATCCAAGGTATGATTAAAATTCAAGAGAAGCTGTTTTATTTAGTAAGATAAACTGGAAATTAATAAAGATAAAATTGCTTTGATTAAGTATTATAATAATAGTACATATACTTGCACACGTCTTAAATACTTGATTTAATATTGAAATTGTCTTATAGGCGAGCTGAAAGTATATAGGAGTTGTGACATTTGCTTCCATAGGGCTCGAGTCTTGATAGAGTCAGGCTCTACGCACTCATACATAAGGCCTCAATTTACGAAGTAATTGAGTGCCACTCCAGAACAGCTAGATTTCATTTTGACAGTGTCCATTCCTATGGGTAGTGCAGTGAATGCACTCATAGTGTGTAAATCAGTGATAGTGTCAGTAGATGATCACGAGACACTGGCAGACTTAATTCTGTTAGATATGAAGGGATTCGACATCATTCTGGGAATGGACTGGCTATCCGCTTACCATGCTAGCGTTGATTGTCTTCGAAAGATTGTGATTTTTTGCCCTCCAAAGGAGCAATCATTTAGATTCTTCAGGGTTGTCTAAGGTAGCTCCGTTGATATATGCTATTCGAGCTGAAAGGATGATGAAGAGTGGATGCAGTGGATATATGGCCTTTCTACAAGAGCAACGGGAAGAGACGAATGTCATATCCGATATTCACGTTGCATGTGAGTATCATGATGTGTTCCCTGAGGATTTGCCAGGACTACCACCAACTCGGGAGATTGAGTTTGCAATCAGTCTGGTTCCAGGCACTGAACCAGTATCTAAAGCTCCTTATCGGATAGCTCCAGCAGAATTACAAGAGTTGAAGGAGCAACTACAAGAACTGCTTGACAAAGGGTTCATTCGACCGAGTGTGTCTCCTTGGGGAGCACCCGTGTTGTTTGTTAGAAAGAAGGATGGTTCATGCGTCTATGCATTGACTATCGGCAGTTGAACAAGTTGACGATTAAGAATCGTTACCCGCTCCCTAGGATCGATGATCTGTTTGATCAGTTACAAGGAGCGAGGTTCTTTACGAAGATCGACTTGAGATCAGGTTACCATAAGCTACGAGTCAAAGCAGAAGATATTAAGAAGACGACGTTCAGAACCAGATATGGGCACTATGAATTCTTAGTTATGCCATTTGGGTTGACAAACGCACTTGCGTCATTTATGGACCTGATGAACCGAGTGTTTAAACCACACTTGGACAAGTCAGTGGTTGTCTTTGTAGATGACATCCTTGTCTATTCCAAGACAAAGGAGGAACATGAAGAACATCTACACGTAACTTTACAGACCCTCAGAGAACACAAATTATATGCGAAGCTCCATAAGTGTGAGTTTTGACTGGACCAAGTTAGTTTCTTGGGCCATATTGTCTCTGCTAAGGGTATAACAGTGGATCCGACGAAGATCAAGGCCGTCGTGAATTGGGAACAGCCGAGAATAGTGAGAGGTTCGAAGTTTTCTTGGGTTAGCAGGATACTACAGACGTTTTGTAGAGGGGTTCTCCAAACTATCAAGTCCACTTACTCAGCTCACTAAGAAAAATGCTAAGTTTGATTGGACTAATAAGTGTGAGAAGAGTTTCCAGGAATTGAAGATGCGTCTGACTACAGCACCAGTGTTGGCTATACCTTCTGGCAGAGGAGGTTTTGCTATCTATAGTGACGCATCATATAGTGGTTTGGGTTGTGTCCTCAACCAGCACAAGAAGGTTATCGCGTATGGCTCTAGACAGCTTAAAGAACATGAGAGAAATTACCCGACTCATGATCTGGAGTTAGCGGCGGTGATCTTTGCTTTAAAGATTTGGAGGCACTACTTATACGGTGAGACGTTTGATATCTACACCGACCACAAAAGCCTTAAGTATCTGTTTACCCACAAGGATTTGAATATACGACAGCGCAGATGGATGGAGTTCTTGAAAGATTACGATTGTTCCATCCAGTATCACCCTGGGAAGGCCAATGTTGTGGCAGATGCTTTGAGTAGGAAGTCTTCAGCTCAGTTGACACATCTTATCACCAGAGTACAGCGGTGGCATCTACTTGAGGACCTGGCCTTTTGCGATATGCTGATTCATGTCAGAGGTTCAGGGGCACTGATGGCTACTATTATGATGCAACCCACGTTGTTTGATAACGTGCGTAAGCTATGATTGACGATGAGCTTATGGCCATTCGAAAGGATGTGATCAACGAGATCAGGCTTGATTTTACCATCAAAGATGATGGCACTTTGCTATTTCGAGATCAGATGTGCATACCTGATACGAAGGACCTAAAAGATACAATTTTAGAGGAAGCGCATAAGTCCACATATGCTATACATCCTGGGAGTACCAAGATGTACCAAGATCTCAAGCGAAGTTTTTGGTGGAGAGGACTTAAGAAGGATGTTGTAGATTATGTTTCTTGATGTTTGGTCTGCCAGCAGGTGAAAGTAGACCATCAAAATTTGACAGGTTTGTTAAAACCATTGCCAATACTAGAGTAGAAATGGGAAGCCATTTCTATGGATTTTGTGTTGGGATTACCGAGCACGTTGAAGAAGAACAACGCCATCTGGGTTATTGTGGATCGACTGATGAAATCTGCGCATTTTCTGCCGTATCAGACTACGTATACAGCCAATAAGCTAGCAGAGCTGTACATGAAGGAGATAGTTCGGTTACATGACATACTAGTCAGCATCGTATGTGATAGAGATCCGCTCTATACGTCACAATTCTGGTGACGATTTCAGGAAGGCATGGGTTCTAAATTGGAGTTCAGCTCAGCGTTTCATCCTCAGACAGATGGGCAGACTGAGAGAGTGAACTAGATTATAGAGGATATGTTGCGTGCATGTATGTTGGACTTTCATGGTTCATGGGATCAACATTTGCCTCTGATCGAGTTCGCTTACAATAACAGTTATCAGTCGAGTATTGGGATGGCGCCTTATGAAGCCTTGTATGGACTCCAGTGCAGATCTCCATTGAATTGGGAAGAGGTCGGCGAGAAACTTGTTTTGGGACCTGAGATCGTGGACAATACAACCGAGACGGTTTGGTTAATCTGCAAAAGATTGGGGGTTGCTCAAAGTCGCCAAAAGAGCTATGCCGATCTCCATCGGACGCACGTGGAGTTTCAGGTATAACCGAATACGTTAGACGAAGTTACTATTCATAGTTAATATGATTGCTATGGAATTAACACTTGTTTTCAGGTTGGAGACAAGGTCTTTGTGAAGATCTTGCCAAACAAGGGTGTGATATGCTTTGGGAAACGCGGAAAGCTGAGTCCTCGCTATATCGGTCCATTTGAGGTACTCGAACGGGTTGGTGAAGTCGCTTATCGGATTGCCTTGCCACCGCAGTTGGCAAGCATGCATAACGTTTTTCATGTGTCTATGCTACGACGCTACATACGCAATCCGACTCACGTCTTGGATTTCCAACCAATTGAGCTACAAGAGGATTTGACGGTGATTGAGGAACCGATCGCGATCTTGGATCATCGAGATCAAGTTTTACGGACCAAGTTGATTCCACTGGTACTTGTCAAGTGGAGAAATCATTCAGCTTCGGAAGCTACTTGGGAACGTGCAACCGAGATCCGTGAACAGTATCCACACTTGTTTACCTAATGAGAGAGGTAAATTCTTAGTTATTTTCGCTTAAAGATTCGTCACCATGAGTATGTTGTTGTATGTGAGCATGCGTCATTGGCTCGAGAAATCTCCTTCTGTGGGTTCTGTATGTGATGTACATGTACCCTTATTTTCGAAGTGCGGACTGTTCGCTTTAAATAGTTAACTGTGTTAAGGAACAGTGTCACAGCCAGCATTGATCGATCAACAGAGGCATTGATCTATCAATTTAGTGATTGATCGATCAACATAGTGAGGTGATCGATCAATGATATTGAGGGCTTGTACTCAAATGTGAGTCATTGATCGATCAATAAAAGGTATTGATCGATCAGTATTTGTTCCATTGATCGATCAACAAGGATTGATGATCGATCAAATTTGGCAGTGAAAGGTAGGCATTGATCGATCAACATAGGTATTGATCGATCAATATGTGTGTCAGTGATCGATCAACAAGGGTTGGTGATCGATAAATGCATCGATTTAGGGCATAAAGATGCTTCATTGATCGATCAATAAAAGCATTGATCGATCAATTCTGGGGTTTAAGTTAAGGTTTGGGGTTTTCGAACGGTCATTTGCACTAAGCTATTAGAGTGATCGATCAAGGGCTTTCGGACTCCGACCGTTCAACCTCCTTCCCGACTCATCTCTGGCCATCTAGATCCTTCCTTCTGCGTGATTCGAGTGGACATTGCTCCATTCGCTCGGTAAAACTTTCTTTTGCGTTCATTTCGATTTTCGTTTCGTGTTTTTGCAAATTTTGACCATGTGGCCACGAACGAAGAATGCTTCGCGGAAGATCCCAACATCCCGGGCTCGTACACCCGTACCGCCCTCCGTTTCCGTTCCCCAACTAACCGTGCCACCCGTGGCACCGGTTTCGAATGTGGTACCACCCGTTCCGACCCCCGTTACGACCCAAATTGAACGTGAAGTCCCCAAATCTTGGTGGGCTTCCAAAACTTTCTTACTCGAGTACGTCTTTACTTCCTCACTTTACGAGGACCGACCCGAAATGGCTTGGGCCAAGGGTTATATCCAAAAGCTAGGGTTGAAGCCCTTGCTTGAACCATTCCACGACCACTATTGTCCACGTCTTGTGAGACTATTTTTCTAAAACCTACGATGGGGTGATAGTTGTCACCGACTCGTCACGGCCATCGATGGGTTTGAATACAAGTTCAACCATTTTCACATGGCGGCGGCACTTCAATGCCCGTCCACTTACATGGAGAACGCGGGTTTGGATGCCCCGTACGTCAAGGAGGTCCCTTTCACTGACGTGGTCACCAAGATGACCCAAGGTCAGCACGGGAAGGGCCAATCCATTTCTCGGGCCCAATTACCCGATAAATTGTGGATGCTTGATACATACATCAAGTGTGCACTTAACCCATTTTTACATAAGTCCTCGCGGACTGGTGTGGTGCAACAAGCACTATTTTCCGCCTTTGAGAACCGTTGGTTCTCTATTGCCGACTTCGTCATCGATGGCATCATCAATGCCAATGACCTTATGTCGGAGAAAGTAAAATCAGGGGTTAAGAAGAAAATCCCATATGCCTGCCTCATCACTAAAATGGTAGAGCAATATTCCGCTCTACGCGAGGCATACAACTTAGCTCCTCACGAGCCACGCTTGGTTGATAACATCAAAGTCTTTTACCTAAAAGACTGGAGTAAGAGTTACAACTTGTTGATTCGATGACTCCCGGAGGAGGAGGAGGGCGCAGCTGAGCCCATTCCACCCGCCGTTGTCGAGGGTGCGGCACCTGCGGAGCCTGCACTTGGAGAGGGGGAGACCCCACGTGATCCACCACCTCCGCCTGAGGTGTCTACGCACCCCCACTACACCCTGACGACTGCCCCGTCACACCCCATCGCATCCCTCTCCACCTTCCTCAATCGACGTCGCAGCGATGCTTCGTGAGCTTGTGGAGGGTAACCGCCGTATACATGAGCGGTTGGATGGCATGGAGGCATTCCAGCGACAGATTCACCGTCGATTGGATTACCACGAGGGCATGCACGAGCTCGTCATGCAGCATTTATATGCCACGACGTCCACGCCGATGATCGCTCACGCTCGTCAGCACGTGGTGGACCCTTGTGACTACTGCACCACACCACCTCGTCCCAGCAGACCTACGCCTGACGAGGCCGGACCATCTGATGTCCCGGCAGGTAATTACTTTATTCTTGTAATTAATCTTGTTAATAATTTCATATGTTTATCTTGTTCATCATTTATTTTCATTTAAATTCATGAACTGTTTATCTATTTCATTTTTGCTTAGGGTCGTTACTTGTTACATCCTTCACTGAAAAACCCTAAGTCCACCCTGACAATTTTTGAGGACGAAAATTCCTAAGGGGGGGATAATGTAACGACCCTGAAATCTAGAATAAGAACCTGACTGTTTCGATCTACGTGCCCGGCACAGAAATTGAGACCGATTTGAAAATTTATAATTAATATTAGTTGATATAAGGTTGCATCATAGTGAGATGAGTTTGCACGTACATTTTAGCTTAAGTTTGAGTTGTGTAAGGTGTCAACGTAGCACCTTACGCTTTAGCGACATGTGCATGCTTAACACCGGAATAAAAATTAGGAATGAACTGAAATATCAGAGATATTTCAGGTCATTAGCTTATAAGAGAACGAATGGGACCTGTGAGTTCATTTTCCTTCATCTTCTTCTTCCTATTCTGTAAGCCCTAGATTTTTGTTGAGGGTTTTGTTGGTCCTTGAAGAACCACGAGCCGAGAACACTTAGGTTAGTGTTTACGTGACCTTGGAGAGTGCGAAATCGATGTTGATACGTCATACCTGATTAGTGAGAAGGTGTACTGTCACCGAGTGTGGAAGCAGAGACACAAGAGTCTTGTTTTGGGTCCCATTGGCGACGAATCTGAGAGTATTGATCCGAAACCCTCTTTCGGATCGATTTGCCGAAACCCCGAAAGGGTCCAACAAAAGGTGAGTTTGTACGTTTAAATTGGGCTAAGGAGAGCCCTATATGTGTATTGATTGTGTATTAATGGTTGTAAGAAACCATTAATGATGTGGGGTCAAAAATAGGTAAGATAGATGACCTCCATTAATGACAGAGTTTCTGTCATTATTGATCGATCAATGACAAGATTGATCGATCAATACTTGGGTGATCGATCAATGAAAGCCATTGATCGATCAATCTGTATAAGACAAAGATGTGAACAGAAGCCTTGAAAATTCTGGAAGTTCAATGCACGAAGGGCATTGATCGATCAATTTGTGGATTGATCGATCAATCCTGGGTATTGATCGATCAACAAAAGAGTGATCGATCAATGACTGGGGGTGATCGATCAATGAAGGCATTGATCGATCACTAGTGTGTATTGATCGATCAATAGAGGTATTGATCGATCAATCTGTATAAAAATTAAATGTGAACAGAAGGTGGGAAATTTGAATTTTAGGCTAATGATCGATCAATAGAGGCTATTGATCGATCAACAGGAGGCATTGATCGATCAACCAAGCTGGTGATCGATCAATTTTAGCTGTGTTAAAGTGAGGAGAGAAAGGGTTATTGATCGATCAATAAAGGTGTTGATTGATCAATGATGAGTGGTGATCGATCAATAGAGGCTATTGATCGATCAATTGACCCTGTTCCTGGTTAAGGGCTGAGAGAGGATTGATCGATCCATGAGGTCATTGATCAATCGATAAAAGGGATTGATCGATCAATAAGATTGGTGATCGATCAATCACCCCTGTTTTCTGTATATTTTAGTTTGTGAATAAAACCTCACTGGACATTGTGCCAGTTTATGTTCTGACATCCCTGACACTTAGAATACTGTGTTTAGGGCCTAGGATCAGACCATGACTTTCTGAAAGGCTTTGGATTTGCTTAGAAAGAGGTTCGACCTGAGGTAGGGGAATCCATTCGAAATTGCATTTATTTTTGATCTCATGGTTCCAAAACTTTTGTATTTGACTGCATAGTCTGATTTTGCCGTCCAGTCATGTCCAACATATGTGTGTTAACTCTGTTGTAACTCTGATAACTTTGATATCTGTCATCTGATTCCCGTTCAATAAGATATATCTGCATGTGATTTATGGTTTGACACTGACGAATCCCATCGACTCGGCGGTATATCCGTTTCTGGCACACTCGTGCATCTGCTTGGAAAATCCTAGGCACAATGGCACTCCATAGTTGAGACATTGCTGCAATTCCTGAAATTGTTCATGTGAACGACGATGGTCGGGATTACCCATCGGACCAAATCTGGCTACCACGTGCTGTACTCACGGGAGTTACTTAAGTTATTATTCTAAGTCATTATACACTATATGCATCACATTTTGGTCAATTCCAATAAATTTTGCATATTTGATACAACTGTCTGCATCTGTTCAGTTACATTCATATCTTCTGAAATCATGTTTTACAATTAAGATGCAACTTTAACTAGAATTCTTCTATTGAGCTAGGATGTAGCTCACCCTATTTTTAAATCATTTATAGGTTCTGAGGCTGTAGCTCCCGGCACCGAGAGCGACCCTGAGGTAGGTTCTGAGGCCGAGGACGAGGAGATGGACATCCAGGCAGACGAGTTCTACTCGTAGTCTGGGTATTTGAGTCTGATGTTTTGCATATTTGACATTTGGATTATTGTGTGCCTGGTGGCCACTTTTTGTATATATATTTTTAGTAGACTTTACTTATTGTATTATTTATACATTCTACTCGGAACCACTATCAGGAACCATTGTTTGGGTGATAGATGTCCATCACCAATGGTTCTTCTTGGTTCCTTTTTGAGAATGTGTATTCTTTTGGTATATATAGAAATATACGTTTTATTTATTGCATTCATTTATTTTAAGCGTCTTATGTGATGACTCGACCTACCACTGCTGGACCGTGTCTGCTTGGTTTCCGCTGTATAAGCAGACACTTTATGATTTATCCTGGGGATCATCCAGAGTATGATCCTGATGTCACGGATTTTTGGGCGTAGAAATCAGGGTTGTCACATATATGGTGTTCAACTAGTTTTAAAACCCATACAGATACAAGAGATTATGATGTGGGAAGCACTTTCAGCCCTAAAAACAAGTTGATTGGATTCAAGCGGTTTTAAAACCATTGGATACCGAGAGATTGTGATGTAAACAGAACTTTTCACTCAAGAAAATTATAGAGGAGGATAGATTTGTTTAGGATAAATTGCGGGCGGCTGATGTGGCGCAATGTTGTTGGTACGCAATTTTTGGGAACCCTCTCGGATTCGAGAAAATGCTCCAAGGTAGTCACTCGAGAGTTTGTTTGTAAGAGGGTGAAGGTAAACTAGTAACAAGCAAACTTGCTTGGTTTAAAGGATAGACAACAAATAAACTTGTCAAACCGAACGTTAATAAAAAACAAACTTATTAACATTGAGATAAGGGGTTATGCAGCACACAAACCTGCAAAATCAATATCAGCGACAAACAAATTGTGACGGCCCGACTTTTCCACATACAATATCCGGGAAATGTCGTGTCGTCGGATCACCTAATATGATCATTTCTTACAAGTGCATCGTATACAAAGCATTAATTTACGGAAGCGATTTAACAACTCTGATTATGAAGACAATATGACAACCACTGATATTCATTCTTCTATCTAAAACAGTCAAATAAACAAAGAGATATAAATAAAAACAAAAGGTGCAATGTATAGCTTTCCACTGATGACAGCTGTCCGTTATCTAAACAATGGAAAGAAAATCTATACATGCATAGTAATAAGTGTATAAAAAAAATTATATTATTTCTTACACAAGTTTTTCTCTCTTTCTCTCTAACAGGTCTAAGGAAAGAAGTCATCAGCAGAATCTTCTTCTCCTTCCTCTTCGTCTTCCTCCTCTTCCTCGGGCTGGTATGTAGGATCCCCCTCGTGCTCAGGGTCCTGATCAAAGCCTTAAATTTGGCATGGAGTCATGCGATGAGCTACCATCACAACTCAGTAGGGAATTAACAAAGCTAACTCATACGTTAGCATGTCAATTCGTGTTCTTGATGCATAAAATACAAATCAAAGCACATATTATCTTTCATTGTCAATCTAGCAACTTACAATATAAACAACATTTAATCATACTAATAGTCTTCATCATGCAATGAAATTATGCTAAAACGAGTACAAGAATCATGCTGAAAACTAGTTAGCTTAAATAAGCTATCAAACGTAAAACATACTTATTCAAGTAACAAGATTTTCAAGCTCCCGAGTTAGCGGGATCACTTGTCAAGATCCTGAGTTAGCGGGATCACTTAAATAGAGGCATGAAGCTCCCGAGTTAGCGGGTTCACTTGTGTTCAAAAATATATAATCAAGCTCCCGAGTTAGCGAGATCACTTGTTAAAATGAAGCAAACGTGTACAAGGAATCAAGAGAAAACAAGACATGACAATTGCATGGTATCAGACATGTGAGAACATCATGAATAACTAACGTATTCAAGTATATTGCATATGAGGTTATAGAATCAATACAAGGTAAACATACGCATATTCATGCATCGAAATTGAAACTTAGCATAACTAGATGAATAATAATCTTGTACGTATTATATCTTACTATCAAAACTAGAAGGAGAAAACAACATATAATTCAGCAAGGTTAAATCCCTACCTTGCGATCAAATCTACGTGTTACACGTGCATGAATCCAAGCTAAAGTCCCTTTTAATGATCTCTTCGCGAACACCTTAGATGCATATACATGTCTTCAATATGTTTAGCATACACACTGGGCTACTACAGACTCTCCCCATGTATAGAATATTAGATCTAGTACCAAGGATCAAAATATCGGTAAACCGATACGTATCGTCCTGACCTCTAGGATGATACGTATCGGGTATCGGCCGATACATTCAATGTATCGGCGATACATTGAATGTATCGGTTTGATACATTGAATTTTATTTTTTATTTTTTCGATTGTCTATACAATCGATGGCGACTGTGTAGACAATTGTCATCAATTGTGTAGACAATTGGAAAAAAAAATATTGTTTACACAATTGATGGAGATTGTCTACACAGTCGCTATCGATTGTGTAGACAATCGAAAAAAATAAAATAAAAAAATTCGATTGTCTACACAATCGATGGCGATTGTCTACACAGTCGCCATCGATTGTGTAGACAATCGGAAAATATATATATATATATTATCGGATGATACATTGAAATTATCGTCCGATATTTTCAATGTATCGTCCGTATCATCCGATACGAGCAATACATTGCCTGCATCGGACGATAAATACATTATTTTTAAGGGGGTACGATACAATGCCTTTGTATCGTACCGCCCAAGTCCAAAACCGATACGTATCGGACGATACGTATCTGTATCGGACGATTTTTTGACCCATGTCTAATACTCAACACAGCACACACAAACATGCCCACAAGGGTTGCCTCGGCAAAGCACAAGATTGCCTCAGCTAGCTCTTCAGATCACACCTTGCCGTGGCAACCTAAGTCTTGTCGCGGCAAGCCTGACAGGCCTGGCTTGTTGCATGCTTCTTCTCCGGTTTTGGTTCTAGCTGCTTGAGCTCTATATGCATATATTTACACTCATGTATTTGACCTTATTTGTAGATTAAAATTCTAACAGGTGATATATTGGCATAATTTAATTGGTAGCTAAGGTTCCGGAGCATAGAGATCAAAGATTTCGACTCCAAAACCTTCACACAAATCCGATTTCTCAGAATTGCCGATCTGATTGCAAGGAGGCGGTCTTAATTTACCAAAAAATCTATTGCAAAAGAAACTAATCTCATACATAGCTTGCATTATGGGGTACCTTTTGGTGGATTATTTCGTTACGATGACTTGAAATGGCATCGATGTTGAAATTGCGATTTCGATTTCGGAAGTAGGGTTGTGAGGAAATTTTAGTGATCAGCCGTTCGCTTTCTGTAAAGTCTCCCGGCCGAAACGTAGGGTCACCATGTGATCCAAGGGTTTGAATCTAGTGGTTTGAGTCCAAGGGTGAAGAGATTAAAGTGAAAAATGGGTATAAGAGGTAGAAGAGGGTTTCGTTCTTCTCTGGGAGTTTGCTTTGGTTTGAAGATCACATGTAAGGGATGAAACAGATAGCGGGAGAGCTTTTATCTCCATTTGGACTTGACGTGCATGGGATTCGAAGTGACTCACATGCCGACGTGGAGTTGGTTGGCACATAATATGTCATAAGCCTTGTAAGGCAAGGTTTTAATGTTTAGTGGCTATACTCATTCAGTGTATAAGTGATACACTAAAGCGAACGTTCATTTTTGATGTGCCATACCGACTTACGGTTTATGGATTAAGGAACGGGTCGGACCAGATTAAGTGTATACGTCCTATCTAGGATGTGGGTGTACGGGTTGGTGTATCAGATTAAGTGTATCTTTGATACACCGATGTTAAGTGTATAGGTCAAAATTTGGTAGCTGTTACACCCTCCCCTCCTTAAGGGATTTTCGTCCTCAAAAATGAGTGAAGACAGGGAATGGAGATCAGGTCAAAGTGTATGCATTGTTGAAACACTTTCTATAGCCTATGTACTTGACACAAGTATAGAAAAATATACCAAATTATAAAACAGTGTAAATAGAAAATCAATCGAATGTGAATTGTGTCATTGGAAAATAATTTAAGCAATAGGAATGTCGAGAATAATGTCACACGATGAATATAACAACAGTGTAAATAGTAGCAATGGTGAGATCGACAGCATCCATAATTATAGACATGGTTAAATAAGAAAGTAAATATTTAGGCACTTAATAGTAGAAAGGTTGTGCTCACCAGCCTGCGTCATAGGTTGCTTAGCTTGCCACTCCTTCTTGTACTAGTTGTAGATGGTCTGGTATCCGGCTGAGTAGCTTCAGGCACTAATGTGGCTGCATTGTGAGTATACACAGTGGGATTTTTGACGATCCCGTCACGGCTATGTGTTCGCTTGCAAAAAATATAGAGTCGCCACCTGGAGCTTTCAATGTCCCGAGAAACCTAGTTCATTTTTATGAGCACCGAAGTGCTAAAAATATGACTCTGAATCCGGTCCACACCAAAGGCTCTTGGGTAGGGGCTTCGGTTATTGATCGGGAAGGTGTTAGGCACCAAATCAACCCGCTTAACGCGGTCTCTACTAATGGCCAACACAAAGTAAACGAAAAGAAAATGGCTTCCTCTTGCCCAAATGGGCCTTAAATCCTATTTGTGCCCCTCCGTTCCTACCGAAAATTTGGCAGCGTAACGGCACAAATGGGAGGATGGGAAGAGCTAAAGAAGAGATAGGAGAAGAAAGGGGAGAGCCGAAGCCCTTGGGCCCTTGTAGCACTGTAGGAGAGCCTTGCGTTGGCTTGCTTTAATGAGCTTTTGAAGGCTTGAATGGTGGAAAAGGGGTTCTAACTTGTAAGGCTTGAAGCTAAGAGGTAGAGAGGGAAGGCTAAGGGATTACACACACCTAACCTAAAGGCTTTTAGTGAAATGCTAAGGTTTAAGGGAGCTTTTTGAAATCTAGAATTTGTATGGGAAGTGTGCACCAAAGGGAGAAAGATCTTCTCACTTTAAGCTCTTTCTCTCTTAGGCCAAAATTCTCAACCCTTAAACCAAGGTGTGGGGGGCTCTATTTATAGGAAATGGGTGGACTAGGAGACCACTTAAGAGTTAATTGGGGTTAGCAATTAGGTAATCTCAAATCTAAGGTTTCCTAAGGTTTTTGGATCCTTGAAATGTGTGAGAAATTCCTCCAATGGTGGATGATGGGGTGAGACTTTAAGCCACTTAAGAGGTTGCAAATAGGTAGTGAATGAGTGCAACAGAACTATCAAAATACACCCCAAAGATCAAGGTGGCCAACAAGTCAAACCCCAATCACAAATTTTGGGTCAAAAAGACATGGTTACTGTTTATATGTCTAGCGCAACTAATAGTTGCGCTAGGCAAATATACAGTAAAACAGTACTGAACAGTGCCTGGAAGTTACCTCGCGAGGGTGGGGTCCACTTTTAAAATTGGCGCAACTATTAGTTGCGCCAGCCTTAAATCCTGAGAGAAGTGGCCTGGCGTAACTAATAGTTGTGCCAGGAAAAAGTATAACTGACACAACTATTAGTTGCGTCAAATCCCTAGGGGGCCCACATGAAATTACTCTTTTGCCCTCCGAGTTCGGACTGCTATATCTTTTGATGTATAACTCCGATTGGAGCGATTCTTGGACCGTGAGAAAGTTGATGACTTCTACTTTTCAATAGTATGATATTCAATTATAGTAGAAGGCCATAACTAGTCTTATTACACCACTCCTTTTTCAAGGCTTGGAAGGTTAGGTTTAGGTTCAGAACGGGTTCTAAGGGTTGAGATTAATTTTTTTAAAGGTTCGAGACAAGTTCCTAAGGGATCTAGGGTGATTCCTAAGGGTTTGAAAGGATTCTTAGGGTTCTAAGGTGGTTCCTAAAGGTTCCATACATGCCATTAAAAGCTCGTAAGTGCATCTCTCTCGAAATATATTTTGATCGGGCCTTAGGCCAAATTTGGGTGTCTACAGATGCCCCTCTTTGATATCCGATCACTAATGATCGTATGCCAAAGAAAAGAGACATCCGAAGAGGCCCAAGGCATTACTGACTGGTCCGCTGCATTCAGAACGAACTTTAAACATCTAATGAGTAACACGGTGAGAAAACGAAAGCCCTGGATGTCAGGCTAAACATTCATTTATGAAGTTAATCAGTCTCCAAGCGCTTAGCGACATTACTGAGCATAATCGAGGTAGAACAAGTTGCGAAAGCCCTGTATCCCAGGCCAAAAATTTACTTCTCGAGATGATTTCAAAGGTATTTGATGTTTAAGATTCATTCTGGATGCAACAGCTTCGTAAGTGAGGGGTGATCGACCCACGTGCAAAGATAGGCACGAAGTAAACATACACAAGGCTCCATAGCTTGTGTCCAATCCTACGAGGCATTTGATGGCCCCATCTAATTGTTCGCGGGTGCCCCTGCTGAAAGTAAGGTTCGAGGTCTTTGGGCGAACCCATCGATCCCAAAGTTTATTTAGCATGATTGCCCGAGTGAAGTGAATAGATGTCACAACGCTTTTTGGGGAGGACGTGCCACTTTCGAAAGCATGCCCTAGATCAACATGACCTAGAGTATCCAGCTTCGACTACCTTGAACAGATTCAACCAAACATTGGGGTGTCTCCCTAAAGGGACATCCAATCCTGATCTCTGCTGACAATGATCATAAACATCAATTAACTATGCATAATTATGCACCCATTAGGGGCAATAAGCAACAATAAAGGCGTTGGAAGCCCCGACCTGGACCCGCCTGGGTATAATTTACAGGGACAAATGACCATCATACAGATACCTAGACGCATGGCGTACACTTTATAGGGATACCGCTGCCCATACAGGTTTTAAGCCTGCAAAAAATAAAAGGAAAATGAACCCTTCTAAATGCATGATTGCATATAGTTTGATTGATACGTAATCGCATTCTCAACAGGTTGGTCTCAACCAACGATTGGCCTTTTCCAACGGGGAATCTGAAGCTTAAGACAGTTAAGTTCATGTGAATCCAAAACCGAGCGCTCATTTCAAAGATTTAGCAGTGGAGTCGATTTGATCAAAACATTGACTGTTTGACCGGGACTAACACCGTTGCTCCTACTTTAAAGCAGGATCCAAAGATCCGAGGCGAACCTCGAACTCAGGACTTTAATATGGCACAACTGCATTGCTGAAAAAACATTGACATTTTACCGCCTTATGCTTGTGCGTCTCTGCGGGGGAATACAAATCTGTTTTTGATTTTTCTATTATTTTATGTGATTTTTTGGAATTTTCAACTATTATTTTATGTGATTTTTTAGAATTTTAACCTATCATTTTATGTGATTTTTTGGAATTTTTACCTATCATTTTATGTGATTTTTGAAAATTTTCAACTATTATTTTATGTGATTTTTTGATTTTTCAAGTTGTTATTTTAAGTGATTTTCCCGTTATTTTTTTTGTGAATACTTCTGGCTTCTCTATGGGATTTTTTTTTATTATCATTCATCATTTTTAGTGGAATTTTCTTCATATTTTCCTGTGTAGGACCGGGGTTCTTATTGATCTCGGTCTGCTTTTATTCTAGCACGGCTTCCTTGGCAAGTCGAAGGATGATTGAGATGCCGTCTCGGAAGCGCGTGCATCTGTTGGGAGCGATAAAATAAGCAAAAAGAGTGGGGGGGGGGGACCTGCTTTCCTATCTGGCCCGTACCAGGCCCAAGGTCCGGCCTAAGTGCCTGGCGCAACTATTAGTTGTGCCAGGCCAATAGGGGCCTTGAATTTTCCTGGTGCAACTAATAGTTGTGCCAAGTCCAAAGGGACACAAAATTTGCCTAGCGCAACATTTAATTGTGCCAGGCTTGGCTGGGGAGGAATTTAAATAGCCCAAGTTCGGGTTGTGGGGCATTATATCGAAAATTTTCTCCCCCCCTTCCTCTTGAAACCGAAAACCGACCCTTCTTAGGGTTCCTTTATATTGCCTCTACACGTGCCCCATTGCCGTTGCTTTACTTGTGTGGATCGATTGCCGGCTCGCGCTAGATCAAAGACCCTTCTTCTTCCAAAAGGTAACCATTAAATCTCTTCTTTTGATTGATTTTTATTGCTTTCTTTTTTTTGCAAATGTGATCATGATCATGCATTTTGAGTAGTATTTATTTTTGGTTTGTGGATGTATTTATGGATGGTGTGTGGATGACTTATGCCCAATGCCCTATTTTTGTTATTTTATGGATTCATTGGTGCTTATATGTTTTGTTTGCCTTGTTTTTGTTTTTTTTTGTTTAATGGGGTGGATGCATTTTTCGATGGTTTTCTTTATTTTATGAGAAAAAAGAAAGGACTCTGTGTTTTTTTTTTTGAAAGAAGGGTTTTCTTTTTGGCTTTAGATTTTTTTTTTGAAGTATAAGGACTTTTATTTTTTTGTTTTTTTGTGAACAAAGTAAAAGGATTTTTTTTTTGAAGGTTGATTTTTTGAAGTATAAGGACTTTTATTTTTGTAAACAAAGTAAACAAATTTTTTTATTTTGATTTTTTTTTTGAAGTAGGACTTTTTTATATATTTTTTTGCTTTTGTAAACAAAGTAAAATGATTTTTTTTTTTTTTTTGATTTTGATTTTGATTTTTTTTGAAGTAGAAGGACTTTTATTTATTATTTTTGTTTTTGTAAACAAAGTAAAAGGATTTTTTTTATTTTGATTTTGATTTTGATTTTTTTTTGAAGTAGGACTTTTATTTATTATTAATTTTTTTTTTTTTTTTTTTTTGTTTTTGTAAACAAGGTAAAAGAGATATTTATTTATTTATTTTGATGATGATTTTTATTTATTATTATTATTTTTTAAAGATTTTTGTTGCATGTGTATCTTCATTTCCGAAAATAAATGGGGAAATGGTGAGCATTCTTACACCCCCCCCCCCACTTGATGCATAGAATATCATGGTTCTTTGTCATTGACCTGACCGGATGTGATTGCCTTTTGTTGTCCCAACATGTCGGGTGATGATGAGAATATTCCCTGAGGAGGGCCACGAGGAGGGGCCCGAGATAGTGTATGGACCACGGGGGGAGCAGTTCCTCTGGGTAGAGCGGAGATCGGGCCCATGGCTCGAAATGCAAGGCGAGGCCGCCTGAGTCGGTCTCCTTCATCAACAACATACCCATATTTCAAATTTTGGAATGGTAAGAAATAGGCTCAATTTATTTTCTTTGTGCAGCTTTGCTTTACTTTCGCAATATGATGTGCATTTCTTTGGGTGAAGGACCTGCTCAACATTGTATTCCACGAGGGGTGGCTCAATTTTCATGACTTCTACCTCTATGTCCCTCCCGTAGTGAAGGTCCTGTTGGCGCAGGTGGGTTTTGGAGAGTTTCTATCCGGCCCTGCCATGAGGGCCGATGCCGCCTATCTGAAGGCCCTGATCGAACGGTTTTGCCCTGAGACGATGACCTTCCATATGTCGTATGCCGAGATGACCTTGAAGCCCGTTGATTGGGCAATGATTACAGGAATCAGGGTAGGAGAGATACCGATAGCCGACCTTGCGGTGCCGAGTAGAGAGGACATCATCCGATTGATTGGGGCTTATCCTCCTCACGGGCAGACGCATGGTACTGAGGTCAAGATGACTTGGTTGACCGCACTTTATACACCTGATGAGCTAGTGGATCTGGGTCAGTCAGACAGGGTGCTCTACATCATGCCAGAGCAGGCAATCGTCTTGGCTCGTATCACTCTCCTGGCCTGTTGGGTAAGACCCTCTTCACCAACACGAGCGATGGCCGAGTCAGCCTAGCCTTGTTGAGCGTCATGGACAATTGGGGTGACATCCACAGGTATGACTGAGGAGGGGCAGGGTACGCATGGCTGATGTATAACTTGGCTCGGGTCACGATCGAGGATTCCAAGTCTGCTGTCGGTTTTTGGGCCGCCTTGGAGGTAATCCCTCATTCCTTTGCTTTTGCCATTTTTCCTGAATTATCTTTATATACTACTGACTTGCTCTTGTGCACTACCCCTTTTTAGGTATGGGGATATTATCATTTTCACCCTGGGCGCCAGCTTCTTTTTTGGAAGAGCTTACCTATCCTCTTCTTAGCAACTGGAATCAAGCCCGGTGCCGTGACATAGGCCTGAAGCACTTGGAGATGGGCCTGAGGTCTCAACTCGACTTGATGGTTCCTGAGCAGGTAAAACTCTTTTTCCAACCTTGTTTGTTCTAGTTCAGAAATCTTCTTTGTTTGATGTGCTATCTATTTGGCCCCCCTTTTGACTTGGTCAGATCCTCCACGACCCGTACCTTGCATCCCCCTTCTGGGATCGGGCAGCCGTCGGCCCCTCTCGCCTATTTAACAACCGCGGCGTCATTTTCTTTTATGGAGCGTGGGCCAAGTTTTACTATTTGGGGGAGTGGGTCGTGCACCAGTACCAGGGCTACTATGCCATACCCGTGGACCCCTTCGACGGACATTTGGAATCCTGTTGGCAGCATCGAGGAGTTCACGGCAGCCTTTCTCAACAATGAGCTCCCTATCCATGCTCTCCATGTGCCTGGGGACTATCATGTTTGGTACGAGTGCCTGCCATACCTGTTTATCTTGCCGCACTTTGTACCCAGTGCCAATTTCCTCGTATTTGGTGGCCCACTCGGTCAGGTAATTCTTCTCAGCTTGGATTAATTCCCCTTATGTTTTAATTTGGCCTTTGTTGTTTTCTAAGCGGATCTTTATTTTGTTCACAGTTTGCTCCGAGAGATGATTCGGACGGTGAAGGTGGGACAAGCACAACTGATGCGTCAGGAGTAGATCCCTCCGGTGCTAGCCCTTCTAGTGCGGGTCTCTCGAGCGAGGGCTCCTCTAGTGTTGGTCCGTCGGGTACCTCCCATACCAGTATCCCTGGTGGTGATCCGCCTGTGGTTTACGGGACCTTCTGACGCTTGGATGATAGCTTCCTTTCGGGCCTCTGCGCTGATGTGGATAGACAAGCGCGGCTCTCTGCTGAAGTAGCCCGTGTCCCTCCTCCTGAGGTGATCCCAGGCGTAAGTCTTCTGATGACCCATCTCTTTTTATTTCGGTTTCCTTTTGCACATGTTTTATGATTGCCTTGATTGCTGATATCGGATCTTTCTGAACGTAGGACTTTAAGTTGGCCATGGAGTATGTGGCGTATCATCGCCACATTACGGAGCTCAAGGAGGTGGAGACAGTGAGTACCTTACTGCTCTGCTTCTCCCATCTGCTTCATTGTTATTTGTCCCTTAGTTGATCTTGACTCTTGATTTTGACCGTGCCTTGCAGCGTGCCCGTGCCAAGGAGTTGCGCTCTTTGCTTAGCAGGATTTCGCAGGCGTGGTCTCGGGTGGGGGACATGCGGATCTAGAGCTCCTCTCATCGTCGAAAGAAGTCAAAGGGCGCGGACAAGGAATAGTCTTTAGTTTCTGCCTTTAAAACTCAGTACTCTTGGGATTGGACTTGGATCTTTTTGTTTAGACAGTTTTTCTTAGGGTGGATGATGTGACACTTTGGATGATATATTTTTTTGGAAGATATTTTTAGTGCTTTTGTTTTGATTTTATGCCATGGTTTCCTTGCCCCGTATCTATTTTTCTGCAGGACGTGTCTGCCAAATGCTCTCAGAAAGCGACTTTTTGGGTCACATGTCTTAATGTAGGATCCACTACGTGAAAATCCAAAAAAAACAACAGCCCAAAAACGACAGTTTTAGACCGTCGAGTGAGCTGTCCTAGAAAAAACAGTAGTATTTTTCAACGACAGATTTAAACCGTCGTTTATGTCATGAAAATAACGACTATCTTCGGCTGTCGACCATAAACAACGGTTTTGAGCTGTCGTTTGTACACGTAATTTTTTAAAAAATACACTCATACCATTTTTTTTTAGGACCTATTATGACTGTCATTTTTTCTCTCATACAACAACGGTCATAGATGAGAAGAAAAACGACAGTTTTAGGCTGTCATTTATATATATATTTTAAAAAAAAATAATAATACATTAATTTAAGAAACTGAAATATATATATTTCAGAAATCCTAAGCATCACTCAAACCCAAATATATACTCCCACTCTGTTGCCCAACTTTCTATTAATCTTTACACCTAAAGCGTTTTTTTTTTACCTAAAACTACCACATGATATAAAGACTTTTAAATATTTCGAATACTTTCACCACTTTAACAAGAGAAATGCATATAAGAAAAAAAAATAAAATAAAACTCAACACATATGACCCACCCATCCTTTGAAAGGATTTTCAGCACTAGGTGCGACCATGTCCCAGACCTTCCAAGTCCAATTATCTCCATCAAGTTTGTTTTACAACAAACCTACATTATATCATTTCGACTTATATAAGGCCAAAATATTAACATTGTCATCGGTGTTGATGTTCAACTGGTCTGTAGCATCGGAAAAAGTAAAAAAAAAAAAGGAAAATCTAGTAAAATGTGGACTGTCAATCCCAAACAAATCTGACATGCGTAATACGGTCTGATCCTCGCGTACCCATCTCTTCCTTGTTTGAATTAGGCATTCCATCCTCTGTTTCACAAAAGTAACAAACTCAGTTCACAATATCAACAAATTTAGGTTTTTTTTTATTACACAAGTAGGAATACTTCAGCCCTCGTGAAAATAATAGAAAAATATCCAAAAGAAGACAATAAAAAAGAAAATTCAACTATAATTTGTAGGAAATTAGTAAGCTAAATTGAAGCAAGAAAAAGACAATAAAACTGACATTTCTTCCATAGAAGTGTGAAAACATAATTCTAGAATAAAACCAACAATAACAGCAATAATAAAAATTTGCTCGGCGTCTTGATCATTTATATCAAAGTAGTGTGTAATGCAATCCCATAGTTCATGCCCACACATTCCTTAAAGATCCATAACAAAATTAATTGCCAATTGAATTCTAGAGGAGAAAACTACCTAGTTGCTCTTGAAACCAGCAATCAAACTCAAAAAGGTCCACAGAACTAAGACGCAAAAAACCCAGCTTGAAGCCTATAAAAATTCAACCAAGAAATTATCAGCCAACACTACAAAACTCACCAAAGTAGTAAGGTCCATAACAGAAGGTGGAGGCAAAAGGTTTATCACTTCTTCATAGTAAATAGAAGTATGAGAATGATGAATGCAATACTATCAAAATATTCATAAAACAAGATATGGGAAGTAAAATATCAAAAGAGTGCATGAAGTCCAACTTACCTACCAACAGAAAAAACTATCAGATCTGCATTATAGATGGCTAAAAGACCCGAATATATAAGAGTGATAGAGAGAGAACAAATACCATAAAGTAGCTTCACCTTCCTTTCCTAAAATGCTACCCCACCATCTGCAAAGCAGGGAGAAACAGAGTTACAGAAAATCTGTAACTACAAAAGAAGTTGAAAGTATAATTAGTTAGTATTACTATTTCGTTTACATGCTAGAATGCCGGGGAGTCTCAGAGCCATCAGAACAGGCGGATTCAAGATCTCGTCATTGCAAATCGAGAATCTATTAGTTGATAATTGAGAACATATGAAATTATGAGAGTTAAACGATCGATGATCTATCTAACTAGATTAGCTTCATCATGTTGATCTTCGCGTACATTGTCGCTACCATCCTGTTAATCGAAGTTGCAGAGTTGTAGAGATTAAATTCTAGTTTCAGATCAAAATACAAAATGATACTAAACATAAGGGAAATTGTAGGAGAAATGGAATTACCAAATCTGCCAGAAATTGTAGGGAAATTGTTAGGAGAAATTCAGAAAGTGCCGAGTTTGCTTGCTGTCGTATTTCATGGCTGGAATCACTTAGCATAGTGAACAGTCCTAGAAATTTTAATAAGCCCTATGAGCTAGCATGTAATTTCTAATAAGCAAATTAGAACAAGATTTCAGTAGGTGAATTGTGTAATTAAAGCATATTTTAATGGACCCAGCTCTCCTGACTGTCATTTAAACACCAAAATATTGTTTAAATGATCTTACATCAATGGTTTAACATGTGGGTGATCTGTACAGTTAAACTGATAGATCATACATTTGAGTTCAACAAAACCAAAAATGGCATTTTAGGAATATTTAAACCATCTGATCTGTGGAGCATAATATTAACCGTTGTTTTTAATTTTAATGGATGATATTAAAGTTCATCAATCGGATGGTTCACATCCACTTATAGGTGTATTTCTTTGGGCTGAGACATGTTCCAATGTTATATTACTACTTGGACAATTGAGATTGATGACCGATATGTGCCACATGGCATAATGACAAATCACTCTTCAATGGTGTGGGATAAAAAAGTCTAAGTTTAATGGTGTAAGATCATTTAAACACCATTTTCGTGTTTAAATGCTGGTGAGGACTCAGGAGCCATTATCCCATATTTAATAAAGGGGGTTATTTAAACGTAAAGGCATCTGGAAATAATTAGAAGGTTAAAAACTTGAGAATACCTTATCAAATCGAAGATGTAGCACACAAATTTTCCAGCTCCTTCATCAGTTGTTTCCTGACTAAGCTTTCTCTTCTGCTAGATAGATACCTCAGGCGTCTGACAAGGGCTTCTCCCATAGCATTGATGTGAGGAACAAAAACCAAAGCTTGAAAGTTGACTTTGCAACATAGGCGTTGAATTTCCATTGCCATGTTCTCAAAAGCAAGCCGATGAGAGAATGGGGCAACAACAGCAATCACGTAACCGGACCAGTTGCAATGATAGTAAGATTCTATGAAAAGGAAAAAAAATTGCTGATTGATTTATTCAATCGATTGAGCTTTCCAAGCGAGGTTCTATTTGTGCAACATATAGGGATATTACTTAAAATAGCAAATTAAATAAGACTGATTGGTGACTAGGATACCTTTTGAATCCCTACAAAGGAAGAAGATGATGATAGAGTTTCTCTCTAAAGGTTAAAAGATGGAGTTATGACAGATTTAATGGAGCAGGACGCAAATTTGCACCTGAAAGCTGACGTATACTAACTGGCTCTCACACGAGAATGCATGGGAGATTGGTGCATAAGATTCCCGTCGAACCCACTACAAAAACAGAGAATCATCAAAATCCTGAATTGCACATTCAAAACTTTCTACAACATTTTGTCTTAGATCAAAGTGGGAAAATTTGTGTAATTAAAGATAAAATCAGGCCCGACTTGTCACCACCCCCCGAGCCTAATGAGAAGCTCCCTTCAGGGGAGAATCTTGTACTATTGGTTGCAGGAATCTGTGAAACCGGATTCTGATCGACATTGAATTGCGAAACCAGTGACATCCCTCCAGGCAGAACCAAACACGAAATTTGATGATGGGGTTGAATTTGCTGTTTGGCCAAATGCCAGAACCACGGGCGTGGTTGCAGTAATTGCATCCTCAGCCATGTTGTCCTCAAAATTCATATGATCATTGCCAGAGGATGAATCAAACAATGGGTTGGTTGGTAAAGCAGCTGTGGCTAAGGGTATTCCAAAAGAAGATCTACTTGCTGGATGATTTGGCTGGCTGAAAATTTGAACCAAATGAATTAGAAAAAATACTACTGCCAGATGCAAAAGAACCTGAACCAAACAGTTTTGGCTCCCTGAATTGGCGGCACAAATGGAGAACTACTGGAGCTGGAAGAGGAATTCAATCCAAAAGAAGAAGGCGAAGTAGAGAATGAACTAAATTGACTCTGAGTACTTAGTGCAATTGACATAATCCTGCCTCTAGCGGGAGATGCTGTAGTGCCCAACAACGATCCAGCTGAAGTATTTGTAGTAGTAGACTGGCAAAGAGACAGACCCAAAATTGGTACTGCCCATGCTTGTAACTGCAAATGAAGTGGAAGGAAGAAATGGGCCGGTTATCGTGACTGGTGAACACTTACTTTTCTCTGGTCCAAAATCTTCTAATTTAGAAGCAGTTGTAAGTGGGAGAACTGAATTGGAAGCAGCAACTGCTGCAAAGGTTTTGGATCCAAACTGAGATATTACCGGAGGAAATGTAGGTGGTACTGCAGATATAGATGGACTATTTTTGCCATTTGTGCTGCCAACACTGTTGCTGGAGGAAATAAGGTGTGTTGAAGTACCAAAAAATGGTTTGGAATTTACAAAATCATTGGCTAGATTTGAATTGGCATAAGAAACATATGGAAAGTTGTTTGGCGTAGTTGATGACACTACATGCACGGAGACGGAATTTTCTAATGATCTAAATATACGGGCAGCCTCCTAAGTTTGATTGCCTTTATCTGAATCTATCGTTTCTAGTGGAGTAGCAGATCATAGACACGGTGGAAATGCTTTAGGTCCAACCAGAAAACTATGAATATCAAAGAATTAAAACAGTCTTCAATTGTCTTAAAGATAATGGAACAAACCAAAATAAATTGACAATAGTGTACTACTTTTTGGCCTTCCTCGTTTACTCTAATAAGGAAGATTAAGGCATTTAATGATGGAAACAAGAACTTGAAGGATAATCCCCAACTAACTTTGAGAACACATGCATTATTTTCCTGAAAGCATCAGGATACTGAAGCAATTAAAGAAATATACAATGGTAATTGATACACCCACCTCAACTCTATTATGCATTCAACCCTTTTTGCTGCTTAATTAACATTCGATGAAAAAAGCCTCATAATCAATTCAAGTAGAAACTTGATTCTCGTCTAAGTATATAAAGCTAACTAAAAGGCCAAAAGCGAAGGATGCATAAAAAATGGATGAAAACTTGTCATCACCAAGTGGGGGTAATGACATATGTAAACGCAATTTAACTTATATATATATATATATATATATATATATATATATATATAACTTATTCAAGCACTTGTTTTATTCACAAATGTAGAAGAATAAAAATATAAGATGCAAATAATGAGCGACCATCTAGTTTGTCCAAGGTACTATAAAAGAAGGAACCAAAATAAGACCGGGGACCACAAATCATCTCCTGCTAATATAATGGCAACAGGAATCTCTCGACTCTGAAAAAACCTTATAAGCCACCCAAATATCTAACACAGAGCCCATTCCACTATAGTATAGTAGATGGGATAAAGCTACGGGTAAAGATGATGATGGTGATTCCAATATATTATACGCTTTAGACAAATCCAGTATGAATGACATCCCATGCAAACTGAATTTTAGACTCAATTATAGTACTCAGACTTAATGATGACACCGAGTAGGAAGTAATACATTTTGTCAATTCTCTCCTGCTTACCACTCATAGGACTTGCACACGAATCTGTCTCAAGCGGGGGCCATCATGCTGTTGTAGTTGTCGATTATTTCAAGCAGCATAGAAACACAACAACAGTAGGAAGCAATTCATTTTGTGCTGCTTGAAATAATCAATAATTACAACAGCATGATGGTCACCAGTAGCAGGAAGCAATTCATTATGTTAATTCTCTTTAGGCATGATTCATTGTTAAGTTGTGCCAATGATGGGCTCCTGGTTGGACTGCTGGGATTTATCAAAGATGTGTCACGTATCAAACGAGGCGGACATGGCCCTCTCTGTGTGCAAGCAGTAAGGAGAGTCGCTCCCTTATTTTGACAAGAACAGGAGACATTTGGGATGCATGCAATATCCATATATCATTTAGGATGCATGCAATATCCATATATCATAAAATTAGTAGCAATTGAAATGTTCATGATTGTAGCTATATCAATTTTTTTTAGTTGTGAGGCAAAAAGTTACCTATGGAATATATATTCTCTTCAAAGTTCAGAAAAAAGGAAGTGATAGAGAACGCTCCTGACCTGATTTACTGCAACAACAGGTGAGGCCGCGGTCACAGCAAAAACAGCAAACAAACAACATGCACCATTTTAATCTCAGCTCTACTGAAAGTACTAGGTGACCACCCGATTAGATAGAGCTGATGGTATTACCCGACACTAGCAAATTATCTCTATGCATGCTTTGCATCGTTTCTCGATTGGATGATAGGGGTTGAACCCATGACACTAATAATAGTGGAATCAAAGGTGCATAGTCTACCATTTTCTAAGAAACATTTTGGTTTTGATTCCATTAGTTTAATTCTTAATAATAATCGTTGAAAATTATAAACAATAAAGATACGATAGGGGTACCCTGGAGGCCTGGGCTCATGGACCAACCAAGATGTCTGGTTCATTTCTCATAGGGGTGTCGCGTGAATGAGTGGGGACTTGAACAAAACCAACGGCAAAAGATCAAATAAATAAAACCATGCAATCATGTGCATAAATGGATGGTGAAACCTCATTCACCGTTCATTTGGCATGTGGTTTAGGGACCTTTTTTTATATTTTACTTTTTCAATGATGATGATCATCAGGGCGCTCATTCGTGTAGCACCTGATCGCGTGATTAAGTTATCGGGTACGTGGCAGCCAAATGTGCGTGGCACCAGCCATCTGGGCTGGGTTCATGGGTTTATGTTTATTTTTATAAATACTAATATTAAAATTTACAAATAAATAAAAAAACATAATTGAACTCAGAAAAAAGGTGAACTTTCAAACATATGCAAGACAAATGTTATAAAATAAGACATTGTCCACAGAGATCATTCTATAAGCACAACACAACTGAAGTCAAGCTCGCTTGGGGAAGCATGATTGAAACTGAACAAGATAATCTAAAGAGGATAACGAGTTCATAAATAAGAAGGAACCTTAAATCTGTAACCTCATCAATCCCTAAATCCATGAAGAGTAAGAAACCATAAAAGCAAATAGTAAAAAGAAAAACTGATTAAATGAATAAAATCTTATAGAAATAAACAAAATAAAATGAAAAACAAGAAGCAACAAGCAAAAAATAAAATAAAAAATAAGAGAAGCATTACCCTAAATGGTTAAACCTCTCGTAGAAACCACCATTCCCAAAATTTCGAAGATCAAACCAAATAAATATAAAATTAATAAAGATCAAACCAAATAAATATAAAATTAATGCCTACAAAATTTGAAATTTAAAAGACCCAAGAAATGGACCAAATAAGACAAGTTAATAGGGTAAGAGAGGGTGAAGTTTTGCATCAAAGTATAAATTATTTCCTTGATCAAGAAAAGTTTGGCAAAGCATTTGTGCATCAACAACATTGCGCGAGCCCTACCTATTTGGCTTATGTTTTGTAAGTCATATTTCGATGCCCATCAAGAAGAATTAAAAAAATTTATCAAGAATCAAAACCCATCAAGAAGAATTAAAAAACAATTAATAAATAAAAGAAAGATGAGATTTCTATACCAGAATGGACATCGAAAAGTGTTTGATCTTACTCTGATCCTTCAAGAAAAGAAACCCCATGTCGTCTTCTTTTTTTGTGCAGCAAAATCGTCAACTAGGGTTGAGTAAAACGCACTATTTTTGTAGTGTAAGAGACATCACCGAACAGATTCCCAGATCTGTCTAAAGATAAAAAAATTGTGTACCTTTTCGAGAGATTTTTTGGCCTTTGGAGGCTATGGATTGCCATATGCGATCCATTCCACGCATAGAGATTGGATTGCGATGCACTGAATGAGGTCGCCATTGCGAGAAAATCCCATGCCGTCATCCTCGTTTTCTTCTTCTTCTTCTTCTCCAGTGTAGCAAGAACACCAAATGGGAGTAGCTAGGGTTTGAAAAGAGAGGAAGAAGGACCAATATGAGCTAAGGTGTCCAATTTTCTTTCACCTTTAGTTTTTTCATTTTAGTATTTATATGATATATTTACTAAATGGGCAAGTTTGCCCTTTAAAAACATGTCTAATTACCCGCCTATCCTTTTTAAAAAAAACTACTGTTATAAAACACTAAACGACTACATTAGACTGTCGATTATTTTATCACTGCTTTTGACCGTAGTTTTTTTCATACTACTAATGTTGTTTTTTCCTCATTTTCACGTAGTGATCAATCCTGCACATAAACAAAGTAATTCCCAAACAGTTAGTGATTGGAAGCGTAGATATAGAAAACAAAAAGGGTGAAAGTCCCCCCAGTTAGGTCCCGAGATGGCTGGGGAGGGGGAATCTTTAGTCTAGCGCAACTAATAGTTGCAACAGGCTAAATCCCAGGGAATTTGTACTGGAGCAACAATTAGTTGCGCCAGGAAAAAATGGGGACAAAATGCACTAGCGCAACTAATAGTTGCGCCAGGCTTAACCTGGGGAGTTGTGGGTCCTTATATACCTGAGGCAGCCCAAAACTTATCCGTTTTCAATTTGACTTAGCCCCTTTGACCGATTCTTTTTGCTCTTGCTTTTCCAAGGTGGGTCCATCACCATACATCAATTTTTAACTTCTCAAAAGATCTTTGTACGTCTATAGACCCGCTTTGCAACCCTCCCCTATGTGGAGGGCCTGGAGCCAATTTACCCCCTTCCTTGGGCTTGCGGCCAAAATTTCTAGCAGCTTGGTTTGGGAGCTTGAATGAGAGTGAGCTCGCCGACTTGGAGCGCCTTGGGCTATCTCGCCTTCCTTCCTTTCTTGAGGTTCCTCCACGGTGGGACCTCCTTTACGCTGCCGCTTCATTTTGGGATGTAAATTTCCATGTATTCCGTTTTGGGAAGTGGGAGCTAACCCAAACCTTTGAGGAGCTATCCAATATGTCCGGCCTAAAGCTTCATAGGGGCCTTGCAAGAGTCACGCCTAGGCCGGGCTACTCCAAATCCATTCACCTTACTCTCAGTTTGAAGAAACTTGAGTATGAGAAAAGTCTCATTGGGGGGCCCACAAGGTGTTCGCTAAAATTCCTCAAAGAACTTTTCGGTGACGAAAGTCTTCGAAAACTGTCGGTTAGGAACATTTTTAACGCAAAAGCTTTAGTTCTCGGTCTTATCTCATAAATCCTCTTCTTTACCAGGGGGAGAGCTTCTCCTTGGCAATTTGTGACATTCTGACCGAGATGGAGGCAGGCCGAACTATGATGCATTTGGTGCTTGCCGAGCTATATCGATGCCATGATGCGTTTGCTTGGGCAAGGTGGAGGGCCTTCGAGGGTGTCCTTTACGCATCTCGCTATCTTGGGGCCCATGCCCCGCTTTTATATTGCCCGAGGTGAAGCGGCTCAGTGCTTTTTGGGTAGGTGTCACTTGCTTCCGCAGGGTGACTTGTTGATTTTGAAGCTTTGGTTGACCAATGCTGAGCTGATATGGAGGCTTCCTTGGTTGGACCGGACATTCCTAGTAGTTCGCTCTAGAGACCATGAGGGCATTACCCTCCTAGGATTGACTGGCAGAACCTTCTACTTCCCATTCCGGGTGTTGCATCAGTTTGGTTGCTCTCAGCAGGTGCCTTGTGAGGCCAAACCCCCTTTATGTGACTTGATCTTTTCTAGGGGGTCCTCTGGAGGCATAGATCGGATTGCTACTCTTTGGGAGATGTGTTAGTCGACGCTGATGTGTGATATGGAGCAGGGATATTCGATTCAGTCTTTTCCTAAGTACGAGGCCTGGCTATTGACCGAGCAGCCTGTTGTTGATGGTCCAGATTTAGCAGAGATCATTGACAGTAGAGGCCCCTGGCCAAAGAAGGAGACAGTACTTCGAGACCGTATAGAGCTACTGGTGGACGAGAAGAGGGTCCTGCAAAAACTTTTGTCACAAGAAAAAGTCATAGTAGAAATAGCAGAGCGCGAGGTCCTTCGTTTGAGAGGGTCCTTGAGTGTCGCCTATTCTTCTCAGAAGAGGTATAAGAGCTTGCATGGTCGCTGGTTGACCGAGCGGAATGTCTGGGAAGATGACCTTCATGCTGAGATTAGTGCATTGAAGCACGAGCTGGGCCGCTTACTCCTTCCTACACAACTTTTTGCACAAATCAGATCCATAGAAAAATAGGGTGTAAAAACCCCTTTACAGATACACTCACAATTTTTTGGTATATATATATTTTCTTTTTATTTTTTATTGTTGTTTTTTTTTGTTTTTGTGAAAAGGGAAAGAGAGGAGTTTAGTCATCACACAGGCTATTTTTTTGGGATGTGATGTAAGCGGTGCATTTGTAAAAGAAGGGAAATTATTATATGCATAGACTCTCTTTTTTTGTTCTTTCGGTTTTGTGTATTCTCTCTCTCCTTTTTTTTGGATGTGGTGCCTTAATTACTGGGGGGGATCTCGAGTCCTCTTTTGAGCATGGTCGAACCCATTTTCTATGGTTGGGCCTAAGTGAATTTTAGCAGTTTCACCAAGGCGAGAACGTTAATCCCTTTGGATTGGGTCAAACCTTTCTCCTTACCTGGGGTCATGCGTTTGACAAAGCAGTTTCACAAAAACAACTCTGGTCAGGGCCTGATTTGAACTAGCATGAGCGGCCCAAAAAGGGGACCATGGAGAGTAACCAAGAGGGCTCCTTAACCAATCATTTCAAACCTTTCCTCTTTTTCTTCTTTTTTTGTTTATCTCCTTTTTTACCTGTGGCGCCCTTTCAGGTTTTCACCACGTCCATGGGTTTAGCTCTCTTATCCCAAGTGCCCTTTCGAGTTTTTACCTAGTCTGCACAAACTCACTGTTTTTACCCGTAGCGCCCTTTCGGGTTTTCACCACGTCCATCTTGCTTTGAGCTTGTATTTTTATTTTATTTTTAATTTTTTTAATTTTTTTTCATTTCTTTTTCAACAGTCACGACATAGACGTCGATTCCATCATAGCCGACTGGATGGGGTTCTGGTGTCGTCTCACAACTCAGCTTGTGTTGACTTAACAGATATTATGATTGCTTGTAAACCTAAAAGAGGGCTTTCTTCAGGGTGTAGCTTGGCCATGGGTTAGGGTAGGATTTGAAGGTATGCCAGACTGAAAGGGTTTCCTGGATATGACTTTAATTTTCTCAACATACTTTCTTCCTTAGGGGTTTTACTGTACATGTCCCGTGATTCTTTTGCATTTTTTTTATTCTTTTTTCTCTATTTCAGGCAATCTCTTTTTGAGGTTTTGCTTTTTCGATTTTATAAAGATTTTGATAGTAACTTTACTTCCCCTTTTTTTTGTATATGTTCATACACATTTTTTTTTTGGGGAAGGGGGTTATTGAAAGAAAGGCCCAAGCTCAAATGGGGTAGCAAAGGATATCATCATTTTTGGGGATGCTTTTTTAGCTACTGTGTTTGGAATGATGGACTCTTTTGGGTGGTTCTTAAGCAGTCACGTATCTGTTTCACCAATACTTACCTTATCGCGATAGACTAAGCGTAGAGCTGTCGGACATATCCAGCATTGATGGGCTCAGGAAGATGATCTTCGTCCATGGTGGTGAGGTGGATGGCATATCCCGATAGCACCTCTCGAACAACTTAAGATCCTTCCCAGTTCGGCTTGAACTTCCCTCTCGGATCGGCATGGATGGATGGTGTAGACACCCAAATTTGGCCCAAGGCCTGATCGAAACACATTTCGAGAGAGGCGCATTTCCGAGCTTTTGATGGCGTGTATGAAACCCTTAGGAATCACCCTAGATCCCCCAGGAACCTACCCCGAACCTTTAGAAACCAACCCCGACCCTTAGAACCCTTTTTAAACCCTAACCTAACCTTCCCAAGCAATAAGGAGGAGGGGTGCACAAAAATTGCTTACGACCCTCTACAGTGACCAACTCTTATACCATTGAAGAGTAGAGGTCGTTAGCTTTCCAACGGTCTAAGAATTGCCCCAATCGGAGGTATATATCAGAAGATATGACAGCCCGAACTCGGAGGGCAGAAAGGTAATTTCAAGGTGGCCCCCCCAGGAATTTGGCACGACTATTAGTTGCGCTAGGATATTTCTCCCCAGAAATGGCCTAGCGCAACTAATAGTTGCGCAAGGTATAAATTTTACCTGGCGCAACTAATAGTTGCGCCAGGCCAATTCTCCCTGATTTTAACCCTGGCGCAACTAATAGTTGCGCCAAGTTTAAAAGGTGGCCCCCACCCCGTGAGCTAACTTCCAGCACTATTCCTCACTATTTTACTGTGCATTTGCTTGGCGCAACTATTAGTTACGCCAGGCATATGAATAGTAACAATGGGTTTGCCTCGAATTTCGTGTTTGGGGTTTGACTTGTTGACCACCTCAACCTTTGGGGTGTGTTTTGATAGTTCTGTTGCACCCATTCCTTAACTATTTACAACCCTCCAAGTAGCCTAAAGCGTCACCCCATCATCCACCATTAGAACCACGTTCACACCTTTCCAAGCTCTCAAAATCCTAGGAAACCTTAGATTTGAGATTACCTAATTGCTAACCCCAATTAGCATTTAAGTAGCCTCCTAATCCACTCCTTTCCTATAAATAGAGCCCCCCACCCCTTGGTTTAGGGGTTGAAAAATTTGCTTAAGAGAGAAAGAGCTCAAAGTGAGAAGTTCTTCCTCCCTTTTGTGCACTATTTTCACCCAAATTCCAGAACCTCCCAACCCCATTTCAAGCTTGTTCTTGCATCCAAAACCCTTAGCCTAGGTGTGTGTGATCCCCTAGCCTCCATCCCCTACCTCTTAGCTTTAAGTCCTAGGAGTTAGAACCCCATTTTCCACCATACAAAGCCTTCAAGAGCTCATCAAAGTAAGCCACGCAAGGCTCCTCTACGGTGCCACAAGGGCCCGAGGGCTCCGGCTCTCCCCTTTCTTCTCCTATTTCTTTCAAGCTCCCTCCATCCTCTCATTTGTGCCGTTACGCCGCCGATTTTTTGGTATGAACGGAGGGGCACAAATAGGATTCTAAGCCTTTTTGGGCAAGAGAAAGTTATTTTCCTTGCTATTACTTCATTTTATTATTGGCCATTAGTAGAGACCGCGCTAAGCGGGTTGATCGGATGCCTAACACCTTCCCGATTGATAGCCGAAGCCCCTACCCAAGAGCCTTTGGTGTAAACCGGATTCAGAGTCATATTTTTAGCACTTCGGTGCTCATAAAAATGAACTAGGTATCCCGGGACACTGAAAGCTCCGGGTGGCGACTCTATATATTTTTCATCGTTAGAGAGCACAATTTTTGCCTAGTCACTTGACTGGCACCCTTTTTTTACTCACCCCTACGATTCCACTTTAAAATTCAGCATTTTTCGCGTAGTCACTTGACTGGCACCTTCGTTACTCATCCCTACGTTTCTGCTTTAAATTTCATCAATTTTCGCCTAGTCACTTGACTGGCACCTTTCTTACTTCCCTTTACAATTCGGCTTTAAATTTCAGCACTTTACATTTCCCGCCTAGTCGCTTGACTGGCCCCATTTTTTTATTATTCATATCCTAACAGTGGACGCCGGTCCGTAGTGGCGGCACGGGATAATCACCCCCGGTCTTTGAACTAAAGAAAACTTCCAAAAAAAAAGGAGAAAAGCTTTGAAAAAAATTAAAATTGAACCAAGTTAGGGAGCTTAATTAATTTGTTTTGCGGGGTAGATTTTTCAAAGGGGTTGGTTTAGGCACACATACAAACACCCGGGTCTTAGTATGGCGGCAGCCCCTAGTGGTGATGATCCAGAAAAGTCCTAGCCCACCTAGTATCTGAGAAGGCGCTTGCGCCGGAGGTATATCGGGTGGGTTCCCATTTCGAAGCTTAAAACCCTTGGGGAGCGCACTAGCGAGTTATACCGGACTTAATCCTTTAGGAGCGGTGAGGAGAGAATTGATCACCATAAAATAGCTCAGTTTCTGGAAGCCTAGCTTCCATAAAAAACCAAAAAAAGACTCATTTCGGGCATCAGTGGTTGCTGCTTTCTGTTCTGGAGAGGCAGTTTTTGCCTAGCGCACGTATTAGTTGCGCCAGTGTAAAAACACTGGAATTTATAACTGGCGCAACTAATAGTTGCGCCAGCTTTAAACTCCCAAATTTTACCTTGGCACAACTAATAGTTGCGCCAGTGTAAAAGTCCTCCCCTGCAACCTGGGGGGAAGTATTAGTTGCATCAAGTTTGTTTGGCAACATCCCACTCGAATCCTTGGCCCTTTGCACCTCCCGAGTTCCCCGATCAGTGTGCATAGTGCCTTGTTTAAGCCTCGCCATCTCCGACACCTAATATACCCCCGTCGGTCAAGAGAAGGCAATTTCTTTTTGGCTCATTTCGGGGGATCGGGTCGTTTACCTCGATTTCTGTGCCTTCAATAGATCGAAGGTTCTCCTTCAATTCTTCCGAAATGCATCAGAACCGTCGCCACGGGTCTTGAATTAAGGTATGAGAGCCACCCGAAAAGGGAATTCCAAGGCCTCGGAACCTTTGTTTTTCAAAAAGTTTTCATAAAATTCAAAAAAATATATATAATCAAAACACAAAAAATATTTAGTTTGTGGTGCCGGCACAAAGGCATCATCTTGCTCTCCGTCGTCCCGTAGGGGAAGAAAGAGGAGGATTTTTGGGCCTTATCCAAGGCACCCTTACCCGACCAGCTCCCGTAGAATGTCGTGGGTAGTGGACCTGGCTTACGCCGATCCCGATTCATCAACGCCGCATTCTCCAACCCACTCCCATTCCGGAGAAGTCTTTTCCACATCCCCCTCACCCAACCCCCTTTTACCGTTACCGGCTCATTCGGCGCCCCCAAATTCCCAACCACTACCCCCCAAAATATCCAAAGTCCAACCCCCCATTCCCCATCCTTTGCCCAAACCATGCCCATACCAAACCCATTTTCCCAATCCACATCCATGCCCCAATTCCCATCATCCCCCTATAGATCTGATCCACCCACGTTCACATACACCACTTCCACCCTATCCGATCCCCCGCAAAATCCCCCATCCATCCGAGTCATGCCCATTTTTATCGGGGCCATGCCCAACTTTCCTCATCCCCCATCATCATGTCCCCCATTATCCCAAAACATACCCAATACATCCCCTCATTCACCCCATATACCGTGGCCATGCCCAATTATACGGGGGCCATGCCCAATTTTTCCAAGCATACTCCTCATGGAGGGCTTCCCAAAATATCTCTCCTCTACACCCCACATTCATGAATCCATCCCACACCTTAGCAAACCTCCATGCTTCACTCTCCCATGACCCCCATCAACCTCCCATAATCCACACCATCCAAACCCCCATCACCCACATACCCCAAGGCCCATTGGCTCAAACCCCCTTTTTCCACACATCTCAGGGCCCCATGGCCCAATACCCCTCCATCCATGATCTCCAGGGCCCCATGGCCCAATACCCCATTACCCATCATCTCCAAGGCCCATTGGCCCAAAACCCCATTACCCATATCCCCCAGGGCCCATTGAGCCAAACCCATCAAATCCAGACCCATAAGGGGCCCATGGCCCAGACCCAACAAGGCCCATTGGACCAGACCTATCAAGGGCCCATGGCCCGGACCCAACAAGGCCATCAGGCCAAACCATTAAGGCCCATGGGACAGACCTAATAAGGCCCATCGGGCCATACCCATCAAGGGCCCATGGGCCAGACCCACTAAGGGCCCATGGCCCATACCCATCAAGGCCCATGGGGCCAAACCCACCAAGGGCCCGTGGCCCAGACCCATCAAGGGCCCTTGGCCCAAACCTACCAAGGGTCCATAGCCCAGACCTATCAGTGGCCCATGACCCAAAATGATCAAGGGTTCATAACCCAAACCCAAACCCCACACTCATACCTTCCATAATACCCCCAACACTTAACCCAACCTTCACAGCTGGGTCAAACCCATGTCGTCCCCCAAACCCAATTCCCCCATGGCCCCACACCCCAAGGCCATCTCCAAACCTTCTCCCATACCCAATGGCCCTATCAGGCCCCACCTCAAAACCAAATTCCCATCACCCAACAAACCTTTCCTCACCCCCAATGGGCTCACCCAACCCCTACTCATGTCATTCCCATCCAACCCATGCAGCAATAGGTTGAGAATCCCATCTTCACTGGACCTTACGCCGACCAGCAATATGAGGAGGACGAGATTAGGAACAGCGGGGCCTATGCTGGGGCATTGACCAGCCTCAACCCTCCACTAGTAATTGCCCACCCCCTGGTAGCCCAGAGTGAAGTCCGATTGACGGTCGAGAAAGCGGCCCCTATATCAAAAGAGTCAGAGCAGCTGAAAGAACAGTTAGACAATACAAAAATAGCTGATGAAAATGGGTGGTGCTGAAATCCACGCCACGCACTTCACAGACCTATGCCTGTTCACTGAGGTCCCCTTGCCCCCCAAGTTTAAAATGCCAGTATTTGACAAGTACAATGGCATAGGCAACCCGATCGCACACCTCAAGTCCTACTGTGGGGACATGTGCCAGTACGGAGGGGACGAAAGACTGCTAATAAAAGTCTTTCAGAAGAGTTTGACAGGACTGGTCTTGAGGTGGTTCACATCTCTCGAACCATCCATGATGAAGACATGGAAAGATTTAGCGCATTTATTCCAGGAACAGTATGTCTATAATACTGATATTGAACCGTGCAAGTCTGATTTGGCCCGTTTGAAGCAAAATCCAAACAAGACCTTCAGTGACTACTTAGGACGATGGAGAGCACTGGCAGCTCAAGTCAGAAATAGAATACCGGATGATGAGCAGATAGAGATGATTTCAAAGAACACTCTGCCAGTGATCTCTAATTTTCTTGTATACCAACAGCAGTTTAGTTTTGCTGATTTGGTGAGGAATGCCAACCACTGCGAGGATGCTATCAGGGAAGGGTGGTTGAGTAAGAATACTTCAGGGGGCCCTAGCGGGGTCAGAAAATTTTCTGAGCAGAGGAACGAGAAGAGAATAAGGGGCGATGTCCAGAACATAGCCAACACCAGGCCTAATAATAATACTGCTCCATTTCAATTTCAGGTGGCCCCACCAGCACCAGTTAGGCCTGAGTAGATGCAAAGAACGGGGAATGGGCAAGGAATGCAAATTACCCCAAAACAGAGGAGAGCCCACTACGATCGAGTCTTTATACCTCTGGGATAATCTTTGAGTGTACTTTTTCCCTTGTTAGTAGAAAAGGGATTAGTGGCTATCCGCCAAACGCAACCTCCTCCTCACTCAATCCCAAAGAACTATGACCCAAGTACCCACTGTAATTTTCATCAGGGTTCGGGTCACCCTACTGATCGTTGCTTCCCATTAAAGCACGCCATCCAGGATTTGATCGATGCCGGGAAAATCATTCCCCCTGCACCTTCTCAGCATGCTAATATTCATCAAGTACCACTACCCCCACATCCTACCGGAGGAGCAGGTCTCAGACCCACCATCGGAATGATAGAAGATGAGGAGGAATTTGAATTTGACCCATCCGATTATATCAGTGATTGGGAGAGTTATGTAGCACCACTGTTAAGAAACATTGAAGAAAGGAATATAGGGGTAGTTGAACCTCTAAATTTATCAGATTATTTCCCCAACCCGGCTCCACAAATAGAACCCTTGGATCTCAGGGCATACTTTCCATCACCCACACCCGTCAATTATGTGAATATCAATGCATACCAACCATACACCACAACCCCCATCAATTACCCGATGGGCCAACAGGCACTCAATCCTATGCCTGCACCCACCAGTTATCAATGGCCTGCGCCCGCCCCATTCAAACTACCATCATACACCACAACCCCCGTCGATTACCCTTTAAGCCACCAGACCCCCAATCCAACACCCGCACCCATCAGTTATCAATGGCTTGTGTCCACTCTATCACCCCCAGTTCAACCACCAACAAATTCCACCATCCCAGTCAATTACTTAATGGCCCATCAGACTCCCCATCTACCGCCAGCACCCACTAGCTATCAATGGCCTACTTTCACCTCCTTCCCTCTAATGCCACCACCCTCAAGCTCCACCACCCCCATTTGGTCCAATCTGTCCACCCAACCCTCCACCACCAAAATAAATCAGGTGTTGCCCATGCCCTCTGAGCCCGCCATACAAGTATCTCAAGCACCAGCTGCCACACCACTCCAGCTCTCAGGACCAACCTATGATTCTCATCAGGTCCCGCTAAGCTACGAATAAACATATGTCAATGCCGGCGGAAGCAACAGAGATGGGGCAATAGATTTTGTTATCAGGTTAGGGAGAATATCGAAGCAGCCTGAAGCACCAACAGCAGCACAGGCCCAACCCGAAGGAAAGAAAGACAGCGCGGTGAACCCCTTTGAGAAAATGAGTCGAGAACATATACTGGAGACTTAGCTGAGAAGAATGCCTGCCCATATCACTGTATGGGATCTATTGATGACGTCCCCACTCCATTTCCAAGCATTAATGGGGGCGTTAAAAATGCGCATGTATCACTCCAAGTTAGCCCAGATGAAGTCGGGCAGAAAATTGGTCAAGTGATGGCCCCAAATGCCATTTCATTTTCTGATGCTGATTTACCTGAGGAAGGAGGCAATCACTCAAAATCTTTAAATATAATCGTTGAGTTCGAAAATATAATTATCCCCTTGGTACTAATCGATAATGGGTTTGCATTGAATATATGCCCGTTGAGAACTGCCACCAAGATCGGGGTTGATCCGTGCATGTTAAGGCCCACCAGAACCAGTGCTAGAGGGTTTGACAATACCAGGAGAGAAATAATGGGAGAAGTTGATCTTGAGCTATGGATAGGGCCAATGACCTTATCCATCTTGTTTCAAGTCATGGATATCAAATCCTCATTTAATCTGTTATTGGGGCGCCCGTGGCTACATGAAGTCAGAGCCATTCCTTCCACATTGCACCAGAAGCTCAAATTTGCATCTGGGCATAAGATTATCACAATCATTGGAGAGGGGCATAGTGAAAAAGAAAAGGCTGCCAATAGCGTTGAAAATCCTAATATGCTGGATGTACCACACACCGCTGAGGACGTCGATCCACAGTTTTGAGTATGAGGTGTCAGCTATACTCCCAAAACACATTGAGGGCATCATGTCTAAAATGGGAGACGGTATGGAAGTGGCAGTGGCAATGCTCCAAAAGTGGGGCTATCAGAAAGGAAGGGGTCCAGGACCCAAATTACAAGGCATAAGAGAGCCAGTTGTGGCTAAGGGACAGAAGGTAAGATTCGGGCTATGATATAAGCCCACAGAGCAAGAGGTCCGAGAGGCCAAAGAGAAAGCCAGGGTTGTCGCGACTGCAAGAGCTCGAGGAATCAACATAGAAGAGAAACCTCGCCCTAGGCTGCACATCAGGGATTCCTTTGTCAGCGCAGGGGTCGTGAAGATCGATCAAAATGGGGCAACCCATTTGACCCCACACAAACCCAAAGCCCCAGTCCATCCCACCAATCCCCAGATCTCCCTTCCCAGCTTGGGGATAGATTTGGTTGCGTTGTCCCTTTTCGAAGAACGACGGTCGATACCTGAACAAACCCCTCCTGTGGTGAATCACCACAAAGTCGTGTTATCGTTTGAGGATATCATCTCAGACGAAATGGGGATCAATATGATGGAGGCTGACTCTAATGAGCCATATCAGTCAGCACCCTCCATCCCAATAGGTAAAGAAGCGACCCCTTAGGTACCAACTAGGCATCTTTGCCCCAAACCCTAGAAGCAGGGAGTGGCCTAACATTTGACACCTATTTCCCAAAAAAAAATAACCTATAAAAGTGAGATAAGCCCTTGGCAGGCAATACCTTGTATATACACAAACCCGCATGGCTAAGGGTCCGTCTCAGAAGAAAACAAAAATCTCAAAAACATGAAAGAAAATAAAAATCTTAAAAACATGAAAGAAAACAAAAATCTCAAAAACATGGAAGAAAGTAAAAATCCCAAAAACATTGAAAAAATCTAAAGTCCAAAAATATTATCAAAATACCCGTCCCACGTGAAATCAACCCCTTCCCTGTAGAAATACAAGAAGAGGTAGGGATCACAAGTCTGGACGAGGATGTCCCCTTCGAGGAGCTCCCCAACAAGCTCCTTGACCGATTTGCCGACTTTGAGCATGGCCCTACCCCTATTGTCGAAGAGACTGAAGATGTCAATCTAGGAACTGAGGAGGTTCCCAGGATAACCAAAATCGGAACATCACTGTCTCCTGAGGAAAGAAAAATCATGATCGACTTCCTTCGGTCATACCAAGACGTTTTTGCCTGGTCGTATGAGGACATGCCTGGTCTGGATACCGATTTGGTCGAGCATGAGTTGCCTCTCTACCCTGATATGAAGTCAGTCAAGCAAAAGCTGAGATATCTCCGACCCGAGTGGATGTTGAAAGTCAAAGATGAGGTCATCAAGCAGTATGACGCAAGGGTTTCTCATGGTATCCAAGTACCCGCAGTGGCTAGCTAATATTGTGCCTGTACCGAAGAAGGACGGAAAGGTCCACATGTGCATCGATTTCTGCAATTTGAACAGAGCAAGCCCGAAGGACGATTTCCCATTGCCACACATCGACATCTTGGTCGATAGCACAGCTAAGCATGAGATGTTTTCTTTTATGGATGGATTCTTAGGATACAATCAAATCAAAATGGCAGAGGTTGATTGCGAGAAGACAACGTTCATTACCCCCTGGAGAATCTTTTGCTATCGAGTCATGCCATTCGGGCTGAAGAATGCTGGTGCAACATACCAGAGAGCTATGACTGCACTATTTCATGACATGATGCACCGAGAGATCGAAGTGTATGTCGATGACATGATAGCCAAGTCACCGGAGCGAAGCGACCATCTGGTAAACCTTTAAAAGTTGTTTGAAAGGATGAGGAAGTATCGACTATGTCTGAACCCACAGAAGTGCGCATTTGGTGCTATGTCAGGGAAACTATTAGGATTCATCGTCAGTAGGAGGGAGATCAAGGTCGACCCAATCAAAGTTAAAGCCATCACTGAAATGCAAGCACCGTCTACCGAGAAAGAGGTTAGAGAGTTTCTGAGCAGAATAAAGTATATTAGTCGGTTCATTGCACAGCTAACTCCAATCTGCACGCCGATCTTCAAGTTACTAAGGAAGAATTCGCCCGTTGAATGGAATGATGATTGTTAGGCAGCGTTCGAAAAAATCAAAAGCTATGTCCTTAATCCACCTATTTTGTTACCACCTGAGCCAGGGAGACCACTCTTGATGTTTCTCTTTACGACGAAAGTTTCGATGGGATGTGTTTTGGGGCAGCACAATGAAACAAGAAGAAGAGAGTAGGCCATTTACTATATGAGCAAGAAGTTTACTGATTACGAGACGCGCTACTCTCATTTGGAGAAAGCATGCTTGGCTCTTATATGGGCTACTCAAAGACTCCGCCACTATTTGCTATCTCAAGCCGTTCTGCTCTTAGCCCGAATGGACCCATTGAAGTACTTATTTGAAAAGCCAGCTCTCACTGGACGAACCGCACGATGGTAACTTTTATTATCTGAGTTCGACATCACGTATGTCACTCAGAAATCGATCAAGGGGCAGGCACTTGCTGATCATCTTACTGATAATCCTTTACCCGACTATGAGCTGTTAAGAACTGAATTCCCAGATGAAGACATCCTGTTCATGACAGAAGACGATATAGAAGAAGCATAAGAATTGTGGGTAATGCACTTTGATGGGGCAGCAAATGTCGAGGGCCAAGGAGTTGGCGCCATCCTGATTTCACCGAAGGGATCCCATGTACCAGTCTCTATCAAGCTCAACTTCCCTTGCACTAACAATATGGCTGAGTACGAAGCTTGTGCCGCTGGTCTGCAGGTAGCTCTCGATCTGAATGTAACTCACCTTCGAGTATTTGGCGATTCACAGTTAATCATATGTCAGACGAATGGTGACTGGAAGACGAAAGACGAGAAGCTGATCGCCTATCATGAACACCTCGAGGATCTGATAGCTTGCTTCCAAGATGTAACTTTCTCATACGTCCCCTGGATAAGGAATCGCTTTGCCGACACATTAGCAACTTTGGCGTCAATGATTGAAATCCCCTATGGCGTTGAGATGAAGCCGATCGTGATCGAGCAGAGGAATGAGCTGGCTTTCTGCCTCCAGATTGAGGAACCTATAAAGCCTAATGATGAGCCACCTTGGTTCTCAGACATCAAGAATTTCCTCGAGACCCTGACTTTCCCAGAGGGTACATCCAGGACAGACCGATGAACCATTCAACGTTTAGCGGCAGGCTACGTCATTTGCGGGGGATGCCTCTACAAGCGATCATACAATAACATCTTACTCAGGTGCCTCACTGAAAGTGAAGCGGTCAATATTATGAAAGAAATCCATGAGGGAGTATGCGAAGCCCACCTAAGCGGTCACATGCTCGCCAAGAAAATTCTATGGCAAGGATACTTTTGGACCACTATGGAGTCGGATTGTTGCAAACATGTTCAAAAATGCTACAAGTGTCAGGAACACTCCGTTTTGATACACGTTCCTGCCATTGATCTTCATTGCATGACCACTCCTTGGCCATTTGCTACCTGGGGTCTTGACGTTGTTGGAATGATTAATCTAAAAGCATCAAACGGACATCGATTCATCCTCGTTGCCATTGAATACTTCACCAAGTGGGTAGAAGCGGCATCATATGCCAATATCACTGCCAGTCACGTCGAGAAGTTTCTCAAGAATAATATTGTGTGCCGATTTGGAGTACCCAAAGATATCATCGCGGACAATGGCACAAACTTTATGAATAAGGGCATCCGAGACTTCTGCGAGCAATACAAGATCAAGCACCATCGCTATCCCCCTATCGACCTCAAATTAATGGAGCTGTGGAAGCCACGGACAAGACAATCATCTACATACTTGAGAAAATGGTCGTCACTTATCAAGATTGGAGCGAATTGTTGCCATTTGCTTTGTGGGCATACCGAACGTCGATCCGTACCGCTACAGGGGCAACACCATTCTCCCTTGTGTATGGAACTGAGGTCGTCCTACCGGTAGAGGTTGAACTACCCTCACTTCGAATCCTCATGGAATCAGGCTTACCTGAACTAGAAAGAGAGAGATCACACTTTGATCAGCTGAACTTATTGGACAAGAAGAGACTCCTAGCCTTGTGTCACACTCAAGTTTACCAGGGGTGAATCGCACGGGCTTGTAATAAACGTGTTCGCGGTCGAGATCTAAAGGTAGTTGACACTGTACTGAAGAAGATCTTCCCATCCCTCCACGTCGATCCAAGAGGAAAGTTTAAGCCGAACTGGGAAGGACCATACGTCATTCGAGAAGTGCTGTCGGGATACGCCATTCACCTCGCCACCATGGACGGAGATCATCTTCCTGAGCCCATCAACGCTGGATAAGTCCGATGGTTCTATTCTTAGTCCATCACGACAAGGTAAGTGTTGGTGAAATAGATACATGACCGCTTAAGAACCACCCGAAAGAGGCCATCATTCCAAGCACAGTAGCCCAAAAACATCCCTAAAAATGATGATATCCTTTGCTACCCCATTTTGAGCCTGGGCCTTTCTTTCAATAAACCCATTCCCCAAAAAAAATAATAATATACGTGTACATATACCAAAAAAAAAGAGAGAAAAGATGAAGTAGAGTTACTATCAAAATCCAAAAAAATTGAAAAAGCAAAACCTCAAAAAGAGATTGCCTGAAATTAAAAAAAAAAACAAAACAAAAAAATAGAAGAATCATGGGGCATGTACAGTAAGATCCCCAAGGAAGAAAGTAGGTTGAGAAAACTGAAGCCGTATCAAGGAAACCCTTTTAGCCCAGCATACCTTCAAATCCTAATCTAACCCATGGCTAAGCTACACCCTGAAGGAAGCTCTCTTTGTAGGTTCGCAAGTAGTCATAATATCTGTTAAGTCAACATGAACCGAGTCGTGAGACGATACCAGAACCCCATCCAGCCAGCTATGACGGAATCGACGTCTATGTTGTGGCTCTTAAAAAAATAAAGAGATAAAAAAAGATAAAACAAAAATACAAGATCAAAAGCAAGATGGAAGTGGTGAAAACTGGAAAGGGTGCTACGGGTAAAAATAGCAAGCTTGTGCGGACCAGGTGAAAACTCGAAAGGGCGCTTGGGGTAAGAGAGCTAAACTCATGGACGTGGTGAAAACTCGAAAGGGCGCCATGGGTAAAAAAAGGAAAAAAAAAAAGAAAAAAAAAAGAAAAAGAAAGGTTTGGACTGATAAAAATTATTGAGGAGCCCCCTTGGTTACTACCCCTGCCCCCTTGTTTTTGGGGGGCCGCTCATGCTAGTTCGAATCGGGTCCCGACCAGAATTGTCTTTGTGAAACCCGCACCGTCAAACGTATGACCCGAGGCAAGGAGAAAGGTTTAACTCAATCCAAAGGGATCAACGTTTCGACCTTGGTAAAATTCGGAAACCCATCCAAGTCTGACTCCAAAAAATGGGGGTCGACCATGCTCAAAGGTGGACCCAAGGTCTCTCAAAGTATCACCCAATGATTAAGGCACAAAAAAAAGAGAAAAAAAAAGAAGAAAGAGGAGATAATACATAAATCAAAAAATAGATCTGTATAGATGTATATAACTGCCTTTTGTATCACTTGCATCACATCTAAAAAAAAAGTCGGTGTGATGACTAGCGTGTTTTCCTTTTACAAGTATAGAAAAAAAACAACAAAAAAAAAAAAAAAAAATATATATATATAGGTATACCAAAAATGTGTGTGTATCTGTAAAGGGATTTTCTATGACCCTTTTTTCTGTGTACATGATATGTGTAAAAAGTTTTGTGTGTAGGAAGGAGTCAAAGGCCCAGCTCACGCTTCAAAGCGCTAATCTTAGCATAAAGATCATCCTCTCCGACATTCCTCTCAGTCAGCCAACGACCGTGCAAGCTCTTAAACCTCTTCCTAGAAGAGTCAGCGGCTCCAAAAGCAATGCTCAGTGATTCCTTCAAATGGAGAACCTCGCTCTCCGCTGCGTCTGCTCTAACCCTCTCGCATGCCAAGAGTTCTTGCAGGACCCTCTTCTCATCGACCAATAGCTCGATACGGGTCCGGAGCGCCGCCTCTTTCTTTGGCCAGGGGCCTCCAGTATCAATGGTCTCTGACAAATCCGGGCCATCAGAAGCAGGCCGCTCAGTCAACAGCCAGGCCTCGTACTCAGGAGAAGTTCTAACTGAGTCTCCCTGCTCAAAATCGCACATCAGGATTGACTGTCGCATCTCCCAAAGAGTGGCAATCCGATCTATGTCCCCAGAGGATCCCCTAGAAAAGATCAAATCACATAAAGGTGGTTTGGCCTCACAAGGCACCTGCTGAGGGCAGCCGAACTGACGCAACACCCGGAATGGGAAGTAGAAGGTGCTGCCAGTCAGTCCTAGGAGGGTGATACCCTCATGGTCTCTAGAACGAATCACTGGGAAGGTCTGATCCAACCAAGGAAGCCTCCATGTCAGCTCAGCGTCGACCAACCAAAGTTTCAGAGCCGACGTATCACCCTGGGGGAGTAAGTGGCATCTACCCAAAAAACATTGGGCCACTTCGCCTCGAGCAACATATAAGCGAGGCATGGGCCCCAAAATGGAAAAATGCTCACCCAGCCAGACCTGGAGCAACAAGGGGCATCCCCGAAGGCCCTTCACTTTTCCCAAGGCAAAAGAATTAAGGCATCGGTACAGCTCGGCAAGCACCAAATGCATCATGGATCGGCCCGCCTCCAATTTCGTCAAAATATCGCAAACTACCAATGAGAAGCTCTCTCCCCCGGTGTAGAAGAGGATTTCAGAGGTGAGACCAAGTGCTAGAGCTTTCACATTAAAGACACTCCTAATCGGAAATCTTCAGAGGCTTTCATCACTGAAAAGTTCTTTGAGGAATTTCAACGAACACCTTGTGGGCCCCCCGATGAGGCTCTTCTCATACTCGGATTTCTTCATACCGAGAGTAAGGTGAACAGATCTGGAATACCCCGGCCTAGGCATAACTCTTGCAAGGTCCCTATGAAGCTTCAAGCCAGACAGATTGGATACTTCCTCAAGGGTTGGGGTTAGCTCCCGCTTCCAAAAGCGGAATACATGGAGGTTCACATCCCAGCACGAAGCAGTGGCATGAAGGAGCTCCCACCGAAGATGAATCTCTAAGAAGGAAGGAAGGCAGGATAGCCAAAGACGCCCCAAGTCGGCGAGCTCACTCTCATTTAGACTCCCAAACCAAGCCGCCAGGAATTTGGGCCCCAAGCCCAACAAAGAGGATACATTGTCTCCGAACCCTCCACGTAAGGGAGGGTTAGGAGGCGGATCCATGAACGTACAAGGATCTTTTGGGAAGATAAGAATCAATGTAGGAAGATGGACCCGCCTTGGAGAAACAAGAGCTAAAGATGCCGGTTAAAGGAGCCAAGTCAAACAAAAAAGAAACCATTTCTGGGTTAATTCGGGCATATAAGGCCCCACTGCAGGCCAAACCTGGCGCAACTAATTGTTGCGCCAGCACATTGCTGTCCCCATTTTGGCCTGACGCAACTAATAGTTGCGCCAGTGCATTACATCCCCATTTTTGGCCTGGCGTAATTATTAGTTGCGCAAGTGAAATTTCCTTGGCATTTTAGCCTGGCGCAACTAATAGTTGCGCCAGACTAAAACCCCCCTCTACAGCTATCTCAGGATCGAACAGAGGAGGGGACTTCTGCCCTTTTTATTGGTTTTACATATTTGCTGGTTTTTCACTTTCGACCATTAATGGTTTGAGAGTTACTTTGCTATGTGCAGATTGATCCTACGTTGAGGTGTGTGACCCAAAAGGCCACTTTCTAAAAAAGCATTGAGCAGGCACATCCTGCAGAGAAACAGAATTGATGCCAGGGAATCGGAGCATAAAATCAAAGCAAGACCATCTCCGAAATGATAATAAAAATCAAATTTGTTTCCAAAAGTACCACACCAACCATTCTCCAAATTGTTTTAAAAAAATAGATCCCAAAATAAAATCCAAAAAAATGCTGAAGGAAACTAATAGCCTATTCCTTGCTCGCTCCCTTGGACTTCTTGTGACGGCGAGAGGAGCTCTGATAGGTCCTCATGTCCCCCACTCTAGACCACGCCTGCAAAATCCTACTGAGCAGGGAATGCGACTCCTTAGCCCGGGCACGCTGCAAGGAACAGTCAAGGATAAGATCAGTCAAGGGGCCAATGATAATGAAAAAAAGAGAAGAGAAAAAGAGAGGAGTTGAGCAGCCAGGTACTCACCGTCTCCACCTCCCGAAGCTCCGCCAGATGACGATGGTACTCCGCGTATTCCATAGCCGAGTTGAAGTCCTATGATACAGTATTCAATTGTTAGAACACCCTGAAAGCATGTACCGAAGGAAACCAAAATAAAGGAGAAGCGACTCATATGAAAACTCACCCCAGGGACCACCTCAGGAGGAGGAACGCGGGCCGCCTCGGCAAAGAGTTGTGCCTGTCGGTCCACATCAGCACAGAGATCAGAGAGGAAGCCATCGTCAAGACGCCGAAAGGTCCCATAAGCTACAGATGGACCCCCACTAGGGACACCCGCACCAGAAGGATCTACCCCTGACATGTCAGCAACACTCGGCCCACCTTCATCGTTCGAACCATATCCTGGAGCAAACTGTGAACCAGACAAGAATCTATTCAGATAAGACCAAGGCCGAGTAAAAGTGAAAGAGAAACAAATCCAAGCTAAGGAGAAGTTACCTGACCAAGTGGGCCCCCTAACGCAAGGAAATTAACGCTAGGGACAAAATGCGGCAAGATGAATCGGTAGGGGAGGCACTCGTCCCAAGCATGATAATCCCCAGGCTCATGGAGAGCGCGAATGGGGAGCCCATTGTTGAAAAAGGTCGCTATCAATTGCTCAATACTACAAGCAGGACTCCAAACGTCGGTCGATGGGTCCACGGGTATGGCATAATAGCTCTGGAACTGATGCACCACCCGCTCCCCCAAATAGTAGCATTTGGCCCACGCTCCATAAAAGAAGGCGACGCCGCGGTTGTTGAATAGGCGGGAGGCACCCATGGCTGCTCGATCCCAGAAGGGGGATGTCAGGTACGGATTGGGGAGGATCTGCTCAAAATCAAAAAGAAAGAGAGACCAAGTAAGCAACACCTCAATCAAAAGAAATGCTCAAGCTGAAAGTGAACAAAGGTTGTAAAGTTATCACCTGCTCAGGCACCATCAAATCAAGGTGGGACCTTAGGCCCATTTTCAGGTGCTTTAGGCCCATGTCACGGCGTTGGGCCTGATGGCAATTGCTGAGGAGGGGATAGGTGAGCACCTCCATGAAAAGGAGCGGGCGCCCAGGGTGAAAGTGGTGATATCCCCATACTTGAAAAAGGGGCATGGCACGAGAGCTGGTCAGTAATATAAATGGATCAGCTAGAAAAGAAAAATGATGAGTAGATGATAGCGATAACAAAAGCGAAGGGGTGAGGAATTACCTCCAGAATGGCCCAAAATCCCATGATAGACTTTGAGTCCCCGGTCGTGACCCGGGATAAGTTGTACATCAGCCAGGCGTATCCCGCCCCTCCCCAGTCATGCCTGGGAACATCGCCCCAATTATCCATCACACTCAACAAGGCCAGGCTGACCCGTCCCCCACTGGCATTTGTAAAAAGGGTCTTGCCCAGTAGGAGTAGGAGGGTGATGCGAGCTAGAATGATCGCCCGCTCTGGCGCGATGTAAAGCACCTGATCTGGCTGGCCCAGATCCACCAGCTCATCAGCAGAAAAGAGGGAGGTTAGCCAGGACATCTTGACCTCTGTGCCATGGGTCTGCCCACGAGGAGGATATGCCCCGATCAATCAAATGATGTCCTCCCGGCTCAGTACCGCCAAGGTGGATATCGGGACTCTGCCAATCCTAATGGCAATAATCATGGCCCAATCAACGAGCGTCAGCTCGACATACGACATGTGGAACGTCATGGTCTCGAGATAAAATCGCTCAATAAGGGCCTTCAGATAGGCGGCATCAGCCCTCATGGCAGGGCAGGACAAGAACTCCTCGAAGCCCACCTGCTCCAACAAAACTTTCACCACAGGGGGGACATAAAGGTAGAACTCGTGGAAGTCGAGCCACCCCCCGCGGAACACAATGTTGGGCAGCTCCTGCATCCAAAGAAATACACATCAGATAGCAGAGGTAAAGAAAAAATTAGGCAAAGGAAAGAAGCTGAACCTATCTTTTACCTTGCTCGCTATTCCGAAATTGGAGATATGAGTGTGCTGCTGATGGAGGAGGTCGACCCGAGCAGCCACACCCTGCATCTCGAGCCATGGGCCCGCTCTCTGCTCCACCCAGAGGAACTGCTCTCCTCGTGGACTGTACACTATTTCGGACCCCTCCTCGTGGTCCTCCTCGGGAACGTGCTCATCACCGCCCGACATGCTGGGGCAACAAAGCAATCACGTCAAAACAAATCAATGATAAAGAGCCATGATATCCTATGCTGCAAAAAGGGAGGTAAGTATGCTCACCTTTCCCCTTTCTTTTCACATATTTAAGAAAAAAAAAAAAGAGAAATACACATGCAAAAAAAAACAACAAAAAAATCCCTTTTTAGGCTGAAAATGCAAAAATGTAAAAGGAAAAAAAAAATAAAAAAAATAAAATCTTTTCTTCAGAAAAGGATAATAAATAAAATTTTCCCTTCCTATCTTTGAAAATAAAGCAAGTTAGAAGCAAATAAAATCATTCTTTTATCACTCTAAAAAGAAAAAAAAAAAGAAAAGGTCCTTCTTTTACACTTAGAAAAAGAAATCCTCCCTTTATGTCTAGGGAAACAAAAAAATCTTTCTTTCTGTTTAGAAAAACTAAAAAAAAAAAAAGTCCTTCATTTTACGTTTCTAAAATCATAAAAACAAAAAAATCCTTTCTTTATGCCTCTAGAAACAGGAAACAAAAATTTTTTTTCTTTCTGTTTAGAAAAACTAAAAACAAAGTCCTTCATTTTACGTTCCTAAAATCATAAAAAAAAAATCCTTTCTTTATGCCTCTAAAATTAGGAAACAAAAAAAATTTTCTTTCTGTTTAGAAAAACTGAAAAAAAAAGAAGTCCTTTATTTTATGTTCCTAAAATCATCCTTTCTTTATGCCTCTAAAAACAGGAAACAAAAAATCTCTTTCTTTCATGTTTTTTTAAAAAAAAAAAACAAAGGTAAAAAATCCTTTTCTTCATGGACCATAAAATCAAGAAAAAAAAAAGAAAGAGAATCCTTCTTGCATACTATAAAAAAAAAAAACAAACATCAAAAATCCTCCTTTTGTGCCCATAAAACCAAAAAATCCCTCTTTTACTAAAAAAATTAAAACAAAAAATATTACATAAATCAATACCTTAGTTAGTTTTAAAAAAAAAAAAAAAAAAAGCAAAATCCGTTTTAATGTTAAGAAAAACAAAAATAAAATCCTGCTCCTTAATAAATCTTCAACAAAAACAAAAAAACAACCGAACCATTTTGTTAGTTGAGATCCCCCAAAAAAAATCCTCTTTCGTTAGTTTTCCAAAAAAAAAGAAAAGAAGAAGAAAAAAGAGACAAAAAAAAAGAGAGAGTCCTTGCTTTATATTTAGGATTGAAGACAAAAAAGAAGAAGAAAAAAAAACCTAAAATAGAGTCCTTTCTATGCATGAAAAACAACAAAACAAAAAAAAACATATATATTATGCATTAAATAAAAACAGTAAAACAACAAAAATAAGACACCATTCATGGAATATCATCACCGCATCATAAATAGATATGCTCACAAGAAAAATAACCCATTTACCATCTAGAAATGCAAGATCATGATCATATTTGCATAAAAAAAGTTTGAAAAATCAAGAAAAAAAAGTTTTAAATGATTACCTTATGAAGAAGAAGGGGTCTTTGGTCTAGCGTAGGCCCCTGATCAATCCGCAAGCAAAACAACAGCAAAGGGCACGCTAGGGGCAATGTAAAGGAACCCTAAGGGGAGGGGGAACGGTTTTTCGATTTCAAAGAGGAAGAAGAGGGGGAAGAATTCGAAATGAGGACCCACTGTCCGAGTTCGGATTGTTTTAAATACCCAGCCAAACTTGGCGCAACTAATAGTTGCGTTAGGCAAATGTTTGCCTTCCTTTGGCTTGGCGCAACTATTAGTTGCGCTAGCCTATTTTTGGGCCCATAATGGCCTGGCGCAACTAATAATTGCGCTAGGCACTTAGGCCGGATCTTAGGCCTGGTACGGGCCAAATGGGAAGACCGGTCCCCACTTCCTTGTATTTGTTTCTTTTGTCACATCCGATAGACGCACGCGCTCCCAAGGCAATTTTTCGGTCATCCTTCGATTTGCCAAGGAAGCCGTGCTAAAATAAGGAAGGGCCGAGGTCAATGAGAACCCCGGTCTTACACACAAGGAAATATATATATATATATATATATATATATAATATAATCCCCACAGAGAAGTCGGAAATATTCACGAGACAAATCCACATGAAATGATAAAATTCCAAAAAATTCACATAAAATAATAACTCCAAAATTCAAAAAAATTCACATAAAATAATAACTTTAAAAAAAAAATCCAAAAAATTCCCATAAGATAATAGCTTCAAAATTCAAAAAACAATCCCATAAAATAACAGTTGAAAATTTCAAAAAATAGCAGAAAATGATAGAAAAATAAAAAACAGATTTGAACCCACACAACGCACAAGCATAAAGCGGTAAAACGTCAATATTTTATCAGCAATGCAGCTGTGCCACATCAAAGTCTTGAGTCGGAGGTACGCCTCAGATCTCTGGATCCTGCCTTAAGGCAGGAGCAACGGTATCAGTCTCGGTCAAACAAACAATGTTTCGATCAGGTCGACTCCACTGCTAAATCTTTGCGACAAGCGCTTGGACTCATGTGAACTTAAGTGCCTTAAGCTTCAGATTCTTCATTAAGAAAGGTCAATTGTTGGTTGAAACCAACCTGTCGAGCATGAGATTATGTGTCAATCAAACTATGTGCAACCATGCATTCAGAAGGGTTCATTTCCCTTTTATTTTTCTGCAGGCTTAAAACCTGTATTCGGCAGCAGTATCCCTATAAAGTGTATGCCATGCGTCTGGGTATCTGTATGATGGTCGTTTGTCCTTGTAAATTGTACCGAGGCGGGTCTGGGTCGGGGCTTCCATTGCCTTTGTTGTTGCTTATTGCCCCTAATGGGTGCATGTTTATGCATAGTTAATTGATGCTTATGATCATTGTTGGCAGAAATCAGGGTTGGATGTCCCTTTTGGGTTAGCACCCGGTAACTGGTTGGATCTGTTTAGTGGTATTTGAAGCTGGACGCTCTGGGTCATGTGGATCTGAGGCGCGTTTTGAAAAATGGCATGCACCCCTAAAAAGCATTGTGACCTCTATTCACTTCACTCAGGTGGTCATGCTAAATAAACTTTGGGATAGATGGGTTCGCCCAATGATCTCGAACCCTACCTTCCCCAGGGGCACCCGCGAATAACCCAATGAGGTCGCCAAATGCCTTGTAGGATTGGACGCAAACTGTGGAGCCTGGCGTATGTTTACTTCGCGCCTATCTTTGAATATGGGTTGATCACCCCTCTTACTCACGAAGCTGTTGCATTCAGAATGAATCTCTAACATCAATCACCTTCAAAACTTCTCGAGAGGCAAACATTTTTCCCAGCTATTGGGCTTTCGCAACTCATTCGACCTTGGTTATGCCTAGTAATGTCGCTAAGCGCTTGGGAACCGATTACCTCGAGAAATGAATGATTAGCCAGGCACTCTAGGGCTTTCGTTTTCTCACCATGTTACTCATCTGATGTTTGAAGTTCGTTCTGAATATAGCAGACCCGTCAATGATGCCTTGGGCCTCTTCAGATGTCTCTCTTCTTTGGCATTCGATCAGTAGTGATCGGATAACAAATAGGGGCATCTGTAGACACCCAAATTTAGCCCAAGGCCTGATCGAAACACATTTCGAGAGAGGCGCATTTCCGAGCTTTTGATGGCGTGTATGGAACCCTTAGAAATCACCCTAAACCCTTAGGAATCACCATAGATCCCCCAGGAACCTACCCCGAACCTTTAGAAACCAACCTTGACCCTTAGAACCCTTTTTAAACCCTAACCTAACCTTCCCAGGCAATAAGGAGGAGGGGTACACTAGAACTAGCTACAACCCTCTACAGTGACCAAATCTTATACCATTGAAGAGTTGAGGTCGTCAGCTTTCCAACAGTCCAAGAATTGCCCCAATCGGAGGTATATATCAGAAGATATGGCAGTCCGAACCCGGAGGGCAGGAAGGTAATTTTAAGGTAGCCCCCCCCCCAGGGATTTGGCGCGACTATTTCTCCCCAGAAATGGCCTGGTGCAACTAATAGTTGTGCCAGGTATAAATTTTTCCTAGTGTAACTATTAGTTGCGCTAGGCCAATTCTCCGAGATTTTAATCCTGGCACAACTAATAGTTGCACCAAGTTTAAAAGGTGGCCCCCACCCCGAGAGCTAACTTCTAGCACTGTTCCTCACCGCAACTATTAGTTGCCCCAGGCATATGAACAGTAACAATGGGTTTTTGCCCTAAATTTTGTGTTTGGGGTTTGACTTGTTGACCACCTCAACCTTTGGGGTGTGTTTTGATAGTTCTGTTGCACCCATTCCTTACCTATTTGCAACCCTCCAAGTGGCCTAAAGCCTCACCCCATCATCCACCATTAGAACCACCTTCACACCTTTCCAAGCACTCAAAATCCTAGGAAACCTTAGATTTGAGATTACCTAATTACTAACCCCAATTAGCATTTAAGTAGCCTCCTAATCCACTCCTTTCCTATAAATAGAGCCCCCCACCCCTTGGTTTAGGGGTTGAGAAATTTTCTTAAGAGAGAAAGAGCTCAAAGTGAGAAGTTCTTCCTCCCTTTTGTGCACTATTTTCACCCAAATTCCAAAACCTCCCAACCCCATTTCAAGCTTGTTCTTGCATCCAAAACCCTTAGCCTAGGTGTGTGTGATCCCCTAGCCTCCATCCCGTACCTCTTAGCTTTATGTCCTAGGAGTTAGAACCCCATTTTCTACCATACAAAGCCTTCAAGAGCTCATCAAAGTAAGTCATGCAAGGCTCCTCTACGGTGCCACAAGGGCCCGAGGGCTCCGGCTCTCCCCTTTCTTCTCCTATCTCTTTCTAGCTCCCTCCATCCTCTCATTTGTGCCGTTACGCCACTGATTTTTCGATAGGAACGGAGGGGCACAAATAGGATTCTAAGCCCTTTTGGGCAAGAAGAAGCTATTTTCCTTGATTTTAGTTCATTTTATTGTTGGCCATTAGTAGAGACCGCGTTAAGCTAGTTGATCGGGTGCCTAACACCTTCCCGATCGATAACCGAAGCCCCTACCCAGGAGCCTTTGGTGTGGACCGGATTCAGAGTCATATTTTTAGCACTTCGGTGCTCATAAAAATAAACTAGGTATCCCGGGACACCGAAAGCTCTGGGTGGTGACTCTATATATTTTTCATTGTTAGAGGGCGCATTGTCGCGACGGGGATCGTCCCAATTCCCACGGTTGCACAGACGGGAAGATCTTCTTCAGCACAGTGTCTCCTACCTTTAGATCTCAACCGTGGACACGTTTATTGTAAGCACGTGCAATTCGCCCTTAGTAAACTTGAGTATGGCACAAGGCTTGGAGTCTCTTCTCGTTCAATAAGTTTAATTATTCGAAGCGGGATCTCTCTCTCTCTCTGCTTTAGGTAAACCTGATTCTATGAGGATTCGGAGTGAGTGTACTTCAACCTCAACCGGTACGACGGCCTCGGTTCCATACATGATGGAGAATGGTGTTGCCCCTATAGCGGTATGGATCAATGTTCTGTACGCCCACAAAGCAAACGACAATATTTTGCTCCAATCTTGATAAGAGACAACCATTTTCTCAAGGATGCGAACGACCATCTTGTTAGCAGCTTCCACGGCTCCATTAGTTTGAGGCCGATAAGGTGACGAGCGATGGTGCTTGATCTTGTATTGCTCACAGAAGGCTCGGATGCGCTTATTTATAAAATTTGTGCCGTTTTCCGTGATGATATTTTTGGGTACTCCAAATCGGCACACAATATTGTTCTTAAGAAACTTCTCGACGTGACTGGCCATGATGTTGGCATAGGATGCCGCTTCTACCCATTTGGGGAAGTATTCAATGGCGACGAGGATGAATAGATGTCCATTTGATGCTTTTGGATTTATCATTCCGACAACGTCAAGTCCCCAGGTAGCAAATGGCAAGGAGTTGTCATGCAGTGAAGATCGATGGCAGGAGCGTATATCAGATTGGAGTGTTCCTGACACTTGTAGCATTTCTGAACATGTTTACAGCAATCTGATTCCATAGTGGTCCAAAAGTATCTCTGTCGCAGAATTTTCTTAGCAAGCATGTGATCGCTGATGTGGGCTCCGCATACTCCTTCATGATATTGGTCGCTTCACCTTCAGTAAGGCACCTGAGTAAGATATTATTGTAGGATCGCTTATAAAGGCATTCCCCACAAATGAAGTAGCTTGTCGGCAGACGTTGAATGGTTCGTCGATCCTTCTTGGACGTACCCTCAGGGAAAGTGTCTCGAGAAAATTTTTGATATCTGAGAACCAAGGTGGCTCATCATCAGGCTTTGTAGGTTCCTCAATTTGGAGGCAGAAGGCCGGCTCATTCCTCTACTTGAACATGATTAGCTTCATCTCAGCACCATACAGGATTTCTATCATTGATGCCAATGTCGCTAGTGCGTCGGCGAAGCGATTTCTTATCCGGGGGACATATGAGAATGTCACATCTTGAAAGCAAGCTATCAGATCCTCAAGGTGCTCATGGTAAGGGATCAATTTCTCATCTTTCGTCTTCTAGTCACCATTCATCTAACATATAATTAACTGTGTATCGTCGAACACCCAGAGGTGAGTTACATTCAGATCGAAAGCCACTTGCAGACCAGCGGCACAAGCTTCATATTCAACCATGTTATTAGTGCAAGGGAAGTTGAGCATGATAGAGACGAGTACGTGGGATCCTTTCGGCGAAATCAGAATGGCGCCAACTCCCTGACCTTCTACATTAGCTGCCCCATAAAAGTGCATTACCAATGACTCTTCTGCTTCTTCAGTATCATCTTCCGTCATGAACAGGATGTCCTCATCGGGGAACTCAGTTCTCAAAGGTTCATAATTTGGCAAAGGATTGTCAGCAAGATGATCAGCAAGTGCCTACCCCTTGATTAATTTTTGAGTGACGTACGTGATGTCAAACTCAGACAATAAAAGTTGCCATCGTACAGTTCGTCCAGTAAGAACTGGCTTCTCAAAAAGGTACTTTAACGGGTCCATTCAGGCCAAAAGTAGAACAACTTGAGACAACAGGTAATGGCAGAGCCTCTGAGTAGCCCATACATGAGCCAGGCATGCTTTCTCCAGATGAGAATAGCGCTTCTTGTAATCAGTAAACTTCTTGCTCAGATAGTAAATAGCCTGCTCTCTTCTTCCCATCTAGTCATGCTGACCTAAGACACATCCCATTGAAACTTCCATCGTGGAGAGATACATCAAGAGTGGTCTCCCTGGCTCGAGTGGTACGAACACAGGTGAGTTAAGGAGGTAGCCTTTAATTTTATCGAATGCTGCCTGATAGTCATCGTTCTATTCATCGGGCGAGTTCTTCCTTAGTAGCTTGAAGATTGGCATGCAGATTGGAGTTAACTGTGTAATAAACCGACTGATATACTATATTCTGCCCAAGAACCCTCTGACCTCTCTCTCGGTTGACGGTGGTGACATTTCTGTGATAGCTTTGACTTTGACTACGTCGACCTTGATCCCTCTCCTGCTGACGATGAATCCCAACAACTTTCCGGACATAGCACCAAATGCGCACTTTTGTGGATTCAGACATAGTCTATACTTCCTCAATCTCTCAAACAGTTTCTGGAGGTCCATCAGGTGGTCGCTTCTCTCTGATGACTTGGCTATCATGTCATCGACGTACACTTCAATCTCTCGATGCATCATGTCTTGAAATAGCGCAGTCATAACTCTTTAGTATGTTGCCCCGACATTCTTTAGTCCAAACGGCATGACTCTGTAGCAAAAGGTTCCCCATGGAGTGATGAACGTTGTCTTCTCTTTGTCTGCCTCTGCCATCTTTATCTGATTGTATCCTGAGAATCCGTCCATAAAAGAAAGCATCCCATGCTTAGCAGTGTTATCGACCAAGATGTTGATGTGCGGTAATGGAAAATCGTCTTTCGAGCTTACCCTGTTCAGATTGTAAAAGTCGATACACATGCGGACCTTTCCATCTTTCTTTGGTACAGGGACAATGTTGGCTAGCCACTGTGGGTATTTAGATACCATGAGAAACCCTGCATCATACTGCTTGATGACTTTATCTTTGACTTTCAACATCCACTCGGGTCGGAGACGTCTCAGCTTTTGCTTAACCGGCTTCATATTAGGGTAGAGAGGCAACCCATGCTCGACCAAATCGGTGTCCAAACTAAGCATGTCCTCGTATGACCAAGCAAAAACATCTTGGTATGACCGTAGGAAGTCAATCATGCTTTTCCTTTCTTCGGGAGACAGTGATGTTCCGATCTTGGTTATTCTGGGAATCTCCTTAGTCCCTAAATTGATATCTTCTGTTTCTTCGACAATGGGGGGTAGGGCCATGCTCAAAGTTGGCAAACTGGTCAAGGAGCTCATTGGGGAGCTCTTCCAAAGGACAATCCTCGTCCAGACTCGTAACTCCTACCTCTTCTTGTATTTCTACAGGAAAGGGGGCGACTTTACGTGGGACGAGTATTTTGATTAAGGCATCCTTTTGTGGAATTTTATCTAGAATTTTACATGATAATATTTTTGGACTTTGTATTTTTTCAATGTTTTTGAGGTTTTTGTCTTCTCCGGAGATGGACCCTTGGCAAAGCGGGTTGCTATATATACAAGGTATTACCTGCCAAGGGCTTATCTCACTTTTTATAGGTTGTTTTTTTTTAGAAAATGGGTGCCAAATGTTAGGCCACTCCCCGCTTCCAGGGTTTGGAGTAAAGATGCCCAATTGCGTACTTGAGGGGCCGCTCCTTTACCTGTTGGGATGGAGGATGCTGACTGATATGGCTTATTGGAGTCAACCTCCATCATATTGATCCCCATTTTGTCTGAGATGATGTCCTCAAATGATAACTCAGTTTTGTGGTGATTTACCACTGGGGGAGTTTGTTTAGGTACTGGCCATTGTTCCTCAAAGAGGGATAAGGCAACTAAATCTATCTCCAAGCTGGGAAGAGATATCCGGGGATTAGTGGGATGGATTGGGGCTATGGGCTTGTGTGGGGTCAAATGGGTTACCCCATTTTGATAGATCTTTATGACCCCTGTGCTAACAAAGGAATCCTTGATGTGCGACCTAGGGCGAGGTTTCTCTTCTATGTTGATTCCTTGAGCTCTTGCAGTTGTAGCGACCTTGGCTTTCTCTTTAGCCTCTCGGACCTCTTCCTCTGTGAGCTTATATCCTAGCCTAAATCAGACCTTCTGCCCATGGCAACAACTGGCTCTCTCCTTCCTTGTAATCTGGGTTTCAGACCCCTTCCTTTCTGATAGCCCCACTTTTAGAGCATAGCTACCGCCACTACCATTCCGCCTCCAGTCTTAGGCATGATGCCCTCAATGGGCTCTGGGAGTATCACTGACACCTCATATTCAACACTGTGGAGGTCAACGTCCTCAACGGTGTGCGGCACATCCAACATATTGGGTTTTTTGATGCTATTGGCGGCCTTTTCTTTCTCACTGTGCCCCTCACTGATGATCATGATGATCTTGTGCCCAGACACAAACTTGAGTTTCTGGTGCAAAGTGGAAGGTATGGCTCTGACCTCGTGCAACCACGGGTGCCCCATCAATAAGTTAAATGAGGATTTGATATCCATTATTTGAAACAAGATGGAAAAGGTCATTAGCCTGATCAACAGCTCAAGATCAACTTCTCCCATTATTTCTCTCCTGGTATTGTCAAAACCTCTAACGCTAGTCCTCATGGGCATCAACATGCATGGATCGACCCCGATCTTGGTGGCGGTTCTTGAAGGACATATGTTCAATGTAGACCCATTATCAATCAAAACTAGGACCATTTTTCCAGACTCAACGATTATGTTTAAGGATTTCGAGTGGCTACATCCTTCCTCATGTAGACCAGCATCAGAGAACGAGATGGAATTTAGAGCCATCACTTGCCCAATTATCTGCCCGACTTCTTCTGGGCTGACTTGGAGCGACACATGAGCATTTTTTAACGCCCCCATTAATGCTTGAAAATGGAGTGGGGACGTCATCAATAGATCCCAAACGGTTATATGGGTGGGCATTCTTCTCAGCTGAGTCTCTAGTATGTGTTCTTGACTCATTTTCTCAAATGGGTTCATTGCTCTATCTTTCTTCCCCTCTGTCTGGGCTTGCACTGCAGCTGGTGCTTCAATCTATTTTGATATCTTCCCTGACCTAGTAACAAAGTCCATGGCCCCCTCTCTGCTGTTGCTGCTGGTGTTAGCGTTGGTTTGTTCATAACTCAGCATGACCTGGTGAGGATCATAGGTTGGTCCCGATATCTGAAACGGTATAGCTATCGGTGCCGGAGGCACTTGTACTGAGGGCTCTGGAGGTGTTGTCAACACATGGTTTATTTCGGTGGTAGCGGGTTGGGTGGTAAAATTGGGCCAGATGGGGGTGGTGAACCTTGAGGGTGGTAGTATCGAGGGGAAGGAGGTAAAAGTAGGCCATTGATAGCTGATAGGTGCTGGTGGGAGATGGGGGGTTTAATGGGCCGTTAGGTAATTGACCTGGGTGGTGGAGTTTGCCAGTAGCTGAACTGGGGGCCATGGGGTGGGCGCAGGCCATGGATAACTGACGGGTGCGGGTGTAGGATTGGGGGCCTGATGGTTTATTGGATAATTGACGGGGGTGGGTGATGGAAAGTATGCCCTGAGATCCAAGGGTTCAATTTGCGGAATCGAGTTGGGGAAATAATCTGACAAATTCAGGGGTTCAAATACCCCGATGTTCCCTTCTTCAATATTCCTTGACAACAGTGCCACATAACTCTCCCGATCACTGATGTAATTGGATGGGTCAAACTCAAACTCCTCTTCATTTTTTACCATTCTGACGGTGGGTCTAGGACTTGCTCCTCCAGTAAGATGTGGGGGTAGTGACACCTGGTAAATATTCACGTGCTGAGAAGGTGTAGGGGGGATGATTTTCTCGATGTCGATCAAATCTTGGATTACGTGCTTTAATGGGAAGCAGTGATCAGTCAGGTGACCCGACCCGGATGAAAATTGCAGTGAGTATTTGGGTCGTAGTTCTTCGGGATTGGACGGGGAGGAGGTTATGGTTGACGAATAGTGATTAATCCTTTTTCCACTAACAGAGGCAGAAGTACACTCAACGATTGCCCCAGAGGCGTAAAAACTCGATCATAGCGGGCTCTCCTTTGTTCCGAAGTCATTTGCATTCCTTGCCCATTCCCTATTCTCTGCATCTGCTCAGTTCTAACTGGTGCTGGTGGGGCTACCTGAAATTGAAATGGGGTTGTATTATTACTGGGCCTGGTATTGGCAATGTTCTAGACATCAGCCCTTGTTCTCTTCTCGTTCTTTTTCTCTGAAAACCTCCTAACTCCACTGGGTCCACTTGGCATATTCTTATTCAGACGGCCCTCCTTAATGGCATCCTCACATCGGTTAGCATTTCTCACTAGATTGGTAAAGCTGGACTGCTGCTGATACAGCTAAAAGTCAAAGATCACTGGCAGAGTATTCTTTAAAATCATCTTTATCTGCTCATCATCAGGTATTCTGTTTCTGACTTGAGCTACTGTGCTCTTCACGGCCCTAGATAATCGTTGAAGGTTTCATTCGGGTTCTACCTCAGACGGGCTAAATCTGACTTACGTGGCTCAATGTTTGTGTTGTAGACATATTTTTCTTGAAAGAGGTGAATCAAATCTTTCCATTCTTCATCATTGAGGGTTCCAAGGATGTGAACCATCTCAGGGCCGAACCTGCTAGGCTCTTCTGAAAGACTTTTATTAGTAGTCTTTCATCTCCCCCGTATTGACACATGTCCCCACAGTAGGACTTCAGGTGAGTAATAGGATTACCGGTGCCATTATATTTGTCAAAGGCCGGCATTTTGAATTTGGAGGGCAGGGGGACCTTAGCGAACAAGCATAAATCTGTGAAGTCCGTGGCATGTATTTCAGCACAACCCATTTTCATCAACTATTTTTGTATTTTGTCCAACTGTTCTTTCAGCTGCTCTGACTCTTTCGATATAGGGGCTGCATTCTCAGCCGTTGGTTGGACTTCACTTTGGGCCACCAAGGGGTGGGCAGTTATGGGAGGAGGGTTAAGGTTGGTCAATGCCTTGGCGTATGCCCCGCTGTTCCTAATCTCGTCTTCCTCATACTGCTGGTTGGCATAATGTGCAGCGAGGGCGGGATTCTCTTGTGGGTGTTGCACGGGTTGAATGGGAATGACATGAGTGGGGGTTGGGTGAGCCCATTGGGGGTGAGGAAAGGTTTGTTGGATGATGGGATAAATGGAAGTTTGGTTTTGGGGTGGGGCCTGATGGGGCCATTGGATATGGGGAAAGGTTTGGAGATGGCCTTAGGGTGTGGGGCCATGGGAAAATTGGGTTTGGGGTACGGCATGGGTTTGACTCGACTGTGAAGGTTGGGTGAAATGTTGGGGGTATTGTGGAAGGTATAAGTGTGGGGTTGGGCTTGGGCCATGAAGCCTTGGTCATTTTGGGCCATGGGCCATTGATGGGTTTGGGGCATGGGCCCTTGATGGGTTTGGGCAGTGGGCCCTTGGTAGGTTTGGACCAATGGGCCTTGGTGGGTCTGAGCCATAGACCCTTGATGGGCCTGGGGCCTGGGCCCTTCATGGGTCTGGGCTATGGGCCCTTGGTGGGTATGGGCCATGGGCCTTTGATGGGTCTGAGCCATGGGCCCTTGATGGGTCTGGGTAGGTTTGGGTGGTAGGGTATTGGGCCATTAGGCCCTGGAAAAAGGGGGTTTGGGCCAATGGGCCTTGGGGCATGTGGGAGGTTAGAGATTGGGCCATTGGGCCTTGGGGTGTATGTGCAGTGGGAGGTTGATGGGGGTCATGGGGAAGTGAAGCATGGAGGTTGGATAAGGTATGGGATGGGTTCATGGATGTGGGATGTGGAGAAGAGGTATTTTGGGAAGCCTTCCATGAGGAGTAGGCTTGAAACATCTCCTCCATCATGGTCATGGAAGGAGGATCGGATGTGGGTGATAGATTTAAGGGATGATTGGGTATGGATGGGATGGATGTGGAAGGAAAATTGGGCATGGCCCTGGTATAATTGGGCATGACCATGGTATGTGAGGGGGTATGAGGTGGATTAGAGATGTTTAGGGATGATGATTGGTGGGGTGTGGATGTTTGAGAAAAACCGAGCATGGCTCCTATAAAAATGGGCATGACCCGAGTAGATGGGGGGATTTGTGGGGGGTTGGATAGGGAGGAAGTGGTGTATGTGAATGTGGGTGGATCGAGCCTATAGGGGGAAGATGGGAAATGGGGCATGGATGTGGATTGAGAGAATGGGTTTGGGTTTGTCATGGATATGGGTGGGAAATATGATGGATTTGGTATGGACATGGTTTGGGCAAAAGATGGGGAGTTGGGGGTTGAACTTTGAATGTTTTGGGAGGTAGTGGTGGGGAAAATGGGGGCGCCAAACGGGCCAGTAATGGAAAAGGGTGATTGGGTGAGGGGGATTGTGGAAAAAACTTCTCCCGAATGGGAGTAGGTTGGAGAATGTGGCGGGGATGAGTCGGTATCGGCGTAAGTTGGGTCCACTACGCACGACATTCTACGGGAACGGGTTGGGTAAGGGTGCCTTGGATAAGGCCCAAAAATCCTCCTCCTTCCCCTACAGGATGATGGAGGGCAAGATGATGCCGTTGTGCCGGCGCCACAAACTATATATTTTTTTGTTTTGATTTGATTTTTAATTTTTTTTTGTTTAATTTTTTTGAGAAAATTTTTAAAAACAAAGGTTTCGAGGCCTTAGAATTCCCTTCTCGGGTGGCCTTCGTACCCTGATTTGAGACCCGCGGTGATAATTCTGACGCACTTCGGAAGAATCGAAGGAGGACCTTCGATCTATTGAAGGAATGGAAATTGAGGCGAACAACCTGATCCCCCAGAATGAGCCAAAAAGAAGTTACCTTCTTTTGACCGGCGGGGGCATATTGGGTATCAGAGATAGCGGGGCCCAAACAAAGGCACTAAGCACACTGATCTGGGGACTTGGGAGGTGAAAAGAGCCTCAGATTTTGGGCTGCTGCTGTCTGGGCAGACTTGGCGTAACTAATACATGCGCCAAGGTTGCAGGGGCCCTGTTTTACATTGGCACAACTATTAGTTACGCCAAGGTAAAAATGGGAGATTTTAAAGCTGGCGCAACTATTAGTTGCGCCAGTTATAAATTCCTAATTTTTGCACTGGCGTAACTAATACTTGCGCCAGGTAAAAATGGTGCTCCAGATTCTAAAACAGCAGGGAACAGTAGCCTGAAGATGGGTCTGTTTTGGGTTTCTGTGGAAGTTGAGCTTCCAGGAACTGCTTGACTTTATATGATCGATTCTCTCCTCACCGAATCCTAAAGGTTTGAGTCCGGTATAACTCGCTAGTGTGCTCCCCAAGGGTTTTAAGCTTTGGAATGGAAACCCACCCGATATACCTCCGACGTAAGTGCCTTCTTAGATACTAGGTAGGCTGGGACTTTTCTAGATCATCACCACTAGGGGCTACCGCCATACTAAGACTCGGGTGGTTGTATGTGTGCCTAAACCCAACCCTTTTAAAATCTACCCCGTAAAGGCAAATTAATTAAGCTCCCTAACTTGGTTCAATTTTAATTTTCTTTCAAAATATTTTTTTTTTATGAAAGTTTTCTTTAGTTCAAAGACCAGGGGTGATGACCCCGTGTCGCCACTACGGGCCGACGTCCACTGTTGGGATATGAGTGCGCAAGTAGGTCTGCCAATCGGCTAAGGCACTTTAAATGATGGAAATTTAAAGGGAATTGAAAGACAATGCACAAGTAGGCCCGCCAATCGGCTAAGGCACCTAAAATGATAGAAAAGTAAAGAAAATTAAGGGACAATGCGCATGTAGGCCCGCCAATCGGCTAAGGCACATAAATGACAAAAAAGTAGGGGTGAGTAAAATAAAAATTAATACACAAAAAAACAGCAAAAATGTTAGTAAAATAAAAAATAAATAGCCAAATTTCAAGGGGAAGCTCTACAAGCTATCCCCAGCAGAGTCGCCATCTGTGCAACCGTGGGATTTTTGACGATCCCGTGGTGGCGATACGCTCGCTTGCAAAAAATATTGAGTCACCACCCGGAGCTTTCGGTGTCTCGGGAAACCTAGTTCATTTTTATGAGCAGGAAAGTACTAAAAATATGACTCTGAATTCGGTCCATACCAAAGGCTCTTGGGTAGGGGCTTCGGTTATCAATCGAGAAGGTGTTAGGCACCTTCTCTACTAATGGCCAATACAAAAATAAAGTAAAAGAAAAGAAAATGGCTTCCTCGGCCTTAAATCCTATTTGTGCCCCTCCATTCCTACCGAAAATTCGGCGGTGTAACGGTACAAATGAGAGGATGGGAAGAGCTAAAGAAGAGATAGGAGAAGAAAGGGGAGAGTCGGAGCCCTCAGGCCCTTGTAGCACCGTAGGAGAGCCTTGCGTTGGCTTGCTTTGATGAACTTTTGAAGGTTTGAATGGTGGAAAAAGGGTTCTAACTCCTAAGGCTTGAAGCTAAGAGGTAGAGAAGAAAGGCTAAGGGATTACACACACCAAACCTAAAGGCTTTTAGTGAAATGCTAAGGTTTAAGGGAGCTTTTTGAAATCTGGAATTGGTACGGGAAGTGTGCACCAAAGGGAGAAAGATCTTCTCACTTTAAGCCCTTTCTCTCTTAGGCCAAAATTCTCAACCCCTAAACTAAACCAAGTGGTGGGGGGCTCTATTTATAGGAAATGGGTGGACTAGGAGACCACTTAAGAGCTAATTGGGGTTAGCAATTAGGTAATCTCAAATCTAAGGTTTCCTAGAGTTTTTGGAGCCTTGAAATGTGTGAGAAGGTCCTCCAATGGTGGATTCTTTCGTTGCGATGACTTGAATTGGCGTCAATGTTGAAATTGCGATTTCGATTTCGGAAGTAGGGTTGTGAGGAAATTTTAGAGATCAGCCGTTCGCTTTATGTATAGTCTCCCGGCTGAAACATAGGATCACCATGTGATCCAAGGGTTTGAATCTAGTGGTTTGAGTCAAAGGGTTTGAAGAGATTAAAGTGAAAAATGGGTATAAGAGGTAGAAGAGGGTTTCGTTCTTCTCTGGGGGTTTGCTCTGGTTTGAAGATCACATGTAAGGGATGAAACGGATAGCGGGAGAGCTTTTATCTCCATTTGTACTTGACTTGCATGGGATTCGAAAGTGACTCACATGCCGACATGGAGTTGGTTGGCGCCTAATATGCTATAAGGCTTGTAAGGCAAGGTTTCCATGTTTAGCGGCTATACTCATTCAGTGTATAAGTGATACACTAAAGCGAATTCGTTTTTGATGTGCCATACCGACTTACGGTTTATGGATTAGGGCGTGGGTCAGACCAGATTAAGTGTACGTCCTATCTAGGATGTGGGTGTACGGGTTGGTCTATTAGATTAAGTGTATCTTTGATACACCGATGTTAAGTGTATAGGTCAAAATTTGGCAGCCGTTACACAAACTATCTTTGACAAAATAATAATGATAATGCAGCAAACAAATCTGCAAAAGGATGTTAATGACAATCAGACTCATTAACAAATAACGTATCTTAAAAAAAGGGTGTTAGAAGCAAACAAACCTATCAACAAAATATGTGATCACGACCTACGGATGTTTATTGACGTCGTAGAAAATCATTGATCATGAGGTTTAATTGGGAAATTGTGGATTGGGCTCCTATACTAAACACCGGCTTGTTAATTTTAGCAGTTAGGGTTGCCTAATTCTAGCTAATTCAGAAATCTAGCCTAAAAGTTTTAAGCTAAAAGGGGTGTGTTGACCGTTATGCACAGAGGATCGAACCCATTCTCGGGTACCCTCCGTTGGCTCCCTTGGGTAAATCGGTTTAAAGACTATAATGTTTTGAAATATGTAAGAGTGGTATGAACTTAATTGGATCTAGGGTTAAGAATATAGAAATTTGATCCTAAGGAAAAATCTCTAAGGTTAGCCTTATCTCTCTTTGAAAAGTGCGAGAAGTGAAGTAGAACCTACTTAGCAAAATTCCTAGAAGAAGTCGAAGTTCTAAAACTTAACATTTAGAGTTCAACTTTTTCTAATTCGGAATTTTAGAGCCAACCTCGAAATTTTTAAAAAGAATAAGTGAATGAATGTCCTTTGTACAATGAGGGGGGTAGGGACCTATTTATAGTATCGGGTTAATTATACGCTAGAATTCTAGCATATAATTAGGAATTATACATCTTTAAATGGGTCTATATTTGAAATATACGCTAGAATTCTAGCGTATAATTAGAAAATCGACTAGGAACTCGGCTTCGCCAACTAATTCTAGTTGAACTCTAAGCTAGCTTCCCGAGGGGTTTGAGAGAATTATACATATGGGATCCAACGTATAATTCAAGTATACGCATGTTCCCAGGCATATAATTATTGACTCAGCCGTGTTGGGATCTGTGTCGACGAGAATTATACACTCGTGATCTAGTGTATAATTCAATTATCCGCATGAATACATGTGTATAATTGGGGTTACACCAGGAATTATACGCATGTGACCATGCATATAATTCAATTAGACGCATGATCTCGTGCGTATAATTACTGAGAAATGGGGGGTTTTAAGTCCGATAAAGGATAACTTTTTTTGAAGCCTTAGGCGTGATTCGCCGTGTCTAAAACTTTACATATATTCTTGAATGGTAAAAAAATTGAGTGTCTACAGATGCCCCTCTTCAGCACGTTCTTGCGAAGTTAGACTGCGTTGAAGAAAGTAGGCACCCAGTCATTTATCCTCTGCGTGAGAGATCTGGCAGAGGTGACTTTTCGTCTCTTAAAGAAATCATAAATACAAACTGAGAGAGCCAACATGGAGTATTAGCTTTCTTAACTATCTATATGGAAATGTAATCATGATCAATTGGAGGCCTGCTGTAGCAAAAAAGGGGTTCCTTCTACTGTCATGGGTGTTGATTGTGACTAGACGGGGGGATTATACTGTGATCGAGGTACAAGTGGTGCAAGTGAAAGCCAAAATAAAGAGGTAAAAAGAGGTGATTGACTGATGGCGAAGGCCGTTTAGGTCACATCAGTGCCATGTACATTGCTACTCACAGTAACGATGTTTGAGGGGTCTCTTTCAATAAATATTTATGATTTTTTAGAGTAGAATATACTTAATATTTCATTCAGGCAGGGAAGAGGAAAGAAGGATGTATGCAATTTTGAAAATTTCGAGTTTTAACTGAAATCAATTTGGTAAAATCAGAAAAAACATGGTTCTTGAGACGTCACTAAACAGACTTGTTAGAGCTGGATTTAAGGACCTGACCTTTGTTCAAGCTATTGAGGCAACATTTAGTGTGCCAAATACACTTGCTGACCTTTTCGCGTGTATTGATGATTCTCGCTTATGGGAGGACCTACAGTAATTTTGTGAATTAGGAAAGTCGGGTTTGAAATAATTTTGATACTTAATATTAAATTACTTAGATTCATAGAAATATCGGATGAAGAAATAGTACTTACCTGTTTTGTGTCGATAAACTTCCCTTCATATAGGTATAGTCGAGTTTATTTATTATTATATTTTATATAAATATATATATATATATATATATATATATATATTTGAATTATACACTAAACTCGTAGTGTATAATTCGAATTATAAGTAATTTGAGTAATGTATAATTAATAGTGTGAAAAGTGAATTATACAACGAAGTTGAGGTGTACAATTGAATTATACACTATCCGAATAGTGTATAATTCACTCAAAGTCAAATTTGGAGCTATAATTAGAGTTTTACTATCCTTTGGTGTAGTTTCTTTTATATATCTTACTTTTGGACGAATTTCTTCATATCTTTCAATAAATTTTTTCTTTTCAAGCCCTTTTCTTTTATTCTGTTTAATTTGTCTGATTTTTTTCAGTCCTTATTTTTTATCATTTTTTTATACATATATATATGGCTTCTTTAATTGGGGTTCTTCCTAGATTTCCTTTTACATTAAATCAATCCTATCATATTTTTAATGATTTATGAAACCAACATGTGCCCGTTTGTCTTCAAAAAAGGCCCGCTATATCAAAATATTTGCGTGATTTTGCTCTTTAATACGTCCACCTCATCGTCTACCTCATCGAGAGATATTTGAGTCAATGAAAATGAAGCAATTAGTCGATCTTCTTTACATGTGGATTGACTGGGATCTAATTGAAGCAGCTTGTGAGTGGTGGTGTCCTGAATTAAACATTTTTTTTTTAGATGTGAGGAATTAACTCCCTTGGTTCCCAAGGTTGGTGTTATTATGGGCATTTGTCCTGAGAATAAGGATGCTTGTGAAGATTTTCATGTGTTGAGCATGGATCGTTGCCCAATTCTTATTGAAATTTTCATATGGTTTACTAGTGAAGCTTTAGAATCTCATGATATTGGTGAAGGTGGTGAGATTGGCCTTGAAAGTCTCTTTCATTATGCAAAGGAATATGCTAATGCAGAAGTTGGGACTCCTGGTTTTCGTCGGTTTATGCATTTTTTTATCGCATGGTTGGGTAGCAAACTCGTCTTTTCGAATGGTAGAAGTACCTTAGTGTTGCTACGCGTTTTCGAGAACCCTCTTGGATTCGGAAAAATAGAATATTGTGATCACATGGGACTCTATTTGTAGGGGGTGAAGGTGAATTGGCAACAAATAAATTTGTTTATGAACCTGCAAGGAAGATTGTTAGTAGTAAACAAATTTAATAAATACATATGAGAATAGTGTGATCGCCATCTACAGATTTTTATCGACGTTGTAGAACGTCACTGATTGCGAGCATAAGGTGGGAGGTTGTGGATTGGACTCCTATACTTAATACCGGCCTGCCGGCTTTAGCAACTACGGTTGCCTAAATTTTAACTAATTTGGAATTCTAACCTGAGAAGCTAGACTAAAAAGGGGTGTGTTGGCCCGTTATGCGTGGGAGGATTACTGTTCCCGAGTACCCTCCGTTGGCTCCCCTAGGCAAAGCGACTTAAAGGCTATGATTGATTTTGAAATATGCAAGAGAGGTATGAACTTAATTGGATCTAAGATTGAAATTTTAGATAGGTATCCTAAGGGAAAGGTCTAGGGATAATCTTATCTCTCTTTGGAAAGTTCGAGAAACGAAGTAGAAGGGCCAACCCCAACTAGAATGAATGCTCAATGAGATTCCTAGAAGAAAGTCGAGGTTCTAAACCCAAAAGTTTAGAGTTCAATTTTTTCTAATTCGAAATTTTAGAGCCAACCTCAAAAATTCCATAGAGAATAGACAATGAGAAAGCGTTTAGAATGAGAGGGGTAGGGGTCGATTTATAGTATCAGCCAATTTTACAATAGAAGTCCAACGTATAATTGGCGAATTATATGCCCAAAGAGATACCTATAATTTAATTAGACGCTGGAGTTTTAGCATATAATTCAGGCGGTGACTAGAATCTCGGCTCAGAGTCGACTCTTCTTGCTCGAGTGGGACAGTCCTAATACAAAGAGGACTAATTATACGTAGGTGTTGTACGTGCTTTTTCTGGGTTCCTTTCAATCTCCGAAAGAAGTGGTCCAATTCGATCCCAAGTGGACTCTGTTTGCAAGGGTTGACGAAAAGCGATAAGATAATAAGGGAGATTATTTTATATGCACTTGCAGAGATATATTAGAATAATGAAAGGACAATATTTAATAAAAGAAGACAAATTTTAAATGAAGAATACCTGGGTTGTTGCGATCGCGAGCTATAGATATGTATCGACACTGTAACTCGTCATTAATCACGCGCGGATATGTTGCGGGGCGTGGGTTAAACTCCTTTACTGAATGTTGGTATACCAACTTCAACAGCTATGGGTTCCCTAAGATCTAACTAGTTTGGTCTTCTAACCCTACTTTGATTCTAATTAGTTGTGGGTCTCCTAGTATTACTCTAACTCTAGCTACTTTAGTCTCTTATTGCTACATTAATTAAAAAAAAAGGTTGTGGCCCGTTATGCTAAGGAGGATCGATAAGGCTAAGAGAAATTTTGTAAATACTAAAAATTAAAGACTGAATTTGAACTAAGAACTACGAATTTAAGAATTAAAAACAAAGAATTTAAGAATTAAGAACTGAGAATTAGAACTAAGAAATAAGAACTAGAACTAAGAACTAGGACTAGGAACTAGAACTAAGAATTAAGAAGCTAGAACTAAGAATTAGAACTAGAAATAAGAATTAAGAACTAGAATTAGAACTAAGAACTAGAACTAGAAATTAAGAAGTAGAACTAGGAAGAGATTACTTGAAGCTGACCGCTTCTTTCTCCTTCCTGCACCGCGGAGAGAGTCTCAAAATTCCTAAGCTTGAAGGAGAGAAACTCGAAAATTGGATGTGTGGAGTGTGGGGTAGGGGGATCTATTTATAGGTGCATAAAACTAAAAATCCTAGTGTAACTCTAATTAATAATTATTCTAAAAGAATAAAATAAAGTTTTAAAATAATAAGAAAACTAATCCTATTTCTAATAAAATAAACAAATCCTATTTTCTAAAATAAAATAATAAAGGGACTAATCCTAATTCAATTAGGAGTCTTAAAGTTCGTCACTTTCTGTGCGGCTTCTAAAATTTGACCATAACTTCTTCAATATTTGTCAGAATTATGCATTTTTTGGCTTGTTGGAAAGCTAATTCGATAAGCTTTCAAATCTGACTAATTTTGTATCAATCCGACTTTATTTGACACTTCAAAATAGGCCAAAGATAAAAGTAATGGGATTAAAAATTGGAGACCTGCTGATACTAGATTGTATGCTATGTGTTTAGCATATAGTCCTAAGACTATAGGGTTTTTGAACTTTTGGAGAGGGTAGCCTAAAGTTTATCTAGTCTAGTCTCCTATTCCTTCTAAACTTATCAAAAGGGGGGTGAGGCCCGCTATGCTTGGGAGGATCGGTCTTGTTCTCAGGTACCCTCTGTAAGCTCCCTTAGGCAAATCAGTTGGCTAAGGGGTATTTTGTATAAGTAAAATTGAATTTAAATTGAGAATTGAGAATTTAAGAATAAAAAATTAAGAATTTAAGAATTGAGACCTGAAAATTAGAACTAGAACTAAGGACTATGAACTAGATGTAAGAAATCAGAAACTAGAAGTAGAACTTAAGAACTAGAACCTGAAATTAAGAATTAAGATCTAGAGCTAGAAAATTAAGAACTAAGAATTAGGAATTAAGTACTAGAACTAAGAACTAGAAAGAGATTACCTGAAGCTAAGCGTTTCTTCCTCCTTCTAGTGCCGCATAGAGAACTCGAGGTTCCTGGGAGAGGTCTGAGCTCGAGAGAGGAGAGATTGCTATTGAATTTGTGTGTTTTGGGCATAGGGTAGGAGGGATTTTTTAGGTATTGGGCTAATTCTATGTGTGTGGCCTTGTGCTCAATTGTTGAATTAAGTATATGGGACATTGCATAGAATCAAATTAAGCACAGGTTCCACAACGCTTAATTCAGTTTGAGTCGGTCGCAGACTCGAGGATGACCGACTGACCAGGTGTCCTAGTTCCATTAAGGTTTGGAACCAATTCCGTGCATGTGTATCTGTGTGGAATCCGATTCTGCGCACTGAAGTATGCGAAAAATCTTGGAATTCGGACGGTCTTGGGAAGTAGAGTCCCGCTCTGGACTGATTCCGCATGTGGTATGACATGTGGAATCAATTCCGCGCAAGAGTGTATGCGTGGAATTAAGCACATAGTGCCTTGTACATAATTCGGGTCCTAATTTCGTGCGTTTGTAGGTGCACGAAATTCAGGATCTTCCCAGGTCGGATCGGGTCCGAGCCATAGAGCTATTGTTTCGGCCTGAGTCTCAACTATATACTATTATTTCAATATGTAGTCCCCGCATTTAGGGTTTGAAAGTGTTTGGAGAAGGTCAATCCTTCACCGGAGCTCATGGGCATGGTCAAAGTTTGATCGAATAGGTTTGTATACTCCGAGAGGGAAAAATTAGGATGTCTACAGATGCCCCTCGTCGGCGCATTCTTGTGTAATAAGGATGCATCGAAGAAATAGACTCCCCTATTCTGAGGTGCCTTCTCGTTTCTTTGAGAAATCACAAGTGTGAATTGGGGAGCTGACATGAAGTGTTTGGCTTTCTTATCTATTAACACATGCTAAAAGGGAGCATTCGGGGACCTAGTGGTAGTTGTCGAGAGGTATATCCTCATCTGTGGGTGCAAGTGGCATCCCGCCGCATATCACGCCCTACTGTAAGGGGCAATCAAACGGAGGAAAATTGATACAATCGAGGTACCAGGGGCATCATACGAATGTCCAGAGATAAGGTCAAGTGATCGGATAATATGATGTAATATGATGGAGAAGGCTTTTGCAAGTCATGTCAGACCAGGTGCATTATTGCTCACACCAACGACGCTTCAGGAGTCCCTTTCCAATGGACATTTGTGATTTCTCAAAGTTGAGTATACTTATTTTCGGTTTCCCAAGGGAAAGAACGGATTGGGCTGATGAGAGGTGACAATTTGATAGATAGGGGCTAAAACTTTGGAAAACATGGCTTCGGAGACGTCGTTGAGCAGATCCATCCATACATGATTTGTGGACTCGGCCTTTGTTTGGTTGTCAAGATGACACTTGGTATGTTGAATACTCCGTCTAACCTTCTCGCGATTACTGATGATTGTCTTTTATGGGAAGACTACAAATATTTGTGAATCGGGAGAGGCAAGTTTTGAAAACATTTGATTTGATATTATCTAACTATATTTACAGGGAGTATCGAGGGCTAAGGGGATGATATGTTCCTGATTCATTATCGGCGGGAGGCTTTTTATGATGGGACGTGATGATTGTTACAATGGGACATTTGGGGGGTTCGGATTTACTACCTGCTTCTTCGCGATGAGACATTGGTGAACCTCCCCATCTGGTCGCGTACAATGATGGTCAGTGATGGTTCTGTCCTTATGCATACCATAAGTCTGACAGAACTGAAACGAACCATTGGTGACGACCAATTATCACCAAAATAGTGGTTCACAACTTTAATTACATTTCATGAATCCATTGTTCTAAACTAATTTTAAAGGTCGGGCGTACCAAGCCTCAATCACAAAACTATCAAAAAAACACTCTAAATCCCTTAAGGGAAGTAATCCTCTGGCAGATGATTAGATTCCTCCTCTGAAATATAATCTGGATCTTTATCTCGGCCAGACTCCTCAATCCCTAGATCCACATCTGTACCTGTGACGTATAGTCGAAGGCTGAGTTAACAGTCTAAGCTCAATAGGGGAAATATCAATAGTATGGATAACATATTTCTAAAGCATAGATCTTATGACTGAATTCGAAGCACTTTTTTATAGAACTGAACTTTTAGATGTTTGATTCAAAACTAAATAAAATTAAAGTTTCACATTCTTGATTGATTTCGTAGATTCCATCTTGCTTAATTCGGTTTTACATGTTTCTTGAGCTTCAAAGTGACTTAAAACCATAACTTAACTAATATCCGAAGCATATATAGCATTAGGAGCCACATAAATACCGATGGGAATCCTCGAACCACCGTCGTTCAATGAGCAATTTTACAAGAATGCCAAGCCCTTGAGTTAAGTTAACAAGGGTCACTTGTGCTGGATTGCCAAACCCCTGAGCTATGTTAGCAGGGTTACTTGTGCCTCATGTTGACCGTTGGCCGGTCTAAATGTACGGATATCCCGCCATACCGGTACACGATGGGGACTCATTTCGTGTAAACTTTAAATCATTGTGTATATTCTAGCATATAGTTTATCACCGTGAATTATACTTAATTTATAGCTAATTTCAGAGTTTCACACACTTGTTTATCATGTTCACGTACGTGCTTATCATGTTCACACACATGCTTGCCATACTTATCACATTCTCACACATGCTTATCACGTTCACACACATTTCTTATCACGTTTACAAGCTTTTCACATTCACACTCATTACTTATCACACTTATAATGTTCACGCACACTTATCATATTCACATGCACGCTTATCATGATCACGCACACACGTGTTTATCACACACACACATGCTTATAATGATCATATTATCTATACATCTCATATCAAATGACATATTATTAAATTTTCCCTATCTCACATCTTACAAAGTACGCACTTCATGTAACATGAGGCAAAAATCCACTCGTCAACATCAGATCTATGACCTATATTTCAAAGTATCCAAAGATCACTAACTAATGCTTAAAGGATCATACTAATCGAATTTTCAGAGAAAAATCCCAAAAATATCCAAAATAGCCCAAATTGGCTCAGTCGTGTGTACGAGTTCCAAGGTCGTGTGAGCGAATCACATGGCACACCACAGTTGCGCGAGCCCGCTCGAACGACTGTGCTCTCTCTCAATTCCTTCCTAAAGCTGTTTGAGCAGTCGTGCGCACGAAGCTAAAGTCACGTGAGCGACATCATCAGGCACTCCATAATCGCGTGACCTCGCTCAAGGGACTATGTTCTTCTTTGTTTCTCTTTAATCTTGACATTACTCAGTCACACGCGTGAGTTTCAAGTCGCGAGAGCGACTCACATGGCACACCCTTAGTCATGCGAGCGAATATTCAAGCCCTCATTTCATGCCTAATATGAGACCTAGCTCGCGGGAGCGAGTTTCATGGTCACGAGAGTGACTTTCAAGATTTTGGGGTTTCTTCTCAAAATCAGATTTTTTTCTTATCCCCCTTTTACCTAACCCTTATTAACATTTATTATAACCTGTTTATGGCATTAATTGCCTTCATTTATCACCATTCATTCATAATCAATACACTGAAAACTACAAGATCTTACTTCATTGATTTCACAGATTTCTTGTGTGATCCTTTGATCCAAAACTTGTAATCCATGACGCTCTTTTCCTTTGCGTCATAGGGTTTGAAGACTCAACCTTTTGTGATCGTATCAAGACGCACACAAGGCTTTATCCGTCCCCCATGTACATGATCAACTCATTGAAGATCTTGGCAATCACTCTAGGTCACTCCCTCCCAGGGGTTTCTCACCAATCTTTCACACACGCTCCTTCTTCGACAGATTTATGGTTCCAAAGCATGCTCACAATGCATGGTCTTCCGTAGAAGAACGAATGTGAACTCGCATCCTTGGCGGCATAGGTTCACACAGAGATAAGAATTTTCTTCTCTTTTTGTTTTCTTCAATTGCAAAGCAAACAAAGGAGCAAATGACTTCTTTGAGAAGTCATCTCTTCTTATACCCTTGGTTTGCTTCCTTGCGAAGCATATAAACACCATGTGTGTTTGTCAATTGGCTTGGATCCCGTGTGAATTCAACACACTTAAGTTAGGTGTTATATCCAAATCTAAAAAACTTTCGGAGATCCGAAACAGTACCACATGCCGTACTGACACGTGTACTCAACCGACTTGCACGATTCATGAAATCAGGGGTATTACATCCTCCCCTCCTTATAAAATTTTCATCCTCGAAAATTGATCACAAGCAATAGATGGTTACCTGTAACACCTATGCTGGTGCGCACTTTTTTTTGGTTCCTCTCGGTCCCCGTTGAATCAATGACCCAATTCTGTCTAAGTGGACTCTAGCGATGCGGTGTTTGGAAGGTTAGAAATAAAATAAAAGAGGGGGAAGGTTTTCTAAGAAGGTTCCTAATTTGTTGCGATCCCCAGCTGCAGATATTTAACGATGTTGCAATATGTCAGTGATCACGCTTTAGAGTGGGTATGGGTCACTTCTTTACTAAATCGTCCGCCTGCGAACGTCAGCAGTTATAGCTCTTCCTTATAGTTTAAATAGTTCAGTTTTCCTTTTCTTCCCTGTTATTGTTGTAATTTGAATCGGTTCATATTTCCTAATTCTATTGAGTCTAGTGGTGTGGGTTTATTATAGTGATTTGATCTAATATTATAATTCTATTGGGAGTCTAATTAATGTAGTGTCCTAATCTTATTAGAATTCTAATTAATTTAGTGTCCTAATACTACTAGAAGTCCAATTAATATCAGTCTCCTAATTATACTAGGAATGCAAATATATCAATTCTGATAAAACTCTAATTAAATCAAGCATGTTGATTGTACTAGAATTCTAAGTAAAGCAATTATAATAATTCTACTGTAATTCTAATTAAAATAGAGAACTAATTTTACTAGAACTTTAATTTAAGCAATGAATTAATTTTATTAAAATCTAATTAAAATAGATAAACTAATTTTATTAAAAATCTAATTAAAACAAATAAACTAACTATACTAAAATCTAATTAAAATAAAGGAACTAATTTTTTCTAGAATTAGAATCAAAGCAATGCATTAATTATACTAAAACTCTAATTAATAATAAAAAAAGAAAGAAATTAACTATACTGGAATCTAATCAAGCAACAAATTAACTATGCTAGACTTATCAAATTAAAATAGAGTAACTAATTTTTTTTAGAATTAGAATCAAAGCAATTATTCTAAGGATCTAATCAAAATAAAGCATGTAAATTAATTATACTAAAAATCTAAGAAAATTATGAACTTGATTTTCTAATTCTAATTAAAATAATAAAATAATCCAAAAAATGGGCTTTGGGCCTGCTATGCTAAGGAGGATTGACCTCATTCCCGAGTACCCTCTATAAGCTCCCTTGGGCAAATCGGGTGATTGAGATTAAGGATAAATTGGATTTTTGAATTATAAAATAGTATTTTTGGATTTTTGGAGTCATTTTCGGGATTATAATTGAGAATTAAATTATGAAACGAGGATTATAGAAGACTAAATTAGTGTTTGGGATTTAAAAAATATTAAACTAAGGAATTAAAACTAGAATTTAAAAGTTTTAGGATTGAATTCGTGTCCAAAATCAGAAAATCAGGCCGTATGATTAAGGACTGATTTTAGAAACTATAAACTAGAACCAGAGATTAATGATAGGACTAGAGATTAAACTTTTAGAACATAATTTAGTCTATGGTCGGTGAATTGGGCCGTCAAATTAAGGGCTGGTTCTAGAAATTGAGAACTAGAACCAGATATTAAAATTACTGTCCGAAAAAGGGTGCTACGGTCTAAGACTGAATTAATATTAATAATTTAAAACTAAGAAAAATCCTAAGTCTAAGAACTAAGAACTACAGTCAGAAATTAAAATTAAATTCTTACCTAAGGTCGAGGCTGTGGAGAGAAATCCCGAAGATTCGAAGCTTGAATCTTGAAATCATGGCTATGTTCCTGTATGGGTTTGTTCTCGGAGTTCTCTGATTTCAAAATCCCAAAAAAAATCCGTTCTCCCAAAATTCTAACCTCTCCTCGAGGCGTTTAACTGGATTGTGCGCCGGTTTCTCTGTGCTTAATTGAGTCGGTCACCGACTAAGTGAGCAATCGACTGACTTGCTCAGTGAGTTTCCTAGTTCTAATCACGTTAGAACTAATTGCGTGCCCAGGGAGGGGAGCACAATCTGATTAAGCGTCTCATTTAAAGCACTTGATCGAGGAAGCTTAGGGGTCAAGGACTATAAAACTAGGTCGGGCTAGGCCGATTGTGCGCCGGTGGTGGGGCGCTCAATCCGATTGCTCATGCCATGTGGGGCACGTGATCGAGTTTCGAAGTGGTCTGGGAAAAGGAAGTCTGGTCTAGAAGGGGACTGCTTGCACGTGTGTGGTTTAGCATGCGATCGAATTGTGCACATGATTTTAGGCACGTAATTTGGGGCTGTCCAGGTTCGGGTCGGGTATGGAATGCGAGACTATTGTTTCAGCCTGCATTTTGACTATATACTATTATTTCAGTATATAATCTCCCTACGTTGGGATCTGAGCCACAAAGCTATTATTTCAGCCTGTGTTCAGCCATGTACGATTGTTTCAGTGCATGGTCCCTACGTTAGGGTCATGGTGCCTGAACCACAGAGCTATTGTTTCAGCCAGTGTTCAACCATATACTATTATTTCAATATATGGTCCAACATTAGGGTAAAGGGGTCTGAAATGTCAGACTATTATTTCAATCGACATTTCAACTATATACTATTGTTTAAGTATATAGTCTCCCTACATTTGGATCTGAACCACAGAGCTATTGTTTCAGCCTGCGTTCAGCCATGTACTATTATTTTAGTGCATGGTCCCACATTGGGGTTGAGAGGTCAAAGGAGGTTGACCAAACAAATTTGTACATTTCGAGAGGGCAAAATGGGGGTGCCTACAGATGCCCCTCTTCGGTGCACTCTTGCGAAGTAAGAACGCGTCGAAGAAGTAGACACCCCTCATTCGAGGTGTCTTCTCGTTTCTCTTGAAAAATCATAAATGTGAACTGGGGATGCTGTCATAACATACTTGGCTTTCTTATCTATCAGCGCAAGCTAAAATGGAGCATTTGGGGGCCCAGTGATAGCTGTCGAAAGGTGTGTTCCATGCCATAGATGCGCAGGGGCGATCCCGCCAAGTATCGCGACCCGCTGTCATAGACAGTCGACGGGGGAAGTTAGCATATCCTATTCTCGGGTGTAAGGAATATCCTGTCGTGTGGCGTGACTTGCTGCCAGTGACAGTCAAACGGAAGGGAGAATCATCATATCCTAATCTGTGGTGCAAGGGGCATCTTGCCGCATGTCGCAACTTGCTGTAAGGGGCAATCAAATAGAGGGGTATGATGCAGTCGAGGTACCGAGGGCCGTTATACGAATATCCATAAGTAGGTCGAAGGACCGATAATAAAATGTAATATAATATCGAAGGTTTTCGCAAGTCATGTCAGACCAGGTGCGTCATTGCTCACACCAATATACGTCAGGCATTCATTTTTCAATAGGCGTTTATAAGTTCCTAGATTAAATATACTCATTGTTCGGTTTCCTAGGATAATGACCGGTTTGGGCTGGTAATTGGAGTGAATTTTGGTGAGTTTTGGTTCATTTTTATTTTGGTTTCTTCTTTTGGTAGTTTTGATTGTTTTCTTTTCTTTTTTATTTTGGTTTTGGAAGTAAGTGTAAGGATTTTGGTTTTGGAGTAAAAGATTTTTGGTTTTGGAAGTAAGAGATTTTTTTAGAAGTAAAAAGGTTTTTCTTTTTTTTTCGATTTTAGAAGTAAGAGGTTTTTTTTGAAAAAATTTTGGAGGATTTAACTTAAGATCAATTCGGTGGTAAAACGGTGGAAAACATGGCTTCCGAAACATCGCTGAGCAGATCCACCGGTACGGGATTTATGGACCCGACCGTTTGTATGGTTGTCAAGACAACACTTGGCATGCTGGATACTCCGTCTAACCTTCTCAATAAATACTGATGATTGTCTCTTATGGGAGGACTACAGTGATTCGTGAGTTAAGAGAGATGGGTTTTAAAAACATTTTGGATTTAATCATAGCTAACTATATTTTACAAGAAATATAGAGTAATTGAAAAGTGGGTAGTACTTACCTGGGGGTGATACTTACCTGAATTGTGCATAGCTTGTACGGTCTGGTTGTGTCACAGTGTCACGATGGAACTTTGGAGGCTTCTTCTCTTTCTTCAGGTCCGCTGTGGCAGAGCTTGGCGGTCGCCAATGTGATGAAACATCTTGGAGGAAGTGATGTCGCGATGGGACTTAGGGAATTTTTCTTTCTTTAGCTGTGTACTGGATGAGTCCTGACAACTGTTACATAGCGAGCAATTCAGGAGAGAGAGAGAGAGCTCTTTGCTTTAGCGACGGAACACGATTGAGCTTTCTCTCTTTTTTGTCATATGGCAGACAGGTATTGTTTAAGCTTTTCTGGGTAGTGATGCTTGCGATGGGATATTGGCTGAGCATAGTTACCAATGGAACGCTGGTAGGATATTTGAGCAATAAGTGTGTCTTGTTTCTTTCTTTTACAGATATTGGGTTATGAAAAAAAATCACGTTGTGGTTGCGTTGTGATTGGCTTAGTTATTTTTTGGTGGTGTGCCCACATTTTCAGAGGATTTGCTTTTGGCTTTTCGTGATGTGACATGAGGGCATGACTAATATATTACGATGGGATTCGATATTGAGGTGGTATTATGTGTGTGCGTGTTATCATGATGGAGTGTGCGTGAGCGGCTGCCCCTCTCTCCTTCTTTCTCTCTGAACAGCCTGTGAGGCTACGCGATGGGACAGGAGAGTTTTAATCAAGGTGAGGTAGAAAGATGTGAAGGTATAGATTTTTTCCAAAGTCAGGCATTGCGCGCCTGTTTTCGAGCATACAATCACAGGTTCGAAGGGCTGTTTATGCGTATCTTAGTGTGTGTGTGATTGAGTTATGTGCTCTAATCATTGCGCTTGATCGGGGCATCACCAGGTCACTGTGCGGGCGATCTTTCATATTGCGCGGTGTGAGGTAGTCGTTTGATGAGGTTGCATGGTCTATAGTGAGCGCGTGATCTGAGCGTCACGCCATTGGCACAGGCGATAGTTTATTTGCGAGCTCAATTCAGAGCGCAGGTTTTGGATTATGCGCGCCGTGTGATGCGCGTGACCGAGTTAAGTGCACATGTATAGGCATGTGATTAAGTCCATACTCTATATAAGCGAGGGAGCCTTCATTTGTTTCTCATTCTCTGGTTTAATCTCGAGTTTTACTTTTTCTGGATCTCTTAAGTTCTAAAATTCATATTTTAGAGATATCAGATGATCTAACCGTCCGATTGAGATGTTGTTTCTTCCTATGTTTGTAACTTTGCGTGATCTATATCCTGAGGTGATGCTCAGGGACGTCATTATTCTGAGAATGGGCGGTATTGGGGATGCGGGCACCAGTCTTCACATCGATCCCTTTTAGGGTGCAGTGAAGGCAGCGTAAAGGAGGTGGTGGCGGAGGAGGTGAAGATGGCGGAAGAGAAGGTGTTACAAGTGGGATGTGTTCCCCAACCAATCCTTCCTAAAGCTTCTGATTGGACGCTCCATTCCTCGCTTTGTGCTGATTTCAGGTTTCCAGTTTTCGTTTTGGGTTATAAGTTAGGTTCTAGGGTTTCGTTTTGGGTTGTAAGTTCAGGTAAATAAAGAAGTGTTATATTTTTGTGTTTATTGTGTTTATTTATTTATTTTAACTTGTTTAATGGATTAGTTAGGCATATTTGATTTGTTTAATTTAGTTTAGGATTTAATTTAGCTTTTATCCCAAGATTAGTTTGTTTTATGGAATTTTGTTTAGAGGGTTTACTTGGTTCAGTTTGAGTTTGGTGGGGGCATTTTTTGTGTGGCCCTAAGTAAGTTAGGGTCTCATTTTGGGAAAGCCTTTTTTGTTATTTGTTATGTCCAAGGTTTAAGGTATTTTGTTTTAGTCCTTTTATTTAATTTGAGATGACACTTGTTAAAACTGTGTGAATTTAGGGTTTAATTTGAGGTTTCTAGATGGAGGTTAAGTATTTGAATCCTATTGGCTTATCTATTTCACTTTGGGTTTGTGTTCCCTTTGAGGGGTAAGTGTTGCATGATTATTGGTTTATCTAGGTTGTCATGGATTGTGGTCTTTCAAGGGGGTATGTGTTTGGTTTTGGATTTAATTAGATTGGAAGGGTTTAAAGGTGTGACACTTGTCCCTCTGGTAATTTAGAAGGTATAATTATAAATGTGAGAGCTAAAGGCTTTGGGTTCCCGTTGTTTTGAATTTCTATTCCAAGTTTTAGGATTAGGAGTTTTGGGGCATTTTTGTTTATTTGTAATTTTGGGCAGTTTTGTTCATTAATGTCTTTTCTTCCTTTCTCTTTTGTATCCCGGGTATTGAACCCGACGAATTGTGTTCATTGAGTAGATTATTGGGAATGAACAGGATTGGGAATGTAAGGTAGCAGTCGAATTGCTGTCATGCTAAGGGAAGAGGTGGAGGAGAGAAAGGTGGTAGAAAGGAAACCCAAGGATAAGGCAGGGTCAGAGTTCTCATGACCGATGCCTATTTTTCCTCGATAAGCTCTGTGGATTCAGTGTTAATTGCTCCTCCTTGTTATGCTTTCCGAGGCGAGCTTCCAACGGTGGATCCCGCCGATCCTGGGTGGCTTTCAGTGAGTCACTCTTTCTTTTCTGCTGGCTTGGGTTGTGGAAAGGTTATCATTATCAGAATTTATTCAGGGTGCGTTCCTCCTTCGGGCTTCTCCGAGATTCCTTGTTTCTCGAATAAATTCGAATTCGGGCATTGCCTGAACGTGTGGATTTTAAGTTTCTTATTTAAAGTTATATATTCAGAGGGTATGCCCTCAGTGTGTTTTGTAATCACTTTTTTTATGAAGATTTTATGTTTTTATTTAATTTATGGTAATTTCTATTTAGTAAATTTTGGTTTATTTGGTAGCTTGCTTCGACTTGTTTTGAGTGTGATGCTTAATTATTTAAATTTGGTCTAATCTTATTTGTTTATTTTGATCTGGGGTGTGCTGGGAGCAGTTTTTGGTTTAGTTTAGTTTAGGTTCAAGTGCATGAATGATGTGGGGCATTTTTTTTTGGTTTAGTCTTAGTTGGAGTGTTTAAGTGATGTTGGGGGGTAATTTTTTTTCTCAATTTTTTTGTTGAGTTTGGTTTTAGTTGAAGTGTAGGTGATGTTGGGGCATTTCTTCATTTCTTTTTGTTAGTTTTTTAGTTTTGGGCATATGATCATTTCGCTTTTCTTCGTCCGGGTGACACGTTAGGTGAGACTTGCTAACAGCTACTATGGGAAAGACACTACTACTGGCTATGTTGGACACGATAGAACTACAGATGTCAAACTTTACTTATGCCGTTGGAGGTGAGGTTCACATTTTTGTGGATGCATGTGTGGAGGGCAGTGTTATGGGGTCGTCACTGGTCTTCTGATCTTTAGACTGCACAGGGTCTTTTTAACGACATGCATGCGGGGCAGGTATATATTATCGTGTGTATATTTGGTTTCAGTTTTTTAAGATCTAAGGTTTCATTGATGGGTTGGCTTGTTTGTTTGGGTTGTAGGTGATTTGGAGGCCCTACGAGAATGGGGAGGATGTGGGTGTGCCGGTGATCCAGTCTGGCCAGCCCTTCTTTGACGTGGACATATGGGTCTATTATTTTGAGAAGATGGAGAGGATCCACCTATCTCGGGCAGTGCGGTCGCTCGAGCTCGCTCAGGGAGTCCCTCCGGAGATTCGCCACAGGGTGGCGAAGAGGATGACTGGCCCCTCTGACTGAAATTTTGCAGAGCGGATGATGCTTCAGATGACAAATTTTAGAGCTGGGAGGACCAGGGTCATAGGGGCACGTCACTAGGCGGATGTCCGAGAGTATAGGAGATGGTTTAGTGCATTGGGTGGTGGGCGCCTCTTCATACGTCCCTTCCATGGGAGTGGTTCTTTTGCGATCGGCGGGCCAGATTCGGCATTGGCATTGAGGGAGAGGCTGACTACATTAGAGCAGGGCCATCTCATAGCTAGTGTGTGGGGGGCGTTAGATGCTCTCCATAGGGTGATGGAGCATATGGGGTGTGCTCCTCGTCCGGATGAGGAGATGCTACACTCCTTAGCCCTCTCAGTTGCTCAGGCTAGGGGAGCAGAGGATGAGTTGGGGGCTCGGCTAGCGGAGACTGGACGACTCCTGGTGAGTTGATTTAATGGTCTAATTATTTATGTATTATGCGGACTTGGTTTTCTGATCTTTCTGACATGGTTGTGGTGTCTCGTTTTATTTTGGACAGTCTGAGAGGGAGGTCGAGGTCGCTAGTCACGTGGCGATGATCGAGTTGCTATGCGGTCAGCTTGCCAACTGATATGTTTATTGCTATTCGTAGAGAGTCGAGCTCGCAGCTGGAGGTCCCATTCCGGTGTTTGATCCATCTTCAGTTGCTTCCTCCAGTCAGGAGGATCCAGCGATGGCTCAGCTTCGGGCCGAGCTAGAGCATTAGGTAAGTTCCATTCAATCTTTTATCTTGTTTGTGTCATTACATTAGTTTGTTGGGTGTCGTTGTTTCGCTTTTCTTAATAGTTTACTAACATTATGTGGTATTTCACCGTCTGGTTGCCGAGGATCTTTAGACAAGGGAGGTGACTGTTGCCTCTCTACACCCTGAGAGTCAGGTATTGTTTCTGGTTTGGTGTACTTCAGCTGAGGTTATTTCATCTTATTCGTTCTGACATATCTTATGTTGGCTTGTTTGATTCTCTACGCAGGCTGTTCCAGACTCTACTCCCGAGGCTCCCCCTCAGGGGTCTATCCCTATCCCCACTCAGGCGTGTTTTAGTTATTATGTTCGTAATTTATTTGTCATTACAGAGTTATCTAATGTATTTGTTTGTTCTTGTTGCAGCCGTCTATGTTTTCTATCCCTTCCGTGCCTCCTGCTGATCCAGTGACTGCTGAGACGGTTGAGCGACTTCTGGAGGAGAGGTTGGATCTGATATGATTCTTTTCTTTTAATTTTTTTTTATGTTCGTATATATATATATATATATACATTGGTTTTCCTTGACTTGGTGTGGTTATGTAGGTTTGTCATCTTGAGGAGGCGCATCTAGAGGCGATACTAGCTGCGCCACTCCCGAGGTGAGACTGATCCTTGGGGAGGCACAGAGTCGCAACGACCTGTTCATTGAGATGGTGGTTGCACAGAAGACTCAGGCTGAGGCATTAGAGGCGGGACGTCGGACGATGCGGGTGGAGATGCAGGTGTCCCTAGATCAGCTGCAGTATCGTCTGACGAGGAATGAGCGGGGGGTACATAGGTTGGTTAGTCAGCTTGATGGATCAGAGTTGAGGGCTGCGGGTTCCTTGGCTGGGCAGTCTCGTCACACATCACGTGATCGTGTCAGGGATGATGCTCGTGAGGATTCTGTCATTTGTAAGATTCTTGCGGGGTATCCTCCTCATTAGCGATCTAGGTGATCTGTTAGCCAGACGAGTGAGGGGGTTTCTGTGGCAGGGCCTCGTCATCTAGAGGTTTCGAGGACTCCGGGTGCCGGGATTATATTTTTGGAGGATCAGTGTATGGACCTTCGAGTTGATGATACTGGGGACAACGGTGCTAGTCCATTGCAGCGACAACGTAGGGAGTAGGTGTGTGTGTGTGTTTATTTTGTCCACTGTGTGTGCATTGTATATATATAGGGGGGATGCCCTCCCAGTGACAAGTGTAAAAAAAGGAAGCAAATTTTGATATATATGAAAATTCTTTGTTTTAGAAGTGCCTGATCGACTCCTTTCCTTTTGATTACCTCTTGCATTTGTCTTTTACTTTTTAGTTTCTTTAGCGTCGTCCATCATTGTTGGAACTTGGATGCTTCCTGAGCTGGCATGGTGATGGTTGAAGGTTGCTTTATATCTACACATGTAAAGGTAATGCTATCAGTAATTTTTGTTCTCTCCCTTGCTAGTTGTTAAGAGGGGTGAGTGTCTAAGATCGGGACCTGGTACTAAAAGATGGATATGTACGCTCTCTTTTTTTTCTTTTTATTTTTTATTTATTTCTTTATTTCTTTTTTTTAAAATAAAAAATAATACAACAGGGAAAGCAAATAACTAAGACAGAAATAAAATAAAATAAAAATGCCCGTGTGGGAGCGTGGTAGGATTGACAGTAGAGTATCTTTCGTAGCATTCTCCGGATGGTGACTTCGTTATTTCGCATCTTCCTTTTGGACGAGTCGGCACTTCTAAGGTGATTCTCCTTTTGATAAAAAAAAATGCCCTAGTGTCTAGATGTAATGGAGATTTCTTGAGTTTTAGATGAGCACTTTGGGTCTATAAGAAGTCATGGGTATTTGGTGAGTTAGTTTTGAAGAAGAGGTTGATTGGTACTGTCATCAAACAGGGGGAGGTCTCTTCGATTAGGTCAGTTATATATGAGGGTTTATCTTCGGGTGGTGGTCATCCTATCCCATGGTTATTAGAGAGAAGTACGGTAGGTATAGTGGGTGATTGCATCAGCCATCATTCATCGATTTTCGATTTCATTTCTAGGAATATCCAGCAAGGCTTCTGATTTATCATCCGAAAAAAGTAGAAGGGGGGATAAGTGTTGATGGTTTTTCGAGACTCTTACTGTATGTTTTATTAAGAACAGTGGAGAGAATAAATCAAAAGTGGGGAATTGGAGATGGGTCAGCACAGCAGGTCTGAAATAAACACATAGTCCTATAAGATACAGTGTCCATTTAGAAAGTTTTAATAAGCAAGAGTTTATCCCACAGAGAAATTGATCTAGAACCCAAAATGGGCTATAATAGTAGGCCTCCAGATCTGACAATCCAAAAGAAAGGGAGTTGGGTTTTATGACTACACTAAATTAATCCTAAAAGTAGAGAAATAAAATGTAGCCCTATCCTAAAGAAAGGGGTTGAGAGGAGGATGGTGATAATGTGTGCCAAAATAAAATACAAAAATTATGAGAAGGAAGCAGGTTGAGCTAGAGTTAATGATATAGTAATATAACTCAGATTTAGTCTGTCTCTTCAGTGCTCCTTGCTGAGACGCTATTAAAAGCCTCAACAAGGTATAAGCTCCCACTTTAACTCATGTCATTTGGGGCGCTCTTAGGACTATACTCTATCCACTCTAATGGTCACAGGATATCCGATAGAGTCTGTCAAGTCCCATTAGTTAAACTAGAAATTCGCTAGTCTAATCCAGAAGAGTGGATCGATCATTTCCACAGCCACTGGACCAGCTCCAGCCATGAATACTATTGCAGCATTATGTAATGCCAGTGCTTCAAGCTCCCCAGATCTGTGCATAGACCTGGCTGACATCCAAAGGTATTCCAACCCATAAGATCCTAAGTGCTTTGCTAAGGATAACTGCTCACTAGTGCCCACAAAAAGGACCATGTAATAGGTTGAACAAGGCTTTAGATTTAGCTGGTCATTACTACAAACAGCCTGCAATGACTCAGCCTAAAGCTGTAATTACTACAAAGAGATCGGACCTAACATCTGATATCGGCTAAGTAAAATAGAGGGGAGCTAGTTCCTGTACAAACCTCCTCACAAGGCTCTAGAAGCTCATGTACAAAGGAGAAGAATCCTTCTCAAACATGTGAATGGACACAACCTTAGGGCTATACTCTGTCCACTTGAATTGTCATAGGGTATCCCATTGGTCTTCCATCCTATAGAGGCCTGAGAAAGAACATGAAAACTACTGCAACCACCATGGTCCACAGGCCTCCGAGCACCCTGGATCTCACTACAGATCCAACATTGCTTTCCATGGGGCTATCAAACCAAGGGAAATCAGATGGTAAGCAATAGATCTACTAGAAATTGAATGGGCTAGTCCTAAATACATGGATCCTATAGACATCTAAAGAAACCATAAGATCTTTAGATTCAATTAAGCATTAAAACGGCAATCCATTGATGAACACAAAACTTACAATGGATTGTCTCCAGGCTGCAGCTTGTACACAACTGCTCATCCGAATCCTAATGGATACCAAAATCTATTACAAGACTAGAATAAAACTAAACCTATCTGCTTACAGGGGGGATTAGCCAGCAAGTGCTGAGCTAAGAGAGAAAAAAAATAGGAAAAAGAGGTGATCAAACCCTAACCCTAGCCTGCTAGAGTTCTCAGTTGGTAGAGGGTGAAGGAAAGATGAAAATAATAAACTCTAAGTACAGCTTATATACTCTGTCAAAATGGCCTTAGCTCTAAAGAGATTAACCCTAGTTTTTCCAGCAGACGTGGCACTATTTCAACCCTTGGGTGCCTGGAGATATGTACCTCGAAATCCGTACCTCAAAAAGTGTGCCCTAGCCTTGGGAAATTCCCAAAAGTCCTTCAGTTAAAATTGAGAAGTGGAGAGCCCGTGCTTCGTGGGGCTGGTATCTGCTTTTAGCTCATTCGTACAGCTGCTTTGCCTTCACAGAGTTGCCTTTGGCTGGTGGGAAGTGCTTGCTCGCACAGTGAATCTTCAGTTTGTCGGGCAGTTCTTTTACGCTGCAATGCTGTTGCAGAGATTATTTAGAGTGCCTAGACTTCTCGTGCAGTAGAGCTTCAGAAGCTCTTTCTCTCGCTAACTACTCGTGCAGATATGCTCCTGCACTCGCGTAGTCAATGGTAAGGTTTCAGAGTGCGCAAGATTTGCGTGAAGAGAATTCTGGGCGTCTCTCTCATCCAGGGCTACGCGAGAACTACGCGAGGTGACATTATACTTAGTGTACATATGGACTCCCTGGGTTCTTCACGCGGTTTCTTTGAGGCTTGATCTCCACGAGAGCTTTGCGAGGGCAAATTCTGAGAGTTTTAACCTACGAGATCTTCATGAGGTCATTTCAGCTGTCCTCCTGATTGCGTGGCATATCTGTGCGAAGGCCTCTTCCACTATAACTTTAGCTTTGTGAGGAAGCTCCTCAACTCTTCGAGGTCTAACTTTTGCTGCTCTAGTGCATTTCACTTGCTGCTGTCACAGTCTCCTCCTTTCTCAGCTAACTTCATTTATCTTGTAGACTTCGGTCAATGGTGATCAGCAACAATAAGTCACTATGGTAAGCACTACCAAGGTGTTCCATTAGGCTTTCTCTCAGCTGTCATCTTTGAGTGTATTCTCTCTTTTGGGCCAAAAAGCAAGGAGTTTGTATAAAGCTGCACATTTTATTGCTAACTACAAAACACACTTACTAAATAGTTATTAGTCTACTTCAAGGTCCAGCAAAGGCTAAGTTAAGAGGTGAAAAGTGATACTTTTCAGTGAATAACATACCCCCAAAACCAATCTTTGCTAGTCCCTGAGCAAAGAAAAAATTAAAACAACTACTCTAAGAATTGAAATGCCACTTTCGTAGGAAGCACAGGTACATTTAACATATGTACAAAGCCTTTTAAATCCCTAGGTGATCCCTAGTGGAGGAATGAAGTCTCCTGAGGGTTTTCAGTGAAGATACCCACAAACTTCTCAATGAAATAGTTAACAAAGGTGCAACATTATCAAGTCAGCTGTCAAGAATCAGAGCATTAGTTCACCTTTGATTTAATAAAATTGTGAGGAATTTGGACAATGCTCACCAGGGCATACTCTCACAAGGGACCTTGAGGGTTTCATTTTCTCTCAAGCTCAAGAATAGTTACAGCCCCCAAATGGGTCTGTAAGCATGAGCATAAGCAAAGCACCTAAGTCCGACATCATTGGCAGGTCCTCACCATAGATTGGACAACTCCTTGTCTCAGCATGACAACTCATTTAACTTTGGATCACAAGGTCTTTAGCTGGGTTGTGATGTGGCTTATGAAGTGGGTTATAAATAATGTAAGGTTGAAGAGGGATTCAAAATTGAGAAATCAGTAAGTGAAGGAGGTGATTCATGACTTCACCCATTTGTAGTTCAGTCCCTTTCATTTTCTTTCAAATTTTTTAGACTTGAAGTGGCCAGCTTCTCTTCATTTTGATTTTTCCAATGAACTGTTCCTCTTGACTCCTCACTCACTCCTCTTCATTATTGTTTTTCTTTCTTTTCTTACATTTTTCTTTCTATTTTTATTTTTATTTTTATTTTTGTGTTTGTGACTTGTCACCTCTTTCCTCAGCTGCTACACTGCTCAACTTTAGGTATCTCTTCCCCATTCACCCAATGTTGACCCTATCTTATCCATCATCAGCTCCTTCTCCTTTACCTTCTGAATTCTCAGAGTGAGTGTAGGTTTGAGTCAGGTCCACAGGTTTAGGTGCAAGTACGCAGGTGTATTTTGAAGAAAATTAGAAATTAAGGCTCAACAGGTGTGTGCATAAGGGCAGATGATTAGGATTTGGTCTGTTTAAGCTCAAACTGTCTAAGAGAAGGCCTTGATCCTTTCCTAGGTTTCATGAGTGCTGTTAGTTGTTTCAACTTGGAGGTGCCTAACTTCTAGTGAGGGCATTGCCTCAGCCAGTCCTTAGAGCTAGAAGAATTGCCTCAGTCACTCCTCGAAGGAAGGAAATTTTTTTTTATAGGCCCAACTCTCACTAGTTATCGTCTTCCATTGAACTTTTAAGTATGTCCTTACTTTTTTCTCTCTTTAATGATTCACTCAGTGCTGATACAAGTGAGTTTACTTGGTGTTCACATCATGAAAAACTTAAAATTTAAAAGCTTGTAATGCCTAAAGGTTTGCAAAATTTTAAATTTCTCATTTTTCTAATGATTCTTAGGTGAACATGGCTCTATTTCTGTCTTACTCATTTGAATATGCTGCACTCAGGTTAACTATTTCATTGGCAGAACCTGGCACACCCTCAAACCTATGAGGAGCAGTGCCCTCATTGATTCAAAGGACAATGGTTGTGCAACAGTGAACAAACAGAGAAATTAACTACCAAACACTACAAGAGAGAAAAGTAAAAAATGAACACACAAAACTTTAACAAGCACACAAATAGACAAACAAAAATAAAATAAAGTAATTGGTACACAGAAAAAACAAAAAGAAAGTTTATTATATTAGAAAATGTATTTACAACACACTACTCCTAACTCAAAACATGTGCACTATGCTAACCATCTAAGGGTCAGCTAGTTCATTCTTAATTTTAACCCCTTTTCCTTTTTCTTTCTTCTGCTGTACAACTGGTGGTGGGGGTACTCTCCCAGTTGCGACAGCTAGTTGCTTCTCAAGGATTTCAGTCTTTTGTTCAGCCAATTCAGCTCGGGCATTAAGGAGTGCCCTGACCTCCTTGGAGGCAATCAACCTTTTCTCTAATGCATCAGCTCTCAACCTTTCTGTTGCAGCAGCCATTTTTTCTTGTTCAGCATTGAGCTTCTCTTTTGTAGCCAAACTCTCTTGGGCTTTGTGTAGATGCAACATTTGTTTCCAGCCCTTCCCTATGTCCCTGAGCAGCTATTTGGTATCCCATTTCAGGTGCTGAATCTGTGCTTCATAGGATGTTCTAAGAGTAGTCATTCCTTTAATAACATTCCTTTGGATGTAAGGATGGGACTGAATTGCAAGAAGGAGGGTGGAGTATGGAGGATTGGAAAAAGAAGAGGCAAGAATTAACGGGAGGTCCTCACTTGAAGAAGGGCCAGCTAAGAATGAAAGGTCAGTGGGCTGGGAAATGGTGTGTGGAGGCTCAAGGTGGGGCTCCAGATTAGTGTCTATTTGGATTGACTTAGAGGAGATGGGTATTAGGTCATCCACATCTGTCATAGCATCAGAGGTAGCTACAGCAGGTGGGATCTCTAGAATACGTTCATCCTCAGTTTGGGTAATGGCATCAGTGAATGTGGAAAGGGGTGGAGTAGGTAAAGGTTGGGAGGCAGGGATAGTTGGTGAATGTGATGGTTGGGGTAAAGTGTGTAAGGTGGATTGGATGGCTTGTAGGCTAGTTTCTATGTAGATCTGGTTTTGGAGGGTGGAGGTTATGGAATTAATATATGTTTCTATGGATGATTGGGTTTGGGTCTTGTACAACATTTGTGATTGGAGGGATAGTAGGAGGTATAAGATTTGGGGTAAGAGGTCTGGATGGGTGAAACTGGCTGGAAGGGAGATGTGGGTCTATGAGTGAAGGTACTCCTGTGGTGGTGTAAAGTGTGGGGGGGGGGAGGTGAGTCGGGGAGAGGTGTATACTCAAGGTTGATGTCTCCTAGGATAGTAGACATCATAGTGGAAAATTCCTCTCCTGAAAATGGCTCCCTATTATGGGATAAGGAAATGAATTGATCTATAGGCTCACTAGGGATAGGTACAAAAGATTGGGAAGTCTCAATGGACTGCTGGGGGTGTCGAAGGTATGGGGTTATGATGCATAGGTTGTGGGTATTGGGTCTGGAATGAAGGTGGTATCAGAGATTGGAATGGTTTGGGAAATGTAGGTGGGGTGGGGTACTATGGGGGCTGTGCCTTTTGTGAGTTTTCTTTTCTTAGTGTAGGCAACTTTTACAGGGGGGCTGATATGGGCTAGAAAAATAGGTAAGGGTATGGAAATGGGTAAGGTGGCTATGATGGATGCGGGCTGGGGTGGCTCAGATAAGGGTGTTGTGCCTATGAGGGTTGTGATGTGTGGATGAAGGGTGGAGGTGGTGGGGCAATGGGTGTAGATAAAGTTGAGGGAGAGGGGGTTGGTGCTGACAATGAGATTGGGGGCCTAGCTGGCCCAACAGAGGCTACTACCTCAGCAGTGGCAGCAGCAGCAGCTACTTCCTGAATGGTGGGGGCTGCTTCTCTCAATAATTCCTTCCTCTTCTCCCTCTTTCTCATCATTGTGACACTGATACCCCATTATTTCTTTCCACTATTTTTGGGGTTCAGGGCCACTGTCACCTCCTCCCTTTTGAAGGGATATTTCCCATCTTTCAGCAGTGCAGTAATCAACTTGCAGTAGGGAAGGGCATGTGGTTTCTTGTTAACCTTCACTTTCTCACACAAATCTTTAATCCCTTCAAACACTAATTTGGCTGCATCCAAGTAGTGGTTTCTGTGAAATGAGAGAAGGGCATCAGCTATAGGGTACCTCCTCTCTTGCTCATGACCCGAGCAATACACATTTTTCCTCAGCACCCCATCCATGAATCTGAGGTTAGGGTACAGATCTCTCTTACTGATTGAGTCCCCTGAAGCCATGATTCCTCCAGTTAGTTCCCTGACTATCTCTATAATGGTGGCAGTCAGGGGGGGTCCCAAGCTAAACTTAGGGTTATACCTAGCTGGTATCCCTAGTACCCTTGCAATATCAGACTGGTTAAACAACATTTCAAAATTATCAATCAGTACCAGCAGTGCTGGGTTCCCATCATCACTAGTCTTCAACCTCATATTCTGAAAAAACAATCTGACTAATCTTGGGAACACCAGCTGCATAGGGGACCTCAACAGGGGCAGCAGAGATGCATTGGTCAGATACTCAATGGAGGCAGAGGTCTTTGATAGCTCCTCAAAGTAGGCTTTATCAAAAATAGTTTCAGCCTCCAGCGAAATTGCCGACACAAACTCAGAAGGGACCCTGAGGTATTCATTATTTTCTTCCTCCTCAACCTCAGGGGCCACAGGGGTCACAACCTTGCCCTTTTTCTGCTTCTTCTTTGATTTTTCAGGGCTCATAGTAGGTGGGTGCTCTCTGGCTCTCTTCTTTGGGGCAGATTTCTACTTTTCCTTCAAAAATGTAGGGTCAACACCAGGTGAGGGCACCTCAGAGGTCTCCAATGTGGAGGCTTCTGTAATCCTTACGGATTTCGTAGTGGCCACAGGACTGCCACTAGGAGTAGGGTCTAGCATAGCCGCTAATGTATCGATGAATTTTGAACTCTTGGCCATGGGTGCTCAAATTTTTAAAAATTAGGGTTCACAAATCTTGGAAAATGCAGAACGCAATGAGTAAACTCAGAAATACCAAATTTTAGTCCTACTACTCTCTGAAACTCAAATAAATCATAGCATAGAGAGGGAATGGAGATCGTACCATTTGAGAGCTAGGGTTCCACCTCAACGTGTTCACAGTGGCTCAAATCCCCTCAAACCTTATTCAAAGAGACCGGAGGGTGCTGGGGAACAAAACGGGGAAAAAGCTTTAGGTGGTGAGGCTTAAGAGGTAGAGAAGAAAGAAAGAACTGGGAGCTTGGGTGGAGTGCGTCGGAAACTAGGGCAGATAGCGGAAATGACGAAAATGAGGGGTTTCGCTGAGTTTATAGAGCAAATCTCGTAGTTCACGGAGTTGGCAACAGGTCCTCGCAGAGTAGATTTCTCGCGCAGTTGGTTTTGAAGTCTACGAGACGTTTTGGTGCACAACAGAGTATCTGACACGCAATGAATTTTGCAGAGTTGGCAACAGTGGCATAGGTGCGCAAGACCTTATTTTGCTCCAGAATTGTATCGCGCGTGGTGCTCGCACAGAACAACACAACACACACTTCACTCACAGATTAGGTTTGCGGAGTAAAAGGTAGCTCTGCGAGGCACATTTTTAGCCAATGCTCCGTTGGTCTAGCGTACAAGGAAGCCAAAGAATGTCTCGCGCAGCATATTTAAGCACCCCTACTCAACGAGCTAGCATTCTTGCTCAGCCTTTACTCTGTTAGCCCAGTGCAGCACATTGGTTGATGCATCCATGTTGTTGTGCACCCAACCACTGTGCATGAGAACCAAACTTCAGACAGGTACTTTATTTCACTCATTCAAAATATATGCCCATGTTCAATCAACAGTTCATCAACATTGCAGAATCCTAAAATAGTTTTTCAGCTCAATCTTCATGCAAAGTATGATAAGGGCACCTCAACCATTTTTTAGCAAACACAGTTCAAATTCAAATGAAACATAGGCACATGTATTCACGTACAACAATTCAAACACAGACAATGCAAAACAAATAATTCAACAACACATTAAAAGCTCAAATGACAGAATTCTAAAGAACACAATTCAACACAAAATTTTCATACATATGATACAATTATTACCAATATTTAGCTCACTGGGCACTAGCTTCCTCCTGAGTAGAGGATGCATCACCAATCATAATCTGACCTTTCGGGTTTGTTAGGGGCTGACTAGGTAATTTTCCTTCCTCCCTCCTATTCAGAGCATTACAGATCTGACCAATTTGGTCCTCAATCTTCTTAATGCTCTGTCCATGAGAATTGACAGTTTGCACCAAGCTCCCTAAGTTCTGCATTGAAGCTAGCATCTGCTCTTCAAATAAAGAGGATCTAGGCTATTGTGGGGGCAGGACCAATTGGTTAGACTGTGGGGCAGGTAACAGGAAATTTTACCTTGGTGGGTAACCTTGATTAACCTAGTGCTGGAGTCTGTAGGGAGCTACCATCTGCTACTGTTGGGGATGAGGATATGGGTCTTGTCTCCACCTCAGATTTGGGTGGTTCCTCCAAGAATACCTAGCAGGCTGCTGTCCAAAAGTTTGAGCATCATTGGCATGCTCCATAACAAAATCTGAAAATTGGTTGGAAGATGGACAATCATGAATAGAATGTGTGGGGATTGGCATATCAGACATGCCTCCTCCACCTGTGCAACCATCCAAGGCTGCATCACATTCATCAATTTATCAAACTTTAAGCTCAGGTTGTCCACCTTCCTCTCCAGATCACCTTGCACCTTCACTTCATATATTCCACCTCTAGGGGTGGCCTCTTTCACCATTTTAGCTAGAATCTGACTGTCATTACATGACAGAGACTCCTGCTGCAAGGAATTTTCCCCTATAATATCAAACAGCTCCCAAGCTTCCTCAGCTATCTTGTGGAGGTAGCTACTGCCACAGGAAGCATCCACCATATCCCTGCTCTTGGCATTAATTCCTTGATAAAATACTTGAATAAGCTGTCACATTGGGATTTGGTGGTGGGGGCATTGTTTTAACATCTCCTAGAATCTTTCCCAAGCTTCATTAAAGCTCTCAGTTGAGGACTTAGTGAATGACAGAATATTTGTCCTCATCTGGCTTGTTTTGTTCATGGGGAAAATTTTTGCCAAGAACTTGGTTTGAAGGTCACTCCATGACTGTATGTTGTTCGCTGAGAGCTTTGATAGCCATGTGCTGGCTTTGTCCTTTAATGAGAAAAGAAAAAACCTCAGTTTAGTGGCCTCAAGCCCCAGGCCAACAATGTTGAAGGTAGTGCAAAGTGCTAAAAACTGGTCGATATGCTTGTAGGGATCTTCTTTACTTTGCCCATGAAATTAAATGAAGGCAGCATACTAATGGTGGAGGATTTAATTTCATAGTTCCCCTCAACAGAGGGAAACTGAATGCAGAAGGGAGAGGTGTACTCCCCATGTGTATTGTATTCCTTCAATGTCCTCTGCCTCTCAGCCATAGTAGCTAGTTCAGTCTCAATAGCAGGGCCCTGTGTGGTGTGCCTAGGTCTAAGGATCCTTTCCACCTCTGGATTTGGGGGTTCCAAGTCATAGTTTAAGGACCTTCTACAGAGCATACACTCACCAACAGTAATGAAAATGCTTACAAGAACACAGAAAGAATTTCAAACAAAAAAAGGTAATAGCTACACAGATTTACACTAAACAAAATAGCAGGGGATTCAACATAAATGGCACGAGATTTAGGTGAAAGAAAGTGCAAACAGAGTTAGCTACACTCCACTTGCAGCTCTAGCTTTTCCCTTCTTTTGCTGTCCATTTCTGCAAAATTCTACAAAGAATCAATAGTACTTTAATTCTAGATTAAACACAACTACAAAGAATTTGTTAGTCTAAGTCATACTACAACTCAGGTCTACTAAAAAGATTAATATCCCAGGCAGCGACGCCAAAACCTTGTTGGGAATTATTTCGAGACTCTTACTGCTTGTTTTATTAAGAACAATGGAGAGAATAAATCAAGAGTGGGGAATTGGATATGGGTCAACATAGTAAGTCTGAAATAAACACATGTCCTGCAAGATACAGGGTCCATTATAGCAAGTTTTGATAAGTAAGAGTTTGTCTCACAGAGAAATTGATCTAGAACCCAAAATGAGCTATAATAGTAGGCCTCCAGATCTGGCTATAGATCTGACAATCCTAAAGAAAGGAGGTTGGGTGTCACGACTACACTAAATTAATCCAAAAAGCAGAGAAATAAAATGTAGCCCTATCCTAAAGAAAGGGGTTGAGAGGAGGATGGTGGTAGTGTGTACCAAAATAAAATACAAAAATTATGAGAAGTAAGTAGGTTGAGCTAGAGTTGATGATACAGTAATGTAACTTAGATTTAGTTTGTCTCTATAGTGCTCCTTGCTGAGACGCTATTAAAAGCCTCAACAAGGTATAAGCTCCCAGTTTAACCCATGCCATTTGGGGCGCTCTTAGGGCTATACTCTGTCCACTCTAATGGTCACAGGGTGTCCGATAGAGTCTGTCAAGTCCCATTAGTTAAACCAAACATTCGCTAGACTAATCCAGAAGAGTGGATCGATCATTTCCACAATCACTGGACCAGCTCTAGCCATAAATACTATTGTAGCACTATGTAATGCCAGTGCTACAAGCTCCCTAGATCTGCGCACAGACCTGGCTGACATCCATAGGTATTCTAACCCATAAGATCCTAAGTGCTTTGCTAAGCTAACTGCTCACTAGTGCCCACAAAAAGGACCATGCAATAGGTTAAATAAGGCTTTAGAATCAGCTAGTCATTGCTACAGACGGCCTGCAATGACTCAGCCTCAAGCTACAATTATTACAAAGAGATCAGATCTAACATTTGATGTTGGCTAGGTAAAATAGAGGGGAGCCAGTTCCTATATAAACCTCCTCACAAGGCTCTAGAAGCTCATGTGCAAAGGAGAAGAATCCTTCTCAAACATGTGAATGGACACAACCTTAGGGATATACTCTGTCCACTTGAATGGTCATAGGGTATCCCATTGGTCTGTCCATCTCACAGAGGCCTGAGAAAGAACATGAAAACTGCTGCAGCCACCATGGTCCACAGGCCTCCGAGCTCCCTGGATCTCACTACAGATCTAGCATTGCTTTCCATGGGGCTATCAAACAAAGGGAAATCAGATGGTAAGCAATCGATCTACTAGAAACTGAATGGGCTAGTCCTAAATACATGGATCCTATAGACATCTAAAGAAATCATAAGATCTTTAGATTCAATTAAGCATTAAAATAGCAATCCATTGATGAACATAAACTTTATAATGGATTGTCTCTAGGCTGCAGCCTGTACACAACTGCTCATCCGAATCCCAATGTATATCAAAATCTATTACAAGACTAGAACAAAACTAAACCTAGCTGCTAATAGGGGGATTAGCCAGTAAGTGCTAAGCTAAGAGAGAAGAAAAATAGGAAAAAGAGGTGATCAAACCCTAGCCCTAGCTTGCTAGAGTTCTCAGCCGGCAGAGGATGAAGGAAAGATGAAAATAATAAACTCTAAGTACAGCTTATATACTCTGTCAAAGTGGCCTTGGCTCTAAAGAGATTAACCTTAATTTTTCCAGTAGACATGGCATTGTTTCAACCCTTGGATGCCTGGAGATATGCACCTCAAAATCTGTGCCTCGAGAAGTGTACCCTATCCTTGGGAAATTCCCAAAAAGCCCTTCAGTTAAAATTGAGAAGTGGAGATCCGGTGCTTCATGGGGCTGGTATCTGCTCTTAGCTCATTCGCGCAGCTGCTTTGCCTTCATGAAGTTGCCTTTGGCTGGTGGGAAGTGCTTGCTCACGCAGTGAATCTTCAGTTCGTCGCGCAGTTCCTTTACGCTGTAATGCTATCACGAAGATTATCTGGAGTGCCTAGACTTCTCATGTAGTAGAGCTTCAGAAGCTCTTTCTCTCGCTAAGTACTCGCGCAGTTATGCTCCTGTGCTTGCATAGTCAATGGTAAGGCTTCAGAGTGCACGAGATCTGTGCGAAGAGAATTTTAGGCGTATCTCTCATCCAGGGCTATGCGAGAACTACGTGAGGTGACATTCTATTCAGTGTACATATGGACTCGTTGGGTTCTTCACGCGGTTGCTTTGAGGCTTGATCTCTGTGAGAGCTTCGTGAGGGAAAATTCTGAGAGTTTTAACCTGCGAGATCTTCGTGTGGTCATTTCAGCTGTCCTCCTGACTACGCGGCATATCTGTGTGAGGGCCTCTTCCACTGCAACTTTAGCTTCGCAAGGAAGCTCCTCAACTCTGCGAGGTCTATCTTTTAGTGCTCTGGTGCATTACACTTGCTGCTGTCACAGTCTCCTCCTTTCTTAGCTAACTTCATTCATCTGCTAGACTTTGGTCAATGGTGATCAACAATAATGAGTCACCATGGTAAGCACTACCAAGGTATTCCATTAAGCTTTGTCTCAGCTGTCATCTTTGAGTGTATTCTCTCTCTTTTGGGCCAAAAAGTAAGGAGTTTATATTAAGCTGCACATTTATTACTAACTATAAAATGCACTTAACAAATGATTATTAGTCTGCTTCAAGGTCCACAAAGGCTAAGTTAAGAGGTGAAAAGTGGTACTTTTTAATAAATAATAATAAGGCTCAGTGATGTGGGGAATAGTTTGTATCTAATGCTTTCCAAAAGGGGTGAGTAAAAATCTTTTTCTCAGAGGGATACGAGGTGCCATGATCGAGCTCTTCATCACGTTTCGGTGCCATCAAAATCTCACATTCTATGGTTAGCAAGGGTTTGTCCTCCTCTCGCCACCTTATGACGACATCTAGTAGTATAGGGACATCGGGGGTGCCCTTGCAGCTTGCTTATACACTTCTAGTAAAGTACTAGAGATGTCCTCCCGACCTGCTTATGCTTCCCTGAGCTCATTGACTTGTTCATTCGTCGTAATGCTCACACTCAATTTTTTTTATATATGTATTTTTGAAAGCATCCTGCTAGCGCAAGAATAATGAGTTTTGATTGAATCTAGCATCTTTATTTTTTTTTGCTCTAACATCCCCTCCAATGGCGGAGGAAGGGTAAATGAGAATCGGATGTTACTTATGCTTTTAAAAGAGGTTAGATAGGTCACTAGTCCTTCAATTAGATTATTCGAGTGAGAAAGTGGACGATAAACTAAAGGTCTTAAGGATATTCTGAGAATTGATGACGTACGACTAATGAATGGGCCGTGACGACTACGGGGGTGATAAGTATAAGTATTTAACCATGGGATGTGACGATCATAGGGCTAAGGGTGGGTAGTATTTTCTAAGGTACATGGTTTTCCAAGGGCTAGGGAGTTCTTCCCCATCTTGGTTCGCCAGTTTGTATGCATTTCCAGGGTATGTGGCTGTTATAACATAAGGGCCTTCCCAGTTCGATTTCAATTTTCCTTTCGGATGGGTGTGCTTGGAAGGCATGATTTTCTTCAAGACAAATTCTCCAATATTAATGGTTCGTTTAAGGACTTTCTTATCGTAAGCCCTGGCTACTCTCCTTTGATATACCTGAGCATGATCAGCTACCCTTAGACGTGTTTCATCGAGCTGCTCTAGCTGTGTGAGTAGGGCAATTATCCTCTCATATAAGGATAGCTCATAATCGAGTTGAATCCATAAGGATTGTACTTGTATCTCATATGGTAAGACTACCTCCATCCCATAGGTAAGGAGGTAGGTAGTTTGGCCAGTGGCCGTACGAATAGAGGTCCTATAGGCCTAGAGTGCTTCTGATAGTCGTTCAGGTCCGTCAGCTCCATTGCTTGTTTCTACTGTGTGTTTCAAAATTTGAATCAGCATTTTGTTCATAGCTTCTGCTTGTCCATTTCCTTGTGGGTAGAATGGTGAGGAGTGGCGTAGATCGATGTCGAACTTTTTGCATAATTTCATCATCTTTTCAGCGATGAATTGTTGTCCGTTGTCGGTGACAAACATCGTGGGTACTCCAAACCTAGTAATGATATTCCGAACGATAAACCTTATGAGTGTTGAAGCGGTGATTTTGATATAGGATTCAGCTTCTACCCATTTGGTGTAGTATTCGGTTGCCGTAAGTATGAACGCATGCTTGTGAGTGTTCCCAACTATATCTGTGAAAGGTCTGATGGCATCGAAGGCCCACATCGAGAATGGCCATAGTGAAGTCATAGTGTTCAATGCAACTGATGGAGCTTTAATAAGTGCGGCATGTTCTTGGCATTGCTTGCAGAGTTGGACGTAGAGGTGACAATCTCTGATCATTGTCGGTTAGAAGTAGCCTTGTCGTGTGATTTGATCAGTGAGTCTCTGTCTACCAGCGTGGGCGCTACAGGCGCTGGCGTGTGTTTCTTGAATGATGTATTGTCCTTCGATGGTCGTGACGCATCGTAGCAGTACTCTTTTAGTGAACGCTTCTTTGTATAGTATTTCAGTGAGTATGCAGAATCGGGTGCATCGGTTCCTTATAGTCTTCTGTTCGATCTTCGTGGCATATGGAGGAACGTGTTGATGCTTTAAGAAGTTCCATATGTCGAAATACCATGATTGTCTGTCGTCGGTGGGTGATTTTTCAAACCTGAACATAGCAACTTTAGTTTTTATCTTGACGTGATTTTTCGGAGTGATTGCTTCTTTTGGTCCCGTACTAGTGGGGAGGGTTGGTAATTCTCTCTTGACGGTCCTTTCTATCTCGTGAGCAGGTACTGCCAGCTTTTCAATAAAGAAGGTCTTGGTACTTTGTTCGATGGGTATTTGGATGACCGAGGCTAGCATGGCTAGGGAGTTTGCGAGCTCATTTTCTAATCTAAGGATGTGCGTGAAAGAGATTCTTTCAAATTTCTTTACGAAATATTGAGAGATTTCTAGGTATTCCATTAGCCTCCTTTTCTTAGTTTTTTATTCTCCTATAACTTGCGAGATTACTAGCTTAGAATCACCGATGTTTTTAGCTATTTAACGCCTAATTGTAGTACTGCTCGGAGTTCAGCTATAAAAGCTTCATATTTTACGATGTTATTAGTGACAGGGAAATCTAATTAAAAAGTCTTAGGTATGACCACTCCTTCCAGGCTTAGGAGGACTATCCCGATGCCTTTTCCTTTGTGATTTAAAGCACCATCAAAATAAAGGGTCCATGAGGTCTTATCGGGCTCTTTGTTATGAATCGTGAGTAGGTTTTCATCGGGGAAATCAACGTGTATAGGTTCATCACTCGGGAGTGGGAGATCTGCGAGGTAATTGGTGATCGCTTGTCCTTTGATCAACTTCTGCATGACGTAAGTGATATTGAATTCTTCCAAGAGCATATGCCAGCGAGCGATCTTTCCTGAGGTTGCGGGTTTTTTGAATACGTACTTTAAAGGGTCCATTTGGGCTAGTACTAGTATCTTATGTGCTTCAAAGTAGTGTCGTAATTTGGTTGAGGCCCACACCAACGTTAGGCAGGTCTTCTCTATCGAAGTATATATCCATTCGTACTAGACCATCGTCCTACTGAGGTAGTAGATAGCCTTCTCTATCTTGTCGTCTTCTTCATATTGTCCCAAAATCACTCCCATTGCTTTGTCATTCACTGAGAAGTATAGGATTCCGGTAACTAGTGGTAATAGTATTGGCAGGTTAAGGAGGTACTTCTTGATATTTTTGAAGGCTTGCTAACACTAGGCATCCCATTTATACTCAGTTCCTCTTTAAGTAGTCTGTAGAAAGGATCGCATCTGTCTGAATGCTAGGAGATAAATCTCCTGATGAATTGCAATCTTCCTATCAGGCCCCGTAACTCTTTGATATTGCTGGGAGGTGGCATCTCAAGGATGGCTCTAACTTTTGAAGGATCAACTTTGATCCCTCTCTTGCTGACTATGAAATCGAGTAATTTTTTGGAAGTGACTCCGAAGATATATTTCTTTGGGTTCATTTTTAACTGATATTTCTTAGCTCTTTGCAGCACTAGTCGAAGTGCTTCAACATGTCCTACTCTTGTTTGGGACTTTACTAATATGTCATCGACGTAGACTTCTACACACTTATGCATCATGTCATAAAAAATAGCCATCATGGCGTATTGATATGTGGCTCTTACGTTCTTGAGCCCAAAAGGCATGACAATGTAGCAGTAAGTTCCTCATGGTGTGGTGAAAGAAGTCTTCTCTTGGTCGAACTCTACTAATTTGATCTGGTTATACCCAGAGAAACCATCCATAAAGGATAACATCTCATGTCCAACGGTTTTGTCGACTAGAGTATCAATGTGCGAAAGTGGGAAGTCGTCTTTTGGGCATGCTTGATTAAGGTTTCAAAAGTCAATGCAAACCCGCACTCTGTCGTCTTTCATAGCGACCGGTACTATATTGGCGACCCACTTGGGGTAGAGGACGACTCGGATGAATTTGGCTTTGTGCAATTTGTCAACTTCCTCTTTAACTTAAAGGGCTGTTTATGGATGCATCCTACGGAGTTTCTGCTTAACAGGCTTCACATAGGGTTCTAAGACAAGGCAATGCTCGACTAAACTTGGGTCTAAACCAGGCATGTCCTCATAGGACCATGCAAAGGAGTCGAGGTGCTCTTATAAAACCTATGTAATTTATTGACATTCTTTAGAATTAAGCATTGTGCTAATTAGTAGCTTCTTGGGTTTCTCTTCAGTGCCAAAGTTAATTTCTTCTGCAGGTTTCACAGTGGCTTGAGTTTGCTCATTGAAACACTTGATAACTCGTAGGAAGTCTGGCGCCTCTTCGGTGACCGGTGTTCCTTCTTCATCTTTGGTAAGCTCATATACTGTAAAATTGTTATACTGGGGATTCAATTTTGTGAAAGGTAACCCTTCATTGGTACAATTTATGACTGAGAGATCTTTAGTAAGGTGAAGGCCAAAGCTATTGATCATTTTCTCAAAGTCACGAAGTATCTAATCTGGTATGATCACCGACTTTTTGTTTAGCCTAGATGCTTTTCGTCCTCATACGGGAAGTGGGATAGCAGTCTTAGGAGGAAAGTCTCCTTGTTGGTCGCAAACTCGATTCAGAACGAAGGGTTCCATTTCTTTTCTGAGTCTTCTGATTTTTTTAGATTTTATATTTTTGGATTTTTAGGGTTTTTTTCTTTTTCTATTTTTTTTTTTCGATAGTAGATATGGTACAGGGTTGCTCACCTCAAGAGGCGTCGGGAGAGTTGCTTCCCCTAATTGAGGGAGCGAGACTGCCGCTAGAGCCATTCGAGTGATTCTTCGAGAATTGTGGATCTGTTTTAAATTTGACATTTTTTTTAGAGTCCTCAGCTGATGAGGTCTTTTGAATAAGCGACGCCAGTGGCGGCGGTATCGATGTTCGAATTTCCTCTATCACATTGATTTCCTCATCTTGGAAGAAGCTCTGGAGATCATAATCGATCGAACTATCCACCTCTGAGTTATAATGTGGTTGTTCTTCCTGTCGAGGGTGATCTCCTAAGGGATCCTCAGAGGTAGTGAGCTCTTTTCCTTGAACTTTAAAGTATGTTAGGATGAGCATGCATGCTAGACAGTGAGGCTGGTAATGGTGATAAATGCAGGGAGATCCCAAAGGGCATTCCCATCTTTGTGCGTTGGAGTTGAGGCTGGTATTAAACTCGTCTTCTTGATCTGACGGTGCTTGAAGTCCTAGGTTAGCCCGCTCCGCTAGCTCGAGAGCAGGGAGGTCTATCCAGTAGTCCTCGTCATCACTCGGAGGAGGTTGCCATTCTTCCTCGAGAGATTTCCAAAATATTTAGAGTTGTAGCATGTCTGGGGATGGAGGACTGTCTAGTTCAAGTTCCTCTTCAAACTCAACGAGGGCGATGGGGGTGTTTCCCCCTGGGTCAACCAAATGACTACTGAGATTTTCTGCTTCTTGTGCCGGTAGCTGAGTTGGTGGGTCATTACTTGCTTTCGTTATTATGAGGTTGGAGTCATTTTATTCTAACATTGCAGAATGTCAGACCCAGCTAGCAAAGCATTCCAATATGCTGGTGCATGCCCTATAGCGGGGTTGGTATGGGTGAGCGATACAAGGGGAGTCCCATGAGCATTCCTATCCCCTAAGGCCAAGGCCGAGGCAGATGTTATGCGAGTTAAGATTTTCTTGCGGGGTGTCATCTTCTTCCCCTGTTAAGTGTTAGTGCTCTTCACTATCTTGTAAGGCAACTATGTGAAAATCTTCATCGTCAGTGGATTCCCAATCTTCTACTTGCGGCTCGAGTTTGGGATGTTCTCCCTTTCTTTCTTCTATAAGCTCTTTAGTGTCAAACAAAGGTTTGACTCCTTCGAGCAGTTCGTCAATATCATCGTTTAAATTCGTCAAATCGTTGAATGCTTCAGTCATTCATTCGATTTCTACTTCTTGAGATTTAGTGAAGGACACTTCATTTTGCTTTGGTAAATCTACTTTCTCGGTGGTCCCATAGACAGTGGTCGTATAGAGACCATTTCGATGAGGAAGGGAACAAGTCAGCTTGTGGGCCGTGCTATTGGTAATCTAACCTTATGTGCTTGCGTATTTTCGTTGGGACAACGGGTCTAACGTGACCTTGCTTGTTTTTATCGAGTCCAGTGTGGGGGATGTACCTGAGTTGATACATGAGGTCCCAACCTTTTATCACGGTAGGGTTGATGTTATAAAGTTTAGTGAGGTCTGGGCCGACCTCTCTTCTCATTCATTTTTGTTGATGCGTTAGGGGAGAACTGGAGGGGTAGGGGGATGGACTTCCGCAATGGTTGTCTCATCAGGGATTCGAGCCTTCTGAATGTGGCCTGTGTTCAATACGGAATCATGGGCTGTCAGAATACTCGCAGCGTAATCAGTGTCCATCTCCTGGAGGGATGCATCAGCATATATACGAACAATGGAGTCCTCGTACGAGAATTTAACGCATTGATGGTATGTGGACGTGACAACTTTCATTGACTCTAACCATTTTCGTTCTAAGATAAGATTATACATACTAGTGGAATCAGAAACATGGAAAGTTACATCTTTCATTATAGGTTCAAGGCAAACCTGGAGTTTGATAGTTCCTTTGACGAAAAGATGCGAGCCGTCATAAGCTATAAGTGATAGTGTGGAGGGTCTGACATCCTGCTCTGTGTATTCGAGCGTCTTTATCATTGTGATAGGGCAGATATTGAGTCCTGCTCTTGTATCGACTAACGCATGGGGTACAAAGAATCCTCCGATTATGACTGTAAGGTATATGGGAGCTGCACTTTCGCGGAGTGACTCCTTAGGCATATCTGCGTCTGTGAAAGTGAGCGCTGGGGGTTGCTCCATGACCGAGGCAATTTGATGAAGCTCGTCTAATGTTGTGTCCTCATTCACTTGTGTGTCCTCTAGTGTCCTTCTCAACAACAGGTGATGGTCAGGGGGTTTCTTGATGAGTTCTAGTATAGATATCTGGGCCAAAATCTTTTGAAGATGCCACAGAAGATTATATTCTTGCCCTGACTCAAGTGTCATTTCTTTGCCCGACTGGTGAGCCTTGGGTGCAAGTGGTTGGAGTGGTTGAGGTGCAGGGATTGGTAGACGAATAATGTCAAGTGGGGGAGGCAAGTTAACTTCTCTTTCTCTCACGTCCCCCCTGGTGGTTGTACGTTTGTGAAATCCTTATTCTGAGGGAAAGGCGGAGGTGGATAATTGGTTCCTAATTTAAGAATCGGGCAAGTCGATTGTTGACGGAACCCGGTGTGGCTCGACATTGATGTATTTGTGAAGTGAGTGAAATTCGAGGTCAGAGCGTGTACTTGCATGGTGCCGCTCCAAGGTGGGAGCTATTGTGTATAATCCTCTTCTTCTAGGAAGGTGGTGACTAGCGTCTCGCACAGGTCGGGATGTTCTTCTTACTCACTCTCTTCTCTGTTTAATGAACACTCAGTCTTTGTTTCGTTTTCTAGGTTCAGAGTCTTTCGGGTGACACATTCTACCCATGCGGTAATTTGGGCTACAGTTTAAAGAACATGGTCTCCATACTCAGGCTCAAAATTAGACGAAGGGAGTGGCAATGGTGTTGGCTTAGGATTTGGAGGTGAAGGTTCTGGTGGGCGACTATGGAGGAATGGTCTCCGGGCCTTAAAGGAGTGGACTCGTATCTAAGTGAATTTCGGGTGAGGAGGCGGGCTCGAGGGGGCGATTCGAGTGATCAAGGCCAAAGGATGCGGGGGTAAAGGAACTCTCATAGGGTTAGAAAAAGTGTCGGAAGGTGGGGTGTGAGTGATTAAGGTGGAGGGCTGGATGGGGGGTTAGCCGGAAAGATCCACGGTAGTGATCTGGGCCAGTGTTGCTTGGTTGTGGGTAGGCATGGGGTTATTAATGATCCCTAAATTTTGTTGGGGTTGGTTATTGTTAGGGTTAGGATTCCTAAGTGTATCAGTCAATTTGATTTTGGTCGTTCATGTCATAGATTACATCCCGAAGGACCCAGTAGTCTTCTAGGTTGTGTCCTGTGTATTGATAGAATGCGCAGTATTTGCTATAATCTAGATTTGTCGGCCAGGGCCAGGGTCTTTCTTACTAGAATCGGAGGAGATTCTGAGTGTTAAGGAGATGGAAGATATTGGGGATGGTATCAGGTAAAGGGGGATAGTGTTCCCACCTCGATTAGTAAGGGCCTCTAGCTGGGTTGATGTTTTGCAGTGGGGGTATGTTATTATAGTTCGGCGTGTGGGCCAATCAATTCTGTGTCGCATTTTGGTTCTGATAGGTGTTGCGATATTGGTTTATGTTCTGGTATTGGCCCTGATTCTGGTTCTGGCCTTAGTTTTGGTTTGCATATCTTTCTTGATTGGTGCCTTGGTTTTGGTTCGTGTACCGTTGTTGATTCTGATTTTGCCCAAAATTTCTCGGTTGGAAGTTTCCGTTCCCAAAGTTCTATCCTTGATTGACAACATTGTTAACCTATTTGGTTCCCTAGGCTTTTTTGTTATTTTTTAACTTTGATTCACTAGAAGAGCCTATTTTCGACGTGACTATGGACAGGGCGAGGTCTCTGCCTTTAATGTGTCGCGCTAGTCGAGATGCTCGGGAGTAGAGCGCAATGAAGTCAAGGCAATCACTTATGACCAGAGCGCTCTTCAATGGTTCTCTAGTATTGTCGATAATAATATCAATCTAGTCTTTTTCTTTCATTGAAGTGCCGGTCCTAGCAGCGAGTTTTCTCCTTCTAGCGACGAAGTCAGTGAATTCTTCATCGAACCCTTACTCAGTCGTCATCAGACCGCTGAGACTGACTGTCTCTTGGATTAAGTGCTTATATTGGTCTAGGAATTGACCGACTATTTCATCGAATGTTTCTATCTTATAGAGCGGGAGTCCTGCGAACCAATCTAGAGCTTCTCCTTCTATGAGCGTTGGAGATAGTGAATGAGAAGTCCTTGATTATCGCATATGGGTCGACAGCCATTACAAAAGAGGGCCATAGTTTGGATTTTTCGTGCCATTATATTTGGTAATTTCAGTGGCTTAAATCCTATTGGCAAGTTAAACTTGACATCCCGATAAAATTTATCGAATCCGAATGAGTGACCAGGGCGCTCCCTCTTGGCCATGTATTCGTCGAGCATTTTAGGGAGACCTTCAATTTTGATAGTACGATCTTTTGGAGCAACCCGTGAGCAAACCTTATCTAAAGAGTCATCGTTGAAGAATGTGCGAGCAGGTTATCTCAATGGTGTGACGCGGGCTAACACTGTGCTCGGGGTAGGCGGTCGCCTTTCTTGTCGTTCTTGGTCTTCTAAAAATTGTCATGATGCGACAGTCAATCCCTGAAGTAATTTCTCAGAGTCATCATCTCCTCTTTGTATTCTTTGAATACTGAGCTCTACGATTTGTTGAGCAGTAATGTTTTATCTAGTGTTACCATCTCTCCCATTATGATTATTCCCAGTGTGTGGGTAGAGAAGGGATTCTCTTATTCATCAGCCATGTTAATCTCTGATTGTCGTAGGCTGGAATTGTAAAGTGGTTCTTCTTCATACATGGGGTTGCTATGATATCCCTACAATGGTGGGTTTCCTAAACTCACTCTTCGTATGCCAGACATCTCGAGTCTTTGACGAAGACTCATGTATCTAATGGGATTCAAAATGACGCGATGAAAAGTAAAATAGGAAAACAAACTAAAAAACTACCGATCTAAAAAAAGGAAAGAGTTCAACAAAAAAGTCCCATCGTGATCGCCAGTCTATTGGTGCGCACTTTTTCTGGGTTCCTCTCGGTTCCCGTTGAATCAGTGGCCCAATTCTGTCCAAGTGGGCTCTAGCGATGCGACGTTTGTAAGGTTAGAAATAAAATAAAAAAGGGAGGAGGTTTTCTAGGAAGGTTCCTAGTTTATTGCGATCGCCAGCTGCAAATATTTAACAACGGTGCAACACATCAGTGATCACACTTTAGAGTGGGTGTGGGTTACTTCTTTACTAAATCGTCTACCTACAAACATCAACAGTTATGGCTCTTCCTTTTAGTTTAGATAGTTCAATTTTCCTTTTCTTCCTTGTTATTGTTGTAATTCGAATCGGTTCAGATTTCCTAATTCTATTGTGAGTCTAGTGGTGTGGGTTTATTATAGTGATTTGATCTAATATTATAATTCTATTGAGAGTCTAATTAATGTAGTGTCCTAATCCTATTAGAATTCTAATTAATTTAGTATCCTAATACTACTAGAAGTCCAATTAATATCAGTCTCCTAATTATACTTGGAATGCAAATATATCAATTCTGACAAAACTCTAATTAAATCAAGCATGCTGATTGTACTAGAATTCTAAGTAAAGCAATTATAATAATTCTACTGCAATTCTAATTAAAATAGAGAACTAATTTTACTAGAACTCTAAGTTAAGCAATGAATTAATTTTATTAAAATCTAATTAAAATAAATACACTAATTTTATTAAAAATTTAATTTAAACAAATAAACTAACTATACTAAAATCTAATTAAAATAAAGGAACTAATTTTTTCAAGAATTAGAATCAAAGCAATGTATTAATTATACTAAAACTCTAATTAATAATAATAATAATAAAAGAAATTAACTATACTGAAATCTAATCAAGCAACGAATTAACTATGCTAGAATTATCTAATTAAAATAGAGGAATAATTTTTTTTTTAAAACTAGAATCAAAGCAATTATTCTAAGGATCTAATCAAAATAAAGAATGTAAATTAATTATACTAAAAATCTAAGAAAATTATGAACTTGATTTTCTAATTCTAATTAAAGCAATAAAATAATCGAAAAAAGGGGTTTTGGGCCCGCTATGCTAAGGAGGATTGGCCTCGTTCCTGAGTACTCTCCGTAAGCTCCCTTGGGCAAATCGGGTGGCTGAGATTAAGGATAAATTAGATTTTAAATTATAAAATAGTATTTTTAGATTTTCGGAGTCGTTTTCGGGATTATAATTGAGAAATATTAAACTAAGAAATTAAATTATGAAACGAGGATTATAGAAGACTAAATTAATGTTTGGGATTTTAGAAATATTAAACTAAGGAATTAAAACTAGAATAAAAGTTTTAGGATTGAATTCGGGTCTGAAATCATAAAATCAGGTCGTATGATTAAGGACTAGTTTTAGAAACTATGAACTAGAACCAGAGATTAATGATAGGACTGGAGATTAAAATTTTAGAACGGAATTGAGTCTATGGTTGGTGAATTGGGCCATTAGATTAAGGGTTGGTTCTAGAAATTGAGAACTAGAACCAGATATTAAAATTACGATTCAGAAAAGAGTGCTACGATCTACGACTGAATTAATATTAAAAATTTTAAACTAAGAAAAATCCTATGTCTAAGAACTAAGAACTACGGTCGGAAATTAAAATTAAATTTTTACCTAAGGTCGAGGCTGTGGAGAGAAATCCCAAAGATTCGAAGCTTGAATCTCGAAATCATGGCTATGTTCCTCTATGGGTTCGTTCTCTGGTTTCAAAATCCCAAAAAAAATCTGTTCTCCCAAAATTCCAGCCTCTCCTCGGGGCGTTTAACTGTATTGCGCACCGGTTTCCCAGTGCTTAATCGTTTTGAGTCAGTCACCGACTCAGTGAGCGACCGGCTGACTTGCTCAGCGAGTTGCCTAGTTCTAATCATGTTAGAACTAATTGCGCACTCACGGCGGGGTGTGCAATTCGATTAAGCATCTCATTTGAAGCACTTGATCAATGAAGCTTAGGGGTCAAGGACTATAAGACTAGGTCGGGCGTAGGCCGATTGCGCACCGATGGTGGGGCGCTCAATCCGATTGCGCGTGCCATGTGGGGCGCATGATCGAGTCTCGAAGTAGTTTGGGGAAAGGAAGTCTGGTCTGGAAGGGGACTGATTGCACGTGTGTGGTTTAGCGTGTGATTGAATTGTGCATGTGGTTTTAGGCTCATAATTTGGGGCTGTCCGGGTTCGCGTCGGGTCTGAAATGCGAGAATATTATTTCAGCCTATATTTCAACTATATACTATTGCTTTAGTATATAATCTCCCTACGTTGGGATCTGAGCCATAGAGCTATTGTTTTAACCTGTGTTTAGCCATATACTATTGTTTCAGTGCATGGTCCCTATGTTAGAGTCATGGGGCCTGAGCCACAGAGTTATTGTTTCAGCATATGTTCAGCCATATACTATTATTTATGTATATGGTCCCACATTAGGATAAAAGAGTCTGAAATGCCAGACTATTATTTCAGTCGACATTTCCATTATATACTATTGTTTTAGTATATAGTCTCCCTACGTTGGGATCTGAGCAACAGAGCTATTGTTTCAGCCTGCGCTCAGCCATATACTATTGTTTTAGTGTAAGGCTCCACATTGGGGTTGAGAGGTCAAAGGAGGTTGACCGAATAGATTTGTACATTCCGAGAGGGCAAAATGGGGTTTTCTACAGCCTAGGCACATACACGTATCCCTTCACATCCACACGTTTCCACACCTACCTATTTACATATCATCACGCTCACCCATATCCATACACAATAAATTTCCCCCACACGACCTGAGCAAATTTTTCACCAATATCCACTAATGTGGATCATACACCCACACCCACACCCACACAGACGGGTCACACATCCACACATACATCATCACAACAAAAAAAATTCTTAATTAGCAAATGCTAATTTTCTTGTTTAACAATGTACCTGCAACAATTACGTCCACAACTCATTTGTCGATTATCCCATAAGATCAATCAACTCCATTCCATCCTGCAATGCACAACCTAACCACAACTAACAATTTTCACAGCGCATAGTTATTATTCACAATATCAAATCACCATCAAACAATTTCAGAATTTTGATATTCATATACATCCAATCCACAATCGAAATATCCACATCTACATAATGAATGCCCTAAGAACTTATGGACGGTACTATTGATATGCGCTTTTTTTGGGTTCCTTTCGGTCCCGAGTGGACTCTAGCGATGGGTGATGGAGTGATTAATTAGAAAATGCTGAGATTAAAGAGGTAAATTCGTAACAAAAATACCTGATTTATTGCGATTGCCAACTGCAGATATCTATCGACACTGTAACACGCCACTGATCACGCTTGTGAGGAGGTGTAGGCTCCTTCTTTACTGAAGGGTTGGCTTGCCAACGTCAGCAGCACTGGGTCGCTCAGATGTCTAGATAACCTATTCTCCTTTTATTGCGTTGATTAATTAAGTAGAGTTTCCTGATTCTACTGATAGTCTAATTAATTGTAAGATACCTATTCTAACTAATTAATTGTAAGATCCCTAATACTATTATAACTCTTGGTCTTCTTGCTTTTAATCCTAGTATACTTAACTTCGCCTAGTCCTACTAGGAGTGTACTTGATATCCTAATCTACTTGAGTCTCCTAATCCTAGTCTAATTACTTTCAGTGTCTTAATTTTATTAGAAATCTAATTAATTAAGTCTCCTAATACTACTAGGAGTCTAAATATGTTAATTCTATTAGCAATCTAATTAATTAAGTCTCCTAATCCTACTAGGAGTCTAATTGATTTATGTATCTTAGTCTAACTAATTTGATATCCGAATTATGCTAGGAATTTAATTAATTTAAATACTTGACTTTCACTAATAACTAACCAACTTTCATCATCCCACTGGAAGTATAATTAATATTAGTCTCCTAATTGTACTAGGAATGCAAATATGTTAATTCTACAGAAGCTAATTAGAAATATACTAATTCTATTGAAACTCTAATTAATTAAAATATACTTCTATCAAAACTTTAATTAATTAAAAATCTACTAATTTTACTGAAACTCTAATTAAAATAGATAAATTGATTTTTACTAAAAATCTAAAAAAGGGGGGTTTGTTTTGGCCCACTATGCTAAGGAGGATCGGCCCTATTCCCGGGTACCCTCCATAAGCTCCCTTGGGCAAATCGGGTGGCTAAGATTAAAGTAAACTAAATTTAAATTATAAGACAATATTTTTGGATTGAAAAATCAATAGTTTTTAGATTATAGATTAATAAATTGAGATTTAAAATCTAGAACTATAAGGAATCAGTAAATTAAGGCTAGAATCTAAAATTTAAAGACTGAAATCAGGATCGAAATAAGAAAATCAGGCCGTATGATTAAGGACTGGTTCTAGAAACTAAGAACTGGAACCAAAGATTAACGATAGGACTAAAAATTGAGATTAGAACTAAGAATTAAGAACTAGAAGAAAAATTATACCTAAGACTGGGTCTGCAGAGAGGAATCTCGAAATCCTAAGCTTGAAGGCAAGGAACTCGAAACTCGAATCTCAAAGTCGTTGTTGTGTCTCCTTTTGGGTCGAAGTAAGGGGGTCTATTTATAGGTATTTTGCTAATTACGTGCCCTGTGGGGTGCATGTAATTAGTTGGTCAACTTCGATTACACGCCCCATCTGGGGTGCTTAATTGATTTGTACGCCCTATATCAGGCGCTTAACCACTTTGAGTCGGTGACCGACTCAGTGAGTGATCGACTGACTAGCTCAGTCGGGGTGTCCTAGTCCTAGTTTGGTTAGACTAATTGCACACTTAGTTTGGTGTGCACAATCTGATTAAGCGCTACATGCATGGTGCTTAGTCGTTGAGTTTTGGCGGTCTCAAGACTTAGAGACCAGGTCTGAAACAGACCAATTGAGCGTCGATGATGGGACACTTAATCTGATTGCATGCACTTGTTAGAGCGTGCAATTGGGTCTCGAGGAAGTTTGAAAGAGGGGAAGTTTGGTCTGACAGGACTGATTGAGCGCTGGTGGTGTGGCATCCAATCGAATTGAGCACATTGTTTAATGCGCGTAATTTGAGATTGTCCCGGGTCTGGGTTGGGTCTGAGGCTCAAAGCTATTATTTTAGCCAGTGTTTTGGCTATATACTATTGTTTCAATATATAGTTCCCACCTTTAGGGTAATGGGATCTGAACCACAAAGCTATTATTTCAGCCTGTGTCCAGCCATATATTATTGTTTTAGTTTATGGTTCCTACCTTTATGGGATCTGAGCCACAGAGCTATTATTTCAGCCTGTGTTCAGTCATATACTATTGTTTCAGTATATGATCCCCACATTAGGGACATGGGGTATGAGCCGCAGAGCTATTATTTCAGCCTGTGTTCAGCCATACACTATTATTTCAGCATATGGTCCTCGCGTTAGGGTTTTGAAACCCTCAGAGAAGGTAAGTCCTTTTCGAAGAGTCACAGTCAAGGTCAAAGGTTGATCGAACAAACTTATATACTTCGAGAGGGAAAAATGGGGGTGTCAATAGATGCCCCTCTTCTGCATGTTCCTGGGAAATAAGAATGCGTCGAAGAAGTAGACACCCCTCTCCCGAGGGTGCCTTCTTGTTCTTCTTGGGAAATCACAAATGTAAATTGGGGATGCTGACATGACATGCTTGGATTTCTTATCTATCAACACAAGCCAAAATGGAGCATTCAGGGGCCTAGTGGTAGCTATCGAAAGGCGTATTCCTGGTGGTGGACGCAGGAGGGCATCTCGCTATGTATTGCGATGTGCTACAAATAGCAGTCAACGAGGAAAGTCAGAGTATCCTAATCTGCGGGTGCAAGGGGCATCCCATTGCATGGTGCAACCTGCTGCGAGTGACAATCAAACGAAAAGGAGAATCATTAGATTCTAATATTTGGGTGCAAGGGGCATCCCGTCGCATGTCGCGACCTACTGCAAAGGGCAGTCAAACAGAGGGAAATGACGCAGTCGAGGTACTGGGGGGACGTCATACGAATGTCCATAGACAAGGTCCAAAGACCGATAATAAAATAAAATGTCATGTAATGGAGAAGGCTTTCGCAAATCATGTCAGACCAGGCATGTCATTGCTCACGCCAATGGCATGTCAGGTGTCCTTTTTCCAGTGGGCTTTTGGGATTTCTCAAAGTTGAATATATTCATTGTTTGATTTCCCAAGGGAATGAACAGATCAGGGCAATAAGTGAGTTTTGATTGATAGGAGTCTATGTATTTATTTTTATTTATCCGTTAATCTTTTTGGAAATATTTATTCATTTTTCTTTTAAAGTTTGGAAATTTACCTTAAGATAAATTTTGGTGATAAAACTACAGAAAATGCGACTTTCGAGACGCCGTTGAGTAGATCCACCGGTACGGGATTTGTGGTCTCGTTCGTTTGTGTGGTTGTCAAGATGACACTTGGTATGCCGGATGCTCCGTCTAGCCTTCTCGACAAATACTGATGATGGTCACTTATGGGAGGACTACGGTGATTTGCGAGTAGAGAGAGACGGGTTTTGAAAACATTTGACTTAATCATAGCTAACTATATTTTATAAGAAATATCAAGTACTTGAAAAGGGGGTGATACTTACCTGATCTGGGCGGAAGGCCCTTGCATTGCTTGTGATGGGGCATGATGGGCTGTCGTGGTGATGTCGCAATGGGACATTAGAGGGTTCCCTCTCTAGTGAGATGTCCATGTTAAGACGGCATGTAGCAGGATGTCAGTGAGATTTCTCCGTCCTTATGTTTCTGCTGTAATAGCGTCTGGTGACTGTTGCGTCGTGAAGCATTCGGGGATTAGGCTCCCTGCTTACGCAACGGGACATGGTTGAGCCTTCCTTCAGTTTGGTTACGTAATGGGGCTCCGGGGATAAGGCTCCCTGCTTATGCGATGGGACATTGCCTGAGTGTCTTGGGTAGTAGTGTCGCGATAGAATGGGTTTGCAAGATGCTTGAGTTGTGGTGGCGTTACGATGGGATGTGCGTGACATCGTCGATTCCTTAGTTATTTCAATTTAGTGATAAGACAAGGATGGTGTTTCTTTCTTTGGTAGATCTTGGGTTATATGAGATCGCGTTGTGGTTGTATCGCGATGAGACCTGTTTATGAGCGTGCGGTGAAGGGTTTGTCTAGTGACTCCTTGACTGACATGAACGAGCAATGATGAGGTTTTGGGATCGCGACGGGACTTACCTTCGGTTTGGGTGATGTGGTAAGATTCATCGTCGCGGTAGGGTATGGTCGATTTATGCTGATATGTCCGACTATGATGGGACATGAAGATGATCAGCGTCTCTCTCTTTCTCTTGTTGAATAGCTTGGTAGGTAATGGGATGAGACTGAAGAGAGGGAGGGATTCTGATCATAATGGGATGTGCAAGTTATCAAAGGGGGTAATTTGACTGCGATGGGGCTTTTGGGAGAATATACTCATCTCTGGTTGGTCCTGACGGGTTAGGTGTACGTTATATTGCAATGGGGTATGTTTAATTTGGGATTAACTGGAAGTTAATTTGATTTACCAAGGACTTTATGTTATTTGATATATGTATGGGTTTTTTGTTTAGAATTTTTTTTTCTTCGTTAGTTTGAGACATTTATTTTATTAGATTCCTTTAACTTGATGTGAGTGGTTAGCTTGAGAGCATATTAAGTTTTTTTTTGTTTTAGAGAATTCTAAGGCCTTTGTGACTTTTGCGTTTATTTTAAGGTATGAGTTGAAATTTATGTTTAAGGTACTTATTTCAATCTTGTGTTTGATTTGGAATGACTTTCGTTATAAATGTGTGAACTTCTGGATGGGTGTTAAGTGTTTTAATCCTGTTGGTTCATCTAGTTTCCCTTGGATTAGTGTTTCTTGTGAGGTGAGTGTTTGGTGTTGATTGGTCGATCTAGGTTTTGTTTGGATTGTAGCCTTTTAAAGGGGGGCATGTGCCTGTCTTTGGATTAAATCAAGTGGAGGGTGCTCATAAATATGGCACTTGTCATCTTGTGGTGAAAGGGGTATAAGGTTATAAATAGGGTCTAGGGGTCTAGTTTTCATGCATCTCATTGAAAATTAAGAGGTTTGGGGGCATTTTTCTTTCATTTTTCTTTTGGTTTATTCTTGTTTTTGTTCATGTCTTTTCTTCCTATTTACTTTGTATCCCAGGTACTGGACCCCAAGGAAATTGTAATTGTTTTATATTTTGGGAATGGATGAAATTGGGAACGTGGGGTACCAGTCGAATTGCTACCATGCTAAGGGAAGAGATGAAAGAGAAGAAGGCGACAGGAAGAAAACTAAGGGAAAGTGTTGGGTCAGAGTTCTCATGACCGACACCAATTGCTCCTTGGTAGGCTCTGTGGTTTGACTTTTTGTTAGCCCTCCTCATTATGCTTTCTAGGGTAGGCTTCCATATGTGGATCCCATAGATCCTGGGTGGCTTTCTGTGAGCCACTCTTTCTTTTCTGCCAGCTCGGGGCTCGGAGGGGCAGGTGTTACACTGTGAGGCATCTCCCGAAGAAAAGGGCGGGAGGATGAGATTTTTGTTAGAATTTGTTCAGGGTGTGCTTCTTCTCCAGGCCTCTCCAGGATCTCTTCTTTCTTGAATAATTCTAGATTCAGGCATAGCTTTAAGGTGTTGGTTTTAAATTTCCTGTTTTAAATTGTGTATTCTGAGGGTATGTCCTCGACGTATTTTGTAACGGTTTTGTTTATTTATGAACCGAAGGGAATTTATGATTACTCATATTTTTGCACATTTTTGGTTCGGTTTTAGTTTTAGTTCACTTTGTTTGGGTGTGTTGTTTATTTATTATGTTTTTTTTTTAGTTTGGGTTGATTCAGTTTATTTTTTGTTTGCTTTGGGGTGTTGGGGACATTTATTTGGGTTTAGTTTAGTTTGGTCTAAGCAAGTAATTCACTTTAGGGATGTTGGGGGCATTTTTTTTTAGTTTGCGAAGTGTATATTTTCTAAGTTTAAGGGGTGTTTTTCTTTTTTAGACTCGTCCTAGCAAGGGCGTAGTTTGGGGTCGAATGCCCTTATTTTGGCCTTTAAACCTACTATTTTGGGCATATTTTTGTCTTTCACCTAGGGAATTGCGCGTTTAACTCCGGGCGCATAACTAAATTGCGCCCCATAATAGCTGCACACATTTGAGAAGTCTTAGAGGATTATTATGCGTCAGTATGATATCGTGTAATAAAGTTACACACGCATTCTGAGACGCGGGATTGGGGCGGCACCTGGTCACTATATGGGTGACCTTTGGGATTTACGCGCCATGTTTCAGGCGCATGATATAATTCGGCATGTGGTCTGCAGTGTGCAACCAGGGCATCAGGTTATTTTGAGCGGGTGACGATTTATTTATGCGCTAAAAGGAGGACGTGTAATGGGGATTACACGCAAGTCATGTGGTGTGCAATTTCATTGCGCGCCTTGAGCGAGGCGCATGATTTAACCGTGCTCTATATATACCTGGAAAGTCTTCATTATTCCCGTGCTATTCATTTTTTCTTCGATTCTCTGTTTCCTTGTCTTCTTGTGCTCTGATTTTTGTGATATCTTGCAATCCGCCCGTCCATTTCTGGTGTCGTTTCTTACATTCTTTTCAGTTTTTCGAGCTCTTTCTTTTGAGATGAAGTCTAGGAGTAGTGATCAATTCTACAGGATTGTTTCAGAGGTTGAGCGGATGCTAGTGATAGAGATTGTTGAGTCTTCTAATGCTTAGATTGGCGCTGGTGCCATGGAGGAGGATGTTGGGGTGGTAGTGAGCGAGGAGGTACCTGAGGGTGATGAGATGGCGGTTAGGGAGGAGGTACCTGCAATTGGTGAGGGTAGAGGATCAGGGTGCTGAGGATCAGGGTGCTGAGGGTCAGGGCACTGAGGGTCAGGACGGGAGGTGCATCTCCTTGGAGGAGTTCTTTGCCCAAGACCAGGTAGGTTCCCGCGAGCAAGAGTCCCTTTTATTTCTAAGGCATTTAGGTTATAACATAGGCTTCCTAGGATCTGGAAACCCTTTTATTTATGTCGAACTTGTACTTATTATTGGCTAGTGAATTCTCTTCCTTGATCTTCATAGTATGTTAGGATAAGCGCGTATGCATGGTAGCGAGGTTGGTATGGGTAAGAGATGCAGGGAGATTCCCAAGGGCGTTCCTATCCTTCTAGATTAAGGTCAAAACTGGTGATGAGTTCATCTTCATGGTCTGATAATGCCTGAAGGCCTTAGTTAATTTGCTCTGTTAATTCGAGCGCAGGGAGATCTATCCAATTGTCTTCATCGCTTGGTGGCAGTTTCCATTCTTCCTCCAAGGATTTCCAAAATATCTGAAGTTGCGGTGAGTCCGAGGACTGGGAAGTATCTAGTTCGAGCTCCTCCTCGAACTCTATGAGGGCGATGTGAGTTTCTTCTTCCATAGTTGTCCGTTGAATTTCTCGTAGGATGGCCCTTTCTTACCGCGTTAGGATGGAAGCGCACAAGTTATAGTACGGGGATTCTGGGTAGGGGCAACGGCGTGGGCACCGCCAATGATGAAGTATGGATCGGTAGTTGCATTCATCGTCAGATGTTGAATCTTTGTCTCGAGATCAATTAATTTCCTCAAGCAATTTTAAGCATTTTGCCCTCGGGTGATCTTCTAATTCAATGTTAGTAAGGTTCCTCCAATAGTCTTCTTCTTCGCTCGACATCGAGAGCCAGTCCTCTTCTGTGGATAGATGAGGCTGGAGTAATTGGGGAGAATGAGGGGCATGCGATTATGGTTCTCCCTCATTCTCTAGAATTACGTGTCAACTTTTTTGATAGTCCCGTAAACGAAGTGGTCGTACAGAGACTATTTCGGAGAGATAGGCAGTATATCAGTTTGTCGGTTACCTGACTCATATCCTAATCCTATGTGCTTATGGATTTTCCTTGGGACAACAGGCCCTATGCGGCCTTGCTTGTTCTTGCCAAGTCCGGAGTGAGGGACGTATCCTAATTGGTACATGAGGTCCCACTTTTTTATCACAATAGGATTGAGGTCATAGAGTTTGGCGAGGTCGGGGCCGACCTCTCATCTTGTTAATTTTGGTTGATGCATCAGAGGAGGGTTAGGAAGGCTAACCTCTACGATAGTCGCGTCGTTGAGGACTCGCATCCTCTTGATGTGGTCGGTGTTCAACACGGAGTCATGGGCTGTAGGGATGCTCGTTGTGTAATCAGTGTCTATCTCCTGGAGTGGTGCGTCGGCGTATATGCGGACAATGGAATCTTCATATGGGAACTTGACACATTGATGGTATGTGGATGCCATGACCTTCATGGATTCTAACCACTTCCTACCTAGGATAAGATTATAAGTGCTAGAGGAGTCGGATAAATGGAAGGTGACGTCCTTTGTTACGGGTCCGAGGCGGACCTGAAGCTTGGTAGTCCCTTTAACGAAATGACGCGAGCCATCGTAGGCTATGAGGTATAGGGCTGAGGGCCTAATGTCTTGTTCTGTGTACTCGAACATCTTTAGTGTAGAAATAGGGCAAATATTGAGTCATGCTCCGGTGTCGATTAGTGCATGGGGTACAGAGAATCCCCTGATTATAACTGTTAAATATATGGGAGCCGAACTTCCTCGGAGCGACTCCTTAGGCATGTCTACATTTGTGAAGGTAAGTGCTGGAGGTTGTGCTATGACTGAGGCGATTGATGCAGTTTGTCTAGGGTAGTATCTTCGTCTACTTGTGTGTCTTCTAATGTCCTGATTAGTAGTCGATGGTGATCAGGTGGCTTCTTGATGAGTTCTAGGATTGATATCTTGGGTGGGATCTTCTAAAGATGTTGTAGGAGATCATACTCCTATCCTGCTTCGAGTGTAGCCTCTTTACCTGGTTGGTGAGACTCGTGTACGGGTGGTTGGTAAGGCTAAGGTGTGGGAATTGGTGGAGGAATGATGTGAGGTGAGGGAGGTATGTTAGTCTCTCTTTCTCTTGTGTTTCTCTCCAGTGGTTGTGCATTCATAGGCTCCTTACCCTGAGGAGACGGTGGTGGGGGATAGTTAGTTTCTGATTTAAGGATCGGGCAAGTTGGTTGTTGACTGGGTCAGACAGTGCTTGGTGCCTGACTTGGATGTTATTATGTATTATAATTATATTAATTTCAAGTCTTAACCTATTACAAGAGCATAATAGAAATTATAGTACTAGCATAGGATCGTTCCCACGAGGAAGTTTGTTATCTTATTAATTCCTATTTCTATCTTCTATCTAAATCCCTCTCTTTAAAAACTTCTATTTATCTTTAAGATTTCCTAATCTAATGGAGAAATATGAATAAAATAATGGTTTTCTAAACTAAAGTGCATAAAAATAAATCCTAATCCTCCTTCTTCAGATTAAGGTCTTCAATCCTAATCTCCAGCTTTGAGATATTTATGAAAATAAGTAGTACCGTTACACCATATTTTTAGTCTCTTAGCATTGGTCGTCAATAAAGTCTAAGATCCTATCAATACATATTTAATCTAATCAACAATCAACCAGAAATTTGAGCGTCAATCAAACTTTAGCAAACTGAAGATGGAAAAGTAAAAAACTGTTACACTAATATGCAAATTCTAACCTGATTCGTCAAATAAAAACTTGGAGATGTTTATAAAGCAAATAAAATCTAACTAGAAAGCAAAGTAAAATATATCCTTCACCCCTCAGTCGCAGTCGCCAATTGCTCCTGAGAAATTACAGATATATACACTAATCTTCAGCACTCAATTGTAGTCATCAATTGCTCTTGAGAAATCTTTTATATCTAATCTACTCTAACTAGTATACACTACTTTGATCGGAAGAAAATCCAACCTCAGGCGTCAATTGATGCTGAAATTCTTCGATGCTTATTCCTATGCCAAGCCCTCTTATTTATAGACCATAAGGGGTCGGTTTACAAAGATCTAGTTCTAATAAAAGAAACTACTACAAATAAAAGTATCATAATATAACTCTAATTCCTAATTTTATCTTTCCTTGCTTTCTTTAGTTGATGCGCTTCTAGAATATTCTTTATTTAGTAGCAGCAGAGTCCTTCAGATTTAGATCTATATCAATCTTTTCAGATCCATGGTTCATTAAACTACTTTTTTTTTATACTACTAATTATTCAGTTAGTCATTATATGTTCATTATTTCAAAATATTTCAAATCTAGTAGCTTCCCATCATGGAAATTATCCTTGATCAGAACAAAATAATTAAAATTCTTATATAGCATGGAGTGTTTGCATATCAGTGAAAAGTTTATTCATTATAGATTTTTCTAAACTACATTTTTTAGAAAATATTTTCATCCAAACTCTCACTTATGGGCATACTCTAAAAAATAATAAAAATTTTGGGTTCTCATAATATGATATGTTAGTGATAAATTCAAAGGATAATCAGCAAAAATAAATAAATCTCATGGAAAGGATTATGAATTCTTTTCATATAATTTCTTTATTTATTCATAGTATCTATTTCATATATTTCTACTAGACTCATATTTTTACAAATCATAAATCGCAAAGGTCTTTCCTTCGGCTTGTAATGGGGCTTTGGATTTTTAGAAGGTTTCAAAGAAAAGGGTAAAGAGGATTCAAAACTATTTCAAAGAGTTTAGCTCTTCCTTCTCTTCTTCTATATTTTTTTTCAGCTTCAGTAAGTATCCTTATTTTGGCCAACTTCTTCCCAATTCTTTTTCTTTTGTAAATCCCATTTTTTCTTCTTTGGAAGCTTTTTGCTTCTCTTTTCATCAAATCATATTTTACGATTTTTCATTTTTTTTTTTTCCATATTTTAATACATTTGTATTTCTTTCTCAGTGGTACCCTTTTCAACAGATCTCTTATTTGTTAACTCATACTCCTTTCACTCCCTCTTCTCCCTTCTTTTACATTCTAAACTCTCAGAAATTATAAGAGTTAAGGAGAGAAAGCTTTGGGTAGTACATATGTTTTAAGATTTATAAAATCTGGTATAAAGAAATTTAGTCTTTTGGCTTCTAATATGGATTTAATTGGTAAAATATTATGAGATTTTGGCTTTTTGGCTCTGATTAGAAAAAAAATGGCCTTCGATCATTTTCACAATTTACTAATATGGATGTCTTATTCCTTTGATATATTCATTAGATAATTCTAAATAAATAAATTATCATAGTCATAGAATATAGTGATTTTAAGTTCAACATTATAAGATTTTAGTTAGTAGAGAAATTCAAGGAAATTTAAGCATGAACAAAAATAGTCTCTCTCTCTCAGAATAAAAGAGGAAATAGCTCTATAGCTCACTGGTTAAATAATTTTAAAACTATGATCTAAAATATTTTACAGTTCAGATCAATCGTATAGTTTCAAACATTCTCCAATATAGTATTCTACAGATGCTTTACTTTGAATTGTAACTATTTTTATTTTGATTTTTTAACTACTACTATGATGGTTTGCTAAGAAATTCGAATTTTTATATTTTTTTCATAATTTGCATATAATGATTCACTAAAAATAAAATTTTTTTTTTTTCTTTTTGTCTTTTGTAAAGTAAGAAATTTTCAACAAAAACTAAACTAAAAATTAACAAAAAGTAAACTAAACTAACAAAATTTTTTGTATCCCCCCACAAGCTTAAATGGGACAATGTCCTCATTGTGCAAAATAGGGGACATACAGAAAAAAATTACCTATTTTATTGCTATGTTAGTAACCGGGTATATAATCTGCAAAAATAATAAAAAATCTTTCCCCCAAACTTAGGAGAAAAATACTTTCGATTTGAATAGAGAATGTTAGATAAAAAAAATTGTTAGTAACACACATTGTTAGTAAATTAGTCAAAAACATTAAAGAAAAACTTTTCATATATATGAACTACTTTCAGAAACATGGAAACAAAACTAATCACATCAAAGAAACACTAGGAAAAAACTAGACGCATACTAAACAAAGATTCTGGAAGCAATGTCCGAGAGAAGGATTCTTTGATAAAGATCGGTCCTCGGCTTTTAACTACCTTCAATCAAAGTCTCGCATCCCTTCCCACCAAAGGCATATCCATGCTTTTGTAGGAATGCCTCCCCTATCCTCCAAGTCCCACAAAGTAATGCACATCACATTTCTCTTTTTGGGAAGAAATGCAAGCCACTGTGGAAGTCCTTCGAAGAGTGGGAAGTGAACACCTCTCCGATTCATCTTTTACCTATACTGCTCCTCCCTTGTGAAAACTATGTAAAGGGAATGTAGCGCAAGCGAAGGCAGAAGATAAGCGACGGAGAAGGATGGTGAGGGACGACTCAACCCACCATCATTATATGGGAGTTTGCATTCGGGGTGGGTTGTGATGGTATGAGGGTTAAGAAGTGGGGGAAGATGGGTTCGTGGTATATGGTTTTAGATTTGGATTAGGTTTAGGGTCAAGAGTAGTTCTAGTCGGCGATTCAGCATCTCGAGTGAGTCGTTGGTGTTTCAAAACTTTTACTCTCTGTTCTGCAGCCAAGAGCTCAACTCTATATTTTTCTAAAATTTTGTCGAGTCTTTTACTGAAGTCTGATTATATTCTTCCATCATGGGGTGTAGGGTTACAGACGGAGGAAGAAGAAAGGTTATGAATTGGTTTTAGTCTATGGATGTGTATGGCTTTTATAGGGGAAAATCTTGAACCGTCACTTGGAGTAAATGTCTCTATGTAGGTTCCTGAGCTAGGGTGGTTGGGAAGTGGTGGAAGATGAATGCAAAGCTTGTTCGTTGCTTATATAATTTTAAATGGGTCTTACTTCCAATACACCCAAAAAGACTGATCACCAGGTTCTCCTATTCCCCAGAATTGTCGTTTGCAATTCTGGATAATGTTCACGAGAATTTAAGACTGGAAAATCGAACTCGCTACGATTAAACTCTAAACTCATGAGAATTCGCAAGTCCATGTGTTTCACGTGAGAAAAAAAACAAAAGAAAGAGCCCTTTCCAACTAGTAATATTTTATAAATCGTATGGGGTCATTTTAAAAATATTTATATTCACATATGTTACATGTTTGCTATGGGTGAGTCGGTAGCTCGACAATTTTCAGGAGGAATTCAGTGGCAATCAAGGGGAGTTGATGTCCCTCCCATAAAAGTATTTCCTCCTAAGGTGCCAACTGGCCATGGAGAAGAATAGTTACTCTCTCTCGAGTTAATCAGAATGGTTAATTGCTCAACCTGAGTTGCTAACCGTGTAATGGATTCCAAGAGATTATTGAGTATTTGCATTTGAGTATGCCAAGTTGCAGCCAGCTTTAGACCAATTGCAATAAGGCTTCCTCAATGTCAGTGTGGTCTTCGGTCTGTGTGGGGCATAGTACAGGAGAGTGCTGAGGAATTTCCTGATTTAAGCCGCAGTTAGATCCAACGACTTCTCCTTGTTGAGATATTGGGTGCGATTTTACACCCACCAGAGATTGAATTTTTGTCTTTCATAGTTTTAACTTTGAAAGATAATTCATCATTGACTTTAATTTGTATAAACATCTCTGCCTAAGAGGTATACTCCTTGAAGTCTCACGTTCAATCTCACCCGGTGCTTGGCATTGCATTGGTTCCTTGCTAAAGTTCTCAAAAAATTCCCAAGCAGCTTCAACAGACATGGTGTGGAACATCCCCCCAAAGGCAACATCAGCTATGTATCGATTTTGGTCATTCAGACCTTCATAGAAACTGAGGACTATCTGCCAACGGGGTATCTCATGATGAGGACACCCATCTAAAAGATCGTTAAGGCACGTCCACCCCTCTTGAAGAGACTCATCCGGAGATTGTTTGAAATTTGTAATCAGATACCGAATTTGATTCATTCTGTGCATTGAAAAGTATTTCATAATAAATCCTCGTTCCAAGTCCTCCCAATTGATGAATAAATCATGAGGCAAGGAGTGTATCCACTACCTTGCTTCATCTCTAAGAAAATATGGAAACAGCTTTAAACGAAGAGATGTTTCTGGCAAATTCTGGATTTGGATAGGATTGCACACTTCTATGAACTGTCTTAAATGTATATAAGGGTTCTCATCCCTTAGCCCACGGAATATTGGAAGTGTTTGAAATATTATGGGCGTGATTTTAAAAGTCTCAGTACCGGCCATAGGCATTATTTGTATACATGGGGGAGGTGTAAGAAGTGTTAAAGCATAATGTTCCCTCATCGTTTTAGGCATATATTGTCTAAAACTGAAATTTTCTATATATATATATATATATTTTTTAAATGTTTTTTAATTTTTTTATTTTAGAAAGTAGGGAGAGAGACAAATCTGAGTTTCTAATTTCTGGGGTGCGCAAAAGTGTTGAAAGTTTGGTCTGTTGCTCCGAATAAACTTGCAAAAGATTAAGAAGAGATCAAAGAAAAATAAAAATATAAAGAAATATAAAAAGAGAAAGATAAATATTAGTTCTTAAAAGGATAATAATATTAGATAAAAGCTAAAAAGAATTAGATAAATTCGCTTCCTCGATAGCGGTGCCAAGAACTTGACTTGGATGTTATTGTGTATTATAATTATATTAATTTCAAGTCTTAACCTATTGCAAGCGTAGAATGACTAGCATAGGATCGTTCCCACGAGGAAGTTTATTATCTTGTTAATTCCTATTTCTATCTTCTATCTAAATCCCTGTCTTTAAAACTTCTATTTATCTTTAAGATTTCCTAATCTACTGGAGAAATATGAATAAAAGAATGGTTTTCTAAACTAAAGTGTATAAAAATAAGTCCTAATCCTCCTTCAGATTAAGGTCGTCAATCCTAATCTTCAGCTTTCGGATATTTATGAAAATAAATGGTACCGTTACATCATATTTCTAGTCTCCTATTATTGGTCATCAATCAAGTCTAAGATCCTATCAATACAAATTTAATCTAATCAACAATCAACCAAAAATTTGGGCGTCAATCAAACTCTAGCAAACTAAAGATGGAAAAGTAAAAAACCGTTATACTAATCTATAAATTCTAACCTGAATCGTCAATTCAAATTAAAACTTGGAGATGTTTATAAAGCAAATAAAATCTAAACTAGAAAGCAAAGTAAAATATATCCTTCACCACTCAGCCGCAGTCGTCAATTGCTCCTGAGAAATTACAGATATATATACTAATCTTTAGCACACAATTGTAGTCATCAATTGCTCTTGAGAAATCTCTTATATCTAATCTACTCTAACTAGTATACACTACTTTGATCGGAAGAAAATCCAACCTCAGGCATCAATTGATGTTGAAATTCTTCGATGCTTATTCCTATGCCAAGCCCTCTTATTTATAGACCATAAGAGGTCGGTTTACAAAGATCTAGTTCTAATAAAAGAAACTACTAAAAACAAAAGTATCATAATATAACTCTAATTCCCAATTTTATCTTTCCTTGCTTTCTTTAGTTGATGCGCTTCTAGAATATTCTTTATTTAGTAGCAGCAGAGTCCTTCAGATTTAGATCTATATCAATCTTTTCAGATCCATGGTTCATTAAACAACTTTTTTTTATACTACTAATTATTCAGTTAGTCATTATATGTTCATTATTTCAAAATATTTCAAATCTAGCCCATTCCCTCTTGGAATTTCTGCCAAAAACATGATGGATACAATGAATCGCGATATGAAATAATACTCACTGGAATACCATACAATCGAACGATCTCCTTCAAGTACATCTCGGCAAGTCTACTCGCTGTATACTTGGTGTTGTAAGGCAAGAAATGGGCTGACTTGGTCAATTTGTCTATGACCACCCATATGGCATTTTATCCATTTGCTGTCATTAGTAATCCTAATATAAAGTCCATGGAAATGGGCTCCCATTTCCATTCTGGTATCGGTAGAGGTTGTAATAAACGGGATGGATGTCGGTGATCCACTTTCACCTGCTGACACACCAAGCACTTTGAGACGTACTCGGCGACATCCTTTTTCAAACCTCTCCACCAAAAGCTTTTCTTTAGATCTTGGTACATCTTGGTACCACCCAAATGAATACCATACTTTGACTTGTGGGCCTTGTATAAAATGGTATGCCGGAGATTGGCATTTGTTGGTATACATAGGCACCCTCTGAAAAATAATGATCCATCCTCCTTAATGGAGAAATCTGGTCTAGTTCCATAAGTCACGCCTTGTCTGATCTTCACAAGTTCAGCATCTCTCATCTGATGCTTGTAAATATCATCATAGATCATTGATCGGATAATGATGATTGCCACTAGGGCTCTAGATTCTTTCACCTCAATCTTAGTGTTGTATAGTGAAATATCTTCCAAAAGTTTTCATCAGCAGATTCCCATGATAAGACTTGATAACTGAGCCGAACTCTTCTGACTCAATGCATCCGCTACAACATTCGCCTTACCTGGGTGATATAAAATGGAGCAATCATAATCCATGAGAAACTCGATCCACCTTCGTTGCCTCATATTCAAATCGTTCTGAGTGAATATGTACTTGAGGCTCTTATGATCGGTGAATATCTCAAAGGTCTCCCCATACAGGTAATGTCTCATATCTTTAATGCAAAGATCACTGCCGAAGGTTCAAGGTCATGTGTGGCGTAATTCTTTTTATTATCCTTGAGCTGTCTCGAGCCATAGGCGATAACCTTTTGATTCTGATTAAGCACAAAACCTAACCCGCTATGTGATGCATCACTAAACACAACAAACCCTCTAGCGCCGGTTGGAATTGCCAGGACTGGTGTAGAGGTAAGCCTTTTCTTAAGTTCTTGGAAGCTTTTCCCACACGACTCGGTCCATTCAAACTTTGCATTCTTCCTTATAAGTTGTGTAAGTAGACCTAAGAGTTTAGAAAATCCCTCTACAAATCATCTGTAGTAGCCAGCCAAACCTAGAAAACTTCATACTTCTGTGAGCGTCTTCGACTGTTCCTACTGTACAACGACCTCTATCTTTGCCGGATCTACTGTGACACCTACTTCAGAGATAACATGTCCCAAAAAACTCACTTGTTTTAACCAGAACTCACACTTGCTAAGCTTTGCGTATAGCTAGTGTTCTCGTAATGTCTGCAAAGCAATCTATAGATATTGTTCATGCTCTTCCTTTGACTTTGAGTAGATAAGGATGTCATCTACAAATACTACCACACATGTATCAAAATGTGGTTTGAATACCCTATTCATGAGGTCCATGAAAGAAGCTGGCGCATTAGTTAAGCTGAAAGGCATCACTAAGAATTCGTAATGCCCATATCTGGTTCTGAATGATGTCTTCTGAATATCTCAAGCCTTAACTTTTAACTGATGGTAATCGGATCTCAAGTCGATCTTGGAAAATAATCTTGCTCTTTGAAATTGATCAAAGAGATCATCAATCTTTGGAAGTAGATAACGGTTCATGATTGTCAATTTATTCAGCTGACGATAGTCGATGCACAACGTCATCGACCGGTCCTTTTTCTTGAAAAATAAGACTGGTGCTCCCCAAGGAGAAACACTTGGTCTTATGAATCCTTTGTCGAAGAGTTCCTGCAACTGCTCTTTCAACTCCTTCAATTCCGCTAGAGCCATCCGATAAAGTGTTTTAGATACTAGCTTTGTGTCTGGGGCTAAGTCAATTGCAAACTCCACTTCGCTATCTGGTGGTAACCTTGGTAGTTCTTCAGGAAATACATCCAAAAACTCGCAAACAACTGGAACATCGGCGATGTTATCCTTCTCATCTTGTTGTTCTTTGAAAAATGCAAGGTAGCCACTGCACCCATTTCTCATCATATGTTTGGCTCGTACTGCGGAGATGAACGGTGCGACATTGGCCTTGTCACCACTAAATCGGAATGACTTTTATTTCAGAGGGCGGAAAGTAATTACTTTTCATAGGCAATCAACGCTTGCATGGAAAGTGGATACCCAGTCCATGCCAAGGATTATATCGAATCCTTACATATCTAATAAAATGAGATCTGCCACCATCTCGCGATCTTCAACTAGAACAATAATTGATCGGCAAAACATATCTGTGTTCACCGAACTTCCTGTAGGAACTGACACAGCCAGAATAAAATCCAACGGCTCATGAGTAACTCCCAACTCTATCACAAACTGTGAAGTCACGAAGGAGTGTGTCGAACCCGGGTCTATTAACACCCATGCTCTGTGTTTACAAGTGTCGTCATGTTGATGCATAAGTAGGGTACCTAAGTGTCAGACATAAAATTCTACTTAGAGTGTATACGATGTGTGTTGTGGCTTTCATGAATTATAATTACCTATGATGATAATTACTAACTAAATTCATATGCGAATTAAATAATTTTAACCGAGTTATACCTTGGATGATGTCGTTGGACATCTGAGCATCCAGGGCATTGACAGCATAACCACGACCTTGAATGGTAGGCCTCGCATATCGTATAGGCCTAGGTGTAACAGCTGATGACATTCCTTCTTTCCTTACTTCAGGGAAATCTTTGATTATGTGCCCCATCTTGCCACACTTAAAACATGCTCCCATATCACGCATACACTCTGACGTTTTGTGCGATTTTTCACAACGAGCACATGTTTCTCCTGGCATAGACAATGCTGCTCGTGAAAATTCCTGAGTAATTAGAGCTCCTGATGCAAAAGTGGGACTGGGCAGACGATAAAATCTTGTAGGTGGAGGCAAAGGCGACTTCGAATAATTCATTTGATTCGGTTGCCTTGGTGTCGGTACTGCAAACCTCGGCTTATTATTTACCGATTCATAGCTATTTGACTTCGCTTGATTTACCTTTCCTCTATTATGTTGGTCCCTTCTCTTATACATATCTTCTATATCCTCCTCGGCTACAAGTGCCCTGCCCATCACTCCTGTAAAAGTTTCCAACTCAAATATCGAGACTCTATCGTGAATGTTCGGCCTTAATTCGCGTTAAAACTTCTTGGCCTTCATTAAATAGAAGGCCACATGCTCGGGAGCAAACCTTGAAAGTCTCAAAAATTATGTCCCATATTCTCTCACTATCATCCGACCTTTTTCCAATTGGATGAACCTCACTTCCATTTGGTTCCTCACCACTTTAGGAAAATACTGTTTATTGAACTCCTCAACAAACTCTTCCCACGTCCATAAAGCATTTGGATTTTCTTTTTCCCTTGTCCTTGATACTAATTTCTACCATGGATTGGTCTCCCCATCTAACTTGAAAGCAGCCCATCTAAAATTTTCATCCTCAATGCATGAAAGTACACTGAATATTTTCTCCATTTCGTTGAGCCACTTCTCAACTTCCATTGGATCTGCTTGTCCTGAGAAACTTGGAGGATGCATCCTCCGAAATTCTATGAATGTTGAAGGTGTAGGTGGGGGATTGATAATTGTTGGCATTATTTACAGCCATCAACTCTGTCTGCTGTGCCATTGCATTAATCACAGTCTCCATGACTTGTGCCATTCTTTCCCTTTCATCTCTTTCTTGATTTTCCTCCTCTGGAGGATTTCTCTCACCAATTGGAATCCTATTTGGATTTGTGGTGATTCCTTCACCACTCCAGGTATTTCGGACACGACCACCTCTCGGTCAACCTCTAGCTAACATCTCAATCTGCTAACATAAAATAAACGTTTCATTAAGAAAAGGTCCATATACTCTGACAAAATCTTAAACTAGGAGTCTAAGCCTAGGTCTTGTCAGAAATTTCTAAAGTTATATGCTTTGATACCAATTGTGACAGCCCGGATTTCCTACCTTAAAACCTGTGTCGTTAGATCGCCGATGCCGATGACCCCTGAACTGAACACACAGTATGTCCACTCATGCAGTGGAATTTAAGTTGATATCTCTTATGAAGTAAATAGAGTCATCATATATGGCAAAAAAAAATCTCTAATTCTATATATATATAGCAAGAGAAAATGACGGTTATGTCCTTATGCATACCATAAGTCTGACAGAACCGAAACGAACTACTAGTGATGACTAACCATCACCAAAATAATGGTTCACAACATTAATTATATTTCATGAATCCATTATTCTAAGCTAATTTTAAAGGTCGAGTGTACCATGCCTCAGTCACAAAACTATCAAAAAGACACTCTAAATCCCCTAAGGAAAGTAATCCTCTGGCAGAAGACCAGATTCCTCCTATGGAATTTAATTTGGATATTCCTCTCAGCCAGACTCCTCAATCCCTAGATCCACATTTATAACTGTGACGTATAATCGAAGGGTGAGCTAACAGTCTAAGCTCAAAAGGGGTGATCTAACAGTCTAAGCTTACGAATATCAAAAGCTTACGAATATCAATAACATGCATAACATATTTCCAAAGCATAGATCTTATGACAGAATTCAAAGCACATTTTTACAAAACTGAACTTTTAGATGTTTGATTCAAAACTAAATAAAATTCAAGTTACACATTCGTGATTGGTTACATAGTTTCCATGTTCTTGCTTAATTCGATTTTACATGCTTCTTGGGCTTCAAAGTGACTTAAAACCATACCTTAACTAACTCCCAAGCATATATAGCATTGGGAGCCACATAAATACCGATGGGAATCTCTGAACCACAGTCATTCAATGAACAATTGTACAAGAATGCCAAGCCCCCCTAAGCTAAGTTAACAGGGTCACTTGTGCTGGAGTGTCAAGTCCCTGAGCTATGTTGGCAGGGTCACTCTTGCCTCATGTTGACCATTGGCCAGTCTAAATGTATGAATATCCTGCCATACCGATACACGATGGGGACTCGTTTCACATGAACCTTAAATCATTGTGCAGATTCTAACATATAGTTTATCACCGTGAATTATACTTGATTTATAGCTAATTTTAGAGTTTCACACACTTGTTTATCATGTTCACGTATACGCTTATCACGTTCACACACACTTGCTTGTCATACTTATCACATTCTCACACATGCTTATCATGTTCACACACATTGCTTATCACGTTTACATGCTTTTCACGTTCACACCCATTACTTATCACACCTATCATGTTCACACACACTTATCATATTCACACGCACGCTTATCATGATCACACACACATGCTTATCATGATCACATTATTTATACATCTCCTATGAAATTGTATATTATTGAATTTCCCTTACCTCACATTTGACAAAGTATGCACTTCAAGTAACATGAGGCGAAAATCCACTCGTACATATCAGATCTATGACCTACATTTCAAAGATCTAAAGGTCACTAACTAATTCTTTAAGGATCATACTAATCGAATTTTCAGAGAAAAATTCCAAAAATATCCAAATTAGCCCAAACTGGGTCAGCCCCATGCAAGTGAGTCGAATGGCACACCACAGTTGTGTGAGCCCGCTTGAGCGACTGTGCTCTCTCTCAATTCCTCATTAAAGCTACTTGAGACAGTCGCGACTGACCTCTCTCTCAATTCCTCACTAAAGCTGCTTGAGATAGTCGCGCACGAAGCTAAAGTCACGCGGGTGCCATCACCAGACACTCCACAATCGTGCAACCTCACTCGAGCGATTGTGTTCTTCTTTGTTTCTCTTTAATCCTGACATTACTTAGTCACGCGCGCGAGTTTCAAGTCGAGCGAGCTACTCATATGGCACACCCTCAGTCGTGCGAGCAACTATTCAAGCCCTCATTTCATGTTTAATCTGAGGCCTTGCTCACAAGAGCTACTTCATATTGCGCGAGTGAGTTTCATGGTTGCGCGAGAGACTTTCGGGATTTTGGGGTTTCTTCTCAAAATTGGATTTTCTTTCTTATCCCCTTTTACCTAACCCTTATTCACATTTATTATAACTTGTTTATTGCATTAATTGCCTTCATTTATCACCATTCATTCATAATCAATGCACTCAAAACCACAAGATCTTACCTCGTTGATTACATGGAGTTCTTATGTGACCCTTTGATCTAAAACTCATAATCCATGATGCTCTTTTCCTTTACGTCGTAGGGTTTGAAGACCCGACCTCTCGCGATCGTATTGCGACGCACACAAGGCTTTATCCTTCCCCCATGTACACGATCAACTCATTGAAGATCTTGTCAATCACTCTAGGTCACTCCCTCCCAAGGGTTTCTCACCAATCTTTCATAGACGCTCCTTCAATAGATCGACAATTCCAAAGAACGCTCACAATGCATGGTCTTGCCTGGTTCTTCAGTCACCGTTAAATCCTCCTGAATATCAAGCGGTTGATAATCCAACTCGTGTGTTGGATCACTAACATATTTTCTCAACATAGACACGTGAAATACATCATGTACGTTGGATAAATGTGAAGGTAACACAACTCGATATGCGACCTCACCCACTCTGCCTAAAACTGGGAATGGTCCAACGTAACGAGGACTCAACTTGCCTTGTTTCCCAAATCGCATCACGCCCTTTGTCGGAGATATTTTAATAAAGACGTGATCGCCAATCTATATGGTACATATTAGAAATACAATATACTTCATTAATTCACGTAACTAATAGACTTATAGGTGTGTTTTGTTACCTGAGAATCAACACTGGTTCTTTTGTGATCGGCATAACTCTTCTGTCGACTCTGAACACTCTTCAGTCTCTCCCGAATAATGTGAACAACTATATTAGTGCTTTCTATCAAGTCATGGTCCAAAATAAGATGCTCTCCAGCTTCTTCCCAGTTAATCAGTGATTTACATCGACGTCCATACAGTGCCTCAAATGGTGCCATGTCGATGATCGATTGGAAGCTATTATTACATGCGAATTCTATCAGGGGTAAGTGCCTATCCCATGATCCTTGGAAATCCAACATACAGGCCCGTAACATATCCTCTATCTCCTGATTCACCCTCTCCGTCTGTCCGTCGATCTAAGGATGAAATGCACTACTGAATTCCAACTTGGAACCCATTCCTTCTTGGAAACTTTGCCAAAAGCACGAGGTATATAAAGGATTGCGATCTGACACGATACTCACGGGTATCACATGTAGTCATATTATCTCTCTCAGATAGACTTCGACCAGTTTTGAAACTGTATATCACGTACTATAGGGTAAGAAATGTGAGAATTTGGTGAGACGATCAACAATCACCCAAATCGCATTGTAACCCTTCTGCGTTCGGGGTAAGCCAAGGATAAAATCCATGGAAATGTTCTCCCATTTCCACTCTGGGATGGGCAGTGGCTGTAACAGTCCAGCAGGGTGCTTGTGCTTGACCTTCACTTGCTGACAGGTTAAACATTTTGCAACATATTCCGCCATATTTTTCTTTAAGCCGTTCCACCAAAATGTCTTCTTTAGATCCTGATAAATTTTTGTTACCAGGATGGATTACATAAGCTGACTTGTGAGCCTCTTCGAGAATGTCTTGACGTAAGGCACTATCATCAGGTACACATACTCGGCGTCGAAACAATAAGGACCCATCGTCCTTAATAGAAAAATCTGGCTGTAGCCCCCTTAGTACTCCTTGTCTGATAGTAATAAGCTCTACATCATACATTTGGAGTTCTCTGATCCTATCAAATAGTGTAGGTTAGATCATCACTGTAGCAAGCAAACCTCCAGTTGAAGTTGCTCTAAGAGTGCCACTAGATGACACTATGTCATTGAGCAATTTCCATCTTTGTAGTTGTGTCACAAGATGGGATAATTGAGCGGATGATTTTCGACTGAGTGCATCAGCCACTACATTGGCTTTGCCAGGATGGTACTAAATAGAACAATCATAGTCTTTTAAGAATTCCATCCACCTTTTCTACCTCAAATTCAACTCTTTCTGGGTAAAGAGATACTTGAGACTCTTATGATCGGTGAAAATCTAGAAGGTTTCACCATACAAGTAGTGCCTCTAGATTTTCAATGCAAAAATGATCGCTACTAGTTTCAGGTCATGAGTGGGATAGTTCTTCTCGTGATCTTTCAACTGACGGGAACCATACGCAATCACATGTTCCCATTGATTCAAGAGACAACCTAACCCACTATATGAGGCATCGCTGAAGACAATAAAACCACCACGGCCTGATGGTAATGCTAATACGGGTGTAGAGGTGAGTCTCTTTTTCAACTCCTAGAAACCCTGTTCGCATTCCTCTATCCACTCAAATTTAACATTCTTTCGAGTGAGCTGCGTGAGTGGTCCAGTAAGCTTTGAAAACCCTTCAATAAAATGTCGATAATACCCTGCAAGACCGAGAAAGCTTCTGATCTCGGTTACTGTTTGTGGCTGCTTCCATTATACTACAACCTCTATCTTTGCAAGATCGACGGTAATACTGGCTTCAGATATGATATGGCCTAGAAAACTGACTTGATTCAACAAGAAGTCACATTTACTGAACTTGGCATACAACTGCAAATCTCTCAATGTCTGTAAAGCAAGACGTAGATGATCTTCGTGCTCTGCTCTCGTCTTTGAGTAGATGAGGATATCGTCTATGCATACTACGATACACTGATCTAAATAAGGCTTGAAGACTCGATTCATCAAATTCATAAATGATGCAGACGCATTGGTCAACCTGAAAGGCATGACGAGAAACTCGTAGTGACCATATCATGTTCGAAAAGCTATCTTCGAAATATCTTCAGCTTTCACCTTCTTCTGGTAATACCCAGATCGTTGGTCAATCTTTGAAAAGAATCGTGCTCCTTGTAACTGATCAAAGAGATCGTCAATTCTGGGAAGTGGATATCGATTCTTGATCGTCAGTTTATTTAATTGACGATAGTTAAGGCAGAGGCACAATGAACCATCCCTCTTCTTCATGAACAATACCAGTGCACCCCACGGAGACACACTCGGTCTGATAAAGCCTTTCTCAAAAAGATCTTGCAATTTCTCATTGAGTCCTTTCAACTCCACTGGTGCCATTCGATACGGTGCCTTTGATACTGGCTAAGTGCCCGGGGCTAATTCAACAGTAAACTCCACTTCCCTGTCCGGCGGTAAGCCTGGCAACTCATCAGGGAAAACATTAGGGAATTCACAGGCAATCAGCACATCTGAAAGTGACACTTTCTTTTCTTCCTGATCTTTACTTTGAATCAAAGCGATATACCCTTGAGCACTATTATCAAGTAATTGTCTTGCTCGGATTGCTGATATAAAAGGCAGTATAGTTGATTGGACACTAAAAAATCGAGTTGATTTCCTTCCTAGTGGACAGAAAGTGACCATCTTCTGTCAACAATCAATGCTTGCATGATGGTTGGATAACCAATCCATGCCAAGGATAATGTCGAATCCTTACATATCAAGTAATATCAGGTCGGCGACTGCTTCATAGTCCATGTAACCTCTGATTACAACTATGATTGATCGACATGCCATGTCAGTAGTGATAGCTTGTCCAGTCAGAACTGACATATCCAAAACAAAGTCAAGAGGTTTTGGAGTAACTCCCAACTTTCCCAAGTGTTGAGCAAACTGGGGTGTGACAAATGTGTGTAGATCCAGGATCTACCAACACTTGTGCCTCACAACACAAGTAGGCATCCACTGGATACATTTGCAATGTACCTAATGGGTATATAAATTAGTGTTAGCTAACTTGTTTCTATGGAACATATTGAACATTTATCAATTCTCAAACTGATAAAACCACACAATAGCCTAGATGCTCATTGAGATATAATCTGTACTAGCTGCACCTTTTTCCTAAATAATTTCAGGAACGTATAATGAAATGATTTCAAGAACTTATAACTCAATAATTCACATACCTTGAATCACATCATTGCTTGTTTGAAAACCTTGTGCCGACACAGCATAAGCTCAGAACCGTAGGTCATGCTGATCATAAGACTAGTCTTGCCTTTAATGCCTGTCCCACCATCTCTGGGTAATCCTTTATCTGATGTCCTTTTGTACCACAATGAAAGCACGCACCAGATGCTTTACTACATTCATCTGTCTTGTGTGCCTTCCCACACTTCCCACATATATCGGTTGAAGCTGCCGACGAAGCCGTATAGTAGCCTGTGTGAGAAACTGCTGGTCGTACTCATGAAATGCCAGATGTACTTCTAGCTGTAGTCTGAAAGGGCTGGTTCTGAACACGTGGAATCCTCGATGGTAATAGTGGTAACATTGCTAGATTGTAAGGTAGTGTATAGGCTCCTGCAGCAGGTTGAAATGCTGCCTGCCCTTGGTATTACAGTCGCTCACTGATTTGATCGGAACTAAAAGACTGAGACGGGGCTTTTCTAGTTCTATTATGTTCCTCCCGCCTTTTGATCATACTTTTCACATCCATTTCTGCTATAAGAGCTAACTTCATCACATGGGCATAGGTCGTTGCTTGAAACAACAAAATTCATTCCTTGATCAGAGGCTTCAAACCATGCTCAAATTTATGTGTCTTCATGAGCTCGATGGTGACGAGTAAGGGTGCAAATTGAGAGAGGCAAGTGAATTCTGCCTCATATTCCCGAACAGTCATCTGTCTTTGTACTAAGGTTGCAAACTGGACCTCCATACGGTATCTCTCAGGTGCCGAAAAATATTTTTCATTGAACACCTCCGTGAACTCTGCCCAAGTCAAAGGTACTCCAGGCATTCTCGTTCTTTCTACAGATTGCCACCATGGCTCTGCCTCACCCTCCAGTTTATATGCCACCCAGCTAACTTTCTCAACCTCGGTGTAGGTAACTCTTTGCAGCACCTTTTCAATCTGTGTCAACCACTTCTCCACCTCCATTGAGTCATGCTGACCATAGAAACTTGACGGTCAGAGTCGTACAAACTCGGCAAAGCCCTCTGGGGGTCGTCTCACAGCTAGCATGGCCATGGTGTTGACCATGGTCTCCATCAACTACGGATTCTGTCTTGCATTCCGCTCAACTCTGGGAGCAAGCCCCATCTAATGCTCATCTACTACAGGAGTAGGCTCAGCAACATTCTCCATAGTTGTTCGACTCTCCGCCATATGCACGTTCTCTCCGCTTCCCGAGGAGGTGTCGTGCTCATAGCCTGCCACTGGAATCACATTCGGCCCAGTGTGATGGGGTAGTGGTGGTCTACCCCTTCCTCTCCCACATCTTGGAGGCATTGCAACCTATTATGATCAAGCAATAACTTGATTAGATAAACATAAACTCAATCTAAAGCTTAACACTTAACAAACATCAAATATTTTGCCATATGTGTACGCCAGAGTTAAGTCTCCAAATGACTTAATGCCGGGAGCTCTGATACCACCTATGACAACCCGAAATTTTCCTTTATCATATGTAGGAAAGGTCGCGTCATCGGATCACCTAACATGATCCTATCATACAAGTGCGTCATGTCGTGTATAAAGTATTGTAGATGCGAAAGCAATGTAATAACTCTGACATGAAATAATATGGTAAAAACGGATAATTACTCATCTAAATAGTAAATGATCAAGATCTATAAAAAAAAGCTAACTGATGTGATGTATACCTTTCCACCGATGGCGGCCACCCATCATCTAAACAATGGAAAGAAAACCTATACATGTAGTATAACATATCTAAAAAAAAAACATAGAATACGTGATTTATACAAGTGTTTAAAAGACATCTCTCTCTCTCAAACCTATTTTGGAAAGAATTTCTCAGCGAATTCTTCCTCCTCTTCTTCCTCCTCATCCGGCTGGTAAGTGGGATCACCCTCGTGTTTTGGATCAAGATCTGCAGCTAAGACATTGAAGTCATAGGCTGAGCCATCATCGAAGCTCAGTAGGGAAACTTACAATGTTAACTTATATGTTAATTTACAAATTCACATCTTGATGCATAAAATACAAAACAAAGCATAGTATATCTTATCTTTTATCTATTCTACATGTAATATTACCAAGCCATTATCATGTGAATCAATTATCATGCTGACATGCTGACATGCTACATGATCATGCTGAAGCATGCTAAATAAGTACAAGGAAGTCATGGTGCAACAGATACGAGGAATCATGCTAAACAAGGAATCATGCTGACATATCTTAGCTGAAACAAGCTATCAAATGTAAAACGTATATGTACATGAACAAGAAATTCAAGCTCCCGAGTTAGCGGGATCACTTGTCAAGCTCTCAAGTTAGCGGGATCACTTGGACCGAGACAAATCAAGCTCCTGAGTTAGCGGGATCACTTGTCAAGCTCCCAAGTTAGTGGGATCACTTGTCACGACTTACATAGTCGAGCTCTCGAGGTAGCGGGATCACTTGGCTCAAAATAAAGCAAAAACGTGTATTAGACCTCAAGGATAACAAGACGTGACTATGAATGGCATCACGTATGTGTGAAATGGAAACTTGCATATTCATATGTAAACTGTACATAACATCATCATTTATAGGCATATATTAAACTAAGCGAATCATACGTCAAATTCGAATGTAAATCATTACATAACCCATATATAGCACTGAACCAATATAGTTAGGTATATTGAACTGAATTTCATAGCATGACCAAATGTAGAACTACTATAGTCGCGTATATTTATTCAGTAAAATTATCATGAGTCGAGTCATGCAAAAACAATTATTTCTACTGACTCTATCATTACACATGGGTATAATCGAAGAAAGAAATCTTCATCAGTTTACTATACATTGAAGCATGAATAACTGATCTAAACTAAATTACAAAAGCATACATTCATCATCATGCACTACCATACATATGGGATCATCCATCAAAACTAACGTAGGCAAAATCATACAGATACTAACTTGCTAATCAGAGGTAAATGAGAAAACAATAGATAAATGAACAATGTAAACTCCCTACCTTGTACTTGCTATCTGCTTATACGTGCATGCATGCAGCCATGTAAAACTTATCGTGACGAGCTCGTCATGTACACCATTGTTCCTATAATTTATGGTCATGGATTTAGTATTTCTCATGGTTACTGGGTTACAACAGACTATACCAAAGTACCTACATGCCTTTATGAGACCGACGACCGCATATACTGAATATACACAGATCAAAGATGTCTTAAGGCACATGCACAAACGAGACATGGGCTTGCGTCGGCAAGCCACAGGGTTATCCTGGCAAGCAACCCAGTTGTGCACCTTGTCGCGGCAACCTTGTGAGGTTGTTGTGGCAAGCCTAAGGAAATGGTTTTCCGTGGTGCCCCTTGCTGCTATCTGGTCTCTTGTGGTCTGTTGGCCTATCACCCACTCGATATAGTATATTCTATTCTATATGTTTAGCACAGAGGCCCCGTTATTTTTGATTAATTCAGTATGAACGGTTCGGAGTGCATTCGTCGACAAGTTTGACTCCGAAACCCTTCATACATGACTTGGTTTCTAAGCTATCGATTTGATCTTATGTGATCGACACCACAGACCTTTAAGTTTGCATAAAACTGATCCAAAGGAGACTAATATGTGGTTTGTGTGGTGACGTACCTTTTGGTGAACTTGGTTATGACGATGCCGAACGAGTATCGGTGTCAAACTCGCGACGTACGCGTCAGAGCAAAACTCTCCAAGACCAATAAGCGTCTGCCGAACGTCGCTTTGACTCCAAGGTTTGAAATAGTTGAAACGGAAGTGAGTTTGAGCTAGAATAACGATTTCTGCTGTTATGGTATTATGGAATTTTACTACTATTTTTCAAGGTTGGTTTGCTAGGATACCTTCAGAGCTTGAAATAAGAAGACGAAGACTCCTTGGCGGGATTTTATAGTGGTTTATATCCATGTTGCGTGAATGAGAGTGCATGGTGACTCACACAGTGGTGTAGTCAAAAGGCAATGCAAGTAGCTTACAAGCTATTAGAGCTGGCATCTGATGTAAAGCCATTACCAGCCATTATGTGGTATACACATAAAAGCCAAAATAGGCTTAATTGCATGGTATAAGTGTATAGTGTATACAAGTAGGTTGTAATGTACAGCTAGGACTAGCTTTCTTTTGTAGTCACATAGAAGCCAAAACAGGCAAAGGCTTTAGTGTAAAGCTACTATTCCCATTTACAGATGTATGGCTGTATAGTATTAGAGTGTAAGGCAAGTACACATAGATATGATATATCAGATTGCTATTTCCGTATATTGGCTGGTTATAAATTGTGTAGCTCAAATAAACATTATATGGAATTTAATTAAGTGTATCTCTAATACACTTGTTAGCTATCTATGGGAAAACTCACGTATATGGATAATACACCAATAGAGTTATATGGAAGGGCTAACTTCAAGTGTATTCTTAAGATTTACTCAATGACCTAAGCCATTGTGTCACATTTTTGACACACGCGGGACCTGACCCATGTCCATATCAATTATTGAAGTTTTCAACTTAGGGCAACTGTTACATCATCGGGAAGCCCGGCGACTTCGTGAGCAAGAGGCAGTAGGGTCACATCTAATCTAGCGAAGGCAGGGTTCTTCGATGTTGATGGTAGGACGATGACCGTGCGTGATCATGTCGGTTATTCCTTCTTTGATTCTGTTGGCGCATCCACTACTTATAGCCTTAGGAGAAAAGTCCCCTTGTTGGTCGCTGAATGGATCTGGGATGAAGGGCTCCCTCCCTTTTCTGTGGTCTTCTAATTTTTTGGGCCTTTCTGTTTTAAAATTTTTATGGGTTTTAGGATTTATTTTTTTTTTGGTTTTTGATAAGAGATATGGTACAGGATCAGTTGCCTGAAGAGGAACCGGTTGAGAGGCTTCTCCTAGTTGGGGAAGCTGGATGACTGCGGGAGCCGTTTATGCGAGTCTTCGGATGATGTGGACTCATTCAAAATTTGGCCTTTTTTCTTAGAGTCCTTGTCCAGATCCTCCTGATGAGCGAGGATGGGAATAGTCTGGCTGATGTCCTTTCTTCTTCTACTAAGGAAATTGCTTCTTCCTCAAAAAGGGCGGAGAGGCAATAGTCGTCTAGCCTCCCATCTTCAAAATTAAACTGAAGATGTTCTCACTACTGAAATTGTTTGAGACATTCTCCTGGATCGGTAAGTTCTCTTCTTTATACCTCATAATATACTATGATGAGTATCCATGCCCGACAGCGAGGCTGATATGGGTGAGAGATACAAGGATCTCCCCAAGAGCATTCCCATCCTTGGTCCTCGGGAATGAGGTTACCGTCGTTGAAGTCAAGGTCGTCTTCTTTGTCTGACTGCCCTGGAAACCTTGGGCTAATTGTTCTACTAATTCAAGCGCCGAAAGGTCTATCCAGTAGTCTTCCTCATCACTCGGTGGCGGCTGTCATTCTTTTTCTTGTTAGTTCCAGAATATCAGAAGTCATGGTGCATCCAGAGATTGGGCGCATTGAGCTCTAGTTCTTCTTGGAATTCTATAAAAGTGACATGATGATCTCCTGCCCTTATTGTTTGTCATATCTCACATAGGATAGCTCTTTCACACTGTATCAAAATGGATGCGCACAAGCTACAATAGGGTGACTCTGTGTAAGGGCAGCGGCGCGGGCACCACCAATTATCCAGTAAGGATTGATAATCAAGTTCATCATCAGAGTCTGTTTCTTTACTTCGAGAGTTATTGACCTCCTCGAGGAGCTTCAGCCGTTACGCTCTTAAGCGATCTCCAAGTTTTATTTCTGTAAGGCTAGTCCAGTAGTCTTCTTCTTCGCTCGACATTGAGAGTTAGTCCTCTCTTCTTGGTTTATGAGACTGAGGTGTCCCTGACTCTAGTTCTTTCTCATTTCCCAATGTGGCGATGTGGAAGTCCTCGTCGGTCGACTCTCAATCTTCTATGCGCGGCTTGAATTTTAGTAGTTTTCTTCTCTCGATAGTGCAGGGTTCCTCAGTGTTAAAAAGTGTTCCTACGCCCTCAAGTGGCTTGTCGATGTTGTCGTCATTTTGGTTCAAGCTTGTCAGGTTCACGAAGGCTTTGCCGATCTGATCGACTTCAGTTGCCTGTGCTTCGGTGAGGGATGTTTCCTTTCCTCTTGGCACGTCAGCCTTTTCGATAGTTCCGTAGATGAAATAGTCATAGAGTGACCATTTAGGCGAGGTCGGCAGGAGGTCAGCTTATTTACCGTCTAACTGGTAACCCAATCTTGTGTGCTTCCGAACTTTATTTGGGACAACTAGCCCTATTCGTCCTTGTCGATTCTTGTCGAGTCTCGTATGTGGGATGTATCCGAGTTAGTACATGAGGTCCCATCCCTTCGTGGTGGTAGGTTTTATATCATACAGTCGGGTGAGGTTAGGTCCAGCTACTCTCTTTGTTAATCTTGATTAATATGGAGGCGAGTTAGGATGAGTGACTTCTGCTATTGCTGTATCGTCAGGTGATCGTACCTTTCTAATGTGGTCGGTGGATAGGACGGAGTCGTGGGCTGTTGGAATACTTATCGCGTAATCAATATCTGCTTCTTTAAGGGGCACATCGGCATATATCCTGACAATAGTCTTCGTGGGGGAACTTGATGCATTGATGATACATAGATGCCATAGCTTTCAATGACTCTAGCCATTTCCTTCCTAGGATTAGATTATAAGTACTAGACGAGTCGGAGACATGAATTGTAATGCCTTTAGTGACCAATCTAAGGTGGATTTGCAGCTTGATGGTTCCTTTAACAAATGTCGGGACCCATCATACACGATGAGGGACAAAGAAGAGGGTTTTATGTTCTGCTCAGTATATTCCAACATCTTGAGTGTGGTTATGGGACATATATTGAGTCTTGCTCCTATGTCAACCAGTGCATGCGGTCCCAAGAAGTCTCTAATCATAATAGTTAGGTATATTGGGGCAGAGCTCCCACACAGTGATTCCTTGGGCATATCAGCCTCAGTGAAACTAAGCGCCGAAGGTTGTCCCATGACTGAAGTGATTTCATATATCTCATCCAAGGTGGTATCTTCATTTACATGCATCTCATCTAGTGTCTCTATCAATAGTTTATGGTGTTTCAGCGACTTCTTGATAAGCTTAAGGATTGATATCTGCGCTGGTATTTACTCGAGGTGACGTAGAAGATTGTATTCCTGGCCTGTCTCTAAAACTGGCTCTTTACCGAGGCAGTGAGCTTTGCTGACATTTGGCTGAGGCGGTAGAGGCACTAGTCTTGGAATCGAAGGTGGTGGGATTGTATGAGGAGGAGGAGGTAGGTTTACCACTTGTTCCCTTACTATCCTTTCCAACGACTGAGCACCGTTGTTCTGCTTTTCCCGAGGGAATGGTGGTGGTGGGTAATGGGTTTCAGAAAATTGGAGACTAAGGCTTCTTCCTTGTTAGATCCTTCGCTCTGCTCAATTGTCTTGCGGTGTTCTGTCGTTGCCTCATGTTACTATCTCGAGGTATTCTGGGTGACACTTTCTACCCATGCTGTAATTTACTCCGCAGTTTGGAGGACATGGTCCTCATATTTAGGTTCAGAATCAGACAGTGAGGGAGTTGGCTGTGGGTTTAGAGGAGTGAGAGGTTCGAGCGAAGGCTGATGAAAGTTTGATTTTTATGCCTTAAACGATTGGACTCCGATTTAGGTAAAATTTAGGTAGGGAGGCGGGCTTGGAGGTGTTACCCGAGTGATTGAGATTGAAGGGTGTGGCCGAACAGCTAGGGGCCTTGGAGACTCTACTGAATCGATAATGGTAGTAGGTGAGGGAAGGTGAGTGATTAAGGAAGAAGGATGGAAAGAGGGTCTTCTAGGAAGGTCTACTGTAGTGAAGTGGACACGGGCCCTTGGTTGTGGTTTGACATGGGGTTGTTAACAATCCCCAGGTTTTGCGGTGGTTGGCTGTGAGATTTCTGGAGAGCTTCCCAGTCGATCTGGTTTCTATCATTCATATCATAGATCATGTATCGGAGGGCCCAACAGTCTTCTAAATTGTGTCCTGCATATCGATGAAATGCGTAGAACTTACTATGGCCCAAATTTGTCGGCTAGGGCCACGGCCATTTCGGTGGGAATCAAAGAAAGTTTTTGTTGCTAAGGAGGTAGAAGATATTTGGTATGGTGTCGAGTAGCGGAGGGTAGTGCTCTTTTCTTGGCTGGTATGGCCCTCTAGTTTGTTGATTAAAATTTTACGGCGGAGGCACGTTATTGTAATTCTGGGTGTTGATTGGCCTATTTTGCATCGTGTTTTGATTTTGGTGCTGGTGGGAATTAAGATACTGATTACTATTTTGATACTGGCGATGATTATGGTTTTGGTTCAGATACCTTTGCTGATTCTGACCTTGATTTTGATTCGAGTATCGTTGTTGGCCTTAGTTCTGACACTGATTTTGATCGAAATTCCTTGGCTAGTAGTTTCAGTTGCCGGAGTTCTAGCCCTGGTTGGAGAGGGTATTGACTTGCTTTGAGCCAGAGGCTTTCTTGTTATTCTTATGCTTTGAATCGTTGGAGGTAGCGGTCTTCGAGGTTACTATTGAGAAGGCAAGATCCCCTCCCTTTATATGTCGTTGGTTGCGACTGGCACGTGAGTGAAGAGTAGCGAAGTCCAGACAATCACTTATGATGAGACGCATAAGAGAGGCTCCCTGGCATTGTTTATAATGATGTCGATCGCGTCCTTCTCCTTCATCTGACTTTTGGTGCGGGCGGCTAACTTCTAGTGTGCTACGAAATCTGTGAAGTCTTCCTTGGATTCTTGCTTACCTATCCTCAGATCACTAAGACTAACTATTTCTTTTATCAGATGCTTATACTAGTCTAGGAATTGTCCGACTAGATCACCAAACGTGTCGATCTTGTGGAGTAGGAGTCCGACAAACCTGTCGAGAGCTTCCCCTTCTAGCGATCTCTGGAAATAATGTATTAGGAGCCCTTGATTGTCGCGAATGGGTCGACAGTCGTTGCAAAAGAGCACCAAATGGTGGCTCGAGTTTCGGTACCATTGTATTTGTTGAACTTAGGTGGCTTGAATCCTATAGGTAAGGTGAGCTCCAGGTCTTGACAATACTTATCGAATCTGAATGAGTAACCAGGGTATTCTCTCTTAGCCATGTATTCATCGAGCATTTTGGAGAAATCCTCTACTCTTACAGTGGCAACTTTTTCGGTAGTCCGAAGGTGAGTTCGGTCTTGGCGATTGCTGCTGAAGAGGGCACGGGCGGCTCGGCCTAATGGTGATGCGTAGGCTGAGACTATGCTTGGTGTGGGTGGTGACCCTTCTTGCCTTAGTCGTTCTTGCTCCTGTCTATCTTCTCGCTCCTTGATGGTTTCGTATGTTGCTGCCAGGCCTCGGAGTAGTTCTTCGGGGTCCTCGCCCCCCTTTTGTAACTTCTGGACGTTGAGCTCCACCAGTTGTCAAGCGGTGAAGTTCTGTCTGGTACTCCCGTCTCTTCCATCATGGTTATTGCTAGTGCTTAGAGTAAAGGGGTTTTCCTATTCGCCCATCATGTTAATCTCGGGGTTGTACCGAGCAGACTTGCTAAACAGATCCTGGCCGTATATGGGGTTACCATGGTAATTCCATAACGGAGGATTGTTGTGGTCAGTGATATTTATTCTTCGTATTCTTGCAATCTCGAGCCTTTGACGAATGCTCATGCACTTTCAGGAAATCCTTGGTAGTCAAGTGGGTGCGGGAAGAAATTGAATAGGAAAGACAAAAAATGAATAAAAAAAACTTAAACTAAACGAAGGAGACTCTATCGACAAGAAGTCCCTTCGCGATCGCCAGTCTGTTGGTACGCACTTTTTCTGGGTTCCTTTTGGTTCACTGTGTTGAGGTATTTTAAGTGCTTGCTACTAACTTTATTGAAGACAGTGATAAGAATGGGATGGGAAAAAAAATGAATGAAAGATAGAGTGAGAACTATGGAGCATCAAGCATAAAATATACACAGTCCTGCAAGATACAGGGTCTATTGTAGCAAGTTTTGATAAGTAAGAGTTTGTCCTACAGGGAAGTTGATCTTAGGCTCCAAGGGAGCCATCTTTAGTAGGCCCTCCAGATCTGACTACAGATCTGGCAATCCTAAATGGAAGGAGATTTAGGGTCACAAAACTCTAAATTCTTGGGTATCCTAACGTCTAAACTATAAAAAAGATTAAGAAAGACGATGGAATGAGATAATAAATATAAAAGGGTGAGAAGTATGCTATTAGGCTCAGATTTGATGGGCTTCATGACTCAAATCCAGATCTGCTGCTATAGAAGTCCTGTCCAATGGCTACATTGTCACCACTGAGGAGAAAGAATCCAACTCATTTCTGTGCCATGATCCAATCCCTTTATGGTTATAGCCTGTCCACTTAAATGGTCACAGACTATCCAATTGGGGAACCACAGTCCAGAGATGGGTCAGAACAAGGATATCATTGTAGGCACTACTTCATCCAGGCTACAAGCACAAGAATCCATAGGGAACCTCAACCTCTAAAGTGCTATGTGTGGGGCTAGGCCTGTATGGGAGCATGTTAGCCCAGACACATAAAACCAGCAAGAGTTTGAGTGCAGCCTTAGGTCCAGCTGTCCACTGCTTTAGAAAGACTGCAGTGATCTAGTCGTAAGCCTACAATCTCTATAACCAAACCAGATCTGTCATCTGATGGCGGGTCTATACAGATTCAGGGGAGTCTGTCTCTACACGATCTCTAATAGGGATACAAGCACTAGTGCAGAGAGGAACAATCCGTCTTGAGTCTGTGGATTGGTTTCACCCTAAGGCTATAACCTGTCCACTTGAATGGTCACAGATTATCCCAAAGGCTATCCTCCTCACAAAGCTCAAGATAGAATAAGAAATATTGCTGCTACCACATTGACGAGCCAAACATAAATAAGAATTCATTGCGAAACGCAAATTCAAATCAGCCCATAATCCACTGGGCATATGCCGAAAGATCATTTACCGCCAGTTGTTCAATCGCCCCTAGGCGTCACTTGTTTATTTGCTTTAGAGTACTGTAAGGTGGAATACACCACATATCATCTCCCTCAAAAGGGGATAAATAAGTCTCTTGAAGTTTGAAGATATCGTCGATGATGTACATGACATAGAAGTTATCGCTGAAAGGGAAGGCCTCCAAATCCATGATGCAAAATTTGCAAACCTAGTCTAGAATGAATCGTCCAACTTTAAGAAGTATTTCTATTGGAATTCTCTGTGGTAGGTTTGCCATGAATGTGTATAGCGAGCGTTGAACAATAGGCCTTAGAGGTTGAGAGGTGATGAATAAGTATTGTATGTGTATTTATTATATAGAAATTTGACTACACATATGTAGTTGAGTACAATATGTAAGTACAGTCAAAGATAACATAGTGGAGAATTGATGGTGGGTGGACAACACATATATAGATGTGAATCAGCTATAGACTATTTCTAGCCTCTATGAGTTGACAACACATACTGTAGACACTTCATTTCGCCCTCTCGGGGTACATGAATTCGTTTGGTCAGCCCTTGACCTTTTTTAACCCTCGAGATGAGACCATGCAACAATACATGGCTGAACACAGGTTGAAACAATAGCTTTGTGGCTCAGACCCCAATGTAGGGAGGCTATATACTAAGCAATAGTATATAGTCGGAATGCAGACTGAAACAATAGTCCTGCATTCCATTCTTGAGATCATACCCGGACAACCCTGAATTAAGCACCTGAAAACCCGCGCGTAATTCCATCGCGCGTAGAACCATAAGTGTACGATCAGTCCCCTTTCAGACCAACCTTCCAGTCACAGACCGTTTCGAGACTCGATTACGTGCCTGGAAACAGACGCACGATCGAATTGAGCGCTACACCACCAGCGCGCAATTGGCCTACACCTGACCTAGTCTCCTACCCTTGACTCCTACGTTTTCTTGATTAAGCGCTTCAGGTAACACGCATAATCGGATTACGCACATCCCACCACGCGCGTAATTAGTCCTAATTTTGTTAGGACTAGGAAACCCGCTGAGTAATTCAGCCCATCGCTCACTGAGTCGGTGACCGACTCAAAGCGATTAAGTGCCAGAAAACTGGCACGCAATTCAGTTAAACGTCCGGAAATAGGCGTGTAATTGAATGAAAACCTATAAAAGCTTTTTTTCTCGAAGAGAGAAGGAGGTTGTAAATTTTAAGAAACGAGAGCATAAATTCTGAAACCAGAGAGCTCCGAGAACGGATCTGTAGAGAAAATTAGACATGATTTTAATATTCGAACTCCGAGATTTCTTTCGCAGTCCCGACCTTAGGTAAGAATTTAATTTTATTTTAGACTTAGGATTTCCCCCTTAATATAATTATTCAATTCTATTTCTAATTTTTAGACCGTAGCACCTTCTTCGAACCGAAATTCTCTATATCTGGTTCTAGTTCTCTATTTCTAGAACCGGTTCTTAATCTAGCAATCCGACATACCGACCTTATGCTCTAATTCTACTCTAAACTCTTAATCTACGGTCCTATCATTAATTTCTGGTTCTGACTCTCAGAGTTTAGAACCAATCCTTAATCATACGGCCTGATTTTTTGATTTTGGACCCGAATTTAGTCCTAAATTTTAATCTATAATTTAATTCTATATTTTCATACCACCAAAAATCTAAAAAAATATAAATTTCAGTTCATAACTTTAGTTTCTTAATTTAATTTCTTATTATAATTTTGAATTCAATTCTAAAAATACCCTTTTTATTATTCAAATATCAATCCATCTTTTATCTCAACCACCCAGTTAGCCCAAGGGAGCTTACGGAGGGTATTTGAGAACGAGGCCAATCCTCCTTAGCATAGCGGGCCCAACCCCCCCTTTTTTTTAGATTGTTTAGGGTTAACTAGCTAATTAGTTAATTTTTCTACTTCGGTATAATTGACTAATTATATCAAATAGGCCTTCATATCATTATTTGCTCTGATTCAATTCAGTCTTCTAATTCAGTCAATTTATTATCTCAACCAGAATTTAGGAAAATTAATTTGCTTATTATTAGTTAGATTTCTACCATAATCGATCTATAGGTGATGATTCTAAAAGAAAAGTTAATTTTGTTGCCTCGATTATCTATTTCTATTTTTAGTAAATTGATTTATTGCTTTAATTAGAGTCATAGTAAAAATCAGTCTTCTCTTCTTTAATTAGAATTCTAGTAAGATTAGTTTAATTGCTTTAGTAGTAATTGCTATACAATTGATACATCTGCTTATCTAGAATTGCAATAAAATTAGCATACCTGCTCTATCTAGAATTGCAATACAATTGAACTCTTTTATTTAATCGGAATATTACTGGAACTGATACACATGCACTTCTAGTACCAGTAGGAGACTAAAACTGATTGGACTCTTAGCAGTACTAGGACTTTGATATTAATTGGACTCCTAATGATACCGAGAAACTGAAAATGACAGGACTCCTGATAGCATTAGGACACTAGATAACCCATCATAATAAGCTCACCTAATCATAACTAATAATAAAAAAGGAGAATCTAAATTGGCCACAACTACAATAAGGGAATCTAAAAAAAAACCTGAAACTATCTAATTAAAAGAGGACACTACTGCTGACGTTCGCAGGCGGACGATTCAGTATAGAAGTAACTCACACCCGCTTAAAAGCGTAATCATTAATGTGTTGCAGCGTCGATAAATATCTACAGCTGGCGATCACAAATCAAATAGGAATCCTCCTAGGGAATTCATCCTATTATTATTTATCTCTACCTTATCACATACATCGCATCGCTAGAGTCCATCAGGATAGAATTGGAAGCCACTTATTCAACGGGAACCAAGAGGAACCCAGAAAAAGCACGCACCAACAGACTGGCGAGCGCGATGGGACACTTTTGTAAGCCCCTTCTTTTTTTTAGATAGTTAGCTTTATTTTACTTCCCTATTTTTCTTTCCTGTCGTGTTGTTTAAATTTAGATTATATATATATATATATATATATATATGAGTCGTTGCCAAAGACTTGGAATCTCTGGCATACGTAGAGTAAGTTTAGGAGGCCCGCCGTTGTGGGGATTTCATAACAACCCTGCCTATAAGGAAGAACCACCTTATACTTTTAGCCCACGACAACCTGAAATCAACATGGCTGGTGAGCAAGAGAACCCCTTTTCTACACCGCATGCCTGTAATAGGCATAGCGACAGAAATAATAGCTCTGGACAAAATCTCACAACTCAACAAATCGTAGAACTTAGCATCCAAAGAATACAAAGAGGAGGCGATGATTTCGAAGAGTTACTTCGAGGATTGGCTGCTACATATGAAACCATTAGGGGACAATAAAATTTCGGAGAGCAGGAGCAACAAGAGAGACCACCTTCTACCCCAAGCACGGTGTCAACCCACGCTACGCCATTGAGGCAACATACACGATCTTTAATGACAGTTTTCCAGACAAGGGTATCTCACGCATCACTCTCAAAGACAACACTATAAAGGTCAAAGACCTCCCAAAAATGCTTGATGAATACATGGCCAAGAGGAAATGTCCAGGTCGCTCGTTCAGATTCGATAAATTCTATCGAGACATTGAATTTGACCTACCCATAGGATTTAAACTGCCAAAATTTACCAAATACAATGGCACTAGAAATCTGAACCATCACTTGGCCCTCTTTTGTAATGATTGCCGACCTATACGCAACAATCAAGGACTTCTCATTCACTACTTTCAACGTTCATTAGAAGGAGAAGCTCTAAAATGGTTCGTGGAGCTCCCACTTTATAAGATAGAGACTTTTGATGAGCTAGTCGATCGATTCCTAGACTAATATAAACACTTAATTCAAGAGACGGTTAGCCTCAGCGACCTGATGGCGGCCAAGCAAGGACTAGATGAAGAATTCACCGACTTCGTCTCTAGATGGCAGAAGCTTGCTGCTAGAACTGGCACTTCAATGAAAGAGAAAGATTCAATTGACATCATCATTGATAATACTAAGGAACCACTAAGGAGCGCCCTAATCATCAGCGATTGCCCCAACTTCACTGCACTTCACTCTCAGGCGTCCCGATTGGCGCGACACATCAAGGGCGGAGATCTTGCATTATCCATAGTCACATCAAAGGTGGGCTACTCCAACGAGTTAAAATCAAAAAATCATAAGAAAACCTCAGATACCAAACAAGTTAATACGGTTGTCAATCAAGGGTAAAATATGAATAACGGGAACTTCCCACCACGCAACTTCGGGCAGAACCAGACCCAACAATGATACGCTAGTCAAAATCAGGGCGTCAATCAACACAGATACGCAAACCAGAATCAGGGCTAAAACCAGAACCAAGGCCAATATCAAAATAGAAACCAATACCCTAACGCTTATCAGGCCTAAAACGCAGCACAAAATCGACCAGCCCACACGCCAAATTATAATAGCGTACCTCCACCTCAGAACTTTAACCTAGCTAGGGGACCCTACCAGCCAAAGCGGGAACACTATCCCCCTTTACTCGATACTATTTCCAACATTTTCCACCTCCTTAGCACCCAGAATCTCTTACGATTCCCACAAGTAAACCCTAGGCCATGGCCTGCAAATCTCGACTACGGTAAATATTGTTCTTTCCATCGGTACGCGGGACACAACCTAGAGGACTGTTGGATTCTCAGGGACGTGATCTATGACATGAATGACCAGACTCAAATTAATTGGAAAGCGCTTAGGAACCCTGACCCTAATAACAATCAACCCCAACAGAATTTAGGGATCATAAATAACCCCATGCCCAACCACAACCAAGGGACACCGGCCTAGGTCACTACTGTAGATCTCTCCAGTCAACCTTATTTCGAGCCTTCGACATTAATCAATTGTATCCTACCCTCTGACGCTGTTACTACCCCTATAAGAACTCCTTCCTCCTTACACCCCTCTGCCTTGATCACACGGATCACGCCACCGATCCCGCCTCCATATCCAAAGTTTACTCAAATACGAGTCCATTCCTTCGGGGCCAGGAGGCCATTCCTCCATCATTCCCCACTAGAGCCATTGACCCCGCTAAATCCTGAATCATCAGTGTTACCACCCCTTTCACCCGACTCTGAATCTTAGTGTGGAGACTATGCTCTCCAAACCGTCATTCCAACTGTCGCACGAATAGGCAATGTTGCCCACACGACTCCCAACCAAGAGAGTGAAGCCAGAACTGAGTATCCATCAGATGAAGAGCAAAGTGAACGAAAAGAATACCTAAATTCATGTGAGACGTTAGTCTCCACTTTCTTAGAGGAAGAGGATCACACGCAATACCTCCCACCTTGGAGTAGTACCATACGGACACGCACTCCAACCTTTAACTTCACTCTCTTCACAAATGCACTGACATCGAGGCACAATGGGTTCGACCAGCAACCGGCCTACCCTATTCTCAAGTCAGAAACCAACTATCCACCTCCCCCTTTCTCACAAAATAAAGATTTCACACCGGCACAACTACCGGAGGGGAACACGAGAAAAAGGGAAGTTGACTTACCACCCCCACCACACATCATCCCACCACCAATTCTTGTACCACAACCATCTCAACCACCTGCACCTAGGGCCCATTGGCCAGGCGAAGAAATAGCACTCGAGCCAGGGCAAGAGTACGATTTGTTACGACATCTCCAAAAGATCCCAGCTCAGATATCTATATTAGAACTCATCAAGAAGTCACCTGATCATCACCGACTGTTAATAAGGACACTCAAGTTGACGAAGACACGATCTTGGATGAGCTTCATCAAATTACCTCTGTCATGGCACAACCTCCCGCCCTCACATTCACGGACGCAGACATGCCTAAGGAGTCACTTCGCGAGAGCACTGACCCCATATATCTTACAGTCATAATCAGAGGGTTCTCTGTGCCCCATACACTAGTCGACACAGGCGCAAGACTCAATATTTGCCTTCTCACCATATTGAAAACACTTGAATACACAGAATAAGATGTCAGGCCCTCGGCCTTATCGCTCATAGCCTACGACGACTCACATCATTTCATAAAAGGAACTATCAAACTTCAGGTCCGCCTTAGACCCGTGACAAAAGATGTTACGTTCCATGTTGCTGACTCTGCTAGTACATATAATCTCATTTTAGACAAAAAATAGTTAGAATCAATGAAGGCTGTCGCGTCCACATACTATCAATGCATTAAATTCCCATATGAGGACTCCATCGTCCATATATACGCTGATGCACCTCTTCAGGAGATGGATACCGATTACACGGCAAGTATTCCGATGGCCCATGAATCCATACTAGACACAGGCCACATCCAAAAGACGTGAATTCTTGATGAAGTAGCTGGCGTAGAAGTCTGCTCACCAGCCCTTCCTGGTTTTCACCCAGAGCGATAATAAGAGCTAATGAGGAGGGAGGTTGGCCCAGACCTCACTAGATTATACGACATCAACCCAACCACGATGAAAGGGTGGGATCTTATGTACCAACTCGAATACGTTGCCCACACCGGACTTGGTAAGAATAAGCCAGGTCGTGTGAAACCTATATTCTCGGCTAAAATACGCAAGCACATAGGATTAGGTTACCGATCGGATGACCAACCAGTTGATTTGTTCCCTACCTCACCGAAATGGTCTCTTTATGACCACTTCGTCTATGGAACTACTGAGAAAGCAGATGTGTCGAAGCAGAAGGGAGTATCCTTCACCAAACCCCAGGAGACCGAAATTGAACTAATATCCAAAGCATTCAATGATTTGACGAACCTGAATGATGATATCGATGAACCCCTCGAAGGAGTCAAACCTTTGTTTGACACTAAAAATCCCATAGAAGAAAGAAAGAAATATCCTTCAGAAATTGAACCGTAATTACAGGATTGGGCATCTATAGATGACAATGATTTTCACATACCGGCCTCACGAGATGACGAAGAACACTCACGGTCACCATGGGAACGGGATGATACCTTGCAAGAAAATATTAATTCATATAGCATCCACCTTTGCATCAGCCTTGGAGGATGGGAATGCCCGTGGGACTCACCTTGTATCTTTCACCCATATCAACCCCAGTGCGAACCATGCACTCGCATACTAGAGCAATTTGCTAGCAAGATCACACATCCTATAACGAACGAGGTAGACGGAGCCGACCCTGCAACCATAAGCACGACCAGTAATCCACCAACCTCGCTCTTGGCACCAGAAGAGAGAAGACCCAATGGTCAGTTATTCGACTTTGGAGGAAACAACCACGTCTCACTCCTAGAGTTTGAAGAGGAGTTTGAATTAGGCGCTCCTTCATCCCCAGATGCACCACAAATCCAAATATTTTGGCAATCGCTCAAGAAAGAGTGGCGACCTCCACCAAGTGATGACGAGGACTACTGGATAGACCTCCCTGCACTCGAATTAGCAGGGCAAGCCAACCTAGAACTTCATGCCTTATTAGATCCAGAGAGTGAGTTGGATAATATCATCGACCATAACTTGGAAGGATGGGAATGTCCTTGAGAATCTCCCTGCATTTCTTACCATTACCAACCCCGCTGCCGAGCATGTGCGCTCATCCCAACATATCATGAAGATCAAGAGAAAGAGTTCCTTCCCCGTGGGGACCCTTTAAGAGATTCTCCCTTACGGGAAGGACAATCATCTCATAGCTCCGACGACGATAGTTCAATCAATTATGATCTCTCGAGCATCTTCAGGGATGAGACAATCAACTTAGTAGAGGAAACTCAAACTATGATACCCCTGTCATCAACATTGCTTATTCGAAAGATCCCATTATATGAGGACTCCAAAAAAAAAAAATGCCAAATTTGCAACAAGTCCATGTTCCCTGAAGGATCGCCTGAACGGCTCCCATAGTCGTCTCGCTCCCTCAACTAGAGGAAGCGGCTCTCCCGGTGCCTCTTGAGGCCACCAACCCTGTACCATATTTATTATCAAAGATCAAAAAATAGAAAATATAGAAAACCCTAAAAAACTAGAAACACAAAACTCAAAAAAATCATAAAACCATGAAAATGAAAGGGAACTCTTTATCCCGACTCAAGTCTGCAGCCAACGAGGGGATTTCCATCCTCTAACTCCTGACCCGTCTCACGCGCAAGGACGTAAAGCCTTTAGGCTAAGTTATAAGCCAGTCATCATACCAGAAGAGATACTCCACAACTTCAGGAGAAGAATTAATAGCCTTGACCTTCACTTTACCAAAGATATTTCGGTCATAAATTACGTCGATGAATAGTTGCCTTGCACAAAAATAAATCCCCAACCTAGTAATTTCACGGTATATGAGCTTATCGAGGATGAAGGAGAAACATCAGGCCCTGATGAGACTCAGGACTTCCAACGGGTTATTATTAAGTACTGAAAAATGCCAGTTTTCACCCCTTAACCTGACCTTTGATGGACATGTGAGCACACTAATAAACGCCTATTGAGTTTATTTTGTAGATAGCAATAAAAGACAGGAATAGTGCAAAAAACCACTCAAAAATGTTGCACAAAAAAGTCCATCTCTCAGCACAGTGCAGACCCAGCAATGGCACACAAGAGGGTTGCACACCATTGGGCCCTTGGAGTGCGTGGCTACTGTAGGGCAAGGTGAAGGAAGTGAAAACATCCTATCGAGAGGTTATCTAAAGACTTCAATACGAGCTGAAAGCAAAAAATGGAGGAATTCGTGCAGTTGGAAAGGTTTCGATAGGATCTGAAGGTAGAGAAAGGATGGATTCGTGTGGATTGAGGAGTTCGATAGGATCCAAGAACCTATCGAGCAGCTGAAAGAAAGGAAGAAACCATCTTACCGAAAGCATGCCTGAGGTGTAAAGGGAACCTATCGAATGGTTTCCTGAACCTATCGAGATGGAGACGCTGGAACAGAACCTACCGAAGGGTGCTTCAGCCTTTCGATAGGAGTGAGAGCAATCCTATCGGAATGATGGCATGCAGAACTGAACCTATCGAAATGGTCCTCCAACCTGTCGAAAAGCTTCCCCAACTTGTCGAATGCTCCAGGCAAAGGGCTGAGAATGCTAAAGCGTTAAGAGAAGGCTCATCCTATCGGAACCTATCGAAGAGATCTGAGAACCTAGCGAAAGGACCAAAAAGCTCCATTCCAACCTGTCGAAAGCTTCCTCAACCTGTCGAAATCGTGTGAAGAACTTCTCAGAAACTAGGTTGTTCACACACTGCAACTTGGTGACCTGCTACATGCAAACCGAGGCACATTGGTGACCGGCACGATGATCCAAAAGATGCCCTAGGAAACCCTAACCAGGCCACGTGCTCTGACAGAACTCTAACAAACTCTGAGGACCTTCTAGAAGGGAATATTGGCGAGAAAATAAGAGAGAAAGCTATATATTGAGATCCCCAATTACGATTGGGGGAGATTGAGATTTGGATTAAATTCTGGAGATCATAGCTTACAGCGAAATCTCATTTTCCCTCTTTTAGCCCAACTATGGTTGGCTAATTCCCTAGGAGCAGCGAGGAGAGAGGTTAGATCTATAATTGGGTAAAGTTGAGAGTGTTATTGTGGGTTAATTGCTGCACAGACTATAAATCTGAGAGCATTTCATTGTAGAGCGAGTTTTATTGCAATGTAAATATTATTTAATTATTTTAATTAGATCTATAGTTCCTTTGGTTTCATTTGATGCTCGATCAAATTTATGTAGAGGAGTCTATTGATCAGCTCACCCACTTAACTGGTAGACCTCTTGGATACCATCTGATCTCTCTAGATCTGATATCCCTATAATTTCTTATGTCTGTCACCTGGAAATTGCAGCATCTGTAGTGGTTTCAATGCTCTGGTTGAAACCTTTGGTTTGGAGGAAGTCCCTAGGATGATCTGTGACCATTGAAGTGGACAGGTCATAGCCTTAAGATCAGTCCAATCGCTGGTTTCAATTGGATTCTTCTACCATAAACCTTTAGATCGGATGAAGTCTATAGGATGGTTTGTGACCATTAAAGTGGACAGACCATAGCCTTAAGATCAGTTAAATCCTTTGGTTTAGAGTGGAGTCTTCTACCCTGTAGCTGTGCTTGTAGCCAGCTGAGGGATTTGTGTGCTTTGAACCCCTATAACATGATCAGCTCAACCTGATTGCTGAGAGACCAATCTCCAAGCTGCTCTCCTCCATTTTCTATTTTTAAACCCTTCCATTTGCAAGATCTAGATCTCTAGACTCGATCTCAATTAGTTTACATTTCAAGTGTAGTTTAGTTCAAGTGACAACCCTTTTTAACCTCTCCCCTTTCTTTTAGCTGACTTAGCATTAATTAGGGTGTCATATCTCTTACAGATCTAGAGATTTACCATATTTTGAACTCACCTCCCTGTGGACATTCCCTTACTCTTTTAAAACTTGCTACAATAGGCCCTGAATACTTGCAGGTCTGTGTGTGTGATCTACCTCGAATTGAGTGAATTTAAACCTTTTTTGAAGGCGAGGCAGAAAACCCAACAAGTTTTTTGCGCCATTGGCTGGGAGGTGTTTTTGAAATTGGTAGATCTAAGTTTGATTTAGTTTAGATCATAGATCTGTGATAGTTTCTTTGATTTTTCACTAACTATTTTTTGTAAGTTTTGTTGTTTTCCAGTATTCTGTTTGTATTTCATCATATCTGAAGCTGCTGAGAAAGAGGAGCATTGTGCTGGAGGTTGCTCTTGAGTTTGCATCCCTCTACTCCCCTTTATTTTCAGATCTGTTAATTTTTAGATCCAGTAGTCAGTTATTTTTTGTTCTTGCTTGTTGTGTTTAAAGATTTGCTCTGCATTAGATCTTGAGTGGTGTATGTTTGGGAGAAGAACTCTCCAACCTCAGATTGTCCCATTAAATCCAGAGGTTGAAAGGCTTCTCAGATCTAGACAAACTCACTCACATCTGTTGTAGCTGAATTTCCCGAAATGAGTGAGCAACAGTAGCCTAGAACTCTTAAGGAATTTAATGCACCAGGGGTTTACAATTCCCCCTTATGCATTCAGTTCCCAGTTGCTCAAGGAAATTATGAAATAAATTCTTCCATAATACAGATGCTACCCTCATTTCATGGCCTGACCAGAGAGGATCCTTATAAGCACATTGATGATTTCTTAGGACTCTGCACCACTTTCAACATCATAGGTTTGGGGGAGGAGGCAACCAGGATGAGACTCTTTCCTTTTTCATTGAAGGATAGAGCCAGGACCTGGTTGTGAATGCTTCCACCCAGCAACATTCAGTCCTGGAGTGACCTTCAATGTCAGTTTTTAGCAAAATTCTTCCCCATGTCCAAAACAAGCTAGTTGAGGAAGGGCATCATCTCATTTGCCCAAGATCCAACTAAGGATTTTCACCAAGCTTGAGAGAGATTCAAGGAACTCCTAAAGAAATGCCCCCACCATCAAATCCCTGAATGGCAATTGGTTCAAAGTTTTTATCAAGGGATTGATTCGAAAAGCAGAGACAGGGTAGATGCTTCTTGTGGTGGCACCTACCTCCATAAAACTGCTGAGGAGGCCTGGGAGTTATTTGATATCATTAGTGAGAACTCCATGCAGAGAGAGACCTTGTCTAGGGACTTAGATCCTCCTAGATTGGTGAAAGAGAATACCACCAGAGGGAAGATGTTTGAGGTAAATGTGCAAAGTGAATTAGAGAGGAAAGTGAACAGCCTGACACTAAAATTTGATAAGCTCATGGGAGCAATGCAGTCACCCATGGCTGCTAGGGTGGAGGAGGCATATGCTATATGCCAGTCTCCTACCCACCCCATTGAAGAATGTCCATCAGCTGTCTAGTTTTTAAATTTTGTTACAGAGCATGTGGCTGCCACTCAATCCTATGGGCAATAGCCTGCTGCTGGGTACCAATGGAGGAACTACCCCAACTTGAGGTGGAGATAAGATGCCTACCCAAACCAGCAGTAGCAGCCACAGCAGCCCATATCTTACAAAAATGTTCAACCCTACCACCAAAGTTATGTTCCCAAGCCTCATTACCAGCAGCCTATGACCCAGTAGGCTGTTCTTTTGAGGAACAAGTTCTGGCCTCACTGTAGAATTTGGGTCCCTTAACTAAAACTGTTCACTCTCACAGCCATAGCATTAAAAAGATAGAAGGCCATCTTGGTCAGTTGTCTAATGCTTTGACTAAGAGAGAGGAAGGGAGGCTACCTAGCCAACCACTGGATAACCCAAGGACACAGTATATAGTGGGTGAAGCTTCCTCCACCTATGAGGAAGACAAATCCATTACTACATTAAGAAGTGGAAGGCTAGTTGATAACCAAGTTGGCTGTGAGACTTTGAGAAATTTTAAAAAAGGCAAAGAGGTGGTTTTTGAAAGGACATAATAAGGGCCACCAGTGGTGGACATGAAGGGGCAACCAAATGAGAAGAAAAAGGATAATGATGATCCTCAAGAAAAGAGAAAAATCAAAAAGAAAGATGACCAATTGGCTAAGGCTGCAAATGAGGGAGCAATCCCACATTTGTCATTTCCTAAAGCATTGCAAGCACCTTCCCCTTTCGATAAAGGGCAAGGTAAAATAGAAGAAATGATGGAAACTTTTAAGCAAGTAAAGATCAACTTGCCTTTACTTGATGCAATTAAACAACTTTCAGCCTATGCCAAGTTTCTGAAGGAGTTATGCAACCATAAAAGACAGTCTAGGATACACTTATCAAAGAAGGTCTTTTCAGCAAAAAAGGTAAAACAAATTATGTCTGTTGCTACCCCCACAAAACTTTAAGACCCTGGAGTACCCACTATCCCTTGCATCATTGGGGATCATAAAATTGAGAAAGCCTTATTAGATCTGGGAGCTAATGTGAATTTACTGCCATATACAGTATATGAGAAGCTGGGCTTAGGAGAGTTGAAGCCCACACATGTGGTCTTGCAATTGGCTGACAGATCTGAAAGGAAGCCTATGGGGGTCATTGAAGATGTCCTGGTGGGAGTGGACAAGTTCTTTTACCCTGCTGGCCTTTTGGTGCTAGACATGGAGCCAAGCAAATGTGTTTCTTCCATACCTGTGATTCTAGGCAGGCCCCTTTTTGCCACTGCTAATGCCTGTATACAATGCAGGTCAGGAGTTATGGAAGTCTCCTTCGGCAACATGAAAGTCAGGCTGAATGTGTACAACACAGCTCATCAACCCCCTCTAGATGAGGCCTATTTTTCCATTGATGTACTAGAGGAGGCTGTGCATGAAAATCCACATCAGCTGATGCAGGGCAATGCTTGGTTCACAAATACAAAACAACACCCAAGGAATGGACATTTACTACAGAAAAGATCCATGAAAGGTGCCAAGTTTGATGAGCCTGAGGAAACCATGGACCTTCCAGATCCTCCAGACTAGCCCCTGAAGTTCAGTATGTATCATATGTACCATACTTTGCTTTTGTTTTAGGTATTTACTTTGTTGTTGATTGATTTTTTTTCTGTAATAAAAACTGCCATGCTAAATACTAGGCCATCATTTCAATATTACCAACTGTCCTGAGATAATGGGAGCCTATCCACAAGGGAAACAAACTGTAGAGCAGCACAACAGAAGAGCCTGCTGAGTGTTGAGGCTGAGAATGCCCAGGAACGCAGCCTTATTTGGGTTTTGGGAGCTTTCGATAGGTCAAGTTCACCTTTCGTTAGGTCACATGGTGATTTCGACAGGATATTTGATGGTTTTGATAGGCACTGAGGCCTATCGGAAGGATCGTTCCACCTATCGGGATCCTATCGAATCATCCCTTTGAAAGCTTTATCGGCTAAGCTTTCGACAGAACGCATAAACCTATCAAAACCATCCAATTCATTCTATCGAAATCGTATTTCACCCCTTATATACCTGTCGATAGGTCATTTGTGCTTCATTCCCTACCCTCTGCAAAACCCTAACTCTCTTCCTCTCTCTCTCGCCTCCCTCTTTCTCCACTAAATCCTCGCAGAACCTTCAGCTACTCAATCTGCCATTTCGTAAGTGCATTGAGCTTGCGCAGAGGAGCATTTTGCATCAGATTTTGGATAAATTGGAGCTGTGCATTGCGATCTCTGTTAAACCCTAGGAATTTTGGGGTAAGTTGCCTTCTCACCACCAATCTGTTGTGGTTCTAATTGTTAACCTCTGAATTCCATTATAAGTTGGTGAGTGAGCAATCCCTGAGAGTAAATTAGTTGAACCTGAGGAAACCCTAGCAACCCTACTCCGGAGACTAGCTGCTTCTACCCCCAAATTTTCCAAGAAATCGAAGCCGGCTTCCAAACCACCTGTTAAGAGGAAGCTCTCTGAAGAGACACCCAAGAAGGCCCTTAAAGCCAAGAAAGCCAAAGTTGTCAAAATTCAGGGGCCTGAGGTGGAAACACCCTTAGAGAGAGCTGCTCTTGCTGTAAAAACACCTTTGCCCACCCACGACAAACCACCTGTAGTAGAGCTTCCAGCTGAGTTAACTACCCCCAATGAGTTTGTAATGAATTTAAGTCTTGTCCCTGAGACAGACTTTGATCTGGCATACTTTGCCAACATTGGGGAGTGCCAGGTGTTGTGGATTTCCAATGTGCTCATTTATGGTGTAAACATCAAGAGAAAACAGAGATGGGTTTAGCACAGCTGGGAAATCCTAGGCTTGCAAGATACAGGGTCCTTTGTAGCAAGTTTTAAAAGTAAGGGGAAGTCCACAGAGAGGTGGTTTGAAATTGGCTAAATCTCTAGATTTGTAAGAGATCTGGAACCCTAACTAGTGTTGATCTAGCTAAAAGACAGGGGAGAGATTAGATTGGATTTTTACTTAATCTAAACTACAATTAAAATGCAGATTATCTTAGATCGAATCTGGAGCCTCAGGTCTTGCAGATGGAGGGTTTAAAAACTCAGAAAATAGAGAAGAACAGCTTGGAGGTTGTTTTCACTGCAATCAGGTTGAGCTAAGCATATTACAGGGGTTCAAAAGCACACAAGTCCCTCAGCTGGCCACAAGCATAGTTGCAGGATCTACCTGGCCTTAAGGCTATGATCTGTCCACTTTAATGGTCACAGACCATTCTATAGACTTTATCGAATCCATGGATTACAGCAGATGAATCCAATTGAGGCATAAGCTTAGATTTACCTTAAGGCTATGATCTGTCCACTTTAATGGTCACAGACCATCCTATAGATCTCCTACAAAGCTAGAGCCTCAATTAGAACAATTAAAACCACTACAGATGTTGCAATTTTCAGGTCACAGACGTAAGAAATTACAAGGATATCAGATCCAGGGAATTCAGATGATATCTAAGAGGTCTACCAGTTAAGAGGGTGAGCTGATCAAGCAACTCCTCTACACAAATCTGATCGAGCACCAAAAGGAATCAAAAGAGCTTTAGATCTAATTAAAACATTGAAAACAATATTTACATTGCAAACAAGGTCACTCTTATAATGGAATGCTCTCTGATCTGTAGTCTGTGCAGCAATTAACCCCAGCAACACTCTTAACCTTACCCAATCACAGAGCTAACTCACTCCTTGCTGCTCCTAGGGAATTAGCCAACCATGGTTGGACTAAAGGAAGGAAAATAGAATCTCGCTACAAGCTTTGATCTCCAGGAAATTGTTCAGAAATTTGATCCCCTCTAATGGCAATTGGGGATCTCTATATATAGCTTTCTCCTCTATTTTTCCTGCCAAAAATCTCTTCTAGAAGGTCCTCGGAGTTTGTTAGGGTTCTGTTTAGAGCACGTGGGTCGGTTAGGGCTTTCTAGGGCATCTTCTAGAACATCGCGTCTTTCACCAAAGTGCCTCGGTTTGCGTGCAACAAGTCACCAAGTCACAGTATGTGCACAGTTAAATTTCTGAGAAGTCCTACACGCGATTTCGATAGGTTGGAGAAGCTTCTGATAGGTTGAAAAGGAGTTTGTAGCCCCTTTCGATAGGTTCCCTGGCCTCTTCGATAGGTTTCGATGGGTCGGGCTAAGATGCTTCAGTTTCGTTGCACTTAATCTAAAGCCTTCGACAGGTTGGAAGAGTAATTCGATAGGTTGGGGATTCACATTCCATTGCTTTGATCGGATGACCCTTGTTCCTATCGAAAGGTTCAAATCATTCTGCGATAGGTATTGTCCCAGCACTTCTATTTTGATAGGTTCAGTGGACCATTTGATAGGTTCAGCGAATCTTCCGATAGGTCTCCTTTTTCCCTCAAGCCAGCTTTCGATAGGTTGAATTCTCTTTTTCTTTTAACTGCTCGATAGGTTCTTGGATTCTGTCGAATTCTTCACTTTTGTACGAATTCTTCCTTTCTCTGCCTTTTGATCCTATCGAACCCTTCTCAACTGCACGAATTCCTTCCTTTTAACCCTCAGCTCCTATCGAAGTTTTCAGACATCCTCTCGATAGGATGTTTTGGACCTATCTTCACTTCCTTCCCCTTGTTCTGTTGTTGGGTCTGCATGGTGCTGAGAGATGGCTTCTTTATGGGTATTCTTAAGTGGTTTTCTGCATTATTACTAGCTTTCACTGCTATCTACAAAATGTACTCAACAGAGGCTTATTAGTGTGCTCACAGGTCCATCAATGGTCAGGTTAAAGGGTGAAAAGTGGCATTTTTCACCACTTAACACACCCCCAAACCTAAGCTTTGCTAGTCCTTGAGCAAAGGACAATTAAAATGAATTTAAAATGCCACTTTTGTAGAGAGCACGAATGCATTTAGCCTATGCATCAAGCCTTTTAAACCCCTAGGTGATCCCTAGTGGAGGAGTGAAGTCTCCTGAGGGTTCAGTGAAGGTACCCACAAACTTCTCCAATACACTTAGTTAATAATAGTGCAACCTGTTAAAATAGAGTTTAAGCAAATCAAATAAATTCACATCATGCCCATTCATTAAAGGAAATTCAACAGAAAAACATCCATTTGAAAATATGAAAGTTTGTTGAGATCTCTCCATCATCACTCAGTTTGTGTCAAGGCATTTCTCCTGAAATTTTATGCATAACTCACCATCAATTTGAGGATCCTGCTCAGATACTTCCCCCATCAACTGGATTTCAGACCCAAGTCTCATCAGGGTTGTTCACTCATCACTACAGAGAAGAGGGGTAAATCATATCACTCAACTCAAGAGCAGTTGCAGCCCTCAAATAGGACTGCAAGCAGGAGCATAGGCATTGCTTGAATTTCTGACTTTTCCAGCTCTTTACACCATAGATTAAGCAGATTCTCATCTCCACATGACAGCTCAATCCACATTCAGATCAGTAAGGTCATTTTATTGGGTTGTAATGTGGCTTAGGGATGAGGTTTGTGAAGGAACAAAAGGGATAACAGAGTTCAAAATTGAGAAATCAGTAAAGGCAAGGAGGTGATTCATGACTTCACCTTCTTCAATTCAGAACCTCTTCGCTGTCTTTTTTAATTTTTCATACTTGAAGTGATTAGCTTCTTATCTTCTTGTAGATTTTTAAGTGGAGTGACTTCTCTTCCCCATTCTTTTCCTTTGCTTCTTCTTCTTTGTTTTTTTTTTTTATTATGTGTGTGGGTTGGAATGCCACAACATCACAAACTGTGTTTTCCTTTCTTTTGACCAAATTTGCCTCCTTGCTCCTCTAACCTCATTTCTCCTTCCATTTCTTGATTTCTCAGATTGGGGGTAGACTGAAATGGGCCAAAGGGGTTTTGGGTTCAAATTTTCTGGTTTCTATCAAAGAAAACTGGGATTTTTTTTTTATGGCTCAAAAAGGTGTGTATCAAGGGCAGTTCAAAGGTGGGGAATTTTAAGCTCAAACTATCCAAAGGATGGCCTTACTTCCCATCTTCAATGTCCTGAGTGCTGTCAAGTTGTTTGAACTTGGATTTGCCTGACTTCTAGTGATCAAGATTAGGTCCAGTCAGTCCTTAAAGCAGAAAGAATTGCCATGACACTCTTCAAAGAAATCTTTTAGGCCCAATTCTCACTGGGTATGGCCTTCCATCCAATTTATCTTGGGGGTATCTTCACAGTCTCTTCTCGTTGCTGGTTTATTACACATAAAAAAATTTCTTCAAAAATTCTTGACATTTTCTTCATGAAAAATGTTAAAACTTCAGCTTACTTCAGTTGCAAATGGTTTTTAAAGTTTCCTTATCAACAAATATGAGGTGAATTCATTCTCTTATCGATTATTCCTTTTTAACTTGGCTGCACTAAAATTAACTAGTTTATTGGCATACATGCCACACCCCCAAACCTTAACCAAACAGTGTCCTCACTGTGTTGAGAAAATGCAATCAAGAGAGAGACAGGGTAAGAAGATATCTATAGAATAACACAATAAAAATGTCAAATATATACAAGAGACAAATGAAAAAGAAACTGAAACAACAAATGGCCACATTCATTTACAGCTTGGTGCCAACTATCCCTTAGATACAGGGGCCTTGCCCTTGGATTTGGATTGTTGTGGTTGTTTTGCGGGTGCCTCCTCAGACTGGGCAGCGGGCCTTTTACCTTTAGGATCAACAGCAAGCGTAGAATCAGAATCCAAATCGGAAGGGAAAAGGGCAATGGGGTCCAATCCTAGAGCCGCAGCAGCCTTCCTTCTTTCATCCCTAGAGAGTAGGGTGCCATGGGGGTCAGATTGAGCGGAGGACCTGGTGTGCTTAGCAGCTTTGGATGGGGCAGTAGGTTGTTTTCCTTTTTTGATAGAGGTAGTAGAAGATGCAGATCTCTTGGCAATGGTGGTGGCGGTTCTTTTGGCGCGAGTCCTTTTGGGTTTGGGAGGGATAGGTTGGACAGGTGGAGGTACCTGGGCAGGAGGAGGAGGGGGAACATCCACAGGTGGGGTCGCTGAAGGAATAGTTGTAGAGGGGGAACATGGATGAGGGGAGGGAGGCACAGCAGGAGGTGCTGTAGCAAGAGGGGTAGGCTGAAAGGGTTGAGACAATAATGAAGCAACCTTTTTCTCCAAAATATCAATCTTCTTGGCAGCATAGAGGAGGTTAGCATCTGAGAGCTCCTTGGTGGCCTTGATGATCTCCTGAGCATTGGCTAACTTTTTCTTGAGGAGCTCAGAATTCTTCTTCTCATACTTGGAAATGAGACTCTCAGCAGCAGCCAACTATTTGGCTGACTTATAACGAGTCAAAATCTCACACCACCCCTCAGAGATATCTCGGAGCTTGATGCGGTGCTCCAATTCAATGTTGGCAATCTGCTCTTCGTAAGGGGCTTCCACGGAAGCTCGGAGGGCAGCCATACCCCTCAGGACATCCCTGTGGATGTAAGGGTTGCCCCTCATTATATACAGCAGAGTGAGGTACGGAGGAATGTACATGTTCTGGCAAAGGGTGATGGGCAAGGAAGGGGAAGAAGTGGATGGGCAGGAGGGGGGGTAGAGAACAAGATCCTTAGATGGATCAGTTTGGGTGGAAGCATCGTGGAAAGAAGGTGGAGAGGAAAAGGGGGAGTGGGTGGTGGGTATCTCAGCAACTCCAGAAACAAGTGCAGGTGGGGATGAAGGTAGAACAGCTACTCAGAAGGAAAGTGGGGGTAGAGATGGAGCTACTAACTCTACGAATAGGATATCAGTAGGGATGGGGGAAGCTATGGGTGAAAAGGGGGGAGATAAATGGAAAAGTGAGGGATTAGGGGGGGGAGGAGAAGTGGGAAGGGGTAGGGAAACTAAAGTGGGGGGAGTAAGGGTGGATTGAATTGATTGGAGGCCTGAGCTCATGAGGGCCTGGTTGTCAATGTTAGTGGCTAATTGGGCCTGAGTGAACTGTAGGAGGGAGAGGATTTGGGTGAAAGTGTCAGGCAGGGTGGAAGTAGAGGGGATGGGTGTCTGAAAGGGATGGAAAGGAGAGGATGGGGCATGGGTAAAAGGGGGAGGAGTGGGGTGAGGGGAGTCAGGCATTGGGGTGTACTCATGAATAACATCCTCCACAATTGAAGAAATGAGGGCAGTGAAACCAGTAGAAATGAACTGGTCCAAACCCTGTGTATGTATAGGTAGTGGTGGAGGGGGGGAATCAGGAAGGGGCTGGAGGGAGGGTGAGGAGGACATGGGGGAGATAGGCTCGGAGAAGGTGGGGAGTTCTAGGATCCCAGGTTGGAATTCTTGAGTGGTGGGGGGAAGGGGGACGGAGACAGATGTGAAAAAGTGGGTGTTGTAGGAGGAATGGTGGATGAGGGAATGTCAGCAGCATGATTTGCTGCTGAGGTAGTGGGCACCTCCTCCTCTGCCTCAACCGGCTTGGTCTTTTGAATCAGGGTTACACTTGTAGACCATGCCCTCTTTCCAAAAACCTTGGGAGCCATTTTCGCCACTAGCTCAGCCTCCTTAATCCTATACTTTCCAGCTTTGAGCAGACAGGTGATGAGTCTGCTGAAGGGTAGGCCTCCTCCCTTAGAAAAAGCCTGTCTTTTTAGCACCTTGTCATTTATGTCCACCATAGTTTCAAAGATCAGCTTAGGTGCATTCACGAACTGCCCTTTGGAACAATAGAATAAAGCATCCACTAATGGGGACCTTCTCTCCTGTAAATGTCTTATAACATAGACATTTTTCCTTAGGATAGTATCCATGAATCTGAGACTAGGATGGAGGTCTCTTCTCATCAGGGATTCTCCAGAACCCACAAACCCATTGGTTAGCTGCATGGCCATGTCCTTAAATGTAGCTCCAACAGCTACTCCCTCAGTGCGGTTGGAGTCAAATTGGTATGGGACCCCCAAAGCCATTCCTATGTCTCTGTGTTCGATAGTTAGTTGCCAGTCATCAATCGAGATCTCTAGTACATCATCAGTCCCCTGTGCCACCTTCTTCTTCAGGTTTTAGTACCATAACTTCACCAGCCTGGGACACACTGATTCTTTTAATGGCGACAGTAAGGGAAGCAAGCCTTCTTTCTTCAAATAGCTCAGTGTTTCCTGGCACTCTCCAATGTTGGCAAAATATGCCAGATCAAATTCAGTCTCAGGGACAAGGCTCAACTTGTCTACAAATTCATTGGGGGTGGTTAGTATAGCCGGAGGCTCTACAGCAATGGGTCAATCAGGGGTAGCTCTCTCTAAGGGTGTTTCTTCCACAGGTTCCTGAATTTCAACAGCTTTGGCTTTCTTAGCTCTAGGACCCTTTTTGGGTGTCTCCTCAGTGAGCTTCCTCTTTACAGGCGGTTTCGTGGCAGGTAGCGCTTTCTTGGAGGATTTAAGGGTGGATGCAGTTGCTTTCCAGCGTATGCTAGCTAGCGTTTCCTCAGGCTCATCTATTTTAATCTCAGAGAGTAATTTCTCACCAACTTGGAATGGGAAAACTTAAAAAAACAACTGATTGATGGTAGGAAGGCAACTCACCTCCAAGTACCTAGGGTTTCACAGAGCTAGCGATGCACCGCTCCAATTTCTCCAAAATCAGGGGCAAAATGCTCTTCTACGCAAGCTAAATGTATTAACAATATGGCACACTAAACAGCGAAAGATTTCGTGAGGATTTAGTAGAGAAAGACGGAGGCGAAAAAATGAGGAAGAGAGCTAGGGTTTTTCAAAGCATAAGGAATGAAGCACAAATGACCTATCGATAGGTATATAAAGGTGAAAATGTGATTCTGACAGGATGAATGGAATGGTTTTGATAGGTTGCTACGCCTTGTCGAAAGCTTGGAAATCAAAGCTTTCAAAAGGGATGATTCCAAAGGGTTTCGATAAGTGAGACCATCCTATCGATAAGTTTAAACGGCAGAAAAAGCATCTTTTCGATAGGTGCTCGATATGTACCCAGAACCTATTGAAATCTTTGTTTGCCCTTATTTAACCTGTCGAGAAGTTGGTTTTACCTGTCGAAATGTCTAGTGCCTATCAAACCCATTAGATATCCTGTCAAAATCACCATGTAACCTAACCAAAGGTAGATTTGGCCTATCGAAGGCTCTAAAACCCAGATAAAACTGCATTTCTGGGCACCCTTAGCTTCAGCACTTATCAGTCTCTGTTGTTGTGCGGCCCTATGATTGGATTCTTTTATGGACGAGCTCCCGTTATTTTAGAGCAGCTGGCAAATTTGAAATGGCGACCCAATAGATAACATGGTATGTTTATTGCAACAGAATTTCACTAGAAATGCAAAGTAAAACATCTAAAATAGAAGCAGAATATGGTACATATGATACATACTAAACTGTAAGTGCTAATCTGGAGGATCTGGAAGGTTAACGGCCTCCCCATGTTCCTTGAACTTGTCATCCTTCTTGGATCCGTTCCTCAGCAATTGTTCAACCTTTGGTTGCAATCTTGTCTCTATAGGCCAATCATTGCTCTGTAGCAGCTATTGAGGATTATCATGCAGAGCCTCCTCCAACCCTGCAATGGAAAAACAGGTCTCATCAAAAGGGGGTTGAGAGATGGTGATGTACACATGCAGCTTTACTTTCATGTTTCCAAAGGAGACCTCCATGATTCCAGATCTGCATTGAATACAGGCATTGGCAGTGGCCAAGAAGGGTCTGCCCAGAATCACAGGGATGGAGGAAATACCTTTACTTGGATCCATATCTAATACCACAAAGTCAGCAGGGTAAAAAAACTTGTCAACTCCCACAAGGACATCCTTAATGACTCTCACAGGTTTCCTTTCGAACCTGTCAGCCAGTTGTAGGACCACAGGTGTGGGCTTCAAGTCTCCCAAGCCCAATTTTTCATAGACTACATAGGGCAGCAAGTTCACATTGGCTCCCAGGTCCAATAGAGCCTTCTCAATTTTATGATCCCCAATGATGTAGGGGATAGTGGGCACTCTAGGATCTTGAAGTTTGGTGGGAGTTGTAATGGACAGAATGTGTTTTACCTTCTCTGCTGAAAAGACTTTCTTGGATAAATATGTCCTAGACTGTCTTTTATGGGTGCATAACTCCTTCAGAAATTTGGCATAGGCTGGGACTTGTTTGATGGTCTCAAATAAAGGCAGATTGATCTTTACTTGTTTGAAAGTCTCCATCATTTCCTCAATTTTACCTTGCCCTTTGTCAAAAGGGTAAGGTGCTTGTAGTGCCTTAGGAAATGGTAAGTGTGGGGGTGCTCCCTCACTTGTAGCCTTAGTCAATGGGGTCTCTTTCTTTTTGAGTTTTTTCTTTTCTTAAGGATCCTCATTATCCTCTTTATTCACAGCTGATTGTTCCTGCAAGTCCACCATTGGTGGTCTTTGTTGTGTTTTAAGAAAAATCACTCCATTCTCTTCCTCCAAGCTTTACATAGGCTCACGGCCCACTAGATTCTCCACTAGCCTACCACTTCTCAAAGTTGTAACAGATTTGGCTTCCTCATAAGTGGAGGAAACTTCACCCACTACAAATTGTCTTCATGGGTTGTCCTGTGGTTGGCTGGGTAGCCTTCTTCCCTCTCTCTTAGTGAGAATATCAGATAGCTGACCAAGTTGGTCCTCTAACTTTTTGATGCTCTGATTGTGAGAGTGCACAGTTTGGGTTATGGTGTTCAAGCTCTGTAATGAGGATAGAATTTGTTCCTCAAAGGATGGTGCTCTCACAGCTTGACGGGGTGCAGCTTGCTGCACAGGAGGAGCTACATGTTGGGCCATGGGTTGCTGATACTGAGGCCTTGGGGCATAACCTTCTCAATAGGGCTGAGCATTTTTGTAAGGCATGGGCTGCTGGGGCTGCTGTTGCTGCTGGCTAGGGTATGCATCTTATCTCCACCTTAGATTGGGGTGGTTTCTCCATTAATATCCAAGACGTTGCTGCCCATAAGGCGAGTTGACCACATGCTCATTATAAAATCAGGAAATTGGGCAGCTGATGGGCATTCATCCAGGGAGTGAGCAGGGGACTGGCATATGGCACATGCCTCCTCCACTCTAGCAGCCATTGGTGACTGCATTGCTCTCATTAACTTGTCAAATTTCACTGCTAGGTTGTCCACTTTTCTTTCCAAATCACTTGCTACACTCACTTCATATATCTTTCCTCTTGAGGTGTTCTCTTTCATCAATTTAGGAGGCTCTAGATATCTTGCTAAGGTTTACCTTTGCATAGAGTTCTCACTAATGATGTCAAAGAGCTCCCATGCCTCCTCAGTAGTTTTATGGAGATAGGTGCCACCACAGGAGGCATCTATCATATCTCTACTTTTAGTATCAATTCCTTGGTAAAAGCTTTGAACCAATTGCCATTCATGGATTTGATGGTGGGGGCATTTCTTGAGGAGTTCCTTAAATCTCTCGCAGGATTGATGAAAGTCTTCAGTTGGATCTTGGGTAAAAGAGATGATACCCTTCCTCAACTGACTGGTCTTTGACATAGGAAAGAATTTGGCCAAAAACTGACATTGGAGATCACTCCAGGACTGAATACTGTTAGGTGGAAGCATGGACAACCAGGTCCTGGCTCTGTCCTTTAATGAAAAAGGAAAAAGCCTCATCCTAGTTGCCTCCTCCCCCAAACTTGTGATGTTGAAGGTAGTGCACAGTCCTAAGAATTCGTCTATATGCTTATAAGGGTCCTCCTTGGTCAGGCCATGAAATGAGGGCAACATCTGAATGATGGAAGATTTGATTTTATAGTTTCCTTGAGCAGCAGGGAACTGAATGCAAAAGGAGGAATTGTAGATCCCTAGTGCATTGAATTCCTTAAGAGTTTGTGGCTACTGCTCACCCATTTCAATAGATTCAATTTCAACAGCTGTAATTTCAACAGCTGTGGATGTAGTTGGTCTGGATCTGAGAAGTCTTTCAACCTCTGGATTTAGTGGAATAATCTGAGGTTGAAGAGTTCTCCTACCAAACATACAACACTCACAAATTGAATGCAGAATAAACCCTAAATCCTTAGGAATCACCTTAGATCCCTTAGGAACCTATTCCAAACCTTTATAAATCAGCCCCGACCCTTAGAACCCATTCCAAACCCTAAACCCAACCTTCCTGGGCAATGGATGAAGACTGGTGCACCAGTAACATCTGAGGTCTTTTACTGATATCAAATCATATATCATTGGAAAGAGGACTTCTCCATCTTTCCAACGAGCTAAGAATCGCCTCAATCTAAGTTGTATATCAAAAGTTATGGCGATTCAAATATTGGGTAGAATTTTAGGATTTTTGCCTGGCGCAACTAATAGTTGCGCCAAGCCATTTTCCCCCTGGATTTGCTTTGCGCAACTAATAGTTGCGCCAGGCCTTTTTCACCCAGAAATGGATCCCCCCACCCCTCGCGAGGCCAACTTCCAGGCTACTGTACACTACTGTTTTACTGTACATTTGCCTGGCGCAACTCCAGGCATATGAACAGTAACTATTGGGTTTTACCCCGAATTTCATGTTTAGGGTTTGACTTGTTGACCACCTCAGTCCTTGGGGTGTATTTTGATAACTTTGTTGCACTCTTTTAATGCCTATTTACAATCCTTAAGTGATTTAAAGCACTAACCTAGCATCCACCATTAAAACCATTCCCCCACATCTCCAATCTCTCAAAATCCTAGGAAACCTTAGATTAAAGATTACCTAATTGCTAACCCCAATTAGCATCTAAGTAGCCTCCTAATCCACTCCTTTCCTATAAATAGAGCCCCCCACCCCTTGGTTTAAGGGTTGAGAAATTTTCTTAAGAGAGAAAGAGCTCAAAGTGAGAAGTTCTTCCTCCCTTTTGTGCAATATTTTTATCTAAATTTCAGAATTCTAAAACCTCTTCCCAAGCTTGTTCTTACATCTAAAACCTCTAGCCTAGGTGTGTGAGATCCCCTAGCCTCCATCCCCTACCTCTTAGCTTTAAGTCCTAGGAGTTAGAACTCTTTCCACCATACAAGCCTTCAAAAGCTCATCAAAGCAAGCCAACGCAAGGCTCTCCTACGGTGCTACAAGGGCCCGAGGGCTCCGGCTCTCCCCTTTCTTCTCCTATCTCTTTGTGGTATTCCCTACCCTTTCATTTGTACTGTTACGCCGTCGAATTTTCGGTAAGAATGGAGGGGCACAAATAGGATTGGAGGCCAATTTGGGCAAGAGGGAACCATTTCCTTTTCTTTTACATCATTTTATTTTTGGCCATAAGTAGAGACCGCGTTAAGCAGGTTGATCGGGTGCCTAACACCTTCCCGATCGATAACCGAAGCCCCTACCCAAGAGCCTTTGGTGTGGACCGGATTCAGAGTCATATTTTTAGCACTTAGGTGCTCATAAAAATGAACTAGGTATCCCGGGACACTGAAAGCTCCGGGTGGCGACTCTATATTTTTCATTGTTAGAGAGCACTTCGTCGCGACGGGGATCGCATCGATTCCCATGGTTGCACAGATGGCGACTCTGCTGAGGATTAGCTTGTAGAGCTTCCCCTTAAACTTGGCCTTATTATTTTTTATTTTTGCTAACATATTATTGCTGTTTTTTAGTGTATTTTGCTGTTTTTTTACTCACCCCCCCCCCCCGATTAAGTCATTTTACTTACCCCTACTTTTCCGTCATTTAAGAGCCTTAGCCGATTGGCGGGCCTACTTGCGCATTTGTCTTTTATTTTCCTTACTTTTTCATCATTTTAGTGCCTTAGCCGATTGGCGGGCCTACTTGTGCATTGTCTTTTAATTTCCTTTAAATTTCTGTCATTTAAAGTGCCTTAGCCGATTGGCGGGCCTACTTACGCACTCATATCCCAACAGTGGATGCCGGCCCGTAGTGGCGGCACGGGATAGTCACCCCCGGTCTTTGAACTAAAGAAAACTTCTAAAAAAAGAGAAAAGCTTTGAAAAAAATTAAAATTGAACCAAGTTAGGGAGCGTAATTAATTTGTTTTGCAGGGTAGATTTTTCAAAGGGGTTGGTTTAGGCACACATACAAACACCCGGGTCTTAGTATGGCGGCAGCCCCTAGTGGTGATGATCCAGAAAAGTCCCAGCCCACCTAGTATCTGATAAGGCAGTTGCGTCAGAGGTATATCGGGTGGGTTCCCATTCTGAAGCTTAAAACCCTTGGGGAGCGCGCTAGCGAGTTATATCGGACTCAATCCTTTAGGTGAGATAAGGAGAGAATCGATCACCATAAAACAGCTCAGTTCCCGGAAGCCTAGCTTCCACAAAAAAACCAAAAAAAGACTCATTTTGGGCATCAGTGGCTGCTGTTCTCTATTCTGGAGAGGCAGTTTTTGCCTATCGCATGTATTAGTTGTGCCAGTGTAAAAACACTGGAGTTTATAACTGTCGCAACTAATAGTTGCGCCAGCTTTAAACTCTCAATTTTTACCTTGGCGCAACTAATAGTTGTGCCAGTGTAAAAGTCCTCCCCTGCAACCTTGGCACAAGTATTAGTTGCGCCAGGTCTATTTGGCAGCACCCAACCTGAATCCTTGGCCCTTTCCACCTCCCGAGTTCCCCGATCAGTGTGCATAGTGCCTTATTTAGGCCCCGCCATCTCTGACACCCAATACACCCTCGTCGGTCAAGAGAAGGCAACTTCTTTTTGGCTCATTTCAGGGGATCGAGTCGTTTGCCTTGATTTCCGTGTCTTTAATAGATCGAAGGTTCTCCTTTGATTCTTCCAAAGTGCATTGGAACCGTTGCCACGGGTCTTTAATTAAGGTACGAGAGCCACCCGAAAAGGGAATTCCAAGGCCTCAGAACCTTTATTTTTTTTTTTAAAAGTTTTCATAAAATTCAAAAATATATATATAATCAAAACTCAAAAAATATTTAGTTTGTGGTGCCGGCACAACAGCATCATCTTGCCCTCCGTCGTCCCGTAGGGGAAGAAGGAGGATTTTTGGGCCTTATCCAAGGCACCCTTACCCGACCCGTTCCCGAAGAATGTCGTAGGTAATGGACCCAGTTTACACCGATCCTGACTCATCCCCGCCACATTCTCCAACCCACTCCTATTCGGGAGAAGTCTTTTCCACCATCCCCCTCACCCAACCCCCTTTTACCGTTACCGGCCCATTTGGCGCCCCCATTTTCCCAACCGATACCCCCCAAAAAATCCAAAATCCAACCCCCCATTCCCCATCTTTTGTCCAAACCATGCCCATGCCAAACCCATTTTCCCAATCCACATCCATGCCCCAATTCCCATCATCCCCCTATAGACCCAATCCACCCACATTCACATACACTACTTCCACCCTATCCAACCCCCCGCAAGATCCCTCATCCATCCGGGTCATGCCCAATTATACTGGGGCCATGCCTAATTTTCCACATCCTTCCTCATCATGCCCCACATCATCCCAAAATACATCCCTTCATCCACCCCATACACCCCCACCTACCATGGCCATGCCCAATTATACCGGGGCCATGCCCAATTTTTCCACCACCTCGATCCCCTCTATACCCCATCCACCATCCACATCCCATCCTCCTTCCATGGCCATGATGGAGGAGATGTTCCAAGCCTACTCCTTATGGAAGGCTTCTCAAGACACCCCCTCTCCTCCATACCCCATGAACCCATCCCATACCCTAGCCAATCTCCATGCCTCACTACCCCATGACCCCCATCAACCCCCCATAATCCACACCACACAAAACCCCATCACCCACATACCCCAAGGCCCCATGGCCCAACCCCCCACCATCCATACACCCCAAGGCCAAATGGCCCAACCTCCAAACTTCCATACACCCCAAGGCCCATTGGCCCAAACCCCCTTTTCCCACACATTTTAGGGCCCCATGGCCCAATACCCCACTACCCATCATCTCCAAGGCCCATTGGCCCAAAACCCCATTACCCATATCCCCCAAGGCCCATTGAGCCAAACCCATCAGGGGCCCATGGCCCAAATCCACCAATGGCCCATGACCCAGACCCAATAAGGCCCATGGCCCAGACCCAACAAGGCCCATCAGGTCAGACCCATCAAGGGCTCATGGCCCAGACCTAGCAAGGTCCATCGGGCCAGACCCATCAAGGGCCCATGACCCAGACCCACCAAGGCCCATCGGACCAGATCCAACAATGGCCCATAGCCCAGACCCACCAAGGGCCCATGGCCCATACCCAACAAGGCCCATTGGGCCAAACCCACGAAGGGATCATGGCCCAAACCCATCAAGGCCCATTGGGCCAGACTCACCAAGGGCCCATGACCCAAACCTACCTAGGCCCATTGGCCCAAACCTACCAGGGGCCCATGGCCCAAACCCATCAGTGGCCTATGGCCCAAAATGATCAAGGGTTCATGGCCCAAACCCAAACCCCATACTCATACCTTCCACAATACCCCCAACACTTAACCCAACCTTCACATCTGGGTCAAACCCATGCCATACCTCAAACCTAATCTCCCCATGGCCCCACACCCCAAGGCCATCTCCAAACCTTCCCCCATACCCAATGGCCTTATCTGGCCCCGCCTCAAAACCAAATTTCCATCGCCCAACAAACCTTTCCTCACCCCCAATGGGCTCACCCAATCCCTACTCATGTCATTCCCATCCAACCCATGCAGCAACAGGATGAGAATCCCGTCTTCACTGCACATTACGTCGACCAGCAGTATGAGGAGGACGAGATTAGGAACAGCGGGGCCTATGCTGGGGCATTGACCAACCTCAACCCTCCACCAGTAATTGCCCACCCCCTGGTAGCCCAAAGTGAAGTCCGATTAATTGAGAAAGCAGCCCTATCGAAGTCGAAAGAGTAGCAGTGAAAAAAACAAAAACAACTAATGAAAATGGGTGGGGCTGAAATCCACGCCACGGACTTCACAGACCTATGCCTGTTCGCTAAGGTCCCTTTGCCCCCCAAATTTAAAATGCCAGTATTTGATAAATACAATGGCGCAGGCAACCCGATTGCACACCTCAAGTCCTATTGTGGGGACATGTGCCAGTACGAGGGGGACGAAAGACTGCTAATAAAAGTCTTTCAGAAAAGTTTGATCGGACCGGCCCTGAGGTGGTTCACATCTCTTGAACCATCCACGATGAAGACATGGAAAGATTTAGCGCATTTGTTTCAGAAATAGTATGTCTATAATACTGATATTGAACCGTGCAAATCTGATTTGGCCCGTTTAAAGCAAAATCCAAATGAGACCTTCAGTGACTACTTAGGACGATGGAAAGCACTGACAGCTCAAGTTAGAAATAATATACCGGATGATGAGCAGATAGAGATGATTTCTAAGAACACTCTACCAGTGATTTCTGATTTTCTTGTATATCAACAGCAGTCCAGTTTTGCTGATTTGATGAAGAATGCCAACCACTGTGAGGATGCCATCAGGGAAGGGCGGTTGAGTAAGAATGCTTCAGGGGGCCCTAGCGGGGTTAGGAGGTTTACTGAGCAGAAGAACGACAGGAACTGCTTCCCATTGAAGCACGCCATCCAAGATTTGATCGATGTCGGGAAAATCATTCCCCCTGCACCTTCTTAGCATGCTAATATTCATCAAGTACCACTACCCCCACATCCTACCAGAGGAGCAGTTCCCAGACCCACCATCGGAATGATAGAAGATGAGGAGGAGTTTGAATTCGACCCATCCGATTACATCAGTGATCGGGAGAGTTATGTAGCGCCACTGTTAAGAAACGTTGAAGAAAGGAATATAGGGGTAGTTGAACCCCTAAATTTGTCAGATTATTTCCCCAATCCGACTCCACAAATTGAACCCTTGGATCTCAGGGCATACTTTCCATCGCCCACACCCGTCAATTACTTGAATATCAATGCATACCAACCTTACACCACAACCCCCATCAATTACCCAATGAGCCAACAGGCCCTCAATCCCACACCCGCACCCATCAGTTATCAATGGCCTACACCCACTCCATCACCCCCAGCTCAACCACCGGCAAGTTCCACAACCGCGGTCAATTACCTGACGGCCCATCAGACCCCCCATCTGCCGCCAACACCTACTAGCTATCAATGGCCTACTTTCACCTCTTTTCCTCCAATGCCACCACTCCCATTTGGCCCAATCTTTCCACCCAACCCACTGCCACCGGGGTGAATCAAGTATTGCCCACACCTCCTGAGACGGCAGTACAAGTACCTTCGGAACCGGTAGCCATACCCTTCCAGCTCTCTGGACCAACCTATGATCCTCATCAGGTCCCGCTAAGCTATGAACAAACAGATGTTAATGCCAGAAGTAGCAGTAGAGAAGGGGCAATAGATTTTGTTACCACATCAGGGAGGATATCGAAGCAGCCCGAAGCACCGACAACAGCACAGGCCCAACCCGAAGGAAAGAAAGATAGCGCTGTGAACCCCTTCGAGAAGATGAGTCGAGAACATATCGAGACTCGGTGAGAAGAATGCACGCCCTTATATCATATGGGATCTTGATGATGACATCCCCACTCCATTTCTAAGCATTAATGGGGGCATTAAAAAATGTGCATGTATCACTCCAAGTTAGCCCAGACGAAGTCGAGCAGATAATTGGTCAAGTGATGGCCCCAAATGCCATTTCATTTTCTAACGCCGATTTACCTAAGGAGGTAGCCACTCAAAATCTTTAAATATAACCATTGAATCTGAAAACATGATTATCTCCTTGGTACTAATTGATAATAGGTCTGCATTGAATATATGCCCGTTGAGAACCGCTACCAAGATTGGGGTTGATCAGTGCATGTTAAGGCCCACTAGAACCAGCGCTAGAGGGTTTGACAATACCAGGAGAGAAATAATGGGAGAAGTTGATCTTGAGCTGTTGATAGTGCCAATGACCTTTTCCATCTTGTTTCAAGTCATGGATATCAAATCCTCATTTAACCTATTGTTAGGGCGCCCGTGGCTACATGAAGTCGGAGTCATACCTTTCACGTTGCACCAGAAACTCAAATTTGCATCTGGGCATAAGATCATCACGATCATTGGAGAGGGACACATCGAAAAAGAAAAGGCTGCCAATAGCGTTGAAAAACCCAATGTGCTAGATATACCACACACCGCTGAGGACGTCGACCTCCACAGTTTCGAATACAAGGTGTCGGCAATACTCCCAGAGCCCATGGAGGGCATCATGTCTAAAAAGAGGTGGCATGGTAGCAAGTAGATGCTCCAAAAGTGAGGCTATCGAAAGGAGGTCTAAGACCCAAATTACAAGCGAAGAGAGTTGTGGCTAAGGATAAAAAGTAAGATTAGGGCTAGGATATAAGCCCACATAGAGAGGTCGAGGCCAAAGAAAGCCGGGGAGTCAGCAAAAGCTCGAGGAATCAATATAGAAGAGAAACCTCGTCCTAGGCCGCACGTCAAGGATTCCTTTGTCAGTGCAGGGGTTGTAAAGATCGATCGAAATGGGGCAACCCATTTGACCCCACACAAACCCATAGCCCCAATCCATCCCACCAATCCCCAGATCTCCCTTCCCAGCTTGGAGATAGATTTGGCCGCATTGTCCCTTTTTGAGGAACGACGGTCGGTACCTGAACAAACTCCCCCTGTGGTGAATCATCACAAAGCCGTGTTAACGTTTGAGGATATCATCTCAGAAGAAATGGGGATCAATATGATGGAGGCAGACTTCAATGAGCCATATCAGTCAGCACCCTCCATCCCAACAGGTAAAGAAGCGGCCCCTCAGGTATGCAACTGGGCATCTTTGCCCCAAACTCTTGAAGCAGGATGTGGCCTAAAGTTTGGAGCCTGTTTCCCAAAAAAAACAACCTATAAAAAATGAGATAAGCCCTTAGCAGGCAATACCTTGTATATACACAAACCCGCCTGGCTAAGGGCCCGTCTCTGAAGAAAATAAAATTCTCAAAAACATAGAAGAAAATAAAAATCTCAAAAACATTGAAAAAATCCAAAGTTCAAAAATACTGTCATTTAAAATTTCAGAAAATGCCCCACAAAAGGATGCCTTAATCAAAATACCCGTCCCACGTGAAATCGACCCCTTCCCTGTAGAAATATAAGAAGAGGTAGGGATCACGAGTCTGGACGAGGATGTCCCCTTTGAGGAGCTCCCCGATGAGCTCCTTGACCGATTTGCCGACTTTGAGCACGGCCCTACCCCCATTGTTGAAGAGACCGAAGACGTCAATCTAGGAACTGAAGAGGTTCCCAGGATAACCAAAATCGAAACATCACTGTCTCCTGAGGAAAGAAAGAGCATGATCGACTTCCTTCGGTCATACCAAGACATTTTTGCCTGGTCGTATGAGGACATGCCTAGTCTGAATACCGATTTGGTAGAGCATGAGTTGCCTCTCTACCTTGATATGAAGCCAGTCAAGCAGAAGCTGAGACGTCTCCGACGCGAGTGGATGCTAAAAGTCAAAGACGAGGTCATCAAGCAATAAGATGCAGGGTTTCTCATGGTATCCAAGTACCCGCAGTGGCTAGCCAATATCGTACTTGTGCCAAAGAAGGATGGAAAGGTCTGCATGTGCATCGATTTCTACAATCTGAACAGAGCGAGCCCAAAGGATGATTTCCCACTACTACACTTCGACATCTTGGTTGATAACACAGCTAAGCACGGGATGCTTTCCTTTATGGATAGATTCTCAGGATACAATCAGATCAAAATGGTAGAGGTTGATCGCGAGAAGACAGCGTTCATTACCCCCTGGGGAACCTTTTGTTACCGAGTCATGCCATTCGGGCTGAAGAATGCCGGTGCAACATACCAGAGAGCTATGACTGCACTATTTCATGACATGATGCACCGAGAGATTGAAGTGTATGTCGACAACATGATAGCCAAGTCACCGGAGCGAAGCAACCATCTGGTAAACCTTCAGAAGCTATTCGAAAGGCTGAGAAAATATAGACTATGTCTGAATCCACAAAAGTGCGCGTTCGGGGCTATGTCAGGAAAACTATTGGGATTCATCGTCAGCAGGAGGGGGATCGAGGTCGAACCAATCAAAGTCAAAGCCATCACTGAAATGCCACCACTGTCTACCGAGAAAGAGGTTAGAGCGTTTCTGGATAGAATACAGTATATCTATTGGTTCATTGCACAGCTAACTCCAATCTGCATGCCGATCTTCAAGTTACTAAGGAAGAATTCGCCCGTTGAATGGAACGACGATTGTCAGGCGGCGTTCGAAAAAATCAAAAGCTACCTCCTTAATCCACCTGTTTTGGTACCACCTAAGCCAGGGAGACCACTCTTGATGTATCTCTCCATGACAGAAGTTTCGATGGGATGTGTCCTAGGGCAGCACGATGAAACCGAAAGAAGAGAGCAGGCCATTTACTATCTGAGCAAGAAGTTCACTGATTACGAGACACGCTACTCTCATCTGGAGAAAGCATGCCTGGCTCTCGTATGGGCTACTCAAAGGCTCCGCCATTACTTACTGTCCCAGGCCGTTCTGCTCTTGGCCCGAATAGACCCTTTAAAATACCTATTTGAAAAGCCAGCTCTCACTAGACGAACTGCACGTTGGCAACTTTTATTATCTGAATTCGACATCACGTACGTCACTCGATCGGCAAAGGCGGTAACTGGCGATCATCTTACTGATAATCCTTTACCTGACTATGAGCCGTTAAGAATCGAATTCTCAGATGAAGATATCTTGTTCATGACGGATGACAATATAGAAGAAGCAGAAGAATCATGGGTAATGCACTTTGACGGGGCAGCAAATGTCGAGGGCCAAGGAGTTGGCGCCATCCTAATCTCACCAAAAGGATCCCATGTACCAATCTCTATTAAGCTCAACTTCCCTTGCACTAACAACATGGCTAAGTATGAAGCTTGTGCCGCTAGTCTGCAGGTGGCTCTCGATCTGAATGTAACGCACCTTCGAGTATTTGGCGATTCACAGTTAATCATATGCCAGATGAATGGCGACTAGAAGACGAAAGACGAGAAACTGATCCCCTATCATGAACACCTCGAGGATCTGATAGTATGCTTCCAAGATGTGACTTTCTCATACGTCCCCCGGATAAGGAATGGCTTTGCCGACGCATTAGCAACTTTGGCGTCAATGATTGAAATCCCCTATGGTATTGAGATGAAGCCGATCGTGATCGAGAAGAGTAATGAGCCAGCTTCTACCTCCAGATTGAGGAACCTACAAAGCCAGATGATGAGCCACCTTGGTTCTCAGATATCAAGAATTTCCTCGAGACCCTAACTTTTCCAGAGGGTACATCCAAGACAGACCGAAGAACCATTCAACGTTTAGCGGCAGGTTACGTCATTTGAGGGGAATGCCTCTACAAGCGATCATATAATAACATCTTACTCAGGTGCTTCACTGAAAGTGAAGCAGTCAATATTATGAAAGAAATCCATGAGGGAGTATCCAGAGCCCACGTCAGCGGGCACATGCTCACTAAGAAAATTCTGCGGTAAGGATACTTTTGGACCACTATGGAATCGGATTGCTGCAAACATGTTCAAATATGCTACAAGTGTCAGGAACACTCTAGTCTGATACACGCTCCTACCATTGATCTTCACTGCATGACCACTCCTTGGCCATTTGCTACCTGGGGCCTTGACGTTGTCAGAATGATTGATCCAAAAGCATCAAATGGACATCGGTTCATCCTCGTCGCCATTGAATACTTCACCAAGTGTGTAGAACCGGCGTCATATGCCAACATCACTGCCAGTCACGTTGAGAAGTTTCTCAAGAATAATTTTGTGTCCCGATTTGGAGTACCCAAAGATATCATCACGGACAACGGCATAAACTTTGTGAATAAGCGCATCCAAGACTTCTACGAGCAATACAAGATCAAGCACCATCGCTCGTCCCCTTATCGGCCTTAAACTAATGGAGCCGTGGAAGCTGCGAACAAGACAGTCGTCCGCATCCTTGAGAAAATGGTCGTCACTTATCGAGATTAGAGCGAAATGCTGCCATTTGCTTTGTGGGCCTACCGAATGTCAATCTGTACCGCTACAGAGGCAACACCATTCTCCCTTGTGTATGGAACCGAGGCCGTCCTCCCAGTAGAGGTTGAAGCACCCTCGCTCAAAATCCTCATAGAATCAGACTTACCCAAAGCAGAGAGAGAGAGATCACGCTTTGATAAGTTAAACTTATTAGATGAGAAGAGACTCCTAGCCTTGTGTCACACTCAAGTTTACCAGGGGCGAATCGCACGCGCTTTCAACAAACGTGTCCGCGGTCGAGATCTAAAGGTAGGAGACACTGTGCTGAAGAAGATCTTCCCATCCCTCCATACCGAACCAAGAGGAAAATTCAAGTCAAATTGGGAAGGACCTTACGTCATCCGAGAAGTGCTGCCGGGATACGCCATCCGCCTTGCCACCATGGACGGAGATCATCTTCCTGAGCCCATCAATGCTGGATACATCCGACGGTTCTACTCAGTCCATCACGACAAGGTAAGTGTTGGTGAAACAGATACGTGACTGCTTAAGAACCACTCGGAAGAGGCCATCATTCCAAGCATAGTAGCCCAAAATTATCCCTAAAAATGATGATATCCTTTGCTACCCCATTTGAGCCTAGGCCTTTCTTTCAATAAACCCATTCCCCAAAAAAAAGAAATATACATGTACATATACCAAAAAAAAAAGAGAGAAAAGATGAAGTAGAGTTACTATCAAAATTCAAAAAAATTGAAAAAGCAAAACCTCAAAAAGAGATTGCCTGAAATGAAGCAAACAGAACAAAAAAAATGTAGAAGAATCACGGGGCATGTACACTAAAACTCCCAAGAAAGAAAGTATGTTGAGAAAACTGAAACCTTATCAAGGAAATCCTTTTAACCCAGCATACATTCAAATCCTAACCTAACCCATGACCAAGCTACACCCTGAAGGAAGCCCTCTTTGTAGGATCACAAGCAGTCATAATATCTGTTAAGTCAACATGAGCCGAGTTGTGAGACGACACCAGAACCCCATTCAGTCGGCTATGATGGAATCAACGTCTATGTCGTGGCTGTTGAAAAAAGGAATTGAAAAATAAATAATAAAATAATAAAATACAAATACAAGCTCAAAGCAAGATGGACGTGGTGAAAACCTAAAAGGGCATTACGGATAAAAACAGCGAGCTTGTGTGGACCAGGTGAAAACCTGGAATGGCGCTTGGGGTAAGAAAGCTAAACCCATGGACGTGGTGAAAACTCGAAAGGGCGCCAGGGGTAAAAAAAGGGAGATTAAAAAAACAAGAAGAGAAAAAATTGAAAAAGAAAGGTTTGGACTGATTGAGAAGATTGATGTTTGAGGAACCCTTTTTATACCCACTTGTCTGACTGGGCCGCTCATGCTAGTTCAAATCAAGTCCCGACCATAATTGTCTTTGTGAAACCCGCACCGTCAAACGTATGACTCGAGGCAAGGAGAAAGGTTTAACTCAATCCAAAGAGATCAACGTTCCGGCCTTGGTAAAATCTAGAAACTCACTCAGGTCCAATTGCATGAAAGAGTTCGACTATGCTCAAAATGGGACCCGTTACTCCATCTCACTATCAAGGCATAAAAAACAAACAAAAAAGAGAAGAAAAGCTAAAAACAAAAAATCAAGAAAAATCTAAACACAAAAAAATGGATACATATTTCTACTTATTTTCATATACATATTTTTAGCATCATATTTCAATCTCAAAAATGAAGAAAAATAACAAAAAATCTCCAAAAACAAAAATCCAAAAAAAATATCTTGAAAATGAAAAAGTGTAGGTAGAAATCTACTTTTTCTTTTATTGTTTAGGATGCATTTTCTTTATATGTATAAACAAAAAAGGGACTAACGTTTTCTCGAGACTGTGCAGGAACATCACACGGTCCAAAGCCTCGAAGCAGGCAACTTCTTAGCAATGGACAAATCAAATAAAGCATCTCACCACTAACGTCAGGTCTAACAAAAAAATGATGAAAATCATTTTGAAAAGAAAAATAAATTTATGTTTTCATTCGACGCACATGCGTGTTTCGATGCGGTAAAATGTCAATATTTTATTGACAATGCAGATGTGCAAAATTAATGTCCTAGGTCAAAGGTTCACCTTGGATCCATGGATCCTACTTCAAAGTAGGAGCAACCGTGTCAGTACCGGTCAAACAGTCAATGTTTCGATCGGGTCAACTCCATTGCTAAATCTTTTGAGCGATGAGCTCTCTGTTTTGGATTCATGTGAACTTGAGTTGTCTTAAACTTCAGATTCTCCGTTAGAAAAGGTCAATCGTTGGTTGAGACCAACCTGTTGAGAATGAGATTATGTGTTAATCAAACTATGTGCAACCATGCATTCAGAAGGGATCATTTCCCTTTTATTTTTTACAGGCTTAAAACCTGTATGGGCAACGGTATCCCTATAAAGTGTACGTCATGCGTTTGGGTATCCGTATGATGGTCGTTTGTCCCCGTAAATTATACCCGGGTGGGTCCGGGTCGGGGCTTCCATCGCCTTTGTTGTTGTTTATTACCCCTGATAGGTGCATGATTATGCATAGTTAATTGATGATTATGATCATTATCAACAGAGGCCAGGATTGGATGCCCCCTTTTGAGAGGTGCCTAATGTTTGGCTGGATCTATTCAAGGAAGTCGAAACTGGATACTCTGGGTCATGTGGATCTAGGGCACGTTTTGAAAAATGGCACACACCCCTAAAAAGCGTGGTGACATCTATTCACTTCGCTCAGGAGGTTATGCTAAATAAACTTTGGGATCGATGGGTTCACCCAAAGATCTCAAACCCTGCTTTCAGCAGGGGCACCCGCTAATAATCCAATGAGGTCGTCAAATGCCTTGTAGGATTGGACGCAAAATGTGGAGCCTTGCGTATGTTTACTTCACACCTATCTTTGAATGTGGGTCGATCACCCCTCTTACTTACAAACCTGTTGCATTTAGAATGAATCTCGAACATCAATCACCTTCAAATCATCTCGAGAAGCGGACATTTTTTCCGACTAACGGGCTTTCGCAACTCGAGAGGCGAACATTTTTCTCAGCTATTGGGATTTCGCAACTCATTCCACCTCGGTTATGCCCAATAATGTCGCTAAGCACTTGGGAACCAATTACCTTGAGAAACGAATGATTAGCCTGGCACTCCAGGGCTTTCATTTTCTCACCGTGTTACTCACCTAATGTTTGAAGTTCGTTCTGGATGCAGTGGACCCGTCAGTGATGCCTTGGGCCTCTTCGGATGTCTGTTTTCTTTGGCATACGATCACTAGTGATCAGATACCAAAGAGGGGCATCTGTAGACACCTAAATTTGGCCCAAGGCCCGATCGAAACACATTTCGAGAGAGGTGAAATTCTGAGCTTTTGATGGCATATATGGAACCCTTAGGAATCACCCTAGATCCCTTAGGAACCTATTCCAAACCATTAGAAACTAGCCCTGACCCTTAGAACCCATTCCAAACCCTAAACCCAACCTTCTCGGGCAATGGATGAAGAGTGGTTCACTAGGAATAGCTGAGGTATTTTACTAATATAAAATCATATACTATTAGAAAGAGGACTTCTCCAGCCTTCCAACGAGCTAAGAATCGCCTCAATCGGAGTTGTATATCAAAAGGTATGGCGATTCAAATATCAGGCAGAATTTCAGGATTTTTGCCTAGCGCGACTAATAGTTGCGCCAAGCCATTTTCCCCCTGGATTTGCTTGGCGCAACTAATAGTTGTCTGTGCCTTTCCCCAGAATGGCTGGCACAACTAATAGTTGTGCAGTGCATAAATGGGTCCCCCACCTCGAGGCCAACTTCAGTCTCCTATATGCCTAGCGCAACTAATAGTTACGCCAGGCATATGAACAGTAACTATTGGGTTTTGCCCCAAATTTTGTGTTTGGGGTTTGACTTGTTGACCACCTCAATCCTTGGGGTGTATTTTGATAACTTTGTTGCACCCTTTTAATGTCTATTTATAACCCTTAAGTGATTTAAAGCACTAACCTATCATCCACCATTAAAACCATTCCCCCACATCTCCAAGCTCTCAAAATCCTAGAAAACCTTAGATTAGAGATTTCCTAATTGCTAACCCCAATTAGCATCTAAGTAGCCTCTTAATCCATTCCTTTCCTATAAATAAAGCCCCCCACCCCTTGGTTTAAGGGTTGAGAAATTTGCTTAAGAGAGAAAGAGCTCAAAGTGAGAAGTTCTTACTCCCTTTTGTGCACTATTTTTATCTAAATTTCAGAATTCCAAAACCTCTTCCCAAGCTTGTTCTTACATCTAAAACCTCTAGCCTAGGTGTGTGTGATCCCCTAACCTCCATCCCCTACCTCTTAGCTTTAAGTCCTAGGAGTTAGAACCCCTCTTTCCACCATACAAACCTTCAAAAGCTCATCAAAGCAAGCCAACGCAAGGCTCTCCTACGGTGCTACAAGGGCCCGAGGGCTCTGGCTCTCCCCTTTCTTCTCCTATCTCTTTGTGGCATTCCCTACCCTTTCATTTGTGCCGTTACGCCGCCGAATTTTCGGTAGGAACGGAGGGGCACAAATAGGATTGGAGGCCCATTTAGGCAAGAGGGAACCATTTCCTTTTCTTTTACATCATTTTATTTTTGGTCATAAGTAGAGATCACGTTAAACGGGTTGATCGGGTGCCTAACACCTTCCCGATCGATAATCGAAGCCCCTACCCAATAGCCTTTAGTGTGGACCGGATTCAGAGTCATATTTTTAGCACTTAGGTGCTCATAAAAATGAACTAGGTATCTCGGGACACAGAAAGCTCCGGGTGGCGACTCTATATTTTTCATCGTTAGAGAGTGCTTCGTCGTGACGGGGATCGCATCGATTCCCACAGTTGCACAATCAGTCAGTTCATTGCACAGCTAACTCCAATCTGCACATCGATCTTCAAGCTACTAAGGAAGAACTCGCCCGTTGAATGGAACGACGATTGTCAGGCAGCACTCGATAAAATCAAAAGTTACCTCCTCAACCCACCTGTATTGGTACCACCCAAGCCAGGGAGACCACTCTTGATGTATCTCTCCATGACAGAAGTCTCGATGGGATGCGTCTTAGGGCAACATGATGAGACAGGAAGAAGAGAGCAGGCCATTTACTATCTGAGCAAGAAGTTTACGGATTATGAAGCGTGCTATTCTCATCTAGAGAAAGCATGCCTGGCTCTTGTATGGGCTACTCAAAGGCTCTGCCATTACTTGTTATCTCAGGCCGTTCTACTATTAGCCCAAATGGATCCATTAAAATACCTGTTCGAGAAGCCAGCCCTCACTGGACGGACCGAGTGCTGGCAGCTTTTATTATCTGAGTTCGACATCACGTACGTCACTCAGAAGTCAATCAAGGGGCAGGCACTCACCGACCATCTTGCCGACAATCCTTTGCCAGATTATGAGCCTTTGAGAACTGAGTTCCCCGATGAGGACATCCTGTTCATGACGGAAGACGATTCTGAGGAAGCAGAAGAATCATGGGTAATGCACTTCGACAGGACAGCAAATGCTGAAGTCCAAGGAGTTGGTGCCATTCTGATTTTGCCAAAGGGATCCCATGTACCCGTCTCTATCAAGATCAACTTCCCTTGTACTAATAATATGGCTAAATACGAGGCTTATGTCACTGGCCTACAGGCGGCTCTCGATCTCAATATAACTCACCTTCGAGTATTTGGCGATTCACAGTTGATCATATGCCAGACGAACGGGGACTAGAAGATGAAAGATGAGAAACTGATCCCCTATCATGAACACCTCGAGGATCTGATAGCTTACTTTCAAGACATGACATTCTCATATGTCCCCCGGATAAGGAACCGTTTTGCCGATGCACTAGCAACTTTGGCATCAATGATAGAAATGAAGCCGATCATGATCGAACAAAGAAGTGAGTCAGCCTTCTGCCTCCAGATTGAGGAACCTATGAAGCCTGATGATGAGCCACCTTGGTTCTGAGATATTAAGAATTTTCTCGAGACCCTAACTTTCCCTGAGGGTACATCTAAGACAGACCGACAAACCATTCAACCTCTAGCGGCAGGCTACGTCATTTGCGGGGAGTGCCTTTATAAGCGATTCTATAATAACATCTTACTTAGGTGTCTTACAGAGGGTGAAGAGATTAGTATCATGAAGGAGATCCATGAGGGAGTATGCAGAGCCCACGTCAGCGGTCACATGCTTGCTAAGAAAATTCTGCGACAGGGATACTTTTGGACCACTATGGAATTAGATTGCTGCAAACATGTTCAAAAATGCTACAAGTGTCAGGAACACTCCTGTCTGATACATGCTCCTACCATCGATCTATCCTACATGACCACTCCTTGGCCATTTGCTACCTGGGGCCTTGAAATCATCGGAATGATTAATATGAAAGCATCGAACTGGCATCGGTTCATCCTCGTTTCCATTGAATACTTCACCAAGTGGGTAGAAGTAGCATCATATGTCAACATCACGGCCAGTCACGTCGAGAAGTTTCTTAAGAACAATATTGTGTGCCGATTTGGAGTACCCAAAGATATCATCACGGACAATGGTACAAATTTTGCAAATAAGCTCATCCGAGCCTTCTGCAAGCAATATAAAATCAAGCACCATCGCTCATCACCTTATCGGCCTCAAACTAATGGAGCTGTGGAAGCTACGAACAAGACGGTCATCCGCATCCTAGAGAAAATGGTCAACACCTACTGAGATTGGAGCAAAATGTTGTCGTTTGCTTTGTGGGCCTATAGAACGTCGATCCTTACCGCTACAAGGGCAACACCATTCTCCCTTGTGTATGGAACTGAGGTCATCCTACCAATAGAGGTTGAAGTACCCTTGCTTCGAATCCTCATGGAATCAGGCTTACCCGAAGCAGAGAGAGAGAGATCATGCTTTGAACAGTTAAACTTATTGGACGAGAAGAGACTCCTAGCCTTATTTCACACTCAAGTTTACCAGGGGCGAATTACACACGCTTATAATAAGCTTGTCCGCGGTCGAGATCTAAAGGTAGGAGACACTATGTTGAAGAAGATCTTCCCATCCCCCCATGCCGATCCGAGAGGAAAGTTCAAGCCAAACTGGGAAGGACCTTACGTCATTCGAGAAGTGCTGCCGGGATATGCCATCTGCCTCGCCACCATGGACGAAGATCATCTTCCTGAGCCCATTAATGTTGGATACATCCGATGGTTCTACTCTTAGTCTATAACGATAAGGTAAGTATTGATGAAACAGATGCGTGACTGCTTAAGAATCACCCAAAAGAGGCAATTATTTCAAGCACAGTAGCAAAAAAAACTATCCTTAAAAAAGATGATATCCTTTGCTACCCCATTTTGAGCCTAGGCCTTTCTTTCAATAACCCCCTTCCCCAAAAAAAAAAAAAATGTGTGTGTGTGTACATATACAAAAAGGAGATGAAGTAAAGTTACCATCAAAATCCAAAAAAATCAAAAAAGCAAAACCTCAAAAAGAGATTACCTAAAATAGAGCAAAAAGAACAAAAAAATGTGGAAAGAATCACGATGAATGTACAGTAAAAACCCCCAAGGAAGAAAGTATGTTGAGAAAACTGAGTCGTATCAAGGAAACCCTTTTAGCCCAGCATACCTTCAAATCCTAACCTAACCCATGGCCAAGCTACATCCTGAAGAAAGCCCTCTTTTAGGTTCACAAGCAGTCATAATATCTGTTAAGTCAACACGAGCCGAGTTGTGAGACGACACCAGAACCCCATCTAGCTGGCTATGACGGAATTGACGTCTATGTCGTGGCTTTTGAAAGAATAAAAAAGAAAAAAAAAGAGAAAAAATAAAATAAAAATATAAGCTCAAAGCAAGATGGACGTGGTGAAAACTCGAAAGGGCATTACGGGTAAAAATAGCGAGCTTGTGCGGACCAGGTGAAAACCCGAAAGGGCGCTTGGGGTAAGAGAGCTAAGCCCATGGATGTGGTGAGAACCCGAAAGGGCGCCGCGGGTAGAAAAGGAGATAAATAAATAAAAAAGAGAAAAAAATTGGAAAGAAGACAGGTTTGGACTGATTGAGAGGATTGATGCTTGAGCAGCCCTCTTGGTTACTCTCTTTGATACCCTTTTTCGACTGGGCCGCTCATGCTAGTTCGAATCGGGTCTCAACCAGAATTGTCTTTGTGAAACTGCTTTGTCAAATGTATGACCCAAGGTAAGGAGAAAGGTTTAACTCAATCCGAAGGGATTGATGTTCCAGTCTTGGAAAAGTTGTTGAAACCCACCCAAGATCCGACTACTTAGGAGGGGTTCGGCCATGCTCAAAAGAGGACCCAGGGTTTCACAAGGTGATTAAGCACCGCACAAAAAAAAATAAAAATAAAAATAAAAATAAATAAATAAAAAATATATATATATATGCATAAAACAAAAAGACTAAAAAGTCTAGGTAGATGTATATAATAAACTACCTTTCATTTACAAAATGTACCACTTACACCACATCCCAAAAAATAGCCGGTGTGATGACTAGCGTGTTTTCCTTTTTTACAAATAAAAACATAAAGAAAATATGTATACTAAAAATGTGTGTATCTGTAAAGGGGTTTTTATGCCCCTTTTCTGTGTATCTGATCTGTACAAAAAGTTCTGTGTGCAGGATGGAGTTAGCGGCCCAGCTCGCACTTCAATGCGCTAATCTCACCATGAAGGTCATCTTCTCGGACATTCCGCTCAATCAGCCAGCGACCATGCAGGCTCTTATACCTCTTCCAAGAAGAGTCAGCAGCTCCAAAAGCGACACTCAGTGATCCCTTCAAACGGGTCACTCTCTGCTATTTCTGCTCTAACCTTTTCATGTGCCAAAAGTTCTTGCAGGACCCTCTTCTCATCCACCAGTAGCTCGATGCGGGCTCGGAGTGCCGTCTCTTTCTTTGGCCAGGGGCCTCCAGTGTCAATAATCTCTAATGAATCTGGACCGTCAACAGTAGGCCTCTCAGTCAACAGCCACGCCCCATACTCAAGAGAAGCCTGAACCGAATCTCCCTGCTCGATATCACACATTAGCGTCGACTGACGCATCTCTCAAAGAACAGTAATCCAATCTGTCTCCAGAGGACCCCCTAGAAAAGATCTAATCACATAAAGGGGGTTTGGCCTCACAAGGCACCTGCTGAGGGCAGTCGAACTGACGCAACACTCGGAATGGGAAGTAAAAGGTGCTGCCAATTAATCCTAGGAGGGCGATGCCCTCATAGTATCTAGAACGAACTACTGGGAAGGACTGGTCCAACCAAGGAAGCCTCCATATCAGCTCGGCATCAATCAACCAAAGTTTCAGAGCTGACACATCGCCCTGTGGAAGTAAATGGCATCTACCCACAAATTGCCAACGAGAAGCTCTCCCCCAAGTAAAGAAGAGGATTTTAGAGATGAGACCGAGTGCTAGAGCTTTCATGTTGAAAATATTCCTAATCAGCAATCTTCGGAGACTTTCGTCACCAAAAAGTTTTTTGAGGAATTTTAGCGAACACCTTGTGAGCCCCCCAATAAGACTTTTCTCATACTCAAGTTTCTTCAAACTGAGAGTAAGGTGAACAGATTTGGAGAGGCGTGACTCTTGCAAGATCCCTGTGAAGCTTCAGGCCAGACAGATTGGATAGCTCCTCAAGGGTTGGGGTTAGCTCCCGCTTCCCAAAATGGAATACATGAGAATTCGCATCCCAAAATGAAGCGGCAGTGAAAAGGAGTTCCCACCGTGGAGGAACCTCTAGAAAGGAAGGAAGGCGAGATAGCCCAAGGCACTCCAAGTCTGCGAGCTCACTCTCATTCAAGCTCCCAAACCAGGCTATTAGAAGTTTGGGCCCCAAGCCCAAGGAAGGGGGTAAATTGGCTCCAGGCCCTCCACATAAGGGAGGGTTAGAAAGCGGGTCCATGAACGTACAAAGATCTTCTGAGAAGACAAAAATCGATGTATGGTGATGGACCCACCTTGGAAAAGCAAGAACAAAAAGAACCGGTCAAAAGAGCCAAGACAAACAAAAAGAAGTGATTTTTGGACTAACTCGGGTATATAAGGACCCACTGCTCCCCGGGTTAAACAGGGCGCAACTATTAGTTGCACCAGTGTTTTTCTCCCCCAGGTTGAGCCTGGCGCAACTATTAGTTGCGCCAGCACATTTTGGTCCCCGCTTATGCCTGGCGCAACTAATAGTTGCGCCAGTAGATATTTTCTAGGATTTCAACCTGGCGCAACTAATAGTTGTGCCACACTACGGTCCCCCCTCTTCAGCCATCCCGGGACCCAGCTGTGGGGACTTACACCCCTTTTATTTTTTCACACACCTCCTCTCACTAACAGTTTGGCAATTATTTTGTTTATTCATATGCAGAACTGATTCTACATCAAAGCATACGCCCAAGGAGTCGCTTTCTGAGAACATTTTGGGCAAACACATCCTGCAGAGAAATAAGTCCAATGCAAAGAGATTGTGGCATAAAATCAAAGGAGAAATTCTAAAAATATTTTCTAAAAAATGATCCAAAGTATCACATCAACCATCCCCAAAATAATTAAACAAATCGAATTCCAAAGAGTACTGAGTTTTCAAAATAAAAACTAAAAGCCTATTCCTTACTCGCGCCCTTTGATTTCTTGCTACGGCGAGAGGAGCTCTGGAAGGTCCGAATGTCCCCCACCCGAGACCACGCCTGTGAGATTCTACTGAGTAAAGAACATGACTCCTTAGCACGAGCACGCTACAAGGCATAGTCAAAGTCAAGAGTCAGGATCAGTTAAGGGACAAATGATAATGAAATGAATGAGAGGAGTAGGGCAGCAGGGTACTCACTGTCTCCAACTCCCTAAGCTCTGTAAGATGACGATGGTACTCCGCATATTTCATGGCCGAGTTGAAATCCTACATTCAGAATGATATAACATCAATTATCAGGGCAATCTTAAAGCATGTACAATAGGAGGCTGAAACGGAAAGAGATTGGGCCGTCAACGGACTTACCCCTGGATCCACCTCAGGAGGAGGGACACGGGCCGCCTCAGCAGAAAGTCGCGCTTGTCGATCCACATCCGCACAGAGGCCCGAAAGGAAGATGTCATCCAGGCGCCGGAAGGTCCCATAGACCACGGGCGGATCGCCATCAGGGATACCAACATGAGAGGTACCTGACGGACCAGCACTCGAGGAGCCCTCGCCCGAGGGACCCACACTAGAGGGGCCAACACTGGAGGGATCTTCCCCTGACATATCAGCTGCACTCGTCCCGCCTTCACCATCCAAATCATCCCCTCGAGTAAACTGTGAACAAAATAAAGATCCGCTTAAAAGGAATGAAGGGTCGAACTAAAGCATAAAGGGAACTAATCTAAGCTAAGAAGAATTACCTGGCCGAGACAATTGTCGAACGCAAGAAAATTGGTGCTAGGTATAAAGTGCAGCAAGATAAACCAGTACGACAGGCACTCGTACCAAAGATGATAGTCCTCGGGCACATGGAGAGCATGGATGGGAAGCCCATTATTGAAGAAGACCACGGTAAGCTCCTCGAGTAGCCAACAGGATACAAAACATCTGCCGGAGGGTCCACAAGTATGACATAATAACCCTGGAATTGGTGCACGACTCGCTCCCCCAGATAATAGAATTTTGCCCATGCTCCATAGAAGAAAATGATGCAGCGATTGTTAAATAGGTGGGAAGCGCCTACAGCTGCTCGGTCCCTGAAGGGGGATGCAAGGTACGAGTCAGGGAGGATCTACCCAAGTCAAAAGAAAAAAAAAGGAGAGAATCCAAGCAGTTAGCACATCAGTAAAGAGAGATTCCCGAGCTAAAAACAAACAAAGTTGAAAGAGAGTTTTACCTACTCAGGAACCATCAAGTCGAGTTGGGACCTCAGACCCGTCTCCAAGTGCTTTAAACCTACATCACGGCGCCGGGCCTGATTCCAGTTGCTGAGGAGGGGATAGGTAAGCACCTCCGAGAAAAGAAGCGGGCGGCCAGGGTGAAAGTGATGGTATCCCCATACTTGAAAAGGGGGGGGCATTGCAAAAGAGCGGGTCAGTAGCGTATATGGATCATTAAAAAAAAATGGCAATGGCAAAGGAATGAGGAATTACCTCCAAGGCGGCCCAAAATCCAACAGCAGACTTTGAATCCCCTGTCGTGACCCGAGATAAATTGTACATCAGCCATGCATACCCTGCCCCTCCCCAGTCATACCTGTGGACGTCACCCCAGTTGTCCATCATACTCAGCAGGGCTAGGCTGACTCGGCCACCACTCGCATTGGTGAAAAGGGTCTTACCAAGCAGGACCAAGAGAGTAATGCGGGCTAGGACGATCGCGCGCGTAGAGCACCCCTGCCGGTGACCAGATCCACTAACTCATCAGGTATATAAAGTGAGGTCATCCAAGACATCTTGACCTTGGTGCCATGTGTTTGCCTGCGAGGAGGATAGGTCACAATCAATCGAATGATGTCCTCTTGACTTGGCACTACGAGATTGGATATCGGTATCCCCCTATCCTGATGCCGGTAATCATGGCCCAGTCGACGGGTGTCAAAGTCATCTCTGCATACGGCATGTTAAAGGTCATCGTCTCAGGGCGAAACCATTCAATCAGGGCTTTCAGATAGGCAGCGTCGGCCCTCATGGTGGGGCAAGATAGAAATTCTCCAAAGCCCACCTGTGCTAGAAGGACCTTTACCACGGGAGGGACGTAGAGGTAGAACTCATGAAAGTTGAGCCACCCCCCGCGGAACACAATGTTGGGCAGGTCCTGCACCCAAGAAAATGCACATCAAACCACAAAGGCAAAGTAAAAACTGCATAATAGAAATAAATTGAACCTCTCTTTTATCTTGCCCGCTATCCTGAAATTTGAAATGTGGGTATGCTATTGGTGAAGGCGGACGACCCAGGCGGCCGACCCCTGCATCTCGAGCCATGGGCCCGCTCTCCGATCTACCCAGATGAATTGCTCCCCCCGCGGGCCATACACTATCTCAGGCCCCTCCTCGTGGCCCTCCTCAGGAATATGCTCACCCTCGCCTAACATGCTGGGGCGATAAAAGGCAACCACATTAGAATAGATCAGTGGTAAAGGACGGTTTTTGTGCTACATACCAAGGGAAGGCAAGTATGCTCACCCTCTCGCTATTCATGGTCAGGAAGTAAAGATGCACACATACATAGGCAACAAAAAAGCACACAAATAAAAACAACAAAATCCCTTTTAGGTTGAAAATGTAAAAAAATCCCCTCCATTCTATCTTAGAATGTAAAGAAAAACTAATAATAATAATAATAAAAATAATAATAAAATAAACCCCCCTTTCTTTTATGTTTAAAAATAAAAGCCATTTAAAAAAAAAATCGTCATCAAAACCAAAGGGTCCTTCCTTTATGCTAAAAAAGGGGGGTTTTAGAAAAAAACAAACCAAAAAAAATCCTTTTCTTCATGGTCCATAAAATCAAAAACAAAAAAAAAAATCTTCTTTCAAAAAATCCCTCCCCTTATGTCCATAAAATCGAAAAATCCCTCTTTTACAAAAAAAAACTAAAAACAAAAATATATGCCTTAGTTTACAAACAATAAATTTTTTTGTTTTTTTTTTTTTTTTTGGCAAAATCCTTTTCCTTAATTAATGATAAGAAAAAAAAAATGAAAAAACACATTCCCCTTGATTAGTTTTCAATATATATAGGAACCCAAAATCGTTTTTTAATTAATTAACCTTTCAAAAAACAAACAAACAAAAAAAAAACAACAACAAATTTTTTTCTTTTTCCTAACTAGTTTTCAAAATAGTATCTTCACTTGGTATTCAAGATAAAAAACAAAAAATAAAAATAACACCCCTTCTCTAAGCACAAATAAAAATTAAAAATTTTTTATTATTGTTTACATATATATATATATATATATATATATATATATATATATTATGCATTAATAAAACCCATAAACCATAAAAATAAGGCATTATTCATAAAAAACCTTTCACACATCATCAATCAACATGCTTACAATGGAAATAAACTATTTTTCATCTAGGAATGCAAAATCATGATCATATTTGCAAGAAAAAGCAAGAAAAATCAAAGAAAATAGATGAGAAATGGTTACCTCTTAGAAGAAAAAGGGTCTTTGATCTTGCGTGAACCGATGATCGATCCACACAAGCAAAGCAATGGCAATGGAGCATGTGTAGAGGCAATGTAAAGGAACCCTAGGAGGGGGGGTGGTTTTTGGATTCAAAGAGGAAGGAGGGGAAGAAAAATTCGAAATGAAGCCCCTAGCCTGAACTCGGGCTGTTTAAATTCCCCCCAGCCAAGCCTGGCGGAAGTAATAGTTGCGCCAGGCAAAATGTTTCCCACCTTTTGCTTGGCGCAACTATTAGTTGTACCAGGCTATTTTGAGGCCCCTAGTGGCCTGGCGCAACTAATAGTTGCACCAGGCACTTAGGCCGGGTCATGGGCCTGGTATGGCCAGATGGGAAGACCGATCTCCCCACTCTTTTTGCTTGTTCTGTCGCTTCCGGTAGATGCATGCACTCCCAAGGTTGCATTTCGATCATCCTTCGACTTGCCAAGAGAGCCGTGCTAGAATAAAAGCAGATCGAGATCAATGAGCACCTCGATCCTACACAGGAAAATATAAAGAAAAATCCAAAAAAATCCCCACAGAGAAGTCGGAAGTATTCACAAGAAAAATCCACATAAAATAATAGCTTCAAAATTCCAAAAAAATCACATAAAATAATAACTTCAAAACTCCAAAAAACCACATAAAATAACAGTTGAAAATTTCAAAAAATCACACAAAATGATAGAAAAATCAAAAACAGATTTGTATTCCCCACAGAGACGCACAAGCATAAGGCGGTAAAATGTCAATATTTTATCCGTAATGCAGTTGAGCCATACTAAAGTCCTGAGTCGGAGGTTCGCCTCAGATTTTTGGATCCTACTTTAAGGAAGGAGCAACAGTGTCAGTCCCGGTCAAACAGTCAATGTTTCGATCGAGTCAACTCTACGGCTAAATCTTTGCGACGAGCATTCTGTTTTGGATTCATGTGAACTTAAGTGTCTTAAGCTTCAAATTCTCCATTGGAAAAGGTCAATCGTTGGTTGAGACCAACCTGTTGAGAATGAGATTACGTGTCAATCAAACTATGTGCAACCATGCATTCGGAAGAGTTCATTTTTCTTTTTCTTTTCTGCAGGCTTAAAACCTGTATGGGCAGCGATATCCCTGTAGAGTGTACGCCATGCGTCTAGGTATCCGTATGATGGTCGTTTGTCCCCGTAAATTATACTCGGGCGGGTCCAGGTCGGGAATTACATCGCCTTTGTTGTTGCTTATTGCCCCTGATGGGTGCATGATTATGCATAGTTAAATGATGTTTATGATCATTGTCAGCAGAGACCAGGATTGGATGTCCCTTCATGGAGATACCACAATATTTAGTTGGATCTGTTCAAGGTAATCAAAGCTGGATGCTCTAGGCCATGTTAATCTAAGGCATGCTTTCGAAAATAGCACGCACTCCCAAAAAGCGTTGTGACATCTATTCACTTCGCTCGGGCAATCATGCAAAATAAACTTTGGGATTGATGGGTTCACCCAAAGACCTCGAACCCTGCTTTCAGCAAGGGCACTTGCAAACAGTCAGATGGGGCCATTAAATGCCTTGTAGGATTGAACGCAAACTGTAGAGCCTTGCGTATGCTTACTTCGCACCTATCTTTGAATGTGAGTCGATCCCCCCCCCTTTTTTACTCATGAAGCTGTTGCATTCAGAATGAATTTTAAACATCAGATACCTTCAAAATCATCTCGAGAAGTAAATATCTTTCCCGACTATAGGGAGTTCGCAACTCATTCTACCTCGGTTATGCCCAGTAATGTCGCTAAGCGCTTAGGAACCAATTACCTCGAGAAACAAATGTTTAGCCTGGCATCCCAGGGCTTTTATTTTCTCACCATGTTACTCATTTGATTTTTGAAGTTCATTCTGAATGCAGCGGATCTGTCAGTAATGCCTTGGGCCTCTTCAGATGTCTCTTTTTTCTTTGGCATTCGATCATTAGTGATCAAATACCAAAGAGGGGCATCTGCAGACACCTAAATTTGGCCCAAGGCCCGATCGAAACACCTTTCGAGAGAGGTGCAATTCTGAGCTTTTGATGACATGTATGGAACCTTTAGGACCCCCCCTGGAACCCTTAGGAACCTTTCCAAATCCTTAGGAATCACCCTATATCCCTTAGGAACCTGAACCGAACCTTTAGAAATCAATCCTGACCCTTAGAACCAGTTCTGAACTTAAACCTAACCTTATCAAGAAAATGGTTGAGGAGGGGTGCATCGGAACTAGCTATGGCCCTCTACTATGATCGAATCTCATACCATTAAAAAGTAAAGGTCGTCAGCTTTCCAATGGTCTAAGAATCGCCCCAATCGGAGGTATACATCAAAAGATATGGCAAACCGAACCCAGAGGGCATAAGAGTAAAATCAAGTGGGCCCCCCTAGGGATTTGGCACAACTAATAGTTACGCCATGCTATTTCTCCTGAGAAATGCCTTGGCGCAACTAATAGTTACGCCAGTGATAACTTTTCCTGGCATAACTATTAGTTGCGCCAGGTCACTTCTCCTATGATTTAAGCCTAGCACAACTAATAGTTGCGCCAGTATTAATTGTGGACCCCACCCTCGCGAGCTAACTTTTAGGCACTATTTAAATACTGTTTTACTATACATTTGTCTGGCACAATTATTAGTTGCTCCAGGAATATGAACAATAACCTCTGGATTTTACCCCAAAAATCGTGATTGGGGTTTGACTGGTTGACCACCTTGACCTTTGGGGTGTGTTTTGATAGTTCTGTTGCACCCATTCACTACCTATTTGCAACCCCTTAAGTGGCTTAAGGCCTCACCCTATCATCCACCATTGGATGACCTTCTCACACATCTCAAGGCTCCAAAAATCCTAGGAATACTTAGATGTGAGATTACCTAATTGCTAAACTCATTAGCTCTTAAGTGGTTTCCTAATCCACCCATTTCCTATAAATAGAGCCCCCCACCCTTTGGTTTAGGGTTTGAGAATTTTGGCCTAAGAGAGAAAGAGCTTCAAGTGAGAAGATCTTTCTCCCTTTGGTGCACACTTCCCATACAAATTCCAGAATTCCAAAACCTCATTCCATGCCTTACCTTTCCTAAAAAGCCTCTAGATTAGGTGTTTGCTATCCATTTGCCTCCCTTCTCTACCTCTTAGCTAGTAAGCCTTAGTGGTTAAAACCCCTCTTTCCACCATTCAAGCTTTCAAAAGCTCATCAAAAGCAAACCACGCAAGGCTCTCCTACGGTGCCACAAGGGCTCGAGGGCTTCAGCTCTCCCCTTTCTTCTCCTATCTCTTTTTTACTCTTCTCATCCTCCCATTTTTGCCGTTACGCCGCCGAATTTTTGGTAGGAGCAGAGGGGCACAAATAGAATTCTAAATCCTTTTGGGCAAGAGGAAGCCATTTTCTTTTCTTTTACTTTATTTTTATTTTGGCCATTAGTAGAGACCGTGTTAAGCGGGTTGATAGGGTGCCTAACACCTTTCCGATCAATAACGGAAGCCCCTACCCAAGAGCGTTTGGTGTGGACCGGATTCAGAGTCATATTTTTAGCACTTAAGTGCTCATAAAAATTATATAGGTATCCCGAGACACCAAAAGCTCCGGGTGGCGACTCTATATTTTTGCAAGCGAGCGCATCACCGCAACGGGATCATCACAAATCCGCATGGTATTTGCGTGTTTTGCATGTCTCGTAACGAGGTAGGGGAAAACTCAACACAAATTAACATTTTTCTTGAATGGCATGAATTTGATACATGGATTGAAGTTGACTGTATTTGCATCGTATTCAAATTCTTTGAAAGATAAGTTTTGTTTCACTTTTGATCACAACACATGAATAATATGTAAGCTTTGAATGTGTATTTGAAAATTCTGATATCCGAACTCTGAATATGCATCTGACTCTGAATAAGTATCTGAAATTTGAAATTTAGCTTATGTACTTATCACACTTGACATGTTTTAATATATGTATTAAAATCTGCACTTTTGATTTGAGGTTCATCAGAATGAATCCCCCAAACTCTTTAACCAGTACGGCAATATATCCGCCCATCTGAACTGGTACGACAGTGTATCCGTCCATCTGATTTCTGGTCTGCCACTGACAATTAGTAAGAATTCATTGAACGATAATGGTCAGGGGGGATTCCCATTGGTAAAACTCCAGCTCCCAATGTTATATATGCTTGGAAGATTGATTTAAGTTATGTTTTAAGTTAAGCACTCAAAAAAGATAAGGAATTGTATGTAAATCAAGATCCGTTTAAATTCGATTTGAATCTGTTTTTGCACCTCTATTTAATATGAAATTACGATATAAAAATGTGATTTATTGGATTGACCTCTACTGAGCTTAGATTGTTAGTTCACCCTGACTATACGTCACAGGTGTAGACGTAGATAAGGATCCGGAATCGGAAAGTGACCCGGAGTACATTCCTGATGAAGACGCTGAGATCTAGCCAGAGGAGTTCTTCCCATTGGTGTAGATTGTGTTTTGAGAGACTCGGGCTTGGTACGTCCAGCCATTTTTAATTTTAGAACTTTGGATACTTGAAACGTTGTAAATGCATTTTAAAATACCACGGTTTTCGTGATGGTCGGCCATCACCGATGTTTATTTTGTTTTGTCCATTTACTCTATTTAGAACTGGAGATTTGTTTTACAATATTAATATTGTTTATCAAGAAGTTATCTGCTCTAAATATCTACTTAAGTGTGGATGAACCAAGTACTCTATATTCGGATCGTGACCAACGAACCGACGGCATGGATTTCGGGGAAAGGAAATCTGGGCTGTCACAGCTTACATATACGAAAGAGATATATAATGACTGGAAAAAAATCAAATAATATCAAACTACATTACCATTTGTCAAGTCCTTGATTTACGAATACCTAAAAACAAGGGGAAATGGATTAATATCATAAATCGACCAGTATAACTCTTCAACCATACATTCCCAATGAATGAATATTTCTAATTTGCTTTGTTCAATCTCACACTGCACTTTCAATCTCATTTCAATCTTTTACTATAGTGGGTGATATGCAGAGTGCAGTATGAATCTAACTGCACTAGCAGGCAATATCTAGATCATTTCACAATGCATTAGTTTTAATCAAAGGGCACCTAGTGCGGTTAGTTTTAATCCACACTTCACTGTGTGCTTCTAAAAGTTAGACTGGGTCTCCAAACTATAATAGTTTTAACCCCCGTTGCACTGTGTGACCTCGAAGACCAATTTCGGTCTCTCTAGTTTGATTTTTTTAACTCAAATTGGACTGTGTGCTCTCAAAGTTTAGTTGAAGTCTCCAAAATGCATTTATTTTAACTTATACTACACTTGGTTAGCACCTAGTGCAGTTACGGTCTCCCCAGTGTAATTATTTACATTGGGGAGATCGTAACTACACTACGTGATCTCAAAGGGCAATTAGGGTCTCTCTAGTTCCATTTTCGAAACACACCCTGGACTATGTGCTCTCAAAGGTCATTTTAAGTCTCCAAAGTGTAGTTTGTTTAACTCATGCTGCACTAGATTAACTCAAAGTATTGTTTGGGTATCCCTGGATATATGGTATTAACTCATATTGCACTGGATATTCTCAAACGATAATTACGGCCTCTCTAGTTCTATTTTTTTGACTCACGGTGCACTCAATATGGAACCCTCACCATTAGAGATGATTTCAGAAACCCTAAACCCATTTTTACATCCTGGTTGAAAATTAAAAAATAAAATAAAAATCATGTAGAGACATTGAATCGATTTTTGTGCCCGTAATCGATTCGATTTTTGGTTTTAGCATCAAAATCAATCATTTGGAAGAACTTCAATCTCATATATGTATATTGTTGCAGCATTTTGTAGATATGTTTTCAATAATCCAACAACCTAAACCCTAAAAAGAGATCCAAAACTCATATTTTAAAGAACAAAGAGATTTTGTGTAAATAGAAGCACAATCAGTAATATTATTCAAGCATTTTCTCCTCCCAAGTTTTAAAAAAAGAAGAAAAATAAATATTACCTTCAACAAGTTACCTCTTAGGGTACTAGGGTGGCCGGATACTAGGGATGATACCTCACCCGATCAACAGAGTATCCACGTTAGCATCTGAACCTCGCATGATCAACAGGTTGCCTCAAGAGAGGATAGAGAGGGAGGGGCGGGGAGAGATGAAAATGCTCGAAGGCCGGATACTAGGGATGATACCTCGCCCGATCAACAGAGTATCCATGCTAGCGTCTGAACCTCACATGATCAATGGGTTGCCTCAAGAGATAAAGAGAGAGGGGCAGTGAGAGATGGCTGGACGGATTTGGGGATATCGCTAGAGCAGTCATTGAAGGGGAGGGAGAGAAGGAAAGAAAAATAGGGAAACTAAAAAAATAAGGTTTAAAGTGCTTTTATATGAAGGGTATATTTGTCATGTAAACTAAAAGAGACCTTGCTATGGCATTTTAAACATGAGGGGTCCGTAAGCGATAAATTAGGTTATGCAGAGATTTTTCTCAAAAATTGGCCATATATGTATAACGATCTCGTCGTTCAAGTTGCGATAGACCACTCAGTTACTCGAGTTGTGAATAGTCTGGTGCAGTTGTTCTTTATCTTTACAAAGGTGGGTGTTGACGTGCTCCAATCACAATTTAAGTAAGAGAGTAGTCAAGTGAGGGATATATATATATATATATATATATTAAAAAGGTGAAGTTACTCCATTGGAGCACCCTCATGGTACTCCAATGCAAATCACGCTTAAGGTGAAAAGTGCTATAAATCATCTACTCTAACTGTTATGACCCGAGTTTTTTTTTAACCCATCTAATGATAGTAGATCGGGTGGAGCACTGAGTCCAATATGGGTGCCCCACAACCTTAACTTTCTCAAAAAGAAAAGAGAAAGAATTTTAATTTAGAATTTGGTGTTGCTGGCACCGATTTCCCTTCCTTTCTTTTTCTCTCTATTTAGCCAGTAGACCTTCATTATAATTTTACGTTATATAAATCTATCGGATTAGTTTAAGTTCCTAGTTTTTATTTTAGCATTTTTATATACTCCGATTCTATAAGTTTGTAGTTTTTATTTTAGCATTATATAAATCTATCTACTGTTTCTATAAACTATACATAAGTAGGCTAACAGGTCTATTTTGACCCTTTGGATTAGGAAAACCATGGACCCATGGGCCAAAACCCATGGACTTAGTTACTGACCAAATTACCATCTGTAGATTTGATGGTTAGATGTTCATTTTGATAAGCCCAACTCGAATTTTTGCCACACAAAATGGTACACATAAACTAATGGAATTACACTTCAATTCCATGTGGCACCTAAGTTAGGGGCGTAAATTGACCCTATTTGATCTTAGGTTTAGGGCCAAGTTTAGCCAGGGTCCATTAAGATGAACACCCCTTAATTTTCGGCCCTCTTCTCATCCAACGGATGAAATTTTATGAAATAATTTTTGTCTTGATTTAGGGACTACTCATTATTCTCCAAAAATCAATGCCCTTAGGAATCTAGGAAAAGGGGTCACTTTGACCCTATGTTGGACCTCGAAATCGGTCCAACCAATGAGAGGTCAGAATAGAAACCCCTCTCATTTTCTAGGACACTATATGGTTACCAAGCCTGATGTCCTATAATCAGTTTATTCAAGCTCTTAAAGTGTGCCCCAAATTTGGTGTAAGTATTGATAAAATTCAAATCTTGGGACTATCATTTCATCTGAAGTTTTCATATCTAAAAAATTCTCAGTTAGTGAAAAAGACTTATTTTTCACTAATTTAGGTCCACCAAAAATTTTAGATTAAAAATACTCACGTGTCTCAAGATGTGTGAAAGGTTAGATTTATTACCATTGAGTGCAATTAATAAAAACCATAATTAAGGTTGTTTTACTACAACTGATCCATAACTAGGGCACATGAGGACCAAACCATTAATCATATGGGTTATTCAAGACCCTCAGTCATCACAGAGGTCCATGGGCCTTGTAGGCCCGTCTAGTCAATGGACTCTTAATAGGCTCATATACCCAAAGTAGCTAAACAAGCGCTTTGAGAAATCGTGGACCAATGTTCAAGGATGGACCCAGCTCACCTTCCAAATTTTAGAGGACTGATTACATCTATCATCTATCCATTCTATGAGACATGTGGTACCCCATGATCGTATGATGAGACGATCGTGATCGTGAATTGATGAACGCTTGATTAAGGGTGTAAACGGACCAACAAGAGTCCAAACCTAAGAAACCCCTCACATTATCTTATGGTAATTGCATTTATTAGTTTAGAGTAATTGAAACTTGATCTAAATTTCATCGATATTCGTGAATTTAGATCCGACGGTCTATACGAAATCGAGTCATTCATGATCCAACCTTCATTGGAATTACGAGTACGATTAGTTCAAATTCATCAGGTCGGGATGATCTATTTGATGAGACTAACTCATCCTCGTTTCAAAAAGTATGTCTTAAGGTGGATCATAAATTAGTAACACTTAATCATTAAACACAAAGCTTCCAACGTCACAAGTGAAAGTTTGACATATACTATAACTTGTGACTGACTTGAAATCAGTTTATTAACGTCTCCTTATGCTTAATTTGTTTGTTTAAATTATCGTTTGAAATATTATGAGTAATATTAACTCTCTTATAGTTAGTTACTTTCTTATTATATGCTTCATCTGTATTATGTGACATCCATCACTTAGAAGTACGTAAGGCATATATATGATAAGAAAAATGAATAAGATACGACACATGACTTATAAGCCTTCGTCATGGTAGGATTCCATTCATGGTCACGTGAAACTTAGAATGTAGGCATCCATGTATGAATGCAATACCTCTATGAGAGTATGGGCTGCCACACAAAATACAGCCTGGTTACTACAGAACCTGTCCCTTAGAGAGCGTGGCTTAGTGAAACTTATCACGCCATGACTCACTATAACTTAACTTGTATGCAAATAATAAGAAAATGAAAATATGATAAGATATGTTAAGATATGTGATGTAATTTAAAATTGTACTAAAGTTTTAACCTATTGCATGCGCACAATGGAAATTACAGCACTAGTATAGTATCGTTCCTACGAGGAAGGTTTTCTCTTTTATAGTTTTGTTTAGTTTAAGTACTTATATTTGTCTTTGAAGATCCTAAACTACTGGACAAATATGAATAAAGAATGGTTTGTTTAAAACTAATTGTAGAAAATAAAACTAAATCCTCCCCCTTCCAGATTATGATTGTCAATCAAAATCTTTTAGTTCTCGAATGTTTACAAAATTAAAGTACCGTTACACCGTATTTTAGTCCTCTAGAATTTGGGCATCAATCAAAAACTAAAATTCCTTAACACAGATTTAATTTAATCAATAATTCTCCTAAAATTTAAGCGTCAATCAAACTCAAAAACTTGAAGATGGAAAAGTAAAAACCGTTATACTAATCTACAAATTTTCAATCTCAATCATCAATTCAAATAAAAAACTTTTAGATGTTTATAAAGTAGTAAAAGTGAATGAAAATAAATCTAAACTAGAAAGCAATAAAAAGATCTTTCATCCCTCAGTTACAGGCGTCAATTGCTCCTGAGAAACTGCGGATACTCTACTCTAATCTTCCAGCTCCCAATTGCAGTCGTCAATTGCTCTCGAGAAACCTCAGATATCTAAACTAAACTAAACTAAAATTGATCGGAAGAAAACCCAACCTCAGTCGTCAATTGATGCTAAGAATTTCTTCGATAATTCTTCTCCTATACCGAACTCTTTTATTTATAGATCATAAGGAGTTGGTTTACATTATTCTTATTCTAATAAAAGAAACTACTAAGAATAAAATATTCCTAATATAATTCTAACTTCTAATCCTAGTTTTTCCTTGCTTTGGATAGTTGATACATTCTGGGATTGCTCCTTTGTTTCAATAGTAGAGTCCTTTAGGAATCTCTCTTCATCAATCTTCTCGAATCCGTGATCTGTCAGACTTCTAATTTAAGAGGTCTTCTAGTTATATACATGGTGGTGTAGATCACACATTCAGCAGCAACAAGAGTCTTCTATTTTTGTAAAATCGTAGTTGCGATTTTCTTTGTTCAGCTCATAACTCTTTAAGAATGAACGATCGCAATTTTCTTTTGTATCACACTCTGCTTGAAGTGTCTTCTGAAAAATTGTAAATTACGATTTCTCATTTTCTCTTTCACTACGTTCTATCGCAAAGTATGATTTCTAGCTTTAAACATGTGTCGAATCATCTTTTACGCTCGATCGTCTTTCTTATTACTTTTTGAGCTCATTTTAATGAAGATTAACACTTTAGCTCTCTTTTGCTATTTAACCTTAATATCTGTATATCATCAACTTGTTAGTAGCAAATTAGGGTCTAGCATCACTAAGTTAAGGGTGATAAAATGCTATATTCTATGACTAATCATACCCCCAAACTTACGCTTTGCTTGTCCCTAGCAAACAAGGAAAATAAACTAGTTTAAAACTTTAAATGACACTTTCGTAGGGAGCGCAATTGCATTTAGCAAATGCAACAAGCCTTTAAACCCCTAGGTGATCCCTAGTGGAGGAGTTAGTCTCCTGAAGGTTTTCAGTGAAGTTACCTACAAACTTCAATATTTTTAGGTTTTTCAATTTTTTTAAAAAAAAAATTCAAAATATAACAAAAAATTAAAAATCAAAACTACTTTTGTACACTATCTAATTTTAATCATTACATGGTTATGATTTTCAAAAAGTACAAATCCTTTATCCTTAACTTTCCATCGTAGCAATTATCATTAATCAGAACTCAATAATTTCAACTCAGTAAAGCGTAGAGTGTGTGCGTATTAGTGAAAAGTTTATTCATCATAGATTTTTCTAAACTGTAGATTTAGAAAACATTTCATCCCAACTCTCACTATTGGCATACTCTAAAAAAGATATCGAAATTTTTTGGGTTCTCTTAGTATATGATATGTATGATAAATTTCAATGGACAGTTGACTAAAAAGATAAATCTCATGGAATGGATAATCAATTCTATTCATATGCTTCTTTATTTTATCCATAGTATCTACTATAAGCATCTCTACTAGGATCATGCTGTTGTAAACCACAAATCAAAAAGGTCTTTTATTTGGCTTGTAAAGTGACTTTGGGTTAAAAGGTTTCAAAGAAAGGTAGAAAGGATTCAAGGATTTCTAAGAATTCAGTTCTTCTTTCACCTGTCTTCTCCTTTTCTTTTCTTCATCAATAAGTATCCAAAAAGTTGGGTAATTCTTCCCATTATTCTTTTTTTTTTTTTTTTTTTGTAAATCCCTTTTCTTCAATTGATTATTTTCTTCAGATATCCTCTTGATTTTTTGGCTTGGAAGCTTTTTGCTTCTCTATCTTTTTGAAATTGTAATTACGATTTCTTGATACTTTCCAATATTTTCTTTATTTTATTTCTTCTCAGTTGTATCCTTTTTCGGCATATCACTTATTTATTTTCTTCTACTCATTTCATTCTCTCTTCTTCCCTTCTTGAGTTTTAAACTCTCAGAAATATAAGGGTTAAAGGTTGAAAGTTTTGGGTAGTACATATAGTTAAGGGTTTATGAGATCTTGGTACAAAGAAATTCAGGTTAGGCTTTATTATGGGTTCAAGGGATAAATACTTTATGAGATTTTAGCTTTTTGGCTCAAACTTAAACAAAAGATGGCCTTAAACCTTTACGATTCACTAGCATGAATGCCATATTATTTTGATGTGTATAATAAACAGTTCTAGAAAAATAAATTATCATAATCATAGAATATCTTATTCTAATTACAACAATATGAGATTTCGTTAACTCAGTCAAGAAGTTTAAAGAAATTTTGAATTTGAATAGAAAGCAATCTCTCTCTCAAAATAAAAGAGGAATTATGGCTCAAGAGCTCACTAATTATATAATTTTGAAACTATTATCTAAATATTGCAATTTAAATCAAAGGATAGTTTTAAACATTCAATATGATACAGTGCTCAAGAGAGTTAGACATGAATTGTAACTGCTCTATTTTGATTATTGAACTTCTACTACGATGGATCGTAAATTTTATGGATTCATAAATTTTTCTATCATAACTCACATAATGGTTAAATAATCCTAATATAAATATTTTCAAAACTAATCTAAAAAAGAAAAAAAAAAATCTTAAGAAAAGTGTATAAAAAGTAAGCTAACTAATATATATAGAAGTATACCCCCCCCCCCCCCAAAACTTGAACACGACAATGTCCTCATTGTCATAAACAGGGGATGCTCAAAATTTATTTAAATCATACCTGTAATGTAACAGCCTGAAATTTTTATAGATGTTGATTTGTTGACCTTTGACAAGAATGCAACCTTTTGATTGATTTGACCTAGGTCAAACATTTGACCTATGTAACGTGGTCTCAAAATCTCACTGTTTATGATTAGAGTTATGTGCCAACCACATTAAATCCCAACTCGTACCCTACATGGGGTGTATGCATGTTTGTGCACGTTGCACACGAACCCGAGCCCCAACCCGAATTTCAACTCGAACCTAGAGTAGAACTGAGCCCAATAACCCAACCTGTCAAGTGACACCCAACCAAGTATACGTATTTGGCAAGGCATATGACACACTGTGCACGTATGCAACCTAGACGCAAATTTTCTGTGAAAAGTAAAAGTTATTAATGATTAAAATTTATTGGGCTATTTAGGCCGACTAATTAGGCCAACCATTTGGGCCAAATAATTAGGGTGACCAGTTGGGCCGCCTGATTTGGCCAACTATTTGAGCCGACTTTGGGCCTTTGGTAGGTGAACTAAGATTTAGCTTTGGGTGTGCTAGCTCCACATCGAACCAAAAGTCTTTTTGAATGAGAAATAGCACCTTACTTAGGTGTATTCGTTTCACACAGAAATTAAGTTCTTGGGATAAAAACTAACACCCAAGTGAGTGTATATGCTTCACATGGAAGCAAAAAGGTTCTTTTATAAAGCAAACTTCTCAAGGAAGTTTCACCCAATTTGCAATTGCATGGGTTTTGAGAAAGAGAGCGAGTGCTTAACACCTGAGTAACTCACCCCATATTACTTATCGCATTTACCTAGAGCCCAACATTGACTCTAGTTCATTAGTGAGATAGCTTCCCATGTTTTTCCCCTCTTATACACCTATTTTTATGTGATGCCCAACACACTAACCAAACCCCCTCTCTATACACCATTTTAGTGTATTGGCTTAACACCAAACCCAACCCATATGTTAAAAGGAAAGCCCAATTGCAAAACTTGTTTGAGTTTTATTGTGACGAGAAAGAGAGTAGAGAGAGAAGAGGAAAACCTCCTTCCCATTTGCCCATTTGCCCATTTGCCCATTTGAAACCCAAATCACTTTGGATTTCCCTCAAATTTCTTCTTCTTCTTCAAGAAGATCTTGTCGGATTCTCCGCTTGAGAACTCTAATTTCAACGCTGTAAGAGCCGTGTGAGAAGAACCCCATTTACCTTCTCATTTTCCTTGAAACTCTAACCTTTGGATCTCTCAACTCAAGCCCCTCTTTTCATTTAAGAAGATCTCTACGAATTTTTCGCTCAAGAACGTCGATCTTCGACACCGTTGTGATTGGCGAGCAGAGATCGAACCATTAGAGGAGCAAGAGGGTTTGACGTCGAAATCTATTGACTCCGGTTGCCATGGAACTTGCGCGCACATGATTAGAAGGTAAGATTTGGTTTAATTTGATTTAGAATAGTTTTATAGTTGATTTGTGTGTGTTTGGAATGCATGGAATAAGATTTTGGGAAATCCGGACCAAGGAAGAAGAAGCCCAAAGGGTTCTGTATCTGTCAAAACCGATCGATCGGTTTGGAAAATCGATCGATCGGATTTGACATGTGTTAAATTTCCGAAGAAATCGATCAATCGGATTTTTTTGCCTTAGAAAAATCGATCGTTCAATTTTGACTAAAGTGTCGACACAGTCTCGGTATTTTGGTCGTAACTTTCTGCTCTAAACTCTGATTGACGCGATTCTCATGGCGTTGGAAAGATAAAAATGAGTCCTATAACTTGTATGAATTAACAATTTGCTAAATCAAATATTTTAAAGGTTAAAATTGAATGGGAAGTTAGATTAAGTTCTAAGTTAGTACGAACTTGCCCATTTCTGCCTCGATTTTGAGATAACATTTAAGTACATCAAAATCATTAGTAATTAATATCACTCCTTAATACATCATCATGTATGTGGTTTAGATTGGAAACAGGAGGTTATCGATAAGAACCTTACGTTGCTTTCGTGCGACATTGGAACTAAGGTGGGGAAAATTTGATACACACTTGCATTTTTATTTGATTCCATAGATGCTTGATATGATCGAATGAAATGTGATAAATTTGATTTGAATTTGAATTAATATTTAAAATTGAAACTTAGGATCTTTGAGATATGAAAGTTTGAACTATGAGTCTGAATTTAGAACTCCAAATCCGACATTGAATGTGAAATCCAAATCCGCTTTTGAAAATGAGATTTTGCAAGAGAAACTCAATACTTAACCGCATGTTAAAATTTGATTTATAGATATGAATGCTAGAATTTTGTTTACTTTGACCTCATAGAATGATTAGAAGTTTTGAATATTGAATCGTTTGAAATTTGAAATGTGATTTCGAGAATTTGTATATGGAATTGAACTTCGACTTTTGGAAAAGGAACTTGGTATGAACTTTGAACATGAAATCGAAAAAAAATGAACTTTGTACATTTCATCGGATTTGAGCTTGACTGCATTGAAACATTGAATCTTAAATTTATGAATCCTTTAAATGTGGAAACCTCAATAGCTCTTGATGATAGAAACAAACCGATATGAACTGATATGTACAAATGCAAACTGATACGAGCATAGAATCGGATGTGAACTGATCTGAGCATTGAATATGAATTGAACTTAGAAAATTTGAACATGAAATCAGATTTTTGAAATCTGAATAAGAACTCTAAATCTAAAATCATAATAAGAAGTCTGAATCTGGATCTTCTGAACACTTCGAACTCTGAATTGAAAATGAATGGAGAATTAGTATTTGAACCATTGATCTGTAATGAAATCCATGAACTTTGAATATGAATTCCCATTACGAACCTTGAATTTGAACTCTAAACCAGTACGGCGTGATATCCGTACATTCTGAACGCGACTCTGATTTTCTAACACTATGTCCTTGACACCATTATGACAGTATATATGTATGTGAAATCGTTACGACGGTATATCCGTATGTGGCACTGTTGCGCCGGTATATCAGTATGTGGCACTGTTATGGCGGTATATCTGTATGTGACACCGTTACGACGATATATCCATATGAACCATGCTACAACATGAAATGAACCGTCACGATGGTTCTGAACTTGAACTTTGAAATTAGAACCTTGAATCTGAATTTGAATTTTGAATATGAATTGAATATGAAATTAGAACTTTGAACTTTGAATCCAAACCCTGAATCTGAAATTTGAACTTAGACCTTTGAATCTGAATCTGAACTCCCAATCTGGATTTTGAACTTAAAACTTCTGAATGTAAATTTGAACTCTGAATCTGAAATTTGAATCAGACCTTTGAATAAGAATAAGAACTCTGAATTTTTGATTTGATATGAAAATGCCCTCCATTTTGAATTTGAATTTTGAATAAGAATTTTAAATTTCTGCTTTGATGTGAAACTACTTTCCGTTTTGAATCTGAACTTTGAATAAGAATTCTAAAACACTGTTTCGTTTCATAAGAAAATGTCTTTGAATTCGATATAAAAATGTTTTGAAATTCAGTCATTGAATCTATGTATTGATATGATAAGATGTGATTTGGTATTGAACTTTTCACTACTGAGCTTAGACTGTTAGCTCACCCTAACTATACGCCACAAGTGGAGACTTTGATCAAGATCTAGCTTTAAGAAAGATCTAGACTACGTAGGGGCTGAAGAAGATCTTCCGCCTGAGGAGTATCTTCCATAGATTAGTGGTGGTAGCCTTTTGGGACTCAGTACAATATAGATTTTGGACTTCAACCTTGGTACATCTAGTGAACTTTGTAGTTATTTTTGTATACACTGTACACCACTATTTAGGTGATGGTCGGCCATCACCGATGGTTTGTTTTAGTTTACTGTTCATGATGAATATTAGAATAGAAATTTTTGTTCTTCCATGTTGATCATTGCTTTGTCAAGTAATTATCTGCTTAGATTTTCATGCTTATATGTGGATGCACCAAATATTATGTATTCAAATTGTGATCTACGATCTGACTGTTCGGGTCTTCCTAGTTGAAAAAAAAAATATCTCAAAAAGTTATGTTGGGAAAATCCGGGTCATCACATGTGAGGTTCTATGATATATAAAAATTAATCTTCACTCACTCGGTGATGATGGATATGGTACAATTGGGACAGATGGAGCCGGTTCTATAGCTAGCAGGGAGGAAGGGTTGCCTATCCATTCCTCCTTAGAGTCAGACACCACATTGGTAGAGCATTCAAATTCTCTATCTGGTATGGGCTCCACAAGTAATGTCGGTCCCCTTTCCGTGTAACGTGCCTCATCACTCTCTTTCACTGTTATCAATGCATTATATTTTTCCTTCAAAGCTCTCAGTTGTTCTTTAACTGTTTCTTTCTTTTTCTAGTCCTCTTTTAATTTGCAAATCACAGCAAACTTCTCTTTTATCTCAACTCTTAGTTTTTCAGCTTCAGCTTGTAATCCTGTTACTGCGACCCAACACTTGTTCGTAATGGACTCAATCTTCTTCTTCTGCTCAACACAAGTTAGGATTAGGGAATTTTTATCTTCTTGCAACTTAAGCAGTTTTCCTTTTTCCACTGAGCTCATGAGTTTTTCCATTCAATTAATTGTTGAGGGCTTGTTGGTACTCACGGTGAGCTTTTTCTTTTGCATTTTCTATTGCATCTGGGTCTTTAATAAATTCTCCAAACTGCTTCATCAAATTAGCTATTTTATCCTCATAATCCTTTTTCTGGCCTTCCTATGCTTGTTGGCTCTCTCTTAATGCTCGGTTCTGGTCTTGCAGCAGCATAATTTATTCTTGGAGGGCTATAGTGGCATCTTGGACTTTCTTTTCTATCTCTACTTTCCAATGTGCCTGATGATCTCTCACAGCCTTTTGCTTTAAGTTTTTCACTAGCTCTAGGCGTTCTTGTGTAGTGGGCATGGATTCAAGGACTCTAGTCTTTAATCTGTTGAATTCTTCCATCACTCTTCTTACTAATCCTAGTAATGGCAGTAAATTTGGTCTATTTGTAAGTTGTCATTGCTCCATTTCTTTCAATCTTCTCTCCCAATCTGGTTGTTCAAATGTAAGAACTACCGTGATGGTGATTGGAGGAGATATCTCTTGGTTCATCAATTCTGTGAAGTCTATGTGTGGAGTCTCAAAGCTGGGTCCTGCTTTTACTGCTTGGAATATAGGAGTCTTCTCTAAATTTGATAGAATTATGGGTGGAGCAATAGACTCTATAAGTGCAGGATCATGGCTAGAAGTAACCATTTCCACAATTTGCTAGTTTGATGGTGGAGGAATTTCTTCTGCTGATGTGATAATTGGTCTCACAGGCTTTGCTTCTGTAATGATTGGCAGTGTGTCTGCCATAGTGGAAGGGGGCAAAGCAGGTCCTGTTGGTGAATCCAAAGCTGAGTCATATAATCTAGCTTGATCTTTAGCTGATTTTGGTGCAACTGGTAGTTCTTCCGCAGTTGGCGTCTCCAGTATTGGGGAGCCAATATCTGATCTCTCTTGAGGTGGAGTGGAAGTATTCACTCCTTCTATTGTAACTGTTTCTCCTTGGACTATAGTTTTTTCCATTAACTCAATAGCATGCACTTCCTGGCCTTCAAGGACCTGTGTGGCTCCTTGCATAGAGGGGACACTCTCTGTGTGTGCAGATTTAGGGATTTTCTTTTTCTTTTCAGCACTCAAAGTCCTCCTATAAGCCATTACTATTAGGCTTTCCTCTACTCTAAGTAGAGCCTTTTCTTTGGGATCAATGCTATATATCCCACATTCATCATCAAATTGGTATTAAGCCTCCGAAGGGTAAAGTCAATTTATTCATCTGATACTTTTCTTGACTCAACTTCTCCCTCACGGTGTTTTTGACTTCCAAAAGGTAGGAAGAAACATCGAACCACTAACGATTAGCCATTAAATATAGGGCTCTCATAAAAAGTGCTCTTCTTTTTGTACCAAGACCCGTAGGGTGGATAGTTTTGTGGATTAAGACATCCAGGAAGTGTAGTGGCAAAGTACGTGATTCCAAATCCTTACGCAAGAAAAAGGATCTATCCTGTGGAGGTTTTCCTAGTAATTCTATTGCCATTTGATTAAAATCTGGAAGGGCATTGGGTGGCATCCTTAGTATATTGGCTTATGGATTGTCAGGGGACACTTGTGGTATTTCTAAGGGTACTTGCATTACCCTAGCGATCATTTCCTTTGTAATTTGGATTGGAAGTCTATCAACACTTGTAGAAAGGACTGGGGACGGGCCCTTGTTGTTATTGGTCATATTTTTGTAAAATAGCCTCACCCATCTAGGGTAGACTAGTGTGACTCCAGGCTCTAAGAAATAATGCAGCCCGGCATCCATATAATACTTGATAGCCTCTCCACTTATTTCAAATTTTTCTAAAAAGGCAACATCCACTGCGACTCCGATTCCCACTAGGTAATGTTTCATTGAGGCTGGGATCCGATCTAATGTTGTACCAGAGGATGCTAGTCTTTTTCCTTTATCCATTTCTGTGCCCATCCCAGGGGCAGGTATCGATTCAGTTTCCATAATCACCCCTGAGGATTTGGACTTCTTTTTAGGTGGATCTACTATTTTTGATTTGGCTTTAAGGACAGCAATTCATGCAATATGGCTTATAAGGGGAGAGTGATTTGAACTGTTACCTCCTTCTTCCCTCGATCGCATGTCTGTCGATTTCGCCATGCTGCAACTCTTTTTTCAGCAAAAATTATAGGGGAATTAATTAATATACTCAATCAAGGATTCTTGCAAAAACCCCATCCGTTTTAGGGTGAGAGTCATCACCTTGTTCAAAGATAATCCCAAAACCCTAGTTCCTACATGTAAAATAGAATGTCTATAGGGTTTTCGAAATGAAATAGGAAGTGCAAGGGAGGTATAAGAGAATAAAATGGTTGGGTTGGGTACAGGATTTTTGAAAAATAAAGGGAAAGTAGAAAGGGTAAATTGGAGAGTTTGAAGATGGGGCCAAGGGTATTCTCTCATGAATATATAAGCCCTGTTTTCAGTGATGACTTGCTGAACCGGTCATCACGTGTATTGTTAACCTAGAGTCGTTGGTCGACTCTAACTTTTTAGCTTTCGTAAATACGAACTCTCGTATCAGTTAAATCACAATCATTATGTCTTAATTGATAGGCTTATCCTAAATGACGATCAATCGTAAATCCATACGATTGTTCATACTGATGTACATTAAGGGCTATATTACGATTGTTCGTAATGTAGTACCTAAGTTTTCAAACAAAATAAGTAGTTTTACATAGTTTACAAAAAGGGCTACGGATGAGTCGATAGCTCAACAGATCCATGAGGATTTCAATTTTGATTGTGGGGAGTAGATGTCTCCCCCAAGAACACTTGCCCTATAGGATTATTGACTAGCTGCGTCGGTAATTGGCCACTCTCTCTTTTTGTCACTTGCGAAGCTAGTTGGCCAATCTAATTTTCCAACTTTGTAAGAGACTGAGTGTGTGAATGGAGTACTTGGGAGAATTGAGCAAGCTAGTGTAAATCTTTTGAATGTTGATACGACTGCTGCTGCAAATCCTGAAGGATTTGAACAACTGTAGCATCAGATACATTGCTCGGTGGTGTAAATTGGAGCGGTACAATCGACATTTGAGGTCTTTGGTGGAAGACTTGGGTCTGGGGAAATCGGGGTTGTACAACTGATGGTACTAGTTGTGCCCCACTAGTGGATCCAAAGTTAAATCCAGGGTGGTTCCTCCATGCGGGGTTATATGTGTTCCCATAGTCTCCCCTTTGAAAGGTCATTACTTGTTCGTTTTCCACCACCTCTTGATATGATGGCACAGTGAGGTTCTCGGTATGAGGTAAACTTTGACAATTTAAACAATTTGCTAAAGGTTTATCCGAAGTACTAGGTTTGGCAGCCATTAATGTTACGATTTGTTGCTCAAGTGCTGCAACTTTCACACTCATGTCATCCGCCTTAGTTATTTCATCATTGCTGACATCAGAAAGTCACTCCTCGTGAGCGGAGTGTGGTGAATCACATCTAGATCAGATATAAGCAAAGCATGTTTCTGCTTTGAATTATCGATCAGTTTCTCAAATAACTCCCAAGATTGTTGGCCATTTTGAGCCATGAAAGCTCCTCCACTCATGGCATCAACTGTAGATTGGTTGGTCTCAATTAATCCTTGGTAGAAGTTTTGCGCTATTGACCAATTCGACACATCATGACGGGGGCACTTTCTTAATAAATCTTTCATATGCTGCCACCTCTAATGGAATAGTTCTCCAGGCAGTTGCCTGAAGTCTTGAATTACTTGGTGAATCTAGTTAGTTTTACCAATTAGGAAGTACTCGTTCAAGAATTTGGACTACAGTTCATCCCAGCTGGTAATATTTCTGGCGGGCAGCGAGATCAGCCATGCCTTCGCTCTATCTTTGAGAGAGAAAGGGAACAGTCGTAGTTTAAATGCCTCATCACTAGCTGTCGATAATTGTAACATTGTCCAAAATTCTATAAAATCTCTTAAATGCTGATAGAGATCCTCTCGATCAAGCCCATGAAAAGTAGGCAAAGTCTGAAGTGTATTAAGCTTGATCTCGTAATTTTATTTGGCTGCAACCTCCGATATAACTATACAGGAGGGCATAGTCAAAGCAACTAGGCTGAAGTGTGCTTGAATAGAACGGTCATCAGCCATGGTTTGGGGTCCTCTTCCGGAAGATCGGTTTAACGCGAGATTACGCAAGAGAGTCCGTTCAATTTCTGGGTCACACTTGAAGAAATCTAAGCTTCGAGATCGAGTGTGATGCATTCACCAGAAACATAAATATTTTTGTGTTTTTACTTTTTTCTAATTTTTATTTTAGAAAGCAGGGAGAGAAACAAATCTGAGCCTCTAGCTTCTCTGATCAGGGAAAGTGTTGAAACCTATGATTCACTACTCTGAGTAAACCAGCAAAAGATTAAGAAGTGATCAAAGAAAATTAAAAATAAAAAGAAAAATAAAAAGAGAAAAATAAATATTAGTTTTCAAATAAATAAAAATAAAATAAGAAAATTTTACTTCCCCGGCAACGGCACCAAAAACTTGATGTGTTCTAAAATTGTACTAAAGTTTTAACCTATTGCAAGCGCATAATGGTAATTGCAGCACTAGTATAGGATCGTTCCAGCGAAGAAGCTATTTCTCTTTTATAGTTTAGTTTAGTTTAAGTACTTATATTTGTCTTTTAAAATCCTAAACTACTGGAGAAATATGAATAAAGAATGGTTTATTTAAAACTAATTGCAGAAAATAATGTTAAATGCTCCTCCTTCCAGATTATGGTCGTCAATCACAATCCTTTAGTTCTCGGATGTTTACAAAATTAAACTATCGTTACACCGTATTTCAGTCCTCTAGAATTTGAGCGTCAATCAAAAATTAAAATTTCTTAACATAGATTTAATCTAATCAACAATTCTCTTAAATTTTGGGCGTCAATCAAACTCAAGAAAATTAAAGATGGAAAAGTAAAAACCGTTACACTAATCAGTAAATTTTTAATTTGAGTCATCGATTCAAATATAGAACTTTTAGATGTTTACAAGCCAGTATAAGTGAATGAAAATAAATCTAAATTAGAAAGCAATAAAAAGATCTTTCATCCCTCGATTACAGGTGTTAATTGCTCATGAGAAGCTACGGATACTCTACTCTAATCTTCCAGCTCCCAATTGCAGCCGTCAATTGCTCTCGAGAAACTTTGGATACCTAAACTAAACTAAACTAAAGTTGATCAGAAGAAAACCCAACCCCAGTCGTCAATTGATGCTAAGAATTTCTTCGATAATTCTTCTCCTATACCGAGCTCTTTTATTTATAGATCATAAGGAGTCGGTTTACATTATCCTCATTCTAATAAAAGAAACTACTAAGAATAAAATGTTCCTAATATAATTATAACTTCTAATCCTAATTTTTCTTTGCTTTGGATAGTTGATGCACTCTGGGATTGCTCCTTTGTTTCAGCAACAGAGTCCTTTAGGAATCTCTCTTCATCAATCTTCTCGAATCTGTGATCTGTCAGACTTCTAATTCAAGAGGTCTTCTAGTTATATGCATGGCGGTGTAGATCACACGTTCGGCAGCAACAAGAGTCTTCTATTTTGTTAAAAATCATAGTTACGATTTCCTTTGTTCAACTCATAACTCTTAAAAAATGAACGATTGTAATTCTCTTTTGTATCGCACTCCACTTGAAGTGTCTTCTGAAGAATCGTAAATTATGATTTCTTATTTCTCTTTTACTACATTTAATCGCAAAGTACAATTTCTGGCTTTAAACATGTGTTGAATCATCTTTTACACTCGATCATCTTTCTTAATGCTTCTTGAGTTCATTTTGATGAAGATTAATACTTTGGCTCTCTTTTGCTATTTAAACTTAATATATGTACATCATCAACTTGTTAGTAGCAAACTGGGGTCTAGCATCACTAAGTTAAGGGTGATAAAATTATGACAGCCCGGATTTTGGCAACCCAAAATCTGTGTCGTCGGACCATCGCTTGAGGCGAGCCACAAGTTACCGAACACTTGGTACATCCACAGTAAGTAGAATTCAAAGCAGATATCTCTAACTACGCAGATAAAGTCATCATATGTATAGCAAAAGAAAGTTTCATTCCTATATTCAAAACATATCAAAATGACAGTTCTAATTCCATGCAAGGATACATGGACAAAGAATCAAAACGAACCACCGGTGATGACCAACCATCACCTAAACAATGGTTCACAAAAAAATATTTAAAATAATTACATTATTCATATTTCTAATCCAAAATGGCTAGACGTACTAAGCCCAAAGCACAAAACAAATCTACAATTCTAGCACAAAGCCCAATCTATGGGAAAAGCTCCTCTGGAAGGGATTCAATCTCATCCTCCAGAATGTACTCTGAATCACTTTTCGGATCAAATTCCTTCTCTAACTTAGCATCTGTAACGTATAGTCCAAGGGGGAGCTAACAGTCTAACCTCAATAGGGGCAACATTAGTAGCATTTTATCTCATATCTCAAAGCATAAATTTTCATAATTGATTTCATATGCACATTTCACATTTCACAAGAATTTTCGGATACTGAATTTTAATCACACATACACACACTTCAAATGTTTATTTGAAATCTTGTACGTAACTTAAAATAGTAACTTAAATACTATTCCAAGCACATCTAGCATCAGAAGCCACACATATACCGATGGGAATCCCTAACCATCATAGTTCATGAACCATTTTTCACAAATGCCCAAGCCCCTGCGTTGTAAGGGATGCTTGTGCCGAACGAAAATTTACCTTTGGTCGGTAGAAATGTGCAGATATCCCGTCGTACAGGAGCACAAGGGATTCGTTTCACATGAACCTTAAATCATTGTGCAAATTCTAGCTTATAGTTTTCACATCGTGCAAAGTGAGTAAATTATACTTATTTTTGAAATCTAGAATCCATATACAAATTTCGGAGCTCACACAAGCACACTTATCATATCACATTTCGAAGTTTTGCATTTACAAAGTTTGTTATAAGAGATTCGAAAATCAAATATTTAGATGCATATAATTTATCATGGTTTATCTTATCACATCATTCAATTTATACAAAGCACATCAGATTTAATGTTCTTAAGTTTCCCCTACCTCAATCACGTCTTAAGCAAAATCATATGAAGCCATTCGAGACTTCTTGCGGATGCTCATCACTTTAACCTACATCCCAAATAATCCAAAGACCTTTAGAAATGTCTAAGGAAGCCTAATGGTCAAAGTTTTCGAAGATTTCACATAAAAACAGCCAAAATGCCTTAACTCTGTATCCCGTGCGTGCAAGATGCAGGGTCGGGCGCGCGAGTCACATGGCACGCACAGCTCGCACGAGCGAGGCATAGAGGCTCACTGGAGTCTCTCTTTCTTGTGCACGCGAGGCTTACCGGGGACTTTCTGAAGGAATCTCACGCGAGCGAGATTCATGAACTCTTCAGATCTACGAGTTTCTAAACTCGTTTATCTCGCGACTTCTCGTCATTCTTACTCACACACCTCACAAATTTCTAACCATATAATTCTACAATTTTAACACCTTTGAGTTGCAGTTTCTCACCTTCTAAGCCAGTGAAATCACGCGACACGAAAGGAATAATCGGAGTGGTTTCCTCTCTTTACACACAACGGGTTTCAAACCCATTCAACCACAATCTACACCCCCACAATCTCCTCAACGGTGAAATCGATGGCAATATCTCCGTCGACAAGATAGCGGAAATTCACGAAGGCTAAGGGCTTCGAAATTCACAAATTCGGTGAACCTCCTTCTTCAATCCTTCCTCACTCTTTCTCTCTCTAAGCAAACAAGGCAAGCAAAATAAGTGAAAAGGGTTTGTGCACGTGAGGTCACCCCTCACTTATCTACAAGTGTTTGCTTCCGTGTGAAGCACCCACACACAACATGTGTGTTACCTCTATCCACTTGACCTTCTTAGTGTGAAGCACATACACACCTAGATGTGTGTGTGAAGTTGCTTTGGTTCTAATGCAAATCCCACACACCTAACCCGATACACGCTCATTCTCACTTGCTCACTAGTCACTACACACACATATTGATCCTGCCAAATCCAAAATTGTACAGTGTACCGCATCTATACGTGTACCTTTTTTACTTATATGATTTTTTTAATTTGGGGATATTACAATAATAGTATATTCTGTGATTGATCAATACAATGTGAAAGTCAGCTGAATATGAATTAAGTTCTACCTGTGTCATACCTTACGTACCACTGTAAGAGTACAACGTATGCAGTCAAGACAGGTCTTAAGGACAATATAATACGACAGTGTCTCGACATAAGAGGACACTGATTTTTATAACGGCAATCTCATCGACCTGAATGATGGTTTAAGATATGATATGAAGGTTAAGTGATTATTTACACGTAGACTTCGCGTGGTCGGCTCTAGTAGCGGCGCCGACACAAGTCGTTTACGTAAAATAAGTATAATGCGAAGTACGTTATATAAGCGTATGGAGCTACAATAAAATTAAAGATGTCATGTAAGGTAAGTTGACAAGACAAGTAAGAACAATGATATTCATTAGAAGCATCACATGCACTGAAAATTGTTACGTTCTTTCAGTTTCATTATTATGAAATATTTATAAGAATTTCATTAAGCTGTTTATATAAACTTGTAAAAGATTCACTTCCACTCACGAGATTGCACCTACGATCACCTAGGTAGATTGTGGTGGATCGGTTGTGTAACCCACGAAGTTTATGTGACTGAGTAAACTCATCCCACGAAAAATTAACAGTTGCAGGTAAAGATATAGACTACACTGCCCCGATGGACTTGATGCATCAGTAGATGATACGGTTTATCAAGGGACAATGTAGATGACTAGCTAGACGGTATTAGGTATGTATTAAATATTTAGTAAGACTTTCCAGTATTTGATTGTACCTTTATTTCTAATCATTTAGTATAATGGACTCAAAATTCAATGCAAGCTTAATGAAGAGAATTTTTAATATGAGAAGAAATTTTGGTTAACGATTTTTGGGAGCCCATTTTTATTTAAGATCTAGTAAGATATATATATATATATATATATATATATATATATATATATATCCGCTTCGTCTTAACAAGCGTACAGTGTCATAACACATAATTCTAGACCCTTGAGATCGGTTAGAATTCAGTGTCGTGACACCGACACTCTCTCTCATCCAGCTGGCTAAATGACTATTCGTCCGCTTATCTCTAATCTTGTTTCTCTCTCATCTTTCTTTCTCCCTTTCATCAAGCTAAACGCATAATCGGGCACTTTTTTCTCTTTCACTCAAAAGTGACTTGATCCTGGGCGAACAATGAGAATGGTTTCAGTTAACTTTTGGGGATATGATCAACATCTAAATGTCTGATAGGGGAGCCTTGATCTCAAGATCTCTCGTGCAGAAGATTGAGATGAAAGATGATCTACATCCACAAAATTAAAGGTACATCCACAAAATTAAAGGCAACAAAAGTTTTAATGGTGGAAACCACAGGCTGCAGAAGCCAATCTTCAATTGCAAATACCAATACCCACCCATTAAAATTAAAATTAAAATTGAGCACTAAAATGGAACAAAATTTATCTTTAGAGCCATGAGTTTTACCATTAAAAATATTGACTACCATAAATCAAACTATAGAAATCGTTTGTGGTCTCACTTTTCTTTTAATATATCTTGAGATCATGACCCTATCAGGTGGTCAGATTTTGATTCTATGTGTCACACTTTCTCAAAAGTGAGTGTGATCATGGGTGTACCATGAGAAGGGTTTTTAGGTCACTTGTGAGGATGTTTTCTTACCTTGAATCAATATCTGACTGTTTGATAGGTGGCCATGATCTCAAGATCTAGTTTGTGGAAATTTTGGAAGTGAAAAAAGTTTCCATCGACCGATTCTAGACAGTCAACGGTTTTAATAGCAGAAACTCTTGGCTGCAGGGCGAATTTTCTACTTATTTTTAGCCGACTTTTTCGTTGTGACAAGTGTTTTTTCTTCTTTCTCCTGTACTAAACCAAGTTTAATTATGATTAGAATAAGTGAGACACGTGGCACCAGCACTAGAGGGAATTTTTTTATTTTTTTTTATTAAAAGAACCTCTAGAGGGATTTGGAGTCCGCTGAGCGTACTCTAGTGGAGTACCTTACCGGGACCCTGCATATATGCATTTATTGAAGGTTAAGCGAGAGTTGAATTAAATAACATAAAACGGTATGTCGATTTAACGGTGGGTTTCAGCCCGGGCCTGGCTTGGGCCCGGCCCAGATGGATCAGGTTCAGGTCTAAACTTTTGAGTTTTTTCGTAAACGGATCAGGCCAAGCTAAGCCCGAATATAAACAGGTTCGGATTCGAGCTTTGATGTGTAAAATAAATGGGCCGCACTATATATTAAACTTAGCGGGCCAATAAGCCCGGCTTGAACCCGGCCCATTATAATTATACTTTTAGCCTAAGGGATAAAATAGTAATTTTTCCTCTTTACTATCTTTATAACATTAAGCTAGGGTTTTTTCCATTTTCATCTCTTCTATCGTCCGGCCAGTAGCCTGCAGCCCTCTCTATCTCTCTCCCTCCCCACTTCTCTCTCTCTCTTGCCCCCAACTTCTCTCTCCCTTTGTCCCACCGCAGCCCCCTCTCTCTCTCCCAGTATTAGCTTCTCTCTCTCTCTAGCCCTCTCTCACAAAAGGCCTGCCTGGCCCGAGTTTCAGCCCGATTAATATCGGGTTGGGTTTATTCGGATCATGCTCAGGCTCAAATATTTTACAATGGGTCGGCAGGGCCTGAATAGGATATTGAGCCGAGATCAGACCTGACTTTTACTTTAAAAATTAATTTGCTATAAAAAATTCGGCCCCTTGACAACCCTAGGCATACTCTAATAAAATCTATAGTCTAGAAACTAGTAATAATCATCTAAACAACCGGATCCGATAATATATCATATACCATAGTTTTACTATACATGAAAATTAATTATATCTATGAATTTTAAAAGTAGATTAATGGAATAGAAGGTTGATTTGGTTTGGACCTAAACAGAGCCTATTTAGAAAACAAATTCTAAAATGGGAATACAAATGTAATTTTTTGATTGGATACTGTGTAACGCAGATGATTCTATAAGGAAGGAAGCCTTGTAAATGGAGAAAATTCTAAAAAGGTGAAATGTCTTTTTCTACTTTAGTGGGTGGTGTTTGAAATTAATGGGAGTGAAAATCTTTGTATAGTAGATGTTCAAGATAGTGTTGGCACCATTGAAAGTTCGATGTTTCAAAAAAGTGATAGGGTTATTTACTCTTGACTCCAAACATGGAGTAGATATATGCATTCTTAACACCATATCTTTCTCGCCATATTCTTATCTTTTCTTTAACTTTACGATTAAGGAGATGTAAGGTTTGGTTTTGTTAAGAATGTCTTAGTGACCAAAATCTTCAGTTAGGATACTGAAAGGTACCCTTAAAGGAAAGAAAAAAATCTTAGACTAAGATTTTCTTAAATAGGAAATAAATTAGAGCCTTTGGGGCCATGTTTTCCTTCACCTATTTTATGAAGATCGACATAAAAGATGAGAGGTTTCATAATTTCTTAATTATTTAATTATCATTATCTTATATAAGATCAGTTACTTGCTCTCTAGTTTGACCAATTATTTCAATCAATTTATTTCTAAACAGAGCAAGCAAATAAAGTCTCTAAGAAGGTTTTTAAAGGCATCTCAATATCGCAACAATATTCTTCATTCTTCATTCTTCATTCTTCCAAATACTATGTTCTCACTAGCGTATTGAATAATGTGACTAATCAAACTTCTCCCCCTGGACACAAAAAAATAAAAATAAAAAGTGGAGAGAGATACTCTTATCATAGGAATATAAAATTATCAAGTTTATAGTCGTTTGTTCTTGTGAAAAGCTGACTTCCAAAAATTTCTTCTAATCTCGACAAATGTAGAGGTCGAGTTTGACAAGGCATAAGCTTGATGATCTTATGCTGGCAGTGTTATAAACGGACTCTAAGTTTGATAAGTTGCTCAAGCGGAAATCAAATCAGCTCGAGCGAGATACACACTCAAACAAGGGTAATTAGAAGTTCAGGTTTTAGTCGCTCAAGCGACTGAAGCGACTTCCGACGACGAAGTTACGTGCAGACTCGGGTTTTGGTCAGTTCTTTTGGGTTAGAAGTAGGACACTTGTCTTCTATATAAAGGGAAAGGCCATGGTCGAACTAAGAGAGAAAAAGTTTTGGAAAACCTATCTAAGCTTTTGAGGAGAGCTTTGGTGAGGCTTGAGTGTTCTTCTATTCTTGTGTAATCATCAATATAGTGGATTATCACTGCTCGTGGACGCATGCAAATTATGGAACCACATAAATATTGTCTCTTGTGTGTTTGTGGTTGATTCTCTTCTATTTTGCGTTCTTATTTGATCATTCATTGTGAGAACGTTGGTTAGTTTGTGAGCTTTCGCGCAACAAATTGGTATCAGAGATGTTTCTATTCTACGATTTGAGATGGCATCGAAGAACGCAAAAGTTTTGAATGCGAGGTTCGAGGTTGAGAACTTCGATGAGAAGATTAATTTTGGCTTGGGGCAAGTACAAGTCCGGGATATCTTGATTCAACAAGGGCTACACAAGGCATTGAAAGGGCGTTCAGGTAAGCCGACGGATATGTCCGATGGTGATTGAGAAAAACTCGAACTTCAAGCGTGTAGTACGATTCGACTATACTTAGCAAAGGAGATTACGTATAACGTAATGCGGGAGTACTCAGTGGCCTCGTTATGGGCCAAATTGGAGAGTCTCTACATGACGAAATCTCTGACGAGTAGTCTATATCATAAGAAGCAACTGTACAAGTTGCACATGAAGGCATGTATTTCTCTCAACGAACATCTTAATGAATTTAATAAAATAATATCTGAATTATTAAATATTGGAGAAAAGGTTAAAGATGAAGATAAAACACTATTACTTTTGTCTTCCCTCCTCGATTTCTATGAGCACCTGATTACTACGCTGCTCTATGATAAGGATACTATTGAACTGGAGTCAATTACAGTGGCGCTACTTTATAACGACATGAAAAATAAAGGTTCATATAGTTATATATAAGCAAATGACTTGTTGGTTAGGGGGAGAGTAGAGAACCGTAAATCCGGAAGGAGTAGATCAAAGTCCAAATTTAAATTTAAAAATAAAAAGACAGTAGAATGCTACAAGTGTCATGAAAAGAGTCACATCCAAAGACATTGTCCACAGTTATAAATAAAAAGAGACGATGCTCAAGAAAAGAAACTGAAAGGGGTCGTTGATGAGGCTAGCATAGCTGAACAAGCTCTAGATGATGACGGAAATATATTGTCAGTGATTCCTGATAGATACTCACAGAATGCATAGATACTTTATTCAGGCTGCTCCTACCACATGTGTCCACATAGAAACTGGTTTACGTCTTATAAAGAGGTGGATGGTAGAACGATTTTGATGGGTAATAATGTGGCCTATAAAACAGTTGGTAAGGGGAGCTCAGAATAAAGATGCATGATGGGGTTGTAAGAACATTGACCGATGTACGCCATATTTCGGGAGTAAAGAAGAACCTTATATCGCTTGGTACACTAGATTCTAATGAGCTGAAGTTTATAGCTCAAGCTGGAGTTTTGAAGGGATATCTAGTTGTAATGAAAGTGGAAAAGGTTGGGAACCTTTACTTTCTATCAGGGAGTATAGTGACAGGTGGAGTAGCAGTATCTACGTCAGATGATAGTGGTTTGTCTTCTACACAGTTATGATACATGCGCCTGGGACACATGTCAGAAAGAGGAATGACAGAGTTGAGCGAGCAGGGCTTGTTGAAAAGTGCAAAGGCCAGCAAAGTTGACTTTTGTGAGCATTGTGTCTTCGGGAAACAGTGCAGGGTTAAGTTCAACACAGCGGTTCACACTATAAAAGGCACACTAGACTATATACATTCAGATGTATGGGACCCTTCAAAGGTTCCTTCTAAAGGTGGTGTCAGGTATTTCATCTCCTTTATCGATGATTACTCTCGGTATGTATGGGTCTACATGATAAAGAGTAAGGATGAGGTATTGGAAATCTACAAAAGGTAGAAAATACTGTTTGAGAACCAGACTGGAAGGAAAGTCAAGTGGTTGAGAATCAATATTGTACACCAATGGACAGTTCCAGGAGTTTTGTGAAGAGAATGATATTGCTAGGCACTTCATAGTGAAGAATACACTGCAACAGAATGGGGGAGCAGAACATATGAATAGAACTCTACTTGAAAAAGTAAGATGTATGTTATCCAATGTGAGATTGGGTAGAGAGTTCTAGGCTGAAGCAGTTAGTACAACATGTTATCTAATAAACAAATCACCATCTACAACAATAGAGTGCAAAACTCCAATTGAGATATGGTCAGGGAAGCCTGCAAGTTACAGTGCATTGAGGCTTTTTGGTTGTGCATCCTACTATCATGTCAGAGATAGTAAAATTGATCTAAGGGCTAAGAAAGCGATTTTCTTAGGATATGCAAATGGTATATAAGGATACATTATGGTGTTCTGAGCAGAATAAAATTGTGATCAACAGAGATGTGATCTTTGATAAATATGTTATGTGAACTTCTAGCAAATAAATCATTAAAATTAGAGAAGGGGCGGCGGAAGATCAGTTTGAGACAGAGTTAGAAACTCCTACAATTATTACATCAGAGAAAAGTGTAGAAATAGTACAGAGAGAGCCGGAACAATCCTTAGCAGGTGAAAGACCCAAAAGGAATGTTAGAGCACCAATTCGCTACGACTACAAGGATATAGTAGCCTACGCGTTGACGTTGGATGATAATGAGCAGTCTTCATTCAAGGATGCAATCAGTAGTAGATGTGCAAGGAAATGAAAGACCGTAATGGGTGAAGAGATGAATTTTCTTTACAAGAATCAAATTTGGGGACCGACAGAGTTACCGAAGGGAAAGAGGGCAATTGGGTGCAAGTGGATTTATAAGATGAAAGAGGGTTCTCCGAAAAGTAGTGGTGCAAGGTACAAAACACGATTAGTAGCAAAAGGTTATGCGGAAAAGAAAGGCATTGATTACAATGAGGTGTTCTCTCCAGTTATGAAACACACTTCAATTTGGGTTTTGGCGTCAAGCATAGCGCAATTAGACTTAGAGTTGGAGCAACTCGATGTGAAAATAATATTTCTATACGGTAATCTAGAGGAGGAGATCTATATGAACCAACCTTAAGGGTTCAAGTCTCCTGAAGAAGAGAGGTTAGTGTGTAAACTGAAGAAGTCCTTGTATGGATTGAAACAGTCACCGAGACAGTGGTACAAGTAGTTTGGCATGTTCATGGTGGGCCAAAATTATATTCAAAGTAAATACGATAATTGTGTTTACTTCCAGAGGCTAGAGAATGTCTCATTTATTTACCTTCTCTTGTATGTTGATGACATGCTCATAGTTGCAAAGAGCATGGTGAAGATCAACAAGTTGAAATCTCAACTTGGCATAGAGTTTTAGATGAAGGATCTTAATGCAACGAGAAAGATTCTTGAGATGGAGATTCAGAGAGACAGAAAGAAAGGGCAGTTTGACACAAAAGAGTACTCCATTTGTAGCTCACTTCTGTCTTTCGGCTAGCATGTCTCCTACTACAGATGAGATATTTCACAGGTCGTTAGTGTGGTTAGCAGGTATATGACTAATCCGAGCAAGGAGTATTGCCAGGTGGTGAAATGGATTATGAGGTACATATGTAGTACCAAAGATGCTGGGCTGGTTTTTCGCAGTGGTACAGATCATCAGTTATGCATTTACGTAAATTTAGATTACGCGAGTGATTTAGATAAGCATCGGTCTACAACGGAATATGTGTTTACGCTATCAAGAGGTCTGATTAGCTGGAGGTCGATTTTACAGGATACAGTGGCTTTGTCTACCACAGAGGCAAAGTATATGGCGGTAACAAAGGAAGTGAAAGAAGCATTATGGCTTCATAGCTTAGTTGGTGATTTAGGGATCGCACAGGAAAGTGTCGATGTGTTTTGCGATAGCCAAAGTGCTATTTACTTAGCCAAAAATCATGTACATCATGCTCGTATCAAGTACATTGATATACGGTATCATTTCATACGAGAAATAATCAAAGATGACGAGATATCTTTGAAGAATGTGAGTACGAAGGGCAATCCTGCGGATATGATGAGAAAGGTGGTGTTGTGATTTTAATCTTGTTTTACTCCCAAGTGCACGAATCGTGATGTAGCTAGTGGATGCAGAGTAGAAGATTGTTCCCACGAGGATTGTTCAGAAAATTATAAACAAAAATAGCAACTAACCAAAAGAATAACCACGGATCTATCACAATATTTACTAATTTAAGAATCTGAGAGTTTTAATGAATGAGATAAGTACTAATAGAAACTGAGAATTTAAACAAATAATAAAATATAAGGATTGGGACACTAAATCCTTCCATCATTAGTTTATCATTCATACAATATAAATATGTGATTAAGATATGAGATTCACAAAAAATATCTATGCGCAAGCATGGGACCTGAACACCCGTGAGTTCTAGAGTGCTGATCTGAGATCAAGGAGATATATGATTATAATCCCATGAGTGTATGATTAACACTCACACCTCAAAGATCACTCAGAATCAATTCTTTGGGTAAATTTTATACTATCGATCTAAAATCAACGAGATGTGTGATTAATATTCCATAAGTGTATGATTAACACTCACACCTTAGATAGTAGTAGAATTTACCCTGAGATAATAGAGATTAGAATAAAATCACCATCACAAATCTGAGATCACGGGGCATGATTAGCTCCCATATCTCAAATGGCGAGGAGATTATATCAATGCAAATAGTAACATCAGAGTCCATAAAATGATCTAACATCTTTATCACACATTTATATTATTATGAATGAATACCTCGGATGGGATTCATTAGACCCCCATTCTTAATGAAATTAGCCATACATGATGAAATTGAATAACATGATTAAGAAGTAAACTGACATAAACATTAAAATACCGTACAGAGCTTTAACAACATCCACAAAAAGCTTTAATCCAATTCTGATACAATCTGTTTTCGAAAGTGCAGAAAGTAAAACTAATCTAAGTCTTAAAGCTAGAGGAAAATGAATAACAAAAACTAGAACAACCGGAACTGAATGCCCTAGAAAACTCAAAGCAAAAGTAAAATGCAACCAGAGAAGATCCCACCGAATCCTCAGATTTTTTTCTTAAATATCTTTCTGGTTCGGAATTTGAATTTTGAACTTGGTTGATTGATCGACTTAAGTTTTCGATCAATCGACGAGATTTAACTTTCAAATTTAAATTCACATCTTCTTTGTTATGTCGATGCATCGACCTTAAAGGGTCGATTGATCGACATAACCAAATGGTTAGGTCCAGCATATCCTTTGCTTCACTGTTCCGGTGTTTGTTGACTTTATGTTCTTTTATGCTCCTTAGTGCATCTAATGACTAATTTTACCTGAAACTCATGAAACTTTACAAATCTCATTAGATAGCTTTCATCGGATGGCTAAATGTAAGTCTTTAGGGGTAAAATATCATCATATTTTACTACGCATCACACCCCTAAACCTATTTTGCTAGTCCTTGAGCAAAGGAGAAAATAAGTAAACTGATAAATAAACTATCATCCTAAAGTAATCAATAAATCCTACTTTCGTAGGGGTGCACGATTTCATTTAGGGTATGTAACAAGCCTTTAAACCGCTAGGTGATCCCTAGTGGAGGAGCTTTGTCTCCTGAGGGTTTCCAATGAAGTTACCCACAAACTTCAAGACATTCTCATTGATAATTAGTTAAGTCAGTCAAATGCTTCGATTCACAAATAAATTTATCACCCATCCTTAGATTGTCAAATGTGATCGTCAGGCCAAATTCTATTTATCTTAAATTTTATCTTATTTATTAACTGAATATGTTTTGATTCAAACCTCACAATAGGTGTACTCTCAAAATAGAAATTCTCCGATGATGGGTATGTTTTCACACACATGTGAGAGATCAATACAAAGTGAATAAAAGGTCTCACATGTCAGGAGAAACACGATGTAATCAATAAATAAAATGGAATCTCATAGAAAGATACTTGTACTTTTATGCATGTCATATCTAGCACCATAGTGTAGACACCTCCATTTTGCCCTCTCGAAATATATAATTTTATTCGGTCAACCTTTGACCTCGTAACCCTGATTGGGACCATATACTAAAACAATAATATATGGTTGGACACAGGCTAAAACAATAGCTCTGTGGGTTAGGCTCCCTAACCCTAACGTGGGAACCATGCACTGAAACAATAGTATATGGTTGAACGTAGGCTGAAACAATAGCTCTGTGGCTCAGACCCTAACTTAGGGAGACTATATACTGAAACAATAGTATATAGTCGGAATACACACTAAAACAATAGTCTAACATTTTAAACCCCCTAACCCTACCTTGGGAACCATGCACTGAAACAATAGTACATGAGTGAACGCAGGCTGAAACAATAGCTCTGTGGATCAAGTCCCAACGTAGAGAGACTATATACTGAAACAATAGTATATAGTCGGAATACAGGCTGAAACAATAGTTTTACATTTCAGACTTGACCCAGACCCGGACAACCCCGAAATACTCACCTAAAACCATGCACGCAATTTGATTGCATGCAGAATCACAAGCGTGCAATCAGTCCCCTTTTCAGACTATCCTTCTTTTCCCAGACCACCTCGAGACTCGATCACGCGCCTGATATGAGACGCGCGATTGGATTGAGCACCCCACCATCAGTGCGCAATTGGCCTACGCCTGACCTAGTCTTACCGTCCTTGACCCCTAAGCTTCCTCGATCAAGCGCTTCGGATGAGATGCTTAATCGGATCGAGCACTCCACGCAAGGCGTGCAATTAGTTCTAATGTGATTAGGACTAGGAAATTCGCTAAGCAAGTCAGCCGATCACTCACTAAGTCAGTGACCGACTCAAAGCGATTAAGCATCGGGAGACTGGCGCGTAATTCAGTTAAACGCCTGAAACAGGGCGCATAATTGAAGAAAAACCTATAAAAAGATTTTTTTTTTGAAAACACCAAAACACAATGAGAGAGAACAAATTTTTTTTGGGATTTCGAAACCAGAGAACTCCGAGGACGAACCCATAGAGCAACCTAGCCATGATTTCGAGATTCAAACTTCAAATCTTCAGGATATCTCTCCGTAGCCTCGACCTTAGGTAATTTTTTATTTCTGACCGTAGTTCTTAGTCCTTAGACTTAGGATTTTATTAGTTTTAATAATTAATAGTAATTCAATCTTAGACCGTAGCACCCTTTTTCGGACCGTAGTTTTAATAACTGGTTTTAGTTCTCCGTTTCTAGAATTAGTCCTTAATCTGACGGCCCGATCCACCGATCATAGACTTAATTTTGTTCTAAAATCTCAATCTCTAGTCCTATCATTAATCTCTGGTTCTAATTCATAGTTTCTAGAACCAGCCCTTAATCATACGACCTAATTTTCTAAATTCGGACCTGAATTCAGTCCTTAAAATTTTAAATTCTAGTTTTAATTTATTACTTTAATATTTCTAAAATCCTAAATATCAATTTAGTCTTCTATAGTCCTATTTTCATAATTTAATTCTTAGTTATAATCCCGAAAACGACTCTAAAAATCTAAAAATATTATTTTATAATCCAAAATCCAATATATTCTTAACCTCAGCCACCTGATTTGCCCAAGGGAGCTTACAGAGGGTACTCAGGAACGAGGCCAATCCTCCTTAGCATAGCGGGCCCAAAACTCATTTTTTTAGGATTATTTTGTTGCTTTAATTAGAAATAGAAAATTAAGTCCATAAATTTCTTATATTCTTAGTATGAGTAATTTACTTGCTTTATTTTTATTAGATCCTTAGAATAATTGATCTGATTCTAATTCTAATAAAATTAGTTCCTTTATTTTAATTAGATTTTTAGTATAATCTGTTTATTTATTTTAATTAGTTTTCTTAATAAAATTAGTTTATTTGTTTTAATTAGATTTTAATAAAATTAATTCCTTGCTTAAATTAGAGTCCTAGTAAAATTAGTTCTCTATTTCAATTAGAATTGCAGCAGGACTAGTATACTTACTTTACTTAGAACTCTAGTATAATCAGCATACTTGATTTAATTAGAGTTTTTATCAGAACCAACATGCTTGCCTTCCTAGTACAATTAGAAATTGATATCAATTGGACTTATAGTAGGATTAGGAAACTAAATTAAGTGGACTCCTAATAGAATCATAATATTAGATTAAATCACCATAATAAATCTACACCATTAGACTCACGGTAGAATTAGGGAATTTGAATCAATCTTAATTACAATAATAATAGGGAAGGAAATGAAGATTAAACTATCTAAATTATAAGGAAGAGTCAAAACTGCTGACGTTCACAGGCGGATGATTTAGTATCAAAGTAACCCACACCCGCTCTAAAGCGTAATCATAGACGGTTGCAGTGTCAATAAATATCTGTAGCTGGCGATCGCAACAAACTAGGAATCTTTCTAGAAAACCTCCCTTTTTTATTTTATTTTATTTTACTCCTATCATTTCAAACACCGCATCACTAGAGTCCACTTGGACAGAATTGGGCCACTGATTCAACGGAGATCGAGAGGAACCCAGAAAAAGCATGCACCAACAGACTGGCGATCACGATGGGACCTTTTTGTTAAACTCTTTCCTTTCTTTAAATAGGTAGCTTAGTTTGTTTTCCTATTTTACTTTCCGTCACGTCATTTCGAATCCCTTTAGATACATGAGTCTTCATCAAAAACTCAAGATGTCTAGCATACGAAGAGTGAGTTTAGGAGACCCACCATTGTGGGTATATCATGAAATCCCATGTACGAGGAAGAACCCCTCTATAATTCCTGCTCACGACAACCTGAGATTAATATGGCTGGTGAGCAAGAGAATCCCTTCTCTACCCCACACACTGGAAATAATCATAATGGGAGAGATGGTGGCATCGGACAAAACTTTACTGCTTAACAAATTGTAGAGCTCAGTATTCAAAGGATACAAAGAGGAGATGATGACTCTGAGGAATTTCTTCGGGGATTGGCTGCCGCATATGAGACCATTAGGTCACGACAATATTCAGAAGAACGGGAACGACAAGAAAGGTCACCGCCTACCCCTAGCACAGTGTCAGCCTATGCCGCACCATTGAGACGACCTGCTCACACATTCTTCAACGAGGACTCCCCAGACAAGGTCTGCTCATGCTTTGCTCTAAAAGACGGCACTATTAAAATTGAAGATCTCCCTAAAATGCTCGACGAATACATGGCCAAAAGGGAATGCCCTGATCACTCATTTGGGTTCAATAAATTTTGTCGGGATGTCGAATTTAACTTGCCAATAGGATTTAAACCGCTGAAATTTACCAAATATAATGGCACCAAAAATTCGAACCATCACTTGGCCCTCCTTTGCAATGATTGTCGACCCATACATGATAATCAGAGACTTCTCATTCACTATTTCCGATGCTCATTAGAAGGGGAAGCTCTAGATTGGTTCGCGGGACTCCCGCTCTATAAGATAGAAACATTTGATGAATTAGTCAGTCAGTTCCTAAACCAATACAAGCACTTAATCCAAGAGACAGTCAGTCTCAGAGATCTGATGGCGGCCAAGCAAGAGCTCGATGAAGAATTCATTGACTTCGTCGCCAGGTGGAGAAAACTCGCTGCCATAATCGACACGTTAATAAAAGAGAAAGACTCGGTTGATATTATCATCGACAATACTAGAGAACTTTTGAAGAGCATGCTTGTCATAATTGATTGCCCTGACTTCACTGTGCTCCACTACCAAGCATCCCGACTAGCGCGACACATTAAAGGCGGAGACATCGCTCTATCCATAGTCACGTCGAAAGTGGACTCTTCTAGTGAATCAAAGTAAAAAAATAATAAGAAAGCCTCATGAACAGAATAGGTTAACACCATTGTCAACCAAGGACAAAACCCCGAGAACAGAAATTTCCAATCGAGAAATTTTGGGCAAAATTAAAATCAACAACGGTACACCAACCAAAACCAAGGCGCTAGTCGACAAAGGTATGCAAACCAAAACCAAGGCCAAAATCAGAATCAGGGCAAGTATCAAAATAGAAATTAATATCCCAACACCTATTTGAACCAAAATATAACGCAGAACCAACCGGCCCACGCGCCAAACTACAATAGCATACCCCCACCACAAAACTTCAACCTAGCTAGAGGCCCTTATCAGCCGAGGCTGGAGCACTATCCCCCTTTACCTGATATAATCCCCAATATTTTTTGTCTCCTTAACACTCAAAACCTCCTCTAATTCCCCCAGGAAAGATCCCGGCCATGGCTGACAAATCTAGACTATAGTAAATACTGTGCCTTCCATCAATATTTGGGACACAACCTAGAAGACTGCTGGGTCCTCAGGGACGTAATCTATGACGTGAATGACCAAAATCATATCAATTGAGAAGCACTTAGGAATCCTAACCCTAATAATAACCAACACCAATAAAATCTAGGGATCATTAATAACCATGCCTAACCATAACGAAGCGACACCGTCTCAGGTCACCACCGTAGATCTTTCTGGCCAATCCCCCTTCCAGCCCTCCACCTTAATCACTCATATCCCATCTTCTGACACTTTTGCTGCCCCTACGAGAGTTCCTTTACCCTTCCATCCCTCGGCCTTGATCACTCGAATCGCCCCACCGAGCCCGCCTCCCTACCCGAAGTTCACTCAGATACGAGTCCACTCCTTTAGGGCCCGGAGACCATTCCTCCATAGTCATCCACCGAAACCTTTAACCCCTCCAAATCCTGAGCCAATGCCATTGCCACTCCCTTCGTCTGATTCTGAGTCCGAGTATGAAGACCATGTTCTTCAAACTACAACCAAAATGGCCGCATGGGTAGAAAGTGTCACCCGAAAGACTCTGAACCTAGAAAACGAAAAAAAGACTGAGTGTTTACTAAACATAGAAGAAGGTGAGCGAGAAGAGCATCTCAACCCGTGCGAGACTCTGGTCTCTGCTTTCCTAGAATAAGAGGATTATACATAGTACCTCCCACCTTAGAGCGGCACCATGCAAGTATGCGGTCCGACCTTTAATTTCACCCACTTCACAAATATGTCGATATTGAGCCACACTGGGTTCGGTCAACAACTGACTTGCCCGATTCTTAAATCAGGAACCAATTACCCACCTCTGTCGTTCTCTCGAAATAAGGATTTCACGAACGTACAACCACCAGAGGGGAACGGGCGAGAAAGAGAAGCTAACATGCCGCCCCCACCTCACATTATCCCTCCACCAATCCCTGCACCTCAATCGCTCCAACCACCAGCACCTATGGCTCATCGGCCAGGCAAAGAAATTGCACTCGAGCCAGGGCAAGAATATGACTTTCTGCGACATCTTCAAAAGATCCCGGCCCAAATATCAATATTATAACTCATCAAGAAATCCCCTGACCATCACTGGTTGTTGATAAGGACACTTGAGGGCACACAAGTGGACAAAGACACAACATTGGATGAGCTACACCAAATTGCCTCAGTCATGGTGCAACCCCCGGCGCTTACTTTCACAGATGCAGACATGCCTAAAGAGTTTCTCTGCGAAAGCGCAACTCCCATATACCTTACAGTCATAATTAGAGGATTCTCCGTACCCCATGCGTTGGTCGATATGGGAGCAGGACTCAATATCTGCCCTCTCACGACATTAAAGACACTCGAACACACAGAGCAAGATGTCTGACCCTCTGCATTATCACTTATAGCTTATGACGGCTTACGTCGTTTCGTCAAAGGAACTATCAAACTCCAGGTTTGCCTTGGACCTGTAACGAAAGATGTCACTTTCGATGTTTCTAATTATGCTAGCACGTATAATCTTATCTTAGAAAGAAAATGGTCAGAGTCAATGAAAGCCGTCGCATCCACATACTATCAATGCGTCAAATTCTCGTACGAAGACTCCATTGTCCGTATATATGCTGATGTACCCCTCCAGGAGATGGACACTGATTACGCTCTGAGTATTCCGACAGCCCATGATTCCATATTGAACACGGGCCATATTCAGAAGCCAGAGTCCCTGATGAGACAACCGTTGCAAAAGTTCGTCCCCCTACCCCTCCTAGTTCTCCCCCAACGCATCAACAAAAATTAATGAGAAGAGAGGTCAGCCCATTCCTCGCCAAACTTTATGACATCAACCCTATCGCGATAAAAGGTTGGGAACTCATGTACCAACTCAGATACATCTCCCACACCGGACTCGGTAAAAACAAACAAGGTTATGTAAGACCTATCGTCTCAACGAAAATACGCAAACACATAGGGTTAGGTTACCAATCGGACGGCTCGTAAGCTGACTTGTTCCCTACCTCACCAAAATGGTCTCTACATGACCACTTCGTCTATGGGACTACAGAGAAGGCAAAAGTCTCAAGGCAGAGAGCAGTGCCCTTCACTAAATCCTAAGAAGCGGAAATCGAACGAATGACAAAAGTATATAACTATTTAATGAATCTAAATGATGACATTGATGAATCACTCGAAGGAGTCAAACCCTTGTTTGACACTAAAGAGTTTATAGAAGAGAGGAAGAAAGAACCTCCAGAACTTGAGCCACGAGTAGAAGATTGCGAATCTACTGATGGCGAAGATTTTTACATAGCAGCCTTGCAAGAGGATGAAGAGTACTTACACTCAACATAGGAAGAGGATGACACCCCACAAGGGGATCTTAACTCACATAGCATCCACCTCAGCCTTAGCCTTAGCCTTGGAGGATGGGAATGCCCGTGGGACTCCCCGTGTATCGCTCACCCATATCAACCTCGTTATAGGGCATGCACCAGCATATTGGAATGCATTGTTAGCTGGGACCGACATTCTGCAACGGTAGAATCAAACAACTCTAACCTCATAGCAACGGAAGCAAGTAACGACCCACCAACTCGGCTACTAGCGCAAGAAGAAGAAAATCCCAACTGCCATCTGGTTGACCCAGGGGTAAACACCCCCATCACCCTCTTTGAGTTCGAAGAGGGACTTGAACTAGACACTCCTCCATCCCCAGACATGCCACAACTCCAAATATTTTGAAAATCTCTCGAGGAAGAATGGCAACCCCCTCCGAGTGATGATGAGGACTACTGGATAGACCCCTTACACTAGAGCTAGCGGAGAGAGCCAACCTAGGACTCCAAGCATGGTTAGATCAAGAAGGAAGTTTAATACCAGCCTCGAGTCCAACCCAGAAGGATGGGAATGTCCTTGGGGATCTCTCTGCATTTCTCACCACTATTAGCCTTGCTGCCGAGCATGTGCGCTTATCCTAACATATTACGAAGTCCAAGGGAAAGATCTCACCACCCCTGAGGATCCCTTAGGAGATCACCCTCGACGGGAAGAGCAACCGTATTATAATTTAGAGGATGATAGTTCGACTGATTACGATCTTCAGAGCTTCTTCAGAGATGAGGCAATCAATATGATAAAGGAAATTCGAACATCAATACTGCTGTCACCGGCATCAGTTATTCAAAAAGTCTCATTAGATGAGGAATTCAAAAAAAAAATTTGCCAAATTCAGAACAAGTCCACATTTTCCAAAGAATTGCTCATACGGCTCCAACAGTTGTCTCGCTCCCTTAATTAGAGGAAGCAACTTTCCTAGCGTCTCTTAAGGCGACCGACCCTGTACCATATCTATTATCGAAAATCAAAAAAATAGAAAAAGAAGAAGACCCTAAAAATTTATAAATATAAAATCTAAAAAGATCATACCCGAGAAAAGAAAGGGAACCCTTCATCCCAAACCAATTTTGCGGCCAACAAGGAGACTTCTCTCCTGAGATTTCTACATCATCTCCCGCGCGAAGAAGCAAGGCATCCAAGCTAAACAACAAGCCGGTGATCATACCAGAAGAAATACTTTGTGACTTTAAGAGGAGGATCAATAGCCTTGACCTTCACCTTACTAAAGATCTCTCGATCATAAATTGTTCCAATGAAGGGTTACCTTTTGCAAAGTCAAATCTCTAGTGTAACAATTTTGTAGTATATGAGCTTGCTGAAGATGAAGAAGAAACATCGGTCCTCGAGGAGGTGCAGGATTTCCAATGGGTTATCAAGTGTTTCAATGAGCAAACTCAAGCTGTCGCGGAACCTACAGAAGAAATTAGCTTTGGCACTAAAGAGAAACTCAATAAGCTACTAATTAGTGCAACGCTTAATTCTAAGGAACGTCAACAAATCGCACAGGTCCTGCATGAGCACCTCGACTCCTTTGCATGGTCCCATAAAAATATGCCTAGTTTAAACCCAAGTTTAGTAGAGCATCGTCTCATCTTGAAACCTGATGCAAAGTCTGTTAAGCAGAAACTCCGTAGGATGCACCCACAAATAGCCCTTCAAATCAAAGAGGAAGTTGACAAATTACACAAAGCCAAATTCATCCGAGTCATCCTCTACCCCAAGTGGGTCGCCAATATAGTACCTGTCACTAAGAAAGACGGCAGAGTGCAGGTTTGTATTGACTTTCGAAACCTCAACCAGGCATGCCCAAAAGATGACTTCCCACTTTCGCACATTGACACTCTAGTCGACAACGCCGCTAGACATGAGGTGTTATTATTTATGGACGGTTTCTCTGGGTATAATCAGATCAAATTAGCAGATTCTGACCAAGAGAAGACTTTTTTTACTACACCATTGGGAACTTACTATTACGTTGTCATGCCTTTGGGCTCAAGAACCCAGGAGCCACATATTAACGCACCATGATGGCTATTTTTCACAACATGATGCATAAATGTGTAGAAGTTTCTGTTGATGATATATTAGTGAAGTCCCAAACGCGGGCAGGACATGTTGAAGCACTCCAACTGGTGTTACAAAGAGCTAAGAAATATCAGCTAAAAATAAATCCGAAGAAATGTGTCTTCGAAGTCACCTCCAAAAAATTACTCGGTTTCATAGTCAGCAAGCGAGGGATCGAAGTCGATCCTGTAAAAGTCAGAGCCATCCTTGAGATGCCACCTCCCAACAATATTAAAGAATTACGAGGCCTGATAGAAAGATTGTAATTCATCAGGAAATTTATCTCCTAGCAATTAGACAGATGCGATCCTTTCTACAGACTACTTAAAGGAGGAGCTGAGTACAAATGGGATGACCAGTGCCAGCAAGCCTTCGACAATATCCAAAAATACCTCCTTAACCCGCCAATACTATCGCCACTAGTTCCCGGAAGACCCCTAATCCTATACCTCTCAGCGAATGACAAAGTAATGGGAGTAATTCTGGGACAATATAAAGAAGATGACAAGAAAGAGAAGGCTATCTACTACCTCAGTAGGACGATCGTCGAGTACGAACAGAAATATACTCTAATGGAGAAGACCTGCCTCGCGCTAGTATGGGCCTCAACCAAATTACAACACTACTTCAAAGCACATAAGATACTAGTACTAACCCGAATGGATCCTCTAAGAAACGTATTCGAAAAGCTCGCAACATTAGGAAAGATCGCTCACTAGCATATGCTCTTGCAAGAATTCGATATCACTTATGTCACATAGAAGTCAATCAAAGGACAAGCAATCACCGATTATCTCGCAGATTTCCCACTCCCTAGTGATGAGCCCATACACGTGGATTTTACCAATGAAGACCTACTCATGATTCATAATGAAGAGCCCGATAAGACGTCATAGACCCTTTATTTTGACGGTGCTCTAAATCACAAAGGAAAAGGCATCGAGATAGTCCTCCTAAGCTCAAAAGGAGTTGTCATACCTAAGACTTTTCAACTAGATTTCCTTGTTACTAATAACGTCGCAAAATATGAAGCTTTTACAGCTAGACTACGACCAGCATTACAATTTGGCATTAAACAATTAAAAATCATCGGCAACTTCAAGCTAGTAATCTCACAAGTCATAGGAGAATGGAAAACTAAGGAAAGGAGACTGATGGCATACCTAGAAATCGCTCAATATTTAGTAAAGAAATTTAAAAGAATCTCTTTCATACACATCCCTAGATTAGAAAACGAGCTTGCAGACTCCCTTGCCACGTTAGCCTCGGTCATCCAAATACCTATTGGACAAAGTACCAAGATCTTCTTCATCGAAAAATTAACAGTGCCCGCCCACAAGATAGCATGGACTGTCAAGAGAGAATTACCAATCCTCCCCACGAGCACAGGACCAAATGAAGCAATCGCTCCGAAAAAACACGTCAAGGCAGAAACCGAAGTCGTTATATTCAGATTTGAGAAATCACCAACTGACGATGAACAACCATGGTATTTCGACATCTAAAACTTTATGAATACCAACATGTCCCCCGTATGCCACAAAGATCGAACAAAAGACTAAAAGGAACCAATGTGTCCAATTCTGCACACTCGGTGAAACATTATACAGAGAAGCCTTCTCCAAAGGAGTGCTGCTACTATGTGTCACGATCGTCAAAGGACAATACATCATTTGATAAGCACACGCCAGTGCCTGCGGTGCCCACACCAGTAGACAAAGACTCGTCGATCAAATTAAATGACAAGGGCTACTTCTGGCCGACAATGATCAGAGATTGCCACTTCTATGTCCAATTCTGTAAGCAATGCTAAGAACATGCCACACTTATCAGAGCTCCATCAGTTGCATTGAATACTATGACCTCGCCATGACCATTTTTTATGTGGGCTTTCGACGTCGTCGGGCCTTTCATAGATACAGTTGGGAACACTCACAAGCATGCTTTCATACTTACAGCAACCGAATACTACACCAAATGGGCAGAAGTTGAATCTTATATCATAATTATCGCTTCAACACTCGTAAGGTTTATCGTTTGAAATATCATCACCAGGTTCAGAGTACCCAGAATGTTCGTTACCGATAATGGCCTGCAGTTCATTACAGAGAAGATGAAGAAGTTATGCAAGAAGTTCGACATCGATCTACGCCACTCATCACCGTTCTATCCCCAAGGTAATGGACAAGCAGAAGCTACAAACAAAACATTGATTTGAATTTTAAAGCACACAGTAGAAACAAGCAATGGAGCCGACTGGCCTGAACAACTATCAGAAGCACTTTGGGCCTATAGGACCTCTATTCGTACGACCACTGGCCAAACTCCCTACCTCCTTACCTAGAGGATGGAGGCAGTCTTACCATACGAGAAACAAGTACCAACCTTACGAGTTCAACTCAATGATGAGCTATTCTTAGACGAGAGGAGAATCGCCCTACTCACGCAGCTAGAGCAATTTGATGAAACACGTCTAAGGGCAGCTGATCACGCTCAGGTATATCAGAGGAGAGTGGCCAGGGCTTACGACAAGAAAGTCCTTCAGCGAACCTTTAATATTGGAGAATTAGTCTTAAAAAAAATTATGCCTTCCAAGCACGCTCATGTAAAAGTAAAATTGAAACCGAACTGGAAAGGCCCTTATGTTATAACAGCCGCATATCCTGGAAATGTATACAAACTAGCGAACCAAGACGAAGAAGAACTCCCTAGCCCTTAGAATGCCATGTACCTTAGAAAATACTACCCTTAACCATGTGATCTTTATATCCCGTGGTTAAATACTTATACTTATTGTCCCCGTAGTCGTCACGACCCATTCATTGGTCGTACATCATTAATTCTCTGAATAACCTTAAGACTTTTGGTTTCTTGCCCACTTTCTCACTTGGGCAATCTGATTGAAGGACTAATTACCTATCTAACCTCTTTCAAAAACATAAGTAACACCCGATTCTTATTTTCCCTTCTCCCGCCATTGGAGGAGACGTTAGAGCAAAAAAAATGAAGATGCTAGGTTCAATCAAAACTCATTATTCTTGTACTAGCAGGATGCTTTCAAAAATACTTATATAAAAAAATCGAGCCAGTGTATTATGGCGAATGAACAAGTCAATGAGCTCAGAGAAGCATAAGCATGTTGTGAGGACATCTCTAGTACTTTACTAGAAGTGTATAAGCAAGCTGCGAGGGCATCCCTGATGTCCCTATACTACTAGATGTCGTCGTAAGGTGGTGGGAGGAGGACAAACCTCTGCTAACCATAGAATGTGAGATCTTGATGGTACCAAAACATGACGAAGAGCTCGATCATGGCACCCGTATCTCCTTGAGAAAAAGATTGTTACTCACCCCTTTTGTAAAGCCTTAGATACAAACTATTCCACACATCACTGAGCCTTACCCCCTCTTCTATTTTTATTTCAGACGATAAATCAAAGGCCTTGCTGGATATTCCTAGAAATAAAACCGAAAACTGATGAATGATGACTAATGCAATCACCCACTATACTTACCGTACTTCTCCCTAATAATCACGAGATAGGATGACCACAACCCTAAGGAAAATCTCCGTATGCAACTAACCTAATCAAAGCGACCTCCCCTGGTTCAGTGACAGTACTAATGAACTTCTCTTTAAAACTAACTCACCAACTACCCATGACTTCTTATGGACCCAAAGTACTCATCTAAAACCCAGAAAAGCTCCATTGCATCTAGACACTGGGACATTTTTTTAGGTAAGAAAGAGAATCACCTTAGAAGCGCCGACTCGTCCAAAAAGAAGATCTGAGATAACGAAGTCACCATCCGGAGAATGCTATAGAAGATGCTATACTGTCGACCCTACAACGCTCCTACACTAGAGCATTTTTATTTTTTATTTTTTTTATTTATTTGTTTATGTTCTATCTTAGTTATTTTCTTTCTCTGTTGCATTAATTTTTATTTTAAAGATAAAATAAAATAAACAAAAAAAGGAGCATATGTTCATCTTTTACTATCAGGCCCTGGTCTGAGACACTCACCCCCTTGACAACTAGCAAGGGAGAGAACAAAAATTACTGATAGCGTTACCTTTATATGTGCAGATACAAAGTAACCTTCAACCATCACCGGGCTAGCTTAGGAAGCATCTAAGTCCCAATGACGATCGAGGACGCTGAAGAAAGTAAAAGCAAAAGTAGGTGCAAGAGGTAACTAAAAAAGAGCAACCGATCAGGTACATCTAAACCAAAATCTCCATATATATATGTCAAAGTTTTCTCTTCCTTTTACACTTGTCACTGGGGGGGCAGCCCCCTTTATGTACAACTCACACACACACAGCAAAAAAAAAAAATATATATATATATATATATATATATACACACACCCCTACTCCCTATGCGGCCGCTGGGAGGGTCGAACACTGTTGTCCCCAGTATCATCAACTCGGAGGTCCGTAGACTGATCCTCCGAAAATACAATCCTGGCACCCAGAGTCGGTGGAACCTCTAGACGACATGGCCTCTCTACAGAACCCACCTCTCTCATCTGGCTAACAGACCACTTTGATCAAGAATGAGGAGCATACCCAGCGAGAATCTCATGAGTGACCGAATCCTCACGAGCATCGCCCCTGACACGATCACGTGACGTGCGATGAGACTGCCCAGACGAGGAACCCGTAGCCCTCGACTCCGATCCATCAAGCTGACTAGCCGGCCTACGCACCCCACGCTCACTCCTCGTCAGATGATATTGTAGTCGATCTAGGGACACCTACATCTCCGCCCGTGTCGTCCGACGTGCTGCCTCTAATGTCTCAGTCTGAGTCCTCTGCATGACAATCATCTCAATAAATAGGTCCTCGCGACTCTGCATCTCTCCAAGGATCCGTCTCACCTCTAGAGTGGCGCACGCTCACGCCGCCTCTAGACGCATGACGAACCTGTGTAACTAGAACAAGTCAAAGAAAACTAATGTATATATATATATATATGAATATAGAAAAAGCTTTGAAAAGAAAAAAACCATACCAGCTCCAGCCACTCCTCCAGAAGGCGCTCAACCGTCGCAGTGGTCACTAGATCAGCACAAAAGGAACAACAAACATAGGCGACTGCAACGAGGACAAACAAATGCATCAGATAATACTATAATGACAAATAAATTACAAACACAATAACTAAAATATACCTGAGAAGGAACAGGAATAGACCCCTGAGGGGAAGCCTCAGGAGCAGAGTCTGGAATAGCCTACGCTAAGAACCAAACAAGCCAACACAAAATACTTCAGAATAAATAGAGTGAAATAACCTAAACTGAAGAACACTACACCAGAAACTATACCTGACTCTTCGGGTGTAGAGAGGTAGCAGTTGCCTCCCTCGTCTGAAAATCCTCGGCAACCAACGTTGAAATACCACTTAATGTTAGTAAATTATTAAGAAAGCAAAACAATAATAACAAACTAATGCAATGACACAAATAAGATAAAAGATTGAATGGAACTTACCCAATGCTCTAGCTCGGCCTGAAGCTGAGACATCGCTGGATCCTCTCGACTAGAGAAAGCAACTAAGGATGGATTAAATGCCGGAATGGGACCTCCGACAGTGAGCTCAGCTCTCTACGAATAACGATAAACACATTAGTTTGCGAACTCACACTAACAATAAACCAAAATCGCGCTCATATAGATACTTACCAATCGACCAATATCAGATCGCAAACTAGCCACTACCTCTCGGTCAGCCTGCTGTTGACTGTGATAGACCTCCAGCAAGGCCTCCTGGCGGGCAACCTCGGCCTCCCTCTCAGACTGTCCAAAATAAAATGAGACACCACATCCATGTCAGAATGACCAGAAGACCAAGTCCACATAATACAAAAACTAATAAATTAACTCACAAGAAGTTGTCGAGTCTCTGCTAGCCGAGCCCCCAACTCATCCTCCGCTGCCCTAGCCTGAGCCATCGAGAGGACCAAGGAGTGCAGCATCTCCTCATCTGATCGAGGAGCACATCCCATCTGCTCCATCGCCCTATGGAGAGCATCTATCGCCCCCTGCACGCTCGCTATGAGATGGCCCTACTCCAATGTAGCCAGCCTCTCCCTCAATGTCGACACCGACTCTGGCCCGCCAATTGCGAAAGAGGCACTCCCGTGGAAGGGACGTGTGAAGAGGCACCCACCACCCAATGCACTGAACCATCTCCTATACCCTCAGACATCTACCTCGTCACGCGCCCCTGCGACCCTAGTCCCCCTAGCTCTAAAATCATCTATCTGAAGCATCATCCGCTCCATAAAGTTTCGGCCAGGGGAGTCGGTCATCCTCTTCGCCACCCTAAGGCGAATCTCTGGAGGGACTCCTTGAGTGAGCTCTAGCTGTCGCACCAACCAAGATAGGTGGATCCTCTCCACCCATTCAAAACAATGGCCCCATATGTTCACGTCGAAGAAGGGCTAACCAGACGGGATCACTAGCACACGCGCATCCTCCTCGGCCGTGTACGGCCTCCAAATCACCTGACCAAATAAACAAGCCAACTCATCAATGAAGACTTAGACCCTAAAAACCCAAAACAAAATAAAACAAAATGTACATATGATGATATATATATATACCTGCCCCGCATGCATATCCTCGAAAAGGCCTCGCGCGGTCTAGAGATCTGAAAACCAACGACGACCCCTCAACACCTCCCTCCACTCGAGCATTCGTGGGAACGTGAACATCACCTCCAACAGAACTCCCAAACAAAGAAAAATGAAATGATCATACACCCAGAACTAAAAAAAATATATAAAAGAGAAATACTGAATAGATGTTACTATTAAACGACCAAGAAAATAAACTAAAGACATCATGACACTGATTAACTAAAAACTCACCTGGAGGAAGGGAAGGAAACCTCCGATCGTTGTGACACCCCGTCCTCGATGATAAAGCTGCTCATAGAGATGCGCCAATGCGGTCGCACCCCACGCGTAAGTAGGGACCTGATCCAAGTCCCTGAGAACCATAAAAAACAATCCGGTGACGCATCCCTGAAGCAAAGAAGAAAAAAGTATTGCACCAAGGAAATGCATCAAGAGCGCTCAGAGCACTCTATTTGCAACCAAACCTGGCTCAACCACAGGCTCCTGACCCGCCAACACCACACACTGTGCCTCATGAGATGCCCTCACCTCCGAATGATACCTCGGAGGGACGAAATCACTAGCGAATGTATGGAAGAACCAGGTCACTCAAACTACATCCAGCCCCGATCCACTCGATTTATACGGCACACCCAAAATCTCCTCACACACCTCCAAATAATGTCTCGCCATCCGCCCTGTAATTGGCTTGCCCTCAAAACAAAGATCGATGATGCAAACCCAGTCCTCTAGAGTCGGCAACATCATGCCAACTGGAAAGAGAAGCGCTTGATGCGTCTCCCTCCACCTCTCCAGGATCGCCGCAATCAAGCCATGATCGACCTGAAAGGGATCCAGCTCCAGGATCGGCTTGAAGCCAAAAGATACCAATCGTGCTCACTAGAACTCCGGCAATGCACGATACCAAGTATGGGACTCGATCTATGCCGAGCTGATAGCCAGATGTCGGGGCTCCTATTGAACGAAACACAAGCAGAAGAAAATAAGACTAATACACATACCCATGACGAAAGACGAACAGATCTAAAGCTAGAAGCTAATGAAATATGACCCAAAAACACAATGACAACTCATAACAAATACACAAAACATGATAAGAGTAACTGAATTGAAACATGACCTACTTCTAGATGCCATCATGAAGCATGAGTGAGCACTCAATCAATAACCGATGCAGGTTCGACATAAATTAAAAGGGTTTTCAGATCCTAATAAGCCTATGTCATAACCTAAATGCTTAGAAAAGTGGAGAAACTCTTGCTCACAGATGCTTACCCGGCCTCGAGTGAAGAAATCCTCCAGTGGGAAGTGCCTGCGATCCCGATGCTTCTCACCCTGGTGCTCCTCAGCCCCCTCATCTCCAGCTCTATCACCCTCAGCTCTCTCACCCTCCTCCTCAACCATACCCTACTCAATCTTGAGTACCTCCTCCCTGACCTCCATCTGGTCAACCTCTGGTAACTCCTCTCCAACTATCTCCCCGACGTCCTCCCCTACGACAGCATCAATCCGAGCCTCGAACGTCTCACCTACCTCCCCCATCATCATCCTCTCTAACTCAGAAACAGTAAGATCGCGCCCACCAATACTCTCACCCTCTATCCTAGAACGAAGAACTCAAAAAACTAGAAAGAACGAAAGAAACGGCAATTGAAACGAACAGTCGGATCGCAAGATATCACAAAAACACGAAAAATAGAGCATTAGGAAACTAGGAAACTAGAGAATCGAAGACCAAAACGGATAGCGCGAGAAGAATGGGACGTTTTTGAACTATTTATAAGACCTGGCTGAATCACGCGCTTGAACGCACATGCTCACTTGAATCACACACCATGGTCCTGCGCTTAATTCTGATCAAGCGCCCATCCGCGAGCTCGTAAACGGATTGTCGCCCGCTCAAACTAACCCGACCACCTAGTTGTGCATCGTCCATCAGGTGCGCAATCACTTCAAGTGCCTGAACCCGAGCACACGAATGTCAATAGCCACTGCAATAGTGACCAGCCACCACCTTAATCATGCACTTCATATCATGCGCTGAAATCAATTAAACGACTGTACGCCGGCGCATAATGACCTTCCGACCCTCCGAAACGCGCGCTTCCATTCCGGCAGGCAATTCGATTATGCGCCTTTAGTAAAGTTAGTAATCCCCAGAAACACGAAATATGCCCAGAACAGCAGGTTCAGAAGACTAAATTAAGAGACTTCCAACACTAATTACCGACCTAAACTACGCCCTTGCTAAGACCAATCCAAAAACACTTCTGACGAAAAATATACACCCCAAACTAAGCTAAAAATTCTCCCCAACATCATTTATACACTTCAACTAAGACCGAACTAAACTAAAAAAAATGATGAGAAAAAAAAATGCCCCCCATCACTTACGCACTTGAACTTAGACTAAACTAAACTAAAAAAAAAAATACTCCCAACACACCCCATATCAAAATAATAAATAAATAAGAGCATACCAAATTTAAATAAATAAGCATCACGCTCAAAACAAGTTGAAGCAAGCTATCGAATAAACCAAACCAAGATTTACTAGATAGAAATTACCAAAAATGAAATAGAAAAATAATTACTTCATAAATAAGAAGAATAATTACAAAACACACCGAGGGCATACCCTCTGAATATACAACTTAAAATAAGAAACTTAAAATCTGCAGCTTGAACGAATTCTAACCTTGATAACCTCTTCCCCTCGCCCCGAGCTGGCAGAAAAGAAAGAGTGGCTCACGGAAAGCCACCCAGGATCCACAGGATCCACCATTGGGAGCTCACCTTGGAAACCCTAAAAAGGAGGAGCAACAAACGCTGAATCCACAAAGCCTACCGAGGAAACATAGGCGTCGATCATGAGAACTCTAACCCTGCCTTATCCTTGGGTTTCCTTTCTACCACCTTGTTCTCCTCCACCTCTTCCCTTAGCATGGCAGCAATTTGACTGCTACCTTGCATTCCCAATCCCTGTCCATTCTCAATAATCTACTTAATAATCGCAATTCTTCAAGTTCAGTACTCGGGATACAAAAGAGAAAGGAAGAAAGGACATTGATAAACCAAAAATGTCATAAACCACAAAAAAGAATACCCCAAAATTTCTAATTCTAAACTTGAAATAAAATTTAATACAAGTGCCCAAAGCTTTTAGCTCACACACTTATAAATTATGCCTCCTAAATTACCAAATGACAAGTATCACACCTTTAAACCCTTCCAATCTAATTAAATCCAAAACCAAGCACATACCCCCTAAAAAACCACAATCCATGACAACCTAGATTAACTAACAATCATGCAACACTTGCCCCAAAAAAAAACACAAACCCAAAGCAAAGCAAATAAGCCAATAGGATTCAAACACTTTAACACCCATCTAGAAACTTAAAATTAAAATCTAAATTCACACATTTCTAACAAGTGTCATCTCAAACTAAATAAAAAGACTAAAACAAAACACCTTAAACTTTAAACAAGACAAATACCAAAATTCTTCCTTAAAAACTCTCTAAAGTGAGACCCTAACTTGTTTGGGACTAAAAAAATGCCTCCGACAAACCCATCAGAACCAAATAAACCTTCTAAAAAAAATTCCATAAAACGAATTAATCTTGGGATAAAAGCTAAATTAAATCCTAAAACTAAGTCAAACGAATCAAATATGCCTGACTAATCCATTAAATAAGTTTAAAGAAATAAATAAACACAAGAAACAAAAAAATATATAATACTTCTTTATTTATAAAAAATATTTACAAGTATCACTGGAGGCATACCTCCTGAACTTACAACCCAAAACAAAAATCTAGAACCTAACTTACAACCTAAAACAAAAACTGGAGACCAAGCGAGGAGCAGCGCCCGACTTGGAGCGTCCAATCAGAGGCTTCAGGAAGGATTGGCTGAAATATACATCCCTCCATTACTCCTTTTCTTCCACTATCTTCACCTCCTCCGCCGCCACTTCCTCAACGCAACCTCCACTGTTCCCTAAAAGGGAACAATGTGAAGACTAACATCCTCATTCCCAATATCACCCATTTCTAGAATAATGTCGTCCTCGAGCATCACCTCAGGACAAAGATCACATGAAATAACGAACCTAGAAAGAAACGACAACTTGATCGGACAGCTAGATCATCCGATATCACTAACACACGAATTTTAGAACACCAAATATCCAGAAAAAGTAAAACTTGAGACTAAACCAGAGAATGAAAACCAAATGAAGGCTCCCTCGCGCTTATAGAGTACGAACCTAATCACGCGCCCGAGCATGTCCGCTTAACTTGATCACACGCGTATCACACGAAGCGCACAATTCAAAACATGCGCCTTAATCGAAGCGCGCAATGAAACTATCGCCCACACCATCGGCATGGCGCTCCAATCACGCGCTCGTTACAGACCGCTCAATCCCATCAAGCGACTCCCATGTGCTGCGCAATACGAAAGGTCGCCCGCACAGTGACCTGGTGACTCCTCAATCATGCATCATGATGAAAGCGAGTAATACAATCACACGCATACTCAGACACGCGTAAACAACCCTTCGAACCTGTGATCGCACGCACTGAAATAGGCACGCAATCACATTATACGGTATGTGCCAAGCGCTCAATACCCTCATTATAGATGGCGCAATCCCATCAAGCGACTCCCACGAGCTGCGCAATATGAAAGGTCACCCGCATAGTGACCTGGTGACTCCTCAATCACGCACCACGATGAAAGCGCGTAATACGATCACACGCATACTCAGACACGCGTAAATAGCCCTTTAAACCTGTGATCGCACGCCCTAAAACAGGCGTGCAATTATATTATGCAGTATGTGCCAAGCACTCAATACCCGAACTAGTCGACCCTCACACCTTTCCACCCCACCATGACCAAAATTCTCCTGCCCCATCGCGTGGCCTCACACGTTGTTAAAAAAAAAAAGAGAAAGAATGACACAGCCACTTACCCTTCTTTCATCACGCAGCCCTACGGGGAGCATTGACCGCCCCCTAGTCCCATCGCGACAAGACATACATCCCTTACCGTAACACCCTCACGAGCCCACTAGAGAGGGAGAACCCCATCGCGTAACCCCGTCATGCACATCCTATCACGATAAGGCACACACATGATACCGTCTCAATATCCAATCCCATCGTCATAAATTAGCCATGCCCCCATATCCCATCACTAAAAGCTAAAAGCAAATCTCCCGAAGACACGAGCACGCCGCCCGAAGACAAAGCCAATCACTATGCAATCACAACGTGATTTTCTTACACAACCCTAAGATCTGCCAAAGAAAGAAACAAGACACACCTATTGTGCAAATATCCTACCAGCGTCCCATCACTAACTACGCTTAGCCAATATCCCATCACAAACATCACTACCTAAAAAGGCTTAGATAACACCTGTGCCATATGAAGAAAAGGGAGAAAGCTCGATCCTACCCCATCGCTAAAGCAAAGAGCCCTCTTCCTGAATTGATCCCTAGAGTCCAGCCAAGACTCATCCAACACAAAGCCAAAAAAAAATCCTCAAGTCTCATTGCGACATCACTTCCCATCATGATGTCACGACGACAGCCAAGCTCTACCACAACGAAAATGAAGAAAAGAAAATAAAAAATCTCTAAAGTCCCATCATGATGTCACGACGACAGCCAGCTAGTCCCGCCACCAGCTATACAAAAACCCCAACGACCCATCAGTCCCATCATAGACTACACAAGCCACGCATAATGTAGTGACCCGAGATCTCACCACCTCTTGATTATAAAATTTTAGGTCGTACCTTCGTATCGTGAATCATAGAAACATAATAAGACGATAAAAGCACCTTAAACAGCGGAAGATAAAATTTCTTTAAAGCATTAATTAATAAAAATAAAACTCATGATAGTATTCTTATTCTAATAACAAGTCCAACATGATTAAAGCTTAAACAGTTTTGATAAAATACTAACTGATCAATGTCTTATTTATTTAAAACCACTAATAATAACTGGAAAGAAAAATAGATAATTAGGCCACGAAGCTATCAACGCCATTCAGTCCAGTTCTTGAGCATCACGTGTCGTTTCATCGCCATAGACCCATACATTATCATCGGCGACACCTGTCTCATCTGATTACCCACATCAATAAGGGGTGTAAGTTTACACTTGTATGGACCAGACATGCAATCCATCGAAGCATAAAATATCAATCATAGCCATATGGATATTACGGTGTATTTCATGTGTGTGTGCATGTGACATGTATAATCTCAATAAGCTGAAATGAAGTAAACATAAATATATATATCAATGTTACATGAATGTATCATTTCTTTTAATTTCATCTTTCTTGTCATTTAATGCACGTTAGACTCTGTCCCGCTCAAGACGTTGGGTCGTAATCATACTTATCCCTTGTTTAGTTAGACTCCGTCATGCTCAAGAGGTTGGGTCTAATGAATCATATTATTTATTGCATGTCAAACTTCGTCCCGCTCAAGATGTTGGGCTTAATCATGCTCATCATACTCTTGTTTAGTTAGATTCCATCTTACACAAGATGTTGGGTCTAATACCTTCTTAGACTCTATCATGTATAAGATGTTAGGTCTAATGCTCCTTAATCGTATTTAGTTAGACTCCATCAAGTATAAGATATTGGGTCTAATACCTTCTTAGACTCTATCATGTACAAGATGTTGGGTCTAATGATCGTTGATCATGACTTGACATTTCATCATATTTTACGTGTCTTGCTTGTACATTATATAAATCATCATGGAACATGTAAAGTGTATGAGAGTGATATCATAATACATAAGCATTTAAGTGCATTTAATCATGGTACATAAATATTGAAGTATACATAATCATGGTGCATAAACATTACAGTGCATATCATACGATCATAGTGCATAAACATTGACATTTAATGACACTGTTATGAGAAGAACTTAACTATTCACACTCAATCTATTTAATTCATGTTCAAGCTCAATCTATTGATTTTAGTTCAATCTATTGATTTCTCAATCCATTAAACTCATCCATGCTCAATGGATTGATTTCTCAATCCATTGACATAAATTCATGCTCATGTTCAATCTATTGAGTTTTTATCTGTTACCATTTGATGTTCATCCTCAATCGATTGACATCCAATCGTCAATCGATTAACATAATTCTGTGTATTTTTTCAAAATAATATCATTTAATCCTCAATCAATTGACATCCAATCATTAATCGATTGACATAATTCTGTGTATTTTTCTAAAATAATATCATTTAATAGTATCTACTTTAATGTCCATCCTCAATCGATTGACATCAAATTATCAATTGATTGACATAATTTTGTGTATTTTTCTAAAATAATATCATTTAATCCTCAATCAATTGACATGATTCTATGCATTTTTCCAAAACATTATTATTTAATAGTATTTGCTTTAATGCCCATCATCAATCGATTGGCATCCATTTATCAATCGATTGATATAATTCTGTGTATTTTTCTAAAATAATATCATTTAATCCTTAATTGATTGACATCTAATCGTCAATCGATTGACATGATTCTGTGAGCACACATCAAAATGCATTAAATCACATGGTGGGATTTCAACCATCTTCTTCTTAATTAAAATTATCAATATTAAGGATCACCAATCATAACATGCATTCATTTAATCATCCATTTAATATTCATGAAATAAACTCACTATTTTACATAAAAATTTATTTAAAAGTCAATATTTTAAGTTCGATGGAAAGCATGATATCTCTATACCTAGATCGATTGTATCATCATGGTTAGATCGAGATCCCAACAATGATGATAATTTTAGAAGGAGGCGAAGGCCGCTTGAGATTATACGCCAACGTCTCGCCGATCTTTCAAAAGAAAGATTCTAGAAAGGTAGATCTTGAATTTCTTCTCTAAGGTCTCTAAGGTTTCTGACGGCTCTATTTTTAAGAAGAACTCTAAATGAGATTATAATTTAGGGTTCTCCGTAAGACACTTATTTATAATATTTTGGGGATTATCCGGTGTTAAGCTAACACACCAAGGAAGAGTATATAGGTTTTTACCTCAAGGTCAAAAATAAAGGTTTAGAACACACATAACAAGGTTTGATCCTTAAACCTCTTATCTAAAACTTAAAGCCTTTAACCAGTAGGCTACCACATAACTTGTGTCTATAAATGACGAAAATAAATATAAAAGTTTAAAAAACCAAAACATGTGTTTTTAGTTAAAAACTTTTAAAAAGTCACGACATGCGGGGAATATGATATTAAGCACGTACACATATTTTAAGTGCATCAAAATCTTAAAATTCAGATCATAACATTCTTCCATACTTATAAAAATTTCAACCTCGAAATTGAGTCATACCTCACTAGAAGAGATGGGGGTAGTCGCTCTTGATAACATCCTCGCGCTCCCAAGTGGCTTTCTCGCGAGAGTAGTGCTGCCAAATCACAAGAACCAGTGGCATAACTTTATTCCTCAGGATCTGTTCTTTTCAGTCAATAATCTGAATAGGCACCTCCACAACGGACATATCCTTATGAACCTCTAAGGGTTCCTAGTCAATAACGTGAGTAGGATTTGCCACATATTTTTTTAACATGGATATGTGAAAAATGTTGTGCACATCGACAAACTTTGGTGGTAGCTTGACTCGATATGTCGTTTCTCCAATTCTCTTCAAGACTTCGAATGGTCCCACGAATCTCAGACTAAGTTTTCCTTTCAGCTCGAATCTCATTACTCCTTTCATAGGAGATATTTTCAAGAAGACTTTATCCTCTTCAATCAGATCCCAATTTCTATGCTTCAAATCAGCGTAACTCTTTTGCCTGCTTTGCGCGGTCCACATTCGTTCTCGGATTAACTGAACTTGTTTGGACGTGTCTTTAATATTTTGAGGTCCTAGTACACTTCTCACACCGACCTCATCCCAACACAATGGAGTTCTGCAAGTTCTCTCATACAAGGCTTCATACGGGGCCATCTATATAGTGGACTGGTAACTGTTGTTATAAGCAAACTCCGCGAGGGATAGATGTTCATCTCAATTGCCTCCAAAGTCTAATACACAAGCGCAAAGCATGTCTTCTAACACTTGATTCAGTCTTTCGGTCTGCCCATCAGTCTGGGGATGAAAAGCAGAGCTAAATTTTAACTTAGACCCCATCCCATCTTAAAATTTTTATCAAAATCTCGACGTGAAACAAGGGTCTCTATCAAATACAATATCAGCAGGTATCCCATGCAATCTGACAATCTCACGAATGTAAATATCTGCCAACTGGAAAGCTGAATAGGTCATGTGGTATGGAATAAAATGAGCTAATTTAGTCAATCTATCGACCACAACCCAAATAGCGTCATTCCTCTTCAGGTTCTCGGCAACCTATTCAGCTTCCCAGTTGGCATGTGAGACACCTTGCCACGTAGTTAGCGATCTCTCTCTTCATATCATTCTACTAATAATTTTTTTTCAATCCTTTATACATCTTATTGTTCCCAGGGTGAATAGAGAATTCACACTTATAGGCTTCATCCAAGATCTCCCGTTTCAATTCTATATTATTAGGTACATAGTAGAGTCTTTGGAACAGTATTATCCCATCATTCCTGACAGTAATTTTTGACTTCTCACTGTCCTTCAGTTTCAAAGGATATGATCTTCAAGTTGTAGGTTCCTGATTCGATCAAGTAGTGAAGATATATAACAATGTGCGAAAGCAATGCCCTTGGTCGAATCACCTATTCTAGAACAAATTTACTCAGGGCATCAGCAACAACATTAGCCTTTCCTAGATGATACTTGATCTCGCAATCCTAATCGATCAGGAATTCTAATCATCTTCTTTGTCTCATATTCAAGTCTTTCTGAGTAAAAAGATATTTAAGACTTTGATGATCCATGGAGATAATAAATTTCTCTCTATACAGGTAATGTCTCTAGATCTTTAGTGTGAATATGATAGCAACCAGTTCTAGATCATGCGTAGGGTAATTCTTTTCATGTTCCTTTAACTGCCTGGATTCGTAAGCTACAACTCTCTCATTCTACATCAAGACACCACCTAGTCCTTTATATGATGCATCAATATTAACGGTGAAACCACCACTGTCAGAAGGTATCACTAGAATGGGAGCAGTAGTAAGCCTTTTCGTCAACTCGAGAAAGCCCTTCTCGCACTCATTGGTCCAATTGAATTTCACATTCTTCTTAGTTAGCCCGATAAGAGGTCCTGAGATCTTTGAGAAATCTTCCATGAACCTTCTATAGTAACCTGCTAAGCCAAGGAAACTTCGTATTTTAGTAACACTTTTGGGACTCGCCCAATTTATAATGGCTTCAATCTTAGCAGGATCAATAGTAATCCCTGCCTCAGAAATTCTGTGACCCAAAAATGCCACTTTACGCATCCAGAATTTGCATTTACTCGTTTTAGCATACAACTAGTGGTCCAATAGGGTTTGTAAGAAGATCTTTAAGTGTTTGACATGTTCTTCTTCGAACTTGGAGTAGATCAGGATGTCATCGACAAAAACCACCACAAACTGATCCAAGTAGGGCTTGAAAATATGGCTCATCAAGTCCATAAAGATTGTAGGGGCATTAGTCAATCCGAAAGGCATTACTAAAACTTCAAATTGTTCATACCTCGTATTGAATGCCGTTTTAGCTACATCAGACTCTCTCACCCTCAACTGGTGATATCCTGATCTCAGGTCGATCTTAGAAAAATATCGTGTACTTTGCAGTTGATCAAATAGAACATCAATCCATGGAAATGGATACTTATTCTTAATCGTCGCTTGGTTCAACTGTCGGTAATCAATGCACAGCCTCTGAGAACCATCCTTCTTCACAAATAAAATAGGAGCACCTCATGGTGACTGACTCCTTCTAATAAAACCCTTATCTTGTAGTTCCTACAACTCTTTCTTCAATTCTGATAGTTCTATAGGCACCATCTTGTAAGGAGTCTTAGCTATCGGTGCAATGCCAGGTACGAGCTCAATCTAAAATTCGACTTCCCTACTTGGCGGCAAACCTATCACCTCATCAGAAAAAACTCTTATAAATTCATTTACAATAAGAATCGATGATATATCTCCCAGCTTTTCCTCGGCTTTCAATAAAACAGAGAGTTTCGGAATGGCACCCTTCCATACGCCGTTGAATTTAAATGTCGATCCATCCAAAGGGGTAAAAATCACAGTCTTGGCAAAATAATCAAGGGTTGGTCGCATGAGATTCAGTGAGCTAATCCATCCCTAGGATAACATCGAAATTTTTGAAGTCTAATTCAATTAGATCGACAACCAATGCATGGGTTTCAATCTGAATAGAACATCGAGGATAGACTTTGTCAGCAAGCACACTTTTCCCCAAAGGAGTTGCTACGGTCAAAGGAATGCTCATAGGAGATGAGTTTTTATCAAGATGCTTAGAGAAGTTCAAGGAGACGAATGAATGGGAAGCACCCGAATCCAAAAGTACATGAGTGAGCAGGCCATCGATCAACATCGAACCTGGGCATTGAAGACACTCCATGATTTAAATTATTCAACATAAGGGTATCATTCCATTTTAAAGTTTAATGTCTACCAGATAATCATTAGTTCTTAACAAATTTATTTTATTCATTTTTTAAAAATATTTTTGAAAAGTTGTTCATTTTACGCAAATTAATATTTATGATATTACTACATAAATAGGTATGAAAGAATTTAATCATGAATTTTAAATAAACAAATATACCCTGGACGATATTGTCTGAAGCTCTAGCGTCAGCATCATATAGGGTATACACGCGGCCATTAGCCGTAATCGTCGTAGGTGGCGTAGCCCTTGATCCAGATGATTTCTTAGGCATCTTGCACTCGGCTGCTCTATGCCCAAGTTATCCACAGTTGAAACAAGCACATGTTCTTCTAAGGCAGGTGCCGTAATAATTCTTGCCACAAGTGGTACAGGACGGAGTAGTCTTTGTAGTCGACGCCACTGTAGAATCAGTCTTGCTCTGCTACGAGAAGGCTGGTCTTGAGTAAGGAGTGCCCCTACTCTCCGATCTCATGTTGAATTTAAAAAACACACAATCTCGACGGCCATATTAAAAGTTTTTAGTCAAGCTTTAACTCACATTACCAGTCAACGAAGGCACCTTCAGTTCTCTCTCGAGGGTGTAGCATCTATCAATCAAGTCCTTATATGAGTCACATCGGTGTCCAACCACCAAGGTCATGATCTGGGGCCCCAAACCCTTCTCAAATCTCCTGAGTCGAAAGTTTTCATCAAAAACTAAGGTCGGTGCAAACTAACTTAGTTCCATAAAAAGCTTGGCATAAGCGTCAACAGTCATCTCTCCCTGTTACAGGTTCAGGAGTTCCTCAATCTTCGCTTCTTGGACACTCTGGAGGTAGTACTTATCATAAAACACTTTTACGAATTTGTCCCAGTCCCATACATAACCAGGCTCTTCAACACAAGTCGCTTCTTTCAGTTATCTCCACCAGTTCTCGGCATCTCCCTCCAGTTTGTAGGTTACCAATATCACTTTAGTTGTTTCATTACACTCTATCAGATCGAAGATCTTTTCCATCTGCTGCACCCATTTCATAGCCTCAGCGCTATCTCCCGTCCCATTAAAGTATCGTGGTCAGTTCTTCTTGAATTCGTCCAATTCCAACCTAGGAGTAGGAGTAGGTTGGGAATTCGGAGTTTTGGCTGTATTTATGGCATTTACAATTGCCTCGGTCAACCGATCAATCTCACGTTAAACTTCAGTTATATATATTCCCCGACATAAGAATCAAACTTGGCTTTGATACCAATTGTAGCGACCCGAGATCTCACAACCTCTTGATTGAAAAATCTTAAGTCGTACCTTCGTATTGTGAATCATAGAAACATAATAAGGTGATAAAAGCACCTTAAACAGCGAAAGATTAAATTTCTTTAAAATATTAATTAATTAAAATAAAATCCATGATAATGTTCTTATTTTAATAACAAGTTCAACATGATTAAAGCTTAAACAGTTTTGATAAAATACTAACTGATCAATAAATTATTTATTTAAAACCACTAATAATAACTAGAAAGAAAAATAGATAATTAGGTACGAAGCTATCAACGCCATTCAGTCCAGTTCCTGAGCATCACGTGTCGTCTCATCGCCATAGACCCATACATTATCATCGGCGACACCTGTCTCATCTGGTTACCCACATCAATAAGGGGTGTAAGTTTATACTTGTATGGACCAGACATGCAATCCATCGAAGAATAAAATATCAATCATAGCCATATAAACATTTCGGTATATTTCATGTGTGTGTGCATGTGACATGTATAATCTCAATAAGCTGAAATGAAGTAAACATAAACATATATATCAATGTTACATGAATGTATCATTTCTTTTAATTTCATCTTTCTTGTCATTTAATGCACGTTAGACTCCGTCCCGCTCAAGACGTTAGGTCGTAATCATACTTATCCTTTGTTTAGTTAGACTCCGTCATGCTCAAGAGTTGGGTCTAATGAATTATATTATTTATTGCATATCAAACTTCGTCCCGCTCAAGATGTTGGGCTTAATCATGCTCATCATACTCTTGTTTAGTTAGACTCCATCTTACACAAGATATTGGGTCTAATACCTTCTTAGACTCTATTATGTACAAGATGGTAGGTCTAATGCTCCTTAATCGTATTTAGTTAGACTCCATCAAACATAAAATATTGGGTCTAATACCTTCTTAGACTCTATCATGTACAAGATGTTGGGTCTAATGCTCGTTGATCATGACTTAACATTTCATCATATTTTACGTGTCTTACTTGTACATTATATAGATCATCATGGAACATGTAAAGTGTATGAGAGTGATATCATAATACATAAGCATTTAAGTGCATTTAATCATGGTACATAAATATTAAAGTATACATAATCATGGTGCATAAATATTACAGTGCATATCATATGATCATAGTGCATAAACATTGACATTTAATGACACTGTTATGAGAAGAACTTAAATATAGAACTTAACTATTCACACTTAATCTATTGAATTCATGTTCAAGCTCAATCTATTGATTTTAGTTCAATCTATTGATTTCTCAATCCATTAAACTCTATCCATGCTCAATGGATTGATTTCTCAATCCATTGACATAAATTCATGCTCATGTTCAATCTATTGAGTTTTATCTATTACCATTTAATGTTCATCCTCAATCGATTGACATCCAATCGTCAATCGATTGACATAATTCTGTGTATTTTTTCAAAATAATATCATTTAATCCTCAATCAATTGACATCCAATCATCAATCGATTGACATAATTCTGTGTATTTTTCTAAAATAATATCATTTAATAGTATCTACTTTAATGTCCATCCTCAATCGATTGACATCCAATTATCAATTAATTGACATAATTTTATGTATTTTTCTAAAATAATATCATTTAATCCTCAATCGATTGACATGATTCTATGTATTTTTCCAAAGCATTATTATTTAATAGTATTTGCTTTAATGTCCATCATCAATCGATTGGCATCCATTTATCAATCGATTGACATAATTTTGTGTATTTTTCTAAAATAACATCATTTAATCCTCAATTGATTGACATCTAATCGTCAATCGAATGACATGATTCTGTGAGCACACATCAAAATACATTAAATCACATGGTGGGATTTCAACAATCTTCTTCTTAATTAAAATTATCAATATTAAGGATCACCAATCATAGCATGCATTCATTTAATCATCCATTCATTATTTATGAAATAAACTCACTATTTTACATAAAAATTTATTTAAGAGTCAATATTTTAAGTTTGATGGAAAGCATGATATCTCTATAACTAGATCGATTGTATCATCATGGTTAGATCGAGATCCCAACAATGATGATGATTTTAGAAGGAGGCGAAGGCCACTTGAGATTATACGCCAACGTCTCACCGATCTTTCAAAAGAAAGATTCTAGAAAGGTAGATCTAGAATTTCTTCTCTAAGGTCTCTAAGGTTTCTGACGGCTCTATTTTTAAGAAGAACTCTGAATGAGATTATAATTTAGGGTTCTCCGTAAGACACTTATTTATAATATTTTGGGGATTATCCGGTGTTAAGCTAACACACCAAGAAAGAGTGTATAGGCTTTTACCTCAAGGTAAAAAATAAAGGTTTAGAACACACATAACAAGGTTTGATCCTTAAACCTCTTATCTAAAACTTAAAGCCTTTAACCAGTAGGCTACCACATAACTTGTGTCCATAAATGACAGAAATAAATATAAAAGCTTGGAAAACCAAAACATGTATTTTTAGTTAAAAACTTTTAAAAAGTCACGACATGAGGGGAATACGATATTAAGCACATACACATATTTTAGGTGTATCAAAGTCATAAAATTCAGATTATAATACATAATGTAGGTAAGTATCACCCTCAGATAAGTACTATGCACTTTTTAATTACTCGATATTTCTTCCAAAAATAATTATCTATGGTTAAGTCAAATGTTTTCAAAACCCATCTCTCTTGACTCGCAAACCACTATAGTTCTCCCATAAGAAACAATCATCAGTATTCGCCAAGAAGGTTAGATGGAGTATCCGGCATGCCAAGTGTCATCTTCAAAATCACACAAGCAGTCGGGTCCACAAATCCTATACCGGTGGATCTGCTCAGCAACGTCTCGGAAGCCACGTTTTTCGCTGATTTACAACCGAATTAATCTTAAGTTAAAAAATCTCAAATTTTCAAAACCCCTTACTGATTCCCGAACCAAAAATCTTTTACTTCCAAAAAAAAAAAAAGAAACAACATAAAAAAACTCTCTTACTTCTCTAACCAAAAATCTTTTACTTCCCAAAAAAAATCTTTTACTTTTACTTCCGAAACGAAAACCAAAACAACAAAAAAACAACAAGAAGAATTCAAGCAAAAAATGTGTAAAGAGACTCACCTGCCAAAGTTCATTTCAACTACAAGCCCAAACCGGCTATTCCTCTGGGAAACCGAACAACGAGTATATTTAAATCTAAGAACTTACAAATGCCTATTAGAAAAGGAACACCTGGCGCGCATTGGTGTGAGCAATGACGCCCGATCTGACATGACTTGTAAAAGCCTTTGACATTATATTGTATTATATTATTATTAGTCTTTGGATATATTTATGAATATTTGTACGACGCCCCCTAATACCTCGACTGTGTCATACCCCTTTGTTTGACTGTCCCTTGCAGCAAGTCACGATATGCGACGGGATGCCCCTTACACCCACAGAATAGGATATGGTGTTTCTCCTTTCCGTTTAACTGTCACTCGTAGCAGGTCGCGCCATGCGATGGGATGCCCCTTGCACCCACGGAATAGGATACATTGACTTCCCCCGTCGATTGTCTATGATAGCGGGTCGCAATACGTGGTGGGATTGCTCTTAGGCATCCACAGCATGGAACACACCTTTTGACAGCTACCACTGGGCCCCCGAATGCTCATTTTAGCTGGCGCTGATAGATAAGAAAGCCAAGCATGTCATGTCAGCATCTCCAGTTCACATTTGTGATTTCCCAAGAGAAACAAGAAGACACCTCGAATGAGGGGTGTCTACTTTTTCAACTCGTTCTTACTTCGCAAGAACGCGCGAAAGAGGGGCATCTGTAGACACTCCTATTTTTCCCTCTCGAAATATACAAATTTATTCGGTCAACCCTTAACCTCATAACCCTGATTAGGACTATATATTGAAATAATAGTATATGGCTGGACACAGGCTGAAATAATAGCTTTGTGGCTCAGGCCCAATAACCCTAACCCTAACTTGAAACATTAGTACATGGCTGAACGCAGGCTGCAATAATAGCTCTGTGGCTTAGACCCCAACTTAGGGAGACTATATACTGAAACAATAGTATATAGTCAGAATGCAGACTAAAATAATAGTCTGACATTTCAAACCCCCTAACCCTAACTTGGGAACCATGCACTGAAATAATAGTACATGGATGAACACAAGCTGAAACAATAGCTCTGTGGCTTAAGTCCCAACGTATGGAGACTATATATTGAAATAATAGTATATAGTCAAAATATAGGCTAAAATAATAGTTTTGCATTTCAGACCCGACCCGAACCCGAATAACCCCGAATTACGTGCCTAAAACCATGCGCGCAATTCGATTGTACATAGAATCACAAGCGTGCAATTAGTCCAATTTTCATACCAGCCTTCTTTTCCCAGACGGCCTCGTGACTCGATCATGTGCCTGACATGAGATGCACGATCGGATTAAGCGCCCCACCACCAACGCGTAATTGGCCTATGCCCGACCTAGTCTTACCGTCCTTGACCCCTAAGCTTCCTCGGTCAAGCGCTTCGGATGACACGCTTAATCGGATCGCGCACTCCACGCTGAGCACGTAATTAGTTCTAATGTGATTAGGACTAGAAAACTCACTGAGCAAGTTAGCCAGTTGCTCACTGAGTCGGTGACTGACTTAAAGCGATTAAGCACCGGGAGACCGACGTGTAATTCAGTTAAACGCCTAAAACAGGGCGCGTTAAAGAAAAACCTTTAAAAAAAAATTTTGAAAACACTAGAACACGAGAGAGAATGGAATTTTTTGAGATTTCGAAACCAAAGAACTCCGAGGACGAACCCATAGAGCAACCTAGCCATAATTTCGATATTCAAACTTCGAATCTTAGGGATTTCTCTTCGCAACCTCGACATTAGGTAATTTTTTATTTCTGACCATAGTTCTTAGTCCTTAGACTTAGGATTTTATTAGTTTTAATTATTAATAGTAATTCGGTCTTAAACTGCAGCACCCTATTTCGAACCGTAGTTTTAATATCTGATTCTAGTTCTCCGTTTCTAGAACCAGTCCTTAATCTGACAGCCCGATCCACCGACCATAGACTTAATTCTGTTCTAAAATCTCAATCTCCAGTCCTATCATTAATCTCTGGTTATAGTTCATAATTTTTAGAATCAGTCCTTAATCATATGGCCTGATTTTCGGATTTCAGACCCAAATTCAGTCCTTAAAATTTTAAATTCTAGTTTTAATCTATTAGTTTAATATTTCTAAAATCCTAAATGTCAATTTAGTCTTCTATAGTCCTATTTTCATAATTTAATTCTTAATTATAATCTCAAAAACGACTCTAAAAATTCAAAAATACTATTTTATAATCTAAAATCTAATTTATTCTTAAACTTAGCCACCCGATTTGACCAAGGGAGCTTACGGAGGGTACTCGGGAACGAGGCCAATCCTCCTTAGCATAGCGGGCCCAAAACCCCTTTTTATGATTTTTTTGTTGCTTTAATTAGAATTAGAAAATTAAGTCCATAAATTTCTTAGATTCTTAGTATGAGTAATTTACATGCTTTATTTTTATTAGATCCTTAGAATAATTGATCTGATTCCAATTCTAATAAAATTAGTTCTTTTATTTTAATTAAATTTTTAGTATAATCAATTTATTTATTTTAATTAGTTTTCTTAATAAAATTAATTTATTTATTTTAATTAGATTTTAATAAATAATTTCTTGCTTAAATTAGAGTCATAGTAAAATTAGTTCTCTATTTTAATTAGAATTGCAGCAAGACTAGTATCCTTGCTTTACTTATTAAATTCTAGTATAATCAGCATACTTGATTTAATTAGAGTTTTTATCAAAACCAACATACTTGCATTCCTAGTACAATTAGGAGATTGATATCAATTGGACTTATAGTAGGATTAGGAAACTAAATTAAGTAGACTCCTAATAGAATCGTAATATTAGATTAAATCACCATATAAAAATTTACACCACTAGACTCACGATAGAATTAGGGAATCTGAACCGATCCGAATTACAACAATAAAAGGGAAGGAAACGAAGATTAAACTATCTAAATTATAAGGAAGAGCCATAACTGCTGACGTTCGCAGGTGGACGATTCAGTATAAAAGTAACCCACACCCGCTCTAAAGTGTGATCATAGACGTGTTGCAGCGTCGTTAAATATCTGCAGCTGGCGGTCACAACAAACTAGGAATCTTTCTAGAAAACTCTCCTTTTTTATTTTATTTTATTTTACTCCTACCATTCCAAACGCTGCATCGCTAGAGTCCACTTGGACAGAATTGAGCCACTGATTCAACGGGGACCGAGAGGAACCCAGAAAAAGTACGCACCAACACATAGGTATTGTACATTCACTCTCCACAAGACAGTTACCAACACAAGATTGGATCATGAAGGTCTTTTGTAGGGTTGTAATGGGGCTCAGGTAAGGGTAAGAAAGAAAGGGAAATTAGAAAAGGAATTAACTTTTCTCCCCTTATTTTTTTCCAATGATTCTCTATTTTTCTTAACTTTATTTTCTCACGCTTATCCCCTCTTTTGAGTTTTATTTTCTTGAAACACCTCATAATTTTCTTTATTTTTCAAATTTTCTTTTCTTTTTCTCCCTCTTTTTTTTTACTGTCATATACTCTTATCAAAAATCGCCATTTGATATCTTTCACTCACTCTCTTTTCTTCCATTCTCATCCTTATTCCTAATTTCTCAGAGATAAGATGGGTAGGACTAAATTCTCTAGTTAATGGGTAAATATTGACGTGGCTTATCAAAGAACGTATAAAGGCGAATTTTTCAATAGTCTCAAAGGGGTAGTAGAGGGATAAATTTATATGAGGTGAGTCATTTTAAGCACAAATGAGCTGAAGATGGCCTTCAATCATGTCATCAAAAGATGATAATCTTGCTTATTTATCTTGAGCAGACATACAATACGTTTTAGCACATTAATATGAATCATGATGTCATGCAAAATTACAAGTTAAAGTGAAACGTATGAGATTATGCAAAAATGAGTCGTATTCAAAAATAAATCCAAGTTTATATAACACTCATCAAAGACGTGAAATTGACTCTAAAGCTCACCGGTTTCAATCTCCACTGATCCTTAAGTTTACAAGTTTAGATAAATTTTCTTGATCTTTAAATTTTGGAACTGAATTAAATATCATAACTTCTAGAGGTGGGTTTAAATTTTCATGCTACTCCCCACATTGAATTTTTCTCTCGTAATAGCAATGATCAAAAATGACCCTTAGTATTCTTCCAGTGAGATTACATAATTTAACGATTCAAAATTCCACAAATCAGTAAGAAAAAATTCTTTGGAAAAATCCAATCCACAAGTGCTCAGTCAATCAATCAAGGCATATTGCCCGATTGATCGATTAAATCTGAATTTTTTTTTTTCCATAAAAATATAAATAACTTTATCAAAAATAAAAATAACGCATTTACCACCCCCAAATCTAATCTATGCAATGTCCTCATTGTACCAAAATTGAGGGATACCCCCAAACCTGTATCAAAATACACATAGACCAAGAGGCAAAGAGGAGGTGAAAAGCATTATTAAAAAAAAAAAAAAATTATTAATTAAACTGTGCTATTTATACTTATTAAAAAATAGAAATTATTAAGACCTAAATCTACCTAAAAACAAAAATTATTCAAAACTAACAAAAATCATAAAATAAAACTTAAATCATCCTAAAGATCCTAAAACATCCTAAAGATTATTTTTTTTTAACTTCTTTAAACATCAGCATCATTTCCCGACCCTGGCTTCAGTTTTGGAAAAGAGAAACTCCACATCGCTTCGGTGATACGGCCAGGATTCGAGGAATCCAGAGTAACATCAGGGGGAGGCAAGGTTGATGGGTTGACCGTGCTACTGGTGGCCAAGTCCTGAAGTGTAGGTATCGGATACAATTTTGCCCAAGTTTTAACAAGGATTAGAACAATAATCACTCTCGGGATTGATCTTGGAATGAATGCCGCCAATGAATTGCGGCATGGAATTGGTGGTGGTGGTGTTGTTAATGATGAAGAAGAAGGGATGTGCCATGGTGATTTGGTTATTGGGGAAGGTGGGTCTAGATCAATCATCTCGATATCATCCAATATGACTGGCTTGGGATTGGCTGACCGATTAGTCTTCTTTCTCGCTGGTTCTTCCCATATTGGAAGAGACACGGGATCAATGTCCACCACATCGACGTTAGTGAGATTCACTGGAACCGGCGTTTTATTATACCTTACCCTTTTTCTTACAGTTTCCTCCATCTTTTTCATGGTTCCACGAGTGCGATAAGTTCTACCAGCCATTGATGCTTGATAGAGTAGAGAAGATTGATTTATGATGACAAAATTTGCAAAATCCTCAGGGTGTTTGAAATAAATAGAGAAAGAGTTTTAAAACATCTAAAAGAGTCCTACCAAGGAGAAAGAAGAGTCCTAAAATACTAAACTGATAATTTTGAAAGATTTTGGAAGGATTTTTCTTTTTATATATTTTTATTTTATTTTTTACATATATTTTTATTCGAAAGCTACACAGTCGATTGATCGACAAAGGTTGGTCGATCAATCGACTCTCCAAGTCACACTATTGACTTTGTTGACTTTATAGACTGTCGATTAATCAACAGTGTAAGTCGATTAATCGAGTATCAATCCGAACAAAGAAGCTTTTTTTTTTTTTTTTTAACATGATGAATGTTTTGCAGACTTGGGTTGCCTCCCAAAAAGCGCTAAATTTAGTGTTGCTAGCCCGACATTCCAGACTTTTCAATTTCATCCCGATTGATCAGGATTACTTACCACAACTTCGTCAAAATCGTCAATGATATTTTCTAAAAACGGTTTCACCCGTTACCCATTGACCCGAAATTCACTGCCATTTCGAGGGTTACAGATTTCAATTGCCCCATTTGAGAATATCTGATTTACCTGGAATGGACCGTTCCATCGGGTTTTAAGTTTTCCCAGGAATAAATGAAACCTTGAGTTGTACAAAAACACCTTCTAGCCCACAATGAATGATTTTCTTAAGATGAATTGATCATGGGCACGCTTCATGTGGTCCTTGTAAGATTTTACGCAGTCGTATGCATCGGCTCTTACTTTCAGCTCAGCAATCTCTAAGCTTCGCTTCTCACTAGTCTTTTGGAAACCGAAGTTCAATGACTTGATAGACCAGTAAGCCCGGTGTTCTAACTCAACAGGTAGGTGACAACCTTTACCAAATACCATCTTGTATGGGGACATTCCAATGGGAGCTTTATATGTTGTTTGATAAGCCCATAGAGCGTCATCCAGTTTTAACGACCAATCTTTTCGGTTCACCTTAATCATTTTCTCTAGAATGCGTTTAGGCTCTCGATTAGACACTTTAACTTGTCCACTTATTTAAGGATGATATGGTGTAGCCACTTTGTATGTGATACCATACTTTTTCATTAGTTGAGCGAAAACTTTATTGCAGAAGTGCTTTCCACCATTCTAATGATAGCATGTGGAGTATCAAATCTCGAAAATACCTCATTCTTAAGGAATTTAATAATCACTTTATGGTCGTTTGTCTCGCAGTCCATTGCCTCAACCCATTTTGAAACATAATCTACTGTAACAAGGATGTATAGATTCTCAAAAGAATTCTGGAATGGGCCCATGAAATCTATTCCCCATACATCAAACACCTCAATTTCAAGAATTGGGTTTAAAGGCATTATATTTCTCTTTGAAATCCTACCTAATATTTGACAGTTACTACATGACATACAGTGCTGGTGACAATCTTTAAAAATCGACAACTAATAGAATCCACACTGGAGGATCTTTGTAGCAGTTTTTCTTGAGTTAAAATGTCCTCTACAGAACAACTCATGACAAAATAAAATAATTTTTGACTACTCAGATTTCGGGATGCATCTTCTGATGATTTGATCTGCATAATATTTAAACAAGTACAGATCCTCAAAAAAATAGTGCTTCGCCCGTGCTAGAAAAACAGCTTTCTCATTCTTACTCCAATGTTGTGATACTTGATCCGTCACCAAATAGTTTACCAGATCCGCATACAATGGTGAATGTTCGATGGCAAACAATTGCTCATCGAGAAAGTTTTCCAAAATCAATACTAGCACGTCAGATTTTTCAATAATAATTTGAGATAAGTGGTCAGCCACCACATTTTTAGATCCCTTCTTATCTTTAATTTCCAGATCAAACTCTTGCAAGAGTAAAATCCACCTTATCAAATGGGCTTTTGCATCCTTCTTCGCAAAGAGATAGCGAAGAGCCGCATGATCTGTAAACACCACAACCTTTGATCCCAACAAATATGATCAAAATTTATCTAGCACAAACACTACAGCTAGGAGTTCCTTCTCCGTGGTGGAATAAATCAACAATGTATCATTCAAAGTGCGACTTGCATAGTAAATTACGTGCGAAATTTTCTCCACCCTTTATCCCAATATTGCTCCTACTGCATAATCAGATGCATCACACATTATCTCAAACGGTAAATTCTAATCCGGAGATTGGATTATTAGAGCTTGGACAAGTTCAGCTTTGATTATCTCGAAAGCTTTAAGGCATTTCTCATCAAAGAGGAATGGAATGTCTTTGCCGAGTAAGTTGCATAGAGGCTTTGTAATCTTACTGAAATCCTTGATAAATCGTCGGTAAAAATTGACATACCCAAGAAAAGATCTAATCTCCCTGACTATTATGGGTGGTGGAAGGTTTGAAATCAAATCCACTTTCGCCTTGTCCACCTCAATGCCTTTGGATGAAATGATATGTCCAAGGATTATGCCACTTTGTACCATGACATGACACTTTTTCCAATTCAAAACAAGATTCTTTTCCTGACTTCTCGCAAGAACTAGAGATAGATTTTGCAGGCAATTATTAAAACTGTCCCCATAAATTGAAAAGTCATCCATGAAGACTTCCAGAAATTTTTCCATCATGTCTGAAAATATACTCAGCATACATCTTTGAAAGGTGGTTGGAGCGTTACAAAGCCCAAATGGCATTCGCCGATAGGAGAACGTTCCAAATGGACATGTGAATGTTGTTTTCTTCGGATCTTCTGGCGCTATGACTATCTGATTGTATCCATAATAGCATCGAGGAAACAGTAGTATTGATGTCCTGCTAGTCTTTCGAGCATTTGATCAATAAATGGGAGAGGGAAGTGATCCTTTCTTGTCAGTGAATTCAACTTTCTATAGTGATGCAAACTCTCTAGTCAGTCTGAACCTTTGTCAGTATTAGTTCATTCTCTTCATTCTTCACCACAATTACTCCAGACTTTTTGAGAATCACTTGTGTTGAGCCATTTGCTGTCAGAAATAGGGTATATGATCTCAGCATTCAGTAGTTTAATAACCTCCTTTCTCACAATGTCATGCATTATTGGATTCAATCTACGATGTGGTTCTCTAGAGGATTTAGCACTTTCTTTCGAATGAATTTGGTGCATGCACACCGTCGGGCTGATACCCTTAATTTCCTTAATAGACCATCTGATTACACTTTTGTGGTCCCGGAATACTTTAATAAGCTATTCCTCTTGATCCTCATTCAATTTTGCTGAAATAATCATCAGATCAATTTCATCTTTTCTCAAGTATGCATATTTTAGATCGATAGGGAGAGATTTTAGTTTCATATTTGATTTCTCCTCTTATCTTAATGCTTTTTTACTTTCTTCCTCCTTGGCCTCATCTTTCAGTTGTCATTCATTGTCTCCCAAGAGTGGTGTAGAATCTAGCATCTTATTAACTTCATGGATCACATGATCCACATCGAAATTTTTACCGAAATGGGCCAGACAGGCCTCTAGGGAGTCCTCATATTCTGAAGCAAAGAATTTATTTTCCATCATACAATCAATCATACATACCTGTGCATGTTCCTCATCTTCAACAGGTTGCCTTGCAATGTGGAAGATATTTAGTTCCACGATCATGTTTTTGAATGACAAGTTCATTATCCCATTTTGACAATTAATTAATGCATTCGATATTGCTAGGAAAGGTCTTCCTAGGATTATCGAAACATTATTTTTTAGTTTGGGAATGGGTTCGGTATCCAAGACAACAAAGTCCAATAGAAAGTAGAAAGTGCACAACTTAATAAGGACATCCTCTACTATATCCCTACGAATTTTGATTGATCTATCGGTAAGCTAAAGGGTCATTGTTGTGGGTTTCAGTTCGCCCAGCTCGAGTTCCTTGTAAACAGAGTATGGCAATAGAGTGACACTCGCTCCAAGGTCTAAAAGTGCTTGATCAATGCGGTTCTCCCCTATGATAATTGAAATTATAGGACACTCAGGGTCCTTATATTTAATCATAAGTCTCGCCTACAATATAGAACTTACCTGCACTGCAAAGAAAGTTTTCTTCGGGACATTAGTCTTTATTTTGATTGTGACCAAGTCCTTCAAAAATTTTACGTATGCCGGTACTTGTTGAATGACATCTAAGAAGGGGATATTGATCTTTAACTGCTTCAATATTTCAATAATCCCTTCCTGATCACAATTTTTCTTTGGTCCCATCAGCCTTTAAGGATATGGGGCTTTGGGCACAAAACTCTTTTCTCTCTCGTTCTTTTCTTCAGTCTTTTTCTTGTGTTCCACCTCTTTCTCGACTTCCTCGTTCATCTCAATTTTATCCTCAAGTTCAGACTTCTCATCTTCTTTTGGCATTTTCACTTTGCTATCAACTTGCTTTTCAGATCTCAACGTTGTGATTGCTTTAATTTGTTGTTGATTTTCTTCATGTGATGAGGTCGAGGCCTGCTCAACGACCATCTGTCCTCTCAGATTTGGAATTGGCTGACTAGGGAATGATCCATTTTCTCTTTCACATAAGAGTGTTGCCAATTGACCAATTTGAGTTTCCATCCTCGATATCGAAGAAGTATTGGATTGAATGAACTTCCACATATCCTCACTCTGAGGATATTGGTTCTAAGGATGACATTGCACAATGTTTCCTTATTGATTATTGAATCCAGGTGGTGGGAAATTTTGAGCAAAACCAGGCTGACTCACGAGTTACTGTGTGGGTTAGTTCTGATATCCTACCATTGGTTGTGAGAATTGATAATTCTGGTTGGATTGCCTGGGTTGCTCATTTTGACTTTGATTTTGGTGGAATTAGTTTTCACCTCCATAGTTCTGCTGTTGAAATTTCCCTTGACCAAACTATTGTTCTGGTCCTTGGTTGCAATTTTGATTTGGCTAAAAATTCATCTCATATTTTCTAGCTTGAGGTTTTTGATTTCCTTGTTTTCATGAGAATTTTTGATGATATTTTCAACTATTCAAGTTGTTTTCATTGAAGACATTTTCCTCATTTCTACCATAGGTGTTCAATACGTTCAATTACTCGTAAGGGTCTTCTGAGTAATTCTGCATTGACGGGCAACCATCAGATGTGTGCATTGGACTTGCACAATATGAATATGGGTCTTGTTGTACATTCATAATACTCACGTTCTTCTTCAGCTTCAATTCCTCAACTTGTTGAGTGAGGAAATCTATCTTTGCCATGAGATCAGGGGTTTCGTTTACTACAGACAATCCTCCTTTCTTTGTTGAGTTTCTTGTTTGGTCTCGATTCTTGTTTGGTTGATCTCAAGTTTTCGAGAAGTCCTATTGCTGTGAATCTTTAGCCAACTTTTGTAAGAATTGATAGGATTCATTTTTCCTAAGTTTAAGGAATATTTCACTGTTCATTGATTCGATTAGATGTCTATTGGCCTAATCTAGTTCGTTGTAGAAACATTGGACCAATCTCTATTTTGAGAATCCATGATGTGGACACTTTAATAAGATATCTATGAACCTATCCCAAGCTTCATAAAATCTCTCGTCATCTTCTTATGTAAAATCAGTGATTTCGCGTCTTAAGGCATTTATCTTGGTCATTGAAAAAAAATTGATAAAAATTTCTTAACCATCTAATCCCAGGTGGTTATAGATCTAGCTGGTAAAGAATTTAACCAAGCTTTGGCCTTATCCTTTATAGAAAAAGGAAACATATGCAATCTTATAGATTCCTCACTGAAGTTCTGATACACTGAAGAATAGACTTCAACGAAGTCTTTGATGTGTTGGTACGGGTCTTCTTTATCCATGACATGAAAAATTAGGAGGATTTGAATCATATTTACACGGATCTCAAATCTGGCGCCAGGTGTGGCGGGATATGTGATGCAAGAAGGGGTGTTTATAGTTATTGGAGCAAACAACTCTCTCACAGTTGGTTCTTCCTCATTTTCAGGTGAGTGATCTTCACAACCATTTGCATTCATCTCGAATTAAATTAATGTTTCAATTTGAGCTTCTTGTCTTGCTCTAATTTATTTTCGATCCGAACGACAGGTTCGCTCGATCTCAGAATTAAAAGGTTCTAAAGAGTTCTCTCTAGAGGACCTCATGTGCATACAAAGACACAAGTATTCCACATAAGATGCACTGATTTCTGATCTTTTTTTTTTTTTTTCGAATTTAGAAATTTAAAATTTAAAATTTTGAAATTCCAAAAATTCAGATTATGGAGGAGAAAGTGCAGATTTTCTTGGAGTCGATTCATTGAGTGTTTGGCTCGATTGATCGATCTCAATATTTTTTCAATTTTTTGATTTTTTTTTTTAAAGTTCGATTGATCGAGGATTTAGGTTGATCGATCGATCGAGAATAGTCTTTGATTGATCGAGGGTTTAGGTTGATCGATCGAAAAATTAAAATTAAAATTTGAAATATGAAATTTTTTTTTTTTTTCGAGTTAACAAAAATACTGATTCAACATACAGAAATTTCATAAATCAATTTTCTATTTCATAAAATTATGGATTTTCTATGCCCAGATCCCTGGCAACGGCACCAAAAACTAATGATTTTAATCTTGTTTTACTCGCAAGTGCATAAATCGTAATGTAGTCAGTGGCTGCAGAGTACAAGACCTTCCCACGAGGATTGGTCAGAAAATTATAAACAGAAATAGTAACTAACCAAAAGAATAACTACAAATCTATCACAGTATTTACTAATTTAAGAATCTGAGAGTTTTAATGAATGAGATAAGTACTAACAGAAACTGGGAATTTAAACAAATAATAAAAGATAAGGATTGGGACACTGAATCCTCTCATCGTTAGTTTATCATTCATATAATACAAATCTGTGATTAAGATATGAGATTCACAAAAAATGTCTATGTGCAAGCGTGGGACCTAAACACCCGTGAGTTCTAGAGTGTAGATCTGAGATCAAGGAGATGTATGATTAGCATCTCATGAGTGTATGATTAACACTCACACAGAGATCACTCAGAATCAATTCTCTAGATAAATTACACACTACCGATCTAAGATCAAGGAGATGTGTGATTAGCATCCCATAAGTGTATGATTAATACTCACACCTCAGATAGTGGTAGAATTTATCCTGAGATAACAGAGATTAGAATAAAATCACCATTACAAATCTGAGATCACGGGACATGATTAGCTCCCATATCTCAGATGGCGAGGAGATTATATCAATGCATATAATAATATTAGAGTCCACAAAATGATCTAACATCTTCATTACACATTTATATTATTATGAATGAATACCTCGGATGAGATTTATTAGACCCCCATCCTTAATGAAATTAGCCACACATGATAAAATTGAACAACATGATTAAGAAGTAAATTGACATAAACATTAAAATACCGTGCAGAGCTTTAACAAAATCCACAAAAAACTTTAATCCAATTCTAATACAATTCATCTTCGAAAGTGCAGAAATTAAAACTAATCTAAGCCTTAAAGCTAGAGGAAAATGAATAACAAAAACTAGAACAACAGGGATTGAATGCCCTAGAAAACTCAAAGCAAAAGCAAAATACAGCCAGAGAAGATCCCCCCGAATCCTCATATTTTTTTCTTAAATATCTTTCTAGTTCGGAATTTGAATTTTGAACTTGGTCGATTGATCGATTTAAGTGGTTGATCAATTGACCAGATTTAACTTTGAAATTTAATTTCACATCTTCTTTGTTATATCGATGCATCGACCTTAGAGGGTTCGATTGATCAATATAACCAAATGGTTGGGTCCAACATGTCCTTTGCTTCACTGTTCTGTTGTTTGTTGACTTTGCATTTTTTTATGCTCCTTAGTACATCTAATGACCAATTTTACCTGAAACTCATAAAACTGTACAAATCTCATTAAATAGCTTTCATCGGATGGGTAAATGTAGGTCTTTAGGGGTGAAATATCATCATATTTTACTACTCATCAGGTGGTACCAGTGGTCAAGTCTAAATATTATCTAGATTTGATCAATGTTCAGTAGGTTTGAGTGCCCTCGGGATTCTAGTGGCAACAGTGATATAAGTATAGCGATGATCGGAAGAAAGAATACATTGTGAAGCTTAGAGTTAGGTGGAGAATTGTTATAAACGAACTCTAACTTTGATAAGTCACTCGAGCGGGAACCAAATCCGCTTGAGCGAGATGCGCACTCAAACAAGAGAAAAAGTTCAGGTTTTAGTCGCTCAAGCGACTTTAGTTGTCGCTCGAGCGACCAGAGCGACCAACAACGACGAAGTTACATGTAGACTCAGGTTTTGGTCAATTTCCCTTGGGTTAGAAGCAGAACTATTGTCTTCTATATAAAGGGAAAGGCCATGGTCGAACTAAGAGAGAGAAAGATCTTTGGAAAACCTATCTAGGGTTTTGAGGAGAGCTTTGGTGAGGCTTGAGTGTTCTTGTATTCTTGTGTAATCATCAATGTAGTGGATTATCGCTACTCGTGGGCGTAAGCATATTGTCGAACCACATAAATATCATCTCTTGTGTGTTTGTGGTTGATTTTCTTCTATTTTTCATTCTTATTTGATCGTTCATCGTGAGATTGTTGGTTAGTTTGTGAGCTTCTGCGCAATAGGTGGGACACCTCACGATAGATCACCATTATCATTTGCCTTGTCCATTTATTTTGGATCGGCCTTGTGAGTCTTATTTCTCCACTCAATTCCGTTCACGAGTATGTTATCCCGTCATCTTCTACTCCTTTTATAATGGGTGGTTATCGCTCCTGGGTCACACTCTTTTCTGTCCGTTTCTCGTGCCTTCAAAAAAAATGTCGTCTTTCTCTTTTGGTCGGTCACGAATGGGGATTCCTGAAATTCTACCCTTGTCACTTTACAAGAACATACAAAATGATGCTAATTTTTTTTTTTTATTTAATTTTTGGATTGCGACTTGGGATGTCAGCTCCAAGACTCGATGTTTGATTGCTCATCATATTCGCTCTATCGCGTGAGGATTATAGATCTGCCTCCTTACTCTGTTATAGTCGGCTATTTTTTTATGAGTGTAGCTACCGAGACTAATTTAGCTTTATGTATCAATATGCATAGAATCACCTTCCTTAGATTAAAAGTAAGTATTGTTTAAAGTAAATAATTAATGTTTAAGCTAATTTCTAGCTAAATAAAGCAATCCCAATGAAGAAAGGGTTCAAAATTAAAATATGCTTGAAGAGGATCAATGAGTGTGTTAGCACTTAGCTGCTCCGGCTCCCTTTCAACTAAAACAAGTTTAAATGCTAGAATTTTCAGAAAACATAAATTTCATAAATAAAATGGAATATAAACTTAAAAAGTTTTTCATATCCTGGAGCTAGAATATTGAAAAACCTTGTTGAGAATTCGAATTTCTCTTGCGGAGAATGATTTAATATGATAGGCTTGCAAAAAACTCCAAAGATTCCTTATAACTAAGAGACCCTTAGGGTCTATATTTATTGGGAATCAACAACAAAGTTAGTACGGTGGTGACTCATTAGAAGTTATACTTGGACGCCAAAGAGTCATCATGGTCGAGTTGGAGCCTTCATGGGATCATGAACAAGCTGTGGGAGAGGTTCTGAGAGTGCTTCTTAACCGAGTCTGACCTTCGGTTGGCAATCAACTGTACTCATCAAGAGTGTTTTGGACCATCAATTTCCTGAGATCATGCAACTTAGGTTGTAGCTCTAGGAGTGTTTTAAAATGCACTCTTTGAGTGCAGTCCAATGCAATTTTCCCACTTGACCAAGTAAACAATTTCAGCCATTCGCAAAGTGTTTGATTTGATCAACAAGCTGAAAAATGCACTCAACTACTTGAGCATAAGCCTATTCTTGGATGTCCGGAACAGAAGTCTTGAATGAGATAAACAAATTTGAGCATAAGGCTATTCTTGGAGAAGAGCATAATTGGAGAAAGAAGAGCATATTCTTTGAGTTGCCTTATTGGGAGCATAATCTCCTAAGGCACAATCTCGATGTGATGCATATTGAAAAAAATATTTGTGATAATGTGCTCCACTCTTTTGAACATTGATGGAAAAAGTAAGGATGGGATAAATGCGAGAAAAGACTTGGCTGAAATGAGATTGAGGAAAGAGTTACATCCACAACAAATAGATTCAAACAAATACAAATTACCAGCGTCAATTTACAATTTGGATAGACATGGAAAAGAACAGTTTTGCAGAGTCCTTAAGAATATGAAAATTTCGGATGGTTTCTCGTCTAATATCTCAAGCCATGTCAATGTCAAAGAACGAAAGATATCTGAATTAAAAAGTAATGACTCACACACCATATTACAAAAATTTTTGCCTATGTGTATTCGACATATCTTACCAAAGTATGTAGTGAGGACTCTAATAGACTTGAGCACATTCTTTCGTGAATTATGTTCGAGAGCTTGTCGAACTGACGATTTGATCCGCCATGAGAAGAACATAGCACTGACACTTTGCCATTTGGAGCGGATCTTCCCGCCTGCTTTTTTTGACATCATGGTGCATATGTCGATACACTTAGCATCTGATGCATTACTTGGCGAACCTATACAATATCGGTGGATATATCCTATTGAGAGGTTTGTATTGATGCCTTATCACTTTTCAATTAAACATAAGAGAATATTGATGTGTTTCAGTAACACAAAACTTAAGTTGTTGGAATCAAGTACTTGTTCACTTTAAAGTTGTATGTGCGCAATAGGGCTCAACCTGAGGGGTCCATTGCAGAAGCCTATTTGACGGATGAATGTTTCACATTTTGGTCTCGATACTTGCACAATGTTGAGTCAAGGTTAAACTGACCCAAAAGAAGTGATGAGGAAATATCAATGAGAAGCGCCAAAGTGTTCAATCTTACCAATTTGGAATTGACACAAGCTCATCGTTATATCCTCTATAATAATGTTAACGTCACAAGATATATAGAGTATAAAGCGTTGACAAAAATTTCTATTATATTTAGAGAATCGATTTATTCAATTGTTTTAATATATGAATTCTTTTATGTAGGGATCATAAAAGACTAATTCGACACAACTTACATCAAAAATGCCTACGCCCGTATGATATAGAGAAAGAATACGAAAGATATTTCATCTATTGGATTAAGGATCGTGTATGTAACTATATATTTCTAAATTCATCATCAATATAGCTTGTTTTTTCTCATGATTAATATTTTCTCTCTTATTCTTAATAGATACGAAATTAAACGAAAATTAGATTTACGTTGCCAAAAGGGCTTCAACTGTTAGCCGAGGGACCTCCTCATATTGCTGAAAGGCTAGAATGCTATCCTATTAATGGATACAATTTCAGAATATTTGCAGAAGAATCAAAGACTAAAACGCAAAATAATGGAGTCTACCTATCGACATCGACTACTATCTTTTCAAGTGCAAGGGATATCAATCTCATTATTGGCAATGTGAAATATTTTGGCCAGTTGATCGACATAATTCAGCTAACATATTCTGAGAAATTGAAGGTTACAATGTTCAAATGCGAATGGGTAGATGTTCGCGTAGAAGGGAGGGGAATAAAGCAAGATCATTTGGGAACACACTTGTGAATTTCACACGATTGGCATTTTTTGGCAAACCATATGTGTTGGCTTCCCAAGTCAAACAAGTTTTCTACGTAGATGATCCTATTGACCCAAATTGGAAGGTTATTTTAAAAGTCAAGCCTAAAGGAGCCTATGAGTTGAGAATAGAAGATCGTGACCTATTAATGAGTGACCAAAATATAAATGATAGAGGAGATATAAATGATGATTGTGACGATGACACTGATTGGGTTAGAACAGATGAAGAGGGAGAGATTGTTGTAGTGACAAGACTTCATAATGACGATGAACAATAGTGGCAACCCCTCAAAAGGGCTGCGACAATGTTGTCGAGTGGTAACTCAGTTATCCTTTCTTCTAAATCAAGCAAAACCAAGCGAAAATCGCAGAGGTTCTCATTGAAGGTTCCAAAAGATTCCAAAGCAGAATTAGTGATATCAGATACATGGACAGCCAGGTATGCAAGTTCTGGACAGCCTTAGGCCAAAGCAGAGAGTCCTCTCTGTGAAACCAGCCCTTTCTCATCCTCCAAACCTTGTTCATCTTCCCCCCGCTCAACTCTTAGCCTTTGTAGTTTCTTGCTGTGTTGAGCGACAATTTCTAATCCTCTATCTTTGATCACATTCCTTACCTACAGCAGCTCAGAAAAGTACATTGGTTCACTTCCTAATTTGAAAATTAGGGATTACAATGGAGCTTAGTAATTTCAAAGTTAGTAGTGCTGCTAAATCTCTACTCGATACCAGTGCATGTGCTCAATGACTAAGACTGCCAAATTGGTGAGCCACTTTGTTGTTTGTTCAATTGATATTTTTTGAACCATTCTCCATAGCTTTATGCAATGCCTTAAAGAATTACAATGGATCCGGCTTTATAGATCCAGACATAGTCATTAATACACTCGAGCTGAAAATTGAACTCACAATGCACAATTGTCTCTAGAGATTTCTTGGAGGCACAGGTATGCTACAAATGCATGTGTTTGTGTTTGTGTGGGTCCCTTACAACTACGACAACAAAAGAATTCGATAAAGGTATCAAATAAGAATATGCCCATCAATTTGTCCCACATATCACATTCAATGGACTGCTCTGTGTCGTTGATGCATTCGGCATTCAGAAAATGGGTCAACGCATGTCAACTCCAGTCAATTGGAGAGAAAGTGGATGTTTAAAATTGGTCAATTTGACTGTTGGAAAGTGGATGTTTAAAATCTAAAATGATTTGCTCATCTGTGAACATGGTTTATTATAACTGTGTTGGATTTATTAAAGTTGAATTATGGAAGTGAAAAGATATGGTTAACACATTTGGAGTTTATTAAGCCCAAATGCCATCCTAAATGGTCACAAAAAAGTGAAATCAGAAATCTTGCCCTCAGAATTCTTTATGAAGAGTTCTAGACTTGTTCACCAGTAATAGTGCATCTTTTCTATTCTAACTTTCGAAGCATATACCCATATCATTCCCCCTAGATGAATTCCTTTAATTTGCTACTAAGAGCATTCTGCATCTACATTTCTTTTCATAAATACGAGATTGCCCTCAATCATCATTTCATCACACTAGTTCATAGGATTGCTATATCAAGTAGAAATGCTCCAATCTGCAAACCAGTGCATCACACTGTATGCTTTGGCTAAAATGCACACAGAGCAGATGATACCAATTTCCCGATTGATTGATCTTTTTTGCAGATTCCATTGGATAGTTAGGAACATCTGCTTTGTTTTAGTGATTTGGCCACAGCTCATCCCAGTGTAGTCTATATATAGGGCTGCAAATGGGTTGGCTTGACATGACAGGTGGAGCGACCTGACCCGGTTGATCCGCCATGGCTAAGGTTCAGGTTAGAAATGTTGAGCCGTTTATTAGACAGCTCAAGGTTGGGTCATGTGTTCTTGACCTGAACCAAACTCGATCCAATCCAACTCCTGACCTTATATCCTAACCCATCCTGGACTACCGGACCTCACCTAAGTTTTTACTAATTGGGTCGGGTTTAGGTTGACGTAGAACATAATCTGGTTGACCCTTACTCAACTAGATTAGTTTATGGCCATAGAATGAATAAAAAAAAAAAAAAAAAAAACAAATCATACCATTGTGGCAGAGATGGCAGAGGTCATTGTAAATGAGGACTCTAGGCTAAAGAATGAGAGGGAAGAATGAGGGTTTTTGGAGGACTGGGGGAGCAGGTCTTTTTCTTCGTCTTCTTCACGGTGGTGGTCCAATGAAACATCAACAACCTTACAAAAAATTTAACAAAAAAATTCTGGTAAATTAAGTAAAATGCCATTTAAATCACTAATGGTGTAAGATCATTTAAAAACCATTTTGGTTGGTTTTTAAATGCCGGGCCAGGAGAGTCAGGTCCTCTAAACAATACAATAAGGGTGTCAGGATGCAAGGAAAGAGCATAGCCATTGAATGCTAGAAAAATAGCTCATGAATCCCATGTGACATCAAGCACAAGTTTGGGTGCCATAGACTTGCGAGCAACGTCAAGATCCGGTATCGTTCAAGATAAAATAAACCTGCAAAAACCTGCAATAAATTTTGTTTTCTAACAAGGGCCATAATCCAATATCAAAAGACCCATAATGTCACATGAACAAAAATGTATTTCCTTCAATTAAAACTGGTTAGTATAAATTGCTACATTTAATTACACAGCTCTTCCATAAAACAGGACTCAGCCTATTACATTCATAAAAGTGTTTCAACACTACTACAACCACTCACTTTTAACAGACTTTATACAAACCCTTACCAGATCACAGAAGCTTTCCTTGGTCACCACTAAGCGAGAACTCCATCTACACTCCAACCTCTATCCTTAATTTGAGAGGTGATTAAAACCCATGTAAGAGCTAGTACACATGCTCCGCAAGTATCCAATTATAACAAATAATGCTAAACACTAACAGGCATGCTAATATTCATCTAATCATACTACTCAACTAATTGCATATTACACAGCTAATTTTGTTTGATGATGAAATTATCAAAGTCCTACATAAAAAGCCCCTTACTAAAATGGATAAACATACAGATTAATAAATATCTATCAATTAAAGATCATAAATTGATTATGTTAATTTATAGCTAACAGCACTAATACCAAGTGTTTATTCCCCAACTAGTCTATTAGTTGAGGGATAGATAAGAGAACAAGTCACTAGTCAGATTACAGGTCATCACCTGGCCAGGGTGTCAAATAATTAATTAGAGAATTTCTAAGTATTTCCTCCATGCTTTACAGATAATGGTATTCAGTTTGATCGAGAAAACACATAAATTCATATATAAATTTCAAATTTATCGGTTCAAGGAGGAAAGAAAAGCATATTATATTTCTAATTGCAGGAATTTAAGTATAAAATTCCTTAGAAAAAGGTATAAAAATTGTGAAAATTTTCAGTGCAAGAAACAAAAATTGTGTGCAGAATTCCAGAAATTAACTTCAGGAATCTGAAAAATGAGATTCAGGAAGCTCAGAAACTATATGCAGGATTTCCAGAAAATAAATGCAAAAATCTCAGAAGTAGTTACAGAATCTGTGAAAAGATGCAGAAAATAATTTCAGGAAAACTATCTACAGTTTCTTAGAAATATATAGCATATTTGACAAAATATATAGAAAATAGTTTCAGGAAAACTATCTACAGTTTCTTAGGAAAACTATCTATTCTCAGGCTTTCTTCTTTTTCTTTCTCTCTTGCATTTGATTGAAATTCTCTCCTTGCTGATCTATTATTTCTTGCTTGCATTTGATATGTATCTGTATGATGAATGGTCAAGTTTCTCATTTGGACCTTTATGATTTTATGATTAGTAGACATATTATTAATATGAAAAAGGTCTTCATGTTGTAAGAGTATAGAGCATCTTAAACTTGTTGCAACTGCTTTAATTTATAGTTATACAAACTGCATAAATAGTGCAATGAGTTTCTCCTACTAGTAAGTATTGTTTGATGCAGCACAAAATTTATGTCTTGGTTAAATATGTTAGTTTTCTTCCCATTTTCATTAATTAATTATTCCTTTAATCTGTTTTTTCACAAAAATTAAGGTCTGAAATCTGCCACCTTGGCACAAAATAAGGCATTCAAACGTATGTTTTCTAGTTTGATATCACATGTATGATGCAGTCTCTAGTTTCTTCATACAAATAAGCTAATCCTCGAGCGGTCCCGATTGCAATTTGGTATCTTGTTTGCCAATCTAAATTCACTGCTTCCATTTCTATCAATCTCATACGAAAAAATCCCCGGAGAAGGATCCTTTCAATTTCTCCAAGTAAGTGCCTGGACTTCTCCTGTGACTTTATCCACTCCAAGATATTTCGGTTTCAAAAAAGAAAAAAATTACCGAACCGAAACCAATTCATTTCGGTTCGATTTTGGTCCAGGCTAAGCAGAGCCGAAAACCAAAAAAATGGGTATCGATTCAGGCGTGAGCTGCATGGACCATGATTGTAGGACTGTTAAAGGGTCGAGTTGGGTTGGATTGGGCCATAATTTGGTGACTTGTCCTATCTATCATACAAATTGATGAATTAGAGTTGCGACCATAGTGACAAATTTTGTTTTCAGTATAATTCCTGGTTGACAAATTTCCTATCTATCATTTAATTCCTAATTGTACAAAGTTGGGCTTGACAGCAACAACACATAATTATTATAGTTGTGTTTAAGATTGCTCTTTGTCCTTGTCCTTATGCTATTTTAACCTAATTTGCTTTTTATGTCGCTTTCAGATATGGATCCAAATCAACCATCACAAAAAAATGTACGAGAGAAAACTTTATGTGCTGATTTGCATAGAAATATACCAAAGCACCGTCTCCCACTTGTTTTCAATGACCGGAGCTAACCAATAGGAAGCGAGCTAGGATGTGAAATTTATCAGCTACCATGGGGTCTTATCAAGAGATGGGTCTTTTTTACCCATCGATTGCTCTTCATGGGATGTTGTGAACCCTACAGATAAAGAAAAGGTTTGGGACGCTGCTAAGGTAAATATAATTAATTATTTCTTATTGAGAACATATGCATTTCAAATTATTTATCATTAATAATTTCTTTCGTATGCAGGTTCGCTTTGAAATTCTCGAAGACGACAAAGTAAGAACTTGGTTCATGCAATCAATAGGAAGAAAGTGGAAGAGACACCGATGCGATCTAAAAAGAAGATATTTTTCTAATCTCCTCCCTAAAGGAGTAGATCCATCCTCTTTGAACCCACCAGTGGTTGATAAGAGACAATGGTTGAATTTAGTCGGTAGGGATGGGCATTAAAAAAACTCCAAAAGAAAGGTAGGATAACAGTTCTTAACATATTAAATTTTTATACGTTCAAACTTATTATAAATGTATATAATAGGAATTTTTTTTCTTTCAGAAAATGGTTGAAATAAATAAAGTCAACCGAGAAAAAAGGATGATGCATCATACAGCAGGGCGAAAAAGTTTCCCTTCAATTATTACATCAGAAGTAAGTGAATTTATATTATTTTCTGATTAATCGTACTTTGTATATTTTATAATTATTATATACTTTCTTCTTCATCTTATTATATGAAATCATATTAATATCTGTATTTATTTTTTAATTTTACAGACTTCAGAGGATGATGTAAAACTTAGTCGCGCCAATATATTCAAAATTACTTATACGCACAAGGATGGTACACCATCAAATAGTGTGGTCGCGGATGCATTAGTAAATTTTATAATAATTTTTAATTACAAGTCATGTTTTATTTCTCAAAATAAAATATATTATTAATTATTATAGGAGAAAATAAATAGACAACAAGAGAAACAACTAGAGGGATCCAGAGACCCCCCTAGTCGTAAAGATGTCCTCTCTCAGGTTTTTGGAGAGAATCGACCTGGTTGATGTCGCATCCTTGGAGTGGGACCAACTCCATCATGGGAATGGGGGGGCAAATCCAACCGTCAAATGTCAAAACAAGGGGAGATGGCTTGTTTAAGGAGCAAGATAGCAGAATTGGAAGAAAGACAGAAAGAAAGAAATAGAGAAATGCAAGAAAGAGATAGAAAGATGGAAGAGGCGCTATGCACGCACAATGAACGAATAGAAGAATTGAAGAGAATGTTCCTCGCTTCACAAAGATAAATCTCGAAAGTAATTGATTTATGGGTAATTGTTGAAATTTGTTTGGCCTAAAGAAATGATAAATTCCTATATAGATTGCCTTTATAGATAAATTCAATTTCTCTATGGCAACCAATAAATTCAATTAATAGGTTATTGTTTTTGTAGGCGTCGGGAGTTGGTTTACATTTATCTATCTAAACACTTGCATGTCCAAAATTCGTATGTTTATTTACAGGTCGGTGAGAAAAATGCAGAAAGTGTGCTGTCTTTCGTTGGATATGATGAGGAAGTTAAGGTAATAAGGTACTATTTGCTCACAAAATGCTTCCTTCCTGGCTTTTTTTTTTGCATATTTGGCCATTTCTTAAATTGTTTATCTGTCACGGTCTTGGAAGTGTTTCAGATTCTAGCTATAAATAAAGAATCAACTCTTCTGAAATCTACATAGTTTACTTATTTTTTTTCCTTTTTTTTTCCTTCTGGAATATGCAAGCCCGACACGAATCCGACAGGCGTGGCCAAACCCAATTACTTAAAGGTAAATGGCTGATTTAACCTTTGAACCGGTCCAGACCGATTCAATTTGAGCCAGGTTCAGGCTAAGGCATTAGGCCTAATTAATAATCATGGCGAAGCACGGCTCGATCCAATTATTAAATGGGTCAGGTTTAACCAAATATTTAGTCCGTTTAAGAACTGAGCCATTCAAAGCCTGTCTCGGCCTGACCCATTGACACCCCTAACTGAAAGTGGGTACCCCCGACCCCCACCCCCACCCCCACCCCCACCCCCAAAATCATTGATTGCTTTAAATTGGACGATGAAGATCATTTTTCGCTCCAAGCTTCTACACAAGGGATCTTGAGGCCATGAAAGTATCATCAGATAATTTTTATTCCACGTCATAGAACCCAAAAACGTGGCTCTAAAGTCACCTTTGAGTTGATGTGTGCCACATGACTTTAGTCCAACGATTTAAAAAATCGAACGTTAGAACCATGCATATGCATATCCATCTCATAGAGATTTATGAGCACTCACAGATTTATGTAGTCGGATTCAGCTAGCGGGAAACAACGGCCTGTTTCATTCATAAAAAAAATACAAAAACAAAGTTGCCTGTTTCATTCATAAAAAAAAATACTAAAAAAAAGGTGCTTGTTTCTTTGCACTCACAGAAATGAGATTTGCACCAATGTATAGAAAATACCCACAGGCAGATCGATCGATTGATCCCAATCGGCATCAGAGTATGCAAGACCATGTATATTCTACTCTTCTGGAATATACATCAGTGTTTCAGATTCCAGCTATAAATGACATCTTGCTAATTGGGAGATCCAAGGAAGACGTAGCATGAAACTGCAAGTATCTAACCCTCTTGCTAATTGGGTTAAGGAGTTAGCTAAAAGAACAGAGTACTTATACTTAACTGTTCACGAAAATAGTAGTTCTGAGAATGTCTATTGAAATCGTCCTGCTTGACTGCTTTGGACGTCTGTACTACCGATATGGGCATTTTATCTCAAGATATTTTTTCTTCGTTGGAGAAATCTAACAGAATTTTACAATTTATGTTGGTGAGTCCAATCGGGAGAAATTGTGTGTCTGAGATGAGAAGAAATGCATAATAAGCCTAGAAGTATGTGGGCCTATTGCATTCGCTAATTGGGTTATTGGAGTTGGCTGCAAGAACAGAGGACTTAGATATATATGTATATTGTATGTAGTATGTATTATGAGATGGCTATGTATAATGTATATTGTATGTAGTATGTACTATCAAGTGGTGCTGCTGCAGCTGTTAATCGGGATGGTAGGTAGAGAAATCAGATGCGAAAAGCTTCACATAATGGTTGTGACCCAAAAAAAAAAGGCGCTAACAAATTTGTGACTCAAGAAAAAAAAAAGACACTATTGTGACCAAAAAAAAAAAAGACACTATTGTGACCAAAAAAAAAAAAGGGGGCCTACGCTGACAGTTGAAGTCGTCGGCGTAGGATAATTTATTTAAAATTTAAGAAATGGTCTATGCCGACGGCGGAAGCCATAGGCGTAGGATAATTTATTTAAAATTTTAAATATATATATATATTTTTTTTTTTAAAATCCTATGCCGACGGCATAAGCCGTAGGCGTAGATTCTTGAATTACCGCAACAACTATAAATTGTCGGGATTTATATTTCCCGACGGGAATATCGCCGACGGCTTGCAACTGTCGACATAGAGATTACAGCTAATCGTCGGCGATTAGTTTTGCCGACGGCTGATGTAGTCTACGCAGCAAGCCGTCGGCGTAGGTACCTATTTTTGTAGTATCAATAAATGTGTTCTAATATAGTTTTGGTTCGACTAGCCAATTAAGCCTCCTTTCTTGGGGAAGACCATTGACTTGGTTGAATACTTTCATCTATTGCGTTCTAGTACTCTTTTAATAGAGCTTTGCTATCTCATCCCTTGATTTCAAAAATCTCATTGGATTAGTTGACTGGGTTGACCATCATGAAATACTCTAATGGGTTTGCATTTCTACTTGTGGAACATGATGGCTGACGGTGTCAACAGTGATGACGCCCCTTTTATAGAGCATTATTATCATAAGTTATTCTACCTATTTGGACTCAGCTTCGTGAGTCTTATTTCTCTAATGAATTCTGTTCACGGCTAATTAGGCCTTTATTACTTCACAATTCTCCATTTCATTCCTCTATTACTCCACAATTCTTTATATCATTCTTAGGCTGCATTTCGGTTAGTTCTTTCAGGGCATAGAGCAGTTTTTTTGTTCTTTGACAGAGAACTGCTTAATTTTATGTCTAATAACACAGTTCCTCGCACCATTTGCTCTTACGGTGAGCTATTTTAAATGATAAAATTGTTCTTTGTTTGCTCTTTGCCAATGCAGATTTTATGTGCTCAGTCAAAGAACAAGTAGAGAGTTGTTTCTACTCTTATAAGAGCTAATCCAAACACAGCCTTAATATCTTTATTGGTCATTCTATGCTACTCCTTTGCGGTTCTATCATTTCGTTCTTTCATTTAGGATTTGTTTTTAGTCACTGTTGGACTTAAATCATTTCAAATGGCAATAGTTAGGCTGCATATTTTAGTCATTGTTGAACTTAAACCATTTCAAATAGCATTAGTTAGGCTGCGTATGGCATAGCTCCCTGCTAGCCCCTATTATAACAGAGTTCATCTTCTTTAGTTGGTTCATTTTCTCTTGTCTAACTCACTAAAGGAGGATTTATCTGCTCTAGCAATAACCTCCTTGTTCTCTACTAACTTCCTATCAGAGCAAATAAAATCTACTCTGACAATAAGTGAGTACAGAAGATGGTAAATTTATTGAACAGGTAAATCTTGCTATGCAAGAAGTTATTAAAGATAAGGGATATCTGCTAAAGCAGGTAATATGGCATTAGCAAAGAGAATAAGAATCTATTAAAGCAGATGAATTCCACTATAGCAGTGGTTAGCAAAGAGCAATGTACGCAGCCTTAGTTTGATTAGCAAAGAGCTACGTACGCAGCCTTAGTCTTTTCTATTTTATTAAGTCCATTTACAAACTCTCTTATATACTAGCTAGTTTTTAATTTTATCTTTTTTTCTTATTTCAGGCATAGTTTTTAATTTTATCTTTTTTTCTTATTTCAGGCATCCGTCTTAACATATCTATCTCAGCCACACAAACTCTCCTCGGCCTCTTCTGTGCAAGCAATACTTTGTATCATATTGTAATCTTTGTGCCATTTCTGTAAACACGCCCTTCCAATTAAAACGGCACTCATTGATTAGACAACAAACCATTTGATCTTTTTTGAATTGTCTTCAAATTTTCAATCAAGTTGTATCACAGAGCATGAATACTAATTTAGATCTATGATACCTTGCCACTAAATACTTTTTTATTTTGATCAAATGATCATCTAGAATCTTGTGTTTGTTAATCTTATGCTACTGTATATTTTATGTTTCTGTTAATTTTTAAGCTCTTTAACTCTAAGGCGTTTCTTCCAGTTTATTATTTTTTTCTTTTTTGATAATATGGGTATGCAGGCTTTTTAGAGCACCCGCCTAATCTCAGGGGCACATGCGTACCTTAAATTCAATACATGTCGGGTCAACACTGGATATAAATCTCTAGGGTGGCTTCAAAAGAGAAGGGGATTCGAACTCAGGTCTCCTGCTTTCACTCAGTCTCCTGCTTTTGGAAGCAAGTACTTGACCAGCTCGAGAACCATGGTGGATGGATGGTTCTCGACCATATATATATATGACAATCACCGACCTCTAAGGTCCATGTGGAAGTCTGCGTGGCACCCAAACAGTGTTTGGGTGCCACCTAGAGCACAAGTGGATAATTTAAATCACTTTTTAAAAAAGAAATTTTCAATTTTTTTATTAAAATACAAGTCAAAGTTTGACGGGTTTCAATGATCCGCATTTTACAGTTCAAAAAAAAGATAGTGGAGATGAGTTTTCATATTTTTTTAAAGAGTAATGCACCCGAGCTCCATGTGGCATCGAAACACTATTTCGGGTGCCAAATGGTGCTCCACGTGGAACCATGGAGGACAGTCTCCAATGGGAGTGTCCTCCATGGGAGGATGGTCACCGTCCTCCATGGTTCCATGTGGAGCTCCATATGGCACCCGAAATAGTGTTTCGATGCCACATGGAGCTCGGTGCATTGATTAGATCATCTTTTAAAAAAATAATTAAAAACTCATCTCAATCATGTGTTTTTTGAGTTGTGAAATGTGGATCATTGAAACTAATCAAAAATTGACTTTTGCGTTTGAAAGGTTTTCTTAAATTTATTTTCTAAAAATTGATCCAAACCATCCACCTATTCTCCACGTGTCACCCAAATAGTGTTTTGGGTGCCACGTGGACCTTGGAGGGCGGTGAGGCGATCACTGTCTTCCATGGTCCACGTGGAACCCAAAACACAGTTTGGGTGCCATGCGGAGCACGATGGGGATGTTTGGATCAATTATTTTTAGAAAAATTGAAAAGCTTTTTAAAAGTACAAAGTCAAAGTTTAACTAGTTTCAATAGTTCACATTTCTTGGCTAAAAAATAAGATAGAGATGAGGTTTCAATTTTTTTTAAAGATGATCTAAGCAATCACCCGAGCTCCACGTGGCGTCGAAACAGTGTTTCAAGTACCATGTGAAATCAGAGGATGGAGACAGTACTCCTATGGTGGACGAACACTTTTTCCATATATATATATATATATATATATATATATATATATATATATATATATATATATATATATATATATCCCCCCACCCCCGAACACACACACACACATGGAGATTCAACAGCTTTTAGAACTCCACCTTGTCACCCAAATAGTGTTTTTGTGCCACATGGAGATTCAACAGCTTTTATAGATCCATTTTAAAAAACTGGATTCAAAATGTTGTTTTAAAATTAAAAGTCAAATTTTGATTGTGATCAAGAATCTAGATCATACGACCTAAAAAATATATTGTGGAGATGATCTTTTATATGTTTCTTTTTTTAAAAAGGGTCTAAACAACACTGCCTTGCTCCACGTGGCACAAAAAATATGCTTTGACTGTCATGTGGGCCTCCATTTGGATGTTGGAGTACGGTGAGGGTATTCCACGGGGAGTACTTTCCCGACTCTATATATATATATATATATATATATATATATATATATATATATGGGAATGGAGAAAATGCGTCCGGGCATAAAGATATCTCTATGCCAATTAGTATGGGCACGACACGTAGCACCTTTTTTGTGAAGTGATGGGTAGTATGGGGCTCCCTTTACTAATTAGGGTTAAACTTTTAAAATATTTTAAAAATTATATTCTCTTTTAGCCATCATTTTTTACTTTTTTATAAGTCTTTTTAAATTCTCTTTCTTTTCTCTTTTTTTCTAAGAAAGTATCAGACTTACTTTTTCAAGTATATTTTACTCAAAAAATGTGAGTATCCGATAGCGAAGTGCTAGTACCTCGGCAGCGAAGTGTCGACACCTCGATAGCAAGGCGCTGGCACCCCAACGGCGAAGCGATGACACCCCGGGACCGAAGTGTCGGCGCTTCACTAAAAAAAAAAAAGGGGGCGTCAACACCTGATTTCAAAGGCATTGGTGTTTCTACACCTCGATATAGAGGCGCCGGCACCCCTGAAATGAGGGACTGATGTCCTATTTGTTTATATTTTTTTTAGTGAACCACCGGCACCTCAGCGTTGGCGTGCTAGTGCCTCACTATCGGAGTGTCGGCGCTTCGCTGCCAAGGTATCAGCGTTTTGTTACTGGGCACTCACATTTTTTGTGTAAAATATACCTGAAAAAGTAATTATGACAGTTTTTTGAAAAAGTAGAGAGAAAAAAGAGAAAAGAGACGTTAAAAAAGTTAAGAATGATGACTAGAAGGGTATTTAACCTTTAAAATATTTTATTCTAAAAAAAACTTTTAAAATATTTTAAAAGTGTAACCCTAGTTAGTAAAATAGTTCCCATATCACCCATCACTTCAGAAAAAAGACACTAAGTGTCGCGCCCATATCAATTGACGTAGAAATATCTCACTACAAAAAATAAGACTATTAGCGGCAGCCAAAAACTGACACTATTAACAAAAAACTGTTGCTAATACCCTTGCCGCTAATAGTCGTTAATAGTTTTTTATTAATAACAACAATTTTTCACTCCAAAAAATTACCGCTAATAATCTGTTTTTTTGTAGTGTCTCTACTCTCGGGCGTATATCCTCGACCCTATTTATAGGTTCTCATATCACCCATCACTTCATAAAAAGGACGATATGTGTCACGCCCATATCAATTGACGTAAAAATATCTTTACTCTTGAGCGCATATCCTCGGCCCTATATATATATATATATATATATATATATATGATAAGGATGCAAGGTATTCTTCTTGTAGGTGAGGAATCTTTTTTATTAATAATGTATGTGAGATGAAAATGAGTTGTTGATGATGACACATGCATGGTGTTGGTATGTGGCATGCTGAATTAAATGCCATAGGAAGCAAATCTTTGGCGATCAAATAAAATTGCCTCCCTTTGCACCACCCCAACTGCTCAAGATATGGCAAGAGCACATGATTTCACACAATGGAAAAGCAGCTCATCTTAGGTCACAGGATCTCTATTGAAGATTTGGTGGGCCACTCGTTGCTTTCACTCCAAAACAAGTAATAAAACACTGCACCATCTTCGCCCCTCTTCAAACTTTACCCATCTCTCTCTCTCTCTCTCTCTCAAATGTTAAAAATAATTTAAACCCACGTAATTGATTAACCCAAAAAAAAAGTCCATTGCTTGCTCCCCAATTCAAAATCCCATTGAAATCTGGTCAGATCTTGCTTTCTAAGATGTGGGATTTGGTTGGGGGTATTTCAATTCAAATGGGTTCATCCCCTCTTTCATAAAAAAAAACCTTTTACTTCTTAGTCCCTTAGTCTTGTTCTCGTTCTTCTTTGTGTTCTTGGTAAATTTGTTATGGCAGTATCAGCAGAGGCCCAATTTCATGTTCTTGCAGTTGATGACAGTATCATTGACAGAAAGCTGATTGAGAAGCTTCTCAAGAGCTCATCTTACCAAGGTTTGTTCATAATTTAGAGTGTTTTATGATCCATTTGTCTTTATCTTGATGATTTTCTTATTTTCTGTGTTCTTTTTTCATGGGTTTTTGGTGTTGCAGTTACCACAGTGGATTCTGGAAGCAAAGCACTGGAATTTTTGGGTTTTCAGGAGGATCAGAGCAGCACACCCTCTGTTTCATCAGATCAGCAGGTATTTTTTAATTTCTAGTTTGCAATTCAATGAATTTTTGATGGAAAATTGAATAGTTTTATTGATTTGTTAATTTTTATTGCAGGAAATTGAAGTGAATTTAATAATTACAGACTATTGTATGCCCGGGATGACTGGTTATGATCTGCTCAAGAAAATAAAGGTGCTTAGTACTACATTTTTGCTTCTTTTATTACTTCTCTCTCTTGTAACCATTTCTGTTTCTTTCCTTTTATTCCTTATATGATTTTTTTATTTTTTTCTGCAATTAGGAATCATCATCTCTTAAAGACATACCAGTTGTCATTATGTCCTCTGAGAATGTGCCTTCAAGGATTAACAGGTAATTATATAGAATAAAAATTCTTTCTTTTAGTTCATTTTTTCAAATGAATTTTACTCATGTTCAAAGCCAAAAAAGAAAAATATAAAAAATAAAATAAAGAAAATTAAAGCATGGGCTTCCTTCCAAATATTTCTAACGTCCCAAAAATCTTTTCTTTTTTAGATTGCCCATGATTTAAAGAAAACCGACAAAATGATTTGGTCCCGTGAACTGAAATAATAATTTGATGGGTAAATTGATTACTAATAAACAGATGCTTGGAAGGAGGAGCAGAGGAATTCTTTCTGAAACCAGTTCAATTATCAGATATGAAGAGGCTTAGACCCCATATACTAAAGGGAAGATCCAAAGAACAAGAAGAAGATCAACCACAACAAAAAGAGCAGCAATCCAACAACAACAAAAGAAAGGCCATGGATGAAGGCCTCTCTCCTGATAGCAGAAGACCCAGATACAATGGAATGACTACAGTTATCTGATCAGTTATTAATTAGTATAATTTTATTTTATTTTATAGAAAATGGGGATTTTTATAAACTTGCAATTCCCACCAATTTTATTTTATTTTTCTCTTAATGCTTGATTGTAGAGAGGGTCAAGAAAATGAAGAGAGGTGTTCTTCATTTCATGGTGGGTAATCTGTTTACATAACTATTACATATTCATTTTTGTTGTGGCAATCTAGAATTGTAAATTTTTGTAGAGAAGGTGATGGGAATTTGGTTTAAAAATTTCACAAAATAACAATAATTCGGGGGGATTGGATTTCTGTGTTTACTATTTAATATTTTATATATATTTGTTTATGGGTTTTTTGCATTTAGCCGCTTATATTATTGGGAAATTGTACTTTGTCCCCGCATTATGCATATTTATTATCCGCCCTTTTGATTGGAGTTTAGCGAGCGGATGAATTGACCAGCTTTGACTGATGTTGACGTTAACATGAGAACATTAAGACCTTTTACCCCTTATTGACTCTAGAAAATTACTAATAATGCCATTATCAACACATCTTCAACCTCATCATGCAACCACCAATCATTTTAGTTTAAGCTATGTAAACTCCATCCGTCAAGTCAAAATCCCAAGCAAAACAACTCCACCACCGAATCATCAAAACTCACAAATATAAACACCATCCTCTCCATCTATATAAACCTAGACCTTATATAAGAAGCCAACCTTTTATTCAACACCCAACTCTCACCTTCCATTTCATCTTGGAAATCCATCATCACATCCTCCTCTCCTCTCAGGGCCTCTTCCACCAATCTCTCGTAAATGAGGGCCTCTAACAAGAAAGATCGGCAATGAAGGGTTAATAATTTTGGTCTCAATCTTCAAAATGGGTTTAGGGTTTTGAAATTAAGCCACTCCATTGGTAATACAAGTAATATATTTTGGGAAGAAGGCGGAGTGGGTTAGACAAGTTGCCTTTTGCCGAGATGGGTTTTAGGAACTAATAGGGTTTTGGGTACTTTTATTTACAATCATAAATTTTTTTCTTCTCAAATTGGGTTTCACATGCATGTATCATTGATAGCTTTGAATCAAATGATGAAGATCATTTTTCACCATAATCTTCCTCCTAATTAATGTTCAGATAAAGAACCTACCATCATGTGCCAAATTTTGATTCCACGTGGCAGCCTACCCAAATAGTGAACACAATCATAGGCGTGCATTATTTGTGGGTCTTGGATCACTTTTCGTGATGTATGTCATGTGAATCAAAATTTGACTGTCGAAGGGTAAGCCCATTATCTCAAAATTCATTAGGTAAAAGATTGTAGTGAAAATAATCTCCATCACCAAATTCAAAGCCATCAACAATTTTAAGCATGTGCAACCGAAGTTGAGAAAAAAAAATCAGTGTTGAAAATAAAGGGATGGGTCCTGCAGTCAAAGTCAGATAAAATGGGTATGACTGGTATTTCAAATAACCTAATCAAGCTTAAATGAAAAAAAATTATTAACGATTTTTCACCGTAGGGGGTAATATGTACAGAAAATATGAGTCAAAGGGGTGAAAAGTAAATAGGCTTAGCACGAAGAGCCGAGTAGAGTTTGGTAATAACATAGGGGGACTAAATGCAAAAAACCCTTTATTTTTATTTTTTTTCAATTTAAATCTTAGAAACGGTATCCTGCTCTGATCAGTGATCATACGTTTTTTATTTTCTATCTATTTGGGATTGACATCCCTTTCAGGACGCATCATAAGATATCAAGTCAACGCCGGGCTTTCACAGCTTTTCTGTGACCTTTGACATCTGACAGTCAACATTTGATTTAATTTATGATGATGAAAGACTTCTCATTAAATTAATAATCTTATGGTACAGGCTATATCTCAACCGCTCAGGTCGACCCGGGTTTTTGTGGGTATGGAACATAAACATGACCTATCAAGTCGGGTTGACTTCAATGTCAGGTCAGGTCAGACAAAAATCGGGTGTGATCAAGTCTAGGGCTCTCAATGGGTCGGATTAGAGTTGGGTTCCTAAATTTTTCAGCCCGATCCTAACCCGGGGTACCTAGCCCAAGCCCGGCCCCTATTGGGTTAGGCTGGGCTTGGGCATTTTTTTTTATTATTTTTTTACTATTTTTTTTTTAATAAAATTAGATTATTTTATTTTTTTGAGTTATTTTTTCTAATAAAATTTGGTTGGACTTTGAATGTTTTTTTCTAATAAAAGTTTGAAGAATGTTAAAAATTTAATTAAATAATTATATTAACATTATAGCAGCTCATGTATAGATTTTTATTCAAATATTTCATTTTAGTTCATTGTGCAATGGCTATAACGGACAACAATTACACAATGATTATAATTGACAACAATTATCTCAAGACATTTAAGTAAATTATATTTAATTAAAAGAAATTTTCTCTTATAATTTTAAAAAGATAAGTATATAATAATAATATATATAGTAATAGAATAATATATATAGGACATTCAAGTAAATTATATTTTATTAAAATAATTTTTTTTTATAACTTTAAGAGGATATATATATATATATATATATATATATATATATATATATATATATACTATCCGGGCTGGGTGTTGGAACAAGCCAAAATCTGGGCTAGCCCGGCCCATTGAGAGCTCTAATCAGGTCGACCTAACCTGATATTTATTTATAAAATTAAGGAAAATAGAAGGGTTTTAATGGGGTCGGGTTGGGTCAAGCAAATACCCTTAACCCATCTGGTTGAGTAAAGTAGCGTAAGGTCGGGCATATGCCAATTTTCCCTCGGGCACCTAAAATTATAGTCCCACTACTTAGAAATATTGCCCGAAACAAAATTTGTCAATATGATTGTAGAGAGCTCCATTTGAAACCCCCATTAGCACTTTTTGGGTCGACTTGGTTTAAAATCAAAAGCCCTTTTTTTGTAAAATACAAAAGTGCAAAAAGGATTTTTTAGTTTTCACTAAAAGGTTGATTATGTCAATTTTAATTACTAAAAAATTAAGGGTATTTTATGATGATCAAAAGATTGAAACACAAGCTGAATGCAGATTACTTCATGGTCAATCTACCAAAGCATGTTTAGCCCTAGCAATTCGTTCCCTTTGAATTAAATCCCTCCTTCAGTGGGACTACGTCAATATCATAATACATGCTTCGGGGCAGCCCCACTGATGCTGGATTTTAGTTTATAATAAGGGTCGTGTAGACTCATATTGTGAGACGTTTTAGTGATCTATAAATTGACATTTTTTTTCATATTTAAAATCTATATATTGTTTTGATAAAAGCCGTAATAAAAAAACTGCTCCAATCACTGATCTACACGGATCTCAGCACAATGCACATGCACGAAGCTGATCATGGCACGGGTCAATCACCGATGAGTTGGTAATATTATTAGGTACCTTTCTCAGCCTCCAAAAGTTGGTTCACAAGTTATTATTTTAAAGGTATTTGATCACTTTGAATCAACTAATATAGATATTAATTTTTATAAATCTTTAGAGTTATTACAAAAACGGCACATTTGATAAAATCACAAGCCACGTTTTCTTATGACCCAAGTCAATATATGGGATGGGTGTCTACTACCAACTCACCTCATTTTTATTATTTATTTATTTTATTTTTTTAAAGAGTAGTTATTAAATGCACGGCCCGTCCAGGTGGTGCATAGGCCATCAATAATAATATACATGTGGCATCCACTTCCTCAATACATAAGAAGATTACACCATTTGCCGGGAGGCATTACTTGCATTTTTCAAGTGATTGCATCAAATTTCAAGAAAGATTTGATATTTTAGGGACATGTGTTATGTAAATATATAATATGGGCCATCTAATTTGAAGTTCATGATCAATAGATTTCGGGTACATAAAATTGGAGCAAAGCATAATACTTGTAATGTGATTGATTGTAGTCAACTGTTGAATTATATAATAGCCTTTGACTTTATTTAATCAAATAATAAAAATTATATTTTATTCTAATCTTTTGTAATTGATATCTTTAAATTATGACCTTCAATTCAAACCGCTTAGATGATATTTTCATGTAGTAGCGGTTGCCAAACTTACTAGTCTTTCTTTTAAATTCAGTGCAACTAGTGCAATCACTAGAAAAGCGCATGCAAGTAATGGCTCCCCCTTCCTATTGTCTTCTGCCGTCTGATTAAAAACTGAAAGTGAAACCGTAAACGGCTAAAGCGGTCTGCAACAAATGAACATAAGTGCTCTGATCGGATGATTTGAATGCTACAACCAGTTTGAAGTCCCACTTGGATGCCGTATGACGTACGATATAAGGGAATCTTGACTTCTACTTCACTTTGTTGATATAAAATTCAACGATTCCCTCTATCTAAAGGTTTTAAAATTAGTTGAACCTCATATGGGATAGGTTTGACCCAAACGTATCCTAATTAGTAGATCATTTCAAAGTGTTGGATGGGCCCTTGCACCCAACTCGGTCGGAAGAGTTGGTATTAGGGCAGCAAATGGGTCCGATCTGGGTCAAGCACGCACGTCGTATGTGGCGTGGACTTTCAGAAGTATGTTAGAATTTAAGGGCCCGTTTGGATATGCATAAATAAGCTACTTCTTTTACATTTTGAAGCAACAAAGTAAATAAGTAAGGGGGTTTTACATAAAGGTGCCTGCGCGGCTTTTTATCCCAAAAAGCTCCTAAGGTATTTTTTTTTTTTTTAGGTGGATTACCCAGCCAAGTCCCAATTCTTTATAATCTACCTACCGGTGTCCCAACTTCATGAAACAATCCAGCAGGGTCTTGACCCTAAACTTTCTTTTATTATTTACCTGCAAGGATTTGAAAATTTTTCACATGCCTTTTTTTTTAGTTTAAGTTAAACTATAGAAGACCAAAATACTCTAATATGAATTTACTAAAACACCCATACTTCCATAACTATAAAAAAATATTGGTTTTTCTCTGCTATTCATCATCTTCCTGTTGACGATTGGGTTTCCTCTTCCTTTCATCTTCTTCTTGTAAAGATAGCATATTCTCTTCATTTTGCAGTATGAAAAAACTCGACACTGCTCGCTGCTCCATTATTTGAACCAAGTATGCCTAGGTTGCTCTTATTTTGAAGATATGAATCTCTTTTAAAGCAATGAACAGAGATCTGTAAACCCTCATCACTTACCACTGATTTTCATGAACATTGAAAGCATTAGAATCCCATATAGCCCCAACCCCCTCTTCCCTTCATCTTCTTCTCTGCTGACGAAGCAACAGGGAGAAGCGTACTGCTGTCGTCTCTGCAAACCTTCAATATTGGCCAACGTTTCATCTTCTTCCGATCACGTACATCTAAACTTTTCTGCGTGCACATCTCCAGCTGTCCGATAAACTCATAAAAGCAATTCATAAAACACTGTTATAGTAATGTTGTCCAACCTTTCTTTTAATGAATGGCTTCTTTGAGCTATATACAAATGTAGTAGCGTTGCCATAAATGCTGAATCTTTATTTTAATAATTGACTTGTTTGATGTAAATAGAAATGTAGTAATACTGTCCTAAATGCTTAACTTTTGTATTAAATGTTTGTTTGAGGTAGATAGAAATGTAGTAATATTGTCCTAAACTCATAAATGCTTATTTTTAGAGATAATTACTGATCAGGATAATTATTTCATATCAGTAATTATTGTCTGATATCAGTCCTTTGATGTTCTCACATCAGTACTTGACAGTATTTTGTAACTCATGCAGGTCAAAATGTAGTTTAATTATGAGAATGAGCATGATATCAGTCTTGCAATGTCTCACATCAGTACATTATTGTCTGATATCAGTCCATTAATGTTCTCACATCAGTACATTATTGTCTGATATTAGTCTCTTGATGTTCTCATATCAGTACTTAACAGTATTTTGTAACTCATGTTGGTCAGTATAGTTTAATGTTGAAAATGACTCTGATATCACTCCTGTACTGTTTCACATCAGTACATTATTGTCTAATATCAGTCATTTAATGTTCTTATATCAGTTCTTGACAGTATTTTGTAAGTCATGCAGGTCAGAATGTAGTTTAATTATGAGAATGAGCTTGATATCAGTCTTACACTATCTCACATCAGTACATTATTGTTTAATATCAATCTGTTAATGTCCTCACATCAGTACATTATTGTATGATATTATTCATTTGATGTTCTCACATCAGTACTTGACAGTATTTTGTAACTCATGCCGGTCAGAATATAGTTTAATACTGAAAATGAGTCTGATATCACTCCTACACTATCTCACATCAGTACATTATTATCTGCTATTAGTCCTTTAATGTTCTCACATCAGTTCTTGACAGTATTTTGTGACTCACGTAAGTCAGAATGTAGTTTAATTCTAATAATGAGTCTGATATCAATCTTGTACTGTCTCACATCAGTACATTATTATCTGATAGCAGTCTGTTAATGTCCTCACATTAGTACTTGACAATATTTTGTAACCCATACAGGTTAGAATATTGTTTAATGCTGACAATGAGTCTAATATCAGTCATACACTGTCTCACATCAATACATTATAGTCTGATATCAGTCCCTTAATGTTCTCACATCAGTACTTGACAGTATTGAATGACTTGATCTCATATGAGTCACTCACGACAAACTGTTAATGTCATTAATTTTTGAAAAAAGGATAGTTAATATTAGAAAAATCTGTTTATTATTGTAAGTATATTTATTAATTTTTTGTATGAATTATGTTAGGTCTGTTATGAGACTGTCGTAGTCTTCAAAGATGCCATATTTGTCTAAGACCGGTCTTGTGACTGAATTCGCTCATGGTAAACTGTAAATGTATATATATTTTTAAAAACTTTCTGGCACATGTTTATAAGTGAATTATAATGTAATATTATAAATTGTACATAGGAAGATAAAATTTCATGTTCCACCCTTAGGGTCTCTACTCTTATAGTTGCTTTATCGCCAGTGGAGCTTGAAGCTCTTAGTTCAACTGCAGTGAAGCCTCTTCTTCGTCTAATAGATATTCTTATAATCAACGAGCTGATATACATATTAATAAAAAAATTTGATTATGAGTTTGAGAGGTTCTCCATTGGCGGGTGTACTATTGGTTTTCCCTTGCTAGAAATGTCCACTTTACTTGGTCTTAAGCATGTTGGAATTATCCCTGGAACTCTTGGGAAAGGTCCAAATGTCGAAAATGAAGACATTAATTTTTTTTATATGAAATATTTTGGCCGAGCAGGGAGTATTAGTGTTAGTATAATAGAAAAGACAGTGACTGTTGCTAGTATAGAGAAAGAGAGATTCGATTTTACTCATCTCATTTTATTACATATTCTTGCAATATTCATGATACCAAATAGCTTTAAGACAATTGAAGAGACGTACGTGAGATTAGTTTATAATATTGAGTACTTCAATATAATTGCATGGAGATGGATTACTCATACATGCTTGTCAAACTCCCTTCGATCTGCTGCTTTTAATTTTAAGAGGAGCGACGTGCATACCGATCCTGATTAATGTACCTTTGCATTGCAGGTTAGCCATTATCTTTGTGAACGTTATCCATTTGCACACCATTTACCGCATAATACACATATTCCCTAACAAATCTTTAGTTTGTGATTTATTTTAGATTTGAGCATGAGCACTTTCCAACCATAGCACCGACTTCAATTATCGATTATTTTCTAAGATATATGAAGTATACCTCAGTAAAAAGTCATCATCGGAAGTATTACATTACGGAACTTAATAATCCTAAGGTATTATTGGTGTCAATCTCAACCAATTCTATTTTATAGCTTTGAATAAATGAAGTCGCTTATTCTTATAACTTAGCATCACCCTCCTGATAACATATCCACAAATAATTTTAAAATTTGAATTCACTGATCGTGAATTATTAGAAGATATGATCCAGGATGGGATTAATGATTTTATTGATTGCGAATTCAATCGTTTTCAACTCCTAGAAATGTCTTCCAAAGAATATTATAGTCGCATCACAGCGTTGGAGAAGTCCAAAAACAAACTTGTTCAACAAGTTCGAAGACAGAAGAAGTTAAACAATGATCTAAGAAAGGGCCTAAAATTATTAGAGTTGGAGATTATAATTTTAAAGGTAAGCTACTTAGTAGAAATTATTATTATTTGTTACAATGTCTTTAAAATCTAACTGATAGGTTACTGTTACAAAATATGGCCAACGTAAAGAATACGATTTCAAATCCTCTCCCAATCGTAATAAAGATGTGGAAAGGAGTAGTTTTACTGAAAAAAATGACTCCCAAAATATAACTCCTCCAACTAACCCACCGAGGGATAGGGAAGTGAAAGGTAAAGAAAAAGTGTAAGTCCCTCGGGATAGCGACATGAAGGGCAAGGAAAAAGTATAAGTCCCTCGGGATAGTGACGTTAAGGGCAAGGAAAAATGCAAGTCCTTCAGGATAGTAACGTGAAAGGCAAGGAAAAAGTGCAAGTCCCTCGGGATACTTGTAACCGAAATAAGGCTAGTAAAAATGTATGTATGCTCATGAAATTAGAGTCGATCACTATTGACCCTCGTACTGATGGAACAAGTTGTACTTCCAAGATAATAGATGATGGGAAGAGGAATTATGAAAAAACATTTAGAGACGATGAGTGTAAATTGCCTCGTGAATCATTCGAAGGCAATAAGGGCGATCATTCGATACATGCATCCTCAAAAGAAGATGAGAAGGAAATTGCTAATATAGATAATAAAGAGCATATGCCTTCATTGTTCTTATTGATGAAATGATGTGAATTTCAGAGATGCTAGCCGATCAAACGTCCATAAAAGAAAACGATAATAGAAAATTTGTTAGGGAGATGAGAGAAGAATCTATAGAGGAAATCAGAGTTACATCAACACCAGATAACAATAAAAATGAACCACTTGGCAATAGTGAAACCAAGTCAGTGGGCGTAATGGATACTTATAAGCGAGTGTGGGTTAGTTTAAGAGGCCGAACTACTCCGCAAACGACATCGGTAAATAATTTTGAGGGATCTTCGTAAATCCCATTACTACCGAATACTTTAACATGCCGATCAACTCCACATGGTCAATCTTCTGAATGTCCACTCTCAAACACACGCACCTCCATAGTGGGTAATAAACTAACCCTCAAAAGCAACTCCGGTGAAGAAGGAGAGGTGATTTCTGCAAATGCTGAAATTAAAAAAAATTATGCTTTTAAGAGTATAAGTTTTCAGCGTATTTAATCGTAGGATATACATGTAGGAAAGGTCGCAGAGAAGAAAGACTGATACTAAATCTACAACCAAGAGACCACCTCCAAAGGGTGTGTTGAAGGTGAATGGTCAATTACATAAATTAAAGGTTCTAATAAAAACATTAAATTTAGTTAAATGTTTGTTAATTTGTATGTATACTCTATCCATAAAAGGACTACGATGATTTCCACTGGCCTATGAAACCACTAACATAGCATGATAAATATGATATTGATAAAGCTCTTAATGATCGCTCGATGGAATAGGGTTTCACCCCTTTGAAAGTTATTAAGTTATAGTTAATGTAATTCAATTCCTCTATTAACAACCTATGTGGCTTTACAGATGTGAGATTCACGTGATCGATAGACTATCCCTCAAGGTGAAGAATTTGTTCTTAGTTTATGGTACTAATTGGCTTGACAGTGAGGTAATTAAAAGGCACACATGTTGATATTCATAGAGTCGTCTATCCGATATCCATAGGTCGTTTGATGTTAGTCAATCTAATGATCTTATTTTTATGGAAAGTACAGATCTTTATTGCATGGTATCCATTAGGGTGACATGAGACTTTATTTTGTAGGCAATTGATACATACTTTATCTTAATGAAGAAACAATAAAACGATCATAAAAAGAAATTTATAAAGAGTCATTTCTTCTCAACTTATTTTATCGTAAGAGTCCAATTTTTCATTTTCATTTTCGGTAATTTTTAATTATCTCCTAAACTCATTTTATATTTTGTTTAGACGAAATTGAAGGAATCATTGGTAAAAGATGAAGCCGATACAAATAAAAAACTTATCACTTGGACTTCACCCCAGACATTAGGATATAAAAAAAGCGAATGTGAGAAGGTAATTAGAAAAATATTAGGTGCTTCCTTTGTACTTATACTAGAGTCCGCCACTCATCTCTTATAATATGGCTCCACTTAACAAGTTTACCTTCCCGTGAATAAAGACTATCACTGCTCTTTGTTCATACTATATATGAAGGAGAGGAAAGTTGAGTATTTAAACTCGTATAGCAGATAAAGTGACTATGTCCATTGTTTGGACATGATAAATATATTGGTACGTATATCATTCAACTCTAGATCTTTATTGTTATATGTCAATTTAATAAAACTTGAGTATTCTTAAATACAAAAAAATATTCTTTCTAAGATCCTAGCTTAATAAGGCGATGACAATATCGATGTTAGAGGTTGACAGTTTACTAGACCGCTTGCTATCCCGCATCAATCAAATTACTTTGATTGCGAAGTGTTTATGATAAAGTACATTGACTATGCATCCCGTGGGCTTAGTTTCAATTTTGATCAATGTCATATGCCTTACTTTAGAGATAGGATTATATTAGAATTACTTAGAGGAAAAGCTAAACTTTGATAAATTTTGATATAAAATGATTCAGTCTTTTGTATCGTATGTTACTTTTCTCTTACCACATCAAACACGCAGTAGTTTATCAATATGTTCATCAATAATGAAATGTATTTTTTGGAACTGAACTATAAGTTTTTAAGACTTTATTTGACTTGCACTGTCATGTAACAATTCTAAGTTTATTCTTTTCTGTAAAGTGTTATTCAATTAAATTACACTTATACTATCATTTATCATTATCGCATTTATTCTCTATTGTATAGTCAATTTAGTTGCAATTGTATCTCAAATCTTTATACAGAGAAGCTGAAATAGACGTGTATTTTAATTGTAAAATGCGTGGACATTAGATTAAAGATTGTCCGCAAAAAAAAATCGTTGATAAAAAGGGTGCACCCCTATGTTACTGTAAAAAATCAGCAGTGCTTCGGATTTCAAACTCTAACAAGAATCACGACCGTAAATATTATAAGTGTTACTATTGTACGTTCTTCAGATGAGAGGACAAATGTTTGGGAATCGTAAATCCGACCGTCGATAACGATGAAACAGTTCACTTGGACGATGCTCGTCCTCTTTGCTACTTTTAGAAGAAAACAATGGTGCGCTCAAACTCTAAAGAATCCCGAACGTAAGTACTTTACATGTTATCAATGTGGGTACTTTAGCTGATTGGATGAAAGTTCTCGAACCCCGGCTCTGGCGTCGAAGTTGGAGAAAATTGAAAGGGACAATTTAAAAGTAAAAGTGACGGTGGAGATTGAAGAGCTCGCCAAAAAATTTGAGGTGACTACGTCAATAAGCAGTAAAGGAAAAGGAAGCCTTCCTTAATTTAGGGTTATCTATATATTTTGGCTAACTTTATTTGTGATTATTTAATAATTTTGCAATGTTATAGGCGAAGCACAAAAGTATTTTTAATTTATTGAAAGTCATTTGTAGAAGTAAATGCAGTCTACTACCATATTATTGTAAAGGTGCATACTACTACAAACTTTTTCAGATTCGGTTTGACTGCTTTGGATATACATGGAACTAATGTGATAGATGAGATGATTAAAATTATCTAAAATTATTAGTGAGTCTTAATAGTTTTAAGAAAAAAGTGAAGCAGATTTCAGGTCTTCTAATAGAAGTCGAGATATATTATCATGCATATATATATATATATATATATATATATATATATATATGTCTGTGTGTGAACTAGGGTATCTTCTTTCAATTTGGTGATATTTAATCCATTCCTCAAAGGCTTACTGGACTCACATGAGTCTCTGTGAGAATTATAAGAGTCCGTTAAAGACTCATATAAGACCCAGCACAAGTAAATTACTTATTGGTACGTCACTGTTATCAGACTATAACATGACTATTAATACGTCACTGTTATCAGACTATATTATAACTGATGCCATTGACTATCAGATTCGGAGCCTGTAGGTCTCACATGAGTCCATCTACTCTTTATATGAGTCAGTAAATGACTCACTTGCTTACCCAGTCATGAAAAATGACTATTGGTACATCACTGTTATCGAACTATATCATAACTGATTTCATTGTCTATCATATTTGGATTACAGGTCTCACATTAGTCTAACTTAAACTAATAAGAGTCAGTAAATGACTCATACCAGACCCACTCAAGAAAAATGGCTATTGGTATATTACTGCTATCAGACTATAACTACTAATGTCATTGACTATTAAATTGGGAGCCTACATGTCTCACATGAGTCTCTCTTGGACTTATAAGAGTCAATAAATTACTCATATGTGACCCAGTAATGCCAAATCCTCATTTTTACATCACTGATAGACGACTAACTTGACTGATCTCATTGTCTATCATATTTGGATTACAGGTCTCACAGTAGTCTAACTTAGACTTATAAGAGTCAGTAAATGACTCATATCAGACTCACTCATGAAAAATGGTTATTGATACATTACTGTTATCAGACTATAACTACTGATATCATTGGCTACCAGATTGGGAGCCTACAGGTCTCACATGAGTCTCTTTACTACTTCTATCAGTGAGTAAATGACTCATATGTGACCAAGTCATGCAAAATCATAAGCTAGTACATCAAAGTTGACTATTAGATTTGAAGCTTACGTGTCTAACATGAGAGTTACTTGGACTTATATGAGTCAGTAAATGACTCATATGTGACCAAGTCATGCAAAATCATAAGTCGATCCATCAAAGCTCACAGTCTTTAACATGACTGATGTCATTGACAATCAGATTTGAAGCCTACAGGTTTAACATGAGACTTACTTGGACTTATATGAGTCAGTAAATGACTCATATGCGACCAAGTCATACAATATCCCTATTGGTACATCAAAGCTCGCAGTGTTCAACATGACTATTATTATTGTCTATATCATATTTGGATCCTACATGTCTCACGTTAGTCTAATCTGGACTTATAAGAGTCAGTAAACGACTCATATCAGACCCAGTCATGTTAAATCCCCATTAGTACATCACCGTTATCATATTATAACTTGAATGATGTCATTGACAATCAGATTTGAAGCTTACAGGTCTGACATGAGACTTACTTGGACTTATATGAGTTAGTAAATGACTCATATGTGACCAAGTCATACAAAATCATAAGCTGGTGCATCAAAGCTTGCAATGTTTAACATGATTGATGTTATTGACAATCAGATTTGAAGCCCACAGGTCTAATATGAGGTTTACTTGGACTTATTTGAGTCAGTAAATGACTCATATGTGGCCAAGTCATGTAAAATCATAAGCTGGTACATCAAAGCTTAAAGTGTTTAACATGACCGATGTCATTGACAATCAGATTTGAAGCCTACAGGTCTAACATGAGGCTTACTTGGGCTTATATGAGTCAGTAAATGACTCATATGCGATTAAGTCATGTAATATCCCTATTGGTACACCAAAGCTCGCAGTGTTCAAAATAACTATTATCATTGTCTATCATATTTGGATCCTTCATGTCTCACATTAGTCTGATTTGGACTTATAAGAGTCAGTAAATGACTCATACTAGACCTAGTCATGTCAAATCCCCACTGATATATCACCGTTATCATACCATAAGTAGACTGATGTCATTGACAATCAGATTTGAAGCTTACAGGTCTAACATGAGACTTACTTAGACTTATATGAGTCAGTAAATTACTCATATGCGACCAAGTCATACAATATTTCTATTGATATATCAAAGCTTGCAGTGTTCAGTATAACTATTATCATTGTCTATCATATTTAGATCCTACATGTCTCACGTTAGTCTAACCTGGACTTATAAGAGTCAGTAAATGACTCATATCAGACTCAGTCATGTCAAATCTCCATTGGTACATCACCATTATCATACTATAACATGACTGATGACATTAATTATTAGATTTAGAGCCTACATGTCTAACATGAGACTTACTTGAACTTATATGAGTAAGTAAATGACTCATATGTGACCAAGTCATGTAAAATCATAAATCGGTACATCAAAGTTCGCAGTCTTTAACATGACTGATGTCATTGACAATCAGATTTAAAGCCTATAGGTCTAACATGAGTCTTACTTGGACTTATATGAGTCAGTAAATGACTCATATGCAACCAAGTTATGCAATATCCCTATTGGTACATCAAAGCTCGCAGTGTTCAACATGACTATTATCATTGTCTATCATATTTGGATCCTACATGTCTCACATTAGTCTAACCTGAACTTATAAGAGCCAGTAAATGACTCATATTAGACCCAGTCATGTCAAATCCTTATTGCTATATCACCATTATCATACTATAACTTGACTGATGTCATTGATGATCAGATTTGAAGCTTACAGGTCTAACATGAGGCTTACTTGGACTTATATGAGTCAGTAAATAACTTATATGCGACCAAGTCATGCAATATCCCTATTGATACATCAAAGCTCGCACTGTTCAACATGACTATTATCATTGTCTATCATATTTGAATCCTACATGTCTTACGATAGTCTAACCTGACTCATATCAGACCTAGTCATGTCAAATCCCTAATGGTACATTACCGTTATCATACTATAACTTGACTGATAACATTGACTATCAGATTTGGAGCCTACGTGTCTAATATGAGACTTACTTGAACTTATATGAGTCAGTAAATGACTCATATGTGACCAAGTCATGCAAAATCATAAGTCGGTACAACAAAGCTCGCAGTCTTGAACATGACTGATGTCATTGACAATCAGATTTAAAGCCTACAGGTCTAACATGAGACTTACTTGAATGATTTTAAGCCTACAATTAGTGTTTATACATGAATGATGTGATTGTCTGTCACATTTGGAGCGTACATGGCTCACATGAGTCATACTTGAACTCACAAGAGACAGTAAATGACTCGTATGAGGCCTAGTAATGTAAAAACTATTATCCAAGTCACTATTACAAGTGTTTATATATGAATGATGTGATTGTCTATCACATTTGGAGTGTACAGGTCTCACATGAGTCATACTTGGACATGCAAGAGACAGTAAATGACTCATATGAGACCCAGTCATGTAAAAACTATTATCTAAGTCACTGTTATCAGTGTTTAACTTGACTGATGTGATTGTCTATCACATTTGGAGCCTACGTGTCTAACATGAGACTTACCTGCACGATCAAATTTGATAATTAACAATGAGTCAACTGAACTGATATATCAATTCAATTAAACTATCTGCGACATCAATATCATAAGTACTTACAATATGTAGGTAGTAGAATATCTAAGACATTTAATATCCATTCATAAACACCTACATTAATGAAATAAACATATCAATTTCTGGCAAAACTATTCATAATAATATCACAAATTCACAATTTCACACATTCACAACTTCACACACCACTGACATCCACAAATTCACAACTTCAGCATATCAATTTGTTGAAAATAGCATAACATTACTGACATGATTGAGGCTGATACGTCAGAATATTTGACACGCATTACTTTTGAAAAACAACTATCACTTTTGCTCAAATTTGGAACTTACCTTCTCTCCTAGCCATTATATTTTCGGTATATTTTAGGATGAATATTATATAGTCCACCGACCCTCGAGGCTATTTTGGAAGGCCCTTAGTGATGAATAGTAGTCACGGAAGCGCTTTCTCGAGTGCGATGTTCTGTCCATTCAGGTATAAAAGTCGAGTGAGACGGGTAGTCTGAAATAAATCGAGTACATAAACACTAAGTACATGACCTATAAATGAGAAATAAATTAATCGATTAAATGACCCACTTATTTGCTTACCAAGGCATGCGTGTGATGTTTTCACATGCCAAATTCTGGCTTGACCGATGAGTCTAGTAGAAAAATTGTCTTCTCTTTGAGGTCGACGCTGGCTAGCGTAGAGTGGGAGCCAGAATCACTGTGCAACAGGATTAAAACATATAGATGTAATGTCTAAGCCGTGATTAGCGAAGGATCAGTCATATTACAGAATACTAATTATATGAGTAGTAAATAATATGTTTCTTCAAAAAAATGAATTACAATTACCGTTGCATAACGGGTAGTCACATATTTGAAGTAGGGTTTGCTGAGGAAAGGAAGACAAGAATGATGAGACCTTTCATCACCCTCCCAAATGGCTATTTTTTGTTCCTCGTCCTTGATCGCACGATATACCGAGTTATTATTTTGTGCCTCTTCAAACTTCAGCACCTCCTCCTTCAGTAATTCCTATATGAAGATACACTCAATTAATGATTACCAGTCACAACTTGTAGGACCCAAGGAAATGAGTGCTCACCCTAAACAATACTAGCAGAATGTACACGGTATGCGAACTATATTTGTGGTATGTGCCCATCATCATTGTGTTTAGCACATCGTCCTCCTTCGGCCTAAGACTCTTAATGAGCTTAACAGTTATCTGGAGCTCTTCAACCTTAGACACCATCAATCTTTAAATGATACCAAGTATAAGATTTGTGAGTGGTTCATCAACATACAATTGTCAAATTAAATTTCAACTTGATTAAGTAAGCTATATTACATATCGGATGAGTTCGACAAATCCCAAAAAAAAGAGGCAAACTCATTTGTATCCTCCACCGTCATAACCCCCATTTTCTTTGCATCATCAATTTTATGCCAAATATTGGCAACCAGATGGGCCTCATCTAAAGAGGCATTGTCTTTCAATAATTTTTTCATCATTTTCTCGGAAACTACAGGCTCTTTGCTTATTATCTCTTTTACTTTCCCTTACTTTTTCAACTTAGTACTTAGCCTTTCAATTGATCAGGTAGTCATGTCAACTTGTCTCTTAAGCTTTTTCTTCCATACTGGATACTGCTGAGCAAGGCTAATCTCAGCTGGACGTGCCTTTTTATTGCAACCTATATTTATACAAACCCAAAGTTACTGAAGGGACAATAGGCATAATTAATACATGAAAATGTTGAGTAAAACTAGATAGAGGACTGCATGGGTAACTATATTTAATTCAAAATAAATACTTGCTCTCTTTCAACCTGTATCGCAATTGTTTCTCCTCTCTCTTCTACTTTGGCTGTCATAGTTTCAACTCTCTCTCCCACTCTCACTTTTTGGCCCTCTCCCTCTGATTCTAATGTGGCCTCAAGTGTCTTCACACGTTCTAATAATAACAAATTCTATTATTTCAAAATTTTGATCGAGTGACCTTGCTTCTCAACAACCGCTAGAAGGGGCCGAATCGACCTCGCCTTAGCTTCTAATGTATTAATTCTAGTAAGAAGCTTGGTAATAACCTCAAATTCTCCAATACCGGTGCCGGCCACTACCAATCTCGGCGTCACTATATATTCATCCACATCATTGTCATCTTCTTCTTCATCTTCCTCTCTAGACACGTCATCTCTTTCTTCTACTTGATCTTTTTTCCTTTGTATCTCTTTTGGGTTACTCGCTGTAGGAAGTTTAGGTCCCTTAGGTGGCTCCAGATTTCCCGCCATAACTAAAATAACAGACATGTGTATATCAGTCAAACAAGGCATATAACATATATAGTATGTCTATTATAAAACCACATATTTTGTAATCATTAATTGATAAAAAAGGTAGAATAATACCTCAAACTTTTGAAACTTCCGCCAATAGAAGTTCGTGCTCGAGCGTAAAATCTTCAGTAGTATATATTTGAACAGCAGCGGCCACTCGTTATTGACGTTCTTCATGAATCTCGATGAAATTTGAGGAACATGCTCAAATGCCCATACATATAAAAGAATTATGCAACCTAGCACACAATACCTCACCCCACTAAGAGAACGCATGGCTACATGTATGGAGTCGAGCAAGTAGGAGTAAACCACATCCTACCAATTGTGGCCATTGAAAGTGTGAAGATTATTCACGAGATTGATATACTCCCAATCAATCATATGGTGAATGTCGAGGAAGAGAAAGTTCGCTAACATATATAAGTTCCCTAGCCGGATGAAGTCGTCATCGGATAGGAGAGGTGAAGCGAGGGCTGACTCAATCAGAGCCCTCGTGACCAACTGCCCGCTACCACTCTGCCAAATAAGCGCTCTCTAAAAGTGGGTGCACCTTTAAAATTTGTCGACACTGAAGGTATTGCCGATGCGAAAGGGGACCCAACTTTCAATCTTTAAATCTTGCCAAATCATTCCGGACGAATGGAACAACATACTCTCCTATCATGAAAGTCTCATTCTCCGAATCGAATCCTTGGACAATAGCATGTGCAAGCTGCCCAGATTGTGTGACGGATTCGCTAATCAACCACAAATACCGAAAATAACTTGACGAGAGGAGGAGCTCTTTCCTAGCACTGCTTAATTGACAGTACCATCAGCCCAATTTCTGACAGTTCATTACACTTTTGATGGCTTGCTTGTCATCCTCATCGACTTTCTATTTCCCTTTCCTCAATCTTTTTGCCATTTTCTTTTTAGCTTTAAATCCGAACTAAAAAACATAAATAAGAAGATTGTTAGATGTTAAATGACTAATACAAGATCGATATAATACATTATAATACATTAAAGGACTTATGTCAGAACATTAAATGACTGTATCAGACAATAGTATACTGATGTGTGACAGTGTAGGCCTGATATCAGACTCATATGCAACATTAAACTATATTCTGACCTGCATGAGTTACAAAATACTATAAAGTACTAATGTGAGTATATTAGAGGACTGATATCAGACAATAATATACTGATGTGAGATAGTACAGGACTGATATCAGACTCATTGTCAATATTAAACTACATTCTGAATAGTTATAAAATACTATAAAGTGTTGATATGAGCACATTATAGGACTGATATCAGACAATAATATATTGATGTCAGACAGTACATGACTGATATCAGACTCATTGTCAGCATTGAACTACATTCTGAGCAATTATAAAATACTATAAAATACTGATGTGAGCACATTATAGGACTGATATCAGACAATAATATACTGATGTCAAATAGTATATGATTGATATCAGACTCATTGTCAGCATTAAACTACATCGGAGCAATTACAAAATACTATAAAGTACTGGTGTGGGCACATTAGAGGACTGATATCAGATAGTAATATACTAATGTCAGACAGTACATAATTGATATCAGACTCATTGTCAGCATTAAACTATATTCAGAGCAATTACAAAATACTATAAAGTACTGATGTGCGTACATTAGAGGATTGATATCAAGCAATAATGTACTGATGTCAGACAGTACATGACTGATATTAGACTCATTGTCAGTATTAAACTATATTCTGAGCAATTATAAAATACTATAAAGCACTGATGTGAGCACATTAGAGGACTGATATGAGATAATAATGTACTGATGTCAAACAGTACAGGACTGATATCAGACTCATTGTCAGTATTAAACTATATTCTGAGTAGTTATAAAATACTATAAAGTACTGGTGTGAGCACATTAGAGGACTGATATCAGACAATAATATACTGATATCAGACAGTATATGACTAATATCAGACTCATTATCAGTATTAAATTACATTTTGAGCAATTATAAAATACTATAAAGTACTGATATGAGTACATTAGAGAACTGATATTAGACAATAATGTACTCATATGAGACAGTATAAGACTGATATCAGACAATAAAGATATCTGAATCTATAAAGGACTAATGTGAGAACGATAAAAGACTGATATCAGATAATAAAGTCATGTGGCGAAATAGTATCGGACTGATATTAGACTCACTTTTAGTAATAAACTGCTTTCTGACCTGTATGAGTAAAGTAATCTTAATTTATAAAGTTCTGATGTGAGGACATTAGAGGACTGATATCAGACAATAAAGTTGTTATGTGAGACAGTACATGACTGATCTCAGACTTATTTTAAGTTTTAAACTATATTCTGATCTGCATGAGTAAAGTTATCTGATTCACATATATTACACATCATAGTTTCACATATATTATATATCAGAGAAAAAGAATAGTGGATTATCCAATAACATAACAAAGTACGATGGTCGTATAGTGAGAAGCTGTATATTATCCAACGATATACTTATTATAATATTTTTAACATTCCTCATCACTTTTCTCATTCAGCACCCTACTTATTTCAACAAGGTTATCACTTAATAAAATTCATAATTTCTTTCTGTATTTTTTTGACCTTAGTCCTTGTCAAGTCTAACAATTGTGTCCCTTGTCAACTTCTCAGTGATTCTCAATTTACTTTTAAAGAGACTTGGATATTTGAAACCAAATCCACCTGCCGACATATGAGTGAGTAAGAACATGAAGAGCTAATGACATTGTAAGAACTAGTATGAGAGAATAGAGTGTTGCTATCAGACAATAAAGGACTTATATCAGACTTAAAATTAAAATTTAAACTTCATTTATCCCCTGCATGAGTAAACTTTAAGAATTAAATATATATTAAAGGACCGATGCAAGACATATTAAGCAATTTATATGAGACATAAGAGAACCTCTTACAAAGCTGGTTGGACTGATATAAGCTGTAAACATTCCAATGAATGACACATTTATTAGATATTGGAGATAAAGGAAAAATAGTGGAACATCCATATAAATAACAAGGTATATTAGCTACATCCAATGACTGATACGAGACTCAGAGAATCTATACATTGCCTACCAATATACTTATTATAATGTTTTATACATTCCTTATCATTGTTAAGATTAAACACTCTACTTATTATAAGAAGTATCTCACTTAGCAAAATTAATTATTTTGACTTACATTTTTTTGACTGTGGTCCTTGACAAGTTGACCGATTGTGTCCCTCCTGCTTACAAGTTGTGCAATGCATTCTTTGTTTCTTTTCAAGTACAGATTTCAACCTTCTTTTTCGTGGTCGACCTTGGGGGTTCCTACAGTAAGGTGGGTGAACAACAGGACTAACATGCTTGACGTGCCATTGAGATTCATCTAGAGTCAGTTCGTTTACCTTACTATATGTCTCACAATATCGTGCAGATGTATACCATTCCTCACAATATATCGACGGATCTGCATTACTCCAACAAATGGCAGCCATGGCATGAATACAAGGGAGGCCCAAAACATTAAAACAAAGATAAGAGCATGACCTCTTATCTAAATGTATATTGTACTTAAATGTCAACGTTGATACCTCAAAAATGTTGGGTGATGATGGTAGAACTTGACAGAGCCTAGCTGCTTCGTCAGCCTTTTCCAAGATATCGGATACATATGGAGTTAAACCCTTCGACATCTTTTGACCTTTTGTAGCTCTGTCATGAAAAAGTTGAGCAACTTTCTTCCTCGTTGCTTCAATAAGGGCTATTATTGGTAGACCTCTATCATGAACTAGAATTTTGTTCAAGCACTCAGACATGTTTGTAGTCAGAAGATCCTATTTACGACCAGAGAAGAGCGCTCTAGACCACCTCCATGGTTCACTCTGTCGAAGATACTTTACACCAGAAGGGCTCACACCCTCAAGTTTCGTCATTAGCTCATCATGTTCTTTTACGGTATATGCCCGAGCAATAGGCCAGAGTTAACTCCACAAAGCCGGATTCCTAAACTTCTCCCTGAAGTTCTTGAGAATGTGAAAGAAGCAAAAGCTATGAGTGGCATTTGAAAATACTTTTGAAACTGTCAATCTAATTGCATCTGAACGGTCTAAAATTATGACAATTGCTCTATCATCATCCATGATCGCTTCTCAAAGACATCTAAGAAATCATTCCCAAGCATCTTCTGTTTCACCATCAACTACAACAAAAGCAATGGGGAATAAACCGTTGTTGCCATCGACAAATGTCACAATTAGCATCGGGCAGGGAAATTTATCTTTTGAGTGTGTTCCATCAATCAAAATTATGGGCCTCAACATTCTTCTATATCCATTGATAGAGGGACTGAATGCCCAAAAAAATCTAAGGAATGAGTCATCATACAAACGTTATAGTTTATAAAGGTGTTAGAATCGGATCTATGCAATTCTATAATATATGAAGGGAGAATAGGAAAAGGCGACTCTCAACCACCCCTTATATTAGCCAATACTATCTCTTTCACCTTCCACGCTTTACGATAGCTTATTATAACCCCCCAATTTATTTAGATTTCAGAGATAATTTTGATAAGAACACAATCAGTAGCGTCTTTCAACATGTTCGTTATTTTAGAAGCTACCCAATCACTTTTGGCTTATCGATGATCTCCCTTTATTTGCATAGCTACACTAAGTGAACCGTGCTTGTGCTCGAGATTCATTATTTTAATTACGAAATAATCACCACCGACGTTGCCCCTACTCGCGTGAATACGCCATAGATAAATATTCTCCTCACATCTAGCAGCAACAATCCTCTTAGTTGTCTTTATTAGTTTCAATTGAAAAATTTTCAGCACAGCATTATTCTTCAAGGCAGTGAGAAATTCTTCTCGAGGAGAAAATGCTTTTCTGATAGCCAAAGATGTATTTCCAATCCTATCAAAACTCGGCTTTCTTACGGAACTCTCTCCTTCTAAGTTGTCATCTTTAATTTCGAAGTCTGCATCTTTTGATTTATTCTTAATAATTCGTCCCTGGAATCCCACTCCAACTGAATAACTCGAGTCGCTATCTGAGCCCGTATATTCAGTAATCTCATAGTCCCCTAATAGTTCCTCGATACTATTATTCTGGGTACTAACTGAACCAGAAACTCATATCTTCAATAGCGAACCACTCTCATTCCTTCAATTAAAATAGATATACAATGTGTCACTCATACGTAAGATATGTATTATAATATTACACATGATTATCCAAAAACTCAATTCATAGCCACCTCTGAGCTGACGGAGAATTTTTCACTGAATTTGAGTCTTCATATACTTGCCCCTCTTCAATTACTTTCTCCTCTACATGAGAATCGGGGAGAGGATATGGAAATAGACGTGAATGCTCGGAACTACAAAATTACTCATCAGTATCAACCAAAGGATGTGACTCCTTATTAGTAAAACTCATCCCTTTTCCAAGGAAATGAGAGACCAACCCACCGAAAATTGGTATTCCGTTCACTCTTTTCTTCGATAATAAGGGGCAAAAACTAAATCATAAGCATTGCGAGAGGTTGAATTTTATGTATATAAGAAAACAATTGCAAACTATATCAAAAACTATGTAAAACACTCACTGTCATGGATCAGATTGATAGTGCGATCGGTGGGTTTGATGGGCTCTTACATTAGGAAACATGCAGTCATGAACAATTCTACGATCGAAACCATACCAGTATATATCAGTAAACTTAATGACATTTTCTCAATTAATATTAAATAAAAGCACAAACATAAAACTTCATCGACTTACCTAAATGTCTCTGTTTCCTCCCATTTCTTTACTGTATCTAAGTAGAAGTTGTGTCGTTTATTATATCCAATACCTTTCCTCCACGAGCCGTCGGATTTCTGACTGCCAAATAAGCAACATAAAGCACACTACGTGAAAATAACACATAAACCACACCTATAAATACATAAAGAACCACTGCCCAAGTAGTAGTATAATAATCCATTGCCAAAACCAGTGGTTTATTATAATAAAAGAGTGGTTTAATTACTTAACCCTCATCACGTGCAACTCTAACCTTCATCATGTGCCAAATCTATCGGGAGGACCCTATTTCCAAACTTTCCCCCTTTATTATGCAAACAAAACGACCGGCTCCCTTATTCATCTCTTTCTTTCTCTCTCAAACCCTCGCCTCTCTCCTCTTCCTTTCTCTTGAAAAATCGTCTGATTTAGGCCTAGGGTTCCAAATCGACCTTGATTTCTTGGCATAAAAAATAAGCTGAATTCAATGATCTCTGAGCTTTTATCTCGAGATTTCATGGCAGAAATCAGACGATAGTAGATTGATAAGCTAAGAATAGTCAGATCGTTGAACAATGATGAAGAAGGAGATCTCGCAGTTGGATTGTTTCTGGTGTAGATCCCTTTCCATAGCATCGGGCTTGGGATCTTCGATCCGATCGCAGTAATTGAATCGATGCATCACTGCATGACTTTAGGGTTTCAACGGATTCTTTAGGAATTCGGAGGACGGATTGGGTGAGGAAGCATTTGGTTTGGGAATTAGGTTTTGTTCGGAGTATTATTCACTCATTTGGAGGTATTCGCTGTGATTTCGAAGGTTTCAAAACCAACAGGTGGACTTCTTTGTTGATTTCTTCCTCTTCTTCTACTTCTTCTACAACTTCTCATCTCCTTGTTCTAGCCATTTGTTCTTCGTTTGCTATGGTCTGATTTAGGCCTAGGGTTCCAAATCGATCTCGATTTGTCTGCCAGCAAGGATGAAATCCCTAGCCTCCATCTCCCTCTCTTCTCTCTTATGAAATCCCTAGCTTCCCCTATCATTGCAGCCATAGAGATTCTCGCAATCCTCTTTAGATCTACGAAATCTCATTTCCAAGACCTAGAAATCCCCCAGTCGGATCTATGAAATCGGTGTCATTTGGGCTCTAATTGTTTCGAGTTGATCGAAAAAATCGAAAAAATTTGGCTCGTTGAAAGAGAAGACAGCTGGGGAGGAAGAAGATTGAGCTGAGACATGGATCATGAGGCTGATGCTTTTGGAGCGGATCTGATGATGATCACTCATCATGTACTCAATGAGCAATCGAAGAACCCCGAATCTCGAGGAGATTTCAGCATCTTGCTCAGCAACATTGTTCCCGGATGCAAGTTCGTTTGTGCTGCCATAAACAAGGTTCGTCAATTTGGTTTTGTTTGATTTGACATTAATCATCGATTCGTATAAGTAATTTTAACTCATTTTTAATTAGTATGGTTGATGTTTAAAATTTCAGTAATGAGAGATTTTGATCGAGTTTTTAAAATTTAATCAAGGTTCGATTTTTCTTAATTGATTAATTAATCGATTGTGTATTGAATATGGATTGAAAATTTTGGGATTTTTCTTAATTGATCACTTAATCGATTGTGTATATAACATGAAGTACCAAATTTGGTGACAATGACATTGTTTTTAATGCCCTCATGTTGCTGGATTTTTTAAATTTAATCAATGGTTTATGGTCACGAATCAGATGGTAGAGATCATGTTTCGTGCCAATTTTTACCATCAAAGATATTTACATCGTGGCCTTCAAATCAGGTGCTTAGATGGTATTCCACGAGATACAAATCCCAAAATATCAAGTCTTTTAAACTTTGGGTCACAGTACAAATCTCCCCTGCAAGTTGTAGTGTCCATGAACTATATTCAGCTCAAAGATTGCCATTGCCACAATGAGGCAAAAAAAGTGCCTTTATTAGAGCTTCTGGCCAACATAAAGTTTGACCTCAAACCATCAACATGTTGGCCTGCCATACATCTCAATTGATGAAGCGGGTGAGCCACTATAGTGTTGCACGGCTGTGCAGCCTTATAGAATGACCCGTGCATCGTAGTTGGACCTGAACACAGTCTTCCTTTCAATATCTAGCATTAAGATCACAGGTCAATCACACCATGTCAAAGAGGTGTGTACCTCTTGCGAGGTTTGATCGGTTTCGCGGAGAGAAATTGACCCATGCACTGCCCTAAGAACACAACCCTGTTCACCAAATATAAATTATCTTTCAAATGATATTGCCCAGAAAAGAGTTGCTGTTCACCAAATATAAATTATCTTTCAAATGATATTGCCCAGAAAAGAGTTGTCGCAATGGTTTAGTGACTTGGGTTTCCTCCCTAAGGTCACGGGTTCTCCCTTTTGCCATATGGCTTCGTCCAAGCCCAAATTTGGGATACCCTATGTTATAAAAAAATACTAAAAAAATCCCAATGTATTAGCTCAAGGACTGATGGAAATGATTAGGGAATTTACTTGCGAGCGTTTTTATCTATGGGAGTAGGTGACACTCAATTAATCCATAACTTTTTAAACAGTGTTTCCATTCATCGAGTGCAATAATGGACAATCTGGATTCATCGTTCATCCTTACATGCTGAGCAATAATCAATTAGAAATTATTGTCTCCCCTACCATAAAAAGCATGTAGACATTTGTACATAATTTTACTAAAAGGAAACAAAAAACATAGAAAAAAAACAGAATGCATGCTAATTGTAAAATCTACATATAGTCCTTGCAAACAAAATGGAGTACAAAGTAAAAAAAAAAAAAAAGCAGAACAACCCGCTTATTAGAAGCAAAGTGAATTCAATATGGGGATGGTGCAACGTCCTCAAAAGTTGTGTTGACTGAATAGAAGGGTGGTGTAATTGTCGAAAATCAGAGCAGAGGCAATCGATTTATAAGCAGCTTCACTGAAATACTCTCCATCCCAATTAACAAATAAGTCTGGCTTGTCACACACAAAACCTCCCTGCCCACAATGACCGATCCCTATGTCATAGTTGAATTTTGCAACATTTTCTCTGCAGCACACTGAGAGCACATCACTTGAGAAACCTGATTAATGACAAAATTGAAGAATATGTTAATGCTTCCTGAGGCAGCACATTATAATTCTAAAAAATTAAGTCTGTAAACAGAGCTTACCATATTGAATAGGGTTGTTGAATTAACGAATGCCTGCATTGTAGTTGTCTGCATACATGATATTAACATAGGGATACACATCTCTTAGCAGTTGGATATTGTATTGGAGTAGCGTGTTGTGGTACTTGTTCATTTTTATCTCTTAGACACCCATTTTGGGGATCAATGCCAAGAGCGCTGCCACTAACAAAAGCTGGATTTCCATAATAGTATGGAAGACATCCCATTGGAAACATCCCAGGCACCATAATATTAGTCTCTCCAATAGTAATCAATTCCTGGAATTAAAGAAAATAAAATAAAAACTATATTCATTAATAATAGTGATAACAACAAATAGCATGTATCGATTTAGCATAGCAAAATAGAGGATTTCTTACCATGATGGTTTGGATGATAACATTGACAACATCACGAACCACATCTGTGTTAATCCCCATAAACTTGTAATCTCTTTCTCCAATCTCTCCAACTACTAATAGCGATCTCTTTAGATATTCATCGCAATCTAGTGGGCAATCAAATAGACAAATTAGATGGCAGATCTAACAAATATATTACTTAAAAGAATGACTATTTATTTAACTTAGATATGAAATAAAGAGAATGGATATGAGAATCACCTGTCTTAGTAGAGCATAGAGAAGGTAACAACTTCTTGAACCAGTCGAGTTGAACTAGAAGAGCGCTATTTGTTGCTACTTCTGTTGTATCATAAAAATAAGGAGTATCCATTACTGTAGCTCCTACAACTGCAAAATTGGCTCCTTTTCTATAATCTTGGGCTCTCAGTGCTGATAAATATGGAGGTAAAAATGGAAGACCAAAAGCTTCTGCTGAAAAATCCAAATGAAATATTATGTTAGCACTTATATTGTAGTTCTTTGTTCCTATATTACTTGAAACCAACTAAGCTAATATTTTCACAATAAAGGGGCATTAATGAAATATTAATGCCCTCATGTTTTTAATATCCTCAAGTACATATTGATGTGATTTGTCTGTGTTTTGTTCACAATCTTAAGGAGCATTTGGCTGCCCAGGCAATTCTCTCGATCTCATTCGCAGCCACCTACTTTATGAGTGAGATGATAGCAGTTCTCACATCTCATTTGAATTGGAGAGGAAATGCAAATTTAATAACTGATCCATATGTTTTAAAGGGCAGCCACATGCTCTTGCTTGCGATGATTAAAGAATTAAATCATTGACAAAATGTGCCCAGCCAAAACCCCCCTAAGCTTACCGATAAAAAAAAACAAAACAAAACAAAAAACCCTAAGCTTTCAAGAGATTGATTTTTGAGTTAGGTTGCCATTTATTAATTTTGACTGATTAGTTTAGGGTCTACGCTTTTTCACAGGTGCATACCTTAAGAATGCATGAACTCATTACTTTTATCATGGCTTCTTTCAGTGGACCTGACCACGGGCGATTTGTCTCCATGCCTCGGAATTCTTCTTCCATTCGTAGGACATGTGCTGCTTTTGCTCTTCTCCAGGTAATTAAAGAATTCTTTTAACTTCTAAGCTTGTTCCAAATGAAACTAAAATGTCAGTTTTTTTAAAGCATTTTTTGGGTCCATGGAGATGATTTTTCTACATTTTATGTAGCGAGGCCTTTTCACATACCTCTGCCTTGTGACAGATATATCTCCAAATCTTCTAACTTATAAGCTTGTTATCAGTAAAAAAAAAACACTTCTAAGCTTGTTCCAAATGAAAACTAAAATGGCAGTTCCTTTGAAGCATTTTTTGGTTAATGGAGATGATTTTCCTCCATTTTATGCAGTGAGGTCTTGTCTCATACCTCCTACTTGTGACAGGGATATGTCCAAATCTTTAAATTGCTGTCACATATCAAATTTTATTGAAATTTTCCAAAGAGATCATTCCAATAATACTGAAACCCGTAAGCTTTTCTTGAATTGACAAATACATTGAATTTCCATTTGGTAATGCTAGGTTTCTCGCTCATTAAATTCCTTAAAATGTTAAAAAATACTAAATTGGGCGAGAATCCAGCAGCAATTAAAACCTGCTTCTGGATTCTCGCTTTTGTAGGAATCATTTTTCTCAAGTTACATCTTCTGTTCTTTATATTCCATCAAATATTTGATTTCCAAAATTGAAAATTGTGATGCAATCTTCTGAACAACACTTGATAAGTATATGAAATGTAAAATTGGCTTTTTACTAGTATAGTTTGTAGACATTCTTGATGGAAAACTTCAGAACTATTGAACAAGGTTGAAAGGAAGCAACCCAATCAGAAAATTTCCTAGCAAACTCAGAGAGTAGAGTTTAATGAGACTATATACTGGAGAAATAGAGAGATCTCCAGAAAAGTAGACATGCCTAGTGCTATAATTAGTTAGTTTGGTATCTCTTAGTTTAATAGATTGATCTTTGCATCAAACCCAAATGCTATATATAATTGTGTATTTGAGAATCAAAAGGTAAAAAATCATCCTGCCCCATTCATGCTCTCATAAGAAGACAAAAGAAGTATAGCTAAAGTAAAAGCCTTTGGTAGATAGGTGCTCACCTTTACTTGCCTGGTGGAAGATTTATAATTTCGAGTGATATTTTAAACCATGTACTATTAATGTAATATATAATAAATTCCTTTTGCATTCCATTCATGTGAAAATTCAGACATTTTTCTGTATTTTTTTTGTCGTAAAGTTCTCCTATCACTCAAATCCTAGGTGATGCCCTAATGGAAGTAGGAAAGAGTTGCATATAGTCATTTATTGCTAATGTTGCCTAAGTAAATGGGACGAAGATTTTATTGTGTATCTAGTTCTATAAGTATTGCATGTTTCTATTATGATTATACGTTGAGCAGGTATTAGATACCTGACCTGAGTGCCAGCGGTGGCACTTGGGTCAGTTTCCTTTGTTTAAATGGTCAAGCCTCAGGAAATGCACTACTATTTATGACAGGAAAATCAGTGAAAGTTTACTTTTTGACTTTTTTACCGATTTGGTGCTCTAAATTTTATCAGTGCATTTACCAAGGCTATCAGTTTGCGATTGTCCTGAGTGCTGCCTTTGGCACTCGGGTGGGTACTTTATACTAATTCTTATATATTTTTCTTGGTTCTCTTCTCTTCCATTGCATTTTCTGTTGCTTGCAGTAGAAGTTACGTCAATGTCCTTTTATGGATCCAGAGACCGGTGCATGGGAAAGTGCCCTTATGAACACTTTATCTCCGGTGATCAAACCATTTCTTTTCTAATTGGGCAATTCAGCCTTGTAGTAGACATGGCTCATTAATCACCGGCCGACAACTTATTGTTTCCGGTAACTATGGACCCACTACAGTTGGAGGCTGATCCTTGAAAAGAAATTATATTTTTGTTATTTATCCTTATATAAAATAATAAACTTAGATCCAATTCGAAGGTATATAGAAAAACAAGACTAATCATGAAAACTTGCAGGTTCCGATATTGTCAACCTTCCGGTTGAGCTACAGGCCCAACCCCAAAATCATTTGTTGACAGAAGGTTTGGTTTCAACCCTAGGTGGTAAATGTTTAAAAAGGTTAACTAAGTCTGGTCCCTATTTAGTAAATATTTAAGGGCCGCTTGCATAAAAAATTAAACCTGAAAAATGGCATATTTAGATTTATAAATCAGATGGATTCCCATGGATTCTGAGCTTATAGGCATCTATAGGAGTCTTTTGTTTTCTGCTCTTTGGATAGCTTGTCTATGTTAATGGAAAAAGAAAAAATATTTAATATGCCAAACACATCTAGACGGGTTTTTTTATTTGCAAGTGCGAGGGTACTTTTCCTATTTTTTTTCTCTAGGAAAATGAAGAATTTTTCAAACTTACTTTTTCTGGTCTTAAATCATATCCAAACAATGGTTAACTTATATAAAAAATTGATGACTATTTGATTAAAATCCAAAAATAATAATTAAAGGGAGAGTCGCTAAAATTTTTCTTCACTAGTTTCCTTAGCATTATAACAAAATAATGTCTGGTCTCATTTTAATGATAAATTGAATGCAATTTTATATTGGGATATTGCAGTGGATGATAGTGCAGCTACGAATTCTTGGCCCTTCCTTCATGACGATATCATGACATTGAAGGGCTTGGATATCATTTCTGAAGAGCTTGAAGTGGTCCATTCAGCACCGGAACCTGCATGAGTTGAGATCTCCCCTGATGTCATAGAGCCTAAGCCTGTAGTGAAGAAGCCTGTTAAGTCAAAGTGGCTTAAAATGTAGATCTGCATCTTATCCTTGAGGTACATATTTACTGCTTTAATTTTCATTTTCATAGTTTTTACAGAGCAATACTTAATTAATTAGTTAATTATTATTATTTTTAACTTGAGCAGTTTGTTACTGCTTTGTTTGATGTAGTAGCATTTCATGACAACATTTTTGTACATGGTCAGCCATCTGAGATGTTGAATGGTAGTCAGTCATGTAGATAAGAGGATTGACCAAAATTACCTTGATGGCCTGATAGTATTGATCAAGAGCATGCAAATTAGTTGTTAAAGAGGATGGGAAATGATCCACTTTATTGCTAAAAAAGTTCTATGATCAGATTGTTAGGACTCTATGGTGAACTACACCTAAAGTTTTTGAAATTTCTTAATTTACCCTACCTTATTTGGAGTTTGGATCTATGATCATTAATTATATATATTTTAAATCAAGAGATTTGTTATCCAAAAAGTTGCCCAAGCATAGTTGTTATGTGGTTTCAGATTAAGCGATGCTGTTATTTCTCTTCTTATATATAGACTCCAATTAATATCGAGTACAAAAGAGTTGGTATGTGTAACCGATCCATCCCTAAGCAAGATTGAGAATTGGTCACTGATTTTGGACACATGGCAGTATTTTTCAGGAAGTGTGCCACATGATGTGCATGACAAGGTAAAGATCCGGTGGGTCGAAAATTGCATCGAAAAAACATTTCCATCATGTAAGTCAAAGCACTCAATAATATCTAAATTTTAGCTGTTCATTTTAAGTTGTTTGACTACTTTGAATCACATGATAGTGATGTCTTTTAGATTATGGTCTTCGCATCCCATTAAACACTTTCTAGAAAAATAGTGCCATCTGTAAAAAAAGTGACCTGCTCTCAATCTTGCTTCAGAACGGGTCGGTTACCATATACCAACCCCTAAAGTAAATATTGATCTTTGTTTATTTATTATTACTATTATTTTTAAACTCTAGGATAACCTACATCCTAAATTCCTAACAACATTTAACTTTGGTGCGAGATCACAGGCACCCAAAAAAATTATTTGACATATTCACGCTAGTGGCTGCTCAAGTTTTGCTCTAGGTTTTGGCTATTGAGCTGAATTGGATTCTTATAAACTTATATATGACTTGCGAATAGCTCCATTGAAAAGCGATTCGATAGACAAATGGCGAAGAAAGACACAAGTGACAACGGTGCACGCTTTAAAGGGCAAATTACATGCTTTTAATCGTGTCCGTATCAACTGACTAGACTGGGGAGATGTTAATGGTCTGTAAACGTGGGTGTCTGAATTTGTGATTGAGGTTCCATACTTTTCTTTTGGGTGCAGAACATTAGTGCTCAAGTGGCTGCATATGTGAGAGACCCAAGTAAAATGATTAAGAGGATGCAGTTGAGGAGGGCTACTGTAGGTGTTTTTGGGGAGGTAAGTTCGTTAAATTTTCCTACAGATCCATTACTTGCACACGAGAAGTTGGCTCTTGCACATAATTTAGAAGAAAGACTTGTATTTTGGGGACCTTTTTCATGTGAAAACACCATCTAAGCAGTCTGATTTGAAAGCCATGATCTAAAAATCCTTGGTGCAAAAGATTGGCACAAAACAAGATCTCTATCATATTATTCAACGCAGTCGACTGTTGAATCATATGATAGAGATCATGTTTCGTGCCAATATTCAGAGATCCCTAAAAGATCAAGTCTTTCTTTTAAATGATGGCTCCTTTTTTCCTATTCTGTATATGGTTGAAGTATCTTTTATAATCTTGCTTTAGGTTCACCACTACTAATCACCCTACTGTTGGCACTTGTAGGTTCATGAGGAGACCGGAAATAAAAAGGAAGAGGTCCTAACTTAACCTCTATATTTGTGAATGAATCTGTTTGAGTAGGCAAATAACATGGCCTTAGACTTCAATATTTGATCGTTAATTACTTAGAAGTGGCCTGCTAGGGTAACTATTTGGCAATGTATATAGAACTATAAACATATTCCGCATTTTCATGATGGAATATATTTCAATTTTGTGAATGAACCTGTGTCTAAATTGTGCCTCTGTTTTTCCATGGCATTAACAAATAAATGCTTGTCCATCTGCAGCTTAATCAGTTAACAACCTTTATATTGCTCTACAAAATCTGGGTGTTTGAGGAGCTGTTGTAATTTTGCATATTTTTTGGCTAAATAAGCAAGCCTGAATTAAAAAAACTTTCAAGCAATTACAACTGATCCGAATGTATACCCTCTTGATGCATCAATGCATAAATCAGAAATTAGGAAGGCTTTGTAGGCAATTGTCATAACACTGTCTAACAGTGGTGATTGTATGGCCGCTGTCCCAGAATATGCATCCCATAATAACCAGGTATATATATTTACCATTCAAAAAGAGTATTTTAGATTTTGAAAACTCAAGTGGGTTCTAAATAAGTTATCAGGTAATTTTGCGTCTTAAATACATGTGATCTGTCTTTAGTGCATCTATGAAAAATGTGTTTTTAGATTTGTGATAGATTCTTTCAATATTTTTTTAATGTCTTAGTACTGGTTAATTAAAAAAAGATGTCTTACTGCTTCATGGAGTTCTAATATAACAGGGGGTCATATGGATTAGAAGCATCAGCTGAAGCAGAGAGAAGAAGAAGGCTACAAATTTTTCGTTCTCCATTTGAAATACTTGTTTCATTGGTGAGCCTTCTGCCTTTTCTACTTTGGAAATTAGAGAGTGCAAACACAATACAATGAAAGAATGCCTATCTAAACAACTCTTTGGTCAGTTAGTTTACCTTTTATCTTTTTTGCATTATTAGGTAGGTCATATTTTTCAATTCAGATCCAACTTCAACATCATACGTATTTGTATAATTTCCCTCTTTGGCTAGAAGCTCAATTTTGGATATTGTAGTTGCTTACAAAATTGATACAGCTGGATGACATCTTTTCAGCCTGACCCTACTACGATCAGCCTTAGTCACAAAAGCAAGTTATGTAGAGGACTAGAGCACTAGTATGTCTTTAGAACCCTACCAGGCATTGGCAGCTCAAATTCAGAAGGGTTTGAAATAATGGTGGAGGTTTCGGTCTGAGAATGACTAACAGGCAGTGGCTTTTGCATTTGAAATTGTACCATAGTTGGTGTGTATAAGTTTGAACTTAGGATACGACACAACCCCTGAATTTCCAGCTAGGATCTTCACAATTGTATGCCACATGGCATAATTTGGCCGAACATGCCCTTATCTTAGACCTTTAAATGTTGAAACTAGTGTAGAAAGCTCCCACTTTTAGCAAGGTCCACGAGGGAGTTCATTGGTGGATCAATATAGTTTTACTTAGAATATATGTCCTTTTTTTATTGAATATCTGTAATGGTTCAGAAATGGGATATAATGGTGATAAATATTTGATAGGTTAATTTTGAGCTAGGGTAAATCAGTGAGGTCACCTAAAGTCTCACGGTCTAAAGTTTAAACTCTATAATTGGCACTCATGCCAATAGGTGGTTGAAAATGTTGGTACCAATTTCTATTCAGTACCAGGCTTTTATTGGAATTGAGTTCTTGTACTTATTTGCTTTTAGAGAATGAGGCCTCTATATAGCATAAAATAGTAGTTGTATATAGTAATATTGGATTTGAATCCAGTTTTATATATTGGTTGCACAAAAAGATGAAGTATGCACTCAATAAACAGGCTATTTGATGTGTTTTTATTAGAATTCTATCTTAGCTGTTTATTTTTGCCAAATGCTATTTAAAAAAAATATTTTTTACCATTACTTTCATGTTATGGTTGCATTTCTTCCTACTTAGTATCATTTTGCATTGTTTTCTTTAGGCTGTGTTTGGGTTAGCTATTTCGGGCCAAAGAGCGGCTCTTTTGCACTTTGTCTCTAATAGAGAACTGCTTTCACGTTTGGTAACACAGCTCCTCACCCCATTTGCTTGGCGGTGAGCTGTTTTAAGTGATAAAACTGCTTTGGCTGCTCTCTGTCAGAGCAGATTTAAATACAGCCTTAGTATTTATTGCCAGATGGATGTAAGTTCCTAATCTGGTTCTGCCCAAAATTCCTAGTGATATGGCTGTTTTGTATGTTGATTTTCTTGTGACAAAGTCCAATGTGTTACAGCTGACAATAGATCCCATAGCAACTTTTTTTGAAGACTGTATATATAAACAGGCCTTTTTTATAGTTCTCAACAAGGAGAGTTTGGTATATATGGAGAAGAGATTTCTGGTGCAACAGGAGCTACTGCTGCTTCACTTAAGGTTGGAGGATAATATGGAGCTACTTTTCCACACCTCAGATTAAAGCAAAGTGGTCATACTAGTGGGTGCTCTGTCGAGAATACAGTCCCTTGTACTATCTGCTATCAGCGGGTAGTCTTTTTTGCAATGTTTCACATGGTGCCTGGTGGTATGTTGAAATTCTATACATTAAGCAATAGTCGCACCTTTCTATTTGAATCCATTGTACACCTGCTGGCAGAAAATAGGAGACTAATTGGCCAATCTTCTTAAAAAGATTTCGTGTTGCTTATATGTTTTGTGTGGAAAAAAGGGCCAATCAGCTTTTACCAGGTATAATTCTCATGTTCAGCCTGCATCTTTAGTAAGGGGAATTGAAGATGGTTCTTCTTGATCTATTTGTAATTTCAAGATGGTTCTTGTTGATCTATTGGTAATTACAATATGTTTGTACCCCCTTTATGAACACATTGATGAAACATGTTGTGAACTTATAACAATATATTGAGAAACTTCATGGCATGATAGCACCATTTCCACCTTTGGGAGTTCATTATCAGCATCTCTCCGGTTTCAATAAAAGCAGGTTTCTACTGTTTCAGAAAGATGCCATGTATATAAAATGTGGTCATCAGTGGGCTTCCTGATTTCTGTCGATATGTATTCCAATATGATTGGTTTTTCAGTTAATGAGTTGTATATTGAGGCTCCTTGACTTTCTTGGAGTTTTGGAGAGATTCTAACAGGAATTTCCTATCACCAAGATGTTATTTGAGCCTCTATTAAAATTTTGAGGTATTGACATGAGCTTCCCTTGTGGATTGCTGTCATAGCAGTTTTGTGGTTACTTCACGGTGTGTTCAGATAAATATCAAATTAGTTCTGAACTGTTGAGTCCTTAGCAAGGGATTAGAGAAGGTGACAAGAACAATACTGGTCTTTCATCAAGAACAACCCAACTTATGGGAGATGTTTGTAGATTGATTATTGTGAAAAAATTGATTTAGTCTTTCATCTAACGATTACACAAACGTTGTGTAGGCAAGTGGATCAACTAAAACAAGAATTATTGATCTTCCATCAAGAACAACTTAGAGATGTTATGTAGAATGTTTATTATGAGAAACTTGATTTTGTCTTTCATCTAGCAATTGTCCTCCAAAGAAGTTAATTTTGTCATTTTACCAGAGTTCCCATATGTTTCTATTTGCGGACTGTAAGTTTTAGCTTGCCTCTTGGTAAATGTCCTCTATGCAATGTCAATTATTTATTAATGCATACACTGGTTTACTTGGTTGTTCTAATTGCCTGCTATCTATTGTTGGATATCATACACTGATAACGAAAGATAGTTTTAGTGATTTTGTGTATACAATATTATTAATTTACTCATACAAGTAATGTTGCATATTGGAGTGTAACTACTAATACTGTTTTTCATGCACATTACTACAGAAGAAGTACTTGCTGCAATTGATTAAAAAAGGTTGAGATTCTTCAGAGGTATCAACTACCTTTGACCTATTTTTGTTTGTTGTCTTTTGCAGTGGTTGGAGCCAGAAAGTTGTGTCTGTTCTTGCTACCACATAGTTATTGAACCTTTTACGTTTGCCATCGAACTACATTTATTATGGATGAATTTCTAGATATGTACCTTCCTTTTTTTTGTCTTGTGGCTGAGAAATTGTGCTAGGGACTCCTTGTCGCTATGGCCGTTTCTTTTACCGCTTTCCTAACGGAGAATCTAATGCTGATGTTTATGACCGAATAACAAGTATTGTGAGAAGCCAAGAGTATTCCCAGCAGCGTTTAAAAACTCAGTTGAATCGACCAGGTTTAGGTCCAAACTGAAACTGAGTCAACTTGATATAAGTCTCAGCTAAGTTCTTGTTTGCAGGGGCACAACTTGGACCAGTTGAAACCGAGTTTACTCGGTTTTGGACTGGGGCAAGTCTTTGGCTAAACCTGATATTTAAATACTTGATTCCCAGCAATCTTTGGTTGGTAGATCAGATCACCTGTGATTATGCATGGTATTTTGTTTTTGTGTTCAAGCCTGCTTAACCTTTTCTCTCCAGACAAACATTACATGAATTCTTTTGATTTCAGGCGACACAGCCTGAAATCAAAAAAATTAGGATGTGTTTGGGAGTATTATCAGTTTAATTGCTTAATATCATTAATATCTCAATTTAATTATTTAATATCATAAATATTTAATTACGTTCTCTTTTTTATTTCAGGCGAAGCTTTTCAATTTGAAGCTCACCTCAAACGGATCACTAGGGGACGGGGATACTTGGCAAGAAAGGCGAAACACATTTTTTTTTTTTTAATTATGAAAATAGGTCATGGGGTCCTTAGATTGTTAACTCTCTTTCTTTTCTTCTTTTTTTTTGTTTGAATAAAAGGATTGAGCATATGAAGTTTAAAATATTTGGTTGATTTGAAAGGTTGGATCATAGGTTGCGATGTAATATTTTGTTTGAATAAAAGAATTGGGCATCTATTTTATTTATTAATGGCATTGAATGATTTGCATTTGAGTTGAATGGATGTGTTTAAATATGAGATTAATAGTTTTTTTTCTTTATATAATTTTTTTTTAAATATTAAAAAAAGCATTAAAAAATTGCATTAAAAAAAGCATAAAAAAATATTATTTTAAAAAAATTTGCATAAAATTTTTTTGACGTAATTTGTTTTTTTTTTAATATATATATATATATATATATATATATATATATATATATATATATATATATATATTACAAATTTATATAAAAAAGCCACAGCCCTAAACAGTTGTAAAAAAAGGAGTGATTTTTTTTACCACTATACAAGACAGTGGTTTATGAAGTTCATAAACCATTGTCTTGTATAGTGGTAAACAAAAATCACTCATTTTTTTGCAACTGTTTACGACAGTGGTTTTTTGAATAAATCACTGTTTAAGGCAGTGGTTTTTTTGGCTTTTTCACGTAGTGGCATGGAATATTTGACTATAAAAAATTTTTTATTACATGTACTTCTAATCTACTAGCACATACCTCCCTAGCATTTTTGTCTCTAGACTTTCCTTTCTTTTCTACTCGTTGAAATTATTTGACTCCGTGGCCTTTTCATAAATATATACGACAATATGAGGGCAGTCAATAAGGGATAGGGTCATCATGTCATGAAAGTCGGTCTCATTGTCTATGTCGAAAACAAAACTCCCTTCGGTAGTCAGGTATCTATATCTAAACCTTAGATCCATCTGCTCCGATATTGACTTACACAAGTCATACATTTTTCTCATGAATTCATTATATGTTGCATCTGGGCTTATCGATTTCTATTTATATTTTTTGTTACTATACATCATATTATTTCCTTGGACTTTCAATAGCCCATTACAGTGACATACTAGTATAACTGTGTTAGTACTCATATTGCACCTGCATGCAAAGCCTACATATATTAATATATAAGGTATTATCCAACTATATAAAGATTAAATATCTCAATATAGTAACATACTAATATAATTGTGTCAATACACATTATGGAACTACATGTGAAGCCTATATATATAAGAATTATCCAACTCGGAATAGTATCGATAATACAACCACAAACAATCAATTGGTGATCCTAATATTTTGTTTCATACTTCTATGATCCGTCTTATATAAAAGTCAAATAAGAAAATAAATAAATTATTAAACCCCAGTGTCTTAAAAAAGACACTAATCATGTCTTAAAGAAGATACTGCCTAACGAAGGGGCATCACAGTCTGATATACATACTACGATGCGTCTTATATAGAAACTACTGATCGTGTCTTAAAGAAGAAACTGTCTAATGATGGGACATCATACTCTTATAAAAGGCTGATCTAATCATGTTTTCTACAACCAGCTGACTTATAAATGGACAATACGGTCTTATAAATGACTCATCATGTCATCGAGAAGCAACAAACTAATAAATGAACGATACGATCTTCTAAAAGATTGATCATGACTTACCACTGCTATGATCATTCTAATTTTTTTATCAATCTATAATAGAAGCATGTCTTTACACATGCAAAATCGAAAAATAATAAAAAAATTTATTTTCTAGATCATAGTTTTATATTCTATAAAGATTAAAAATCACCTTTCGATTCAAACAGATAATTCAATCTATACGATATAGGTCAAAAAGATAATTCGTCCTGTATAACAGTATACAAACCCTAAAATTTATAGATTTTTATAATTACTTACGAATAAAAGAAAAAAATAAGCTTAAAATTGTTTCAAAAAAAATATATATACCCCATCATCAAAGTGAAGATTACAGTTTCACAAATTCACAAATATCGAACAATTATCAATCCTATAGGATCCAAGTTAGATCAGTTATGTTAAACACTGACAACAATGATGTACCAATAGGATATTGCATGACTTGGTTATATCTGAGTCATTTACTGACTCTTATCAGTCCAAGTAAGACTTATGTGAGGCCCGTAGGACACAGATATGATGTACCAATAACCATTTTTCATGATCCGATCCCATATGAGTTATTTACTGACTCTTATCAGTCTAAGTAAGACTCATGTGAGACCTGTAGGATCCAAATATGATAGATAATGATATAAGCCAAGTTATAGTTTGATAATAGTGATGTACGAATAACTATTTTTCATGACTGAGTCTGATATGAGTCATTTACTGACTCTTACAAGTCAATGTTAGACTAATGTGAGACTTGTAGCTTATAAAAGATCGACACCTCTATCTACACAAAAAATAGATTAGACTTGAAATAATATTTTTTGACCTAATTGATTCATGGATCCATAATTCAGTAGATTCAATTTCAGATGAAGTAAAACAGAAAAAGGGAAAAAATTTAAAAAAACTGAAAATATTTAAACTAAAAAATGATGAATATAATCGAATAACAGAAGACTAAACAATCATCTAAACAGTCAATGACCTAGAGATTCAACCAGAGGGATTTTTTTATTTTTTATTTTCCCTTTTTCCCTTTTCTCTTGGTTGGCTCTACTTCATTTTCAACAAACCAAAATCATAATCATAAACCCTAAAGATTATACTTCATTTCCAACAAATCAAAATCATAACCCTAAACCTTAAAGATTAGAGTTTTACAAATGGAAACAAACAAAAACTGTAACCCTAAAGATTAGAGTTTTATAAATGGAAAAAATATAAAAATCGACCTTTATGAGTTTCTCTGCAATACCAGAAGTCGAGGAGTGAAAAATGGTTTGAGACTCCACCTCTTCAATGACCGACGATAAAAATGCAGCTATTCTCCTCAATGGCGACGAAAACGCGACTTTTCTCCACCTCTACAATGGCCGACGACAAACTATTATCCTCAACAGCGACGAGAAATGAGAACCGGCGACGACTATGAATGCCTGAAGAGGGTAGGAGCGTTTGAAACAAAGATGAGAGGAATGAAAAATAAGAGCCCACTTCATATTCTTCTTTTAAAATGAAGGGCATTTTGGTTATTTCCATTGTTTTTAAGTAATGGCATATTCGTCATTTCCAATTTCTCAAATATTGACAATCAACCTAGTTAAATACCCACATGCTCTTTTTATTTAAGTTAAAACCCAGAAACTGAAAAGTTTGAGGGTCATAGACCCTGCTGGGCATTTCATCAACCTGGGGCCCCGGTGGGTAAATAGGGGGATAGTTGGGACCCTGGTGGGTATTTAACTCTTTTTTTTTCTTCAAATGCGAGCGTATGTGAAACAGGTTGGAGTACAGAATTTTGGTCAAATGACTGAAATTTCGATCCAAAATTTCGGTTTCGGTCCCCATCGAAACTGAAACGAAAACTTGAATTTTTGGTATTTTAAACGAAAACATGAATTTTCGGTATTTTCGGCACTATATGAAGATTTTGGCCAAAATTTCGATTTCGGTCCCTATCGAAACTGAAATAAAATCTGGAATTTTGATCCTTTTACTCACTAGTGCGCTGATCACTTAACACACATGATTACCATCGTGCCCTTGGAACCAGATTTCTCTTTAGTTAGGCTATTTTCTTATTTTCTTTCTTGTCATCAGCTTAACACCAAACCCTAGCTTACCGCATGAGGAGAATGAACCCATGCCAATCTGAATCTTTGAGAAGTGCAGCTAATCTGAATCGGTAGGTTCTAAAGAATAGTTTTTCATTCAACTTGTTGGTTTTCTTCCACGATTTGAATAAGAGAAGAAGAAGATACGAAACCCTAAACCCCGTTTCGGTGTTTTAGAGAAGATGAGCGGTAAACCTTCTTCTTTGAGTGCATATCCTCCTTTAGGCGATTCGAAAAAGACGAGCCCCTAAACCCATTGATGCATTGAAGGATAGGAAAGGGCCTCATTCAAGAAAGGTAGGGTTGATGACTTAGATTCCTGCCATTTTGATTCCATTTTCCGGCAATTCAAAGGAAACCCCCTTCGAAACTCTGCTTTTGGGCCTTTTCCAGTAGAGTTGATGACTTCAGTTTGATATGTATTTTCTCGGTGTATAGGGTTATGGAGAAGAAAAATCCGAATGCGAAGCGAAATTGGAGAAGACGTTTATGGTTTTTGGGAAGAAGATAAATAAACAAAGATCAATAAAGTAGGGTAGATGACTTAGGTTTTTGCCATTTTTATTTCATTTTTCTGGCAATTTGAAGGAAACCCCTTTTGAAACTCTTGTTTTTGGGCCTTTTTCGAGTAGGCTTGATGACTTAAGTTTGATGTTCGATGTAAATTTATCCGAAGTTTAGGGTTATGGAGAAGACAAATCCGAATGCGAAACAAGGTTGGAGACGATTATGGTTTTTGGGAGAAGCAGCCAAGTTGCCCTTAGTGTTCGAAACTTATAAAAATCCTTGAGGAGGAGCGATTGTTAGTTTAAGTGATTATAAGTTTCTCTTCCTTTGAATTGTATGTTTATCTTCCTTACTTTTGAAAGAAGAATTTCTGCATATTAGGCATTTATTTGATAATCTTTATATATAATTTTTTTATCATATCCAATCTTGTGCTTGATTTCATCAGTTTTTTAGTATTTATTTTTACTTTTGTTCGAAGGATCCAAAATATGCTACAAGCATAATGATAAATTTATCCAAAATTTGCAAAAATGTTTTCGAAATTCATCGAAAGATGAGTGGGGCCAAATTTTCAGTGACTTCTTCGAAAGCTTTAGTGGACTGCTGAACTTTTTGCCGAATATTCTATTGATTTGTTACTTCTTCATAATTTTTGAATTAGACAAAGGACCATGCCCCATAAGCCCATTCTACAAAATTTCATTTACTAATCAAATTATTGTTACTTCCGCCGAATATTTCGCTAATTCAATAATTCTTCAATTTTTCTAAATTTGACAAGTCTTTTCACAGTTCTATGAATATGATGCATGCTTTGATCATCCATTGTATTGTCTTTTACGACTTTGAATTGTTCATGCATGTTGATTATGTAATATACATACTTTATTGTTAAATTTTGTGAAAATTTCATTGATTTCGGAGAAAGTACTAAATTTTACTATACGTACCAAATTTTATTGTTTTTCCATTTTTGCCATTTATGAACAATAGATTACATTTTCACAATTGTAAATTTTTTACCTTATGTATTATTTGTCGAATCCCCGAAATTATGGCCCCACTTTTCCGAACTGATCTTCAAATTTAGGAGCAAAATCTTTTCCGAACGACCTTCTATCGAGATATTGCCTAAAATGATGCATTTTAGTACGATTAGAAGAGCATGGTATTAGGGACTTAAAAACAGTTCAGTCCGATAAGAAGAGCATGGTTTTAGGGACTTAATCAAAAACGCAAAAAGTGAAAAAATCTTCATTATGTTGAAGCGATGCTTTTATTTTTATCATTGCTACTACTTTTCACTTGATTCTTAAATTAGATCAATGCCTTTAGTCCATGTTTAATCTTTTAACATAGATTGTCAAATATGATTCCTTAGGAAAACTTTGTTTTGAAATCGAACGTTGCCTTTAGTATTAAGGCATTGCCTCTACTATGGTAGCAGCGATAGAAGCTATAAGTGATTGGTAGGATACATTGTGACAGCCCGGATTTTCCCAACCTGAATTTTTAGGCTATTACATTCTTTCCACCTTATAAAATTTTTGTCCTCGAGAATTGCCCTAAGTAACTAAGTCTTACCAAGCACTTCAAGTTAAACACACACGTCCATATATGAATCGATTTATACACAAAATAAATTCAGGGTTGTTACATTCTTCCCTCCATAGGAATTTTCGTCCTCGAAAATTAACGACAACACTTCAGAATGCTAACGCACTAACAACGATTCCTATTGACAAGGACTGACCCATAATGATGAAACAACGCACACATCGTGAACGAAGAAATGAAATTATGATAATCATTCAATTAACTATCCACATTGAGTTCACAATGAAAGACTAAATTTTTTCTCAACCAAATTATCCATCATCCTACATGAAAATCCACATATCACTACAACGGCGTACTACTGATTATCTAATAAGGTAATCATTTGTTAAACTATATTTCTAGAATATCAACTAGTACGAACATACCCACCAGGGTAAAAATCAAGGCCACAACGAATACAACTTGTACCATAATCAAGTTTGAACATTGTCATAAAAGAAAAGGAAGACTTTGAAACCGTTAATGTCCAACATTAATTGTATTAACGATTCCCACATACATTAGTCGAAAAGGTGATCTAATAGCATCGATCCAATACCCAAAATACAAAGATTGACATTTTTTCTAAGATTAAACACACAAGCATAAAGATACATACGACACTCGTATTGATCGCTAATTTTTCATGCCGAAGGTGTCTTATCCTTCTTCGGTTCCGGACAGTCCCTTACCAGATGTTCCATTTGACCACAATTGAAACATGCACCCGTGGTCCACTTACACTTGGCTGCTCGATGTCATCCCCTGCATCTTGGGCATGATTTACCAGCTACAAATGATGAGGTGGGTGGAGCCTGTTGTGTTTGTGGCACTCCAATTGTCATAAGATTCGAAGGACGAAAGGTCACTGTAGGCACAGATGTAGGTGGTCCTACATAAATGGCCTGAGTAGACTGAGGGGGTGCTGGCAATAAGAGTCTTGGTATCTCGGGTGCCTGCTCATGGGCATATGACTGCATTTGACTTGCTTTGTCTCTACGCTGTTAGTCTCTTCTCTTATACATTTCTTCCACGTCTTCTTCCACCATAAGAGCCTTGCTCATTACCGCGTTATAAGTTTTCAACTCAAAAGTAGCGATTTTTCCCCTGATATCCAGCCTTAAGCCGCGTTGAAATTTCTTAGCCTTCATTAGATCTGAGGCCACAAACTCAGGAGTAAAACATGAATGTTGCATGAACCTCCGTTTGATTGCGCACTACATCAGGGAAGTATTGCTTGTTAAACTCCTCTACGAACTCATCCCAGGTCTATAATACACCTGGAGTCTCCTGTGCTCTAGTCCTAGACACAGATTTTCACCACAGACCCGCCTCACCATCCAACATGAAAGCCGCCCATCTAACTCTCATCTTCAGTGCATGCAAGCACATTGAATATCTTTTCCATCTCATTAAGCCAGTTCTCAGCTTCCATTGAATTTGCTTGTCCTGAGAAATTTGGAGGACGAATCCTCCGAAATTCTATAAATTCTGACGACTGTGGTGGAGGTGGTTGCTGATGGTTATTGGTATTATTAGATGCTAACACTGCCGCTTGTTGAGCCATAGCATTTGCCATGGCTTCCATGGGTTGCATCATCCTTTGTCTTTCTTCTCGTTCACTCTCATTTGCATTTGACTGAGAACCTCGACCATCTCTAGGTCGTCTACCTCTACCAGACATAATGATCTATTATAACAATGAAACAAAAGTTTCAATTAGCAATCGATTATTATACTCAGACAGGACTTTCAAAAGCTCACAACTTATACTCTGACAAAATCTAATGTCACATCTCTGGACCTACAGTCACGCTCCCCACACATAACTAAGACTCACAGTCTCATGGGAGACTTAGCGCCTAGGACCCGACAACCTAATGTCATTGAGAGACATGACTCTAAATTTCTAGAATATTTCAAAATAGGGATTGCGAACCCCTCCTAAGTTTCAACATAATCTACGCCATTGCAACTGAGTCCTAAATTTTCGGGTCCCAACAAGACCTAATGCCTAAGCTCTGATACCAACTGTGACCAAGTCACAGTTGGGTCTAGACTTTCGACACAACCTAATACAATCACGTCTGCGTCCTAATAAGTCCTAACGCCTAAGCTCTAATACCAACTGTGACACCCCGGATTTTCCCAACCTAAATTTTTGAGATATATTTTTTCTTCTTCTTTAACTTTACACCAAAACCAAATGGGAAAACCTAGACCGTCAGGTCGTAGAACACGATCCGAATATATAATTACTTGGTACAAAAATATGGTATAAATAAATCTCTAATTCTAATATCTAGTATTATATAACTCAAACAAGTCACAGGTGATGGCCAACCATCACCAAATAGTGGTGTACAACGAGTATGTAATAATACATTGTCCCAAGCCAGACTCACCAAATTCCATAAAGTACTCAATCTATGACCCCGAACATCATAGCACTCAATTCCTCAATCTGCAAGTCCGGTGTCCAAATAGAAGCTATACTTGTGACGTATAGTCGAAGGGTGAGCTACATCCTAGCTCAGCAGAGGAAACTCAACACAATTTTATATCTTATCATAACGAAACATAGATTCAATATTATAATCAAATATTTTCTTATTTAAAGTTGAAACTCATTTCAAAGGTACTTTTCTTACCAAACAAAGACTGAATTCAAATACTATTTTCTTATCACACAAACTGATTTCAAAATTGATTTCCATATCACACAAAACTGATTTCCTTTTTCACACAAAACTGATTTAAAAGCTGATTTCCTTATCATACAAAATTGATTTCCTTTTCACACATAAAAGTGATTTCAAAATATTTATTTATCACATAAAACTGATTTCAAATCTGTCCCGACGGCCCACATGGTACTTGTACTCCGCCCATAGCGGTCCACGACAAGCATAATCCGCCCACAGCGGTCCACATACACATAATCCGCCCATAGCGGTCCACAAATATAATATCCGCTTATAGCGGTCCACTTTAATCTCATGACTTATGATTTGATTCACGAAGTATAATATGAAGAATACGTAAAATCTCGCAAAAGCAGTCTAAGAGCGTACATGAATCACAACAGTGTCCAAAGGAGTACGTAAAATCCCGCGAAAGCGGTCCAAGGGCGTACAAGACTCACAACAGTGTCCAAAGGAGTACGTAAAATTTCGGAAAAGCAGTTCAAGGGCGTACATAAATACAACAAAGTCCAAAGGTGTACGTAAATCCCGTAAAAATGGTCCAAGGGCGTACATAAGTACTACAAAGTCCAAAGGAGTATGTAAAATCCCGCGAAAGCGGTCCAAGGCGTACATAAGCACAACAAAGTCCAAGGTGTACGTAAATCCCGTAAAAACGGTCCAAGGGCATACATAAGCACAACAAAGTCCAAACGAGTACATAAAACCTCGTGAAAGGGGTCCAAGGGCGTACATAAGCACAACAAAGTCTAAAGTTATACGTAAATCTCATAAAAATGGTCCAAGGGCATATATAAGCATTGCAAAGTCTAAAGGAGTACGTAAAATCTCGCGAAAGTGGTCCAAGGGCATACATGACTTACAATAGGGTCCAAAGGAGTATTTAAAATCCGGTACAAATGGTCCAAGGGCGTATATAAATCCCGCCACAGCACTCCAAGGGTGTACATAAATCCCGCTACAGCGGTCCAAGGGTGTACCTTCTAACAAATCTACAAGACTCAACCATTCTGAGTTCACATTTTAGTTCAGATTTCATGGTCCAAAGCTCACATTCCTGGTTCAAAGGTTTTAAAACTCACCATTTAAAAATCAAGTTTAAAATCGAATACCATAGTACAAATTCTAGGTTAAGTTCATAGTTCAGAATTCACCATTTTCGACTCAAGGATTTCAAATTTCTATTTTGTAAGGAGTTCAAGTTATAGTTCAAATCACTATCAAACTTACATCAAAATACATCAAGAAAACTTATCATTTTTCATCTAAATACATCAAAGAAACTTATCATTTTTCATATAAATACGTCAAAGAAACTATGAATCAAAGTTAAACATGCAAGTTTGTGTTGCAGTTCCCCTACCTTAACCTCGAAGCAAGCAAGGTCCTATCGATGGCCTTCCATCCTTAATCTATATCACAAGCACACAATGAAGCATCAACAATTAACTTTACTCACTAAAAACCTAGACTTATTCAAGTGTTTTTCAAAAATGAGACAAAAATGGGCAAGTTTATGATAATATAGAGTTTGATATAACTTTCCCCCTAAATTTTGACCTTTAAATCTTTGGATTCACGAAATGGTTAAATCACAAAACTTGTAGAGTTTATTGTCCTCTTTCCGACACCATGAGAATAGCATCAATCGAAGTTCGAAATAAAAAGTTATGGCTGAAATACCGAAGCAGTATTGGCAACTCAGACAAAATCGACTAATCGATTTTCAAACAGCCAAAAATCTTGCTCATAGGTTGTGACCAGTCAATTAATCGACCCAATTTTGATTAATTGAAATTCAAAAATCAATTAATCGATTTTACTCGATTAATCGAATATGTTTCTCGAAAAATTAGAATTTAATCCAGCTTATTACTAAATTTTGACCTTTAAAACAATGGATTCACTAGTTTATCAATTCACAAAAGTTGTAGGTCTTGTTGTCTTCTTTCCAATGCAATAAGAATCACATCAATCAAAGTTCAGCATAAAACGTTATGGCCAAAATACTGAGGTAGTGTCAGCAAGCTAAGGCAAAATCGACTAATCAAAATTTTTTTCGATTGATCGGTTTTATGAAGTTCCTCTCGAATTTCTCTTCTGTCAAAAATCGATAAATCGATCAATCGATTTTCAAAATCGATCAATTGATTTTGGCAGTTTCTGAGCACTTCTCGGGTTGAACCTTGAAACCCATTTTTCTTCTTTTTCTTCTTTTAATCTATCATTTATATATAAGATCTAAACTAAATCATCATACACATCATAGATTTGCAAACTCTTACCTCAAATCGAATCGTATGATCGATTCCACGACTTGAATCAAGAGCTAGGGTTCCTAGCTTCCAAATCCCCAAATCACACGCGCTATTTTGTTGGGATTTAAAGCTCGTGTACAGTCTCCACGCACAAATCCTTGAGCATTTTCTTTATTCTCTATAGCTTCACTCTCTCTTCTTCTTCCTCTTTCTCTCTTCCTTCTCTCATTAAAAACCCAAAACCCCTTGTGCAAACCAGGTATAGCTTCTACAAGAAGCTTGCCTATTCACTTAAGGCTCAATGGGATTTGTTCCCAAGCAAACCACATACACTCAAATGGGTGTAACTCCAAAACACATATCTCATGTGTGAAACACTAACACACCAAAGTGTGTGAAACACACACACTAGTGAATGTATATGACCCAAGTGAATTGTTCTTACACCACACCTTCGTACCCTTTCTCATCTAGTGTAACCTAACACAAACCACTAAGTCATTCTCACTTGGTCAAATAAGTGACCAGACGGGCACGCATCCTGAGGTACACTACTCAAAGTCAAAAATTTCAAGTTGTTATATTTTTCCCACCTTATAAAATTTTTGTCCTCAAGAATTGCCCTAAGTAACTAAGTCTTACCATGCACATCAAGTTAAACACTCACGTCCAGATATGAATCGATTTATACACAAAATAAATTCAGGGTTGTTACATTCTTCCCTCCATAGGAATTTTCGTCCTCAAAAATTAACGACAACACTTCAGAATGCTAACGCACTAACAACGATTCCTATTGACAAGGGCTGACCCATAATGATGAAACGACGCATGCATCGTGAATGAAGAAATGAATTTCTGATAATCATTCAATTAACTATCCACATTGAGTTAACAACGAAAGACTGAATTTTTTCCCAACCAAATTATCCATCATCCTACATGAAAATCCACATATCACTACATCGGCATACCACCGATTATCTAATAAGGTAATTATTTGTTAAACTATATTTTTACAATATCAACTAGCACGAACATGCCCACCAAGGTAAAAATCAGAGCCACAACGAGTACAACTTGTACCTTAATAAAGTTTGAATATTGTCATAAAAGAAAAAGAAGACTTTGAAATCGTTAATGTCTAACATTAATTGTATTAATGATTCCCACATACATAAGTCGAAAAGGGGATCTAATAGCATCGATCCGATACCCAAAATACAAAGATTGACATTTTTTCTAAGATTAAACACACAAGAATAAAGATACATACGACACTCGTATTGATCGCTAATTTTTCACGCCGAAGGTGACTTATCCTTCTTCGGTTTCGGTCAGTCCCTTACCGGATGTCCCATTTGACTACAATTGAAACATGCACCCGTAGTCCACTTACACTTGGCTGCTCGATGTCATCCCCCGCATCTTGGGCATAATATACCAACTGCAAATGACAAGGTGGGTGGAGCCTGTTGTGTTTGTGGCACTCCAATTGTCATAAGATTCGAAGGACGAAAGGTCACTGCAGGCACAGATGTAGGTGGTCCTGCATAAATGGCTTGAGTAGACTAAGGGGGTGCTGGCAACAAGAGTCTTAGTATCTCGGGTGCCTGCTCATGGGCATATGACTGCATTTGACTTGCTCTGTCTCTACAATGTTGGTCTCTTCTCTTATACATTTCATCCACGTCTTCTTCCACCACAAGAGCCTTGCTCATTACCGTATCATAAGTTTTCAACTCAAAAGTAGTGACTTGTCCCCTGATATCCGACCTTAAGTCACGTTGAAATTTCTTGGCCTTCATTAGATCTGAGGCCACAAACTCAGGAGTAAAACGTGAAAGTTGCATGAACTCTATCCCATATTCTCCCACTATCATCTTTCCTTGCACAAGTTGAAGGAATTAAACCTCCATTTGATTGCGCACTATATCAGGGAAGTACTGCTTATTAAAATCCTCTACGAACTCATCCCAAGTCCATAATACACCTGGAGTCTCCTGTGCCCTAGTCCTAGACACAAATTTTCAACACGGACCTGCCTCACCATCCAACATGAAAGCCGCCCATCTGACTCTCTCATCTTCAGTGCATGTAAGCACACTGAATATCTTTTCCATCTCATTAAGCCAATTCTCAGCTTCCATTGGATCTGCTTGTCCTGAGAAATTTGGAGGACGCATCCTCCGAAATTCTATAAATTCTGACGACTGTGGTGGAGGTGGTTGCTAATGGTTATTGGCATTATTAGATGCTAACACTCCCGCTTGTTGAGCCATAGAATTTGCCATGGCTTCCATGGCATGCATCATCCTTTGTCTTTCTTCTCGTTCACTCTCATTTGCATTTGACTGGGACCCTCGACCATCTCTGGGTCGTCTACCTCTACTAGACATAATGATCTGTTATAACAATGAAACAAAAGTTTCAATTAACAATCAATTATTATACTCAAACAGGACTTTCAAAAGCTCACAACTTATACTCTGACAAAATCTAATGTCACATCTTTGGACCTACAGTCACACACCCCACACATAACTAAGAATCACAGTCTCATGTGAGACTTAATGCGTAGGTCCCGACAACCTAATGTCATTGAGAGACATGGCTTTGAATTTCTAGAAGATTTCAAAATAGGGATTGCGAACCCCTCCTAAGTTCTTACATAATCTAATGCCATTGCAATTGAGTCCTAAATTTTCGGGTCCCAACAAGACCTAATGCCTAAGCTCTGATACCAACTGTGACAAAGTCACAGTTGGGTCTAGACTTTTGACACAATCTAATATCATCACATTTGCATCCCAATAAGACCTAACACCTAAGCTCTGATACCAACTGTGACAGCCCGGATTTTCCCAACCTGAAATTTTGAGATATATATATTTTTTTCTTCTTTAACTTTACACTAAAACCAAATGGGAAAACCCGTACCATAGGGTTGTAGAACACGATCCGAATATAGAATTACTTGGTACAAAAATATGGCATAAATAAATCTCCAATTCTAACATCTAGTATTATATAACTCAAACAAACCACCAGTAATGGCCAACCATCACCAAACAGTGGTGTACGAGTATGTAAGAACACATTGTACCAAGTCACACTCACCAAACTCTCTAAAGTACTCAATCTACGACCTCGAACATCATAGCACTCCTCAATTCCTCACTCTGTAAGTCCGGTGTCCAAATAGAAGCTATACTTGTGGCGTATAGTCGAAGGGTGACCAACATCCTAGCTCAGCAGAGGAAACTTAGCACAATTTTACATTTTATCATAACGAAACATAGATTCAATGTCATAATCAAACCTTTTCTTATTTAAAGTTGAAACTCATTTCAAAGGTACTTTTCTTATCAAACAAAGACTGATTTCAAATACTATTTTCTTATCACACAAACTGATTTCAAAACTGATTTTCATACCACACAAAACTGATTTCCTTTTTCACACAAAACTGATTTAAAAGCTGATTTTCTTATCATACAAAATTGATTTCCTTTTCACACATAAAAGTTATTTCAAAGCATTTATTTATCATATAAAACTGATTTCAAATCCACCTGACGGCCCACATGATACTTGTACTCTGCCCATAGCGGTCCACGACAAGCATAATCCGCCCACAACATTCCACATACTCATAATCCACCCATAGCGGTCCACATATATAATATCCGCCCATAGCGATCCACTTTAATCTCACAACTTATGATTTGATTCATGAAGTATAATCTGAAGAGTACGTAAAATCCTGCGAAAGCGATCCAAGGGCATACATGAATCACAATAGTGTCAAAAGGAGTACGTAAAATATCGCGAAAGCGGTCCAAGGGTGTACAAGACTCATAACAGTGTCCAAAGGAGTACGTAAAATCCCATGAAAGTGGTCCAAGGGCGTACATAAACACAATAAAGTCCAAAGGTGTATGTTAATCCAATAAAAATGGTCCAAGGGCGTACATAAGTACAATAAAGTCCAAAGGAGTACGAAAAATCCCATGAAAGTGGTCCAAGGGCGTACATAAGCACAACAAAGTCCAAGGTGTACGTAAATCCCGTAAAAATGGTCCAAGGGCGTATATAAGCACAACAAAGTCCAAAGGAGTACGTAAAATCTCGTGAAAGCGGTCCAAGGGCGTACATAAGCACAAAAAAGTCCAAAGGTGTACGTAAATCTCATAAAAATGGTTCAAGGGCGTACATAAGCACAGCAAAATCCAAAGGAGTACGTAAAATCTCGCGAAAGCGGTCCAAGGGCATACATGACTCACAACAGTGTCCAAAGGAGTACATAAAATCTTGTAAAAATTGTCCAACGGCATACATAAATCCTGCCATAGCGGTCCAAGGGTGTACATAAATCCCACCACAGCGGTCTAAGGGTGTACCTTCTCACAAATCTACAAGACTCAACGATTCAAAGTTCACATTCTAGTTCAGATTTATAATTCATGGTCCAAAGCTCACATTCCTGGTTCAAAGGTTTTAAAACTCACTATTTAAAAATTAAGTTTAAAATCGAATACCAGAGTACAAATTCTAGGTTAAGTTCACAATTCAAAATTCACCATTTTCGACTCGAAGATTTCAAATTTCTATTTTGTAAGGAGTTTTAATTATAGTTCAAATCACTATCAAACTTATATAAAAATACATGAAAAAAACTTATCATTTTTCATTTAAATATATTAAAAAAACTTATCATTCTTCATATAAATACCTCAAAGAAACTATGAATCAAAGTTAAACATGCAAGTTTGTGTTGAAGTTCCCCTACCTTAACCTCAAAGCAAGCAAGGTCCCATCGATGGCCTTCCGTCCTTAATCTACATCACAAGCATAAAATGATGCATCAAGGATTAACTCTACTCACTAAAAATCTAGACTTATTCAAGTGTTTCTCAAAAACAAGATAGAAATGGACAAGTTCATGACAATATAGAGTTTGATGCAACTTTCCCCCTAAATCTTGACCTTTAAATCTTTGGATTCATGAAATGGTTAAATCACAAAAGTTGTAGAGTTCGTTGTCTTCTTTCCAACGCCATAAGAATTGCATCAATTGGAGTGCAGAGTAAAAAGTTACGATCAAAATACCAAAGTAGTACTGGCAACTCAGACAAAATCAACTAGTCGATTTTCAAAATCGATTAATCGATTTTACAAACTCGATTGATCGATTTTCAAACAGCCAAAAATCTTGCTCACTGGTTGTGATAAGTCGATTAATCGACCCAATATCGATTAATCGAAATTCAAAAATTGATCAATCGATTTTACTTGATTAATCGATTTCGTTTCTCGAAAAATTAGAATTTAACCTAGATTATTACTAAATTTTGACCTTTAAAATAGTTGATTCATGATTGATTTATTAAAAAGGCACCATGGTTGTTCATGCCATTGGGGCTTTTTAGCATGCTTGGGGGCCTTGAAGACCTGCAGAGAGAGAGTGGTGAAGCCCAAAGTTGCAGAGCAATTCAAGTGGCATATTACAGCTACAACATTAATGCACTCGGGTACTTTAAGTGTTGAAGTTCATCTACTCGAGCTGATGATGGAAGCCCATGATCAGCATAGCTGCAAACTTGAAGAATTCGAGCAGTTTAGAGGGCTGGTGCAACCTCTCGAGTGGTTTAAATGCATGATTTAGTGAACCCCACGAATGGTTCATGTTGAAAACCAACCCCTCGAGTGGTTTAAATTGATAAGATCCAACCTCTCTAGTGGTCTTGAACCCCACGAGCTAGTATATGCTGAAATCAAGCTACAGTGTTGAAAAAAAGACTAAAATTGAACCTGTCACAACCTATCGAATGGATGTTTGAACCTGTCGCAACCTAACGAATGGTTGTTTAAACCTGCCACAACCTATCAAATGGTTGTCTGAACCTGTCGAGAACCTATCGAGAGGTTCTGATGCTGAAAATGAACCTATCGAGCATCCTCTCGAATGGTTGAATGAACCTGTCGAGATCCTGTCGAATGCACACCTGAAGCCCATTCAACCTATCAAACAGTTGCCTGAACCTGTCGAGATTAAAGTTCTGAAGCTCCAACCTATCGAACAGTTGCCTGAACCTGCCGAGATTGATGTTCTGAAGCTCCAACCTATCGAGGCACGGGTTCTAGCCATCTATTTCACACTTTAGGGACATTTTGGGGATTCCAATGCTTATAGGGCACACATCCCAATGTCCCACACATCTTGGGGATTTATCTCAGGTTCCATTAGCAAACATTAGTGGCTGGCAAGGACATTTTTGAGAGCTGCATAGACACATCAGCTGGGCACAAAACTCTGCACATGGGTGTGAACTAATTATTGGTGAGAATACAAATTAGCTTCAGCTGGGCACAAACAAAACCAGATCCCTATCTCTTCTCTGATTGGTTGTGTAGACACCCAAATTCGGCCCAAGGCCCGATCAATCTGTACTTCGGGAGAGATGTACCCCTGTGCTTTCGATGGCACTCCTGAACCCGTAGGAATCCACCCAGACCTTTACGAATCACCCTGAACCCTTTAGAACCATTCCCCAACCCTTAGAAGTCACCCCTAAACCCTAGAATCCCTTCCCGGACCTAACTTAAATCCTTCTGAGCGGGTGATGGGGTGAGAGCTATAGAATTTCACACAGACCATTACCAAGAATGAGCCATATACCATTGGAAAGAGGACTTCTCCAGCTTTTAAACAAGCTAAAGATCACCCAATTTGGAGCTACGGTTCAAAAGTTATGGCTGTCCAAAATTTCACATAAAATCATAGGACTTTTACTCAGGCGTAGATATTACATACGCCCAGCCATTTTTGCCCCAGATTAGTCAGGCGTATATATTATATACGCCTGCCAATTTTGGGGAAAATTTGGTTGGGCGTATATAATATATACGCCCAGTATAGGTGGGACCCACCACGGGCTTCATCTTCTCAAAACTCCACGATTTTCATTGAAATTCTTGTTCCTAATGGGCATATATAATATATCGCCCGCTTAGCTCATCTAGTTTGACCCTTTGACCATCCCCTTAATTAAGGTGGGTGTCTTAAGATTGGTTGCACCCCCTTTGAGCTTATTGGCAACCCTTAAGTCACCTTTGGTCTCACCCCATCATCTGCCATTGAAACCAGTTTCCCACAACCCTAGGACCTTAAAAACCTAGAAAACCTTAGATGGGGGGATTACCTAATTGCTAAACCCATTAGCTCTTAAGTAAGCCCCTAATCCTCCTCTTCTCTATAAATAGAGTGGCCCCGCTCTTCCTTAAGGGTTGAAAAAAATTGGAGGTTAAGGATTTGGAGCTTGAGAGAGAACCCTAGTGAGAGAAAATGCACACATTTTTCCAGAATTCCAGCATGCTTAGTTCATCCATTTCGACCCATTTCCAACATTAGATCACTCCCTTTTGCTAAAGTCTAGCCTTTAACCTCACCCTATACTTCCTATTTTACCGAATCCTAGTGTTAGAATCCATTTCCATATCGTTTAAGCCATCGGAAGCACGCCAAAGTGAAGGACTTCCACGGTGCAACAAGGGCCCGTGAGCTCCGACTCACCCCTCTCTTCCTCTACCTTCTTGGTGTCTCCTCCGTCCAAGGATTCAAGCCGTTACGCCGCCGAAATTTCGGTTTTGGCTCAAAGCTTGATAGGACCGTATTGCCTTCGGGCAAGGGGAAACTCCACCCTTATTTTTATTTCTTTTTATTTTATTTTGGCCATAGATAGAGACCGCTGTATGCGGGTTGATCGGGTGCCTAAACCCTTCCCGATCGATAACCGAAGCCCCTACCCTAGAGCCTTTGGCAAGGACCGGTAAATCAGAGTCATATTTAGCACTTTGGTGCTCAAAATATTGATTTGAAGGTTTCTCGAGTCACCAAAAGCTCCGGGTGGCGACTCTACATTTTCATTCGTTAGGCGAGCACTTCGCCGCGACGGGTTCGCGAGGATCCATGGTCGCACAGGTTGGAACTCCTAAACAGGGATTAAGCTTAAACTAAAATCCTCTCCTCTGATTGGCTGCAACTCAAGGCACATGGATCGATGCATATGTGTAAATACCCATCTGTTTTGCTATTTTTCTTCAGCAAGAAAAGTAAGAACAAAGGAATAGCCGGAGTTCTCCTTAGCTCATTTAGGTTTAGTTTTAGGTTTTATTTTTCCCTTTTCTCTTCCCCCTTCTCTCTCTAATCCAGCCTATTGGATTAGATCTAGATAACAGCTCAGATCTGGTTTGGAATTGTAATTTCGACATGAAGAAATGTAGATCGATGCACAGACTACAGATCTGAGAACAAGTTTATTGTAAGTTGTTTTGTTTGAAGCAATAAATTGTTGATTTTAAAGCTTAGTTAAATCTAAAGATCTTGTGGTCCCATTAGATTCTCGATCGGATTTGTGTAGTGGAGTTTGTTAATCATCTCACCCACTTAACTGGTAGATCTCTTGATGACCATCTGATTTCCCTGGGTTTAATATGCCTATGGGTGTCTGTGCCTGTGGCCTTGCATCCACAGCATCTGTAGTAATTATCTTGTTCTGATCGAAGCCATTGGAATGGAGGAAATCTATTTGATGATCTGTGACCATTTAAGTGGAGAGATCATAGCCATAAGATCAATCCAAACCAGGGATGGAGGAAATCTATTGGATGATTTGTAACCATTGAAGTGGACAGATCATAGCCTTAAGATGAATCCAAACCACCGGTCTAGATCGGATTCTTATACCTTGCATTTGTGCTTGTAGCCAAATGAAGGATGGCTGCATATCCTCAGATCTTGATCTGTTTTGCAATGAAAACCAGGCCCTAGCTATCTATTTCTCACCATTTGATCTTTATTTTTCCATCCGTCTCCCTCCATCTTTTAGATTTAATTTTATATTTCAGTTTTGTAGAATTAGATCTAGTGACACCCGAAAAGCTCTCTTTCTCCTTAGAATTATCAGATCTGTAATCAGATCTAGAGGTTTACTATACACCTTTTAGGTTTAAATCACTACTCCTTGTGGGACAAACTCTTACTTATTAAAACTTGCTACAAAGGACCCTGTATCTTACAGGTCTAGGATATTTTAGATGTGCTGAATCCATCCTCTGTTTTACTTTATTTTTATTTTTTATCATTACACAATAATCAGCACACTGAAAATTCCCCAACAAGTTTTTGGCGCCGTTGCCGGGGAGTTTTGATCTAGATAGTAGATCTGAGTTTTTCATTTTTATAGATTTGATTTTTATTTTGTAGATTTGAGTTTTATTTTGTAGTTTTATTGTTGTTTTTGCTTTAAACCTGCACTTTGCATTCCAAGTGCTTGGTTAAAGGTCTGCTGTGGTTTTTGTATAGAAAACCTGTTTTACTGCAGTAGAATTTTTGATTTTTCTGAGTCTTTATTTTCTGCCTTTTAGATGTTTGAATAAATGTTGTTGTAGCCTTTTGCATTTTTACAGAAATGAGGCTGCAGTTTGAGTTTTTCTTTGTGTTTTTGTCAATATGCTTGAATAAGGTACTGCTACTGTTGTTGAATTTTTACAGACCTGGAGCAGCTACCAAACGAGGAGCAAATGGATTGCAACAGGAGTAGATCCACTTGAGTTTGCATCCCCTTCTCCTTTGCATATATTGTCAATTTTTAAACTCTCTAGAACCAACAGTTCTGCTGTGTTTGATGTTTATTTTTATTATAATTTCTACTGTCTTTTAGGCATGCTGATTATACAAAACCAAATAAAAAAAATATAAGAAAATGTAAGCATAAATAGAAAATTTATGTTTCTTATTATTTTTCAGCAGTAGTAAATAAGGGCTCTTGTTGAGCCCGGGTTGATCCAAAATACAAACAATAGAAAATCATAAAATCATTAAAAAAAAAAAAAAAAAATTCTCCAGATGGGCTGTTTTACTTTGCTTTTATTCATTTTTCCCATCTGGACCTGCTGAGATCATGATTTTTCATTTTGAGGAATCAGGTAGGATAATGAGTAGTGGATCATATGCTGTTTGGAATATTCAATGGAGCCACTGATTTTATTTTCCTACGAGATTTCTTCACCATTAAATGGATCTCAGCTGTATGAATCCTGTTTTTAATGTGTGCTCCCATGCTTCATTATTTAGAAATTCTTTTTTGATTCATACACATCATCAACATAGGGGTCAGTCTTATGAATCTTGCTTTTCACTGTATGTTATTCTTGCTGATCATTTTACAAATTCACTTTGATTCATAAGTAGCTGATTGGCTCAGGCTCTTGGGGTTTTCTTTGGGCTTAGGGGATTTATGATTTGGTCTTAGAATTTTCTATTTTAGGAATTTTAGTTTTATTTCTGTATTTAGATTGCTGATTTTTCATTTTTAGGTCTTAACTTTACTAATTTTCTGCATTTTGGTAGTTTGGTATTCAATTTCTAACTTTGTTTTCCTATTTTTATATATGCAATCCTGTTTTTAAATCTGCATTTTTATGTTTTATATTCAGTTCTTTACTTTGGTTTTGCTATTTTTTCTGTTACTAGCATTAGTTTCTTTTCATTTGTTTCACATTTCTGGCCTTATTTTGCTGTTTTTTCTGTTTTAGCAGTAATTTCCTGCATTTGTATGCCATTTTTCCATTTTTCGGTTAATGTATTCAGTTTTGCATTTTTATTTTCTGCTGCATATAACTGTAATTTTTTTTTAGTTTTCTTTCTTCTTTTCCCCTGTTGCCCCTGATTTCTCAGTGTGTAGAACATTGAGGACAATGTTCATCTTAGGTTTGGGGGTATGGTAGGTATGCCAATGAAATGAGTTATGCTAGTACAGCTATGTTGAAAAAGTTTTTGAAAATAAAGTGATTTCCTACCTGATTTTTAGAAAAAGAGGAAATTAAAAACTTTTTGAAACTAAAATGAGTTGTAGTTTTAACATTTTTCATGAAGCAAATGTCAAGAATTTTCAAAAATTGATGTTTAGTGAACCTGAAATGAGAGAAAACTGTAAGGATACACCCCATAAAATTTTATGGAAGGCCATACCCAGTGAGATTTGGGCCTGAAAAAATTTTCTTTGAAGAGTGTCTTGGCAATTTTTTATATTCTAAGGACTGATTGGATCTAATTTCGATCACTAGAAGTTAGGCAAATCCAAGTTGAAACAGTTTGACAACATTCATGACATTGAAGACATGAAGTGAGGCCATCGCTTGGACAGTTTGAGCCTAAAATTCCCCACCATTGAACTGCCCTTGATACACACCTTTTGAGCCCTAAAAATCCCAATTTTTCTTTGATGAAAACCAAAAAAATGTAAACCCAAAACCTTTTGACCTGTTTCAGTTCACCCTCAATATGAGAAACAGGAAATAAGAGGACAAGTGAGGTTAGAGGTGTAAGGTTCGATGATTGGTTGAAAAAGAAGGAAGCACATTTGATGGTATTGTGGCATTCCTGCCCATAAAAAGAGAAATGGAGAAAAATACAAAAAAAAAAAAAAAAAAAACATAAAAATTAAAAAAAAAAAAAAATCAAACAAAAAGAATGAGAAAGAGAATTCATTTCATTTGATATTTTGAAAAAGAAGATTAGAAACTGATCACTTCAAATCTGAAAATTCAAGAAGCAAATGAAATTGTGCTGAGATGAAGAAGGCTGAGTTGCAAATCACCTCCTTACCTTTACTGATTTCTCAATTTGAATCCTTTTTATACCCTTTTATTCTTTATAAACCTCACCCACAAGCCACATTACAACCCAATAAAAAGTCCTTACTGATCTGAAATGGATTGAGCTATCATGTGGAGACAAGGATTTGTTTGATCTATGGTGAAGAGAATTAGAAAATTTTAGAAATTAGAGCAATGCCTATGCTCATTCTTGCAGTCCTATTTGAGGGCTGTAACTGCTCTTGAGCTGTGTGAAATGATACACCCTTCTAATTTTTTTGTCATGAGTGAACAGCCCTGGTAAGATTTGGGTCTGAAATTAAAGATTTGGGGCATTATCAAAACAGAATTCTTAAATTGAAGGTGAGCTCTGCATTAATTTTCAGGCACAATGCCTTGACATGAGCTGATTGATGATGAAATAATTACAGCAGAATTTCAAGTTTTAAACTGATGATTTTTCTGCTGAAAATTCTCTAGAATTGAATGGACATGGTGTGAAATTTATTTTATTTCACTCGAACTCTATTTTAGCATGTTGCATGAGTATTAACTAATTTTATTGGAGAAGTTTGGGGGTACCTTCACTGAAAACCCTCAGGAGACTCCACTCCTCCACTAGAGATCACCTAGGGGTTTAAAAGGCTTGGTGCATGTGCCAAATGCACCCGTGTTCCCTATGAAAGTAACATTTAATTTCATAGGTTAGTTGTCTTCAATTTTACTTTGCTCGAGGACTAGCAAAGGTTAGGTTTGAGGGTGTGTTGAGCACTAAAATATACCACTTTCTACCCCTTAACTTGACCTATGATGGACCTTTGAGCATGTTAATAATGTCTTTTAAGTATGTTTTTACAGATAACAGCAAAATAAGAGCTTAATGTTTCAATCCATGCTTTTGAAACCAAGAAGAAGGAATTTTGTGTTTAGCAGTGGAGCTTATGGATTTATTGGAAAGGCACCATGGTGGTTCACACCATTGGGGCTTTTTAGCATGCTTTGGGGGCCTTGAAGACCTATAGAGAGAGAGTGGTGAAGCCCAAAGCTGCAGAGCAATTCAAGTGGCATATTACAGCTACAACATTAATGCACTCGAGTACTTTAAGTGTTGAAGTTCATCTACTCGAGCTGATGATGGAAGCCCATGAGCAGCACAGCTGCAAACTTGGAGAATTCGAGCAGTTTAGAGGGCTGGTGCAACCTCTCGAGTGCTTTAAATGCATGATTTAGTGAACCCCACGAGTGGTTCATGTTGAAAACCAACCCCTCGAGTGGTTTAAATTGATAAGATCCAACCTCTCGAGTGGTCGGTTGAACCCCAGGAGCTGGTATATGTTGAAATCAAGCTACAGTGCTAAAAAAAAGGCTAAAATTGAACTTGTCGCAACCTATCGAATGGATGTTTAAACCTGTCGCAACCTATCGAATGGTTGTTTAAACCTGTCGTAACCTATCGAATGGTTGTTTGAACCTGTCGAGAGGTTCTGATGCTAAAAATGAACCTATCAAGCATCTTGTCGAATGGTTGAATGAACTTGTCGAGATCCTGTCGAATGCACACCTGAAGCCCATTCAACCTATCGAATAGTTGCTTGAACCTGTCGAGATTGAAGTTCTGAAGCTCCAACTTATAGAACAGTTGCCTAAACCTGTCGAGATTGATGTTCTGAAGTTCCAACCTATCGAGGCACGGGTTCCAGCCATCTATTTCACACTTTAGGGACATTTTAGGGATTTCAATGCTTCTAGGGCACACATCCCAATGTCCCACACATCTTAGGGATTTATCTCGGGTTTTATTAGCAAACATCAGTGGCTGGTAGGGGCATTTTTGAGAGCTGTAAAGACACATCAGCTGGGCATAAAACTCTGCACATTGGTGTGAACTAATTGTTGGCGGGAATACAAATTAGCTTCAGCTGGGCACAAATAAGACTAAATCCCTATCTCTTCTCTGATTGGTTGGAACTCCTAAACAGGGATTAAGCTTAAACTGAAATCCTCTCCTCTGATTGGCTGCAACTCAAGGCACATGGATCGATGCATATGTATAAATACCCATCTGTTTTGCTATTTTTCTTCAGCAAGGAAAGTAAGAACAAAGGAATAGCCGGAGTTCTCCTTAGCTCATTTAGGTTTAGTTTTAGGTTTTATTTTTCCCTTTTCTCTTCTCTCTTCTATCTTTAATCCAGCATGTTGGATTAGATCTAGATAGCAGCTCAGATCTGGTTTGTAATTATAATTTCGGCATGAAGAAATGTAGATCGATGCACAAACTACAGATCTGAGAACAAGTTTAGTGTAAGTTGTTTTGTTTGAAGCAATAAATTATTGATTTTAAAGCTTAGTTAAATCTAAAGATCCTGTGGTCCCATTAGATTCTTGATCGGATTTGTGTAGAGGAGTTTGTTAATTAGCTGACCCACTTAATTGGTAGATCTCTTGATGTCCACCTGATTTCCCTGGGTTTGATATGCCTGTGGGTATCTGTGCCTGTGGCCTTGCATCCACAGCATCTGTAGTGATTATCTTGTTCTTATCGAAGCCATTGGAATGGAGGAAATCTATTGGATGATCTGTGACCATTTAAGTGGAGAGATCATAGCCATAAGATCAATCCAAACCAGGGATGGAGGAAATCTATTGGATGATTTGTGACCATTGAAGTGGACATATCATAGCCTTAAGATGAATCCAAACCACCAGTTTAGATCGGATTCTTATACCTTGCATTTGTGCTTGTAGCCAAATGAAGGATGGTTGCATATCCTCAGATCTTGATCTATTTTGCAATGAAAACCAGGCCCTAGCTGTCTATTTCTCACCATTTGATCTTTATTTTTCCATCCATCTCCCTCCATCTTTTAGATTTAGTTTTATATTTTAGTTTTGTAAAATTAGATCTAGTGACACCCGAAAAGCTTTCTTTCTCCTTAGAATTACCAGATCTATAGCCAGATCTGGAGGTTTACTATACACCTTTTAGGTTTAGATCACTACTGCCTGTGGGACAAACTCTTACTTATTAAAACTTGCTACAAAGGACTTTGTATCTTGCAGGTCTAGGATATTTTAGATGTGCTGAATCCATCCTCTGTTTGACTTTATTTTTATTTTTTATCATTACACAATAATCAGCACACTGAAAATTCCCCAACAAGGAGTTCCTTTGGGTAGAGTGGAAAGCGGGCCCATGGCTCGAAATGTAAGGCGAGGTGCCCGAGTCGGCCTCCTACATCAACAGCATACTCATATTTCAAATTTTGGCATAGCGGGCCAGGTAAAAGAGGGTTCAGATTTCTTTCTTTTGTGCAGCTTTTCTTTCTTTCCATGATCTGATGCACTTTTCTCTTCTTACGCAGGACTTTCCCTCTATTGTATTCCACAGGGGGTGGCTTGATTTCCAAGACTTATACCTCTATGTCCCCCCGTAGTGAAGTTCCTGCTGGCGCAGGTGGGCTTTGGGGAGTTTCTGACCTGCCCTGCTATGAGGGCTGATGCTGCCTATCTGAAGGCCCTGATCGAACGATTTTGCCCGGAGATGATGACCTTCCATATGTCGTACGCCGAGATGACCCTGGCGCCCATTGACTAGGCAATGATTACGGGTATTAGGATGGGAGAGATACCGATAGTCGGCCTCTCGGTGCCGAGTAGGGAGGACGTCATCCAACTTATAGGGGTCTACCCCCCTCGCGGGCAGACACATGGTACCGAGGTCAAGATGACCTGGCTAATCGTGCTTTTCACGATTGACAAGTTGGTGGACCTGGGGCAGCCAAACAGGGTGCTTTATATTACGCTCGAGCAGGCGATTGTCTTGGCCAGCATTACTCTTCTGATCCTGCTGGGTAAGACCCTTTTTACTAATGCGAGCGGTGGCTGAGTCAGCCTAGCGTTGCTGAGCGTCATGGACAATTGGGGTGACGTCCATAAGTATGACTGGAGCGGGGCTGGGTACGCACGGCTGATGTATAACTTAGCTCGGGTCACAACCGGGGATTCCAAATCTGTTGTTATTTTTTGGGCCGCCTTGGAGGTAATCCCTGATTCTTTCGCTTTCGCCATTTTCCTTGAATGATCTTTACATGCTACTAACCTGCTCTTATGTACTGCTCTTTTCAGGTATGGGGATACCATAATTTTCACCCTGGGTGCCTGCTTCTTCACTCGGAGGAACTTACTTACCCTCTTCTTAGCAACTGGAACCAAGCCCGGCGTCGTGATGTGGGCATGAAGCACCTAGAGATGGGTTTAAGGTCCCAACTTGACTTGATGGTTCCTAAGCAGGTAAAGCCCCTCTTAACAACTTGGTTTACCCATGCTTGGAAATCCTTCTTGATTAGTATGCTGCCTGTTTAATTGACTGACCGCTTTTGGACTTGGACAGATCTTCCATGACCCGTATCTCGCATCCCCCTTCTGGGATTGGGCAGCCGTAGGTCCCTCTCGTCTGTTTAACAATCGTCGTGTCATTTTCTTTTATGGGGCGTGGGCCAAGGCTTACTATTTGGGAGAGCGGGTGGTAAACCAGTACCAGGGCTACTATGCCATTCTCGTGGACCCTCCTGCGGATGTTTGGGATCTTGTTGGCAGCGTTGAGGAACTCACGGCGGCCCTTCTCAACAATGGGCTCCCTATCCATGCTCTTCATGTGCCCGGAGACTATCACACTTGGTACGAGTGCCTGCCATATCGGTTTATCCTACCACGCTTTGTACCTAGTGTCAATTTCCTTGCATTTGGCGGCCCGCATGGGCAGGTAATTACCTTTTCCTTTTCAGATTAGTGTCTTTTTGTTCTATCTTGACTTCTGTTCTTTCTGAACTGATTTTATTTTGTTTACAGTTTGCTCCAGGGGACAGCTTTAATGATGAAGGCGGGACGGCGGCGGGTACAACTGATACTTCAGGGGCAGGTCCTTCTGGCATTGGCCCTTCTGGTGCGGGTCCTTCCGGTGAGGGTTCTTTCGGAGTTGGTTCGTCGGGTATTTCTCTGGCTGCTCCCCTGGGGGTGATCTGACTGTGGTCTACGAGACCCTTTCGACACCTTGATGACAGTTTCCTCTCGGGTCTATGTGCTGATGTGGATAGGCAGGCACGTCTCTCTGCTGAAGCGGCCAGTGTCCCTCCTCCTGAGGTGATCCCCGGGGTAAGTCTCCTGACGACCCATCTCTTTCTTGTTCCAGCCTCCTTTTGCACATGTTTTTATGATTGTCCTGATAGCTGGCATTGTATCTTTCTGAATGTAAAACTTTGACTCAGCTATGGAGTGTGAGGCATATCATTGTAACCTCACGGAGCTTTGGGATGTGGAGACGGTGAGTATTCTACTGCTCTGCTCTCCCTGTGGGTTTCAACTCTTCCCCCTTTTTATGTCTGTCCCCTGATTGGTCCATATCATTGCTTTTCACCATGACTTGCAGCGTGCACGCACCAAAGAGTCGTGATCTTTGCTTAGCCGGGTTTCTCAAGCCTAGTCCTGGGTGGGGGATATGCGGACTTACCAGGGCTCCGCTCGTCGTCGGAAGAAATCAAAGGGCGCGGACAAAGAATAGGCCTTAGTTTCTATTTTTTAAACATTAGTACTCTTGGGATTGATGATTTGAAATTTTAGATAGCTTGGGATGGATGATGTGGCACTTTGTGGATGCCATGGTTTCCTTGATTGCATGCCATGGTTTCCTTGCACTTTATCTATTTTTTTGCAGAATGTGTCTGCCAAGCGCTCTCAGAAAGCGACCTTTTGGGTTGCATGCTTTGATGTAGGATTTATCCTGCACATAAAGAAACAATAGTTTCTAAACTGTTGGTGGCATTTAAAGATTTGTGAACGTTTCTTATGACTACTAATAGTTTTGATCTATTTTTAAAGGGCTGGAAACAAACAAAATTCCCCCCAATCAGCCCCAAAATGGCTTAGGAGGAGGGAGCTTTAGTCTGGCGCAACTATTAGTTGGTCAGGCTAAACCCATGGGAAAATTGTACTGGCGCAACTATTAGTTACACCAGACTAAAGTTTGGGAAAATTGTACTGGCGCAACTATTATTTGCGCCAGACTAAAGTTTGGGACAAAAATGCACTAGCGCAACTAATAGTTGCTCCAGCCTTAGCCTGGGGAGCAGTGGGTCCTTATATACCCGACTCAGTCCAAAAACTCTTTCTTTTCTATTTGACTTGGCCTTTTTGACTGATTCTTTTTGTTCTTACTTTTCAAAGGCGAGTCCATCACCATACATCGATTTTTATTTTCTTGAAAGATCTTTGTACGTCTATGGACCCGCTTTCCAACCCTCCCTTACTTGGAGGGCCCATAACCAATTTGTCTCCTTCCTTGGGCATGGGACCCAAATTTCTAACAAGTTGGGTTGGGAGCTTGAATGAGAGTGAGCTCGCTGACTTGGAGCGCCTTAGGCTATCTCTCCTTCCTTCCTTTCTTGAGGTTCCCTCACAATGGGACCTTCTTCATGCCGCCACATCCTTTTGGAACCCGAGTGGCCATGTGTTACGATTTGGGAATTGGGAGATAACTCCTACTCTTGAGGAATTGCCCAACTTGTCTGATTGGAGGCTTCACAGGGGCCTTGCCAGAATTGTTCCGAAGCTGGGCTATGCCAAAACCATTCACCTTACCCTGAGCTTGAAAAAAAATGAATATGAGAAAAGTCTCTTTGGGGGGCCCACTAGGTGTTCGATGAAATTCCTGAAAGAACTTTTTGGTGACAAAAGTCTCCGAAAATTGTCGACTCGGAACATCTTCAACGTGAAAGCATTCTCTCTTGGCCTTATCTCAGAAATCCTTTTCTTTACCGGGGGAGAGAGCTTCTCTTTGGCAATTTGTGATATTTTGAACGAGTTAGAGATGGGTTGATCTATGATGCATTTGGTGCTCGCTGAACTTTTTCGGTGCCTTGATGCGTTTCCCTTGGGAAGACCAGGAATCTTTGAGGTTGCCCACTTTTGCTTCAGGTTTGGCTGGGAGAGCATCTTGCCATTTTGGGACCAGTGCCCCGCTTTTATCTCACTTGAGGAGAGGTGGTTCGATGCTTTTTGGGCAAGTGTCATATGATTCCCCAGGGAGATTTGTCAGAATTGAAGCTTTGGCTGATTGGCGCAGATCTTATATGGAGACTTCCTTGGCTAGAGCGGGCCTTCCCTATGATTCGTTCCAGAGACCACAAGGGCATCACCCTTCTGGGGTTGACCGGCAGCTCCTTCTACTTCCCATTTCGAGTGTTGCATCAGTTTGGTTGCACTCAACAGGTGCCTTGCGAGTGCAAAATCCCCTCTGTGTGACTTGATCTTTTCTAGAGGGTCCTCTGGGGACATAGATCAAATCGCCGCTCTTTGGGAGACACATCATTCGACATTGATGTGCGATATGGAGCAGGGAAATTTGGTTCAGTCTTCTCCTGAGTATGAGGCCTGGCTACTAACTGAGCAGCTTGTTGCTTATCGTCTGGATTTAGCGGAGAGTATTGACACTGGAGGCCCCTGGCCAAAGAAAGAGACGGCACTTCGAACCCGCATTGAGCTGCTAGTGGATGAGAAGAGGGCCCTGCACGAGCTTTTAACGCAGGAAGAGGTCAGAGCAGAGAATGCAGAGGGAGAGGTCCTTCGTTTGAAAGGATCCTTTCGTGTTGCCCTTGGAGCTGCTGATACTTCTCGGAAGAGGTATAAGAGCTTGCATGGTCGTTGGTTGACTGAGTGGAATGTCCGGGAAGATGATTTTCGTGCTGAGATTAGTGCCTTGAAGCGCAAGTTGGCCCGTTGATTCCTTCCTGCGCACATAACTTTTTGCACATATAAGATACACAGAAAAGGGGCATAAGAAACCCCTTTACAGATACACACATTTTTTTTGGTATATATATTTTCTTTATGTTTTTATTTTTTTTGCTATTTGTAAAAAGAGGAAAGAAAGAAAGCTAGTAATCACACCGGCTATTTTTTGGCATGTGGTATAAGCGGTGCATTTTGTAAAAGAAAGGCAGTTTATTATATATATTTACATAGACTTTTTGTTCTTTTTGTTTTGTGCATTTTTTGGGTGGGGTGCCTTAATCACTGGGTGAAACCTTGGGTCCTCTTTTGAGCATGGTCAAACCCTCCCTCAATTGGTTGAGTCTGAGAGGGTTTCAATGGCTTTACCAATACTGGAACGCCAATCCCTTTAGATTGGGTCAAACCTTTCTCCTTACCGTGAGTCATACGTTTGACAAAGCAGTTTCACAAAAGCAATTCTAGTCGGGACCCGATTTGAACTAACATGAGCGGCCCAGTTGGAAATATGGGCGATAGGGAGAGTAACAAAAGGGTTCCTCAAACATCAATCAATCATTTCACACCTTTCTTCTTTTCTTCTCTTTTTTTCTTTCTTTTTTTATTTATCTCCTTTTTTACCCGTGGCACCCTTTCGGGTTTTCACCACGTCCATGGGTTTAGCTCTCTTACCCCAAGCGCCCTTTCGGGTTTTCACCTGGTCCGCACAAGCTCACTGTTTTTACTCGTAATGCCCTTTCAGGTTTTCACCACGTCTATCTTACTTTGAGCTTGTATTTTTCTTTTCTTTTTACTTCTTTTATTTTCAAAAAGCCACGACATAGACGTTGATTCTGTCATAGCCAGTTGGACGGGCACCTGGTGTTGTCTCACAATTCGGCTCGTGCTGACTTAACAAATACTATGACTATTCGTGAACCTAAAAAAAAGGGCTTCCTTCAGGGTGTAGCTTGGCCATGGATCAGGTTAGGATTTGAAGGTATGCTGGGCTAAATAGGGTTTTCTTGCTATGGCTTCAGTTTTTCTCAACATTCTTCCTTCCTTGGGGGTTTATTGTACATGCCCCGTGATTCTTCTATATATTTTTTTTCTTTTTGCTCCGTTTCAAGCAATCTCTTTTTGGGTTTTTACTTTTCTGATTTTTTTAGATTTTTATGGTAACTTCTTTTTTTGTATATGTACACACACATTATATATTTTTTTTGGGGAAGGAGTTTATTTAAAAGAAAAGGCTCAAGCTCAAAATGGGGTAGCAAAGGATATCCTCATTTCTAGGGATGTTTTTCGGAAACTGTGCTTAGAACGATGGCCTCTTTTTGGTGGTTCTTAAGCAGTCACACATCCATTTCACCAATACTTACCTTATCGTAATAGACTAAGAGTAGAGCCGTCGGACGTATCCAGCATTGATGGGCTCAGGAAGATGATCTCCATTCATGGTGGTGAGGAGGATGGCGTATCCCGGTAGCACCTCACGACCGACATAAGGTCCTTCCCAGTTCGGCTTGAATTTCCCTCTCGGATCGGCATGGAGGGATGGGAAGATCTTTTTCAACATAGTGTCTCCTATCTTCAAATCTCGACCGCGGACACGTTTATAGTAAGCGCATGCGATTCGCCCCTGGTAAACTTGAGTGTGACACAAGGCTAGGAGTCTCTTCTCGTCTAATAAGTTCAATTGTTCGAAGCGGGGATCTATCTCTTTCTGCTTCGGGTAAGCCTGATTCCATAAGGATTCGGAGCGAGGGTACTTCAACCTCAACCGGTAGGACGACCTCAATTCCATACACAAGGGAGAATGGTGTTGCCCCTGTAGCGGTACGGATCGACATTCTGTAGGCCCACAAAGAAAATGGCAGCATTTCGCTCCAATCTTGGTAAGTGACAACCATCTTCTCAAGGATGCGAACGACCGTCTTGTTCGTAGCTTCCACGGCTCCATTAGTTTGAGGCCAATAGGGTGATGAACGATGGTGCTTGATTTTGTATTACTCGCAGAAGGCTCGGATGCGCTTATTCGCAAAGTATATGCCATTATCCATGATGATATATTTGGGTACTCCAAATCGGCACACAATATTATTCCTGAGAAACTTCTCGACGTGACTGGCCGTGATGTTGGCATAAGACGCTGCTTCTACCCACTTGGTGAAGTATTCAATAGCGACGAGGATGAATCGATGTCCATTTGATGCTTTCGGATGAATCATTCCGATGATGTCAAGGCCCCAGGTAACAAATGGCCAAGGAGGGGTCATGCAGTGTAGATCGATGGCCGGAGTGTGTATCAGACTGGAGTGTTCCTGACACTTGTAGCATTGCTGAATATGATTGCAGCAATCTGATTCCATAGTGGTCTAAAAGTATCCCTATCGCAGAATTTTTTTAGCAAGCATGTGACCACTGATGTGGACTCTGCATACTCCCTCATGGATCTCCTTCATGATATTGATCGCTTCACTTTCAGTAAGGCACCTGAGTAGGATGTTATTATAGGATCGCTTGTAAAGGCACTCCCCATAAATGATGTAGCCTACTACTAGACATTGAATGGTTCGCCGGTCCGTCTTGGACGTACCCTCAGGGAAAGTTAGTGTCTCGACGAAATTCTTGATATCTGAGAACCAAGGTGGCTCATCATCAGGCTTTGTAGGTTCCTCAATTTGGAGGCAGAAGGCCAGCTCATTCCTCTGCTCGATCATGATCGGCTTCATCTTAGCACCATATGGGATTTCTATCATTGATGCCAACGTCGCTAGTGCGTCGGCGAAGCGATTCCTTATTCAGGGGACATATGAGAATGTCATATCTTGAAAGCAAGCTATCAGATCCTTGAGGTGCTCATGGGAAGGGATCAATTTCTCATCTTTCGTCTTCCAATCTCCATTTGTCTGGCATATAATTAACTGTGAACCGCCAAACACCTGGATGTGAGTTATATTCAGATCGAGAGCCGCTTGCAGACCAGCGACACAAGCTTCATACTCAGCCATGCTGTTAGTGCAAGGGAAGTTGAACTTGATAGAGACAGGTACGCGGGATCCTTTTGGTGAAATCAGAATGGCGCCAACTCCCTGACCCTTGGCATTTGCTGCCCCATCAAAGTGCATTACCTAAGAATTTTCTGCTTCTTCTGTATCATCTTCCGTCATGAACAGAATGTCCTCATCAGGGAATTCAGTTCTCAAAGGCTCATAATCTGGCAAAGGATTGTCAGCAAGATGATCGGCGAGTGCCTGCCCCTTAATCAACTTCTGAGTGACGTATGTGATGTCGAACTCAGACAATAAAAGCTACCATCGTGCGGTTCGCCCAGTGAGAGTCAACTTCTAGAACATGTATTTTAACGGATCCATGCGGGCCAAAAATAGAACGGCTTGAGATAGCAAGTAATGGCGGAGCCTTTGAGTAGCCCATACAAGAGCAAGGCAAGCTTTCTTCAGATGAGAGTAGCGTGTTTTATAATCAGTAAACTTCTTGCTCAGATAGTAAATGGCCTGCTCTCTTCTTCCCGTCTCGTCATGCTGCCCTAAGACACATCCCATCAAAACTTTTGTTGTGGAGAGATACATCAAGAGTGGTCTCCCCAGCTCAGGTGGTACCCAAACAGGTGGTTTAAGGAGGTAGCTTTTGATTTTATCGAACACTACCTGACAATCATCATTCCATTCAACGAGCGAGTTCTTCCTTAGTAGCTTGAAGATTGGCGTGCAAATTGGAGTTAGTTATGCAATGAACCAACTGATATATTATATTCTGTCCAAGAATCCTCTAACCTCTTTCTCAGTAGAAGGTGGTAACATTTCAATGATAGCTTTGACTTTGACTGGGTCGACCTCGATCCCTCTCCTGCTGACGATGAACCCCAACAGCTTCCCGGACATAGCTCCAAACGCACACTTTTGTGGATTTTGGCATAATCTGTACTTCCTCAATCTCTCAAACAGTTTATGAAGGTTTACCAAGGGATCACCTCGCTCCGATGACTTGGCTAGCATATCATCAATATACACTTCAATCTCTTGGTGCATCATGTCATGAAATAGTGCAGTCATGGCTCTCTGGTACATTGCATCGGCATTCTTCAGTCCAAATGGCATGACTTGATAGCAAAAGGTTCCCCAGGGGGTAATGAACGTTGTCTTCTCGCGATCAACCTCTGCCATCTTTATCTGATTGTATCCTGAAAATCCATCCATGAAAGAAAGCATCCCGTGCTTGGCAGTATTATCGACCAAGATATCGATGTGCGGTAATGGGAAACCGTCCATCGGGTTCACTCTATTCAAATTTCAAAAATTGATGCACATGCAGACCTTCCCATCTTTCTTTGGTACAGGCATAATATTGGCCAGCCAGTGCGGGTATTTAGATATCATGAGAAACCCTGCATCATACTGCTTGATGACCTCATCCTTGACTTTCAGCATCCACTAGGGTCGGAGACGTCTCAGCTTCTGCTTACCCGGCTTCATATCGGGGTAGAGAGGTAACTCATGCTTGACGAAATCAGTGTTCAGACCAGGCATGTCCTCATATGACCAGGAAAAACTGTCTTGGTATGACCAAAGGAAGTTGATCATGCTTTTCGTTTCTTCGGGAGATAGTGACGTTCTGATCTTAGTAATTCAGGGAATCTCCTCGGTCCCTAAAGTGACGTCTTCAGTTTCCTCGATAATGGGGGTAGGGCTATGCTCAAAGTCGGCAAACCGGTCAAGGAGCTCATTGGGGAGCTCCTCCAAAGGATTATCCTCATCCAAACTTGTAACTCCTACTTCTTCTTGTATTTCTATAGGAAAGGGGTTGATTTTACGTGGGACGGGTATTTCGATTAAGGCATCTTTTTGTGGGATTTTATTTGAAATCTTAAAAGACAATTTTTTGGGGTTTTATATTTTTTCAATGTTTTTGAGATTTTTATTTTCTTCAGAGACGGACCCTTGGCAAAGTGGGTTGCTATATATACAAGGTATTGCCTACCAAGGGCTTATCTCACTTTTTATAGGTTATTTTTTTTGGAAAACAGGTGCCAAATGTTAGGCCACTCTCCGCTTCCAGGGTTTGGGGTAAAGATACCCAATTGCGTACCTGAGGGGCCGCTCCTTTACTTGTTTGGATGGAGGGGGCCGACTGATATGGCTCATCGGAGTCAGCTTCCATCATGTTGATCCTCATTTCGTCTAAGATGATGTCCTCAAACATCAACATCGTTTTGTGGTGATTTACCATAGGGGGCGTTTGTTCAGGTACTGGCCATCATTCTTCGAAAAGGGACAACGCGGCCAAATCTATTTCTAACCTAGGAAGGGTAATGTGGGGATTGGTGGGATGGATAAGGGCTATGGGTTTGTGTGAGGTCAAATGGGTTACCGTATTTCGATCAATCTTTACGTCCCCAACGCTGACAAAGGATTCCCTGATGTGCAGCCTAGGGCGAGGTTTCTCTTCTATGTTGATTCCTCGAGTTCTTGCAACTGCAGCGACCCTAGGTTTCTCTTTAGCCTCTCGGACCTCTTCCTCCGTGGGCTTATAACCTAACACGAATCAGACCTTCTGCCCCTTGGTGATAACTGGCTCTTTCCTTCCTTGTAATTTGAGTCCCATACCCCTTCCTTTCTGATAGCCCCACTTTTGGAGCATAGCCACCGCTACTACCATTCCGCCTCTAATTTTAGGAACGATGCCCTCAATGGGCTCCGGGAGTATTGCCGACACTTCATATTCGAAACTGTGGAGGTCAACATTCTCAGTGGTGTGCGGTACATCCAGTATATTGGGTTTCTTAATGCTATTGGTGGTCTTTTCTTTCTCACTGTACCCCTCTCCGATGATTGTAATAATCTTATGCCCAGATGTAAATTTGAGTTTTTGGTGTGACGTGGAAGGTATGGCTCCGACTTCATGCAGCCACGGGCGCCCAAACAATAGATTAAATGAGGATTTAATGTCTATTACTTGAAACAAAATGAAAAAGGTCATTGGCCCAATTAGCAGCTCAAGATCAACTTCTCCCATTATTTCTCTCCTGGTATTATCAAAACCTCTAGCACTAGTTCTTGTGGGCCTCAACATGCATGGATTGACCCCGATCTTGGTGGCAGTTCTTAATGGGCATATATTCAATGCAGACCCCTTATCGATTAGAATCAAGGGGATTACCATGTTTCCAGACTCGACTGTTATATTCAAAGACTTTGAGTGGCTACCTCCTTCCTCTGGTAAGTCAGCGTCAGAAAATGAAATGGCATTCGGAGCCATCACTTGACCAATTATCTGCCCGACCTCATTTGGGCTAACTTGAAGTAACACATGCGTATTCTTTAACACCCTCATTAATGCTTGGAAATGGAGTGGGGACGTCATCAACAGATCCCATACAATTATAAGGGCGGGCATTCTTCTCAACTGAGTCTCTAGTATATGCTCTCGACTCATTTTCTCAAATGGGTTCATTGCGCTATCTTTCTTCCCCTCTGGCTGGGCTTGTACTGCCGCCAGTGCTTCTCGCTGTTTCGAGATCTTCCCCGACTGGTAACAAAGTCCATGGCTCCCTCTTTGCTACTATTGTCGGCGTTAGCATTGGTTTGCTCGTAGCTCAATGGGACCTAATGAGGGTCATAGGTTGGTCTTGAGAGCTGGAAGGGTATGGTTGCCGATACTTGAGGTGCATGTACAGATGGCTCAAGAGGTGTGGGCAACACTTGGTTTATTTTGGTGGTAGCAATTGGGTGGCTGGATTGGGCCAAATGGGGGTGGTGAAGCTTGAGGGTGGTGGTATTAGGGGAAAAGGGGTAAAAGTATGCCATTGGTAGCTGATGGGTGGTGGAGGATTGGGGGTTTGATGGGCTATTAGGTGATTGATGGGGGTGGTGGAGTTTGTAGGTGGTTGAACTGGGGATAATGGGGTGGGCACAGGCTACTGGTAGTTTATTGGCGGTGGAGGATCTGGGGCCTGTTGGTTCATTGGGTAATTGATGGGGGTGGTGGTATATGGTTGATATACATTTATGTGCACATAATTGACGGGTGTGGGTGATAGAAAGTATGCCCTGAGATCTAAGGGTTCAATTTGTGGAGTCGGGTTAGAGAAATAATCTGATAAATTCAGGGGTTCAATCACCCCAATATTCCTTTCTTCAACATTTCTCGGCAATGGCGCTACATAGCTCTCCCACTCACTGATGTAATCGGATGGGTAAAACTCATATTCCTCTACCATTTCGATGGTGGGTTTGGGACCTGCTCCTCCAGTAGGATGTGGTTGCAAAGGCACCTGGTGGATATTCACATGTTGGTTTGCTGGGGTGGGTGTAGGGGGAATGATCTTCCCAGCATCGATTAAATCTTGGAATGCGTGCTTCAATGGGAAGCAGCGATCAGTCAGGTGACCTAGACTCTAATGAAAATTACAGTGGGTATTTGGGTCATAGTTCTTTGGGATTGGGTAAGGAGGAGGTTGTGGTTGACGGATAGTAACTAATCTCTTTTCTATTAATAAAGGTAAAAGTACACTTAATGATTGTCCCAGGGGTGTAAACACTCGGTCATAGCGGGCTCTCCTCTGTTTCGGGGTCATTTGCATTCCTTGTTCATTCCCTGCTCTCTGCATCTGCTCATTTCTGACTAGTGATAGCGGGGTTGCCTGAAATTGAAACAGGATTATATTATTATTGGGCCTGGTATTGGCAATGTTCTGAAAATCGGCCCATGTTCTCTTCTCATTCCTTTATTCTGAAAACCTCCTAACCCCACTGGCTCCACTTGGTACATTTTTGTTCAGGTGCCCTCCCTGATGGCATCTTCACAACGATTAGCGTTCCTCACTAGATTAGCCAAACTAGAGTGTTGCTGATACACCAAAAAGTCAGAGATCACTAGTAGAGTATTCTTGGAAATCATCTCTATCTGCTCATCATCAGGTATTCTGTTTCTGACCTAAGCTGCTAGTGCTCTCCACCGCCCTAGATAATCACTGAAGGTTTCATTCTGGTTATGTCTTAAACGGGCTAAGTCTGACTTACGCGGCTCAATGTCTATATTGTAGACATATTGTTCTTGGAACAGGTGTGTCAAGTCCTTCCACGTTTCCACCATAGATGGTTCCAAAGACGTGAATGACCTCAGGGTCGGACCCGTCAAACTCTTATGAAAGAAACACAAATCTGTGAAGTCCGTGGCGTGGATTTCAGCACCACCCATTTTCATCAACTGCCTTTGTATTTTGTCCAACTGTTCTTTCAGCTGTTCTGACTCTTTCGATATAGGGGCTGCTTTCCCGGCCGTTGGTTGGACTTCACTCTGGGCCACCAAGGGGTGGGTAGTTATGGGAGGAGGGTTAAGGCTGGTCAATGCCCCAGCATAGGTTCCACTATTCCTAATCTCGTCCTCCTCATACTGCTGGTCGGCATAATGTGCAGCGAGGGTGGGATTCTCTTGTTGGTATTGTATGGGTTGGATGGTAATGGCATGAGTAGGGGTTGGGTGAGCCCATTGGGGATGAGGGAAAGTTTGTTTGATGATGGGATGAGTGGAAGTTTGGTTTTGGGGCGGGGCCTGATGGGTCCATTGGGCATGGGGAGCAGTTTGGAGATGGTCTTAGGGTATGGGGCCATGGGAAAATTGGGTTTGGGGTATGGCACGGGTTTGACCCGGGTGAGAAGGTTGGGTGAAATGTTGGGGGTATTGTGGAAGGTATGAGTGTGGGTTTTGGGCTTGGGCCATGAAGCCTTGGTCATGATAAGTTTGGGCCATGGGCCATTAATGGGTTCGGGCCATGAACCCTTGATAGGTTTGGGTCATGGGCCCTTGGTGGGTCTGGCCTAGTGGGGCTTGATGGGTTTGGGCCATGAGCCTTTGGTAGATTTGGATCATGGGCCCTTGATGGGTCTGGCTCGATGGGTCTGGCGTAGTGGGCCTTGATGGGTTTAGGCCCTGGGTAGGTTTGGTCCATGGGCCCTTGGTGGCTCTGGCCCAGTGGGCCTTGATGGGTTTGGGCCATGGGTCCTGGGTAGGTTTGGGCCATGGGCTCTTGGTGGGTTTGGGTGGTAGGGTACTAGGCCATTGGGCCTTGGAAAAAAGGGGTTTGGGCCAATGGGGCTTGGGGCATGTGGGAGGTGGGAGCTTGGGCCATTGGGCCTTGGGGCATGCGGGTAGTGGGGGTTTGGATGGAATGGATTATGGGGGGTTGATGGGGGTCATGGGGGAGTGAGGCATGGAGATTAGCAAGGGTGTGCGATGGGTTCATGGACATGGGGTGTGGAGGAGAGGAAACATTTTGGGAAGACTTCCACATGAAGTAGGCTTGGAACATATCTCCTCCATCATGGTCATGGAAGGAGGGTCAGATGTGAGTGGTGGATTAAAGGGGTGATGGGGTATAGATGGGATGGATGTAGGGGATAAATTGGGCATGGCCCCGGTAACATCAGGCATGACCTGGGTAAGTGATGGAATATGGGGTGGATTGGAGGGATGAGGGGATGTATTAGTTATGTTTTGGGATGAAGGGGGGTTTGGTGTGGAGGGGTGAGAAAAATCGGGCATGGCCCCGATAAAAATAGGCATGACTTGGATAGATGGGGGGATTTGTGGGGGGTTGGATAAGGCGGAAGTGGTGTATGTGAATGTGGGTGGATCAGGCCTATAGGGGGGAGATGGGAAATGGGGGCATGGATGTGAATTGGGAGAATGGGTTTGGGTTTATCATGAATGTGGATGGAAAATGTGTTGTATTTGGCATGGGCATGGTTTGGGCAAAAGATGGGGAGTTGGGGGTTGGACTTTGGATGTTTTGAGAGGTAGCGGTTGGGAAAATGGGGGCGCCAAATAGGTCGATAACGGTAAAGGGTGATTGGGTGAGTGGGATGGTGGAAAAGTCTTCCCCTGATGTGAACGGGTTGGAGAATGTGGCGGGGATGAGTCGGGATCGGTATAAGTCGGGTCCACCACCCACGACATTCTACGAGAACGGGTTGGGTAAGGGTGCCTTGGATAAGGCCCAAAAATCCTCTTCCTTCTTCCGCTACGAGACGACGGAGGGCAAGATGATGTCGTTGTGTCGGCACCATAAGAACTCTATTTTTAGGTTTTGATTTGATTTTTATATTTTTTTTTAATTTTCGAGAAAACCTCATAAAATAAAGGTTCCGAGGCTTTGGAATTCCCTTCTCGGGTTGCTCTCGTACCCTAATTCAAGGCCTGCGGTGACAATTCTAATGCACTTCAAAAGATTCGAAGGAAGGCCTTCGCTTTATTGAAGACACAAAAATTGAGGCAAACAATCCGATCCCTCGGAATGAGCCAAAAAGAAGTTGCCTTCTTTCGATCGGTGGGGGCGTATTAGGTATCGGAGATGGCGGGGCCCAAACAGAGGTACTAAACACACTAATCGGGGGACTCGGGAGGTGAGAAAGCCTCAGATTTCGGGCTGCTAATGTCCAGGTAAGCTTGGCGCAACTAATACATGCGCCAAGGTAGCAGGGCCCTTTTTTTACATTGGCGCAACTATTAGTTGCGCCAAGGTAAAAAAGGCGGATTTAAAGCTGGCGCAACTATTAGTTGCACCAGTTATAAATCTGGGATTTTTGCACTGGCGCAACTAATACTTGCGCCAGGTAAAATTGGGGCTCCATAACTTATGACAACAGGGAATAGCAGCCTGAAAATGGGTCTTTTTTTAGGTTTTGTGGAAGCTAGGCTTTCAGGAACTAAGCTATTTTTTTTTGTGATCGGTTCTCTCCTCACCGCACCTAAAGGGTTTGAGTCCAGTATAACTCGTTAGCACGCTCCCCAAGGGTTTTAAACTTTGGAATGGGAACCCACCCGATATACCTCCGGCGTAAGCGCCTTCTCAGATACTAGGTGGGCTAAGACTTTTCTGGATCATCATCACTAGAGGTTGCCTCCATACTAAGACCCGGGTGACTGTATGTGTGCCTAAACCCAACCCTTTTAAAATCTACCCCGTAAAAACAAGTTAATTAAGTTCCCTATTCTTGGTTCAATTTAAAAAAAAAAATTCAAAGCCCTTTTTTTAGAAGTTTTATTTAGTTCAAAGATCGGGGGTGATGACCTCGTGCCACCACTACTGGCCGGCATCCACTGACAGAATATGCTTGTACAAGTAGGCCCACCAATCAGCTAAGGTATTTTAAATGGCTGAAAATTAAAGGAATTGAAAGACAATGCACAAGTAGGCCTGCCAATCGGCTAAGACACCTAAAATGACATAAATGTAAGGAAAAATAAAGACAATGCGCAAGTAAGCCCGCCGATCGGCTACGGCATGTAAATGGTGGAAAAGTAGGGGTGAGAAAATAATAAAAACAGTAAAAAAAATAGCAAAGAGGTTAGTAAAAATTAAAAGGAAATGGCCAAATTTCAAGGAGAAGCTCTAAGAGTTGTCCCCAGCTGAGTCGCCATCTGTGCAACCATTGAATTTGTGACGATCCCGTCGCGGCAATGCGCTCGCTAGAAAAAATATAGAGTCGCCACCCGGAGCTTTTGGTATCCCAGGATACCTATATCAATTTCATAAGCACCGAAGTGCCAAAAATATGACTCTGAATCCGGTCCACACCAAAGGTTCTTGGGTATGGGCTTCAGTTATCGATCAGGAAGGTGTTAGGCACCTAATCAACCCACTTAATGTAGTCTCTACTTATGGCCAAAATAAAAATAATATAAAAGAAAAGAAAAAGGCTTCCTCTTACCCAAAGGGAGCTTAAAGGGAGCTTAAATCCTATTTGTGCCCGTCCGTTCCTACTGAAATTCGGCGGCGTAACGGCACAAATGGAAAGATGAGTAATGCTAAAAAGAGATAAGAGAAGAAAGGGGAGAGCCGGAGCCCTCGGGCCCTTATAGCACCGTAGGAGAGCTTTGCATGGCTTACTTTGATGAGCTTTTGAAGACTTGAATGGTAGAGAATGGTGTACTAATCTCTAAGGCTTGCTAGCTAAGAGGTAGAGAGGGAAGGTAGATGGGTAGCATACACCTAAACTAGGAGATCTAAGATGGAAGATATCACTCAAAGGGGGGTTTTGAAAATCTGGAACTTGTATGAGTAATGGTGCACCAAAGGGAGAAAGATCTTCTCACTTTAAGCTCTTTCTCTCTTAGGTAAAAATTCTCAACCTTTAATCCAAGGGGAGGGGAGCTCTATTTATAGGGAATGGGTGGGTTGGGAAGCCACTTAGATGCTAATTGGATTTAGCAATTAGGTAATCTCTAATATAAGGTTTCCTAAGATTTTGAGAGCTTGAAAATGTGTGAAGGTGGTTCTAATGGTGGATGATGGGTTGGTGTTTTAAACCACTTGAGGGTCGTAAATAGGCATTAAAAGGGTGCAACAGAACTAACAAAACACACCCCAAAAACCCAAGTGGTCAACAAGTCAAACCCCAGACACGAAATTCGGGGCAAAATCAGAGGCTACTGTTCATATACCTAGCACAATTATTAGTTGCGCCAGGCAAATATACAGTAAAACAGTTCTGTACAGTAGCCTGAAAGTTGGCTCCCCGAGGTGGGGGCCACTTCAATGTTGGCACAACTATTAGTTGCGCCAGGCTTAAATCCTAAAAAAGTGGCTTGGCACAACTAATAGTTGTGCCAGGCTAAAATATAATAGTTGCCAAATCCCTAGGGGGACCAATTGAAATTACACTTTTGCCCTCCGAGTTCAGACCGCCATATCTTTTGATGTACAACTCCGATTGGGGCGATTCTTGGACCGTTGGAAAGCTAACGACTTATACTTTTTAATAATATAAGATTCGATCATATTATAAGACCATAGCTGGTTATGGTGTACCACTCTTCACCCAAGGCTCGGAAGGGTTAGGTCTAGGTTCGAAATGGGTTTTAAGGGTCAGTATTGGTTTCTAAGGGTTCTAAGGTGGTTCCTAAGGGATCTAGGAGGATTCCTAAGGGTTTGGAAGGGTTCCTAAGGGTTCTAGGGTGGTTCCTGAGGGTTCCATACATGCCATCAACAACTCAAAAGTGCACCTCTCTCAAAATGTGTTTCGATCGGTCCTTGGGCCAAATTTGGATGTCTACACACTGTTAATGTCATCATCGTCTCATAGGTTATTCTTATACCAAGTCCTAATGTCAGTGTTTAGCTCTAAGGATGTCTTTCTATCAAAAAGTTCATACTCTAATTTCTTCTTCTCGGCTTTCAGGGTTGCACACTTCTTTACTAGTTCCACTGACATGGTTATCTAAAAGTTTACATCAGGTAAGTGAAAGGTTAGGGTCAAAATAATTTTTCAATAATGTTGACGATAGGTATAATCTGTCTCATTTTCAAGTTTTCTTGGAGGGTATATTGGTTGACTGACCTTGACAGTTATCGCCTACGGCCTAGACCCTAAAGATTTTTACTCAGGGTAAGATTTGTTTGTCAGCAAATGATGATTTTTCTTTATCAATCAATCGAGAAAATCTTATTAATTAAAATCTCTCGAGTTTGTGGTTGATCAGTGACTTTTATTTATTACATCAAATCGACTCAAAGTGGTCAATGTCAATCAATCAATCTATAGCACTGCTTATGGTGGTATCAAACAATCTAATCACACCTATCAAGTATAACTATATGAATCTTAGTAGGATCAATATCAAAACCATAATCATATCATGTAACAAGATCAATCTATATCAAGAGAGAAGTAATGCAAAAAGATCATGACTATATTGATCTATCAAAGCCAGATCATGCAGCATGAGCCATATCAAAGTCTAATCACTATCAAGCAATCAAATGGTGTCAAATCCTATCAAGAAGTCATGTAATCGAATTCATATATATCATGTAATCAAATCCATATTCAAGTAGATTCGGAGTCAAAATCAAACAATCAAGGTCATGATACCATATCGGGGGAAAATTTAGTTATTTCAGCTATATACTGGTTTTGCCTTTATAGTAGTAGTCATCATGTACTGTAGTTTTAACATGGATGGGGTGAGTGGTAGGTAACGAGTGATTGCACCATTTGTCATTTGCGAGTTTTGGGTTTTACCTTCAAAAGGATCTTGCAAATTCATTTAACTCATTTTCCGAAAAAAAAAAAAAAAGGGGTGAAAAGGGGCAAGGCTTATTGATGTAGGGATAGTTTCTTATTTGATTACCTTTAAGAATAATAGTTAAGAGCTTTCTTCTCGTGTGTGTGCAGTGCAATGTAATAATTGAGCTCTTCGACATGTTTCGACACCATCAAAACATCAAATTTTGTGGTTAGCAGGAATTTTGTCCTCCTCCCACCACCGTATGATGACATCTAGAAGTGTGAGGATGTCAGAGATGCCCTCACGATTCTGCTTATGCTTCCCTGAGTTCATTGACTTGTTCATTCGTCGCATGTTAGCGCTTGGTCATGCTCTTTTCTCTTTTTTTTTTTTTTTTTTTAAGCATGTATATATATGTATTTTTTTTAAATAGCCTGCTAACACAAGAATTGTGAGCTTTGATGGAACCATGTATTTTCATTTTTTTGTGCTCTAACATCGACTCCAATGGCAGAAAGAGTGTGTGAGAATCGAGTGTTTTCTATATTTTAAAAGAGGTTTTATGATCCACTAGTCATTTTGATCAATTCGCCTGAATAAGAAGATGGTCAATAAGTCAAATGATTCTAGAAGATGGTTTCGAAGATAATGACCTACGACTGAAGACTACGAGGATGGTAACTATAAGTATGTCTATTTTGTTATAGCACATAATGATTATTGAGGTCCCTCCCTCGATATGCAGTCCCTATCACATAAGGTCCCCCCCAATTTGGTTTCAATTTTCCTTTAGGGTGCGCATACCTAGACTGGATGATTTTCTTTAAGACTAAGTCTCCGATCTCAAAAGTTTGTTCAAGGACCTTCTTATTGTAGGCTTTGGCCACTCTCCTTTGATATACTTGTGCATGGTCAGCTATCCTTAGGCTTTTCTCATTGAGTTGCTCCAACTGAGCTAGTAGAGTGACTCTCCTCTCATCTATGGATAGTTGATCATCGATCTGAATGCGTAGGGATGACACTAGTGTTTCATATGGTAGGACTACTGCCATTCGATACGTGAGAAGATAAGGAGTTTGACCAGTGGCCGTCCGAATTGAGGTTTTGAGGTCCAGAGTGCTTCGAGTAATCGATCAAGCCAGTCTGTACCATTACTAGTTTCCACTTTTTATTTTAGTATTCGAACTAGAGTCTTATTCATAGTTACGGCTTGTCCATTCCCTTGAGGGTAGAATGGAGATGAGTGTCGTAAGTCAATCTCATATTTTCTGCATAATCTCTTCATCTTCAGAGCAATGAACTGTGGACCGTTATCATTAACGATCATTATGGGAACTCCAAACCTTGTGATAATATTTTGGATGATGAATTTTACCACTGTTGAGGCAGTGATATTGACGTAAGACTCGGTTTCCACCTATTTCATGTAATATTCGGTTGCTATAAGAATGAAGGCATGCTTGTGACTGTTCCCTACCGCATCAATGAACGGTCCAATTACGTCAAAAGCCCACATTGTGAGCGGCCATGGTGATACCATAGAGTTTAATGTTGTGGATAGTGCTTTGAAGAGAGTGGCGTGAAACTGACACTTCTTGCAGTGTTAAACATATTTTAGCAATCTATTGTCTTGGTTGGCCAATAATAGCCTTGCCACATAATCTTTGTTGAGAGCCTTTGACTGTCAACATGAGTGCCACAAATACTTGCGTGTGCTTCAAGTATAATGAGCCATCCCTCAATTGTGTAACACTCCTTTGACGAAAGCTTCCTTGTACAATACCTCGCCTAAGATGCAGAACCTTGCACACCGATTCCTCACGGTAACACGTTCGATTTTTGAGGCGTAGGCAAGAATGTGCTAGTGTTTCAAGAAGTTCTAGATGTCATAGTACCAAAATTTCTCATCTTCTCCAGGTGGTTGTAAGAATCTGAACGTTGCAATGGTCGCCTTTTTTTCAATGGGAACCTCTGGGGTAGATTCTTCTTCGTTTTCAGGAGCTTTTGGTAAAACTAGCAGTTCTATGTTGACTTCCCAAATCACTTCGTCTACAGGCGTGCTAAGCTTTCCGATGATGAAGGATTTTATGCTTGGCCTGACCGGTATTTGTATGACGAATACTAGGGTGGCCAAAGAATCTGCTAACTAGTTCTCTAGTCTTGGAATGTGGGTAAAGGAAATTCTTTCGAATGTCTTCACCAAGCATTGAGCGAGTTCTAGGTAAGCCATTGGCCTTCTTTATTTGGTCCTCCACTCTCCGATTACCTATGATAGCACAAGTATTAGAATCGTCGATGGTTTTAAACTATTTTATCCCCACTTACAATGCAACTCTTAATCCGGCAATGAATGCTTCGTACTCAGCAACGTTATTAGTGACTGGGAAGTCCAGTTGAAAGGCTTTTAGTACAACAACTCCTTTTGGGGTTAAAAGAAGTATCCCGATCTGTTTCCCTTTTTGGTTGAGAGCGCCGTCAAAATATAATGTCTAAGACATTTTGTCAAGGTCTTCTTGCACTATGAGTAGATCTTCTTCGGGAAAATCGGTACATACTGGCTCGTTACCCGAAAGTGGAAGATTAGTGAGATGACCAGTTATTGCTTGCCCTTTGATTGACTTGTGAGTGACATAGGTGATATTGAATTCTTGAAGTAGCATATACCACCTAGCGATCTTCCCAAATGTTGCTGGCTTTTTGAATATATACTTCAAGGGGTCCATGCAGGCTAGTACCATTATTTTATGTGCCCAAAAGTAATGGTGCAATTTTATTCATGCCCACACTAATGTCAAGTACATCTTTTCCATTGGCTTATTTTTGCTCATATTCGACCATTTTCCTACTGAGATAGTAGATGGCCTTTTCTTTCTTCCCGTCTTCGTCGTGATGTCCCAAAATCACTCCCATTGCTTTATCATTGGCCGAGACATATAGAATTAACGACCTTCTGTGAACTAGTGGTGACAGAACTGGGGAATTGAGAATGTACTTCTTGATGTTATCAAAAGGTTGTTGACACTGTTCGTCCCATATGTGTTCAACTCCTCCCTTCAGTAGGTTATAAAATAATTTGCATTTATCTAAATGTTGCGAGATTAATCTCCTGATAAACTGCGATCTTCCTATGAGTCCACTTAATTCTTTGATGTTGCTAGGAGGTGGCATTTCAAGAATTGCGAACAACTTCGATACCTCGTTTGCTGACTATGAAGCCTAATAATTTGTCGGAGGTTACTCTGAATATACATTTCTTCAGGTTCATCTTCAACTAATATTTTTGTGATCGTTCCAGCACAATTCGAAGTGCTTCAGCATGGCCTGCCCTTTTGTGTGATTTGACCAAGATATTGTCGACATAGACTTCTACGCATTTGTGCATCATGTCGTGAAAGATGGTCATCATGGTGCGTTGTTTGGTGGCGCCAACATTCTTTAAGCTGAATGACATGACAACATAACAACAGGTTCCCTATGGAGTAGTGAAAGATGTCTTCTCTTGATCAAATTTTGCTAGTCAGATTTGATTATATCCTGAGAAACCATCCATAAAGGATAACATCTCATGTCCTGCAGTATTGTTGACCAGAGTGTCAATGTGAGGGAGTGGAAATTCGTCCCTTGGGCACACTTTGTTTATGTTCCGAAATTCAATGCATATTCAAACTCCGTCATCCTTCTTAGCAACTGGTGCGAAGTTTGCAACCCATTTTGGATAGAGGACAACTCTGATGAATTTAGCTTTGTGTAGCTTCTCAACCATTTTTTTGACTTGTAAGGCAGTTTGGGGATGCATCCTTCTTAGCTTTTGCTTGACTAACTTGGCTTCAGGTTTCAGAATTAGATGATGTTCTACCAGGCTTGGGTCCAAACTGGGCATGTCTTCATATGACCAGGCGAAAAAATTAAGATGTTCCTGGAGAATATGGACGATCTATTGTCGCTCTTTTGGACTAAGCATTGCGTTGATCAGTAGCTTCTTGGGCTCCTCTTCAGCACCAAAGTTGATCTCTTCCATAGGTTCTGTAGTAGTTTGAGTTTGCTCATCAAAGCATTTGATGATTCGTTGGAACTCTCGGGATTCTTCGGATGTTTGTCCTCCTTCACCATCAGTAAGCTCATAGACTGCAAAATTATCACACTTGGGAATTAGATTATCGAGAGGTCCTAATATGCCTAGTATGTGTGTGGTTCCTAATATGCCTACTATGTGTGTAGTGTGTGATAAAAAAAGTGGTAATTTTAAAAAAAAAGTAAATATATTCTGAATTAATTAAAACATGGGGCCAACCTTAGCAAAAGGGGTCCTGCCGTGATCACCAATTTGTTGGTACTCATTTTCCGGAACCCTCTCAGATTCGGGAAAATAACCCAATGTAGTCACTTGGGACTCAGTTTGCGAAGGGTGGTGAAGGTAATTTAATAGTAGATAGGCTTGCCTATCACCACCTACAGATTTTAATCGATGCTGTAGAACGTCATTGATCGCGAGGATAGGGGATTGTGGATTGGAATCCTATACTAAATACCTTCCTACCGGTTTTAGCAGCTAGGGTTGCCTAAAGTCTTAGCTAACTCAGAATTCTAACCTAAAAATTGATAAATAAAAGTGGTGTGTTGGCCCATTATGTGCAGGAGGATCGAACCCGTTCTCTAGTACCCTCCGTTGGTTCCCCTGGGAAAATCAATTTAAAGTCTATGATGTTTTGAAATATGCAAGAGAAAAGGGGTATAAACTTAATTGGATCTAAGTTTAAGAATTTTGTAAGGGTATCCTAAGGGAAAGCTCTAGGGCAAATTTTATCTCTCTTTGGAAAGTATGAGAATCGAAGTAGAAGGAACACCCCCAACTAGAACAAATGTTCAGCGAGACTCCTAGAAGGAAGTCGAAGTTCTAAACTCAAATTTTTAGAGTTCAACTTAGTTCTAATTCAAAATCTTAGAGCCAACCTCTAAAATTCCAAAGAGAATAAGTAAGAGAATAATAATGTAAGGAATGAGTGGGCAGGGGATGTTGGAAGTCCAACGTATAATTGAGAATTATAGACTGTAAACTCAATGTATAATTGTCTACAGCGTATAATCCCAATTATATACCGGTAAATGGATGTATATTGAATTATACACTGGAGTTTCAGCGTATAATTCAAGCGGTGGCTGGGAAGTCGGCTGGCAAAGCCAGCTGGGCTTGGAAGAAGAGTCCCAGTCAAATGCAAACTAATTATACGCTATAAATCCAGCATATAATCGAGGAGTTGGATAAGGAATGGCTCTGTTGAGCCGACTTGAAGGTTATCGGGTCTAGCGGGTCTCCTAGTCAACGACGGACCAATTATACGCTGAGATTTCAGCGTATAATTGGGAAGCAGGCCGGGACCGGGTCAGGTCCAATTATACGCTGGAATTCCGGCATATAATCAATTATACACTGATGTAGCAGCGTATAATTCCAAAAATTATGGTTTTTGGAGGTTTCTGGTTAAGGTTGGCTTTTCCAGAGCTCGGGGCTAGGTGAGGTGGTGACCGAACACTGTTGTATCCTCCGAGAGATCGAAAATGGGGTGTCTACACCCTCGTACTAATTTTTTGAAAAAGAGAGTACAATGGCTTTCACATATCCCGAGCCTATATTATACCAAAACACTGGAAACAAGAGGAAATTGGATTTCGACCCATGTCAATCTATCATTTTCCCTGAATCCAAACACACCCTAACATTGTATGTTTATCTATGATATGAGTTTTGTAGACCCGAAAACTCTCGTCAAGGCCACAAGACTCGGGCTAGTATAGTTTCTCTGCCTATGGAAGCCGAACGACAAATATGAAAAAAAAAAGAGTCGCCACCAAGTTTTAAGGGTTAACTTAGGTTACCAAAATATTTATAAGTAAAATACAATAACTCTAAATGGTCTATTCTAACCAAGAGACTACAGGCAAGGGCTCCGATTACGAATCGAGAAGGGCTTGCGCACATACGATTCACCCGACAAGAGTCAATCTCTACTACGGACACTATTTCAAAAAGGAAAATAAAAAGAAAATAAGAGTCCTGCAAGGGGGCCAAAGTTTTGGTCGTGTTGCTTCATTTTGAATGATGTAGGTGACCACGGAGTCGAATCTATTGTGTCGGATTGATCCGAGCTCATCTAAAGTGATGGAGGTTTACATAGGATTAAATCCATTGTGTCGGATTAATCCAGTGTAACTAGAATGCAAAGAGATAACTAAATGAAAAGAAAAATGCTTGTATGTACTAGTGAGTGTAAAGGAGAGATTACAAGAAAATAAAATGAAATTGTGAGAAATAGAGAGAGGAGAGGTGTGTGAGATTGTTGATTGCTTCCACATTGTGACTTGAAAACCTTAGCCCAATACTTACCCTTATATGAGTTTGCCTACAATAACAGTTATCAAAGTAGCATTAAGATGGCACCGTATGAAGCCTTGTATGGAAGACCTTGTCATTCTCCTCTATGCTGGAGCAAAGGCGACCAAAGGCGAATACTTGGCCCCGATTTGGTCCAGATCACCTGTTGAGAAGATCAAGTTGATACAATGCAGATTGATAGCCGCACTTGATCGACAAAAGAGTTTTGCTGACAAGAAAAGGCGAACTCTAGAATTTGAGGTCAGAGAGAAGGCTTTCATTAAAGTACCAACGACTTAAGGAGTTGTTTGGTTTAGAAAGCGAGGAAAATTGAAACCTTGTTATATTGGACCCTACCCGATAACTGAAAGGGTTGGAACTGTGGCCTACCGGCTACAACTCCTTGAAGCAATGTCATGTGTGCATAATGTCTTCCATATTTCCACGTTACAAAGGTACATTCCGGACCCAAGGGACGGACACAGTTCGACTCGGAGATCGGCTTCAGTCAAGCAATATCATGAAGACATTAGTGGAAGTAATCACATTAGTAGTCATCATTAATCAACTTAATCATTGCTACCAAACCAAGGTTGTTGGTTAGGCTATTGAATTCACTACAGAAAATAAGACTATTAGCGGCAGCCAAAAACTGCCGCTATTAACAAAAAAACTGCCGCAAATACTCTTGCCGCTAATAGTCTTAATAGCATTTAATACTTTTTTTTGTTAATAGTGACAGTTTTTGACTGTCAAAAACTGCCGCTAATAGTCTAATTTTTTGTAGTGATTCTTGGTTAGGGTTTATGAAGTTATTATAATAAGACTCCACTACAAAAAATAAGACTATTAGCAGCAGTTTTTTGCAGCCAAAAACTGCCACTATTAACAAAAAAACTATTAAAGGCTATTAAGACTATTAGCGGCAACGGTACTAGCGACAGTTTTTTGGCTGCCGCTAATAGTCATATTTTTTTTGCAGTGCTCTTAAACTTGGAATCATCAACATCTTAATGACAAGTAACTCGTGCCAATCGAACGGCCACGGATTGGGTATCTGCACCTTTCAGCGCCACAAACTACATTGAAAGATTAGTGGAATTTGATTTTTTTTTTTTAACTTTTTTAAATTATCATTTGTTTCCATTTCTCCTCACCTTTAAAGAAAATCATTGAATCTTTTATTGGTAAAGGATACCACTAGTTCCATTTCCAAATCTCATTCACCTACCCTTTAACCCAAGCAAAATACCATGTAGAGGCCAAAGTGAACTGGTCAATGGTGCCTGATCTTCATAGGATTTCACATACTACCTTAGGACTGAATTTATCCAACAACGGAGCCTCCTTCCACCTTTCCTCCTTCCAAACATCAACTTCTAGCGTATCCTTGTCCAGTAATGAATTTATCCAACAAAGAATTTCGATTTACCTTCAATTTATATATCCCCAATATAAATTAGCAAATATTTTATCAATTTATTTAGTAGTGTATTTAAGGATCGGTAGGATTGAAAGTAGGTATATTGGGATACTTTCAAGGAGATGCCTTCACCTTAATAGAAAAGCTTAAATTTCCATTTAGATACTTTAAAAAAAATAAAAAATTATTAACTAAAAATTAGCAGGATTCCTTCATTACCATGTGGATTTGATAGGATTTCGTCTAGGCTTGGACCGACATAAGTAGAGTTAAAATGAGTTGAAAAATACAATTTGCGAAGTCAGTCAAAAAAAGAAAAAATATAGGATAAGGAAATGATGATGAAAACTAAGTTGAAGGGATATTATGATTTGTTTTGTTGATTGTGATAAATCTTTGATATTAAATAAGGAAAGTGATCAAAACAGTAATTTGATCATAGCAGTAATTTATTTTTTTGCACCAATACAAAATTTAAATATTTAAATTAGTTTATAAAGACCAACGAATGGCATAACTACAGATCCAATCCAAAGACTCCCGTTATTCTCTTCAACTTGACTAATAAAACCTACCTTACTACCTTCATCCTCTAATACCATCAAAATATCTCCATCCTTACTAAATTTTAATGCCAAGGCATAATAGCTTCTCCCCATAGAAAGGGACGAATAGTGTTTCTCAACATAAGGGAACAATTTAACAAGTCCATTCCTCACCCAACAATAGGAAAGAATCCGTTCCAAAATCTTTCCCCTTCTAGAATGTATTGCCACCCAAAAATCTCCCTCTGAAGTCTTCTTGATATTATCTGGGAATCCCGGGAGTTGGCTAAAAACTTCAACAGTTCCAGCTCTACAAGTTTGTAGCCAAAACCTTAAAACTCTACAATGGTTGGTCTCAGCGATTAGGAGGAAGCTTCCATCTTCACTTAAGGCTATCCCATTTGGGAAAGACAAGTTGTCAAGTAGGGTCGTCGTTCGTTTGCTTTTTAAGTCATATTTTATCACCCTTCCAGTTTTATCACCACTAATGACTGCTGACATAAATTCCCTGAAAAATAATTAAAATTGAATGGTGAGGATTATTAGTAAAAATAAATGTGGTTTAAATTTAAGAAATAAATAAAATATAACTCAAATGATTATAATTTTACAATACTTAAAGTAGGATCGGAGGCAAGGGCATTTTCACCTACTTAGTTTAAATAAATCTTCATTTAATTTGCCCACCATATGAACAACAAAAATAAAGTAGAATGATATAATTATTCTATTATATTACGCACTTGACCATCATTCTATTATAGTAATTACACACTTAATTACTTGTATCGAAGCACATCAGAATTAAAATCGGGAAATGGATTTGCAATTTCACGTTAACTTTCTGAGAATTATCTGTCTCTGGAAATGATATATACTTTGTCCTGTTTTATTTTAAACACAACTTAAACAAAATTTGGGATACTCTGTGGAATGTAATGTGAATGTTAAAAATATTATATCTATCTGAATGTATTTTAACAAAATTGAATTTTGGCACTTGGAAGGAGGAGAATATTACATACTTCCTTGCCAAGAGTGGAGCGGAAGCTAATACAGTGGTTAGATGAAAGAGTGGTGAGGATTTGCCTTCTCTTTTTGTCTATTATTTTGAGCGAAGCTCTGTATTTTTTCATTTTTATTTTTTGAAAAGAAGAGGTCTTTATTGGTCTTCCTCTTCTTCTGCCTGTACTTGTAGCATGCCAACGCTTGATTCAATGTCTTCTCTGACTCTATCGACATGTTCAAATCATCTCAAATAATATTCTGTAAAATTTTCAGTATAGGACCACTTTCAAATCCAAATTAGTCAGTGAAAATATATTTTTAACCTTTTATTTATTTGGCACTAAGAATATCTGTACATTTTCCAAGGTTGGAGTAAGGAGATTGAATATTTACACTTTGAGAGTGGTTCGTTCTTGTTTGTTATTTTTCAAATAATAATAAAAAGAGACCGACTCCTATGACAACTTTACATTGTCATTGTCATGAGAAGAAGCACTTATTTAAGTCAAGCTAACATGTCCATTATATAAATGGGTCAGTCCACTGATGGGCTTTACAACATGGCCCATTATAATGTCGTACTTGTCGGCATGCGATTTTTGGGAACCCTCTCGAATTTGAGAATATGCTCCAAGTTGGTCACTCGAGACTTGGTTTGTAAGAGGGTAAAGGTAAACTAGAAACAAACAAACTTGCTAGTTTAAAGATCAGGCAACAAACAGACTTTTCAAATTGAGCGTTAATAACAAAGAGACTTATTAACGTTCAAATAAGGGTTATGCAACACACTAACCTGCAAAACGAATGTTAGTGACAAACAGACTTACTTTGATAGAATATTAATGATAATACAGCAAACAAGCCTACAAAAAAAAATGTTAGTGACAAACAGACTCACTAGCGAATGAAGTATCCTGCAAAAAAATGTGTTGGTAGCAAATAGACCTATCACCTACGGATATTTATCGATGCCGTAGAACGTTACTGATCGCGAGGTTTAGGTGGGAGATTGTGGGTTAGACTCCTATACTAAACACATGCCTACTGATTTTAGCAACTAAGGTTGCCTAATTTTAATTAATTCAAAATTATAATCTAAAAGTTCTAAACTAAAAAGGGTGTGTTGGCCCATTATACACGGGAGGATCGAACCCTTTCCCGAGTACCCTCCATTGGCTCTCGTGGGCAAATGAGTTTGAATGCTATGATATTTTGAAACATTAAAGAGTGGTATGGACCTAATTGGATCTAGGGTTAAAAAATTTAGAAAAAGTATCCTAAGGGAAAGGCTCTAAGGTTAGCCTTATTTCTCTTTAAAAGTGTGAGAAGCGAAGTAGAAGGGTCAATCCCAACTAGAATGCCTACTCAGCGAAATTTCTAGAAGAAGTTGAAGTTCAAAGCCTAAATGTTTAGAGTTCAACTTTTTCCAATTGAAAATTTCATAGCCAACCTCAAAAATTTCAAAGAGAATAAGTGAATGAATGTGTTAAGAATGAAGGGGGTAGGGACCTATTTATAGTTCAATTATACGCTAGAGTTTTAGTCTTTAATTGGAAGGTCAGCTAGGAAATCGGCTCTGTGAACAAATCCTAGTCTAACTATAAGTCGGCTTCCCGAGGGACTCTGGCCACAACCAGGCATGCAGACAGGAAAACAATGATAGATAGGCAAACATATTTATATGTAATATTATTTAAGTAAGTGTCATTACTCTACTTAAGATATTGCATATAAATAACGAAATACCCCCTCATTTGAATCCAAAAAAAATAGTGTCGGATCAAAATTCTCAAAGAAAAAAAAGTCAATTTTCCAGTTCAAGAATAAATTTTGATATTTTACAATTTGATCAAATATTTAACTTTCAAATGACAAGCCTTTTTGCGAAACTTTAAAGCACATAAATTTTATCATATCAAAGCATTGATAAAATACCAAAATCTGGTAAAAAGAGTTTATATCTTGACTTTCAAATGGGGAATATATTTTCACAATTTTGGCTCGACCTTTGACTCTCGGTCAACAGTACTTGAGGCGTAAAATATAATAGTTAGGACGTCACATATGATTTCGAAAGGTAAAAAATGGAGTGTCTATATTACTTAGCACCAAAGACGAATGGTTGCCCTTAATCTCCATTTTATCAAGTTAAAAATATTGTGTCGTGTGTCATAAAACTCTAAATTACGCATAAATAATCCCAAAAACTATACTTTGTCATGCCTTTGGTAAATCTAATATTTTGATTTTATTATTTTATAGGTCTAAATAAAAATTTGTATGAATTGGGCTTTAAATGAATAAAAAGTAGAGGAAAGTTTTTCAACGAGCCAAGAAACGCTCAAATCGGAGTTGCATATCAAAAGTTACGAGAAAAAGAAATAAAGAGAAAACTATAGAAAAATAGTCAATATCCAATCCATATTGGATCTAGAGCAATCGAGAATCAACCCCAACAAAGAAGAATTCTACAGTAGGCTACATAAATGAGAATATAAATCTCGACAGGTCGAGATTGGATTTGGGCCAGTCGAGATCGTGAAAAGAGAAAACTGCAGAAATAAAAATACAAATCTGGATAGGTCCAGATTGGATCTAGACCTATCCAGACTGAAAAGTAGCATCAGTCCGAATTTGGCAGTTGGGTTTTATTCCGAATTTGAAACTTCTTTCTTTTCTATTTCTTTTAGATTCCCTTTAGGACTTTCCTTCTTACATCTAATTTAATTTGGAATCCACTAAGGTCGTATGGATCTTTAAATAAGGACCTTAGAGTAAGGTTTAAGAGAGCATAGAGATTTTTAGTTTTTTAGGTTTTATATTCTTTTAGGTTTTGAGAATTTTTTAGATTCGAGAGATTGTAAACCATCATTCTAAGATCGAATCAGAGAGTTATACTCCGATGATGAAGAACCTAACAACGATGTGTGGCTAGTTTCCGAAGTTTAAGACCTCTTATATTCAAAGATAGTTTTAATACAAAGTTCTATTTTATTTTATAATTTGGATTCGTTTATAGTAATGATTTCATGATTGAGATTCACGTTTGTTCGTGACTTGTTGTGAATGATTTTAAATTATTTTATTTCTATTTATAATAATCATAATCTCGTTATAGGGATTAGGATTAGAATTGATAAGATATTCACCATCAAATTAGTGCTTATAGTCTAGTTTGATAGGCTTCATGCAATGGTTCTTATGGATTATATCACTAGAGATTGGATAAATTATATCATCCCGACTAGTCTATGATTATGAATAAGATTTGATTATTTTTCCTAGCTTTAGCTTTTAGCGAAAAGAAGGTTAGCATCCGAAATTCAAATTGAAATAGGAATAGATTGCATTATTACGTATTGGCAATGAAGAGGGGTCCTAGAATTTTTCTCATTTGCTTTTTAATCTAATTCTTTTGCAAATAATTAGATTCTCATAGATTATTTCCTTTTAGTTTTAAAAATTAGTTTTCTAATCAAAATTTTAAATTAGATATTAGTAGTCACTTGGGTTCAACAATCCTTAATAGCTCGCCTTTATTACAACACTTGTGTGCTTGAAAAGTTTAATATTTTAATGATCAATGTGCATGAATAATTTTGGTGTTGTTGATATGCATGCTCACAGTGTAGTGATTTGCATCGCCTCCAATCCCTGATGTACGCACAGTGATTCACTCATGATCATATGAGTGGCAACACGCATAAATCCACAAGTGAACACTCGACTCCTAGGGCAAATCTTCAATAGATTGGAGAAATTTTTCTTTTGACTCTAAAAGGTTTAATCACAAGAGATATTGATTAAAGGATATTAGGGTTTTTTCTCTATATAGGATGCAAAACTATACTACGAGAGGCAACCCTAAAAGTAATCGTAGTTGGTTTATATAGGAATCCCGTAGTTAGAAACTTAATGTGTAACTCAACCCACAGTTTGTTGTAACCCGAAAGGTCGTCCATGACCACACAAGATATGAATATAATGCCAACTACGACAAAGGCACATAAGGACTATGAAAACATAATCTAATACCATTAAAATTTTCACAAGCCCACCTAATACACTTTTGACACAAGCCTAAATACTTCGGTTATTTAGGCTAACTTGCATTGTTTTAGATGTGACAATCAAGAAACCTACAAATATCGTTTGTAACATTGAGAGGGGACAATGTGTATCGTGATAGGCTAACTTGCATTGGATAATACAGTCCAAAACACAAACTTATATGTGATGGTGGGTTGTGTTCAGCCGCAATCGGTTAAACTATATTGGGTTCAATCGGTTTTCAAAACCTTAAAGCACAATGAAAGATTGACAATATAACAGCCTTAAGGTCGCAGGTTCAAGTCAACTTACCGATATATAAAAATTTAATGGATACAGGATATTATGACCATAGTCACCAAATTTGCCAAATTATTCGCGAATTTTTAAAAATTTTCAATTATTCACGAATAAATCCTGAATGATTCCGATTAATTCCAGAATTTTGTCATTAAATCGTGACTTTTAATTTTTAAATATTTTTTCCTTTTTAATCTTATGTTTTGTATTTTTCTCTCTCAGATTTTTCTCTAAATATTTCCTGAACTTGCCAAATTTTGTTGGATATTTTCAAGTTTTAACCTTGCCGAATTATTACCGAACCCCAACTTGGTAACTATGATTATGATATGGAAAATACTTGTACACCAATCTATGAAAGTGTGGAAGCTGTTAAAGTTAAAGATATTCTTACATTCACGATTTTAAAATATGTAGGGTTCAACTAGTTGGACCTCAACATACCCCTTAGGGGGCTGGTATCCCCCAATACAAGAGCAATTGTACATATTGTCCAAGATGTATTATACAGGTGTCAGCACCTCGCTATTGAGGTGTCGGCACCTCTCTACCGAGGTGTCAACGCTTCTTTACCGAGGTGTTAGCGCTTCGCTACTGGACACCCACATTTTTTAAATAAAATATACTTGAAAATTTAAGTCTGACACTTTCATCGAAAAAGGAAGAGAAGAGAGAGAAAATAAAGAGACTTCTAAAAAAGTAAAGAATTACGGCTGAAAGGGAATATAACTTTCAAAATATTTTAAAAGTTTAACCCTAATTAATAAAGTGGGCCGCATGCCACCCATCACTTCAAAAAAAGGCACTACGTGTCGCGCCCATATAAAAAATCGCAGAGATATCTATACGTCTGGGCGCAATTTCCCCTCTACCATATATATATATATATTCAGCCAAGCTTATATGAGAGATAAATTAGGCTTAGCTTGACTAATTTTCACTTTACCTAATCCTTTTCGTTTTTAGGAGATGGCATGCCAAAGCTCTAAAGGGAAAATGATATATTTTGTATTCCATTGGGATATGCCTATCTTATTTTTGTACATTTTTTTTTAGTTCATTGCCTTCTTAGCAATATATATAGAGAGAGAGAACAAGAGAGATATCTCTACGCCAATTGATATGGGCGTGATACGTAGCGCCCTTTTTGTGAAGTGATGGGTGGCATTGGGCCCACTTTACTAACTAGAGTTATACTTTTAAAATATTTTAAAAGTTAAATACCCTTCCAGACGTCATTCTTGACTTTTTAAAAGTTTTTTCTTCTCTCCATTTTTCCAAGAAAGTGTCGGGCCTACTTTTTCATGTATATTTTACTCAAAAAATGTGGTTGCCTAGTAGCGAAGCGCCAGCACCCCGAAAACTAGGCGTCAGCACCTCAATAGCAAGGCGTTGTGTCATGAGGGCACAGCCCAACGTCGGCTATCACACTCGTACGACGTCTCACTACCGCTACAGCGAAGCCAACCTACCCAACCATCACTCTGATTCCACCCACCTAGAAGACGGGAACTCCCGTTCATGGTTGTCTACTCCCAAGGCCAACCATATCAATGCATCGTGTCTCCTCACGATATGGATGCTAGCACCTCAATGCCTTGTTTGGCCTGCCCAGCTTCACCCTATGCCACGCACTAGTACCTCGCCCGCGACAGTAGCATGTAGCTCCTCATGTTGTCCCATTCCATACATGAATCACCGATATACTGAGCCAAGCTCACCATCATGTGTGGCCCACATGACCAGCACACATTAGCATTTGGCCCTCAGCTAACATGCACCACAGTGTCCCACATAGTCTATGAGTGTTTTCCTCGTTGCCGACCCATATACACCGCGACGCGTAGCTCGGAGCCATATGGCAACCTCACCTTGGGTGACACACAACATCGCCACAGCGACATCCTAGACCCACCCTTTCAGACCTAGGAGACTAATGTGCACCCTCTAGCAATGCAAGGCCCCATGTGTTGGAGAATAGCTCCATAGCTCCCTTCCCCTAAGTATGATCTAAACACGACCTTAAGCCAAACAGTAGGAAAACCTCAAAGGTATTGGTTTGACATATCACCATAGTACACAGACTCCTTCCGTGGCACGCAAGGCTCATGCACAACTCCAACAACGCTCCTAAGACCAGCTTCCATGCCCACACGCGTCTAGTCGCCACACTAGATCCTCACATAGCTTGAGTAGCCATCCACGCCATACATACGGGAAACATGCACGCGTCGCAAGGCCTCATGCCTTCGCACTTACACGCCACCCAGCTAACTCCAAGGCCAGCCCACCTACCTACTAGCCAAATGCCTAGCTCCAAGGCCACCATGCCTCCTTACTGATACCCAAAGTAATGACACTGTCACATCCTCCCCCACTCTATAAGGTCAACATCCTTGTTAACGCAATATCTCAAGGGAATGACCACGCCACCTCCACCAATCTAGCAGTGCTGACACCAAGACCCGCATCAGTTTCTCGACCTCCGTCTTCACCCCATGCAAAGTCTCCACAAATACCTAGCCCCGAGGTTTGGCACCGCCTCACTAATTCAACTTGGTCACATCCGCACCTATGAACGAAAAATACACTGATTCTTCTCGCAGCTCCGCACCACTGCTATCCATCACTATACCATGCACCAAGCATTTGTGACCATGGCTCGCTCTAGTACCTTAACACCACGTATCTTCACCCAAGAGTTCTCTCACCAAATTCTGCCTTCGAAACACCTTAGTGCATTGGCCACGCCTTGACAACTCTGTTTCTCAAGCTCACCTTCGGTTCAACCTAGCTACAAGGTCCTCCCACGTTCCTACTAGTTAATCAAATGTGCATCTCTATGCACCAGGGTCGTGACCACGTCATATCCTCCCCCACTCAAATGCATCAACGTCCTCGTCAACACCTGAACTTCTACATCAGTTCCTCGACACAATTTCAATCTTCACCCAAACACAACCTGCGTCTGAATCACAGTTACTACACTTCGTTGATTTCATCTGTCATTCTGTTTTAGGACCTCGACCATTCTGCTGCTCTTCAACTCATGTGACTTTATCAGTTCCTCGACTACTACCCTTTGTCTTCACCCAGACATTATCACACCAGCCATATGACAAGCAACGCTCATCAAACTGTATCTATACCAGTACATCGACTACTATCCTTTGTCTTCACCCAAACACAATCACAACAGTTCCTCGTGACGAGCTACGTGCATCTTCACCTCATGCCTCTGCATGACAGCTTAACCACCTTTCTGAGTCTTCACCCCATGTAGTGTCCTTAACAACTTGGCCCGGTTTGTATTTCACCTTATACAATCAAAAGCAGCCCGATCCTTCACATCATTCCTATTATCGAATCAACTACCGAAACCAAGTAAATCACACCATTGATTCCCACATCCCTGGCTCCAAGTTCACGTAACTCATTGCACATCGCAGCTCTGTAGTTTCTCAACATTTTGTCTTCACCCAGGAGACTAACTTTTGTCTGGATTGCCACATTCTAGCACCTCAACACCTCTATGTCTTCTCCCAAGAGTTCAACCCTTGTCTGATTTGTAGACTTCCAGTACTTTGACATATGTTCTCAACCACGAGTCTACCACCCAAGCTATCTCAGCATGTAACAATTTTGCAGCTCTAGTTCCTCGACCATCTGTCTTCACCCGAGAGTCTTTCGGTGAGTGACCACGCTCATCCCAATGAAGCACCACGCTTCTCACTACTATAGTCAGCAACACTGCCCATATCTTTCGACTGTAGCAACCAACAACCAATTTTCTCGGACCTTTAGACTTGATCACAATTCCAAGCCCTCAACTGTCTTGCATCGCTCTAGTACCTCAACACTACTGTACCTTCACCCAAGAGTCTGCCAAGAGCACCTTGCTCAATCAACGAAGCTCCATGCTTCTCACACTATAGTACCTCAACACATGTCTTCACCATTAGCGTGACTCAAGTCACCTTTTACAACCCGATATACAGTTCAATTTGATGCCTTGGTGTATGTTTCTAGTGTCCTAACGACCGCACCCAATGCCTTCACTTTCTAATGGCTGTCATGCCTTAGTACCTCGGACATTGACCTCTTCACCACGAAACATAACACATTTTCCTTGAACTATTCCGCTCCAATACTCTGACTACGTTGCCTCTTCATGCTCAGAAACTGTCTTTGGCCCTTTCTCGTAGACCAAAGATCTCGACCATCACCTAAGACTTGCTTCCTCTGAAGATACCCATCTGGCTCTCGTATCCACTTCCTCTGAAGCCACACTGAGTCAGCCATCCAGCCATCCGTCTTTCACGGACAAACCATGTCTTATCGTCGTACAACAAAGCAATGAGCTTCTAACCACTTCTCTGGTTGAACCTAGCCCATACCAGTTCTCGCAGCATCCCGTTTAACTGTATCATCGATCCTGGCCTATCGCAACACACTGATTCTTCACGCTATTGTCTAATACCGGATGTCTTGATCATCATGTCATGTTCCAACAACAGATTCTGAAAATCTTAGCTTCCTAATTGAAGTGAGAACATAGCATCCTCCTTGCTCCATGCCATTCATGGCAGCAGTCCTCTCAACACCTGTGTGACCCAACGTCTCATGTCGAAAGTCACTAGCATTCATTCATCTCAGACCGACCCGCTACCTCAACGTGTGGCCCTCATGGACAACAAGCATCGAGCATCATCATATTTCCGCAACAAAATAACCCAACAGTAACATCACTCTGTGTGTGACCAAGCTCTGAGACTCACTGTAATAGAGTGCATCCCAACCGCATCTCAACCGCAAACATGCAACTCAACTGCACATGAGTAACCCTAGCTATCATAGAATCAAAGTGCACCTCACCTCCGTGGCTCACCAACGTAGTCCCATTTCAGACTAAACATGGCTGTGATACCAACTGTCACGGGGGCACAGCTTGACATCAGCTATCACACCCGTGGGACACCTCACTGCCTCTACAGCGTGGCTAGCCTACCCAACCATCACTCTGATATCACCCGCCTAGAGGATGGGAACTCTCATTCATGATTGTCTGCTCACGAGACCAACCATATCAACGCATCGTGCCTCCTTGCGACACGCATACCAACACCTCAATGCCTCGCTTAACCTGCCCAACTTCACCCTATGCCACACACTAGTATCTCTCCCGCGATAGTAGCATACAACTTCTCATGTTGTCCCATGCCATACATGAATTGCCGACATACTGAACCAAGCCCACCATCGCGTGCGGCCTATGCGACCAACATACATCAGTATTTAGCCCTCAGCTAACATGCACCACAGTGTCCCACATAGCCTACGAGTGCCTCCCTCGTTGCCAACCCATATATAAGGCGACACGTAGCTCGGGGCCATGTGGCAACCTCACCTTGGGTGACACACAGCATCACCATAGCAACGTCCTAGGCCCACCTTTTCAGACCTAGGAGACTAATGCATACCCTCTAGCAATGCAAGGCCCCATGTGTGGGAGAATAACTCCACGGTTCCATTCCCCCAAGTATAGTCTAAACACCACCTCAAGTCAAACAATAGGAGAACCTCAAAGGTATTGGTTTGGCATACCACCATGGCACACAGACTCTTTCCGTGGCACACAAGGCCCATGCAACCCCAACATGCCCCTGAGACCAGCTTCCAAACCCCACACGCGCCTAGTCACCTCACTAGATCCTCACATAGCTTGAGTAGCCATCCAGGCCATAGATACGGAGACCACGCACGCGCCGCAAGGTCTCATGCCTCAGCGCTCACGTGCTACCCAGCTAGCTCTAAGGCCCGCTTACCTTCTTGCAAGCCAAACGCCCAACTCCAAGGCTACCATGCCTTCTTGCTAGCATCCAAAGTAATGACGTTGTCACAGCTGGCACTCTATGGCGAAGTGCAGGCAACCCAGTGCCAGTGTTGAGGTATCGGCGCCTCTATATCGAGGTATCGGCGCCTTGCTATATATATATATATTTTTATCGAAGCGTTGGCGCCTCTATATAGAGGCGTCAACACCTTGGCGCTTCGCTAAAAAAATATTTTTATTTATTTATTTTATTTTTATTTATTTATTTTATCGTAGCACTGACACCTTGATATAGAAACACCTACGCCCTTAAAACGAGGCACTAACACCCCATTTTTTTTTCTTTTATTTTAGCAAAGCACCGGCACCTCGGCATCGGGGTGTCAGTGCCTCACTCACTATCGGGGTACTAACGCCTCGCTATCGAGGTGCTAGTGCTTTGCTATCGGACGCTCACATTTTGTGAGTAAAATATACCTGAAAAAGTAAGTCTGACACTTTCTTAGATAAAGAGAGAAAAGCGGAAGGAAAGCGGCTTTAAAAAAACTTCTCAAAAAGTCAAGAATGACGGTTGAAAATGAATACAACTTTTAAAATATTTTAAAAGTTTAACCCTAGTTATTAAAGTAGGTGTCGACGCTTCGTCGTCAGGGTGCTAGCGCCTCACTATCGGGGTGCTAGTGCTTCACTACCAAGGTGCTAGAGCTTTGCTACTGGGAGCTCACATTTTTTGAGTGAATTATACCTAAAAAAGTAAGTGTGACACTTTCTTAGAAAAAGAGAGAAAAGTGGAAAGAAAGCAACTTTAAAAAACTTTTAAAAAAGTCAAGAATGATGGCTGAAAAGGAATATAACTTTTAAAATATTTTAAAAGTTTAACCCTATTTTGTAAAGTGGACCCCATGCCACCCATCACTTCACAAAAAAGGCGCTAAATGTCGCGCCCATATCAATTGGCGTAGAGATATCTACGCTCGGGTGCATTTCCCCTTTCCCATATATATATATATATATATATATATATATATATATATATATATATATATATATATATATAAAATATTAGTAGTGCACATGCGATGCATGTGGTAATATATTAAATTTTGATTCCTACACATATCTCGAAAAGTGGTCTAAGAACTATATTGAAGTGCGCTCATAATTATGTTAACTTTTTAGGATATGTGTCATCTGGAATAAACACCCGATTGTCCGATGGTAGGCTCATGATCTCAAGTTCAATTGTGTGAAAGATTCAGAAGGAAAACGATATTCATCATCTGATTTAAAGCAGCCAACAATTGAAGCAGATAAAGCTCAAGCTCAAAAGGAAAATCTTGGGTTGTAAATAGTGTTACCATTGGACAGCATGACTATTTCGTCTTTTCTCAATGGTTGTCACAAGTATAGTGACCAAATATAGGCACGAGAATAAAATGACTCCGAAAATATACGAAAAAACGATAAATTTGGGTAATCTCAAGAAAAAAGCGAGAAAATTATGAAAATAAAAAATATATTAATAATTATAAAAAATAAAAAATATACATGTTTTGACCAAACAAGGATTTTAAATGGGAAAAAAAGGTTTAAAACTTATTTTTCAAAAAAAAAAAACTAGTTTAAAAACCATTTTAAAAAAAAAATGAAATTTTTTCGAAAAAATGTTTTTTTCGAAGTTTTTTTTCATATTTTCAAAAACACGCGATTTAAACGCGTTTTTTTCGAAAAAAGAACTTGTGTTTGGTCACTATGGTCCCAAGGGTACCCTTTATTTTTGCGTCTGCCAAATCTTGGAGGGCACCTACGCTTGAAACTATTGGATGTTTTGAATCATACGTTAGAGATTATTTTCATTCCAATCTTAAACACAAATAATCTTGATATCACTAGTGTACCATTAGACGGTCTATTTACTAATACTACAAAATTAACCCAAAAATCACGTGACACATATCATGCTCAAACATGATGTCCAAACCACTTTTTGAGATTTATGTCACGTGGAATAAAACTGGCAGTCTGATGTTAGTGGAAGATTAATTGGGATGAAAAACTCTACCATCTAATCCATTCAATAATTTTCAGCATAGGGGGCTTCTTTATTTGCAACCAAAGATTTTTCTTCAAATTCGGTTATGCAAATAAAGGTACCCTTATCATAAATGCATTACGTCATGCGGTAATTAGGGTATATTTATTTACAACAAATGATTCTTTCTTTTCGACTCAGGTTTCATATACTTTAAGCCATTGACTGCTTTGAATCATACAATGAAGAAATCTTTTATCCCAAAATTTGACACGATAGATCTTGAGATTATAGGCATACCATTAAATAGACAGATTTTGATTTCATGGGGTAACATCCCAAAAAACAACAAAATCATGATAGACATGATGAGTGGTTCTCAGATCACTTTTTTGGGAAGTGTTCATTATGAATTCAATATTTGGCCATTCAATGATAGAAAATTGATCTCAAAATATGTTATGAAGAAAATTGGGATGAAAAATGATCTTCTATCATCCGATACAAAGTAATCATAGTTTAAGCATGTGAAACTTTGGTTGAGAAGGAAGAACTTTGGATTGAAAATAAAGGCACGCTAGCCATTTTTTCTTGCAATAAATGCATTCAAACCAACTATTGTCATTTAAAAGACTCTGGAAGGGCAAAATTGGAAGGAAAGTCGTATATGGCTATTGATACGAGGTGCATTATTGGGAATGCGAAAATTATAATAAATACATTCACACCTACTATTGTTATTTAAAAGACTTTGGAAAGGCAAAATTGGAAGAAAAATCATATAGGGCTATTGATATAGTCACACTATTGGGAATATGAAAATTACAATAAATGCATTCACACCTACTGTTGTCATTTAAAAGACTATGGAGGGACAAAATTGAACGAAAAATCGTATATGGCTATTGATATGAGGGGAATCATTGGGAATATGAAAATCGCAATAAATACATTCACACCTACTATTGTCATTTAAAAGACTTTGGAGGGATAAAATTGGAAGGGAAATCGTATATAGCTATTGATATGAGGGGCATTATTGAGAATATGAAAATCGAACCATGCTATCTATGCAACAAAAAAATTTGATATTTATAATCTCTTTTTATATACAGGTATATATATATATATATATATATATATAGAGAGAGAGAGAGAGAGAGGGTCGGGGATATGCGCTCGAGCGTAGAGATATCAATTGATATGGGCATGACACGTAGTGCCCTTTTTGTGAAGTGATGGGTGGCATGGGAACTACTTTACTGACTAGGGTTACACTTTTAAAATATTTTAAGGGTTAAATACTCTTCTAGCAGCCATTCTTAAATTTTTTAAAGTCTCTTTTATCTTTCTTCTCTCTACTTTTTTAAGAAACTATCAAAGTTACTTTTTCAAGTATATTTTATTCAAAAAATGTGAGCTCCCGGTAGCGAAGTGCTAGCACCTCAGCAGTGAAGCTTCGATATCTCAATAGTGAGGCACTGACACCCCAGCATCGGGGTGTCGACGCCTCTATATCGAGGTGCCAACTGTCACGGAGTCACTCTTTGCAATGTGAACTCGCGTGCGGCACCTAGTTTCCCAAGCTAGGTCAGCCTAATAATTCTCAACCGAGTAATGTTGCACAGATTCCCGAATGCAACTGAGAGTACGATGAGTAGAGGGTCGGCCTACTTTCGGAGTTGACCCGCACTGCGGAGGTGGTCAGAACCACCCCAAACGCGATGGCCCTTGTTTGTACAACATGTGCCCAAGAATGACCAAGCAACATCACGTGAGCAGCAAGGCTCGGATGCACGGGCATGCACGTGCACACACATATTAGTGTAGCGACACACTCAGGCTTGCGACACATCTAGTAGTACGACACATAGTAGCTGAGCTACAGTCCCTATATATAAGGGTTAAACACCGTATGGGGGAAAAAAATGGGAGGACCTCAAACGTATTGGTTTAACATACCACCATGGAACACGCCCTCGATCCGTGGCACACAATGCCATCCTCCACACTAATATGCCCACAATGCCTCACATCTTCCCCCACGTGACCGTGTCGTGACCCTTAATGTCACCACGTCGCAACCCCTCATGGTCCACGACCAATGCACTCAGAGTATCTACGGTAAAGCCCTCATGTCTTAGTGACACCTATGATGCCCTAGCGCGAAGGAGTGGCACGCCTACGAAGGCCCAATTTGAATCCACCAATGCCCCCATGCGGAGCACAAGTGGCCCGAGGGTCCTGCGACTGACCATGCAGCATGCCCCTGTCACATCCTCCCCCATTCAAAATCCTCAACGTCCTCGTTGATGCGAAGACACTTTTTTCCCAAGAATATGCCTTCCCCCTCATGCTGCAGTCCCTGAACTCCAAATCTTTACTGAACGTAAATCGGTGCTTTGTCATTTCATAACAAAACAATAAACCACCGACCTTTTCTCTGGTTCAATGTAGATCAATCCAATTTTTGCAATATCCTGCTTAACTGTATCCCTCGATCCTGGCCCATCACAACACACTGACCTATCCCACTATCCCATACCGGCGGTCTCGATCATCATGTCAGGCACCAATAACCGATTCAGAAAATCTCAACTTCTTCATGAAGTGAGAACGGAGCATTTTTCTTGCTCCTTACCATCCATAGCAATGGTGCATAACACCTACGTGACCTAACATTTCATGTCAAAAATCACTAACGTTCATCCACCTTGGACCGACCAGCTACTTTTCTCGGCTTCTTCTTGAAAAATTGAGAACGAAGCATTTTCTTTGCTCCTTGGCATTCATAGCAACGATGCATAGCACCTGCGTGATCCAACATTTCATGTCGGAAATCACTAGCGTTCATCCACCTTGGACTGACCAGCTATGTTAACGTGTGGCCTTCATGACCAACAAGCATCAAGCATCATCAAATTTCCGCAACAGTGTATCTCAGCAGTAACTCTGGCTATCACGGCATCAGAGTGCACCTCATCGCCTTGACACACTTTTCAGCACTAGTTCAATAATTTGAGTGCCCCCATTCTTAGTTCCTCTACATCAGTGGAGGGAGCACTAGTGGAAATATGAAGAGCATTTAGAGACTATTATTGTGGGCAATCTCTCATTCAATGTGGTCCTCCACACCGAAAGCAACCTGACTTCGGCCTATTGTTGGTTGACTTGGCCGACTAGGCATAAGACTCGCTTCCATGCGACTTCATGTCGTACGTGCCATTCTTGCCTCCTTTATTGGCTTTCATCTGGTTCTTTGAAACGCCTTCATCCTCTGGCGGCATCTCCGTGATTTGATCTATCAGCCCAAAATCAGTCTTCCGTAGCAACCTACGCGGTTGCCAAATCATGTACCCCTATCCTCTATAGCTCTGTTTGTGCCCATGGCTTGAGACCATCAAGGAAGTAGAATAGTTTGTCCTTCTCAAACATGTCCCTGATGTCCAATATCAAGGCAGAAAATTGTTTTACATATTCTCTCATTGTGCTTGTATACTGTAGCTTTCGTAGCTTACGTCGGGCAATGAACTCGATGTTTTCGGGTAAGAACTGAGCTTTTAGCTCTCTCTTCAGATATTCCCATGTGTTGACGACGCAGTGTCTACACCGAATATATTCGTACTGCGCATGCCTCCACAATTTGGCATCATCCTCGAGGTACATGGTCACTATGACCACTTTTATGTCTTCAGTGGCAGGTGGTACAACACAGAAATAGTGCTCCATGTCCCACAAAAAATTCTCTAATTCTTTTGCATCTCGAGCTCCCCCGTAGGATCATGGCTCAGGTATCTTTACCTTACATGTACCTCTGGGTGCCCAATAGCCCATTGCCCTCATCAGGACGTTTACCTTGGCAGTCAGGTTTTCGATCACGGGCTTCGGCAGTGCCCCTCATGTTCTCAATGAGGATCTCCACGTTCTCCGCTAACATGGCTTGGTTCCCTCCTTACATGTTTAACAGTTCTCCATGGGCTGTTACAAGCGACACCACTCAGTCCAACTGCTCTACTTGAGCTTCCAGATCATCTAAATGTTCCCTTATTGTGCATCATCTCGTATCCTCATTGGTCCCCTCAATGTCAGCCATATCGATGTCTCTGATACCAACTGTCACAGATTCACTCTTCGTGACGTGAACTCACGTGCGACACTTAGTTTCCCAAGCTAGGTTAGCTTAATAATTCTCAACCGAGTAATGTTGCGCAGAATCCCAGATGCAACTGAGAGTGCGAGGAGTAGTGACGAGTAGAGGGTCGGCCTCCTTTCAGAGTTGACCCGTACCGCAGAGGTGGTCGGAACCACCCCTAACGCAATGGCCCTTGGCTACACTTCATGTGCCCAAGAGCAACCAAGCAATGTCGCGTGCGAACCAAGGCCCAGATGCACGTGCACACACATGTTAGTGTAGCGACTAATGTGTCAGGCATTGGCGGGTTGAAGCTGGGGCATCGTCAGCACATCACCAAGCCATGAGAGCTTCGCCATAGGTGCTCCGAGAGCTTCGGTCGTAGGCCAGGAGGGCCCGCAGTATGGTGGCTATTTCGTTCGTGACATAGTGTCAACAGGGCATGCGATGCGATCGTGACATAACCATGTGGGAGAGCAATGCAGGGTTTTGTGGTGTGAATAGTAAGGTATGTCCAACCAATACGTTTGAGGTCCTCCCGCCATTTGGCCTGAATTATTGTTTTACCCTTATATATGGGAAAGTGATCTAACAGTCACGTGACGTGTTGTTGGCCTAAGTGACTCCCTACGAAACGCGTATGATAGCCTTGTGGGCTTGAGTTCGTGCATCCGAGCCTCGCATAGGTATTGGGTCGCTCTTGTCGTATCGTGCGCTGGAGCCATCGTGTTTGGTGGTTCACGACCACCATCCATGGTGCGGACCCAAACCCTACTTGGGGTTGCCCCTATGATAGTCGCTGTGTATCGCTATATAAATTATATTCGGATATCTGCATAGTTTCTAACCTAATGCGTTAATGTACAGGTTTGAAATGTGAGTAGGCCGATCTAGACCGAGAAAGTTAGTTGTCACACAAGAGATTACATCAGAAAGAGTAACTCCATGACATTTGGTATTAGAACCTAAAGATGGCAAAGGGGACTAGTAGTGATACATGCAGGCATACAAGAGAACGTTTAGACAACCTTGAAGGTCAGGCAAAACAGTTTGAGATAGTGGTTTCGCTTGTAACAGACCATGCAGAACGGTTAAGCAAGCAGGAAGAAAACCACGCCACATTAGTTGAGAGCGTGGAGATCCTTATCGAGGATACGAGGGGCACCGTCAAAGCCCTTCATTTATAGATTGATGACCTGACTACCAAGATGAACGTCCTGATGAGGGCGATTGGTTATGGGGCTGCTCAGCAACCAGAAGCTCCCCAACGAAAGGTCAAAATACCCGAGCCGTGGTGCTATAAGAGAGCTCGCGACGCCAAAGAATTAGAGAATTTCTTATGGGACATGGAGTAGTATTTCCGTGTCATCCCATCTGCCATCGAAGCTATGAAAGTGGTCACAGAGATCATATATCTCGAGGGGGATGCTAAATTATGGTGGCATACGCGCTACGAAGAGATTCATAGTGGGCGTTACGTCGTAGCCACGTGGGAAGATCTGAAGAAAGAGTTGAAAGCTCAGTTCTTGTCGGAGAATATCGACTTTATCGCCCGACGTAAGTTACGGAAGCTGTAACACACAGGCACAGTGAGAGAATACGTGAGGCAGTTCTCCACCTTGATGTTGGACATTAAGGACATGTCCGAGAAAGACAAATTGTTCTACTTCCTTGAAGGCCTCAAGCCATGGGCGCAAATTGAGTTAAAAAAAAGAGGATTACAGGACCTTGCAGCCGTGCAGGCTGCTATAGAGCGATTAATAGACCATAGGCCATCGAATCAAAATAAGAAGAAGTCGCACAAAAATAAGAGTGATTCGAAGAATCCGTCAAAAGCTAATAAGAAAAGTAAGAGCGGCACGCATAAAAAGAAGGTGCATGGAAAAGAATCATATGCCAAGTCAACTGAGTCCACTAACTATGTGCAGAAGTCGGGTTGCTTCCTGTGCGCAGGGCCTCATCGAGTTAAAGATTGCCCACAAAAACAATCGTTGAATGTCCTTTGGACCACTACTAGTGCTCCTACATCTCTTTCTGAGGAGGAACCAAGAATGGGGCACTCAGGTTGCTGAATGCCATAAAGGGGCAGGTAGAGAAGCAAAAGATGGTCATGCCCAAGGGGCTGATGTACATAGAGGTGTGCATCAACGAAAAAAATACTCGTGCCATGGTTGACACAGGAGCGACGCCTAATTTCATCGCAGAGAAAGAAGCACGTCGCTTAGAATTGAAACTGGAGCAAGACTCCAGCCAAATAAAGGTCGTGAACTCTGAAACGCGCCCCATTGCTGGAATAGCAAAGGGCGTACCTGTGCAAATAGGGTCGTAGACTGGAACGACAAACTTTAGGTGGTATAGATGGATGATTTCAAAGTTGTTCTTGGGTTGGAACTCCTGCACCAGGCCAAGGCTGTACCCATGCCATACCTCGGATCAGTGTGCATGTTTGGAGAGAGAAATCCTTTCATGATTCCCGTCATTCAGAAAGGAAAAGAAGTGGAGAGTGTTGAGTTTATCTTGGCGCTCCAACTCTAGAAAAGAGTAGAGAGAGGGGAACCTACATTTCTTGTTACGCTGATAGAAGAGAACATGACAGGGTCAGTTGAACTTGTGCCAAAGAGCGTGTCAGGGCTACTCAAAGAATTTCAGGATATCATGTCGCCAGAGTTGCCGAAAGTATTGCCACCTAGGAGATCAGTGGATCACCGAATCGAGTTGGAACCAGGTGCGAAGCCGCAAGCTAATGCTCCCTACAGGATGGCTCCTCCAGAGCTCGCCGAGTTGCGTCAGCAGCTAGATGAGTTATTAGGGGCAGGGTTTGTTCGATAGTCTAAAGCTCCATTCGGTGCTCCAGTCCTATTTCAGAAGAAACGTTACGATAGCTTTCGATTATGCATTGACTACAGAGTGTTGAATAAGGTTACTGTAAAGAATAAGTATCCAGTGCCATTGATTGCAGATTTATCTGATCAGTTAGGCAGTGTGAGGTACTTTACCAAGCTGGACTTGAGATCTGGCTATTATCAGGTGTGAATTGCTGAGGGAGATGAAAGCAAGACTACTTGTGTGACAAGGTATGGAGCCTTTGAGTTTCTGATAATGTCCTTTGGGCTGACTAATGCTCCTGCCACATTCGACAATCTAATGAATGAGTTGTTTCACCCTTACCTTGACAAGTTCGTGGTAGTGTATCTGGACGATATCATTGTATACAGCAACACCTTAGAAGAACACCTCGTCCACCTTCGAACCATCTTCAATGTTCTACGAGAGAATTAACTTTATGTGAAAAAAGAGGTGTTCATTTGCACAAGAGCAGATAATATTTTTTGGACATTGTGTTGGAAGAGGAAATATCATCATGAACCTCGAGAAAGTTCGTGCAATCCAAGAGCGGAGAGTGCTAGAAGGGTTGACCGAGCTATGGTCATTTTTGGGCCTTGTCAATTATTACAGAAGGTTTATTCCCGATTATTCACACCGTGCAATACCACTGATAGACCTTTTGAAGAAAGATCGGCTATGACAGTGGTGGGAGAAGTGTCAGAGGGCATTCAAAGAATTGAAATCGGTAGTCATGAGTGACCCCGTGTTGAAACTACCTAATCACTCCAAGCCATTTGAGGTACACACAGATGCCTCCGACTATGCAATAGGAGGAGTATTAATACAGGAAGAACATACAGTGGGCTTCGAGAGTATAAAATTGAACGATATCGAGCTGCGGTAGTACATTGTTTGAGGACGTGGAGGCACTACCTACTTGGGTCAAAGTTTCTAGTAAAGACCGACAATGTTGGGACTAGCTACTTTCAAACACAGAAGAAACTGTCACTGAAGCAAGCCCGTTGGCAAGACTTTCTAGCCAAGTTCAATATGGACTTGGTGTACAAGCCCGGTAGGACCAACCAAGTTGCAGACACTTTGAGCCGTAAAGCAGAGTTGGCAACCTTGAAAGTTCAGTTAGCAGGGTTAAAAATTGAAGAACAGGCCACAACTAGCCACGTCAGTTCTACTATCCCCGACCTGCTACACAATGGGTTGAAGTTTGATCCTCTCGCGAGGACCATCCTACAGCAAATCCAAGAGAGGAGAACACGGCGGTTCTGAACTGAGGAATGAATGTTGGTGACCAAGGGGGTCGTTTCTATGTGACGAAAGTGGGAGAACTTAGGAAAGAACTCCTTAAAGAATGTCATAACACATTGTGGGCTGATCATCCAGGAATTCATCGCACGCTCGCCTTGTTAAAGAGGCGTTTCTATTGGCCTAAGATGGAGGAGGATATAGAGGAGTATGTCAGGACTTGCCTAATATGCCAGTAGGATAAGGTGGAAAAAGCTAAACCATTTAGACTCTTGCAGCCTGTACTCGAGCCATCTCGACAGTGGGCATCTCCCTTGACTTCATATCTGCGTTGCCAAAAGTAGGGACGCTCGGGTTCATCTGGCAGTTATGGATCGGTTCTCAAAATACGCTGCATTCATTTCGGCACCATTGAACTGTAATGCAAAGCAAACTACACGATTATTTGTCAGCAATATTATAAAATATTGGGGAATGCCACTAGTGATTATCAGTCATAGAGATCAACGGTTTGCTAGCAAATTTTGGTCGGAAGTATTCCGGCTCTTGGGGACAAAACTGAACTTCTTATCTAGTATGCATCCTCAAACAGACGGTCAGACAGAAAGAGTGAATGCTATTTTGGAACAGTATTTGAGACATTTTGTGAGTGTCAATCAGAAGAACTGGGTTCAATTATTGGGCGTGACACGATTTTGTTATAACCTACAGAATAGTTCAACCTCAAATAAGAGCCCATTCGAATTAGCAAATGGCCAGCAATTGTTGACGCCACATACAATTACTATAGGATATACTGGATTGAATCCGGGAGTCTACCATCTTGACAAAGAATGGCAGAGAAACGCAGAGATCACTAGGGCCCATCTGAAAAAGGTAGCTAAGCGAATGAAGAAGTGAGCCGATCAGGGTCGACGGCCTATCGAGTTGCACGTAGGGGATGAAGTTTTGGTAAAGCTTAATCCGAAGCAACTCAAATTCTTCAGAAGAAAACACACAAGTTTAGTTCATAAGTACAATGGGTCATTCCCAATCACAAAAAGGATTAATGGTGTCTCATATCGAGTGCAACTTCCTTCCCAGCTGAGAATGCATCTTGTATTTCACGTCAGTTGTTTGAAGCCATATAAAAGAAATATGAATAACCCAGGGAAATATTTTTCGACTCGCGTCGCACCAAATACCGATTTACAATTGAAGAGACAGGTTGAGGAAATCCTTACACACAGACGCAGTAACAGGGAATATGACAGTCAGAATGAATTTTCTGTAGAGTACCTTTTGAAGTGGAAGGGCCTACCAGAGGCCGAAATTATTTGGAAACTTGAGAGTACCCAACCATACTTTCAAGCCGCTCTGAGGAAGTACTTCAAGCGCTTCGACGAGGACATCAACGCAACTAAGTAGGGGAGGTTGTGACGTTGGCTCGCGGCGTGACCATCCGGGTCAACCACAGAGCCACTTGTGCCACTAGTGCATCAGGCATTGATGGGTTAAAACTGGGGCATCGTCAACGCGTCACCAAGCCATGAGGGCTTCACCATAGGTACTCTGAGAGCTTCGATCGTGGGCCAGAGGGCCCGCGACATGGTGACAATTTGGTTCGTGACACAGTGTCAACAGGGCACACAATGCGATCACGACATAGCCATGTGGGAAAGCAATACAGGGCGTTGCGGTGTTAATAGTAAAATATGTCAAACCAATACGTTTGAGGTCCTCCCGCCATTTGGCCTGAATTACTGTTTTACCCTTATATATAGGGAAGTGATCTAACAGTCACGTGACATGTCGCTGGCCTAAGTGATCTCCTACGGAACACGTACGATAGCCTTGTAGGCTTGAGTTCATACATCCGGGTCTCACATAGGTGTTGGGTCGCTTTTGTCGCGTCGTGTGCTGGAGTTATCGTGTTTGGTGGTTCACGACGACTATACACGGTGCGGACCCAAACCCTATGTGGGGCTTTCCCTATAATGGTCTCTGCGTATCGCTATATGAATTGCATTCGAGAATCCGCATAGTTTCAAACCTAATGCGTTATCATGCAGGTTTGAAACGTGAATAGGCGAATCTAGACCGAAAAAGCTAGTTGTCGCACGAGAAATTACATCAGAAAGAGTAACTTCGTGACAGCCGGCACCTCCATTAGAGGTGCCAGCGCACCTCCATATAGAGGTGTCAGTGCACCTGAAACGAGGTGCCGACTCCCCTGAAACGAGGCACTGATGCCTTTTTTTTTTGTTCTTTTTTTTAACGTTAAAGCTTTGGCGTAAAAAGCTTTGGAGGTCCCTTGAGAAGAGGTGTAGCGTTTAAACGCTGCACTCAGTGCTAATCACGTACGTTCCATGTGACACCATCTCAAAATGGGCACTTGTTTTGGCAGATCACCCATTCCTTTGCATTTGAAAATATGTATATTTTAGGACTGGATCCAGCGTCAAATAACAGGTTTAATATCGTATCACGCCGTTCATATCATGTGTGTTAAGAATGTAGATAAGACATTTACGTTGAAGGAACCTGATCAATTTTTCACATGCTACCTTGGAACCTATCCTTGAATATGGTCCAAATGACTCTAGGACACAGCATCCAATATGAATATGAGTAAGGTCCAAATGACTCTAGGACACAGCATCCAATATGAATGAGTATGAGTAGTATCTTTACCTCCTTTGATAGCGCAAACTGCTATCGCTGAAATAAATGACTCCATTTCTCGTGTCAATATCAATACCGTTGGTGAAGCTTAGTGGCACGTCTTCTACATGTGTTACGAGCTGTGTGGCCTGCCCACCACCGGGGCCCACCATGAGGAGCCCAAAATAAGCGTCGGCGATGTACAAGTTCCCAGTATTCGCATCGAATTGTAGCCCGAGTGGGCGTCCACACTCGTGCTCTGAGTTAGGATCGTGCGACCGTAGACACTCATCATGCCTACCCAAAAAAATGAAAAAAGTCATTATATTTGTCAATTCTATGGTATAAAGATCTTTGTTGCAAATAATTGCAAGGAAACACGTTTCATTTTTATCATCTGATTATTCAAGATAGTCAAAGCTCATCATCCGATTGAATGGTCGATTATATTAAATCAGATGATAGATGTTATTTTTTGTTTTAATCTTTGACACCAAAAATCTTTGGATCATATCCTTCAAATTAGACTACTTAGATGGTTCATAAAGATACTCGATCATCTTTATAAGTTACGTACAATTTTGTGAAATACCACTTTTAAAACTCGTTACGATTTTAGTGAGGATAGGCATTCATTTTCTCTTTCTCTAGTAGGAAACTCGGTAACAAATTTTCGCTTATAAAACTTGCGCTTAGTCATCATTACGTATCCAATGCACTTGCTTAGCCATCGAATCCGTTAAGAAGTGGCAGACATTGACTTTAAGAGTCTTAAAATCTGTGGAATTAAATTTTGACAATGTTTGATGATTAAAAGGCGCTTCATAACCTTATATTACTAAGGCCGCGTTTGAGTTAGCTCTTTCAAGGCAAAGAGCAGCTCTTTTGCTCTTTGGCTCCGACAGAGAACTGCATTCATGTTTGGTAACATAGCTTCTCACCCCATTTGCTCTGGTGAGGAACTGCTTTAAGTGATGAAATTGCTCTTTGTTTGCTCTTTGGCTCCGACAAAGAATTGCATTCATGTTTGGTAACATAGCTTCTCACCCCATTTACTCTAGCAGAGAACTGCTTTAAGTGATAAAATTGCTCTCCGTCTGCTTTATGCTAGAGAAGATTTTATTTGCTCCGATAGGAAGAGACAGAGAATTACTTCTACTCTTATTAGAGCTAACTCAAACATAACCTACTGAACTTCCAAAGAGAGTACCGAGTCCTGACCTAATTCGCCTTGTCATACGCATGTAGAGTGCATCCGAGGAGAGTAAATCTATCAATTTCACACGTTTATGGCTTTAATTACCGGGAAACCAAAAGCAATGTACTCCAGTTGTCTATATAACGTCACAAATATTAGCACTACATATATCATAAAAGTTAAAAATAATGAAATCAGATCTTTTTTTGTGGAAGTACTTTTTGGCAAAGAAATCTTGTTAAAAATTGATTTTCCTATATTTTTAGAGTCGGTCACACTTCAGGACAAGTCTCTATTCGGTGTAGGATCATCACAGCTAGAGCGTCCTCCCATCAAAGATAAAGCCGGCTCCTTTAATATGTATATATATAACACTTTATGGTTACATGTTACATTAGATCACTTAAAAGTCAACTTAATGTAACAAGCAGCAAATGGGAGTATGTCCCATGACTCGAGTGAGAATATCATTATCCTATATAGAGAAAGGGACATGCTGAAGTGGACGCATGGATAAATCTATGCATTTCAACCCCTAATCATGACACATGGCAGCTGATCCCAAAACGGGTATCATGTGATCGATAAAAACATTTTTTTTTTCTTTGATTAAAAGTCAAAGTTTGGGTATCACCGCAAACATCTTGGTTCATTGATCTTTTTCCCTTTTATCACATTTGAATGATGGATATCCATCTTTTTTAATTTTATTTTTTTTAATAGACCTGATCGTCTTAGGCAAGTTATTGGAACATCTGATTTTCTGAATGGATGTCATGTGGACCCCACTTGATTTGAATGCATGGAACCATCATACATTTGTGAACCCCTATTGCCGAGCTCATAAGTACAGTTGTTTTGCAGCATGGCACTAATCTTTGATCAATCGAAATCTCCTATGTGTCAAATCAGCTTGAGTAAATATTATACTAAAATGAGTAACCATCGCATTGAATGGTAGTCATCTCAAGATGATTATATTCTTTTTTTTTTTTTAGATAAATGAAGTTCCAATGATGTCAGCATCAAGGGGTTAGGTGAGCTGCCCAGGTAGCTGCCTCCAAAAGAAAGAGACCTTAGTTCGAAGGTGCTCATGTGCCCTTGGGATTTATATCTTATGCTGATTTGACATGTGCTAACTTAGAGTGCAGAGGTGGCCCTAAGATTAGGTGGGTGCTCTGAGAGGCCTGAATACCTTGGTTATAAAAAAAAAAGTTTAAATGATATCTAACCACGTGGACGAATAGAGTTGAGGCACATTTAGCTCACCATAATATTGTTGATATAAATGATATTGAAAATAGCTTCGAGGCAAGTAGTTCACTACATTGTCTTAAAGAAAATTGACTCCCTCACTCTGTCAGATAAACGAAGATACAATTAAGTTCCCAACAAATCTGCCTTCAGGATATAACAGAGCTCGATTTTGTCAAGAACCGTATATTCTTTTACACTTTATAGAAAAATAATCTGTCACACGAATTTTCTGATACACAAATAGATTATTAAATATAAAAAATAAGAACGTAAGTGAAGAGAAAGATGTGTTATTATTTCTGATTAAGATTTTTTTGCTATTATGAAGCGCCTTTTCGGCTTAAAAGTTGTTGGAGGCAATCATTGGACTTAAGACCTATTAAAAGCCACCCGCTCATTGGGCTTAAAGACGTTAGGCCTTTTGGCCCATGCCTTTTCGGCTTCTCTCTTTTTTTTTTTTCTTTCTTTCTTTAATATATATATTATCATATATATTAAATTTTATTTTTGTTATTTATTTGCACATAAAAAAAAAAAAATTTACAAGTTTGCCATCGAATATAACAATATTACATGGAATCTTATAATCTTATTTGAAAATTTTACTTTTTCATTGTATAGTTCACTCTTAAAGTATTGTGCACATTACATACAATTTCTTGGCTGAATATAACTTAAAAAATATGTAAGTCAAAAAATAATGATTAAAGAAATTCAAGTTGAAGATGGAAAAACCATTTTACTTAGCTCATTCAATTCCCCATAAACTGAAATAATATATAAAGTGGATTTTACACTGAATATAAAGAATCATTTTACACCAAAATTTTATTTTTTTACAAGTGAAAAATATATATTTTTATGCATATAAAGTGAATTTATATTAGATGATATTACCATGAAGCGTAGTGGCCAAAAATGAGTTTTTTATTTTTTCTTTGAAAAAAATGCGGTTTTTTATTGTTGAAAAAAATGGAAAAATATTCTTTTCTGAAAAATTAAAAAGAACGCGTTAAAATCCTTTTTTCCCGAAAAAACTTTTCTTTTTTCCCATTTTTTCCTCATTTAAGCCCCAAGTTTAGTCGGAACACATATATTTTTATTTTTTATAAGTATTAATATTTTTTTATTTTTAAAATTTTGAAAATTTCCCTTTTTTTTGAAATTGCCAAAATTTACCATTTTTTTCGACATATTTCCGGAGCCGTTTTATTCCCCTACCTAGACTGGATCACTATGCCATGAAGTGAACGCATTGGTGAAAAATATATATTATGTATGTGGCACCGCATGACCTAAAACTATGCGGTTGTGTGTTGCATCCCTAATAACCAAAGTCTCGAACTTTTTTAACAAGTCACGAATAATTAATAACCAAAGTCTTGAACTTTTTTAACAAGTCACGAAGAATTAATGATTTTTTGAAAAATAATAATATTATAAGGGAGCTAATATTTGCAAAACACCATCTAGGCCGTTTGATTCAAAGACCATGATTTAAATATCTTTGAGGCCAAAAGTTGGCATGAAACATAAAAGCAAAGGTCATTATCAGATTCAATGCTTGTCTCTAAAACTGTCCGTGAGGGAGATTGCATTTCATGCCAACTTTTGGTCTCAATGATTTTAAAATCATTAAGCTTTAATTGTATTCCATATGGCATAGATTCCTAAAAATCTTTTTGGCCGTGTGCTACCGTATAAATATGGTGTACAAGTATTAGCTCCCATATTATAATTATTTGCGAATTCTTAAAAAGATAGTGAATTTTAAGAATTATCTGCAAAATTTCTCAAGTTTTTCTAGAATATTGAGAGATTTTTTTCAGAATTTGATGAATTTTGCCAGATTTTTCCAGACTTTTTTCCAAGGCGGTTTATTCCCGAACCTGACTTGGTCACTATGGTTGCATCTATTGATCTAGCTAGTTGATCACAGTCAACTTTCTGGTGCATAGTTGGGGCATAAGAATTGCAAGTCTCATTTAGTTGCGGATTTTGTGGTCATAAAATCTGGCTTTTGAACCGATAAAAAAAAAATCTAGCTTTTTGTTTAATATTAATTTTATAATTAAACAATAAGGGATTCAATCCCTTTTCTAACGGCTACAAAATTACCATAAGAGTTGTCCCACCTAACAGGGATATAATAAGTAATTAAATGGCTTTTATAGGTTCCCATAAGTACGAGATGCAAAGAGGGGTGGATGGGATTCAGACCTAACCTCGCTTATTTTACTTTATTTTGTATTAACAAACGGGCTGATTTCGACTCAAACTCTCGTTTGTCATGCTTAACAATCCAAGCCTTTTATTATGGCAACCAAGCAATCGCCCCTTGGTGAAGATGCGTCCTACAAGCATAAAAGTAGTAACCCATGCAGTAAAGGTTGTGAACTAATGGTTCCCACCTCTCATCATCATCATCATCATCATAAGATCTAGACTTTCAGAAAGATAGATTTTATTACATACCAATGTGGAGAGGTGACCGCGAATTCGGCCCATCCGAGTTCTTTCCCCTGCCATTTGAGAATCCGACCGTCCGATACACCCGTGTACGGCCCCCTACCATCAGAATCAAAGGCAAGGCTCTCAGGTCCGACCGCGCCACCGAGTTCGAGTACTTCCGAGTTTCGAAATTTGCGATGAGCCCTTGATGGAAGTGGGAGATGAAAGAGATGGATAGAGGCCAAGGAAAAGAAGATAGAGAGGATTGCTATGGCTGCTGCAAACAATAAGAATTCCAACTTGGTGCCCATGGCTTTAGAGGAAGTGAGAATGATTTTTGGTGGGTGGTTTCCACTCTCTTACCTTATTATATATTTTAAAAATAGATCAAATTGATGTCAAAGAATATGAAGCCTTTTTATGAAAAACTAACTTTCACAGATGTCAGGCCTCCTAGAAGTCAACATTTGACGTGATCAGGGAGCTTTCTTGATAGCCTTAAGATGTGGGTGGTTGAGAAGAATCAGCTAGCTACATATGAAAATGGGTAGTCATGTATTTTGGGAGCATATTAATTGTGGTTGCAAGTTGCAACAGAAAATATGGAAGATAGCCAAAAGAAGGTCATCTGTTAGGGCCTAGCCTGATATTTTATCTGGGCTGGAGGCCTAGGTTTTAGGTTACAAAATAATTGGGCCAACTAAAATCCGTCCCAACCTAGCCCAGCTTACCAAGCCAGGCTAAATTTAGGGAAAAGGCCTGGCTGGCCCAAATATGGTCGGCCTAAAATCAGTTTGAGTTGGGTTTGGGCTTAAATAAAATGTCTGAACCTCAAAGGCCCAGGCGGCCGAGCCCAGCCCAATTTTGTATCCGATTCAGGCTCGGTCTGACTTTTATCATAAAAAATAAGTGGACTACCAAAAAGCCTAGCACAAGCCCAACCTGTTGACAGCCCCAGTTTTGTCACTTCATTTATTACCCATATAATATGGGATTGATGAATTATGGCCATCCTTTAACAGATTGGGCATAGCCCTCCTAGAGCATCTCTAGTAAGGATAGCTAAATTTGAATAGCTGAAATCCTTTTTTGATGCTACTCTATTTTAGCTATTGTCTTTTTCAAAAAGTTTTTAGCAAGGATATCTATTTTAGCTACTCTTTTTTAAAAATAATATTTTTTGTTTCTATTTCAATATATATTTAAAATATATGGCAAATAGATAGAGAGAGGGACATTTAATCATATTTTATTAATAGGGGTTTTTTTGCATATACCCCCCTGTGTTATGCTAATATTATAAGAAACCCCTGAGTTATGGGTATTTATTCTGGAGCCCCTACTTTTGTGTTTCATCTAACCCCCTGCCGTTAACTAGCCGTGAGTTTATGAAGGGAAAACCTATTTTGCCCTTAAGGAAACCAATATTTTAAAAATATCACCATTCTAAAAGGCCCTTCATTCATTTATATTTACAAGTCATGCCATTAAAGTTTATCATCATTCTAAAAGGCCCTTCATTCACCTTTATTTACAAGTCATGCTATTATAATTGATCACTATTCTAAAAGGAGTACCTTTAAATCCACTCACAAAATCTTTGAGTTCACCCACGCTGAAACACATCGACTGCATTGAATTAAACGATGGAGATTTTTTATCGTCCCAATCTTTCATAAGATCGATCTTTAGATCATGGGTGTACCATCAGACGACCGATTTTTTATTTCATGTGGTACACACATCTAAAAGTGACCTTAATATCAATTTTAAGCATGCACGTGATGTTAAGGTCACTTTTCTGATATGTGTGCCACGTGAAATAAAACACTGACCGTCTGATGGTACGATCATGATCTCAAGATCCATCATGTGAAAGATTGGGAGGATAAATGATCTCCATCGTTCAATTCAATTCAATCAACGTGTTTCAGCGTTGGTGAACTTAAAGATTCAGTGGGTGAATTTAAAGGTACTCTTCTAAAAGGCCCTTCATTCACCCATCAAATTCAAGACTCATCTGATGGGTGATTCCCCCATTAAAGCAAGTCAACGTTTGGACGAATACTCAACCAATGGAGGATATGTGGCAAACGATGCAATTATTTTTGAAAAGAAAACCTTTAATCTACATGTTTCACTCAAAATACTCGTCCCTCCAATTTCCTATATGATTCAAGACCCATTTTTAAGAATTGGATTGCCTAACCGCGTTTGCTTCCATCCACCAAATCTTTGAGTTCACCCACGCTAAAATACATTGATTGCATTGAATAAGATGATGGAGATCGTTTAGGCATACCATTAGACGATCAGTGTTTTATTTCGTGGCACACATCTCAGAAAAGTGACCTTAACATCACGTATACGGTTAAAATTAATTTTAAGGTCATTTTTTTGAGTGTATACCACATGAAATAAAAAATCAACCATCTGATGGTGCCACCATGATCTCAAGATCCATCGTGTGAAAGGTTGGGATGATAAACAATAACCATCGTCCGAGATTCAATGCAATCAACCGTCTGATGGTGCCACCATGATCTCAAGATCCATCGTGTGAATGGTTGGGGCGATAAACGACCTCCATCGTCCAATTCAATACAGTCAACAATCTGATGGTGCCACCATAATCTCAAGATACATCGTGTGAAAGGTTGGAATGATAAATGATCTCCATCGTTCAATTCAATGCAGTCAACCGTCTAATGGTGCCACCGTGATCTCAAGATCCATCGTGTGAAAGGTTGGGACGATAAACGATCTCCATCGTACGATTCAATGCAATCAATGTTTTTCAGCGTGGGTGAACTCAAATATTTGGTGGGTGGACATTGTGATCTCAAGATCCATCGTGTGAAAGGTTGGGACGATAAACGATCTCCATCGTCCGATTCAATGCAGTCAATGTTTTTTAGCGTGAGTGAACTCAAATATTTGGTAGGTGGATTTAAAACTACTCTTTTTTGCAAGTGGAGGAGTGGATTTAAAATTACTCTTACCACGTATAGAGGGTGGCAATTTAATAATTTAATTTAAAAACGGATAAATATGATATTTAGGCTATTCTTTAACAGCTGATTAACCATTTAAAGTAACATCCGTTAAAGAAAGTGTTTTATAAACACCAAAATGCTGACTCAAGGGGTTTAAAGGAAATAGCTATAACTAGGGAGGTTATTAAATATCAACATAACTCAAATACCCTATTGATAGTGAATAGAGTGAGATTTCGCTATTAATAGCCAAGTGAAGTGGGACTGGCCAAAATAACAAATCTACAAGGATTTTGTTCTTCATTTACCAAAATAGCGATCTTGCCTGCATTTTATGCGTATAGAGAATCCGCTGTAGATGCTTAGGAGTCTAGCAAGTGGCCTTTGGTTGACAATCCAACTCATCAAAAGGTAGCACAATAAGAGTACCTTGAGCTCAAATGGAAAATTATAAACGGAGACAACTTATTTGGCGCGATGTTACTGGCTGCAGTGCTTGGGCCCCACTATAGGTGTAACAAGTCAAGTTGCGCCACATAAGCTGCCTGTCTACCAAAATTGTCCATTGTGTAACATTGTGAGGCCCAAATAAGACACCGATTGAGAGATGGGAACCTCTATTCATGCCACATTAGAGAGGGCGCCTACATCTGAGAACTATTGACTGCTCTGAATCAAACAATGGTGAAGACTTTTCACCCCAACTTCTACACAAAGGATCTTGAGACCATAGCATACCCAAAATCACGATGGAGTATGATGTGTGCCACATTGATTTTAGAGCCACTTTTTTAGAGTTTTGCAAAATTGAGTAAAAAATTGACCGTATGATACTACGTCCATGGTCTAAAAATCCATTGCGTAAAAGATTTTGGTAAAAAATAATCTCCATCTGATTTCACAGTTAAAGGTTTTCAGACGTAAGTGCACTCAGCATTGTCAGTCTTTTGGGAAGAAAAAAGATAGGTTTTCTCACTGACCAATTATCATTTTCCACCTTTTATCAATATTGTGTAGAGGACAATCGTCATCGGTTTTTTTCTATATTAACTTTTTTATATCCATTTAAAAGAAAATCTACGCAAGGTTTAAAATCTGTGTTCCGGCATAGTCACCAAGTCCGAGTTCGGAAATAGGCAAAAAATAAAAAGGTTTAGGAAAAAAATTCAGAAATTATATAAAAAGAATTTTAAAAATATGAAAAAGTTGCTATTTATTGAAAAATTTAGAAATTAATTACAACTTAATAATGATATACATGACTTCTTGCAACTTTTTGTATAAATCGTGATTAAAACATGATTTATTTGTTTTACGATTAATTTCGTGTTTTATTCACCTTTTAAAAAAGTCGCCGATTTTGGTGACTATGGTTTCAGGTACTGAGCATATGGATAAATCTCCGAAACACCAAATGATATTTCGGAGATTTACTTCTAAGATACCGAGAGTACATATCCACTAAACTTATACGGGTATACCCCATTCAAAGTTCATCTAGAACCGATAAAACCGATATTTTGAACCATGATTTTATGCGGAAACTTACCTACCATTTGAAGAACAATAAACATGGATAAAAAAACGCATGAGCTGTAGAGTCAAGCCACTAGGGTTTCCTATCCCATTCGTGAACTCACCCACTTAAATATTATACAAACCAACAAAAGGGACCATCACTGAACCTATCCATAAACTCCCATTCTTCTCTTCAACTTCACTAATAAACCTAAGAGTTCTTCCCTCCTTGTCCTCCAACACCTCCAACACTTTTCCCTCCTCACTCAGCCTCATTGCACTTGCATGGGGCTTCCATCCAACCAACATCGAGTGCAATTGCTTAAAATTAAGGGGTAGCTTCAAGATGGCCTTCCCCAACCAACCATTTGAAACTATCAAATTGGCAATAAACCCCTTTTTAGAGTGCAATGCAACCCAAAACTCCCCCTTTGGGTTCCTCCGAATGTTGTCCGGGAAACCCGATAGCTCTGCAAATACGTCCGAGCTTCCAGCTTTGGGGCCCCGAAGCCAAAACCTTAGGACCCGACAAGTAGTCGTCTCCACTACAAGCACGAAGGAACCGTCTTTGCTCATCGCCACTCCATTAGCAAAGGAGAGGCCTCTTAGTAACACTACGATCTCTTTGCTTTCTATGTTGTACTTCATCAACCTCCCCGTATTATCTCCGGTATAAACTGTTTGTATGAACTCTCTGTAAATTATGCTTGTTAGTATCAGAATATGAAATTAAATCAGTCGCATTATTTGCTAACAAACTTTTGTTTAAATAAGTGAAGGATATTCGCTAAGCTAAGGTCCATTTGGGGATCGAACAGAGTTAGTAGCAGTAACTTCCATCTCACATAATCTCAATGCCAAGAGTAATATGGTGAAAATTGACGATGATGGATGTGCCTGAGTACCTGCATGGCTGTATCGTGAATGCACCTGATCTCTTTATTCAACTATGAGTTGGTATACAGCAACTAACCCGATTATCGGCACATGTTATGCGAGTTGTGCGGCTTGTGTGCCTCGAGACCAGGATGGATTTAAAGAGCATGCAGATCAATACAGGAATTCAATTAAGCTTGACAATCTACAGAGCTAGTGACATAAGAAAAGGGATTGACTCTAGTGACCTACATGACTTGGTAACAGCTCACCATCATGCTACTAAGCACGTAGTTAATCCAGTTTGTCCAAGTGGCAAGATATTATATAAACTAAACTTACCTCCAAAACATGCCCATCAAGGGATTCAGATCATCCAATTTGAGCACTTTAACATGGACCTTACATTTATTGTGAACAACGGTTCACATTAAAATGTCCAAATTGAATGGTTTGAATCCTTTCATATCTTTAGGCCGACATCACAAAGAGAAACATCAGATGATAAACATATGACAGTGCTTGATCTACTGATGAAGGTGATACTCCAGCAATCCTAAAGAAAACAGGAACTGAAATTTGACTGCTATCCCAATTCTCAATTTCAGTAAGCGCTGGCATAACTAACTTTGTACCATGCTTATTTGAGTTCTTGAAGGGCAAGCCAATGTCAACGCTTGATCCAAACCGATCGATTTTGAGATCCAGTTTACAGAGAGTAGGCTCAGAATAAGCTGCAGCTTATGCAGCCCTCTGACCGCACAACCTGCATCCTTAGCAGGCGGAATTCAGGCCCAGATAATATGGCTTGTGGTAGAACATGGGTCCATAGCTAGAACAGGGGTTTGAGCCCAGCACTGAGAAACTAGTAGTGATTCTATGAACTAAGAATTGGAGACTTAGCCATGGTAAGGTATGAAGTGCCTTTTAACCACAAAACTCCATAAGAAAGACGAATTTCATGTATTTCAAGGCCCTAGCAATTCATGGAAGTCCGGTCTTGACAGAATTTATGATCTAAAAGGTTCATCATAAGTGATGAGGCCTCTGATTGAGGCCATAGCTAAATCTAGTGGTGACAGAGCTCCAGGGCTGGATGGCTATCCTAGGGAAAATTTCAAAAGATTCTGGTCCCTTCTTAATGGTGAGCTTTGGGTTTCTTCAAGGAGTTCTATCATAAAAGCGTCCATAGGTACTTCGTTTGAGGCAACCTTTATCACTCTCATTCCTAAGATGGTGGGGGCAGCGGATGTCAAGGATTTTAGCCCTGTTAGGCTTGTGGGAGGCGTGTGCAAAATTTGGCCAGTGTTAACTAACCGGATTAAGCCTCTAATGGACAAGATCATATCCCCTACTCAATCGGCTTTTTCAGCGGGGAGGCAGATTTTGGATGGCGTGGTAGCAGCTCACAAATGCATTCACTCTAGAGCAAAGGAAAAGAAATCGGCTCTCATATGCCAGCTGGACTTAGAGAAGGCTTACGATATAGTTAATTGAAATTTTCTCATTTACATTCTGGAAAGGATGTGGTTGTCTGTGATGATCACTAGGGCTGCGTATGGCATAGCTCTCTGGTAGCCTCTGCCATAGCAGAGTTCACCTGCATTTAGCAAGTTTCCATCCTCTTTGCTATCATCATGCTACCTGCTTTTGTAGGTATCCCTTCTCCTTGATAACTCCTTGCATAGCAAGATTTTATGAAAGATTTACCTATTCAACAGTTCTACCCTCCTCTCTACTCACTCCTTGCCAGAGCAGATTTTATTTGCTCTGGTAGGGAGTAAGTAGAGAGCAGGGAAGTTGCTGCTAGAGTAGGCAAATCCTCCTTCGTAGGGAGTTAGAAAAGAGAATGGGAACCAACTAAAGCAGGTGAACTCTACTCTGGTAGGGGCTAGCAAAGAGCTATGCCATACACAGCGTAGATCTCCAAATAAGTTCTTCAAACGCTCTCGAGGTTTGCAGCAAGGAGATCCTCTATCTCCTTTCCTGTTGAATTGTGTAGCAGACTCTTTAAGTAGGTTACTTGATAATGCGGTGGCAAATGGTCTAATCCATGGTTTCCAAGCAGCCTGGCAAGTTGAACTGATTTCTCATATTCATTTTGTGGACTATACTTACTTATTTTGTGAGGCTACCAAGGCTGATTTGTTTAACATCAAGATGATCCTTCTGAGCTTTTTAACTCGTATCAGGCCTCCAAAACTAAACTGAGTGCTATTTGTTTGGAGTGTAATGAGATTAAGTCATTTGTTGCATATATGTGCATATATGGGGTGAAATGAAGAGGAGCTCCCCATTAGCTATCTCGGTCTGTCGCTTGGGCTTGGTAGACCCTCCAAGGCTTTATGGGCTCCCGTCATTGAAAGAATCGAGTGTTCCACATGGAAGGGGAAACTCTTATCTATTGGTTGTCGGGTGACCAATCAAATCAGTGCTATCCAATAAAATTGAGGGTATGATGAAAAAATGTATTTGGTGCGGTAGTGGTGAGTCGAAAATTCATCTCATTGACTGGTTTGTGGCGTATTTCTCGAAGAAGGATGGTGGGCTGAGGATCGAAAGAATAGGGTCTTTGATAGAGCTCTAAGTGGCTGTCGCTTTTGGTGGTCCAAGATTATCTGCTCCAAAAACTGATGTAGAAGACAGGTCTGGGATTTTAAACGTCCAGAAGATCAAATGCCTTGGACTGGTGGAAGGGAGTTTTATCCTCTGCATCAGATTTTCAGAAATTTATCAGATTTAAAGTGGGAAGGGGGAGAGAGTCCAGTTTTTGTCAGATATTTGGCTGGGAGATGTGGTGCTATGTTTGAAATTTTAGAGCTTAAGTTCTATAGCGGCTGATATTCATATTTTAGTTAAAGAATGCTATTCCGTTGTACATGGAAGAGCTGTTTGGGATGTGCGGCTTCGTCGAAATCCGAAGGACCAGAAAATAATTGGATATGCTGAATACCTGCTGTTGCATTGTCAGTTTTCTTCAATGATTTGGGATCATCTTCAGATGACAGTGGGCCTCCATTTTTTGCCTCCCACGATTCTCCAAGAAAATTATGGCTGAGAACTTCGGTGGTGAGATGCTCTGGCAGCTGCTCGTGGTGTCCATTTTCCGGCAGCTCTTAACCAAAAGGAATTTACGAGTTTTTGAGGGTACCTCAAGGTCTCTCTCGGTTATCATTGGCGCGGTGAGAGGTTTTTTTCTTAAATGGACAGCAGTATCTAAGCTGTTTGCAGGATGGTCTTCAGAGGAGAAGGCTGATGGGTGGATTCCGTGTATCCAAGGCTATGATTTCTGATCACCTTTTGTATATGTTTCATTCTTTCATTCTTTCATTCTGTAGTTGCCGATCCCATTGTAAACTGCTCACTTAGAGCTGTATTTTTATTTTCTTTTCTTTGACATAATTTGTATTACTGATAATAAAAAAATGAGGCTTCTGATTGATCCTAAAAGAAAGGGGACAGCAAAAAGCAGGATACTAAAACGTTGAAGCGAACTATAAGATTATCACTCCTCAAATCAGCTCGAACCATCTATACCAAACAAAGATTGGAGAACAATATAGAAATGAATGGAAGAAACATCTCATTTTACAATATTTATAATAGGAATCGCCCAAATGCATGAAACAAATACTAAGGAATAGGAAGGAAAATGCAAGTATTTGGGAGGTGAAACAGGTTTCGTGAAGAAATTAAAGGGACTGAGCATATGGTCCTCTGGGAGCAATGATCATGTAGCCATCTTTATGATATAAATGACCTAAAAGTTTGATGACTCAGCTCAGTATTAGCCAAGGCTCATACAAGTGTTGTAAACATGTGACTCGGCCGAGTTTGAAAATGTTCTAGTGGGTTTGATTTCAGTTAGGATTGTCTGGTACCTAGTCCTTTAGCCCTTGCTGATGATCCACAGCATTAGTGATGCAATTGGGCTCATGGATCAAAATCACAACAAATCGATACCTATTGGTCACCCCCCATATTGATGTATTGGCCAAGTTAGCGGCCGATACATTCAATGTATTGGTCATATCGGTCGATACTTTCAAATTATAGACTGATTCAACAATTAGAAAATAAGTGTATCCGACTGCCTTCCACACTATACCTTATTCTAAAATTATCGAAATTATTGCCGACAATTTTAATGATTTAAAAATATCGGCTGATATGACCAATACAATGAATGTATCAGCCGATAATTGGACAGATATATGAGGGGTCGACACATTTGAATGTATCAACCGGTGAGGCGGTGACCTCCAAAACCGATACACATAGGACGAGATATACTGGTTTTGTCCGAGATTTTGAACATGATTGGGCTGGACTAGGTTCAGGCTGGGCATTAACTGGCTGCATATCAGCCTAAAATCCTAGCATAAACTGGCTCATTTATTATACAAGCTTCGAAACTAGGCTCGGGTCATGCTTTTCATGGGAAATGCTTTAGCATTATAGCCCAAGCCCGATCCAAGTTTTATTTGGCCTAGAATTCAGTCTCAGTCTGACCCATTTGAATCACTGCCAGTTATTATATAGATCATCATCACTTTCAATGCCTACAATCCCTACCAAACATGCAACGTATGTATATATATATGGGGGAAATGATTCTATGACTCGAGTCATAGAACATAAGCCCATGACTCGAGCTCCTATTGGATGCATATAACATTAGGTGACTTAAAAGTCAATCTGATGTGACATGCAGCCAATGGTTGCTAGAGTCATGAGATTATATTTCATGACTCGAGTGAGAGGATCATTACCATATATATATATATATATATATATATATATATATATATATATATATATATATATATATCAAATTTATACCCATTCTACTCAAATTACCTCCTTTGAAAAATGGTGCTAGTGTCCGTGAAGTAGATTGTATCTTGATCCTCATCAATGTCCATATCATTGGTGAAGCGGAAGGGTTCACCTTCAGCCTCTGTGACCAATTGGGTGGCTAGACCGCCACTCGACCCCACCCTCTCTAGCCCAAAATAAGCATCGGCGATGTATAGATCCCCGGTTGTCTTGTGAAATCGCAATCCTAGTGGTCTCCCACACACATGCTCCAACTCCGGTGCAAATGGGCGTACACAGTCGTTCCTTTTTCCATGAAAATAAATTAATCTCAGTATCACAAAAAAAATAAATAAATAAATAAAAATGAACTACCATGTGATTGCCTAAACCTGCATTCTTTCTAATGCGTTGGCTGTCAATTTTTTGTGCTTTTAGGCTCTTAATCACATCGGTTTGGTCACCAATTCTAGGTACTTGAACCGCTTTAGCGTCGCATGCTGCCTTGTGGTTCATAGTCATTATATAGACCAGATTCAGTCTCAAAGTTGCATTGAAAACCTAGCTCTATCATGTGATTAAGCGCCTTAAAGCACCAAAATTACATTACTATTGAATGCCCAAACTTGTTTTAGCCATTGATATTATACCACTTGTAAGGCACCTAATCACATGGTAGAGAAGGCATTTTTTATGCGATCTTTAAGGCTAAATCTAATTTAGGTGATGCCCTCATGAACCATAGGGGTTAAAATGAACCTCACCTGACTAAGGAACCTAATACTGGCTTTAATGATTACCAAAAATAATGACCTGGTGGCTTCTTCTAATGAGGAGATCGCGGGATTATTCATCTGACACTTCATAGAAAGATTTGGTTATCAGATCAAGCTTAGGCCTAAGTTTGATGGTTTGGAGTTCTCTTCTCTCGCTGAGAAAGGGGCTGATGATCCCGAGAAGGTATTTTGGAAGAAAAAATCAAAGATGCGATTTTCCAACTCCATGTTGACAAAGCCCCAGGCCCAGATGGCTCCCCTTTGGTGTTCTATCATTGATGTTGGGGTATTATCAAGGAGGATCTCCTGATGATATTGAATGAGTTCCATTCCAAAAGAATTATTAGTTGGGATATGAATTCTACTTTATCTCTCTAATTCCCAAGAGAGGGTGCTTTTGAGGTTAATGCCTTTAGACACATTAGTTTGATTAATGGGCTTTATAAAATCATTGCCAAGATCCTATTTAATCAGATTAAGAGTGTTTTGAGTAAGCTTATCTCCCCCTAAATCAGCTTTCTTGAAGGATCGCCAAATCCTTGATAGCATTCTCATTGCCCTTGAATATATTGACATAAGATTTAGAAGAAAGTCTCCTAGGCTGATTTAAAAGCGGACCTTGAGAAGGCTTATTATAAAGTTGATTGGAGTTTTTGGATTATGTCCTTATGAGAATGGGCTTTGGTCTCAAATCGAGATCTTTGATTAGGAGGTATATTTCCTTCGCCAGGATCTAGATTCTTATTAATGGCGTCCCTGAAGGCCTCTTCCCTATGGAGAGGGGTATTTGTCAAGGAGATCCTCTATCCCCCTTTCTTTTTCTTAGTGGTGGCAGAACGTCTTAGTAGGTTGTTTCGAAAGGCGGGGGATATCGGTGTCGTTAAAGGTTTAAAGACCTCTAAAGACAGTGTGGAAAAAAATCATCTTCTTCATGCGGATGATACTATTCTTTTCTTGGATGGCAATGTTGATTCCCTTTTGAATGCTACGAATATTCTCTTTTGGTTTGAGGCTATCTCGGGTTTGAAGATCAACCTTTCCAATCTTATCTCATGGGGGTGGCGGTTGAGTCATTGGAGTTACTTTTCTTTGCGAGTAGAGGTACTTTGACCAAATCAACCCTTTCGGCCTTACCGGTCTATTTTAAGTCTCTCTTATCTTGTCTGGTGTGGGTTAGAATGAGGTTGGAGAAGCATCAAAGAGATTTCTTGTGGGCCAGTTTGAAGGAGGGAAATAAAATTCACCTTGCTGATTGGTAGCTTTGTTGCCAAAAAGATCAAGGGGGGTTTAGGAATTATTAACCTCAAGAGCTTCAACGAGGCATTGCTTGTTATTTGGTTTTGGTGCATCTGGACTAAGAAGAAAGCCTTATGGAGATGGGTTTTGTAGGATAAATATCTTAGTGATGGTAGCTTATGTGAGATAAATCCGGCTTCTAGACCTAGAGGTTCAGGTATTTGGAGCTCTATTTCTAAATTCCATTGGTCAGTTAGATCTAGATACATTATTCGGCTTGGGGATGGATCCAACACTTCTTTTTGGAATGACATTTGGCTTCAAGTTACTATCAAAGAGTATATTTGGTAATCTCTTCAAGGTGGCTTCCAGCAATTTTGATATGATTAAGACAATTGCCGATAAGGACCTAGTAGGTATCGCGAGGTGGATCTTGATTGGTCGCTGACGTCTTTTATGATTCTGAAATTGAAGAGCTCACTGATTTGTTGGGTCTTCTCAACGATGTTAAGTTGGTCTCATCTAGTATGGATTGGTTGGTTTGGAGACGTAAATCTCCTTCATAAGGACATCTTTTCCGTGATCACCCTTCCTTGATTATGGATTTGGAAGTCAAAGGCTCCCCTTAGGGTGATTACCCTTTTGTTGGTTGGTCATGGTGGAACAAATCTTAACTCTCAATTAAGGGATTGAAGCGTAGAGGGTTTTCTCTTTCTCTAGTTAATAGATGCTTACAGATGCTCAAAAATGAACTCAATGGGTTGTGCTGAGAAAATGCTATTTGCCTTTGTTTGGGTGGTGTAGAAGGAGAGGAACCATAGGATTTTGGAGAAGAAGCTCTGTGATGGGAAAAATGCCTAGGTTTGGGTCACCACTCCATTCAAGACTGCCTCAGGTGCTGCCATATTATTCAAAGAGATCCTATTTTTGTTGGGCCTCAGTCTAGCACACTTGCATATCTGTCAAGTATTATTATAAGGGAGTCATTACTTGCACTCGGAAACTTGGCCCTTGAACCGAATTTAAAATAAAGACTTGCAAGTTTGGTGACCTCTACTATTGAAAACAACATCTAAATCGTTTGATTTAACAGCAATGATTTAAAGATATTTAAGTGCAAATGACTAGCACGAAACATACTCTTCGTCATGTGATTAACTATGGTCAAAGGTTATTATCTAATTCAAAAGTTGACTGTAATAAATCATATGATAAAGATCATGTTTCGATCCAATCTAATGTCCTAAATATCTCTAGATCATGAACTTCAAATCTGACGGCCCAGATTGCATTTTCATCATCACATGTCCCTTAAATACCAAGACTTTCTTTAACTTGGGTGCAAGGGCCAAGTTTCCGAGTGCAAGCAATGGCTCCCTTATTATAAACATCATCGTCCTCATCATTTTCAAGTGATGACCACCCAATAAGGTACAGTTCTATGAAAAAAAAAAAAAAAGGTACAGTTATGTGGGCTGCAGCCATTTATTAACAGTGTTCAAGTGATTGGATGGTCTTACATATATGCATATCAAAATGTTTGAAAATGTTACCAAACGAGGGATACATTTAGTTTAATTATTTTCAAGAAAAACATATCCCAACCCGATAACTATATTTAAAAAGTACAAAAAAAATAGGGTTTTCTCACCGGGTCGGGTCGGGTCGAGCATTTGCAAATGGCTGCAGCCCTAACCTGCCTCGAGTTGTGTCAGGCACTCAGGCATGTAGTATCTGGCCGTCCGGCATGAGGGCTGGGACTCGGACAAGCCTCTTTACTTTCTTAGCCACCAAGATGCGTGTTGGGTTTGGATTAATCCGAACCGTTTATTCAAATTGAACCGAACCAGTTTAGAAAAAAAGTAGGCTAAAATATAAGGGTGGGTGTTTTTTTACCTATTGGGGGAAGTAACGGCGAATTCTGTCCATCCGAGATCGCGGCCTTCCCACTTGAGAATCCGACCATCGGCAACCCCACTGTAGGGGCCCTCTCCATTGGGATCGAAAGCCAGGCTCTCTGGTCCGAACGCTCCGGCCAGCGGCATTATTTGCGCCGCTTGAAGCTTGTCTTGTGATCCATGTAGAGGTGGAGGGCTACATATATAGAGAGGGTCAAAGGCAAATAAAATGGCCAATATTGCTATTGCTGTTGTTGCAGTGAGGACTCGCTTTGAGATCATCGCTGTTTTAGAGCAACAATAAACAAGAGAGAAGATGAGGGCAAGGAGAAATAAGAGCAAAGGAGACTGGGTTGGTTTCTCTCTCTAACTAAACATGTCACATTTCTTCATGAACCTTTATTCTACCCAATACTTTCACTCGCTTCAACAGTTAAAGATTACTATGAATCAGACGATAGATATTTTTTTTTTCCCAATCTATGATACTATAGATCTGGGGATCTAAACCCTACCATCAGACGGTCACATTTTCTCACATGACACATCTACTGATAAGTGATTCGAGAATCATGTTTAAAATGTGTGCTACATGAATCAAAAGTTGATGGTGTCATGTAAAGTTTTGATCTGAAGGTCTATTTTCTCGAGATTGGGATGACAAATGATCTGAAGGTCCAAGCTCGGATTCAAAGCAGCCATCAATTTAAACATGTGAAACTCAAGTTTAGAAGGAAGAATCTTAGATTCAAAATATAGTTATCCATTTTTTATTGGACAGCATTATACGGAGGACAAATTTTATGCTAAAGTGCAGGCGGCTGATATCGTACTACACCAATATTCATAAAATCGTTGGGCGGGTTCGGGAGATCGGGAGGATGTTCGAGCAGAAATTGCTAGGCAGCGCCCGGCCACTCCAAAATCCAGCCGACTGCTATATATATATATATATATATATATATATATATATATATATACAGCGCCCGGCCGCTCCAAAATCCAGCCGACTGCTATATATATATATAATCATAAATGTATATATTTTAATATATATTTAATTTTATATTTATGAAAAACATAATATTAGATTAGACTATTAGAGATTTAGAGCATCAAAATAAATTATTATTTTTTAAAATAAAAAATATTCATGATTCAAGTTCAAACACACAATTACTTAGAAAAAAAAAGTTTAATTCCACAATTTCATAATCACTTATGAAAATTTTGTTCATTCAAAATTTTCATCATCTAAATCATTTAACGATTCATCTTGAAGACCTTCTTCTTCATCGGAAGAAGTAAACTCGATATTATCATCCTCTTCGTATGTTTGCTCTCCATAAGCATCATCTTCATCTATTTCCCTCCATATCTGTGCTGCAAGTCCGGTGCTCCTCCTAGGTTGTGCTTTTACATTTGCACCCAAAGCCTCGCCAATAAGATCCCACGTCAATGACTCACCGAGAAATATTCGTTCTTCATTGGGATCAATTAACCATTCAAGCACCCCTTCATTGTCTTCAAAAGCTAAAGTATATCTTTTCTCCTTTAGCGTTGCGGTTTAGAAGCTTTATATTGAATTGCACATACACCAAATCATTCAATTTTGATGCCTTAATTCTATTTCTTTTTTCATGTGAATTTGCATAAATAAAATAATAAATATAATTATGAATAATTGAAAATTTATATATATATATATATATATATATATATATAATATAAATAAATAATTAAAGTCTATTATCATCTCAAAAGTACTCAAAATTTTCTCATATCCAGAAGAGCTATATGCTAAATTAAAAATTTATATGGCCATCTTTTGCAAGTTAGGCGCAATCACACCATGCATTGCCCACTAAGTAGTTGTTAATCAATTTTCAAAAATAATTTAATTAACTAGAAACATTAGTTCCTTATATAGTTATATTATTTAATTGAAGATTTAAAACTTATAAAATAAATTAAATATACTTAGGTTAAGCCTCTTATAAATCAATTGAAATTTCTTCTTCTCCACATTCCTTTGTCAAATTGTCATGAGATCTTCAAAAGATTTTTCAGCATCCATAAAACAATTCATTTCGTCCATAAACTGATCACTAACTTCAGGATCAATAAATTTTGATATGCAATCATTCACTCCTTTCATAAACCACTTAGCTCATTAAATTTCCTCTTTCTCTGTAATAGTAGAAATGATTCAAATAGTGTCTTGCTGCAACCAATGGATGTTCAAGGTATTTTTTAAATCTTTCTTCAATAATTTTTATTACCACTCCAATTTGAGCCTCATTGTTTTGAAAAAAGTTCTTAATTTCATTTTTTGCGTCTAATACGGATACATAAATGAACCTTATTGAAAGAACATCCGAATCGACCATTCGTAATACTTTTACAAGCAGTTGAAATACTTTCAACGAGTACATTATGTCAGTCCAGAAAGTAGTACTCAATATAATACTCTGCTTGTTTTCCTGTTCCATGTTTCATCTGTATTTCTTCCATTCATTAGACGAGAACATCTCCCTCAACTTGAGCCTCAACTTTAAAAAGCTCTGTAAACTGAGGTATGCAGTGGCAAAGTGTGTGACCCCGACTTTAATAAGATCTCTTTTTTTCATCTTCTTCCTCATCATACTGAATACCCTCACGTGACTATATATAAATGTGGACACAATATTTGTCTTTTGAACGACCATATTTACCTTCGGTAGCTTCCCAATATTCCAAAATATTATATCTATTTAATACGCAACACAAGGAGTCTAATAAATATTTGGGCAATGTACTTTCAATACCTTCGTTGCAGCTAAGTTATTTGCAGCGTTATCAGTAACTACCTGTATAACATTCTTCTCTCCCACTTGTTGGATGCACTTCTCAACCAATTCATGAATAAATTGTGCATCATGAACATTCGCTGATACTTCAACTGACCTTAGAAAAGTCGTTTTAGAATGACTATGCGCTAAGAGATTCATTATACTTCTCCCCTTCCTATTTGTCCATGTATTAGTCATTATAGAACAACCAAGCCGTTCCTATGAGTTCCTATGTGAAATTAATTTCTTCTTAATCTCTTCAACTTCATTCGCAAATAAAGTATTCCCCATTTAAAAATTTAAAGGGGGAATGTATCTTAGACTATATTGGCCTATTGCTTCACACATTTTCAAGAAATATTTATTGCAAATTGTGTCAAAAGGAATACCGTTTACATAAGACCATTAACTCCTACACGTCCCTTCAGCTCCTTCGTAAGCTTCTCTGAAATGACATTTTGACGTAATTTTCCTTTTCCTTTTACTTTCTCCAATGATATACATGCCACGAAACTATCCATTGGCCTCTAGGTGCGTGATTTATTTAAGAAGAAACGCTGACTTTCTCTATTAATCTCATCACCATTAGAACTCGAGTCCCCACCACTTTAAATCGTCACAGACTCTTGTAATGATTGAACTTCTTTCTCCTTTGCATATTTCTTCTGTTTAATCGAGTTCAAAACATTAAGCATCTCTTACCTAACATCTGTTGGTACGGAAATACAAGAGGCAATGTCTCCCTTAATGCCGGTGAGGTGTTTATTCAATCGGTTGATCCTCGCCGTATATTCCTTCTTGCAATAAATACAAGTAATTTTTTCCAACGCTTTTGGATCCTTTAGAAACCAGTATTTTCAACTAGGATTATCTTTTTCTTTTCCGGATGCACCGGTCGATGCTATAGAAGACGACATATATATTGAAAAAAAAAATTAATAAATCAATGGTCATATAAAAAAAAATTCAATACAATTTACACAATGCCACAACCAATTTGTAATAAACTATAAACCAGTCAACGATTTCTTGGCTTCTTGCCGTTTGATCGTATCGTAGTTCTATATATATATATATATATATATATATACAAATTTGATTTGAATATTAGAATATACGTATACATACATTAATATAGTAATATAGTAATATATATATATATATATATATATATATATATATATATAAATATATGTAAAATATTTATTAATATACTATAGTATACATATATTAATATATTATATATATATATAATTATATATTTATATATATTAGAGATTTAGAGTTATACAATATACACACAGTTAGTCACAGCACACTGAGGCCTTGAGCACAGCACACAGCCAGTCAGCCGCCACACACACACACACACATATATACACATTATACTGTTATTGTGCATGTGTGGGAGCGAAGAAGAAAAAAAAAAGATGCAACCATGAAAAAGATTATATATTTGTGCCAGCCATGAAAAAAAATAACCAAGATTATATATATGTGTAGGTGCAGCCATGAAAAAATCGATGTAGCCAAGTATGTGCAACCTTAAAAAAAAAGACGCAGCCAAGGCCCTAGATTATATATATATATATATATATATATATATATATATATATATATATATGCAGCTAAGAAGAAGAAAAAGAAAAAAAATGATGAAGAAAAACAAATCACAACAAAAGAAGAAGAAGAAAAAGAACGGAAAAAAATCAGAAAAAAAAATAAAATAAAATTACTTGTTGCTGCTGCCAGAGGGTGCTGGTGTGCCACTGCTGCCTTGCCGGAGCTTCGAAGAAGAAGAAAAGAAGGCTACTGGCAAAAAATATTAATAAATACAGAGAAATGAAGAATAAGAAGAAGTAAAAAGAAAAAACTTACCGGAGGTTTTATGCGCATCGGACTATCGAAGGGTTGTTGGAGTCGGACCCTGGTGCTTCAAAAAAAAGAGGAAGAGGAACATAAGTTGCATAACAAATAAAAAAGAAAAAAAATACAGAGAAGAAGAAGAAGAAGAAGAAGAAGCAAAAATTAAAAAAAGAAAATAAAAACTCACCGGAGGGTCGCCGGTGAGGGTCTGTGGAAGAGAGGAAGCGAGGGAGAGGAAAAGTTCTAAGCCCCTTCTTTGTATTTACAAATGAAAGGAAAAATAAAATAAAATAAGGCTATATATAGCCTGACGGCCCAACCCAATTCGAAGCGAATTTGGACCCGCCCGAGCAGGCTGGGCGGGTGCCCAAGCCCCAACCCATCTCAATAGACGCCCCAACCTAATTCGGATCGGCTAGGAACCCGATCTGCTCGGATGGCCCCCCCGGCTGATTTTTGAAACACTCTGCAACGTAATTGGCTACAAGTGTTGTGAGGCTCAATTAATATAGGTCGGTGTAGCCAACCACCTTGTACCACATTAACTGCCTGCACTTTGTCTTCAACAAATTTGTCCTACGTTTATAAGTTTCCTTTTTTATATTACCATTCCTTTTGAGATTTTTTGCATTTATGTTGGCTATAAATTGTTGTGCTGTCCTTTTTATTATTAGAAATGTGTGGTAAAAATAAGGCAGCAAAAACAAATCAGAAAGAGAGAGTGAAATGGAGTAAAACAGATACAAGGCAATCTATACACACAGTCCTACAAGGTCTAGGACTGTTGTAGCAAGTTTTGATAAGTAAGAGTTTGTCCCGTAGGAAAATTTAATCTAAAAATATAAGGTTGAATAGTAGACCTCCAGATCTAGCAGCACTAACCTATACTAGAAAGCAAAAGTAAAAAAGGGAGTTTTGGGATGTCACAAAACTAAAATAAAACCTAAAAGAAAAATACAGATCTATACTACAAGAAAGGGGTTTAGAAAGGGATGGAAAGGGATTTAAAAATTTTAATGGAAAATGGGTGAGACGTAATAAAATAGGGATGATCTTTTTACTGAAAAAGGGCTGATCAAGCAGAGAAATGATTAGATCTACATTAGTCCTTGATTTGGCTACAAGCTCAAATGCAAGGAAGAAGAATCCAATCCAATCCTGAGATATGGACTAGTCCTAGGGTTATAATCTGTCCACTTGACTGGTGATAGATCATCCCAGAGATATACTCCAGTCATAGGGTTAAAATTAGAACATAAAAATCACTGCAACCACTATGTGTGCATGGCTACAAGCACATGCATCCATAGGTGCATTAAGCTTCTAAACTATATGCAAGCACAAGAGATATAGATTCAATGGATCAAGAAAAATAGCTTTCATTGCATAAAAAGTACTTACAAATGTCAGCCATCAAAGCTGCAGTCAATGCAGAACTCCAGACCCTTTACAAGCTTACACACAGTCCTTTTTACAGTGGAAAATTAGTCCTAACTATTATAAAAGGACTTTGCCAGCAAATGTTGAGCTAAGGAAGGAAGAAAAAAGGAAAAAGGTGACCTAACCCTAGAAATGACCTAAGCACAGACTATCCTCCTGGCTCAGCTCAGATTAGGTTGTGTTAGATGCCTATTTTTGGCTATTTTTATAGCTTATATATAATCCACCCAAAATATCTCTGTGCCTTGGCCAATCAGAAAGAGGAAGAATCAAGTTAGTTAGGATTCTACTGATGTGGCCTAATTACAGCCAAATGTTACCTTGGTTAGTGGGGTATAATTCAATACATTGGGGTGTGTGCCCTAGATGCTGTGGAATCTCAAAAGTACCCCTGAAGATTGAATGTGAATGCTAGAACCCGAGCCTCGATTGGTTGGGGCTTCAGATTATGAATCTCAAGTGGTTGGACTGACTCCTGAAGCTTTCTCGACAGGCTGGGTTGGTTCAGGTTATGCAGCTCGAGTGGATGGAGCTTCAGGTAATTTGACTCGAGAGGCTCTCGATAGGCTGGACTTCATGCTCGAGCAGATGTCTTTCCATTTCTGTAGCTCGAGTGGCTGAATTGGCTGCTCGACAGGTTGTATCAAAATCTCCTCGAGTGGCTACTGATAGGTTGAGTTGTTTGAAGCTGCAACTTGACAAGTTAAATCTCCTTAGGCTTTAGTTGCTTAACAGGTTGATTGCTTCAACATCAGCTGCTCGAGATAAATTTTTGAAGGTGCATATGCTCGAGAACCACTCGAGCAGATGTTATGTGAAAGACCTAATCCTCCCAAGATGTGCTCGAGCTGAAGGTCAGAACCTTTTGAGAACTGCTCGAGCTTGAAAATCTGGAGCTCTCTTTGTTTGAGCTGCTCAAGAACTGCTCGAGCTATTGATTTGCTGCAGGTTTAAAGTGCTTCAGATATGCTTGAACTCAATTTACTGGGAGTCTAACTGCTCGAGCTTGCATTCTTGACTATCTGCTACTGTGCACAGCCTGCTACAACACTCCTCACTGCTTGGGTCCATCTTTCTTTTCTCTTTTGAACTTCTAGGGCGCTCATGCATGAAAAATGGCCCCTATGGTGTGGACCACTATGGTGCACTCTATGTTCTTCCATCAGCTTCAAGACTTGACTTCAAAATTCTCTCTTCTTGGCATCCATTATGAGGACTGTTACACTAAGCTATGATTTATGTCTAACTATAAAAACACACTCAAATGATAATTATTAGATGACTCAAAGGTGTAGTAAAGGCTAGGTTAGGAGGTGAAAAGTGACATTTTTCAGTGATTAACACACCCCCAAACCTAATCTTTGCTAATCCTCGAGCAAAGGAAAAATTAAATAATTACTCTAAAAATTTAAATGCCACTTTCATAGGAAGCACAGATGCATTTAGCTTGTACATCAAGCCTTTTAAACCCCTAGGTGATCCCTAGTGGAGGAGTGAAGTCTCCTGGGGTTTTCAGTGAAGGTACCCACAAACTTCCCAATGAAAACAGTTAAAATAAGTGTACACATTGACAAGTCAGGTTTCAACATACAAAGCTTCATTCCACACATTGATCTTTCAAATTAGAGGAGTTTTAAAATAGTGGATGCAAACCATTTAATACTCAAATCATCATGTATGCTCATCACAACCAATCAGTTGACATCAAGAGTATAGTGTGTGCAAATCAGTGCCAAGCTCACCATTAATTTAAAAATCAGGTTCAAACAATGCCCCAATGAATTTAATTTCATACCCAATCCTTACCAGGGATGTCTCTCACAAATGAATTGAAGGGTGTTCAATTTCACTCCAGCTCAAGATCAGTTACAAACCTCAAATAGGCCTGTAAGCATGAGCACAGGCATGAGCTTCTAATTTCTGACTTCATCATGTTCTCTTCACCATAGATCAGACATTCCTTCATCTCCACATAGCAGCTCAATTCACTTTGGATCACTAAGGACTTTTATTGGGTTGTAATGTGGCTTAGGTCAAAATTGAGAATTCAATGAAGGGGGTAGAAGGAGATTCATGACTTCACCTTCTTCATCACAGCACAACTTCATCCTCCAATAGGTTTTTCAGATCTGAAGTGGCCAGCTTCTTCTCCTTCTTCCAATTTTTTAGATGAAGTGCTTCTTTTGACTTCTCCTTCTTTCACTTTTTAATTTATTTTATTTATTTATTTGTTATTTGTTATAATGGTTGTCAGTCATACAATTGATACACTTCTTCATACAGATTTTCTCTCTTCTCCTTCTCCTTCCACCAAATGTCAAATCCTACTCACCTATCTTCAATATCTTCTCCTTTACCTTCTGAATTCTCAGAGTGAGGGTAAGGCTGAATCAGGTCAAGAGGTCCAGGTTTGATTACTCTGGTGTTGTTCAAAGAAAAATAGATTTTTGAGGCTCAAAGAGTGTATGCAAAGGGGGCAGTTCAATGGGTATGAATTTCAAACTCAAACTGTCCAAATGATGGCCTTAGATCATGTTCCTAGTGTCACGAGTTCTGCTAAACAATTTCAATTTTGGATGCCTAACTCCTGGTGAGAAGGTTTGAGTAAGTTAGTTCTTAGAGCACAAATATTGCCAAAGACACTCTTCAAAAGAATTTTTTTTTTAAAGTCCAAATCTCACTGTGTATGGTCTTCATTTGAACTCATGGGGTATGTTCTCACCTTTTCCTCTCCTTAATGGTTCACTATGTACTGATTGTGAAAATTTTTCTTGATGATCACTTCATGGAAGTGGACTTTTTAGAAGATTTTAGTATTAAACAGTCCACCATACATTTTAATTCTCGTTTTCTCAAAATTGCTTAGGTGGAACTTTACTTTATTGATTTCAATCATGACATCTACTATTGTACTTAGTTTAACCATCTCATTAGTCTACCCTGTCATAACCCCAAACCTAATATAAACAATGTCCTCACTGTTTCAATGGACATGTAGGTAGGGGCAGCAGGGTATGCAAAGGCTTAACAATAGACAGTAGAAAAAGGAATTAATTTGCATAAGAAATAAAAAGGTAGACAGATAAGCACATTGAAAATTGCAACACAAAAGAAATTTTCATTAACAACATTAATATGATACAAGAGAGAAAACTTAATACAACTTTAAATGTATAACAAAAACACAACATTACAAAACATTTATAAATAGCAACTAAAGAAAAACATTGACAAACTAACTAACTACACTAACTCGTAAGAGTGATCTGAATCAAGATCTAAGTCTAATACAACTTTACATGTATAACAAAAACACAACATTACAAAACATTTATAAATAGCAACTAAAGAAAAACATTGACAAACTAACTAACTACACTAACTCGTAAGAGTGATCTGAATCAAGATCTAAGTCTAATGGGTCCCTTGCAACTTTCTCTTTTCCTTTTTTGATACTATCAGCTTGTGCAGCACCAGCCTTGGATCTTGTTGCAGCTGATTTCTTGGGCTTGGTGCTGCTCTTCTCTTGGGAAGGCTCCTTGATAGATACCCCTTTGGTTAGTGTGGGGTTCATGACTGAGATGGTGGATGTGAGTGTCTCAACCAGCTTGGCCAACTGAGTTGCCATTTGCTCATAAACTTGGTACAGGTACATTGCATTGCCCAATTGCTTCTGCATTATCTTTTTTTCTTTCTCATGGTCCATCAGTGCTTTCTCCATCAACTTTCAGTAATCAGACTTCATCAGAGAAATCTGGTTGTTATAAAAAAGCTGGACCATTTCATTGACAGACTCCACCACTATGTGTACATCCCTCTGCACATATGGATTATCATTCATAGACTTTTTGAGGGTGTAAAACTTCGGGATTGGGGTGGCTTCAGCAGGTATAATGGCCCAATTAGAAGGGTCATCAAGATCCTCAGGAATAATAGGTAGCTCAGTACATGTGGTTGGAGATGATGGTGGGCTAGATGGAAGGATGACTGCCAGCTCCTCCTCAGAGGGTTAAGTCTGGGTGAAAGTTAAGGTGGAGGTAGATGGGATTAGGGCAAACTCTTTAGTTTCAAAATTAGTCTGTGTGGTAGCATCAACCGTTACCACGGAAGTTGAAGGCTGATGTGTAGGAGGAGGGGTGGGCACCGGTGTAGGTGGTTGGGGTGTTGGGATAAAGGACTGAAGGGTTGTCTGAATGGATTGGAGGTTGTTTTGGATGGTGGCTTGGTTTTCAGTGTTGGTATAGAGTTGGGTTTGGAGAGAGGTAATGAGGTAAATTATTTGGGAAAAGGAGTCTGGTATGGCTACGGTTATAGGTTGGGTGGGTGGGATTGGTTGGAAAGGTGAAGTAGGATCATGGTTGAAGTGGTAGGGCTGTGGAGAGTCTGGAAAGAGTGTGTACTCATGCCTGATATCCTCCACAATGGAGTCTATCATGGCTGAGTACCCCTCAGTTGTGAAATGTTCTTGGGCATGGGTAGGTGGAGGTGATGGGGAATGGGTAGGTGAGGTGGTTATTTCAATGGGTGTAATGGTATTAGTGGGGTCAATGGGTTCAATGGGGGGTACAAGGTCAGTGGGGTTGGGTGGTTCAATGTCAGTGGCCATAGGCTCACTGACATCATAGGTGAATGGTGTTGGTGGGTCTGGTGTGGGGCTTGATATAGTGGGTTCTGGGGTTGGAAAGGGTGTAGGTATGGTAATGGATAGGCTGGGTTTAGAGGGTGTTGTGGTTGGTTGATGGGATTTCTTTTTGTATTTTCTTTTAATGGTGAGAGTGGGTAGGTTAAATGAGAAGGTGGTTTGAGATGGAGCTGACACTTGGATGGTAGTAGTGGTGGTGGGTGGTGGGGATGGAATGATATGTGTGGTAGGGAGTGGAGATGGTGGTACTTTACGAGGCTCTGATGTAAGCTTCTGTGGGTGTGGGCAATGGGCGGAAGGTCAGAGGGTACCAGGATGGCAGTATGAGAGGCTTCTTCTGGTAGGGCTGTTGCTGGCTCCTCAGATCCCTTCTTCTTTTTCTTACTCATCAGAGTCATGCTGATGTTCCACAATTTCTTCCCAAACACCACAGGGGGCAATGTATTAGTAGGCTCCCCAATCTTCCACACATAACCTCCCTGTTTTAGTAGGGCTGTGAACAGCTTGCTGTAGGGGAGTCCATGTGGCTTCAACTGCTTTTGGACTATAATGTGTATGTCCTTCATCCCCTCAAAAATTAATTAGGTAGCATTAAAGCAATGACCTTGGGAGAAGGAATACAGGGCATCTGCTATGGGTGCCTCCTTTCCTGTGAGTGCCCAACTACAAAGATGTTCTTCCTGAGAACACTATCCATGCAAAGCAAACTAGGACCGAAGTCACTTCTCATGATTGAGTCTCCAGAGGCTTTCTTTCCATTAGTCAGCTTCTCTGCAATCTCAGAGATGGAGGCATAAAGTGGTGGCCCCAAATTGCAAGCTAACTCATAGGCAACTGGAATGCCCAGAGCCTTTGCAATATCAGTTGTGTGCACGACTGTTGCAAAATCATCCAATAAAATGACCAGCACAGGGTCCTCTTTGTTAGGTCCACCCCTAGACTCCTTGAGTCTAATATTCTAATATCAAAGCTTGACTAGCCTAGGGTACACCAATTACTCTAAAGGGATCAACAGGGTATCCAGGGAAGCCTTGATAAAAAATTCTATGGCTTCAACAGCCAAGACTTCCTTTTCAAAAAATGCCTTATCAAAGGCAATTTCAGGCTCCAGACCCATGGCATCCATAAAATCATCAATGGATTAGATTCTCGGGTGGCTTCCTCCTGAGGTTTTTGCTTCTTGGGTTTGACAGATTTTAGGTCCTTGGTGGCAGTTCTTGCCCTTTTCTTAGGATCAACCCTCTTCTTAGGTTTTTCAATTTGGGGTTCTGGGGCTTCAAGGGTGGAGGATGTAGCAATCCTCTAGGATTTCCTGGTGGGAGTGGGAGGGTTAGTTTGGGTAGGGCTCAACAACCCCTAAAGGGTTTCTCCAAATTTCGATGGTTCAGCCAGTCAAGCCTTAGTTCGAATCACACCAAATTGAAATCTTAGGTTGTCCACCACTTCACTAATTCTACCCAGTAACTAATCCTCAATCAAAATAATTCAACCTAGTAAACATAATTCAAAATAAACACAGGCTGAGAAAGATCTTTAAACTTACCCCCAAAAGCTAGGGTGGTTTTGCAATGGAAGCTGCACAATGGACCAAATCAAAGTTTACTAAGTGCAAAATGCTCGGCTTGTGTTGCTTAGCAAAGTGGCAAAAGCACAGGGTGAATGGTGAACCAGAAATGGTAGTGAAGAAGGAAGGGGGAAAGTCTGGATTGGGAACCAGGTTTGTGCTCGAGTGCTTTAGTAGGAAATGAGAGAATGAACTGTCGAGAGGCTTTAAAATGTGCAAACCCGAGCTTCGATAGGCTGATTTCTCAAATTATGGAACTCGTGAGGTTCTCGAGCAGATGAAATCATTGGAAGCCAGCTTATCGAGCAGGGAAAGTTAACTGCTCGACAAACATTTTTGCTGAAAATCCAAGCCTCAATAGGCTGCACTTTAGGTGTTTCTGCTCGAGAGGATCTCGAGTAGATGCTTTTTATACAGCAGAGCCTATCGAGGCTACCTTTTCTTCAAGTAATGTGGCTCGAGAGGCTAAGCTTCAGGTGTACTTGCTCAACAAGATCTCGAGCAGATACCATTTAGACATCAGGCCTGTCGAGGGCTCTATTTCTCTCAGGTATTGGGGCTCTACTTTGCAGTGTCAGAGCTTGCCGAGCAAGCCAAATGTGCATTGAAAATGACTTGAGAGGATGCTTGATCCTCTCGAGAAGGCTAAAAAATAAATACACCTTGGGCTCTATTTTCACTCTTGTGCTGTCAGGCCCACTGCCATACAGCACATGCACATTCTCATTTACTTAAACACTGGTTTCTTGTGCCAAACACAAACATCCTAACACCACAGCAGACTACAAATATGCTCAGATCAAGATTCATACATAACAGATCGCACAGAACACAGATCACATAGAACACAGATCACACAAAACAGAGTACATGACAGAATTTAAAACAACAAAAATAACTGTGTTACACAGTGTACAAGGCTGGAGATCACTCAACATTGGTAGGTTCTTGGAAGTTCATGGTGTCAGAGGACTCCACAATATTTTCCACACAAGGTTTGAGTCTCTGACCATTTACTTTCATGACCCTGCTAGAAGTGGGGTCCATGATCTCCACAACCCCAGATGGGAATGCATGGATTACAGTGAAAGGTCCATCCCATCTGGATCTTAATTTGCCAGGAATGAACTTCAGTTTTGAGTTGAAAAGTCATACCTTGGTTCCATCAGCAAAATCCTTCCTCAGAAGGTTCTTGTCAAAGAAGGCCTTGGCTTTCTCGTTATAAATTCTGGAATTTGAGTAAGCATCTAGCCTCAGTTCCTCCAGCTCAGATAGCTGCAATTTCCTATTTGCACCAGCAGAAGCTAGGTCCATGTTCAAGCTTTTGATGGCCCAAAAGGCCTTGTGCTCTAACTCCACTGGCAGATGACATGTTTTGCCATAGACCAATCTAAATGGGGGCATTCCAATTGGAATCTTATAGGCTGTCCTATAAGCCCACAAAGCATTATTCAATTTCAATGGCCAGTCCTTCCTATCAGTCCTAACTATTTTCTCCAGGATATGCTTGATTTCTCTATTGGAAATCTTCACTTGCCCACTGGTCTATGGGTGGTATGGAGTAGCAATCCTATGTGTAACAACATATTTTTTGAGTAGGCTCTCAAAGTGTCTGTTACAGAAGTGACTTTCCCATCACTGATGATGGCTCTAGGGGTACCAATTCTAGAGAATATGTTTTCTTTGACAAACTTAAGGAGAACTTTGTGATCATTTGTCCTTGTGGCGACAACTTCCACCCATTTGAAAACATAATCAACAACCACAAGGATAAAGTTAAAGCCCATGGAAGGAGGAAAGGGGCCCATGAAATCTATTCTCCATACATCAAACAGCTCTACAATAAGGATGGGTTGCAATGGCATTGAATCCCTTTTTGATATATCACCCATCCTTTGACATCTTAAACAAGGAAGGCCAGTAAAACCCACACTGTAGCACCTTGGCTATTGTCTTTTTCCCTCCAAAGTGTCTCTCACAGGCATTTTCATGGCACATGGTTAGAATACTGTGGGTGTCACTTTCAGGGATATATTTCCTAATTACCTGGTCTGCACAATACTTATACAGGAATGGATCCTCCCAGAAAAAATATTTGACTTGTGAGAAGAATAAGTCCTTGTCCATCTTGGACTAGTGGGAAGGAATCCTACCTACAACAAGGTAGTTTACTATATTAGCAAATAGACTGGATGACAAATAATTGCTCATCAGGGAAGGTGTCTTTCAATGGTGTTGCAGCACAATCTTCAGTCAGGATCCTTGATAAGTGGTCAGTAACCACATTTTCTATCCCTTTTATATATTTGATTTTAAGATCAAACTCCTGCAAGAGTAAAATTCATCTAATCAGTCTCGACTTTGCATCTTTCTTTGCCAGTAGGTACTTTAGGGCAGAGTGGTCAGTAGAAATCATAATTTTAGATCCTAGTAGATAAGGTTTAAATTTGTCCAAAGCAAAGACAACAAACAGAAACTCTTTCTCAGCTGTTATATAGTTCAGCTGAGCTTCTGTCAATGTCTTGCTGGCATAATAAACTACACATGACAGTTTCTCTTTTCTCTGTCCTAACACAGCCCCCACAGTAAAATTTAATGCATCACACATCAGTTCAAAGGGTAGGGCATAATCAGGTGCTTGGATCACAGGGGAAGAGGTTAGACATTAATTCAAAATCTCAAATGCTTCAAGACATTCAACATCAAACACAAATGATACATCTTGACAAAGCAAGTGGCACAGTGGTTTGGAGATCTTGCTAAAGTCTTTGATAAACCTTTTATAAAATCCTGCATGCCCTAAAAATGATCTGATTTGTTTGATTATTTTTTTGTGGGGGCAAGTGAGAAATCAGGTCAATTTTTGTCTTGTCAACCTCAATGCTTTTTTGGGATACCATATGGCCAAGCACAATGCCTTGGGTGACCATGAAATGACTTTTCTTCCAGCTCAAAACCAAATTGGTTTCTTCACACCTTTGAAGTACAAGGCAGAGGTGATGCAAATTTTGACTAAAATCATCCCCATAAATTAAAAAATTATTCATAAAAATTTCTAAAAACTTATTAATCATATAAGAAAAAATTACATACATACACCTTTGGAATGTGACAAGATCATTACACAGTCCAAATGACATTCTTCTATTGGTAAAAGTTCCAAATGGACAAGTAAAAGTGGTCTTTTCCAGGTCTTGTGGATACACTGGTATCTGATTGTAACCCGAATATCTATCAAGAAAGCAGTAAAATGCTCTGCTAGCTAGCTTATCCAAAATTTGATCAATGAAGGGTAATGGGAAGTGGTCCTTTCTGGTCTTGGAGTTCAGTTTCCTATAGTATATGCACACCCTCCAACCAGTGGTCTCTCTGATTGGTATCAATTCTCCAGACTCATTTGTTGTGATAGTGATGTCAGACTTCTTGTGTAAAGGCCCAAAAATTTGGGCCTTTAAATAGTACATCTCGATGTGCTTGCCCGACTGGTCACACACCGGATAAATATTAAAATATTAATATGAGTTAAGTTAACTTAATTTGTGGATGAGAAAGAAAAGATTTAAGTGCGTATGAACCATTGTTGAGGCGTACATCGAAGTACGGTGTTTGTGTTTAACACTCAAGTTAGAGACTTAAAGTATAAGAGACAAATGTTAAGAGAATTTATTTCTCTTACCTTGGTTGTTGAGAGAGTTATGAGGGAGAGTTATTGAGAGAGAGAAGGGAGTGTGCCTTGAATGCATTTGTGTGCATGCAAGATCGAAATCCTATGCGTAACCAAAGGGTTTTGGATTGACGAGAAATCTGAGTTCCAACTTGTGCAAACCTAACTTGAGCTTGACCATGGATTGAGGAAGCAATCAACTCAAGAGGTAAGAATTATGATTTAATTGTGTTTGACATGTGTATTATTAATTGGTTAGCATGTGAGTAAGTATGAAGAAGAAAAGAGGTTAGTTTTTGAGAAAATGAGTTTTAAGAAGTTAAAGCCCGTGAATGTGCCGAGTCTGACGAAACCGACCTATCGAAATAAGTGAACGTTCGATGGGTTTTGTCAGAGAAAGGAAAGGTGTGAGTTTATGAGAAAATTGATCGATCGAAATTAATTTTGATCGATCGAATTGAAGAAATCGATAGAGCGATTGGGAACCGATCGATCGAAATGTGGCACCTGAGTAAGGTTTGGTTCTCTGTAAATCGTTCGATCTTTTTGGAACCTATCGAGCGATTTGGGAAAATCGATCGATCGGTCAATCGGTTTAGACAAATTTAGAATTTTATTTTGATTTGCTTTGTTGACTTTGGGGAGACTTTGTATCGTCCTGTTTTATGTCACTTCTGACGTAGGGACTTTGAATTCATATGTGTTAGGTATGAGAATGATTATGAACTAAGAAAGCTAGCTCGGAATAGGAAAGGTTCATTTGAACTTCGTATGAGGTAGGGAAAACTCCTTAACATGTATATCTAAATTCAACTAGCATGTGTATAATGATACGATAAGAGTGTGTGTATGTTTTGGGACTTTGTTTGTGTGTTAACATGATTTTCATTCATAGTTGTGAACTTCGTAAGTATGTGCACTAAGAAGAAAGATATGTGTGTGTGTGTGTGTGCCATGAGAAATGTGTATGTGACATCAACATAATGTAATCATGAGTGTGACATCAAAAGGATGTGAATAAGTATGCGTGTGAGAACTTTGAAAACTTCGAACTATTATAATTACCACAAACTCACAGTGATAAACTATAAGTTAAATTTTATACTTTAATTTAAGGTTATGTGGATACCCAACCGACACGGCGGGATATCCGTGACTGATGCGACGGGATGTCCGTGACCGGTACGGCGGGATATCTGTACAAATTATGCTCCGGTAAGACGGGATATTCGTTCTTTGATTTTCAATCAGTGGAAATACTTCCTTCGGCATAAGTCACCTAATTCGAAGGGACTTGGGCATCATACAAATGGTTCATGTGAACGACAATGCTAGGTATTCTCATCGGGGACTTGATGTTATATATGCTCGGGGGACTATTTAATTGATCAATTTAAATTCATCCTTTGAAATGATTAAGTTTTATGAAATAAGAATAAACTTTTAAAATGATGTTAAGTATGGTTTTGAAACATGCATCAGTTATTCGTCTTGTTCATTTATATGCTTTTAAGTTGTGATTCGCATTAAGGAAACTATGCTTTGAATTATGCCATGAAAGATATGTGAGATATGAAAGATATGTATGCTATTACTTTTCCCTATTGGGCTATGATGTAGCTCACCCTTCGACTATACGTCACAGGTATAGGTGAGGATATTGGTACTGAGGACCAGGATAAGGAGGACTCTGGGTATGTGTCTTTGGAGGAGACTAAGCCTCCTCCTGAGGATTTCTTTTAGCGGACATAGCTGCACTTATTTTGAGATTTTGTGTGTGTAAGGCTTGGTACGTCCAGCCATGTTAAGATAGAATTAAAGTAATGTTGTGATACGGTATTTATTTTGCGAACCATCCTTGGGTGAAGATTGTTTGTCGCTGATGGTTCGGCTCAGTTCTTTTGCTCATGCGATTGGCTTGGCATTAGAACCACCTTTTAGGATTATCTTGTTTAGTTTTATCATTATATAGAAATGGAGATTTATTTTTTTTATGATGACTCTATCTGTTTAGTTAGACTATATGCTTTATTTTCGCTTTGGTTATGTATGTGCCAAGTGTTCGGTGTGTTTCGGGATTGACCTTTGTGTCGATATGACGACACGAGTTTTCGGGTGCAGAAATCCGGGTTGTCACAGTTGGTATCAAAGCATTTTACTTTAGAGATTTCTCAGTGGCCTTAGATGTTTTTATATTTGAGATGTGTAAAATATAGAGACCTTCTGCTAATGAAACTTTTGGCTTCATATTACAGAACGTCATGTCTACTAGGGGAAGGGGCTGACCGAGAGGCGGCCATGATAGGAACTTGAGGAGTGGGGATGAAATTCTCACGAGTTCAAATAGAGTCCCAATAGAGAACAGAGAAATTTCGGAAGGCAGTAATCCAAACAATAGAAATCCAGAAAGGAATCAGGAAAAAGATCGAGAAAGAAATGAAGAAAGGGAAGAAAGGCAGAGAATGATGCACACGATGAAAACCATGGCAAATGCCATGCCTCAGCAGGCGGCGTTATTGGCAGCTAATAATGCCAATGACCATTAGCACATGCCACCTTCGCCTCCCATTACTCCTACACCACCACCTCCAATCCACTCAGCATTTACAGAGTTTCGGAGGATGCGTCCTCCAACTTTTTTAGGGCAAGCAGAGCCAATAGAAGCTGATAACTGACTCAGTGAGATGAAAAAGATATTCAGTGTACTTATGTGCACTGAGGATGAGAGAGTTAAGAGGGCAGCTTTTATGTTGGATGGAGAGGCAGGCCCGTAATGGAAATCTGTGTCTAGGACCAAAGCACAAGAGGCTCCAGGCATGTTATGGACTTGGACTAAATTTGTGGAAGAATTCAACAAGCAACACCTCCCTAAGATAGTGCGGAATCAGATGGAGGTAAAATTTCGTCAGCTAGAGCAAGGGAAGATGCCAGTGAGAGAGTACAGAGTGGAGTTCATGAGACTTGCACGTTTTTCTCGTGAGTATGTGGTCTCAGATTTGATGAAGGCCAAGAAATTTCAACGCGGCTTAAGGCTGGATATCAGGGGTAGAGTTTTGCTTTCGAGTTGGAGACGTACGGAGTGCATATGAGCAAGGCCCTCGTAGTTGAAGAGGATATCGAGGACATGTATTAGAGGAGAGACCAACAAGGGAAGGATAGATCAGAGTTGAGTTGGCAACTATGAGCCGGTGAACAAAAAGTCGCGATTCGTAGCACCCATCCAGAGACAACCGATTCAAACCAGTTTTCCTAGGCCGTCGTAGACACATTACCCTAGGCTACCTATGTCTTCGTCTGGGAGACCTATTTGATATGAGAGCCCTGCAACCACTACCGGAGTATCAGTCACACAGAGTTTCTCTAGAGTAGCATCTTCCACCCCTATTGAGACGTGTGCCAGGTGTGGCAAGTCTCACAAAACATCGGATTGTAGGCGGGGAACCGACAGATGCTTCAAATGTAAGAAGGTGAGGCATATAATTAGAGATTGCCCAGAGTTGCGCAAGGAGAGGACGACATCAGCTCCTATGCCTAGGCCATTGCAGACTAAGAAGCCTACGGGACAAGGAAGAGCGTAGGTTGTAATAGCCCAGGATGCACAGAATAGTAATGATATCTTCCAAGGTAAATTTTTTATTTGATTATATTATTTCATTGATTAAATTTTAGATAGAGAAGGTGTATTAATAGTAGGAAATAATTTTAAATCTAACCTCTTACATGCTTAAGTTTTGATGCATAAGTAATCGCTAAATCATGTGTATGAAATAGGTACCTTACAAATGTATGATAAGGGTGATTTTCTGTGCTATGAAGCAAGAGTGTTGATAGACACAGGGTCTACCCACTCATTTATTATGCCCCAGTTTGTAAAGAAAATGAAGGTCGTTCTATAAGAATTGGACTTTTTTTTGGCAGTGTCAGTCTCGATTGGGAATTCAGTTAGTACTGATATGGTTTGTCGATCAGTCATTGTTGCCATCAGGGATGACGACAATGATGAATTGGTAGTGATTTTTATTCTGTTAGATATGCATGGATTTGACGTAATCCTTGGTATGGATTGGTTATCCACGCATTGTACAAGTATCGATCGTTGGAGATAGATGGTTACCTTCCGATTGAATATGAGAAGATAATTTAGGTTTCTAGAAATGCGATCGGCTTTTGTGCCACTTATCTCCGCAGTCAAAGCAGAACATTTGATGAAGAAGGGATGCAGTGGGTACTTAGATTTTCTGAAGGAGGATAAGGAAGAGAAGAACGTCATAACAGAGATTCCAATTGCATGCGAGTTTGAGGAAATTTTTTCAAATGAGTTGTCGAGATTACCACTAGATAGGGAAGTGGAGTTTGCCATTGACTTAGCACCAAGAGCGGAGCCTACATCTAAAGCACCATATCAAATGGCTCCAGTTGAGTTGAAAGAGTTGAAAGATCAATTATCAGAACTCCTAGATAAGAGATTTGTAAGACCTAGTGTGTCTCCTTGGGGAGCATCGGTCTTGTTTGTGAAAAAGGACGGGTCGATGAGACTGTGCATCGACTATCGTCAGCTGAATAAGGTGACTATCAAGAACCGATACCCTTTGCTTAGGATTGATGATCTATTTGATTAGTTATAAGGCACAAGGTTCTTTTCCAAGATCGACTTGAGATCTGGATATCATCAGTTGCGAGTTAAGGCCGAGGATATACAGAAGACAACATTCAGAACAAGATATGGACACTATGAGTTCTTGGTGATGCCATGTGGATTGACAAATGCATTGGTGCCATTCATGAAACTGATGAACCGGATGTTTAAACCACACCTCGATACTTGTGTGGTAGTGTTCGTAGATGACATTCTCATCTACTCGAAAATCAAGAAAGAGCATGAAGAACATTTGAGAATTGCTCTATAAACATTGCGTGAACACCGATTGTATGCAAAACTCAGTAAGTGTGAGTTTTGGTTGGAAAAGGTTAGTTTCTTGGGACATGTTGTCTCGAAGGATGGTGTCACAGTGGATCCAACAAAGATCGAGGCAGTAGTAGAATGGGAACAACCGAAGACTGTGACTAAGATTCGTAGTTTCCTTGGTCTGGTTGGATATTACAGATGGTTCGTGGAAGGATTTTCAAAGATATCTGGACCACTCACTAAACTTATAAGAAATAATGTGAGATTTGAATGGACTGAAGAGTGTGAGTAGAGTTTTCATGAACTCAAAAAGAGACTAACTTCAGCTCCAGTATTGGCTATTCCTTTAGGCAGTGGAGGGTTTACTGTATACAGTGATTCTTCACACAGTGGTTAGATTGTGTGCTTAACCAAAACAAGAAGGCGATTGCTTATGGGTGTAGACAGCTTAAGGACCACGAGAAAAATTACCCAACATACAACTTGAAACTAGCATCAATGATTTTTGCATTGAAGATATGGAGACACTACCTATACGGTGAGACCTTTGAGATATTCACGAATCACAAAAGCCTCAGATACTTATTTACACAGAAAGAGCTCAATATGAGGCAACGCAGATGGGTGGAATTTCTTAAAGACTACGATTGCTCCATTCAATATCATCCAGGCAAGGCGAATGTAGTAGTAGATACTTTGAGTTGGAAGAATTCGATTCTATTGTCTAACCTAGTTATGGGGATTCCTAGATGGAAACTGCTGGAGGATCTCTCTTTCTACAACATAAGGATCGAAGTACAAGCTTCAGGGGCTTTGTTGGCTAACATTACAGTTCGACCGACGATCTTTGAGCACATTCATGAATTGCAGATGAAAGATCTAGAGTTAGTAAAGATCAGACAGGGTGTGATTGATAGCAGTAGACCCGATTTCTCAATCAAGAAGGACAAATCATTATTATTTTGGGGACGTCTATGTATACCAATTGATGCCGACCTCCGACAAACCATCTTAGATGAAGCCCACAAGTCTAAAATGTTATACACCCTGGTAACACCAAGATGTATCAAGATATGAGGAAGAACTACTGGTGGAGGGGTTTGAAAGAGGATATTGCTGAGTACGTGTCAAAGTGTTTAGTATGTCAGTAGGTGAAAGTAGATCATAGACATCCGGCAGGTTTATTGCAACTTCTACCTATACCAGAGTGGAAATGGAAGTCACTCTCTATGGACTTCATAGTGGGATTACCACAGACAGCGAAGCGACACAATGCTATTTGGGTAGTCGTTGATCGATTAACCAAGTCAGCTCACCTCTTGCTATACAACACCATGTATATGGCAGGAAGGCTAGCAGAGATGTACATGAAAGAGATAGTCCAATTACATGGTATTCCAGTTAGTATTATTTCGGATCATGACCCGTTATATACTTCAAAGTTTTGAAAAAAGTTTCGAGAGGGAATGGGTACACGATTAGACTTCAGTTCGACATTCCACCCACAAACAAATGGACAAACAGAACGGGTGAATCAGATTATAGAAGATATGCTCAGAACATATATGCTTGATTTTCAAATATCATGGGATCAACACCTACCATTGATCGAGTTTACATACAATAACAACTTTTATACGAGTATCGATATGGCACCTTATGAGGCATTATATGGACGACGATGTAGATCGCCGATCAATTGGGAAGAGACCGGAGAAAAGTTTGTATTGGGTCTGAAAATACTTGAGAGCATGCCACTATTGTTCGAGTGATTAGAGAAAGAATCAAATCAGCTCAGAGCAAACAGAATAGTTATGCTGATATGAAAAGAACGAGCATTGATTTTCACGTTGGAGATCACGTGTTCATTAGGTTTTCACCGATGATGGGTGTCATGAGATTTGGAAAATGGAGAAAGTTAAGCCCACACTACTTTGGACCCTTTGAGGTTTTGGGCAAAGTTGGTGAAGTTGCTTGCAGAATTGGGCTACCCCCACAATTTGATAGGATACATAATGTGTTTCATGTATCTATGCTCCAAAAATACGTGAAGGATTCGACTCATGTTTTGGACAATCAACCGCTCAAATTGTATGAAAATATGTCAATGATAGAAGAGCCAATGCAAATACTTGATCGGAAGGAGCAAATCTTATGTATGGAGAACATTTTGTTAGTGCTTGTCAAGTGGAGGAATCAACCAGCCGAGGAGGCCACTTGGGAGCGCGAGGCGGAGGTTAAGGAATAATACCCTCAGTTGTTCAGTGAGAGTTGAGATGAGTTGTAATGTTATAAATTTCTTTAATGACAATGAATATGAGATTTTCTATGAAGTTGTAACTTGACGAACATTATTAAGACCAAACGTAAGAATTCGACAAGTTGTAATAAAAATTGGAATGAAAAATACAAGGTTTGCTATTTTCTATCAAACCATTTGATCGAAACTTAAAACCGATCGATCGATGTGACAAAAAGGGAGACAGGCTATCTGAACGAAATCACCAAACAGTGAGCCAAATTTGGACTAATAGAATGAAATGTGAAAATCGTTCAATTGAAATAAGTGATCGTTTGATCGAAATATGAAAAACATTCGATCGAATTAAAATCGTTCGATTGAAATATGAAAATCGTTCGATCGAATTTGTCGATTAGTGCATTTGTGAGTGAAACCGATCGAATGATTTCAAAACCGTTCGATCGATTTCGATATATATATATATATATATATATATATATATATATATATATATATATATATATATATATATATATATATATATATATATATATATATATATATATATATAGAGGACGTGCATTTTTAGTTAAAAATTTTAGAAGCTGAGATTTCTTTTTGGGGTTTTTCTTGTATTTTGATTTGGGTGACATTTAGACTATGATTCAAAGCCTTTTGGAGTTCGGATCTTCACAAGGATGAGACCCCATTTCTTCAAAAGGTAAACCCTGTCACTTTTAGAGATTGAAACTTTTATTTCTCTATTATACCCTAGTTTCTCTTAGGTTGTTTGAACAACCCTAGTCTGTGTGATTTGTTGTGGTTGTAATGGGACCCAAAACTCGACAAACATCGAAGCAACCATCATCACGACCGGGTTCGTCGCAACCACAACCATCAGTACCTCGACCACCACAGCAACCCCAACAATCGATACCGCAACCACCACTTCAACGACGTGAGCAACCCAATGAGTGGTGGGCTGAGAAGGACTTTGAACGCGAATGGATAATTGATAAGAAGTTGTTTGCGAAGCATGAGGAAACGCATTGGGCTTTTAGATATCTTACTAGCGCCGGTTTGGAGGGTCTACTCCAACCCTTTAACGAGTACTATTATCCTTGTCTTGTGAGGTTATTTGACCAAAATATGCATGACGGTAATAAACCGAGAACCCTTTGCACCAAAATAAATAACAAGAATTATGAGTTCACCTATTCTAATGTTTCCGACGCCATGGAATGCTATGAGAAGTTTGGGGATGGAATTGAATTGATATAACCTTTTCCAGCTCCTGTGGACTATAGAATTATCGCAGAACAAATGACCCAGGGCAGGCTTGGGTCTGGTACAATAGTCAAGCGAGTGAATTTACCGCACGAGCTGTGGATGCTCGATACTATCTTCAAGTGTAATTTATACCTGTTGCAACATAAGAAAGGGAGAGCGGGAGAGATTCAAATGGCTCTATTTTCTGCGTTTAATGGGCGATGGTTTTGTGCCACACAGGTCGTTTTTGAGGGCATGAAATATGCTAGGAAGATGTTAGAGGGGCAACAAAACCATTTGACGACATACCCTATGCTCGTCTCATTTCCATTATGATTGAAGACTACGCCGGTGATGAGACGTATACTCTTTCAAAGAATGAACCGAGACAGACCGATAACGTGAGACCCTATACTATCAAGGAATGGAACAAAATCTACAACCGATTGATAAAGAGGCTGCGGGATGAAGTACAAGAGCCACCTGAACCACAAGACCAAGAACAACCAGCTCATGGCGTACCACTTCAGGATGAGCCGGTTGCTACAGTTCCACCTTGGTAGCATGCTCAGACCCGTGTACCACCACCACATCCAAGTGCCCCTATGCCTACCATTGCCGATGTTTACACATTGTTGGCTGAGAACACGCGTCAAATGATAGAAAACAATCGTCGGATGAACCCCATCTAGATGATTATGATGCCTTGCATGCCGAGGCTATGTGCTTCATATACCCAGCAGATTATCTCCAGCGCATGGCGGTGGCGTGAGCTTGGATTCCGGAGGCGTCAAGTTCTAGTGTGGACGGACACGATGAGGACGAGGACCATCCAAGCAATGCCGCGACTTGAGTGATAGTTATTGGGTATAGGTCATGATTTTTGGGTATTCAGAAAATTCTTTTTTGACAAATTTGTAATTAAGACAGGTGAAATTAGACGTAGGTCCTTTAAAACTATTGTGGCATGGTTGCCACTTCTTGAAGTCTTTAAAACTATTGTGGCATGATTGTCACCTGATGGTGTGTATAACTTTTTGGATGTGATGGAATGGTCAATTTACCTTTTTGTGAAATGTTCGAATATGCATATAATTTTCTTTACACGATGTGCTTGTTGTGAATGCGCTTTCATACAGGTACGATGGACGGGTTAAATTGACCCGCATGGTTTAGTATATGATGGTGAATACCATCATTCTCTGTGTGATGTGTTTTATTGTTAATTAGGTGTGGGTCTAGCCTTGGCTAGCATTTTTATATAAGTTATGACTTGATGAGTCCTCGTTAAAGGATTGGATTCTTTAATAGGGGCAACCATTTGATTATTAGGTGTCTTGTGTGTATGAGTGCTTGACTTTATAAGAGGTGACGAACCCCTACGAAAACCAGGAGACCTTAGTCAATTTTTGAGGATAAAAATTTCTAAGGAGGTGAGAATGTAAAGGACTAAAAATTTGGACCTTTAAACAGTACGACTCGATGTGCGTGCCCGACTGGTCACACACCGGATAAGATGAAATATTAAAATATTAATGTGAGTTAAGTTAACTTAGTTTGTGAATGAGAAAGAAAAGATTAAAGTGCGTATGAACCATTGTTGAGAGAATTTAAGATGAAATACACCGAAGTACGGTGTATGTATTTAACACTTCAGTTAGAGACTTTAAGTATAAGAGGCAAATGTTAAGAGAATTTATTTCTCTTACCTTGGTTGTTGAGAGTGTTATGAGGGAGAGTTATTGAGAGAGAGAAGGGAGTGTGTCTTGAATGTGTTTGTGAGCGTGTGAGATCGAAATCCTATGCGTAACCAAAGGGTTTTGGGTTGACGAGAAATTCGAGTTCCAACTTGTACAAACCTAACTTGAGCTTGACCGTGGATTGAGGAAGCAATCAACTCAAGAGGTAAGAATTATGATTTAATTGTGTTTGGCATGTGTATTATTAATTGGTTAGCATATGAGTAAGAATTAAGAAGAAAAGAGATTAATTTATGAGAAAATGAGTTTTAAGAAGTTAAAACCCGTGGATGTACCGAGTTTGACAAAACTGATCGATTGAAATAAGTGAACGTTCAATCGATTTTGTCAGAGAAAGGAAGGGTGTGAGTTTATGAGGAAATCGATCGATCGAAATTAATTTTGATCGATCGAATTGGAGAAACCGATCGAGTGGTTGGGAACCGATTGATCGAAATGTGGCACCTGAGTAAGGTTTGGTTCTCTATAAACCGTTTGATTGTTTTGGAACCGATCGAGCGATTTAGGGAAATCGATCGATCGGTCGATCGGTTTAGACATATTCAGGATTTTGTTTTGATTTGCTTTGTTGACTTTGGGGAGACTTTGTATCATCTTGTTTTACATCACTTCTGACGTAGGGACTTTGAATTCGTATGTGTTAGGTATGAGAATGATTATGAACTAAGAAAACTAGCTCGGAATAGGAAAGGTTCATTTGAACTTTGTGTGAGGTAGGGAAAACTCTTTAACATGTATATCTGAATTCAACTAGCATGTGTATAATGATATGATAAGAATGTGTGTGTGTTTTGGGACTTTGTTTGTGTGATAATATGATTTTCACTCATAGTTGTGAACTTCGTAAGTATGTGCACTAAGAAGAAAAATATGTATGTGTGTGTGTGCCATGAGAAATGTGTATGTGACATCAACAGGATGTAATCATGAGTGTGACATCAAAAGGATTTGAACAAGTATGTGTGTGAGAACTTTGAAAACTTTAAACTATTATAATTATCACAAACTTATGGTGATAAACTATAAGTTAAATTTTGTATTTTGATTTAAGGTTATGTGGATAACCAATCGACACGGCGGGATATCTGTGACCGACGCGGCGGAATATTCGTGACCGATACGGCGGGATAACTGTACAAATTGTGCTTCGGTACAGCCATATATCCATTCTTTGATTTCCAACCAGTGGAAATACTTCCTTCGGTATAAGTCACCTAATTTGAAGGGACTTGGGTATCATAAAATGGTTCATGTGAACGACGATAGTGGGTATTCCCATCGGGGGCTCGATGTTATATATGCTCGAAGGACTATTTAAGTGATCAATTTAAGTTCTTCCTTTGAAATGATTTAAGTTTTATGAAATAAGAACAAACTTTTGAAATTATGTTAAGTGTGGTTTTGAAACATACATTAGTTATTCGTCTTATCCATTTATATATTTTTTAAGTTGTGATTCTCATTAAGGAAACTATGCTTTGAATTATGTCATAAAAGATATGTGAGATGTGAGATGTGAAAGATATGCATGCTATTACTTTTCCCTATTGAGCTATGATGTAGCTTACCCTTCGACTATACGTCACAGGTACAGGTGAGGATATTGGCACTGAGGACTAGGATAAGGAGGACTCTGGGTACGTGCCTTTGGAGGAGACTGAGCCCCCTCCTGAGGATTTCTTTTAGCGGACATGCTACGCTTATTTTCAGATTTTGTGTGTAAGGCTTCGTACGCCCAGCTATGTTAAGATAGAATTGAAGTAATATTGTAATACGGTATTTCTTTTGCGAACCATCCTTGGGTGACGATTGTTTGTCACTGATAGTTCGGCTCGGTTCTTTTGCTCATACGATTGACATAGATTAGAATCATCTTTTGGAATTATCTTGTTTAATTTTGTCATTATATAGAAATGGAGATTTATTTTCTTTATGATAACTTTATCTGTTTAGTTAGACTATATGTTTTAATTCCGCTTTGTGTGTGGATGTGCCAAGTATTCGGTGTGTTCTGGGATCGGCCTTTGTGTCGATCTGACGTCACGGGTTTTCGGGTGCAGAAATCCGGGTCGTCACATCTTAGGGACCACCTGGATAGGTGAGACCCACTTAGAGTCTGAAATGGGGTAAATGACCGCAGCATCCAACAACTTCACATTCTCTTTCATAACCACTTCCTGCATGTGAGGGTTTAGTTTCCTCTATATTTCTCTAGAGGGTTTTGAATCCTCTTCCAAATGAATTTTATGCATGCACACAGATGGGTCTATACCTCCTAGATCAGCAATGCTCTAGCCAATTGCTTTCCTATGCTTCCTAAGGACTTTAAGCAATTCCTCCTCCTACTCCACAGTGAGAGAGAAAGAGATAATCACGGGCAGTTTTTCATTCTCTCCTAAGAAAGCATATTTCAAAGATGCTGGCAGCTGCTTGAGCTCCAGACCTGGTTGGCATTCCGTATAGCCTTGGAGGGTTGAGGTAGGGCAGTAATATAGGTTTCCATATAGAGTGCTGCACTAGGCCCACTGAAGAATCCAATGTGTTGCTTTCTTCAGCAATGGAAGTTTGGGCCTCCTGCTCAATGACCTCAGTCCACACATTTTCAAAATCATCATACATTTTATCCCAATCCAGCAGATTGGATAAATTTTCTTTTATCAATTCCTCTAGTACATCAACTACAAAACAATCCTCATTGTCCAGCTGAGGTTGCTTGGCAGCATTGTATACATTCAACTTCACTTTTATATTTCTAAAAGTGACTTTCATCACTTCAGACTTGCATTCAATGCAAGAATTGATTGTGGCAAAAAATGGCCTGCCCAAGATAATAGGGATTGGGGTGATACATTTGGAAGGCTCCATGTCTAAAATTAGAAAGTCAGCTGGGTAGACAAATTTATCCACCCCCACTAGTACATCTTCAACAATTCCCATAGGCTTCCTCTCAGACCTGTCAGCTAATTAGAGAACTACAAGTGTTGGTTTCAATTCTCCCAAACCTAGTTGTTCATACACTGAGTATGGCAGCAGGTTTACACTGGCTCCCAAGTCTAAAAGAGCTTTGCCTATGGTGTGATCACCAATAATGTAGGGGATAGTAGGTACCCCTGAGTCCTAAAGCTTTGCTGGTGTAGCTATAGACAACATAGATTTGACTTTCTCAGTTCTAAGGACTTTCTTAGACAAATGAATCTTTGCCTTTCTCTTTTGGATATACAAGTCTTTAAAGAATTTAGCATAGGCTCAAACCTGTTTAATGGCATCAAGCAGAGGTAAATTGATCTTAATTTGCTTGAAGGTCTCTATCATTTCCTCCATTTTGGCATCCCCTGATCAAAAGGAGAAGGGCCTTTAAGAGCATGAGGAAATGGCAGCTAGGGTACTGTTGGTACCACAGCTGCTGGCCTAGCTATCTCATTAATAATTTTTTGCTTTTTTCTTTTCTCATTTTTTTCTTTTTGTAGGGGCTCAACAACAACCCTATTATTGTACTCTTGTTGCTTATAAGCAGGAAATGAATCTCCTTATCCTTGTACACTCTCTCTTGCTTCCTTGCCCACTTGGTTGTCTACCACCTTGCCACTCCTTAGAGTTGTGATTGCTTTAGCTTCTTCATGGGTTGAGGAACTTTCACCAATCATGTACTAACCCTTGGGATTGTTCATTGTTTGACTTGACAATCTTCCCTCTTCTCTCTTAGTCAGAATATTAGAGATTTGACCAAGCTGGTCCTCAATTTTTTTAATACTCTGACTGTGAGAGCTCACAGTCTGTGATAATGAGTTCAGGTTTTGCAGTGATAACAAAACCTGATCTTCAAATGAGGGTGCTTTAGGCTGTGGTGGGGGAAAAGCTAACTGATTTGGCTGTGGGGCAGACTGAGCAAATTATTGTCTAGGGGCATATCCTTGGTTGTACCGCTGAGCTGGTCTATATGGCAATGCTTGCTGCTGCTGGGATTGTAGGAAATTATCCTGCCTCCACCTCAAATTGGGGTGGTTTCTCCATGGATACCCAACAAGCTTCTGCCCATATGATTGGGCAGCATTGGCATGCTCCATAAGCAGTTCATGGTACTGACCAGTTGAAGGACAGTCCAACAATGAGTGTGTAGGTGATTGGCATATCAGTCATGCCTCTTCAACTTGTGCAGCAGTTTGGGGCTGTAGCACACTCAACACTTTAACAAATTTGTAGGACAAGCTATCCACCTTCTTAGTCAGGTCATTGTACACAATAAACTCATACACTTTTCCTTTGGAGTGAGTTCTTTTGTTACTCTAGCAGCTGGTTCAATGTCATTTTTTTACAAAGATTCATGCTGCATGAAGTTTTCACTTATTACATCAAATAAATCCCAGACTTCCTCATCAGTTTTGTTGAGGTATGTGCCACCACATGATGCATCAATCATATCTCTACTCTTAGAGTCAATCCCTTGGTAAAAGCTTTGGACAAGCTGCCACTTAGGGATTTGATTATATGGGCACTGCCTCGGCAGCTCTTTAAACCTTTCCCATGCGTCATGAAAATTCTTAGTTGAGAATTGAGCAAAGGAGATAATGCTCTTCCTCAACTGGCTAGTTTTATTCATAGGAAAAAATTTGGCTAAAAACTGACATTGCAGGGCATTCCATGAGGTTATGCTGTTGGGTGGGAGCATGTTGAGCCAATTTCTGGTTTTGTCCTTTAGTGAAAAAGGAAAAAACCTTAGTTTTGTGGCCTCATCTCCTAGACCAACAATCTTGAATGTAGTGCATAAAGACAAAAATTCATCTATGTGGTTATAGGGATCCTCCTTAGTTAGCTCATGAAAAGATGACATCATTTGGATGGTTTGGGCCTTGATTTCATAGTTTCCCTCAGCATTGGAAAATTGAATGTAGAAGGGGGATGAGTAGACCCCTGATGCATAATATTCCCTCAATGGTCTTGGTGTTTACCCATCTCAACTGTCTCTATTTGTTCAGCAGGAGTAGATGGTGTGTGTCTAGGCCTAAGGACTTTTTCAAATTTAAAATTTAAGGGTTCTAGCTCAGGATGAAGAGACCTTCTACCCAGCATACGCAATACCAATAAGTAAAATGAATACTTAGTGTAGCAATAAAAGAATGATAAAAACTACTACAAAATTCAATTGCTGAAATTAAGGCACAACAAAAGTGAAACTAAAGCAAGGGATAAAAGGATGTAAACTAGGGCAAACAATGCTCTAGCTGCAGCTATCAGCTCCCTCCTTTGTTGCTGTTCAAGATCTGTAGAAAACCAAAATAAATTTAGTAGTACTTTTATTCAAATAGATAACAGGCACAAATAAATTTATAGACAGACAAATAAAACTCAGATCTATTATTTAGATCAAATGTCTCCAACAGCGGTGCTACAAACTTGTTGGCTATAAATTGTTGTGCTGTCCTTTTTATTATTAGAAATATGTGGTAAAAATAGGGCAGCAAAAACAAATAAAAAAAGGGGAGTGAAATGGAGTAAAACAGACAAGGCAATCTATACACATAGTCTTGTAAGATCCAGGGCTGTTGTAGCAAGTTTTGATAAGTAAGAGTTTATCCTACAGAAAAATTTAATCTAAAAATATAAGGTTGAATAGTAGACCTCCGGATTTGGCAGCACTAACCTATACTAGAAAGCAAAGATAAAAAAAGGGAGTTTTGGGGTGTCACAAAACTAAAATAAAACCTAAAAGAAAATTACATATCTATACTAGGAGAAAGGGGTTTAGAAAGGGATGGAAAGGGATTTGGAAAATTAAATGGAAAATGGGTGAGAAGAAATAAAATAGGGATTGATCTTTTTATTAAAAAAGGGCTGGTTAAGCAGAGAAAGGATTAGATCCACATTAGGCCTTGATTTGGCTACAAGCTCAAATGCAAGGAAGAAGAATCCAATCCAATCCTGAGATATGGACTAGTCCTAGGGTTATAATCTATCCACTTGAGTGGTGACAGATCATCCCAAAGATATACTCTAGTCATGGGGTTAAAATTAGAACATAAAGATCACTGCAGCCATTATGTGTGCATGGCTACAAGCACATGCATCCATAGGTGCATTGAACCTCTAAACTATATGCAAGCACAAGAGATTATAGATTCAATGGATAAAAAAAAAAAGCTTTCATTGCGTAAAAAGTACTTACAAATGTCAGCCATCAAAGCTGCAGTCAATGCAGAACTCCAGACCCTTTACAAGCTTACACAGTCTTTTTATAGTAGAAAATCAGTCCTAACAACTACAAAAGGACTTAGCCAGCAAATGCTGGGCTAAGGAAGGAAGAAAAAAAGAAAAAGATGACCTAACCCTAGAAATGACCTAAGCACAAACTATCCTCCTGGCTTAGCTCAGATGAGGTTATGTTAGATGCCTATTTTTAGCTATTTTTATTGCTTATATATAATCCACACAAAATATCTCTATGCCTTGGCCAATCAGAAAGAGGAAGAATTAAGTTAGTTAGGATCCTATTGATGTGGCCCAATTATAGTGAAATGTTGCCTTGGTTAGTGGGGTACAGCTCAGCACATTGGGATGTGTACCCTAGATACTGTGGAATCCCAAAAGTACCCCTGAAGATTGAATGAGAATGCTGGAACCCGAGTCTCGATTGGTTGGGGCTTCAAATTATGAATCTTGAGTGGTTCTCGCATGGCTGGACTGGCTCCTAAAGCTTTCTCGACAGGCTAGACTAGTTCAGATTATGCAACTCGAGTGGATGGAGCTTCAGGTAATTTGACTTGAGAGGCTCTCGATAGGCTGGACTTCATGCTCGAGCAGATGTCTTTCCATTTCTGCAGCTCGAGTGGCTGAATTGGCTGCTCGACAGGTTATATCAAAATCTCCTCGAGTGGCTGTCAATAGGTTGAGTTGTTTGAAGTTGCAACTCGACAAGTTAAATCTCCTCAGGCTTTAACTGCTTGACAGGTTGATTGCTTCAGCATCAATTGCTCGAGATAAATTTCTGAAGGTGCATCTGCTTGAGAACCACTCGAGTAAATGCTATGTGAAAGACCTAATCCTCTCGAGATGTGCTTGAGATGAGTTTCTGAAGGTCAGAACCGCTCGAGAACTTCTTGAGCTTGGAAATCTAGAGCTCTCTTTGTTTGAGCTGCTCGAGAATTGCTCAACTGCTGATCTGTTGCAGGTCTGAAGTGTTCCAGATATGCTCGTGCTCAATTTGCTAGGAGTCTAACTGCTCGAGAATTGCTAGAGCTTGCATTCCTGATTGTCTGCTGCTGTGCACAGCCTAATGCAGTACTCCTCACTGCTTGAGTCCATCTTTCTTTTCTCTTTTGGACTTTTAGGGCCCTCATGCATGACAAATGGCCCCTCTGGTGTGGACCATCATGATGCACTCTCTGTTCTTCTATCAGCTTCAAGACTTGACTTCAAAATTCTCTCTTCTTGGCATCCATTATGTGGACTGTTGTACTAAGCTGTGATTTATTTCTAACTACAAAAACATACTCAAATGAAAATTATTAGATGACTCAAAGGTGTAGTAAAGGCTAACATACTCAAATGACAATTATTAGAGGGCTCAAAGGTTTAGTAAAGGCTAGGTTAAGAGGTGAAAAGTGACATTTTTCAGTGATTAACAATTTATCCCAGAAATACATCTTATTCACACTTTGCACCCGTGTTTTGGAGTCCTTAATTTTGTGTTTCCTTTACTTATTACCCTCTATGGTAATGAATAAGTTGTTGAATGTTACATAATTAACTTTTGACTACTGGGAATCAAACAATGGAGATCATTTTTCTCCACAATCTTCCACCCAATGATAAAAACCCTACCATCAAGCAGTCATATTTTGATTTGATAAGGCAGACAACCCAAAAAGTGAACATGATCATGGGTGTATATTAAGGGCTTGTTTGATTGAACGTAATAGGGCTGAAAAACATGTTTCGAAGGTGAAATACGCGAGTCAAACTTGAAATGTGTGTTTGATTGCCACTTTGACCAAACACGTCTTGTACGGCAAGTACTACGCGTAGCCCAAATCGGCTACGAAGCCAACCCTCGCACGCCTCTGAAGCTACGCGTTTCGAAGGGCATCGGGAACCAACCTCCCAAATAAATTATCCCATCTCTCTCTCTCTCTATCTCTCTCTCTCTCTCTAAACTCTCCAAAACAAAACCCAACGTCCTCTCTTCTTCCTCTCCTTCTCGGCTCACCCACCTGAAGACTGCAGCGACACTGCTTATCTAATAAAATCAATTTTCGAAAATGCCCTCCAAAATCCCTTCCCTACCTCTGATGAGATTCCTCTGGGCTGCCAGAATATTCCGTCATTCTCTATCCTCAACTCCAACGGAGAGCGTCTGATCGGCGAACTCCTAGACCTGACGAAGCTCGAAAGGTATGATTACTCCATACTTTTCCGTCTCAAATTAGGGCTAAACAACTACGGACCGGCGATCTCCGGCCTGAAATCAGGGGCCACCGGTGGAGGATCTGCAGGGACGGCAGCAGAGTCGAAAACTGCGGAGAAGACGGCTTTTGACATCAAGCTTGAAAAGTTCGATGCCGCAGCCAAGATGGAGATCATAAAGGAAGTGAGGACTTTTATGGATTTAGGGTGGGGTTGAAAGAGGCGAAGGATTTGGTGGAAAAGGCGCCATTGTTTTGATGAAGGGTGTTACTAAGGAGGAGGGCAATCCCATTGTTGAAAAACTTAAAGAGTTGGGTGCTACTGTTATGTTAGAATGAGTTGCAATCTTTTTTAATTTTAATTTGAGGGCAATCCCATTATTTTTGCTAGTCGAAAATCAAATTATAAATTATTATTATTATTATTAGTATGTGATGGATGGCCAGGAACCTTTTTGTTAAGGTTGTAACTAAGGGTGCTAGTTTTGAACTAAAAATCACAACTGACTGCAAAATTGGTTCGCTGAATTGGAGAAAAGCCAGCCCAAAACCGAAAAATCAGGTTTGGCTTTGGGTGGCCGAAACCGAACACCTAGTTGGGCAGCTTTAGAAAACTTATCAAAAAATTGAAAAAAATGAAAGAAGGGGGAAAATGAATAAAAAAATAAAATAAAAAAGTAAAACCGATCGAACCGAACCAATTTTTTTCTGGTTTTTGTTTCAGGTTTAAAAAAATTAACTGAGCTGAAATCGAGCTGATTTGGTTCGGTTCAGGCTGAATCGAACCGAAACCAAAACTTTCGATTTTGGTTTGGTTCGATTAACAGAATTTGCACCTTTAGTTGTCACCAACATGGTATCAAAACTCGGCCGATATACGTATCGGTTTTGTTGAGAACCGATACTGATGCCACCCCGATACAGGTATCGAGGTGGTATCAGACTGGAATGGGTCAGTATATTGAGCCCTTCATGTATGGATTATTCAAAGATGAAAGAATAAATTTTTGAGATCATAAGCACCATTGTAAAAACATCTATAATATATAACTTATAATTTAAGTGATACGTTACAAGCTCATGCTAACAAACAACGTTGAAACGCGTTTCAGGACAATACGCATTTCAGTGTATACGCTATCAAACAATAGGTTAATACGCGTAATACCATTACAAGTGAAACATGTATTAACTTCCAAACACGTTTCGCCATTACATGCAATCAACCAGTCTATAAATATAGTTTTTGGCTCACTTTTCAAGATGTGTGCCATGTGAATCAAAACTTGGCTGTCTGATTGTAGGCCCATGATTTCAAGACCAATTATATCAAAGATCGGGATGAAAAACAATCTCTATCATCTTATTCAAAGCTGTGAAAGGTTATTTTGTGGGTGATGCAATCATTCAAGGGCCAATAAGTAAAGGAAACAAGGAGGCAAGGGGGTCTCGAGTATAAATGGGTGAGACAGGAGGCGGAGTGTAAGTAAGACCTATCTTAGAAGGTAAATGCGAAAACCCTTCCGTTTGGGAAAAGGAAAATCTAAAGGAGTTAGTATTAAGTACCCAAACAGAGCACTGACTAGTGTGCTAACGTCAATCGCCTTCCTCTGATAAGAGAACTACATATATATTATTGAGCACAATAGCTGTGAGATTTCATTGATATGGGTAGTATTAGTTAATTTGGGTGAAATCGATGCTCGTTAACTAACCTAATGGGCATATTTCATAGCGCCTAAAACCTCTATAAAACGCGTTTAAAAGCCTTCATTTTGACGCTTTTTTGCAATAGGCTTACAAGAAATTGAGGACAAGGTTACGCCGATAACAAGTTTTATGGGTTAAACGCATTACCAAACATTCAATCGTGTCCAATGACAAAATCTTTGAGAAATGTAGTTACGCAGGCATCATGTTAGAAAAGTTGGGTTGTGCATTTTGGGAAGGGTACATTTATTTACACCCACTGAATATTTAAGGTCTACGCTAAAAACTATTGATTGATCTTAATCAAACAATAAAGGTTGTTTTTAGCACCATCTTTAATGCAATGGATCTTCATACCATAGGCCTATCATAAGACAAACTATTTTTCAGGTGGCACACATCCCAAAAAGTGAATTAAATATTACATTTGAGCATGACATGTGCCACATGATTTTCCGATCACTTTTTTTGGTATGTATGCTATGTGGAATAAAAAATGGATGTATGATGGTACACCCATAATCTCAAAATCGATTGCGTTTAAGATTGGGAGGAAAAGGTACCCGTCTCAAAAAGCACAACCCTACTTTCCATTTAGTGATGCATGAATAATTGCACTTTTCATTGGCCATATTTGAATGCTGGCAAGTGGCAACCAAGCAAACCCAAAGGGTTAGTTCAGTTGGTCAGGCCTTGGGTTTGCTCCCCAATGGTCACCAATTCGAGTCCCCTCACGGGCCACTGGAGTATTACCTGATCGTTAGCTCTAGGGTCCCATGAGATTAGTCGAGGTGCGCGGAAGTTGACCCGAACACCCACAATTAAAAAAAAAAAAAAAGTGGTAACCAAGCAATGTGTAACAAAACAAGGGTTTCACTTATTATAGGACTTGATCAAACACCTCGCTGACAAGAGTTGACGACAGCCACGCAACACGTGTGTGAAAGTCCAGTACCATATATCTTGTTAAGGACAGGTTTTGTTATTCATATTTCAAGGGTTGGTAAGGCTCTACGTGTTGTTTCGAATTAAATCACATGCTCTACCCAGTGGCGGAACTTCGTACTGACGAGTACGGGCGAGCGCCCCCACTCAAACCCAAACAACCCTTTAAATTTTTTTATATTATATATAAAACCTAACTCAAAAAACCCCATGCCCTCTCTTAAGTCTTTTCTCTCCCTCTTTTCTCTCTCTAAACCCCTCCCACGCCCTCCCACTTTTGTCTCTGTAGAACCCTAAAACTTATGCCCTCTGCCCTCCTCTGTTCTCTCTGGCTCCTCCTGCCGGCCGCCACCCTCGGTAAGTCGGTAAGTTCTCTCTCTCACTCTCAGGCAGCCCCATCTTTATCTTCTTCTTCTTAGGCTTCACTTAGTCATTTCTTCTTCTTCTTCTTATTCTTCTTTTTGTTTTCTTCTTCTTATCTCTCTCTCTCTCTCTAGATTTAGGGTTTTATTCTTTTTTTAATTGATTTAGGGTTAGGAACAGGGAGAGAATCCGTCAGCCACCAATCGAATGCCGTTCTAACAACAGATCTTACGAACGGTTAGGGTGACGTGTTACTTTCGTTTTCCTTTCATGAAAAACAGCGAGAGAAAGGGAACGAGAAGGTAAGATCTCGTCGAGGGAGATTGCGTTTGACGTCTAGATTCTGACGAGATTTACTATAAGATTTTGAAAATTCTGTTCCAATTTCACATTGTATACACTACATCAAAACGATAAGAAAACCATAAGATTTTGAAAATTCTGTTCCAATTTCACATTGTATACACTACGTCAAAACGATAAGAAAACCACTTTTATAATGTCCAAAAGAACCATTGCCGTAGCAGTAGTATAATAATCAACTATCAAAAACAACAGTTTAATACATTAAAACAGTGGTTTAATTTATTAACCCTAACCCCACGTTATAAGATATCGTGCCCAGCCAAATAAGATTAATTTTTTTTTGGCTATTCTGAAACCGACTCCTCTCTTCTCTCTCTTTCTCTCTCTCCCCCTCTTTGAAACCCTAGCCTCCATCTCCCTCTTCTTCTCTCTAATGAAATTGACACCAAAATCTTCAACTACTCAGTGCCGGAAGAAGCCGATCTGGAGAGCGGCGTGATTCTGGCGACAACGAGAGTCATTGAAGCAGAGATTGGCATTAAAGGTTTTCTTTTGATCGAGATCGAGTTTTGGAGCCCTCGTTTCACCATTTGGCAGATTGAAATTGATATTTTGGAGATCAAATAAAGTGATGACGCCCAAAACCGACAATATCGAAGGCCATCTCATCATCTTCTCTCCCTACTAGATCTACTTTTTTACTTCTTGATCTGTTTTTATTTTTAAAGATCTTGATTTAGATCTGCATAGAAATATTTTCAAATTGTGAGTTTTTTATTGTAATGTGATAACGAAGTGTTCTACAACTAAATGTTCTCCATCAGGTGAACCTTCATGAGATTTAAGTGTTCTACAATTATAACTTCTCCATACATTATGATCTTCATCACCGTGTAATATTTATTTTTGGATATCGGCTAATGTTTTTTGTGAATTATTTTGTTTACTGTGATTTGAGTGGAAATGGAGATTTTGTTGTGAATTACTCTGTTTATTGATATTTTTGGATATCTGCTAATGTGGTTTTGTCCATTTTTGTTTGTTGGTTACTCTGATGTGGATAAGCTGCCATTTCTTTGTTAATTTAAAAAAAAATGTTTTTGTAAGAATTTGGATCTCTTGTAATATCTATATAAAATATTCTTTAATATGACATGTTCATAACCATATGTGAATGTGAATATACGATGAACAGAATCGGAGGTTGTGTGTTACCTAAATTCGTTAATTATTTCTTGTTACTTTTCTGATTCTCATATAGAGGCATTTTAAGGTTTTCTTTCCATAATGCAAAGTTTCCTTTTTCTAATCCAATTATCCAAAGAATCAACATTTTTTATATTTACTTTTTACATCATTGGATGCTGAATTAGCCCATTTTTGGACTTCGGTATTCTGTTTTTAAGACTTCAACTAGAGGTATCTGGAGTTTCAGAAGGAATTTGGTGATTTTGATGATCACATCTGGTGAAATTTTGGTCATATTATCAAACTGTAGCAAAGATTGATGAAGCAACAAAGAAATCCAAGATCTTTTAAGAGATTGGTTGAACAGCTCACAAGATATGACACCAATCATGCCGTTGAATGTAGGGAAATGAACTACATATTTGATTAGGTTGAGGAGGATGGAATGTAGAAAGATGTTGTCTGATCCCATCTATCCGATCTCTCGTTTTCTGCGTTCAATATTAGCAACTCACATTTTAAGGGTTTGAACTAGGGTATAATGGAAGTCTAATTATCCTATAATTTCTTCTCATTATTGAATAACATAATTCCTATTATTTGTATGTAATTTCCAGATATTTCCCTTTCGCTTAATATACATCAATGGCTGAATGTCAAATCATGGATGCCGGATTCTTTAGTGGAGAGTGGTTTGTGCCTCTGCACCCACCATAGATCAAAATCTCAGATGATAGTGAGACATACCGGATGAGAAGTCTCGGTATCAGAGCCACACGACACAGAGATCATCTCGGATATCACCTAATACATATGGTTTGTAGTGTATGTATCATTGATACAAACCTTGTATGGAGGATACCTAGAATGATACATCTCGGTATCACCGATACAAACCTTGTATGGAATCTCTCATCTACAGCATGTTTTAAATCGATGTGTGCCATGTGGAATCGGTGACCCTAGTTTTAAATCTCTAATCTGTCATTCACGCCCTAGAGCATGGAGTTTCTTTTTTTTTTCAATACTTCATGATTTTTAATATTGTTAGATATTTTTACTTTTTAATCTTATTAATTTTTTTGTCTTCAATTTTTTCTCAGAATTTTCCTTGAACTTGCTGATTTTTCTGGATTTTTCTAAATTTTTTGTTTTTATTTTGCTTATTTACTTTTTCAATTGAGTATTTAATGCGTTTTGCTTTAGATGTTATACAGAAGTAGGGGGCCTTCTAATCCTTTGGAGTTTTATCTATCAACGAATAACAAAACTACTGCCTGCAATTGGATCATTCAGCTATATACAACTTTGCCCCCCTTTTTCACAACCAAATAACACCAGGTAATACTAAATAGCATGCAATACCCTTCTCTATCTCTATTTAATTAATTAATTTATGTATATATAAAGGAACTGATTATATATGTTGCTAGTTAATTGTGGGATGTTCAATGCATGTAATTCTTTGAACATATCCAATTGAGGAACAAAAGTAAAAATCATTTGAAAGGGTTCACTGTTATATCCTAACACTGAAAAACACTTGTTTTCTTCTCAATTGAGGAACAAAAGTAAAACAAAAACAAAAATATGCAAAGATATTGTTATTTTGGAAATAGGACCAATCAAAACTTGAATACCTAGCCCAATTGAAAGAGGGAGAGGTAGGGATGCAGGCAAGGTCATCCTTGGCAGCCATCACACCAATGGCAAACACAGACCAAAATGGGAACTTTGTGCACTACTCTTCAGTAGTTGGGCGATGAAAAATATGTTTTGAGGTCTGTGAGGATGATGGTGTCTCACATGTATCATGGCACTGGTGAATTTGTAGAGATGTAGATGAAGTTGGTGACTTCATAGAGGGCTTTTGATTCCTATGATTGCATAGCTTTGAGGTTTGTGAGAATGATGGTCAGATTTGTGTCTAGCGAAGGGCTCACAGTAGTTTGAGGGGTAGATTTGGTGGGAGATGACGGCAGTGAGTCGGAATCAGTGATGATGAAACTTTGGCTGAGATGGTTCATTGATTTGCTGCAATTGGGAAAAGTGCCCATCCGATGCATGATGATTTTTTATGGATGGAGGGAGAGAGGACATTTTCCAAGTGTTTTCAGAGGTTTCCCAGGGAAGAACGAAAAAGGATACATTTATGGAAAAACAGGTTTCCAGCATGATCCCCACATTCTAGCCAAACAAGCATTTCCCTAAAAAATGTGGAGCCAACTCATTTTTCAACAGAAAACTAGCATTACCAAACATCCCCTTCGAGTATGACAAGGATGAAGTACAAAAATGGGTTGGATACAATTAAAAATAAAATAATCTTAAAATATTTTAAAAAATGATTGTTGTTCAATGCGTAATTTGCATTAAAACATCTAAAAATCAAAATCCTTATCACCTTTGGGATCATTTTTTTATCTTCATCAGTTGCCCCTCCAATCTCCATGTTAAATTTCCATTTGACATTTTATTATTAACAAAAAAATATGATATACCCTTATCCAAAATAGTCCCATTCTTTTACGAGTTGGTATTAAGTTCCCAACTCAAGCACTGCCGGCAATCTCCTTCAGCCAATCTAGTCTAACTTTGGCAAGTGTACTACTATTTATGAGCATGCAAATCAGTGAAAGTACATATTTGACCATTTCCACTTAAGGAGACCCCTTCACACCCTCCGGAGAGTGAATGGTTTGGCTCCTATACCAACTGAGTTAAGTGCAATATTCATTTGGAAAACACCCTAATTTCTACGCTAAAAATAATTCCATGCATTTCCCAAGGTTGGCAGAGGGTGGCCCAATCACTGTCGCTGCTTGGGCTGTTACCCAAATACCAACTCTTCTGTTAAAGGATCTGAGTATATCATAGTTATGAGCTGTCATGCAACTCTCTGCTGTCTTGTACTAATCAATTTCTACTTCCCCAATTATAGTGTTTTTTTGTTTTAAAATTCTTTTAATCTTATATTGTTAAGCTGGGTTTGATCCCTTGATCTCAATGATGCCTACGCAGATCATAACCATTAATAGCAATACAGCAATATCTAACAACAATATATGATTTTTTTTAGATCAATATGTACCAGCAATACCATTAAAACGCCCCCATTGATCTGTAATTATATAGCCATTCCAAGGGCCTAGTTATTCTCTTGGTTTTCATTAATTCTGCTTTTGCTTTGGTTGTTAGGACCAAAATCAGATACAAGCCCCTTTATATTGTCCCAACTATATACATCAAGGTTTTTGGATCTGCTCAGACCATTGTTTGCATCTTCAGTTTCTGTAGCCCGGTTTGTCAGAGAGAATAACTCCCATAAACCAACTACCTTGTTCTCTGCATCTTACATTTTGTTAGCGGATTTACGACATTTTTAAGTCCCTATTGATGCTTTATGTTTCATAGATAGAGCCCTATTTGCATATGTAAATGGCAAGTATATGAATCATGGATCAAAATGTCGAAAAACCGGTACGTATCGTCCGGCCGAAAAATCGGTACGTATCAGACGATATGTACTGGAACAATAAAGTACCGAATGATACATTGAATTTATCGTCCGATATTATATATACAAATGAACGATACGGTACTTTCAATGTACTGTATCGTTCTGGTCCGATACCAATACGTATCGGTATCGGACGATATTTTGATCCATGATATGAATGGCATATATAGATTATGTCTGCTGCTTTATGTTTCCTATGGTTACAGTTTAGTGGTAAGATCCTATAAAAGGTTGTAGCAAAGAACATGAACCAGAGCTCCATCTACCAGCTGCGGTTTTTTGTCGACTGATTCACAGTTATTGTTGCCTATGCCTGCTATTTTCGAAAATAAAATGAACATCACAACATGCTTAATCTAGTTCATATGGTTAAGATAATTATGACCATAAGAACCAGAGATTAGTTCACATATGGAGCAGCCAAAATGGTCAGCCTCTGATAAATTACAATGAGCCATTGTTATTTCTGTTGCAATTTATTCAGTTTTCCATTTTATTCACTCACAACGCAAGTCTGTTTTTCCTGTAGTTAACCAATCAGCAAGTTTAAACTTTCAACAACTTTCTTCTCCTTACACAACATAGGTAGGATCTGTCATACCAGATTGTGGCCTGGAGTAAAGATCACCCACTTGATCAGAATTTGTTATATTTTGCTGTAATTAACTATATTTGTTGGGTTGTGTTGGACTGTGGTGGACTTATAAATATAATAACTTCCCGGAGGATGTGGTACTGACCATTTAATAAGTGTCAATGATAGCATGGACTGATAGTAACTCAGTTACAAAACCCAGTTCATTCTTTCATGGTGGCCGAGTATAAACAAAGTTCATATTTCTGCCTTTTTTGTTGAGGGGTCTTCTTTATTATGAGCTAAATTTTTATTTGTATTCACCAGTTTTAGCTACTTTTCTGACTTTTTGTTGATGGGTCTTCTTTATTATGAGCTAAATTTCCCCTCTTGAGATTTCCCATTTTATGAGCTACTTTTTGTTTTTCTGCATGCATCTGTGCCTCTTGATTTTTTGTATTGAGTTTTAGTCAGATTATCTTTTGGGCCTGATGTTTTTTATTTCTAATTTGTTGCAGGTTTGTTCTCTTATTTATTTTGTGGGTTATCAATGAATTAGTACTAGAATCCCGACCCATGCACAAGATATTGTTTTGGGCAATTTTCCTTTTCGCCTACTCTCGGGTCAACCTCAAACTGTAAACCTTGGTATGTGTGCTGATAATTTTTATCACCAAATCAGTGAAAGGTCAAAAGTGAGCTTTCAGTGATTTGTGTGTTCATAAACAGTCATGCGCATCTCAAGGCTTGACCATTTGGACAAAAGGAGATTGACCAAAGTGCAGCCTCTGGCACTCGAGTTGGGTGCATAATACCAGCTCTTTAGCGTAGTAGGGGAACACAAATAGAGATGGTAACATCTTCAAAGTTTCAGTTTGGTCAAGACACGGAAAAATTTGCACAAGAAAACCAACATACATATTTTACATATAAAATAAATATCATTATAAATGCAGTAAATTTGATAGACATTTAATTAGGGGAGAGAAAATGCACGTGGGCGAGGACGAACTCTTTTCCAGCAATCCAAACACTGGTTTGGGATCACTGCATGTATTCCCAATCAAGGTTCTCCTCCAGTATCTGCGGAATGACGATGACATGAATGAGTGCAAGAACAGGAATATGATAATAATTAGGAATTAATTTAAAGAAAATCAAGAACAAGAATATGATAATAATTAGGAACATGAATATGATAATAATTAGGAATTAATTTAAAGAAAATCAAGAACAAGAATATGATAATAATTAGGAACATGAATATGATAATAATTAGGAATTAATTATACCAATTCGATGAAATCATATAATTAAGTGTGGTCTTACAAAGTTGATTTTTTGTTGAATTTTGGGTGTTTTATGTGTTTGTTTAGAACTGTATGGTTGTGAAATGGAGAAATGAGACACTTTATTATTGAACCAGCATATGCCCCTTAGCTATGTGCAGCTGTATACCTATCAGGTAAATTTTGAAATGAGACACTTTGTCCTTGCCAAGTGGTGTCCTCGCCAAGAGGTGCCAACAGATCATCTTCTTCTTTTTTTTGCTTCATAGGCCTTCTATGTATCTTTCTTGTTTTGGGATAATTTGAACTTTAGTTTGATGAAACTTGTCTTCTTTGGTGTTTGGATTGGGATGCCAAACCTAGATTGTTTCTATGGTGTTTTTTTTTTAAGTTATGCGCATGGTATATTTGTTGAGGGTCATTATTTACTCCTAATGCACTCTAGTGTTGAAATTACTTGTGCTGAAAAACATGTTCTAAAAAATTTGTCGTTAGGCAAGTTCAATTATCTTTGGTCTTTCGTTCTATAAGTTTGAGTCGGACATATTTTCCTATAAGTAATGGATCTTAAATTGAATTGTTTATAAATTGAATTGTTTATAAATTATCAATGTTTGCTTTACTAGTTGTAACTGAATCATGTTTCATTTTATTTTGAGAATGGTCATTAGAAATTTTACTCCCTGATGGCTGATGGTTGTATTTATTTCTATTTTGCAGTGGCAGTTGACACAAACCAGAACAATGAATCCAACTGCCTATTATTACAGCAGTAACAACCATGTTTTTGTAGTTGATAAAGATGTAGACTATGTCCGAAGAGGAGCAGGGCCTGTTGAAAAGGCATCGGTTGGAACTAGAGGTTGAGAGCATCCCTCTATTGAATCAACATCGGTTTCAGAAGGTATTTTCACTTGTCAGTGCTTTATTACATGGTGTTCATTTCGATCCTCTCTGTGAATGTGCTAGATTTGCTGACTTACTGTATAGAGGCTACATAGTGGATAGACATATGAGGGAAACTGAAAATAGGGTACATAGTGCATAGACATATCACTCCTAATCACTCACTACCTGGATTATCATTCCTAGTCACTGTTAGTGAATCTAAGAAAAGGAAATAGAAGCATTGATAAACCCGTGTGGGAATTATTGTTATCCACTTTTCAGGGAATCTCTCGAGATGTTTTGGTTGATCTTTGGTTCGTGGTCAAGCCTCTTTAGAATTATGTTCTCTTCATTTTTCTGCTAGTAGTATATATAGAGACTCTAGTAGTATATATAGAGACTCTAGTGAATTGAATTTCAGTCCATCATCAATGGTTTTTAAATTATATATTCATTTAGCTATTTATTGGTGGAAAACGTCAAATAATTTCATACTAATCATTACTTGTTTAGGATTCATTTAATAATTCACATCTATTTAAATTATAGGATTTGAAAGAGGGGCCAAATTTCAATGAATTGTCAGATACTGGAATTTCTACTTCAAAAGAAGCAGATGACATTTGATTATGTGACAGACATGCTTGTTTCGAATGATTGTGAGCAATGGAAGTCCAGTCTCTGTTTCAAGCCTCTGTCGTCTAATAAGGCATAGCAAGAATTGGGGAATACTATGGATAATTCAATCTGAGAGACACATGAACATTTGATTTCCATAGATAATATAATGTCGTATGGATGGGCCCTTTTGGCGAGTCTAGAGTTAGAATGTTTGAAGCAGGACACACCGAGATAGCTCAGCTCTGTTTGTTATGGAAATGACCTACAATTTCAGACCGGACTTGAGTAGGAGCTGCAATTCCGACTATATATCTATTCTGGTTTCTAAATTCTAGGGCGATTCTCAACTAGTGCATATACAGCTAAATTTTTTTGTTAAATTTTAATTTTTGATTCATTGGGATGTATTGGATGCTAATGGTGTCATTGCCAACATCACGTGCCTAAAGAAAGCATGATCATGGAGCTAGCAGCATGTGCCTACCGCAAAAATAGATGACACCATAGTGGTGTTCAGCTCTGCAATGGTGCTCACCATTCACACCTTGACAATGCTCTCTGGAAAAAAGCGGCATCATGATGGTGCGAGCAGGAGGTGGGGAGGGAGGCATACATTTCTTCATGCACATTACAAATCAGGCCGTTTTTGTTAACATAGACTCTTACTGTTTGTTCATTAGGTTTTCATCCTTAGAAGCTACTAGACGGAGTTAAATCAGCATCGCATAAATTCTTTTGGTAATGACATTTATCATGAGTTCATGACAGCAGCAGTGTCTGTGGTATAGAGATTTTTTGCTTGAATGCAACATATGATAGTGACATATTAAATGCCCTCTCTAAAATTGTTCTCACATTTTTCTTTTGTTTCAAGTCATTGCCGATATTGTTTTCTAATAACTCTGTTACATGGTGCTAGGTAGAAATCATTGAGAACTAATCCATATTATCTCTATTAATTACATCGTACATACATGAAAGCTTTTCTTTACTGTCTCTTTGGACATCATGATGGAAAGGGGGAGAGTAAATGGACTTCAATAAATGATTGTGAGATGGTTCTCGTATGTCATTTTATTTTAGTCATGACAAGCCTTGGGATCTAAAGTATTATATTTGTTGAAAATTATGAAAGTCATGACCAAGAACTTTTGCATATCTATTACTTCATATTAATTAGGAGAAATTGCAGTTGGGCAAAACCAACTGGCTGTTTTTTAAGGGTCATTTGGCCACTCACTCCAATGGGTCACAACCTCTTCTTCCTTTTCCAAAACTAATGTCTCCCACAGTCCACTTGCCCATATAATAATCCTATCACAAGCCAAATTCATAGATAATAGAATTATGGTGGTTCAATCAGAGCAAGAGGTTTAAGCATCCAAAACTGATAGACAATTTAAGCATCCAAAATTGATAGAAACAGAGTGGTTTCACTCCACATACATTATACATTTGTCTCTGATCTCATGCTCAAGGTGAGTGCATAAGACATCTTTGAGGCAGAAGTGGTGAATCAAAATCTTTCTAATTCTTCTGAATTTTGAAGGCATACATAAATACATGTAAAAAATGAAAAAATTACCAATCTGTCTTTACAATCAATTTCTAAAACAAAAAAATCAGACAATGAAAAGAAACTCAATTCCATTGTCTAATATGATAGCGCTTTGGCATTGCCATCACCCAAACATATTAGACTGATGAATCTATGAAAATAAGCAAGGATTTGGTGGGAAGCTCTCACTCTCACGCCTTTTTAGAAGTACTCACGACCTTCAAATCATCATCCTCTCTGTCTTCTTTCTCGTTCCATGAAGGCTTGAACCTGATAGCCATAGAGAGCTTTTGATTTTTGTCTTTATCACGCAGGAGTGCCCACAGCTGGACCTTGTGATCCAAAGCTCTCACCCCATGGGCATTCACCAGATCGTTCCACTTCCCAATCAACAGATAGCTTCTGTAGCTCTTCCATAACTTGAAAGTGAGAGCCCAATTGTCTCCCCTCTCATCTAGGAAAAATAAAAAGAGGAGTATATCAATCCACCCTTTAGATTTATTCAAATTACTCACCGTACGCACGTTTGCAAACTCCTGAACATCTAGTTATATATGGTGGAAAACAATCTCCACATGGGAGCACTTTTCTTCAGATCCTTGGGTTCTATGTACCCATGAGCGATGCCTCCTATTTGTGTACAATTGTGGTCATGCAATTCTCTACTTACTTGTCTATCTTGAGGATATTCTAGTTACTGATTCTAACTATTCAAGCTCTCGGGGGTGAGTCCACTACCTCAAAATGAGGAAAAAACCACTGTAGCAGTATAAAATAAACTATTGCTTAAAATAGTGGTGTAATATTCCACTACCTAAAACAATAGTTTTTTAAGTTAAAATAATAGTTTTAAAAGTTAAAATAGTGGTTTAATAAATAATCCTCTCGTCATGTAATGATACACGTGCAAATCTATCGGGCCGACCCTCCCCCTCCCCCTCCCCCTCCCAAGCCTCTCTTTCCTCTCTTTATCTCTAACAAAAAATGCCTCTCTCTCATCCCTTCCTTCTTTTTCTCTCAGAAGACCTAGCCTCTCTCTCGGCGAACCCTAGCTTGCACGAAATCGAGGTTGCTCGATCTTCTCCTCCTCCTCCTCCTTCTCCTTCCTCACCAATTTAGCTAGCACACACCTCCCGCCAAGGCAATCACTGATTGCGTTCTTCCTTCGTTCACTGAAATCAAACCCAATGTCCATTGATGCAGCTTTGTCTGAACTTCTGCAACCCCATCGCAGCAACCTCTGCTACTGTAACCTTTGAGCTTGTTGAATAATGTTCGATGAATCTGCGTCATCTCTCAAGCATTGAAATCCAAGCCGGTTCGGAATCCAGGCAAGTATTTTGATCCTTGTAAAATCTAGAACGTGGCTATGGTAGGTTAAGCTTTAATGAATCAACTAGAGATTTTATGCATGCATGATTGTTTAGATTTCAAAACCATATTGACTCATGTTAATTCTAGACTCGTCTTGTTGAATATGGTTACTATATAATAAAGAAATTAGTTTCTCTAGTGGTTTTATTTGAGGATTGTACACGAGATAACACTGTTAATCTCAGGCTTGCATGTATATAAGACTTCAATCATATGAATTAGTGTAATTAATTTTGGGTTTCATGTCCACTAGTCCTTTCGATCAATTCGCCCGAATAGAAAGGTGGTCAATGAGTCAGATAATTCCCAAAATGATTCAAAAGAATAATGGCCTACGACTGCCGCATGCCTTGCGATGACCACGAGGGTGATAAATATATAAGTATGTTTGTTTGGGCTACGGGACATGATGGTCATTGAGTTGTGATTCCAAGGGTCAGAAAGTCCTTCCCCTATGGCTATTTCCTGAGCATGTTGTCGAGATAATATAAATATTTCCCATGTGGGCTTTAATTTCCTCTAGGCGAGGCAATTGTATAGGCATTGTTTCTTAACACTAGCTCATCGATTTCGAGTTCTCGGTCGAGTATGAGTCTGAAGGGTTTGGGGCATAGAAGAGTATTTTTATTTTCGACTATTTACGTTTTAGGCATTTATACTTTTAATTTTTTTTTGTACTTTTCTATATTCCTTTTTTTCTTGTATTATTTTTTTGTTATTATTATTTTTTTATGGTATACCATCAGTTCCTTAGGCAAGGGACTGACTCAGGAAGTCCTCTTGGTGGGACATGTTGGATGGTCGAAGTGACCGTTCGATTAGATAATATTGTTTCGGGGTCCTCGATCCCTTTCGATCGGATCGATGAGGGATGAGAGTGAGGTTATGTTTAGATTTGTGTTTTGGATGGAATAGGGTTTATCAAAATAAGTGTGGTGTCGTTTGATTTCTTCCTTCGATAGGTCGTTTGTGTCCGGGGTCTCCTTATCGGGAGGGACCTTTTTTTATTTTTCGACGGAGTGAGGCATCTCGTAGAGATGAAGCATAGAGTTGTTAAAGAGTTCTTCGGGGTCGTTTGCGGGTAGTTGGAAAGCTGTTTGTGAGTGAAGTTGGAGTGGAAACCATTGAGAGAGACGCTAGTGTTGTAAAGGTAGTGATAAGATAAGGCAGAGGTAGAGTAGGAAGAGGAGACACGAAGGTGTAGTCCAAGGTTGACCTTTCCTACGTGTGGGGCGGTCCAGTTTTCTCTGATTATGCTTGTTTGGTGTTATTCGCACTTTGGGTTTATCGTGAGGTTGTTTAAAAGTTTTATTTATAATTTTTCGAGGAGGTTGAGTATCAGAAGTTTGACGTAGTAGTTTTGTCGTCGATTGGGGTTCGGTGAAGGTTTTGATTGTGAGGTCCATAGAGATTTGGATCTGATGATCAAAAGTAATTTTAGTTGTGACGTTGATTTCGTGTTTTGATGGGATTTGAGGTATGTTGATTTGGATGGTGATTGGCGTCGTAAGATTTGAGTTTGGTTTGATTTCGAAAGCCAGAGCGATGATCGACTCCTTGATAGGTTTTGTGGTAGGCTCAAAGGCGAGTGGTGGCGTTGTAGGAATAGGTTCGGTTTTAGTGACGGGTTCGTATTTGATAACATGCTCGAGCTTGATGTCAGGCTCAGGTTCGACACTAGGTTTGGGTTTGATGGCAGGTTTGCCTTTGATGATGGGTTCGAGCTTGTGGATGGGTGCGGGGTCGATGATAGGTTCGGGTCTAGGTTCGATGATTGGTTTAAATTCAACGATCGGTTTAGTTTCATGTCCGATGATAGGTTCAAGTTCGATCATGGGTTTAGGTTCGGTGATAAGTTCATGTTCGAAGATAGGTTTAGATTCAATAATAGGTTTAGATTCGATAATAGGTTTAGGTTTGATGATAAGTTTAGGTTTTGTAATGGGTTTAGTTTTGATAGTAGGTTTAAGTTTGATGATAAGTTTAGGTTTAGGTTTGATGATAAGTTTAGGTTTTATAATAGGTTTGAGTTTGGGGGTCAGTTTCATGGTTGGTGGAACGGTAAGTTTGATAGTGGGTTTAAGTTCTTGTTTCGGAGTTGAGGGGATGATAAGTTCGGTGGCGAGTTCTATAGGGGTTGATTCATGAGTTGGTTTCGAAATTAGCCCAATGAGTGATTCTGGAGTGGGTGGTTCGGAGCTCTGTTTGGTGACAGAGCCGGATTCGAGATTTTGTTTTGAAGTTGGTGAGGGGATGAGTTCGGTAGTGAGTTTAGGTTTCGAGGCGGGTGTATAGACTGATTCGTGAGTTGATTCTGAGGTTAGTGGGGTGATGTGTTTGTTATTGAGTTCAAGTTTTAAAGCAGGTGTAGGGATTGATTCAGGGGCTGGTTTTGAGATTAGTGGGACAATATGTTCGACAATGTATTCGATTTTGGGGGTTTGTTTCGGAGTTGATTTGGAAGTGAGAGGGCTAGTGATTTTGGGAGTAGATTTGTTTACTAATTTGAATTCAGAGTTTAGTTTTGTGATTGATTTAAGTAGGAATGGCTTCGTATAACACCGATTGATTGGTTCGAAAACTACCTCTAGAGTCGGCACGTGAGCCTGTTCGGCGGTAGTTTGTGTCATTAGTTTGGGCATCTGTTCAGGAGGTGTGGGGATTGATTCGTTTGTTGGTACGTTATCGTATTCAAGGGTAGGTTGAGTTGGTTTGGATATAAGCGCATTGAGCTCGACGATGAGTTTGGTGATGGGTTGAGTTAGTTTAGGGGTGGATTCGGTGATAGTTTGGAGTTTAGTGACCTTGGTAATCGGTTCAGGGCGAAAGGTAACTTCGCATGTATAGGTGCGTGGGATAGGGTTGGTTGGTTGTAGGTGAATAGTAGGGCCTTGCTCTAAGGGAGGTTCAATTCTTCGGATCAGGCTAGCTGGGTGGAATGGGGCGGGGGTAAATGAGTGTACGGTCTCGTATGCAAGTTGAGTTTGATCGAACAATGGGGTGTAATAGGTGGTGTTAGTTTGCGTGTCGTTGGGGTATTGGCTTTGGTCATAGTACGGGTTCATGTATTGGTTGGTGTATAGTGGTTAGTCTTGGTCAGGGTATAGAGGTTGGTTATAGTCAGGGTATAGGTTTGTGTAGAGGTCTTGAGCTTGGTCATATAGGTGGTATGGTTAAGGGTTAGTTTGGTTTTGTTCTTGGTTCGCATTGATTTGTTCAGAGTCTATGACTTCGTTTAGGGTGTTTGTCTCGGGGTTGTCGGAGGAGGGTCCATTGGTTGTAAAGGTAGGAGGACTGAGGTCTCCATTTTTCAGTCGACGTTCTATGCGTGAGGCATGTTGATAAAGGCTAGCGAGGTCATGATAGTCGCTTAGGATGAGAATGCTCTGAACAGGCTCTCGGGTATTGCTAATCACGATTTCTATCACATCGCTCTCTTTAATTTGATTCCTCGTTAGAACGGCAAGTCTTCTCCAATGGTTGGCGAATGTCGAGAAGTCTTCACCGTCCTCTTATTTTGTGTGTATCAAGTCAGCGAGATGGATTTCTTCATGAGTCAGGTACTGGTATTGATCTAGGAATCTGTCGGCTAAGTCTTTGAATGTCTCGATTTCGGCTAAAGGTAAGGCTGCGAACCAGTCAAGGGCTTCTCCTTCTAGTGATCTCGGAAAGTAATAGATCAGGAGCCATGATTGGTGCGGATTGGTCGACAGTCATTACAGAATAGGGCCAAGTGGTGCTTTGGGTTCCCGTACTGTTTTATTTGTTAAATTTTGGAGGTTTAAAACCAGCGGGTATAGTGAAGTCGCTGTCTCGACAAAATTTGTCGAATCCAAAAGTGTGACTAGAGAGTTCTTTGTTAGCCATGTAGTCGTATAGAAATTGGTGGAGGTTGTTTATATTTACGGCGGTATCTTTTCTAGGTGCCTTGGGAGAGGGTTGTCCTTGGCAATTGTTGTTGTAGAAGGTGTGAGAGGTATATGTATTATGTGTCGGGAGAGCCAGAGCATGTGGAGGAGTTGGCGTCCTTTCCTTTTGTCCGTCCCTCGGAGTAACTTGTATTTAGGACTGGAGTAATGTGTCGAGTTCTCTTCCTCCTTTTGTGAGTGCACTGGGAGAGCAGTCTATAACTTGACTATCGGGGTAGTTTCGCTCAGTACCACTTTCTTCAGTGTTATCACTATGATTTGTATTTTGTGGAGTGAAGGGGTATTTTTCGCTCTCATTAACCATGTTTACCCGAGCACGACGCTGGGCTGTCAACGGAGACAACCTAACATTATACTCGGGGTTGCTATGGGAGCCCCATATGGGTGGTCGTTGTCATTAAAGTTTAATTATCTGATGTCGTCCATTTTTCAAATAGTTTTATTTTTATTTTTTTTTTTTTTTTGAAAAATTTTATCCACGTGCAAGTGTGTGTAGAAAAGTGATAAAGCGAAATAAAATAAAAATCAAAATAAAAAGTGAAAAATATAAAACCAAATTAAATAAAACAAGGAAAATAGAAAACCAAATTAATAAAATTGGGCCAACCTTAGCGACAAAGAGTCCCATAGCGATCACCAGTTTGTTGGTACGCGCTTTTTCTAGGTTCCTTTCGGTCTCTGAAAAGAGTGGCCCAATTCGGTCCGAGTGGACTCTAGCAAAGGCGATGATGGAGTAATAAAATTGAGAAATATTAAATGCTAAAATTAAAGAGGCGAATTCTAAATGAAGAATACCTGAGAAGATGCGATCGCCAGTTGCAGATATTTTTCTATGCTGTAACACGTCACTGATCACGCTTTAAAGGGAAGCGGGGGCTTGCAGGTTGAACTCCTTTATTGAATCGTTCGCTGGCGAACGTCAGCAGCTGTGGGTTGCCTTTAGTCTAACGAGTTTGGTTTTCCTATTCCTGCTGGGATTTTATTTAACTTGGTCTCCTAATCCTACTAGAAGTCTGATTAAAAAAGGGTCTCCTAATTCTACTAGGAGTCTAATTAATTTAAATATCTTAATCTTACTAGAGATTAATTAATTAAGTCTCATAATCCTACTAGAAGTCTATTAATTTAAATATCCTAATTTTAATTAGAAATTAAATTAATTAGAAAAAAGGGGCTTGAGCTTGCTATGCTAAGGAGGATTGGCCCCGTTCTTGGGTACCCTCCGTAGGCTCCCTTGGGCAAATCGGGTGACTAAAATTGAGAGAGACTGAATTTGAATTATAAAGTAATATTTTTTTGTGAAAGATTGATGATTAGTATTTAAGGGCTAAAATTTTAGGGTAAAAAAAAAAGGGGAATTGAGAACTAAAGCTATAAAGTGGACTTTAGGATTTAGAATTATGAGAAATTAAGACTAAAGCAAAAATCTAAGGACCAAAGTCGGGATTGAAATTAGGAAGATTTGGACCGTGAGATTAAGGACCGATTCTAGAACCTAAGAACTAGGACTTAAAAATCAAAAAAATGACTGGCTCTAGAACTTAAGGACTAGAATAAGAAAATTAAAAATTTAAATTAAAACCTAAGATTTAGAATTTAAGACCTAGAGGGCTAGAACCTAAATTTAGAACTAGAAAATAAAATTAAAAAAACGGAACTGATTCTAGAACCTAAGAACTAGAACAAAAAAATTAAGGACTAAGGAATTACCTGAAGAATCGTCTAAATCGTGCAGAGGGAAATTGTATAGAGGGAAATTATGTAGAGGAAAATTGTATAGAGGAAAACTGTGTAGGGGGGATTGTGTAGAGGAAAATTGTATATATGGATGGCTAGGGAGATAAAGGTCTTATTTATAGGCTTTTACCATAAATCCTATTTTCTAAAATAATATAATAAGGATACTAATCCTAATTCAACTAGGAGTTTTGAAAAATGTCACTTTTTGCATAGCGGTCAAAAACTGATCATAACTTCTTCAATGCTTGTCAGAATTGTGCGCTTTTTAACTCGTTGGAAAGCTACTTCAATACGCTTTCCAACATGACCAATTTTACTTCAATCCGACTTCGTTTGATACCTCAAAATAAGCTAAACATAAAACTGATGAGATTGACAATTGAGAAATAGTTGAGGAGACCTAGTTGGCTTTAGACTAAGGATATGGGACGGGATTTCCTAAGGGCTGAATTCTAAAACTTAAGAATTAAGAATTAGAATCTAAAGATTATAACTATAAGAAATTAGAAATTAAAAACTAAAGACAAAAAAATCTAAGGACAGAAATCGGAGTCGAAATCAGAAAAATCTGACCGTAGGATTAATGACTGGTCCCAGAAAACTAAGAACTGGAACTAGAGATTAATATTAGGATTGAAAATTAAGGTATCGTGATAAAAACTAAGTTTTAAGACTGAAAATTAGGTAATAGAATTAAAGGCTGATTCTAGAAACTAAGAACAAGAACCAGGGATTAAAGTACGGATTAAAAAGGAGGTATTACGGTCTAAGACTGAAAATCGAAATTAATAATTAAAACCTAAGTTTTAAATTTAAGAAATAAAGACTAGGACTAGAGATTAGAAACTAAAAGCTAGGACAAGAAATCAGAGCCTAAGATCTAAAACCAGAAATTAAAACTAGAAAGTAAATTATACCTACGGCCTGGGCTGCAGAGAGAAATCTCGAAATTCTAAGCTTAGAAACGAAGAACTCGAAACTCAAATCTCAAAGTTGTGGGGGCTAGGGTTTGGGTCATAATGGAGAGGTCCTTTTATAGGTTTTTTTTCTAATTAAACGCCCTATATCAGGCATTTAACTGAATTACACATCGATTTCTCAGTGCTTAATCGCTTTGAGTCGGTCGCCGACTCAGTGAGCGACCGGTTGACTTGCTCAGTGAGTTTTCAAGTACTAACAATGTTAGGACTAATTGCGCTCCTGGTGTAGAGTGCGCAATTCGATTAAGCATCTAGTTCTAAGCGCTTAATTGAGGAAGCTTGTGGGTCAAGGATTGTGAGACTAGGTCGGGTGTAGGCCAATTGCGTGCCGGTGGTGGGGCGCTCAATCTGATCGCGTGTCTCATATCGAGTGCGCAATAGAGTCTCGAAGCGGTTTGGGAATGTAAGTCTGGTCTGAAAGGGCGACTGATTGTATATTTGTGATTTTGTGTGCAATCAAATTGCGTGCATGGTTTTTGGCACGTAATTCGAGACTGTTCGGGTTCGGGTCAGGTCTGAAATGCAAGACTATTATTTTAGTCTATATTTCGACTATATACTATTATTTCAGTATATAATCTCCCTACGTCGGGATCTGAGCCATAGAGCTATTGTTTCAGCCTGTGTTCAACCATGTACTATTGTTTCAGTGCATGATTCCCAATTTATGGTTAGGGGGTCTGAGCCACAGAGCTATTATTTTAGCCTGTGTTCAGCCATATACTATTATTTTTTAGTATATGGTCCCAATTAGGGTAAAGGGGTTAAAGGTTGATCGAACAGATTTGTGTATTCTGAGAGGGCAAAATGAGAGTGTCTACATGTACATAATTTTCGGGGACAAAAATTTCTTTTAGGGGGAAAGAATGTTATGATCGGAGTTTTGAAAACCTGTTTGTGTGGTCATAGATGGGAGAAGCACCAACCATAGTAAGGGTGCTCCACACCCTAACTTTTTAAATTGCCTAAGATAGAGTCCTAATGAGACTCTTTTGTTTCAAATCACCGGCAGTAGATCGCTCTCTCTCACCCTCTTTCTCTCCCTAAACCCATATTTAGTAGCCTCCAATAAAGGGATTTAATTTCCCAATTTTAGCAATCGCATCCCTGACGTCACGGGCATGGTCCCCTATTTTTCCTTCTCCTCTCTCTCTCTCTATATATATATATATATTATATATCTCACCGTAAATGAAGTAGCCTCCCAATTAAATTAGCAACTCTCCCTCCTTCATAGTCTCTCACCGAGCCCAAGCCTCTATTAATTGGACTGTTCCTTTGTACCTACCCAGCTGAGCCAAATTCTCCCTCTCTATCTCTCTTTCCCTCTATACATCCCCTCTTCTTTGACTAGATACCCACAATAGCAACCAATCAACCACACGTCTTTAGCCTTCTCTCTCTCTCTCTCTAATAGAAAGCCCATCCTCTACTCCACATCATCTTCCACAGCCGCATAAGGTCACCTCATTTTTCTGTTGGGTCAATTGGTATCTGATCCTTCATCAGGCTCCCAAAGTTAAGAGACTTCGACTTTGTTGTAGTTATAAAAGTAGGCATGCTTCGAATTTTGATGGATAGATCCGTTTCGCAGTAAGAGAAGGAGTTGAAAAACTCGATTTGGAGACGCATCAAGATTCTTTTCATAATTACAAATTTGCCTCAATGGGTTCTTAAACATGGATGGCTCACGGTACTGAAACTAAAATATTGTGCAATCAAGGTGCCTTGTTCAGTGGATTTGCCTTTAGTAAGAACCTTGTATCTATCGTATATTGATTCAAGTGGCATCAAATCAGGTGGAATCGAACCAAGTGGCATTTTGATTTGTCAATTCTTGATTGGTTGTCCACACCTCGAGGGTTTGGAGATTGATTATTCTGATCTTTCAGACATTGATGATTGTGATGGTTCAAAAATTTTCCACATTTCTAGTACGCTACTTGCATTTGACGATTCACAAGTCTTATTTTCATAGATTAGAAATTTACACTCCTAATCTCCTATCATTGGAAAATTTGGGACAAGTTTGTAGGGATAATTATTTTCAGAACACCTCCTCCGGGCACCATATTATGTGCTTAAACTCTGCTGCAACACCGGGTAAATGCACCAGAAAATTAGGCAAGGAGGACTCATCACACGATCACAAGCAATGTGTCAAATCCGATTTGCATCGACGCAAACCCTTCGATCCGAATCAACAAAATCTTAGCGAAATCTGCATGATCACGCTACAACAGGTGAGTGCCCTTCTATCCATCTAAATCTACGCTTTGACACTTTTTTGTGATGATTATATGAAAATTATAGTTTCTCATCCTTATGTTTTGTGTGGATTCACAAAACGGTTATGGTCAAAGGGTTGACCCTATGGTTGAACCTATCTACCGAGAACTAGAGGGTACTATACCCTTCTATATGGCACACAAGTGTGCCGGCAAAACAGACCCTTGAGATGTCAAAATCAGGCACCAAGTTTTCCAATACTTAGCAACTACATTTGATTAATGGACTGCTGGCCTTAATTTTTGCGCACTTGCACTAGGGGTTACATTTGACCACTTGGTGTATTCTTTGAATGACCAAACTGTCCCTGGATCAAGACGTGGGCCCTCTTTAATCTATGATTTACGTTGCATCTGATAGTTTATATTGCACGTTATATTTTTATTTAATTTATTCTTAATACTTAAAAATCAGGAAAAGTCATGAAATATATAGGGGTTAGATGTACTGTGTTATTGGATACACTCAAGGTCATGCGTCACATTGACCCATCTTTTAAATTTAGAATAATTAGTTAGGTGTATATTTTACTCACACTATGAGAATTTAAATACCTCGATAATCGAGTTATAATATGATTTTGACCCGATTCAAGATGCTCGACCATTATAAATGGATATGGGCCTTCTCATGGTGGCCCATCTAGTCTATGAACCACAATAGGCCCATTTACCCTAGAAGAGCTATTTACTTTTCATGAGAAATCAGGGTCAAACCTTTAGGGTAGGCCCAACCCACCGTTTAAGATTAGGAGAATCTTCTAGATAAATCTTAAAATCATGTCAAGATGGTGTACACCACTCGATGATCATACGATAATATATTCTTGATCAAAATCCTGGACCATTCAGTTAATGGTCTAAATGATCAAACTAATAGTGACAATCATATGGTATCTAAACATCCATTACACTGATAATATCGGTAGAATTAGATTATTCTAAACTCGATCACATTCACCTTAAGATGCATGTATCGAATAGTCGATGATTTATAAGTAATTGAGTTATATTGAGACTAAATCTTATCGAAATTACATAAATGATTAGTCAGTTTTCATTAGAGCGACAAGATCTATCTGATGAGACTAATTTAACATTACCTTGTAATATGTATTATAGTACTCATGACCCTTCATTGTAGGTCGCCTTTTTCTCTCTCGTAATGATGAGTGAGGTGTTCGAATTATGAGTAATATTAGTTTCTCTTATGATTAGATACTTTCTTATTATATGCTTCATTTGTTTTGTGTGACATTTATCACTTAAAAATACGTTAGGGCGTATGTATGCTAAGAAAAAATGAATAAGATACGACACACGACTTTTAAGCCTTCGTCACGGTAGAGTTTCTTTCACAGTCACGTGAAACTTAGAATATTGGTGTGCATGTACGGATGTAACTCCTCTATGGTAGTATGAGATGCCACATGTAGTACATCCAGGTTACTATGGAACTCGTCCCTTGGAAAGCGTGGGTTGTGAAGCCTATCGCACTGTGACACATTCTAATTAGTTTAAGAAAAGATGAAATATGAATATATTAAAATACAAAATGTTAAGAAAGTGGGGACTTAAGCCCACACAAATATGAAATCGTGGCGGAGACTTAAAGCCTAGAATTGAATAATGTTATGATATGTTAAGACACGCTGTGAAGGCCAACTAAACATGAATTAAGTTTTTATACGTGTCATACCTTACGAGCCACTGTAAGGGTATAATGCCTGCAGTCAAGATGGGTCTTAAGAACAATATGATACGATAGTGTCTCTACATAAGGGGACACTGATTTTTATGCGCGTAATCTCATCAGAATGGATGCTAGTTTATGCTATGATATGGAGGTTAGGTGATTATCTACACGTGAACCTCGCATGATAGGCTCAAGCAACGATCCTGACACAGATCGTGTAAACAGGATAAGTAAGATATGAAGTATAGAGTACATTGTGTAGGCGTATAGAGTAATAATAAAACTTCTGATATGTCATGTTAGTTAAGTTGATAAGGCAAGTAGAAAAGTGATAAGCATTAAAAACATCATATACATTAAAACCTATTACGTTCTTTCAGCTTATTTGATATGAAATATTTATGAGATCTTTTTTATTATGTTGTTTATATAAAATTATAAATAATTCACTTTCACTCACGAAGTTGCACCCACAATCACCTGGGTAGATTGTGGTGGATCGGTTGTGCAACCCACTGAGTTTAGGTGACTGAGTAAACTCACCCCTCTCTCAAAAATAAACAGCTGCAGGTGAAGATATGGACTGCACTGCCATATAGACTTGATTCATTAGTAGATGATATGGTTTATGAGGGTGACGACATGGATGACCAACTTAACATTATTAGGTATGTATAAATTGTTAGAAAGACTGTCCAGCAGTTGGTCGTACCTTAATTTATAGTGAGTTTGCATAATAGACTCAAAATTAAATGTGAGCCTAATGACGAGAAATTTGAATGTGAGAAGAAATTTGATTCACGATTTTTGGAAGTCCTATTTTATGTAAGTTTTAGTAAGATATGTATGTCCGCTTATCACCTTAACAAGCGTGCGGTGTCATAATACCGAATTCTAGGTCCTTGAGATCAGCTAGGATTCTGGGTCGTTACACTATCAATCTCAAACTCGATTCCTTCTTCACTAACCAGTCATAATTATTATCATCATTCTTCAATATTCATTTATCTCAAATCCGAATGCCCACCATCAATCACGATTCATCTCAAATCAAAATCCTTCAGCATTCAACACTAATTTATAACTCATTATCTTCATTCATAAACTGCCATTCATAAATCCAACATTCACATCATCACCCATTATCCATCTCAAGTCACCCATCAATGATACAATCGTTACACACCTCTCATCACATATTCTCTCGCCCCACATCTATCATCCCAATTTTATTTTATTTTATTTTTATTTTTTATTTTATTTTTATAACCTGGGTATTCGGGCCTCTTAGAGTAATTATCTAATCCCAAGGGCACATATGCACCTCAAATTCAACACATGTCGAGTCAGCACAGGATATAAATCCCTACGGTGGTCTTAAGGGAAGGAGGGGATTCGAACTCAGGTCTCATACTTTTGAAAGCAGGTACCTGGCCAACTCACCTAACCCCTTGAGGTTTATCATCCCAATTCATTGATCAATCAAGCTCATCACCCAATTTGTCTAACCTCATTAAAATAAAATTACCACCCCGAGATGGCTAATTCACTGAAAGCGTTCACCACCCAAAGATGATCAATTTGGGAACCTCAATGTCTTACACACCATTTTCTTGAGCTTGCTACTTCGAGAGAGCCAATTCGATAAATTTGGGCTAAACACCCAAAGATGATCAATTCACCAAATGAAGTCCACTCTGATTTCTGGACAGCCACCCGCAAATGATTATCTCAATAATTAATTTCGTTCCTTTTGGGTTACCCACTCGAAGATGGTGAATTCACCAAACAAAATATACTGAATTCTGGGATAGCCACCTGCAAATGGTCAATTCATAATCAATTTTATTCTTTATGGGCTAACCACCCAAAGATGGTCAATTCATAATCAATTGTAAATTCAATAATCAATTTCGTTCTTTTTAATTTGGGTTAACCATCCGAAGATGGTCAATTCACCAAACGAAATGTGTCTAACTTTCTGGGATAACCCGCAAATGGTCAATTCAAAAATCAATTTCATTCTAGGATATATAGCCACCCGTAAATGGTCAATTCAATAATCAATTTCATTTTTTCAGGGCTAGCCATCCGCAGATGGACAATTTCCAAATTCTCAATCAATTTCGTTCTTTCTAGGCTAACCACCTTAAGATGGTCAATTCACAAACCATGGTCATTTCAAGATGCACAATCAAAATATAATTTGATTTTTAGACTCGCCCTCGCAAGAGAGACACTTTGATAAATTGGGCTAACCACCCGAAGATGGTCAACTCGTAAATCAAGAGATATTTCGATCCATAAATCAAGATACAAATTACATTTGGGCTAACTACCCAAATATGGTCAACTCCGAAATCAAGAGGTATTTCGATCCATAAATCAAGATACAAGTTAAATTTTGTGCAAACCACCCATAGACGGTCAATTCTCAAATCAAGATGTGTTTCGATTCATAGGTCGAGATGCAATTTGAGGTTTGGGCTTGCAACCCTGAGAGGGCCAATTCGTTAGAATAGGCATGGCACTCCAAGATGGCCAATTCGTGAAAACGAGCTCGTCAATCGAAGATGGTCACTTCTACAGTTACTTAGGCTGTATATGGTATAGCTCTCTATTAGTCCTGTCAGAGCAGAGTTCTCCTGCTTTAGTTGGTTCCCATTCTCTTTTTTAATACTTTGCAAATGAGGATTTACCTGCTTTAGCAGTAACCTTTCTGCTCTCTACTAACTCCCTATCAGAGCAAATAAAATCTGCTCTAACAATGCGTTAGTAGAGAAGACGGTAGAACTCTTGAACAGGTAATGTTATATATATTAGTGTATTAATATATATTTTATTGTTTCAAACTTATGTTTATAATTATCATTATATATATTGATAATAATTCAATGGCAAACTTATAAATATTATCTCTCTAAATAAGTGTCTTTTCAGATTTGGATTTATCTCTTCACCGTAAATGTGAAAAGACATAAGTCTGACATCTCTTCACAGTAAATCTGAAAAGACACAAGTGAAATCGACTTTTCTTTTTACTGCTATATGAAAAAGCACGACTCTCTGAAAAGACACATGTGAAATCGATTTATATTTTTATTGTTATCTGAAAAGATACAATCTATGAAAAGACACAAGTGAAATGGATTTACCTTTTTATCAAAAAGACATAACTCTTTGAAAAGACACACCTGAAAAATTTTCACCGTAACCTGAAAAGGCACAATGGTTCAGAATTTTTTTATAAATAGAGATAAGATCTCCGTTAAAATATATATACACGACATACAAGACAAAAAAATAAGAGTCTTTTTGTGTATCAGAAAATCTGTGTGACAGGTTCTTTCTCTTGAAAGTCCAATCTAGAAAAGAACACACGATTTTTGGCAAGACCAAACTCTCTTGTATCTTGAAGACAGATTCGCTGGGAACTCTATTGCATTTTCGTTTATCCGACAGAGGGGGGGCCCCTATTGTCTTTAAGACAGCGTAGTGAACTAAGTGCCCTGGAGCCATTATCAATACCAATTTTATCGGCAATTTAAAGACAATAGATTGTTCTAATGTTTCAGAGCATAAAGATCATGAATCTAGATCTTATCAAACTTGACTGATTTGGAGGATCAAATTTTAAAAGATGGAAGCAAAAATGGAAAGTACGACTAATAGAGGATCAAATGCTTGACTCAAATGGCTAAAAAATGATCTAGATTGTCGGGACCACATCCTCAATGCATTAAGCGATAGGTTATTCAACATTTTCTGTAAGTGCACTATTACTAAAAATTTTGAGATTCATTAGTGAATAAATATCTAATTAAGGATATAGGTACAAAGACTTTTCTAGTCTCTAATATTTTGATAATGGTTGGAGATAAACCAATTCTTGAACAAGTTTAAGAATTACAGTTTATCATCATTGAGATAGAAGTCTTATGTATATAATGAAGCGTACTAAACCCAATATAGCATATATAGTGGGGGTATTAAGTAGACTAACAACCCATGGTTGAAACATTGGAAAGCTATTCGCAAAGCATTATGATTCTTGAAAGGAATTATATATTATAATTTACAATATAGTGGAAAATCTGAACTCTTCGAGGGGTTTACTGATGCTACTTGAATTTCTGAGTCCTCTTATTCAAAATCTACAAGCGGATGGATTTTTACTTTGATAGGAGGAGCAATATCGTGGGAGTCTAGAAACAGACATATTTTTCTGATTCAAGTATGGAATCAGAGTATATAGCATTATTTGCAGGAGCAAAAGAGACAGAGTGACTTTGAAGCTTACAACAATACTACCTAAAAATATAATGTTGAAAACATCGAGGGGGATGTGCCTAAGATCGATATCTTTAAAGGCACAGTAGTTGAACCTCAGCTTAGTAGAGTTGGAGATCCCAAATCTTAAGTTCAACAAGATGAAAAACTACATCGTGACTCTTGAAAGTGCACAAAGGTATGTTACCTATTGGTTATCCCTATGGTGTTAAAGTTTGTGCACATATCTTATAACGTGACAAGATGAGTTTAACTCTTAATGATTCTGTAGGCATTCATTTGCTGGGGTGATAAAGTAGTTACAAGAGCACCCATGACAGATTTACCTATATGAGTATGGAAGTGAAGCCGCTTCAACAGAGATTCGGTCCTCTCTGAGATACTCATGAAATCAGGATTTTAGCGCATGACTGTAAAGCGCAGGCCTTATGCCACTAATGATTTAGGTCATAGTAAGTGTATATGTAATTCTGATTTGTTAGATAGGTTTTTAGTTCAAAGCTATAAGCTACTTAAAATCTTTACAAACTTTGAGTTGTATGTACTAGTCAAAGGTTCAAATCGATCGGTACCTCTGATGATGCTTAATATAATTACTCTGATACACAATTTTTTTTATTTTGAAACAAGTGGGGGATTATTATATATATTAGTTTAGTAATATATATATTTATTGTTTCAAAATTAAGTTTATAATTATCATTATATATTGATAATAATTCAATGACAAACTTATAAATATTATCTCCCTAAATAGGTGTCTTTTCATATTTGGATTTATCTCTTCAGCGTAAATGTGAAAAGACATAAGTCTTGCATCTCTTCACAGTAAATCTGAAAAGATACAAGTGAAATTAACTTTTCCTTTTACTATTATATGAAAATACACAACTCTCTGAAAAGATACAAGTAAAATCGATTTATCTTTTTACTGTTATCTGAAAAGACACAACTCTATGAAAAGACATAAGTGAAATCGATTTATCTTTTTACCAAAAAGACATAACTCTCTGAAAAAACACAGATCTGAAATCTTTTCACCATAACTTGAAAAGACACAATGGTTCAGAATTTCTCTATAAATAGAAATAAGATCTCCGTTAAAATATATATACAAGACATATAAGACAAAGAAATAATAACATCTATTTCTTCTCTTCTCTTACCACTACATGAAAATGGCACATAAACCACACCTCCAAATATATAAAGAACCACTGCCCAAGCAATAGTATAATAATCCATTGCCAAAATCGGTGGTTTATTATAATAAAACAGTGGTTTAACTAGTTAATCCTTATCATGTGCAACTCTAACCGCCATCACGTGCCAAATCTATCGTGATCGTACTTCTAAACTTTCCCCCTTTATTATGCAAACAAATATGTCGTCTCCACATTCATCTATTTTCTTTCTCTCTCAAACCCTAGCCTCTCTCCTCTTCCTCTCTCTCGACAATCCGCACGAGTTCGTCCAATCCATCTCAAACCCTAGCCTCGTCCTCGTCGTCGCCCTTCGACGGCCACCTCGTCTCTGAGCTCTGCACCAGTAGGTGCGAGTACCCTAGCTCCGCCAACGCTGAGTAAATAGCGTTGATCTGCGCGAACAACATGTTGTCGTAGCGGAGATTTGAGATCGGATCCAAAACCCCTTGGTTCGGCTGAAACAACACAAAATTCAGAGGGACTTGCATCGGATTCCCCTTGTATGCAAAAAATGGATAAGCGTTGATGAGGAAAATTGATCCGATCTTCGATTGGAAGCTCAAGATCAGAGAAATCAAATAACCCTCATCTTCCCCAACCTCTCGTTGCAATTGGTTTGAGAAGCAGGTGATGCTGCTCCAGCTTACTTCAAGGGGGGTTTAGATTGGATACCCCAGCCTCGAAACACGTGAATCTCAATCCCATCTTGCTATGTTGGTGTGACTGAGATCGTGGATGTCGAGTGAAATGCAAATTGCCGCTGGAACACCTAAGAAACCCACCGGGATCCTCCATTTGTTGCCGTAATCCTCAGAACTCGCCGGAAAACTATAGATCAGCCCCTCACTCTTCAGATATGTGAGATTTTTTCCTCCTTTATGAGTTTTCTAAAGGTTCCTTATACCGTTTGATTCTTACATTGCTATTTTTCAAGTTTTTCGATTATCGGAATGGGTTATTTACTGAGATCTATGGTAAGGATGGTGTTGAGTGGCTGGAAGTTGTTAAGAAGTGGTTGTTGAAACCGAAAATTTTCGGTTTCGGTCCCCTCCGAAACCGAAAATTTGAACTGAAATTTCGGCCAAAAATTTGAATTTTGGCCGATAATTTCAATCCCATACAAAAATATGACTGAAATTTCAGTCCAAATTATCGTTTCGGTGAGGACCAAAACCAATAATTTGGACCGAAATTTCGGTCATTTCGGCCGAAATTTTGATCCTTGGTTGAATCACTGGTTGGGCAGAGGAACCCAATTTTGTGCTTGCATTTGATGTTTGCAGCCTGGTGGAGGTCACATATCTGAATTGGTGACCTACTTCATTTTTGCTTTTGATTTGTTGTATTCGTTCCTCAATCTTGGTTCATCTTTTGATTTGTTGTTTCAAATTACACATATAACTAGAACACATTTGCGAAGTGTTCTATGCTGGACTATGATTCATCCTTATTTCTATTATTGATAAAAAGAAGGTTTACGTTAAACACATTTGCGAAGTGTTTCGAAAATTTCAAAGAATAACTAGAACTATGATTCATCCTCCGATTTCAAGAAAAAATGCATTCAAGTTTGAGAAAGTTCGCCAAATAGGAATCCCCATTGCTATCTTTAACTCTTTCAGTGGAAGTCTGATTTGACTCGAACTATGACTCCAGCTAATAACTATCGCCTTAGCTGGAGCTTTGTTATGGTTATTATATCAAAACTAGATTTGTTAATGTAGAAAATTGATAACCATCGTTTTAGCTGTTATTGACGTTCATATTAGAATAACCTTACAAGTATGTGTGTGTGTGTGTGTGTGTCTGTGTCCTTGCATGTGCGTGTGTGAGCACGGCATTTCATTTCGTTGCCTCTATCTCAAAATTCTCAGAACTAATTAAAATTTTGGAAAAATTCTCAGAACTGCTTTCCTTAAATAGCTAACTTTTTCATCTTGTCCTCCAATTTTATGCTAGTGCTAGCATTACCCAGGCTTATATGACCTTTCTATAGCTAAGGTATTTTTTGTTCATTAGCTGAAGTTCATGGCACCCTACATATCACCGCCTCGCAAAATCATAGACAAAATCATGATTTGGGCCCCCCAACTTTTTCTTCTAATGGATTGGAAAAGTGTTTTCTGTTGTTCTATGCTGTTTTTTTTGAGAACCATCAGTTACAATTTTTTCTTGAAGAAAAAAAAAAATTGCTAATGGGTAAGGGTAAGATGATGGAAACGTTTATAAAATGTCCACCAATTTATTCCACTTAAAATTTTGCTCCTCAAAATTGTGGACCGAAATGGATAATAGATAATATGGTGGTAGGAATCTCGATGAGTCGCTCCTAAACATCGCTATTATTGTATTTTGTGTATAGTCCGTGGTAGAGCCTGATTTGCTTTTGGTATTGTATTATTATTTTTCTTTTTGTTTTTTCTTTACAATTATTATTACTATTATTCCCTTTAATGATAACTTTAATTTACAACTAAAAATATCTTGATTTGTGAACCATTTGCAATTATGAAGCACATGACAAGCCATTAGCCTCTAAATGGGTTGATACGAATACGCTTCACTATTTAAGTGAATCCCAATTTACTTTTTCTCTGTATATCTAGTTGTTCTATTTCTATTTTATGGATTCCAGCAATGATGTGTACCAACCAAGAGCTGAGTCATGAGGCAGTACTCGTGATTCGAGTTGTATATATATGTATAAGAAGAAAAAGATGAACAATACCACTCAACCAAAGGAGCGGGGTCTTTAGTTATTTCATTCCCTCTTACAAGTTGGGGGGACCTACAAGTCACTGATTGCAGAGTTAGGGCAGGGGCAGGGGCAGCTTTGGGCCGAGTGGGGGACCTACAAGTCACTCTTAAACTTTTTTGGGTTTTTTGGCATTTACTTAAGTAAGATATGTCGTATTTGCACTTTGCCCACCGTGTTTCATCTATTTAAAATAAACTACGTCAAAATGAGGAAAAAACTACTTGAGCTATATAAAATAAACTACTGCTTAAAATAGTGGTATAATATTCCACTCACTAAAATAGTGGTTTTACCCCTAAAACAGTAGTTTTTTAAGTTTAAAACACGTTGTTAGTCAATCTCACTCTAAGGAACAGTGGTTTATTAAACCATGGCCACGAGAGCCACCAGACTTAATTTCTAAAATTTGTAGCAGTTATAACTATTTACCATTAAACCACTGTTATGTTTATAGGGACTTGGGAGCTTGGCTTCTCTTTAACTCATGTAGATTAAATGAGCTCAGTTTTAAGAGCTATTTACTGTATTTTTATCCCTGAGACCACCTTACAATGTCATCATTGTATGAGGAATATTTTCATTATATAAAAATTAGCTATTATAATTTGATTTCACTTGTTTTGAAATTCCCCTGCCCTACCCAAACATTCCCTGCATATAGTGATTTGTTCTCAGCAGTAACTTCATATCATAATCAACCACACACAGTCCTAACAGTGTGTGAGTACCAACAAATCGACTTGTGAATAGAAGTTCTCTGCTTGGGATTGCTCTTTGGGGCCTAAAAGCACCACCAAAAGAATTGGATGAAATTGGTGTTTGGAAGGGAGTATAAACTAGCAGTGCTGTTGAATAGCTATGAGGATAATGGGTATAGTAGAATGATTAAACTGATGGGTTTTTTTTGTTTGTAATCAAATGCCTTCTATAGCGAAACTGATGGCCAAACTTCAAAATTTACATGTTGGTTTTCTCATAATGTTTGGTGTAAAACGCTCTTAACTAAGAATGATATCACCTCTGAAAACGTCAGTATTATATCCTTATATTTACCATTTACTGATTCAGCTACTAGGATATCTCTGGCTTTCTGTTTGGTACGAATTTAAATTTATCTATAATAATGCTGCCACGAGCATATTATTTATAGATTTCCCAAGAGGTGGGAAATCTATAAGAGGTGACACCTCCTAGGTGGGGCCCACCCCTTCCCCTTCACTCACACCCACACATGCATGCATCCATGTGGCTCCATTTAGACCACACAAATATTTTTAATGGCTAATATTGTTGATACTTGTCTTTTCCCTCAATTCTCCTACTTGAGTTTTTTTTTTTTTTTTTTTTGTAGAAGATGCCTCCAGCAATCCCATACAAAAAATGGATGACAATAGTAGAACGTTTGTCTTCTGAATATCTCGATGGCGTTGCATCATTTATTTTGTTTGTAAAACAAAATGTTGAGGATGTTAATTGGTGTTGTTGTCCGTGTGTTAAATGTCGAAATTTTCAAAAGCATAACCTTGAAACCATTATGGAGCATTTAATTTGTGATGGCATGGATAGTTAAATTACCGACATATGGACGTATCATGGGGAGTCGTCTTCTACAAATCGTGTCGATGTTGGCGTTTCTAGTAGTTCAACTAGTAACCAAAATAATGATATGTTTCCAAGAATGGAAGAAATGTTGAACAACACATTTGTACATGTTCATCTTGAAGACTTACCTGAGGATGAAGATGATGATCAGGATGAAGGTGATGATCAGGATCCACATGATTTACCTGAGGATATGGAGTACAGTAATTTGAAGAAACATGCATTAGAACCACTATATCCGTCATGTAAGGGTGAGCATACGAAATTATCAACTACAGTTGAGTTGTTGAGTATGAAGGCTAGACATCAGTGGTCTAATAAAAGTTTCACGGAGTTATTAAAAATGCTAAAAGAAATTTTGCCCGTGTCAAATACTTTACCTGATAGCACCTACGATGCAAAGAAGTTAGTTAAGTCTGCGCATGAAACATGAGATTATTCATGCTTGTCGCAATGATTGTATATTATATTGGAGAGATCATCGATAAAATGAGTGTCCTACATGTGGTGAGAGCAGATGGAGACCCGTGGAAGCTTCAAAGCCAAATTTTAAACAATTACCGTGGAAGAAGTTAAGATACTTTCCACTAACCCAAAGACTTCAAAGATTATATAGTGTACCATGGATTGCAGAGATGATGACATGGCATGCAAATGCAATTGAAAATGAAAGTTACATGGGTCATCCAGTGGATTCTTCAAATTGGAAATCAATCAATGCTCGTTGGAGTGACTTTTCTCTTGAGACACGTAATGTTCGTTTAGGACTTGCAATGACGGATTTAATCCTTTAAACAAGAGTAATTCTTATAGTTGTGGCTGTTATGATTGTTCCATTTAATCTTCCTTCATCTTTGTGTCTGTAAGAAGAGATTACAATGTTAACTCTATTAATTCCAGGCCCAAAAGGTCCAGGGCACAACATTGATGTCTACTTACAGCCACTGATTGCAGAGTTAAATGAATTATGGTCCGCTGGTGCTACAACATATGACTCTTATAAAAAATCTATGTTCAACATGAAAGCAATTCTATTATGGGCTATACATGATTTTCCAGCATATGGCCATCTTTCGGGATGTAGGACAGCAGGAAAGTATGGTTGTCCTGTTTGTAGTGAAGAGGTTGATTCGACATGGTTATCACATGGAAAGAAATATGCGTACATGGGCTACAGAAAATTTCTTACTGATATGAGTCATCCTTTCAGAACTCAAAAGTCACAGTTTAATAGGAAGGAAGAACATAGAAAGCATCCCCACCGGTTGAGTGGTTCTGAAGTACTATGCAAAATGAGATGTATCAAAAAGAATTTGGAAAGGTAGCAAGCAAGAAGAGGAAGAGATCCGAGACGAGCATGAAAAGAGCAAAGGTATGGTCAAAGAGATCAATCCTATATGATTTACCATATTGGAAGGTGGATAATTAATATATTTTATTTTTCTAATATGAAATTTGTACTTCACTCAAATATTAACACATGTCCTTTATGTTTGTAGGATATTCTTATTCTCATAATTTGGATGTAATGCATGTGGAAAAATGTCACAGAGAACCTAATTGCTACAATTATGGACACAAAGGGTAAAACCAAAGATGGTGTTGAAGCACGTTATGATCTCAAAGATATGAATATAAGGAAAAATTTGTGGCCCGTGGAAGAAAATGATAAGTTGTATTGTCCCAAAGCTCCATTTTGTTTGTCACGAGTAGAAAAAGAAATAATTTATAAAACCTTGCACAATTTGAAGGTTCCTATTGGATACAGTGGAAATTGGAAGGACAAGGTATGTTTGAAGGAATTCCAACTCAAAGGCTTGAAGTCACATGATTATCATATCCTCATGCGATTCTTGCCGATCTTAACTTGCATGCATTCAAGAAAGAGAAACCATTGAGAGCTGCTATTCGACAATTGTCATTATTTTTTAATGTCTTATGTTCTAAGGTTATCTCCCGTGTTGACCTTTTAAACATGAGAAGAAATATAGTCGAAACACTATGTGTATTTGAAAAGTACTTCCCGCCGTCATTTTTTGTTTCTATGATACACCTTGTTGTTCACTTAGCAGAGGAAGCGCTTGTTTGCGGACCTGTCCGATATCGATGGATGTATCCTTTCGAGAGGTAAACTATCGCAGTAAAATTAATAACTTCTTTTAGTTAATAACGTTAACATTGATATCTAATTGAAAAAAAATGTGCAGGATGATGAAGACATATAAGCATTATGTGAAAATCGGACATATCCGAGGGTGTATTATGGAGCAATATCTCATGGAAGAATGTACGAGGTATTGCATGGAATATATGCCAAATTCTAGAGGAAGCCATAAGAAAGGAGAAAATGTCGTGGAACAAGATGTTACTTTTGGGTACCCTATTGATGGAAGTGGAAAAACTTATCTTCTTCAACACGTGCGGATGAACAAATACGTAGATGGGTTCTAAAGCATTATCCGAAAATATTGAGTGGAGAAGTAAGTAATTTATTTTATATTTTAAATGATATATTTTATTTTAAAATGATATAATATAATTAAGAGTTAATATTTACAGGAAGTACCAGGCTTATCTTCAAGATCACAAGTCAAGCAATAAGCATCAGAGGGACAACTACATTCCTTGGTTAAGAAAAGAATTAGAAAATGAAGAAAATTCTATCATGAAGAGCCTTGCTGATGGTCCAGACTTCAATGCCATATCATATAATGCTTACATGACCAATGGTTATCAGTTTTGTACCGCACAAGCAGAAATGAATAAAAGCACACATAATAGTGGAGTATCCATGAAGGCTTTAACTAGCTTCATGTCAAGTGCGAAAGATAAGAACCATGTGGAAGAAGAAGTTACTTATTATGGTATTATCAAACAAATACTTGAGTTGGATTATGGTTACTTTAAAAAAATTCTTCATCGCGATTGGGCTCAGAGTAGAAGATAAAAAAATGGTTGTGGTTGACCCGTAAACCTGGTTAGTGTTTGTTAATCTTAGGAGATTTATGAGGATTTCACATGAAGATGATGAGCCGCTTATTCTTGCCTCTCAAGCCACTCAAGTCTTCTATTGTAAAGATCAAACTAGGGATGATTGGTATGTATTGGATGCTCCAAAGAGATTGACTCGGATATGGATGCCTATGAAGATCCCTTAGAACTTGAAGGAAGACCAAAAGCATATGCTTTAGCATTGGCATTAGCAACTGATGTTGTGGATGAGGACGAGGACGAAGATTAATCTAGTTCTTTCATATTGTTCACTTGAACCTTATTTCTTCTATCCAATAATTGTAACAAAAGAATAACTTTCATTTCTTATTGTTGATTTTCCCATTTTAATGTTGTTATAAGTTAGCTACAATTTTCAATTATCTTATTAATGCATTTTATATCCTTAAATGATAGTTTGATCAACAACTAGAGTTTGCCAATGTCTTCAAAGAAAAGATAATGACAGCTTTGGATCGTAACCGAGTGGATCTCAATCATTGGAACTCAAGAGAGTGGTTAGTCTATTATTTTCTATTGTTTGGTAAATGTTATTTATAAATTATTAATAATATTTTATTTATCCAGTAGCTTGAAAATTCATATGAATGAATATGGGCAGCCTATTGGAGATGCTTCAACTCAATTTGCCACATTTGTTGGTCGGATGACGAGGACTCATTGTCCACCGCATATGAGTCTTGGAAAATTGTATTGCTTTCTATAAAGGAGAAAATATGGCGCTTTGTCTCGTTGAGTGCATGTTGTTCATGCCATTTTCATTTAGTTATTCTACAAATAATTTTGATATCATTTTATTTTCATTATAGGATAAATATAATGTTCCAATTAGTCAAAAAGATGGTCTTAACGTAGCGAATTTGACTTGGAAGCAATGGAAACATGACCTTCGGCACCGCTTATGATAAATATGAAATAGACGCAGAGCGGATGAAGTATCGACCAAAGAATATGAAGGGAGATGATTGGAAAGCGTTTATTAAAATGTCCTCGACGGAGGAAGATAAACCACGCCGAGAAAAGGGGAAGACTTGTAGGAAAATGATGATGAACCCACACACCTTCGGTAGACGAGGATCATAAGATGGCGTAAGAGATGGTAAAATCTACCACATAAATTTTATAAATAAATTTATTAGAATATTCACAATTGCTTATGACCTTATTGTACGTAAAAAGCGAGTTAGACTGATTACACAAATATTTTTAGCCTCTCATACTAAGAAGGATGGAAAGTCCTTGGGCACGCAAATAGTAAGATTATTTTAATTATTCATTTGTCATTGATAAATAATTAATATTGATCTTTAGTATCACTATATTTAATAATTATATATTTTATTCAGTGATGAAATTAGGAGGCTTGCCTTATCCGATCCATTCCTGACAAAAAGATTTAGATAATGACCACCTGTTACTGGCCAGGGCTGATGGAAGGGGCAACATACGGGTATGGGTACGGTGTATCTAAGACCTCCATTCAAGCGTCCAGTGCTAGGGAGATTGCTCACCGTGAAAAGATAGCACGTGAGAGCATTCAATCACAGGTTGATATGCTTAGACATGAGCTTGATGAGGAGCGTAGAGCACGTAAGATCCTTGAGGAAAAAGTGAATTTACTATCACCTCTAGCTCCTTCTAAAGGGACATCTATATCCACATCGGTTGACCAATTCGATTCTTATCGTATAAATTCAATGTTATGAAATGATAATCATTGAGTTGTCATTGTCATATCTTATTGAAAGCACTTATGCATTGTTGTCTTAGTCTCTTAAACTCTACGCTTAAAGGCTATAATTTTTGTAGGAACTCGACTGCCATCGGTTCAGAATACTTGTGAACCAACCATCCATGCGTTGTCTATTGAAAAACTTAAAGAATAAAGCCATTGCACTAGGGCAAATGCATAGAGAGGCGACAACGTCAAGAGATTCGTACGCCATCATAATTGATAATATTTTCGAGATCAATACAGAATTATATGCGAGCGAAGGAACATTTGGCGATGTTACAATTGGTGATATTATTACTTGGCCCAAGGGACTTGTAGATTTTATTTGATCTTGTTTAGGGGTAAATTTGTTTAGAGGTAAAATTTTCGTTTGTTGATGAACTTGTTTGGACTGCTTAGAGTAGTGAACTGTTAATAAGTGAATTTACATTTTAAAGTACTCCAATGAAATAGTTTACATTTTAAAGTCTTTTTCCCTAAATGTCTAATTTTAATCCTTGTTATGGATATTGATATGCTTAAGCGTTACTATCCAAAAAGCACTCCACGTTGATGTGATGTGTCAAAAGGAAAGATCCACCACATTGTAAAAACTTATGCTTAGATTGTTGGCATCACATTATGCAACCAATAATTCTGCTTTCTGAGGTATCATTTACACTTCTGCTTTCTTACCTTGCAGAGAAATTTTGCTTCCACCCTAGTGCTTGCTTCAAATACTTTCAAATATTTGCTTTGTGGTTAATTGCCTATTTTTATTCTTCTGACTTTGGATAGGTATGTGTCTGCTGGTGCATCCTGGCTGAATGGTGCATTCAGCAAGGTGGCAAGGGCCGGAAATGTCGCAGGTTCAAAAACAAGAGAAAAGTTCCAGTTGGTCAGGTCAAACTTGATCGCAAAGGTGAGCACCGCTAGTTATGATTTGATGGATTTATGCATGTAATGTCGGTGAAACATATATGCTATGAAATGAAGCATGATTTCCTGAAAATCTGTTCACGTCAGGTTTTGGTAGTGAGAGATTGACTTCAATAGATGTAATACTATTGAAGTTGGTAATAGCCCATTGAGCGTTTGTGGTAGAATATGAAAATTGGTAAACTATATGTGATTTGGCTGATAGAAAGTACAGATACCTTGAGATATATTTATCGTGTGAATGGATGGTTCGTAATGGAAATCCATCAAGATAATTTAGAATGTTTCATTGATATTTTTGCTCTAATCCATGTTTTGTCAGAAAATCCATGCCATTGAACATGAAAGCTAAGCACACATTTCGAATTTGAATTGTTTTTTGATATCTGTTCTTCTCTACATGAGAGCAAGAGCAGTGGATTGGCTATGTTAGGGGTTTTTAGTCCTCTATGTTCAACTCTAGTACAAAATTTAATGGTTTCTATCACCATATTTATTTTAAACTACACAAGTTTTTTATTGGATGGTGCAAATCATATGCACATAAGTTTTGTGTCAGGCAATACAAACTGATATGTAGTTTATCTTGATACACAAAAAAACCCTGATGTGTACTGGGTAATATGACTCAGATCAGGCGAGTTTTCAGTCCATGGCTATTACTATATTTATGAAAGTAATTGGTGAGGAATTTTGAACTGAGTGAGCAGACTGATTTTTTTGAACAAGATGGCTTTTAATTTGCATAGCTGTGAAATGTACATGCTAAACCAACTTCTAATTTCCAGTATTACCAATGTTTATTGCAGGTTGCACTTGATCATTTTTGGTGTTTTGTTTCCCATTCTCTGTTGCTCTACATTTTTTGGTGTTTATATTTATTGTTTTGGTCATCCATTATGGATGCTCATTTCATTTAGCTAACCCTTTCAAAGCGAAGTAGAGAACTAAACCTTAATTTTGTAATATTACCTTGTTTTGTGGACACATAAGGCCATGAATATGGTAAGTATTCTAAACCAGATTTGTGATTCTAAAAGCTGATATAGATCATCTAATTCAGATAAAGGATGTAGAATCTATTAGCTTGGAGGATGCTCTTGAGTTTCTTCGCTACCCTATAACATTGGTATATTTCTGATTACTCAATTATATCCCTGGCTTTCCTTTGTTTTCGAACTGGTTTATTCAATTCCTCCTGCAAGTGAAGTTTATCGTGGCTATTATATTATCTTGGTATAGGGAAAACATCCAGAGGATAAAAGTCCAATCGTGCTGAAAATTTCAAGATATGGATTTTCTGTTAAGCATCGACGCACCGTTGCTCCAGTACCTAAGGTGTGTTAAATCTGAACTGGTGAGGTTTCGATGGTATTTTTTCACGACGCTTAATCGGTAATTCTAAGCTGCATATTTTGTTACGATTTGTGAGTTTTTTTTTAATGATATTTCCTTGCGAAGTTGTGGAGATGGAGTCATGGGTAACGAAGATTTAGAGAAATTGCAGTTTGTTTGTTGTAGAAATTTCGTGTTTGAGCATTTCAGAGAAATTACATTTTTGTTTGAGAAAATTGTTTGTTTGTTTCTTCGATCAGCAAGACAGCAACTGCATGTTAGGGAAAATCAATTATATTTACTGTGAAATATTTTATGACAATTGAGGTCATTAGATAAAATAGATGATTCATGATTTAGGTTTCTGGATTGTTTCTATTTTATCTTATTATATTTGGTGGTGGCATGAATGGAAAAAATGAGATGGACGATCAGGTACACACTATTTTTCATGATGCCAAGGATCAAATGTAAAGATTTGCATCTGGTGGGCAAAAACCGCATCAGAAAACACCTCCATCTAATGATTCAAAGCGGTTGCAAGCTATTTTTTTAGATGGAAAGATTGCCTTTTTATGTTTTTCTTTTTCTTTTTTCTCCACTTTTAAATGAGCAAAATAATGTCCATTGTATGGATAAAAATTGATTTGAGATTGACGTTGAGAGACCATGTTCCCTTATCTGCGAAATTGACCCCAGATCTTTCAGATGCCTGATTCCACATTTACCCCAAGTATTTGGTCGGGTAGCTGATATTGGTCCGCTGGAGATGCATGGAAGATGAGCATATCTGGATTGATGATCTTTCCGCACCTAGGATCACTTTTACGATGCCCTTCCCAAGCGCATTTTATGGGGTAAATTGAACTCCTCCCCGACATAGAGCCATTTGATTTTTCACCTAGTTGTTCTACCAACAAATTATAATACTTGGTATGTGTTTGATGGCCATGGAGGCGCAGATGCATCTGCATATATAAGAAAGAACGTGCTTAGATTTTTCTTTGAAGATGTCGGTTTCCCACAAGCATGCCAAGTGGACAATGCGTTCTTAGTAGAAGTACAAAACTATGTTCGGAAGGTTCCTTCAGTCGATCTTGCTTTGGTAGACGAATGTTCAACCGCCAGTTCTTCCGGGGCAACGGTTCTTGACCGATATTTGGGCGGTTGGTCTCGATGGATACTCTGTTTTTCCTTTAGAATTATTCTGCTGCTTTTTATTTTTTCTCGACCTCGGTTCGCTCTCTCGTTTCTTCCGTAGCCATCGCCGAGATCGCCGCGTCTCTCGCAGAAAGGTGAGCCAATTGATATGTCCAGATCACGGGCCCATCAACGCCTCCGAGCTCGGATCAAGGAATGTGGTGGATATGTTGATGATGGGTACCTCAATGGTGTCCTTTCCGCCACCCGTGCTCGGGCGATCGACATGAAGTATCCTCGAGGCTCCATCTCGCCTCTCATTGCCGAGCCCAATTTCTTCCATTTTAAGTGATGACGATGAGTTCTTGATCATCGGATGTGATGGAATCTGGATGTGATGTCAAGCAGCGAAGCATCGTGCGCCGTGCAAAGAAGACGGGAACCCCGATCGGTCTGCAAGGGAGCTCACGCAGAAGCGTTGAGGTTCCACACTTCGGACAACCTCATCACCATTGTTGGGATTCTTAACGGTGGGGACTACCGATATGATTTGGTGCCTCAAAGAACGCGTCGAGGAGCATCGAGATTGAAGTGTCAGAGCTCTCAAAGCTCTATGTAGTTTGAAGAGCTTTCTTGATGGTGTTGATTGTGATGATATTTGAACTTATAAGAAGTCACAGATGGAAGACAACCCTCCTGTAGCACGGAGGGGTGGGCTCACAAGGAAGGGATCGAATGGAAATGGACGATTTAGAAGTTATTGATGATGGTCTCTATGACAATGGAAGTACTTGGATGATTTGATCGGATGGCTATGATCGTTGTTCTCGGCATGGCTTATGGGCTTCCTTCCACCAGTACATGCTATGGTCAGGATCAGCAAGACATTTGGCTCATTGATAAAAGAGATATGAGGGAACCGGATTATTAATAAGTTACTGATGATGGTCTATATGACAATGGATGCACTTTGATGATTTGATCGGATGGTTATGATTGTCATTCTTAGAATGGCTTAGGAGAATGGTTAGGATCGGCTGGCCATTTTGTTAACTCATGAAGGAGATTCGCGACCATGATACTTCACATTTGAACGTTCCTGTGGTCGCTTGATTGATAAAAACAGCAACCAGCAGTTTTGTAGGTCAGTCGTGGTGGTGGTGTTCGAAAATCATATTTGTTGTTAGTTTTTGCTGTTTGATATATATATATATATATATATATATATATATAGAGAGAGAGAGAGAGAGAGAGTTGAGTGGACTGATGTGTCTAAGGAGCTGGTATTTGTTATGTATATAAATCTCATTTTATTCCTTTAAATGTGTATAGGGTGTTTGTAGGGTGCAAGGCACCTCTCAAGATTAAAAACTCATTTTATTCCTTTAAATTTATATGTATATAAATCTCATTTTATTCCTTTAAATGTGTATAGGGTGTAGGGTGCAAGGCACCTCTCATTAAAAGAATTTGGCATCTATTTTATTTATGAATGTGCTTGAATATGAGATTAATAGCTTTTTTTTCTTTATATAATTTTTTTTAAAGCATTAAAAATTATATTAAAAAAAAATATTACAAAAAGCATAAAAAATATTGCATTAAAAAAAAGCATAAAAAATATTATTTTAAAAAAATTTGTATAAAAAATTGTCGACGTAATTTATTTCTAAAAAAAATTTTGTATAAAAAAGCCACTGTCCAAGACAGTGGTTTTTTGAAAAAACCATTGTTTAAGGCAGTGGTTTTTTTGGCTTTTTCACGTAGTGTACGTTCTTATTTTTTTAAGAGTCTTTTTGTGTATTAGAAAATCAGTGTGACAGGTTCTTTCTCTAGAAAGTGCAATCTAGAAAAGAACACACGGTTCTTGGCAAGATCGGGTCTGTTGTATTCTGAAGGCAGATTCGCTAGGAACTCTATTGCATATTCGTTTATCCGACAGAGTGGGGGCGTCTATTGTCTTTAAGACAGCGTAGTGAACTACGTGCCTCGGAGCCATTATCAATACCAATTTTATTAACAGGTAAACGTTGCATAAAATCATGCTATGCAAGGAGTTCTTAAGGAGAAGGGGTACCTGCTAAAGCAGGTAGTAGGATGTTAGCAAAGGGGATGAGAACCTGCTAGTGAAGTCCGCTATGCGGGGGCTAGTAGAGAGCTATGCCATATGCAACCTTATCTTCTATCATAGAGACATCGACCCAATACATTGCCGTCATGCTTTCTGATCTTTAATCTCTACTTGCTCTATCATCTACTTGTACACCACTCACCCCCTTCAACAACGCATCAAAAATTAAATTCACTCTGTCCTAATCAAATTCACTCCTTAGCTCTATTATCCACACCACCTCTAAATTCTCATTGAGGCACCACCCAACCTCCCATTATCGAAACCAAAAGTGCCAACCTGCATGCCCATTCCCTCTGCATGCCACCCCCATTTGATCAACTACATTCACCATCAAAACATTAAATTCACAAGTCTCTCAACCTCATTCAAAAGCCCAAAATTCTCAAATTCCTTCATGAATCATCTAACATCCTTGCAAACCCAAAATTTTCAACTCAAGTCATCTCACCCCTTTACGTTCCCAAGCGTCACCACCAATTTCACGGACTTCACAACCCAGCCCACACCTCCAAGCTTCGAAGGACTTACCATCTTCTCTCCAATTTTGTCTGGTTTTCAATCTTGTTCAAATCAACATATTCATAACCTTATGCAACCCTCAATATGTCCTTCAATCCTTTCAAACGAAACATATCCAAGAATGCATACAACCATTCATTTTCTCTCCACCATCCAAGTGCATAACCCATCTATGAGTCAGGCTCCTACGCTGCATGTAAACTTTTCTCTCCAGCAACCAAAAACCCATTTTTACCAATGATCCAACCTATACAAGTACAAGGATGCGTCTTTCTAAGTGACACGTTTGTCAATCAATGCAACAGGTAAGTGAATCTCTCTCTAAAAAAAAAGGGGGGGAAATTAATTAGAGAAACAACCTTAGAAAGGAAACGTTTTAGCCTATTATACATGTACCAAACGTTTTAGAGGAAAAGGTTTCACTACAAAAAATAAGACTATTAGCGGCATTTTTTGCAACCAAAACGTGCCACTATTAACAAAAAATCTATTAAGACTATTAGCGACAAGGGTATTAGCGGCAATTTTTTTTTGTTAATAGTGGCAGCTTATGGCTGCCGCTGATAGTCTTTTTTTTGTAGTGTTTTTACGATTTGTTTTTACTTCTAATTTCTGTGAGATCGGCAAATTAGTCGCACGTGCTAGTAATGTTATCCATATGATTTTATTAAATTACCCTTCTATAAAGGGTAGTTTAGAATCTAGAAGGGATCGTTTCCAAGGTTTTTTTCTGTGCAACTTCTTCTCATTCCGGTTGGGTTTTGCGCAACTTTTTCTCGTTCCAGCATAGGAGAGCGCAACTTCTTCCCCAAGGTATAAAATCGATCGTCCTTTCTGTGCAGAGAGAAGCTTCTTCCCCAAGCTATAAAATTTATCGCCCTTTCTGCGTAGCTTCTTCTCGTTCTAGCACTGGTGCGCGGCTTCTTCCCCCAAGCTATAAAATCGATCGCCCTTATATCTTCTCCGGTTGTAGTTTTTGGGCTATTAAAGCGCCCATCGCCTTCAGTTATTTTGTGTGGATTAGGAAACGATGAAACCTCGCTCCCGGCAAAAATCAGATAGCGTAAACCTTCTAGCTGAAAATCAACTGCGAGTTGCTCGGATTCCTCCACGCGATCCGCCGTTTCTCGAATCGTTGGTGAGTCACTCAATTGATTTTTAACTTTTGTGGTTGGGGGATGTATTTTTCTAAACTTATGATATATTTGTAATGTAATTATTGTAAATTTTATCAACATTTAGAGTTTTTTTATTTATGGATGTATAATTATGATATATGGGTTTTGATGGAATGATTGGTGAATGGATGGATACATTTCTTATGGGTATAAATTTTGGATGAATATGACATTGGCAAAAATTTGGATGGCATGGTTTGCTGGATGTTTGGATATATATATATATATATGTGTGTGTGTGCGTGCGTGTGTGTGTGTGTGTGTGTGTGTGTTTATTGCAGGGTTAAAGAACTTAAATTATTCACAATGGTGAATATGTGATGAGATGTACATGAGTTTCGTGATGTGTGTTGAGATATGTTCATTGCAGGAAAATGAAACTTTATTATTCATATTGGTAAATAAATTATGGGTATGTATGAAAATGAGTTTCATAGAACCCTTTTGTGATAAATTAGTTGTGGATAAAATCGGCTTATGTAGTTGTAGATATGTAGGATATACTATGGTGGATATGCAGGATAGATGTGATGATTGCTTGTGGATAAATGTGTTAAAATTAGTTGTGGATATACAGGGTTAACTATTTTGTGTATAGGATGATAAGGTCTCATAAAATATTGACACAAACTATTGTGGGTTCTGTGTGAATTAGTGAAATTAGTTGTGGCACGTGTTAGTGATACGATAGTATCATAATGTGTGATTTTGTGGATTTTTGAGGTGAAAAATGTACTAATTTATGCGATGTAAGTTAAGGATAAGTTTAGTTTAAGTCTGTTTGAATAAGGATAGATTATGTCATTAGTTTCGGTTATATTTTGTTATGTGTAGTTAATTTTCGAGGATGAAAATTTTGTAAGGAGGGGAGAGTGTAATGACTCTGATTTTTTATTTTTCATTGATGTTCAATCATTGGCTCTTGAAGAGAATATGTCTACTTTTATTCGGGATTAATAAGTATCAATACCTCTTCGACCAAGGATACGTAAATATTCGAGGATGAAAATTCTTTAAGGTGGGAAGAATGTAATAACCGGAAATTTTTAAAAATATTGAATCGTTGACCTTTGACGAGAATGTGGCCTTTTGACTGAATTGACCTAAGTCAAACATTTGGCCAATGTAATGTGGTCTCGAAACCTCACCGATTATAATTGGAGTTACGTACCAAACACATTAAATCTCAAATCGTACCCTATGTAGAGAGCGTGCATGTGTATGTTGCACACGAACCCAAGCCTAAGTTGGATCTTGGGCCTCAACCAGAATCTCAACTCGAATCGAGCCCAATAACCCAACTTGTCACGTGACACCCAACCAAGTATGCGTGTTTGACAAGGCACGCGATACCACCTTGAATTTTCGAAATAATTAAATTAAAAGAATGTACCTTGGGTGAAAAGTGTGTGTGATCAATTGCAAAATTGGTTACTCGAGATCCGTGAGAGCACCGACGGTGAAAGATTGGGTTTACAAATGAGATTAGATCTCATTTTAACCCTTGATGAGAAACCCATATGCCGACTCTCAGTGTGCCTGCTTCACACCGAACCAACCCCCACTATATAAGTCAAGCCTCTCACACGGGCTTGCAAAATTTGAGAAGAGAAAGAGAGTTTTTTCTCAACCCTCTCGTGAGACCCAACTATCCCTCCGCGAGCTGCTTCGTTTTCCTCACAAGGAGCATCATAGTTTCTAATCGCTCTTTCGATGTTGACCGCGAAAAACTTCCGTTTTCCTCAGACCCCTTTTTGAGAGACCCTAGATCCCATTGATCTTCCTCTCGGATATTCGTCATCTTTTTCAAGAAGATTCGTGCTTGTTTCGACCACACGAAACTTCGATTTCGATCCTATACGATTGGAGAGAAAGGAACAGACCATCCGAGAAGCAAGAGGGCTTCACATGTGGGTTTCACGTCAAATCTCTCACGTAGACGCTGCGTGCTCATAGATCGAGGTAAGATTTTAATAGTGAGGATTTAGTTTAGGTTTCATTTGTGCGTGATTTGGAATGAGTAGAATGAATTTTGGGTGATTTGGATTGAAGAAGAAGAAACCCAAAGGATTTCTGAATCTGTCAAAACTGATCGATTAGTTTAGGAATCAATTGATCGGATTTGATAGAACAGAAAAGTGTTAAAATTTTGGAGAAATCGATTAGTCGATTTTTTTGCTTTGGAAAAATTGATCGATCGAATTTGATTGAAGTGCCGACACAATCTCGATATTTTGGCCATAACTTTTTACTTCGAATTCGGATTGATGCGATTCTTACAGCTTTGGAAATAGGACAACGAACTCTACAACTTATGAATTAACCAACTCATGAATCAAATGTCTTGAGGGTTAAAATTGAGTAGGAAGTTGGGTCAAGTTTTAAGTTAGTACGAACTTGCCCATTTCTACCTCGGGTTTGATAAAATACTTAAATATATCTAAGTTATTAGCGATTAGAGTCAATACTTGATGTATCATCGTATATATGATATAGATTAACAGTTGAAACCCGTTGATTGGACCTTGGTTTTGCTTCCGTTCCTACACGACTTTGAAATTGAGGTAGGGGAAATTAATCACCTAATTGCATTTTTGTGACAGCTGAATTTTCCTAACACGTTTTAAAAAAAAAAAAAAAACTTTAAAAGCACTAGGAAAACCTGGACCGTCTGCTCATAGATCATGATCCGAAATACAATCTATATGGTAAATCCACAATATGGGGAAAATTAGAACAAGTAATACATATGACAGAAAATGGGAAAGTTCTATCTTATACCACCACGGTCAAATAAATTCAAACCACCAGTGATGGTTGACCATCACCTATATAGTGTGTACAAAGTTATACAACGACTGCTAATTCTACCATTCTACAAATGGTAAGACCTACCAAGTCCAACCACAAAGATCTAGGACTAAGTTAAACTCCACCAGCCAAAGGTAGAAGGCATGCCTTAAGCTCCAGATCCAATTCGAGACCTGCAACCTGCGACGTATAGTCGAGGGGTGAGCTACCATCAAAGCTCAGTAAGGGAAACTCAAGAACAATTACATTTTATTATATGCCTTCATAGATTCAAATGTCATAAATCGAAAAACATTTTTCAGGTCAAAACAGGAGTTTACTTTCAAGCCCCTTTTTTTTCATATTAAAACAAGAGTTGGCTTTCATATTCAGGACGGAAAACTAATTTCAGGAAACATTTCATGCCAAAAATTAAGCCTAATTTCAAAGGTGTGTTTATGTCAAAACACACTTTGCAATTTACGTTCACATGGCTAGTTTGAAGGCAATTTCATCACATACAATAAACTAATTTCGAAAACATTTACCCAAAAGTGAAAAAAAATCAAAGTGCAAAAACATTTTATGTCAAAACGAGAGCAACGTCAAGTTCATGTTTAAGATCATGTTCGAGTTAAGGTTCGATTCGTGTGCAATAGTACGATTACTCCACCCATAGCGGACCACAGTTGTACCAATAATCCGCCCATAGCGGTTCACAAATGCACGTCTAATCCGCCCATAGTGGCCCACAATGTATACGTAAATCTGCCCATAGCGGTCCACTTCAACTTGTTTGGGTTATTATTCGATTGGTTCGATTTATATACACACACACATGTCTTACGGATTTGATTCATGGATATACCGTCGTGCCGGTTCGATTCATGAATATCCCGTCGTGCCGGTTCAATTCATGGGTGTAACCGCCGTGCCAGTTCGATTCACGGATATCTTGCCGTGCCAATTCAATTCAGGAGTTTTTATTTTCGAGGTTTAGACTTCATGTTCCATGTCACATTCAGGTTCAGAGTTCATGTTCAAAATTCATGGTTCAATATAGTCAAATATCGCGGATTCGATAATTCACAGGTTTCCAAAAATAAATTCATAAATCAAAAATCAATTTTCTACATCCGTTTCCAATGATCACATTTAAGGCTTAAAATCAATTATGCATGCAAAATTCATGTTCGAGGCTCAAGACTTTCAATACTAACCATATACGAAATTTCAAGGGTACAATTGATTTCATTTCAAAACAAAACATGATTTCGATTCAACATTTTGAAAGTCACACCTATACATTTTGGTAAGTATCCAGACGAAAATCAAATTCTTAACAGTTGAAAATTCGATCGGAGCCGAAAATGGCAGCTGATTTACCGTAGGCTGTCCGACACTTCTTCGAAAATTCTGAATACATAGAATAAAGCTTAGCATTCGGACCTTGACCCAAGACCCGTGACAACTTGGGCAGACCCAAACACATGGTCCCATATGATAAAACCCATGTGAAATTGGTCAGCTAAGTCAAAAGACCTGATTGAACTCTTTGACGGCCCAATGAGGCCCAAAATCTTGAACTCGTAAGTGAATAGGATTATTAGGATTGACAAGAACCTAGTTTATGGACCCGACCCATGGCTCAACATATCTAAACCAATCTTCAAGATATGAGCCCGACCCAAGAACAAGTTGATTAGAATCCATGAGGATTAAACCTGTGGCCCAAATCTTGGAAAAAGGCCCATAACCTTAGTTCTAGATCTAGTACAGGCCCGAATAGCCTAGGAAATAACCTATTGGACCCTTTGGACCTATAATCCATTGGACCCATAACCTATTGGACCTATAATTCATTAGACCCATAACCTATTGGACCTATTTGACCCTTTGGACCTATAACCCATTGGACCCATAATTTGTTAGACCCACAGCCCATTTATGAAATTGTAGGATTAGTAAGACGGTTAACCCCCATTGAACAGCCGGTAAGTTGACTCAACTTGAATAGATAGGATTTTTAGAAACAGGTACTTTAATGCTTCAAACATCGTTAGAGACGGCCGAGGTTTATTTTATCGACAATAATAAATATAAGTCCCCCTTTGCCTTAGGTAACAGTTGATATAAGTGTGAGCCCACGTGATTCTCCTTGGGATCAAGTCATTTAAAAATCAGACCTGACTTCTGCTTGAACTTGAACCCATGATAGAACTAGGACTAGTACCTGCACTTGAATTCATGCTTGAAACCAGGACTTGTATGTAAACTTGAATTCATGCTTGAAACCAGGACTTGCACGTGAACTTAAATTCATGTTTGCACTTGAACTAGAAATTAAATGTGATCTTGATCTTGTATTTGAATTTGAATTTGAATTAGAACTTGGTCTTGAACTTGTATTTGTACTGGAACTTGAACTTGATTTAGAATAGAACTTGAACTAGATCTTGAACTTGTATATGTATTGGAACTTGAACTTGATCCTGAACTTGTATTTGAACTTGAATTTAAACTTGAATTTGAAATGGTATTCGAATTGGCACTTGTACTTGGTTTTGAACTTGAACTTGATTTAGAACTTGCATTTGAACTAGAACTTGAACTTGATTCAGTACTTGTGTCTGAACTCGATCTTGATCTCGTATTTGAACTCGAATTTGGACTAGAATTTGCACTTGTATTTGAACTTATATTTGAACTTGAATCTGAACTAGAACTTGAACTCGATCTTGACCTCGTATTTGAACTGGAATTTGTACTCGAATTTGAACTCAAACTTGAACTTGTATTTGAACTCAAATTTGAACTAAAACTCGAACTTTTATTTGAACTAGTACTTGAACATGAACTCGATCTTGAACTTGTATTTGAATTGGAACTTGAACTTGACCTAGAACTTGTACTTGTGCTTGAACCCATGCTTGAACTAGAACTTATACTTGTGCTTGAACCTGTGCTAGAACTTGTACTTGTTCTTGAACTCATGCTTGTGCTTCAACTTGAACTTGTACTTGAATTCATGTTAGAACTAGAACTTGTACTTGAATTTGAACTTGAAATCGATCTTGAACTGATATTGGAAACTAGAGCTTTAAATTTAATATGAAGATATACTTGAATTTGAACTCGAATTTGAATACTTGAATCTTGAACCCTAAGAATTCTGAACCCGAAATGGGTACTTGAATACTTGAATCCTGAACTCGAAATGGGTACTTGAATACTTGATTACTTGAATCTTGAACCCGGAATGGGAACTTGAACTTCTAGAAAGAAGTATACTTGAATACTGAACTTGAATATGGAAATCCTGAATATACCGGACCTTGAATATTAATTACTTGATAACGAATCCTGAAATCATGAAAGTGAAAAGAGATACTATCTTGAACATGAATGCTTCACATAACTGATCGTTGTTCTCACAAAAATGCTCGTATGAGCACCTTGTACTTGAAATGTTAGCTGAAGATTGGGTTTAGTTAGACCAACAGAGTCATTGATCCTTGTCATGATTGACTAAACGACGGAGAGTGACGGCCTTTGTCTGATCCACATTGGCATCTGGAATCTTGAATCTTTAACCATAATTGGTGTTCTGGTATTGACACCGAATTAATTAAAAGACATTAATAATAAACCAATACAATAAATAAATAAACAAGACGTAATAAAGTAGAAAATTGACATATCAATAAGCTTATAAACTTTAATGTGGCTTGTAAATCTTGTTAGTTGTTAATTTGTAGAATAATTTCTCATGCATAGTTAATAAGGTTGCATGCTAATTTGTATGTTGTGTTGAATTGTGATTGTTATCTTCATGACAGATAGTAATTGTTAATGCCATCATACTTAGAATTCCTGCCTAGAGTTAGTTTAATCTTGACTATTTCCATGCTATCACAACTATTGGAAACCTTACTTGCACTTGTAACTATGGAATTCTCATACACTACTTGTACTAAAAATCTATTACAAAATTTAATTAAGATTTTATTAAACTTCACCGTTTACGGTCGTTTCATGACCCAAAAATTCCAGAGGCTAGTCAGTACCAGATAGGGCTATACATATTTTGGACTGAACCAACCAAACCGACCGAACCGCTAGGTTTGGTCCGGTTTGGGTTTGGTTTGGAAAAAAGGAAAACCGAAAAGTTTGATTTGGTTTCAGTTCCAAGCCTCCCCAAACCAAAACCGAATTGAACCGAACCGAATAAAGTTTGTAAGTATATATATATATATATCTATATATATATATATATATATATATATATATGGGGTTTTTATTAATTTTAAATGGTATTTAAGTAAAATGCATCTTTTTATTTAAAACTCTACCCTTGTCTTTAGCCTATTCCTAAATCCTAAAGCGGTAAAGTAGAACTTATAAGAAAATCAGTTGAGAAGTTGAAAAGATTTGATGTGCAAGTAGAACTTATAGGAAAACCGAAATTGACCGAACCAAACCAAACCTAACCGAAACGAATCGGTTTAGGGTTTGTTTCGTTTAAGAGTTGGACGGTTTGGTTTGGTTTGAAAATCTATAAATCGATTAGGACCGGTTTGATTTGTGATTTTGGTCATAACCGACCAAACCGAACCGAATACACCCCTAGTACCAGCCAGAGTTCGAGGAGCTGAACAAGAAGGGATCCCGGAGCGATCAACAAGCTGAAAGTTAAGCTCATTTTGTTCATGGAGCTACCAGCACCTGTACACTTGATTTTGATAGGATCTTTTCCTTTATCTCGTTTTGGTTTGAAGTCCAGTAATTTTGAGAAAACAGTTGATGTATCTTTGTATTGGAACTTTGAATTATGTTGATCTTTTAAGATTTTACTTTTAGGAAAAATCTCTTGATTTATCTTATTTATAATTTCGCACTTGATAAAATTTGTTACGATAAAATCGTAAAACTTGAACTTGCTCGAACAGGTTAACGAAAATGGGAATTTAAATCGAAAGAATTTAAATATGTTTTCACAAATTACTTTGATAAATGAAATTAATCGTTTCCGCAATTAAAACATTTCCTGCGATATTTTAGAAAAAAATTAATATGTGACAATTTACATAAAAAGGGAAATGATCACGTCGGTAAAATCTCAACGGTCTAGGTCCGTTGTTTAAATTAAAAAATAGTGGTAAATAAATTGACTGCCTAAAACAGTCATTTTTATATATATCTATGTAAAAAATTATTAAATTATATATATCATGGCTATATTGAAGTTGTTTTTCAGGTTGTAAATAATAAGAGTACCTTTAAATTAGAGTTGTCCGCAACCCAACCCGAAAAAAATGTGCTCTTTTAGGGAATAAATCGGTTGCATATACATTGTCGGGCTTAGATAGTGGAAGCTTGGTAAAAATTGGGCCGTGAAGATGTGAGGCCAGCTTCCACTATCTAAGCCCTATTTACTAGCTATTTATTAGCCCTATTATATATATTAGGAATTAAACTTTATATAATAGGGCTAATAAATAGCTTATATCAAAACTAAATTTATAATTAACTTTTTTTTTGAAAAAAGAGTACACATATGTATAAAATAATTTTAAAAGAGAAGAGTATCCCACAATCTTGCCCAGCTCGGCTTGCCTTATGCCGAGCTTGGGTTGAGTTTACCAGCCCTATAGCTGGGCTCGGGTTGACCCCTTGGCGGCCCGGGCTAGGGTTGTGCCATGGCCCGATCCATTAATAGCTCTACTTTGAATTCACCCATGGAATTTGAGTTCGCCCACTCTGAAATCCATTAATTACATGCTTTGAATCTGGTGATGGAGATCATTTTTCATCATAATTTTTTTCGCAATGAATTTTTAAATCATAAGAGCATATGATTAGACGGTTTGTTTTTTTTAGTTCACGTAGCACACATCCCAAAAAATTGATCTTAAAATCAGGTATGGGAGTAATGAGTGCCAGTTCTTGGTTTTTCACTCTTTATGGGATATGTGCCTCTTGATATCAAACACTGATGGTCGGATGACATGCTCATGATATCAAGATCCATCCTGAAAAAGATTGGGGCGATAAACAATCTACAATATCTAATTAAATGCAGTCAATGCATTTCAGCATGGGTGCTCACATAGATTTGATGGATGGTTTGTAGGATTGTACTCATTAAAAAATGGGTACCTTAACAGAACCCAACATCATTGATTGTTATAAATCAGAGGATGGAGATCGTGTTTCGCTCCAATTTCCCACATAAGAAATCTTGATGCCATGAACGTACTATCATACGTCAATTTTAGATTTCACATGTCACAAATCCCAAAAAGTGGCCCTAAAACCACATGGCACACATCATCAGCAAAAGTGACTTCAGGACCACGTTTTTGGGAACTATGCCCTTTGGAATCAAAAACTGACCGTCAAATGGTATGCTCATTGATTGGAGATCTCTTGCGTGGAAGATTGGAGCGAAGACGATCTCCATCTTTTGATTTAAAGCGATTATTGATTATGGGCGTAGGTGCCCAACAGGAGTTTAATTATAGGTGCCATTAAAAGTACCCAATTAAAAGTGCCATTAAGAGAAACATTAAATCCACCCACCAAATCATCGAGTTCACCACACTGAAACACATTGACTTGGTAGAATCAGATGATGGAGATCGTTTATCCTCCCAATCTTTCACACGATGGATCTTGACATCATGGGCCTTCCATCAGACGGTTAGTGTTTTATTTCTAGTGGCACACATCTCAGAAAAATGACCTTAACATCACGCACACACTCAAAATTGATTTTAGAGTCCCTTTTGTTGGTGTGCACCACATGAAATAAAAAACCGACCGACTGATGATACGATCATGTTCTCAAGATCCATCATGTAAAGGATTGGGACAATAAACAATATCCATCATCCGATTCAATATAATCAATGTGTTTCAACGTGGGTGAACTCAAAGATTTAGTGGGTGAATTTAAAGGTACTCTTAAACCTAAAAGTAAGTTTAAATTAACCTAAATTAACTTAACTACCCACGATCCTCTCTTTATGGTCTTTTTTCTTTCTCTAAGTCCTCTCGCCCTACTATCTATCCCCTCTCGCGCGCCGACTCCGGTATCTTTCCCACTCTCATTAAGGTATGGAATGATTTTTCTTGATTTGAGTTATACTATTATGCAAAATTTATTATTTTGTTTAATTGGTGATCTTCTACGGCATTGTGGATGATGAGAATTTGAATTAAATTGTTATCCCTGTCTGATGTTAGAAGTTTCTATTTTGGTGGCCGTCACTATGGTCAACCCGTTGACCGGTGAATGGTGTAAGATCAATCTTGAGATGTGTAGTTGCTAATTCGGTGAGTTTGAAGAGAATAAGCAACTAATAGGTAAGTCTTTTAGTTCTGGTATGATTGTGATTACTAATCACAATATAATTAGTAATTTAAGTCCTTAATGGGAAAGGACTCTTTGACTATAAATATAAGGGGTGCCTGGTCCCAACGATTGCTCGACACAATTCAATCCTCCCTATTAGCAAAAGCATCCCCATTGTGCTAAGAGATATTAAAAGTGAGAAGATCATTGAAGATCGGCAACCCACTATTAATGGCTCACATTCAAGGTTCGCACATATTTTTAATTTATGGATTGCTGATTTATTATTTTTGATTGATCATGCGCCTAGATTCTAGGGCATATATTTGGATGGTCGGATTAATAGATCCATAAAGATCCATCAATTGGTATCAGAGCCATGATTGGCATTATGATCGGTCAAAGCATTAGTATATGAGTTTTATCTTGGTGTTCGATTTCAAGTTTAAAACAAATTTTTATTTTCGGATTCAAGATAATTTGAGCGTGTTTTTCACACTCAAGGATTGGGTGATATGCCGTGCTCAAATAGCTCTGGTTACAGAAAATTGAAAGTAAATAATAAAAGAAGTTATTTGTGAATGGTTTGATTGTTGTTGAGTTTACGAGGCTGCTTATTTACTGATCCACTCAAGGTTAATGCTTTATAGCCTTCCTTTAATTGTGGTTGCAAATAAAAGAAACTTAAGGTCTCTGTTTATTCAAGTTGTTAAGAAGACGACTAGCCTTCCTTTATATCTCCTATATATTTGACTTGATTTATCTTTGTATTTTTGGGAAATCAAATTCAATTTGCTGGCTGCAAATATAAGATGCCTAAAGGAACTTTCTTTCTTTTTTCAAAAAGATGAACTCTAGAAGCACGTCTGTGGTTCTTTTGGAGAGGATACCTATTTGAAGTAAAATACACCATCAGTGCGTCTCCCCTCTTTGCACGACGGTCAAATGGGCCTAAGACCCGATGACGGGTCAAATGGGCCTCATGACCTAACCCCATCTGTGACTCGGCCTGGTCGATAACGGGACTCGGGTCATGACCCGGTTCAGCCCACGCTTCGACCTAGTCAATTAATTGGATTATGGCCCGACTTGGCCCGTTAGGCACGATCCGTTTTCCCTTAAGGCCCAATTTTGGCCAATATTATTCCTTATCTTTTCGGGTCATTTCTGGGCTATTTATAGGTTCGAGTTTTGGACATTATATATGGATTCTAACTTTCTCAGGCATTTTGGATCGATTTTTTATGTCTATTTTTGACAAGGAGCTCTCTGCTGTGATGTTTTCATGATCTGATGTTCTTTTGATAATTTTTAATTAGATCATTATTGTATATTTGAGTGCCTTTAATTAGGGTTGGGTATTAGAGGTTGTGCTCTAGCCCAAGGCTAATACTTCATAAAGTTACTCATATTTATTATTAATTTTTGGCACTTACCCACAACATGAGTTAGATTTGGCTACTTGCATTATCATAAATGGCTTATTTATTTTATTTGATTGTTTAACCACTTTTGTAATCATCTAAAATATTATCAAATAAAAATTGAGAACATGGCTTGGAAGGATTCTTCTACCCAACGGTGATGATCTTTCCTAGTGCTGTAGTTTTCAAAGTGAGATTTAAAAGACAGTGTTACAAATTTAGTGAAAGTGTAGTGAACGTTGACGTCACAACTTAAGGGATTACATCTGCCCAGCGGTGATGAATCACTTAATGTTGTGTAATGGTTATATTTTACTATTCATTATTTTATGTGTGGGTACTGCTAGCGTGTTGTGGCTCGATCCAACGAAGGGTTACAACGATGCAATTAGTACCACAATCAATAATATCGATTGAGGAAGCGGCTAGTGTGTTATGACTCGACCCAACGGAGGGTCATAATGATACATATTGCTTCTCAATAAAATCACATTAGTTTATTTATTTTTTTATTATATTCCTTACCATAAGTAAATCAGTTTAAATATATCCTTGTGGAATGGATCATTTCTATAATTGTATGTGGACATAATAAAGACCTTAATTATTATGTAGCATTGAACCTGTCTTCTATTACTAATATGATTGGTGGAATTAAACTTTTGAGTGGCTCAAATTATGGCAAATGGAAGGAACAAGTTGCAATTGTTCTAGGCTGTATGGATCTTGACTATACTATACGATCTGATAAACCCAAGGTGCTCACCGCTTATGCCTCAGCTGAGGATCTGACAGTGAACAATATGGATTTGGAAAAATGAGATAGATCAAATCGTATGAGCCTTATGATCATAAATAGTTTCATTACTGATACGATCTGGGGAGGCATTCCTGACTTGTACAATCCAAAGGAATACATGCAAGCCATTCAGGAATAATTTCAAGAAACTTCTAAAGCACTTGTCAGTAGTCTTATTGTTAAAATGGGAACCATGAAATATGATGGTCATAGTGGCGTACGGGAGCACATTATGAGAATGAGTGGCATGACGACTCAATTGAAAGAAATGGACATGGGTTTTTCTGAGGGTTATCTTGTTCATTTCATTATGACTTCTCTTCTTGTACAATTTGGCATGTTCAAGATTAATTATAATATACAGAAAGAGAAATGAAAGATGAACGAGCTAATCTCTCACTGTGTCCAAGAAGAAAAAAGACGTCGGGCTGAAAAATATGAAAGTGCTCATTACGCCGCTCTTAGACCGTCGAAAGGAAATTTCAAACAAAAGAAAGGATCATATAAAAGAAAGAATATAAAAGCTTCCCCACCGAAAACCAAACAAGGAGAAACTAGCGGATCTACTTCTGACATCAAGTGTCACTTCTGTAAGAAGAAGGGACACATAAAGAAGAATTGTCAGAAATATAGAGATTGTGTGTTTTGAATCACTTTATGTTGATGCTCTACGCAATACTTGGTGGATATATTCTGGTGCAACTATTCACATAAGTAATTCAATGCAGGAATTTCGATCCAACAAGGAAGCTAAATAAAGGTGAACGAGCCATCATTCTCGGAAATGGAGTAGAAGCAGACGTAGAGGCCATTAGGACTCTCCGTCTTATTTTAGATACTGGTTGCATTTTGGATTTAGTTGATACTATTTACATTCTAAGTATCACTAAAAACCTTATCTCAATTTCTAAATTAGATTTATTAGGTTTTGAATTTAAATTTAGACATAATATTTTTACTCTATTATTTAATTTTGATATTGTGGGTGGTGGCTCATTAGTGAGAAATCTTTATCAGTTAAATTTGGATTTATCTTACGCCCAATCTTTAGTTTCTATGCATGTGGATGATAAAATTAGTAAGAAATGAAAATGAGCAATCGATAATTCCTCCATTTTATGGCATAAACGTTTAGGCCATATATCTAAGGATAGGATGGAGAGGTTAATTAAAGATGATATAATCGATGCACTCGATTTCTCTGATTTCAATACTTGTGTTGATTGCGTTAAAGGTAAACTCACAAAGACTAATAAGAAAGGAGCTATCAGGAGCACGAGTTTGGTAGACATAGTCCACACTGATATTTGTGGACCGTTTCTAACTCTTGTTATTGGTGGTCAAAAGTATTTTATTACTTTTATTGATGATTATTCTCGTTTTAGTTATATATTTTTTATCCATGAGAAATCTGAGGCCCTGGATATGTTTAAAATCTATAAAGTCGAAGTTTAGTTACAACTCAATTCAAAGATTAAAATAGTGAGATCTGATAGAGGCGGAGAGTACTATGGTAGATACTCTGAAATAGGTCGCAATCTAGGACCATTCGCCTTGTATCTATAAGAGCATGGTACTGTTGCTCAATACACCATGCCGAAAATACCTGAATAGAACGTTGCAGCTGAGCGACAAAATCGTACTCTTATGGATATGGTGAGAAGCATGTTGTGTAATTCTAAGTTGCCTATGTTCTTGTCGGGAGAAGCCTTGAAAACAGTGGTGCATATCCTGAATCGAGTTCTTAGTAAGGCGGTTTCCAAAACTCCTTATGAGCTATAGATAGGAAGAAAACCGACTTTAGAATATTTATACATTTGGGGCTGTTTGGCTGAAGTAAAGGTGTATAACCCACAATTAGAAAATTTTGATCCTAAAACTCTAAGTTGTCATTTCATTAATTACCCTAATAGGTCAAAAGGCTACAGATTTTATTGCCCCACTCATAATACTCGGATTATTGAGACTAGATATATAAAATTCTTTGAGGATCGTGAGAACAGTAGGAGTGTTGAGCCTAGGAACATCACTTTTGAGGAGAATTGGGTTATAATTCTTATCCCTTTTATTCAAGAAAAAGTGACACCAATACCAGTTACTCAAGCAAGTGTTGATGCACTTGTGGCTATACCTATTGAAACACCCCACATTGAGGAGGCTCTTGTTCCTATGGCGACTGCCAATGATCAATCATTGCGTAGATCAGAGAGAGTGAAGAAGCCAGCTATTTTTGATTCCTATATCGTCTATCTCAATGAGAGTGAGTATAATTTTGGAAAGGAATCAGATCCTGTTTCCTTTAGCCAAGCCATGAAGAGCGATAAATCCACTCAATGGCTCGAAGCCATGAAAGATGAGTTGGAATCAATGAAACATAACTCAGTCTGGGATCTTTGTGAGTTACTTGAAGGAGTTAAGCCTGTAGGCTGTAAATGGGTATATAAAATTAAATAAGACTCCAAAGATAATGTAGAAAAATACAAGGCCAGATTAGTCACTAAAGGTTTCACTCAAAAAGAGGGAATAGACTATAAAGAGGCATTTTCTTCTGTCTCCAGAATTGAATCCTTTTGGATAGTCATGATATTGGTAGCTCATTTTGACTTAGAATTGTATCAAATGGATGTTAAAACTACTTTTCTGAATGGCGACTTGCATGAAGATGTCTTTATGATACAACCTGAAGGTTTTCAGGTTGAGAGGGAGAGTCATTTAGTTTGTAGACTCAAAAGGTCTATATATGATTTAAAGCAGACATCTCGACAATGGTACTTAAATTTTACGATGTCATTTCAAATTTTAGTTTTAAAGAAAATACTGTGGATCAATGCATATATCTTAAAATCAGTGGGAGCAAGTTTATCATCATTGTTTTGTATGCTGATAATATATTACTTGCCAGTAGTAATTTGAGTATGTTACATGAGACAAAATTTTTTTTATCAAAGAGTTTTGATATGAAAAATCTTGGTGAAGCTTCCTATGTGATAGAAATTGAGATTCATCGAGATAGAACCCGTGACATATTAGGATTGTCTCAAAGAGCTTATATTGATGAAGTTCTTAAAAGGTTTAACATGCATAATTATTCTGCTACTGCTGCTTCTGTCATTAAGGGTGATAAATTTAGTCTACTTCAGAGTCCCAGGATTGATCTGGAGAGAAAGCAGATGGAGACAATTCCCTATGCATCGGAAGTTGGGAGTCTCATGTATGCACAAGTCTGTACTTGTCCAGACATAGCGTATATAGTTGGCATGCTTGGTAGGTATCAATGTAACCCTAGTTTGGATCATTGGAAAGCAGCCAAGAAGGTTTTTTGCTATTTACAAGGGACTAAAGGACACATACTCACGTACAAAAGGTCGAATAACCTTGAAGTTATTGGTAATTCTGATGCTGACTATGCTGGGTGTTAAGACACTCGTAGGTCCACATCGGGTTATATATTTATGCTTGCAGATGGACTTATATCTTGGAAGAGCATTAAGCAAACGCTGACTACTTTGTCTACTATGAAAGCAGAATTTGTTGCATGTTTTGAGGTAATATATGAGGCGATATGGTTGAGAAATTTTATCTCAGGCTTCGAGTTGTTGATACTATTTCAAGGCCATTGAGAATCTTATGTGACAATTTCGCTGTGAGAGCTATCTCTAATAACAACAAGACTAGTGGAGGTTCCAAATATATTGATATCAAATATCTTATTATAAGGGAAAAAGTTTAGAATCAAATTATATCTACTGAAAAGATCAGTACGACACTCATATTGGCTTACCCTCTCACTAAAGGCTTACTTCCCAGGCTCTTTCGGAGCATGTTGCACGCATGAGATTAACGGATAGTTTTGATAGCCTTTGAGAGTGGATATATAAGAGTGAATATATTTATTTAATTGATTCAGAAATAAGGATTATTTATTTGCTTTTCCATTTTATGCAAATAAAATTTTAGAACATATGGTGCCAGTAAATGGCAATAAAGTAGGACCACTAATAGATTGAGTTTACATGTAATCACCATTAAGTTTGTAAATTTATAATCTATGTGAAATCATACTAGTTGGAATCCATGTCGGTGATGAATTCCAATACGGTAACTAATGAACGGTCATATATCGATGACATGATATATTGACTACATTAATTATGTGTTGAAATTCTCACTGGACCGGACTGATTATAAAGACTTTGATTGAGATTGATTATGACTTACCATTTAAAGAAAGTTAGCTAACATTTGGTAATCGGAGTTTATTGACATAGTTTGGCTAAGTGGGTGACTGTTAGAAGTTTCTATTTTGGTGGCCGTCACTATGGTCAACCCATTGACCGGTGAATGGTGTAAGATCAATCTTGAGATGTGTAGTTGCTAATTCGGTGAGTTTAAAGAGAATAAGCAACTAATAGGTAAGTCTTTTAGTTATGGTATGATTGTGATTACTAATCACAATATAATTAGTAATTTAAGTCCTTAATGGGAAATGACTCTTTGGCTATAAATATAAGGGGTGCCTAGTCCCAATCATTGCTCGACACAATTCAATCCTCCCTATTAGCAAAAGCATCCCCATTGTGCTAAGAGATATTGAAAGTGAGAAGATCGTTGAAGATCGGTAACCCACCATTAATGGCTCACATTCAAGGTGCGCACATATTTTTAATTTATGGATTGTTGATTTATTATTTTTGATTGATCATGCGCCTAGATTCTAGGGCATATATTTGGATGGCCAGATCGATAGATTCATAAAGATCCATCATCTGATTCATCAGTGCTGAGCTTTCTATAATTCTGACACTCATTTGCTGTAGTTTTCTTGAGCTCTAATTTATTCAATGTGTTTACAAGCTAATCTCCCCCAACTGTTCAACTAAGGAGCTTTAGCATCTCCACATAGGAATCATACATAAGGCTGTCGATCCCAGAAGTTTGAGGCCTCTAAAGACGGCCAATAACTGCAGCCTTTTGTTAGCAGGGGAAGAATTGGTTGATAGAGTTTATAACCATGTTGATTAGTCTGCTCAAGTTGCTTAGAGAATGTCCAATGGAAGCAGACATAAGAGTTCTTTACTGATATTGTGAAGTAGGCATTTTACCAAAAGAGAGACACCATATTAAGACCTGAATGCTTTGATATCCAGCATTTTGATCCATCTTTGAGCAATAAGGGGCCTTTTAGTAATGAGTTCATAACAAGATTTGACCGAAAAAGTAACCTTTTCTACTTAGTTGATATTATATGTTGGAGGTTGGGGAGTAGCAGGGGCTGACCATATTAAATTTATTAGTAACCAAGAGATAACATATTGGCTAAGGGAATCATAAAAGCCCAAGCATATATTGTGGCATGAAAATTAAAGGATGTCATATATTGCTATATATCGTCGAACTTGAATTTAAATCTTGGTCTCAAGATGGAGATGTTCTTCACAATTCCCCTTGGCTTTGTACATATCAATTGTAGTAATTAATGTTCCAACTTAATTTTTCCTCAAACATTGTATTTAGCTTGTAGCAGAATTCCAAATGGTACCGTTATCAACATCAAGGCTCCAGAAGGAGAGCCTGATTCGTAGGACAGAATATGTCTTATAACAAGATGGTCATTTTTTTATTATTTCATATCTATTTGGTGCTCTTATTTTGATTGAATGCTAATTAAGTTAAATCATGACTACTTATGTTTTACATCTGATGCTAGAAAAGTTGGTAGGGTTTGTTGTTGGAGAAGAACTAGGCTAGGTTCACTCATTTCTTATCTAATGGTGGCGTCTAGTATCTAAAACCACAGGTACATAAACCTAAATCTAAACAATGAAATAGAAAGCTGAAGCATTTGTTAGGAGTTAGGACACCGGCTTCCTGCTTTAATGTTCCTTTCTTGCTTCCTATTGTGTGGTTTCTCTGTACTTTACTTCTATCATTTGATCAGTGGTTCTGGCACTGTTATTAGGTTTAAACACATTCTAATTAATTTATATTTTCTATTTGTTCTGCAGCAAAATTTTCGAGCACTTTGCACGGGTACGACGATGCTGTTTATCTGTCATTTCAGTGCTAAGATATTGTTTCCTTCTAATATGTGCCCATTAATAAAATTATTCAATTCAATATGTCAATTTTGAAAAAAATTGTTTGATGAAAGTTCTTTGTTAACAAAGATCTTTATGTGCAAATAATTATTCAATAATTGGTAAGAAGGCTAATTGAGATTGGTCTTCGTTAATTTTACCCATAATGCCCTTTTTTCTATCTGGGTCTTTGTTTATTTGATCTCAAAGTGCCCTTTTTCCAACTAGGTCTTTAAAATTTGATATCTAATAGCCTGTTTTGATCTGGGTATTTGTTATTTTGATATCTAATTGCCTGTTTTGATCTGGGTATTCATTATTTGATTTAAAAAGGCTTAATTTGATCTGGGTCTTTGTTGTTTTGATCCATAAAAAATGTGGGCTGTCCAATTAAAGATTGATTAAAGATTTGCACAGATGGATAAATGTGGGCTGTCCGATCTTACATTTAGCTCCGATTATTAAAGAATTGGGGGGCAGTCCGGACTCTTAAAACCAATTTTAATATTGTCCTATTTACTCCCATACGGGCCAGTTCCCTACTGGTTTTTCAATTGGTGAGTTGATACACAAAAGAGAGATTTTGTTCCTTGGTTATACAGGTGGAAGGTATTGGCCAATGGCTGCCCACTATAAGAGCGAGAACCTCTCTTTATGCTATAGGAATGTCTCTATGAAACTTTGTTGGCCCTTGTTAATCATATATATATGAATTTCTATGCAGTGCATTTTGTAGTTATCCCCATTGTGCATCCAATAGGTAGAATTTGGTGTCAACCATGTCAAGTTCGTATAAATTTATTTTATACATTTTTATAAAGCCATGGTCTTATTAGATTTAATTTCCATCTAGTAGCATTTGTTTTTTAAAGTTCTTAATGTGTCTGTTCCATTCCCAGCAAATAACTTGGTTATGTGATAGCCACATAAATTCTACAGCTGCACCCATGCAGTGAGCCTTGGCATAATTCATATATTTTGATAAATTTCATGGCATTTATTAGATACTTTTTCTTATATCAGCAACTTTTTTTTGTTTTTTATATCAGTAACTTTTTTTTGTTTTTTTCAAAAGTTGGGAGGGCCCACCTTATTGCCCAATGTTGATGGAGAGCGATAACATCAAGGGAGAAAAATATAAATGTATTATATTACTAGAGCTAGTATTAGGCATTTTTTGTTTTAATTTTTAATTTTTGGGGCTTCTCTTCTCTTTTACAGGTGTTTGATGATTATTGTTGTGTAAGACTAATTGTATAAAAAGATGGATAGGGTCAATTATCTTCCTTCTGATCTGTGTAAATTGTTTTTGAATAGTTTGAATCTATGATATAGAAAATGGATGGTGAACTCGATGAAATAAGAATTAAAAACAGGGAAATGATGGGACTTGCCCTTTTCCCAATATGAGCAATCAACTAGCTAGTAAGACTATTAATTTTAGTTCATCTTAAGACTATTAATTTTAGTTCATCTTAAATCAAAGTTTTAGTATTGAAATACTTAATTATTATTTATTCTTTGCTCATAGGATGATATTAGGAGAATCATTATGAACGATCTCCTTTTAGGGGAAAATGATTTAGATAATGATCCTTTTGCTAAAGTAAATGATGCTCTCTTCTCCTCTTTTGTTCATTTTTTTCCGTTTTAGGAAATTTATGGTTCAAAATTTTTTCCTCTCAGGTTTGTGGCCGTGATGGAAGGGGTTGTGTTCATGGCATGGATAAAGGTGTATCTAAAATCACTATACAAGCATCAATGCATTCTAGAGAGAACGCTCAATGGGAGAAGAGAGCACATGAAAGCCTTGAATCGAAGTTTTATATAATTATACAAAAATTTGATGAGAAGCGTAAAGCACGCAAGATCCTTAAGGAAAAACAGAATGCATTATCAGGCCAACTTCTTTCTTAAGGGACACATATTTTGGATTCAGGTTGTTCTTCTTAGGTACCAATTTGAATTCTTTGCCCCATTTTTTTTTTCAAAATCATAAATTTGTACTTACATTATTTTTCTAAATTTTGTAGCACAACGAAATTCATCGATTCTTCCTGATTCATTGATATACCAATCATCCACACGCTGCTTATTAAAGAACTTCAAGAAAAAAGTTATTGTACTGGGACGTGTTAATAGAGAGACCACAATATCAATAAAATCATATAGCATCATTGTAGATGACACTTATGATCTCAATCCAAAGCTGTATGCAAGTGAAAGGACATTAGCAGATATTACACTTGGCGATACAATCTCCTGGCCTAAGGGCCTTCTACTTTTTATATGATTAATTAGGTGTAGATTTTATTTGGACATATTTGGTTATGTTTATGTTAATGGATTTAGATTATTAGTATTTTTTTTTTTTAATTTTAATAACTATATATGTCAACATTGAAAGTTGTAATTAAGGGTTATGAATATAATGTTCCATCAAATTATCTAAATATATGAATTTTCTTATGGTGAATTGGTAAATTTATGGATTTGAATGATTATCAATTAAATTTTTTTTTAATAAAATTTGACAAAACGACGTTATATATACGTCGTTTCATAAAATTTTAATATTTTAAAAAAGATTACTAAAAAATGCGACTGCTCAAGAGAGTCATTTTTTCTTTACACTCGAAAATAGTGACGGCTATAGTATGTCGATTATAATAAAATGATGTCATTTAACTTTTGAAAAACGACATTTAAAACAATAGTCTCAAGCTGTCGCTTGTGATTGACAGCTGAAAACAGTCGTTCTCAAACGAAATAAACGACAGCTACAATACGTCATTAACAAATATTACGGCGTTTTTTACGACAGCCTACTCGATGGTTTAAAACTGTTGTTATTTTCAAAAACGATAGTCATTAGTTGTTATTCTTCACATTTTCACGTAATGTGACTTAAGAACTTGAAATGCTCGAATATGAATATGGATGCGGTGTGCTATCGTGCGCTTGCGCTGCTGCTCGGCGCCGCCAACGAAATGTGAGGCCAGGAAGGGGTGTGGGGGCGTAACATACATTTGTTGGTATCAAAGCGAAAAGTTTATAAAACTTTATACTTTGTATTTGTTTTCTAAAATCTTTTTTCAAAGATTTGAATTTTTGAAATTTCTCCTAATTTACTTGAATTTGAACAGTGTCTAAAGAATTTAAAAAAAATTGCACATGGCACTTTAGGTGGTCTGATCACTATCACTTAGACCCGATCACCCAGACTTGGATAATATGTCACTCAATCCTGCTTGACACCCTTACTTTGCAATTCTGCTTGACACCCTGACTGAAACCTACTAGAACTGGGGGCTTGGCTAATGGATCTCTCTCTAGAAAACTGGAAGACCTGGTGAAGCATTACAACTTGAACTAAATCAAAGATACGTAATAACTTCTTTGACTGAGTGATATTGATTATATTTAGTTATTTGACTTGTGTTGCTTGATCTTGTTTTGATTGATTGATATAGTCTTGATTCTTTTTCTAGCATTACTTTTTATTATAAGTTGGGCATGTGCTGGAACTTGAATTAGAAATAGGTTGAAATTGCATTGGGATACGAATAGATCAATAAGGACATGACAAATAAATTACTCCACCTTGATCCTGTTAAGACACGACCTCATAAAACATGAGAAATCTTTAATTTTTAAACTTTTTCAATCTCGGTAAAGTGAGTTCTTTTTATTCTCGAACAGTCCATATCTCCAATTCGATTGTACTTTGGTTTTCAATGTAAACCTCTGATCTCTTAAGGGATATAGTAAGGTACCATTTATTGCTCCTTCCTATTGGCCGCATATGTAGATTCATGTATGTATTGAAACTTGTCTCTTTTATCCGACGCTCCGATTTTGTTGGATTTAAGACACTCGATGTGAATCTTGTAATCGGTTGATTGCTTGATTGTTCTTTGTGTTCTCCTTGAACCCTATTGGAAAAGATGTCTTGAATTCTGTGAAATCTCAAAAGTCTAAAATTCCTAGCCATCATCGTCCGAATGATACTCTCACGATTATGATATGGATACCCCCATCTATTTGAAGGTACTAACGTTACTCTAGAATTTTGACTAGAAACTCTGACTACCTGAATGTGACCTTGATTGCTTGAACATGAATATGAATGCTTGAATATGATCCCGATTGCTTAATATGTTTTTGGTCTTCTGATAAGATTACTTGATTTTGATTTTTTAATTGCTCGAATGTGTCTTTGGTTCCTGATATAGTTTTGCTTGCTCGACTTGATCTTGATACTTGATATTGTCACGATAATCTTGAATTGATCCTGATTGCTTGATAACTACCTATTTTGGCCTCGATTTCTTGAAATGGTGTTAAGAATTTAAAATGAAATTGACCGATTGACCTGAATCGGATTATTTGACTCCCCGAAATTCTTGGCATCATTTATTTGATTGATATTGATTAGATGACTTAATATGACTTGTGTCACTTGATCTTGTGCTAATCAATTGATATGATCTTGATTCTTTCTGGCATTTCCTTTACTAGTTGATTCTCTAGATACGACATGATTATGATATTGATTTTGCTTGTATTGGTATAGTCTATGCTTGATAGATAAGATTAAATTGTTTAATGTCACTATGAACAATGTTATAAATTGATTGGTTGACATTAACCGCTTTGAGTTGACCTGACCCGATAAATAAAAGTCATGGATCGACCACTTGTTCGAGACGAGATTGATAGGCATGATGTCGTTATCGCTGGAACCGAAACCTTAATGGAAATCATAGGTATTTTCGAAGCGTTCCTAGTAGTTTTGATTCCGAGGACAGAATCCTCTTTAAGGAGGGGAGGATGTAACACCTATCCCTCGATTTCTGTGTTGGTCAAATAGTTGGCTGAGACTTGATGAGACCTGACTATACCAGGTGACTGCCTGAGGCCAGGTCCATCAAAATTCGGGAGGCACCCACCTTAGATTGATGGGATGTTGCCTATTTTTAGTGGTATCCATAGGGCACCCCATTTACTCGAATGGGTATGTTAGAAATTTAGGAAACACATCCCACATCTCATACCTTGTAACCAACCAGGGCTGCTTCTTGATGGATCCTGACATGAGGTTTGACCCGAATTGGTCCTGAGCCTTTGTGGTGATGAGGAGATCATCGCCAACGGATCGAATTTTGAAAATGATCATAGAATTGCTTGATGGGTTGAGTCAAACTTTGATACTTAAAATTGAAGGAAACTAGATGCACTAACATTTGCGTTAAGTGTTTATGTTTTGAATTGAATAATGACTCTCTTGTAATATTTAAATAAGCCTAAGGGCAATTAAAATTAAATTATTAAAATTTTGTAATTAGAAATTAGGATATTTCAAGACTCTAGAAAATCTTAGCCCTTGGTCCATTTGACCAAGATTGGACCCATCTTACACCATTTATTTTTCTTGGGGAAATCTAGGATGTAAGATGCACCCATGTGCATGTACTACAAGATTTGTGAGACTTTAGAATTTTACAAAGTTTAAAGGTCTTGAAGACTACAAAAGACAAGAGGTGGACATGATGTGTGGAGGAGAGAGGAGAGAGAGGGAATACTTTGGGAAGAGGAGATGCCTTGGGAAGAAATGAGAGGCCGCATGGCAAATTTGTGCACCCATGTCCCCCAAGCCCTTGCAAATTTCAAATTCCATAGGGGGGGCTCTCATTAGACCCTTCTCCATCTTCTTCTCCACTTGGAAACCTCCATGAGAGCTCCCTTGAAGCCCTTCTACACCTTGAATTTGTCCCTTCTATCTAACCATTAAAACTCTAAGTCACCACCACTCAACTCCATTTCTCCTCTAGTTTCACATATGTATTATTGGGCTTATTTTTAGCCCTTTCTAGCATAGAACTTGGTTACTCTTTCTGTGGTATTTTTAGTCTAGTAGTCTAGGATTTTGTCCATAAATCTCTAAGTTTTCTTATATTTTTTAAGCTTAATTTCTTGAATGGTTATATATGTTATATAACCAAGACCTTGTAAATTATGCAGGTGATCTACATGATCATGCAAGGCCATTTAGAATAAGGCCAATATAGCTTAGTAGTCTCTTATTTTTGCTTGAATTTTTTTATAGTATATGTGACAGCCCGGATTTTCGAACTTGGAAACCCGTGCTGTCGGACTGCCGCCAAGGCAATCTCTGAACAAGCTGAGCACTTGGCACGTCCAACACATAGAGGAAAACAAAACATATATTTCTAGCTAAGCAGATAGAGTCATTATAAGGAATTTAAATCTTCAACTCTATATATGACTATATCACCAATCATAACAAAAGACTATTCCAATTCTATGGAAATACACATAGACAAAAGAACCAAATTGAACTACTGGTGACGGCCGACCGTCGCCTAAATAATGATTCACAAAATAATACAAAAGTTATGTACTGAATCTAATATACAAAACAAAAGTGGCTGGACATATCAAGCCTTACAGACAAATCACAAAAACTATATTTTTCTTATCTCAGTCTACTAAAAGAACTCGTCAGGAGGGGGCTCAATCTCCTCCTCCGGGATGTACTCTGGGTCCTCAGAATCAATGTCCTTTGTACCTGCGTCTACACCTGCACCTGTGACGTATAGTCGAGGGATGAGCTAATAATCTAAGCTCAATAGGGAAACTTCATTAGCATGCATATTATCGCATCACACATATATCTCATGACATAATTCGAATTTGTTTTTCAGATAAAAACTCACAGTTTAAAGCCAATTGAACTGAAGCAAAACTGATATGAGATGCATATTTCAAAGCACATTAACTTGATTTCTAGAACTTATTCTCATAATAAAAGAAACTTAATTCAATTACTTAAATATAATCTTGAGCATATATAGCATCGAGAGTCACACATATACTGATGGGAACCCCAATCATTGTCGTTCAATGAACTATTTTCAGAATTGCCCAATCTCCTTCAAATGAGGGAGACTTGTGCTGAACGAAGTTTTATCACAGATCAGTAAATAAAGAGCGGATATCCCACCGTACCTGAGATCAAAGTGCGAAGTCTAACTTATAGTTTATCACCGTGAAATGTGATAATTTATAACTAAATTTGAAGTTTAAAATCTCAAAGATTACACACACATATGCGAGTCTTTCTGACTTCACACACACATTTCTGATTTCACTCACACATATAAATCTTTCAAAGTTCACACACAACTTTCTGATTTCACTCACATATAAATCTTTCAGAGTTCACACACATATCATGTTTTGAAATCATATATGAAATTCATGCTTAATTTAGGATAAAATTCATAAATTACACACACTTTCATCATATCACAATATCCATGCTAGTTGTAATCAAATGCACATGTTATAGAGTTTTCACTATCTTAACGTAAAACTAAATGGAGGCTTCCCTGTTATGAGGTAGCCCTCCTAGTACACACTCATGTTCACACCTAGAACACGCCAATTCACATCCTATAAGTCATAATTGATGAGAAACGGAAGCCCTAAAGTCTCCCCGAATCCCCTTACTAAAAACAGATAAAATCTCTGAATCTGTCCAAATCAATCGGTCGAATCCCAAACCGATCGATCAGTTTTCAAATTGATCGATCGAAATCCATTTCGATCGATCGGTTTCTCTAAAAATTCCACATATCCCTTTTGTCACAATCTGATTGATCGGTTCCCAAATTGATCGATCGAAATCCATTTTGATTGATCGATTTCTTTAGAAAAACCACATCTTTCTATTGTCACAATCCGATCGATCGGTTCCCAAATCGATCGATCGGTTTCCTAATCGATCGATTGAAATCTATTTCGATCGATCGATTTCTCCATAAACTCGTAATACGCTCATTGTTTTTACAAACAGATCGGTCAATGCACAAATCGATTGATCGAACTCCAAAATCGATCGAATTTTATTTCGATCGATCGGTTTCATAAATCAATCGATCGAATTTTATTTCGATCGACCAGATTCTCCAGAAACCTTCACATTTTTGCCCTATCAAAATCGATCAATTGGATACGAATTTCGATCGATCGATTTTGACAGATTTTTCAGAAACACGAGCTTCTTCATCACTAGCTCATTTTTCCTTGAATTTGAATCCTAAATATCTAAATTATCAATTATATCTTAATTAAAGACTAACACAATTATGAATCACTCAAAAATATAATTATGCTCACCTTGTGAGGTCGTTTCCTCGAAGCACGTGATCTTGTCCAAGAGAGGGTTTCAAAGTCAGAATTTGGGGATTTTCTTCGATCCTTAATCCACAGATTTCACGTCGAACTCCACGCTTGCACACACAACACCACACTCTCTAGTTGTAGAAGAGAAGAAAGTCTAGAGTTCTCTTTCTCTCTTCTCTCTTAACTAATCAAACAAAGCAAAGGAAATAAATCTCCATTTGACCTTTATACTTAAAGGTTGAGTTTAGGGTGTTAAGCTGGTACACCACACGTCGGTGTATAGTACTTCTTCTAACAACTTATATTATCACTAACTTCTTTTTTACTTGAGACTTATTCTAACTCACTATAAGAATTTATATTGTCAATTGCATGACCTGTCAGACGCGCACACCGAGCCGGATTTGTTCAGAAATCGAAATTTTTCGGGACATCATAGTATAGAACTAATTTTTGTTCAAAGTTTTGTTTAAAATTTTGGAATAATATTGGACCAGTGAATTTGGGGCCATGCATGTGATCTACATGATCATGCAAGGCCATCCAATGACCTAGATTGGTCCACAAGGTCAAGACCAATCAAAATTTGAATTTCCTTAAATTTCTTGCATTTTTGTAAATAAAAATGTGATTTTGATTCAAATTTTATAAATATTCTGGAATGATATTTTGTTCTTAACATTTGGATGCCAGACATGTGATCAATATGATCATGCAAGGCCATCCAATGGTCAAGATTTGGTCAAAGATGACCCATATGAACCTTAGTGTAGGAATCTTAAATTTGTGGTTTATTAATTGCATGTCATATAATGTAGATTAAAGGGACCTTATGGCTGTAATATATGTGATTTGTAGATGATAGTCACTGATTTTGATATCTGAAAATGACTTCTTGACTACGGATTTCTAGGTCAAAGTAGTGGTCATAGATGTCTGATAGAACTATGTGTAGTATAGTGTTGCTTGATGTGATTTTCTTGCATTGAATGCTCATAGAAGTTATGGCTTGATAATAGATAAAATTTTGATGAATTAGCTCTGTGAAATCTAAACATTTTATTCATCATATACTGATTTAATCATGATCAAAATGAATGGTTCTAAATGACATGATTACTAGATAGTCTATACGTGATCTAGTATGGAAATCTTACTTTATTTCTATGGTATTAGATTTAATTTTTGGCATGACTTGTGGCTGGAATATATTGAGATTTAAATGATTTTATCTCATAAAAATTAAGTTCACATATTAATTTTGATGACAGTCCAATCGAATGGTCATGATTGGTTATCTTGAAATTTGCTTGATTTGCTTGATATAAAAATCTAGAACTTGCTTGTCTTGATCATAGAACTTTGATCAAATGATGAATTTATATATTTTTTAAAATTCTGAAAATTTTGTGTTTGAAATCTTACATTTGATCATAGGAAATTCAATGGTGATAGATGCATAGATAGGAGAATCTCGATACACAGACTCTATATGTAATTAACTTTAACCAGGACTACTAGATGGTCTTTAGATCAAAGTTTGACCATTTTGATGGACTAATGGTCTGATGAGATTTAAAAATTTGGAAAATCATGACCAATGTCGATCACGGATGATCAACGGCATACCAATAAAAGCCAAAGCTTGGCCACTTAGGCTATCAAACTATAGTCATTAGAGCTCGAATTTGCGTTTGAAACGAGTTTTATAAATTGTGAATTCTTTAAAAAGGTTTTCCAAAAATAATATGATTTGAAAAATGTAATCGTGCCCGAAAATTTATACTCGATCAAATGGCTCTCGACACCGGTCCGAAAGTTATAGATAGATTTATACTCGACGAATAGGGTAGGGCCGACAAGCGACTCTTGCTGATTAACCAAATAGAATGCACCTGATATAAGATCCTGATAAATCTGGGACTAACTTAGGTACATCCCAGACTGAGACCTAAAATTGTGGCATTGGATGGACCACAAGGTGGACCCATCAAAGGCCCAAATCTGTGGACCTTGATGCCCACAAAAATCAGTCCCGGAACAGCTAATAGAATAAATAGAAAAAAATATTATAAAAATTCCTAAAAATTATGGAATGTACTGTACTAAGTTTCCGATACTCGGTAAAAATTTTAGACCCAAAACCCATACAGTTTGAAAGTTACAGCACCCAAAACACAATGCAGCGAATTTGTCCCGTTGCACCCAAAAATAGAGCCGTAATAAGATCCAATTTCCATGATTAAAACATTGGCGGAAAAATATAAAATAAATTGAACACATACCATAGTACATATTCGAGATAGGGTAAAAAATTTTATGCCCTGATTCGATCAGAATCAACGGCAAGAACTTTGGCAAATTACATCCCAAGAGCTTGGTAAATGGCACCCAGCGAGAAACCAGATCTAACCTTCGATCGGATGGACCTGATTAGGTTCTGACTTGTTAACTTTTGACCTGAATAATATAAATGAATAAGTTGGGTGACTCGCGAATCTTTCCAAATAGCCACTGAGTACTCGATTCCCATATTAGAGTTAAAAGATACAGACCCGACACGAAGGCCTAATAATGCTAGCCAGAAACTTGGATAGAACTGAACTCATCTCGGTGATCTGTCTCCTGTGATTAGGCCTGATCTTATTTTTGGATGACACTACTTGAGAAAGTTGCTCTCATCAGTCATCTTTCCATATTTTTGGATGCATGTGAAAATTCGATAGGAGCCGAAAATGGCGGCCGATTTACCATAGGCTGTCCACCATTTCTTCGAAAATTCTGAATACATAGAATAAATCTTAGCATTTGGACCTTTACCGAAGACCCATGACAAATTGGGCAGACCCAAACACATGGTTGATTAGTCACATATTTTATCATTTTATCACCCTTAACTTAGTGATGCTAGGACTTAGTTTGCTACTAACGAGTTACTGATATTAAAGATATATATAAGTAGTAAATTAGAGCCTAAATGTTAATCATTGTCAAAATGAACTCAAAAACAGTAAAAAGACGAGTAAGCATTAAAGACGATTCACCAATAACAGGAAGGCTGAAAAATCGTAATTCTTCAAAAAGTGATAAAAGAAGAAAGCGATCGATCCAAAATAAGTAATTGTTAGCTGAAAGCCTACTGAAAATAGAAAATCGTGAATTACAATTTTCCAGAAAGATAAGAAAGAAATCGTTATTTGCGATTTCCTAAAAATAGAAGCTTTTTACTACACATTTCTGCTATGGATCACGTGAGAGTTTAACACTGCCATATCCAGAATTAGAAGACTCCTACAATTAGAAGTCTGGTGAACCACGGATCTGAGAAGATTAATAAAGATCTAATCTGAAGGACTCTGTTGCTGCTCAATAAAGAATAATCCAAAAGCGCATCAACTAAAGAAAGCAAGGAAAGATAAAATTAGGAATTATAGTTATACTAAGAGTCTTTTATTTTTAGTAGTTTCTTTTATTAAAACTAGATCTTTGTAAACTGACTCCTTATGATCTATAAATAAGAAGGCTCGACATAGGAATAAGTATCGAAGAATTTCAGCATCAATTGACACCTGAGGTTGAATTTTTTTCCGATCAAAATAGTGTAACATAGTTACAGTAGATTAGATATCAGAGATTTCTCAAGAGCAATTAACGACTGTAATTGAGTGTTGAAGATTAGTGTAGATATCTGTAATTTCTCAGAAGTAATTGATGACTGCAGTTGAGGGGTGAAGGATATATTTTACTTTATTTCTAGTTTAGATTTTATTTGCTGTGTAAACATCTCCAAGTTTTAATTTGAATTGACGACTCAGGTTAGAATTTTTATATTAGTGTAATAGTTTTTACTTTTCCATCTTCAGTTTTCTAGAGTTTGATTAATGTCCAAATTTTTGGTTGATTATTGATTAGATTAAATCTTTATTGATATGATCTTAGACTTGATTGATGACCAATGCTAGGAGACTAGAAATATGGTATAACAGTACTATTTATTTTCATAAATATCCGGAAGCTGAAGGTTAAGATTGACGACCTTAATTTGAAGAAGGAGGATTAGGATTTATTTTTATGCACTTTAGTTTAGTAACCAATTCTTTTATTCATATTTCTCTAGTAGATTAGATCTTAAAGATAAATAAAAGTTTTTAAGATAGAAATTAAAAAAATATATATAAACTAGGAATTAATTATATAATGAACTTCCTCGTGGGATCGATCCTATACTAGCTCTACAATTTTCATTGCGTACTTGCAATAAGTTAAAACTTGAATTTAATATAATTATAATACATAATAAGTAAACGAGTCAAGTTTTTGGTGCTGCTGCCGGGAAAGCGGAATTTATCTAATTCTTTCAAGTTTTTATTTAATATTTTTATCTTTTTAGAAACCAATATTTATCTTTCACTTTTTATATTTCTTTATATTTTTATTTTTCTTTGATCACTTATTAAGCTTTTGCAGGTTTATTCGGAGTAACAGATCAAAACTTTAATACTTTTGCTGCCCACAAAGACTAGAGGCTCATATTTGTTTCTCTCCTTGCTCTCTAAAATAAAAATCATATAAAGCTAAAAACATAAAAGTAAGTAGTATGCTCAAATTCATCTAAAAGTCTTTCATGTATACATACAATACTAGATAAGCATTCTACCATCACATGAAAATAATTTTACCCATTATATATACTCTTTGATATCATCACCCGTAATAAATAGTACGATATTTTATATTTATTTCAGTCAACGTCCAGTTTATTGCCAACTAACCTTTTGTAAAATCACTATGGAAATTAAGCTCGGAAGGATGAGAAGATTTAAAACGACGATTCGTATTCCACCATCCAAGCACTTCAAATACAGAACCTATCCATCCTTTGTGAAATCATTCATTCTCGTTCCTACCATCCCATCCATACCCATGACAGACGATAAAATCAACTATAACCCAATAAAGTTGTAGACACCCAAATTTGGCCCAAGGCTCCATCGAGACACATTTAGAGAGAGGTGCCTCTCGAGCTTTTGATGGCATGTATGAAACCCTTAGAAACCTTTTTAAAACCATAGGATCCATTCCAAACCCTTAAAAAATCACCCTAGATCCCTTAGGAACCTTCTCGAACCCTTAGAAACTCATCCCGACCTTAGTACCCATTCCAGACCTAAACCCAGCTTTCTCGAGCAATGGATGAAGAGTGGTATACCGGGACTAGCTGTGACCTTCTACTATGATCGAATCTTATACCATTAAAAATTAGAAGTCCTCAGCTTTCCAAAAAGCTAAGAATCACCCCAATCGGAGCTGTGTACGAAAAGATACCACGTTTCGAAGCTTAAGGGCAAAATGGTAAATATACTGTGAACCCCAGAAATGGCTTGGCGCAACTATTAGTTGCGCCACATATGGGTGGGCTCCACCTCAGGGAGACAACTTTCAGGTCACTGTAGGAACACTATTTTACTATTCCTAAGTAGTTGTGCCAAGCTTATGAACAGTAACCCTGAGTTTTTGTCTCGAATTTCGAGACTGGGGTTTGACTTGTTGACAATCTTGATCGTTGGGGTGTATTTTGCTAGTTCTATTACACCCATTTGCTATCTATGTGTAACCCCTTAAGTGGTTTAAAGCCCCACCCTATCATTCACCATTGGAGCAACTCTTCACACTCTTCAAGGCTCCAAAAACTCTAGGAAACCTTAGATTGCCTATTACCTAATTGCTAATCCCAATTAGCTTTTAAACACTTTCCTAAACCTCTCTTTTTACTATAAATAGAGAGGCACCCCTCCCTTTACAAAGGCTTAAAAAAATTCTCAAAATTAGAGATTAAGAAACCTCTCTCTCTCTCTCTCTCTCTCCCTCTCCTCTAGGGCACCATTCCCATACAAATTTTAGAACTTTAAAACTTTCTTTAGACCTTAGCATTTCACTCAAAAGCTCTAGGTTAGGTGTTTGTTACCCCCTAGCCTTTCCTTTTTACCTCTTAGCAATCAAGCCCTAGGAGTTAAAACTTCATTTCTTATCATACAAGCCTTCAAAAGCTCACCGAAGCAAGCCAACACAAGGCTCCACAGCGGTGCAAGAAGGGCCCGAGACTTCTGGCTCTCCCCTCTATTCCTCTACCTTCTCAGTCCTTCCTCCATCCACTCATTTGTGTCATTACGCCGTCGAATTTTCGGTAGGAACGGAGGGGCACAAATAGGATTTTAAAACCCTTTGGGTAAGCGGGAGGCTTTTCATTTTTTTTATATTATTTTTATTTTGGCCATAAGTAGAGGCCACATTAAGCGGGTTGATTGGTTGCCTAACACCTTCCCAATTGATAAACGAAGCCCCTACCCAAGTGCCTTTACCGTAGACTAGATTTAGAGTTTTATTTGTGGCACTTCGGTGCTTATAAAATTGATCTAGGTTTCCTGGGACTCCAAAAGCTCTGGGTGACAACTCTAAATATTTATAGAGAGTGCATCATCGCGACAGGTTTGATGAAAATCACGGTTGCACAGGTGGCAACTCTACTGGAGAGTAGCTAGTAGAGCTTCCCCTTGAATTTGACTTCTTTATTTTAGATTTACTAACCCTTTTATTGCTATTTTTTTATTTTTTTACTCACCCCTTCGATTACATTATTTTACTTACCCCTACTTTTACGTCGTTTACGAGCCTTAACCGTTTGGCGGGCCTACTTGCGCACCGTCATTCAATTCTTTTATGCTTCCATTATTTCAAGCACCTTAACCAATTGGTGGGTCTACTTATGCATTGTCATTTAAATTCCTTACATTTCTATCATTTCAAGCGCCTTAGTACTTGCGCTTTTAATTTCGCAATCATATTTCGTTAGTGAATGCTGGCCCGTAGAGGTGGCATGGGATCAACACCCCCGGTCTTTGAACTTAAGAATTTTTCTTTAAAAGTGAAAAAAAAAATTGAACCAACAAAGAGGATTTAAATTGATTTTTGCGGGATAGATTTTCAAGGGTTGGGTTATTTAGGCACACATACAAACTCTTGGGTCTTAGTACAACGGCAACCCTTAGTGGTGATTATCCGAAAAAGTCCTAGCCCACCTAGTACATGAGAAAAGTGCTTGCACTTGAGGTATATTGGGTGGGTAACCTTCTCGTTACCAAGCTTAAAACCCGAGAAAAAAAGAGTGATAGTGAACCCAATTTGGCCTCTAAACCTTTAGGATCTGTGAGGAAAGAGACGGATCATATAAATAGTCGGTCCCCGGAAGCCTAGCTTCCACAAAAAGCCAGTTTGGAGACCTATTTCAGACTAAGGTTGCTGCTGTCAAAAAATCTGGAGACCCCTTTTAGTCTGGCGCCACTATTAGTTGTGCTAATGCAAAATACCCCAAAAGGACACTGGCGCAACTATTAGTTGCACCAGCTTTAGTATAGGAATTTTTGCTCTGGCTCCACTATTAGTTGCGCTAGGTTGGTTCTACACAGCACCAGTCAGAATCTGTGGCCTATTTCATACCCCGGACTCCCCGATCAGTGCCTTTAGTGTCTCTTTTTAGGCCCTGCAACTTCCTACACCTAATATGCCCTCGCCGGTCAAAAGAAGGTGACTTCTTTTTGATTCGTTTCGGGGGATCGAATTGTTTGCATCATTTTCATGCCTTCAATAGATCAAAGAGTTTTCCTTTGATTCTTTCGAAGCGCTTCGGAACCTTTACCGCGGGACCTATTCAGGGTATGAGAGCCACCCGAGAAGGGAATTCAAAAGGTCCCGAAATCCTCATTTCTTTTCACTTATAAAAATTTTAAAAAAATTTAAAATAAAAAACTTAAAAATAAAGTCTTGATTGGTACCGGCACAACGACATCATTGTACCCTCCGTCATCCCGTAGGGGAAGGAGGAAGCTTTATGGGCCCCATCCGAGGCACTTGTACCCGACCTGATACTAAGATATGTCGTGGGCCATGGACCTAGCCTACGCCGATCCTGACTCATCCCCGCCACATTCTCCAACCCATTCCCATACCGAAGAAGCTTTTACTTCCACGCCCCTCACCCAATCAACCCTCACTATAACCGGCCCACTCGATGTCCTTATTTTTCCTTCCACCACTTCCCAAAATACCTAAAATCTCAATTTTCTGTCATTTTCCCAAGCCATGCCTTCATCCATGGCCATCTCCAACCCACCTCACCTTCTTTCCACACCTATCCAAAACCCATCCTCTACCTTAACCAACATATCCTATTTTTCATCCGCCCGACCTAATCCACCTACATCCATCCATATCACATCCAATCCTCCACACATCCCTCCATTTACCCAAGTCATGCCCATTTTTTTCGAAACCATGGCCAATTTTCCTCTCATTCTCCAGCTCTATGCCCCATACATGCATGCCCAATCCATCCACCAATGTCCCACCTCTTTCCAACCCACCTCATATCCCGTCACTTACCCGGGTCATGCCTGATTTTACAGGGGCCATACTCCATTTTTTCTCTTCACACACCCTATTTATACCTCTCCAACCCTCAAATAACCTATCTCCATCTGATCCTCCCTCCATGGCCATGATGGAGGAGATGTTCCAAACCTACAATAGGTGGAAGGCCTCCCAACACATCCCCTCTCATCCACACCACACATCCATGAACCCATCCGAGACCCTATCAAGCCTCTATGCCTCACTCCTCCATGACCCCCATCAACCCCCCATCATCCATACAATTCAAATCCCTACTACCTACACACCCCAAGGCCCAATGGCCCAAACCCCCATTTCCCACATACCCCAAGGCCCAATGGCTCAAGCCCCAATTCCCCACATACCCCAAGGCCCCATGGCCCAGACCCACCAAGGGCCTATGGCCCAGACCCATCAAGGGCCCATGGCCCAGACCCATAAAGGGCCCATGGCCCAAACCCATCAAGGCCTAATGGCTATACCCACCAAGGGCCCATGGCCCAAAGCCATTAAGGCCCAATGGGCCAAACCCATCAAGGGCCCATGGTCCAAACCCACCAAGGGTCCATGGCCTAGACCCATCAATGTCCCATGACCCAAACCCACCAAGGCCCCCTGGGCCACACCTACCAGGACCAAGGCTTTGTGGCCCAAGCTTCCCAAGGACCCATGGGTTAAACCTTCATAGCCCAAACCTCCCAAGGCTTCATAGCCCAAACCCAAGCCCAACAAAACTTTGCAGCTTCACACCCATACCCTTCACAATTCCTCTAAAATTTTACCCATTCACAACCCTCATATCCAGCTCAAACCCATGCCTAACATCAACCCCAATTCATCCATATCCCAACATCCCAAAGCCAGTTTCAAGCCTTTCCCCATACCCAATGGCCTCATTAGGCCCCACTCCAAAACCTAGTTTCCACTCATCCCATCACCCAGCAAACCTTCCCTCATCCCCAATGGACTCACCCAACTCCCATTCATGCCATTCCCCTCCAATCCATGCAGCACCAGCCAGAGAACCCCACCCTCATTGCACCTTATGTAGACCAGCAGTATGAAGAGGACAAGATTAGAAATAGTGGAGCCTATGCTGGGGCATTGACCAGCCTTAACCCTCCTATAAGTGCCCACCCCCTAGTAGCCCAGTGTGAAGTCCAACCAACTACTGAGAAAGTGGCCCCCATATCCAAGGAATCAAAACAGTTGAAAGAGCAGTTAGAAAAAATCCAGAAGCAATTGTTAAAGATGGGTGGTGCTTAAATCCACGCCACAAACTTCTCAGATTTGTGTTTATTCGCTAAGGTCCCCTTGCCTCTCAAATTTAAAATGTCGGCTTTTGAGAAATATAATAGTGCCGGCAATTCCATAACATACCTCAAGTCTTATTGTGGGGACATGTCCCAATATGGAGGGGACGAAAGACTATTGATAAAGGTCTTTCAAAAAAGTTTGACCGACCCAACCTTGAGATGGTTTACATCTTTGAAACTATCTATGATGAAAAATTGGAAGGACTTGATGCACTTATTTCAGGAATAATATGTCTATAATATAGACATTGAACCGTGTAAGTCAGACTTGGCCCGTTTGAAGCAGAACTCGAATGAGGCCTTTAGCGATTATTTGGGGCGTTGGAGAGCATTGGCAGCTCACGTTAGAAACAGGATACCTAATGATGAATAGATAGAAATGATTTCCAAAAATACTCTGCCAGTAATCTTAGACTTTTTAGTGTACCAGCAGCATTTCAGCTTTGCTGATCAGGTAGGGAACGCCAATCGCTGTGAAGATGATATCAGGGAAGCTCGCCTGAACACGAATGAATCGAGTGGAGCCAGTGGGGTTAGAAGGTTTTCAAAATAGAGGAACGAGAAGAGGATAGGGACCGATGTCCAGAACATTACTAACACCAGGCCCAATAATAATATAACCCTGTTCTAATTTCAAGCAGCCCAGCCATCACCAGTTAGAACTGAGCAGATGCAAAGAGCAGGGAATGGGCAAGGAATGCAGATGACTCTGTAACAGAGGAGAGTCTGCTACGATCGAGTATTTATAACCCTAGGATAATCTTTAAGTGTACTTTTGCCTTTACTAATAGAAAAGGGATTAATTACTATTCGTCAACCGCAACCTCTTCCTCACCTAATCCCAAAGAATTATGACCCTAATACTCATTGTAATTTTCATCAGGGTTCGGGTCATTCGACTGATCGCTGCTTCCCATTGAAGCACACGATCCAAGATTTAATTGATGTTGAGAAAATTATTCCACCTGCACCTTCTCAAGTAAATCAGCACGCAAATATTCATCAGGTGTCGTTACCCCCACATCCTACCGGAGGAGTAGGTCCCAGACCCACCATTGGGATGATAGAAGAATGAGAGGAGTTTGAATTTGATCCGTCGGATTACATCAGTGATCGGGAGAGCTATGTGGCACAATTGCCGAGAAATTGTGAAGAAAGAAATATCAGGGTGATTGAACCCCTGAATTTGTCGAATTATTTCCCCAACCCAGCACCACGAGTTGAACCCTTAGATCTTAGGGTTTATTTTTCACCACCCACAACTGTCAATTATGTGCATATAAATGCATATCAACCATACACCACCACCTCCATCAATTACCAGATAGCCCATCAGGCTCCCAATCCCTCGCTAGCACCTATCAGCTAACAATGGCCTATCCCTACCCTTTTCCCCTGGTGTAACCACCCACAAGCTTCACCACCCCCATCTGGTCCAATTTATCCACCCAACCATCTATCATCGAAGTAAATCAAGTGTTACCCACACCTAAGAGCTCGCAGTGCAAGTGCATCCGATACCGACAGCTACACCATTTCAGATTTAGGGACCAACCTACAATCCTCATCAGGTCCCGTTGAGTTATGAACAAATAGATATCAATGCTGGCAACAATAGAGAAGGGGCAGTGGATTTTGTTACTTGATCCAGAAAGATTTCAAAGTAGTCAGAAGCACCGACAGTAGCGCAAGCCCAACCAGAAAAAAAGAAAGATAGTGCTATTAATCTTTTTGAAAAAATGAGTCGAGAATATATACTGGAGACTCAGCTGAGAATGTGCTAGTTCACATCACTGTATAAGATCTGTTAATGACGTCCTCACTCCATTTTCAAGCATTAATGGGAGCGTTAAAAAAGACGCATTTATCACTTCAGGTTAGCCCATATGAAGTCGGACAAATAATTGGTCAAGTGATGGCTCCAAATGCCATTTCATTCTCAGATGCTGATTTATCGAATGAGGGAAGCAGTCACTCCAAATCTTTTAACATTATTGTGGAATCTAGAAATATGATAATCTTGCTGATTTTGATTGACAATGGGTCTGCTTTAAACATATGCCCACTAAGAACCACCACCAAGATTGGGGTAGATCCATGCATGCTGAGACCCACAAGAACCAGTGCCCGAGGTTTTGACAATACGAGGAGAGAAATAATGGGAGAAGTTGACCTTGAGCTATTAATTAGGTCAACGACCTTCTCCATATTGTTTCAAGTGATGGACATCAAATCTTTGTTTAATCTATTATTGGGACGCCCTTGGTTGCATGAGGTCGGAGCAATACCGTCGACGCTGCACCAAAAGCTCAAGTCTGCGCTCGGGCATAAGATTATTACTATCATCGGTGAGGGGTACAACGAGAAAGAAAAAGCCACCAACAATATCGAAAAGCCCAAATTGTTGAATGTGCCACACACCGTTGAGGATGTCGACCTCCACAGCATCGAGTACGAGGTATTAATAGTACTCCCGGAGCTCATCGAGGGCATCATTCCAAGAATCGGAGGTGGAATGGTAGTAGCAGTGGCCATGTTCCAAAAGTGGGGTTATAAAAAAGGAAAGGGAATTGGGACAGATTGCAAGGTAGGAAGGAGCCTGTCACAGCTAAGGGGGGCCAAAAAGTCAGATTTGGACTAGGTTACAAGCGCACGAAAGAAGAGGCACGAGAGGCCAAAGAAAAAGCCCGTGCAATGGCAATTATAAAAGCTAAGGGGATACACATAGAGGAAAAATCTCATCCCAGGCCTCACATTAGGAATTCATTCGTGAGCATCGGGGTTGTGAAGATAGACCAGAATGGGGTAACCCGATTAACCCCACATAAACCCACAACACTTGTTCACCCCACCAATCCCCACATCACTCTTCCCAGCCTGGAAATAAACTTGGTCGCGTTATCCCTCTTTGAGGAACGATGGTTCGTACCTGAACAAACTCCCCTATGGTGATCACCACAAAACTGTGTTAACATTTGAGGACATCATCTCTGACGAAATGGGGATCAACATGATGGAGGCTGACTTCGAAGAGCCGTATCAGTCAGCACCTTCCATCCAAACAGGTAAAGGAGCGGCCTCTCAGGTACGCAACTAGGCATCTTTGCCCCAAATCATAGAAACAGGGAGTGGCCTAAACTTTAGCACCTGTTTTCTAAAAAAAAATAACCTATAAAAAGTGAGATAAGCCCTTGGCAGGCAATACCTTATATATACATAGACCCATGCAGCCAAGGGTCCATCCCCGAAGAAAATAAAAATCTCAAAAACATTGAAAAAATATAAAGTCTAAATACATTGTCATTTAAAAATCCAAATAAAATCCCACAAAAAGATGCCTTAATTGAAATACCCGTCCCACGTAGAATCGACCCCTTTCCTGTAGAAATATAAGAAGAGGTAGGAGTTATGAGTCTGGAAGAGGATGTCCCTTTGGAGGAGCTCCCCAATGTGCTCCTTGACCGGTTTGCCGAATTTGAGCATGGCCCTACCCCCATTGTCGAAGAAACCGAGGATGTTAATCTAGGAATCAAGGAGATTCCCCAAATTACCAAAATCGGAACGTCGCTATCTCCCGAAGAAAGAAAAAGCATGATCGACTTCCTTCGGTCATACCAAGACATTTTTACCTGGTCATATGAGGACATGCCTGGTCTGGACACTGATTTGGTCGAGCATGAGTTGCCTCTCTACCCTGACATGAAGCCTGTTAAGCAGAAGCTGAGATATCTCCGACCTGAGTGGATGTTGAAAGTCAAGGACGAGGTCATCAAGCAGTATGACGTGAGATTCCTCATGGTATTTAAGTACCCGTAGTGGGTAGCCAATATTGTGCCTGTGTCGAAGAAGGATGGAAAGGTCCACATGTATATCGATTTTTACAATTTGAATAGGGCGAGCTCGGAAGACAATTTTCCATTGCCGCACATCGACATCTTGGTCGATAACACTACTAAGCAAGGGATGCTTTCTTTTATGGATGAATTCTCTGGATATAACCAAATCAAGATGGTAGAGGCAGATCAAGAGAAGACGACATTTATCACTCCGTGGGAAACCTTTTGCTATAGAGTCATGTCATTTGGGTTGAAGAATGCCGGTGTAACTTACCAGAGGATTATGACTGCGCTGTTTTACGACATGATTCATCGAGAGATTGAGGTGTACATCGACGATATGATAGCCAAGTCACCAGAGCGAAGCGATCATCTGGTAAACCTCCCAAAGCTGTTCGATAGGTTGAGAAAGTATGTGCTACGTCTGAACCCACAGAAGTGCACATTTGGTGCTATGTCCGAAAAATTATTGGGATTCATCGTCAGCAGGAGAGTGATCGAGGTTGACCTAGTCAAAGTCAAAGCTATCATAAAAATGCTACCACCATCTACTGAGAAAGAAGTTAAAGGGTTCTTGGGTAGAATATAATATATCACTCGATTTATTGCACAACTAACTCTAATCTGCACGTCGATCTTCAAGCTACTAAGAACTTGCCCGTTAAATGGAACGACGATTGTCAGGCAGCGTTCGACAAAATCAAAAGCTACCTCCTTAACCCACCTGTGTTGGTACTGCTCGAGCCGGGGAGACCACTCTTGATGTATCTCTCCACGACAGAAGTCTCGATGGGATGTGTCTTAGCGCAGCATGATGAGACGGGAAGAAGAGAGCAAGCCATCTACTGTCTGAGCAAGAAGTTTACTGATTATGAGACACGCTATTCTCATCTGGAGTAAGCATGTCTGACTCTTGTGTGGGCTACTCAGGCCGTTCTACTCCTGGTCCGGATGGACCCATTGAAGTTCCTTTTCGAGAAGCCGACTCTTATTGGGCGGACTGCATAATGACAACTTTTATTGTCTGAGTTTGACATCACATACATCACTCAGAAATCGATCAAGGGGCAGGCACTTGCCGATCATCTTGCTGACAATCCTTTACCAGATTATGAACCTTTGAGAACTGAGTTCCCCGATGAGGACATCCTGTTCATGATGAAAGTTGATACTGTGGAAGCAGAAGAATCTTGGGTAATGCACTTTAACTAGACAACAAATGCCGAGGGTCAGGGAGTTGGCGCCATTCTAATATCGCCAAAAGGATTACATGTACCAGTCTCTATCAGGCTCAACTTCCCTTGCACTAACAACATGGCCGAATACGAGGCTTGTGCCGTTGGTTTGCAGGCGGCTCTTGATCTAAATATAACTCACCTTCGAGTATTTAGTGATTCGCAATTGATCATATGCTAGATGAATGGAGATTGGAAGACAAAAGACAAGAAATTAATCCCCTACCATGAGCACCTCGAGGATCTGATAGCTTGCTTCCAAGACGTGGCATTCTCATATGTCTCGCGAATAAGAAATCACTTCGTTGACGCACTAGCAACATTAGCATCAGTGATAGAAATCTCATATGGTGCCGAGATGAAGTCAATCATGATTGAGCAGAGGAACGAGTTGACCTTCTACCTCCAGATTGAAGAACCTACAAAGCCTGATGATGAGCCACCTTGGTTCTCAGATATTAAGAATTTTCTCAAGACTATCTTTCCTTGAGGGTACGTCCACGACGGACCGGCCAACCATTCAACGCTTAGCGGCAGGCTACATCATTTATGGGGAATGCCTTTACAAGCGATCATACAATAATATTTTGGTCAGGTGCCTTACTGAAGGTGAAGCGATCAATATTATGAAGGAGATCCACGAGGGAGTATGCGGTGCCCACATCAGCGGTCACATGCTCGCCAAGAAAATTTTACGGTAAGGATACTTTTGGACCACTATAGAATCAAATTGTTCTAAACATGTTCAGAAATGCTACAAGTGTCAGGAACACTCCAGTCTGATACACGCTTCTGCCATCGATCTTCACTACATGACCACTCCTTGGTCATTTGCTATCTGGGGCCTTGCCGTCGTCGGAATGATCAATCTGAAAGGATCAAACGGACATCGATTCATCCTTGTCGCCATTGAATACTTCACCAAGTGGATAGAAGAAGCATCATATGCCAACATCACGGCCAGTCACATCGAGAAGTTCTTCAAGAATAATATTGTGTGCCGGGTACCCAAGGATATCATCATGGACAACGACACAAACTTTACAAATAAGCGCATCTGAGCCTTCTGCGAGTAATACAAAATCAAGCACCATCACTCATCCCCTTATCGGCCTCAAACTAATGGAGCCATAGAGGCTACGAATAAGACAATCATCTGCATCCTAGAGAAGATGGTCGTCACTTATCGAGATTGGAGCGAAATACTATCATTTGTTTTATGGGCCTATAAAACATTGATCCGTACCGCTAAAGGGGCAACACCATTCTCCCTTGTGTATGGAACAGAGGTTGTCCTACCAGTAGAGGTTGAAGTACCCTCGCTCAGAATCCTCATGGAATCAGGCTTACCTAAAGCAGAGAGGGAGAGATCCCGCTTCGAACAATTAAACTTGTTAGACGAGAAGAGACTCCTAGCCTTGTGTCATACTCAAGTTTACCAGGGGTGAATCGTACGCACTTACAATAAACATGCCCACGGTTGAGATCTGAAGGTAGGAGACACTGTGTTGAAGATCTGCCCATCCCTTCACGTCGATCCGAGAGGGAAGTTCAAGACGAATTAGGAGGGACCTTACATCGTCTAAGAAGTGTTGCTGGGATACGCCATCCGCCTCGCCACCATTGACGGAGATCATTTTCCTGAGCCGATCAATGTTGGATACGTCCGATGGTTCTACTCTTAGTCTATCGCGATAAGATAAAAATTGGTGAAACAGATAGGTGACTGCTTAAGAACCACCCAAAAGAGGCCATCATTCCAAGCATAGTAGCAAAAAAGTATTCCTAAAAATGATGATATCCTTTGCTACTCCATTAGAGCCTAGGCCTTTCTTTCAATAAGGCCCTTCCCAGAAAAAGAAAGTGTGTACATATAAAAAAAAGAGAGGAAGTAGAATTATTATTAGAAAATAGTAAAAAAAAATCGAAAAAGCAAAACCTCAAAAAGAGATTGCCTGAAATAAAATAAAAAGAATAAAAATATATATATATAAAAGTGCGGCATGTACAGTAAAATCCCCCAAGGAAGAAAGTATGAAAACCATATTACGGAAACCTTTTTAGCCTAGCATACCTTCAAATCCTAATCTAACCCATGACCAAGCTACACCCTGAAGAAAGCCCTCTTTTAGGTTCACAAGCAGTCATAATATCTGTTAAATAAATACGAGCTGAGTTGTGAGATGACACTAGAACCCCATCTAGTCGGCTATGACGGAATCGATGTCTATAACGTGGCCTTTGGAAAAAAATGAAAGAAATAAAAAGATAATAAATAAAAATACAAGCTCAAAGCAAGATGGACGTGGTGAAAACTCGAAAGGGCGCTACAGGGAAAAACAGTGAGTTTATGTGGACTAGGTGAAAATTCGGAGGAGCACTTGGGGTAAGAGAGCTAAACCCATGGACGTGGTGAAAACCCAAAAGGGCGCCGCAGGTAAAAAGAGGGCAGAACGGGCACAACGAACCCACCTTGGGCGTTGTGAGTAAAAGGATTAAAGAATTACAAAGAAAAACAGAGGAGGTTAAAAAGAAAGGTTTGAATTGATTGATAAAATCGATGTTGGAGGAGCCCTCTTGGTTACGCTCCCTGATACCCTTTTTTCCGATTGGGCCGCTTATGTTAGTTCAAATCAGGCCCCGACCAGAACTGTCTTAGTGAAATTGCTCTGTCAAACGTATGACTCAAGGTAAGGGGAAAGGTTTGACACAATCCAAAGGGATTGACATTCCAGTTCTAGTAAAGCTGCTAAAACTCATAGAGACCCGACCATTTAAAAAGGGGTTTCGACCATGCTCAAAAGAGGACCCGAGATCTCACCCTGTGATTGAGGCATCAAACCAAATAAAAAGAGAAGAAAGGAAAGGGCAGAAGACCCCTTTTGTCAAAGATAATAATTTCCCTTTTCCACTTTTATGCCCACACTTTGTGCACCTGGGCTGGAAAAGCCCCTTTTGTCAAAGATAATAATTTCCCTTTGCCACTTCTATTCCCAAGCTGTGCACATTCCAAAAAAAGGGGACCCATTAGTTCAAAAGAGCAACAAAAAAGAAGTCTTTGAAAATATAATAGATTTTCCTTTTTCATTTACAACTGCACCGCTTACACCACATCCCAAAAAAAATAGTCAGTGTGATGTCTTTCTTTCTTTCTTTTTATAAAAGCAGGAAAAAATAAAAACATAAAGAAAATATGTATACCAAAAAATGCGTGTATCTGTAAAGGGGTTTCTTACACCCCTTTTCTATGTATCTGATCTATACAAAAAGATGTATGTGCAGGAGGGAATCAATGGCCCAGCTCGTGCTTCAAGGCATTAATCTCAGCGAGAAAACCATCCTCCCAGATATTTCACTCAGTCAACCAATGACCATGCAAGCTCTTGTACCTCTTTCAAGAAGCATCAGTAACCCCATGAGCAACATTCAAGGATCCTTCTAGACGAAGGACCTTGCTCGCAGCTGTGCCAGCTCTGGTCTCTGCTACCTCTGCTCTAACTTTTTCTTGTGCTAAAAGCTCATGCAGGACCCTCTTCTCATCCACCAACAACTCAATGCGAGCTCGAAGCGCCATCTCTTTCTTTAGCCAAGGGCCTCCCATATCAATACTCTCCGTCTAATCCCAATGATCAGCAGGAGGCAGCTCAACCAATAGCCAAGCCTCGTACTCAGGGGAAGACTGAACTAAATCTCCCTGCTCCATATCCCACATCAGCGTCGACTGACGTGTCTCCCAAAGAGCATCAATCTGATCCACATCCCCAGAGGACCCCCTAGAAAAGATCAAATCACATAGAGGCGATTTTGCCTCGCAAGGCACTTGCTGAGAGTAGTTGAACTGAGGCAACACTCGAAATGGGAAGTAGAAGGTGTTGCCAGTCAATCCTAGGAGGGTGATGCCGTCATAGTCTCTGGAACGAACTACTAGGAAGGTCCGGTCCAACCAAGGAAGTCTCCATACCAACTCTGCATCAGTCAGCCAAAGCTTCAAAGCTGACAAATCGCCTTGCCAAAGCAAGTGACACCTTGTTGGGGAAATGGAGTGTGCTGATTTAGTGTGTAACAAAATAAAATCAACTCAAAACCAAGGATGGATTCAGCACAACTATAATCTCCTAGACTTGAAAGATACAGGGCTATTGCAACAAGTTTTATAGGTAAGGGTATGTCCACAAGAAAAATATGAATAAACTATGATGGATCTCCAGATCTACAATAGATCTAGCACTCTATCCTACTTTAAGCTACTTTAAAATAAGAGAGAGGAGAGGTTTTTGAGTTTTTATCACTATAAACTACATATTTTAAATGCAGTTGATTGTTAAGAACTGATTTTTGCCTATTTCTACACCTTTAAACCTGACTTTTGCTAGGACTTAGAGTATTTAATATTTGTTTTTAGTATTGTTTCGTAGCAAGGAGTTAATTGTGTCTGCACTGATTTTTGCCACTTTCTACACCTTTAAAGCTGACTTTTGCTAGGACTTAGAGTATTTAATATTTGTTTTTAGTATTATTTCGTAGCAAGGAGTTAATTGTGTCCTTAGCACAGTTTTCAGCTGAAAAGTGCCATTTAGAGGAGTTTTGGGATTAATTGATAGCTGAAAGAGAGATCTGGAAAGAGTGGGCTATGGTTTGTTGATAAGGAAGAAAATAGTAGCAACAAGGTTGAATGGAATGGCTTCAGCTCTATAAAGGTGCCTTGAGAATCACTCTCAAATTGTTGCAAGCAGCAATATATTCTAGATGAATTCAAGCATTTCAGATGCAAGCTACACTCATGTGCATGCACATGAGCTGCACACATCCAAAGCCCCAATTCAGCATCTTCTTAAAGAGAAAGCTGCACATTTAAACCTCTCGAATTAGTGCTGAAACAGAGGGACTGCAAAGGATCACCTTGTAGCCGCAACCATTAAACCAGCAGCTAACCCATCGAGTTCTGCTAATGGTGAACCTATCGACTACATGCATTAGCTCTCAGCATCTGTCAAGTGAATCTTCAAGGCTGCAGTCATCCTATCGAGTGGATGAGCTACCAAGCAAACCTGTCGAAGAGCACACTTCAGCCTACATTGCACCTATCGAAGGGTTCGTCAGCTCATCAGCCATCCTATCGAGTAGATGAAGGAGTTAAGAAAGTGCAGCCTTCAAACCTGTCGAAGTGGAGCTCCCCAGCCTTGCATCCTGTCGAACTCTTACCTATCGATTGGTTCAAGTTAAAGCAGCAGCTGCACTCCAAGCTTTGAACCTATCGAATAATGGTAAAATTACTCTTGCACAACAGCTGAAGTTCCAACCTGTCAATTGGTTGCTCAGCTGCAGCCCCGCACTTATCGAACTACCCAGCTGCAGCCCCACATGTCGAACCTCTCGAACTCTTCAAAAGCAGCAACTCATCTTCAACCTGTCGAAACTTACAACTGCAGCCCCACTTTGAACCTATCGAAATGCACTTCAAACTCATCTTCAACCCCACGATCTGCAACATTTCAAAGCTGCCATGCAGCTTATCCTATGGAAGTGCAGTAGCCCACCTTCAAACCTATCGAATACCACAGTAGCAGCAACCTCCTAGCAAACTTGTATGCAGGCTTCAGCTGCAATCCAGCCCACAGCACCTGTTGACCACCTTAATATCTCAATCCGTTGAGATGCCCAACCTCCGGCTTTCTCCAATCTGTCGATGTGCAGTCAAGATCCTATCCAACCATCGATTTCTCAGAGAGCCCCTCAAACCTGGCGTCTTTGGTGCGGCTGCATACACGTTTATATATATATATACTCCTTGCTTGCTTCAGCTGCAAAATTAGGCCATAAAGCCTTTTAACCGCTTCAATATCTCACCCTATCGAGATGCCCAACCTCCAACTTGCTTCAAATCTATCGATGTGCATCCGAGATATGATCCAACTGGCCAATCTCTCGATCAGCAAGCTCTCAAGCCTCCCTTAGAACCTCACGACCTTCTAGCTGCCCACACACTAGCCCCACATCACATGGCTGAAACTGCAGCAGACTTGAATGGAGCTATATCAGGGCATGGTGCCTCGGGCCGACTCGACTCAAGTTCCATCAAATCTAAAGAAAGAAAGCTGTCTTGATAAGGTCTGCATTGGAACAACAGGGGCAGTTGGGGTTCACTTTTGATTGAAAATATCAAGAGATGCAGCTGAATATTTTGGGGGCAGCCAAGAATAATTATTTTGTGGGCAATCACTTGAGGTGTGCAACTGGAAAAAGTAATGGACAGCAGGGGCAACTTGGGTCCATTTTGCGGACAACAGAGTCGAGTAGCTGAGTATTTGTGGCTAAACAAGGGCAAATAGGGAACTCCAATACACAGAAAATGCTGCACATGGGTGTGAATGAATATTTGGCGGGAATGCAACTGAAGCACAACAGAAGGAATCCACCTCTGCTCTCTGATTGGCTGAAACCCAAGGCACAAGGATCAATGCATATGTATATATACCTATCTTTCTGCTATTTTTCTTCAGCAAGAAAAGTATGAACAAAGGAATAGCTTGAGTTCTCCTTAGCTCATTTAGGTTTAGTTTTAGGTTTTATTTTTCCTTTTTCTCTTTCCCCTTCTCTCTCTAATCCAGCTTGTTGGATTAGATCTAGATAGCAGCTCAGATCTATTTTATAATTGTAATTTTGGCATGAAGAAATGTGGATCGATGCACAGACTACAGATCTGGGAATAAGTTTATTGTAAGTTATTTTGTTTGAAGCAATAAATTGTTGATTTTAAAGCTTAGTTAAATCTAAAGATCTTGTGGTCCCATTAGATTCTCAATCGGATTTGTGTAGAGGAGTTTGTTAATCAGCTCACCTGCTTAACTGGTAGATCTCTTGATGACCATCTGATTTCCCTGAGTTTGACATGCCTGTGGGTGTCTGTGCCTGCGACTTTACATCCACAACATCTATAGTGGTTTTAATGTTTTGATCGAAGCCATTGGAATGGAGGAAATCTATTGGATGATCTGTGACCATTTAAGTGGACAGATCATAGCCATAAGATCAATCCAAACTAGGGATGGAGGAAATCTATTGGATGATCTGTGACCATTTAAGTGGACAGATCATAGCCATAAGATAAATCCAAACCACCGGTCTAGATCGAATTCTTCTACCTTATCCTTTGGATTGGAGGAAGTTTATAGGATGATCTGTGACCATTCAAGTGGACAGATCATACCCTTAAGATCAGTTCAAGCCTTTGGTGTAAAGTGGATTCTTCTACCTTGCATTTGTGCTTGTAGCCAAATGAAGGATGGTTGCATATGCTCAGATCTTGATCTGTTTTACAATAAGAACCAGGTCCTGACTGCCTATATCTTACCATTTTATCTTTATTTTTCCATCCATTTTCCTCCATCTCTTAGTTTAGTTTTATTCAGTTTTGTAGAATTAGATCTACTGACACCCGAAAAGCTCTCTTTCTTCTTAGAATTGCCAGATCTATAGCCAAATCTGGAGGTCTACTATACACCATTTAGGTTTAGATCACTACTCCCTGTGGGACAAACTCTTACTTATTAAAACTTTCTATAAAGGACCCTGTATCTTACAGGTCTAAGATATTTTAGACGTGCTGAATCCATCCTCTATTTTACTTTGATTTTATTTTTCTTTTATCATTACACAATAATCAGCACACTGAAAATTCCCCAACATTGATCCAGAGCTTAAGAGGACACCGAGGTAAGAGAAAACGGATCAAAAATAAAAAGGATGAAGATCAGCAGCTAGGGATTTGGTATTCCACTAAAAATGAATCAAATCAAAGGCAATGCTTAGATCGGATCTGCAACAATCCTTCATCTGGCTACAAGCTCCCCAGGTTTTACCCCGACAGATGCATGGTAAAAGAATCCAATCTCAACCAGAGAATGGAAGCAATCCTAAGGCTATGATCTATCAACTTTAATGGTCACAGACCATCCCAGAGATTTTTCCAATAAATCAAAGCAATCCTAAGGCTATGATCTGTCCACTTTAATGGTCACAGACTATCCCAAAGATTTTCTTGAGCCAATGGTTTTAATTAGAATAGGTTAACTATTGTAGATGTTGTGAATGCCAGGCTACAAGCTCCCCATTTCTGGCTGGCTCACAGGAGTATCCAAACTAAGGAAATTAAATATGAATAAATGAAATCTAGCTCAGAATTAACTCTAAAACCCACAATTCTATTGCAATGCTACTACCTATAATGATGTGCTCAGATCTACAATCTGTGTAGCATCCGATCCCTCATAAAGCCTCTGAAACTCTCAATTATAGATCATACCCTCACCCTAGCTACTGAAGAGGTTTTTAGCCAACCATCATTGGCTAATAGCGAGGAAGAAGAAGAAGAAGGAAAGGAGAGGGAGAAATTGGAGGGAAAAATGAATTCGATCTCGACCCTACTCTCTCAATTTTTGGATGCCTTTTAATATCGTTGCTCCTCTAGTTATACCTTTTCCCTAGATTGGTTTCAGCCAATCAGAATTCAGAAGAATAATGCAGTTATGCTGATGTGGTTGATCCCTCTTCTAGAAGCTTTCCTCATATTGGTCCACAACTGACCAGTATATATGAGGTAGTTAGAGTTCCCGCTCGTGCTCAGTTGAATACCAAAAATACCCCCAGGGGTCACTGTCGTGCCTTGGAGCATGTGCATGAAATTTGAAAGTTGTGACTGCTGAAGAAGGGTCATTAGAAGTTCCCAAAATGAATGTCGAGAGGTTTTAGAGAGCTTTTCAATGGGTTCTTGGTCTGTATGCTTAGTCTTTCGATAGATTTAGGATAAACCTCTCGCTAGGTTGAAGTGTACTAGTCTCTAGGATTAGCCTCTCTCGACAGGTTTGAAGTAGCTCTTGATACCCTCTATTTAGTTCTTCCTCCATCCTGTCGACGGGTTACAACCATCCTATCGCCTTGGTGAGGTGATCGATATGCTAGGGATCATCTCGACAGGTTCTGAAGGATCCTGTCGAAGGCTTCTCTTGTTCTACTTGATAGGTTTATCTGAACCTCGTGACTTCCACTACACTTTCAGCTAAGGTGTCGACAGGGTTCTTTCTTTCTGCAATCACAACCTATCGACAAGTAGCTGAAACCTTGCGATAGCTTACTGGATCCTCTCGGTAGCTTGGCAATTGAGCTTCAAAACTTCTCGACATCTTCTTCCTTGACTTTCCTCAGCTGGCACCTATTTCTGGTGCACTATCTTCCATCTGTTAGCACTCAGCAACCTCTTGGTGGGTTCAATCTATCTTCTCTGTAACTGTGCTTGGTCTCAAGCATGACTTGTTGAGCCCATGACCTTCTCATGAATTTATACAACCCTGATTGATTGACTGACAGGCTTTTGGGCTATTGTGAAACCGTGATGAGGAACATATTACTTCTTTGGCCTTTTTAGGTGGATATCTGCACTAAGGCTGGATTTTATTGCTTATCTACAAAACATCCTTAACACACCTTATTAGTCAATTCAAGGGCCTAACAAAGGTCAGGTTAGGAGGTGAAAAATAATATTTTTTACTACTCAACACACCCCCAAACCTAAGCTTTGCTAGTCCCTGAGCAAAGAAGAAATTCAAAATAATTATTGAAAATGAAAAAAAAATGCCACTTTTGTAGGGACACGGATGCATTTACCATATGCGTCAAGCCTTTTAAACCCCTAGGTGGTCCCTAGTGGAGGAGTGAATTCTCTTGAGGGTTTTCAGTGAAGTTACCCACAAACTTCCCCAATGGTTCAGTTAATGTTAATGCAGCATGTTGAGAACAAAAATCAAGTCATAATGAAATTCATTCCACACCTTGTTCCTTTAAGTTCAGAAGGTTTTATTATCAAAAACACAGTCTTTTAAAAACTAAAATTCTGCTGCATTTCCTGCACAATCAATCAGCTCATGTCAAGCCATTTTATCCGAAATTTAATGCATAGCTAGCTATCAAATTAAGAATGTCTGTTATGATACAACTCCCAACAAACTTAATTTTAGACCCAAAGCTCTCCAGGGCTTGTCACTCAGAAGGAAACTAGAAGGGTGCATCAGTTCACTCAGTTCAAGAGTAGTTATAGTCCTTAAATAGGACTGCAAGTATGAGCATAGGCATTGCTCTAATTTCTGAAATTTCCTAACTCTTTTCACCATAGGTCAGACATATCCTTGTCTCCACATGACAGCTCAATCAATTTCAGATCAGTAAGGACTTTTTATTGGGTTGTAATGTGGCTTATAGGTGAAATTTATAAAGAATAAAAGGGAATGAAATGATTCAAATGTGAGAAATCAGTAAGGTAAGGAGATGATTTGCAACTTCACAACCTTCATTTCAGCATAATTCTATCTTCTTTTTGAATTTTCAGAGCTAAAGTGGCCAGCTTCTTCTCTTCTTTTTTCAAAATATCTGATGAAATGACTTCTCTCTCACTCTTTTGTTTTGCTTTTCTATTTTTTCTTTCTTTTTGTATGCCTTTCTTTTGTGTTTTTCTCTATTTTTTTTATGGGATGGCATGCACACTCTTGCCTTCACATGTGTTTTCTTCTTCTTATACCAAATTGTCAAAACTTACTCCTCTAACCTCTTCAATTCCTTCACCTTTCCTTTTGAAATCTCAAAGTGAGGATCAGGCTGCATCAGGTCATTGAAGTTGTGGGTTTAAATTTTTTGGTTTGTATCAAAGAAAAGCTTGGATTTCAAGGCTCAAATGGTGTTTATCGAGGGCAGTTCAAAGGGTAAAGATATTTTCAGCTCAAACTGTCCAAGGAATGGCCTTACTTCATGTCCTCAATGTCAAGAATGCTGTCAAGCTATTTCAACTTGGATTTGCCTAACTTCTAGTGATCAAAGTTGGATCCAGTCAGTCCTTAGAGCAGAAAAATTGCTAAGATACTCTATGAAAAGATAAGTTCTCAGGCCCAAATCTCACTGGGTACGATTTTCTATCAAATTTTTTGGGGAGTATCCTCACAGATCTTCTCTCCTCTCAAGGTCACTAAGTGTTAATATTTGAATAGAAGTTCCCGATGTTTGCTTCATTATAGTGTTAGAACTGCAGCATTATTCCAATGTTAACAAGTTTTTATTTTTTCAATTTTCCTAAAAAAAATTCAGGTGGGGATTTACTTCATTTTCTTAGTTTTTTATTAAACCTTGCCGCACTACTATTAACTATCCATTGGTAAGGCATACATTGCCACACCCCCAAACCTAGGAGAAGCAGTGTCCTCACTGTGTTAAAGATAACAGTGGGTGTGCAGTAAGGGATAAAAAACAAAGATACACACAGAAAGAAAAGAAATATAAGACATAAATATCAAAGAAACTATTTAACACCAAAAAGAAATTGTATTAAAATATATACAGAGAGTATGCACAAGATCCAAAAAAAAAAAACTGGGAGAAAATCTAAAACAGTCTACTATTATGTGCAAGCATCATCAGGCCATTCATATAGATCGGCTAGATTCCTCAACTCTTCGTTGGAGAGAGGTTTTTTCTTCTTGGGTATGGACTTCTGGGCTGGCTGGCTCGGTGCCTCCTCAAATTGGGCAGCAGGTTCTTGGTCTTTCTTTAGATTAGCGCCAGAGGGGACAAATCTTTTTGTAGTGACCTTTCTCCAGGTAGAAGTTTGCTTAGGCTCTGGAGGGGCAGGCTCAGTGTTGGGAGGGGCTTGGACTGGAGGAAGAGCAAAATCCATAGGTCGATTAGGAATAGGCTGAGTGGAAGAAGCTGTAGAGGGTTGAGTGGAGGGAGGATTGGTAGAAGGAGATGAAGCTAGAGGGGCTGGCTGATATGATTGAGAAGTTAGCGCAGCAATCTTCCTTTCCAAAATTTCAATTTTCTTCTCTGCATAAAGCAGATTCGACTCAGAGAGTTCCTTGGTGGCTTTAATTATCTCCTGGGCATTGTTTAATTTTTTTTGGAGAAATTCAGCATTCTTCTTCTCAGCTTGGACAATGAGACTCTCAGCAGCTGCAAGTTATTTTGCTAACTCATATCGAACTAGGATTTTCCCCCAACCTTTAGATATATTCTGGAGCTGGATTCTATGCTCTAGTTCCATGATAGCAATCATTTCCTCATAGGGGGCTTCAAAGGAAGCACGGAGGGCAACCATTCCTCATAGGACATCCCTATGGATGTAGGGATTATCGCTCATTGCATACAAAAGTGTGAGGTAAGGGGGAACATAGAAGGAATGTCGAGGCACAATGGGGAGGAAAGGGAGTGGAGTGGAGGAAGATGAGGGAATGGAGGATGCCAGTTCTCAGGGGAAGGTAAAATGGTAGGGCTAGCTGGGGAATGGGGTGGAGGAGATTCAGGGTCAGTTTGGGTGGAGGCATCTGTGAAGGCTAGTGGAGTGACTTTTGCAATAAGGTGTGGGGAAGTAGGTGGGGTAGGTAAATGGGTAGGTGACTGTGGAGCTGGTTGGGCTAAATTGGTCAATGAAGATTGGATGGCTGCTAAGGTCTGGGAGATAGAGGCCTGGTTGAGAAGGGTGGAGGTTATGGATAAGAGTGTGGCCTCAATGGAAGATTGGGTAGCGGTATTGGCCATGACATGGGATTGTATTGATAGGGGTAGGTCTAGGATTTGGAGTAAGTGGTTAGGTTTGATAGCAGGTGGGTTTCGGAAGAGAGGGGGTAGTGGAAATGAGGAAGTGTGGTCATGCTGGTCCGAGGTTGAAGGAGGTTGAGAATGAGAAAAATGGGGGAATGTGGGCTGTGGAAAGTTAGGTAGTGGATTATAGTCATGCCCAATATCGTCCATTATGGATGTCATCAGGGATGAAAATACTTCAGTGGTTGATAGGTCCTGAGTTAGGGCAGGTGGGATGAAAAAATTGGCTCACTCGCCAGGGGAGTGAAGAGTGGAGAAGACATGGAAGGGCAGAAAGGGGTAGTGGTTGATGTAAATGAGCTAGCTGGAATGGTGAATGAGGGCAAAGTAGCGATGGGTTCTGTGAGTGGAGGAGCTAAAAATGGGGTGCATGTGGAAATGGTTGTGGAAAGGGAGATTGGACTGTTGTGGGGAATGGGAACTGGCAAAGAGGGAACAACAAGTGAGATGGTTGGTGTGGGTGATAGAGGGATGGTGGGGCTAGTAGCAATGGGACTAGTCATAGAGAAATGCAGATCAATGGTAGGGGTGAATGAGGGTGCAGAGGATATGAGTGGAGGCTCCAAGACAGGAGCAACAGATGTGAGCAAAGGCTCACAGGTGACTGAGGTAGAGACCTCAAGAGGGGCTGATGAACTCAGGGCAACAGAGGTGCCAGGAACTGGTTCCTCAATCTCTTCAGTTGACCTGGGGGTGCCTTTACCAATGAGGGTCCCACTGGCAGATCAAGCCCTTTTTCCAAACACTGTGGGTTTCACCTTCACCACTTCCTCATTCTCTTTAAGCACAAATCCCTTACTCTTAAGCAGAGCAGTGATGAGCTGGCTGTAGGGGAGCCCTGGTAGGGCTTGAACTTTCCTACATTTTTCATTCATATCCACCCAGCAGCATTAACGAATTGGCCTTTAGTGAAGAAGTACAAGGCATCCACTATTGGCGTTCTTCCTTCTTGCTGATGGCCACTGACATAGCTATTCTTTCGCAAAATTGGATCGAAAAACCGTAAGATAGGAGATAAATCTCTTCTCCTAATTGAGTCCCTAGACCCTACAATGCCTTGAGTCGGATGCCTAGCCATTGATTTGAAAGAGACATTTTCAGGTGCGGCCAGGCCATAAACTGGGTCAAAAACAGAAGGGACTCCTAATACTATCCCTATATCATTGTAATCCACCACCATTTGCATATGATCAATCAGGATTTCTAGGCAGGGCTCAAGAGAATCTGGCTTGCTTTATTTCTTGAGATTTTGATATCACAACTTAACCAGCCTTGGGCAAGACTTTTCATTCAATGGCCTCATCATGGGCGTCAGGCCAGCCTTCCCCAAATAGTTCAAAGTATCCTAACACTCCCCCAACTTAGAGAAATAGGGGATGTCAAAAATGGTTTATGGGATCAACTTTAATTTATCCACAAATTCATTGGGTGTGGATCTGAGATTAGGCTCAACCTCAGAAATTTTTGACTCAAGGTTAGGTTGTGTTTCGGGGCCTCATCAACAATGTCTTCATTGGTTTGGGCATTCTTAGATTTCTTGGACTTCTAAGATTTCATAACTTTCTCAGCTTCTTCCATGACAAGTTTTCTTTTGGCCGGTGGGGTTTCCTTAGGCTGTGTGGTTTGCCTATTGGATTTTCTAGTGGCTTTGGTGGCAGATTTAGAAGGCACTTTGAAAAGATTTGCTAATACATCCTCTTGCTCAGCCATTGATTACTCAAACGCTTTGAATTTACATCTAATCACCACACAAGCTTCTTACGATACTCGAATTACTCCCTCGAATTCACAATACAAATGCCCAAACTTGAAACAACAGAGCTAAGTAGAAGGAAAGCTTACCAATAGAAATCTAAGGTTTGTGATATCTTGATGGGCGTGGGACTAAAACAGCTCAAACTAGGTATAAAATGTAGCTTTTTATGGATTGAAGCAATGTGAAAAATTGCTAGGAGGTTGCGATAACAGCCAGTGAGGTAGAGAGCAAAAATGAAAAAAAAATTTGCCAGAGCAGCTTACAGCGCAAAAAGAAGAAGGTGTCGAATGACGAAAAATGAAGTTGTCGTGAGGTTTTAAAGCTACGGAAAATGTTCGTCGCGAGGATTGGGGCAAAATGTCGATAGGTTACAACAGCCGGTTGCAACAACCTGTCGACAGGTTGCAACAACTTGTCAAATGACACCTCCATTACTCCTGATTTTCAATGTATGCATGCATTGGCAGTAGCCAAGAAAGGTCTGCCCAAAATCACAGGAATAGGGGTGGTGTACTTTCTTGGCTCCATGTCAAGCACCAAGAAATCTACTGGATAGAAGAATTTGTCAACTCCAACTAACACGTCCTCGATGATTCCCACAGGTTTTCTTTTAGATCTATCAGCTAGTTGTAAGACCACATGTGTGGGCTTCAACTCACCTAAGCCCAACTTCTCATATACTGAATATGTAAGTAAATTCACACTAGCTCCTAGATCTAATAAGGCCTTTTCAATAGTATGATCCCCAATGATGCAGGGGATAGTGGGAACTCCAAGGTCTTGGAGCTTTGTTGGAGTTGTAATAGTCAACACTTGATTTACTTTCTCAGCACAAAAGACCTTCTTAGATAAGTGTCCTAGACTGTCTTTTACGAGTGTATAATTCCTTCAAGAACTTAGCATAGGTTGGCACTTTCTTGATTGCATCAAGTAGAGGCAGGTTGATCTTTACTTGCTTAAAGGTTTCCATCATTTTCTCTACTTTGACATTCCCCTTATAAAAAGGAGAAGCTGCTTTTAAAGCATTTGGAAATGGCAAATGGGGAACTGGCCTCCCATTTGTAGCCTTAGCCAACTCATCAAAATATTTTTTATTTTTATTTTCAATTTTTTCTTCTTTTTTTTCTTTTTTCTATTGGGGAGCATTAACATCCTCCTTATTCAAACTGGGTTGCTCCTGCTGGACATTTTTTGGGATTGCTTCATCATCTTCCTTGAAATTTGTCAAAGGCCCATAGCCTACCTGATTGTCTACCAACCTTCCACTTCTTAATGTGGTGACAGATTTAGCTTCCTCATGGGAAGAAGAGACTTCACCTACCACATATTGTCTCTTGGGATTGTCCATGGGCTGACTAGGCAGCCTACCTTCCTCTCTCTTTGTCAATGCATTAGACAGTTGACAAAGATGGTCGGCTATCTTTTTGATACTCTGACTATGAGAGTGGACTGTTTGAGACAAAGAGCCTAAGTTTTGCAATGAGGCCAGAACTTGCTCTTCAAAAGAGGGTGTTCTAAAAGCTGAAGTTGGGGCATTTGGTTGCAAAGGCTGAACCATAGGTTGAGCCATAGGTTGCTGGTATCGGATCCTTGGAACAAAATTCTGTTGATAAGTTTGGGGAGCAGTTTTAAAAGGTATTTGCTGTGGTTGCTGGTAGAACTGATGCTAGTTTTTATTTTACACATTATCTTGCTTCCACCTCAAGTTAAGGTGGTTTCTCCAGGAATAACCAGCAGATGGCTGCTGACCATAAGACTGAGCAGCAACCACATGTTCCATTACCAATTCTGGGAATTGCCTAGTAGAGGGGCAATCTTGAATGGGATGAGTGTGAGATTGACAAATGAGACATGCCTCTCCCACACTAGCAACCAATGGAGACTGCCTATCCTCCATCATATTCTCCAGCTTTTGAGTTAAGCTAGCTACCCTTCTTTCCAAATCGTTATACCCACCAATCTCATACAATTTTCCTCTTGATGTATTCTCCTTCACTATTCCTCTTGGGGTGTCCACATTCCTAGCAAGAGACTCTTGCTGTAATGAATTTTCACTAATAACATCAAACAATTCCCATGCTTCTTCAACTGTTTTATGAAGGTATGTGCCTCCACAAGAAGCATCCACCATATTTCTGCTCTTTGAGTCAATTCCTTGATAGAAACTTTGGATAAGTTTCCATTCAGAAATTTGGTGGTGGGGGCACTGCCTCAACATCTCCTTGAGTCTCTCCCATGCCTCATGGAAACCTTCAGTTGGGAGTTGAGAAAATGAGAGGATATTCTTCCTCAATTGATTGGTTCTAGACATGGGGAAGAATTTAGCTAGGAATTGGCTTTGCATGTCATCCCACAAGTTGATATTAGAGGGAAGCAAAGATAATCAGGCCCTGGCTTTGTCCTTTAATGAAAAAGGAAATATCCTAAGCTTGGTGGCTTCTGGCCCTAGACCTGTAATATTAAAGGTAGTACACAAGGCAAGGTATTTATCCACATGCTTGTATGGGTCCTTTTTACTCAAACCATGGAAAGAAGGCAACATCTGAATGGTTGAGGACTTAATTTCATAATTAGTTTCCACAGTAGGAAACTAGATACAAAAAGGAGAGTTATATGCACCAGGTGCATAATAATCCTTCAACAACAACCTCGGTTGCTCACCCATTGCAACAAATGTAGTTTCAACAGATGTAGATGGGGTTTGTTTGGGTCTAAGAATCCTTTCAATCTCTGAATTTAATGGTAAAATCTGGGGGTCGAGAGTTCTTTCTTCCAAACATACACCACTCACACAATGCCCAAAATACAGTTCATAACCAATACAACAAGGAACAAGCACAAACAACTAATAAATCTACAAATGCACAGATCTAAAAAATAATAGAGGAGTAAAGAGATGCAAACTTCATCACAATCTCTAGTGCAATGCTCGGAGCACCACAGATTCATATATGAAAAGAAAATCAAGCTACAAAATACTACAGGAGCAATTACTCAAACACTTAGCAAGTAATCATAATTACAAATCTAAAAAAAATTATCAAGAAAACTTAGATCTACCAAGTTTAGATCACATGATCCCCGACAGTGGCACCAAAAACTTGTTGGGGAAATAGAGTGTGCTGATTTAGTGTGTAACAAAATAAAATAAAATCAAAACCAAGGATGGATTCAGCATAACTACAATCTCCTAGACCCGTAAGATATAGGGCTATTACAGCAACTTTTATAGGTAAGTAAAGGTATGTCCACAGGGAAAATATGAATACACTATAATGGATATCTAGATCTACAATAGATCTGACACGCTATCCTACTTTAAGCTACTCTAAAATAGGAGAGAGGAGAGATTTTTGGGTTTTTGTCACTATAAACTATAGATTTTAAATGTAATTGATCCAGAGTTTAAGAGGACACAGAGGTAAGAGAAAATGGATTAAAAATCAAAAGGATGAAGATCAGCAGCTAGGGATTTGGTATTCCACTGAAAATGAATCGAATCAAAGGCAATGCTTAGATCGAATTTGCAACAATCCTTCATTTGGCTACAAGCTCCCCAGGTTTTACCCCGGCAGATGTATGCTAAAAGAATCCAATCTCAACCAGAGAATGGAAGCAATCCTAAGGCTATGATCTGTCCACTTTAATGGTCACAGACTATCCCAGAGATTGTCTTGAGCCAATGGTTTTAATTAGAACAGGTTAACCAATGTAGATGCTATGAATGCCAGGCTATAAGCTCCCCATTTCTGGCTGGCTATAGGAGTATCCAAACTAAGGAAATCAAATATGAATAAATGAAATCTAGCTCAGAATTAACTCTAAAACCTACAATTCCATTGCAATGCTACTACTTATAATGATGTGCTCAGATCTACAATCTGTGCGGCATCTGATCCCTCACAAAGCCTCTGAAACTCTCAATTATAGATCATACCCTCACCCTAGCTATAGAAGAGGTCTTTATCCAATCATCATTGGCTAATAGCGAGGAAGAAGAAGAAGAAGAAGGAAAGGAGAGGGAGAAATTGGAGAGAAAAATGAATTCGATCTTGGGCCTGCTCTCTCAATTTCTGGATGCCTTTCAATGTCGTTGCTCCTCTATTTATACAATTTTCCCAGATCTATGTCAGCCAATCATAATTCAGAAGAATAGTACAGTTATGCTGATGTGGCTGATCCCTCTTCTAGAAGCTTTCCTCCTATTGGTCCACAACTGACAAGTACATGTGAGGTAGTTAGAGTTTTTGCTCGTGCTTAGTTGAATACCAAAAATACTCCCCAGGGGATGCTGTTGTGCCTTGGAGTGTGTTCGTGAAATCTGGAAGTTGTAACTGCTGAAGAAGGGTCATTGGAAGTTCCCAGAATAGATGTTGAGAGGTTTTCGAGAGCTTTTCGACAGGTTCTTGGTCTGTATGCTCAGTCTTTTGATAGGTTTAGGATAAACCTCTCGCTGGGTTGAAGTGTACTAGCCGCTAGGATTAGCCTCTCTTGACAGGTTTGAAGTAGCTCTCAATACCCTCTGTTTAGTTCTTCCTCTATCCTGTCGACGGGTTACAACCATCCTGTCGCCTTGGTGAGGTGATCGATATGTTGGGAATCATCTCGACAGGTTCTGAAGGATCTTGTCGAAGGCTTCTCTTATTCTGCTTGATAGATATATCTGAACCTCGCGACTTCCACTACACCTTCAGCTAAGGTGTCGACAGGATTCTTTCTATCTGCAATCACAACCTATCAACAAGCAGTTGAAACCTTGCGATAGCTTACTAGATCCTCTCGACAGCTTGGCAATTGAGCTTCAAAACTTTTCGACAGCTTCTTCCTTGACTTTCCTCAGCTGGCACCTATTTCTGATGGACAATCTTCCATCTGTTAGCACTCAACAACCTCTTGGTGGGTTCAATCTATCTTCTCTGTGACTGTGCTTGGTCTCAAGCATGACTTCTTGAGCCCATGACCTTCTCATGAATTTATACAACTCTGATTGCTTGACTGACAGGCTTTTGGGCTGTTGTGAAACCGTGATGAGGAACAAATTACTTCTTTGACCTTTTTAGGTGGATATCTACACTAAGGCTAGATTTTATTGCTTATCTTCAACACATCCTTAACACAACTTATTAGTCAATTCAAGGGCCTAACAAAGGTCGGGTTGGGAGGTGAAAAATGGTATTTTTTACTACTCAACACACCTACCCAAAAAGCATCGAGCCGCCTCACCTCGAGCGATATAAAAGCGCGATTCGAGTCCCAAGATAGCGAGGTGCTCACCTAACCAGACCTAGAGCAGCAAAGGGCATCCCTTGAGGCTCTCCACCTTTCCCAGACCGAATGCATTAAGGCATCGGTATAGTTTTGCAAGGACCAAGTATATCACTAATCGACCCTCTACCAACTCGGTCAAAACGTAGCAGAGAGCCAGAGAGAAGCTCTCTCCCCCAGTGAAGAAAAGGACTTTTGAGATGAGGCTGGGAGCAAAGGCTTTCACATTGAAAATATTCCTAATCGGTAATTTTTGAAGACTTTCGTCATCGAAAAGTTATTTGAGGAATTTGATCGAACACCTTGTGAACCCCCTAATGAGACTTTTCTCATACTCAAATTTCTTCAAACCAAGGGTAAGGTGAGCGGATTTAGAGTAACCCGACTTCGGTGTGACTCTTGTGAGGCCTCTGTGGAGCTTCAAGCCGAACACATTGGATAACTCTTCAAGAGTGGGAGTTAGCTCCCGCTTCTCAAAACAGAACACATGGGCATTTGTATCTCAAAACAAGGTTGCCGCATGAAGTAGGTCCCATCGTAGAAAAGAAAGAAGGGAAGATGTGATAATCCAAGCTGCTCCAGTTCAACGAGCTCGCTCTCATTCAAGCTCCCAAGCCAACATTTTAGAAAATCGAGCCCCAGGCCTAAAGAAAGGAGTAAATTGGTCCCAAGCCCTCCAATAAGGGAGGGTTGGAAAGCGGGTCCATAGACGTACAAAGATCTTTATAAAATTCAATGTATGTCTATGGACCCACCCTTGGGAAAGCAAGGAGAGGAAAAATCAACTGAAAAGGCCAAGTCAAAAAGAAAAGAAAGAAAAAATGGACTATCTCGGGCATATAAGGGCCCACTGCCCCCCAGGTTAAAACAGGTGCAACTAATAATTGTGCCAGTGCAAATTTCCCAAGGTTAAGCCTGGGGTAACTAATAGTTGCGCCAATACAAATACCCCCTTTTATGCCATTTTGGGACCTTTTTTGGGATTTTTGTGGGCCTTTGCTGGCCCCCTTAGCCAGTTAGCCTATTCACCTGCTTTATACTATGAAGACATTCACAAACATGAAAATTAAAGGGCACCTAACATTATAATAATTTTACTTTTTGTGTAGGAGAAACCCGCACCAAGGCATACAACCTCAAGGGCCACTTGTATGAGCAATCGTCAAAACCATCCTGCAAGCAGTCGGATATATGCAAGGGAAAGATAACATGCAACCAAAGAAACATCCCTAAGCATTTTCGAGCAGAAAATCATAAAAAAAAAGTGCCACAATTATCCATCACAATTTGTTTAAAAATCCCAAAGTCATCATCCCCAAAGTGTTAAATGTTTAAATGCAACAACTAAGGCCTAATCCTTGTTAGTGCTCCACAAATGCAGGAGCTTTGGAAAGTCCGAATATCTCCTACCCGCGACCATGCCTGCTAAAGCTGGTTGAGCAAAGAGCGTGACTCCTTGGCATGTGTGAGCTGCAAGTCAAAGTCAAAATCATAAATAAAGAACAAAGTTGAAAGATAAGGATAGAAAAAAATAGTGAGAAAGGCTGAGCAGCAGGATACTCACCCCCTCCACATCCCGGAGCTCAGCAAGGTTACGATAATATGCAACATGTTCCATAGCCGAGTCAAAGTTCTACATTTAGAGAGAAAGGGCGTTAGTTGTAGGGACTAGTAGCAAACACATGCATTTGTCAAAGGAGCCAAGACAAAGGAAGAATGATTGTGAGAAGGCTTACCCCCTGAACCACCTCAGGAGGAGGGACTCAAGCCACTTCAGGTGAGATGCATGCCTGCTTATCTATGTCGGCACATAGATCCGAGAGAAAGTCGTCGTTGACGTGCCTGAAGTTCCCATGAACCACAGTAGGAGCACCACCCAAGACACCCATATGAGAGGATCCTGAAGGACCGACATCCGATGGACTAGCACCTGAGGAACCCTTACCTGAGGTATCGAAAGGGCCCGCATCTGAGGGACCCGCCTCTGAAGCACCCGTAGTACCCGCCGCCGCCCTGCCTTTATCATCTGAGTCGTTTCCCTGGATAAACTGTGAACAAAATAGAGATGTGCTCAATAGGAACCAAAGCTGAATTGAAACTAAAAGGGGACTAATCTGAAAGAGAAAGGAGAATTACCTAGGAGCACGGACCACCAAAAGCAAAGAAGTTCATGCTAGGGACAAAGCGCGGCAGAAGGATCCGATACGGCAGAGACTCGTACCATAGTTGATAGTCCCCGGGCACAAGAAGGGAATTAATGGGGATCCCATTATGGAAGAAGGCCGTAGAGAGCTCCTCAATGCTACCCACAGGATCCAAAATATCTGCAAGAGGATCCATAGGTATGGCGGGTTAGCCCTGATACTAATGAACTACCCACTCCCCTAGATAGTAGGCCCTGGCCCACGCCCCATAGAAGAAAACAACGCGACAGTTGTTGAATAGGCGCGAGCGACCAACGGTAGCCCGGTCCCAGAAAATGGAGGTGAGATACGGATCATAAAGGATCTATCCAAGTCAAGAGGTGGACCATCAGTCAAAATTGCAACATAATAACAAAAGAGAATTTCCAAACTGAAATAAACAGAGTTGAAAAATCCTTACCTGCTCGAGAACCATCAGATCGAGTCGGGACCTCAGGGACATCTCTAAATGCTTCATGCCCATGTCACGGTGCCGAGATTGGTTCCAATTGCTAAGGAGAGGGTAGGTGTATACCTCTGAGCGGAGAAGCAGACGTCCAGGCTGAAAGTGGAGGTATCCCCATGCCTGAGGAGAGCAGTGCATAAAAGATAAGTCAACAGCATACAAAGACCATCCAAGTAAAACTGATAAGAGCGAAAGAGTTAGAGATTACCTCCAATGCCGGCCAAAAACCAACAACAGACTTGGCCTCCCCGATAGATACTCAAGTTATGCCATACATTAGTGTCGCATATCCGGCCCTGCCCAAGTCATACCTATGGATCTCGAGCCAATTATCCATAATACTCAGCAGTGTCAAGCTTACTCGACCGCCGCTTGCCTTTATAAAGAGGGTCTTGCCCAACAGGAGCAGAAGCGTGACACAGGTCAGGACGATCCCCCGCGCAGGCTCAATATAAAGCTCCAAATCCAGCTGGCCCAGATCTACCAACTCGTTGACCCTAAAGAGTCCAGATAGCCAGGTCATCTTGACCTCGGTACCGTGCATTTGCTCATGAGGGAGATAATCCCCTATCAATCTGACAATGTCATCTCGGCTAGGCACCGTAAGACTGGCTATCGGCATGCCCCCTACCCTGATGTCGGTAATCATCACCCAATCCACGAGCGTCAGGGTCATCTCAGCATAGGCCATGTGGAAGGTCATGGTCTCCGAGCAAAACCTCTCTATCAGGGCTCTCAGATATGCGGAGTTGGCCCTCATGAGGGGGCATGACAGGAACTCCTCAAAACCTGCCTGCCCAAGCAAATACTTCACCACAGGGGGAACGTAGCGATAAAAAACGTGGAAGTCCAGCCAGCCCTCGCGGAACACGATATGGGGCAATGCCTGCGTCAAGAGCAAAAAATGCATCAGATCGTGGAAATAAAGCAAAGCCGCACAAAAAAAGAGAAATAACTGAACTTATCTCTTACCTTGCTCGCTATGCCGAAGTTGGAGAAGACCAACTCGGATAGCCTCGCCCTGCATCTCAAGCTAGGGACCTGCCTTGCGTTCTACCACGAAAAAATTGCTCCCCATGCGAACCATAGCCCACATCAGGCCCCTCCTCATGGCCCTCCTCAGGCACGAACTCTTCATCGCCAGACATCCTGAGGCAAAAGCAAGAAACCGCATCAAAGCAAATAAGTGATAAAGAACCATTTCTTTTTACTACAGGCCAAGGGAAGTTAAGTATGCTCATCCTTTTATAATTTTCAGAAACAAAGATATACACATACATAAACAAAGAAATCATTTTTTTAATAGAATGAAAATACAAAAATTCCCTTCCTTTTTATTTGCAAAAATAAATCAAAATAAAACAAAGTTTTCCCCTTTCTATTCTTAAAAATAAAGCAAAATTCAAATCCAAAAAACAGATCCTTTCTTCATGCTTCTAAAATCAAAAACCAAAAGAAAACTCTTTCTTTTTGTTTAAAAACAAAAATTGAAAACAAAAAAAAATTCTTTCTTTTATGTTAAAAAAAAAAAAACAAAAATCAAAAACCAAAAAAAAATCCCTTTCTTTTATGTTTAGGAAAAAAAAAAAAAAAAGTTAAAAAAAAAAAACTCCTTTCTTTATGCTTCTAAAATCAAAAAAACAAAAAACCAAAAAATCCTTCTCTTATGTGTTTAAAAAAAGGAGGGGGGGGGGGGGGGGCTAAAACAAAAAATCCCTCCTTTTATGCTCCTAAAATCAAAAACTAAAAAAAATACGACCTTTTATGTTTATAAAAACAAAAAAGAACTCCAAACAAAAACAAAAAAACCCTTTCTTTTATGACCATAAAATAAAAAAAAAAACCAACACAAAAAATAATAATAAATCAATGCCTTAGTTTTCAAACAACAAAAACCAAAAGTAAAATCCTTCTCCTTAATTAATTTTATGAGAAATCAAAATCATGTTCCTTAATTAATTTTCAATATATAGAAACCAAAAATCAATTTTCTTAATTAATTTTCAAAAAAAGAAGATAAAAATCCCCTTATCCTAACTAGTTTTCAAAAAAGTATATATATAAAATCCTTGCTTTATATTCAAGAGAAAAACAAAATAAAAATAAAAATAAAACCCCTTCTCTAGGTACAAATGAAAACAAAAAATTATATATATATATATATATATATATATATATATATATATATATATTATGCATTAATAAGACCCATAAAACTACAAAAATAGGGCATTATTCATAGAAAATCATTAACACATCATCGATAAACATGCTTACAACGGAAATAAACCATTATTCATCTAAGAATGCAAGATCATGATCATATTTGCAAGAAAAATCAAAGAAAATGGGTTTTAAATGGTTACATTTTGAAGGAAATGGGGTCTTTGATCTAGCGTGGTGTGAACAATCAATTGGCACAAGCAAATGCCGGCAATGAGGCATGTGTAGAGGCGATGTAAAGGATCCCTATGGGAGGCCGATTTTCTGTTTGAAGAGAGGGGCAGAAAATATTTTCAAAAATATGCCCTTGCTGCCCGAACTCGGGCGTTTTAAATTTGAAACCTAGCCATTCCTGGTGCAACTAATAGTTGAGCTAGGCTATTTTGAGCCCCTTTTTGGCTTGGGGAAACTAATAGTTGCGCCAGCCACTTATGGGTCGGGTTTTGGGCCCGGTACGGGTATGCACACGTTCCCCAACGGTACGTCAATCCTCATTCTGCTTGCCCAGGAAGGCGCGCTAGAATAAAATTGATCAAGATCAATTGGCACCTCGATCCTATACAGAAAATTTTGAAAAAGTCCTTAAAAAATCCCACATAAAAGGCCAAAAATAATTCACATAAAATGATAGTTCTAAAAAACCAAAAAATCTCATAAAATGATAGCTTTAAAAGACCAAAAAATCACATAAAATGATAACTTAAAAATCTAAAAAAAAAAATCTACAAAAAAAGATAAAGAAAATCTAAAAAATAATTCGCATAAAATAATAGAAGTAATAAAGTAATAGAATCACATGAAATGATAACTTAAAATCCAAAAAAATCACAAATGATAACTCAAAATCTAAAAATCACATAAAATGATAAACACAAAAAAGGTAAAAAAATTTCCACATAAAATAACAAAAAATATATGTTTTGAAAAGGCAACACGTGCTCCTAGAAAGCATTGCGACATCTATTCGCTCTGCCTGGGTAGACGTGCTAAATAAACTTCGAGATCATTGGGTTCGCCCAAAGACCTTGAACCCTGCTTCAAGCAGGGACACCCATGACCAGTTAAATGAGGCAGTCTATGCCTCATATGACTAGACACGAACTACACACATGCATGTTCTGATGTGATTAAATGTCAATATTTTATCGACAACGCAGCTGTGCTATATCATTGTCCTAAGTCTAAGGTTCACCTTGGATTTTTGGATCCTACTTCAAAGTAGGAGCAACGGTGCCAATCCCGATCAAACGGTCAATATTTCGATCGGGTCGACTCTACTGCTAAATCTTTGAGATGAGCGCTCTATTTGTGGATTCATAGGAATATGAGTGTCTAACTTAAGATTCATCACGAGCTATTTCGGAGGTGTGGACTCTTGGTCAGCACTGTCCGGGCGTGCGCCCTATGGGATTTGAGATCTGGGTAACTTCATTCTAAAAAGGGTCAATCGTTGATTGAGACCAATCTGTTGGAAATGAAACTACATATCAATCAACTGTGTAAACATGCATGCAGAGGGGTTCATTTCTCTTATTTTCGCAGGCTTAAAACCTGTATTGGCACGATATCCCTGTAAAGTATATGCCATGCATCTGGGTATCCGTAGGATGGTTGTTTATTCTCGTAAATTATACTCGGACGAAATTTGGGTCGAGACTTCCATCACCTTTGTTGCTTATTGCCTCTAATGGGTGCATGTTTATGCATAGTTAAATAATTTGTAAGTTCATTATCGGCAGAGACTAGGATTAGGTGTCCCCTTCGGTGGGCACCCGATTTTGGTCGGATATGTCCGGTGTTATTTGAGGTTGGATACTTTGGGTCATGATGATCTGAGGCACATTACCAAAAATAAGGCATACTCCCAAAAAGCGTTGCGGCATCTATTCGCTCCGCTCGGGTAGTCGTGTTAAATAAACTTTGGGATCAATGGGTTTGCCCAAAGACCTCGAACCCTACTTCAGGCAGGGGCACCCGTGACTAGTCAGATGAGACAGTTAATGCCTCATATGATTGGACACAAACTATGGAACCTTGTGTACTTGCTTGGTGCCTATCTTTGAATGTGGGTCAATCACCCTCCTTACGAAGCTGTTGTATTCATAATGAATCTTGAATATCAAACTCCTATAAATCATATCGAGAAGCGACCATTTTTCCCAGCTATTAGACTTTCACAACTCATTCCACCTCGGTTATGCTCAGTAATGTCACTAAGCGCTAGGGGGCCGATTACCTTGAGAAACGACCATTTTTTTCAACATACAGGGCTTTCATTTTCTCACCATGTTACTCATCTGATGTTTGAAGTTCATTCTGAATGTAGCAGACCTGTCAGTAATGCCTTGGGCCTCTTCAAATGTCTCTTTTCTTTGGCATTCGATCATTAGTGATCGGATACCAAAGAGGGGCATCTGTAGACACCCAAATTTGGCCCAAAGCTCGATCGAGGCACATTTCAAGAGAGGCGCCTCTCTGAGCTTTTGATGGCATGTATGGAATCCTTAAGAACCTTTTCAAAAACTTAGGATCTATTCCAAACCCTTAGGAATCATTTTAGATCTCTTAGGAACCTTCTCGAACCCTTAGAACCCATTCCAGACCTAAACCCAGCTTTCCCGAGTAATGGATGAAGAGTGGTGCACTGAGATTATTTGTGACCTTCTACTATAATCGATTCTTATACCATTGAAAAGTATAAGTCCTTATCTTTCCAATAAGCCAAGAATCACCCCAATCAGAGTTGTGTGTGAAAAGATATCACGTTTCAAAGTTTAAGGGCAAAATAGTAAATATGCTGTGAACCCCCTAAGGATTTGGCGCAAGTATTACTTGCGCTAAACCATTTCTCCCCAGAAATGTCTTGGCGCAACTAATAGTTGCACCACATATGGGTGGGCCCCACCTCGGGGAGCCAACTTTTAGGCCACTGTAGGAACATTGTTTTACTGTTCCTAAGCCTGGCGCAACTATTAGTTGCTCCAAGCTACAAACAATAACTCTAGGTTTTTGCCTCAAATTTTGAGATTGGAGTTTTACTTATTGACCATCTTGACCATTGGGGTATGTTTTACTAGTTCTATTACACCCACTTACTATCTATGTGCAACCTCTTAAGTGGTTTAAAGCCCCAACCTATCATCCACTATTTGAGCAACTCTTCACACTTTTCAAGGCTCCAAAAACCCTACGAAACCTTATATTGCTAATTACCTAATTGCTAATCCTAATTAGCTTTTAAACACCCCCCTAAACCTCTCTTTTTCCTATAAATAGAGAGGCACTCCTCCCTTTACAAAGGCTTGAAATTTTTTTCAAAATTAGAGATTAAGAAACCTCTCTCTCTCTCTCTCTCTCTCTCTCTCTCTCTCTCTCTTCTCTCCTCTAGTGCACCATTCCCATACAAATTCCAAAACTTTATAATTTCCTTTAGACCTTAGCATTTCACCAAAAAGCTCTAGGTTAGGTGTGTGTTACCCCCTTGCCTTCCCTCTCTACCTCTTAGCTATCAAGCCCTAGGAGTTAGAACCTCATTTCTCACCATGCAAGCCTCAAAAGCTCATTGAAACAAGCCAACGCAAGGCTCTACAGCGGTGCAACAAGGGCTCGAGAGCTCTAGCTCTCCCCTCTATTCCTCTACCTTCTCAGTCCTTCCTCCATCCACTCATTTGTGTCGTTACGACGCCGAATTTTTGGTAGGAACAGAGGGGCACAAATAGGATTTTAAGACCCTTTGGGTAAGAGGAAGGCTTTTTCATTTCTTTTATATTGTTTTTATTTTAGCCATAAGTAGAGACCGCATTAAGCGGTTAGATTGGGTGCCTAGCACCTTCCCAATCAATAAATGATGCCCCTACCCAAGAGCCTTTGGCGTAGACCAGATTCAGAGTCATATTTGTGGCACTTCGGTGCTTATAAAATTGATCTAGGTTTCCCGGGAAACCAAAAGATCCGGGTGGTGACTCTAAATATTTATAGAGAGCGCATCATCGCTACGGGTTTGATGAAAATCCATGATTGTATAAAAGTTCTTTCCAGTATGGGAGGACCCACCACCACTACCAGAGCTAGACCCTTTGCAGTTCCTGTGGGACGAGTACGAGGAAGTTCAAAAAATTTTGGTGAAGGAAGAAAAGAAAAAGAACAAAAAGAAGAAAAATAAAAATAGGAAGATGGAACCACCTGCCTCTTCAGGCACACCTCCCATCTTCACCTCCTCTGCCCTTCATACACCCCCTGCTCAGCTACTGCCCCCTGATTCTCCTTAATCCCTGCTATTCCCCTTCCTGGCTTGCAGTTCTCTACCAAGAGTATCAAATTGAGGACATCCAGGAGCCAGGAAGGCAAACCATATTTTACGGGATAAATTTTGAAAAAGCCGAGGACCGATCTTCAATGAAGATTTCTCTCGGACGTTGCTGTCAGTGTCTTAGTTTAGTGTGTGTTTAGATTTTTCCTAGGAATTTTTGTTCATGTAGTTAATTTTCTTTCCATGTTGCTGTAATTAGTTAATAAATGAAAAGTTTTATTTATTTATTATCATCTTTCTTTTATTTTTTCTACTAACATCTAACATTTAACTTTATAAAATTAGAAGTATTTTTCTCCCAAGTTTGAGAGGAAGAATTTTTTATTTTTTTGCAGATTATACACCTGGCTACTAACATAGTAGTAAAATAATTTACGATAACTTTCCTGTATGTCCCATATTTTGCACAATGAGGACATTATCCTATTTAAATTTGGGGGATACACCACCTTTGTATAGATTAGTTTAGTTTTCTTTTTTGTAGCAATTTTAAATTTTAAATTTCTTTTTGTGAATTTTTTTAGATAAGTTAATCATTATATGCAAATTATGAAAAAAAAATTATGTAAAAATATGAATTTCTGAGCAAACCATCAGAGTAGTAGTTCAAAAATCAAAATAAAAATAGTTATAATTCAAAGCAAAGCATCTCTAGAATTGTCACGGCTCGACTTTTTCCCTTATTGTATACGGGAAAGGTCGCACCGTCGGATCACCTAACACGATCCTGTCATACAAGGGCATCGTGTACAAAGTGTTATATATACGGAAGAGAATTTAATTAACTCTGATACGAAAAAATATGGCAACAACTGATATTCATTCATCTATCCAAAAGTAGAAAAATATACAAAATATAAACAAAAGCCATGTATAGCTTTCCACCGATGGCGGCCACCCGCCATCTAAACAATGGAAAGATACCTATACATGAAGTATCAAACATATCATCAAAACATGTACTGCTATTTATACAAGTTTTCAAAATAAATCTCTCTCTCAAGCATTTTCTCTCTCTCTCTCTCACCTACTTGGAAAAGAATTCCTCAGCGAATTCTTCCTCCTCGTTCTTCTCGTCCTTTTCTTCATCTCCCTCCATAGGCTAATACGTGGGATCACCCTCGTGCTCAGGGTCAATATCTGTAGCTAAGACATAAAGTCGTAGGATATGCTATCATTAAAGCTCAACAGGGAAATTTACAGTGCTAACTTATATGTTAGATTACCAATTCACCTCTTGACGTATAAATTACAAATCTAAGCACATTACACCTTATCTTGTATTTATTCTATTAACATATATCATAAACAAGTTATTAATCATGCGAATAATTTATCATGCTAACATGCTGAAACAATCATGCTGAATAATACAAGGAATCATGTTGAACACGGGCTCATGCTGAAACAGATACAAGGAATCATGCTGAAACAAGTTTAGCTTAAACAAGCTATTAGACATAAAACATACATATACAAGAACAAGAGAATCATGCTCCCGAGTTAGTGGGATCACTTGGACCGAGATAATCAAGCTCCCGAGTTAGCGGGATCACTTGTCAAGCTCCCGAGTTAGCAGAATCACTTGGACCAAGACATTTAGCTCCTGAGTTAAGTTAATAGGGTCACTTGAACCAAGAAATCAAGCCCTTGAGCTAAGTTAACAGGGTCACTTGAACCAAGAAATCAAGCTCCTGAGTTAGCAGGATCACTTGTTAAGAATGAAGCAAGCGAGTACAAGGAATTAACACGTGATCATGCATGGTATCAGGCATGCGAGAACATCATGAGCAGAAAACATAAAATCATATATCAAAACTGAATTAGTATAACTAAAGCTTGCATAACTGAACTAGCATACTATTCATAGTCATGCGTCAAAACTGATCTTATCATCATTTATACATAACTAATCTTATCATTATTCATACATAACTGATCTTATCATCATTCAAACTTAACTAGTCTTATCGTCATTTATAACCACACATCTAACTGAATTAGCATAATAGCCATATGTCAAAACTGCTTGTATCCTTATCATACATATTCATACATTAAACTTGACACGAGCATAGTCATGCAAATGCATTAATTTAAACTAGCATAATCATTCCTAGTCACATATCGAAATTGAGCTAACTATTCATAAAACTGAGCTAGCATGTTCATACATTATTATACGTTAAATCTGAACTTGCATCATGCATCATGATTCAAAAGCATTCATCTAGCGTCATCATTTCATAACCGTATATCGAACTGAATTTCATAGCTTAACCCTATGTCAAACTGATTTTATTATCATCGTGCTGAACTCATGCTAAACTAGCATATTTATACATTAAAATCATCACTAACCGAGTCATGCAAAAACATTAATTTCAATTGACTCTATCATCATCATCAACACTGACATGGGCATAGTCATATAGCAACACTCGCCTATACTGAATCTCTTATCACCATGATACATCATTATTCATTAAACTAAAACTATTATAACCACACATATCCATACATGGACATATTCATACTGTAATAACCCCGATTTTTGGGAACAGTGTACGTCACGCACGACGCATGCAGCACCTGTGTATTTGTGGTTCACAAGGGAACCACAATTACTATATACACCTTAAGTGTATATGTTTAGTAGATAAGCTATGTGGATGCAAAACACAAATATGAATGTATATGATTAATACACTAGTCAAAGTAAGATAGAGAAGAGGAGAGGAGTCTCTCATATGTGACACTCCTTGTTGAGTTTAGAGAAGAAGAGAGAGGGTGAGATAGGGACAACGAAAAGAAAAAGGGCTGGTTAAAAGAGAACTAGAAATAGAGAATCCTCTTGAGAAAAGGGTGAGATTCACCTTTTAAATGCTTAATACATGAGATGAGGAAGGTGTAGTGATGAGATTTGAGAAGATCTAAGGGTGGTGAACTAGTTGATGATCAAGAAAAAGGGGTTTGGAAGAAGGGTTTTGAAACCCTCATTGGTATGGTTGATCTTGGATCAAATCTAGAAGAGTTCCCATTAATTCAAGGTATGTAAATGTTTATATGTAATTTAGATAAGGTATTAATTGTTAGGTAGATTTTGTTTTATGTTTAAATAGGGTATTAAATGAGGTAGGGGGTAGTTCTTGAAATGATCGAGTAATTACTGTCATCGCTCCTCTCAAAACGATCAAGTAATTACTGTCATCGCTTCTCGCTCGAGCGATTAAAATAGCTCGCTCGAGCGAGGAAGGACAAAATATATAAGAGAAAAAGTTCTGAGCTCGCTCGAGCGAGGAACTTTGTGAAGAGCAAGATCGCTCGAGCGAGGGTCGCGTGAAGTCAAAAGCTCTCGTTTCGAATCGCTCAAGCAGGGATGATACCTTGCTTATAACCGCTCGAGCGATGAATAGTGATCGCTCACGCGATGAATAGTTATCGCTCGCTTAATGAATGGTGCTCGCTCGCGCGAGGTACTACATAGAATTTCACCTTATTTTAATATATTATTGTTCTTAGAAGCTATAGTTCCCAAGATTCTTAGGAACTTTTCTGAGGGTACCTTTGGCACATGCAATGTCAATTTGGCGTGTGTTAGAAGCGTTTGATTTCCTAAGGAATAGCGATGCGTTAAAGGATGGCTTTGCTTTGAGGTAGGGAACACCTTGAAGATGTATTTTAATTTCAAGAGCATGTATGTAGTAATATAGAAATAAATACAAATGCATAGAAAACGTGAAATCGTAAATGTGTGTGTGAGTGACACAAAGTAAACAAGTGAATATGTAACATCACCAAGGGATGAGAATGTGATAAAGGCATCTATATGATGCATTAATTTAGACATCTCAGAGATGTATGTGAAATTGTAAAGAAACGATGAATGAGAACTGACAAGGCCTAATCTATTATGTTTAGCACAATCACACGGTAAATAACTATATGTAGTGCACTTGATACTTTTGTTATTTAAGGTTTGAACAGAATACCCCACCGACGTGGCAGGATACCCACGACTGACGCGACAGGATATCTGTGACCGGTACGACGATCAATCCGTACACCAGCTACACATCCCAGGGATGTTGATATGAGTATTAGAACCCATCGCCTATGAGAAAGGAACCTGGGTAGAAATGATGAATGAAAATAGTGATATGAAAATTATCTAGTTAGACAATGATGGAGGGTATTCCATCGGGCGCCCGACTCTATAGTAAGTTGGAAAATATTTAAGTTACAGATTTAAGTCGTTAGGCCAAATCAGTGGAAAGTTGAGAATAATGAGAACATGTGCAATAACAGTAACACTCAATGCATTTATTTTTCAGTCATTTAAACTGCTATTTTCTCAGTAAATTCATAATACATCATGCTGCTAATATCATAGAATATATGTGAGAGCTTAACTTATATGTTTATTATGTTGTTTTCCTATTGAGTTAGGATGTAGTTCACCCTTTAGACTATACGTTGCAGGTCATGTTCTTGCGGTTGCTGAGGCTTCGGGAGAAGTAGATCCAAAGGATTCAGATTACTTGCTCGGGGAAGAGTTGGAGCCACCTCCTGAGGACTTCTTCTAGGGGATCCGTGCGTACTTTGAGAGTGATTTTGAGAGCTTTCTGTACGTCTTGGTATGTCAAGCCTTATTTTTAGGAAAAATGTAATTAAATAATATATTCTTTTGGTGAACCATCTGGGGTGATCCTGCTGGCCACCAATGGTTCGGGTCTGTTCTTTTGTCCATGCATTGGCATGGAAGTAGAACTGTCTTTTGAGCTTTTATTTTAGGATAGCGTACTTTTATTTCGTGCTTATTTCAGTGCACATGTTTTACTTGATTTGTTGTTGCTTAGCTATACCAATGTTCTGTATGAACTTTAGGGACACGTCCTAAAGGACTGTGCTGATGGCATGAGTTTCGGAGTGTTAAAATATGGGCTATCACAGTTGGTATCAAAGCCTTTTTCATTTAGAAATTCTGACAATCCTTATCTTTGTCAGAGCATAGGGACTTCTGCTAACCAAATTTTGGTTTCACGTGCAGACTGTTATGTCTTCTAGGGGAAGAGGCCGACCCAGGGGCGGTCATGAAAGAAATTTATGTAGTAGAGATTATTTCATCTCGCCTACGAATAAAGTACCTATGGAAAGCAGAGGGGCTTTAGGTAGAGGTGGCCAAGAGAGCCAAGATAGAGAAGAGGGCCGATAACGAGATCGACAGGAAAGAGGCCAAAGAGAATAAGAAAGAATAAGGGAGAGGAATGAAGAGAGAGAGAGGAGTGTCAGAGGATGATGCATACCATGAAAACCATGGCGACAGCCATGGCTCAACAAGCAACATCTCTGGTAGCTCATAATGTCAGTGATCAGCAACAATCGCCTACACCTTCAATAGGTCTGACACAGCCAATGCCCTCTGCATTCACTGAGTTTAGGAGGATGCATCCTCCTAACTTTTCAGGGCAGGCTGAGCCAATAGCTGTTGAGAATTGGCTGAGTGAGATGGAAAAGGTTTTCAGCGTGCTTACGTGCACGAAAGATGAAAGTGTCCATTGGGCAGCTTAATTGTTAGATGGGGAGGCAGGGCCTTAGTGGAAGTTCGTTTCTAGGACTAAGGCTTTAAAGACCCCAGGATTGCCCTGGACGTGGGATGAGTTTATAGAAGAGTTTAACAAGCAGTATTTCCCCGAGGTAGTGATAAATCATATGGAGATACAATTTTTACAACTCTTGCAAGCGAGGCTGATGGTAAGGGAGTATGGAGTGGAGTTCATGAGACTTGCTCTCTTCGCTCCCGATTTTGTGGTTACCGATGTGATGAGAGTAAAAAGGTTTCAACATGACTTAAGGCCGGATATTCGAGAGTGGCACCTTTTTAGTTGAAGACCTATAGAGAGGTCATGAGTAAAGCTCTAGTTGTTGAGGAAGAAAATAATGATAGATACCGCCGAAGAGAGCAGCATGGGAGAGGAAATGTAGATCAGAGTAGGACTGGGAACTACAGTCGGTGAACAAAAAGCTGAGATTCGTAGCACCCATTCAGAGGCAACCGTTCCAAGCTGGGTATGTGAGACTGGCGCAGCAGACAAACTATCAGAGATTTCCAATGCTTGCGTCTGGGAGGCCGATAAGATATGAGAGCCCTACTACCACCACTGGAGCAGGAGTTACATAGGGTTTCTCATGAGCTGCTTCTTCCACACCTAGGGAGACTTATGCCAAGTGTGGAAAGTCTCACAAGACAGTGGATTACAGGCAAGGAACACAAGGTTGCTATAAATATGGAAAGGTGGGCCACGTCATTCGAGATTGCCATGAGGTGAAGAAGGAGAAGACGACTTCTGCTTCAATGCAATGACTGATACAAGCGAGGAAGTCGGTCGTGCAAGGAAGAGCCTACGCAGTCACTGCCTAGGAAGCAAGGAATGTACATGAAGTTATCCAAGGTGAGATTTCTTTTAAAATAAAGACTTCCAATTTCTTAAAATTTTAGATAGAGAAGGTGCATTATTTGGCAATAGTGTAAACTCTTTCTTATGTAATAAATTTTGATAAGTAAATATGCACCATATCTGTATATATGTATGCTATAGGTACGCTACGAGTATGCGAGAAGAGATGCTATGTAGCATATGAAGCACGAGTGTTGATAGACCCTGGGTCTACCCACTCCTTTGTTACTCTGAGCTTTACAAGGAGAATGAAGATTGTCCCGGAGATATTGGACTTCATTCTATCAGTGTCAATCCCGACTGGAGAATTAGTTGATACAGAATTGGTTTATTAGTTGATACAGAATTGGTTTATAAGTCAGTAATAGTTGGCATCGATGATGGAGAAGTGCATGAATTGGCAGCAAAATTAATATTGTTAGACATTCAAGAATTCGATGTGATCCTTGGCATGGACTGGTTATCACAACACTGGGCGACTGTCGATTGAAAGAACAAGGTCATCATTTTCAGACCTAACACAAGGAGATCGTTTTGATTTCGAGGAGAGAGATCGACGCATATGCCACTCATCTCTGCAATCAGGGCCGAGTGCTTGATCAGAAAGGGGTGTAGTGGTTATTTTGTATTCTTGAAGGAAGATAAAGAAGGGAAGAATGACATCTCAAAGATTGCGGTCGCTTGTGAATTTGAAGATGTATTTCCGGAGGAGTTAGCAAGATTACCTCCAGATAGAGAAGTGGAGTTCGTTATCGACTTAGCACCGGGAACGGAGCCTATTTTGAAAGCACCATATAGGATGACTTCTGCTGAGTTGAAGGAGTTGAAAGAGCAGTTACAAGAGCTCATGGATAAGGGGTTTATAAGACCGAGAGTGTCTCCATGGGGAGCACCGGTCTTGTTTGTAAAGAAGAAGGATGGGTCAATGAGATTATGCATTGACTATCGTCAATTAAATAAACTCACCATAAAAAATCGATATCCTTTGCCGAGGATAGACGACTTACTTGATCAGCTGCAAGGAGCGAGGTATTTTTTCAAGATCGATCTGAGATCTGGATACCATTAGCTGAGAGTCAAGCCAGAGGACATTCAGAAGACTACTTTTAGGACATGGTACAGACACTATGAGCTCTTGGTGATGCCGTTTGGGTTGACGAACACACCGACGTCATTTATGGATTTGATGAATCGGGTGTTTAAACCACACCTGGACTCCTGCGTCGTGGTATTTGTTGATGATAACCTAATATACTCCAAATCAAAAGCGGAGCATAAAGAATATCTGAGAGTTGCTCTACAAACATTGCATGAACACCAACTATACGCCAAGCTCAGTAAGTGTGAGTTTTAGTTGGAGGAAGTTAGCTTTTTAGGACATGTCGTCTCAAAGCATGGTGTCACAGTAGATCCAGCTAAAATCGAAGCAGTGGTAAATTGGGAACAACTAAAGACGATAACAGATGTCCGTAGTTTCCTTGGTCTAGCTGGCTACTATCGACATTTTGTAGAGGGGTTTTCAAAAATATCAGGACCTCTTACAAGACTTACACGGAAGGACGCAAGATTTGAGTGGAGTGAAACGTGTGAAGAGAGTTTTCAAGAACTCAAGAAGAGACTCACTTCAGCTCCAGTATTGGCGATTCTTTCAAGATGTAGAGGGTTTGCGGTGTATAGTGATGCTTCACATAGTTGTTTGGGCTGCGTGCTCAACCAATACAAAAAGGTGATAGCTTACGGGTCAAGAAAGCTGAAGGAACATGAGAAGAACTACCTGACACATGACCTGAAACTAGCAGCGGTCATATTTGCGTTAAAAATCTAGCGACATTATTTATATAGTGAGACCTTTGAGATCTTCACCAACCACAAGAGCCTCAGATACCTATTTACAGAGAAAGAGTTAAATATGAGGCAGCGTAGATGGATGGATTTCCTCAAGGACTACGACTGTTCCATATAGTACCATCCAGGCAAGGCTAATGTAGTAGCCGATGCCTTGAGTCGAAAAGATTCAACTCAGTTGGCTAGTTTGATTTTGGGTATGTACCGATGGAAATTACTTGAAGATCTTTCACTGTATGATACAAATATCGAGGTGCAAGCTACAAGAGCCTTCTTGGCTAACATATCAGTGAGACCAGTGATATTTGAGCATATTCACAAGCTACAGCTGAAAGACCCGGAGTTAACCAAGATTCATCAAGATGTGATTGAAGGCATCAAACCTGAGTTCTCAATGAAAGAAGATGGTTCCTTACTGTTCAAGGTCGTCTTTGCATTCCAGACAATTTCGATCTGAGGTAAACTATTCTTGATGAGGCTCACAAGTCAAATTATTAGATCCACCCTGGTAGCACTAAAATATACCAAGATTTGAGAACAAATTACTGTTGGAGAGATTTGAAGCAAGATGTAGCTAAGTACGTGTCACGGTGTTTAACGTGTCAGTAGGTGAAGGTCGATCATAGACATCCTGCTGGATTATTACAGCCTCTACCTATACCAGAGTGGAAATGGGAGTAAATCTCGATGGACTTCATCGTTGGACTATCGCATACAGTGAAGAGATACAATGCCATTTGGATAGTCATAGACCGATTGATCAAATCAGCGTACTTCTTGCCTTACAACATGATGTACATGGCGGGAAGACTTGCGGAGTTATATATGAAAGAAATCGCGTGATTACACAGGATTCCAAGCAACATTATTTCTAATCGGGATCCAGTATACACTTCAAAGTTTTAGAAGAAATTCCAGGAAGGCATGGGGATGCGATTGGATTTTAGTTTAGCATTCCATCCGCAAATTAACGGACAGACAGAGTGGGTAAACCAAGTGATAGAAGACATACTTAGAGCGTGTATGCTTGAACTACAAGGGTCATGGGATCAACACCTACTGTTGATTGAATTTGCATACAACAACAGCTTCCAAGCGAGCATTGGAATGACACCGTATGAAGCTCTTTATGGAAGGCAATGTAGATCGCCTATCAACTGGGAAGAAACCGGTGAAAAGTTTATTTTAGGATCGGGGTTACTTGAAGATAACGCTGTCGTTGTCTGTATGATCAGAGAAAGACTTATGTCTGCTCAGAGCAGACAGAAAAGCTATGCCGATATCAAGAGGAGGAGTGTAGACTACAAGGTGGGTGAATATGTCTTTGTGAAGGTATTGCCTATGAAAGGCGTTATGAGATTTGGAAAGAGAGGGAAGCTGAGTCCCCGCTATCTTGGACCCTTTGAGGTTTTGGGTCGAGTTGGGGAAGTTGCTTATCGCATTAGGCTACCGCCGTTGTTTGAGCGGGTACATAATGTTTTCCACGTGTCTATGCTTCGGAAGTACGTGAATGACCCTTCCCATATCTTAAGAGGACAAACTATCGAGATGCACGAAGACATGAGCATGATAGAAGAACCGGCGGAAATGTTGGATAGAAAGGAGCAAGTACTACGCACCAAAGTGATTCCTTTAGTGCTTGTTTGATGGAAGAATCATCTGGCCGAAGAAGCAACGTGAGAACGTGAGGCCGATGTCAAACAACAGTATCCTAGCTTATTTGAGGACACTAGTTAGTGTCCTACAAATGTTGTAAAATGTATAAAATTTTGGAATGTGTGTGTACAATTGTTGTTTTGAAATGAATGGAAGAGTTTTTGTTAAATTTTGAGCATAATTCATTTCGATCTTGGTAGATTGATCATTTTATCAGTAAATTTCCAAATGCATTAGATAGGAAATCATATGTTAGAAGGATACTAGAAGTTAGAAGTGATACAGGATGGAAATACAAGACCAAAAGAGGCAGAAAATGTTTCTGCGCTTGCTCGCGCGGCGACTTACACTCGCTCGCGCGAGCCATATGAAAAATAAAGCGCCAAAATGTTTTGGACTCACTCGAGCGAGGCCTTATTACCGCTCGAGCAAGGTGAGAGGGTATAAAAGTGGGTGGCAATCACTGTTCACCCATTTCTTCACGCGAGGAGGGGTTAAGGAGCGAGGGTTTAGGATTTTTTGGCCTTGAAGCTTCTTCTCAGTGTGATTTCAACTCGGATTCGAAGAATTCGATCCGCTAAAAATGCTTTAAAAGGTAAATCCTACCCTAAATCCACCTTATTCCAGTGATCTAGCTCCTTTTGACACCCTAATGGCTTCTACAAGCCCTAACCCACAACCTAGAATGAAGGTGGCGATCCGATCGTCATCTTCTCGCAACAAAGCGCCACAAGCGCCACAAGCGCCACAACCACCACCTCCGCCACCACCACTTCCAATGGGGGCACCGGTCCTATTGGATGATTGGTGGGGGGACAAAGTCTTTGAAACTGAGTGGGAAATCCACCCCACTTGCTTTCAGGATCCTATGTCCACCAAATGGACTTCTGATTTTCTCACGCAAAATCGCATGCGATCCTTATTGACGCCATTTGGAAATCGGTATTATCCATGACTCGTTAAATTATTTATCAAACTCTTAAAACCACTACCGACGAGGACATTCTCATCGTTGAAATAGACGAAAGGTCATTTGAGTTTGGCGAGGCCGACATTTCGCTCGCCATGAATTGCCCTCACACCTACACTCGAGAACCCAATTCACAACCACCTTTTGCCCAAGAAGTACCTTTTCAGACAATCGTCACCGACATTACTGGCGGCACCACTACATCGAGACAATCTATCTCTTGGTCCTAGTTACTGCCACATATGTGGCCTCTTGACATTTTCTTTAAGAAGAATTTATACCCAGCAGGCCACGACCAAGAGCATCGTGACGCATTTTTGAGGGCGTTGCACTCTGCTTTTCACAACAAGTGGTTTAGCGCACCTAGGGTGGTTCTCAAGGGCATTATACATGCTCTTAAATGAAACATAAAGGGTGCTATTCCACCACCCATAAATCGTCTACCGTACGCCTGTCTCATTTCCCGCCTCTTTGACTTGTGCAACGGGAAAGATGGTTTCCACATGAGAGCGGACGAGCCCATCCTCACTGATAACATCGTCCCATTTCAAGGCTAGGACCTAAATAGAAACTTTAAAAGCCTCCAAAATAGTCTAAACAGGAAGAGGGATCGTCAAGTTGCCTGGCAAGCGGCACAACCCCCACCGACTGGACCGACTACTCCCTTCGCTCCATCTTCACAGCCCTTCCCTACCACCGATAGTAGCATGATGCTGGAGATCCTCCTACAAGGGCGGGAGATTCGGCTACATCAGCGGTTTCAAGAGTCGCTCCTCATCAACCTCATGGGCCATTCATTTCCACAAACGTACCAGGAGTGCATCGGTGCTATGCGAGGTACTATCATTGGTGCATCTAGCTTAGGTCCTGCTACTAGGGCGACTATAGCTGGTGCCACTACCGCGGGGGGAGGTTGGTGACGACGATGATGAGGAGTATGAGTAGGATGACGATTAGGTCGTCATCTAACATTTAAAATTCTTTTTGAAAATAGCAATGTAATACTTTTTACATATTTTGATATGAATATTTTTTTGTTGTTGCTTTGGTTTTGAGGTGAATGTCGAGTTTTTTAAACAGTGGTGACATGATTGTCACAATTTTGCTAGTGAACATGGTGATAACTCTATGTATATATTTTTATCATTTCGGTCTAATTGGTGCAATGTGTCTAGTTGTATTCAAATGTGTGGTTGTGTGTAGTTCTTATGCAGGTGCTCGTTGGTTGAGTTAGAATGAGTATCCTATTGATTGTGATCATGACGGTTAAATAAGTTTTTATATTTTCAGGTTGATTGGGATGAGTACCTTATTGTTTTGTACAAATAGAGTGTGGATTATGTTTTGCCTTCATGCAGGTTTGATTACGGGTCATTTTGACCAAATGCTTAATTAGATGATTAGGCTAAATGGTTAGCCTATTCGAAGACCTTGTTACTAGTTAAAGTTAGTTTTTTGTGTATTGTCAATTTTCACGGACGCAAATTTTATAAGGTGGAGTGAATATAATAACTCCGGTTTTTGGGAACAGTGTACATCACGCATGACACACGACTCACATAGCACTTATGTATTTGTGGTTCACAAGGGAACCACAATTACTATGTACACCTTAAGTGTATATGTTTAGTAGGTAAGTTATGTGGATGTAAAACATAAATATGAATATATATGGTTAATACACTAGTCAAAGTAAGATAGAGAAGAGGGGAGGAGTCTCCCATACGTGACACTCCTTGTTGAGTTTAGAGAGGAAGAGAGAGGGTGAGATAGGGAGAAAGAAAAGAAAAAGGGTTGGTTAAAAGAGAACTAGAAATAGAGAATCCTCTTGAGAAAAGGGTGAGATTCACCTTTTAGATCCTTAATACATGAGATGAGAAAGGTGTAGTGATGAGATTTGAAAAGATCTAAGGGTGGTGAACTAGTTGATGATCAAGAAAAAGGGGTTTGGAAGAAGGGTTTTGAAACCCTCATTGGTATGGTTGATTTTGGATCAAATGTAGAAGAGTTCCCATTAATCCAAGGTATGTAAATATTTATATGTGATTTAGATAAGGTATTAATTATTAGGTAGATTTGTTTTGATGTTTAAATAGGGTATTAAATGAGGTAGGGGTAGTTCTCGAAATGATTAAGCAATTACAGTCATCGCTCCTCGCTCGAGTGCTTAAAATAGCTCGCTCGAGCGAGGAAGGACAAAATATATAAGAGAAAAAATTCTAGTCTCGCTCGAGCAAGGAACTTTGTGAAGAGGAAGATTGCTCGAGCGAGGGTCGCGTGAAGTCAAAAGGCCTCGTTTCAAATCGCTCGAGCGGGGATGATACCTCGCTATAACCGCTCGAGTGATAAATAGTGATCGCTCGCGCGATGAATAGTGATCACTCGCGCAATGAATAGTGATCGCTCGCGCGATGAATATTGCTTACTCGCGCGAGGTACTACATAGAATTTTACCTTATTTTAATATATTATGATTCTTAGAAGCTATAGTTCCCAAGATTCTTAGGAACTTTTTTGAGGGCACCTTTGGCACATGCAATGTCAATTTGGCGTGTGTTAGAAGCGTTTGATTTCCTAGGGAATAGCGATGCGTTAAAGGATGGCTTTGCTTTGAGGTAGGGAACACCTTGAACATGTATTTTAATTTTAAGAGCATGTATATAGTGATATAGAAATGAATACAAATACATAGGAAATGTGAAACCGTAAATGTGTGTGTGAGTGACACAAAGTAAACAAGTAAATATGTGGCATCCCCAGGGGATGAGAATGTGATAAAGGCATCTGTATGATGCATTAATTTAGACATCCCAGGGATGTATGTGAAATTGTAAAGCAAGAATGAATGAGAACTAACAAGGCCTAATTTATTATGTTTAACACAATCACACGGTGAATAACTATATGTAGTGCACTTGATACTTTTGTTATTTAAGGTTTGAACAGAATACCCCACCGACGTGATGAGATACCCACGACTGACGCCACAGGATATCTGTGACCGGTACGGCGGCCAATCCGTATGCCAGTTGCATATCCCAAGGATGTTGATATGAGTATTAGACCCCGTCGCCTATGAGAAAGGGACCTAGGTAGAAATGATGTGTAATGATTCCCAGATTTAGCACTGTAGTGATGAGAGTCCGGTTAGGTCATATGCAAGTTTTCACCACGACACCCTAAGGACCTCACTATGTTAGCCTTTAAATCTGTGCAAAATGTGAAGCCCTAAAAGTTGACTGCAAGCTAGACACAGGCATATTAAAATAAAATTTAAAGAATTATTTTATCAGTAATAATGTTCCTATACACAGGTAATGTTGTATACATTTTCTACTCAAGGCAAAATCTTTGGCTTTATTTGCCTATACAAGACCAAAAATCATTTGAATGTTGCATGGTAGCCAACCCAAAAATTTAGCCTAAACTAAACAACGGGCATATAACGCTAACTACTCTTAAAATAACCAAGAGAGGAGGAGAGGGCTATTGTATAACTTTTTTTGTTCGATTCCCTATTTGGTTTATCTGTAAAATAAACAAGAGTTTCCTTATTTTGTTTTTTTATACAGTACACTACAAAGGTAGTGTTAGCTAACAGGCAACCTTAACTCTTAGTAGCTCATAAGCTACTTACATCCTCTTTCAGCTACACGACTCCAATGAGTCATTGCTTCATCCATGCACGCAAAGTGCAGCAAATCCTTATAAGAACTAGCCCAACTTTGACAATTTTTGTTACAAGCTAAGATCAGAGTACACTTCATGATCCCACAATTTCAAGATCTACATCTTGCATGTATTAGTTTAAACGCAAAACCTGGTGTGTAGCATTACGTCGTAAAGACATCGTCATCCTCAACTCAGCAAAAACAACATCGATCATCGGTTATTACAAATTCACTAAAAGGTAAGTCCTTATACAAGTTGTAGCTAAACATAAAGACATAAAATTGAGTGCAGATCTTGCACTCCGAATCTTCATTAAAGATCAGTGAATGGAAAATAGCTATTTATATATAATGTATATATGTATATAAATACATAGAAACATGTTACAGATTCAGATAGATATATATATATATATATATACATATATACATGAAGATCTGCTGTATATAGACAAACATATAATTATTTAAACAAGGAAGTACATCGGTCACAAGAACACAAAAGAACCCAGCTGAACCCCGGCAAGCCAAGCTTTCCGCGGTAAGACACTCTGCTGAGTGGCTTGCCGTGGCAAGCCTTGAGTGTTGCCGCGACAACCTCCACCAGCACCAGAGTTTGGGCAGTACCTTGTGCACTTCGGACCATGGGTCCATGTTGGGTCCAGATGGACCTATCTATGGGTCTTGGCCCATTTACTATCAATTAAAACATGGTCATAATCTGGCCCTTAATAGAAAGCTATTTATTTTATCGTAGTTGGGTGCAACATGGTGCATCTATGTAGTTTAGCGCAAATTAACCAAGAGCAGATCTTTGGTCTATGATGCGTAAGCTCACCTCTAATCAAAGTCAACAAACTGTACCTGATCAGGTAGAGAATCTGTGTTGGTATTTTATAATGGTATAAGCATGTAACTTAGTTTTTCATAGAAGCTTTGATGACTATGCATGTACGCACTGATAAGCATAGTAGAAGTAAAATCTGATTTGTTATTTGAACTGATGAACCTGATTAGCTATGAATTAAATAGACTTGATTAGTCATTAAGCTGATGAGAAACAAAAAATGAATATATATCATCAATAGTATCTAGTAGCTTGACCTTAGTAAGAAAGAAATTCTTTTACTAGATAAATCAGTTTTGTAAATTAATGCTATTATATATTTATAGTAGTTTAGTACATATCGCATCATAAAACCATACAGGCAAATGCATATTCTTGGTCATTCTACGTGATTCAGTACTCAGATGTTGTCAATTTCAATGTTCTTGATACGTTATTGCTCTAGTTTAAATCAAGTGATCCCGCTAACTCGGGAGCTTGAGATTCTCGAAGCAAGTGATCCCGCTAACTCGGGAGCTTGACAAGTGATCCCGCTAACTCAGGAGCTTGATAAGTGATCCCGCTAACTCGGGAGCTTGACTTTGTTGTTCTCCGGATATCGGCTGCTTGTATCTTTGAGTTCAGTTGTTTTCTCATAATTGATGCATCATAAATTTAGCATATTAGCATGTTATTCATATTGTTATTTTATATATGCTTCTCTATGAAAAAGTGATAAACTGTCAATATAGAATAATAATGTGATATTCTCTATTGAGCTTTGATGATAGCTCATACCACGACTTCAATGTCTTAGCTACAGAGCTTGATCCAGAGCACGTTACTGATCCCACCTACATGCCCGATGAGGAAAAAGGGGAAGATGCCAACGACAAAGACGATTTCCCAGAAGAGTTCTTCCCAAAATAGGTTTGTAGCTTGAGAATGGGAGAAAAAGGGTAGAGAGAGGAAAGAGAGAGAAAAGGAAAGATAAATATTGGGCATGTATAAATGAAATGATAGATTCAAATATATTTGGATGTATAGGTTTTCTTTCCACTGTTTAGATAACTGGTGGCCGTCATCGGTGGAAAGCTATACATCAGGTCACTTGTTTATATTGTTGGTAGCTTGATATCTATCAGTTATTTGCCATATTATCTATCTGTCAGAGTTAAACCACATTTCTTCCGCAATTGTATCACTTTAAATTAAAGAAATAACCCCTTGATGAAAGGATCATGTCAGGTGATCCAGTGGCGCGACCTTTCCCAATTTAGAGACGGGGAAACGTCGGGCTGTCACATGATGAATGAAAACAGTGATATGAAAACTGTCTAGTTAGACGATGATGGAGGGTATTCCATCGGGTGCCCGACTCTATAGTAAGTTGGGGAATATTTAAGTTACAGATTTAAGTCGTTAGGCCAAATCAGTGAAAAGTTGAGAACAATGAGAACATGTGTAATAACAGTAACACTCAGTGCATTTATTTTTTTAAACTATTGTTTTCCCAATAAATTCATAATACATCATGCTATTAATATCATAGAATATTTGTGAGTGCTTGACTTATATATTCATTGTGTTGTTTCCCTGTTGAGTTAGGATGTAGCTCACCCTTTAAACTATACATCGCAGGTCTTATTCTTGCGGCTGCTAAGGCTTCAGGAGACGTATATCCGGAGGAGTCGGATTACGTGCCCAGGGAAGAGTTGGAGCCACCTCCTAAGGATTTCTTCTAGGGTATCCATGCGTACTTTGAGAGTGATTTTGAGAGCTTTCTGTACGGCTTGGTATGTCAAGCCTTATTTTTGGGAAAAATATAATTAAATGATATATTCTTTTGGCAAACCATCTGGGGTGATCCTTCTTGCCATTGATAATTCTAGTCGGTTCTTCTATCCATGCGTTGGCATGGAAGTAGAAATATCTTTTGAGCTTTTGTTTTAGGATAGTGTACTTTTATTTTATGCTTGTTTCAGTGCACATGTTTTACTTGATTTGTTGTTGCTTGGTTATACCAATGTTCCGTATGGACTTAGGGAGACGACCTAGTGGGCTGTGCTGATGGCACAGGATTTCGAGTGCCAAAATTCGGGCTGTCACACATACATACATTAACTTGCTAAAACAGAGATGAATGAGAAAATAAAATATAATTCAGCAAAGTAAACTCCCTACCTTAAATCAAGCTTACGTGTTACTGATTTCATGTGCACGCATGCATTCAAGCTACATTCCTCGGTACGAGCTTGTCATGTGCACCAAGCTGCTATAATTTAATATTCATAGCTTTTAGTATTTTAAAATGGGTTACTAGATCACCTTAGACTCTAGATAGGTACCATATATTGTCACGAATAGTAAGGGTTAATACACTGCACATAAACCTAGACCAAAGACACAACTAGGCAACTGCACAAGCCAGACACAGGCTTGCCTCTTGCCGCGGCAAGTCTCTCATCTTGCCTCAACTTATCTCAACTTGTCACTATATTTTAACCCTTTAAACATTAGACTCATGAATTTATAAATTCATGAAAGTTATAGGGCTCGTTGGCCCCTTTCTAACACATCAAGAAACATGCCTATCGAAGTTCAAGGTCAAAAGTTATGACCAAAATCCTGAATAGTGGTCAAAGCATAGGGTTGCCGCGGTAAAGACATGCTTGCCGCGGCAAGCCTGTCAGGCTTGGCTTGCTATGTGCTTTCTTGCTCGTTTTTGAGTTTTTTATTTACATAAATGGTCGGACCTTCTACTCTATATACAACTTATATGTTACTTTATTTATTGCACAGAGAACTCGGGCACTTTTTCCTTTTCAACTTCCAGACCAAAATCGATTAATCAATTTTCCAAATCGATTAATCGATTGGGCCAGAATTCAGCCCCTTCTCGGGTTGTTCTTCCAAAACTTTTTCTTTCTATTTTTCTTTCTTTTCTATCATTTTAATTTGATAATTTAACCCATCTCCCCTAGAGTTAATGAACAACAATGTACTCATTTAAATCTAGCTAAAACTTACCTCAAATCAATCTCCTAATTGATTGAATGGTTGGTTTAATGACTAGGGTTCCAGCTCTTGCTCCAATGATTCTAACCACGTTGAATTCGACATTTATTGCTCGGTCCCGTCTTAAATTCGCAACATGCCTCAACTTCCTTAGCATTCACCCTTCTCTACTCTCTCTCTCTTCTTAACTTCTCTCACCAATCAAATAAGAGAAATAATTTCTCTTAGGTTATTAACCCTTATAACCCTCTTACTTTGGTGTTGAGCACATACACCAGAGATAGGTGTACGTGGCCCTTAACTAACCTCTAACTCTATGCTTAGGTCATATTTACATCACAAAATACTTTCCTTCTCAACTCTATTGTTTGACCATCACTTGGTCAACCTACGACCAATTGGACACGAATCTCGAGGTCACTATTCATCGCTCAATTTTTGGGGATATTACAAAGAGAGGCTGCTTTTATTCATACTAAATTTCCTTGAACTTCTCTACTATCTGAAATCTTATATTGTTGAACTTAGAATCAATATATTCTATAATTATGACAATTTATTTATTTAGAACTATCTATTAAATATATTTAAGTAATAAGACATTCATATTAGTAAATCATGAAAAGGACCGTAGGCCATCTTTTCTTTAACTAGAGCCAAAAAGCCCAAATCTCAAAATATTTTACCATTTGAACCCATATTTGAAGCCTAAAGACTAAATTTCTTTGTACCAGAATTTTATAAACCCTTAATCATATGTACTGCCCAAAACTTTTTATCCTTAACCCTTACAATTTCTGAGAGTTTAGAATGTAAAGGAAGGGAAGAAAAGGGAGTGAAAGGAGTACGAGTTAATAGATAAGGGATCTGCTGAAAAGGATACAACTGAAAAATAAATACAAATGTATGAAAATATGGGAAAAGGAAAGAAAAAGAATGAAAAATCATAAAAGATAATTCTGTGAAAGGAGATGCAAAATGTTTTCAAACTAAAAAAAAAAAGAAAAATGAGATTTACAAAAAGAAAAAGAAATGGAAAGAAGTTATCTAAAATAAGGATACTTACTGAAGCTGAAAAATATAAGAAGAGAAGGAAGAGCTAAACACTTGAAAATAATTTTGAATCCTCTTTACCTTTTTCTTTGAAACCTTCTGAAAATCCAATACCCCATTACAAGCCGAAGGAAAGACCTTTGTGATTTACGATTTGTAAAAATATGAGTCTAGTAGAGATGTATGAAATAGATACTATGAATAAATAAAGAAATTATATGAAAATAATTGATTATCCTTTCCATGAGATTTATCTTTTTAGGTGACTGTCCTTTGAATTTATCATGAACATATCATATTATGAGAATCCTAAATTTCAATTATTTTTGAGAGTATGCCAATAAGTGAGGGTTTGGATGAAAATATTTTCTAAAAACTACAGTTTAGAAAAATCTATGATGAATAAACTTTTCACTGATATGCACACACTCTACGCTATACAAGAATTGAAATTATTGAGTTTTGATAAAGGATAATTGCGAAGATAGGAAGCTAAGGATAAAAGATTTTAAATATTTTGAAGTAATGGACATATAATAACTAATTGAATAATTAGCAGTGTATAAAAATTAGTTTATATTTTGAATTTTTATTTTTGAAAAATTCAAAAATATTTAAAGTTTGTAGGTAACTTCACTAAAAACCTTCAGGAGACTACAACTTGTCCACTAGGGATCACGTAAGGGTTTAAAGACTTGTTGCATTTGCTAAATGCAATCGCCAAAATATTTTATGTTTCCTTGTTTGCTAGGAACTAGCAAAACTTAAAGTTTGGGGCCGTGATCAGTCCCATAATTTACCATTTTATCAACCTTAACTTAGTGATGCTAGGACTTAGTTTCCTACTAACGAGTTACTGATATGCAGATATTAAAGATAAGCAGTAAATTAGAGCCTAAGTGTTAATCCTTATCAAAATAAACTCAAAAAGCAGTAAAAAGACTATTAAGCGTTAAAGATGATTCGCCAACAACAGGAAGACTAAAAAATCATAATTCTTTAAAAGACGATTATTCAGAAAGCGACAAAAGAAGAAAGCAATAAATCCAAAATAAGAAATTTTTAGCTAAAAGCCTACTGAAAATAGAAAGTCGTGAATTACGATTTTCCAGAAAGATAAGAAAGAAATCGTTATTTACGATTTCCTAAAAATAGAAGCTTTCTACTACACATGTTGTTACGGATCACGTGAGCGTTTAACACCGCCATATCCAGAATAAGAAGTCTGGTGAACCACGGATCTGAGAAGATTGATAAAGATCTAATCCGAAAGACTCTGCTGCTGCTCAATAAAGAACAATCCAAAAGCGCATCAACTAAAAAAATTAAGAAAAGATAAAATTAGGAATTAGAGTTATATTAAGAATCTTTTGTTTTTAGTAGTTTATTTTATTTGAACTAGATCTTTGTAAACCGACCCCTTATGATCTATAAATAAGAGGGCTCGACATAGGAATAAGCATCAAAGAATTTCAGCATCAATTGATGCCTGAGGTTAGATTTTCTTTCGATCAAAGTAGTGCAACATAGTTAGAGTAGATTAGATATCAGAGGTTTCTCAAGAGCAATTGAGGACTGCAATTGAGTACTGAAGATTAGTGTAGATATCTGTAATTTCTCAGGAGCAATTGATGACTGCAGCTGAGGGGTGAAGGATATATTTTACTTTGCTTTCTAGTTTAGATTTTATTTGATTTGTAAACATCTCTAAGTTTTAGTTTGAATTGACGACTCAGGTTAGAATTTGCAAATTAGTGTAACGGTTTTTACTTTTCCATCTTCTGTTTTCTAGAGTTTGATTGACGCTCAAATTTTCGGTTGATTATTGATTAGATTAAATCTGTATTGATAGGATATTGGACTTGATTGATGACCAATGCTAGGAGACTAGAAATATGGTGTAACAGTACTGTTTATTTTCATAAATATTCGAAAGTTGAAGATTAAGATTGACATCCTTAATCTGAAGAAGGAGGATTAGGATTTATTTTTATGTACTTTAGTTTAATAACCAATTCTTTTATTCATATTTCTCAAGTAGATTAGATCTTAATGATAAATAAAAGTTTTTAAGATAGGGATTTAGATAAAAGATATAAACTAGGAATTAATTAGATAATGAACTTCCTCGTGGAATCGATCCTATACTAGCTCTACAATTTCCATTGTGCGCTTGCAATAGGTTAAGACTTGAATTTAATATAATTATAATAAATAATAAGCAAACGAGTCAATGGTCCCATATGATAAAACCCATATGAAATTGGTCAACTAAGTCAAAGTACCTTATTGAACTCTTTGACGGCCCAATGAGGCCCAAAATCTTGAACTCTTAAGTGAATAGGATTGATAGGATTGGCAAGAACCAAGTTTAAGGACCCGGCCCATGGATCGACATATCTAAACCAATCTTTAAGACATGAGCCTGGCCCATGAGGATTAAACCTGTGGCCCAAATCTTCGAAAAAGGCCCATAACTTTAGTTCTAGATCTAGTACAAGCCTGAATAACCTAGGAAATAACCTATTGGACGTATTGGACCCTTTGGACCTATAATCCAATGGACCCATAACCAATTGGACCTATTGGACCCATAACCAATTGGACCTATTGGACCCATATTTCATTAGACCCACGACCCATATATGAAATTATAAGATAAGTAAGACGATTCTGAATAGATAGGATTCTGAGAAACAGGCACTTTGATGCCCCAAACATCGTTAGAGACGATCGAGTTTTACTTTATCGGCAATGATAAATATAAGTCTCCCTTTGGACTTAAGTAACGCTTGATATAAGTGTGAGCTGACGAGATTCTCCCTTAGGATCAACTCATTTGAAACTCGGACCTGACTTCTACTTGAACTTGAATCCATGCTAGAACTAGGACTAGTACATGTACTTTAATTCATGCTTGAAACTAGGACTTGTACGTGAACTTGAATTCATGCTTGAAACCAAGACTTGCACGTGAACTTGAATTCATGCTTGCACTTGAACTGGAAATTGAACGCGATCTTGAACTAGTATTTGAACTTGTATTTGAATTTGAATTTGAATTAGAACTTGGTCTTGAACTTGTATTTGTACTGGAACTTGAACATGAATTAGAACTTGATTTTGAACTGGAACTTGAACTTGTATTTGTACTGAAACTTGAGCCTGATCTTGAACTTGTATTTGAACTTGATTTTGAAATGGTAATCGAACTAGAACTTGGACTTGATTTTGAACTTGAAGTTGATTTAGAACTGGAACTTGCATTCAAACTCAAAATTTGAACTAGAACTTGAACTTGATTCAGTACTTGTGTCTGAACTCGATCTTGATCTCTTATTTGAACTTGTATTTGAACTTGAATATGGACTATACCTTGCACTTGTATTTGAACTTATATTTGAACTCGAATCTGAACTAGAACTTGAACTCGATCTTGACCTCCTATTTGAATTTGAATTTGTACTCGAATATGAACTCGATCTTGAACTTGTATCTGAACTCGAATTTAAACTAGAACTCGAACTTATATTTGATCTAGTACTTAAACTTGAACTCGATCTTGAACTTGTATTTGAACCTGAACTAGAACTTGTACTTGAACCTGTGCTTGAACTAGAATTTGTACTTGTGCTTGAACCCATGCTTGAACTAGAACTTGTACTTGTGCTTGAACTGGAACTTGTACTCGAATTCATGTTGGAACTAGAACTTGTACTTGAACGGGAATTCTTACTTGAACTAGAACTCAAAATTGATCTTGAACTAATATTGGAAACTAGAGCTTGAAATTTAATATGAAGATGTACTTGAATTTGAACTCAAACTTGAATACTTGAATCTTGAACCCGATATGGGAACTTGAATACTTGAATCCTGAACCTGAAATGGGTACTTGAATACTTGAATACTTGAATCCTAAACCCGAAATGGGTACCTGAATACTTGATTGCTTGAATCTTGAACCCAGAATGGGAACTTGAACTTGAACTTCTAGAAAGAAGTATACTTGAATACTGGACTTGAATGTGAAAATCCTGAATATACCAAACCTTGAATATTAATTACTTGATAATGAATCCTGAAATCTTGAAAGTGAAAAGAGATACTATCTTGAACTTGAAAGCCTCACATAGCTGATCGATGTTCTCACGAACAGGCTCATATGAGCATCTTGTACTTGAAATGTTAGCTGAGGATCGGGTCTAGTTAGACCAACGGGATCATTGATCTTTGTCTTGATTGACTAAACAATGGTGAGTGTCATCCTTTGTCTGATCCATATTGGCATCTTGAATCTTGAATCTTGGACCATGGTTGGTGTTCTGGTATTGACACCGAATTAATTAAAATACATTAATAATAAATCAATTCAATAAATAAATAAGCAAGATGTAATCAAGTAGAAAATTAACATATAAATAAGCATATAAACTTTAACTTAGCTTGTAAATCTTGTTAGTTGTTAATTTGTAGAATAATTTCCCATGCATGGATAATAAGACTGCATGCTAATTTGTATGTTGTGTTAAATTGTGAATGCTATCTTCATGACAGATAGTAATTGTTAATGTCATCATACTTAGAATTCCTACCTAGCATTAGTTTAATCTTAACTATTTTCATGCTATCACAATTGTTGAAAACCTCACTTGCACTTGTACTTATGGAATTCTCTTACACTACTTGTACTAAAAACCTATTACAAAATTTAACTAAGACTTTATTAAGCTTCATCGCTTATGATCGTTTCATGACCCAAAAATTTTAGAGGCCTGTCAACACCAGCCAGAGTTTGAGGAGCTGAACAAGAAGGGATCCCGGAGCGATTAACGAGCTAAAAGTTAAACTAATTTTGTTCGTGGAGCTACCAACACTTGCACATTTGATGTATCTTTGTATTGGAACTTTGAATTATGTTGATCTTTTAAGGTTTTACTATTGGGAAAAATCTCTTGATTTATCTTATTTATAATTTCGTACTTGATAGAATTTGTTGCGATAAAATCATAAAACCCGAACTTGCTTGAACAGGTTAACGAAAATGGAAATTTAAATCAAAATTATTTAAATATGTTTCCGCAAATTACTTTGATAAATGAAATTAATCATTTCCGTAATTAAAGAATTTCCCGCGATATTTTAGAAAAAAAATAATATGTGACAATTTACATAAAAAGGGAAATGACTTAAGAACTTGAAATGCCCAAATATGAATATGGATGCGGTGTGTTGTCGCGCGCCGGCTCCGCTGCTCGACGCCGCCAATGAAACACAAGGTCAGGAAGGGGCATGGGGCTATGACAAAATCAATCTTCATTCATGACTTTTCGGTTTTATTTCTGAGGATATGTTAGGAAAGATTCTAACTCATCATCCGAAGGTAAAAAAGAAGGGTGAAAGAGGGTGTAAGTTTCATTGATGTGGGGACAATTTTTTACTTGACAACTCTAAAAGGGATAGGCAACAGCCTTTTTCTCGGGTGGTATGTGGTGCCATAGTTGACCTCTTCGTCATGCTTCGGTACCATCAAAGTCTCACATTCTATGATTAGCTGGAGCTTAGCCTCCTCCCCCACCTTATGATGATATCTAGTAGTGTGAAGACACCAAGGATGCCCTCACAGTTTGCTTATACTTTCCTAATAAGATTGTCAGGAATATCCTCACAATTTGCTTATGCTTCCCTAGGCTCATTAACTTGCTCACTCATCGTGTTGCTCTCACTCGATTGTGCTTCTTCTTTTTCTTTCTCTAGTCTCTCACTTTTGTTTCTCTCTTGAAGCTATATATATATATATTGCCAATACTACTTGCTAACAGAAGAATCATGAGTTTTATTAAGCCTAACATCTTCATTTTTTTATGCTCTAACTTCTACTCCAATGGTAGGGAAAGGGATAAGAATCAAGTATTGCCTATGCTTTTAAAAGAAGTTGGGTATTCCACTAATCCTTTCGATCAAATTACCCGAACAAAGAGGTGGGCGATGGGGTAGAAGATTTCAAAGATATCCTCAGAAATAATGACATATGACTAGTGATTGACTTGCGATGACTACGAGGGCGATAAATATAAGTATCTAGGTCTGACCACAGGATATGACGGTCACGGTACTGAAGGTAGTATTTTCTTAGGTACATGGCATTTCACAGGTTAGGAAGTTTGTCCCCATTTTGTTTCAATAGTTTGTATGAATTTCTAGGGTATGCAACTGCTATAACATATGGTCCTTCCCGATTCGGCTTCAGTTTTCCTTTGGGGTGAGAATGCTTAGAGGGCATGATTTTCTTCAAGACTAACTTTCTGATTTCAAAAGTTCGCTCGAGGACCTTCTTATCGTAGGCTCTAGCCACTCTCCTTTGATATACTTGTGCGTGATCGGCTGCCCTTAGACGTCCTTCATCGAGTTGTTCTAGTTAGGTGAGTAGAACAACTCTCCTTTCGTCTATGGATAACTGATCGTCAAGTTGGACACACAGAGATGGTACTTGTATTTCATAGCGTAAAATTGCTTCCATCCCGTATATGAGAAGATAAGGATTTTCGCTAGTGGTCATGCGAATAGAAGTCCTGTAGGCCCAGAGTGCTTCAGGTAATCGATCGGGCCAATTGGCTCCATTGCTTGTCTCCACTGTTTGTTTCAGAATTTAGATCAGTTTCTTATTCGTGGCCTCTGCTTGTCCATTCCCTTGAGGATAATAGAAAGGCATGAGTGCTATAGGTCGATACCGTATCTCTTGTATAGCCTCTTCATCTTCTTGGCGATGAATTGCAGTCCATTGTCGGTGACAATCATTATGAGAACCCTGAAACTTGTGATGCTGTTTCGAATAATAAACTTCATGAGTATCAAAGAAGTGATTTTGACGTATGACTCGGCTTCTACCCATTTTGTGTAGTATTCTGTTGCCGAGACCATGAGATTCAATGTGAAAGGCCCACATCGTTCCCGACTGTGTTCGAGAAGGGTCCGATAATGTCAAAGGCCCACATCGAGAATGGCCATGGTGAGACCATGAGATTCAATGTGACTGATGGGGCTTTGATGATTGCAACATGCTCTTGGCATTGCTTGCAGCATTGGATATAGACGTGATAATCCCTCGTCATTGTAGACCAGTAGTAGCCTTATCGTATAATCTTCTCGGAGAGTCGTCGACTTGCAACGTGAGCACCACAGGCACTGGCATGTGTTTCGTGGATGATGTATTGTCCTTCCGCCTTAGTGACGCACCATAGCAAGACTCGTTTAGTGAAGGCTTCCTTGTACAATACCTCTCCAAGGATGCAGTACTTGGCGTATCTGTTCCTTATCGTCTTTCGTTTGATCCTTGTTGCGTAAGGAGGGATGTGTCGATATTTCAGGAAATTCAGTACCATGGTTGTCCATCATCGATTGGAGATTGCTGAATCCTTAGGGTTACGACGGTAGCCACTTTCTTCGTTGGACTTTCTGTGATTGATGCTTCCTCTTGCTTCATATTCTTTGAGAGGACTGGCAGTTCTGGTTTAACTTTCCATGCCACTTCATGTGCAGGCATAGTTAGCTTCTCGATGAGGAGTGACTTAGTACTTTGTCCAATTGGTATCTGTATGACTGAGGCTAGCGTAGCGAGAGAGTCTGCTAGCTCATTCTCTAGTCTTGGGATATGCGTGTAGTAAATCCTCTCGAACTTCTCTATTAGGAACTGAGCAGTCTCTAAATATACCATTAGTCTTCTTTCTCTTGTCTTCCATTCTCTGAGCACTTGTGAAATCACAAGTTTAGAGTTGCCAATGGTCTTCAACTGCTTGATGCCCAGTTGTAGTGTTGCCCGTAGTTCAGCAATAAAGGCTTCATATTTCGCAATGATGTCGGTGACTGGGAAGTCAAGTTGAAAGGCTTTAGGTATGACGACTTCTTCTGGGCTCAATAGGACTATCCTGATGCCTTTTCCTTGCTGATTGAGAGCCCCATCGAAGTATAAGGTCCATGAAATTTTATCGGGTTCTTCTTCTTGAACTGAGAACAAGTCATCATCGGGGAAATCAGTGCTTGCTAGCCCCTTGCCTATGAGTGAAAGATTTGCGAGGTAATCGGCGATCGCCTGTCCTTTGATTGAATTTTGTGTGACATAAGTGATGTTAAACTCCTATAGCAGCATAGGCCATCGAGCGGTCTTTTCAGATGTGGCGGGCTTTTCGAATATGTTCTTCAAGGGGTCTATGCATGCAAACACCATTATCTTGTGAGCTCCAAAGTAGTGTCGCAATTTCGTCGAAGCCCATACTATTGTTAGGTAAGTCTTCTCTAATGCGGTGTATTTTTGCTCGTACTCGATCATCATTCTACTGAGGTAATAGATGGCTTTCTCCTTCTTCTCGTCTTTGTCATGCTATCCCAGGATTACTGTTGGCCACTTACCTTGTGTTCAAAAAGGGGTTTAAAATCATATAATTAAAGGATCTATTGGTTGTACACACTAAGACAAGCAGACATACAGACCTGCAAGTATTCAGGGCCTATTGTAGCAAGTTTTAAAGAAGGTAAGTAAGGGTATGTCCACAAGGAAATGTGGCTGAAAATTAGGAAAATCTCCATATCTAAAGCAGATCTGGCACCCTTCCTAATGCTAAAACAGCAATAGGAAGAGGAGAGGTATAAGGGTTTGTCACTTTTAAACTAAACTACAAAAACAATTAAAATTGCAGAAATGGATCCAGAGTACAAATCTTGCAGTGAAGGGAAATTTTAAATAGAAAATGGGAAGAAGCAGCTTAGAGTTTGGTCATACTGCAATTGGGTTGAGCTGACAGAGTTACAGAGAGTTTAGAGTGCATTAATCTCTCATCTGGCCATAGGCACAACTACAGGGTAGAAGAATCTGATCTAGGCTAGAGATTTGGCTTGATCTTAAGGCTATGATCCGTCCACTTCAATGGTCACAGATCATCCAATAGATTCACTCCATTCTCATGCTTTCATCAGAACATTATAACCACTACAAATGCTGCAATCGCCAGGCCACAGGCACAGGCATTTATAAGAATATCAGATCTAGGGAGATCAAATGGCATCCAAGAGGTCTACTAGTTAAGTGGGTGAGCTATTCTCATCTACACAAAGCCGATTGAGCACCAAAAGAAACCAGAGGAACTATAGATCTAATTACAACAGTTAAACCAACATTACATTGAATTAAACTAACCACACAATGAAATGCCCTCAGATTTATAGTCTATGCAACATCCAACCCTCAATAGCACTCTCAGCTTTCCCCAATTACAGACTAAACCTCCCTCTTTGCTGGTCCCAAGAAATTAGCCAACCATGGTTGGGCTAAAAGGAAGAATAAAGAATTTCGATGCAAGCTCTGATCTTCGAAATTGATCCCCCCTTTCTGGCGGCTTCCCTTCCTTTTATAGCTTTCCTCCTCTGCCTCAGATCCATTTTTCCCACCAATTATAGCTTCCAGAATAATCCTGTTATTCCATCCTTTATTCCCCTTCTAGAAGGCTCTTTCAGTTAGTTAGAGTTGGGGGAGAGCACGTGGGTCGGTTAGGGTTTCCCAGGGCACTTCGAGAGACTTCATGCCAGTCACCAGAGTGCCTCAGATTGCGTGCAGTAGGTCACCAACTTGAAACGTGTGCACAACAACTTTTCTGAGAAGTCCTTCAGTCGATTTTGATAGGTTCCTGAGGCTTTCGACAAGTACTAAATAGGCCTTATGTTCCTTCCGCTAGGATTTAGGATCCTTTCGATAGGTTCTAATAGGTTGGGGGCTCCTTTCGATAGGTTTGGCTTCTGCTCACTTTATTTCGACAGGTTGATCTATGCGCAATGAGTTTTGATAGGTTTGCTTCTAGTTCCTGTCGACAGGTTCCATCAGCTTTCGATAGGTTCACCAACTGAGCTGCAACAACAGTTCGATAAGTGGCATTTGCGCGAAAGGTTCTAGGATCCTTTCGACAGGATCTTTTTACGCTCCAGGGGACCTTTCGATAGGATGCTTCCTGCTTGCTTTCAACTGCTCAATAGGTTCCAGATCCTATCGAATACTCTGATCTCTGTGACTTCTTCCTTCTTCATCCTTTAGATCGTATCGATAGGTTGCAATAATCGATTGGCAAGTTGTTTTCAGCCTATTTTCCTTCTTCAGCGCTACTTTGCTGTTGCTGCATGTGCCAGGTGGGCATTGGTATGGAGCCCTTTTGTGTGCCATAGTTGGGCCAGAGCTATAGTGAGAAATGGACTTTCTTATGGAGCATTTTTGGGTGGATTTCTGCACTATGACTGCTTTCTATTGCTATCTGCAAAACATGCTCATCATACACTTATTAGTCTACTCACAGGTCTATCAAGGCTCATGTTAAAGGGTGAAAAGTGGTACTTTTCACTGATTAACACACCCCCAAACCTAAGCTTTGCTAGTCCTTGAGCAAAGGAAAGATAAAGAAAACTAAAATGCCACTTTTGTAGGGAGCACAGACGCATTTAGTATATGCATCAAGCCTTTTAAACCCTTAGGTGATCCTTAGTGGAGGAGTGAAGTCTCCTGAGGGTTTTCAGTGAAGGTACCCACAAACTTCTCCAATAAAATCAGCTAGTACTAGTGCAACATGCTAAAACAAAGTTTAAATTCAAATAGAATAAATTCCACACCATGTGCATTTAAGTCTAGAGGATTTTCATAAAATAAATCATTAGTTTAAAACCTGAAATTCTGCTGTAATTCCTTCATCATCAACCAGTTCATGTCAAGGCCTTGTGCCTGAAAATTGATATAGAGTTCACCTTTAATTTAAGAATTCTATTTTTGATAATGCCCCAAACAACCAGATTTCAGACCCAAGTCTTACCAAGGCTGTTCTCTTACAATAATATAGAAGGGTGCATCATTTCACATAGCTCAAGAGCAGTTACAACCCTCAAATAGGACTACAAGCATGAGCATAGGCAGTGCTCTAATTTATGAAATTTCTAATTTTCTTCACCATAGATCAAACAAATCCTTGTCTCCACATGATAGCTCAATCTATTTCAGATCAGTAAGGTCTTTTTATTGGGTTGTAATATGGCTTATGGGTGAAGTTCTACAAAGAATAAAAGGGTAAAAAGGATTCAAATTGAGAAATCAGTAGAAGAAAGGAGATGATTTGCAACTCAACCTTCTTCATTTCAGCACATCTTCATTTTCTTTTTGAATTTGCAGACTTGAGGTGATCAGCTTCATCAGCTTCTTATCTTCTTGTAGATTTTCAAATGAAGTGACTTCTCTTTTCTTTTATTTTATTTTTATATTTTATTTTTATTGTTATTTTATTTTTACGGGCTGGAATGCCACAACACCACCAAATGTGCTTTCCTCTTACTCAACCAAATTTTAAACCTTGCTCCTCTAACCTCACTTCTCCTTCTATTTCCTGGTTTCTCAGATTGACGGTGAACTGAAATAGGTCAAAAAGGTTTTAGGGTTTCCATTCTTCTGGTTTTCTATCAAAGAATAGATGGGATTTTAAAGGCTCAAACAGTGTGTATCAAGGGCAGTTCAAAGGTGGGAAAATTTTAAGCTCAAACTGTCCAAGGGATAGCCTTACTTCATGTCCTCAATGTCATTAATGCTGTCAAGCTATTTCAATTTTGATTTGCCTAACTTCTAGTAGGCAAAATTAGATCCAATCAGTCCATAGAGCAGAAAAATTGCGAAGACACTCTTCAAAGAAAATTTTTCAGGCCTAAATCTCACTGGGGGGTATCCTCACAATTTTCTCACTTCAGGTTCACTTAACATCAAATTCTGAAAGTTCTTGACATTTGCTTCATGAAAAATGTTAAAACTACAGCTCATTTAGTTTTTAAAAGTTTTTAATTTCCTCTTTTTTCAAAAATCAGGTGGGAAATCACTTTATTTTCAAAAACAATTTCAACATAGCTGCACTAGCATTAACTCATTTCATTGGCAAACCTGCCATACCCCCAAACCTAAATTAAACAGTGTCCTCTTTAACATATTGGATGTAGCAGTGAACAACCAAGACATAATATTAAAAGCAAAGGGGCACTGAAATTGCCAAACATGCAGTACACAGAAATAAAACACCCATCACAATAAGAGAATACTAACAAGGCATTTCATTACAAATATGATAAAACAGCGATTACAAAGCAAATGCACGATAAATCTGAGAACAAGATCTACATATTGGCAAAATATTCTTCTACAGACAAAAAGATCCTTCCTCCTGGCTCAGGGATATCCTCAAACTGGTTCATGTGGAAGAGGAAATGCAAGCTAGGAGGGGAGGGGGGTAGAAAAGGAAAAAGAAGAAAATAAGAGTCAGGGGGCGGTTGGTGGAGTAGCTGAAGAAGATGGGGGTGGTGATGTAGGTGGTTCGGTCTTCTGCCTCTTCTTCTTTCTCTTTTCTTCTTTCTTCTCCTCCTTAGCAAGGATTCGCTGCACTCTTTGTGTTCATCCCAGAGGAATTGGAGAGGGTCTGGCTCCTTGGGCGGTGGCAGATCCAACCACATGGGATAGAATTTAGTTGGTAACTTGGTAGGCTTGTCATCCGCCATGGTTATGAGGAGGATTGCTGAGGTTAGAGGAAGATGGAAGAGACGAAGACAAGCCATCCGTGTATTTAAAGTGGGTGCATGCTGGAATCTGAATCGGCATATTCAATTTCGCCGCCTTCCAAGGTTATGAATAAATGGTGAATCGCACCATTCATTATGGGGAACGAAGTCACGCAGTAAATGGCAGTTTAATTTTAGTGTTGGGAGTTACGGTAGAATTCAAAAACCCAAGAGGGTTAAAAATGTAAATCCCGTGCTTCGCGTAGCTGTACACATGGTACATGTGGAGTAGAATTCTCGAGCAGCACGGGTGCACAATCGTGAGCAGCAATGACCTATCGACAAGTATATAAAGAGTGAAAACTGATTTCGATAGGACGAGCTACATGATTTTGATAGGTCAAAGCGTCCTATCGAAAACATAGCAGATAAGGCTTTCAAATGGAATGATTTGATAGGATCCCGATAGGTGGAATCATTCTTCCGATAGATTTATATGGTACATGATTCATCCTCTCGATAGGTTCCAGATAGGTATTCAGAACCTATCGAGACATTCTTTCTGTCCTTTTAAACCTGTCGAAGAGTTGGTTTCACCTATCGATAAGTCTCAGTACCTATCGAAACCCTCAAATAACCTATTGAAATCACCAATTGACCTAACGAAAGGTGCAAATGACCTATCGAAAGGTCCCAAAAGCTTAATAAAAACTACATTTCTGTGTAGTGCTCAACCTCAGCACCCAGCAAACTCTTTTGCTGCGCTACCCTTCAACATATTTTCATTATGGGCATGCTCCCATGATCCCTAGACTGCAAGCAAGATTGAAATGATGACCTAATTCTAGCATGGAAGTTTTATTGTAAAAGAACAACATATCAAAACAGAAAGCAATAACTTAAAACAGAAGCAAAATATGGTACATATGATACACACTGAAATCAGGTATTAAACTGGAGGGTCCTGAAGATCAACGGTCTCCTCAGGCTCACAGATCTTTTCAACATAAATTTTAAGCCTCTGACCATTGACTTTCATGACTCTACCATCTCTAGGGTCCATGATTTCTACAGCCCTAGATAGAGAGACAAGTACAACTGTGTAGGGCCCATCCCATCTGGACTGCAATTTTCCTAGAAAGAATTTTAATCTTGAGTTAAACAACCATACCTTGTCACCTATCTTGAATTCTTTCCGCAGCAAGTGCCTGTCATGAAACACTTTGGTCTTTTCCTTGTAAATCCGGATATTTGAATATGCTTCTAACCTCAACTCATCAAGCTCGGATAACTAGAGTTTCCTATTCATACCAGCAGAGGTTAAGTCAGAATTTACTACTTTAATAGCCCAATATGCTCTATGTTCCAATTCAACTGGCAGGTGACATGCCTTGCCATATACTAGCCTGAATGGGGACATTCCTATGGGAGTCTTATAGGCAGTCCTATAAGCCCACAAAGCATCTATCAATTTTATGGACCAATCCCTCCTATCAGCTCGCACAATCTTCTCTAGGATGTGTTTGATTTCTCTATTGGAAATCTCTACTTGCCCACTAGTTTGTGGGTGGTAGGGAGTAGCAACTCTATGGGTCACAGAGTATTTTTCTAACAGTTTTTCAAAAGGTTTGTTGCAAAAGTGGCTGCCTCCATCACTAATAATAGCTTTGGGGGTGCCAAACCTAGAGAAGATGTTTTCTTTTAAGAACTTAATGACAACCTTGTGGTCATTTGTTCTTGTAGCTATGGCCTCTACCCATTTGGACACATAGTCCACAGCTACAAGGATGAAAGTATATCCATAGGAGGGGAGAAAAGGTCCCATACAAGCAATTTCCCATATGTCAAATAGTTCAACAACAAGCATAGGTTGCAGGGGCATGGAGTTCCTCTTTGTAACACTTCCCATTTGCTGGCATTCAGAACAGGATTTGCAGTGCTGTATGGCATCCTTGAACAGAGTGGGCCAATAGAAACCAGATTGGAGCACCTTTGCAGTAGTCTTGTTGCCACTAAAATGATCCCCACAAACCTGTTCATGACACATGGTTAAAATATTTTCGAACTTAGTTTTAGGTATATATCTTCTTATCACCTGGTCTGCATAATACTTAAAGAGATTAGGATCCTCCCACATGTAATATCGAATATGTGAAAAGAATAGATTTCGATCATCCTTACTCCAATGTGGGGGTATCTTTCCCACAGCCAGATACTTTACTATATTGGCAAACCAGGGCATAATTATCTCCATAGTAAAAAGTTGCTCATCTGGGAAGGAGTCATTTATAGGCAAGCTCTCTATTCCAGCATCTAGAATCCTTGATAAGTGGTCTGCAACCACATTTTCAACCCCCTTCTTGTCTTTGATTTCCAAATTAAATTCCTGCAAAAGAAGAATCCATCTACTTAGTCTAGCTTTGGCCTCCTTCTTAAACAAGAGGTAATTTAGGGCCGAATGATCAATAAATACAGTAATCTTAGATCCCAGCACATATGATCTGAACTTTTCCAAAGCAAATACAATGGCTAGCAGCTCCTTTTCAATCGTGGAACAGTTCAATTGAGCATCAACCATTGATTTACTAGCATATGCCACCACACATGGTGCTTTCTCTCTCCTTTGTCCCGGCACTGCACCAATGACAAAGTTTGATGCATTACACATCAGCTCAAATGGCAGAGAAAAATCAGGAGCTTGCAATATAGGGGCAGTAGTCAAACAGGTTTTTAGAAGTTCAAAAGCAGCTAGGCATTCATCATTGAACACAAATGGGACCTCTTGGCATAGCAAGTGGCACAGAGGCTTGGAAGTTTTGCTAAAGTCTTTGATGAACCTCCTGTAGAAACTAGCATGGCCCAAGAATGACCTAACTTGTTTGACAGTTTTGGGAGAAGCAAATGTGTAATTAAATCAATTTTAGCTTGATCAACCTCTATTCCTTTCTAGGAAACAACATGCAGCTCGGCCCGAAGCTGAGCCATCGCTAGATCCTCCCGACTGGAGGAAGCAACTGAAGATGAATCAAATGCCGGAATGGGACCTCCGACAGCGAGCTCGGCTTTCTACAAATAATAATAAACACGTCAGTTGGCAAGCTCACAATGCTAACAATCCTAAATTATATTTATAAAGACACCTACCAATTGATCAATCTCAGATTGTAAGCTGGTCTCCACCTCTCGGCCGGCCTGCTACTGACCGTGTAACAACTCCATCATCGTCACCTAACGAGCAACAACACCCTCCCTCACAAACTGTCCAAAATAAAATAAAATGAGACACCACAGTCATGTCAGAATGACTAGAAGACCAAGTCCATATAATATAAAAATATAAATTAACTCATTAGGAGCCTTCGAGTCTCTGGTAGCCGAGCCCCTAACTCATCCTCCGCCGCCCTAGCCTGAGCAACCAAGGAGGTTAAGGAGTGCAGCATCTCCTCATCCGGACGAGGAGCACACCCCATCCGCTCCATTGCCCTATGGAAGGCGTCTAATGCCCCATGCATGCTCGTTATGAGATGGCCTTGCTCTAACACAGCCAACCTCTCCCTCAAAGTTGACGCCGACTCCGGCCCACCGATCTCGAAAGAGCCACTCCCGTGAAAGGGACGTGTGAAGAGGCGCCCGCCATCCAACGCACTAAACCACCGCACATACTCTCGGGCGTCCACCTCGTCACGTGCCCCTGTAACCCTAGTCCCCCCAACTCTAAAATCTGCTATCTGAAGCACCATCCACTCCGCCAAATTTCGGCCAGGAGGGCCGGTCATCCTCTTCGCCACCCTATGATAAATCTCTGGAGGGACTCCCTGAGCGAGCCCCAGCTATCGCACCGCCCAAGATAGGTGGATCCTCTCCACCCTCTCAAAACAATGGACCCATATGTCCACAGCGAAGAAGGGTCAGCCAGACTGAATCATTGGCACGCCGGCATCCTCCTCATCCTCATAGGGCCTCCAAATCACCTACAATCAAACAAACAAGCTGGCTCCTCGATGAAGCCTCAGATCCTAAAAGACCGAAATGAAACAAAAAAAAAAAACATATGCATGATGATCTATACATGCCCCGCATGCATATCCTCAAAGAGACTATGCACGGTCTGAAGATCCAAAGACCAACAGCGACCCCTCAATGCCTCCCTCCACACGTGCATCCGAGGAAAAGTGAACCTCACCTCCAACGGAACCCCCAGACGAAGAAAAGTGAAGTGATCATATGCCCAAAACTATAAAACAAAATAGAAGAAACACTAAGTAGATGCTACTATCAAAAGACCAAGAAAGAAAAAAAAAACAACAATAGAGAAACTATGACATTAATTAACTAAAACTCACCTGGAGGAAGGGAAGGAAACCTCCGATCGTCGCGATGCCTTGTCCCCAACTGTAAAGCTACTCATAGAGATGCGCCAATGTGGCTGCACCCCACGTATATGTGGAGACTCGATCCAAGTCCTCGAGAACCATCAAAAATAGCCCAGTGACGCATCCCCGAGTCGAAGAAGAGAAAAGTACCGCACCAAGGAAGTGCATCAAGAATGCTCGGAGCACCCGATCCGCAGCCAACCTCGACTCCACCACGAGCTGCCGGCCCGCCACTATCACACAACGTGCCTCATAAGATGCCTACGCCTCTGAATGGCACCTTGAAGGCACGAAGCCACTCGCAAACGTATCAAAAAACCAAGTGACTCGAACTACACCCAGCCCCGATCCACTCAACCTATACGGTACACCCAGAATCTCCTCACACACCTCCAAATAATTTCCTACCATCCGCCCTGTGATTAGCTCACCCTCAAAACGAAGATCGGCAATGCAGACCCAGTCCTCTGGAGTCGGCAACATCATACCAACTGGAAAGAGAAGCACCTGGTTCTCCTCCCTCCACCTCTCCAAGATCACCGCGATCAGGCCATGATCGACTTGAAAGGGCTCCAGCACTAGGATCAGTCCAAAACCAAAAGACACCAGTCACACCCGCTGAAATTCCGGCAAGGCACGATACCAAGTATGAGACTCGGACATGCCGAGCTGATAGCCAGCTGTGGGGGCTCCTATTGAACAAAACACAAATAATAACAATAAGACTAACACATACCTATGGCGAAAGACAAATAAATTTAAAACTAAAAGCGAGTCAAATTTGCTCCGAACACAATAACAATTTACAAGAAACACACAAAACGTGATAAGGGCAACTGAATAGAAACATGACCTATCTCTAGATGTTGTCATGATGCATGAGTAAGCACACAACCAAGGATCAATGCAGGTTTGAAATAAATTAGAAGGGTTTTCAGAGCCTAATAAGCCTATGTCATAACATAAATGGCTAAGAAAATGAAAGAACTCTTGCTCATGGGTGCTTACCCGGCCTCGAGCGAAGAAATCCTCTAGCGGGAAGTGTCTATGATCTCGATGCTCCTCACCCTGGTGCTACTCAACCTCACACTAAGCGCTCTCACCTTCAGGTATCTAACCCTCAACCCTCTCACCCTCATCCTCAGTGACCCCCTGCTCAATCTCCAGCACCTCCTCCCTGACCCCCAACTGGTCAACCTCCAGTACCTCCTCTCTAACCACCTCCCAACATCCACCTCGCTGACAATGTCGATCCAAGCCTCAGAAGTCTCACCTATCTCTACCCCTAACATCCTCTCTAACTCAAAAATAGTAAGATCGTGCCCACCAATACCCTCACCCTCCATTCTAGAATGAAGAGCTTAAAAAATTGAAGAAAATGAAGGAAACGACACCCGAAACGGATGGTCGGATAGCAAAATATCACGAAAACATGAAAATTAGAGCACAAAGAAATAAGGAAGCAGAGAATCAAAGGCTGACATGGATCGCGCGACAAAAATGAAAAGTTCTTGAACTATTTATAAGACACACCAAAATCATGCACATGAATTCACACACTCAAACCAATCACGTACCATTCTCACCGTGCTTAATTCGGATCACACGACTGGTCTTGAGCGCGTAACTTAATCATCACCCACTCAAACCAACCTGACCATCTGGTTGCGCGCAGTATACTAAGCATGTAATCTCTTCAAGTGTCCACACAGTGGCGCGCGAATGCCAATGGTCACTCGTACAGTGATCAGCCACCGCCCTAATCACGCGCCCGATACCATGCATTTAACTCAGCTAAATGACCGAAAATTGGCGCTTAATGACATTCTGACGCTCTGAACGCGTGTCCACCCTGTGGCACGCAATTAATTTATGCGCTCGGAGTGAAGCACACAATTCCCTAGTAACACAAAGAAAAAAAATGCCCAGGACAGCACATTCACAAGTTTAAATTAGGAGATTTCTAACACTGATTACCAACCTAAACTATGCCCTTGTTAAAGCCAATCCAAAAGCACACTCCTACTAAGACCAAGACTCAACAAACAAAACAAAATAAAAAAGAATGCCCCCCATCATTCATTCACTTGAACCTAAATTAAACCAAACCAAAAACTACTCCCAGAGCACCCTAAAATAAATAAATAAGATCAGACCAAATTTAAATAAATAAGCATCACACTCAAAACAAGTTGAAATAAGCTACCAAATAGGCCAAACTTTACTAAACAAAAGCTGCCACAAATGAAGTACAAAAATATAATCACTTCATAAATAAAAAAATAATTATAAAACACACCGAGGGCATACCCTCTAAATATACAACTTAAAATAAGAAACTTAAAATCCCCACGTTCAAGCAATGCCCAAATTCGAATTTATTCGGGAAACCACCTTTTTCTCCTCCATCTCTTCCCTTAGCATGGCAGCAATTCAACTGCTACCTTGCATTCCCAATCCCGTCCATTCTCAATAATCCACTCAATAAACACAACTCTTCGGGTCCAACACCTCGGATACAAAAAAGAAAGGAAGAAAAGACATTAAAGAACAAGAAAATGCCCAAAATAAAAATGCCCCAAAACTTTTAAGCCCAAACTTTGAATAAATTCAAAACAACAAGAACCCAAAACTTTTAGCTCACACATTTATAAACTATGCCTTCCTAAACCACAGAGTGACAAGTGTCACATTTTTAAACCCTTCCAATCTAATTAAATCCAAACCCAAACACATACCCCCTCTGGAAAAAACCACAATCCGTGACAAGCCTAGATGAACCAATAGTCACATGACACTCACCCTAGGAAGCACAAATCCCCCCAAGCCTAGATAAACTAATAGGATTAAAACACCCAACAACCACCTAGAACTTTTGAAAACTCACACCTTTTTAACAAGTACCATCTCAAATCAAACCTAAGACCAAAACAAACAAAAGTCCTAAAATTTAAACAAAAAAAACTTTCTAAAAAAATGAAACCCTAAATTGTTTGGGACCACGCAAAAAAAATGCCCCCAACAAACCCAAAGAACCAAGTAAACCCTTTAAACAAACCCCAGAAAATAAATTGAACTCTAAGCTAAACTAAATCCTAAAATAAGTCAAACAAATCAGATAAATCTAACTAATATGCTAATAAGTTTAAATGAATAAACAAGCACGACAAAAAAAAAATGCCTCTTTATTTATAACTCGAAAGTTTTACAAGTATCACCGGAGGCATACCTCCTGAATTTACAACCCAAAACGAAAACCTAAAACTTTAACCTACAACTCAAAACAAAGACTGGGTTCAAAACTGAGATGAAGTGAGGAGCAAATTCCGCTCGGAGCGTCCAATCGAAGGCTTCAGGGAGAATTGGTTGGGAAACATATCCCTCAACTTTTTACTCCTTCTCTTTCGCTATCTTCACCTCTTTACCTCAACGCTGCCTTCATTCCCAATACATATGGGAAACACATCCCTCCACTTTTCACCTCAACGCTGCCTTCACTGCTCCCTAAAAAGGGCCGATGTGAAGACTAGCGCCCTCATTCCCAATACCGCCTATTCCCAGAATAACGCCGTCCACGAGCATCACCTCGGGACAGAGATCACGTGAAATAACTACTATAGGAAGAAACGGCATCCCAATCGAACGGTTAGATCGCCCAATATCGCTAAAATATGAATTTCAGAATACAAGATATCCAGAAAAAGGTCAAAACTCGAGACTAAACTAGAGAATGAAAAAAAAAAATGAAAGCTCGCTCGCTTATATAAAGTACGGACTCAATCACGGGCCAGAGCATAGGCGTTTAGCCAAATCACGCGTCACACACGATGCGCACAATCTAAAATGCATGCCCTAACCAAAGCGTGCAAATAAGCCATCGCCCGCGCCAACCCTACGACGCCCCAATTGCACGCACTCCATGAACCTCGTAGCCCAATCAAACGACACACTTCCACTGCGCGACCTGAAAGGTCACCAGTACACTTACCTGGTGATGCCTCGATCATGCGCTATAGTTATAGTGCATAATACAATCACACGCTCACTTACATGCGCGTAAACGGCCCCTCAAGCCTGAGATCACACACCCGAAAATAGGCGCGCAATCATTTTAAGCGACCTGAAATAGGTGTGCAATGCCTGACTTTGTATCACACTTTGATCAAAATTCTTCTTTCCCATCACGTAGCCTCATAGGCTGTTCTGACAGAAAAGAAAGACCTGCTCACCCATCCTATCGTGTGCCCTTGCATGAGAAGGAAGCATTGACAGCACTCATCCCCATCATGATAACGTGTACACAAGCGATATCACTTTAATATCTAGTCCCATCATATAAATTAGCCATACCCTCATGTCCCATCACGAGAAGTCGAAAGCAAATCTCCCGAGAATGCAAGCACACCATCGCTAACTACACTCAGTCGACATCCCATCGTGAACATCACTACCTGAAAGATTAAAAAAAAAAAAGCTCAGATAGCATATGCCACGCCGTATGATGAAAAGAGGGAAAGCTTGAGCATGTCCCTTCGCAAAGGCAAAGGTCTCCTCTCTCTCCCGAATTGACTCCCACGTCCAACTAGGACTCACCCAGCATGTAGCCGAAGAAAGGGAGAATCCCTAGGTCCCATCGCGATATCATTTCTCTGAAGACATCACATCACAATCGCCAAACCCTGCCACAGCAGACCTGAAGAGAAGAAATCTCCAAAGTCCTATAGCGACACTACGGCGCCACCAGACCATACAAGCTACGCACAATCCAAGTAAGTATCACCTTCAGGTATGCACTACCCACTTTTTTATTTTACTCGATATTCCCCATAAAATTATAGTTAGCTATGATTAAGTTAAAACATTTTTAAAACCCGTCTCTCTCGACTCGCGAATCACTGTAGTCCTCCCATAAGAGACAATCATCAGTAGTCGTCGAGAAGGCTAGATGGAGTATCCGACATGCCAAGTGTCGTCTTGACTACCACAATAACTGTCGGGTCCACTAATCCCGTACCGGTGGATCTGCTCAACGACATCTCGGAATCCACATTTTCCGTCATTTTACCACCGAATTGATCTTAAGTTAAAATCCCTAAAATTTTAAATTTTCAAAACTCTTGAATTTTCAAAATTCCCTTACTACAATAAAATAAAAAAAAGAGAAGAAAAGAAGAACAAAGCAACAAGATAAATAGACCCAACTCACCTTTCTTTAAATATAAAAAAATATTGATTAAGCGCCCCATCACCTGCGCATAATAAATTACACTTAGACCTGACCTTTAACTCCTAAGACCCCTGAACTCACAATCAAGCGCATATCCCACAGCGCAGAATTGGATCAAGCGCACACGCCACTGCGTAGAATCATTTGTTCATAACATTAGGACTAGAATTCCCAACTTACAAGCCGACCCCCTGAACTCACAATCAAGTACATATCCCACTGCGCAGAAGTGGATCAAGTGCACACACCACTGCGCAGAACTATTTGTTCACCCACATTAGACTAGAATTCCCAACTTACAAGTCGACTCCTGAACTCGCAATCAAGCGCATATCCCACTGCGCAGAATTGGATCAAGCGCACACTCCACTATGCAGAATCATTTGTTCAAACACATTAGCACTAGAATTTCTAACTTAGAGGCTGACTCCAAGTGGATCAAGCGCACATGCCACTGCACAAAATTCAATTGAGCACACCTCACAATACCCCATCTCAATTATCAGCCCAAACCGGCCATTCCCCTGGGAAATTGAACATTGAGTATATTTACCCTAAGAATTTATAAACGCCTATTGGAAAAGGAACTCCTGACATGCATTGGTGTGAGTAATGACGCACCCGATCTGACATGACTTGCAAAAGCCTTCGATATTACATAATACTTTATTTTATTATTATTGGTCCCTAGACCTTATTTGGGACATTTGATTGATGCCTTGGTACCTCAATTGCATAAAATCCCTCTGTTAGCCCGTGCCATGCGACAGGATGCGCCATGCACCTACAAACCCGAAATGTGCCCTTCGACAGCTACTATTTGCCCTTCAAATGCTCCATTTTAGTTTGTACTGATAGATAAAAATATCAAGCATGTCATGTCAGCATCCCCAATTCACATTTGTGATTTTTCAAGAGAAACGAGAAGACACCTCGAATAAGGGGTGTCTACTTCTTCGACACATTCTTACTTCGTAAGAGCATGTCAAAGAGGGGCATCTGTAGACACCCCCATTTTTTTCTCTCATAATATACAAATTTATTCGGTCAACCTTTGACCTTATAACCCTGATATGGGACCATATACTAAAATAATAGTATATGGTTGGACATAGGCTGAAACAAAAGTTCTGTGGCACAGGCCCCATACCCCCAATGTGGACCATGCACTGAAACAATAGTACATGGTTGAACACAGGCTGAAACAATAGCTCTGTGACTCAGATCCTGACATAGGGAGACTATATACTGAAATAATAGTCTTGCATTTTAGATCCCCCTTTGCCCTAATGTGGGACCATATGCTGAAACAATAGTATATGGCTAGACAACGGCTGAAACAATAGTTATGTGGCTCAGGCCCCATACCCCTGACGTGGGAACCATGCACTAAAACAGTAGTACATGGCTAAACATAGGCTGAAACAATATCTTTGTGGCTCAGATCCCGACATAGGCAGACTATATACTGAAATAATAGTATATAGTCGGAATGCAAACTGAAACAATAGTCTTGAATTTTAGACCCCGTTGCCCTAATATGGGACCATATGCCGAAACAATAGTATATGGGTAGACACAGGCTGAAACAACAGTTCTGTGGCACAGACCCCATACCCCCAACGTGAGACCATGCATTGAAACAATAGTATATGGCTGAACACAGGCTAAAACAATAGCTCTTTGGCTCAGATCCCAATGTAGGGAGACTATATACTGAAAGAATAGTATATAGTCAGAATACAGGTTGAAACAATAGTCTGGCATTTCAAGCCCTACCCAGACCCGGACAATCTCGAATTAAGCGCCTAAAACCAAGCGCTCAATTCGATTGCACGCTAAATCACAGGCACGCAATCAGTCCCTTCTCAGACCAAACTTTCTTTCCCCAGACTAATTCAAGACTCGATCACGCGTCTATCATGAGCCACGCGATCAAATTGAGCGCCACATCACCAGCGCACAATTGGGTCATAACAAATTTATCATTGTAGGCACTACTTCATCCAGGCTACAAGCTCAAGAATTCATAGGAACCTCAACCTCTAAAGTTCTGTGTGTGGGGCTAAGCCTACAAAGTGCACGAGCCTGGACACACAGGACCAGTAAGAGTTTGAGTACTAACTTTTAAACATGGTTGTTCACTGCTTTAGAAAGACAGCAGTGACCAGTCACAAGCCTACAATCTCTACAGCTAGATCAGATCCGCCATCTGATGGTGGGTCTATACTCATACAGGGGAGTCTTTCTCTGCATAATCTTTCACAAGGCTACAAGCACAAGTGCAGAGAAGAAGAATCTGTCTCAGATCTGTGGATTGGCTTTACCCTAGGGCTATAACCTGTCCACTTGAATGGTCACAGACTATCCACAGACGCTATCCTCCTCACAGGGGTCTGAGAGAGAATAAGAACATTGCTGCCGCCACCATATTCACAGGGCTACCAGCTCAAGCTCCCATGGGAATTCATATTTAGTGGGTCCTGTGGTGGGGCTAGGCCTACAATGTGCCTAACCTGGACACACAGGTCACTTGGATCTAAGTAGAACCTTAAAAACAGTCCTCCATTGCTTATAATGCAACTTAGCAATGGGGGACCTCAAGGCAGCAGCCTTGCACAGAACAACTCACAAAAATACAAATCCCATACATGCAATAGCTCTTATTACAAAACTCCATTAAAACTATATCAATTATTTATACAAAGGCATAGCCAGCAAGTGCTGGACTATGGAGAGAAGAAAAAAGAAAAAAGAAACTACCTAAAACCTAACCTTAGCCTACTGAATCAAAGAGATGAAGTTCAGAAGAAAAGAGCTAAGTCTAAGTGTCCCAAAAGAGATCCTTCAACCTAAGCTAGGCTTAGGCTTATACAGCAGTCAGCTCCCCCTGAATTAGGGTTAGGAAAACCCTGATTTATCAATGTAATTACAGCCCATTCCTGTCTCTTGGTTGCCTCGGGGCGTGTGCACAGAGATTGGAGCATTGGAGTGCGTGCCCTAATTTCTGGAAGTTCCCAGATTGCCCTTGCAGAAGTGGGGAGAAGTTTAGAACTTGATCCTCACTGGGTAGAAAAGATTTCCAGATCTTGCCGCATAGTAGAATTGGCATCGCGGGGTTGGATGGACTTGAAGCTCATGCGGTTGCTGGATTGATACTTTGGTCGTCGCAAGATTGCTCTTTCCTTTTGAATGGCGCGGGAACTACGCGTGCGGTTCGTCCCTTTGTTAATCTCATGAGGATCCTCGCGAATAAGCAGGGTTCATGAGCTTCTGGATCACGTGAGCATTTCCCTAAAGGTCTGTATCCTGCGGCCACTGCGCTACAGCTGCGCGCAGGAATACCTGGAGCCCTCTCTTCTCAGTGAATCTCGCGAAGCTTATCGGTTCCTCTTTTGAGCTGTGCGAGACTGCGTGAGTGCTTCGCGCGCACTTATTATTGAGCCTCAGGAGAACCGCACAAAGACTATTTTGCAATTCTTTCTGTCATCAAACCGCGCGAGGATTGCGCGACTAGTTGTTGTGCTCCCTCCATAAGCCCGCGACAATTGTGCGAAGCGTTCTTTTTAGTTCAATTGAGCCCCGCGACATCTGTGCGAGGCATTCTCCTTGATATTTTTCTGCTTTGTTGTGCCTATGCTGCAGCCAATTCTTTGTCTAGGTTTCACCTTCATTCTTCTGAGGGTCTTCTGGGGCAATAGTAGGCTTCTTGGCAAGGTTAGGGGTTCATTTGCAGCTGCTGCTTATTACCTACAAAATAGACTTAAAACACATTTATTAAATGATTAAGGGTCTAACAGAGATTAAGTAAGGGGTGAAAAGTGGTACTTTTCATGTCTTAATACACCCCTAAACCTAATCTTTGCTAGTCCCTTAGCAAAGTTGTAACTAATTAAATGCCACTTTCGTAGGGATCACGGGTACATTTAGCATATGTACCAAGCCTTTTAAACCCCTAGGTGATCCCTAGTGGAGGAGTGAAGTCTCCTGAGGGTTTTCAGAGAAGACGCCCACAAACTTCACCATTAGAACAGTTAAGTATAGTGTAGTTAATGACAACACAGATTTAAATGTACAAAGCTTCATTTCACATCCATTTTTTTAACACTTAGAGGAAAACTGTAGCAATGTTGCAGGCCATTTAAAACTTAAAAGTTAACATGTGTTTGCATCACCACCATTCATCTAACATTAGAAATTCATTGTGTAAAAATTAGTACCCAGTTTGCCTTAAATTCAAAATTCAGGTTGAATACAACCCTAATGAAGTCAAAATTTAGACCCAATTCTCACTAGGGCTATCTCTCAACATTAACAGTCTGAGGGTGTTCTCATTCAAAAACAGCTCTAGAGCAGTTACAGACCCCAAATGAGCTGGTAAGCATGAGCATAGGCAAAGCTTCTAATTTCTGACATCTTCATGAATTTTTACCATAGATTGGACAACTCCTCATCTCCACATGTCAACTCAATTTACTTTGGATCTACAAGGTCTTTTTAAATGGGTTGTAATGTGGCTTAGGGGTGAGGGATTTAAAGAATTAAGGGGTAAAAAGGGAATCCAAATTAAGAAATCAGCAAGGTAAGGAGTGATTCATGACTTCACAACCTTCATTTCAGCAAAACTTCATCTTACTTGATATATTCCAGAGTCAAAGTGGCCAGCTTCTCCTCTTCTTTTCAATTTTTAGATGATGTTCTTTCCTAGACTTCTCTTTCTTTTTCTCTTTTTATTTTTTTTATTTTTTATTACATGAACTGTCACACAACTGCCATTGATAACCTACTATTCACAAGTTGCTTTTCTTCATCTTCCACAGAAGGTTGGACCATTCTCAGTATCTTTAACTCTTTCTCCTTTACCTTCTGAATTCTCAGAGTGAGGGTGAGGTTGAATCAGGTCATGAGGTTAAGGTGCAAGTATTCTGGTGTTTGTGAATGAAAAGTATGATTTTAAGGCTCAACTGGTATATGCAAAAGGGCAGATTTTAAAAGGTTGAATTTTTAGGCTCAAACTGTCCAAATGAGGGCCTTGGATCATTTCCTTAGTATCATGAGTGCTGTCAATTAGTTTTGATTTGGAGGTGCACAACTTCTAGCGAAAAAGTCTTGATTCAATTAATCCTTAGAGCAGAAATAGTGCTAAAAACACTCTTCAAAAGAAAATGATGGGCCCAAATCTCACTAGTTATGGTCATCAAATTTAACCCATGGGGTGTAGTTTCTCTCCTCTTAGGTTCATTGAGTACTAACTGAAAAAATTTTCTGATATTAGCTTCATGGTGGTGTCAAGATTTTTAACTTTTTTTAGTTTCGAAAAGTCTGCAAAAATATTTTAATTTCTTACAATTTTCCTCATTGTATCAAGTTAAGTGGAAACTGACTTTATTCATCCCAGCTATACCACTATTACTGCACTAAAATTAACTATTCTATTGGCAGGCCTATCCTGCCACACCCCCAAACCATGAAGAGCAGTGTCCTCACTGGTTCAAAGGTGAAAAAATGCAGTAGAGTCCATTCGGAACAAATAAACACAGAATAAGACAGAGAAATAGAAATAAAAAAAAATGCTAATGGAACAGTAGAGCACTAAAAGAAACTTTCATTAAAAAAAAAAAAATTAAGAAAATATTACAAAAAAGAAAAAGAAAAGAAAAGATAGCGTGGGGGGAGAGAGGGATCAAGGGGGTGTCAATGGGCGAGGGTTTGAGGAAGATGGTGGGGGAGATGCAGGTGGGTCCATTTTTTTCTTCTCCTTGGCGAGGATCCTCACGCTTCTCCTTTTTCTTCATTTTCTTCGCCTCCTTCTTTTTCTTCTCCTCCTTAGCGAGTATCCTCTGGACCTCGTCATACTCATCCCACAGAAATTGTAACGGGTCCGGTTCCTTAGGAGGTGGGGGGTCCTCCCAAATGGGGTAGAATTTGATGGGGAATTCGAAGGGTTTGTCATCCGCCATGGTTGGGAGGAGGGTCGGACTGTTAGGTTTAGAAGAGGAAGGATGAGATGATGATGAACTAATGGCCTATTTAAAAGACTTGAGAGGTGGAAAATGAATCGGCACAATAAAGTGTGGTCCCATTCCAAGGTTGGCAATAAATGATTAGTGTGTGGGGAATGAAGAATCGCACAACCGATTATGGGAAAAAAGAGCGCATAATAAATGAAGGTCTAAAGATAGGCTTGGTATTTAAGGGGATTTTGTATCGCGCGGGGATCCTCGCGAAAAATAATCAGTGATGAGTAGTTGCCCATGTCTCGCGTAGCTGAGCTGGGGATCTCCGCGAGCAAACCTAACATGGCCCATGAATATGAAAAAGAAGCCATTGTAATCCCTGAGGCATGTATTTGCACAGATTAATTCAGCCACCATCTACATCGACCCTTCATATGGAGTACTATTTCAAATAAGCATAGCCTCCCTAAATTCATCTCCCATGGGGATTGACAAAATTAACAAAATGAAGACTAACACAAAAACGTAAACAAGCACACAGAACAGAGCAATAGACAAAAACCAAAAATTCTATTAAGTGTAAAAATATGTACAATTGTAGTTACAAGAAGCAAAACCTAATCTACAATCTAGAATCTAGGATCTAATTGGAATCTGAATCTGTAAAGAAATCTCAGCCCATCTTTTTAGCATGTTCCTTAAGGGCAGCTTTGTCCTGTTTTTGCTTTTCTTGCCTTTCCTTCCTTGCTTGCTCTGGTGTTTTCTTGACAGTAGGAGCTTTTGGTGCCCTCACCCTTACTTTTGGCTGCTTGGGTACTTTGGGTTCTTGAGGGGCTTTTCCTTTGCTTTTGGCAAGGGGGGCCACTAGGGATTTGCCTTTGCCTTCCACAGTGGGGACCACTGGGGATTTCCCTTTTGCTTTAGACTCAGGCTAGCCAGGTGGTTGTGCCTCCTCAGACTGGGTAGCTGGCTCTTTGCTAATTTTTATAGAGGCTACCTTGGGAGCAGTCCTCTTAGCAGTGACTTTCCTCTGCTTAGGATAAGTTTGCTCTTTGGGTGGTGCAGCAGAGGCAGTGGTAGGTGGAGGCTGCTCTGTAGGGGTTGATGAAGGAGTGGCAGCAGAGGCCTTCCCTTTTCTTGTTGGGTCTGTGGTTGTGCCTCCTCAGATTGGGAAGTTGGGTCTGGCATGCTAACAGATAGTGGGGTGGGCTGCAGGGGAGCATTTCTGGCAGCAGCCAAGGCAGATTCTAATGAGGCTATTTGGATTTGGTGTTTAAGGAGGTCAGCCTCATGAATTTCCTTTTGGATTCGAAAGATCTCCTGGGCATTGTTAAGCCTCTTCTCAAAAAGTCTTGCTTTGGCCTTCTCTACGACAACATTGGCTTTCTCCAGCTCCCAATTCAGCTCATTATAAGTAGTTATGGCTTTGGCCTTCTGATAGGCCTCCAGGATATTTGTCCACCCCAAGGAAATGCTCAGAAGTTATTTTCTGTGGGCCTCCTTCATTTCATCAATCTGCTGCAGCAGGGGAGTCTCAATGGATTGGCAAAGTTTGGCCATGCCCCTCAGGACATCCTTCCTAAGATATGGATTGTCCCTCATGTGATGGAGGATGGTCAGGTAGGGAGGGCAGTAAAAAAAATGTTTGGGTGCTATGGGCAGATAGGAAGTGGAAGGAGCATATTATGATTGGTCATTTGGGGGGGAGGGGGAAATAAGAGTGGGTAAGTCTAGTTGTGGGGAGAGGGGGAGAGGTTCTAGGTCTATTTGTGTATGTTTGTTAGTGAATGTTGGAGGGGATAGGATAAGAGGGGATGGAGGTAGAGGGGAAAGAAAATGGTGTGGGCTCAGTAGGAGCAGGGGGTGATGGGGGAGGAAAAATTGGAATGGTTATAGGTATGAAAGAGAATGGTGGGGTGGGGGGGATAAACGGGGGAGGTAGTGGTAAATGGGGTTGAGTGTCAGGGCTAAAATCTGTTTGAGTCATTTTGTCAGTGGAGAGGACCAGGGGGGTTGGAGTGGATGGTTGAGGGATGGGTGGGTTGGTTAATGTTTGGAGGGTGGATTGAATGGTGGTGAGTTCAGTCTGCATCTGGTTCTGGGTGTGTGTAGTGGTGGATATTTGAGATTGGATGTCTTGGATAAGGGATAGGATAAGTGTCAGTGTGTCAGGGCTGAGAGGTTGAGTCTGTGTAGAAGAGGGCACTGGTTGGAAAGGGGAGGAAGGAGCATGATGGAAAGTGGATATAGGGGGAGATTAGAGTTCAGGGGAGTGATGGTGGGATGTAGTGGGGGAATCCGGGAGGGGGGTGTAGTGGCTGGGCATGGTGTCAAGGAAACTAGCCATAAAGGCTTAGAATCCTATGGTTGTGTTAAGTTGTAAGTCAATGTCTGTGAGGGGGGATGTAGTAGGTATGGCTGGGGTGGTGTCTTCTTCAGGGTAAGTTGTGCCAATAGGGATAGAAGGGATTGTGGGAGGTGTCTGGGATATGGTTGGGGCAGTGATTTTCCTTTTCTTGTAGGAAATTAGTGGAGGGCTGTCAGGTTTATGTGTAGCTGATGGGGGTATTGGGGCTGTGTACTGAGGTAGGGTAGGGGATGGGGAGTCCTCCCAGGTACCAATCACAGGTGAAGGGGGAGTGGGCAAAGGTGATGTGGATAGAGGAGGGTGAGAGAGAGATGGAATAGGTGTAGTGGATGCTGGAGTAATAGATGGAGTGGCTGAGGTGGCTGCTGCAGCAGTGGTGGTCATGACAGACTCTGGAAGTTCCTCTGTGGTAGCAGGGGCAGACCTATGGACAGCTGCTTCAGCATCTTGCTTGGGAAGGACCTGAGCCTTAGCTTTCTTCTTCTTTTGGGCCTCCATCAGGCTTCTGCTGATTCCCCATTACCTCTTGGCAAAAGTAATAGGGGTAAGGGTGGTAGTCTGCTCATTTTTCGCTATCTTGTATCCTCCCTTGAGTAGCAGCAAGGTAATGACTCTGGCATAGGGTACCCTCCCTTGAGTAGCAGCAAGGTAATGACTCTTAGGCTTCCTTTTTAGCCTCGCGACAGCCTTAGAATCTAGCGACATCCTTATGAAGCATGCTGTTTGTACTGCACGAGAGTCTCCCAAGCTTCCCTTTGGACCCAGCGACAGCAAAGTATAAAACAAAGAGCATGTGCTCTCTGTTGTGTCATTTCCAGTGTGCTATGGTTGGATCTTAGGCATGACTCTCACCATGGGTACTCTAGACACATTAAAAATCACCCATTCAAGCAAAGATAACAAAAATCAACCTCCCACATTATGCATTCAAATAAAACTATCAATTAAAGAGCAGTAAGCATCAAACCAAGCATAAAAAGTTTAAACCACATAGGTCCAAATTCAGATGGGATCACTACCAATTCCTAAAGAAATTAAATAAAAGAAAACAAGATAAATCTGCTAAAATCAAAGTACATATGATTCAATAATGACACCCTGTGGATCAGTTTAAAGAAGGATTCCCTTTAAAGTGAATGGTGTCCATGGGTTCGGAAGGTTTTTTAAAACAAGGCTTAAGTCTCTGACCATTCACCTTCAAGGTTCTCCCGGACTTAGGATCCTTGATTTCCACAGCACCAGATGGGGAAACATGCATGACAATGTAGGGACCTTCCCATCTGGATTTCAATTTGCCAGGAAAAAATTTTAGTTTGGAGTTAAACAACCAAACCTTATCACCAGCTCTGAAACTTTTTCTCAACAGCCCCTTGTCAAAGAAAGCTTTGGACCTTTCCTTGTAGATCTTGGCATTGGCATACGCATACATCCTTAGTTCTTCCAATTCTGACAGTTGGAGCAACTTGTGATAACCAGCAGAAGTTAGGTCTAGATTTAAATGTTTAATGGCCCAATAGGCCCTGTGCTCTAACTCCACTGGGAGATGATAAGCCTTGCCATAAACCAGTCTGAATGGGGACATACCAATGGGAGTCTTATAGGCAGTCCTATAAGCCCACAGTGCATCATTAAGCTTGTCAGCTCAATCATTCCTATCAGTCCTCACAGTCTTCTCAAGGATGTGTTTGATCTCCCTATTAGAAATTTCAACTTGCCCACTGGTTTGTGGGTGGTAGGGAGTAGCAATCCTATGGGTGACAAAATATTTCTTGAGCAAGCTCTCAAATTTTCTGTTGCAGAAATGGGTACTCCCATCACTAATAATGGTCTAGAATATCTTCTCAAATTTTCTCGAGAAGATATTCTGCTTTATAAACTTGAGGACCACCTAATTATCATTAGTTCTTGTGGCAATGGCTTTTACCCATTTGGAAACGTAATCCACTGCCACTAAGATGAAATGAAAACCATTTGAAGGAGGAAAGGGGCCCATAAAGTCAATACCCCACACATCAAATAGTTCCACAATGAGGATCGGTTGTAAAGGCATTGAGTTTTTTTTTGGCAGCCCTCCTAATTTTTGACATCTTTCACAGGTCCTACAGTGTGTATGGGCATCTCTGAAAAGAGAAGGCCAATAGAACCCACACTGTAAAACTTTGTCAGCTATTTTTCTTCCACTAAAGTGGCCTCCACAGACATTTTCATGGCACATGGCCAGAATACTGGGGACATCACTCTCAGGAATACATTTTCGAATGATCTGGTCTGCACAATACTTGTATAAGCAAGGTTCTTCCCAAAAATAGAATTTGACCTGTGAGAAAAATAGGTCTTTGTCCATTTTTATCCAATGGGCAAGAATCTTGCCTATAACTAGATAATTAATAATATGCGCATACCAGGGGCCCAAAGATTGGATGGCAAACAATTGCTCATCCGGGAAGGCCTCATTTGTAGCAAGGTCCTCAATACCTTTTTCCAAAACAATTCTGGACAAGTGGTCAGCACATTTTCGACACCCTTTTTATCCTTGATTTCGATGTCAAACTCCTGCAACAGGAGTATCCATCTAATCAACCTAGGTTTTGCATCCTTCTTGGATAATAGGTACTTCAATATTGAGTGGTCAGTGAAGATTATAGTTTTAGACCCAAGTAGGTAAGGTCTAAACTTGTCCACGGCAAAAACCACTGCCAGAAGCTCTTTCTCAGTTGTTGTGTAATTCATCTGAGCTTCAGCAAGTAATTTGCTGAGATAGGCAATGACCACAAGCAGCTTATCTTTTTTCTGGCCCAAGACAGCACCTATTGCCAAGTCGGATGCATCACACATCAACTCAAAAGGCAGGGTATAGTCAGGTGTTTGGAGTACAGGGGCAGAGGTGAGGCAAATTTTTAAAGTTTTAAAAGCCTCAAGACATTCAACAAAAAAGTCAAAGGGCACATCCTGGCAGAGTAGGTGGCACAATGGTTTAGCAATTTTGCTAAAGTCTTTGATGAACCTCCTGTAGAATCCAGCATGTCCAAGGAAAGATCTGATTTGCTTGACTGTTCTTGGAGGGGGCAAATTTACAATGAGGTCAACTTTGGCCTTGTCTACCTCAATTCTATCTTTAGAGACTACATGGCCCAACACAATACCTTGTGTTACCATGAAGTGGCTCTTTTCCCAACTTAAGACCAGATTGGTCTCCTCACATCTTTGCAAGACCAGGTGGAGGTGTTGTAGACATTGGTCAAAGCTATCCTTATAAACCAAAAAATCATCCATAAAAATTTCTACGAATTTATCAATCATATCAGAAAATATAGCATACATACACCTCTGAAAGGTGGCTAGGGCATTACACAGCCCAAAAGGCATTCTTCTGTAAGCAAAGGTGCCAAAAAGACAAGTAAATGTAGTTTTCTCTTGATCAAGAGGGTGCACAGGGATCTGGTTATACCCTGAGTACCCATCAAGAAAACAGTAAAAAATTTTCCCAGCCAACTTATCCAAGATTTGGTCAATAAAGGGGAGAGGGAAGTGGTCTTCTCTGGTCTTGGATTTGAGCTTTCAATAATCGATGCAAACTCTCCAGCCAGTGGTCTCCTTGGCTGGTCTCAGTTCTCCAGACTCAGTTGTTATCACTGTTATGCCAGACTTCTTGGGCACCACCTGGATAGGTACCACCCATTCAAAATCAGAAATGGGATATATTACCCCAGCATCCAGCAATTTGATGATTTCTTTCAGGATCACCTCCTGCATGTGAGGATTCAATTTTCTCTGCATTTCCCTGGAGGGTATTGAGCCCTCCTCTAGATGGATCCTATGCATACAGATTGATGCATCAATCCCTCCCAGATCAGCAACGATCCAGCCAATTGCCTTCTTGTGCTTCCTCAAAACTGTTAGTAATTCCTCCTCTTGCTCATTGGTAAGAGAAGAGGAGATAATTATAGGAAGTTTTTCATCTTTCTCAAGGAAAGCATATTTCAATGTCTCTGGAAGCTTCTTGAGCTCCAGATCAAGGGCTTGTTGGATGGATGGCAGGATTGGTGCTTTATTGGATTGAGGAAGGGGTAGCAATATAGGTTTCCACCTGGAATGTTGCACTAAGCCCACAGAAGACTTTAATGGGGACATGTCTTCTTGCATTAGAGCTTTGCTTCCTCCCTTCCTCAACAATGTTGCCCCACTCCAGCAGAGTGGGCGGTTCTTCTTCAACAACTTCTTCTAGTACATCCACTACAAAGCATTCCTCATTGTCCAGCTGAGGGTACTTTGCACTGCTGTACACATTAAGCTCAACTTTCATATGCCCGAAAGTTACCTCCATGATCCCAGACCTGCATTGAATGCATGCATTGGTAGTGGCCAAGAATGGTCTGCCTAGAATAACAGGTATCGGGGATGTACTCTTGTTGCAGCCCATGTCCAAAACAAGGAAGTCTGTAGGGTAGAAGAACTTATCCACCCCTACTAAAACATCCTCAACCACTCCCATAGGTCTCCTCTCAGACCTATCAGCCATCAATAGCACAATAGGGGTGGGTTTAAGCTCTCCCAAACCTAGCTGTTGATACACACTGTATGGCAGCAGGTTAACACTGGCTCCAAGGTCTAGAAGGGCCTTTCCGATTGTGTGGTCTCCAATTATACAAGAAATAGTGGGTATCCCTGGGTCTTATAACTTCTCAGGCATTGTCATGCTTAATACAGAATTAACTGTATCAGTTGCAAAGACCTTTTTAGGCAAATGGCCTCTAGCTTTCCTTTTCTTAGTACAAAGGTCTTTCAGAAATTTTACATAGGCTGGGAGCTGTGGAATTGCATCAAGCAGGGGCAGATTGATTTTCACCTGCTTAAAAGTCTCCATCATTTCCTCTATCTGTGCATTCCCCTTATCAAAAGGGGCAGGGCTACTCAAAGCTTGAGGAAATGGCAGATGAGGGACTGCTGGTTCCTCAGCTGCAAGCCTATGACTGAACTTTTATTTTTTTCTTTTTTCTTCTTTTATTTCCTGTTGAGGCTCAACTACAACATCTTTATTTTTCCCTTATTGAAGGGGAGCCGGCAATTCTTTGCTCTATGCTCTAACAAAGTCCTTATCACTTTCACTCAACATTTCTTTGGGAATAACCTCTCCTTGTTCCTTTCCCACCTAGTTGTCTACCAGCCTGCCAGACCTTAGGGCTGTGATGGCATTATCCCCCTCAAAATTTGAGGAGCCTTCTCCAATTGAATATTGGCCTTTAGGGTTGGCTACTGGTTGGCTTGGCAACCTGCCCTCTTCTCTTTTGGCCAAGGCATTTGTTATTTGGCCAAGCAGCTCTTCTATTTTCTTGATGCTTTGACTGTGAGAAGTCACAATCTGATTCAAGGGTCCAAGGCTTTGCAATTAGGCCAAAACCTGATCCTCGAAAGCACTATGGGGCTGAGGTGGGAGAACTATCAACTAATTTTGCTGCTGGGGCTGCTGCTGATGTTGAAAATTTGACCTTGGGGCATATCCCTGGTTAAACTGCTGCTGTGGCCTTTGAGGTAAGGCCAACATCTGTTGTGGCTGCATATAATTGTCTTGTCTCCACCTCAAATTTGGGTGGTCTCTCCATTGGTAACCAGCATTTTAGTGCTGGTATCCATATGGCTATTTATTGTAGCCACCAGATTATTGTTGTCCAAATGATTGGGCGGCAACAGCCTGTTCCATCACATACTCAGGGTATTGGCCTGCAGATGGGCACTCTTCCACGGTGTGTTGTGGAGATTGGCATATCAGACATGCCTCCATCACTTGTGCAGCCATTCTAGGCTGCACCACAGTCAAAAGTTTATCAAATTTATCCAAAAGATTGGCCATCTGCATTCTCAGGTCATCATTTCCCCTAACTTCATACATCTTTCCTTTAGAAGTGTCAGCAAGCCCCATCTTAAGAGAAGGCTCTTGGACAGTTCTACATGAGGACATCTTTTGGAAAGCATTTTCACTTATGACCTCAAACAAGTCCCATGCCTCATCAGCGATTTTATGCATGTACGTTCCACCACAAGAAGCATTAACCATGTCTCTACTTTTCTCATCAATCCCATTATAGAAGCTCTGGACAAGCTGCCAGTCAGGGATCTTGTGGTGGGGACATTGTTTGAGCATCTCCTTAAATCTATCCCAAGATTGGTTAAAATCTTCAGTTGGAGACTGGGCAAAAGCAAGTATGCATTTCCTCAACTGGCTGGCTTTGGTCTCAGGAAAAAATTTGCTCAGAAATCTTGTCTGGAGGTATTTCTAAGAAGTGATGATGTTGTTTGGGAGAGTAGACAACCAGGTGTTGGCCCTGTCCTTTAGGGAGAAAGGAAAGAGCCTTAGCCTAGTGGCTTCTGGTCCCAAATCAGCAATGGAGAATGTGGTGTACAGGGCCAAGAATTGATCAATGTGCTTGTAGGGGTTTTCCTTGCTAAGCCCATGGAAAGAGGGAAGCATTTGGATGCTGGAGGTTTTAATCTCAAAGTTTTCCTGAATATCTGGGAATTGAATGCTGAATGGATAATTATAATCATCAGGAGCATTCAATTCCTTCAATGTTCTGGGTTGCTCTTCACCCATAACTGCTCTCTCAATTTCAATAGGGGGCTCGACTGTGGTGTGTTTGTGCCTTCTTAGTCTTCTACCCCTTTCTATCTTAGGGTTAGGAGGCTCCAATGTAGGACTGAGAGATCTCCTTCCTAACATGCACACACACCAACAATAGGGAAAATAACTCACAGACACATTGCACTTAATAAAAACTACAACTATCCTAATCAACTGCTATGGAACTTTCAAAGGAGAAATAGACTGAGTTTTGAGGGCTAGAGAAGTGCAAACAGAGGTAGCTAGACTCCCAGTGCAATTCTACTCTCCTTCTCTGCTACTGTCCAGATCTGTAAAAAATTCTAGATGTAAATCAGCAGTATCAATTATTCACTAGTATAGCTACCAAAGAATAAAGAATACAAAAAAAATCTAAGGTCTACTAATAGATCAATATTCTCCGGCAACGGCGCCAAAAACTTGTTGGGATTTTTCAAGTGCTTGCTACTACCTTTATTGGAGATGGTGATAAGAATGGGGTCAATAAAAATCAAAGGTGGATTACAGAGCAGTAAGCCTCAAATATGCACAGCCCTGCAAGATACAAGGCCTGTTGTAGCAAGTTTTGATAAATAAGAGTTTGTCCCACAGGGAAAGTTGATCTAAAGCTCCAGGGGAGCTATCTTTAGTAGGCCCTCCAGATCTGGCTACAGATCTGGCAATCCTAAATGGAAGGGGATTTATGGTCACTATAGTCTAAATCCTAAGGTAACCTAATGTCTAAACTACAGAAAGGGTTGAGAAGAGTGATGGGATGTGAGAAAATAAATATAAAAGGGTGAGAAGTATGCTATTAGGTACAGATCTGATGGGTCTTATAACTCAGACTCAGATCCGCTGTTATAGAAATCCTGTCCAATGGCTACATTATCACCAAAGAGGAGAAAGAATCCAACTCACCACTGTGCCATGATCCAATCCCTTAAGGCTATAACCTGTCCACTTAAATGATCACAGACTATCCAATAGGGGAACCACAGTCCAGAGATGGGTCAGAACAAATTTATCATTGTAAGCACTACTTCATCCAGGCTACAAGCTCAAGAATTCATAGGAACCTCAACCTCTAAAGTTCTGTGTGTGGGGCTAAGCCTACAAAGTGCACGAGCCTGGACACATAGGACCAGCAAGAGTTTGAGTACTAACTTTTAAACATGACTGCTCACTACTTTAGAAAGACAGCAGTGACTAGTCACAAGCCTATAATCTCTAAAGCCAAATCAAATCTGCCATCTGATGGTGGGTCTATACACATACAGGGGAGTCTGTCTCTGCACAATCTCTCACAAGGCTACAAGCACAAGTGCAGAGAAGAAGAATCTGTCTCAGATCTGTGGATTGGCTTCACCCTAGGGCTATAACCTGTCCACTTGAATGGTCACAGACTATCCACAGAGGCTATCCTCCTCACAGGGGTCAGAGAGAACAAGAACATTACTGCCGCCACCATGTTCACAGGGCTACCAGCTCAAGCTCTCATGGGGATTCAGATTTAGTGGGTCCTGTGGTGGGGCTAGGCCTACAATGTGCCTAACCTGGACACACAGGTCACTTGGATCTAAGTAGAACTTAAAAATAATCCTCCATTGCTTATAATACAACTTAGTAATGGGGGACCTCAAGGCAGCAGCCTTGCATAGAACAACTCACAAAAATACAAATCCCATACATGCAATAGCTCCTATTACAAAACTCCATTAAAACTATACCAAATATTCATACAAAGGCATAGTCAGCAAGTGCTGGACTATGGAGAGAAGAAAAAAGAAAAAAGAAACTACCTAAAACCTAACCTTAGCCTACTGAATCAAAGAGATAAAGTTCAGAAGAAAAGAGCTAAGTCTAAGTGTCTCAAAGGAGATCCTTAAACCTAAGCTAGGCTTAGGCTTATATAGCAGTCAGCTCCCCCTAAATTAGGGTTAGGAAAACCCTAATTTATCAATGTAATTGCGGCCCATTCCTGTCCCTTGGTTGCCTCGGGGCGTGTGCATAGAGATTGGAGCATTAGAGTGTGTGCCCTAATTGTTAAAAGTTCCCAGATTGCCCTTACAGAAGTGAGGAGAAGTTTAGAACCCGATCCTCGCTCGGTAGAAAAGATTTCCAGATCTTGCCGCATAGTAGAATTGGTGTCGCGGGGTTAGATTGACTTGAAGCTCATGCAATCGCGGGATTCATACTTTGGTCATTCGGGATTGCTCTTTCCTTTTGAATGGTGCGGGAAGTACGCGCACGGTTCGTCCCTTGGTGAATCTTGTGAGGATCCTCACGAATAAGCAGGGTGCATGAGCTTCTGGATCGCGCGAGCCTTTCCCTGAAGGTCTGTATCCCACAGCCACTGCACGACAGCTGCACACAGGAATACCTGGAGCCCTCTCTTCTCAGTGAATCGCGCGAAGCTTATAGGTTCCTCTTTTGAGCTGCACGAGACTACGCAAGTGCTTCACGCATGCTTATTACTGAGCCTCGCGAGAATCACATGAAGACTATTTTACAATTCTTTCTATCATCAAACCGTGCGAGAGCAATGCGAGGACTGCGCAACCAGTTGTTGTGCTCCCTCTAGAAGCCCGCGATAACTGCGCAAAGCGTTCTTTCTGGTTCAATTGAGCCTCGCAACATCTGCACAAGGCATTCTCCTTGATATTTTTCTGCTTTGTTGTGCCTATGCTGCAGCCAATTCTTTGTCTGGGTTCCACCTTCATTCTTCTGAGGGGCTTCTGGGGCAATAGTAGGCTTCTTGGCAAGGTTAGGGGTTCATTTGCAGCTGCTGCTTATTACCTACAGAATAGACTTAAAACACATTTATTAAATGATTAAGGGTCTAACAGAGATTAAGTTAAGGGGTGAAAAGTGATACTTTCCATGTCTTAACACTATTCCCCTTTCCTATTAAAGTTTTATTTTCCCGTGGAGAAGCAAGCCCTGGTGGTCATCCCAGATCCCAACCAGGACATCTGGGACGAGTGGGAGTTGGTCCAAAAAGAAATGGCCAAGGAGAAAACAAGCGAGGTGATGCTGAAAGCCAAACTAGTGACGGCACACGCCCCCCATCGCAACCACGATCGCTTGGGAATGCATGAAAATTGAGGTCACTATTGATCGTGACCTATTTTTGGAGAAAAATTACAAAACAGACAAAGAAAGTGTGTGATCTTAAAGTTATGATTGCATAGGCACAATTTAATTGAGCAGTCATGATCGATCGTGACTGCAATTCTTTTTTAAATTCAACTTGCCAGAGACTTGTGTCACTGGGATCGTGACCTACGACCCCAGGTCACGATAGATCATGGTGATTGCCACTAAGATTGCTCAAGCCCTATTTATAATTGCGATGGGTATCATTTATACCTCACGAGAACTTCAGATATCCTTGCACACCACCTTTCTCCCTCTAAATTTCAAAATGATCACTCTAAGTCCCTTTAACTACCTCACCTACTTTAAAAACCCCTCATTTCAAGTTCATAACGGTTCCATAACTGTCGAAACCCTAATCTAGGGATCACAAGTGTTAGGGTTTGAATTTGAAGGCACTACAAAGGTAACGGTTCAAAATCATAGCATGTTTTTTTCAATTTAATTACCTTTGCTTTCACAATCATAGCCATGTTTTTAAAACCTACTGGGAGTTGAGGCAGTAGTGTATAATTCACTAGAGGAGATGAGGAGTGGCAGATGATACCTAGACGGTAATGAGCATAAACGAGCAAGGTGTGGAAGTGATTTTTGTTCGATTTTGACCATGCACACATGGGTGTTTGATTTATCACATATAAAATTCTTGAATCAAAATTTTGATCGTTAAATGTTTATAGTTTCAGGAAGTTATGAACGTCTGTGCACTAAACAATGGCAACAACAAGAGCTGAGAAATGGGTGAGAGAAGAAACCGAACATGACAGTTATGAAAACTCCCCACCCTGTAGGCACAATACACAAGCTATTGTTAGCACTACCAATTCCAAAATCAAAGTAGAACCCCCTCCCAAAAAAGAAAATAAAAAGCTTTGAGGCAATCATAAAGGATCTGCCTCAGGGATGAATGGAGATTGGTGCCTCAAAAGGCACTAAATCTGGGTCTGTTGCTAAAAAGGGCGATCATGCAGACAAAGGGAAGCAAGTTGCCAATCACAGACCTCGGCACTTGCCTGATCGGTCTTCAAAATTGTATAATTTAGACCCAAATCTAGGCATTGTTAGGCCTCACTTAATTACTAATGTTTGCTTTTAGTATATGAATGAGTATAACAAGTTTTGAAGGCCTAAAAGTGCATACGTGTGTTGGTGCACACTTTTTCTAAGCTCCTTTCTGTCCCGAAATAAGTGACCCAATTCGGTCTGAGTGGACTCTGGCAGAAAGCGGTAGAATAGTAAACTAAGAAATATTAAATGCTGAAAGAAAAGAGGTGAATCCTAAATGGAGAATACCTGGGTTGATACGATTGCTAGCTGTAGATATGTATTGACGCTGTAACACGTCACTGATCATGTTCTACGAGATGCGGGTTGACTCCTTTACTGAACGTCGGCCAACTAACTTCAACAGTTACGAGTTGCTATAGTCTGTCTAGTCTAGTTCCCTAATCCTACTAGGATCTATCTAAAAGGAGGGTGGTGGCCCACTATGCTTGGGAGGATCGGCCCCGTTCTCGGGTACCCTCCATAAGCTCCCTTGGGCAAATCGACAAGGCTAAGGCTATTTTAAAAAGGGGGTTAGGGACCTAATTGGCTCTAGGGGGATTTCAACAGGGGTTTCCTAAGGGATGAATCTAAGGCTAAGGGGAGGGTTTTCTCCTTCAGTACTCCTTCAAGAGTCAAAGTTGATGGGCCAATTCCACTAGCTTGACTACCCTGAGATTTCTCAAGAAGAGTTTGCACCCGATATACAGCTCAACCACTTTCTTTGAAAACCTCATAGAGAACCTCAAATTTTCATAAAGCACAATCTTGAGAGAAGAGATTTATAGAAAAAACTTGGTGAGTTTAGGCTTGGAGTATGGGTCTTTTCATAGGTTTACGGATAATTGTGCGCATGGGGAGTGTATGCAATTGGAGAATTGCGCGCATTACCTGCCACGTGTAATTCAATTGCATGCATGGATCCATGCATGCAATTCACTAGAAGTCGGTCATCCCCTGCCATGTGTAATTCAATTGCATGCATGGATCCATGCATGCAATTCCCTAGAAGTCGGTCACCGATTGGGGGATGATCGACTGACTGGTTTAGCTGGTGTCCTAGTTCCAATATGACTGGAACTAATTACACACATGGAGCCAGGGGCATAATCCAATTATGTGCATGGAGCCATGCGCATAATCGGGGAATTCGGGCTGTCATAGGAGTCAAAGTCCTGGTCCGTCTTTAGACCAATTGCATGTGTCGAGTGGTGCGCATAATCAATTGCATGCATAGGTGGATGCTTGGAATTGGGAGTTAGGGCGGTGCACGGGAGGTGTGTGCCCCAGTCCAATTTGGACTAATTGCGCACATGGGTCCATGCGCGTAATTCGGAATCCTCCTGGGCTGAGTTGGTTCCGAATCCATTGGTTGAGATTTCAATCCAGGAATTGACCATACACTATGTAAATAGTATACAGTTCCAACTTTTAGGGTTTTGAGGCTTCCGAAGAGGGTCATTCCCTTTTCGAGAGTCATGGGCAAAGTAAACGGTTGATCAAACGAGTATGTATACTCTGAGAGGGCAAAAATGGGGTGTCTATAAATGCCCCTCTTTGGCACGCTCTTTTGGAGCAAGAATGCGTCGAAGAAGTAGACACCTCCCTTTCAGGGTGTCTTCTCATTTCTTTGAGAGGTCACAAGTGTGAACCGGGGAGCTGACATGAAATGCTTAGCTTTCTTATCTATCGGTGTAAGTTAATAAAGGAGGCATTCGTGGGCCATATTGTAGCAATCTAGAAGTGTATCCTCAACCACGGGTGCATATCTCATCCCGTCGCATATCGTGACCTATTGGATATTGCAGTCAAATAGGAGGAAATTGACACAAACGAGGTCCGGGTGGCATCATACGAATGTCAAAAAATAAGGTCATGTGACCAAGTAATATGATGTAATATGATGGCGAAGGCTTTCACAAGTCATGTCAGATCAGGCACGTCATTGCTCATACCAACGACACGTCAGGGGTCCCTTTCCAGTAAACATTTATGATTTCTTAAAGTTGAGTATACTCAGTGTTCAGTTTCTTAGGAAAAAGAACGGATCTGAGTGATGAGAGATAGAAGTTTGATAGATAAGGGGTATTGAAAAATCAGGTTTCTAACTTAAGATCAATTTGGTGAAAACTGTGAAAAATGTGGCTTTCGAGACATTGGTGAGTAGATCCATCGATACGGGATTTGGGGACCCGACCTTTGTTTTATTGGCAATACGACGCTTAATATGTTGGATACTCTGCCTAAGCTTCTCGCGGATACTGATGATTGCCTCTTATGAGAGGACTATAGTGATTCTCGAGTCAGGAGAGTCAGGTTTTGAAAACATTTTACTTAATATTAGAATAATTATATTTGCACAAAATATCGAGTGAAGGGAGGGTGATACTTACCTGATTTATCGTCGGCGGAAGGCCTTTGTATTGTTCGTGATGGGACGTGATGATTGTGCGATGGGGCATTTGTGAGGTTTGCGCTAGCTTTCGCGATGGGACAACAAGTTTGGTTTTATTATTTTTGAGAGCCAATGATTAGATGAATGTGTGTCATGATCAGTGTTTTCATTGTTGATGCTGCGACGGGACCTTTTATTGTTGATGTGGCGATGGGACATTGGTAGCCGTCTCTTTTGGTCAGTTTGTAAGGTCATGCGATGGGGCAAGAATGTATGGGGGAAGATGTTCAGTAAGAGGGCTTTCCCCGTTCTGGGAGCATGTGAAATCACACAACCACCCATATCATCCACATTGGTTGGTTTTGTCGGCTCTTGAGTTACTATGCTTCTTGCTGAATTTTTCCACACGAACTCAAAGCCTTCTTGTTGGTGTTTATGCATTGTCTTTTTTGGTGTCAGGGGATCTTTGATCTTCAGGTATTATCACTATTGTTTTCAATGTCAAGCCTGTCCAATGTCAAGAAGCAGTTCCCTTTGACAGTAGGGAATTTTGTTCTAGATTTTCGTGAAGGGCATGCAATCGTAGATGGTAAAACATATTTGATCTCCAACTTAACAAATGAGTAGGATTTGTAGGTTGTTAAGGATACAAATAGATGGATCCATTTTTTTCTCCAATGCATTTTCTTCACCAGCTTCGATCTCTGAAAAATGTCTGATTCGTCCTCGGCTTTGGCCACGTCTTCTTCGAAAGAGAACTTCAGTGGGAACATTACTTGGAATTTGGGTGGAGTTATGTCTTGGCAAGGCCTGACTGTGAGGTTTCATTTCATTGTTATTTCCATCCCCACCATCAGTGTTATCATCCGTGTCAATCGAGGATCGGTCGCTTTCTCGGTTGGTAGTTCTGTACTGATCGTTTTATTTCAAAACCTTACAAGTGCACAAGTTCGAATGTACTAGGGCAAATACAAGGGTGTCAAACCACAGGGACTTATTATTTATCTAATCTGATCTCTATTTTATATAATTAAATTGTATATCTTAAGTTTCCTAAATTAATCCTAAAAATAAAAAAGAAAACCTAACATATCTGGATAAAGATATGGGAAGACAGACGGAGATCTCTCTTGGATCTCAGACTTGTATCTAATAATCTGCTATTTCTTCCCTATTTTGAATCTTTGGTACCCCCTCTCCAAGCTACAAGCTCAGTCACTTCGTATATGAATTAGAGAAATCTAATCGTCAAAGCTTTATTGCACGAACCAACAAAAACTACCCTACAAGGCCTAGTTCGTCGGTGAATATCCTATCTAGGCAAACCCCAATCCCTACAAGGCCACTGAGATTTTTTTAAATAAGATTATAGCATTACCATCCTATTCTCGATCTAGCCGGAACCTCAAACATGCAATCGTACCATAAACAAAATGCAAAATAAAGAAAGAAATAAAAGTTTATTGAATAGTCATCTGAGACTTACAAGAGATTTCAGCCTGGAACGTTAAGCCTTGCATCGACCGAAAAACCTTCATCATCACTGAATCGATCTTTGGTCGATGATTGTAATCAATCCAAATCCATTCCAGAACTGTGATCTAACCTAAACCGACGAGCAAGAAGGCCTAGGGCTAAAAGTTGTTTATTCCTAACCTAGGGTCCTTATTTATAGAGTATAAGGCCCTGACACAATTATATACGACAAGAAACCATAGGGGATCCCTAAAAATCCTCCAAGGAAGAAGAATCCAAAAAGAAATCTGCACGGCTTTGAGTTATCCAGCCTTTAGAAGAGAAATCCGGAGAAGATCTCGGGCGTTGGAAGCTATCCATAGTTGGACCTAGTTTTTCGCTTGAGAATATTGTTGTGACCAGTCGAAACTGGATTCTCAACCGGTCGGGCTATGGATTTGTTCTTTAGGTCTCAGCGCTTCGCGGGTCTTCAGTTTAACTTGAACTCCTGACCAGTTGAAAATGTATATAGTCTTTTACGAGTCCTGTTTGCTCGCTTCTCGACTGATCGAACAAGCCTTGGTTGGTCCGTCTTCGTGTTTTGGATGCCCCTGAGAGTTTTGACAAGTCGAAACTAGTATTTCGACCGGTCCCTTTTGATTCTTTCCTCCTTCTCTATTTTTCTTTTGGCTGCTTCTTTACTACGCGATTTTGACCGGTCAGAAATGCAATTTCGATCGGTCAGAATAACCTTCAACTGCATTCCTTCCTCTGGTTCTTTTTGGATTCTTGCCATTGCTTCGAATTTCTTCTTAACTTTGCTCTTTTAACTCATTTTGCATTTATCTTTCTTTTACACCTATTGTAACATAACACGAACTAAAAGCACATATTAGTAGTCAAATGAGGGCTAACGAGGCAGAGATTTGGGCATAAATTATACAACTTTTGAGGCCAATCACACCCCCAAACCTCAACTTTGCTAGTCCTCGAGCAAAGACAACTTTAGTTCCAACCCAAAGCAAACTAATCTAATATTGTACAGCTAATCTAATATTGTACAGCTAATCTATGGAAATAAAATCCACTTTCGTATGAAACACGATTGCATTTAGCATATGCAACAAGCCTTTAAACCCCTTTGTGATCCCTAGTGGAGGAGTTGTGTCTCCTGAGGGTTTTCAGTGAAGATGCCCACAAACTTCTAAAACAGTATTCAAAACCATCAGTAAAGGAGTTTTCAAATATTGGTTTTCATAAGATATTTATACTTTTAAAATCAAAACCTATAATCATTTCATCATGCAACTTTTCATTATCAAATACCGATGCGATGATAATTCTACTATTGTTTACTCTAATTAACCCCATGCTTCGATCCTCAAACCAATCTTTAATTCATGCCTAGAGTGTAGTGTGTGCATTTGCCAATGCTTAAATCGTTCTGTCACTGGATTAATCCAAATAGGGAATCGTCAGTGTAGACACCACATTTTCACCCTCTTGGAGTATATAAACCTGTTTAGTCAACCCTTGACCTTACCCATGACTCTCGAAAAGGAACTGAACCTCTGTGAAGGTCTTAAAACCCCTCAAAACCTCATTTGGGACTCATACACTACATAATGTATGGGGGAGTACTGGTTTAAAATCTCAATCCACAGACTTGGACCCAACCCAACCTGGGAGGTTCTCCAATTCCACGCTACCACCCAAGCGCGTAATTGATTGCACGGGTGAATTCATGAGCATAATTGGTCCAAATTGGACCAGTACATGCCTTCTATGCATCGAACAAGGAACCGGATTGCGCGCATTACTCTCTGTGTGCAATTCAATTACACGTGTCTCGGTACGTGCGTAATTGTTCCCCAATTGGACCAGGCCTCAACAATCTTTAGACTGCCCCTGTTCCACGATTATGCGCATGGAGTCATGCGCATAATCGGATTACGCGCAATACTCCATGTGAGTAATTGGTTCCAAAGCATACGAGAACTAGGACACTGGCTGAGCCAGTCAGTCGGTCACTCCACAGTCTGTGACCGACTTCCAGGGAGTTACGTGGCTAGAACCATGCGCAGAATGGAATCCCACGCAAGGCTCTATGCGCGTAATTAATTAATTACATACATGGCCACATGCGCGTAATTAACCCGATACCTATAAAAAGACCCCCTTTCCATGCCTAAACTCCCCAATTTTCTTTTACCAATTTTCATAGCCATCTTTCCTCTCTCAAGCTTAGTCCTTTTAGAAAATTTGGGGTTCTCTCTAGGGTTATCAGCAAAAGGGGTTGAGCTGCTTTCTAGACTTCTAGAAGTGCAGACTCTTCTTTAGGAATCCCAGGTAGTCAGACTAGCGATACTGGCCAGCTAGCCCTGACTCTCGAAGGAGTATTAGGGGACTAAGCCTTTAGCCTTAGATCTCTAGAAAATCCTTGCTCGAATTCTTAACCTAGAGCCAATTAGGTCCTTAACCTTCTCTATTTTTCCGATTTACCCAAGGGAGTTTACAGAGGGTACCAGGGAATGGGGTCAATCCTCCTTAGCATAGCGAGCCACTCCCATTTTTTGATAGGTTTAGCAGGAATAGGAAACTAGGCTAAACAGACCTTAGGTTACTCGTAGCTGCTGAAGTTGGTCGGCCGACTTTAGTAAAGGAGTCCAGCCTGCATCTCAGTGCGCAATCAGTGACATGTTGCATCGTCGATAAATATCTGTAGCTAGTGATTGCATTAACTTAGGTATTCTCCATTTAGAATTTGCCTTTCCCTTTCAACATTTCATATTTCTTAGTTTGTTATTCTGTCGCTTTCTGCCACAATCCACGTGGACCGAATCGGGCCACTTATTTTGGGACCTGAGAGGGGCCTAGAAAAATCACGCACCAACAAATTGGCGATCGCGATGGGACCCCTTTTGCTAGAGTAGTCTGATCAGTCACATAATTTATCATTTTATCACCCTTAACTTAGTGATGCTAGGGCTTAGTTTGCTACTAATGAGTTACTGATGTGCAAATATTAAAGATAAGCAGTAAGTTAGAGCTAAAGTATTAAAGATAAGCAGTAATCCGAAGGACTCTGCTGCTGCTCAATAAAGAACAATCCAGAAGCGCATCAACTAAAGAAAGCAAGGAAAGATAAAATTAGGAATTAGAGTTATATTAGGAATCTTTCGTTTTTAATAGTTTCTTTTATTAGAACTAGATCTTTGTAAACCGACCCCTTATGATCTATAAATAAGAGGGTTCGGCATAGGAATAAGCATTGAAGAATTTCAGCATCAATTGATGGCTGAGGTTGGATTTTCTTCTGATCAAAGTAGTATAATATAGTTAGAGTAGATTAGATATCTGAGGTTTCTCAAGAGCAATTGACGACTGCAATTGAGTGTTGAAGATTAATGTAGATATCTGTAATTTCTCAAGAGCAATTGATGATTGCAGCTGAGGGGTGAAGGATATATTTTACTTTGCTTTCTAGTTTAAATTTTATTTGCTTTGTAAACTTCTCCAAGTTTTAATTTGAATTGACGACTCAGGTTAGAATTTACAAGTTAGTGTAACAGTTTTTATTTTTCCATCTTTAGTTTTCTAGAGTTTGATTGACGCCCAAATTTGTGGGTGATTGTTGATTAGATTAAATCTGTATTGATAGAATCTTAGACTTGATTGATGACCAATGCTAGGATACTAGAAATATGGTGTAACGGTACTATTTATTTTCATAAATATTCAAAAGCTAAAGATTAAGATTGACGTCCTTAATCTTAAGAAGGAGGATTAGGACTTATTTTTATGCACTTTAGTTTAATAACCATTCTTTTATTCATATTTCTCAAGTAGATTTGATCTTAAAGATAAATAAAAGTTTTTAAGATAGGGATTTAGATAAAAGATATAAACTAGGAATTAATTAGATAATAACTTTTCTCGTGGGATCAATCCTATATTAGCTCTACAATTTCTATTGTGTGCTTGCAATAGGTTAAGACTTGAATTTAATATAATTATAATACATAATAAGCAACTGATCAAGTATTTAGCGCCGCTGCTGGGGAAGTTGAATTTATGTAATTCTTTCAAGTTTTTATCTAATATTTATATTCTTTTAAAAACCAATATTTCTCTTTCTCTTTTTATATTTCTTTATATTTTTATTTTTCTTTGATGACTTTAATCTTTTGCAGGTTTATATAGAGCAGTGAATTGAAAGTTTTCAACTTCTCCTGATCACAGAAGCCAGAGACTTAGATTTATTTTCTCTCCCTACTCTTCTAAAATAAAAATCATATAAATATTTTATAAAAAAAAAGGAGCATTTTCTGGTGTATGCATCATACCCGGTCTAGAAGACTAGACTCTTTCGAATACGACCCATAAATTGAGCGGACTCTCTTGCACAGACTCGCATTAAACCGATCCTCTGCAAGAGACTCTCAACCCATGGCTAACGAACTTTCAATTGAAGCGTATTTCAGCCTAATAGCTTTGACCGAGACTTCTTATATAGTTATACTAGAAGCATCTAAAGGTTAAAACTATGACATCAAGCCCCACACACTCCAAACTCTACCCACTTTTCATGGGCTTGATAGAGAAGATCCCTACCAGTACCTGAGAAACTTCATAGAAATTTGCACAATGCTACAGACTGCGACCAGTAAAGAATCTATAAGACTGCATCTGTTTCCTTTCTCTCTTAAAGATAGGGCGAAGGCATGGCTAGTCTCGCTACCTGCCAGGAGTATTACCACTTGGGAGGATTTTTTGGCTGAATACTTTCCAATTGGTAGAACAAACCAAATTCGTCAAGCGATTCATGGCTTCAGGAAAAAACCTGAAGAATTATTTCATGAGAGTTGGCAACAGATGAAAGATTTTCTACAAAAGTGCCCTCATCACGAGGTGCCGAATTGGTCAATAGCACAGAGTTCTATCAGGAATTGACTGAGACCAACCAGTCTACAGTCGATGCCATAAGCGGAGGAGCTTTCATGGCTCAAAATGGCCAGCAAACCTGAAATTTATTTGAGAAACTGGTCAACACTTTAAAGTAAAAATAAGCTTTGCTATAGATTGATCCGAAGATTGCTCGTCATACTCCGCTCGCAAGAGGAGGGGTTTATGAGATCAATAAAGAAAAAGTGAAAACTGAGGATGACATGGCACCAAAGTTTTAGCTCTTGAGCAGAAAATTGCCACACTCATGAATGCCAACCCAAACACTCTGGATAGGTCTACGAAAAACCATTCCAACTGCCAGATTCAAACATATAATAAAAACTATGTTGTGCCACAATACCAAGAAGTGGTAGAAACTGAACAAGCAATGGCTTTTCAGAGGGGATATTACAGGAATTCCTACAACCCATCATGGAAAAATCATCCAAGATTTAACTACGGTTCTACGATGGGAGCACAACTAGCACCAACAGTTGCGCAACCCCAATTTTTCCAAACCCAAGTTTTCCACCATAGACCACAATTACAGGCAGTACAACCCCAAATTGGACCACGGAGCAATATGCCTGATGCTACGATTGTTCAAATTCTTCAGGATTTGCAATAACAGTCACACCAGCATTCACGAGATTTACACCAACTTGCTCAATTCTCTCAAACCCTTCATTCACATACACAGTCCATAACAAAGCTGGAAAGTCAAATTGGACAACTAGCTTCCCAAGTGGTAAAGAGAGAAAGTGGCCAATTACCTACACAGCCAGTAAGTAAGCTTAGAGGACAAGCTTTCTCAAGGGAGACAGCTGCTCCCCAAAATCAAATTTAAACCCTCATGGATTGTCGAGTTATCGACTCATCCGTAGCACCAATTGTAAAATATGTAAATAATTTTATTTTTATTTTTATTTTCATTTTTTTAGAGTATCATATTACAACCTAAATCGTTAAGAAATGATAAATCGTAATGCGTACTTGCTGTATATTATAAAGTAGACAAACGTATGGATTTATGATTTTTCATAGTTTGAAATGCAGCGATTGTGATTCTTAGCCCATTAAAGCTAGAATCAACTTACGATTCTAGGTTAACTTAAGCAATGACCAGCTTAGAAGGTCATCGTTGAAACAAGACCCATATATTCTAAAAGGAAGAATATGTCGGTCCCATTTTCAAAATCATGCGATTTTATCTTTTCCACCCCTAGCTTCCCTTGCTTTTTTGAATCTCCTGTAATCTTAACCGTTCTTCTACCTAATCAAATCATACATCTTCATAAAAATCCCTTTTCCTTCAATTTTATATTAGGGAACCTTACGAACATTTTACCGAGTTAAACTAAATTAGAGTTTCAACCCTCAAAAAGGTAGGGGAATGATTTTCAATAAAAGAAGGTGTTGTATGGATTATTCATTTAACACTTGATTTTTCTAGGTTTAATTAATAAGATTGATTAATTTTTACAGAGGATGACTAACAAACAGGGGAAACGATAAAGAGAAGACGAGGAAGAAGATGAAGGTAATAATTTCAATAATACCCCTATTATTCATCATATTGCACAGTCTACTACCATAAAAGCTAAAGCAACAGGCCGTCCCAAGAAGAAAATTGGGTCCTTAGGGGTAGTTACCAGAGAAGGTCCCATAGACATAACTGAAGAAGATTCTGTGTCTACCCTAAAAAGGGGACCCAACTTAGAAAAAGGCAAAAGGCTAGCATCTTCTAAAGCCTCAGCAGATAAGCTCCCTACTTCAATAAAACAACATATCATGGGAGCCGAGGTTGCAGTTGATGCTAATGCCTTGGAAAAATTAGAGATGGGAGGAGAAGCCATCAAATATTTTAAGGATGTCAGGCGCCATTATTTTCTAGAGCCTGGAATTACTCACGTCTACCCTAGATTGGTAAGACTATTTTATGCCAATATGAACAATGGTAGCAAGGGACCGGTCCCAACTTTGTCCACAACCATTGATGGATTTCTAATTTTGATCACAAAAGCAATGGTTGCTGCGGTGATGAATGCACCCTTGGAGAGACCTGGGCTGCCCCCTGGCATCCTGGAGGCAAATATACTTAGACCTTTACCCAAAATTCTATTAGATTTCATTCAAATGGCCACAGATTTGTTAGGCAAGCCACCTAATGATAGGTCATTCTTTTTGCGTAAAGATTTAGAAGAATGGAACCTATCCCTTCACATTTTTTATGTTTTAATTCACAAAACTTTCCACTCGATGGGACATGGGACCAGCGAAGGGCCCTCTTTGCAAAAGCTTTATGCTTGATGGCACACCGCTATTGGTTTGATGTCCCTTCATACCTCATGGAAGTGATGAACATAGTAAGGGAGAAGTTGCCTCTGAAGAAGTTCTAGACAAATAAGTTATATCTACCTTTTGGTGGGCTAATCACAAATTTGTTGATAAATGTGGGATACAAAATTAACCCTAAAGAGAAAGCATTGCCTCACAACAATGAAAGTCTAACACCTTAGACCTATAGGAGAACTTTAAGTGCCACAAACAAAAAGAAAATTTCTATCACGGCATAACTAAAAGAGGTCATACCCACATTCGAAACAGTCTCAGAACAGTTAGAGGCTGCCATAGAATAGGCAGCAGGGACTGACATCACTAAAACAATGGTTATAGAAGACGGTGAGAATATTTCTACTCCACCATGTGAAAGGGCAAGAAGCAGTTCCCCGATGATAGAGAAAACACCTGAGGATACAATACTAGATTAAAATCAAGCCAGTCTATATGACTTAGCTCTAGATTCACCAATAAGGCCTACCATGCCTCATGAAATCGAACCCACTCCTACTGAAGCATAACTGGTGCATCCAAGCAGTGAAGCAGCAGAAGACACTCCGACACTAGTTGAACACCAAAATGTTGAAGTGGCTACTTTTAGCCAAGTCCCTATCAGTTTTCAACCAATTGCCCCATCATAAGCATTATTAGCTCCACCTCCTATGTCACAAACAGGAGGAGTAAACCAGGAAATCGAAGTCCCATCCCCTGTTGACTACATGGCCACCACCACAGCAACTACAGCCCAAGCTATAGAATTAAGGCCACATATTGAAGCCCCACGAGAAAGCTTCAGCATACTCTTACATTAAGAAATGTCTGTTCCAGCTACTACTTCAACAGACCCAATGATTGAACAACCTAATCTGGAGAGAAGATTAAAAGAAGTAGAGCAATGATAGAGTTCCAATGCCTAATTACCAGGTGTAGTCAGGAGAATGATGGATGAAATACATGTGTTGAAAAGCAGATTACGAGACAACATGCGTACTGCACAGGAAAAGCATGAAATGATTATGAACATAAAACCGAAGGCAATTAAGGAGTATCGTGTGCATTGGATAGCCAAAATAAACAAGAAAATTCAAGAGGAAATAACAGCCCTTAGAACCCAAATAACACAGGTACAAAGAGAGAACAGAATTCTGCAAAAAAAATATCAAGGGTGGGAAAGAAAAGAAAAGGAATATGAGGATAGAATAGCATAGCTTGTCGTACAATTGACAGAATTCATTGACAACCCAGATGTTGTGGAAACTATAAGAGAAAAAGCCCATCAAGAATATGAACAGACCCTGAACAAATTGCGAAAAGATAAAACTCAAGAACTCGCAATAGCTCAAGGGAAATTAGTTAAATTACAAGAAGAAAAGGAGTCCCTGATGCTTATTTGTACTAAAAAAAGAAGAAAAGATTGAGTCCCTCATCAAAAAATTTTGGACCACAGTAACAAAAGAGAAGGCTACTTCTGCACAGCTGAGGGAGGAAAATGATGCAAAATATGCTGTAATTCTCCAATTATAGAACCGATAGGCCATGCTAGAAGTAGAACTATAGCCTTGAAATCAACATATAATCCAGCATTAACAGAGGCACATCCTGTAGGAGTACTGCCAGAAGAGGAAATGGAGCCTGACCAAGAATACGATTCTGACTACAACACTGCAGAATTCTCTTATTCCAACGAGGACTGCATTAACAACCTGGTTGTTATACCAACTCCACCACATATCCCTTCAAGATCAATTGTCCCATATCCTGCATCACCTAGTGAGTAAATCTCTAGATATATCACAAACCTCACAGGTATAATTCCAATAGATTTTTTTTTTCTGCAGAACATTGTTAATATCCAGTTATATAAATTATTAATTTTTTTTACCATTGTGTGCTACTAACATTACGAACAATTTTTTTTTGTCTCTTTCCTAACAATTTTTTTATTCTAACCTTCTCTATTCAAATCGGAAGTATTTTTCTCCCATATCTGGGAGGAAGAATTTTTTATTTTTTTTTGCAGATTATACACCCGATTACTAACATAGCAGTAAAGTAATAGGTAACTTTTCCTATATGTCCCCTATTTTTCACAATGAGGACATTGTCCTATTTAAGTTGGGGGGGATACACCACCTTTGTATAGATTAGATTAGTTTTCTTTTTCGTAGAAATTTTAAATTTTAAATTTGTTTTTTTTTAATTTTTTTTTTAGATAAGTAAATCATTATATGCAAATTATAAAAAAATATAAAAATCCAAATTTTTTAGCAAGCCATCATAGTAGTAGTTCAAAAATCAAAATAAAACTAGTTACAACTCAAAGTAAAGCATCTCTAGAACACTGTATCAGAAGAATGTTTAAAACTATACAATTGATCTAAACTGCAAAATATTTTAGATTATAGTTTCAAAATCATATAACCAGTGAGTTATAGAGCCTATTCCTCTTTATTCTGAGAGAAAGAAAGACTGTTTTTATTCATGCTTAATTTTCTTTGAACTACTCTACTATTGCTATCAAAATGAAATCTCATAATGTTTAACTTAGAATCAATATATTCTATGATTATGATAATTTATTTATTTAGAACTGGATATTAAATATCAAAGTAATAAGACATCCATATTAGTAAATCGTGAAAATGACTAAGGGCCATTTTTTTAAACCAAAGCCAAAAAGCTAAAATCCTAGAATATTTTGCCATTTGAACCCATATTAAAAGCCTAAAGATTAAACTTCTTTGTACCAAAATTTTATAAACTCTTAACCATATGTATTGTCCAAAACTTTCTATCCTTAACCCTTATAATTTCTGAGAGTTTAGAATATAAAAGAAGGGAAGAAAAGGGAGTGAAAGGAGTATGAGTTAAGGGATTTACTAAAAAGGGTATAACTGAAAAAGAAATACAAATATATGAAAATATGAAAAAAGGAAAAAAAAGAATGAAAAATCGTAAAAGATGATTTTGTGAAAAGATGAGCAAAAAGCTTCCAAACTGAAAAAGAAGAGAAAAATGGGATTTACAAAAAGAAAAAGAAATGGGAAGAAGTTATGCAAAATAAGGATACTTACTGAAGCTGAAAAATAGAAGAAGAGAAGGAAGAGCTAAACTCTTGGAAATAATTTTGAATCCTCTTTACCTTTTTTCTTTGAAACCTTCTGAAAATCCAATACCCCATTACAAGCCGAAGGAATGACCTTTGTGATTTACGATTTACAAAAATATGACTCTAGTAGAGATATATGAAATAGATACTATGAATAAATAAAGAAATTATATGAAAAGAATTGATTATCCTTTCCATGAGATTTATCTTTTTAGCTGATTGTCCTTTAAATTTATCACGAACATATCATATTATGAGAATCCAATATTTCGATTATTTTTGAGAGTATGCCAATAAGTGAGAGTTTGGATGAAAATATTTTCTAAAAACTACAGTTTAGAAAAATTTATGATGAATAAACTTTTCACTAATATGCACACACTCCAAGCTATACAAGAATTGAAATTATTGAGTTCTGATCAAGGATAATTACGATGATGGGAAGCTAAGGATAAAAGATTTGAAATAATGAATATATAATGACTAACTAAATAATTAGTAGTGTACAAAAATTAGTTTATATTTTGAATATTTAATTTTATAAAATCAAAAAATATTTGAAGTTTGTAGGTAACTTCACTGAAAACCTTCAGGAGACTATAACTCCTCCACTAGGGATCACCGAAGGGTTTAAAGGCTTGTTGCATCTGCTAAATGCAATCGTGCTCTCTATGAAAGTGGTATTTAAATTTAAAAGTTTTAAATATTTTATATTTCCTTATTTGCTAGGGACTAGCAAAACTTAGGTTTGGGGGTATGATCAGTCATATAATTTACCATTTTATCACCCTTAACTTAGTGATGCTAGGACTTAGTTTGCTACTAACGAGTTATTGATGTGCAAATATTAAAGATAAGCAGTAAATTAGAGTCTAAGTGTTAATCCTTGTCAAAATGAACTCAAAAAGCAGTAAAAAGATTATTAAGCGTTAAAAATGATTCGCCGATAACAGGAAGGCTGAGAAATTGTAATTTTTCAAAAGGCAATTCTTCAAAAAGTGACAAAAGAAGAAAGCGATCGATCCAAAATAAGAAATTTTTAGCTGAACGCCTACTGAAAATAGAAAATCCTGAATTACGATTTTCCATAAAGATAAAGAAATCGTTATTTATGATTTCCTAAAAATAGAAGCTTTCTACTACACACTGCTACTGCAGATCACGTGAGAGTTTAACACCGCCATATCCAGAATTAGAAAACTCCTGCAATTATAAGTCTGGTGATCCACGGATCTGAGAAGATTGATAAAGATCTAATCTGAAGGACTCTGCTGCTGCTTAATAAAGAATAATCCAGAAGCATATCAACTAAAGAAAGCAAGGAAAGATAAAATTAGGAATTAGAGTTATATTAGGAATCTTTTGTTTTTAATAGTTTGTTTTATTAGAACTAGATCTTTGTAAACTAACCCTTATAATCTATAAATAAGAGGGCTCAGCATAGGAATAAGCATCGAAGAATTTCAGCATCAATTGATGCCCGAGGTTAGAGTTTCTTCCAATCAAAGTAGTGTAATATAGTTAGAGTAGATTAAATATCAGAGGTTTCTCAAGAGCCATTGACGACTGCAATTGAGTGCTGAAGATTAGTGTAGATATCTGTAATTTCTCAGGAGCAGTTGACGACTGCAGCTGAGGGGTGAATGATATATTTTACTTTACTTTCTAGTTTAGATTTTATTTTCTTTGTAAACATCTCCAAGTTTTAATTTGAATTGACGACTCAGGTTAGAATTTGCAAATTAGTGTAATGGTTTTTACTTTTTCATCTTCAGTTTTCTAGAGTTTGATTGATGTCCAAATTTCTGGTTGATTATTGATTAGATTAAATTTGTATTGATAGGATCTTAGACATGATTGACGACCAATGCTAGGAGACTAGAAATATGGTGTAACAGTACTATTATTATCATCAATATCCGAAAGCTAAAGATTAAGATTGATGACCTTAATCTAAAGAATGAGGATTAGGATTTATTTTTATGCACTTTAGTTTAATAACAATTCTTTTATTCATATTACTCCAGTAGATTAGATGTTAAAGATAAATAAAAGTTTTTAAGATAGAGATTTAGATAAAAGATATAAACTAGGAATTAATTAGATAATGAACTTCCTTGTGAGATCGATCCTATACTAGCTCTACAATTTCCATTGTGCGGTTGCAATAGATTAAGACTTGAATTTAATATAATTACAATACATAATAAGCAACTGATCATAGTGTTAGTTTTTTTAGTTTCGCTTTATTTTCCTGCTTTATTTTTATCACTTTTCTGCACACACCCGCACGAGAACCATCGTAAACCAGTATGCACTCTCTTAAAGAGTGGGGATGTCTGAGATTCATAAATTGAATCCCGATCACGACACACCTTTGTGGGGCCTTCAAGATAACCCTGCATACGATGGTGAACTATCCTACGATTTCATCCGGAGTCACCCGGAGATCAACATGGTGGGCGAAGACCATCAGATACTTTTCACCCCTTCTGGCACTAGCAACAATGATGAACGAAGAGAGGCATCGAGCAAAGCTTCACTGCCCAGCCACTCATAGACCTCAACATCAACACATTGAACAAAGGAGGAAAAGACACCCAAGAGCCGCTCCAGAGCCTGACTTCTATGTACAAGGTTATGGAGGAACAACATAATCGGGAGGATCAGGAACAACGAAGGAGATCACCCACTCTGAGCACTACATCGCCTCATATGTCTCCACCAAGGCAGACCGCTCACACCCTCTTCAGCAATAATCGTCAAGATCGAACCCATCCTCACACGATCAAGAAAGACGCCAGTGTAAGAATGGAGGACCTCACTCAGGTCCTAGACAAATACATCGCCTAAACAGAGCATCCCGAATTTTTGTTCAAATTCGAAAAATTTTGTCGCAACCTTGAATTTAACTTACCTACAGGTTTCAAGCCACCCAAGTTCAGCAGGTACAATGGCACGAGAAATCCGAACCACCACCTGGCATTGTTCTACAACGACTGTCGACCCATACGCAATAATCAAGGCCTTCTCATCTACTACTTTTAGAGGTTACTAGAAGGAGAAGCACTTTTCTTATTTGCTGGCCTGCCATTGCACAAGATCGACAAATTCGATGACTTAGCCAGCTAGTTCTTAGACCAAAACAAGCACTTGATTAAGGAAGCAGTCAGTCTTAGTGACTTAATGATGATGAAATAATAGCCTGATGAGGAATTCGCAGACTTTGTGAGCTGATGGAGGAGACTCGCCACTCGGATTGGAAGCCAAGCGACGATATCATTGATATCGTCTTAGTGACTTAATGACGGAGAAGGACACCATCGATATCATTATCGATAACGTTAAAGAGCCCATTCAAAGCTCTCTTATCATAAGCGACTGTCCTGATTTTGCTACTCTCCACTTGCATGCCTCTCGCATACAACAACCCATCAAGAGCGGAGACCTCTCCCTATCAATAATAGCATCGAAAGGCACCTCTTCTAGCGATTCCAAGATGAAGAACAATAAGAAGAACTCAAGCTCCGAGCAAGTCAACGCAGTGGCCAATCAAGGTCAAAACATTGAAAGTGGGAATTTCTAGTCGAGAAACCCTGGACAAAACTAATACCAGAATTAGAATCAGCAATGATATTCCAACCAGAACCAGAATCAAAATCAGTACCAGAACCATAATCAATACCCAAAACAGAACACCTACCAAAACCAAAACCAAAATATAGCCCAGAAACAGATGACTAACCCTGAAAATTACAACAACATACCACCGCCATAAAACTTCAACCAGCAAGCTAAGACTGCTTACCAGCCAAAATGTGAGCACTACCCTCCATTACCGAATACCATCGCTAACATCTTTCATCTCCTCAGTAACCAAAATCTGATCAGATTCTCACCAGAACGACCACACCCTTGGCCATCACACCTCGGCTACAATAAATTCTGTGCCTTCCATCAATTTATAGGAAATACTTTGGAAGACTGCTGGGTCCTATGGGATGTAATCTATGATATGAATGACCGAAATCAGATCTACTAGGAATCCCTCTGAAATTCTAATTAGAATAACAGTCGGCCTCCGCAGAACCTAGGGATCATCAATAATCCCATGCCTAACCACAATCAGGGACTAGTTTCCACATCACCACAGTGGACCTCCCCATTTGATTAACTGTTCACCCCTCGACCTTGATCACCCGCATAGATCCCCCAAATGCCCCGATAAACCCAATCGAGCCCCCGAGACTCCCAACCACCCGACTACATCCCTCGAGCTTCATAACTCGAATCGAACCTCCAAACCCTCCACCATACCCGAACTTCACTCGCATACGAGTCCAGCCTGAAGACCTAACCCCCATAGACAGCCACCAAAACCCTTGACTCCTCCAAACCCGGAACCATCTCCATTACCACTTCCCTTCTCCGACTCTGAATTTGAATCTGACGAAACCGCCACTTAAGACTTACCACGGGTCGACGATATATCAAGGCAAGAATTTGGAGCAACAGCTAGAGGCGAGTCCATCACCAAAGCGGTTCAGTAAGATGAGGAACCAATCAAGGAAGAGGCATTGATTTCTACTTTTTTGGAAGAGAAAGACTACACACAATACCTTTCTCCGTGGAATGGCGTAACCTCGGTACGTATTCCTTCCTCAAATTTCACCCCGTTTGTGAGAAATATTTTAAGAGGCTCGTCTACACAAGTCGCAACATGACTCAAGGATCAATAGCCAACCTACCCAATCCTCAAATCAGGGGCCAACTATCCACCGCCATTCCCCCGGGAGAAACAGAAATTGAGCACTCAACCACCAGAGAAGATTACAAGAGATAAAGAAGCGTATTTTCCTCCCCCGCTTCTTGTAATTCCTCCACCCCCAGTTCCCGTACCTTAGGCACCTCAACCAACCGCGAATAAAGCATACAGACCCGGTAAAGAGCCAAGACGGGAGTCATGCTAGAAGTACGATCTCCTATGGCACCTTGAGAAAGTTTCTCCCAAATATCAATACTTGAACTCATCAAGAAGTCGATTGATCATTACCAACTATTAATGAAGGCATTAGCCGAGATGCCTATGGATGAAGACACCACTTTGGATAACCTACACGAGATTACTTCAGTCATGGCGCAACCTCCAGCTCTCACCTATACAGATACTGACATGCCGAAGGAATCACTACAAGGAAGTTCAACACCTATATACTTAACAGTCATAATCAAAGGATTCTCTGTTCCTCACGCATTAGTCGATACAGGAGCAGGACTCAACATCTATCCAATGACGATACTCAAGAACCTCGAGTATATAGAATAGGACATAAGACCTTTGTCGCTATGCCTCATCGCGTTTGACGACTCTCGGGGCTTCGTCAAAGGAACTATTAAGCTTCAGGTCTGTCTCGGGCAGATGACCAAAGATGTCACATTCCATGTTACGGATTCCTCTAGTAACTACAACCTAATCTTAGGGAGAAAATAGTTGGAGTCCATGAAGGCCATGGCGTCTACATATCACCAATGCATCAAATTCCCCCATGAAGACGCTATCATCAGAGTATATGCTGATGCCCCTTTTAAAAACATGGATACTGATTATGCAGTGAACATTCTGACGGCTCACGATTCTATACTGTCCACTAGTCACATAAGGAAGATAGAAACTCCCGATGACACATCGGTAGCAGAAGTCAGCCATCCATGGTCGCCCTCAACATGCCAACAAAGACAGACAAAGAGAGTGACTAATCATGACCTCACACGGCGGTATGACAAACCCAACCACAACGAAAGGATGGGACTTTATGTACCAACTAGGATACGTCCTGTACACAGGACTCAGTAAGAACAACCAAGGGCCAATAGGCCCCATTGTTGGTATGCGCTTTTTCTATGTCCCCTCTCGAGTCCCAGAATAAGTGGTTCAATTCGGTCCACATGGACTCTAGCGAAAAGCAATAGAATAGCAAACTAAGAAAGATTCAATGCTGAAAAGAAAAGGGTAAATTCTAAATACAGAATACCTAGATTGGTGCGATCACCAACTGCAGATATTTGTCGATGCTGCAACACGTCACTAATCATGCGTGGAGATGCGAGGGTCGACCAACTTCAGCAGCTACGAATTGCCTAAGGTCTAACTAGTTTGGTTTCCTATTCCTACTGGATCTATCTAAAAAAGGGATGGTTGCCCACTATGCTTGGAAGGATTGGCCCTGTTCTCAGGTACCCTCCATAAGCTCCCTTGTGCAAATCGGGTGGCTAAGACTATATGAAAAAAAGTGGGGAGACCTAAGTGGCTCTAGACTCTCGGTTCACGCACGCAATCGAGTCTCAAGGCGGTCTAGGCAAAGAGGAAGTCAGGTCTAACTTGGGACCCATTACACGCCCAAAGTAGTGTGCGTAATCGAATTGCATGCGTGGGTTAACACACACAATTCAGGTCTTAGGACGGTCCACAGGAGGGAGAGATCTGATCCAAATTGAACCAATTGCACAGGCATATCCATGCGTGTAATCGAATTGCACGCCTATGGGTAGGCACAAAATTCTAGATCTTCCTAGGGCCAGATCCTATCCGAGTCCGTGAGCTGATGTTTCAGCCTGAGATTTAACCATATACTATTGTTTTATTATATATTTCATGAATCATCGATTTTCTAGGGTTTTAGGGCTTTCAGAGAGAGTGAGTCCCTTTCTGAAAGTAATAGGCAAGGTCAAAGGTTTAGGGTTTAGGGTTTGTATACTCCGAGAGGGTGAAAATGGGGTGTCTACAGATGCCTCTCTTCGACGCGTTCTTGTGGAACATGGATGCATTGAAGAAGTAGACACCCCCTTTTCAAGGTGCCTTCTCGTTTCTCTGAGAGATCACAAGTGTGAATCGAGAAGCTGACATGAAATGCTTGACTGTCTTATCTATCAATGCAAGGTAAAGGGAGCATTCGTGGGCCAGATTGTAACTGTCGAGTGGTGTATCCTCAACTGCGAGTGCTTATCGCATCCCATCGCATATCCCGACCCGCTGCATATCGCAGTCAAACGAAGGGAAATTGATACAAATGAACGAATGTCCAAAAACAAGGTTAAGTGACCTGATGATATGATGTAATATGATGGACAAGGTACAACCAGCCGATATAGTAACATTGTAGACAATACACACACATGTTGAAGCCTGTAAGCACAAAAAATTTCATTCACAGTCATAACTAGTCACGATACACACATGAACACGCATAGATATGTTCCTGCATATGCACATCATTAGACCATTCTTCATAACCACAAACCATACACCTCTCATTATCCTTGACAATCAAACCATTTACAAAATCCCATGATGAAGTTAACCATGCATGAATCGTTAGATCATGCACACATTGCATATACATCATACACAAACACAATCAAAAGTAGATTGACGTTAGCTACTCAATCCATTTCTCATCAAGGTAACGATTTAAGCACAACTTGGTTTGAGCAATATTGCCCAATGCAACACAAACACATTATAAGAACCATACATTATACTAGACATTATCCATTCAATTTAGTTACGTCTAAATGAATTAACCCTTGTTAATTTCCACAAGTACCTGCCATGGATATACAATTCAACACATAGTTGTTCACACACTGAAACCTTAACTATCCATGCAAATAAAGGACATAGATAACTACCAATCATTCAATCCTAATCAACGCATATACAATTGGTAAAATTCATCGCATCCCACATTCTTAATTTCCACTATACCTAAGTGTTCAAAAGTAAATTCACATATCCAAAATTAACCATTTTCAATGTATATGTTCTAATTACCCAAAAATTTACAAAATCACATATCCACAACAAATATCTCGGCAACCATAGTCTCCTGGCTAAACCTCATCACCACTTGGCTGGTCCTCGTCGTCATCATGAGTTGCTCCTCCGGCTCCGGAGCTCAGTGCCTCAGGTACGTAAGCTCAAGTAGCAATCATACACTAGAGGTAGTTAGAAGGATAGGCATATCTCATCACATCACTAATCATCGCCTCATGGTAGTAGAGTTGACGTGTATGCAACTCGTTCTATTGTTGTATCTACTGGAGTGCGATGTATTGGAGGTCCATCCGCCAGTACAACTCAGCTGTGAAATCGACACCATATGGAGGAATCTGTGGTTGGCCTTGGGCTTAGTTATGTGGCATCGGCTACTGAGCCGATTGACCTGGCTCAACATGAGGTTGCTGAGGTGGTTGTTGTTGTTGTTGCAGGACCTACTATGCAAGCTCTTCAGTTTGACGACGCTTGACACTCATCTTAGACTCGTTAGGCTTCCCTTCAAGTCCTCATATTTATGCACTTGAAGGTTGCCAGTCATGCAGGGTTCCTTAGCTAACATTGTGAATTTTTCCCCTTCCTCATTGACATGGGTCTCAATCATATAAATGATCAATTGGGCATAAGGTAGGCTTTTGAGGGAAATATTCTGGGCACCCTCCCTAGCGTTGTTTCTGGCATATACCACACCATCAGCTACCAAAGCAGAGCAGAGAACCGCTTCTCCTGATAGGCCGAGTACAAGGCCCTACAGAAGTGCATCCCTCCTCTCTTGCTCATGCCCAGTAGAAACAAGTTCTTTCGAAAGATTATGTCTAGAGGCCACATATGGGCTGGCAACTGGACACGCTTTACTAACAATTGAGACCATGTTAATCCCTTTGTCATATCGGCGACTATTTCTTGAAACGGTACTTTGGGTGAGTTTGGGGGTTGCAACGGTCCACCCTCAATGTATGTCGATGGGAAGCCCATCGACATCGAAATGTCATCAAAGTCAAATTGAAACTTATAGCCATCGATCTCGACTACAAGTTCCATTTGGTCTTCATTCATTCTTAGCTTTTAGTAGAATAGGAGTACGAGCCTAGGGCAATAGTGGGTATGGAATGGTTCCAAAAGTGATTTTAAGTTGGCGGCGGTAAGGTCCTCGAAGGTCCATTTGGTTGTGTCATGACCGTCAAATACACTACCGTGTATCACCCAATCGGTCTCGATTTTTCTAGGATCGCACCATTTTGTGGGTTGTTCCCTCACAATGGTTGGAGGCCCCATTTTAGGTTGCTTAGAAGGCGAGGGTTTCAAAGCAGAAACCTTCCTTGGTCCCATCCAAGAAGTTTGTAAACAAAAATCGAAAGGAAATCAAATTAAATGGTAAATCTCACCTCTTTTCACGAAAAAATACTCGAATCAAACCTTGGCGTTGAAGCTTTGGTGAATCCAAGGAGATTCCAAGTGATTCCAAAATGAAATCGAAGCAAAAATGCCATTTGGAAGGTTGGGGAAGCAAAAACCTAGCTTTCAATTTCTTCACGCCCAAATTTTTTAATGATATGAGGTCCGTAGCCCTCATATAGGTCGACAGTCGCACGAGCGACTTTCAATGTCGCACGAGCAACCCTTCAGAAACGTAAAGCCTGAAAGACAGTCACGTGAGCTAAAATGGCTAGTTCTCTCGCGTGACCTTCTGAAGCAGTCGCACAAGCAATTTAAATTTTGCGCGCACGAGTTCAGAAGTTTGGCTTGTTTTGTTCTACTTTCCGTTTCGATTCTTCTTCCTCAGTTTGCGGACTCTCTTCCTACGTCAGTTACACCCTTTTTAATGCTTTTGTCAGAGACCTACGTCTATTTGTTTATAAGCGTTAATCAATTCGAAACAACACAGTTGAATAAGGTTTCCAAACATATCCTTTCATTTCCATTAAAACTTATAATTCCAATTACATTCAAAATTACTCAAAAAGTTATGGATACGCGTCACGGATATCTGCTTTGCGTTTCCACGTGGCCTCTTCCGGTGCATGATTTTTTCATTTCACAAGTACCAATGGAATACGTTTGGTACGTAGTATTTGTTCTTTCCTATCTAGAATCTGCACGGGTCTTCTCTAATAGTCAAATCCACATAGCTCAATCGGTTGCTCATCAATGATGTGAGTCGGATCCCGTACGTACTTCCTCAACATAGATATGTGGAATACATCATTTACTTTCTCTAATTGGGGAGGTAGCACAATCCGATATGCAGTTTCACCAACTCGACCCAAAATATCGAATGGTCCAATGTAGTGAGGGCTAAGTTTTCCACGTTTCTCGAAATGCATTACACCTTTCAAAGGTGAAATCTTTAAGAATATATGGTCTCCAACCTGAAAATCCACACTTTTTCATTTGAGATATGCATAACTCTTCTGTCTACTCTGAGCAAGCTTCAACCTCTCATGGATCCAACGTACAACTTCAGTAGCATTCACAAGAATTTTTGAACCCAATACAAATTTTTCTCCCATTTCTTCCCTATTTAGAGGAGTATTATATTTTCTCTCATACAATGCTTCATAGGGAGCCATACCAATGCTTGTCTAGCAGTTGTTATTATATGCAAACTCGATCAAAGATAAATCTAATCCCATGACCTTCTAAAATCAAGCATGCATGCTTGGAGCATGTCTTCAATAATCTGATTTACCCTTTCAGTCTGTCCATCCATTTGTGGGTGGAATGCTGAGTTGAAGTCCAGTCTTCAACCCATTCCCTCTTAAAATATTTGCCAAAAATGTGATATATATAATGGATCACGACCAGAAACTATACTCGCCGGAATGCCATGCAATCTAACAATCTCCTTCAAATACATCTCAGCAAGTCTACTCGCTATATATTACATATTGTAAGGTAAGTGTTATTCACTGAAAAGTATCACTTTTCACCTCTTAACCTAGCCTTTGATGGACCTTGAAGCCCACTAATAAACATGTGTTAAGTATGTTTTGCTGTTGGTAATAAAATGTGCAGCTTAATGCAAATTCCTTGATTTTTGGCCCAAAAGAGAGAGGGAGAATACAAGCAAACATGACAGATGAGCCAAAGCCTGATGGAACACCTTGGAAGTGCTCACCATAATGACTCACTGTTGCTGATCATCATTGACCAATCTAGCAGATGAGTAAAGATTAGCTGAGAAGGGAGGAGACTATGACAGCTACAAGTGCAATGTACTAGAGTAGCAAAAGATGGACTTCACAGAGTTGAGGAGCTTCCTCGTGAAGCTAAAGATGCAATGGAAGAGGCCCTTGTGGAGATAAGGCACACAATCAAGAGGTGAGTTGTAAAGCCATCGCAAAGATCTCGTGGCTTAAAACTCTCAGAATCTGCCCTCGTGAAGCTCTCGCGGAGATCGAGCCCTAAAGCAGCTACACGCAGAACACTACGAGTTCATATGCACAAAGAACCAAAAGTAACCTCACGGAGTTCTCGCGTGGCCCTACATTAGAGAGACGCTCAGAATTCCTCTTGTGCAGATCTCGCGCACCCTGGAGCCTTACAAGTTACTACACGAGTGCAGGAGCTCACCTGCGCGAGTACTTAGCGAGAAAGAGCTTCTGAAGCTCTACTGCACGAGAAATCCTAACACTCCATATTATCTCCATGACAACACTGCAATGCAAAGCAACTACGCGATTCACTAAAAGTTCAACTGCACGAATGAGCCCTTCCCATCAGCTAAAGCCAACTCTGCAAAGGCAAAGCTACTGTGCGAATGAGCTAAAAGCAACTCCCAGCCCCATGAAGCACGAGCTCTCAACTTCTTAGTTTTATTCAAGGACCTTTTAGGAATTTTCCAAGGCTAGGGCACACTTCTCGAGGCATGGATTTCGAGGCACACATCTCAAGGCATTCAAGGGTTGTATAAGTACTATGTCTGTTGAAGAAATTAAGGTTAACCTCTTAAGAGCCAAGGCCATTTTCAAAGAGTATATAAGCTATACTTAGAGTTTATTATTGTCATCTTTCCTTCATCCTCTATCGGCTGAGAGCTCTAGCAGGCTAGGGTTAGGGTTTGTTCACCTCTATTTTCCTTTTTTTTTTTCTTCTCTCTTAGCTCAGCACTTGCTGGCTAATCCCCCTGTAAGCAGCTAGGTTTAGTTTTATTTCAGTTTTATAATAGATTTTTGTATACATTGGAATTTTAGACGAGCAATTGTGAATGGGCTGCAGTCAGGAGATAGTTCATTGTAAGTTTTACTATTATCAATGAACTATTGTTTTAATGCTTAATCAAATCTATGGATCTTATGGTTTCTTTAGATGTCTATAGGATCCATGTATTTGAGACTAACCCATTTAGTTTCTAGTAGGTCTTTTGTTTACCATCTGATTTCCCTTGGTTTGATAGACACATGAAAAGCAATGTTGGATCTGTAGTGAGATCCAGAGAGCTCGGAGGCTTACAGACCATGGTGGTTGCAGCTATTTTCATGTTCTTTCTCAGGCCTCTGTGGGATGGATAGACCAATACATACCCTATGACCATTCAAGTGGACAGAGTATAGCCCTAAGGTTGTGTCCATCCACATGTTTGAGAAGGATTCTTCTCCCCTGTATATGAGCTTCTAGAGCCATGTGAGGGCGTTTGTACAGTAGCTGGCTCCCCTCTGTTCTACCTAATCGATATCAAATGTTAAATCTGATCTCTTATAGTAATTGCAGGTTGAGGCTGAGTCATTGTAAGCTATTTGTAGCAATGACCAGCTGAGCTAAAGGCCTTATTCAACCTGTTGCATGGTCCTTTTTGCGGGCACTAGTGAGCAATATGCCTTAGCAAAGCACTTAGGATCTTATGGGTTAGAATACCTATGGATGTCAGTCAGGTCTATGCACAGATCTGAGGAGCTTATAGCACTGGCATTACATAGTGCTGCAGTAGTATTCATGGCTAGAGCTGGTCTAGTGGTTGTGGAAATGATCAGTCCATTCTTTTGGATTAGATTAGCAAATTTCTGGTTTAACTAATGGGATTTGACAGACTCTATCGGATACCCTGTGACCATTATAGTGGACAGAGTATAGCCCTAAGAGCACCCCAAATGGCATGGATTAAACTGGGAGCTTATACCTTGTTGAGGCTTTTAATAGCGTCTTAGCAAGGAGCACTGCAGAGACAGACTAAATCTGAGTTACATTACTGTATCATTAACTCTAGCTTAACCTGCTTACTTCTCAAAATTTTTGTATTTTATTTTGACACACACTACCACCATCTTCTTCTCAACCCTTTCTTTAGGATAGACCTACACTTTATTTTCCCTTTTTGTGTAAATTTAGTGTAGTCGTGACACCCAACTCCCTTCTCTTAGGATTGTCAGATCTGTAGTCAAATCTGGAGGCCTACTATCAGTGCCCAATTTGGGCTCTTGATCATTTTCTCTGTGGGACAAACTTTTACTTATCAAAACTTGCTATAATAGACCCTGAATCTTGCAGGTCTAGGATTACTTTGGTTGTGCTGAATTCATTCTTTTATATTACTTTATTTTCAATTGATTTCCACCACACAATAACATAAGCACACTTTCACACCAAGTAAAAAAAAGCAACAAGTTTTTAGTGTCGTTGCCGAGAAATTTTGATCTTTTTAGTAGACCTGAGTTGTACTGTTATTTAGACTAACAAATTCTTTGTAGCTGTGTTTAATCTAGAATAAAAGTACTACTGATTCTTTGTGGAATTTTGCAGAAATGGATAGCAGAAGCAGGGAAAAGCTAGAGCTGCAAGTGGAGAGTAGTTAGCTCTGTTTGCACTTTCTTTCCCCTAAATCTCATGCCATTTATGTTGAATCCCCTGTTATCTTGTTTAGTGTAAATTTGTGTAGCTATTATTTTTGTTGTGTGAAATTCTTTTTGTGTCCCTGTACGCATTTTCATTACTAATTGGTGAGTATATACTTGGGAGAAGGTCCTTAAACCATGACTTGAAACCGTGGAAAGGATCCTTAGACCTAGACACACCACACTGAGCCCTATTGTTGAGATTGAAGCAGACACCATGGCTGAGAGGCAAAGGACATTGAAAGAATACAATGCACTTGGGGAGTACACCTCTCCCTTCTGCATTAAGTTTCCCTCTGTTGAGGGGAACTATGAAATTAATTCCTCCACCATCAGTATATTGCCTTCATTTCTTGGGCTGAGTAAAGAAGATCCCTACAAGCATATTGACCAGTTTTTAGCACTTTGCACTACCTTCAACATTGCTAGCTTGGGGCCTGAGGCCACTAAATTGAGGCTTTTTCCTTTTTCACTAAAGGACAAAGCCAGCACATAGCTATCAAAGCTCCCTGCCAACAGCATACAGTCCTTCAAACCAAGTTCCTGGCAAAAATTTTCCCTATGAACAAAACAAGCCAGATGAGGACAAAAATTCTGTCATTCACTCAGTCCTCAACTGAAAACTTTAATGAAGTTTGGGAAAGATTCCAAGAGATGTTAAAACAATGCCCCCACCACCAAATCCCAATGTGGTAGCTTGTCCAAGTGTTTTATCAAGGAATTAATACCAAGAGCAAGGATATGGTGGATGCTTCATGTGGTGGTAGCTACCTCCATAAGACAGCTAAGGAAGCTTGGGAGCTGTTTGACATAATAGGGGAAAATTTCATGCAGTAAGAATCTCTGTCACGCAATGACAACCAGATTCTAGCTAAAATGGTGAAAGAGGTCACCCCTAGAGGCGAAATATATGAAGTACAGGTGCAAGGTGATTTGGAGAGAAAGGTGGACAACCTGAGCTTGAAGTTTGATAAATTGATGAATGTGATGCAGCCCCGGATGGTTGCACAGGTGGAGGAGGCATGTCTGATATGCCATTCTCCCACACATTCTATTCATGATTGTCCATCTATCAATCAATTTCTAGATTTTGTTATGGAGCAAGCCAATGCTGCGCAAACCTTTGGGCAGCAGCCTGCTAGGTATTCTTGGAGGTGAAGACAAGACTCACATCCTCAACCCCAACAGCAGCAAATGGTAGCTCCTTACAGACCCCAGCACCAGTTTAATCAAGGTTACCCACCAAGGCAAAATTTCCTGTTACCTACCCCACAGTCTAACCAGTTAGCTCTACCCCCACAACAGCCCAGATCCTCTTCATTTGAAGAGCAGATGATGGCTTCAATGCAAAATCTAGAGAGCCTGGTTCAGACTGTCAATTCTCATGAACAGAGCATCAAAAAGATTGAGGACCAGCTTGGCCAGATCATAATGCTCTAAACAGGAGGAAGGAAGAAAAATTGCCTAGTCAACCCTTGACAAATTTGAAAGGTCAGTTTATGATTGGTGATGCATCCTCTACTCAGGATGAAGCTAGTGCCCAGTGAGCCAAGTACTGGTAATAATTGTATTAGATGTATGAAAACTTTATGTTGAATGGTGTTCCTTAGAATTCTGTCATTTGAGTTTTTAGTGTGTTGTTGAATTGTTTGTTTTGTGTTGGTGAATTCTTCGTTTTGTGAGTGAATATATGTGCCTATGTTTCATCTGAATTTGAACTATGTTTGTTGAGAAAATGGTTGAGATGCCTCTGTCATACTTTGCATGGAAATTGATCTGAAAAAAAAAAAAAACTATTTTAGGATTCTGCAATGTTGATGAACTGTTGATTGACAATGGGTATATTGTGAATGAGAGAAATGAAGTACCTGTCTGTAGCTTGGTGCTCATGCACAGTGGAAAGGTGCACAACAACAGGTGGCACCAACCAATGTGCTGCACTGAGTTACCAGAGTGCAGGCTATGCCAGAAATGCTTTCTCGCTGAGTTGGAAGACAGGATTTTATTGTGCGAGCCATCTTTTGGCCCCCTCACGTGCTAGACCAGCTAAACATTGACGAAAAATGTACCTCGCGGAGTTGCCTTCTACTCCGCGAGCTTAATTTATGTGAAAAGGATGCTTTCTGGGTGTTCTACGCAGGTACTGCGCGAGAAAATTTCTTGAAGCATGTCAAGGTCTTGCGCACTACAACCGCGGCCTCAGCTCCGCGAAAGGCACTGTAAGGTCGTTTGCTCTGTTGAGCGACAAGACGTCTTGTGGACTTCAAAACCATCTGCGCGAGAAATGTACTCGGAGAGGACCTGTTGCCAACTCCGCGAACCACGGGATTTGCCCTTTAAACTCAGCGAAAACCCTCATTTTCTTCATTTCTGCTTTCTGCCCTAGTTCCCGACACACTCAACCACAGCTCCCAACTATTTCTTTCTTCTCTACCTATTGAGCTACTCCACCTAAAGCTTTTGCCTCTTACCATTTTGCTCCCCAGCTGTTCCTAGTTACTTTGAGCACGGCTTGGGGGGATTTCAACTACTGTGCACATTTCTTGGTGAAACCCTAGCTCGTATTGGATAAGCTCTGCAACTCTCTGTTGGGAAATTTCCTGTGTGCTTACTTTATTAGTTGGTGGTAAAAGCAATTTAAAATCAAAGTAAAACAGGGGATGGCATCAGCACAACTGAGAAATCCTAGACCTGCAAGATACAGGGTCCATTTGTAGCAAGTTTTGATAAGTAAGAGTTTGTCCCACAGGGAAAAGTGATCTACAGCTCCAAGGGAGCCAACTCTAGTAGTCCCTCCAGATCTGGCAGTACTAAAAGGAGGGGAGTTTAGGGTCACTTATTCTAAGTATCCTAAGGTAGCCTAATGAATTAACTACAGAAAGGGATGAGAAGATGGATGGAGTGTGGGAAAATATATATAAAAGGGTGAGAAGTATGCTATAGGGATCAAATCTGCTGGAATTTATGACTCAGATCCAGGTCTACTGGTATAGAAATCCTGTCCAATGGCTACATTATCACCAAAGAGGAGAAAAAATCCAACTCATCCCTGTGCCATGATTCAATCCCTTAAGGTTATAACCTGTCCACTTAAATGGTCACAGACTATCCCATAGGGGAACCACAATCCAAAGATGGGTCAAAACAAGTTAATCATTGTAGGCACTACTTCATCTAGGCTACAAGCTCAGGAATCCATAGGGAACCTCAACCTCTAAAGCTCTATGTGTGGGGCTAAGGCTGTATAGGACCATGATAGCCCAGACACATAGAACCAGCAAGAGATTGAGTACCACCTTAGATCTAGCTGTCCATTGCTTGAGTGGGACTACAATGGTCCAGTCACAAGCCTACAATCTCCATACCCAGATCAGATCTAACATCTGATGGCTGGTCTATACCAATATAGGGGAGTCTGCCTCTGTACAATCTCCTACTAGGCTACAAGCTCAGGCTCGGAGAAGAAGGATCCATTTTGGATAGGTGGATTGGATTCACCCTAAGGCTATAACCTGTCCACTTGAATGGTCACAGTCTATCCCAGAGGCTATCCTCCTCACGAAGCCCAAAACAAAATAAGAATATTACTGCCACCACCATGGTCACAAGGCTACCAGCTCAGGCTTCCATGGGGATTTCAGATCTAGTGGGTCCTGTGGTGGGGCTAAGGTCAGACGACCATGATAGCCTGCACATACGTGTGTCACTTGGATCTGAATGGGTCCTTAGAATCAGTCCTCCATTGCTTTGAATTACAGCCAAAGCAATGGCGGATCACAAGGCAGCAGCCTTGCACAGAGCAACTCACAAACACACGAATCCCATAAAAGTACAACACCCAATCACAAATTCCATTAATCTAATCTCAATAAGCATACAAAGGCATGGCCAGCAAGTGCTGGGCCATGGAGAGAAGAAAGAGAAAAAGGAAAACTACTTACAACTACAGAAAAGAAAACGATCTCAGTCTAAAAAAAAACTCTTCTCCAGGTCCCGAAGTCTCCCTAAACCTGAACCAGGCTTAGGCTTATATAGCAGTGGGTGTGGTGGCGCATTAGGGTTAGGAAACCCTAATTTTAGCGATGCCACGTGGCCTATTAATGATCCTTGGATGCCTCGAGGCACGTGCACGAAGATTTGAGCATGGGAGTGCATGCCCTAATCGTTGGAAATCCCCAGAATGTCCTCTACAGAATGATGGAAGTTGGAGTTCAGAGCTTCGCCAGATTGCAGTCGATTCCCAGACTTGTCACGTGGTAGCACTGACTTCGCGAGGATAAGTTAGCATTAAAACTTCAGACGTCACAAGGTTGCAACTTCTTGATGCTTTGAGCAGTCGCGAGGTAGATAGTTAAGCTCTCGCTGGATTGAGCTTCGCGAGGCTGCTTTCTTCCTGAACAGCGCGAGAACTGCGCAAGAAGTTCACTTCTTAATGGAACTTCACGAGGATCCTCGCGATAGCTTTGAGGCTTTTCTGAACTACGCGACAGGTTCTCTTGACATTTGCATCCCGCGGCTACTGCACAGCAGCTGCGTGAAGAATCTCCCGAAGCTCTCTCTCCTCAGCAGTTTTGAGTGAACTGCGTGAGGTTGATTTTAGGTCTTCTTGAACTGCACGAGACTGTGCGACCATTTACTCCTGAACTTTGTGAGAGCTGTGTAAGGTTGTGCTTCTGAAGCTCTTCTGTTACTCAACTGCACGAGCACTTGTTGTGAAGTCTTGGGAAGCTCGCGAGGACTGCGCGAAGCATATTTTTCTGAATCCTCTAGAGCTTTGTCAACTGTGCGAGGCTTACCCCAGGTCTGGATTCATGCCTCATTCTTCTAAGGGACTTCTGGTGCCAATACAGACTCCTTAACATGATTTATGGCCTTATTGCACTGTTGTTTATTATCTACCGAAAACACTTAACAAAACTTTATTAGATGACTAAGGGTCTAATCAAAGGCTAAGTTAAGGGGTGAAAAGTGGTACTTTTTAGGTCTTAACACACCCCCAAACCTAATCTTTGCTAGTCCCTTAGGAGACTTCACCTTCTTTAATTCAGCTCCTTTCATCTTCTTTGACGTTTTCAGATTTGAAGTGATCAGTTTCTCTTCTTGATTTCGATTTTCCCAATGAAAGTTTCCTCTTGACTCCTCTCTTACTCCTCTTCATTATTGTTTTTGTTTCTTTTTTATGCATTTTTCTTTTTTTTATTTTGTTTTTGCTTTTCTGAAATGCCACCATTTTCTCAGTTTACCATACTGCCAGAATTTGAGGTACTTCTTTTTTTTTTTTATTCACCTAATGTTGACCATAGCTAGTCCGTCTTCAACTCTTTCTCCTTTACCTTCTGAATTCTCAGAGTGAGGGTAGGCTGAATCAGGTTCATAGGTTCAGGTACAAGTATTCAGGTGCATTTTGAAGAAATTTAAGATTTAAAGCTCAAAGGGGGTATGGACAAGGGCAGTTGCTTAAGGTTGGTCTATTTAGGCTCAAACTGTCCAAGAGAAGGCCTTGATCCTTTCCTAAGTCTCATGAGTGCTGTCAGTTATTTCAACTTGGAGTTGCCTAACTTCTAGTGAGCACAGTGACTCAGCCAGTCCTTAGAGCTAGAAGAAATTGCCTTAGTCACTCCTCAAAGAAAAAAAAAATTTGTATAGGCCCAGATCTCACTGGTTATTGTCTTCCTTTGAATTCTTAAGTATGTCCTTACCTATTTCTCTCTCTAATGATTCACTAAGTGCTGATACAAGTGAGTTTCCTTGGTGATCTCATCATGGAAATGTGAAATTTTAAAAGTTTATACTGTCTAAAGTCTGGAAAAAATTTTAAATTTCATTATTGTCATTATTGTTCTGATTCTTCAGTGAACATGGTTCCATTTCCATATTACTCACAAGATTCTGCTGCACTTAAGTTAACTATTCCATTGGCAGGATCTGCCTGCCACACCCCCAAATCTATGAGGAGCAGTGTCCTCACTGGTTCAAAGGTAGTTGTGCAACAGATTTATTATCAGAGAAAAAGAAAAACAGCAAGAATAAAAACAACCAAAAACAGAGAACTTTACAGATTAACAGGAAAAGAAAATTTCATTAAGACTGAAAAAAAAATTACAAAAAGAAACTCCTAAGAAGAAAGGAGAGAGGGATCAAGGATGTGGGGGCTGAGAGGGTGGTGGAAGGGGTTGAGTGGAGGGGGTAGAGGATGGGGATGGTTCTATCTTTTGCCTTTTCTTCTTTGGCTTGTGCTTGTCCTTCTCCTCCTTCGCCAGGATCTACTGAACCTCCTCATATTCATCCCAGAGGGGTTGTAGGGGGTCCGGCTCTTTAGGTGGGGGCGGTTCTAACCACATTGGATAAAACTTGTGAGGCAGAGCATTAGGCTTGTCATCTGCCATTGTGAGGACTAGGGAAGGACCACTAGGGTGAGAGGAGAAAGGATGAGATGAATATGAAAGAGACTCCCTGTGTATTTAAAGACGAGGATGGTGGAAGATGAATCGGTGTAATAACATCCAAGTTACTGCAATTAATTGAGAGTGAGTTGGGAAGTGAAAAGTTACAGCAATCAGGGTGGGAAATGACAAATGCATGTAACTCACGCAGCTGGTCAAGGGGATCGCGAGATAGGAACGAAATCTCGCGATGATGGATGTTGCAGCTTGCAATGTGCGAGAGGCTCTGCAGCATTTGTTGAAGCTCGCGATGGCATAATAAATACTCTATGTGAATTGCGCGAGAGCTTCCCAAATCTCAATTTGGAACGCGCAAGGGCTTAGTACCCAACAGGGAGCAATTCATGCAGTGCAGCATACTCATCAAAAATATTCAAACAGTATACATTTAATTCAAAAATCAAAAAATCGCAGAAGAAGAAGTAATCATACCAACCCCACATAAACTCTATCAAACCCAATAGACTCAGACCCCATCGAGACACTACAATTTCCTAAAAACTATTGAAGAAACGAGTATAGTACAACATGGACACAACTGTGGGTCAGGTAGATGAAGGGGTCCCTTGAAAATGAATAGTGTTCATAGGGTCAGCCGGTTTTTCAAGACAAGGCTTAAGCCTCTGACCATTCACTTTCAAGGTCCTCCCAGATTTGGGATCCTTGACTTCCACAGCACCAGATGGGGACACATTTAAGACAATATAGGGACCTTCCCATCGGGATTTTAGTTTGCCAGGAAAGAATTTTAGTTTGAAGTTAAATAACCAAACCTTGCCACCAGGTACGAAGCTTTTTCTCAATAAGCCCTTATTAAAGAAAGCTTTGGACTGTTCCTTGTAGATCCTGGCATTGGCGTAGGCATCCATCCCACTGCCCAATTCGAGGATAGTTGCAGGGACCTCTGACCAAAGCAGGTTAGGTTCATATTTAAGTTTTTAATGGCCCAATAGGCCTTGTGTTCTAACTCTACTGGGAGATGGCAAGCCTTGCCATAAACCAGTCTCAATGGGGACATTCCAATTGCAGTCTTATGGGCAATCTATAAGCCCATAAAGGCATCATTGAGCTTATCACCAATCTCTCGCTACCCCACTGCTTTTCTCAAGGATGTGCTTGATCTCCCTATTGAAATTTCAACTTGCCCACTTGTCCGTGGGTGGTAGGGAGTAGCAATCCTATGGGTCATGAGAATATTTCTTGAGCAAGCTCAAATTCCTCAGTAAATGGCTACCCCCATCACTGATAATAGCTCTAGGGGCTCCAAATCATGAGAAAATGTGCTGCCTTACAAATTTGAGGACCACCTGGTTGTCATTGGTTCTTGTGGCAATGGCTTCTACCCATTTGGAAACATAATCCACTACCACTAAGATGAAATGGTAACCATTAGAAGGAGGAAAAGGGCCCATGAAGTCTATACCCCATACATCAAACAGTTCTACAACAAGGATGGGCTGCAAAGGCATTGAATTTCTTTTTGACAGCCCTCCTAATTTTTGACATCTCTCACATGCCTTGCAGTGTGTATATGCATCTTTGAATAAAGAAGGCCAATAAAACCCACACTGCAGGACCTTGTCAGCTATTTTTCTTCTACTAAAGTGGCCTCCACAGGCATTTTTATGGCACATGGCCAGAATACTGGGGACATCACTTTCGGGAACACATCTTTCGATGATTTGGTCTGCACAGTACTTGTATAGGCAAGGTTCCTCCCAAAAAAAATATTTGACCTGTGAGAAAAATAGGTCTTTGTCCATTTTGGTCCAATGGGCAGGAATCTTTCCTATAACAAGATAATTCATAATGTGTGCAAACCAGGGGACCAAGGATTGGATTGCAAATAATTGCTCATCTGGGAAGGCATCATTTGTAGGACCATCAAGACACTTCTCCAACACAATTCTGAACAAGTGGTCAGCCACCACATTTTCCACACCCTTTTTGTCCTTGATTTCGATGTTAAACTCCTGCAATAGGAGTATCCATCTAATCAGCCTGAGCTTAGCATCTTTTTTGGACAATAGGTACTTCAATGCTCGATTGGTCAAGAAGATTATGTTTAGATCCCAAGGTAGGATCTAAACTTGTCAACAAAGATACACCACCATAAGCTCTTTCTCAGTTGTATAATTCAATTTGAGCTTCAAGAAGTGACTTGTTGACATAAGCAATGACCACAGGCAGCTTATCCTTTCTTTGGCCCAAGACAGCACCTATTGCCAAATCTGATGCATCACACATTAATTCAAAGGGCAGGGTATAGTCTGGTGTCTGGAGTACAGGGGCAGAGGTAAGGTAGACTTTCAAAGTCTCAAAAGCCTTTAGACATTTAGCCGAGAAGTAGAAAGGCACATCCTGGCAGAGCAGGTGGCACAATGGCTTAGCAATCTTGCTGAAGTCCTTAATGAACCTCCTGTAGAATCCTGCATGCCCAAGGAAAGATCTGATTTGTTTGACTATTTTTGGAGGGGGCAGATTGGCAATGAGGTTAACTTTGGCCTTGTCTACCTCAAGCCCTTCTTTAGAGACTACATGGCCCAACACAATGCCTTGTGTTACCATGAAGTGGCTCTTTTCCCAGCTTAAGACCAGATTGGTCTCCTCACATCTTTACAAAACTAGGCTGAGGTGTTGTAGACACTGGCCAAAACTGTCCCCATAGACAAAAAAATCATCCATAAAAATCTCCAAAAACTTGTCAATCATATCAGAGAATATGGCATACATGCACCTCTGAAAAGTGGCTAGCGCATTACACAGCCCAAAAGGCATCCTTCTGTAAGCAAAGGTGCCAAAAGGACAGTTAAAGGTGGTTTTCTCTTGGTCTTGAGGATGCACAGGGATCTGGTTGTACCCTGAGTACCCATCAAGAAAATAGTAAAAAGCTTTTCCAGCCAATTTGTCCAAATTTTGATTAATGAAGGGGAGAGGGAAGTGGTCCTTTCTAATCTTAGAGTTGAGCTTTCTATAATCAATGCAAACTCTCTAGCCAGTGGTCTCCCTGGCTAGTCTCAACTCTCCAGATTCGGTTTTAATAACTGTTATGCCAGATTTCTTGGGCACCACTTGGATCGGTGCCACCCAGTTAGAATCAAAGATGGGGTAAATCACCCCTGCATCTACCAATTTAATGATCTCCTTCAGGACCACTTCCTGCATGTGAGGATTTAACTTCCTTTGCATTTCCCTAGAGGGTAGTGATTCCTCCTCAAGATGAATCCTGTGTATGCAGATTGATGCATCTATTCCTCCCAGATCTGTAATACTCCAACCAATTGCCTTTTTGTGCTTCCTCAAAACTGTTAGTAATTCCTCTTTCTGCTCATTGGTAAGAGAGGAGGAGATAATCACAGGAAGCTTATCACCTTTATCAAGGAAGGCATATTTTAATATTTCTGAAAGCTTTTTGAGTTCCAGATCAGGGGCTTGTTGGGTGGATGGCAAAATTGGTGCATTAGTGGTTGGAGGAAGAGGCAGCAATGTAGGTTTCCAACTGGAATGCTGCACTAAGCCCACAGAAGACCTTAATGTGGTCATGTCTTTTGTTATCACAACTGGGCCTTCTTCCTCCACCATATCCCAGACTTTAACTAAATTCCTGACAGTGTTGCTCCACTCCAGCAGAGTGGGCAATTCTTCATCCACAATTTCTTCTAGTACATCCACTGCAAAGCTCTCCTCATTGTCCTCTTGAGGGTACTTTACACTGTTGTACACATTCAGCTCAACTTTCATATGTCCAAAAGTTACCTCCATGACTTCAGACCTGCACTGAATGCATGCATTGGTAGTGGCCAAGAATGGCCTGCCCAAGATAACAGGTATGGGGTTAGTACTTTTGCTGCAGCCCATGTCCAAAACTAGGAAGTCAGCAGGGTAAAAGAATTTCTCTACCCCTACCAAGACATCCTCAATCATTCTCATAGGTCTCCTCTCAGATCTATCAGCCATCATTAGCATAATGGGGGTAGGTTTTAGCTCCCCCAAACCTAGCTGCAGATATACACTGTATGGCAGCAGGTTAACACTAGCTCCAAGGTCTAAAAGGGCCTTCCCGATTGTGTGGTCTCCAATTATGCAGGGAATAGTGGGTATCCCTGGATCTTGCAACTTCTCAGGCATTGATATGTTAAATACAGAATTCACTGTATCAGTTGCAAAGACTCTTTTGGACAATAGCCTCGAGCTTTTATCTTTTGGGTACAGAGGTCTTTCAGGAACTTTGCATAGGCTGGGACCTATTTAATTGCCTCAAGCAGGGGCAAATTAATTTTCACCTACCTGAAGGTCTCCATCATTTCCTCCATCTGGGCATTCCCTTTCTCAAAAGGGACAGGACCACCCAAAGCTTGAGGAAATGGCAGCTGAGGTACTGCTGGTTCCTCAGCTGCTAGCCCATGACTAAACTTCTGTTTTTTTCTTTTTTCTTATTTTTCTTCCTGCTGAGGCTCAACTACAGCCCCTTTATTTTTCTCCTGCTGCAGGGTTGCAGGCAATTCTTGGCTCTGTGTTTCAACAACATCCCCATCACACTCATTCGAATAATCTGTGGAAATGACCTTTCTTGTTATACCCACCGTTGTCTATCACCGCTGACCTTAGGTAGTGATGATTGGTTCCCTCAAAACTTGAGGAATCTTCTTCAATTAAAAACTGACCCTAGGGGCTAGCAACCGGCTAGCAGGGCAACCTCCCCTCATCTCTTCTAGCCAAGGCATTTGAAATTTTGCTTATCTGCTCTTCCATTTCATGGATGCTCTGACCCTGAGAATTCACAGTCTGAGCTAAGGACCCCAAGCTTTGCAATGAAGTCAAGACCTGGTCCTCGAAGGAAGCATTTCTTGGCTGAGGTTGGGGTAAGACCAATTGATTTTGTTGCTGATGGGGCTGCTGCTGGTGTTGGAAATTAGACGTAGGGGCATATCCCTGATTGAACTGCTGCTGTGGCCTTTGGGGAAAGACCAACATTTGCTGAAGCTGCATATAATTGTCTTGTCTCCACCTCAGATTTGGGTGGTCTCTCCATTGGTAACCAGTATTTTGGTGCTGGTATCCATATGGCTGTCTGTTGTAGCCACCAGATTGTTGTTGGCCAAAAGATTGTACAGCAGCAGCATGTTTCAATACCAATTCAGGATATTGCCCTCCAGATGGACATTCCTCTACTGTGTACTGTGGGGACTGGCATATCAGACATGCCTCCACCACTTGAGCAGCCCTTCTGGGTTGCATCACAGTCAGTAATTTGTCAAACTTCAAAGAGAGGTTTGCCATCTGCAGCTGCAGGTCATTGTTCCCAAACACCTCATAAACTTTTCCTCTTGTCGATGCAGCAGGCTCCACTTTTGACATAGACTCCTGACTAGTTCTTGCCAGGGATAGCTTTTGAAAAGCATTTTCACTGATTACTTCAAACAATTCTCATGCCTCATCAGCAGTCTTGTGCATGTAGGTTCCACCATAAGAGGCATCAACCATATCTCTATTTTTCTCATCAATCCCATTGTAGAAGCTTTGTACAAGCTGCCAGTCTGGGATCTTGTGGTGGGGGCATTGTTTGAGCATTTCCTTAAACCTATCCCAGGCTTGATTAAAATTCTCAGTTGGAGATTGGGCAAAAGCAAGAATTTCCATTCTCATCTGGCTAGTTTTGGTCTCAGGGAAGAACTTTGTCAGGAACTTGGTCTGTAGGTCTTTCCAAGATGCAATGCTATTGTTGGGAAGAGTGGCCAGCCAGGTACTAGCCCTATCCTTCAGAGAGAAGGGAAAGAGCCTGAGCCTAGTAGCCTCAGGTCCCAAACAAGGGATATTGAATGTGGTGCACAAGGCTAAAAATTGGTCAATATGCTTGTAAAGGTCCTCCTTGCTAAGCCCATGGAAAGAGGGCAGCATCTGGATGATAGAGGTTTTAATTTCATAATTCCCTTGAACATCAGGGAATTGAATGCTAAATGGAGAGTTATAGTCATCCGGAGCATTCAACTCCTTGAGAGTTCTAGGTTGTTCTTCACCCATGACTACTGTCTCAAATTCAATTGGGGGCTCTACTGTGGTGTGCCTGTTCCTTCTAAGTCTTCTACCCCTTTCTAGCTCAGGGTTGAAAGGCTCTAAAGTAGGACTAAGAGATCTCCTACCTAGCATACAAGCACACCACCAGCTGGGACAACTCCTTGCAGGCACATTGCACTTGACTCAAAGAATTTATCTAACAAATTTACAACTATTTAAGAAAACATAAATTTACAATTATACTAAATAACTGCTATAGAATTTTCAAAGAAACTAGACTGAGCTTTAAAGGTTAGAGAATTGCAAACAGAGGTAGCTAATCTCCAAATGCAGTCCACTGTCCTTCTCTACTGCTGTCTAGATTTGCAAGAAAGATTCAAAATTACATCAGCAGTATCAATTATTCAAAGCTACAAAGAATACTAAAAATACAAAAACTAAGGGTCTACTAATAGATCATCTGTCCCCGGAAACGGTGCCAAAAACTTATTGGGAAATTTCCTGTGTGCTTACTTTATTAGTTGGTGGTAAAAGCAATTTAAAATCAAAGTAAAACAAGGGATAGAATCAGCACAACTGAGAAATCCTAGACCTGCAAGATACAGGGTCCATTTATAGCAAGTTTTGATAAGTAAGAGTTTGTCTCACAGGGAAAAGTGATCTACAGCTCCAAGGGAGCCATCTCTAGTAGTCCCTCCAGATCTGACTACAGATCTGGCAGTCCTAAAAGGAGGGGAGTTTAGGGTCACTTATTCTAAGTATCCTAAGGTAGCCTAATGAATTAACTACAGAAAGGGTTGAGAAGATGATGGAGTGTGGAAAAATAAATATAAAAGGGTGAGAAGTATGTTATAGGGTTCAGATCTGCTAGAATTTATGACTCAGATCCAGGTTTGCTGGTATAGAAATCTTGTCCAATAGCTACATTATCACCAAAGAGGAGAAAGAATCCAACTCATCCCTGTGCCATGATTCAATCCCTTAAGGTTATAACTTGTCCACTTAAATGGTCACAGACTATCCCATAGGGGAACCACAATCCAGAGATGGGTCAAAACAAGTTAATCATTGTAGGCACTACTTCATCCAGGCTACAAGCTCAGGAATCCATAGGGAACCTCAACCTCTAAAGCTCTATGTGTGGGGCTAAGGCTGTATAGGACCATGATAGCCCAGACACATAGAACCAGCAAGAGATTGAGTACCACCTTAGATCTAGCTATCCATTGCTTGAGTGGGACTACAATGGTCTAGTCACAAGCCTACAATCTCCATACCCAGATCAGATCTAACATCTGATGGCGGGTCTATACCAATATAGGGAGTCTCAGACAATCTCCTACCAGGCTACAAGCTCAGGCTCGGAGAAGAAGGATCCATTTTGGATCGGTGGATTGGATTCACCCTAAGGCTATAACCTGTCCACTTGAATGGTCACAGACTATCCCAGAGGCTATCCTTCTCACGGAGCCTAAAACAAAATAAGAATATTGCTGCCACCACCATGGTCACAAGGCTACCAGCTCAGGCTTCCATGGGGATTTCAGATCTAGTGGGTCCTGTGGTGGGGCTAAGGCTGTATCGGACCATGATAGCCCAGACACACAGGTCACTTGGATTTGAATGGGTCCTTAGAATCAGTCCTCCATTGCTTTGAATTACAGCCAAAGCAATGGCGGATCATAAGGCAGCAGCCTTGCACAGAGCAACTCACAAACACACGAATCCCATAAAAGTACAACACCCAATCACAAATTCCATTAATCTAATCTCAATAAGCATACAAAGGCATGGCCAGCAAGTGCTGGGCCATGGAGAGAAGAAAGAGAAAAAGGAAAACTATTTACAACTACAGAAAAGAAAACGATCTCAGTCTAAAAAAAAACTCTTCTCCAGGTCCCAAAGTCTCCCTAAACCTAAACCAGGCTTAGGCTTATATAGCAGTGGGTGTGGTGGCGCATTAGGGTTAGGAAACTCTAATTTTAGCGATGCCACATGGCCTATTAATGATCCTTGGATGCCTCGTGGCAAGTGCACAGAGATTTGAGCGTGGGAGTGCATGCCCTAATCGCTGGAAATCCCCAAAATGTCCTCTACAGAATGATGGAAGTTGGAGTTCAGAGCTTTGCCAGGTTGCAGTCGATTCCCAGACTTGTCGCGTGGTAGCACTGACTTCTCGAGGATGAGTTAGCATTAAAACTTCAGACGTCGCGAGGTTGCAGCTTCTTGATGCTTTGAGAAGTCGCGAGGTAGATAGTTAAGCTCTCACTGGATTGAGCTTCGTGAGGTTAACTTTGGCTTTGCGAGGCTGCTTTCTTCCTGAACAGCGCGAGAACTGCGCGAGAAGTTCACTTCTTAATGGAACTTCATGAGGATCCTCGCGATAGCTTTGAGGCTTTTCTGAACTGCGCGACAGGTTCTCTTGACATTTGCATCCCGCGGCTACTGCGCAGCAACTTTGCGAAGAATCTCCTAAAGCTCTCTCTCCTCAGCGGTTCTGAGTGAACTGCGCGAGGTTGATTTTAGGTCTTCTTGAACTGCATGACCATTTACTCCTGAACTTCGCAAGAGCTGCGCGAGGTTGTGCTTCTGAAGCTCTTCTATTACTCAACTGCGCGAGAACTTGTTGTGAAGTCTTGGGAAGCTCGTGAGGATTGCCGAAGCATATTTTTCTGAATCTTCTGGAGCTTTGTCAGCTGCGCGAGGCTTACCTCAGGTCTGGATTCATGGCTCATTCTTCTGAGGGACTTCTGGTGCCAATACAGGCTCCTTAACATGATTTATGGCCTTATTGCACTGCTGTTTATTATCTACAGAAAACAGAAAACACTTAACAAAACTTTATTAGATGGCTAAGGGTCTAATCAAAGGCTAAATTAAGGGGTGAAAAGTGGTACTTTTTAGGTCTTAACACTCTCCCTCTGTGCTTTGATTGGTTTAGTAAATTAGAGAGAGAGCCGACAAATTGTGATATTTTTGTGCCTAATTTGAGATTTCGAGCACCTATGGCCAAGAGTTTAAAATTCATTGATACATTGGAGGCTATGTTGAACCCTGCTCCTAGTGGCAGCCCTGTGGCCACTAGGAAATCCACAAGGATTGCTAAGGCCTCCACATTGGAGACCTCTGAGGTGCCCACACCTGGTGTTGCCCCCTTAATCTTAAAAGAAAAAAAGAAATTTGCGCCAAAGAAGAGGGCCAGAGAGCTCCCACCTACTATGAGCCCTAAAAAATCAAAGAAGAAGCAGAAAAAGGGTAAGGCTGTAACCGCTGTGGCCCCTAAGGTTGAGGAGGAAGTAAGTAATGAATACCTCAGGGTCCAATGACTTTGTAGAAGCAATCCCGCTGGAGGCTGAGACTATTTTTGACAAAGCCTATTTTGAGGACCTACCAGTGACCTCTGCCTCCATTGAATATTTGACTAAGGCAACTCTGTTGCCACTGTTGAGACCCTCAATGCAGTTGGTGTTCCCAAGATTAGTCAGATTGTTTTATCAGAATATGAGATTGAAGACTGGTGATGATGGGAACCCAGTACTGCTAGTACTGATCAATAATTTTGAAATGTTATTTAAGCAGTCTGACATTGCAAGGGTACTAGGGATACCAGCTGGGTATGACCCTAAGTTTGGCTTGGGACCTCCCTTGACTGCCACCATTACAGAAATAGCCAGGGAACTTACTAGAGAGATCATGGCTTCAAGGGATTCGATCAGGAAGAGAGATCTGCACCCCAATATGAGGCTCATGGATGCAATATTGAGGAAGAATGTTTATTGCTCGGGTCACGAGCAAAAGAGGAGGCCCCCCATAACTGATGCCCTCCTTTCATTTTATAGAAACCACTACTTGGATGCAGCCAAGTTAGTGTTTGAAGGGATTAGGGACCTGTGTGAGAAGGTGAAAATACAAAAGAAATCACATGCCCTTCCCTATTACAGGTTGATTACTGCACTGTTGAAGGATGGGAAATACCCCTTCAAAAGGGAGGAGGAGACAGTGCCACTGAACCCCAAACAAAGTGGAAAGAAGCAGTGGGATATCAATGGTACAATGATGGAAAAGAGGAAGAAGAAGAAGGAATTATTGAGAAAAGTAACCCCCACCATTGTTGAAGCAGCAGCTGCTACTACTGCTGCACCCTCTCCATCACTTGTGCCAGCGAGCACCACACTTACCATCCTTTCCATGCCCCCTATCCCCACCCCAGTTCCAACCCCCATAACACCACCTCTCTCTTCATCCCAACCATCCCATCCCGACACAAGCCCAATACCCTTACCTGAGCCACTACAACCCACATTCACCATGGCCACCCTACCCATTACCACACCCTTACCTATTTTTCCAGCCCATACCAGCCCTCCTATGAAAATTGCCTACACCAAAAAGAGAAAATTATCCGAAAGCAAGACTCACACACAACCCCAGCCCACTTATCTTTCCCAACCTATTCCTACCCCTGACACCACAGCCATACCAGATCTAATATCCACACCTTCTGAACTTGAAACCTACACCTTTGAAATTCATCATCAGCCTTTTGACACCTCCCCCTCATTTGTCTCTAACCCATTCCAACCCATAGACCAGCCTATTCTATTTCCCACTTCCCATGAGTCACTAACAAGGGGAGACTTTTCCACTATGATGGGCATCAACCTTGAGTATACCCCTCTCCCAGAATCCCCATACCCCCCTCACATTAACCCCCCACATCATACACCACCATGGGCCACTACCTTAACCCATAGGCCCACATCTCCATTCTAACCAGTTTCACTTCTCCAACCCACACCCACATCCATACCTGATTTACTACCCCAAATTCTGCACCTCCTACTGTCCCTCCAGTCCCAAATGTTGGCCAATACTCAAACTCAAGCTACAATTAAGGCCAATCTTCATTCCCTTCACTCCACCTTACCAAACCCTACTTCCATCCCAAACATTTTACAATCCATCCAAACAACTTTAACTACCCTAACCCCCCAGCCCCATCATCTCTACACCAATCCCTAACCCACCATCACCTCTTACCCACATTGAGATTTCTACTAGCACCTTTAAAGCTGCCTCCACTCAAACTGACCCTGACCCTCAACTACCTCCACTGGAGCCTATTCTCCATGACCCTCACCCTCGGCCCTCAACCCCACTCCTATCCTCATCCAGTTCCCCACCATGCCAGGCTGGCCCTTCTTTCAGCACTGATATGCCCATTTACCCCATCTTTGCTACCCCCATGCCCCCTTACTCCACCCTCATTAGAGAAATGAAAGCTAATGCCTACATAAAAAGAGATGTTGTTCAAGGCATGGCTGACTTGAAAACTAAAGTGAGGCAGCCTCTCCTTGATGAAATTAAACTCCTGCGGCTTGCTCATAAAGTGGAGAAGAAGAAAATAAAACAAGGATGGAGGGAAATCATGATCCAATACAATGAGGAAAAGCACAGAGTTGAGAGCCAAGAAGATGTGATAAAAGAATTGAAAGAGAGATTAAGGCTAGCTGAGGAGCGAGCTTATGATTATGGAGTGACTATTGCTGCCTTGGAGAGAAGGACAAATACTCAAACTGACCGAGAGATGGCTGAGGCTCTTTTTAAAGAACTAAACCCTAATGTACCTCTCCAACAAACAGCTCCAAAAACCACAGATCCTAGCCTAGTCAAACCTGGACTCAAATTAAAGGTCCCTGCAACCAAACCATCTTCCCCTCCAAAAAGAAAAATCACAGCCAAGCATCGAAAACCTATTTCCAAGAGGCCACTGTCTAAGGTTGTTGCTTTGAATCAATCCAAGGGTAAAGAGATCCAGGGCCCACCTCCAGAACAAAAGGACTCAGATGATTGATGTTTGCACATGTTTTAAGTTAGGAGTAGTGGGTTGTACATACATTTTCAAAAATAATGCAATGTCTTTTTGTTCCTTATGTGTTCTTGTTCTTTGTTTCATTTTTGTTTGTTTGTTTATGTGTCTGTTAATGTATTGTGTGTTTTTTTTCTCTTTTTGTAGTTTCTATTTTATTAATTTTTACGTGTTATGCTTGCTGCACATCTCACCTTTGAATCAGTGGGGACACTGCTCCTCATAGGTTTTGGGGTGTGGCAAGCTCTGCCAATGAAATAGTTAACCTAAGTGCAGTAGATGCAAGTGAGTAAGACAGAAACACAACCATGTTCACCTAAGAATCATTAAAAAAATGAGAAATTTAAAACTTTTGCAGACTTTTAGGCATTACAATCTTTTAAGTTTTAACTTTTCCTTGATGTGAACACCAAGTAAACTCACCTGTTTCAGTACTAAGCGAATCATTAAAGAGAGAAAAAGGTAAGGACATACTTAAAAGTTTAATGGAAGACCATAACCAGTGAGAGTTGGGCCTACAAAAAAAAAATTCCTTCCTTCGAGGAGTGACTGAGATAATTTTTCTAGCTCTAAGGACTGGCTGAGGCAATGCCCTCACTAGAAGTTAGGCACCTCCAAGTTGAAGCAACTGACAGCACTCATGAAACCTAGGAAAGGATCAAGGCCTTCTCTTAGACAGTTTGAGCTTAAGCAGGCCAAATCCTTCAACTGCCCTTGAGCACACACCTATTGAGCCTTAACTCCCAATTTTTTGCAAAATACACCTGAGTACTTGTACCTGAACCTATGGACCTGATTCAAACCTACCCTCACTCTGAGAATTCAGAAGGTAAAGGAGAAGGAGCTAAAGATGGACAAGATAGGGTCAACATTGGGTGAATGGAGAAGAGATACCTAAAGTAGAGCAGTGTTGCAGCTGAGGGAAGAGGTGGCAAGTCACAAAAACAAAAACAAAAACAGAAAGAAAAATACAAGAAAAGAAAGAAAAATAATAATGAAGAGGAGTGAGAGAGGAATCAAGAGGATAAGTTCATTAGAAAAATCAAAATGAAGAGGGAAACTGGCCACTTCAAGGCTGAAAAAGAAAGAAAATGAAAGGTACTGAACTACAAAGGGGTGAAGTCATGAATCACTTCCTTCACCTACTGATTTCTCAAATTTTGAACCCCTTTTCAACCTTACATTCTTTATAACCCACTTCATAAGCCACATCACAACCCAGTTAAAAGACCTTGTGATCCAAAGTGAATGAGCTGTCATGTAGAGACAAAGAGTTGTCCAATCTATGGTGAGGATATGCCAATGATGCCATGACTTAAGTGCTTTGCCTATGCTAATGCTTATAGACCCATTTGGGGGCTGTAACTGCTCGAGTTTGAGAGAAAATGAAACCCTCAAGGTCCCTTGTGAGAGTATGCCCTGGTGAGCAGTGAGTCTGATGTTGAATATATTAAGCATAGCCTACAACCTCATTTTTAAATTAATGATGAGCTCAGTGGTGACATACATGTGTTGGCCCCCTTGTTGTGAGCTAATTGAAAATGTTGTGCACTCAAGTAGAGTTTGTGATGATTAAATGTCTACTTTTCATATCCAAATTTCTCACATTTTTATTTGAATCAATGGTGAACTGATGCTCTGTTTCTTAATAGCTGACCTGATAATATTGCACTTTTGTTAACTATTTCATTGAGAAGTTTGTGGGTATCTTCACTGAAAACCCTCAGGAGATTTCACTCCTCCACTAGGGATCACCTAGGGGTTTAAAAGGCTTGGTACATATGCTAAATGTTTCCGTGCTCCCTACGAAAGTGGCTTTTCTATTTCTTAGAATAGTTGTTTAATTTTCCCTTTGCTCAGGGACCAGTAAAGATTAGGTTTAGGGGTGTGTTATTCACTGAAAAGTACCACTTTTCACCTCTTAACCTAGCCTTTGACGGACCTTGAAGCCTACTAATAAACATGTGTTAAGTATGTTTTACAGTTGGTAATAAAATGTGCAGCTTAATGTAAATTTCTTACTTTTTGGCCTAAAAGAGAGAGGGAGAATACAAGAAAAGATGATAGCTGAGCCAAAGCCTGATGGAACACCTTGGTAGTGCTCACCATGGTGACTCACTGTTGCTGATCATCATTGACCAATCTAGCAGATGAATGAAGATTAGCTGAGATGGGAGGAGACTGTGATAGCAACAAGTGCAATGCACTAGATCAGGAAAAGATGAACTTCACAGAGTTGAGGAGCTTCCTCGCGAAGCTAAAGATGCAGTGGAAGAGGCCCTCGCAGACATAAGGCGCAATCAAGAGGTGAGTTGTAAAGCCATCACGAAGATCTCGCGGCTTAAAACTCTCAGAATCTGCCCTCGCGAAGCTCTCGCGGAGATCGACCTCAAAGCAGCTGCACACAGAACACTGCGAGATCATATACACAAAGAACCAAAAGTCACCTCGTGAAGTTCTCACGTGGCCCTGGATGAGAGAGACGCCCCGAATTCCTCTCGCACAGATCTCGCACACCCTGGAGCCTTACAAGTTACTATGCGAGCGCAGAAGCTCACCTGCGCGAGTACTTAGCGAGAAAGAGTTTCTGAAGCTCTACTGCGCGAGAAATCCTGGCACTCCAGATTATCTCCATGACAACACTGCAATGCGAAGTAACTGTGCGATTCACTAAAAGTTCAACTGCACGAATGAGCCCTTCCCATCAGCCAAAGCCAACTCTGCGAAGGCAAAGCTACTGCGCGAACGAGGTAAAAGCAACTCTCAGCCCCGCGAAGCATGAGCTCTCAACTTCTTAATTTTATTCAAGGACCTTTTAGGAATTTTCGAAGGCTAGGGCACACTTCTCGAGGCATAAATTTTGAGGCACACGTCTCAAGGCATTCTATAACAGTGCCACATCTGTTAAAGAAATTAGGGTTAACCTCTTAAGAGCTAAGGCCATTTTCAGAGAGAATATAAGCTGTACTTAGAGTTTATTATTGGCATCTTTCCTTCATCCTCTGCCGATTGAGAGCTCTAGGAGGGTATACCCCTAAGGTTGTGTCCATTCACATGTTTGAGAAGGATTCTTCTCCCCCGCACATGAGCTTCTAGAGCCTTGTGAGGAGGTTTGTATAGTAGCTGGCTCCCCTCTATTCTACCTAATCGATATCAGATGTTAGATCCGATCTCTTATAGTAATTACAGCTTGAGGCTGAGTCATTGTAGGCTGTTTGTAGCAATGACCAGCTGAGCTAAAGGCCTTATTCAACCTGTTGCATGGTCCTTTTTGTGGGCACTAGTGAGCAGTAAGCCTTAGCAAAGCACTTAGGATCTTATGGGTTGGAATACCTATAAATATCAGCCAGGTCTGTGTGCAGATCTGGGGAGCTTGTAGCACTGGCATTACATAGTGCTGCAGTAGTATTCATGGCTAGAGCTGGTCTAGTGGTTGTGGAAATGATCAGTCCACTCTTCTGGATTGGACTAACAAATTTCTGGTTTAACTCTAGTGGTTGACAGACTCTATCGGATACCCTGTGACCATTATCGTGGACAGAGTATAGCCCTAAGAGCACTCCAAATGGCATGGGTTAAACTGGGAGCTTATACCTTGTTGAGGCTTTTAATAGTATCTCAGCAAGGAGCACTGCAGAGACAGACTAAATCTGAGGTACATTACTGTATCATTAACTCTAGCTTAACCTGTTTACTTCTCAGAATTTTTGTATTTTGTTTTGACACACACTACCACCATCTTCTTCTCAACCCTTTCTTTAGGATAGGCCTGCACTTTATTTTCCCTTTTTGTGTAAATTTAGTATAGTCGTGACACCCAACTCCCTTCTCTTAAGATTGTAAGATCTGTAGTCAGATCTGGAGGCCTACTATCAGTGCCCAATTTGGGCTCTTGATCATTTTCTCTGTGAGATAAACTCTTACTTATCAAAACTTGCTACAATAGACCCTGAATCTTGCAAGTCTAGGATCACTTTGGTTGTGCTGAATCTATTCTTTTATATTACTTTATTTTCAATTGATTTTCACCGCACAATAACATAAGCCCACTTTTACACCAAGTAAAAAAAGCAGCAATAAGAAAGGGACAGACTTAGTCAATCTGTCTATGACGAAGTAGACACCCCAATTTCGCCGTCTCAGAGTATACAATCCTGTTCGGTCAACCCTCGACCTTGCCCATGACTTTTGGAAAGGGACCAATCCTCACTAAAAGTCCTAAAATCCTGAAAACCCCATAATCGGAGAATTATGCACCATAACAATGGTATATAGCTATGCCCCAGGCCCTGTTCACTGAAAGTCAAAAGTCGAGCTAGAACCTTGGCAATATATTCCCCATTTGAAAGCCCAGATGTGAATTTTTTTTACCAGACTTTGGTATTTTAGCAATACTTTGATATGGTAGAATTTATAGACTTTAAAGTTTCTCAAAAAAGCTTGCCATTTGAAAGTTAGAAAATTGACCAAATTGCACAAAATCAAATTTTGTTCGTGAACTGGAAAGTTGACTTTTTATTCATTGAGATTTTTGATCCGAGACTATTTTTATTGAATTCAAATGGGGTTATTTATATATAATATTTTAAGTAAATAGATAGGAAAGAGTTATGACATTTACTTAAATGATATTACATGTAAATTGTATGCCTGTCTGTCCTTACCTGCCTGCCAGTTTGTCTATCCTGAAATCCCATCACCTAGACCAACCCAACCCGGAAGGTTTTCAAATTCCATGCCCTCACCCATGCGCATAATTAATTATGTGCTTTGTCAGTCGCGCGCAATTGGTCCATATAGGGCCAGGCTTCACCCTTCTGTAGACTGCCTAAAGACTCAAAGTGATTAAGCGCCCGGGACAGGGCACGTAATTCAATTAAGCCCACCAGACAGGGCGTGTAATTGAATTTGACCGGCTAATTCCGCACCTCCCACAAGGCGCGTAATTACTCAAATACCTATAAATAGACCTCCCTACCTCGACTAACAACACATAATTTTTCATAGAGATCTCTTCTCTCTCGAGCTCCAGCCTCTCCTAGGTAGTTCGAGTTCCTCCTCTGCAGCGCTAGAAGGAGAAAGAAGCACTCGGCTTCAGGTAATCTTCTTCTAGTTTTCAGTTATAGTTCTTAGTTCCTAGGTTCTAGCTCTAGTTCCTAATTTTCTTTCTAGTTCCTGATTTTCTTTCTAATTCTCAATTTTCTTTCTAGTTTGAATTCTCCGTTTTAGTTCTAAATTATTAATTCTTGATATCGGTTTTGATTCGTAATTATCAATTCTAAGTTCAAATTCAGTTTTTAAATCTTCAATATTTACAAAACAATTCTTAGCCACCCGATTTGCCCAAGGGAGCTTACGGAGGATACCTAGGAACAGGGCCAATCCTCCTTAGTATAACGGGCCACAACTCCCTTGAAAAAAGAAAAAAAAATTAGACTCCTAATAGAATTAGGAGACCTTTTAAAATTAGACTCCTAATTGAATTAGGAGACCTTTTTAAAATTAGACTCCTAATAGAAATAGGAGACCCTTTTTTTAATTAGACTCCTAATAGAATTAGGAGACCCTTTTAAAATTAAACTCCTAGTAGAATTAGGAGACCTTTTTTAAAATTAGACTCCTAGTAGAATTAGGAGACCTTTTTTTTAATTAGACTCCTAGTAGAATTAGGAGACCTTTTTTTAATTAAACTTCTAGTAGGATTAGGAGATTAGAGCAATTAGACTTAGAGCAGGATCAGGAAACCAAACTAGCTAAACCCCAACGCAACCCAGAGTTGCTGACGTTGGCCGGCCGACGATTCAGTAAAGGAGTTCAACCTGCAAGCCCCCGCTCCCCTAAAAGCGTGATCAATGACATGTTGCAGCGTCGATAAACATCTGCAGCTGGCAATCGCATCTACACAGGTATTCTCCATTTAGAAATCATCTTCCTTTATATTTCTACATTTAAATATTGCCCTTTTTATTATTCTAATATATCATTGTAGGCACACATAAATATTTTCCTATTATTATTTTATCACTTTATAATTCTATCGCTTTCCATCAGAGTCCATGTGGACCGAATTGAGCCACTCTTTCCAAGGACCGAGAGGAACCCAGAAAAAGCGCGTACCAACAGATTGGAGATCGCGATGGGACTCTTTTTTCCTTGCATTATTTAATTTATTTTTTTTATTTTAATTTTTTCGCTTTACTTTATCACTTTTTACACACTCACCTGCATACTCAGTTTTTACAAATAAAAAAAAAACAAAACAAATATATATATATATACAAAAAAGTTTTAAAATAGTCGGCATCAGAAAATTAAACTTTAATGATATCGACCCACCCTCATGGGACCTCCCTAGCGATCCCGAGTATAACGTTAGGTCGTCTCCCTGGACAACCCATCATCATGCCCGAGTAAATACGGTTAGTGAGAGCGAAAAATACCCTTTCGATCCACGAAATACAAATCACAGCAACAACAGTGGAGAAAGTGACGGCGAATAAAACTCCGCCACTAGTCAAGTTATAAACCACACTGCCAATGCACTCACAAAAGGAGGAAAAGAGGCCGACACATTGCTCCAATCCCTGATCCACTTATATAGAGCTATAAGAGACCAAAGACAGGTTACTCCGAGGAACAGACAAGAGGAAAGGATGCAGACTCCTCCATGTGCTCTGACTTCCCTGACACGTAACACACATACCTCTCACACCTCCTACAACAACAAATACTGAGGACAACCCTCCCCTGAGACACCTAGAAAAGGCACCGCCATAAACACAAACGACCTCCACCGATTTCTAGACTACTACATGGATAAGAGAGAATGCTCTAACCAATCTTACGAGTTTGACGAATTTTCCGAGACATCGGCTTCAGTGTACCTACTGGTTTTAAACCTCCAAAATTCTACAAATACAACGGTACAGGGAATCTGAAACACCACTTCGCCCTATTTTATAACGACTGCCGACCCATACGCAATAACCAGGGCCTTCTCATTCACTACTTTCAGAGGTCTCTGGAAGGAGAAGCCCTTGACTGGTTCGCTACTCTGCCTCTAGCGAAAATCAAGACTTTCGAAGGCTTAGCCAACAGATTCCTAGACCAATATCAACACTTAACTCATGAAGAAATCAGTCTCGTTGACTTAATGCACGCAAGACAAGAAGACAACTAAGACTTTCCGACGTTTTCCAACCGCTGGAGGAGACGTGCCACTTGAACGGGGAGTCAGATAAGAGAAACCGATTCCATAGAAATCATGAAAGGCAACACCCGAGAGCCTCTCCAGAGTGTTCTTATCCTAAGTGACTACTCCAATTTCACTAGCCTCTGGGAACGCACTTCACGCATAGAGCGTCGCCTAAATAATGGAGACCTCAATCTCTCCACCCTAACATCCAATGACCCTGGGACAAACACCCTAAACGAGGCTCTAGACTTCAAACAAATCAACATGAACCAAGAACAAAACCAAACAAACTGTCAACCATACCACCCATATGACCAAGCTCAAGATCTATACCCAAACCTATACCCTGACCAAAACTAATTACCACACACAAACCAAGATCAACACCCTCACCAACCTTTATACAACAACCTATACACGAACCTGTACTATGATCAAAACCAACTCCCTGACACTGCACAAACTAACATAACCTATTACAACCAATTTTTCAATCAAACTCAACTCGCATACGAGACTATGCACTCATTCACTCCTGCCCCATTCCACCCAACTAGCCGGATTCACAGAATTGAACCTCCCTCAGACTACGTCCATAACATTCACTCCCAACCAAGTAACCTTTCCCCACATACCTATAAATGCGAAATTACCTTTCGCCCTGAACCGGTCACCAAGATCACTAAAATCTAAACTATCATCGAATCCACCCCTAAACTAACTCAACCCATCACTAAACTCATCGCCAAGCTCAACGCACTTATCTCTGAACCGATTCAACCTACCCTTGAACTCGACAGCCTACCGACAAGCATACCAACCCCCACGATACCTCAGCTGACACCGAAACTAGCTCCGCGACCATTCCCTAAACAAACTCCCTCACCTATCCCGGAAGCAATTCATGAATTAATCTATCCATATAACACGACACCATTCATACTTAATCCAATCACAAAGATAAACTCTAAACATGAACCCATAATCGATCAAGACCCCTAATCCAACATACTCTGGAATTAATCCCCGAGCCCAAACGCGTTATCAAACACACGATCGAACACATCTCCCCACCAACCTTAAACCCGGCCCTTGAACTAATCCTTACACCAACTTTAAAATATGAACTCAATAATGAACACTTCACTCCACCAACATCCAAGTCAACTCTCAAATCAATCACTACGCCCACCTTAGAAGCTAAACTCACTACCACCTCACCAACTTCTAAATAAAATCTCGAACCTGAATCTGTTACCAAACATACCTCTGAACCACCCATTTCACTCACACCAGAATCAACCATTGAACCGATCTCAAAACCAACTCACAAATCAATCTCTACACCTGCCTTAAAACTTGAACTCACCACCGAACTTATCACCTTACCAACTAAGAAACCGGACCCCAAACTCAAACCTACTATCAAACTAAGAAACTAAACCTATTATCAAACTTAAACTTGTCATCAAACCTAAACCTACTATCAAAACTAAACATATTATCAAACCTAAACTTGTCATCAAACATAATCCTACTATTAAAACTAAACCTTTTATCAAATCTAAACCTATTATCGAATCTAAACCTATCCTAGAACACGAACCTATCATCAAACTTAAACTTGAACCTATTATCAAACATGAACCCACTGTCAAACCTAAACCCGAACTTGACACCAAATTGGAACTTATCAAATCTGAACATATCATCAAATCTACCTCTACAACATCAATATCAACCATTGAACCTATCGATGAACCAATCCAAAAATCCATCACTCCTCCCACTCTTGAAACTAAACCAAGCTTAAATCTTACGACCCCGATTAACATTCAAATTAGCATGCCACCTGATCATCAAATCTTGTCAAAAATGGAAATCAATGTCACAACTAATATCGCTTCTGACCCCCAGATCAAAATCGCTTTAGACCTCACGACCAACACTCCTACAGAACCCCAACCAATAAAACTACTACACCAAACTCTCGACACTAAACCTCCTCCAAAAATTACAAGCAAAACTTGAAAACAACCTCATGATAAACCCAAAATACGCATCAAACAAAATAAGAGAAGACAAAACTGCCCCACACGAAGAAAAGGTCCACCTTGGCGTACACCCTCGCGTCTCCTCCTCCTCTACCTCTGCCTTACCCTCTCATTACCTTTACAACACTACCGTTCCTCTCAACAGTTTCCACTCCAACTTCACTCACGAAAAAATTTCCAACAACTCGTAAATAATTCTAGAAAACTCTCCAACAACTCTACGCCCCAACTCTACGAGATGCCTTACTCCGTCGAAAAAAGAAAGAAGGTCCCTCCTGACAAGGAGACCCCAACCATAGAAGATTTATCAAAAGAAGAAATCAAACGACACCACATCTATTTCGACAAATCTCACATCATTCAAACCACAAACCCGAACATGACATCTCTCTCATCCCTGATCAATCAGAACGAAAGGGATCAAGGACCCCAAAGCAGATTATCCAATAATTACTTCGTCCGACCTTTTGAGTCAGCCTCCGCTCAAGGTCACAAAAAAAAATAATAATAAATAAAAAGATCACAAAAAAACCAAAAGTATAAATGCCCAAAAATGTAAATACTCTAAAAATAAAAATACTCTTTTATGTCCTAAACCCTTCGAACTCACACCCGACCGAAAACTCGAAGTTGAGGAGCTAGTGCTAAGAAACAATGCCTGGACAATCGCCTCACCTGGAGGAAAATCAAAACCCACATGGGAAGTACCTACATTATTTCGGTGACATGCCTAGGAACTTGTCACAGGGGAAGGACTTCCTAACCGTTGGAATCATAATTCAATCATCATCATGTCTCATAGCCTAAACATGCATACTCTTATACATATCATCCCCGCGGTCATCCCAAGGCATTCACCGATTGTAGGTCATTATTTTTAAAAAATATTTTGGGAATCATCCGACCCATTAACAACCCCTCCTATTCAGGCAAGTTGATCGAAAGGACTAGTGGATCATAAAACTTTCTTTTGAAATATAGAAAACTCTGGATTCGCACACACCCTTCCAGCCATTGGAGTTGATGTTAGAGTAGAAAAAAATGAAAATGCAACGTTCCATCAGACCTCATAATTCTTGCGTTAGCAGGTTGTAAAAATATATATATAAAAAATAAGCACAACTGAGCGAGAGCAATACGACGAATGAACAGTCAATGAATTCAGGGAAGCATAGGCAAATTATGAGGGCATTTCTGTAATCTTATTAGGAAAGTATAAGTAAGCCACGAGGGCATCCCTGACAACTTCACACTACTAGATGTCGTCATACGGTGGCGGGAGGAGGATAAACTCCTGCTAACCATAGAATTTAATGATTTGATGGTGTTGGACCATAACGGAGAGCTCAATTATGGCACCGCATTACCCACTCGAGAAGAAAATAGTTGACTACTATTTCAAAATTTGGTTAAATAAGAAGCTACCCTCAGATCAATCAACCTTATCTCTTCTTTACCCCTTTATTTCTTTTCGGACAATGAGTCAAATGATTTCTGAAATCTCTTCAAAATAAAATCGAAATCTCTCGAATGGCAAGCGATGTAATCACCCATTACCTACCACTCATCCCAATCCTGCTAAAAGCTATGATACATGATGATCATTCAACACTTACAAAATCGAGCCTGGCACGTGGCCGAACTAATCAAACTACTTCCCAACATGAGAGCATTACAAATACACTCCAGGACATCTGTGAGGCCGATAAAAGTCCCATCATCACTTGACACTGGGGCATTTTTTTTAAGAGCGCTAGCACCTTGGTAGCGATACTCAGGTCCCGAGACCGACACCCAAATTGGGGCACTTTTTTATTATTCTATTTTCAGTTTATTTCTTACTTTTTCGCCATGGGACTGAAAACATCCAAAATTAAACAAGCAAGATACACACAACATGCCGAAGAATAAACGCATACCCCCGCACCACCCCAGCACTATCCATTCACCCTCCGACGCAACCCAAGAAACATACAATAATAAATATGAACAAACATAAATTAAACGAACACAATAAATAAAACACCACTTTATTTATGACAAAATTTATAGGTATCACCAGAGACATACCTCCTGAACATACAATCCAAAACGAAAACCTAGAACCTAACCTACAACTTAAAATAAACATGGAACCCCAAACGAACACAAACCCAAAACACAATGCGTGAAACGTCCAATCAGATGCAACAGAAAAGCGAGGGGAGGGTTGGCTGGGTAACATCCTTTCCATCCATTTGGAGGACTTTCCTCCCGCCATCTTCACCTCCTAACAATAATGAAGGATGTACATCGCACCTCAATCCCATCACCCCTAAGCCACAACAACAACTCCAATCACACTACCATCAGAAGCCACTTCAGGATGAAGAACGCACGAAACAATGAACATCAGAAGAAATGATGTCACAATCGGACGATCGGATCACATGATATCACTAAAACACAAAAATTGAGATACTTTGAACTCATGTCAAATAGAAAATAGAATACAACAAAAAAGAATAAATAAAAATGAAAAAAATTTAGGCATATATAGATGCTCGATGAATTAAGCGCTCGGAATACGATGCGCAATCCAATTAAGCGCAGGCATGACCGTGCACATTCCAAATTAAACACCACACTACAAGCACGCGATTCATCTTCAGTCACCATAAAAATCCTAATGAACTGATCCCACGCTGAAGACCCCGCTCATAATCGAATTACATGCTTACATTGATGCGCGGAACTCCAAAGGTCACCCACACAGTGACCTGGTGATGCTTCAATCACGCGCACTGATCAGAGCGTGTAATTAGATTCCACATGCACACTCTGACGAGTAATTGACCCCTTGAACCTCTCGATCACACGCCCCCTCCCAGGTGCGCAATTGAATTAAGAACCCAAACTAGACGATGCAATTCCCCAACCATAATGCACTCTTCAAACACGACACCTACTTCGGACGAAATAAACATATCCCTTTAACAAACTCCCTAACAAAACAAATATGCAAGACATGTCCTATCGCAATAAGATGCATATATAATCCTCTTGACCCATCACAAACCAATTAGGGGTGAGGACATCTCCTGTCCTCCCTGTAGTCCCATCGCGACCAAATCACCCCCTGAGATGCTGCCATAAATAACGTCCCATCGTGATCCAAATCACTCTCCCTTGTCCCATCGCGAACATCTCATCAGGCAATCCGAACGCCCCATCACATCGGCAACCATCAGGCCCCATTACAACAATCAGTAAAGGGGGAGGATAGGCCCTCTGATGTCCCATCGTGTGACCTCGTACAACAGATAGAATGAAGGGGAGGGCCAACCAATGTCCCATCGCAAACCACACCCCTCCAAAATGCCCCATCACGACACTCCCATCGGGATATGAAGTAGCACAAGAAGTCACCTTGATAATGCATAAACACCAACAAGAAGGCTTTGAGTTCATGTGGAGAAATTCGCACAGAAGCTTAGCAGCCTGAAGGCGACAAAGCCCATTGATATAAATGATGTGGGTGGTTGTGTGATTTATCGTGCTTACACAGAGAGCTCGAGTCCTTCCAATGACTCCACCTCCTAGACACTCCAGTCTTATCATGTAACCTTACACGCCAAACAAAGGAGACTCCAACCAGAAGGAGGAGGCACCCGTAGTCCCATCGCGACACAGTCACGAGAGCATCAGTCAGCCAGTCCCATCGCGACACAGTCACGAGAGCATCAATCGGCCAGTCCCATCGCAAGCAAAAGCCTCCCGCCGGTAATAAATCAGGTAAGTAAAATAGTATCTCCCTTTTTTTATCTACTCAACATTTCTTGTAAAATATAGTTAGATAATATTAAGTCAAATATTTTAAAAACCCGTCTCTCTCAACTCCCGAATCACCGTAGTCCTCCCATTAGAAACAATCATCAGTATTCGTCGAGAAGGTTAGATGGAGCATCTGGCATACCAAGTGTTGTCTTGACAACCACATGAACGGTCGCGTTCACAAATCTCGCTCCGATGGATCTGCTCAGCGACATCTCGAAAGTCACGTTTTCTGTTGTTTTGTCATTGAATTGATCTTAAGTTAAAATCCCCAAATTTTAAAAAAAAACAAAAGCAAAAAAAAAATTAATAAGTAAATAAACCTCCTATCTATGAAAACTCTGTCTCTCATCACTCCAATCCATTCTATCCCCTGGGAAACCAAACACTGAGTATACTCAACGTTGAGAAATCACAAATATCCACTGGAAAAAGACACCTAGCATGCCATTGGTGTGAGCAATGACGCGCCCGGTCTGACATGACTTGCGAAAGCCTTTGCCATCAAATTACTTCACATTATCCGGTCACTTGACCTTGTCTATGGACATTCGTATGATGCCCCCCGGTACCTCGATTGCATCAATTTCCCTATATTTGACTACCCGTTGCAGCAGATCGTGATATGCGGCGGGATGCCCTTTGCACCCACAGTTGAGGATATACCTTTCGACAACTACCACTGGGCCCCCGAATGCTCCATCTTTAGCTTGCACTGATAGATAAGAAAAGCAAGCATTTCATGTCAGCATCCCCAGTTTACACTTGTGATTTCCCAAAAGAAACGAGAGCACACCCTCGGAGGAGGGGTGACTACTTTTTCGACGCATCCTTACTCCGCAAGAACGCGCTGAAGAGGGGCATCTGTAGACACCCTAATTTTGCCCTCTTAGAGTATACAATCCTATTCGATCAGTCCTTGACCTTGCCCATGACTTTTGGAAAGGGGCCAATCCTCGCTAAAAGTCCTAAAACCCTTAAAACCCCATAATCCAGGAATTATACACCATAACAATGGTATATAGCTAAGCCCCAGGCCCTGTTGATCGAAGGTCAAAGGTCGAGCCAGAACCTTGGTAATATATTCCCCACTTGAAAGCCCATATGTGAACTTTTTTTATCAAACTTTGGTATTTTAGCAATACTTTGATATGGTAGAATTTATAGAATTTAAAGTTTCACAAAAAGGCTTGCCATTTGAACGTTAGAAAATTGACCAAATTGCAAAAAATCAGATTTTGTTCTTAAACTGGAAAGTTGACTTTTTATTCATTGAGATTTTTGATCTGAGACTATTTTTATTGAATTCAAATGGAGGGCATTTTTGTCATTTACATGTATTATCTTAAGTAAATGTATATTACATTTAAATATGTATATCAGTTTGTACTTACCTACCTGCCAGTCTGTCTATCCTGAAATTCGATCACCTAGACCAACCCAACCAGAAAGGTTTTCCATTTCCGCGCCCTCACCCATGTGCATAATTGATTGCACGCTGAGCTAGTTGTACGCAATTGGTCCGTATAGCGCCAGGCTTCATCCTTTTGTAGACCGCCTGAAGACCTGATTGTTCGCACTGAGCCGCACGCGCAATTGATTGCCCTCTCTGCCAATCGCGTGCAATTGGTCCCCAATTGGACCTGGTCTCTAATTCCCCAAACCGCTTGAATTCCTCTATTAAGTGCCCTATTTCATGTGCTTAATTGGATTACGAGCACTAAATAGGGCACATAATTCAATTAAGTGCACCAGGCAGGGCGCGTAATTGAATTCGATCGGCTAATTACGCACTTCCCACAGGGCACGTAATTACTCTAATACCTATAAATAGACCTCCCAACCTCGACCAACAACACACAATTTTTCATAGAGATCTCTTTTCTCTAGGGCTTCGGCCTCTCTCAAGGAGCTCGAGTTCCTCCTCTGCGGTGCCAGAAGGAGAAAGAAGCACTCGGCTTTAGGTAATCTTCTTCTAGTTTTCAGTTCCAGTTCTTAGTTCCTAGGTTCTTGTTCTAGTTCCTAATTTTCTTTCTAGTTCCCAATTTTCTTTCTAATTCTCAATTTTCTTTCTATTTTGAACTCTCCGTTCTAGTCCTAAATTCTTAATTCTCGATATCGGTTTTGATTCCTAATTCTCAATTCTAAGTTCAAATTCAGTTTTTATATCTTTAATATTTATAAAATAATTCTTAGCCACCCGATTTGCCCAAGGGAGCTTACGGAGGGTACCCGGGAGCAGGGTCGATCCTCCTTAGGATAACGAGCCACAACTCCCTTTTTTAAAAAATAAAATAAAATTAGACTCCTAATAGAATTAGGAGACCTTTTAAAATTAGACTCCTTATAGAATTAGGAGACCTTTTTAAAATTAGACTCCTAATAGAATTAGGAGACCCTTTTAAAATTAGACTCCTAGTAGAATTAGTAGACCTTTTTTTAAATTGGACTCCTAGTAGAATTAGGAGACCTTTTTTTTAATTAGACTCCTAGTAGAATTAGGAGACCTTTTTTTTATTAGACTTCTAGTAGAATTAGGAGATTAGAGCAATTAGACTTAGGGTAGGATTAGGAAACCAAACTAGCTAAACCCCAAGGCAACCCAGAGTTGCTAGCGTTGGCCAGCCGAAGATCCAGTAAAGGAGTTCAACCTGCAAGCCCCCGCTCCTCTTAAAGCGTGATCAGTGACGTGTTGCAGCGTCGATAAACATCTGTAGCTGGCAATCGCATCTACACAGGTATTCTCCATTTAGAATGCACCTTTCTTTATTTTTTTATATTTAAATATTATCCTTTTATAATTCTAATATATCACTACAGGCGCACATAAATATTTTCCTATTTATCATTTTATTATTCTATCGCTTTTCGCTAGAGTCCACGTGAACCGAATTGGGCCACTCTTTTCGGAGACTGAGAGGAACCCAGAAAAAGCACATACCAACAGGCGATCCATATTGAATTGTGTCCCTTTGCTGTTCTTGGTAATCGTACAATAAAATCCATGGACATATACTACCACTTCTATTCTGGTATCAGTAGAGGTTACAATAAACCTGATGGATGTTGGTGATCCACTTTCATCTGCTGACACACTAAGCACCTTGAAACATACTCAACAACATCCTTTTTCAAACCTCTCCAGCACAAATTCTTCCTGAGATCTTGGCACATCTTAGTACCACTCTGATGAATCGCCTAGTTGGACTTGCGTGCCTCTTCTAGTATGTTATACCTCAGATCAGCATCAGTCGCTATACAAAGACATCCATTGAATAACAATGATCCATCCTCCTTGATGGAGAAATTTGGTCTAATACCATCAATTACACCCTGTTTGATCTTCGTCAGTTCTGCATCTTTCATCTATAGCTCATACACATCATCATACATGATCGATCAGACAACTATGTTTACTATTAGGGCTCCTAACTTTTGCACTTCTATTCTTGCATCATATAATGACACATCTTCCAATAATTTCCATTAGCGTAACCCCATAATAAGATTTTCTAAATGAGCCGAACTCTTTTGACTCAATGCGTCTACCACTACATTCGCTTTACTTAGGTGATACGAAATGGAGCAATCATAATCTTTGAGAAATTTGATCCATCTTCGTTGCCTCGTATTCAAATATTTCTGCGTGAACAAGTATTTGAGGCTCTTATGACTAGTGAAAATCTCAAAGGTCTCCCCATATAAATAGTGTCTCCATATCTTCAATGCAAAGATCACCACAGCAAGTTCAAGGTCATGTGTGGGATAATTCTTTTTATAATCCTTGAGTTGTCTTGATCCATAGGCAATGACCTTCTGATTCTGATTTAGCACACAACCCAACCTGCTATGTGACTGGTCGCTGAACACAACAAACCCACCAGTGCCCGTTGGGATAGAAAGCACTGGTGAAGAGGTAAGACTTTTCTTTAATTCCTGAAAACTTTTCTCACATGATTCAGTCCATTCAAATTTTGCATTCTTCCTTGTCAGTTATGTAAGCGGACCGAAAAGGTTAGGAAATTCTTCTACAAATCGTTAGTAGTACCCAGCCAAACCCAGAAAACTTGTCACTTCTGTAATCGTCTTCGGCTGTTTCCACTGTACCATGGCCTCTATCTTAGATGCATCTACCTTGACACCTGCTTCAGTGATAATGTGTTCAAAGAAGCTCACTTGTTTTAACCAGAACTCACATTTTCTAAGCTTTGTATACAGCTGGTGTTCTCGTAGTGTCTGCAAGGAAATTTGTAAATGTTGCTCATGCTCTTGCTTTGTCCTTGAGTAGATAAGAATGTCATCTACAAACAATACCACACAAGTGTCAAGATGTGGCTTGAACACCCAATTCATAAGATCCATGAAAGAATTTGGCGCATAGTTAAGCCAAAAGGCATCACTAAAAATTCATAATGTCCATATCTGGTTTTGAACGTTGTCTCCTGAATATCTTATGCTTTGACTTTTAACGATGGAATCCTGATCTCAAGCCAATCTTTGAAAAGAACCTTGCTCCTTATAATTGATCAAAAAGATCATCGATCCTTGGAAGTGGATATCGGTTCTTTATTGTCAATTTATTCAACTGACGATAGTTGATGCACAATCTCATCGCCCATCCTTCTTTTTAATAAATAAGATCGGTGCTCCCCAAGGAGACACACTTAGCCTTATGAACCCTTTGTCTAAGAGTTCTTGTAGCTGCTCTTTCAACTCTTTTAACTCCGCTAGAGCCATCCGGTAAGGTATTTTCGACATTGGCTCCGTCCCTAGAGCTAAGTCAATTGTAAACTCCACTTCTTGGTCTGGTGGTAATCCTGACAAATTCTTCAAGAAACACATTAGCATACTCGCAAACCACTGGAATCTTGGTAATGTCGTTCTTCTCATCTTGGTGTTATTTCAAAAATGTAAGATAGCCACTGCAACCATTTCTCATCATGCGTTCTTCTCGTATCACGAAGATGGATGGCGCAACATTAGCTTTGTCGCCACTAAATCGAAATGATTTCTCCTTTGGAAAGTAATAACTTTTCGTAGGCAATCAACGCTTGCAAGGTAAGCGGATATCCAATTCATACCAAGGATTGCATCGAATCCTTGCATATCTAACAAAATGAGATCTGCTACAGTCTCACAATCTTCAACTCATACAACGATCGATCGGCAGAACATATCCGTGTTCACTGAATTTCCCGTAGGAATTGACACGGCCAAAATAAACTCCAATGACTCTAGAACAACTTTCAATCTTCCGCAAACTCCGGAGTCACAAACGAGTGAGTAGACCCTGGGTCTATTAAGACTCGTGCCTCATGACAACAATAATCTTTTTCTCTATACAGTTGTAAGGTACCTATGTTATGTAACTAAATGATTAGATATGCATGATAGAACTTTAACACTCAACGTAATTAGGAATTAAATTAAAATTTAACACTCGATGTGAGTAGGAAATTTAAAAGATCATTTTTATCTATGCACCTTCTTCATCTAAGAATTCTTAAGGAAATTTATTAACAATTGATAAGAAATTTCACCTTGGATTATCTCATTATTTGTCTAGGCATCTTGGGCATTGACTGCATACGCACATCCTTGAATTGTAGGCCTCGTGGATCATGTAGGCCTAGGCATAACGGCTGACGATACTCCTTCCTTTCTCAACTCTAGGCAATCTCGAATTATGTGCCCCATCTTACCACATTTGAAACATGCCCCTGTATCACATCGACACTCAAAAGTCTTGTGTGACTTCCCACAATGCGTACACTTCTCTGTGGGGGTAGATGATGTGGCTCGTGAAAATCCTTGCATATCTGATGCTCCAGATGTGAATGTAGTACCAGGGGGATGATAAGATCTCATAGGTGGAGGCAAAGGCAGCCTAGAATAATTACTCTGATTCGGTTGCCTTGGCGCCGGTGCCGTAAACCTTGGTTTCTTATTTGTAGGTTCATAGCTACCCGACCTTCCTTGATTTACCTTTCCTTTGTTTTGTTTGTCCCATCGTTTGTACATGTCCTCGATATCTTTCTCGTCAACAATTGCCTTTCCTGTCACGGCCCCATAGGTTTCTAATTCCAACACGGAAATCCTATCCCGTATGTTTGGCCTTAGACCACGTTCAAATTTATTTGCTCTCATTAACTCAGTGGCCATATACTCTAGGGCGAACCTTGATAATCTGGTGAACTCCATACCATAGTCTCATATGGACATTACACCCTGCTCCAAATTCATAAACTTTAATGTCATTTGACTTCTGACCTATTTGGAAAAGTATTCCTTATTAAACACTTCCACAAACTCTTCCCAAGTCCACATCCCATTGGGATTCTTTTGTTCTCTTACTCTTCGCACACTCTTCCACCATGGATCAGCTTCACCTTCTAGTTGAAAGGAAGCCCAACTTACTTTCTCTTCCTCCATGCACGGTAATCTCTAAAGAAGCTTTTCTATTTGGTTTAACCATTTCTTAGCTTCAGGCTGATCATTTTGGCCATAAAAACTAGGAGGTTTCAATCTCCTAAACTCAATGAAGGTTAACCTAGTAGGTAAAATCGGAGGTGCAGGTGGTGGCGGTTGTTGATGATTATTATTATTATGTGTTGTCATCAACACAGTCTGTTGCTCCATTACATTTTCCACGGCCTCCATGGCTTAAGCCATCCTCTCACTTTCACCTCTTTCATGATTTTCCTCTTCTTCAGGAGGGTTCCTTTGGCCAACAGGGACACGGTTAGAACTTGTGGGAATAACTTCCACAAGTCTTACAACTCTTCCCTGATCGCCTCTCAGTCTACCTCTATTTCTTGTAAACATCCTACTCTATTAACATGAAAAAATGTTTCATTAATAGACGGTCCCTATACTCTAACATAAACTAAGAATCTAAATCTAGGTCTTATCAAAAATTTCTAAAGCCATTGCTTTGATACCAACTGTGACAACCAGGATTTCCGAACCTGAAAACTGTGATAGCCATTTCTTTAATACCAACTGTGACAGCCAGGATTTTCGAACCCGTGCCATCGGACCACCAATAGGGCGATCCTGGAACACACGAACACTTGGTACATCCACACGAAGTAGAATAAAAATAATATCTTTATCAATGCAGATAGAGTCATCATATACATATGGCAAAAGATATTCCAATTTAATTAAATAAAAAAATGACGGTTCTGTCTTTATGTGAACCATAAGCCTGACATAACCGAAATGAACCACTACTGATGAACAATCATCACCCTAAATCAGTGGTTCAAATTAACCATTTACATATCCTTCTAAATAAAATAAAAGGCTGGACATACTAAGAAGCCTTATACAAAATTCCAGAAAAATATTCTTAGAGTCCCCTACGGGAAGCAATCCTTTGGCAGAAGATCTGATTCCTCTTCTGGTATGTAATCAGGATCTTCTCAGCCAGAATCCTCAAAACCTACATCAGCTTTTGTACCTGTGACGTATAGTCGAAGGGTGAGCTAACATCGCAGCTCAATAGGGGAATATCACTAGCATGCATAACATATTTCCAAGCATAGATCTTATGACTAAATTTAAAGCACATATTGCTAAGTTGAACCTTAGACACTTGAATTTGAAATAACTAAATTTGGAGTGCACACACACGCACGGCTAATTTCTTAGTTCTCATGTTCACACTCAATTTGTTTTCATATGATTTTCATGCTTCAAAATGACTTAAACTTAACTTAAATAATCTCCCAAGTGTGCATAGCATTGGAAGCCACAGAAATACCGATGGGAATCCCCGAACTATCGTCATTCAATGAATAGTTTACACTAGTGCTAAGCCCTTGAGCTAAGTTAACAGGGTCACTTGAACCACAAAGCCAAGCTCCTAAGCTAAGTTAACAGGTCACTTGTGCCACAATGACCGTTGGTCTGTCCACATGTAAGGATATCCCGCCATACCGAATATACAATGGGGATTCATTTCCACAGAAACCTTAAATCATTGTGCAATTCTAACTTATAGTTATTCACCGTGAAGTTAATCAGTGTGATTAATTATAGCTAGCTTTTGAGTTTCACATACTTGCTCATCAAACTCACATAACAGTTACTTATCACACGTTCCACAATTCTAACTTATAGTTATTCACCGTGTAGTTAATCAGTGTGATTAATTATAGCTAGCTTTTGAGTTTCACATACTTGCTCATCAAACTCACATAACAGTTACTTATTACACGTTCCACAATTGCTTATCATATTCACGTATAAACTTGCTTATCACACTTATCACATTTAACACATTCTTATTTCATTCACACATGCATACACATGTTTGTTACATTCACATCATCTATACAGTTCATATAGGAAGTCATGATATTGAATTCCCCTATCTCGTACAAGGTTCATGCCTAAGCACGCAAGAACGGAGCAAAAATCCTTAGGCATTAATCCAAATCACAACTATATTTTAGGACATTCAAAGGTCATTAACTAATGTCTAAAAGACCACACATACAAAAGATTCGGAGAGTCCACGAAGAAAAACCCGAATTTTCCTTAACTTGCTCAGTCGCACGAGCTCGAAGGTCACACGAGCAAGTTATACGGCACCTCATAGTCACGCAAGCTCGCTCGAGCGACTATGGCTTGTCTGTCTTTCTTGGGCTCACGGCCTGAGACAGACAGACAAGCGAGATTGATGTCACGTGAGCGATTTCTCTAGTTCTTTCTCAGTCACGTGAGTGATTGTTCAAACACAATTTCATGCCTATTTTGAAGCTTCTCTCGCGCGAGCAACTCTAAGTCGTGCAAGCGAGGCTCAAAGTCGTGCGAGCGACTTTCAGGGTTGTGGGGTTTCTTCTTCAAATTGGATTTCCTATCCATTCCCCCTTTCACCTAACTTTCATACTCATTTAATACAACACTTCTAGGGTATTAATTGCCCCTATTTATGACTATTAATCTACCATTTAATGCACACAATCCAAATGATCTTGCCTTATCTATTTGCATTGATTTGAGATCATTTGTGGGTATTTTCTTGATGCTTTCGAAAGGGTTTCGGAGTCCACGCTCCCGCGATCACTACCGCAATCCTCTTCTTGCTTTTGTTGCAGTATTCGTAGCTTTAAATGAAAATGTTGAGAGGGAGATCAACACTCCATCAAAGAGGAATATTCTTCTTCAATACATCCACCAATCCTCTCACTCTAGGTCACTCCTTGGATCTACAAGAATAACGAGAGTGATTCCTACCATAGCTTGCCTACGATCCCGAGCCCCAAACACGCACACTCTTCCAAGATTTCTCTCTCTCTCTCTTCCTTCTCTCTTCCTCATCTCTCTAGGTTTTCAAAGCAAAGAAGGGCAAGAAACCTTACCCTTTTTGTAATGTCCCAAAAATTCCAATCTTTGAACAATACATTTCGATGTGCATGCCCGACTAGTCACACACCTGATAAGATAAAATTAATGTGAGTTAAGTTGACTTAAGTTTTTGATTTAGAAAGAAAAGATTAGAATGTGTATGACCATTAGATGATGAGCGATACAGCGAAGTTCGGTGTACATGCTTAACACCCATGTTTGAGCCTTTAGGTATATAAGTCAAAAGGGTAAGAGAATTTATTTCCCCTTGCCTAGGCTGTTGAGAGAAGTTATTGAGAAGAGAGAGAAGGAGAGTGAGCTTTGAATTCGTGTATGTGCGTGCAAGATGAGATCTTGTGTGTGAAATCAAGGAATCGGGATCGAGGTGAATTTGAGGATCTCAAAATCTGAAGACCTAGCTGAAATGAGAACTTGAGGATCGAAGAATTGATCAACATAAAGGTAAGAATTATGATTTAGTTGTATTTTGAAATATGTGTCAGAAATCTAGTAAGTCTGTGGGTAGAAATTCGAAGAATAAGAGTGTAGTTTTAAGGAAAATGAGTTAAGGCAGTTAAGGCTAGTGAATGTGCAAAATCTAATAAAATCGATCGATCGAAATAAGTGACTATTCGATCGGTTTTCTCAAAGAGGAGAAAGAGTGTAGTTTCTGAGGAAACCGTTCGATCGAAATTAATTCCTATCGAACGAATTACAGAAACTGATCGATCAAATTATTGCACCTGAGCAAAAGTTTTATTTCTCAGTGAGTAAACCGTTCGATCGGTTTGAACCGATCGAGCGATTTGGAGAAACTAACCGATCGATTTGGAATTGATCAATCGGTTTGGCCAGATTTAGAATTTTATTTCAATTTGTCTTGAGGGATTTGGGGAAGCTTTATGTCTTCATGTTTTACATCATTTCTGATGTGTGGGCTATGATTTGTATGTGTTTAGGTATGAACATGGTCACGTATGTGCGAGGCTAGCTAGATCGAAATTGATTCGTTTTAATTTCTCGTTGAGGTAGGGAAATCTCCATACCATGTGCATTTGATACGACTAGCATGTGAATTATGATATGATGTGTTTTGTCATCAATTACTATTGAGTTTTACATAAGCCTTTTGAAAATGTGAATGTGTAAGCATGTGTGCATGCTTTGGAAATCGTGTTTATAATATGGGAATCTTTCAAGATTCATTTCGATAAATGTGTGTGAAAGAAGATGCTTTTAACTTTCTAATTTAGATATAATTATCACATTATACGGCGATAAGGTATATGTATGCACTATGATTTAAGGTTGAATATGTGAATACCCGACCATGCGGCGGTATAACCGTGACCGATGCGGTAAGACATCCGTGTCCGGTACAGCGGGATATTCGTACAACCCTTTGTTTGATCTTGTGAATTTTACCGGCCAACGGTAATTATATTCGGCACAAGTGTCCATCATTTTTGGGACCTTGGGCACCATGTGAAAATGGTTCATTGAACGACGATGGTGGGTATTCCATCGGGAGCTCGATGTTATATGCTCGAGGGACTATTTAAGTGATCAATTTAACCTTTCTTTTGTTATGAGAATAAGTTTTGAAAATCATGTGTTTAAACTCTGAAAAATTATATTTGATCTCAATTTTACTTCAAGTCAAATACCTTTAAATTGTGAACCTTCGTATGAGAAAAAGCATATTTCGTTTATGTCATAAGATATATGTGTGATGTTAAAAATCTGCATGCTATTAGTATTTCCCTACTCTGCTTATGTTGTTAGTTCATCCCTCGACTATACGTCTTAAGTACAGGAGCTAAGGTTGACTTAGAGGATCCCGCAATAGTAGAGGATCCTAATTTCTCTCCTGGGAAGGAGGACTCAGAGCCTTATCCCGAGACTTGTTTTATCTATGCAAAGCATGGGTAGGTCCGATTTTGGAATGAGGAGTCATAGTATGGTTTTGTGATGTTTTGGATTATAATTGTAATATTCTTTTGTGAATCATGTTTCGATGATGGTCGGCCATCACCGGTGGTTCTTTTTGGTTCTTCTGCTCATGAGTTTTTATATGGGATTAGACTCGTTATTTTTGCCTTTTGAGATATAGAATTGGAGATTTCCTTTTGCTTATGATGACTTTATCTGTTTAGCTAGATTTTATGCTTTGTTTTCGCTTCGTGGGTGGATGTGCCAAGTATTCCATTCGGGGATCGGTCTTAGTGTCGATCTAACGGTTCGGGTTTCGTGGTTTGGAAATCCAGACTGTCACAGTTAATATCAAAGCCTAGGCTTTAGAAAATTTCTGACAAGTGTTAGATTAGACTAGATGTTTAAGATTTTGTTGGAGTATAGGGACCTTCTGTTAATGGAACTGTTGTTTCATTTTAACAGATTCAGATATTTCCAAGAAGTAGAGGACGACCTAGAGGCGGTCATGGGAGAAGTTTAAGGAGTGGGGATGAGATCCTACGAGTTATGGTGGAGATTAGAGAAACCCTTCTGATGAGAGAGATCAGAGGGAGGAGGCGGCTGTTAGGATGGCACGAGCCATGAAAGCTGTGGTTGCCGCCATGGCTCACAGGCTACTACCATGGCTCAACAGAAGACACTATTGGCTGCCAATAATGTGAACCATCAGCAGCCACCACTGTAGATACCTCCATTTTGCCCTCTCAGAATATACAAATTTGTTCGGTCAACCTTTGACCTCATAACCCTGATATGGGACCATATGCTGAAACAATAGTAATAGTATATGGTTGGACGCATTCCGAAACAATAGTTCTGTGGCACAGGCTCCATACCCCCAACGTGAGACCATGAACTGAAACAATAGTACATGGCTGAATACTGGCTGAAACAATAGCTCTATGGTTCAGATCCTAACATAGGGAGACTATATACTGAAATAATAATATATAGTCGAAATGCAGACTGAAATAATAGTCTTGCATTTCAGACCCCTTTGCCCTAATGTGGGACCATATGCCGAAATAATAGTATATGGCTGGACAACGGCTGAAAAAATAGTTCTGTGGCTCAGGCCCCATACCCCGACGTGGGAACCATGCACTAAAATAATAGTACATGGTTGAACACAGGCTGAAACAATAGCTTTGTGACTCAGATCCCGACGTAGGGAGACTATATACTGAAATAATAGTATATAGTCGAAATGCAAACTGAAACAATAGTCTTACATTTCAGACCCTGTTGCCCCAATATGGGACCATATGCAGAAACAATAGTATATGGCTGGGCACAGGCTGAAACAATAGTTCAGTGACACAGGCCTCATACCCCCAACGTGGGACCATGCACTGAAATAATAGTACATGGCTGAACACAGGCTAAAACAATAGCTCTGTGGCTCAGATCCTAACATAGGGACTCTATATACTGAAATAATAGTATATAGTCGAAATGCAGGCAGAAACAATAGTCTGGCATTTCAAGCCCAACCCGGACCCGGACAACCCTGAATTAAGCGCCTAAAACCAAGCGCTCAATTCGATTGCACATCAAATCACAAGTGCGCAATCAGTCCCTTCTCAGACCAGACTTCCTTTCCCCAGACCAACTCGAGACTCGATCACGCGTCTATCATGAGACGCACGATCAAATTAAGTGTCATGCCACCAGCGCGCAATTGGCCTATGCCAGTCCTAGCCTCACCGTCCTTGATCCCTAAGTTTCCACAATTAAGTGCTTCGAGAGTGGCGCTTAATTATATTACGCACCCCAAAATGGGCACGCAATTAGTTCTAACGCTGTTAGGACTACGAAACTCGCTGAGCAAGTCAGCCGGTCGCTCACTGAGTCGGAGACCAACTCAAAGTGATTAAGCATTATGAGACGAGTGCGCAATTCGATTAAACGCTTGAAATAGGGTGTTTAATTGAAGAAAAACCTATAAAAGCTTTTTTTAATTTCGACCCAACAGAATACGAAGAAGCTAGCAGTTTTCGAGAGAGAACGGATTTTTTGAGATTTCGAAACTAGAGAACTCCGAGGACAAACCCATAAAGCAACCTAGTCATGATTTCGAGATTTAAGCTTCGAATCTTTGAGATTTCTCTTCGCAGCCCCGGTCCTAGGTAAAAATTTTCATTTTAAACTTAGGATATTTTTCTTAGTTTTAATTATAGGTTTTAATTTTCAGTCCGAGACCATAGCACCCTTTTTAGACTGCAAATTTTTATATCTGGTTCTAGTTCTCCGAATTTAGAACCAGTCCTTAATCTGACGGTCTAACTTACCGACCCTAGGCTTTAATTCCATTCTAAAATCTCAATTTTCAGTCCTATCATTAATTTCTGATTCTAATCCTTAGACTTTAGAACCAGTCTTTAATCATACGATTTGACTTTCTGATTTCGAACCCAAATTCAGTCCTAGAAATTTTAATTTTAATTTTAATTTCTCAGTTTAATATTTCTAAAAATCCTAAATATTAATTTTAGTTTCTATAATTCTAGTTCATAATTTCATTCATAATTATTACTCAGAAATCGACTCTGAAAAATCCAAAATTACTATTTTATAATCCTAAATCCAATTTATATTTAAATCTCAATCATCTGATTTGCCTAAGGGAGCTTACAGAGGGTACCCGGGGACGAGGCCGATCTTCCTCAGCAAAACGGGCCTAACCCCTTTTTTTTGAATTTTAGAATTAATTAATTGCTTTAGTTAGTTTTATTTCGATATAATTGATTATTTGCATTAATTAGGTTTTAATACAATTACTTAATTGCTTTAATCAGATTTTTTTTAGTTCAGTTAATCAATTGCTTTAGTCAGAATTTTAGGAAATTTAATTTATTCATGATTAAATAGATTTTGCTATAATTAATTCATTGATTATTGATTCTAGAAAAAATTAGTTCCTTTATTTTGATTAGTATTTTAGTAAAAGTTAATTCACTGCCTTAATTAGAGTTTAGTAAACAAAAATCAGTCTTTTATTTCAATTAGAATTCTAGTCAAATTATTATATTTGTTTCAGTTAGAATTTTAGTAAAATCATTATACTTACTTTAATTAGAATTGCAGTACGATTAGTATACTTGCTTTGCTTAGAATCTCAGTATAACTAGCTTGCTTGATTTAATTAGAGTTCTATCAGAATTAATATATTTGCATTCCTAGTACAATTAGGAGACTGATGTTAATTAGACTTCTAATAAGATTCGGACACTAAATTAATTAGACTTTTGATAAAATTAGGAAACTAAAATTAATTAGACTCCTAATAGAACTAAAATACTAAATTAAATAAGCCATAATAAATTCCTACACAACTAAACTCACCACAAAATCAGAGAACCTAAACTAATTAAAACTACATTAATACCAGGGGAAGGGAGGAAAAATTAAACTATCTAAATTATAAGAAAAGGCATAGCTGCTGACGTTCACAGGCGGACGATTCAGTAAAGAAATAACCCACACCCGCTCTAAAGTGTGATCATTGACGTGTTGCAGCATTGTTAAATATCTGCAGCTGGCGATCGCAATAAACTAGAAACCTTCCTAGAAAAACCTTTATTCTTAACATTCCAAACGCCGCATTGCTAGAGTCCACTTGGACAGAATTGGAGCCACTGATTCAACGGGGACTGAGAGGAACCCAAAAAAAGCGCGCACCAACAGACTGGCGATCACGATGGGACTTCACTTTTACAAACTCCTTTTCTAGACAATTAGTTTTTATCTTATCTCCCTTTTTTTTTTCTTTCCATCCTGTCATTTAGATTCCCTTATACATATATATATATATAAGTTTTCATCAAAGACTCGAGATGTCTGGTATACAAAGAGTGAGTTTAGGAGACCCACCACTGTGGGGATATCAAGACAACCCCATCTACAAAGAACCATTGCACAATTTCAACCCACGACAACATGAGATCAACATGGCCGACGAGCAAGAAAATCCCTCCTCCACCCCACACACCGGTAATAATCATAATGGGAGAAATGGTAGCACTGTACAAAACCTCACCGCTCAGCAGATCGTAGAACTCAGTATTCAAAGAATATAAAGAGGAGATGACGACTCCGAAGAATTGCTTCGAGGGTTGGCCACCGCATATGAAACCATTAGGTCACAATAATTTTCAGAAGAACAAGAGCAACAAGAGAGGCCACCTCCTACCCCGAGCACGGTGTCAGTCCGCGCCACACCATTGAGATAACCTGCCCACACATTTATCAACGATGACCCTTTAGACAAGGTTTGCTCACTGGTCACTCTGAAAGACAACACCATTAAAATCAAAAATCTCCCTAAAATGCTCGATGAGTACATGGCCAAGAGAGAACGCCCAAGTCACTCACTCGGATTCGATAAATTTTGTCAGGACGTCGAGTTTAATTTGCCAATAGGATTTAAGCCACCAAAATTTACCAAATATAATGGCACGGGAAATCTGAACCATCAGTTGGCCCTCTTTTGTAATGATTTTTGACCCATACGTGATAATCAAGGACTTCTCATTCACTATTTCCAACGCTCATTAGAAGGAGAAGCTTTAGATTGGTTTGCAGGACTCTCGCTTTATAAGATAGAAACCTTCGATAAATTAGTCGGTCAATTTCTAGACCAATATAAACACTTGATGCAAGAGATAGTCAGTCTCAGTGATCTAATGGCAGCCAAGCAAGGACCTGATGAAGAATTCACCGACTTTGTCGCCAGATGGAGAAAACTCGCTGCTAGGATTGACACTTCAATGAAAGATAAGGATTCGATAGACATTATCATCAATAACACTAAAGAACCGTTAAAGCGCGCACTCGTCATAAGTGATTGCCCCGACTTCACTACACTCCAATCCCGGGCATCCCGACTAGCGCGATACATTAAAGGCAGAGACCTTGCTCTATCCATAGTCACATTGAAAGTGGGCTCTTCCAGTGAATCAAAATCAAAAAATAATAAAAAAGCCTTAGGAATCGATCAGGTCAACACCGTTGTTAATCAAGGACAAAACTCTGAGAACGGAATTTCCACCCACGAAACTTTAGGCAAAATCAAAACCAGCAATGATACATGAACCAAAACCAAGGCACTAATCAGCAAAAACCAAAACCAAGGCACTAATCAGCAAAGACATGCAAACCAAAACGAAAGCCAGAATCAGAATCAGGGCCAGTATCAAAATAGAAATCAATATCCCAACACCTACCAGAATCAGAACACTACGCAGAATCGACCGGCCCATGTATCAAATTACAGTAGTGTGCCCCCACAGCAGAACTTTAACTCAGCCAGAGGCCCCTACTAGCCAAGGCGAGAACACTATCCCCCTTTATTGGATACGATTCCCAATATCTTCAGTTTCCTTAACACTCAAAATCTCCTCCGATTCTCGCAAAAAAGAGTTCGCCCATGGCCAACAAATCTAGACTATAGTAAATATTGTGCCTTCCATCGATACGCAGGGCACAACCTAGACGGTTGTTGGGTCCTCAGGGACATAATCTATGACATAAATGACCGAAGTTAGATTGATTGGGAAGTGCTTAGGAATCCTAACCCTAATAATAACCAACCCCAATAAAATTTAGGGATTGTTAATAACCCCATGCCCAACCACAACCAAGCAACACTAGCTCAGGTCACCACCGTAGATCTCTCCGATCGATCTCCCTTCCAACCTTCCACCTTAATCACTCACATTCAACCCTCTGTTACTTTCGCCACACCAGCGAGAGCTCCTTCACCACCGCATCCCTCGGTCCTAATTACTCACATCGCCCCATCGAATCCACCTCCTTATCAAAAATTCACTCAGATACGAGTTCATTCCTTATGGCCAAGAGACCATTCCTCCATAGTCACCCACTAAAGCCTTCAACCCCTCCAAATCCTAAACCAATGCCATTACCGCTCCCTTTGTCCGATTCTGGACCCGAGTATGGGGATCACGTTCTTCAAACTATAACCCAAATTGTTGCATGGGTAGAAAGTGTCACACAAAAGACTCCAAGCCAAGACAACGAAATAACCACCAAGCGTTCACTGAATCTAAAAGAAAGTGAGCCAGAAGAACATCCTGACTCGTGTAAGACGCTGGTATCTGCTTTCCTAGAAGAGGAAGATTACACACAGTATCTCCCACCTTGGAGTGGCACCTTTCAGGTGCGTGTTCCAACCTCGAATTTCACCCATTTTACAAATACATCTGCGTCAAGCCACGCCGGGTTCAGTCAACAATCGACTTGCCCAATTCTCAAATTAGGAACTAATTACCCACCTCCTCCTTTCATTCGGAATAAGGAATTCACAAACATACAACCATCAGAAGGGAATGTGAGAGAAAGAGAAGTTAACCTGCCTCCCCCACCTCACATCATCCCTCCACCGATTCCTGCACCTCAACCATTCCAACCACCTGCACCTAAGGCCCATCGGCCAGGCAAATAAACTGCGCTCGAGCCAGGGCAAGAATACAAACTTCTGTGGCATCTCCAGAAGATTCTGACCCACATATCCATACTAGAACTCATCAAGAAATCACCTGACCATCACCAATTGTTGATAAGGACACTTGAAGGCATGCAAGTGGATGAGGATAAGACCCTAGATGAGCTTCATCAAATCACCTCGGTCATGGCGCAATCTTCGGTGCTCACTTTTACAGATGCAGACATGCCAAAGGAGTCACTCTGGGGAGTGCGGCCCCCCTATATCTTACGATCATAATTAGAGGATTCTCCGTACCACACGCACTAGTTGACACGGGAGCAGAACTTTACATCTACCCTCTCACTATGTTAAAAATGCTCTAAGACACAGAGTAGAGGGTCAGGCCCTTCGCACTATCACTCATAGCTTATGATGGGTCATGCCACTTTGTCAAAGGAACTATCAAGCTACAGGTTCGCCTCGGACCTATAACGAAAGACGCTACCTTCCATGTTTCCGATTTCGCTAGTGCGTATAATCTCATTTTAGTAAGAAATTGGCTAGAGTCAATAAAGGTTGTCGCCTCCACATACTATCAATGCATTAAATTCCCATATGACGACTCCATTGTCCGTATATACGCTGATGCATCCCTCCAGGAGATAGATAATGATTACTCAGCGAGCATACCAACCGTTCATGATTATGTGTTGAACACGGGTCATATTTAAAAGACTCGAATCCCTTATGAGACAACCGTTGTGGAAGTCCGTCCCCCTACCCCTCCTAGTTCTCCCCAAACGCGTTGATAAAAATTAATGAGAAGAGAAGTTGGCCCAGACCTAGCCAAACTCTATGCCATTAACCCTACCATGACAAATGGGTGGGACCTTATGTACCAACTTGGATACGTTCCCCACACCGGACTTAGTAAAAATAAGCAAGGTCGTGTAGAACCCGTTGTCCCAACGCAAATACGTAAGCACATAGGGTTAGGTTATCAATATGACAGCCCGCAAGTCGACTTGTCCCTTACCTCACCAAAATGGTCTCTATATGACCACTTCGCCTATTGGACCACTAAGAAAGCAGATGTGTCAAAGCATAAGGAAGTGTCCTTCACTAGATCCCAAGAAGTGGAAATTGAGCAAATGACTAAAGCGATCAATGATTTAACCAATTTAAACGACGATATTGATAAACCGCTCGAAGGAGTCAAGCCCATGTTTGACACTAAAGAATTTATAAAAGTGAGGAGAGAAGAACCTCCAGCACTCGAGCCACGAGTAGAAGACTGGGAATCCACTGACGACGAAGATTTTCACATAGTACCCGTGCAAGACGGTGAAGAGCAGCTACGCTTAACATGGGAAAAAGATGGCACTCCACAAGAAAATACTAACTCGTATAGAATCCGCCTCGGCCTTCGCCTTGAGGGATGGGAATTCCCTTGGGATTCCCCTTGTATCTCTTATCCATACCAACCCCACTGTAGGGCATGCACCAGCATATTAGAGCGCTTCACTAGTTGGACCCGACATTCTATAATAGAAGAATCGAATTACTCCAACCTCATGACCACCGACACAAGTAATGACCTACCAGCTCAGCTACCGACATAAGATGCAGAAAATCCCAACGGCCATTCGGTTGACCTAGGGGGAAACACTCGCCTCACCCTCATAGGATCTGAAGAGGAACTTGAACTAGACACTTCTACATCCCCAGGTTCGCCGCAACTCTAAATATTTTGGAAATCTCTAGAGGAAGAATGGCAACCTCCCCCGAGTGATGATGAGGACTACTGGATAGACCTCCTGACACTCGAGTTAGCGGAGCGATCCAATCTAGGACTTTAAGCCCTATCAAATCAAGAAGATGAATTTGATACCGTCTTTGACTCTAACCTAGAAGGACAGAAATGTCCTTGGGAATCCCCCTGCATTCATCACCATTATCAACCTCGCTGCCAAGCATACGCTCTCATCCTAATATATTATGAAGATCAAGGAAAAGAACTCGCTACCCCTAAGGATCCTTTGAGAGATCCACCTCGGTGGGAAGAACAATATTATTACAACCCAGAGGATGATAGTTTAATTGACTACGATCTTCAAAGCTTCTTCGAAGAAGAGGCGATTAATGTGGCAGAAAAAATCCAAGCGTTAGTGCCACTGTCACCAGTGTCACTCATTCAAAAGATCTCATCAGACGAGGAGTCCAAAAAAAAAATGCCAAATTCATAATAATTTTGCATTTCTCGAAGAATCGCCCGAACGGCTCCAGTAGCCATCTCGCTCCCTCAACTAGAGGCAACAATTCTCCCGGCGCCCCTTGAGGCGACCGACCTTGTACCATATTTATTATCGAAAATTAAAAAATAGAAAAAATAGAACACCCTAAAAATTCATAAATACAAAATCTAAAAAAATCATAAAACCTCAGAAAAGAAAGGGAACTCTTCGTCTTGAACCAAATTTGTGGCCAACAAGGAGACTTTTCTCCTAAGGTTTCTATCTCATTCCCCGCATAAGGACATAAAGCATCCTGGCTAAACAATAAGCCAGTGATCATACCAGACGAGATACTTTATGACTTTGACAGAAGAATCAGTAATCTTGACCTTCACCTTACCAAAGATCTCTCAGTCATAGATTGTGCCGATGAAGGGTTACCTTTCACAAACTCAGATCCCCAGTGTAGCAATTTTATAGTATATGAACTTACTGAGGACGAAGGAAGAACACCGGTTACCAAGGAGGCACTGGACTTCCAACGATTATCAAGTGTTTCGATGAGAAAACCCAAGCTGTCACGAAACCCACAGAAGAACTTAACTTTGGCACTGAAGAGAATCCCAAGAAGCTATTGATTAGCGCAATGCTCAATTCCAAGAAACGCCAACAAATTGCACAAGTTCTGTAAGAACACCTCGATTCCTTCACATGGTCCTATGAGGACATGCCCGATTTAGACCCAAGTTTAGTAGAACATCGCCTCGTCTTAGAACCCGATGTAAAGCCTGTTAAGCAAAAACTCCGCAGGATGCACCCAGAAATCGCCCTCTAAGTTAAAGAGGAAGTCAACAAGTTACATAAAGTCAAATTTATCCAAGTCGCTCTTTACCCTAAGTGGGTCGCCAACATAGTACCTGTCGCCAAGAAAGATAGCAGAGTACGAGTTTGCATCGACTTCCAAAACCTCAACCAGGCATGCCCAAAAGATGACTTCTCACTTCCACACATTGACACTCTAGTCAACAACACCGCTGGACATGAGATGTTATCCTTTATGGACAGTTTCTCTTGATATAATCAGATCAAATTAGCAGAGTCTGACCAAGAGAAGACTTCCTTCACTACACCATAGGAAATATACTATTACGTCGTTATGCCTTTTGGGCTCAAGAATGCAGGACCTACGTATCAATGCGCCATGATGGCTATCTTTCATGATATGATGCATAAGTGTGTAGAAGTCTACGTCGATGACATATTAGTAAAGTCCCAAATGCGAGTAGGACATATTGAAGCACTCCAACTGGTGCTACAAAGAGCTAAGAAATATCAACTAAAAATAAACCCAAAGCAATGTGCCTTCGAGGTCACTTTTGGAAAATCACTTGGTTTCATAGTTAGCAAGCGAGGGATCGAAGTTGACCCTACAAAAATCATAGCCATCCTCGAGATGCCGCCTCCCAGTAATATTAAAGAGTCACGTGGCCTGATAGGAAGATTGCAATTCATCAGAAGATTTATATCCCAGCATTCGGACATATGTGATCCTTTCTACAGACTACTTAAAGGAGGAACTGAGTACAAAAGGGATGATAGTGCCAGCAAGCCTTCGACAACATCAAGAAGTACCTCCTTAACCCGCCAATACTATCGTCACTAGTCCCCAAAAGACCCCTAATCCTATACCTCTCAGCGAACGATAAGGCAATGACAGTAATTCTGGGACAATATGAAGAAGACGGCAAGAGAGAGAAGACTATCTACTACCTCAGTAGGATGATGGTCGAATACGAATAAAAATACACTTTAAAAGAGAAGACTTGTCTCACATTGGTGTGGGCCTCTACCAAATTACAGCACTACTTCGGAGCACATAAAATACTAGTACTAGCCCGAATAGACCCTCTGAAGTATGTATTTGAAAAGCTCGCAATATTAGGAAAAATCGCTTGCTGGCATATGCTCTTGCAAGAATTCGATATCACTTATGTCACACAGAAGTCAATCAAAGGGTAAGCAATTTTCGATTACCTTGCAGATCTCCCACTATCGAGTGATGAACCTATACATGCGAATTTTCTCGATGAGGAGCTACTCACCATTCTTAACGAAGAGCCTGATAAGACCTCATGGATCCTTTATTTTGACGGCGCTCAAAATCACAAAGGAAAAGGCATCGGGATAGTCCTCTTAAGCCCAAAAGGAGTTGTCATACCTAAGGCTTTTCAACTAGATTTTCCTGCCACTAATAATGTCACAGAATACGAAGCTTTTATAGCTGGACTACGAGCAGCACTACAATTAGGTGTTAAATAGTTAAAAATTATCGGTGATTCCAAACTAATAATTTCACAAGCCATAGGAGAATGGAAAACTAAGGAAAGGAGACTAATGGCATACCTAGAAATCGCTCAATATTTAGTAAAAAAATTTGAAAGAATCTCTTTCACGCACATCCCTAGGTTAAAAAATAAGCTCGCAGATTCCTTAGCCATGCTAGCCTCGGTCATCCAAATACCAAGACCTTCCTCATCGAAAAGCTGACAGTACCCGCCCATAAGGTAGCATGGACCGTCAAGAGAGAATCGCCCGTCCTCCCCACAAGTACAGGACTGAAAGAAGCAATCACCTCGAAAAAGCACGTCAAGACAGAAACTAAAGTCGCTATGTTTAGATTTGAAAAATCATTGACCGACGATGGACAATCATGATATTTCGATATCTGGAACTTCTTGAAACATCAACACGTCCCTCCATACGCCACAAGGATCGAACGAAAGACTATAAGGAACCGATGTGCTCTATTTTACATACTCGGCGAAACATTATACAAAGAGGCCTTCACTAAAGGGATACTACTACGATGCGTCATGACTGTTAAAGGATAATATATCATCCGAGAAGCACACGCAGTACCTGCGGCGCCCACTCTGGTAGACAGAGACTCGCCGATCAAGTTACACGACAAGTCTACTTCTGACCGATAATGGTCAGAGATTGCCACCTCTACGTTCAATCTTGTAAATAATGCCAAGAACAAGCCGCACTCATCAGAGCTCCATCAGTTGCATTGAATACTATGACCTCACCATAGCCGTTTTCGACGTGGGCCTTCGATGTCATTGGACCTTTCACAGACACCGTTGGGAACACTCATAAGCACGCGTTCATACTTACAACGACCGATTACTACACCAAATGGGCAGAAGCTGAATCCTATGTTAGAATCACCACTTCAACATTCACAAATTTTATCGTTCGGAATATCATCGCCAGGTTTGGAGTACCCAGGATGTTTGTCACTGACAAAGGACCACAGTTTGTCATAGAGAAGACGAAGAAGTTATGTAAGAAGTACGACATCGATCTACGCCACTCATCACCGTTTTACCCTCAAGGCAATGGACAGGTAAAAGCTATGAACAAAATGCTGATTTGAATCCTAAAATGCACAATAGAAACATGCAATGGAGCCGACTAGCCTAAACGACTACCAGAAGTACTCTGGGCCTATAGGACCTCTATTCGTACGGCCATTGGCCAAGCTCCCTACCTCCTTACCTATGGGATAAAAGTAATCCTACCATATGAGATACAAGTACCATCCTTACAGATTCAACTCGATGATGAGCTATCCTTAGACGAGAGGAGAATTGCCCTACTCACGCAGCTAGAGAAGCTCGATGAAACATGTCTAAGGGCAACTAATCACGCTCAGGTATATCAAAGGAGAGTGGCCAAGGCTTACGATAAGAAAGTCCTTGAAAGAGCCTTTAATATTGGGGAATTATTCTTAAAGAAGATCATGCCTTCCAAGCACACTCATCCGAAAGAAATTTTGAAACCAAACTGGGAAGGCCCATATGTCATAATAGCCGCATACCCTGGAAATGCATATAAACTGGCAAACCGAGACGGGAAGAACTCCCTAGCCCTTGGAACGCTATGTACCTCTGAAAATACTACCCTTAGCCCTGTAATCATCACATCCCGTGGTTAAATACTTATACTTATCACCCCCGTAGTTGTCACGACCCATTCATTGGTCGTACGCCTTCAATTCTCAAAATATCCTTAAGACCTCCGATTTATCGCCCACCTTTTCTCACTTGGGCAATCTGATTAAAGGATTAGTGACCCATCCAACCTCTTTCAAGAGCATAAGTAACACCCGATCCTCACTTCTCTTCCCCCACCATTGGAGGAGACGTTAGAGTAAAAAAAAATAAAGATGTTAGGTTCAATCAAAACTCATTATTTTTACACTAGCAGGATGCTTTCAGAAATACATACATCGAAAATTTTGAGTAAGAGCATTACGACGAATGAACAAGTCAATGAGCTCAGGGAAGCATAAGCAGACCGTGAGGACATCCCTAGTAACGTTACTAGAAGTGTATAAGCAAGCTGTGAGGGCATCCCTGATGTCCCCATACTACTAGATGTCGTCGTAAGGTGGCGGGAGGAGGACAAACTCCTGCAGACCATAGAACGTGAGACTTTGATGGTACCGAAACATGACGAAGAGCTCAATCATGGCATCCCGTATCCCCTTCGAGAAAAAAGGATTGCTACTTATCCCTTTTGGGAAGCATCAGATACAAAGCATTCCCCGCATCACTGAGCCTTACTCCCCTCTTCTCTTTTTATTTCGAACGATAAATCAGAAGCCTTACAAGATGTTCCTAGAAATGAAACTGAAAATTGATGAATGATGACTGATGCAATCACCTACTATACCTACCATACTTCTCCCTAATAACCACAGGATAGGATGACCACCACCCTAGAATAGACCCCCGTATACAACTGACCTAATCAAAGAGACCTCCCCGGTTCGATGATAGTATCGATCAACTTTTCTTCAAAGCTAACTCACCAAATACCCATGACTGCTTAGAGACCTGAAGTGCTCATCTCGAAACCCAAAAAAGCTCCATTGCATCTTGACATTAGGGAATTTTTCTTGGATTTGAAGAAGAATCATATCAGAAGCGTCGGCTTGTCCACAAAGAAAATGAGGAACGACGAAGTTACCATCCGAAAAGTGCTACCAAAGATACCATACTGCCAATCCTACCACGCTCCTACACTGGGGCATTTTATTTTTATTGTCTTGTTATTATTTCTATCTTAGCTATTTGCTTTCCCTGTTGCATTGTTGTCATTTCAAAAAAAAAAAAAAAACACATCTATCTTTTGCTACCAGACTCCAGTCTGAGACACTTACCCCCTTGACAACTATCAAGGGGGAGAACAAAAACTACTGACAGCATTACTCTCACTTGTGCAGATATGAAGTAACCTTCAACCATCACTGGGCCAGCTCAAGAAGCATCCAAGTCCCAATGACGGTCGATGGCGCTAAAGCAACTAAAAAGCAAAAATAGACGCAAGAGGTAACTAAAAGAAAAGGAGCCAATCAAGTACATCTAAACCAAAAATCTCTCTATATATATCAAAATCTTTTCACTTCTTTTTATGCTTATCACCGGGGGCATCCCCCTATATATACAACATACACATACAATGAATACAAAATAAACACACACACACCTACCCCTTAGGCTACCGCTAGGATGGACGAGCACCGCTGTCCCTGGAATCATCAGCTCGGAGGTCTGCAGACTGGTCCCCCAATGCCTCAGTCTGAGTCCTCTGCGCCACCATCATCTCAACAAGCAGGTCCTCACGACTCTGCGTCTCGCCTCAGGAGTGACGCGCGCTCACGCCGCCTCTAGACGCACCTCCTTAAGCTGACGAACCTGCATAACCGCACCAAGTCAAAGAAAACCAACATATATATATATATATATGAATACAGAAAAAAGCTTTGAAAAGAAGAGAACCATACCAAATCCAGCCTCTCCCCCAGATCCAACCATCTCAGCGGCCATGAGATCAGCAGGAAGCACGGAAGGAACAACAAACATAGGTGGCTATAACAAGAACAAATAAATACATCAGAAAAATACTATAATGACAAATAAACCACAAACATAATAACTAAAACATACCTGACTAGGGATAAGAACAGACTTCTGAGGGGGAGCCTCAGGAGTGGAGTCCGGAACAGCCTGCACGAAGAACCAAACAAACCAAAACAAAACATGTCAGAACAAAATAAAGATGAAATAACCTAAACAGAATTATACCACACCAGAAACTATACCTGACTCTCCGGGCGTAGAGAGGCAGCAATCGCCTCCCTCGTCTAAAGATCTTCGACAACCCGACGCTGAAATACAACGTAATGTTAGTAAACTATTAAGAAATCCAAACAACGACACCCAACAAACTAATGCAATGACACAAACAAGATAAAAAATTGAATGAAACTTACCCAATAATCTAGCTCGGCCCGAAGCTGAGCCATCGCTAGATCATCCCGACTGGAGGAAGCAACTGAAGATGGATCAAATGCCGGAATGGGACTTCCGACAGCGAGCTCGGCTTTCTACAAATAATAATAAACACATCAGTTGGCAAGCTCACAATGCTAACAATCCTAGATTATATTTATAAAGACACCTACCAATTGATCAATCTCAGATCGTAAGTTGGTCTCCACCTCTCGGCCGGCCTGCTACTAACCGTGTAACAACTCGATCATCGTCACCTAACAATAAAGACACCTACCAATTGATCAATCTCAGATCATAAGCTGGTCTCCACCTCTCAGCCGGCCTGCTACTAACCGTGCAACAACTCGATCATCGTCACCTAACAATAAAGACACTTACCAATTGATCAATCTCAGATCATAAGATGGTCTCCACCTCTCGGTCGGCCTGCTACTGATCGTGTAACAACTCGATCATCATCACCTAACTAGCAACCACACCCTCCCTCACAGATTGTCCAAAATAAAATAAAATGAGACACCACAGTCATGTCAGAACGACCAGAAGACCGAGTCCATACAATATAAAAATATAAATTAACTCATCAGGAGCCGTCGAGTCTCTGGTAATCAAGCCCCTAACTCATCCTGGGCCGCCCTAGCCTGAGCAACCAAGGAGGATAAGGAGTGCAGCATCTCCTCATCCGGACGAGGAGCACACCCCATCCGCTCCATTGCCCTATGGAAGGCGTCTAATGCCCCATGCATGCTCGCTATGAGATGGCCTTGCTCTAACACAGCCAACCTCTCCCTCAAAGTTGACGCCGACTCCGGCCCACTGATCTCGAAAGAGCCACTCCCGTGAAAGGGACGTGTGAAGAGGCGGCCGCCATCCAACACACTAAACCACCGCACATACTCTCGGGCGTCCGCCTCGTCACGCGCCCCTATAACCCTAGTCCCCCCAACTCTAAAATCTGCTGTCTGAAGCACCATCCACTCCGCCAAATTTCGGCCAGGAGGACCGGTCATCCTCTTCGCCACCCTATGATAAATCTCTGGAGGGATTCCCTGAGCGAGCCTCAGCTATCGCACCGCCCAAGATAGGTGGATCCTCTCCACCCTCTCAAAACAATGGACCCATATGTCCACAGCGAAGAAGGGTCGGCCAGACTGAATCACTGGCACGTCGGCATCCTCCTCATCCTCATAGGGCCTCCAAATCTCCTATAATCAAACAAACAAGTTGATTCCTCGATGAAGCCTCAGATCCTAAAAGACCGAAATGAAACAAAAAAAAAAAAAACATATGCATGATGATCTATACCTGCCCCGCGTGCATATCCTCAAAGAGACTGTGCGCGGTCTGAAGATCCAAAGACCAACAGCGACCCCTCAATGCCTCCCTCCACATGTGCATCCGAGGAAAAGTGAACCTCACCTCCAACGGAACCCCCAGACGAAGAAAAGCAAAGTGATCATATGCCCAAAACTATAAAACAAAATAGAAGAAACACTAAGTAGATGCTACTATCAAAAGACCAAGAAAGAAAAAAAAAATAACAGAGAAACTATGACATTAATTAACTAAAACTCACCTGGAGGAAGGGAAGGAAACCTCCGATCATCGCGATGCCTTGTCCCCGACTGTAAAGCTACTCATAGAGATGCGCCAATGCGGCTGCACCCCACGCATAGGTGGAGACTCGATCCAAGTCCTCGAGAACCATCAAAAATAGCCCAGTGACGCATCCCCGAGTCGAAGAAGGGAAAAGTACTGCACCAAAGAAGTGCATCAAGAATGCTCGAAGCACCCGATCTGCAGCCAACCTCGACTCCACCACGAGCTGCCGGCCCGCCACTATCACACAACGTGCCTCATAAGATGCCTACGCCTCTGAATGGCACCTTGAAGGCACGAAGCCACTCGCAAACGTATCAAAAAACCAAGTGACTCGAACTACACCCAGCCCTGATCCACTCGACCTATACGGTACACCCAGAATCTCCTCACACACCTCCAAATAATTTCCTACCATCCGCCCTATGATCAGCTCACCCTCAAAATGAAGATCGACGATGAAGACCCAGTCCTCTGGAGTCGACAACATCATACCAACTGGAAAGAGAAGCGCCTGGTGCTCCTCCCTCCACCTCTCCAAGATCACCGCGATCAGGCCATGATCGACTTGAAAGGGCTCCAGCACTAGGATCAGTCCAAAACCAAAAGACACCAGTCGCACTCGCTGAAATTTCGGCAAGGCACGATACCAAGTATGAGACTCGGACATGCCAAGCTGATAGCCAGCTGCGGGGGCTCCTATTGAACAAAGCACAAATAATAACAGTAAGACTAACACATACCTATGGAGAAAGACAAACAAATTTAAAACTAAAAGCGACTCAAATTTGCTCCGAACACAACAATAATTTACAACAAACACACAAAACGTGATAAGGGCAACTGAATAGAAACATGACCTATCTCTAGATGCCGTAATGATGCATGAATAAGCACACAACCAAGGATCAATGCAGGTTTGAATAAATTAGAAGGGTTTTCAGAGCCTAATAAGCCTATGTCATAACCTAAATGGCTAAGAAAATGAAAGAACTCTTGCTCATGGGTGCTTACCCGGCCTCGAGCGAAGAAATCCTCCAGCGGGAAGTGTTTATGATCTCGATGCTCCTCACCCTGGTGCTCCTCAACAGCACCCTAAGCTCTCTCACCTTCAGGTATCTCACCCTCAACCCTCTCACCCTCATCCTCAATGACCCCCTGCTCAATCTCTAGCACCTCCTCCTTGACCCCGACTGGTCAACCTCTAGTACCTCCTCTCTAACCACCTCCCCAACATCCACCTCGCCGACAATGTCAGTCCAAGCCTCAGAAGTCTCACCTATCTCTGCCCCTAACATCCTCTCTAACTCAGAATCAGTAAGATCGTGCCCACCAATACCCTCACCCTCCATTCTAGAATGAAGAGCTTAAAAAATTGAAGAAAATGAAGGAAACGACACCCAAAACGGATGGCCGAATAGCAAAATATCACGAAAACATGAAAATTAGAGCACAAAGAAATAAGGAAGCAGAGAATCAAAGGCTGACATGGATCGCGCGACAAAAATGAAAAGTTCTTGAACTATTTATAAGACACACCAAAATCATGCACATGAATTCACGCACTCAAACCAATCACGTACCATTCTCACCGCGCTTAATTCGGATCACACGACCGGTCTTGAGCGCGTAACTTAATCGTCGCCCACTCAAACCAACCTGACCATCTGGTTGCGCGCAGTATACTAAGCATATAATCTCTTCAAGTGTCCACACAGTGGCGCGCGAATGCCAATGGTCACTCGTACAGTGATCAGCCACCGCCCTAATCACGTGCCCGATACCATGCGTTTAACTCAGCTAAATGACCGAAAATTGGCGCTTAATGACATTCTGACGCTCTGAACGCGTGTCCACCCTGTGGCGCGCAATTAATTTATGCGCTTGGAGTGAAGCACGCAATTCCCTAGTAACACAAAGAAAAAAAATGCCCAGGACAGCACATTCACAAGCTTAAATTAGGAGATTTCTAACACTGATTACCAACCTAAACTATGCCCTTGTTAAAGCCAATCCAAAAGCACACTCCTACTAAGACCAAGACTCAACAAACAAAACAAAACAAAAAAGAATACCCCCCATCATTCATTCACTTGAACCTAAATTAAACCAAACCAAAAACTACTCCCACAGCACCCTAAAATAAATAAATAAGATCAGACCAAATTTAAATAAATAAGCATCACACTCAAAACAAGTTGAAGTAAGCTACCAAATAGGCCAAACTTTACTAAACAAAAGCTGCCACAAATGAAGTAGAAAAATATAATCACTTCATAAATAAAAAAATAATTATAAAACACACCGAGGGCATACCCTCTAAATATACAACTTAAAATAAGAAACTTAAAATCCCCATGTTCAGGCAATGCCCGAATCCGAATTTATTCGAGAAACCACCTTTTTCTCCTCCATCTCTTCCCTTAGCATGGCAGCAATTCAACTGCTACCTTGCATTCCCAATCCCGTCCATTCTCAATAATCCACTCAATAAACACAACTCTTCGGGTCCAACACCCGGGATACAAAAAAGAAAGGAAGAAAAGACATTAAAGAACAAGAAAATGCCCAAAATAAAAATGCCCCAAAACTTTTAATCCCAAACTTGGAATAAATTCAAAACAATAAGAACCCAAAACTTTTAGCTCACACATTTATAAACTATACCTTCCTAAACCACAGAGTGACAAGTGTCACATTTTTAAACCCTTCCAATCTAATTAAATCCAAACCCAAACACATACCCCCTCTGGAAAAAACCACAATCCGTGACAAGCCTAGATGAACCAATAGTCACATGACACTCACCCTAGGAAGCACAAATCCCCCCAAGCCTAGATAAACTAATAGGATTAAAACACCCAACAACCACCTAGAACTTTAGAAAACTCACACCTTTTTAACAAGTACCATCTCAAATCAAACCTAAAACCAAAACAAACAAAAGTCCTAAACTTTAAACAAAAAAAACTCTCTAAAAAAATTAAACCGAAATTGTTTGGGACCACGCAAAAAAAATGCCCCCAACAAACCCAAAGAACCAAGTAAACCCTCTAAACAAACCCTACAAAATAAATTGAACTCTAAGCTAAACTAAATCCTAAAATAAGTCAAACAAATCAGATAAATCTAACTAATATGCTAATAAGTTTAAACGAATAAACAAGCACGACAAAAAAAAAAATGCCTCTTTATTTATAACTTGAAAGTTTTACAAGTATCACCGGAGGCATACCTCCTGAATTTACAACCCAAAACGAAAACCTAAAACTTTAACCTACAACTCAAAACGAAGACTGGGTTCAAAACTGAGATGAAGTGAGGAGCAAATTCCGCTCGGAGTGTCCAATCGGAGGCTTCAGGGAGAATTGGTTGGGAAACATATCCCTCAACTTTTTACTCCTCTTCCGCTATCTTCACCTCCTTTACCTCAACGCTGCCTTCATTCCCAATACAGATGGGAAACACATCCCTCCACTTTTCACCTCAACGCTGCCTTCACTGCTCCCTAAAAAGGACTGATGTGACGACTAGTGCCCTCATTCCCAATACCGCCTATTCCCAGAATAACGTCGTCCACGAGCATCACCTCGGGACAGAGATCACGTGAAATAACTACTATAGGAAGAAACGACATCCCAATCGAACGGTTAGATCGCCCAATATCGCTAAAATATGAATTTCAGAATACAAGATATCCAGAAAAAGGTCAAAACTCGAAACTAAACTAGAGAATGAAAAAAAAAATGAAAGCTCCCTCGCTTATATAGAGTACGGACTCAATCACGGGCCAGAGCATAGGCGTTTAGCCAAATCACGCGTCACACACGATGCGCACAATCTAAAATGCACGCCCTAACCAAAGCGTGCAAATAAGCCATCGCCCGCGCCAACCCTACGACGCCCCAATTGCACGCACTCCATGAACCTCGCAGCCCGATCAAACGACACACTTCCACTGCGCGACCTGAAAGGTCACCAGCACACTTACCTGGTGACGCCTCGATCATGCGCTATAGTTATAGTGCATAATATAATCACACGCTCACTTACATGCGCGTAAACGGCCCCTCAAGCCTGAGATCACACACCCAAAAATAGGCGCGCAATCATTTTAAGCGACCTGAAATAGGCGCGCAATGCCTGACTTTGTATCACACTTTGATCAAAATTCTTCTTTCCCATCACGTAGCCTCACAGGCTGTTCCGACAGAAAAGAAAGACCTGCTCACCCATCCTATCGTGTGCCCTTGCATGAGAAGGAAGCATTAACAGCACTCATCCCCATCATGATAACATGTACACAAGCGATATCACTTCAATAGCTAGTCCCATCATATAAATTAGCCATACCCTCATGTCCAATCGCGAGAAGTCGAAAGCAAATCTCCCGAGAATGCAAGCACACCATCGCTAACTACACTCAGTCGACATCCCATCGTGAACATCACTACCTGAAAGATTAAAAAAAAAAAGCTCAGATAGCATATGCCACGCCGTATGATGAAAAGAGGGAAAGCTTGAGCATGTCCCTTCGCAAAGGCAAAGGTCTCTCTCTCCCGAACTGACCCCCACGTCCAACTAGGACTCACCCAGCATGTAGCCGAAGAAAGGGAGAATCCCCAGGTCCCATCGCGATATCATTTCTCTGAAGATATCACATCACAATCGCCAAACCCTGCCACAGCAGTCCTGAAGAGAAGAAATCTCCAAAGTCCTATAGCGACACTACGGCGCCACCAGACCATACAAGCTACGCACAATCCAGGTAAGTATCACCTTCAAGTATGCACTACCCACTTTTTTATTTTACTCGATATTCCCTATAAAATTATAGTTAGCTATGATTAAGTTAAAATATTTTTAAAACCCGTCTCTCTCGACTCGCGAATCACTGTAGTCCTCCCATAAGAGACAATCATCAGTACTCGTCGAGAAGGCTAGACGGAGTATCCGGCATGCCAAGTGTCGTCTTGATTACCACAATAACGGTCGGGTCCACAAATCTCGTACCAGTGGATCTGCTCAACGACGTCTCGGAATCCACATTTTCCGTCATTTTACCACCGAATTGATCTTAAGTTTAAATCCCTAAAATTTTAAATTTTCAAAACTCTTGAATTTTCAAAATTCCCTTACTACAATAAAATAAAAAAAGAGGAAAAAAGAAGAACGAAGCAACAAGATAAATAGACCCAACTCACCTTTCTTTAAATATAAAAAAATATTGATTAAGCGCCCCATCACCTGCGCATAATAAATTACACTTAGACCTGACCTTTAACTCCTAAGACCCCTGAACTCACAATCAAGCGCATATCCCACAGCGCAGAATTGGATCAAGCGCACACGCCACTGCGTAGAATCATTTGTTCATAACATTAGGACTAGAATTCCCAACTTACAAACCGACCCCCTGAACTCGCAATCAAGCGCATATCCCACTGCGCAGAAGTGGATCAAGTGCACACGCCATTGCGCAGAATTATTTGTTCAGCCACATTAGACTAGAATTCCCAACTTACAAGTCGACTCCTGAACTCGCAATCAAGCGCATATCCCACAGCGCAGAATTGAATCAAACGCACACTCCACTGTGCAGAATCATTTGTTCAAACACATTAGCACTAGAATTTCTAACTTAGAGGCTGACTCCAAGTGGATCAAGCGCACATGCAACTGCACAAAATTCAATTGAGCACACCTCACAATACCACATCTCAATTACCAGCCCAAACCAGCCATTCCCCTGGGAAATTGAACATTGAGTATATTTACCCTAAGAACTTATAAACGCCTATTGGAAAAGGAACTCCTGACATGCATTGGTGTGAGTAATGACGCACCCGGTCTGACATGACTTGTAAAAGCCTTCGATATTACATAATACTTTATTTTATTATTATTGGTCCCTAGATCTTATTTGGGACATTTGATTGATGCCCTGGTACCTCAATTACATAAAATCCCTCTGTTAGCCTGTGCCATACGACAGGATGCGCCATGCACCTACAAACCCGAAATGTGCCCTTCGACAGCTACTATTTGCCCTTCAAATGCTATATTTTAGTTTGTACTGATAGATAAGAATATCAAGCATGTCATGTCAGCATCCCCAGTTCACATTTGTGATTTTTCAAGAGAAACGAGAAGACACCTCGAATGAGGGGTGTCTACTTCTTCGACACATTCTTACTTCGTAAGAGCATGCCAAAGAGGGGCATCTGTAGGCACCCCCATTTTTTCCTCTCATAATATACAAATTTGTTTGGTCAACCTTTGACCTTATAACCCTGATATGGGACCATATACTAAAATAATAGTATATGGTTGGACATAGGCTGAAACAAAAGTTCTGTGGCACAGGCCCCATAACCCCAACGTGGGCCATGCACTGAGACAATAGTACATGGTTGAACACAGGCTGAAACAATAGCTCTGTGGCTCAGATCCTGACATAGGGAGACTATATACTGAAATAATAGTGTATAGTCAGAATGCAGACTGAAATAATAGTCTTGCATTTTAGACCCCTTTGCCCTAATGTGGGACCATATGCTGAAACAATAGTATATGGTTGGACAATGGCTGAAACAATAGTTCTGTGGCTCAGGCCCCATACCCCCGACGTGGGAACCATGCACTAAAACAGTAGTACATGGCTGAACATAGGCTGAAACAATATCTCTGTGGCTCAGATCCCGACATAGGCAGACTATATACTGAAATAATAGTATATAGTCAGAATGCAAACTGAAACAATAGTCTTGAATTTTAGACCCCGTTGCCCTAATATGGGACCATATGCTGAAACAATAGTATATAGCTAGACACAGGCTGAAACAACAGTTCTGTGTCACAGACCCCATACCCCTAATGTGGGACCATGCATTGAAACAATAGTATATGGCTGAAATAATAGCTCTTTGGCTCAGAACCCAATGTAGGGAGACTATATACTAAAACAATAGTATATAGTCGGAATACAGGTTGAAACAACAGTCTGGCATTTCAAGCCCTACCCAGACCTGGATAATCTCGAATTAAGCGCCTAAAACCAAGCTCTCAATTCGATTGCACGCCAAATCACAAGCACGCAATCAGTCCCTTCTCAGACCAGACTTTCTTTCCCCAGACTAATTCAAGACTCGATCACGCGTCTATCATGAGCCGCGCGATCAAATTGAGCGCCACATCACCAGCGTACAATTGGCTTATGCCCGACCTAGCCTCACTGTCCTTTATCCCTAAGTTTCCACGATTAAGCGCTTCGAGAGTGGCGCTTAATTGAATTACACACCCCAAAATGGGCGTGCAATTAGTTCTAATGCTATTAAGAGTAGAAAGCTCGTTGAGCAAGTTAGTCGGTCGCCCACTGAGTCGGTGACCGACTCAAAGCGATTAAGCATCGAGAGACGAGTGCGCAATTCGATTAAACGCCTGAAACAGGGCGTTTAATTAAAGAAAAACATATAAAAGCTTTTTTAATTTCGACCCAATAGAACACGAAGAAGCTGGCAATTTTCGAGAGAGAACGAATTTTTTTAGGATTCCGAAACCAGAGAACTCCGAGGACAAACCCATAGAGCAACCTAGTCATGATTTCGAGATTTAAGCTTCGAATCTTTGAGATTTCTCTCCGCAGCCCTGATCCTGGGTAAGAATCTTAGATTTAGACTTAGGATATTTCTCTTAGTTTTAATTATAAGTTTTAATTTTCAATCCGAGATCGTAGCACCCTTTTTAGACCGCAAATTTTTATATCTGGTTCTAGTTTTTCAAATTTAGAACCAGTCCTTAATCCGACTGTCTAACTTACCGACCCTAAGCTTTAATTCTATTCTAAAATCTTAACTTCCAGTCCTATCATTAATTTCTGGTTCTAATCCTTGGACTCTAGAACCAGTCTTTAATCATACGATCTGATTTTTTGATTTCGAACCCGAATTCAGTCTTAGAAATTTTAATTTTAATTTTAATTTCTCAGTTTAATATTTCTAAAAATCCTAAATATTCATTTTAGTTTCTATAATTCTAGTTCATAATTTCATTCATAATTATTACTCTGAAATTGGCTCTGAAAAATCTAAAAATACTATTTTATAATCCTAAATCCAATTTATATTTAAATCTCAGTCATCCGATTTGCCCAAGGGAGCTTATGGAGGGTACTCAGGAACGAGGTCGATCCTCCTTAGCATAACAGGCCCGACCCCTTTTTTAAAAAAAAAATTAGAAATAATTAATTGCTTTAGTTAGTTTTATTTCGATATAATTGATTATTTGCATTAATTAGGTTTTAATACAATTACTTAATTGCTTTAATCAGATTTTTTTTAGTTCAATTAATCAATTGCTTTAATCAGAATTTTAGGAAATTTAATTTATTCATGATTAAATAGATTTTGCTATAATTAATTCATTGATTATTAATCAGTTCCTTTATTTCGATTAGTATTTTAGTAAAAGTTAATTCACTGCCTTAATTAGAGTTTAGTAAACAAAAATCAGTCTTTTATTTCAATTAGAATTCTAGTCAAATTATTATATCTATTTCAGTTAGAATTTTAGTAAAATCATTATACTTACTTTAATTAGAATTGTAGTACGATTAGTATACTTGCTTTGCTTAGAATCGCAGTATAACTAGCTTGCTTGATTTAATTAGAGTTCTATTGGAATTAATATATTTGCATTCCTAGTACAATTAGGAGACTGATGTTAATTAGACTTTTAATAAGATTAGGACACTAAATTAATAGACTTCTAATAAAATTAGGAAACTAAAATTAATTAGACTCTTGATAGAATTAGAATACTAAATTAAAAAAGCCATAATAAATTCCCACACAACTAAACTCGCCACAGAATCAGGGAACCTAAACTGATTAAAACTACATCAATACAAGGGGAAGGGAGGAAAAACTAAACTATCTAAATTATAAGAAAAGACATAGCTGCTAACGTTCGCAGACGGATGATTTAGTAAAGAAGTAACCCACACCCGCTCTAAAGCACTATCATTGACGTGTTACAGCGTCGTTAAATATCTGCAGCTGGCGATCACAATAAACTAGGAACCTTCCTAGAAAAACCTTTATTCCTAACATTCCAAACGCCGCATCGCTAGAGTTCATTTGGACAGAATTGGATCCACTGATTCAACGGGGACCGAGAGGAACCCAGAAAAGCATGCACCAACAGACTGGCGATTGTGATGGGACTTCACTTTTGCAAACTCCTTTTCTAGACTGTTAGTTTTCATCTTATCTACCTATTTTTTTTCTTTCCATCGTGTCATTTAGATTCCCTTTTATATATATATATATATATATATATATATATATATATATATATATATGAGTCTTTGTCAAAGACTCGAGATGTCTGGTATACAAAGAGTGAGTTTAGGAGACCCACCATTGTGAGGATATCAAGATAACCCCATATATGAAGAAGAACCATTTCATAATTCCAACCCACGACAACCTGAGATCAACATGGCCAGCGAGTAAGAAAATCCCTTCTCCAATCCACACACTGGTAATAATCATAATGGGAGAGATAGAAACACTAGACAAAATCTAAGCTAAATTAAATCCTAGACTAAACCAAATCAAATATGCATGGCTAATCCATTAAGCAAGTACTAAGCATGATAAACAAAAATAATACTCTTTTATTTATAACTAAAAAATTTTACAACATCACCGGAGGCATACCTCCTGAAATTACAACCCAAAACAAAAACCTAAAACTTTAACCTACAACCCAAAACGAAGACTGGGTTCAAAACTGGGACAGAGCGAGGAGCAAATTCCACTCGGAGCATCCGATCGGAGGCTTCAGAGAGGATTGGTTGGGGAACACATCCCTCCACTTGTTACTCCTTCTCTTCCGCCATCTTCATCTCCTCCGCCGCCGTCTCCTCAACGCTACCTTCACTGCTCCCTAAAAGAGATCGATGTGAAAACTAACGCCCTCATTCCCAATACCGCCTATTCCCAGAATAATGTTATTCCCAAGCATCACATCAGAGCAAAGATCACATAAAATCACAAATATAGGAAGAAACAACATCTCAATCGGATGGTTAGATCATCCGATATCACTAAAACACGAATTTTAGAATACAAGAGATCCAAAGAAAAAAGTAAAACTCGAGACTAAACCGAGGAATGAAAATCAAATGAAGGCTCCCTCGCTTATATAGAGTACGGACTTAATCACGCGCGTTTAACTCAATCATGCGCATCACATGATGCGCTCAATCAAAACACACGCTATGACCAAAACGAGCAATGAAACCATCGCCCACGCCAATGACACGACGCTCCGATCACACGCAAATTGTAAACTGTGCAATCCCATCAAACGACCACCTCACACTGCGCGATATAAAAGGTCTCCTGCATAGTGACCTGGTGACGCCTCAATCACACGCTACAATTAGAGCACATAATACAATCACACGCAAACTCACATATTCGTAAACAGCCCTTCAAACTTGTGATCGCACGCTAAGAAATAGGTGTGTAATCATGTTGAGCGACTTAAATCAGGCGTACAATACCTGACTTTGGACAAAATCTATACCTTCACATCTTTCTACCTCACCTTGATCAAAACTCTCATGTCCCATCGCGTAGCTTCACAGGCTGTTCAGAGAGAAAGAAGGAGAGGAGTAACCCTGTCATGCACATCCCACCATGATAACATGCACGCATATGATACAACCTCAATATCCAGTCCCATCGTAATAAATTAGCCATGCCTTCATGTCCCATCGTGAAAAGCCAAAAGCAAATCCCCCGAAAACATGGGCACACTGCAAAAAAAAATGAAGCCAATCATGGCGCAACCACAACATGATCCTACTACATAACTTAAGATCTACCAAAGAAAGAAATGGGACACATCTATCGCGCAAATATCCTACCAGCGTCCCATCGCTAACTATGCTCAGCCAATGTCCCATCACAAACATCACTACCCGAAAAGCTCAAACAACACCTGTCATGCCATATGAAAAAGTGAGAAAGTTTGATCATGTCCCATCGCTAAAGCAAAGAGCCCTCCTCCCGAATTACTCGCTACATAATAGTCACCAGACACCACTACCATAACAAAAATGCATGAAGATTCGAGACTCCTCCCATGTCCTCTCGCATCCGACCAATACCAAGTCCCATCGCGACATCACTTCTCCAAGACATCACGTCCCACCAGGACTCTCCACGCTCTGCCATAGCGAACACGAGGAAAAGAGAAAAATCTCCAAGTCCCATCACAGACCGTACAAACTACGCACAATCCAGGTAAGTATCACTCCCAAGTAAGTACTATCCACTTTTTAATTACTCGATATTACTTATAAATATAGTAACTATGATTAAGTCAAATATTTTCTAAACCCATCTTTTTCGACTCGCGAATCACTATAGTCCTCCCATAAGAGACAACATCAGTATTCGCTGAGAAGGTTAGACAAAGCATCCGGCATGCCAAGTGTCATCTTAATAACTACATAAACGGTAGGGTCCACAAATCCTGCACTGATGGATCTGCTCAGCGACGTCTCGGAAGCCACATTTTTCGCTGATTTACCACCGAATTGATCTTAAGTTAAATTCCCTAAAATTTCAAATTTTCAAAACCCCTTACTTACTCCCGAACTAAAATCTTTTACTTCTAAAAAAAAAGAAAAGAAGAAACAACATAATAAAAAACTCTTACCACTTACTCTTAAAACTAAAAATCTTATTCCAAAACTAAAAATCTTTTATTCCCAAAACAACAAAAAAAAACAGAAAGAAACCAAAGGAAAAAAATGAACAAAGAAACTCACCTACCAAATTTCACTTCAATTACCAGCCCAAACCAGCCATTCCCCTAGGAAATCGAGCAATGAGTATATTTAATCTAAGAACTTACAAATGCCTATTGGAAAAGGAACGTCTGACGCGCATTGGTGTGAGCAATGACGCACCCGATCTGACATGATTTGCGAAAGCCTTCGACATTATTTTGCATTATATTATTATCGATCCCTGGGCCTATTTATGAATATTTGTATGACGTAAATATTTGTATGACGCCCCCCCGTACCTCGACTACGTCATATCCCTCTGTTTGACTGTCCCTTACAGCAGGTCGCGAAATGCGACGGGATGCCCCTTCCACCCACAGATTAGGATATAGTGATTCTCCTTTCCTTTTGACTGTCACTCGTAACAGGTCGCATCATACACTCGTGGAATAGGATACGTTGACTTCCCCTGTCGACTGTCTATGACAGCGGGTCGCGATACGCGATGGGATCTCCCCTGGGCATCCACGGCATAGAACACACCTTTCGATAGCTACCACTGGGCCCCCGATGCTCCATTTTAGCTTGCGATGATAGATAAGAAAGCTAAGCATGTCATGTCAGCATCCCCAGTTCACATTTGTGATTTCCCAAGAGAAACGAGAAGACACCTCGAATGAGGGGTGTCTACTTCTTCTATGCGTTCTTACTTCGCAAGAGCGCACTAAAGATGGGCATCTGTAGACACTCCCATTTTTTCCTCTTAGAATATATAAATCTGTTCAGTCAACCTTTGACCTCATAACCCTAATTAGGACCATATACTGAAATAATAGTATATGACTGGACACAGGCTGAAACAATAGCTCTGTGGCTTAGGCCCCATTACCCTAAATTGAAAACTATGTACTAAAACAATAGTACATGGTTGAATATAGGCTGAAACAATAGCTTTGTGGCTCAGATCCCAATGTAGAGAGATTATATACTGAAATAATAGTATATAGTTAGAATATAAACTGAAATAATAGTCTTGCATTTTGGACCCTTTACCCTAGTATGTGGGACCATATGCTGAAACAATAGTATATGGCTGGACACAGGCTGAAACAATAGCTCTGTGGCTCAGGCCCCATAACCCTAACGCGAGGACCATGCACTGAAACAATAGTACATGGCTGAAACAATAGCTCTATGGCTCAGATCCCAATGAAGGGAGACTATATATTGAAATAATAGTACATAGTCAGAATGCAGGCTAAAACAATAGCCTTGCATTTCAGACCCGACCTAAACTCGGACAGCTCCGAATTATGAGCCTAAAATCTCCCGTGCAATTCGATTACACACAAAACCATAAATGTGAAATCAGTCCCCTTTCAGACCAGACTTCCTTTCCCATACCACCTCAAGGCTCGATCACGTGCCCCACATGAGACGCGTGATCGGATTGAGCACCCCACCACCGACACGCAATTGGCCTATGCCCGACCTAGTCTTACAGTCCTTGACCCCCAAGCTTCCTCGATTAAACGCTTCGAAAGAGGCACTTAATCAGATTGTGCACCATATAATTGGCGCACAATTAGTCCTAACATTGTTAGAACTAGGAAACTCGTTGAGCAAGTCAGCCGGTCCCTCACTAAGTCAGTGACCGACCTAAAGCGATTAAGCATCGGGAGACCGGCGAGCAATCCAGTTAAACGCCTGAAATAGGGAGTTTAATTGGAGAAAAACTTATAAAATATTTTTTCTAATTCGCCCCAAAAGGGGCTGGCAATTTTGAGAGAACGGATTTTTTTGGGATTTCAAAATCAGAGAACTCCGAGAACGAATACATAAAGGAACATAGTCATGATTTCGAGATTCAAGCTTCGAATCTTCGAGATTTCTCTGCAACCCCGGCCCTAGGTGAAAATCCAACCTTCAGCCTCGACCCCTTAGTTTAATTTTAGTTCTTAGACCTAGGACTTCTCTTAGTTTTAATTATTAATATTGAATTTTCAGTTTTAGACCGTAGCACCTTTTTTTTTAGACCGTAATTTCTAATATCTAGTTCTAGTTCTCCATTTCTAGAATCAGTCCTTTATCTGACGATCTAATTCACCGACCCTAGACTCAACTCTGTTCTAAAATCTTAATCTCCAGTCCTATCATTAATCTCTAGTTCTTAGGTTCTAGAACCAGTCCTTAATCATACGGCCTGATATTTTGATTTCGGACCCGAATTCAATCCTAAAATTTTAAATTTTAATTTTAATTCCTTAATTCAATACTTCTAAAATCCCAAATATTCATTTAGTTTTCTAAAACTCTAACTTTTTAATTTAATTCACAATTATAATCCCGAAATCGACTCTGAAAATCCAAAAAATATCAATATTATAATCCAAAATCTAATTTATCTTTAATCTCAGCCACCTGATTTGCCCAAGGGAGCTTACGGAGGGTACTCGGGAATGAGGCCAATCCTCCTTCGCATAGCAGGCCCAAAACTCCTTTTTTTTAAGAATTATTTTGTTGCTTTAATTAGAATTAGAAAATCAGTTCTACAACCTTTTTTTAGATTTTTAGTATGATTAATTTACATGCTTTATTTTAATTTAGATCCTTAGAATAATTACTTGATTAGAACTCTAATGAAATTAGTTCCTTTATTTTAATTAGATAATTCTAGCATAGTTAATTCCTCTCTTTATTAGATTTCAGTAAAGTTAATCCCTTTTTTTATTAGAATTTTAGTATAATTAACTCATTGCTTTGATTACAATTCTAGAAAAAATCAGTTCCTTTATTTTAATTGGATTTTAACATAGATAATTCATTGCTTTAATTAGAATTTTAGGATAATCAATTTCTCGCTCTTATCAGAATTCTAGTAAAATTAGTTTCTTTATTTTTAATTAGAATTTTAGTAAAATCAGTCCTCCATTCCAATTAGAATTCTAGTAGGACTATTATAATTGCTCTAATTAAAATTTCACTCAAATCGTTATATTTGCTCCAGTTAGAATTTCAATACAATTACCATATTTGCTTCACGTAAAAATTCCAATATAATTAGCATGCTTGACTTAATTAGAGTTTCATTAAAATTAATATATTTGCATTCTTAGTATAATTAGGAGACTGATACCAATTGAACTTTTAGTAGTATTAGGACATTAAATTAATTGGAATTCTAATAAGATTAAGAAACTAAGATTAATTAGACTTCTAATAGAATTAGAATATTAGATCCACTCTCTCTAATAAATTTACAACTAAACTCATAATAGAATCAGGAAACTCAAACCGATTAGAATTACAGCAATAACAAGAAAAGAAAAGAAAAACTAAGCTATCTAAACTATAAGGAAGAGCCATAGCCGCTGACGTTCGCAAGCAGACGATTCAGAAAAGAAGTAACCCACACCCGCTCAAAAGCGTGATCATTGACGTGTTGCAACGTCATAAAATATTTGCAGCTAGCGATCACAATAACTAGGAATCTTCCTAGAGAACCCCCTTTTTATTTTACCTCCACTATTCCAAACGTCGCATCACTTGAGTCCACTTCGACAGAATTGGGCCACTGATTCAAAGAGGACCGAGAGGAACCCAAAAAAAGCGCGCACCAACAGTGAGGTCTTTCCAGGTTTTTATCATAGATGGCTCAAGAGAAGTGAACCATCATAGCGCGAGTCCCGTGAGACTCTTTTGAAAAAAATTTATGTGCAAGCGTTCATCGCCTCCATATTGGCACATGTCCCCACAACATGACTTGAGGTGTGCAATGGCGTTACCGGTGCTATTGTATTTATCGAATGATGGCACTTTAAACTTAGGTGGCAAAGATACCTATGCAAATAGGCCCATATCTAAAAATATCTATGACATGGATCTCAGTTCCGCCCAGCTTCATTAACTTCTTTTGGATCTTATCCATTTGTTCTCTCAGTGGCTCTAACTCCCTAGATGGCAAAGTTGGGGCTGGTCCCCCAATGGGCTATCCCGCTTCATTTTGAATGGCCTATGGGTTGGTAAAGGTGGGCTGTGGGGGGATAAAATTGGCAAGTGCCCCTATGTAGGCCCCACTATTTCGAGCCTCATACTCCTCATATTGGTTACTCGCATCCATGAATGGGGGAGCAATGAGGTTATCTTGTTGATTTAGCACAGGTTGGATGGGTGCCTAGTTAAGCCATTGTAAGTGAGGGAAGCTTTGGTGATGGGTTTGCGGGATAAGGGGATAGGTGAATGGCAAGTTTTGGGCGGGTTGAGTGGGTGCTTGGTGGGACCACTGGGTTTGATAGGAATTTTGCTGATTGGGTTGGGTAGTGAGTGGATGGGTAAATTAGGGATGGTTGATGGTTTGGGATGGATTCCCATATTGGGTTGGGTGAGAGGAATGTGGATGAATGGGGCTTATGCCGTATTGGGGGATTCGATGAGATGGATTTATTATTTGGGGGGAAATAGGGGATTGTTGGGTGTAGGTGTATGTGGAAAATTGGGAGAATGATGGAGGGTTTGGAAATGTCACCCTCGAGTTTGGGCCTAAATGGGCTTGAGATTGGGTATTGGGCCTTTGAGGCCCACTCGAATGGCCCCATGGCTGATGGGAGGGGCCTTGGGTGATATGGATTATGGGTGGTTGATTGGCATTTTGGTGGAATGGGGTGTGGGGATTTTTGAGGGTTTGTGATGGATGAGGAAGGCTTTGGGAGGCCTTCCAGGAAGTATAAGCCCTAACCATGTCCTCCATCATGGTCATGGGATCGGCTATGGGAGGGAATGCGGACAGCCCTTCCGATGAGTGGGATGTATGGGAAAAATTGGGTATTGGATTGGATGTGGAGGAAAAATGGGGTATGTGTTGGGTTGATGGGAGAAAATTAGGTGTATGTTGGATGGAAGGGGGAAAATTGGGTGTACGTTGGGTGGATGGGGAAAATTTGGGTATATGTTGGGTGAATGTGGAGAGCTGGGTTGGATTTTGGATGGATGTGGAAGGAAAATGGGGTAAACTTTGGGTGAATGTGAAGGGAAAATGGGGTGGATTTTGGGTGGATGTTGATGAAAAATAGGGTTTATTTTGAGTGGAGGTATGTGGAAAATTGGGCATGACTTGGGTTGATGTGGGGGAAAATGGGGTATATGTTGGATTGATGTGGAGGGAGAATGAGGTGTATTTGGAGAGGATGGGGAGGGAAAATTGGGGGATCTAAATGGACCCGTAACATTGAATCGTGATTGGGTAGAGGGGACTATTGGTATGCGCTTTTTTTGGGTTCTTTTCGGTCCCCGAAAGAAGGGGCCCAACTCGGTCCGAGTGGACTCTTGCTAAGCGATGAATAATAAACTAAGAGATATTATTTAAAAAGATAAACTTTGAGCAAAAAAAACTTGGTTCAATGTGATCACCAGTTGTAGATATTTATCGATGCTGTAGCATGTCATTTATCACGCTTTTCGAGGTGGGGGTTATTTTCTTTATTGAATGTCGACCGACCGACTTCAACAGCTCTGGGCCACTTGAGAGTTTAGTTAATCTAGTGTTCCTAATCCTACTCTAAGTCTGATTATTTAGTCTCCTAATGTTACCGAGAGTCTAATTAATCCTAATCCTATCGGGAGTCAAGTTAATTTAGTCTCCTAATCCTACCAGGAGTCTAATTAAAAAAGGGGTTGTGGCCCGTTATGCTAAGGAGTATCAAACCCGTTCCCGAGTACCCTCCGTAAGCTCCCTTGGGCAAATCGGGTGGCTAAGGATTATTATGTAAATACTGGGGATTAAGTTTTAATTGAAGGCTAAAAATTAAAGATTGAAATTAAGAATTTAGTATCGAAGTCTAAGACTAAAAAGAGAAATCGAGAACTGGAATGAAAATTAAAAACTAAAGTTGGAATTAAGAACTAGAATCAGGAACTAGGACTAGAATTAAAATTAAGAACTATAACTAAAATTAAGAACTAGAACTAGAATTAAGAGCTAGAACTAAAAATTAAGAAATAGAAACTAGAACTAGAATCTAAAAAACTAAGAATTAGAAACTAAGCAGCGAGAACTAGGAAGAGATTACCTGAAGCCGAGTGCCTCTCTCTCCTTCCAGTGTCGCGAAGAAGAAAACTCGAACTTCCTTGAAGAGGCCTAAGCTCGAGAGAGGAGAGATTGCTATGAAAATTGGTGAATTTGGGCGTAGGGTAGGGGTCTTTTATAGGTATAGGGCTAATTCCGTGCAATGGGTTATATTCGCAATGGGTGAATTGTGCGCATAATTGGTTGCACTCAATTGAATTCTACGCACAGTATAATGCGCTTAACTCCCTCCAAACCAGTCACTAATTTGAGAGTGACCGTCTGACAGGGAGTCTTACTTTTAATATACTTCGAAACAAATTTCGCGCATAGGACTAGGCGTGGAATCCGATTTCGCGCAGAGGGGTTTGTGCGAGAACGGGGAATTCGGGCAGTCTTGGTAATTAGAGTCCCAGTCCAAGTCTGGACGAATTTCGCGTTTGAAAGTACATGTGGAATCAATTATGCGCAGGTGTATGTGCACGGAATCCGGAATCTTAGCGGTGCACGGAAGCATGTGCCTAGTCTAAGTGGGACTAATTATGCGCAAGTAGCCTTGTGTGTAATCGAATTAAGTGCATAGTAGTATGTGCGTAATTCGGGGACTTTCGGGTTTTGGCCGGACCAAGCTTCTAGGTTGATATTTCAGCCCACTTCTCAACCGTATACTATTATTTCAGTATACGATCCCTGGGTTTAGGGTGTTATAGTCTTCGGAGAGGATGAGTCCCTTTCTCTCGAGTATGGTCAAAGGTTGACTAAACAAGTTTGTATACTTCAAGGGGGCAAAAATGAGATATCTACAGATGCCCCTCTTCAACACGTTCTTGTGGAATAGGAATGCATCGAAGAAGTAGACACCCCCTTTCAGGGTGCTTCCTTGTTTCTTTGAGAGATCGCAAGTGTGAACCAGGGAGCAGTGGTTCCTTGTTTCTCTCAAAAACAAGGAACCAGGGTGCTTCCTTGTTTCTTTGAGAGATCAAAGCTTGGCTTCGTATCTATCAGTGCAAGCTAAGATTGAGCATTCGGGGGCCCAGTGGTAGCTGTCGAGAGGCGTATCCACATCCTCAGGTGCAAGTGGCATCCCATCGCGTGTCACGACCGACTGCAAGTGGCAGACAAATGGGATAAATCAGCATATCCTCATTCGCGGGTGCATGTGGCATCCTGTTGCATGTCGCGACCTGCTGCAAGTGGCAGTTAAACGGGAGGAAAAAGTCGAGGTACTGGGGGCGTCATACGAATGTCCAAAAATAAGGTCAACTGATCAGATAATGTGATGTAATATGATGTAATGGCGAAAGCTTTCGCAAGTCATGTCAAGTCGGGCGTGTCATCGCTCACACCAATGATGCGTCAGGAGTCCCTTTCCAATGGAGATTTGTGATTTCTCAAAGTTGAGTATACTCAGTATTCTGTTTCCCAAGAAAAAGAATGGATTAGGGTGATGAGAGGTGAGAATTTGATAGATAGGAGTTTTAGAAATTCAAGTTTTAACATAAGATCAATTCTGTAGTAAAACTTCGGAAAACGTGGCTTCCGAGACGTCACTGAGTAGATCCATCGGAATGGGATTTGTGAACCCGTCCTTTGTTTGGTTGTCAAGACGACACTTGGTATGCCGAATACTCTGTCTAACCTTTCTCTCGAGTACTGATGATTGTCTCTTATGGGAGGACTACAGTGATTTGCAAATTAAGAGAGTCAGATTTTAAAAACATTTGACTTAATGTTATATAATTATAGAGAATATCGAGTGTGGAGGAAGTGTTTACTTACCTGGCTTGGGCAGATGGCCCTCATATTGGTCACGATGGGGCGTGTTGGCTATTGTCCTCATGGTGGTCATGTGATGGGACATCAGAGAGCTTCTTCTCTTCTTTTTTGTCGTGGCGGGGCCTGATGGGACATTTGGGGGCTTGAAGCTTGCTTTGTGCGATGGGACTTAGGTTAATCCTCCCTTCTGATTGCATGCTGGGGTAAATCGCTATGGGACATGGGTGCAGCTCCTCTCGTAGCTGATTTTGATGGGACATGGTGGTTATGCGATGGGACAAGGATGTCCGAGGGATTAGTCAGGTGAATCAAGCTCTTTGTAGAAGCATGCGAAATCACACAACCACCACATCACCACCATTGGTTGACTCTGTCAGGGCTTCTTGTTTGGATTTTTCCAGATGAACTCAAAGTCTTCTTCCTGGTGTTTATGCATTGTCCAGGTGATTTGTTGTGCCTGCCTCCTTAGTCAGTAGTAGAAGTAGTATACTCATCATTGTTGACCTGTCTCATCCTCCAGTGGTCTCTTCTAATCGAGGTGGGATGGCGTTTAATGTGAGAGGTTGCGTGATGGGACCGTAGGGGTGATTTTCCCTATTTTGTTTGTATTTTGTATTTTATTTTACTTTATTTTTCTCTGTATTTTTCTATTTTTATTATGTATTTTTTTGTATTTTTCTACGTTTTTCTATATTTTTCCTTTCTTGTATATTTTTTTCTATATTTTTCCTCTCTTATTTTATTGTGTTGGCATGAGTGAGGGGTTATATTTTGGGTTATTTATTTTGGGCTATTTATCTTGTATTTTGAACTTTGTGGAATTTTCTTTTATCATTGTAAAAGGGGGATTTCATGTGTTTATTTAAGGTACGAGGTTTGTTTTTGTTCTCATGTTTTGTGAGGGTGACCCTTGTCATGTGGTGTGGTTGTGTGTTTAAATTAGGGCTAGCTGGACGTATTGGGTGTTTTAATGTCATTGGCTCATTTATTTTGCCACGGATTGTGCTTCTTTAATTGCTTGGATATTGGCTTATCTTGTTTTCTCATGAATTGTGTTTCCCAAGGGGGGTAAATGTCTTGTGATTATTGGTTTATCTTCTTTTGTCATGGATTATGTTTCATTAGGGGGGGTATGTGTCATGTGTTGATTTAATTAGATGAAAGGGGTTTGTGAGTGTGACATTTGTCACACTGTGGTTAAGGGGTCATGGGTTATAAATAGGTATCTGGGAATTGGGTTTTATTTTTTAACTTTATTGTTTAAAATTTTGGTGGACTTGTAATACATTTTTGTCTTTTGGATTTTATTTTTCTTAATGTCTTTTCTTCCTCTTTATTTATTTCTCGGGCATTATATCTCGAAGTGGTTTGTGAAATTTAATTCTTGGAAATGAGCGGTATTGGGAATGTGGAGTAGCACTCGAAGTGCTACTATGTTGGGGGAAGAGGTGGAAGAGATGAAGGTGGAGGGAATAAAACCAAGGAAAAGAGTTGAGTTAGAGTTCTCGTGATCAATCCTAGTTGCTTCTTAGTAGGCTCTATGGATTGACCTTTTGTGAACCTTCCTTTGGGGGCTTCCTAGACCGGCCATCCATGGGTGTATTTCTCGTCTCTTGATTGGCCTCCCGTGAGCCACTCCTTCTTTTTCGCCGGCTCGGGGCTCTGCGATGCTGTCATTTTATTGTATAACTTGAAAGATTGCATCATAAGCAGCATCTCAAGTAGAAAAAGAGGTGAAGATGAGATTTATGTTAAAACTCGTTCAGGTTATGTTTCCTCTTCCGGCGTCTCGGCCATCTCTTCTTCTCTTTTGTATCATTATTTGGGCGCCCTCCCCTGACTACTCGTGGACTTGGGTGTCTTTGAGTGTTTGCCCTGAATTCAAATTCGTCTTTCGTTTCGAGTTGTATTTTGAGGGGGTATGCCCCCGATGTGATTTGTAATTAATTTCATCATATTTATAAATGTGTGTTTGTTCATTTATGACTTTGTTTTGAACTTCTTAAATTCTGGCTTGATTGGATTTAGTTTGGTGTGGTTTAGTTTGGTTTACGTTGGTGTGATCAGTGGTTAAGTCCGGATCAATTGGGCGTGCATGTGTGTCGCTTCTCTTGGTTTTGGAGTGTATATTTTTAGGTTTGAAGTGTTCCTAAGATTAGTATAGGTATGTTCATGGTAAATGACTGTTTTCAGTTGTTTAAATCCCCTAGTTTGGTCTCTGGTCCCGCTGTCCCATGTATATATGTATATATATATATATATATATATATATATATTTGTGTAACTGGGGAATTCCACGCAAAAGGAGGAGAGCTGAATCGAATTCTGCGCATACCTTGCGGCGCGGGATTGTGGGTTCAAGAGGTTAATTACGTGCATCATGGATTGCGCTTAATCCAATTTTGCACAGGTGTTCTTGGGTGTAAAATTCGTTCGGGTCACTTGGATGAGTGTCCAGGCATCCCTTAGGATTGTAATTCTACGCAGGTATGAACGAGCGGATTCCATTTTTCACCCACGCCAGTTGATAAAAATCTAATTAAGCGCGTACTGTCCAGCGTTTAATTCAAATTTCGCGCAGACCTACTAACGCTTAATTCAATTTTGTGCATGTGTACTTGCGAGTAATTGACCAGCGTCTATAAAAGCCAAAAATTCCTCTCATTTGCCCCACGCGTTTTGGTTTTCTCTTATTTTCTTTCTTCCTCTACTCTCGAGTGCCTTGATTTCTATGTGAGTGCGATATCTCGCAATTTGTCCATTTGATTTCGGCGCCGTTTCTTCCATTCTTCTTCATTTTCTACGTACTTTCTTGTGAGATGGGGCCGGAGGGCAGTATGACGATCTCTGAGTTCATGGAGATGTTGGATGGTGCGAGTGCTCTAGAGATTTTGATCGGGGATGGTGTTTCGGAGATTGCTACTGAGACCAAGATTCCTGCTGGGGCCGAGGTTCCACCTGTTGCTGAGGGTGCTGACGATGCTATTATGAGCATTCCTTTAGTTTATCGTTGATTTGTTTTGCCGTCATTACCGATTTATTGTTATTATCGTTACCACCATTAGTGTTTTATCATTGCTCTTATCATTCTAATTACTATTATCGTTATTATCTATTATTATTTATTATTATTATTAGTCAATGTTATTATTATTATTTAATTCTATTATTAGCTATTTTTATTATATTTTAGCTTTATTATTATTATTAGCGTTATTATTTAGTTTTACTATCGTCATCCTCAGCTAGCCTCATTTTGTTAATTTTTTGCGTATTTTCCACAGTTTCGACTTATGTCTTCTTTTATTCTCTTTGTTGGGTGTTTAGGATCCCCTCTCTTTGTTGATTAGTTTTGTGTGGGCCAAGTCATGTGCATGGTATAGAGCTCTCCCTGCCTTCCAGCGGGCAAGACTCTAGTTTTTTAGTTTCGAGCCAATTCTGAGGCTCGAGCCTTCCCGACATCGGTTTAGTTTGGGCTATAGTACAGAGGTGGAGGGAGGAGCATCAGGCACTGCTCTTCCCTACGGGGACGATGCTTCTGACTCTCGAGGATTGGGTCCACGTGACGGGGGTGAGATTCGAGGGTGAGCCTATGACCGAGCAGATGTTGTCCTACTACTAAGTGGCAAGTGTCAAGTGTCGAATGCGTCGAGATCGAGTACTCCTCTAGTGGGTCCAAGCCGGGCATGATCCGAACCACTTGGTTCTTTAACACTTTTGCTATGGGGTTGCTTCTCCTGAGGTGCCATCCCGAGTCTATGGCAACATAATAGGCACGTTGCAGGGAGACAGAGGCTTGCGCCTTAGTGCTAAAGGTAGGGGTGGAGGTTGGTCGTGTATCAGGGCCTTCCTTACGCACTTTTTTGGAGGAGTCCTATTTTCCTCTTCCACCTGGGGGTGTCACCGGGTTATTCCTATCGTTGCTCACAGACCTGAAGTGAGTCCTCTTGTATGCTGGGGGGGCGGCATTAGCCCATCTTTACGGGCAGTTATTTCACCAGTCGAGGGGAGTCGCTACCATTGGCGTCTTCATTCCCTTCTTGCAAGTGAGGTTTCAGTTTTTCCTCTTTTTTATAAGCTTTTGAGATTAGTCGTCTTCTTTTATTGACATGGTTTTGTTTCGTCTCTACCTAGTTTTAGGCGTACGACCATTTCCTATTCCTTCACTCTAGGGTTCCTCCAGGGACGGCACCTACATTCCCGCGTATGTACTTGTGGCGAACACTGATGGGAGAGCGTCGGATGAGTACGGACCTCCAGACCGTTGTTGTCGTTATTTCGAGACTCTTGCTGCATGTTTTATTAAGAACAGTGGAGAAAATAAATCAAGAGTGGGGAATTAGAGATGGGTCAGTACAGCAAGTCCAAAATACACACAGTCCTGCAAGATACAGGGTCTATTGTAGTAAGTTTTGATAAGTAAGAGTTTGTCCCACGGAGAAATTGATCTAGAACCCAAAATGAGCTATAATAGTAGGCCTCCAGATCTGGCTACAGATCTGACAATCCTAAAGAAAGGGAGTTGGGTTTCACGACTACACTAAATTAATCTTAAAAATAGATAAAATATAGCCCTATCCTAAAGAAAGGGTTAAGAGGAAGATGGTGGTAGTGTATGCCAAAATAAAATACAAAAATTATGAAAAGTAAGCAGGTTAAGCTAGAGTTAATGATACAGTAATGTAACTCAGATTTAGTCTATCTCTGCAGTGCTCCTTGCTGAGACGCTATTAATAGCCTCAACAAGGTATAAGCTCTCAGTTTAACCCATGCCATTTGGGGCGCTCTTAGGTCTATACTTTGTCCACTATAATGCTCACATGGTATCCGATAGAGTCTATCAAATCCTATTAGTTAAACCAGAAATTCGCTAGTCTAATCCCGAAGAGTGGACTGATCATTTCCATAGCCACTGGACCAGCTCTAGCCATGAATACTATTGTAGCACTATGTAATGTCAGTGCTACAAGATCCCCGGATCTGCATACAGACCTGGCTGACATCCATAGGTATTCCAACCCATAAGACCCTAAGTGCTTTGCTAAGACTAACTGCTCACTAGTGTCCACAAAAAGGACCATGCAATAGGTTGAATAAGGCTTTAGATTCAGCTGGTCATTGCTACAAAAGGCCTGCAATGACTCAGCCTCAAACTGCAATTACTATAAAGAGACCAGATCTAACATCTGATATCAATTAGGTAAGACAGAGGGGAGCCAATTACTATACAAACCTCCTCACAAGGCTCTAGAAGCTCATGTGCAGAGGAGAAGAATCCTTCTCAAACATGTGAATGGACACAACCTTAGGGTTATACTCTGTCCACTTGAATGGTCACAGGGTATCCCATTGGTCTGTCCATCCCACAAAGGTCTTAGAAAGGGCATGCAAACTGCTGCAACCACTATGGTCTACAGGCCTCCGAGCTCCCCAGATCTCACTACAGATCCAACATTGCTTTCCATGTGTCTATCAAACCAAGGTAAATCAGATGGTAAACAATAGATCTACTAGAAACTGAATGGACTAGTACTAAATACATAAATGCTATAGACATCTAAAGAAACCATAAGATCTATAGATTTGATTAAGCATTAAAACAGCAGTTCATTAATAACAGCAAAACTTACAGTGAACTGTCTCCTGACTGTAGCCTATACACAACTGCTCATCCATGATCCTAATGTATATAAAATCTATTATAAAACTGAAACAAAATTCAACCTAACTGCTTATAGAGGGATTAACCAGCAAGTGATGGGCTAAGAGAGAAGAAAATTAGGAAAAAGAGGTGATTAAACCCTAACCCTAGCTTGCTAGAGCTCTCAACCGACAGAGGATGAAGGAAAGATGAAAATAATAAACTCTAAGTATAGCTTATATACTCTATCAAAACAGCCTTGGCTCTAAAGAGATTAACCCTAATTTTTCCAACAGACGTGACACTGTTACAACCCTTAAAGGCCTCGAGATGTGCGCTTCAAAATCCATGCCTCGAGAACTGTGTCCTAGCCTTGGGAAATTCTCAAAAGGTCCCTGAGTTAAACTAAGAAGTGGAGAGCCCATGCTTCACGGGGCTGGCAGCTGTTTTAGTTTACTCGCATAGTTGCTTTGCTTTCACAAAGTTGCCTTTGGCTGATGGGAATGGCTCATTCGTACAGTAAACCTTTAGTAAATCATGCAGTTGCTTCCCGTCGCAGTGCTGTCACGAAGATGATCTGGAGAGCCAGGGTGTTTTGCGTAGTAGAGCTTCAGGAGCTCTCTCTCACTAAGTACTCGCGTAGGTGGGCTCCTGCGCTCGCGTAGTAACTTGTAAGGCTCCAGAGTGTCTGAGATCTGTGCGAGGCGAATTCTGAGTGTCTCCCTCTTCCAGGGCCACGCGAGAACTCCGCGAGGTGACTTTTTTGTTCTCGATGCATATGGACTCGTTGGGTTCTTCGAGCAGTTGCTTTGAGGCTTGATCTCCGTGAGAGCTTTGCGACTACGAATTCTGAAGGTTTAATACCGTAAGATCTTTGCGATGTCTTTACAGCTCTCCTCTTGACTGCGCGACCTATCTGTGCGAGAGCTTCTTTCACTGCAACTTTCACGAAGAGGCTCCTCAACTCTGCGAGGTCTATTTCTTGATACTCTGCTGCACTACACTTGCTGTTGTTGCAGCATCCTTCCTTCTCAGCTGACTTCAATCATTTGCTAGACTTTAGGTCAATGATGATCAGCAATAGTGAGTCACCATGGTGAGCACTACCAAGGTGTTTCATTAGGCTTTGGCTCAGTTGTCATCTTTGCTTGTATTCCCTCTCTTTGGGCCAAAAAGTCGGGATTTTATATCAAGTTGCACATTTTATTACTAATTGCAAAACATACTTAACAAATGATTATTAGTGGGCTTCAAGGTCCATCAAAGGCTAGGTTAAGAGGTAAAAAGTGATACTTTTCAATGAATAACACACCCCCAAACATAATCTTTGTTAGTCTCTGAGTAAAGGAAAAATTAAAAGAACTACTCTAAGAATTGAAATGCCACTTTCGTAGGGAGCACGGATACATTTAGCATATGTACCAAGCCTTTTAGACCCCTAGGTGATCCCTAGTGGAGGAGTGAAGTCTCCTGAGGGTTTTCAGTGAAGATACCCACAAACTTCTCAATGAAATAGTTAACAAAGGTGCAACATTCTCAGGTTAGCTGTCAAGAAATAGAGCATCAGTTCATCTTTGATTCAATAAAAATGCCAGGAACTTGGACATGAAAAGCACAGACATTTAATCATCACAACCTCTACGTGAATGCACAACAGTTCCAATTAGCTCACAACAAGGGGGACAACGCATGTATATCAGCACTGAGCTCATCATTAATTCAAAATTTAGGTTATATGCCATGCCTAATACATTCAACATCAAACCCAATGCTCACCAGGGCATACTCTCACAAGGGACCTTGAGGGTTTTATTTTCTCTCAAGCTCAAGAGCAGTTACAGCCCCTAAATGAGTTTGTAAGCATGAGCATAGGCAAAGCATCTAAGTCCTGGCATCATTGGCAGTTCCTCACCATAGATTGGACAACTCCTTGTCTCTACATGACAGCTCATTTAACTTAGGATCACAAGGTCTTTAGCTGGGTTGTATTGTGGCATATAAATTGGGTTATAAAGAATGTAAGGTTGAAAAGAGATTCAAAGTTGAGAAATCAGTAAGTGAAGGAGGTGATTCATGACTTCACCTCTTTGTAGTTCAGTCCCTTTCATTTTCTTTCAAATTTTTTAGACTTGAAGTGGCCAGCTTCTCCTCTTCATTATGATTTTTTCACTAACTATTCCTCTTAACTCCTCTCTCACTCCTCTTCATTATTGTTTTTCTTTCTTTTCTTATATTTTTCTTTCTGTTTTTTTTTTTTTTGTTGTTTATGACTTGCCACCTCTTTCCTCAGCTGCTACACTGCTCAACTTTAGGTATCTTGTCCATCTTCAGCTCCTTCTCCTTTACCTTCTAAATTCTCAGAGTGAGGGTAGGTTTGAGTCAGGTCCATAGGTTCAGGTGCAAGTACTCAGGTGTATTTTGAAGAAAATTGGAAATTAAGGCTCAACAGGTGTGTGCACAAGGGCAGTTGATTAGGATTTGGTCTATTTAAGATCAAACTATCCAAGAGAAGGCCTTGATCCTTTCTTAGGTTTAATGAGTGTTGTCAGTTATTTCAACTTGGAGGTGTCTAACTTCTAGTGAGGGCATTGCCTCAGCCAGTCCTTAGAGCTAGAAGAATTGCCTCAGTCACTCCTCAAATGAAGGAAAAAAAAAAATTAGGCCTAACTCTCACTGGTTATGATCTTCCATTGAATTTTTAAGTATGTCCTTACCTTTTTCTCTCTTTAATGATTCACTCAATACTGATATAAGTGAATTTACTTGGTGTTCACATCATGAAAAAGTTAAATTTTAAAAGCTTGTAATGCCTAAAGGTCTGCAAAATTTTAAATTTCTCATTTTTCTAATGATCCTTAGGTGAACATGATTCTGTTTCTGTCTTACTCACTTGAATCTGCTGCACTTAGGTTAACTATTTCATTGGCCAAACCTGCCACACCCCCAAACCTATGAGGAGCAGTGTCCTCACTGATTCAAAGGTGAGATGTGCAGCAGTGAACAAACAGAGATATATAAAACACCACACTAAAGCAGAGAAATATCAAGAAATGAACACACAACACATTAACAAACACACAAACAAACAAACAAAGATGAAACAAAATAATAAATACACAGAAGTAACAAAAAGAAAGTTCATTATATTAGAAAATGTATTTACAACACACTACTCCTAACTCAAAACATGTGCACTATGCTAACCATCTAAGGGTCAGCTGGTTCATTCTTAATTTTAACCCCTTTTCCTTTGTCTTTCTTCTACTATACAGTTGGTGGTGAGGGTACTCTCCCAGTTGCTATAGCTAGTTGCCTCTCAAGGATTTTAGTCTTTTGTTCAGCCAATTCAGCTTGGGCAATAAGGAGTGCCCTGATCTCCTTGGAAGCAGTCAACCTTATCTCTAATGCATCAGCTCTCAACTTGTTGCAGCAGCCATTTTTTCTTGTTTAGCATTGAGCTTCTCTTTTATAGCCAAACTCTCTTGGGCTTTGTGTAGACGCGACATTTGTTTCTAGCCCTTCCCTATGTCCCTGAGCAGTTGTTCAGTATTCTATTTCAGGCACTGAATCTGTTCTTCATAGGACGTTCTAAGAATAGTCATTCCTTTAATAACATCCCTTTTTATGTAAAGATGAGACTGCATTGCAAGAAGGAGGGTGGAGTATGGAGGACTGAGAAAAGAAGAGGCAAGAATTAAGGGGAGGTCCTCACTTGAAGAAGGGTCAGCTAAGAATGAAAGGTCGGTGGGCTGGAGAATGGTGTGTGGAGGCTCAGGGTGGGGCTCCAGATCAGAGTCTATTTGGATTGACTTGGAGGAGATGGGTATTAGGTCATCCACATCTGTCATAGCATCAGAGGTAGCTACAGCAGGTGGGCTCTCTGGAATAGGTTCATCCTCAGTTTGGGTAATGGCATCAGTGAAAGTGGAAAGGGGTAGAGTAGGTAAAGGTTGGGAGGTAGGGATAGTTGGTGAATGTGATGGTTAGGGTAAAGTGGCTAAGGTGGATTGGATGACTTGTAGGCTAGTTTCTATGGAGTTCTGGTTTTGGAGGGTGGAGGTTATGAAATTAATATATATTTCTATGGATGATTGGGATTGGGTATTGGTTAACATTTGTGATTGGAGGGACAGTAGGAGGTGTAAGATTTAGGGTAAGAGGTCTGGTATGGTATTGGGTGTGGATTGGATGGGTGAAACTAGCTGAAAGGGAGATGTGGGTCTATGAGTGAAGGTAGTGGCCTGTGGTGGGGTAAAGTGTGGGGGGGGAGGTGAGTCGGGGAGAGGTGTATACTCAAGGTTGATGTCTCTCAGGATAGTAGACATCATGGTGGAAAATTCATCCCCTGAAAATGGCTCACTATCATGGGATAAGAGAATGGATTGGTTTACAGGGTTACTAGGGATAGGTACAAAAGGTGGGGAAGTCTCAATGGACTACTGGGGGGTGTCAAAGGTATGGGGTTCTGGTGCATAGGTTGTGGGTATTGGGTTTGGAATGAAGGTGGTATCGAGGAATGGAATGGTTTGGGAGATATAGGTGGGATGGAGTGCTATGGGGGCTGTGCCTTTTGTGAGTTTTCTTTTCTTAGTGTAGGTAACTTTTACAAGGGAGGCTGGTATGGGCTGGAAAAGGGGGTAAGGGTACAGTAGTGGGTAAGGTGGCCATGGTGGATGTGGGCTGGGGTGGCTCAGGTAAGGGTATTGTGCCTATGAGGGGTTGTAATGTGTGGATGAAGGGTGGAGGTGGTGGGGCAATGGGTATAGATAAAGTTGAGGGAGAGGGGGTTGGTGCTGGCAATGAGGTTGGGATCCTGGCTGTAGTGCGCGAGACCTTGATATGCTTCAGGAAATTGCCTTGCAGAGTACTCGCATAGAACACCCAGAAGGCATCCTTTTCACACAAATTAAGCTCGTGGAGTAGAAAGCAACTCCGCGAGACACTTTCACAGCCAGTACTTAGTTGTTCTAGCGCGTGAGGAAACCAAAAGATGGCTCGCGCAGTAAATTCAAGCCTTCCAACTCAGCGAGATAGTATTTCTTGCACAGTCTGCACTCTTTTAATCTCAGTACAGCACATTGGTTGGTGCCTCATGCTGTTGTACACCCAACCACTGTGCATGAGCACCAAGCCTCAGACAGGTGCTTCATTTCACTTATGAAAGGCTTATATCCATTTTTAATCAGCTGTTCATCAATATTGCAGAATTATAAAAATAGTTTTTCAGCTCGATTTCATGCCAGTCATGATCAGGGTATCTCAAACATTCATCAACAAACACAGCCAATTCAGATGATACAAAGGCACATGTTTTCATTCATAAACAATTAGAATACAGACAAAGCAAAACAATCGAACCAATATAGCGCACAAAATACAAATGACAGAGTTCTAAAGAACACAATTCAACATAAAATTTTCATATATATGATATAATTATTACCAATATTTGGCTCACTGGGCACTAGCTTCCTCCTGAGTAGAGGATGCATCACCAATCATAAACTGACCTTTCGGGTTTGTCAGGGGCTGACTAGGCAATTTTCCTTCCTCCCTCCTGTTCAGAGCATTACAGATCTGACCAAGTTAGTCCTCAATCTTTTTTATACTCTGTCCATGAGAATTGATAGTTTGCACCAAGCTCCCCAAATTTTGCATTGAAGCCATCATCTACTCTTCAAATGAAGAGGACCTGGGCTATTGTGGGGGCAGAGCCAACTAGTTAGACTATGGGGAAGGTAGCAAGAAATTTTGCCTTGGTGGGTAACCTTGATTAACCTGGTATTGGGTTCTATAGGGAGCTACCATCTGCTGCTGCTGGGGTTGAAGATATGAATCTTGTCTCTACCTCAGATTTGGGTGGTTCCTCCAAGAATACCCAGTAGGCTGCTGCCCAAAAGTTTGAGCAGCATTGGCATGCTCCATAATAAAATCTAAAAATTGATTGGCAGATGGACAATCATGAATAGAATGTGTGGGGGATTGGCATATCAGACATGTCTGCTCCACCTGTGCAACCATCCGAGACTGCATCACATTCATCAATTTGTCAAACTTCAAGCTCAGGTTGTTCACCTTCCTCTCCAGATCACCTTGCACCTTCACTCATATATTCCACCTCTAGGGGTGGCCTCTTTCACCATCTTAGCTGGAATCTGACTTTCATTGCGTGACAGAGACTCCTGCTATATGGAATTCTCCCCTATTATGTCAAACAACTCCCAAGCTTCCTCAACTATCTTGTGGAGGTAGCTACCACCACAGGAAGCATCCACCATATCCCTGCTCTTGGCATTAATTCCTTGATAGAACACTTAGACAAGCTGCCATATTAGGATTTGGTGGTGGGGGCATTGTTTTAACATCTCCTGAAATCTTTTCCACGCTTCATTAAAATTCTCAGTTGAAGACTGAGTGAATGACAGAATTTTTGTCCTCATCTGACTTGTTTTGTTCATAGGGAAAAACTTTGCTAGGAATTTGGTTTGAAGGTCACTCCATGACTGTATGTTATTGACTGGGAGCTTTGATAGCCATGTACTGGCTTTGTCCTCTAATGAAAAAGGAAAAAGCTTCAATTTAGTGGCCTCAGGCCCCAAGCCAACAATGTTGAAGGTAGTGTAAAGTACTAAAAACTGGTCAATATGCTTGTAGGGATCTTCTTTATTAAGCCCATGAAATGAAGGCAGCATACTGATGGTGAAGGATTTAATTTCATAGTTCCCCTCAACAGAGGGAAACTGGATGCAGAAGAGAGAGATATACTCCCCAGGTGCATTGTATTCTTTCAATGTCCTCTACCTCCCAGCCATAATAGATGGTTCAGTCTCAATGGCAGGGCCCTGGGTGGTGTGTCTAGGTCTAAGGATCCCTTCCACCTTCGAATTTGGGGGTTCCAAGTCGGGGTTTAAGGACCTTCTACCAAGCATACACTCACCAACAGTAATGAAAATACTTACAAGCACACAGAAAGAATTTCAAAAAAAAAATAATAATAATAATAACTACACAGATTTACACTAAACAAAATAACAAGAGATTTAACATAAATGGCATGAGATTTAGGGGAAAGAAAGTGCAAGTAGAGCTAGCAACACTCCACTTGCAGCTTTAGCTTTTCCCTTCTTCTGTTGTCCATTTCTGTAAAATTCCATAAAGAATCAATAGTACTTTAATTCTAGATTAAACACAACTATAAAGAATTTATTAGTCTAAGTTATAGTACAACTCAGGTCTACTAAAAAGATCAATATCCCTGGCAACAGCACCAAAAACTTGTTGTCGTTATTTCGAGACTCTTGTTGCATGTTTTATTAAGAACAGTGGAGAGAATAAATCAAGAGCAGAGAATTGGAGATGGGTCAGCACAGCAAGGCTGAAATACACACAGTCCTGCAAGATACAAGGTCTATTATAGCAAGTTTTGATAAGTAAGAATTTGTCCCACAGAGAAATTGATCTAGAACCTAAAATGAGCTATAATAGTAGGCCTCCAGATCTGGCTATAGATCTGACAATCCTAAAGAAAGAGAGTTGGGTGTCACGACTACACTAAATTAATCTTAAAAACAGAGAAATAAAATATAGCCCTATCCTAAAAAAAGGATTAAGAAGAAGATAGTGGTAGTGTGCGCCAAAATAAAATATAAAAATTATGAGAAGTAAGCAGGTTAAGCTAAAGTTAATGATACAGTAATGTAACTCAGATTTAGTCTGTCTCTGCAGTGCTCCTTGCTGAGATGCTATTAATAGCCTTAACAAGGTATAAGCTCCTAGTTTAACTCATGCCATTTAGGGTGCTCTTAGGGCTATACTCTATCCACTATAATGGTCACAGGGTATCCAATAGAGTCTGTCAAATCCCATTAGTTAAACTAGAAATTCGTTAGTCTAATCCAGAAGAGTGGACTGATCATTTTCACAGCCACTGGACCAGCTCTAGCCATGAATACTATTACAGCACTATGTAATGTCAGTACTACAAGCTCCCCAGATCTGCACATAGTCCTAGCTAACATCCATAGATATTCTAACCCATAAGATCCTAAGTGCTTTATTAAGGCTAACTGCTCACTAGTGCCCACAAAAAGACCATGCAATAGGTTGAATAAGGCTTTAGATTTAGTTGGTCATTGCTACAAAAGGCCTGCAATGACTCAACCTCAAACTGTAATAACTACAAAGAGACCAGATCTAACATCTGATGTCGATTAGGTAAGACAGAGGGGAGCCAATTACTATACAAGCTTCCTCACAAGGCTCTAGAAGCTCATGTGCAGAGGAGAAAAATCCTTCTCAAACATGTGAATGGACACAACCTTAGGGCTATACTCTGCCCACTTGAATGGTCACAAGGTATCCCATTAGTCTGTTCATCCCACAGAGGTCTGAGAAAGAACATGTAAACTGCTACAACCACCTTGGTCTACAGGCCTCCGAGCTCCCCAGATCTCACTACAGATCCAGCATTGCTTTCCATGTGTCTATCAAACCAAAGAAAATCAGATGGTAAATAATAGATCTACTAAAAACTGAATAGGCTAGTCCCAAATACATGGATCCTATAGACATCTAAAGAAACCATAAGATTTATTGATTTGATTAAGCATTAAAACAGCAGTTTATTGATAACAGTAAAACTTATAATGAACTGTCTCCTGACTGTAGCCTATACACAACTGCTCATTCACGATCCCAATATATACAAAATCTATTATAAGACTGAAATAAAACTCAACCTAACTACTTATAGGGGGATTAGCCAGCAAGTGCTGGATTAAGAGAAGAAAAATAGGAAAAAGAGGTGATCCCCCTAACCCTAGCCTGCTAGAGGTCTCAACCGACAGAGGATGAAGGAAAGATGAAAATAATAAACTCTAAGTATAGCTTATATACTCTATCAAAACGGCCTTGGCTCTAAAGATATTAACCCTAATTTTTCCAGTAGACATGGCACTGTTACAATCCTTGAATGCCTCAAGATGTGTGCTTTGAAATTTGTGCCTTGGGAAGTATGCCCTAGCCTTAGGAAATTCCCAAAAGGTCCCTGAGTTAAACTAAGAAGTGGAGAGCCCGCGCTTCGCGGGGCTGGCAGCTATTTTAGTTTACTCACGTAGTTATTTTGCTTTCACAGAGTTACCTTTGGCTGATGGGAATGGCTCATTCGCGCAGTAAACCTTTAGTGAATTGCAAAGTTGCTTCACGTCATAGTGTTGTCACAAAGATGATCTAGAGAGCCAGGGTGTTTCACGCAGTAGAGCGTCAGGAGCTCTCTCTCGCTAAGTACTCGCGCAGGTGGGCTCCTGCGCTCGCATAGTAACTTGTAAGGCTTCAGAGTGCGCGAGATCTATGCAAGGGGAATTCTGGGCGTCTCCCTCTTTTAGGGTCACGTGAGAACTCCGCGAGGTGACTTTTTCATTCTCTATACATATGAACTCGCTGGGTTCTTTACGCGATTACTTTGAGGCTTGATCTCTGTGAGAGCTTCGCAACCACGAATTCTGAAGGTTTTACATCATGAGATCTTCGCAATGTCTTTACAGCTCTCCTCTTGATTGCGCGGCCTATCTGCGCGAGAGCTTCTTCCACTGCAACTTTAGCTTCGCGAGGAGGCTCCTGAACTCTGCGAGGTCTGTTTCTTGATACTCTGCTGCACTACACTTGCTACTATTACAACATCCTTCCTTCTCAGCTAACTTCAGTCATCTGCTAGACTTTAGGTCAATGATAATTAGCAACAATGAGTCACCATGGTGAGCACTACCAAGGTATTCCATTAGGCTTTGGCTCAGCTGTCATCTTTGCTTGTATTCTCTCTCTTTAGCCTAAAAAGCCATGATTTTATATCAAGTTACATATTTTATTACTAACTGCAAAACATACTTAACAAATGATTATTAGTGGGCTTCAAGGTTCATCAAAGTCTAGGTTAAGAGGTGAAAAGTGATACTTTTCAATGAATAACAACCGCGAGGTGGCTTTTCAAGGATAGCACCTCGATCAGGTGCGTGTACATTTTATTTTATTAGTGTTGTCTCTTTTCATATCTCAAATTTTACTGACATATTGTTAAAGGTCATTTGGAGACCCTATGAGGAGGGCGAGGGTGCTGACCAGGCTATGATATAGTCCGGTCAGGCTCTCTTTAGGCGGGAGATATGGGTCCTCTGCTTTGAGCAGGTGCAGCGGATCCATCTCTCCCGAGCTGCGCATCAATTGGGACTCCCCCAGGGAGTCCCTCCAGATCTTCGCCCACGGATGGTGAAGAAGAAGACCGGCCCACCTGGCCACTTCTTTGAAAAGAAGATGGCAGAGCAGTACTTGGATTTCAAATCCGGAGGGACCGATATTACCGAGGCCCAGGATGAGGCGAATGCTCGGGCCTATAGGAGGTGGTTTGAGGATCTCTGTGGCTGTCTCTTCACTCGATTCCCCTTCTAGGGGAAGAGCTCCTTTAGTATTGGCAATCCTAATTTTGTCGAGGCTTTGAGGGAGCGAGTAGTCATGCTGAAGCAAGGCCAGCTGAGCCCAGGGGTTCGTGGGGCATTGGAGGCCCTGCACCTCCCACAAGAGCAGATGGGGAGTGCCACCCGTCTTGATGAGGAGATGTTGAGGTCACTGGCAGCCTCCATAGTTGATGTCAGAGCCGCAGAGGATTAGCTGAGGGGTCAACTGGAGGCGACTCGCCATGCTCTAGTGAGCTTGGTAGCTTACTTTATTTCGATCATGCTTGGATTATCTTATTTTAGTTGCTTAACGTGTTCATATTTATCTTAGTCTATAGGAGAGGATGAGGTTGGTCTCCAGGCACAGCTGATTGAGCTACTTCGAGGTCAGCAACAGGTTGGTCGTGAGGTAGAGGCTAGCTTGTGTTTGTAAATTGATCGATTGGTGAGTATCTTGTATTTGGCTTTTAGTTATTAACCATTAGTTTTTTTGTTTTTTTATGGCTTCTGATGTGTTTGTCATTGATTACACTTGCAGAGAGCGGAGCTCTCTACTGCTAGGGTATCCACTTTGGCGTTCAATCCATCCTCAGCAGTATCATCTAGCCTGGAGGATCCAGTGATAGCCCAACTTTGCGCTAAGCTAGAGCACTGGGTGAGTTTCTTTGATTTTTTGAGTCATTTGGTTTTGGCTTTATCCAATGGTTGGCTAATACTGTGTGGTATACTTTCAGCATCAACTTGCCGAGGATCTCCAGACGAGGGAGGTGACAGCAGCTTCCTTACGCCCAAAGAGTCAGGTATAGCCTGTTTTAGTTTATGTGTGTGTTAGTTGTCTTTTCGTTGATTGGTCTCTTCTGACATGTTTGTGTTTATTGTTTGTTTGTTTCTTTGTGCAGGTTATCCCTGACTCTGCTCCTGAGGCTCCTCCTCGAGAGTCGACTCCTCCCACTCAGGTATGGTTAGTTAGAGTAGTTATGTTCCTATCTTTTTATAGTTGTGATGTTATCTGATGCACTTTCTTCTTTGTGTTGTAGTCGTTTGTGTCCAAGGTTCCTCCTCCGCCTCCTGTCGATTTGGTGACGGCCGTGACTGTCAAGTGTCCTCTTCAGGAGCGTGCCAATCTGGTATGATTCCGTTACTCTTGATCTTTATCTTGTCATGTATGTCTGTCTTCTTAGTTTTTGCCTTGTGCTTGCGTGTAGGTGCGCGAGCTGGAGCAGTCACGTTTGGAGGTGCTGCGTGCTCTGGTTGGTGAGGAGGCCTGCGAGGTTCCCTCTGATCTTACCAAGCATCACTTCGAGGAGTTGACTATGGAGCTCACGATTGAGTGGAGGACCCAGACGGTGAAGCTAGAGAGTGCTCAAGCTATAGTTCATGCTAAGATGCAGCTGACGATTGAGCTTCTACAGCACAAGCTGGCAAGAGTAGGGAGAGAGTGCGGCAGATGCTCGATCACCTTCCAGGCCCTAGGCTTCAGCTGAGGCCTCAGTGGATCAGGCTCCTGGTCCGCGAGTCCATGAGGCTAGAGAGAGTGGTGAGCATCCCTTGCAGAGTCAGTGGAGGGAGTAGGGCTATGTATATATTTTTGTATATTTTTTTTGTTCATTGTATATATAGGGGGTATGCCCCCGGTGGCAGATGTAAAAGAAAATTTTGAGATATATATGCAGAGATTTTAGTTTTAGGGGGTACCTAGTTCGGCTTCATCGTTCTTTTATTTTATTTTTGTACCTTGATCATTCGTAGAATGTCATCATCTGCTATTGGGACTTGGATGTTCCTTGAGTTAGCCCTGTAGCAGTTGAAGGTTGCTTCGTATCTGAACGTGAAGATAAAATCATTAGTAATTTTATTTTCCCCCTTGCTAATTGTCAAAGGGGGAGGTATCACAGACCGGGGTCTGGTAGCAAAATGGAATATCATCATTTTTTTTTATCTACTTTTATTACAATGAAAGGAAAATGATGCAACAAGGAAAGCAAAATACTAAAAATCAAAAATCTAGACCTAAAACACTAAAAAAAATGCCCCAGTGTAGGAGCGTGATGGGATCAATAGTGCGATATCTCTAACAGTCTTCCTTGGGTGACGTTTCTGTTTGATATGCATCTTTTCTATGGACAAGCAGCAGCTTTCGATGTAAGCCTTCTTCTAAAATAAAAATGCCTCAGTGTCAAGGGTTAATGGAGCTTTTTTTGTGAGTACTTGGGCCTATGAGGGGTCATGATGTTTGGTGAGTCGGTCTCGAGGAAAGTTCCTCGATACTGTTGTTGAACCAAGGGGGGCGTTTGGTTATATCAGTCGTTTACCAAGTTTTTTACCCTTGACAGTAATTATCCTATCCTATAGTCTTGTTAGGAGGGGTGTGCGGTGGGTAGTAGGTGAATGCATCAGTCACCATTCAACGAGCTTTCGGTTTAACTTCTAGGGATATCTTAGGCAAGTTCTAACTCATCGTCTGAAAGTAAAAAAAATGAAAAGAGGGATAAGGCTCAATGACGTGGGGGAATAGTTTCTATCTAACAACTTTAAAAGAAATAGATAATAGTCCTTTCATTGGGTGGTATGTAGTGCCATAGTTTAGCTCTCCGTCATGCTTCAGTATCATCAAAGTCTCACATTCTATGGTTAGCAGGAGTTTGTCCTCCTCCCACCACCTTACGATGATATCTAGTAGTATAGACACCAAGGATGCCCTCGCAGCTTGCTTATACCTTCCTAGTAAGACTACCAGGGATGTCCTCACAACCTGCTTATGCTTCCCTGGGTTCATTGACTTGTTCATTCACCGTATTGCTCTCTCTCAGTTAAGTATTTGTATGTATTTTTTAAAGCAACCTGCTGATGCCAGAATGGTGAGTTTTGATTAAGCCTAACATCTTCATTTTATGTGCTCTAACGTCTCCTCCAATGGTGGGGGAAAGGGGTGAGAATCAGATGTTTCCTATGCTTTTAGAAGAGGTCAAGTATTCTGCTAGTCCTTTCGATCAAATTGCCCAAATAAGAAGGTGGGTGATGGTTCAGAAGATTTCGAAGATATCCTGGAAAATAAGGATGTACGACTGGTGAATGAGTCATGATAACTGCGGGGTGGTGAATGTCCATGTCTGACTACGGGGTGTGACAACCACAATGCTAGGGGTAGTATTTCCTCAAGTATATGGCGTTCTAAGGGTTATGGAGTTCTTCCCCATCCTGGTTCACCAGCTTGTATGCATTCCCTAGATACGCGACTGTAATAACATATGGGCCCTCCTAGTTTCAGCTTTTCCTTCGGATGAGCATGTTTGGAAGGCATGATTTTCTTCAAGACTAACTCTCCAATTTCGAAAGTTCACTCAAGGACCTTCTTATTATAGGCCCTTACCACTCTCCTTTGGTATACTTGAGCATGATCGGCAGGCCTTAGACGTGTCTCACCAAGTTGTTCTAGCTCAGTGAGCAAAGCAACCATCCTTTTATCCATAGATAGCTCATCATCAAGTTGTATTCGTAGGGATGGTACTTGTATTTCATAGCATAAGACCACTTTCATCCCATATGTGAGGATATAAGGAGTTTGGCCAGTGGTCATGCGAATAGAAGTCCTATAGGCCCAGAGTATTTCTGGTAGTCGTTTAGGCCAGTCGGCTCCATTGCTCGCCTCCACTGTTCATTTGAGAATCTGGATTAGCATTTTATTCGTGGCCTCTGCTTGTCCATTTCCTTGGGGATAGAATGGCGATGAGTGGTGTAGGTCGATAGTATATTTATCACACAGTCTCTTCATCTTCTTTGTGATGAATTGTGATCCATTGTCGGTGACGAACCTAATGATGATGTTCCAAATAATAAAGTTTACGAGCATTGAAGCAGTGATTCTAACATATGACTCAGCTTCTACCCATTTGGTGTAGTACTCGGTCACCATGAGGATAAACGCATGCTTGTGAGTGTTCCCGACTGTGTCCGTGAAGTGTTCAATGATATCAAAGGCCCACATCAAGAACAACCATGGCGATGTTATAGGATTCAATGCGACTAATAGGACTTTAATGAGTGCGGTATGTTCTTGGCATTGCTTACAGCATTAGACAGATAGATGGCAATCTCTTGTCATTATTGGCCAGTAGTAGCCTTATTGTACGATCTGATCAGTGACTCTCTATCTACTAGCATGGGCGCCATAGGCACTAGCGTGTGCTTCCCGGATGATGTATTGTCCTTCGGATATCGTGACATATCGTAATAGTACTCTTTTAGTGAAGGCTTCCTTGTATAGTATCTCACCCAGGATGCAGAATCTCACACATCGATTCCTTATTATCTTTCGTTCAATCTTTGTAGTGTAAGGAGAGATGTGCCGATGCTTTAGGAAGTTCCATATGTCGTAGTACCATGATTGTCCATCGTCAGTCAGTGAATTCTCAAATTTGAAGGTTGCGATGATGACTTCTTTCTTTGTGAGATCTCATGGGGTAGATTGCCTCTCATTCGTAATGACTTTCGGTTGAGTTGGCAATTCTGATTTCACTTGCCAGGTGACTTCATGTGTTGGAGTGGTCAACTTCTCGATGAAGAAGGATTGTGTACTCTGTCCAACTGGCATCTGTATGATTGAGGCTAACATAGCGAGAGACCCTGCCAGCTCATTCTCTAGTCTAGGGATATACGTGAAGGATATTCTCTTAAATTTATTCATCAGGAATTGAGCAGTCTCCAGATATGTCATCAGTCTTCTTTCTTTGGTCTTCCACTCTCCAATGACTTGTGCTTAGAGTCGCCGATTGTCTTCAATTGTTTGACACCCAGTTGCAGTGTTGCTCGTAGTCCGACAATGAAGACTTCATATTTCACAACATTGTTGGTGACTGAAAAGTTGAATTGGAAGGCTTTTAGTATGGCAACTCCCTCTGGGCTTAGTAGGACTATCCCGATGCCTTTCCCTTTGTGGTCAAGAGAGTCGTTGAAGTATAGGGTCCATGAGGTCTTGTCAGACTCGTCGTTGTGAGACGAGACTAAGTATTTGTCAAGGAAATCTATGTGCACTAGCACGTTGCCCGGGAGTGGAAGGTTAGCGAGGTAATTGGCAATCGCATGTCCTTTAATCGACTTATGTGTAACATAGGTGATGTCGAACTCTTGTAGTAGCATATGCCATCGAGCGATCTTTTCGGATGTGGTGGGCTTCTCAAAAATGTACTTCAGAGGATTCATGCGTGCTAGTACCATTATCTTGTGTGCCCCGAAGTAGTGTCGTAGCTTTGTCGAGGCCCATACTAGTGTTAGGCAAGTCTTCTCCATTGTTGTATATTTTTACTCATACTCCATCATTCTACTTAGGTAGTAGATGCCTTCTCTCTTTTTCTGTCTTCATCATGTTATCCCATAATTACTCCCATTGATTTATCATTGGCTGATACGTAGAGGATCAGGGGTCTTTGAGGGACTGGTGGCGATAATATCAGCGGGTTGAGGAGGTACTTCTTGATATTGTCGAAGGCTTGCTGACATTGGTCGTCCCATACGTACTCAGCTCCTCCCTTGAGTAGCTTGTTGAAAGGGTCACATCTATCTGAGTGCTGGGAGATGAATCTCCTAATGAACAGAAGACAATAAGATTGAACACATTTCTTTAGATTCATCTTTAGTTAACATTTCTATGACCATTCTAATACCAGTCGAAGTGCTTCAGCATGTCCTATTCATGTTTGGGACTTCACTAGTATATCATCGACGTAGACTTCTACACACTTATGCATCATGTCATGGAAGATAGCCGTCATGGCGCGTTGATACGTGGCTCCTGCGTTCTTAAGACCTAAAGGTATGAAAATATAGCAGTAAGTTCCCCATGGTGTGATGAACGAAACCTTCTCTTGGTCTATTTCTATTAATCTAATCTAGTTGTATCAAGAGAAACCATCCATAAAGGATAAAATCTCATGTTCGGCAGTATTGTCGACCAGAGTGTCGATGTGAGGTAGCGGGAAGTCACCTTTTGGGCATGCACGATTGAGGTTTTGGAAGTCAATGCATACCCGTACCCTACCATCTTTCTTAGCGACAGGTACTATATTCGCAACCCACTTAGGGTAGAGGACGACTCGAATGAATTTTGCCATGTGTAGCTTGTCGACTTCCTCCTTGACTTGTAGCGTTATTTATGGGTGCAACCTTCTTAGCTTTTGCTTGACTGGCTTTGCATCTGGTTTCAAGACCAAACGATGTTCTTCTAAGCTTGGGTCTAAATCGAGCATGTCTTCATAGGATCATGCGAAGGAGTTGAGGTGATGAAGGAGGACTTGGATAATCTGTTGTCATTCCTTGGGGCTGAGTGTTGCACTGATTAGTAGCTTCTTGGCTTCTCCTTGGTGTCGAAGTTGATTTCCTCAATAGGCTCCGCAGCAGCTTGAGTTTGCTCGTCGAAGCATTTGATGACTCGTTGGAAGTCCTGTGTTTCCTCAGCAGTTAGTCCTTCTCCTTCTTCCTCTGTGAGTTCATAAACTGCACAATCGCTACACTGGGGGGTTAGTTTTGTGAGAGGTAACGCTTCATCATTGTAATTAATGACCATGACGTCTTTGGTGAGGTGGACATTGAGGCTATTCATTCTGTTCTCGGAATCGCGGAGTATCTCGTCGGGTATGATTACAGGCTTGGTACTTCGTCGAGATGCTCCACATTTTCATGAGAGAGAGGGGGTAGAGTTGTGTCAAAAAGAATCAAGGTGGGGCTCTGTGGCATTAAGAGTAGGGGGATGACCCCGTGTGGTCAGATCAGTTATTACTCCCTTGACTTCGTCGACGTGACCACTACCTCTAGCCTTATGAGAGAGATCTCTTTGTTGGTCGCTAGATGGGTCTTGGATGAAGGGCTCCCTCTCTTATTCAGGATTTTCTAGTTTTTTTCGATTTTCCATTTTTGAATTTTTAGGTGTTTTAGAGTTTTCTATTTTTTTTATTTTTGAAAATATGTATGGTACAGGGTCGATTGCATGAAGAGAAACCGACGGGAGTGCTTCTAGTTGGGGAAGCGGGACGGTTGCTAAAGCCGCTCGAGCTAGCCTTCAAATGATGTGGACCCTTTCTGAATTTGGCATTTTTTTATAGTCCTCGTCTAGCATGATCCTCTTGATGTGTGATGAAGGCGGTGGTCCGACTGGCACTTCTGCTTCTTCTAGCATGTGAATTGCCTCACTCTCTGTGTCAACTAGGTAGCCTTTTGATTTTTCTCCTTCCCTTCTTGGAGTATCCCGAGGTAGTATCGAAGATTTTTATCTTCGTGAGTCGTGGTTCTATGGTATAAAGTCACATGCTCTGCAGAGAGGTTGGTCTTGATACATGGGGCACAGGCCTTGCTGGGGGCATCCTTGATGGAGAGAGAGAGCTTTGAGTTCCTTGAAGAGTGGCAAGTTTGAGCCTTCTACCTTTGGCCAGGGGCTCATCATAAAAATACATTTCTCGCATGGTGGATCGATTTTGTAGTACTTGCAATCATATGGCCCAACACATTCCTCATCGGGTCCCATCCTATGGGGAGCGGTGATGGAGTCTGAGTCATCTTCGCTATCAAACTCTACCTATGAGGCATCAGGGATTGACCCCTTTCTCGAAGGGGCGAAAAGGATATATCTAATTTTAGGCTCGAGATACTGTAGTATGGCAGTGCATGATCTGCAGTGGGGTTGATATGGTTGTACGACGCAAAGGCAATCCGATGGGGATTCCCATCCTCTGGGCAGGTGATCGAGATCGATGTTGTCAGAGCTAGGATCTCGTTGTTGAGGCTCGTCCCCCTTAGGTGAGCCCAGCTGACGTTCTTTCAGATTTGTGGGCTCTCTCCCTTGGATTTCGTAATATGCTAAGATGAATATGCATGCTCGGCAGCGGGGTTAGTACGGTTGGGAGATGCAAGGATATCCCCAGGGGCATTCCCATAGTTCAGGATCGAGGCCAAAGTTTTCTTTGTTGGAGCTGGGTTCGTCTTCTCTGCTTGACTGCCCTTAGAGGTCTTGGTCTAACTATTCTGCTAATTCGAGTGTGGGTAGATCTATCCAGTAGTCTTCATCATCGCTCGGCGGCGGTTGTCATTCTTCTTCTAATGATTTCTAGAATATCTGCATCTGGGGTGCTCCTGGGGATTGAGGAGTGTCTAACTCTAGTTCTTCCTCAGCCTCTATAAAGGCAATGTGAGGATCCTCTGCCCTAGTCGTTCGTCGTATTTCATGTAGGATGGCTCTCTCGCTCTGTATTAGGATAGATGCGCATAGGTTGTAATAGGGTAACTTTGGGTAAGGACAACAGCGTGGGAATTGCCAATTGTTAAGTATGGGTCGATAGTCGAATTCATCATCAGAGTCTGAACCCTCATTTTGGGAGTGATCAACTTCCTCTAGCAATTTCAGATGCTACGCTCTCAGGTGATCTTCTAGCTCTATGTCAGTAAGATTTATCCAATAGTCTTCTTCTTCGCTTGACATCGAGAGTCAGTCCTCTCCTACCGGTTCATGAGGTTGGGATAACTGCAAAGGTTGGGGGATATATGACTCCGGTTCTTCTTCATCCCTCAAAGTCACGATATGAAATTTTTCCTCGTCAGTTGACTCCCAGTCTTCTACGTGTGGCTCACATTCTGGAGAATCTCTTCTTTCTTCATTAGAGGGTTCGTCGGTGTCAAAGAGTGGTCTAACTCCTTCAAGTGGCTTATCCGCGTCATCGTCTCGGTTCAAGTTGGTTAGGTCAACGAAGGCTTTGGTCATCTACTCAATTTTTATTACCTGTGGTTTGGTGAAGGACACTTCTTTTCTCTTCGGCACATCGGCCTTTTCGGTGGTTCTGTAGACAAAATGATCGTGCAGCGACCACTTAGGTAATGTTGGCAGAATGTCGGCTTGCTTGCCATCTGATCAATAGCCTAATCTTGTGTCCTTACGAACCTTCTTTTGGACAACAGGCCCAATGCACCCTTGCTTATTCTTGCCAAGTCCGATATGCGAGATGTACCACAGCTGATACATCAGGTCCCACCCCCTTTGTTGCAGTTGGGTTTATGTCATAGAGCCGCGTGAGGTCAGGGCCAACCTCTCTTCTCGTTAATCTTTTTCGGCATGTTGGAGGAGAGCCAGGATGGCTGACTTCTGCTATCGTCGTGTCGTTGGGAGCTTGTATCCTCTTGACGTGGCCGGTAGATAGTACCGAGTCATGAGATGTTAGAATACTCACCGCGTAGTCGGTATCGATTTCTTGAAGGGGTGCATCAGCATATATCCTGATGATGGAATCCTCGTTGGGATACTTGACACACTGATGGTATGTGGACGCCACAACTTTCATGAATTGCAACCACTTCCTCCCTAAGATTAGGTTGTAGGTGTTGGAGGAGTCTGAGATGTGGAAGGTGACGCCTTTTGTTACTAGCTCGGGGCGGACTTGTAACCTGATGGTTCCTTTGACAAAGCGCCGAGAGCCAATGTATGCGATCAAAGATAGTGATGAAGGCCTTATATCATGCTTTTTACTTGAGTGTTTTGAGTGTCATTATTGGACAAATGTTAAGTCATGCCCCTGTGTCGACCAATGCGTGAGGTACTGAGAACCCTCTGATCATGACTGTCAAGTATATAGCGACGGAGCTTCCTCATAGCGTCTCTTTTGGCATATCTGCATCCGTAAAGGTAAGTGCTGGAGGTTGAGCCATAACCAAAGTAATCTCGTGCAGGTCATCTAGAGTGGTGTCCTCATCTACTTGGGTCTCTTCCAGTATCTTCATTAGAAGTAAGTGATGTTCGGGCGACTTCTTAATGAGCTCGAGTATTGATATCTGCGCTGGAATCTTCTGAAGATGTCGTAGGAGATCGTACTCCTCGTCTGATTCGGTGTGTGCTCTGCTCACGATTGGTTGAAGCGGTTGAGGTGCTGAAATGGGTGGTGGAGGAATAGCGTACGACGGGGGAGGCAAGTTAGCTTCCTTCTCTCTCGCCATCCTCTCTGGCAGTTGCGCACTTGTGGTTTCCTTCTCTCAAGGAAATGGTGGTGGTGGGTAACTGATCCCTGACTTGAGGATCGGGCACGTTGGTTGTTGACTCTTGAGCCACGCCGTGATTTGCGTTGACGAGCTTCCTTGAACATTCGTTGTGAACGGAGTGAAATTCGAAGAAGGAATCTTCACCGCGGCAATGTTGTCCCATCATGATCGTCAATTTATTGGTATGCGCTTTTTCTGGGCTCCTTTCAGTCCTAGGAAGAAGTGGCCCAATTCGGTCCGAGTGGACTATGGCTAGGTAATGAATAATAAACTAAGAGATGTTATTTAAAAAGGTAAACTTTGAGCAAAGAATACTTGGTTTGAAGCGATCGCCAGCTGCAGATATTTATTGACGTTGCAGCACATTGTTGATCACGCTTTTTGAGGTGTGGGTTATTTTCTTTGTTGAATGTCGACCGACCAACTTCAACAGCTTTGGGTCGCCTGTGAGTTTAGTTAATCTAGTTTTTCTAATCTTACTCTAAGTCTGATTGTCTAGTCTCCTAATGTTACCAGGATTCTAATTAACCTAGTCTCCTAATCCTATCAAAAGTTTAATTAATCTACTCTCCTAATCCTACCGAGAGTCTAATTAAAAAAAGAGTTGTGGCATGTTATGCTAAGGAGTATCGGCCTCGTTCTCGAGTACCCTCCGTAAGCTCCCTTGGGCAAATCGGGTGGTTGAGGATTATTTTGTAAATACTAGGGATTAAATTTGAATTGAAGACTGAAAATTAAAGATTGAAATTAAGAATTTAGTATCGAAGTCTAAGACTAGAATGAGAAATCAAGAACTGGAATTTAAGACTAGAATGATAATTAAAAACTAAAGCTGGAATTAAGAACTAGAATCGAAATTAAGAACTAGAATTAGGAACTAGGACTAGAATTAAAATTAAGAACTAGAACTAAAATTAAGAACTAGAATTAAGAGCCAGAACTAAAAATAAAGAAATAAGAACTAGAAACTTGTAACAGCCCCAAAATGAGGAACCGTGTAGATCAGCTTGGTACACATGTTGGCACGGCGCATTTTGTCATTCAGCCCCAAAATGAGGAACCGTGTAGATCAGCTTGGTACACATGTTGGCACGGCGCATTTTGTCATTTCTGATTTGAACATATCACTTAGCATGAGTAAGAATGAACGAACGTACTAGTTGTGTGTATAAGGTTCACAAGTGAACCACTTTGGATGTGAAACACCCAAGGGTGGGTGTTTGTGCTTCACAAGGAAGCCATGTGGATTATAAGATAAGGGTAAAACTCTTTTCTTATTTTTGCCTCTGAAATTCTAACGAGAGAGTGAGCTTGAGAGAGAGAGAAGAAGAGAGATTGTGAAAATCGGAGGCTTGAGATCGAGATTGTGGCCGATCTATGGTGCAAGGTGGTTCTACATCGTGTCAATAGACGCGAGAAGTTGTGTAGAAGTTTGGCGAGCTATCTTTAGAGAGAGAGTGAGAACTTGAGGAGAAGAAGAACATTCCTCAAGCATGGATTGATGATCTCCCTCTCAATCCTTTTGTTTGATGCTTGGAATACCGCAAGGAAATCATTGAGAGATCGCTATTGGAGTTCACGGGAGAGTGGATCCGCAAAACCCTTCCAAATACATCGAAGGATGCATTCATTCAACCACATATCCATGCCAAATAATTGAGATAAGATCTTGTGATTTGTGTAGATTTGTTAGGGATTAATGGTCATAAATAAGGGCAATTAATACCCTAAATGTGTTGTATTTATGTTGCATAAAAGTTAGGTAAAAAGGGGAAAGAAGAGAAAATTCGATTTTGAGAGAAAACCCAAAACCCCGAAAGTCGCTCGCACGACTTAGACTTGCTTGCGTGAGAGGAGCTTTAGAATAGGCATGAAACTCACTTTGAACAGTCGCTCGTGCGACCTTGGAACTCGCACGCACAACTGTCTCAAGCTATGAACATAAGAGAAATAGGAGGCACAGTCGCTCGAGCGAACTCGCACAACTGTGAGGTACCATATGACTCGCACATGAGACTGAGCAAGTTTGGGCAAATTGGGATTTTTCTTCGAGAACTCTTCAAATCTTTGAAGTGTATGATCTTTTAGGTATTAGTTAATGACCTTTGAATACCTTGGAATGTAGGTTACGATTTCGAATTCACCTAAAGGTCTTCTATAACGACCCCGAAATTTCCAACCCGAAACACATGAAAATTCCCGGATCGTTAGATCATAGATTATAATCTAAATATAGAGGTTCTTTAGTATCAATAAGAATAAGTCATTAGATTAAAACCATTGCATAAATGTCCTTAAGAAAACTTAAACGAGAAAGTAAGACCACCGGTGACCGTCGTTCGTCACGCAAACAGTGATGAATAAAAATAATCAATATCAATAGTCTCAAAAGTTCTTTTAAAGCTATACCAAGTCTAAGTATCCAAAAGAAATCTACTGGTAAAATTTCTTCGAACGAAGATCTGCCTTATACTCTAGTACAAAGTCTGGATCTTCTTCTAACTCGGGATCCAGGACTACTTCTGTACTTGTGACACATAGTGTCAGGGTGAACTAACAGTCTAAGCTCAGTAGAGAAAGTTCAAGGTTGAATTACATCTTATCCAATCAATGCATAGTTTTAATGACAAATTGAATAATAATTAGTGACAAAACAGAATTATCAAAGATTCTTGAGCACAAATTCAAAGCATCTAAGGTTCAATTTCTCATGAGGTTCAAAGGTGACTTTTCTGGCTTTTTAGATGAGTGTCAATTTAATCTATTCATTATCATACTTTGTATACAGGTTTCTTAGGTTAAATGCGTGACTTAAATCAATAACTTAAAACAACTCCTCGCGAATATAGCGCTTAGAGCCTTAGTTAACCGATGGGAATCCCCTTGTGACAGCCCGAATTTCGGCACCCCGAAACCCATGCCATCAGCACGATCATCTTGACCGTGCCCCTTGACTACGCACGGAACACTGGTATATCAAGCAACACTAATGGAAAGAACAATAAATAGGACTGCGAAATAAATCACCATTTAAATATTACTCAAAAGACAGTTCTACCTTCATGCCTCTGCATAAATGGAGAACAGGCCCCAACCATCGATAATAGCTGATCATTAAGGATGGTTCGCCCAAAAGAATAATCTCAATATTTAATTACATTATTTAATAGAAAATAGGGCTTGACATACCAAGCCGTACCAAATAAGCTCACAAAAACTCTCAAAGATGCACAACGGAGTCCTCTAGAAGAAGTCCTCTGGAGGCGGCTCCAACTCGTCACCAGGCGCAAGGTCCGACTCACCAGGGTCAACGTCCCCTGAAGCCTCAGCAGCTGCTAATAGTGGACCTGCGACATATAGTCTAAAGGGTGAGCTACATCATAGCTCAATAGGGAATAAAACACAGTGAACATATAAATTAAAACTCACATATATTCTATGATATGTCATGCATGATGTATCTATGCAATTACTGAGAAAAACAGTCGAAAAGCATCACATTTTACTGGTAGTTTACACATATCTTTTAATTACTCATGAATGATACTGACTAGGCCTAAAGCAAAACTTAACCTTTCAACTTAAGTAATCCCCGAGCAATATAGCATCGAGCCCCGATGAGATACCCTTCATCGTCATCTATATAGAAAGTTTTAAATGTATTTCCTGAGAATACAATTAGTACCCAAGCCCCTTTCCCCTGGGGATCGGTGGCGGGGTTTCAACTTATCTCAATTCAACACCCCTGGGGTGTGCTTACTGTGTATGGATATGCCTCCGTACTGGCTTACGGTTTCGCCGCCGTATCGGTCACGGATATCCTGCCGCGTCAGTCGTGGGTATCCCGCCACATCGGTGGGGTATCCTATCAAACCTCAAATAACAAAAATATCAGGTGCTTTACATATAGTTATTCATCGTATAAGTGTGGTATCTTATATCAGTTAGGCCCTATCAGACATTATTCAATCCTAGATACATCCCTGGGATGTATCTATTCACTTGCATCACACCCGATGCTCTTATTAAATCACTTCCTCATCCCCTGGGGATGGCTCATCATTATATACTCTTATTGGTATCACTCACACATACTTTTCATAAAACTTAAAGCAATAAAATAGTTTTCAATTTGATTCTATATCACTACATACATGCTCTTACAAATTAAAGAACATGTTCAAGGTGTTCCCTACCTCAAATCTCTGATAATTCACGCATCAAGGTCCCACATGGCTCCTTGTGACCATGATCATACGTACCACCTATGGTACAACATAACACATGCAACACATCATTAAAGATGCAATAAGAAAGGTCCAAGACCCCCCGAGAATCTTGAAGTCAAACTAAAAAGTCAACAAATTTTAAGTCAGTCGATTAATCGAACTCCAAGATCGATTAATCGAAACGGATTCAATTAATCGACTCCCAAAATTGATTAATCGAAATTCAAAATCGATTAATCGATTCCCAAAATCGATTAATCGAGATCCCCATTCGATTAATCGAATCCCATATCGATTAATCGAAAATCCTCTACTCTATCAATTCAATTCTCAATTCGAGTAATTGAATTCCCAAAATCGATTAATCGATCCCAAATCGATTAATCGAAATTCGAAATCGATTAATTGAAATCCCATTTCGACTAGTCGATTTCCCCAGGTCACTTTCCTCCAGCCACTGGAGGTTCCCAGTCGATTAATCGACACCAAAATCGATTAATCAAAATCCAAAGTCGATTAATCAAAACTCAGTTCGATTAATCGAATTCGAGTTCCTTGACTTTTCAACTTCTTGGAAAAAATCGATTAATCAAAACCTGATTTCAATTAATCGATTTGGCCAGATTCAGCCCCCCTTTAGGCTGTTCTTCCAAATCTTTTTCCTACTCTTTTTCCTTCATTTTTCTGAGTACTTAATCTATCATTTTAAGCATTCTTGACTGAATTTAAACTTCTATAACCTATGCATTTAATTTATAAAATTTTACCTTCAATCAATCTCAAATTGATTAGGTCAAAGGGGTTGGAAAGGCTAGGGTTCCAGCTTTGGCTTGAACGAATCCTTCGTGTCGAATCGACCTTTTAAATGCTTGAATCCCCCTTCCAAACACCCACCATTACTCCTTGCATTAACTATGCTCTCCTTCTCTCTCTCTCTCTCTTCTTTACTCTCTCTCAGCAACCAAACAAAAGAACTAGGGCTATTAAACCCTTTTATTTCTCATTCAACCCGTGTGTTGAGCACATACATCAGAAGTAGGTGTATGTGGCTCCAGATTTCGTCACATTCCACACAGTTACTTAAATTCTCACATCTCATCCGTTCATCTTATCCTACGTTAACTTGTGAACTCTTACATGGTCAAACCTATGACCAGTCGGGCACGGATCCCGAGGTCACTGTTTAACTCAGAATTTTTGAGATATTACACCCCTTCTAATCATCATCGTTCAAGAATAATTTTTTTCGATTGCCCAAGCCCCTGCGTTGTGAGGGATACTTGTGCGGTTCAAATGGGCCGTCGAAATTGTTCAAAGTACAGGATTCATTGTCATCAACCTTAAATCAAATGCAAGTTTTTAATACATAGTACAATGTTCATATTTTATACATAGCTTATATTTTATTTTAAAGTTCAAAGTTAAAGGGTTCAAATAATTCAATATTCAAAGAGTCCAATAGTTCAATGTTCAAAGAGTTCAGATGAATCAATATTCAAAGATTCAATGATTCGATATTCATCAATTCAATGATTCAATATTCAAAAAAATAATAAGATTCAATGAGTTCGAGTTCAGATTTTTTTTATGATCATAAGTGCATGTTTCAATATATATCATTAAAGCTTATAATTTAAATTCAAAAACATAATTGTACATTGAATTTTCCCTACCTCGATTTCGAAGATTGTACAATTTGGAACAAGATATTATCCTTGCAATATGTCCAATTCTCCCTTCTATGGTCCATGTACAATTTACACATAAGGGAACAAATCATTAAAAGTTCAGAGTCGGATGACTGAATCGTATAGAAATATTCCTAATTTTTCAGTGCTCACAATGAACTGTGGCTACAAACACTAAAAATATAGACTATTTCGGTATTCATAGCACGCTGTCATATATACCACAGTGTTATGTGGATACTTTCATTCTTATTACATGTATCGTCTCGAGCTACCCCAAAATGATATATTATAATAGTCAATCGAAGTTTTCTATTAAAAGTTATGGCCGTCGAAAGAAACTATTTTCACAGCGACACCGATTTTCATTTCAGTGACAGTGAGCTACTATGTTACCACAACGAGTTGTCATTCATGACAGCGCGTTGTCATATATACAATAGCACGATGTTGTACTTGTTACAGCACGCTGTGACATATGACAGCGCGCTATGGGTCTTATCACAGTGAGCTGTCATTGGAGTTTTTTAGCATCCGAGTTTCTTATTCATTCGAAATTTGTGATCTGTATACTATTTTAATGATTTAAAAAATTATAAACTTGATTATCTATCAAGTTTTCAACCCTATATATCATCATTAATGATTAGAGTTACCTTTCGTAGAGTGACTAATGATCCTACGGTAGTTTGCTAGAATCCTGAAGTTCCACGCTACACGATTCTTCTTTTCCTTCGTATGGATGGCGGTGATCAAGGTGCTCTATGGAGAAAGAACTTAATGGTTTGAAGAAGGTTGAATAAGAAGGCTAGGTTTTCTTACGGAGGAATATAAGAATAAGGAGCTAAAGGGTTAGGATTCCTTTTTATAGAAAACTCTCCCAGTTCTATTCTTAGAAGAAACCTAATAAGTTTCTAATTTGGAAATCTAGGGAGATTCTAATTTAGTCTCCCTTTATCCAACCTCTTTCTAATTTGTTGGGGGTCATCCCATGCGAAGTCAACACACCAAGTGTGGGTGTATAAGCTTTTAGTCCTTTCTAATTTGTTGGGGGTCATCCCATGCGGAGCCAACACACTGATCGGTGCTGAAATATGACTATATTTCATACCTTAAATCCTACACTTAGCCGTTCGATGAAAGTATTTGATGGTTGTTGTGAGGTTTTGATGATAACAGGTGTTTCTGACCTTTGGATCTTCCAAGTGTATAAAAGAAAGAAATTAAAGGCTACAAAAGAGCTATGGACAAAAAGGGTCCAAAGAAGCGCTGAAATCCGTGAAGGGAATCAAACTCCATCAAGAAGGGGAAGATATTGAAGTTGCCGCGAGGAACAAAGTGTAAAAAAAGCCTTGAGCTTGGAAGAATGGTCCGTCATCAACCTAGCAATTACAGCATTTCAACCTAGCGATGACTGATGAATAAAAGCAACCACGCGATAGTGAAAGTATCCTTCTCCAATTCAACCACGCGAAGAGCACTATCCAACCCAGCGAGGAGAAATCTAACCTAGCGAAAAGTCATGCATTTCAACTTTGGCATTGTTTGAGGGCATATTGGAGATTTCACCAAAAAGGGCATTACTTCCAACTAGTGTCAATCGATTGAGACATGAACTTCAATCGATTGAGACAAAAAGGCAAAAGTGTCTTAAAGGAGGTTAAATTCAAAGTTCAATCGATTGAGATCTAAGCCTCAATCGATTGAGGCAATTATTCAAAGTTCAATCGATTGAGATCTAAGCCTCAATCGATTGAGGCAACTAGGGTTAGTTTGAATCGGCTATTATAAATAAGAGGCCCACGGCTTTGTAAAGGGGAGAGCTTTTTGGAATATAGAGTTTTTAGTGTAGGGTTATCTTCCGAGAGCTTTTAGTTTTTAATTTTAGTTTAGTTTTTAGTTTAGATTTTTTTGTAAAGAGACTTGCTTAGAACATATTTTTATTTTTAGTTTTCTTTTCTCTTGGGAATGGACTTGAATGAAATTGAAGATCTTGCACCAAGGATGAGTGGCTAAAAGCTGTAGATCGGGGAAGATGCGATCCCCAGATAAGTACCCATATTTTATGTTTAATGCCATAGTATAATATTGTCATCATCAAATCGTTTTTCTCAAAGTTTGTGATTATGTTTATGTTGTTTTGATCTAAACATCATGAGATACGCTATGCTTTTAGCATGATTCATACCGCAATGTTAGGCTGAGTCGTCGTTTTTAGATAGGGTATGCCGGGTTAATGATCATGCTTAATTACTAGTCATTTGATCTTTTGGAATGATGGTGTGTTTGATGATTAATAAAATTGTGGGTTTAATAATAGAAAGGGATGCAAATCTAGGGTAGCATATTCCTTGATCTCGTCTTAAAATTTGTTCTTAAATTTCTCATTACATAATTTTTAGATTAATTTAGTTTCTTTCTTGCAATTAGAAAAGTGTTAATTTTTGGTAAAAATTAAATCTGCCCCTTGGTACTTCCTCGGGGATATTTTCTACATCTCTAGGAAGAATTGAATAAAATTTCAGATTTCCCTGTGGGTTCGACACCCTTGTTCTTGCCTTACTAGAACAGATCTTGTACACTTGCAAGGGTTCATTTAAAATTGATCACACACCAAGTGTGGGTGTATAAGCATTTAGTCTAAAATTCAAAAATAGGATTTTACTCCACATAGTAAGGTTTGATCCCTAGACCTCTTGCTTATAATTCAAACCTACTACCACTAATGCTCTCACGAATCTTGTGTATTTATTTACACAATTATATATTTAAGTTATTTGAACTAAGAAATTTATTTCTCATAATATTTTAAACTTGTATATCTTACTAAGCACATATATTTAATTAGTGTATTAGTGTTTAGAAAATTTTGGGAATGTTACGTCTTTGCGTGATTTGGAGTGTACTTCGTAAGAGGTAGGGGAAATTCATTAACGTGACTTTCAATATGAAATGTTTAGATTATGTGAACAAGATAAGAACGTGTGCATCTGTGTAATAGTCATGGGTGCGTGCGTGAACAAGATGAGTGAACGTGAACACGACAAACATGATAAGTAAGCGTGTGTGAATGTGTAAGAAGTATGATAAGTAAGTCATGATAGGAACCATGTGTTAATGAGATAAGTGTGACAAACAGGTGTGTATGTGTACATGAATGTGACAAGTACGAACTTGAAATACTAAACCTAGCTATAAATTAATCACATTAATTAACTACACGGTGATGAACTATAATTTAGCATTCGCATAATGATTTAAGGTTCATGTGAAATGAGTCTCCATCATGTATCCGGTATGTGGCACAAGTGACCCTGCTAACAAAGCTCAGGGGCTTGGCATCGTGGCACAAGTGACCTTGCTAACGAATATCAGGGGAATGGCATTGTGGCACAAGCAACCCTGCTAACGAAGCTTAGGGGCTTGACATCTGTGTGAAATTGTTCATTGAACGATGGTGGTTCAAGGATTCCCATCAGTAATTATGTGGCTCCTAATGCTATATACGCTTAGGAGATTATTTAAGTTAAGATTTAAGTCATTTAAAGTTCAAGAAGCATGTAAAAATAAGTTAACCCAGAACATGGGAAATAAGAAACAAGACATGTGTGTGTACACTTTGAAGTCAGTTATCTTGATTCAAGCATCCAAAAGTTAAGTTGTGTAAAATGTGCTTTAAATTCAGTTCAAGATCTATGCTTTGAAATATGTTATGCATGCTAGTGATATTCCCCTATTGAGCTTAGACTGTTAGCTCACACTTTCTATACGTCACAGGTACAGACATGGATTTAGGCATTGAGGATTCTAGTCATGAAGAAGTCCCAGATTATATTTCGGAGGAGGAATCTGATCTTCTACCAGAGGATTGTTTCCCTTAGAGAACTTTGAAAGAGAAATTAAGGATTTTTGTTTAAGGCTTGGTATGTCCAGTCTTTATATTAGTTTAGAACAATGGATTCATGAAAAGTAAACTATTATGTTGAATCACTGTTTGGGTGATGATTGGTCATCACCAGTGGTTCGTTTCGGTTATGTCAGGCTTATGGTTTATATAAGGACATAACCGCCATTTTGTCTTTTCGTTATTTTGCCTTATTTAAATAGAATTGTATTATCTTTTGCCATATATATATATGATGACTCTATCCACCAATTTAGAGAGATTAGCTTAGTTCCACTGTGTGAGTTGTAGTTCAAGGATTGTCAGAAACGGTGATCTGATGACACAGGTTTCAAGGTAGGAAATCTGGGTTGTCACAGTTGATATCAGAATTATGGATTTAGAAATTCTAACAAGACTTAAACTTAGATTTCAGTTCTAATTTAAGATTTTGTCATATTATAGGGACCTTCTGTTAATGAAACTTTTGGCTTCATGTTAATATATTGAGATGTCAGCTAGGGGTAGACCAAGAGGTGGTCGGACCAGAGGTAACAAAAGTGGTGCAGCGGTTACTATGGGCCAGAAATGGATCCCAATGGATGAGACAGGTCCTCCAGAGGAGGGAAATCAAGGAGGAGATGAAAGAGAAAGAATGCCTCAGGCCATGGAGACTGTGGCAAATTCCATGGCACAACAGACAGAGCTGATGGCAGTAAATAATGCCAACCATTATCAACCTCCACCTACACCATCAGCTTTCATAGAGTTTCGGAGGATGCATCCTCCAAATTTCTTAAGACAAGCAGATCCAATAAAAGCTGAGAATTGGCTCAGTGAGATGAAAAGGACATTCAGTGTACTTGCATGCACTGAAGAAGAGAGTCAGAGTGCTGCATTCAAGTTAGATGGGGAAGCAGGCCCATGGTGAATGTTTGTGTCAAGGACAAGGGAGCAGGTAGCTCTAGGTATGTTGTGGAAGTGGGAAGAGTTTGTTGAGGAGTTCAACAAACTATTTTCCTAAGGTAGTACAGAACCAGATGGAAGTGAATTTCTTCAATTGGAACAAGGGAAGATGTCTGTAAAAGAGTATGGAGTAGAGTTCATGAGACTGTCAAGGTTTGCTCCAGAGCATGTGGCCTCAGATCTGATGAAGGCCAAAAAGTTTCAACGCGGCTTAAGGCTGAATATCAGAGATAGAATTTCAGTATTGGAACTGGAAACTTATGAAGAGGTAATGAGTAAAGTGTTGGTCACTGAGGAAGATATAAAAGATTTGTACAAGAGACGGGACCAGCAGAATAAGGGATAGGCAAACCAAGGGAGGTTTGGTAACTATGAATCAGTGAATAAAAAGCCGAAGTTCACAGTGTCAGCTCAAAGACAACCTACCCAGACTATTTATCCTAGGCTACCTATGCCTACACAAATTAGACCTTTCCGCCCTTTTGGCCCTACTACTACATGAGTATCTATTACTCAGGGAATTGCAAGGGCTATGACATCTACTCCACAAGAGGCATGTGCACATTGTGGGAAGTCACACAATATGTCGGAGTGTCGGCGTGGTACGGGAGCGTGTTTTCAGTGTGGCAAGATGGGGCATATAGTCAAAGATTGACCTGAACTAAGAAGAGAAGGAGTATCATCAGTTGCTACACCTAGACCTACACGATCCACGAGGCCTACAGTTCAAGGTCGTGCCTATTTCATTAATGTTGTGGATGCCCAGACATCCAATGACGCCATCCAAGGTATAACTCAATTCAGATATTCAATTACCATCTGAAATTTTTGTTAACAATTATCATCTTAGGAAATTAAGAATCCGTACAATTCATGCAAGTTACAGCACACAATGTATACACTCTAAGTAAGACTTTATGTTGACACTTAGGTACTCTACTTATGCATCAACATGACAACACTAGTAAGCACGGAGCACGGGTGTTAATAGACCCAGGTTCGACACACTCCTTCATGACTTCACAATTTATGACAGAGTTGGGAGTTACTCCAAAGCTGTTAGATTTTATTCTGGCTGTGTCAGTTCCTATGGGAAGTTCGGTGAACATAGATATGTTCTGCTGATCGATTGTCATCTTAGTTAAAGGTTGTGAGACAGTGGCAGATCTCATTTTATTGGATATACAAGAATTTAATATAATCCTCGGCATGGATTGGCTATCCACTTATCATGCAAGCATGGATTACCTACGAAAAGTAGTCGCTTTCTGTCCCCCGAAAGAAAAGTCATTTCGATTTAGGGGTGACAAGGCAAATGTTGCATCGTTCATTTTCGTGATACGAGCTGAACGTATGATGAGAAATGGGTGCAGTGGCTACCTCGCATTCTTAAAAGAATACCAAGACAAGAAGAATGACATCTCCGAAATTCTGATTGTTTGCAATTTTTCTGATGTGTTTCCTGAAGACCTACCAGGATTACCGCTTGATCGAGAAGTGGAGTTTGCAATTGACTTAGCTCCAGGCACAAAGCCAGTATCCAAAGCACCGTATAGGATGGCCCCAGCAGAATTGAAAGAGTTGAAAGAGTAGTTATAGGAACTCTTGGACAAAGGGTTCGTAAGACCAAGTGTTCCTCCTTAAGGAGCACTAGTTTTATTTGTCAAGAAGGACGGGTCAATGAGATTGTGCATCGACTATCGTCAGTTAAATAAATTGACAATCAAGAACCATTATCCACTTCCAAGGATAGATGATCTTTTTTATCAATTACAAAGAGTAAAGTTCTTTTCAAAGATTGACCTAAGATCCGGCTATCATCAGTTAAAAGTCAAAGCCGAAGATATTCAAAAGACCGCATTCAGAACCAGATATGGGCATTATGAATTCTTAGTGATGCCTTTTGGCTTAAATAATGCTCCAGCTTCTTTCATGGACCTCATGAATAGGGTGTTCAAACCACATCTTGACAAATGTGTGGTAGTATTTGTAGATGACATCCTTATTTACTCAAAGACAAAGGAAGATTACAAACAACATCTATAGATTGCTTTACAGACATTACGAGAATACCAGCTGTACGCAAAGCTTAGCAAATGTGAGTTCTAGTTGGAACAAGTGAGCTTCTTGGGACATGTTATCTCTAAAGCAGGTATCACAGTAGATTCAACTAAGATAAAGGTCGTCGTACAGTAGGAACAACCGAAGATGGTCACAGAAGTGAGAAGTTTTTTAGGTTTGGCTGGCTACTATAGACGGTTTGTAGAGGGATTTTCTAAACTCTCGAGTCCGCTTACACAACATACAAGGAAGAATGTGAAATTTGAATAGACCGAGTCATGTGAGAAAAAATTTCAAGAACTTAAGAAAAGGCTTACATTTGCACCTGTGCTTGTTATTCCAATCGGCACTAGAGGATTTGTCGCGTTTAGCGATGCATCACATAGCGGGTTAGGCTGTGTGTTAAACCAAAATTAGAAGGTTATTGCCTATGGATCAAGACAGCTCAAAGATCATGAAAAGAATTACCTGACACATGATCTTGAATTAGCAGCGGTGATTTTTGTATTGAAGATATAGAGACATTACCTGTATGGGGAGACCTTTGAGATTTTCACTGATCATAAGAGCCTCAAGTACTTGTTCACTCAAAAAGAATTGAATATGAGGCAGCAAAGATGGATCGAATTTCTCAAGGATTATGATTACTCCATTTTATATCACCCAGGTAAAGAGAATGTTGTAGTCGATGCCTTGAGTCGAAAGAGTTCGGCTCAGTTGTCAAGTCTTATTATAGGAATCCGTCGATAGAAACTCTTGGAAGATGTCTCACAGTACGACGTAAAAATTAAGGTGCAAGATTCAGGAGCCCTACTAGCAAACATACTAATCGACAATCTATGATGATGTTTACGAGCTGCAGATGAAATATGCAAAACTAGGTATTTACGAGTTGCAGATGAAAGATCAGACAAGGTGTGACTGATGATACTAGACCAGATTTCTCCATCAGAGAGGATGGATCATTGTTATTCAAAAGGTGGCTTTATATACTGACCGATGTCGATCTACGACATACCATTCTAGATGAGGCACGCAAGTCAATGCATGCAATTCATCTAGGTGGTACCAAGATGTAGTAGGATCTAAGAAAAAGCTTGTGGTGGAGAGGTTTGAAAAATGATGGCGTTGAGTACGTTTCAAGGTCCTTAGTATGGCAACAGGTAAAAGTGGATCACTGACATCCATCAGGTTTATTACAACCTCTACCGATACCATAGTGGAAATAAGAGTCCATTTACATGGATTTTATTTTGGGATTACCAAGGACGACAAAGGGACACAATGCCATATGGGTAATCATAGACAAATTGACTAAGCCTGCCCATTTCTTGCCTTACAATACCCAATATACAGCGAGTAGACTTGTTGAGATGTACTTGAAGGAGATTGTTCGATTGCATGGTATTCAGATGAGTATAGTCTTAGATCATGATCCACTGTATACATCATGTTTTTGGCATAAATTACAAGACGGAATGGATTCTAGATTAGACTTCAGCTCAGTATTCCACCCACAGACAGATGGGCAAACTGAAAGAGTAAACCAGATTATTAAAGATATGCTCAGAGTGTGCATGTTTGATTTTAGAGGGTCATGGGATCAATATTTACCCTTGATCGAGTTTTCATATAATAACAGTTATCAGACGAGCATTGGTATGGCGCCCTACAAAGCATATATGTGCGAAGATGTAAATCTCTGCTAAATTGGGAAGAAACGGGAGAAAATTTTATTTTAAGTCCTGAAATCCTTGTAAATGCTACTGAAGTTGTATGCTGGCTTCGAGAGAGGTTAAAGATTGCTCATAGTAGACAGAAGAGTTACGCCGATCTAAAATGTATGAGTGTAGATTTTTAGATTAGATACCATGTGTTCCTAAAGATTTCACCTCTAAAAGGTGTAATGCATTTCAGGTAGCGTGGAAAACATAGTCCATGTTACATAAGACCGTTCAACGTTTTGGGTCAAGTTGGTAAAGCTGCATATTAGATTGCACTACCTCCGCAACTCGAAAGAGCACACAACGTATTTCATGTATCCATATTGAGGAAATATGTGAGGGATCCAACTCACATTATTGACGAGCAACCGATTGAGCTCTAGGAAGATCTAACAGTTAGAGAGGACCCTGTACAAATTCTCGACAGGAGAGAGCAAGTGCTACGTACTAAATGTATTCCGTTGGTACTAGTGAAATGGCAGAATCATGAACCGAAAGAAGCTACATGGGAACGCGAGTCAAACATCCATGATGCGTATCCACAGCTCTTTGTGTAAGTCTAAATATATTTAGCATTGTAAATTTAATGAAGATGAAAGATTTTGCGACCCATGTGGGAATTATTAAATTCAAGCGTATCATCGTTAAGTAAGTTAGGAGAATTTGCATTGTGATACTTTTAAAAGAAGTAGGCGTGTGTATGCCGTAAACTCAACTAAAGGATGTAAAATAATTCAAAAAAGCTTCAAGAACAAAGGTAGAAAGAATCAAAACAGAAAATAGTCCAAATTCAAAGAAATTGTAGAACTCGCGCGTGCGAGATTTTAAGTCGCTCGCGCGACTGTTTTAGTAGAGCACGCAAGAAAATTTGCTCCACAGTTGCTCACGCTACTGGTTCAGACACTGAGCCTAGGTATAAGTCACTCGCGCAACTGTCGAGCTATAAGAGGCATGCAGGTCATTTCTCTTCAAAAATTTTGGGCACGAAGAGATTTAAAAGCTAGGGTTTTGTTCCCCAACCTTGCAACCTACGTTTTCACTTTGATTTTGCTTCGGATTCGCTACGGAATCTCCTCAGATTTGCCAAAGTGTTGCTTCCAAGGGTTTACTCAAGGTTTCTTCCATCAAAGAGGGGTAAGATCTACTGATTTCTTCGATTTATTTTCGATTCTTGTTAGTAGATCATTGTAATGGGACCAAAGAAGGTTTTGGCATCAAAAACCCCACCATCTAAGTGACCAAAAGTAAATACTCCACCGATAGTAAGGGAACATCCCACTGAATGGTGGGATTCTAAGAAATTTGAAACCGATTGGGTAATCGACGGTAGTGTATTCAAAGGTCAAAATACCATAAATTGAACCCTCGAATACCTCACCGTCTCCGATTTGAAGGCACTTTTGGAACCCTTTCATACCCACTATTGCCCAGGGCTTGTACGCCTATTTTATCAAAAATTAAAAATGACAGAATTCCAAACAAAGTTCGTGACCGAGATTGATGATTACAAATTTCAATTTACATGGGGGATATTGCAATCGCGATGGGATGCCCATCGAGATACATGAAAGATGAACCTTGCAACCCCAAACACAGCCAAGGTACCTTTTCACGACGTGGTCGCCGATATGACCAAGGGAAAGACAGGGTCCAGACTATCCGTTAAGCGGGTTCAATTGCCAGCCTATATGTAGCCATTGGACATAATTTTTAGAAAGAATTTATTTCCAATGGGACACGAACAGGAGAGGAGGGATGCGCTTCTCTAGGCCTTGTACTCGACCTATCAGGGGAAGTGGTTCTCTGCCCCTGTTGTTGTGGCAGATGGTATGCTATATGCCAAAAACAATGCCAGAGAGGGTGCATATAAAGTAACCCTGAAGCACCTGCCCTACGCTCGACTAATCACATACATGATCGAGCACCATGTTAATGAAGAGGGAGAAAAGTTTCCAATGGCTCCGAATGAACCCTGTGTGAAGGGAAATATTCGAAGGTATAAGTATGATGATTTAAAAGGAAGCCTCACTAGCCTAAATGCGAGCGTCAAGCGTCGCAAAATAGAAGAACTAGCCCAACAAGCTCTACAACAACAGCAACAACAACCCCATGTCGAGCCAGGTCAAGCGGCTCAGAACCCAATGCCCTCACCGATCCCTCCATATGGTGGTACTGACTTCGCGGCGGAGCTATTCCGGCGCATGAACCTTCAAGACATACAACTGAACCGCCTTGAGGAACAAAATGCCCATCTTACGCGCCAGTCTTATTATCACGAGGCCATGATGAGCGACCTCATGAGGCATGCGTACCCTTCGGATTACCTCCAGCGCATGGCTGCTGTACAAGCTCATGTGTCAGAGACTTCGAGCTCTGGAGCTGGTGGAGCGGAGATGACAATGCGAACCATCCAAGTGGTGCTAAGGCCTAGCTGTGAGGGCTATGGTTGTTAGATATTTTGTTTTGTTATATTTTAATCGACAATATATAAATTTTGGATATTGTGAAATTTGAACTATGGATGAATGTATTTTGGACAAATAGTACATCTTGGACAGTAATTCTCCAAACCATGGATAGAAATGTTAAACTTTTGTTGGAAACATGTGAATGAAAGATATTTTGGAAATTGCATAGTCTATGCGATGTTTTATGTTTTAATTATGGTTGAGCATGGCACATAACATTCTAAGGGTGAATACGTTACATTGCAGGTACAATGTTGGAATTAGCTTTGATTAATTCAAGGCTTTGTAGTCGTGATGATAGATATTATACTATTGCAGGGTGATAACATTAAATTCAACAATGCAATGAACTTATGGTTCTAATTATGTGATGGATTGATGGTAATAGGTTCATGTCCCAACGTAGATCTTTTACAAGTGAATGTTATGTGTTACGGGAAATTAATTGTAGCTGTCTTAAATTTTGTGTACAGGCAACTATATAGTATAGTGGTGAATTTGTGGAAGGATTGTTTTATGCAGGATATTGAATTTGTGTCCGAGAGAAGTACATATCAGTTTAGGATATGTATAGATATGTAGAGGTATGCATGGCCATGAGTGATAAGTTGTAATGTCTGAATATACATTGAAATCTGTCTATAGGTGTGGATCGATGAGTACATGTGTGTGGTTGTCTGTGAGCGGTTATGTAATTTTTTATGACGAAAATTTTATGAGGAGAGGATGTAACAGCCCCAAAATGAGAAACCATGTAGACCAGCTTGGTACACGTGTTGGTACGACGCATTTTGTCATTTCTGATTTGAACATATCACTTAGCATGAGTAAGAATGAACGAACGTGCGGTTTGTGTGTATGAGGTTCACAAGTTAACCACTTTGGATGTGAAACACCCAAGGGTGGGTGTTTGTGCTTCACAAGGAAGCCATGTGGGTTATAAGATAATGGTAAAACTCTTTTCTTATTTTTGCCTTTGAAATTCTAAAGAGAGAGAGTGAGCTTGAGAGAGAAAGAGAAGAAGAGAGATTATGAGAATTGGAGGTTTGAGATCAAGATTTTGGTCGATCTACGGTGCAAGGTGGTTCTACATCGTGTCAATAAACGCGGGATGTTGTATGGAAGTTTGGCGAGCTATCTTTAGAGAGACAGTGAGAACTTGAGGAGAAGAACATTCCTCAAGCATGGATTGTTGATCTCCCTCTCAATCCTTTTGTATGATGATGGGAATACCGCAAGGAAATCGTTGAGAGATCGCCGTTGGAGTTCACGGGAGAGTGGATCCACAAAACCCTTTCGAATGCATCGAAGGATGCATTCATTCAACCACAAATCCATGCCAAATAATCGAGGTAAGATCTTGTTATTTTGGTAGATTTGTTAGGGATTAATGGTCATAAATAAGGGCAATTAATGCCCTAAATATGTTGTATTTATGTTGCATAAAAGTTAGGTAAAAAGGGGAAATAAAATAAAATTCGATTTTGAGAGAAAATCCCAAAACTCCGAAAGTCACTCGCGCTACTTTGAGCCTCGCTCACACGACTTAGACTTGCTCACACGAGAGGAGCTTCAGAATAGGCGTGAAATTCACTTTGAACAATCACTTGCGCGACTGAGTATGTACATGTGAAGTCGCTCGCGTGACCTTGGAACTCACGCGTGTGACTGTCTCAAGCTGTGAACATAAGAGAAATAGGAGAGCACAGTCGCTCGAGCAAACTCGCACCACTATGAGGTGCCATATGACTCGCTCGCGCGACCTTGGGACTCGCACGCACGACTGAGCAAGTTTGGGAAAATTAGAATTTTCTTCGAGAACTCTCTGAATCTTTGATGTATATGGTCTTTTAGGCATTAGTTAATAACCTTTGAATACCTTGGAATGTAGGTTACGATTCGAAATTCACCTAAAGGTCTTCGCTCCGTCTTTGTATGATTTGGAGTGTACTTCGTAAGAGGTAGAGAAAATTCATTAATGTGATTTTCAATATGAAATGTTTAGATTATGTGAACAAGATAAGCACGTGTGCATGTGTGTAATAATCACGAGTGCATGTGTGAACAAGATAAGTGTACGTGAATACGATAAACATGATAAGTGTGTGTGAATGTGTAAGAAGTATGATAAGTCGTGATAAGAACCATGTGTTAATGAGATAAGTGTGACAAACAGGTGTGTATGTGTACATGAATGTGATAAGTATGAACGTGAAATACTAAACTTAGCTATAAATTAATCACACTGATTAAATACACGGTGATGAAATATAATTTATCATTCACACAATTATTTAAGGTTCATGTGAAATGAGTCCCCATCATGTATCCGGTATGTGGCACAAGTGAGTCTGCTAACGAAGCTCAAGGGCTTGGCATTGTGGCTCAAGTGACCCTGCTAACGAAGCTCGGGGGCTTGACATCTGTGTGAAATTGTTCATTGAACGACGGTGGTTCAGGAATTCCCATTAGTAATTATGTGGCTCCTGATGCTATATATGCTTAAGAGTTATTTAAGTTAAGATTTAAGTCATTTAAAGTTCAAGAAGCATGTAAAAATAAGTTAAGCCATAACATGGGAAATAAGAAATAAGGCATGTGTGTGTACACTTTGAAGTTAGTTATTTTAATTCAAGCATCTAAAAGTTATGTTGCATAAAATGTGCTTAAAATTTAGTTCAAGATCTATGCTTTGAAATATGTTATGCATGCTAGTAATATTCCCCTATTGAGCTTAGACTGTTAGCCCACCTTTTTTACTATACGTCACAAGTACAGACATGGATTTAGGCATTGAGGATTCCGGTCGTGAAGAAAACCCAAATTACATTCCAGATAAAGAATCTGATCTTCTACCAAAGGATTGTATTCCTTAAGGGACTTTGAAAGAGAAATTAAGGATTTTTGTGTAAGGCTTGATATGTCTAGCTTTTGTATTAGTTTCGAACAATGGATTCATGAAAAGTAAACTATTATGTTGAACCACTATTTTGGTGATGATTTGTCATCACTGGTAGTTCGTTTCGGTTCTATCGGGCTTATAATTTACATAAGGATAAAACCGTCATTTCATATTTTCGTCATTTTATCTTATTTAAATAGAATTGTATTATCTTGTCATATATATATGATGACTCGATCTGCCAATTTAGAGAGATCAGCTTAGTTCCGTTGTGTGAGTTGGCATCTTGTGTGTTCAGTTCAGGGATCGTCAGAAACGGCGATCTGATGGTACAAGTTTCAAGGTAAGAAACTCGGGCTGTCACAAAACTAGAACTAAAATCTAAAAAATTAATAATTAGAAACTAAGAACCGAGAACTGAGGAGATTATCTAAAGCTGAGTGCCTCTCTCTCCTTCCAGTGTCACAGAGAAGAAAACTCGAACTTCCTTGAAGAGGCCTAAGCTCGAGAGAGGAGAGATTGTTATGAAAATTGGTGAATTTGGCCGTGGGGTAGGGGTCTTTTATAGGTATAGGGCTAATTTCGCGCATGGGGTTATGTGCACAATGGGTGAATTGCACGCATAACTGGCTAGCTCAATTGAATTACGCACATAGTGTAATGCGCTTAATTCACTCTAAGCCGGTCACTAATTCGAGAGTGACCGTCTGACCGGGAGTGGAATCCTAGTTCCAATATACTTTGGAACTAATTCCATGCATAGGACTAGGCGTGAAATCCGATTCCGCGTAGAGAATTTGTGCAAGATTAGGCAATTCAGGCAATCTTGCGAATTAGAGTCCCAGTCCAAGTTTGGAAGAATTTCGCATTTGAAAGTACACATGGAATCAATTCTAAGCAAGTGTATGTGTGCAGAATCCAAAATATTAGCAATGCATAGAAGCTTGTGCCTAGTCCAAGTGGGACTAATTATGCATAAGTAGCCTTGCGTGTAATCGAATTAAGCGCATAGTGGTATGTGCGTAATTCGGGGACTTTCGGGTCTTGGCGAGTCCGAGCTTCTGGGTTGATATTTCAGCCCATTTCTCGACCGTATACTATTGTTTCAGTATACGGTCCCCGAGTTTGGGGTGTTATAGTCTTCGGAGATGGTGAGTTCCTTTTCGGAGATCACGGGCAAGGTTAGAGGTTCATCGAACAGGTTTGTATACTCCGAGAGGGCAAAAACAGGGTGTCTATAGGGTCGGAGATGGGTATCTCTTCCATGTGGAAATGCGATGGGGAATGTGGTGGGGATGATTCCTAGTCAAAGACGGGGGATCAACTACCCAAGACATGGTTTGGAGGCATGTAGGGTATGGATTTCTTGGGTATGGCCCAAAGACCCTTCTTCTTCCCCTACGAGATGGGGGAGGGCTTGGCGATGCCATTGTCATGGCACCCCAAGCTCTCTTTTTTTGGTTTTTTTGAATTTTTGTATATGAATATTTTTTTTTTATATTTTTGAAAAGCAAAAAAAAATGTTAGATCTCCTTCTCATTGGTTCTTACGGTGCTTGTTCGAGGCCTTAGAACTCCCTTTTTGGGTGGTGTTCACACCTCCAATGCCTCCCACGACTGGATCCCAATACACTTTTGAAGAAATAACGAAACTCCTTTGTTCTATGTAAAGACACGAAAATCCTCGCCGGCAACCCGATCCCTCGGAAGAGTCAATAAGAAGGTGACCTCTCTTGACCGACAAGAGCATTTTGAGTATCAAGTGTCTGGGATTTATCGGGAATATTAAAACTACTAAGTAGGGTGTTTGGGGGACAGTGATGAAAGCACCCCAAATTCTTGAAAAAACTGTATATCAGTACATAGTATGTACACATGAAGAAAAATCTGAATTTTTATACTATGCGTACATATTATGTACGCATGAACAAATTTTGTTCTTTTTTTAACTATGCGTACATACTATCTACGCATGAAGAAAAGTTGGTTTTTTTTTCTATGCGTACATACTATGTATGCATAAACTGATATACACAGAACTTCTAACCAGCAGATCCGAGTAGGACTTTGGTTGGGTATCTTGGAAGCAATGCTTCCGAGGACTGTTTCCCTTTGTTTTTACCAGGTCTCTCCTTTTCGTACCTAAGGATACAAGGCTGGTGCGATTCCACTAACGCGCTCTCCAATGGTTTTAAAGCTAAGTAACAAGCTCGGTCACCCACCCGATATACCTCTAACACGAATGTCTTCTCAGATACTGGATGGGGTGGTTCCTTTCAAGATCATCACCACTAGGGTTGCCACTCTACTTGGAATCAGGACGAGTATATCGCAACCTAAAATTTTCCCTTTTGTAAAAGCTACCCGCGAGAACGAATTTAATTAAGTCCCTTGGTTCACTTTTAAATTCAATTTTTAGGGAGTTTGCTTAATTTCAAAATTGAGTGGTGAGAGTCCTGTGCCGCCTCTATGGGACGACGTCCACTGATAAAATGTGAAGTAGCAAGTAACCCGCCAAATGGCTAAGGTGATAAATGACAAAATCGTCAACTAAGTTATCAAGTAATCCTCCAAACAGCTAAGGTGAGTAAAGACTAAATCATAAATGCTTAAGTAGGCCCACCAAACGGCTAAGGCGAGTAAATACGAAATCGTAGGGGTAAGTAAAAATGTGGAATCGTAGGGTTAAGTATAAAAAAATGCGAAATCGTAGGGGTAAGTAAGCAAATTGAACAAAAAGTTAGTAAATAGAAAAATACATGCAAAAAGGAGGCCAAAACTTCAAGGAGAAGCTCTACAAGCTATCCCTAGTGGAGTCGCTAGTTGTGCAATCATGGGCTCTTAGAGTCCATCGCGACAATGCGCTCTCTTAAAAAGATGGAGTCGCTACTCGAAACTTTTGGTGTCCCGAAAAACCTAAAATCAATATTATAAGTACAGAAGTGTAAAATATGACTACGACTTACCGGTCAACGCCAAAGGCTCTTGGGTAGGGGCTTCGGTCATCAATTGGGAAGGTGTTAGGCACCCGATCGACCAGCTCGTAAGCGGTCTCTACTAGGTTCGGGTCTATATTTAGATGGTTTATATTATATATATATATATATATATATATATATATATAATAATAAATAAAGTGAGCGGGCACTTCCCCTTGCTCGAAGGCACTCTGATCTTTTTTGAGCCCCCGCAATCATCACAATTTCGACGATGTAACGGCTCAAATTCTAAGATAGAGGAAAAGAAAAAAGAAGGTAGAGGAATATATGGGAGAGCCGGAGCTCTTAGGCCTTTGTAGAACCATGGTCGGATCTTTTGCGTGAGACCAACACCGATGAGCTATCAATAGCACTATGGGTTAGAGAAGGGTTTTAACTTCTAAGGTTTGGAAGGATATGAGATTGAGAGTGATGATGGAAATGGTGGTATGGGATGGGCTAAGGCTTTAGCTTTTGAAAAAATTCAAGTTTTTAAGCAAGTGAGGAGCCAATTGGGTAGAGTTTCTTCTCTTAGAAATTTCAAAAGATCTTTAAGGGTGATAACATAAGCTAGTGGGGGTACTAGGGTCCTAAAAAAACAAACCCCGAAGTCCGGGATGGTCCACAAGTCAAATCCCCAAATAAAAAAAAACTATTTTCAAACATGAGAAGTTCAGGCTCGTGCTGGAAAAAGCAATTTGGCTTTGCGTGCATACTATGCACGCATGTGTAATTTCTGCCGAAAATTACCTTTGCATGCATATTATGTACGCATGTGTATTTTCCTGCAATTTTCTGTGTAATTTTTAAATCGTCATAACTTTTGATATACAACTCGGATTAAGGCAATTTTTGGCTTGTTAGAAAGTTGAAAACCTCTACTTTCTAATGGTATAGGCCTTAACTCATGCAGATGTTTATGTAAATATTGGCATTCTTCTTTTCATCCACTGTTTCGATTGGGCTTCCTAAGGGTCTAGAAAGGATTTTAAGAGTTCGGATTGATTCCTAAGGGTTTGGGTGATTCCTAAGAGTTTGGAAAATGTTTTCGAAAGCTCGGGGTACACATTTTTTTAAGTATGTATCGATCGTGACTTGAGCCAAATTTGGGTGTCTACACTCTGCTATCGAGCACAACATATTTTTCTAAGCTCTACTCTCATCGTCACCCTTCCAAAGTAGGTAGTTGGCCAATCCATTTCCATATAACCTTGATGCCATGTGTTCTACAGAGACTGGAGCCTTTTATCGATCAAGAAAAATTAAAGTTTAGGGTTTGGAGGTTTGACAGCTTAGAGGTTAGAGAGAGAGAGATGTATTTATAGTAAGTTTATATTGAATTGTATCCAGTCTATTGTAATTGTAGTAAGTCTACATATAAATGAAAACAAGTTTGTTCTTTGAAGTATCTTTATATGATCTTTTAGATTGTTTATTTTTGTAAAAATTTTATTTTTGAATCATCTTAATCCGACTCAGAGAGTAAAAGATATAAGAGATAGTCTACAATGGGTGTCCATAAATGATGTATAGTAAAGTAGTCTACATGTCTTTGTGATTACTTAATATGCAAGGACTTTCATGCATTGGAAGTACGTGCACGTCAAGTAGTCACATAGACGTGTGGACTGTCATGTCACTCATGATGGGTGGACACCCATTGTAGACTAATTCAAGATATAATGCTCCGAACTTTAAACTCATAACGGTCGAAACTACCATTTTCCTTCCTATTTGGTTTTAAGGCCTAAAATCGAATGGTTTTAACACACCATACTCATATATATATACACTACAAAAAATAAGATTATTAGCGGCAGCCAAAAATTGTCACTATTAACAAAAAATGCAGCTAATAGTCTTAATAGCTTTTAATAATTTTTTTGTTAATAGCGGCAATTTTTTACAACAAAAAACTGCCGCTAATAGTCTTATCTTTTGTAGTGATATATAAGTTATTCCATATACACACACATATATATAGGTAGCCGATTAGGTCCTCCAAGATGCCCGTGGAGCTCCATGTGGCATTCAAAACACATATTTGGGTGCCACAGGTGTGTTGGTTAGATCAATTTAAAAAAATATATTTTTAAAGCACAAGTCAAACATGGACTAGTTTCAACGTCCAAATTTTATTGTTGAAGAAATGCATAGTAAAGATGAGTTTTTAATCTATTTTTTGTCAAAGATGATCTGAGCAATGCACATGTACTCCTTGTGGCATCAAAATAGTGTCACAAGTGTCACATGGAGCTCCATGTAGGATCTTGGAAGCCACTCACAGTCATCAATTAGAGGACAAAACCCTTTTCCATATATATATATATATCAATTAAATGTATAGTATTTATTTAGAAGGCTTAGGGTTATCAAATGATTTTATTTATTTTTTATAGTAATTTTTATTATAGCATGAGTCCTCTCGAAATAATTTCAGACAATTTTGTTGAGTATAAAAGTTATGAAAAATTGAAGATTGTTGCTATCATATAAAAGTGATCAGGCCAGCATGATATTTCTTTGAAATATCTTTAGTTATGTTTATTTGATCTAAGAGTGTGTTATTCAATCTTTTAGATTGCTTAATTATTTACAATATCATCCTCATCCAACTCACAAATTGAATTTATAGTGTTTCAAATATTCAAAATCATCACAATCCAAAACTACCGTTTTCCTTCCTAATCAGTTTTAAGGCTCAATATTTTTTTTTTTAACACAATATAGAGCACCCACTTCCAACAATTTTAAACACAATATTTTAGCTTTGCTCATTAGTGTACCAAGAATTAATATCCTACAATATTATATATATATATATATATATATATATATATATATATATATATATATATATATATGCACATATTTTTTGTAAAATTAGAAATAAAGAGGTATGAGGGGAGAGAAAGAAAGCTAGAGGGTTGAGTTATGTGTTGTGCACAGACACTCCTATATATAAATTATTGTACATGCACACACACATACACATACACATATATGTATTTGTATACATATATGTATTTACGTATCAAATAATTATAAAAATGAGAGGGTTTGAAGCAGGAGTAGAGACACATTATAACCCTCCCGTCCCCCTCTCTCTCTCCCTCTCCCTCGCTCCTAATTTTCAAAAAAAATGCTAGGGGCAGGGCACGATCCGTACCCGTGGCATCATATTCTGTGCCCAGGGCCTCTCCCTTTATTTATTTATTTATTTTTATTTTTTTAGCCTTTTTCCCATTCTACTTAAAACCTCTCCATGTTAAATAAATTACATAGAAACCATTGATTTTCAGGCTTTACTCGGTCACCTCCCTAAGATGCATAGTGGTTAGGTTCCCTTTGAATGACTATTGAGTAATGCTAATATTTTACTTTTTACCCTCACTTTATTGATAAATTCATCCATCATATTAAAAATTGTTATTAACTATAAATAACTTATTTTAATATAATTTCCTCTTATTCACCAAGACTCTCTCTTCACATGTGATCCACTAAATAACTTACAATTTTGATTTAGAATTACGTACCCAGCCCGAATGCCAACAGTTGATTCACAGGTCACTTATTTTGACACATAGTACGTGATTTTATCAAGTATCTCAATGATCTAAAGATTTATTGTAACAACTTGAATTTTCTTAAATATTTTTAATGGTGTTAGATGTGTTTTGCATTATTTATAGTGTTAGTGCTCCACACCGGAACCTATCCTATTTTAGAAAACTCTATTTAAGCATGTAACTCTTTTATTCTTTTCATATTCTAATCTTTTGAAAAACCCTAGTCGTCTCTTTTCCTTTCTTCTTTTAAGAAATCCTAGCCATCACAACTTCTCCACTCATCCCTTCCTAAAACTCTACAATCTCTTCCCTAAAAACTCCCTTGTGTTCTTCCATAAGAACCGCTGCGATCTAATTCTACCATCAAGATCAACGAGGAAAAAGAAGAAATCTTGGACGAGCCATCGCATTGGACGTCCATCTATTCAACCCTAATCATTGTAGATCTATCATTCACACTTTAAGAGGTGGGTACCCATCAATCCACCTTGTTCTTCTCAGATTCCGTTGCGTAGGGTACGTTCGATCACGTATTGACGAACTAAATAAAATCATCTATTTTAATTATAAATATTGATATAAAAATAATGGAATGACTAACCCTAATTATAAATTTTATTTATTTTATTTATTTTATTTATTTAAATAGTGTTCTTCTCTTTTGGGTCTTATTTTCGGAGCCCTAATGTTTGTTGAAATACATAATCGATTGATCGATTTTGACCCGAAACAAAATTTTCTAATTAATTGATATAATCGATCGATTATTATTTCCTATCGATTGGTTTTGGACCGAATCAACCTTGCTTCTTTTCTATTAATGATCGATCGATCGATTTTAATCAGTGATCGATCGATTTTTGGACTAAGACCATTGTATATTTATATGTCTACTTTTCATTTTCGGTCGATCAATTTCTTATGTACGATCGATCAATTCTGAATTGAATCAAATGCCTCTTTACATCCTATTTTTTGATTGATTGATTTCTTATATCTGATTGATCGATTCTTGACAGAATCGATTCACTTGTCTACTTTAAATTCGATCGATTATAAATTTCTGATCGATCGATTTTGACCTAAATTGAATAACATAACTTTTTATAATTCCGATCGATCGATTGATTCTCGTCTGAACAGACAACATTATTTACCTATATAATTTTACCTTATCACGACCAAAACTTTTAATGCATGTTAATCACAAGAACGTTTCGATTGATGGTCATAATTTATCTTACTTTAAATTATAATGTCTTTCAATTTGAGCATTTAATTATAGTAATCTATATATATCCATTTTATCGCTTCAACCCGACCTCTTCGACAACACGAAGAGTTAAAAACTCGATGCCCTCATGAAAATCAAATACTGACTTTTACGTTCTCGAAATCACACACTAATAACTATACTATTCTATATTTGTATTAGTGTATTATGTATGTATATATATATATATATATATGTGACAGCCCTGATTTCGGCACCCCGAAACCCGTGCCATCAGCACGATCATCTTGAGCGTGCCCCTTAGCTAAGCACGGAACACTGGTATATCAAGCATTGCAATAAAATAATAAATGAAATTGCAGAATTTGAATCTATATTAATTAACTCTCCAGTCAGACAGTTCTACCCTCATGCCTCTACATGAATGGAGAACCGATCCGAACCATCGATGATAGCAATCATCACGGATGGTTCACCCCAAAAGAATAATCCCATCTATATATATATATATATACATGGTTTAAATAGAATCAAGGCTTGACATACCAAGCCGTACGAAAACTCTCTCCAAAATCCCTCAAAGTGGCACAACGGAGTCCTCTAGAAGAAGTCCTCTGGAGGTGGCTCCAACTCTTCACCGGCCGCAAGGTCCGACTCGCCGGGATCAGCGTCTCCTAAAGCCTCGGCAGCTGCTAGTAGTGGACCTGCGACGTATAGTCTATAGGGTGAGCTACATCCTAGCTCAATAGGGAACAAACACGGTTGAACATATAAATTATAACTCACATATATTCCATGATATGCCATGCATGAAGTATCTATGCAGTTGTTAATGAAACAGTTAAAAAGCATTTCGTTTTACTGTTGATTACTTATATTTTTATTTACTCATGAATGATGCTGAAAAGGCCTAAAGTAAAACTTAAACTTTCAACTTAAGTAATCCCCGAGCAATATAGCATCGAGCCCCGATGAGATACCCATCATCGTCATCTATATAGACAGTTTTAATCGTATTCCCTGGAAATACCAATAGTACCCAAGCCCCTTTCCCCTTGAGATTGGTGGCGGGGTTTCACTTGTCTCAATCAACACCCCTGGGGTGTGCTTACTATGTACGGATAAGCCTCCGCACTGGCCTACGGTTTCGTCGCCGTATCGGTCACGGATATCCTGCCGTGTCAGTCGTGGATATCCCGCCACGTCGGTGGGGTACCCTATCAAACCTCAAATAATAAAAATATCGGTGCCTTACATATAGTTATTCACCGTATAAATGTGCTATCTTATATCAGTTAGGCCCTATCAAACATGATTCAATCCTTGGATACATCCCTGGGATGTATCCATTTACTTGCATCACACCTGATGCTCTCATCTCTTTACTTCTTCATCCCCTGGGGATGGCTTATTAGAATTTCTCTTATGGATGTCATACGCACACACACTTTTCACAATTCTTAAGCAATTAAACATTTGAATGGAAATCTATATCACTACATACATGCTCTTGTAAAATAAAGTACATGTTCAAGGTGTTCCCTACCTCAAGTCTTCATTTGATCAATGCATCAAGGTCCCACGTGGCTCCTTGTGCACTAGTCCACACGTACCACCTATGGTACCATATAACAGGTGAAACACATCACAAAGGATGCAATAAAGAAGGTATAAGACCCTCCAAGAATCTTGAAGTCAAACCCAAAAGTCAACATAATCTATCTCAGTCGATTAATCGAATTCCAAAATCGATTAATCGAACCTGATTCGATTTATCGATTTCCAAAATCGATTAATCGAAGTAATTTCGATTAATCGAAATTCTCTGTTTCGCAAGGTTGATTCTCAGTTCGAACAGTCGAGCTTACATTCGATTAATCGAATCCAATTTCGATTAATCGAAATTCTCCTTTTCGCAAAGTCGATCCTCGATCAATAAATAAGTTTTCATTCGACATCGAATCCAATTTCGATTAATCAAATTCTTCTTTCGCAAAGTCGACCTCGACTCAATGAAGTTTCACAAGTTGATTAATCGATCCCAAATCGATTAATCGAAAACTAAATCGATTAATCGAAATCCCATTTCGATTAGTCGATTTTCCTCAAGTCATTTCCTCCAACCCACGGGGTCCTTTGGAGGTTCGATCGATTAATCGATCCCCAAATCGATTAATCGAAATCCAAAGTCGATTAATCGAAATCAAATTCGATTAATCGAAATCGGGGTCCTCTGACCATTCAACTTCCTGGCCAATTTCGATTAATCGAAACCCAATTTCGATTAATCGAAATTATCAGATTCAGCCCCTTTCGAGCTGTTTTTCCCAATCTTTTTCCATACTTTTTCCTCTATTTTTCTAAGCCATTATCCTATGATTTTAACCCACATTCAATCACAACTTAACCCCTATAATCTATGCATTTTATTTACAAAAATTTTACCTTGAATAGATCTCAAGTTGATTTCAATCAAATAGTTGGAAGGCTAGGGTTTCCAGCTTTGGCTCTAACAAATCCAAATCGCGTTGAATCCGGCTTTTATCTCTTGAATCCCCCCTCCAATTAGTTGCAATAACTCCTCTCTTACTTTTCTCTCTCTCTCTCTCTCTTCTTTACTCTCCTTCAACAACTAAAATACACCTTTAGGGTTATTAAACCCTTTTATCCCTTTTTCTCACTTGTGTGTGTTGAGCACATACACCGCGATAGGTGTATGCGACTTCACATTTACAACACGCACCACATAGACATTAAGTTTATCACATCTCATCCGTTCATCACACCTCATGCTAACTATTGGACTTCCATTTGGTCAAACCTATGACCGATCGGGCACGGATCCTGAGGTCATAGTTTAGCGTGATTTTTCGGGCTATTACATCCTCCCCACCTTGGGAATTTTCGTCCTCGAAAATAACCCAAGGTTTGTCTGTCTGGGTCACTCTCCCCCCCCCCCCCACGCTCTCAGGTGAGGTGGTCCAGTTGACTCAGACGTATTTGTATTCTCAACACAAGCATGGAATTTAAACTTTTGACGAAAGAAGACAATGAACACAAAAATGGGGATTTCTATTAATATCAAAAGTTTTACAAGGTGCCAATAAAGTGGCATACAAAATATACATCGATACAATCATGACTAATAATATAAAAAATAAAACTCATGCGCCCCCGGCCAGTGTGTCGTGCCGGAGCTGGTCCTCCGAGCTGGAGGAACTATGGGTGCCGGGCAGTCCAGAGAGCTGGCTCTGGCTGCAGTGGAAGGCCTCTGGGCATGTGAGCGGAGGCAGATGTGGAAGGAGTCGTGTCTGTAGTGGTGGGATGGAAGACGGGTCCTCTATGGAAGGCGGTGCGTCCGGCCGTCCACTCCTCCTCCTGGGCGAGGTAGCGGCGGTAGTCGGTAGGGTAGATGTGGCGGAGGGTGTGAAATAGGAGGAAGTCTATCCTCCGGTTCATCCTCTCGTTGTTGGCCTCCATGCGAGCCAACACGTCCTCGATGGTAGGACCGGATGGAGCGGCGCGCCGGCGGTAGGATGAGGTGGGTGTCGCGGGCGCGGAGTGGGCAGGTGGTGTCGGTGAGGCTGTGGTGTGGGAGGGAACCCTCTCCACGGATGGCTCGGCGGAAATAGGGTGTGCCCCACCCACGGGTGGGTCATGTTGAGGTGGTGGGGGTGGTGGCGGTGCTACTGCTGCTGGGGCGGGAGCGGGACCCAGAGCTGGTAGGGTCCGCTTTAGAAGGTTGTAGCTACGGGTCCATGAAGACTTTGTAAATGTCTTCACGCGATCCGTAGCCCTCACCTCGTGAGGTGAGATGGTGTAGGAGGGCTCGCCGGAGTAGCACTCCAACATGCTCGATATAAGACGAGCATAGGGCATTTTTTCTTTGGGCCTCATGTTGCCCTTCATCAACTTGCCCTTGATGTATTTCATCCCCTCTAGGATGACCATTGTGGCGTCGAACCACCGGCCACAGAAGGCCGCATAAAGTGCATGTTGCACTTTGTCCACGCGCTCGGTGTCGTGGCACATCGGGTAGAGGTTGCACTTGATTATGGAATCAAGCATCCACATGTAGGGTGGAAGGTCAACCCTCTTAATGGAGGAGCCCGACCCCTTCTTGTCGTTGGTCATGCGGGTCATGACCTCCTCAAAACGGGGTTCCTCCTCAAAGGGTGGGAAAAGAGTGGTCTCCGGGGTGAAATCGAGGTAACACTCGATTACCTCGTGGATGTGGCAACGAGTGATCGTGTATAGACGACCCTCGATCTTGGTTATAATACAATCGTCGATAGGGCCATCGGTTAGCCCTTGGTAAAAGAGTCTAACCAATCTAGGGTAGTAAGAACCCCGGATTGGTTTGAGAAGGTTGTCGAGTCCGGCGTTGGTGAGGTAATTTCGAGCCCATTGGGTCTCGCCCGGTAAATCGGGATTTGTGAATAGGGTAGGGTCTATGATATATTCGACCTCGAAGGTCTTTGCCGCCCACCATTCATTTGGTTGCTCGACATTGGTGGGTGGTGGTGGCATGGGGGTGGATTCGCGGGAAGACTCGCTCGTCGAACCGGAGGTGGTCTCCGATTCCGACGGTGATGGAGTCCTCACCGGCGATGGGGTAGGTGGTGGTGGTGCGGCGTTCTTACGCCTAACCGGCAACTTAGAAGTCGCCTTCTTTGAAGATAAACGGGTTTTGGGCGGCATTTTGAGAAAACTAGGGTTTTTCTTTCTAATTTAAATTGAAGGAAAAGTGCGAAATTAGGGTTTATCGTAGGTTTTGATGGCGATGCGAGCCGAAAACCGCCGGAAAAAGGAAACCCTAGGGCACCGGATTGTCGGAGAAGAGGAAGAAGGTGAAACGCCCAAAAATCCCAAGCAAGAAAATTTTCGAATGGGGAATAAAATCCCCAATTTTATATATATAGGCCTCGGCTCGATTAATCGAAATTCAGAATCGATTAATCGAGATTCAAAACTAGGTTAAGCCGCCTAAAATCGATTAATCGATTTCCCAAATCGATTAATCGAAAGTCAAATTCGATTAGTCGAAATCATTTCGATTAATCGAAATCGTATCTAATTAAAATTTTAAATTTTTAAGCTCACTGGCGCGAGCCAGTCGATTAATCGAAATCCATTTCGATTAATCGAAATTCGAAAATCGATTAATCGAATTTAATTTCGATTAATCGAAATCGTGCTGTAACTTCTAATTTTTCCAGAATTTCTTAAATTATTCGATTAATCGAATCCATTTCGATTAATCGAATCCATTTCGATATATCGAAATTTCGAAATCGATTAATCGAAATCCACTTCGATTAATCGAAATCGTCCTTTTGATTTCAAATTCTCGTAAGTCCTTTTTGTAAATCGATTAATCGAAATATAATTCGATTAATCAAAATTTCAAAATCGATTAGTCGATTCCAAATCGATTAATCGAGATTCCAATTCGATCAATTGAAATTGGTCTTCTATGTATATTCTAACTCTCTTTTAAATTTCCAGTCACTGGCACATGCCAGTCGACTAATCGAACAAAATCGATTAATCGAAATTCCAAATCGATTAATCGATTTGAAATTCGATTAATCGGTTTTGCCCAATTTCTGCAGAATTTCAATCTCTTTGTTTCTTTGATTATTCTTGGTAGTCTATGACATCAAGTGGTTCTTTCATAGAGTTGCATATACTTGATTATGTACATATAATTCAGTTCCTCAATCCGATTGGATCAAAATTTCCATTGAATTACAAGTATAGTGGAGATTTCACAAACATGTTTGTGATTTACATTGAATTCTCACGTCGTTGGAAACAAGGCTGGATATTGTTCTCTCACATCGGCCTCTCGTTCCCAAGTAGCCTCTTCTTTAGGATGGTTGTTCCACCGAACAAGCACTAAGGGAATCACTTTAGTGCGTAACACTTGTTCTTTTCGATCCAAGATTTCCATTGGTTCTTCTATCATGCTCATGTCCTCACACATCTCTATAGGTTGCTTTCCTAATACATGAGATGGATCGTTCACATACTTTCTGAGCATCGATATGTGGAAAAAATTATGTACTCAATCAAATAGCGGTGGTAAACCAATGCGATATGCAACTTCACCTACTCGTCCCAAAATTTCAAATGGTCCAACATAACGTGGACTTAACTTCCCTCTCTTGCCAAATCTCATTACACCTTTCATAGGTGATACCTTCACAAAAACATGCTCGCCCACTTTATAGTCAACACTAGTCCGCTTCATATCGGCGTAACTTTTCTGTCTACTCTGTGATGTCTTCAACCTTTCTCTGATAATTCGGACAACGGTGGCGTTGTCTTCAAGTAGTTTTGGTCCTAACACAAATTTTTCACCTGTTTCCTCCCAATTGAGGGGTGATTTGCATCGTCGTCCATACAGAGCTTCATACGGTGCCATGCCAATGCTCGTTTGAAAACTGTTATTATATGCGAACTCGAGCATCGGTAGATACTCATCCCAGTATCCTTGCATATCAAGCATGCACGCCCTGAGCATGTCTTCTATTACTTGATTCACTCGCCTGCTCTCCCATCAGTTTGAGGATGGAAAGCTGAACTAAAGTCTAGTCGAGTTCCCATTCCTTCTTGAAATTTCTTCCAAAACTTGGATGTATATAGTGGATCACGATCTGAAACTATGCTGCTTGGAATCCCATGTAATCTTACAATCTCCTTCATGTATAAGTCTGCCAGTCTTCCTGCTGTATATGTAGTATTGTACGGCAAAAAGTGCGCTGATTTGGTCAATCGGTCTACGACGACCCAAATGGCATTGTGTCTCTTGGCAGTACGGGGTAATCCAACAATGAAATCCATTGAGATCGATTCCCACTTCCATTCTGGTATTGGTAAAGGTTGCAATAGTCCAGCAGGATGTCTATGATCAACCTTCACCTGCTGACAAGTCAAACATCGTGACACATACTCGGCCACGTCTTGTTTGATCCCTTCCACCAAAGAGTTCTTTTTCAAATCTTGGTACATTTTGGTGCTACCAGGGTGGATAGCATAATTTGACTTATGGGCCTCATCAAGAATCGTTCGTCTTAGGTCGACATTGTCCGGAATGCATAGACGGCCCTTAAACAATAAAGAACCATCTTCTTTTAATGAGAAGTCCAACCTAATGCCTTCACTTACGTCTTGATGAATCTTTGTTAATGCCGGATCTTTCATTTGTAGATCGTGGATATGCTCAAATATCACTGGCTTTACTGATATGTTAGCCAAAAAGGATCCGGTGTCCTTTGACTCAATGTTCGCATCATAGAGTGCCAGGTCTTCCAATAATTTCCATCGGTGCATACCCAAAATCAAAGAAGCTAACTGAGCTGAACCTTTCCGACTCAATGCATCGGCTACTGCATTCGCCTTGCCAGGATGGTATTGTATGGAGCAATCATAATCCTTGAGGAATTCCATCCACCTGCGCTGTCTCATGTTGAGCTCTTTCTGTGTAAAGAGGTATCGAAGGCTCTTATGATCGGTGAAAATTTCGAAGGTCTCACCATACAAGTAATGTCTCCAAATCTTCAGCGCAAAAATGACTGCTGCCAGTTCCAAGTCATGAGTCGGGTAATTTTTCTCGTGTTCCTTCAGCTGTCTTGATCCGTAAGCTATCACCTTCTTGTGTTGGTTGAGCACACAACCAAGGCCATTGTATGATGCGTCGCTGTACACGGCGTATCCTCCACTGCCTGAAGGAATCGCTAATACTGGAGCCGAAGTGAGTCTCGTTTTGAGTTCTTGAAAACTCTTTTCGCATGCCTCACTCCACTCAAACCTTGAATCTTTTCGTGTCAGTTTTGTGAGAGGTCCCGATATCTTTGAAAACCCCTCAACGAAACGTCGATAATAGCCTGCTAAGCCCAGAAAACTTCGGACATCGGTCACTGTCTTTGGTTGCTCCCATCTAACTACTGCTTCTATCTTAGCTGGATCTACAGTGACACCATGCTTTGAGACAACATGTCCCAAAAAGCTAACCTCTTCCAGCCAAAACTCACACTTGCTGAGTTTGGCGTACAATTGGTGTTCACGAAGGCCTCAGAGAGCAATCCTCAAATATTCTTCGTGTTCCGGCTTGGATTTGAGTATATCAAGATATCATCAACAAACACTACGACGCAGAGTCCAAGTGTGGTTTAAACACTGTTCATCAGATCCATAAACGACGCCGAGCATTCGTTAATCCAAACGGCATCACAAGGAATTCATAGTGTCCTAAAGTCGTCTTCTGAATGTCCTCAGCTTTCACTCGCAACCGATGATACCCAGATCTCAGGTCGATCTTGGAAAAATACTTTGCTCCTTGCAGTTGGTCGAATAGATCGTCAATTCTAGGCAAAGGGTAGCGGTTCTTCACAGTGAGTTTGTTCAATTGTCGATAGTCAATGCATAGCCGCATTGACCCATCCTTCTTCTTGACAAACAAGACCAACAAGGTGCTCCCATGGAGACACGCTCGGTCTAACAAACCCCTTATCCATAAGTTCTTGTAGTTGTTCCTTCAACTCTTTAACTCAGGAGCCATTCTATAAGGTGCTTTTGAAATAGTCGGTGCTAAGTCAATGGCTAATTCTACTTCTCTTCTCGAGGTAATCCAGGCAATTCCTCTGAAAGCACGTCAGCGAAGTCTCACACAACTGCTATCTCAGAAATGACATTCTTTTCTTCCTTGTCCTCCTTTAAGAAAGCTAAGTATCCACTGCAACCCTTTCTAATCATTTTCTCGGCCCTTACTGCTGAGATCAGTGGCACAGATGACGACCTCACTCCTTGAAACCGAAATGATCTTCTTGTGTTGGGTCTGAAAATGACTACCTTATTCTACAATGCTGCACCAACCAGTCCATGCCAAGGATCACATCAAACCCTTGCATGTCTAACAGTATCAACTTTGCTTCTAGTTCATGCACCTCTAAGTCTCGAACTGCTACAATGATGGATTTGCAAGCTAACTCCGTGTCTACTAACTCTCCAGTCGGAATAGACACAGATAGGACGAAATCCAACGTCTCTGGAACAATCTTCATCTTCTTAGCGAAACGTGGAGTAACGAATGAGTGGGTAGACCCGGGGTCTATCAACACTCGAGCGTCATATCCACCGAAGCATCCTTTTTCATATATATTTAGAGTACCTATAGTATACATACATACATGCAATAATTTACACTCTTAATTCACATACAACTTTTTGTATTGGGAAAGGAATCTATACAATTTCTAATGCATGCTCCTTCTCTATCTAAAATTTTAACGAAAAGGAAATTTTCTTTAATTTAAAAAAAAAAAATCTCACCTTGGATGACGTCATGCACGTTCCTCGCTCGAGCGGATCGCATAGTTTCTCTCCGTGACGATCGGTTTCCTTGCTTGAATTGGTCGTGGTGCTGCAACTGAAACCGTCTTTCTCTTATCCGTCTCGGGGCAATCCTTGATCAAGTGGCCCACCTTGCCACATCGGAAACAACCCCTAGTTCCCGATCTACAGTCCACCGTCCTATGAGGCTTGCCACACTTTGCGCAAGTCTCCCGAGGTGCGGAAGAAACAGTACGAGAACCCTGTGTGATAGTGGCGCCAGTAGACATGGCAGGGCTCTCATAGCGAATAGGTCTCCCCGACGCAAGTAATGGAAACCTCTGTTGGTGTTGTTGTTGTTGCGCCGGTCTTCCGAAACCCCCTTGAAACTGTGGTCTCTGATTTTGGGCCATGAACCTCGGCTTTTTGTTCACCGGTTCGTAGTGCCCCGATCTTCCTTGTTCATTTCCTCCTCTCTGCTGCTCTCTCTGTCTATATCTATTTGTATTCTCCTCTTCAACTACCAGTGCTTTACTCATGACCTCTTCATAGGTCCTTAGTTGAAATGGAGCTACGCCTCCCCTAACCTCAGGCTTCAAACCTTGCTGAAACCTCTTGGACTTCATCACTTCAGTAGCGACGTAATCCGGAGCAAAACGGGCAAGTCGTAGAAACTCTACCCCATATTCTCTCACCGTCATTCTCCCTTGCACTAGCTATAAAAATTGTATCTTAAGCTGGTTCCTCACCACTTTCGGAAAATATTGTTTGTTGAACTCCTCAACAAACTCCTCCCAAGTCCAAGGCAACTCTGGGTCTCTGAGGCAGTCCGTATCACGGACATCCACTAAGGCCCCGCCTCCCCATCCAACACGTAAGCTGCCCATCTTTCACTCTCATCTTTCGTGCAAGTTAGCACGCTAACGACCTTCTCCATCTCCAACAACCACCTCGCCATTATGTCCGCCTCAGAAAATGAAGGAGGTCTCATCCTCCTAAACTCTGTAAAAGATGAGGGCACAGGCAACGCAGGTCCTACAGGTGGTGTAGGTGGCTGCTGTTCTCTTGATGCATGAGCTGCAAAGGATGCGGCTTGTTGTGCCATGGCAGCTGCCATAGTCTCCACAGTGTGCATCATCCTTTGTCGCTCTTCTCTGTCCTCTTGCCTTTCTCTCAATCTTTCTTGCTCTCTTAGATCTTGATCTTGATGATCTCGATCTTCTTCATCACGCTGTCTACTACTACTGCCCCCTGGGGCCTCAGTACCTCCTAAAGGCACTCTATTTGTAGGAGAGATGTAACCATCTCCACTACGTAGACTTCGCTGGCCTCCCCTTGGCCTCTTCCTCTAGATGACATTTGCGCATTTGAAACTAAAGTTTTAAGAAGCGAAGCCTATGTTCACCAAAGAACCATTGTCGAATTGCTAAAAGAAAACTCGGATTTCAAGACTAAACCCGTGCTATCAAGACGATCATCTTGAGCGTGCCCTTAGCTAAGCAATTAACACCGGTATATCAAGCATTGCAATAAAATAATAAATGAAATTGCGAATTTGAATCTATATTAATTAACTTCTCCAAAAGATGCTTCTACCTCATGCCTCTACATGAATGGAGAACCGATCCGAACCATCGATGATAGCAATCATCACGGATGGTTCACCCCAAAAGAATAATCCCATCTATATATATATACAAGGTTTAAACAGAATCAAGGCTTGACATACCAAGCCGTACGAAAACTCTCTCCAAAATCCCTCAAAGTGGCACAATGGAGTCCTCTAGAAGAAGTCCTCCGAGGTGGCTCCAACTCGGGATCAGCCTCACGAAGCCTCGGCCGCTAGTAGTGGACTCGACGATAGTCTATAGGGTGAGCTACATCCTAGCTCAATAGGGAACAAACACGGTTGAACATATAAATTATAACTCACATATATTCCATGATATGCCATGCATGAAGTATCTATGCAGTTGTTAATGAAACAGTTAAAAGCATTTCGTTTTACTGTTGATTACATATATTTTCATTTACTCATGAATGATGCTGAAAAGGCCTAAAGCAAAACTTAAACTTTCAACTTAAGTAATCCCCGAGCAATATAGCATCGAGCCCCGATGAGATACCCATCATCGTCATCTATATAGACAGTTTTAACCGTATTCCCTGGGAATACCAATAGTACCCAAGCCCCTTTCCCCTGGGGATTGGTGGCGGGGTTTCACTTGTCTCAATCAACACCCCTGGGGTGTGCTTACTATGTACGGATAAGCCTCCGCACTGGCCTACGGTTTCGCCGCCGTATCGGTCACGGATATCCTGCCGTGTCAGTCGTGGATATCCCGCCACGTCGGTGGGGTACCCTATCAAACCTCAAATAACAAAAATATTGGTGCCTTACATATAGTTATTCACCGTATAAATGTGCTATCTTATATCAGTTAGGCCCTATCAAACATGATTCAATCCTTGGATACATCCCTGGGATGTATCCATTTACTTGCATCACACCTGATGCTCTCATCTCTTTACTTCTTCATCCCCTGGGGATGGCTTATTAGAATTTCTCTTATGGATGTCATACGCACACACACTTTTCACAATTCTTAAGCAATTAAACATTTGAATGGAAATCTATATCACTACATACATGCTCTTGTAAAATAAAGTACATGTTCAAGGTGTTCCCTACCTCAAGTCTTCATTTGATCAATACATCAAGGTCCCACGTGGCTCCTTGTGCACTAGTCCACACGTACCACCTATGATACCACATAACAGGTGAAACACATCACAAAGGATGCAATAAAGAAGGTATAAGACCCTCCAAGAATCTTGAAGTCAAACCCAAAAGTCAACATAATCTATCTCAGTCGATTAATCGAATTCCAAAATCGATTAATCGAACCTGATTCGATTTATCGATTTCCAAAATCGATTAATCGAAGGTCAATATCGATTAATCGAAGTAATTTCGATTAATCGAAATTCTCTGTTTCGCAAGGTTGATTCTCAGTTCGAACAGTCGAGCTTACATTCGATTAATCGAATCCAATTTCGATTAATCGAAATTCTCCTTTTCGCAAAGTCGATCCTCAGTTCGAACAGTCAAGTTTTCATTCGATTAATCGAATCCAATTTCGATTAATCGAAATTCTTCTTTTCGCAAAGTCGACCCTCAGTTCGAACAGTCGAGTTTCACAAGTTGATTAATCGATCCCAAATCGATTAATCGAAAACTAAAATCGATTAATCGAAATCCCATTTCGATTAGTCGATTTTTCCTCAAGTCATTTCCTCCAACCCCTGGGGTCCACTGGAGGTTCCCAGTCGATTAATCGATCCCCAAATCGATTAATCGAAATCCAAAGTCGATTAATCGAAATCAAATTCGATTAATCGAAATCGGGTTCCTCTGACCATTCAACTTCCTGGCCAATTTCGATTAATCGAAACCCAATTTCGATTAATCGAAATTGTCAGATTCAGCCCCTTTCGAGCTGTTTTTCCCAATCTTTTTCCATACTTTTTCCTCTATTTTTCTAAGCCATTATCCTATGATTTTAACCCACATTCAATCACAACTTAACCCCTATAATCTATGTATTTTATTTACAAAAATTTTACCTTGAATAGATCTCAAGTTGATTTCAATCAAATAGTTGGAAGGCTAGGGTTTCCAGCTTTGGCTCTAACAGATCCAAATCGCGTTGAATCCGGCTTCTTTCTCTTGAATCTCCCCTCCAATTAGTTGCAATAACTCCTCTCTTACTTTTCTCTCTCTCTCTCTCTTCTTTACTCTCCTTCAACAACCAAAATACACCTTTAGGGTTATTAAAACCTTTTATCCCTTTTTCTCACTTGTGTGTGTTGAGCACATATACCGCGATAGGTGTATGCGACTTCACATTTATAACACACACCACATAGACATTAAGTTTATCACATCTCATCCGTTCATCACACCTCATGCTAACTATTGGACTTCCATTTGGTCAAACCTATGACCGATCGGGCACGGATCCCGAGGTCATAGTTTAGCGTGATTTTTCGGGCTATTACAATATATATATATATATATATATATATATATATGTATAACCATAATAAAATCTGAATGTAATCTGATTCTGTAATTAAGATAGTTCTATGTTTTTATCATGATAATGTTATATGAGTTATGGATATATTAGGATATTTATATACAAGTATATAAGATCATGCCTACGCTTGGACATGATAATTTACTGAGATGGTATTAAATCAAGAAATACATCATATTCATATGTCTTACAACCCATGATGAGATGGGACATCATGACGAGTAGGGTGTGTGTAAATTCAGTGTAGTCTCGTATACGATGGCATATACAGTGTCTCTATCACCTCAAGTTGTAATATAATAGGATAAGATATGAGTTAAGATATGAAGTTTGACTCTTAAGCCTTAGTTGTAGTGATGTTTCTTTTACGGTCACGTGAAACTCGAAATGTAAGCGTTCATGTACGGATGCAATTGTCATACAAAGTATATCCAGATTACTACGAAATATTTTTCTTGAAAAGAGTGATTTTGTGAAGTTATCCCATTATAGCTCATCCTGAAATTAAGTTACTAGAGTATGTTAAGATATGAGTATATAAGATAAGATAAGTTACGAGTATAATAATAAGACGTCGTTGTATAGGCCAGCATAAGGTTAAGAACTTAAGTCTGTATATATCGCTCCTTACGTAGTCATCATAAGGGCCACAACGTCTTTCAGCCAAGACGGGTCTTTGAGAGACAGTATGAGTATGTTATGAGTTACGATTGGTTATGTCTCTCAAGTAGGTTAGATGGGGTGTATAAGTATGCTATGGAGGGCGTTATGTTATGGTGGTAAGTAACTATGGTGTCCCTCATATTTATAGGCTTGAGCAGTGACTCTGACACATATCGTGTAGGATTTATGAGTATGTAGGTACGCTCATGCGATGTACAGACACATGTGTAGTTGTAGTAATAATATATGTTATGTTATGAGGTATGATGAGGTACATTAAGATATGAGTGTGTCCAGATCATGGTCTTGTATTTATGATATACTACAAACTCTGCGATATATAGAAATTTATTATTTCTTCCTTTCAATTATATTGATATATTATTTTATCACTCACGAGATTCACCCACAATGCACCTGAGTAGTGTGGGATGATTTGGTGGTGTATCTACTGAGTTTACTTAATTGAGTAAACTCATCTCACAAAAAGCTAATAGCTGCAGGTGATTATATCGATGGAGTGGATACCAACTATTCTGATTCTATTAGTATTGATTTCGTTGACCATGTGGACGCTGAGTACTAGAAGCCATGGGAGGGCAACACAGTAAGTTACCAGGAGGACTTTGGTACTGATAGTTGTAGTTTTGGCACTGAGATTAGTTTCGTACTATTATGGTTTATTTATAGCTTCATACTTTTATTTATGTTAGATCTTTATTTCCGCATTAATTATGAGATATTCTTATATTTTATCGCAGTTATTTATTTATTTATGGCTGCCTATTTATTTATTTCTTTTATTGTTGGATTCACGGATTTTGTGGAGTTATATTAGTGCGAGAATTTTAATTATGTCTATGTCCGCTTAGTATATCGGGGATGCATGCGGGTCATAACTCGAAATTCTAGGCCCTCGGAATGAGATAGAATTTCGAATTATAACATTTATAATGCCAAAGTTTGTCCGTGAATCCGTGAATTTTAATTATGTGTATATCCGCTTAGTATATCTGGGATGCATATGTTTTTGCTCCTAACCATCTACCAATAGATATTTAAATCATAGTCTTTCAAATTATACAATACCAACGAAACGGAGTTGGTTAGCGCTCAGGTCTAGTATCTTATAACAAATTTAAACCCTATGTATAATATCTAAGGTTTTGTTAGAGTTTATGGGATGCCGTTGTGAAGAAAATTAGAAGTTTTGAAACGAGCTTTAATAGCAATGACTCCTTTTGATATTAATGACCTTTCTTTTCTTAAGTGGTAAGCCCGTTTGTCTCTCCCCATAAGCGGTAAGCCCCTTTTTTTCTCTTTTCTCGAATAAGTGTCAAACTAATATCCGAGACCGATATGAATTTTGATACCTTGATTTTAACTATTTTTATTGAAGATTTGGCTATTTTTCTGATCTCAATCCCTTTCAATAAAATCCTAGCTCCACCCCTTTAGTCCAAGGCAAGGATCAAAATTTCGGCCGAAATGACCGAAATTATCGATTTCGGTCTCCACCAAAACGATAATTTGGACCGAAATTTTGGTCCAAATTTGTATGGGACCTAAAATTTCGGCCGAAATTTCGGTTCAAATTTTCGGTTTCGATCAAGTCTGAAATTGAAATTTTACCCGATATTTTGATCCTTGGTCCAAGGCCGCCTAAAAAATAGTTGACTACTAATCAAAATTTTAAATTATGTCGACATAATAAAAAATCAAGATGGTTACAACCTGGGTGCCCATGTAGAATCAATCATCTTAGTCGTGGGGTGATTGAAGGTTCTCATTCAATTTCGAGATATACAGACTTGAGAGGGATGGAAATTCGTACACATCCTAAGAGTAAATGAGTTGCTCACGTGACTTGTAACGATGACCCTGTCGGATCAGTCGCCCAAGAATAGCTCACCTCTTTTTCAAACTAATGTTTTTAAAATCGGGCCAGCTGGTTCAATCGGGTTAAATCGAAACCGGACCAAGCTGCAATCCGGTCTGGTGTTAAAGCCAAAATTTTATTTAGACCACATTGTACTGTCGAACCGACCAATTTTCTCTCTAAACCATTCAAACCGGATCGGGCAATCGAACTGTGCAGACCGGATATACACTTCAATAATTCACGTGAAAAACGTTAACACTGGGTTTGGATGTGCCACCACTTTACTTTCTCATTTAAAGCATATTATAATATATATTATAGTTACAGACTGTTGTGACCATCATTTAACATTAAATGGTGTTTAAACGATCTTACACCATTTATTGACTTATGATCTGAGAAATTCATACTATTAAAGTGATCTATCATCAATTGAATGGCTATAGGTAAAAGAATTTCGGTTTTTGGAGATTCGAACCATCCGATCTATACTCTCTAATACCATCGATTATTCTTAATTTTGATGGCTGATATTAAAGTTCATTAATCGGATGGTTGACATCCACTTATAAGCACGAACCTTTGGCTAAGACATGTTCCAACGGTGGATTGCTACTTGGGAAATTATGATTGATCATAGATTTGTGCCACATGGCACAATGATAAATCACACTTGAATGGTGTGAGAGAAAAAATGACATTTTAATAGTGTAAGATCATACAAACACCATTTGGTGTTTAAATGTGGGTCGGGACTCGTGAGCCATTAATTATCTATATATTATAATATAAAATTTATAATTAATATAAAACTTATGAAAATATTTTTTTTAATTTAATTCTTTTTTATAAATAAAAAAATCTTACAACTAGAGAATCAGATTCGCTTGAATACATAACATGCCCACTTTTTGAGATGTGTGCCACATGGGCTAAAAATTGATCGTGCCTATGATCTAAAAATCAATGATCTTAAGATCTATCGTGTGATTCAAAGTAGTCAATCGATTTTCAGCATGGGCGAACTCAAAGATTTCGGTGAGTTTGAATAAACTATAAAGATAACTAGAAGTATTCTTATATGTTTGTATTTTGTTGTTTGTTGTTTGTATCGTCCCATGTGTTAAGTAGAAAGACTTCGACATTTTTTTGTCTTGTGCCATGTGGAATGCCATCTACGCCGTTTGATTTGAGGGCCATTGTGCAAAAAATTCATCTACCACATATTGGCATGAAACAGTATCTCGCTCATATGATTCAACACAGTCAACCATTGAATCAAATGATAGGCACTAGAGATCTTTACATCATGGCCATATTAAATGGTTTGGATGGTGCTCCGCATAATGTCATTAATTAAATTTTTTTTTTTTTTTATAATTTATATTTTTATTTAAACTTTTTTATAATTTTAATTAATTATATTAATAATGTTATGGTTCAATCGCAATTGAACCAGTTTGAACCGAACTAACCCATTTTATGGTTTGGATTCAGGTCTAATTTAAAAATAAATAAATTAATTAATCAATTTTATTAATGATGCCACGTTATGATTTAACCACGATTGAACCAATATTAACCATGGTTGAACCAATTTGAACCATACCATTCCCTTTTTCGGTTCGAGTTACGGTCCAATTTTGAATGCATTGGTTTAGAGTCTTTAGACCCTTGATGAGCAATATATTAGTTACACGGGTCGCGCTTCTAGTTCTTCCACGCATACCATCATATGGGCAGACCGTAAGATATATGTTGTTTATGGCTTGTCTATTTTAACATGGTTCCATATAAACGGAGCCATTAATTGCACCCACAAAGTTGGCCTAAGCACCTAATAGAAAAGGCAAACCCAAGAATTTTGGGACCTATGCTATGTGAAAATACCATTTAAAGTTACATTTTACAGATCTTTGGTGTCAAAGATTGATATGAAAGATAATTCATATCATATTATTCAATGCATCAAAGGCCATCATCTAATTCGGATGTTGACTTTGTTGAATCATATAAGAGAAGTCATGTGTTTCGTGCTAATTTTTGCACCAAAGATATTTAGATCATAGCTTTCAAATCAGACGGCTTAGATAATAATTTCACATGACGCACATTTTTTTTTATATTGTGTGCAATGAACAACTTCTTGTGTGCAAGTATTGTCTCCCTTCTAAAAGTTTGACATTATTTGCACAGTAGAGGTTGGCCTTTCCTTCCAAAAGTTTGACATTATTGCACACTAGTTAGAAGTTGGCCTTTGCACATAGTTTAAGAGGAAGACTTGGCAGATTAGAGACTTATGTCATGTGAAAATATTATTTAAGCCATCTAGTTGGAATGTCATGATCTAAAGATTTTATTGGCAAGAAACATGCTCGGAATGTCATGATCTAACGATTTTAGTGGGACAAAACATGATTTGTATCATATGATTTAGCGCAAGATACTTATATTAGCGCCCACACAATCTTTGAAAGCGTACATGTGTGCATCCCCTTCAAAATTATTGATTGCTTTAGATCAGATGATGGAGATTGTATTTGACCCTAATCTTCGACACAATGGATCTTGAGATCATATCACACCTATCAGACAGTCAGTTTGTGATTCCACATGTAACAGATCTCCAAAGAATATTCCTTTATTTGTATGACACATCACACTCAAACGTTATTTTAGAGGCATTTTTTTGAACAATTGATCTCAAGATCCAATTTGTTGAAGATTAGGATAAAAAACAATCTCCATCATCTGATCATAACTAATCAATGATTTTGAAGGGATTTCTGATGTGGGTGCCTTTAGAGATTATGTGGGCTCAAATAGATACACCCTTTAATGCACCCAAAGCCCATTACCTGAATCAAATAGTTGAATGTGATGAATTCTATGACAGAAATATTGTTTTGTGCCAATCTTTTGTATCAAGGCTTTTTACGTCATACCCTTCAAATTAGACGGCTTAGATTGTGTTTTCACATGTTAGATGACATAAAATACGGAAGTCTGTGTGCAAAGACTAACCTCTTGCGTGCAAGTAATGACACCCCTTCCAAAAATCTAACCTTCACGCTTTTATAACCCCGTGGAGAAAAACCCCACCCCATTTTCCACCTTCTTCAGCACATCAAACCCTAAGGTACGCAAAAAAAGCTTCATTTTTCGTTTTATTTTGCCCATAACCATTAATAAAATCCCTAAATTTTTTATCTTTCTTTCTGATTTTTGTTTTTTTCCCCTTATAATTCAAATTCTAGGATCATAAAACCCCTCTGTATTTGTCGATCTACAAATCCTGACTGAATGTTCATCATAAGGTTTCTTAATCCTGAGATCGTTGATCGGCTGTTCGTATTGAGTACAAAGATTTGTTTTGTTTAATCTTATTAATGAACAGATTATCAATCGATTACCTTTTTAATGTTTGCTACTGATTATAGTTATTTCTTCTTGTGGCCTTCATCAAGCTTTCTAGGATTCCATTCAAAATTGAAATCTTTTATTGTTCTATGTTCATGTGGAGATTTTCTGTTGACATCTGTTTTTTAGGTTAATATTATTATTATTATTATTATTATTTCTTCCATTTTTATTATGTCTGAATGAAATGCATTTTTTTGTTATCATGAACTGATTTGTGGGAAATAACATAAACGATTTTTTATACAGAAGCGAGCGTCTTATTTGACGACATTCTCTTAGAATTTTATGTGCAAAAGTATTTTAATAATATAGTTTATGTGGGATTAAGAAGAAGCACCAGAGACTTCTGTTTTTGTTTAAATTTAAATATCCAACTTAAATAGTGACTCTTTACTTTTCTGTTGTAGGATATAATTGCTAGAAGGGAGGAACGAGATCCTCACTTGAAAATAGTTTAGCTTGATTATTTTCATCTCGTGTGATCAGTTACAGCACATGCAACTTCACCATACCACATCTATATCACTTATTTACGTGCTCGTAAAACTGCTATAGCACCTTTGGTTCTGAATTTCCGGCAATGAAGACCGGTGAGCGCATTGCTAATCTGGCTTTAGCAGGTACTCTTTTGTCCGTCACATGAAAGAGAAAATATGGGATTATGTTTTAGTTCAATTTTTAACATAGGGCGTCAAATGGGGAAAATTGATATTTTTGGGCTCGGAGATTAAAAAAGCTAAATGTTATCAATTGCTATTATTTCTAAAGGTCTGGTTAATGATGCATACATTTTTAATGTTCTCTTAAAATTTACTGCAATTGCCGATCAAACCAGTAAAATATTTGTAGAGCAGCTCTAGGAGGTTGGATTTATTGTTAGTTCCGTGTTGCACTGTGCATTGTGGAAATGAAAATGGCACGTGGAGCTATCTATCTAGTTGAAAAAAATAAGTCACTTTGGTTCTTCTATTTCTAATTCTAGTTGAAAAATAAGTCACTTCTTTTCTATTTGTAAACTTGTAATAAAGCACCATATGTCAAAAAGTTGCTACTGCAGTTGTGATCAAGGTTGTCAACTCGTGAATCGAATCGTAAATCGTTTTCCGTAGAGAATGAATCAAATTGTGACTCGAATCGTAAATCATAATTTAATCGAGTTTTTGAAAAAATATAAAAAATATGAAAAAATATTAAAAGAACAAGAAAATTAGAAAGATGGAACACATAAAAATTTCAACCATTTTCAACACATTTGAATCCCCAAAGGCCAACAAGTTTACTCATTTTATCATTTGACCTATCGTTGTTCATTCATGTAAGTTCTCTAATTCTGTATCAATGTATAACATCTATGTATATAATATGTGTATGTATGAGTTTATGGCATGTTGATGGTATGAGTATGACTCTATGAATGTGTCAAAAACCCAAAAAAAAGTTCATAGTGAAGAATCATTCCTGTGACTTAAAATATATGAGATGAAATAGAAATTCACTTTAGAAAATCTTAAAACTGACCCGAAGATGTTGGATTTTTATTAGAGACACTAAGCCTTAGGAGTTAGGAAAGAAGTATCTTTTTTCTCCCATTGAAAGTAAATTAAAACAAAAAAAACTTACAAAATTTGGTTCAATTCAACGATCATGGAGATACTTAAAATCTAGTGTTTTCCCTAACTCAAAAAAACTCTAACAGGCCTTTTATAATCTAAAAAGACGTGTAATAAGCATAAAAGAAGGTAGAATGAGGTTCATAAGGGTTTAGAGGTTTTTTAGAAAAAAGAAAACAAAAATGTGATTTGACGTCGCGACATTGCACAAGGTTTCACAAGACACAAATCGTATGATTCTATTTAAGTCTTTCGATTCAAATGCGATTTGACCGATTTCAGGCATATTACGATTCAAATGTATATAGGTACCATTCAATTTGAATCGTCTGATTCAAATCGTGAATCGTTCATTTGACAACCATGGTTGTGATCTTTAAATAGTCTAGCCAAAAGCATACTAAGAAGCATGAATTCCATGTGATGATGTAGTTCTTTTCCAAACTGAGAATAAACCTGAAATTATGACCTAGGTTAGTATTGTTCAATCTGCAAAATTAGGGTTGTGTATAAATTGGGAGCCCCATCATTGTTGAATTGTTATAAAACACCATATGTCTACTGTTTGGATGATGCTGATATATGAGCATGCATAATTGTTAGTGTGCATAGATTGGGAGCCCCATCATTGTTGATGGTGCTATGAACTACAATATAAATGCCATATGAAATAAGAACCAAACAATAGTTTGATTCAAGATAGCTGGTTTGTGTTTCTAATCTTAAAGGATATAATCGGAACAAGTGATAATTCCAAAATCAAGTGGGTCAAAACCGCAAAGTGAAATCCATACTCCGGAGGAAAAATTGAATATTTGGTAGAGGGAGGCTAGGGGAAAAGTTAAGTCTTTTCCTCCACAATTAAAAAAAATCAGTATGCTGGTGGCTCCAAAGGTTCTCAACGGCCTTGAAGGGTTTTTAAAAATTCTAGTGTTGCATTTCCCTGAAGATGCCATTACTTTCGTTCTGTGGATTATTCTGTAATTTCCAATGGAGATTCTCATTGGAAACTTGACTCGTTGCTGATCAAGTGACACTATTTTGCTGTTGATGGAGCAACGTCGGCAGTAAACTTATAACATGTTTTTCAAAGTTTATGTATAAACGTAACATTATCTCTTGTAGGCATTAGCCTAATCTATCGTGATTGTCATTAAAGCCAATGCCTAATATTTGGATGACAAATGGGTGTTAAATATTTTCATGGCCGGAAGTTGTATGTTTGTAATTATTTAATATTTTTTTCATGCTTTGTGGACTCTAATATATTTTGTTTCTTGAAAGATTGCAATCATTTTGAAATAATTCGTCTATGTACTACTAGCAAGGATCAAAATGCCGGTTTTCTGGTACGTATCGTCCGGGCCGAAAACCGGTACGTGTCGGACGATACGTACCGGAACAGTATAATACCGGACGATACATTGAATGTATCGTCCGGTATTAGCCTTATAAATGGGCGATACGGTACATTTAATGTACCGTATCGCCCACCTCCGATACCGATACGTATCGTCCGATACGTATCGGTATCGGACGATATTTTGATCCATGACTACTAGTGCTTAAAATCAATGATTTTATATGTCATAGTATAATCCTTATTTGCAAAGAGATTCAACAGGTGGTTGTGGTTCATGTTGCAGGTTTGACTTTGGCACCACTTGTGGTGAATGTAGATCCAAATTTAAATGTAATTTTAACAGCATGCCTGACGGTTTATGTGGGATGTCACCGGTCAGTCAAACCAACACCACCTTCAGTAAGTATAGCCATTCTTTTATTAAAATTTCTCAGTTTCTTTTTACTCTTTCTCGGTAATATGTTTCTATTCCAAATTGTTTTTAAATATTATTTGTCTTATGTACATGCAGGAAACGATGTCAAATGAACATGCCATGCGCTTTCCGTTGGTTGGGAGTGCTATGCTCCTCTCATTGTTTTTACTCTTCAAGTTTCTATCGAAAGATTTGGTTAATGCTGTACTCACATGCTACTTTTTTATACTTGGGATCATCGCACTTTCGTATGTTTCTTCTGTATGATTCGTAATATTCAATTTTATATTTTAAAATTATTGCTTGAAATTACTACTGTTGTCAGTTTCTGCGTTGTTGTCTAATCTTTGTTTTCTCTGACCAGTGCTACACTGTTGCCTGCAATAAGACGCTTTCTTCCAAAAAATTGGAATGAGGATGCCATTGTTTGGCGTCTCCCATATTTCAGTTGTAAGTGCATCTCCACTTCTGCTGTATCACATGCTCATTATTACTGTTCTTGCTCTTACTTTTTTAGAACCCCTCCCTTGCTCCTTTTTTAATTTTTATATTTTGCAACTCTCTCTTCATGTATTTCTTATTCATTTATATGTTTTACTTATTTCTGACATTTTGACTGCTATTTCTTGAAGATATTACCACACTTGCCATGCAATGATTTGCTAATAGATGATCATTTTTCTCCCTATACACACATGCACGCATATATGTGTGTGTGTGTGAGATCCTAAATTTTAAACTAGTTGAATTTTATACGATTTAGTGGGTTAAAAACCCACAAACTGAGTCAATACATGAACTGGTATCAAATGGTTTGTGTATTATCATCTTTTCTTCCTTCTTATTTGTCTTTGGAAAAGCTAAAGTTAAGTTGAGTTAGCTTAACACACAACTTTTAGCTAAATTGGAAGGTTGACAATATTGTAACTTTGAGGTCGTTGGTTGATCCTGGCTTACATATAAAAAGAGTTTACTAAAGTTAAAACCAACTATTAAATGGATCTGTCAACCCTCATTTAGTGTTTTTGTGAATCTTATGATTCACAGTTCAACTCAGGATTCGATTACACCACCTCTACAATTTTTTCAATTCAACTCCTACAACACCTCATGTAATGCCTTATTGGTTCTACATCATGGTTTGTGCTGCATGGATGCTTTGTTAGGCAACAGCCTTTGCTTCTGTGTTTAGTATTCATATCTTTGACTAACTGTTTGCTCATGTTTATTGGGAGCAGTAGGAGTAATCTGTGTCTCATAGGGATTGGAGTCTTTCATTGTAACAATAGAATTGATGGAATGATATCCTACTACGGATTGATAGGAGTAGCAATGTGGGGATGTGGACGTTGAATCCTTGTGGTTCGACATATTAAAAGATTAAACCAAATAGGCTTTGGATTGAAGGTGACTAGCAGTACCATCAACCTTCATAAGCCATTTTATTGTGAAGCATGCGGCTAAAGTCAGAGGAATTGAGAAGAGATCATAATTGGTGGATCCAAGAGCATCACATATCCACAAGGAAGAAAACTCAAGAGCGTCCTGCCAGTGTACGGTTGATGACAATTAGAGTCACTTGGCATGAGTGAGGATGACACGTTCTTTCTTTGTTTTAATGACCACCAGCTCATCACAAGAGTAGCAATCCTGATTTGTCTTGATTTTATTTTGACCTTTGGTGGGAGTTGAAGTACCCATCTCCTTATGAGTTTCTCATGTGTCTGTCTCTTTAATATTGTTTGTTTGAAAATGTTTATAAGGTTGCTGAACTCATTTAGGAAGATCCATATCAATCTTAGATGATTCTAGATTTCTCACCATTATCATCTTCATTGTTGCCGTTGTCATCAACATCGTTGTTATCATCATTAGTTGAGGTTGAATTTGCTGTGTCCTATTTCTCCAATTAATTTTTTTTTAGTCCTAAACTCTTTGTTCACTCCACAGTCCTTGCCAATTCTCACTACTTCCAACAAGTCCCGATTTGTCTTCCTTTATTCTACTTTGATCTGCTTGTATCGATTAATTCTTTTGCATAGTGGCTGTTCAAGTCTCCAATGAACATGTCCAAACCATCTCGATCAACATTACCTAATTATCTTTTTTATTCTTCTTTTATACTATTCCTAAGTGTATCTTTCCTTGTCAGTCCATGCATGCACCTTAGCATACACATCTCATCTGTATGTTCTCTTATTTGCTTGTTGCTTCTTTGTAGTCAACACTCTGCACCATGATGGTGTTACACATACTGTTCCCTTATAAAAATGTCCCTTCAATCAAAGTGATGCTTGTTGGCTACATAACATGCTAGTGACTGCTCGCCTGTCTCTGCCTTGCCTATGCATTAATCTAGTTTACGATGTCCTACTCAAACCCACCGTCCAGTTGTAAAGTAGGAGCTCAAATACTGAAATCTATCAGATTGTGGCATTCGATGGTTTTCTATTTTGACCAAATCATCTGGCTCTCATGCACGCTAAATTTGCCCTCCATATATTGAGGCTTTGTTCTACTGATTTTCAAACTGTTGAAAAAAGTGGCATCTGTTTTATATGGTAACTAAAATCTCAAATCCCTGGATGGTAATCATGGGTCTCTCTAAAATCTTAAATCCCCCTTTTACTTGAAATATGCTTCACATAAAGTTGGACATGAAATGAGAGACCCTTGACTTTGGTTTTATGAGCCACAAGTTCAAATTTCTATTGATCCATTGTAGCGTCCCAACCTTTTGGGCCATGATCCGTAAGACTCGGTGCGTGTGCCGACGGATCATGCACCGAGGACCCCCTTTAACAATGATGTAATGTCTATAGATCACATCCAAAGGACCGGATTGATCTTATGTAGACTGGATGTGGGAGCTTGAAACCCTCACACACGTCCCTTCAGTGTAGCTGTTTTACACTCAAGTGGGAGAGCTAGAGTATAAAAGAAAACCCAAGGCATTTAATTGTGTATTAAATGCTTGTGAATGAGAGTTAAGATGAAAGAGGGTGAAACTTAAGGTTGAAAGCTCACCATTGTGCGTTTGATTCATTCATCACCAATGCAACGACGGATTAATTGGAGATCGGAACGAATTGCGCCCGCTTAGTGAACCCTGACTCGTCTTGAAGCAAGGAAGAGGATTTGCTTGAATCAAGGTGAGGAGTGTGAATATCTGTTTTAGATCTGTAGTGTAGAGTTAAATTAGTGCGTGCCCTTATGAGAATCTCAAGAAAATGAGATCGATTCAAAGTGAGAAGAGATCGGGGGTGAAAAACCCAAAAATGAGCGAAATCTGCTCATTTCGATCGATCGAATCCCTGTTCGATCGATCGAAATGGCATTAAAAATGGGAAGAGACGATATCCTGAGTTCGATCGATCGACCCTGTAGTTCGATCGATCGATTCGTATAGAAACAGAACATTAGAATTCTGTTGTGAGAATTCGACCGATCGAATTTAAATTCGATCGATCGAATTATGAAATTTCGATCGAACGAATTGGGATTCGTCCGATCAAACTGGGTTCAGGTAAAATACCTTCTGTGGAATTCGACCGATCGAATTTTGTTTCGATCGATCGAATTACTTTCGTTCGATCGATTAGAAAATTTGTCCGATCGAATGAGAGTATATTTGGTAATTTTGGAAGAGGTCAACCGATCGAAACAGGGATTCGATCGATCGAATTTCCCAGATTTCTGCGTTTGGTGAGTTTTGACTGTGAGATTTCACGGGGACTTTTGACAGTGTGTTTTGCCTCATTCTAATGAATGAAAATGAACATGTTTAGGTGAGCCTCGTGAGTAAGAAGAACCCGACTTTGTGAAGGCTTGAACACGCACGGGTCTAATCTGTGAGGTAGGGAAATCCTTGTATCATGTGCATCGTTTCATAAGCATGTGTGTTATGTTATGATATGTTCTTCGATTCAGTTATGTGATTTCCGCTTACGCATTTTGAAGAGATAAGACATGTGTGCGAAAGATTCAAAATTATAAGAACTTTGAAAATTTTGAAATCCATGTGATATGTGTATGTGCAATCTTCGTACTTTTTTCCAATTTTCGATATAAATTAATTATCACTTCACATGGCGATAAGCTATGTGTATGCACCTTCGATTTAAGGTTATGTGAATACCCGACCGACGCGGCGGTATAACCGTGATTGACGCGGCAGGATATCCGTGACCGGTACGGCGGATAATCCGTACACCCTTTGTGATATGTGCTTTGTGATTCCTACCGTATAACGGTGAATATGTGTTCGGCCAAGTGTCCAACTCTACAGGACCTTGGATTCATGTGCAGATGACTCATGTGAGTGACGATGGTGGGTATTCCATCGGGGGCTTGAGGCTATAGTTCCTCATTCTAGTACTTTAAGTAAACACCTTTAAGTTTTTTCTTCTTTCTTGTGTCGGAGTAGAGATGTGAGCATGTCATGATTTCATTAGCATCGCATGTGTGCTAAGATTGTGAGATTCATTACCTTGCATGTGTTCAGAGTAATTTTGTTTACGTTATGCCATAAGATATATGTTTAATGTTAAGATAAGCATGTTATGAGCTTATCCCTACTGAGCTTGGATGAAGCTCATTCCTTTATAAATGTCACAGGTTCAGGTGAAGGTGTTGAGGCGGAGATTTCGGAGAAGGAAGATCCGGACTACTCCCCCGACGAAGACCTTGAGGTGCCCCATCCCGAGGATTGTTTCATTTGTGCTAGACCTGGGTAGGTCCGGCCCTGAGCTATGTATTAAATTTTGCTTTGTTTTGGATAAGGAGAGAGATACGACTTCTATACGATGTAAATGATTAATTTTGTTGATCCATGTTCGGTAAGGAAGAGTCCTTACCGGTGGTTCTCAATGGTTTTTTCCCATAGGCTTTTTGTGGAATTAGAACCATTTATTTTTGGGTTTTTGGGATTGAACACTAAAAATACTTATTTTGCTTATGCTACGAGTTGGAATTGGTTCTGCTTAGATTCCGTGGCGCGTGTTGTGACGTTATGTGATCCATTCCCTGGCTCGGCCTTAGCGTCAGCCCACCGACGGCACGGGTTTCGGGGCACCGAAATCCGGGCTGTCACAGTTGGTATCAGAGCATGGTCTTAGAGACGTCCGACGGGTCTTAACCTTTTGAGATTGAGATTTTGTCGAATATAAGGGACCTTTTGTTAATGAGACTTTTGTTTCATTGTGACAGATCCTAATGGAACATCGTGGAAGGGGTCAACCGAGATGTAGTCGCCAAAGAGGTGAGGGGCGTACCGAAGATATCCCTTCAGGATCCGGGAGAGATTTAAGACCACCTCTTGAGGCCGAGGGGAGCCATCGAGATGAACCTTCTGACAAGTTGACTATTGCGATGGAGACGATTGCTAATGCGATGGCCCAGCAGACGGCGTTGCTAGCTGCCAACAACAACCAGCAGCATCAGCCACCACCACCACCTCCTGCCCTATTGCCATCATCATTTGTGGACTTCAGGAGATTGAGACCTCCTGTCTTCCATGGGCAGACTGATCCGCTAGAAGCGGAGAAATGGTTAAAACAAATGGAGAAGCTATTAGAGAGACTATAGAGCCCAGAGCATGAGAAAGTAGGATGGGCATCTTTTCAGTTGGAAGGTGATGCAGACGCGTGGTGGAAGTCTGTGTTGCGAAAAAGAGAAGTGGAAGGTCCATATATACTCAATGGACTTCGGAATTTGTTGCGGCATTCAACAAGGAGTATTTTCCCAAGCAAGTCCGCAACCAATTGAAGGACTTCACAAATTTAGTCCAAGGGAACATGACCGTACGGGAGTACGACAATGAGTTTGTGAGATTGTCAAGATTTGCCCCTGAATTAGTCGCTACGGAAGAAATGAAGGCCGGTAGATTCGAGGAAGGCCTGAGACCGAACATCCAGGAGAGAGTGTCCATTTTTGAACTCGAGACGTATGCAGAAGTCATGGGAAAGGCGATTGTAGCGGAGAGGGATATAAACAAGAGGAAAGATTGGAAAAGTAAACTAAGTTCGGGAGGGGCAAGTGAATATGACTACTCGGGGAATAAAAAGCCGAGGACGTCTGCACCTGCTCCAGTTCCAAGACCAGCCAATTCAAAATTTCAAAGGTCAAATACATCTGCTCCGACGAGACCGTTCCGACGAGAGGGCCCTACCCAGACTCAGACGTCTGGGGTATCAGTCACACAAGGACCTTCTCGAGTGGTATCTACCAGTCCACAATTGAAGTGCGCTCGTTGCGGAAAACCTCACAAGACGTCCGAGTGTAGAAGAGACACGGGCGGATGTTTTAAATGCGGGAAGATTGGCCACATGATTCGGGAGTGCCCAGAGATGAGGAAAGAGGGTTCCGTTTACCACTACTGACAAAGCCGAGGCCTCGCATCCACGAAACCAGTTGTGAAGGGCCGTGCATTTGCTATAATCACGCCCGACGCGCAGGTATGAATTTATTTTGTGTTTAAGAGTTTAACGGTGTATATGAAGAAAGTGCATTGATAGGAAAGATCTAGGTGCATATTGATGTGTGTGTGCATGCAAGGCATGTCTGAATGTTAGTCTGTGTCTTAAATCATATAGGTACACTCCAACTCTATCGTGAAAACGACGATGATCGTTGTATAGCACGAGTTCTGATAGACCCAGGGTCTACCCACTCGTATATAGCCCCGGAATTCGCAGAAAAGTTAAAGATTACACCCGAGGAGTTAGAGTTCACACTGGACGTAACAGTTCCTACGGGTAGTCTTGGATCGCAGACACTTGTTGCCGATCAGTCATTGTGCAAGTGGAAGATCAGAAGACTGTCACAGACCTCATTTTGTTGGATATGAGAGGATTCGACGTGCTTCTTGGCATGAACTGGCTATCTGCATATCATGCAAGTGTGAATTGCCTACGGAAAGTAGTCACTTTTCGTCCTCCGAGACAGAAGTCGTTTCGATTCGTCGGTGAGAAAGGAAAAGTGGCGCCGATCATCTCCGCAGTACGAGCTGAACGGATGATGAGGAATGGATGCGATGGATATCTTGCATTCTTGCAGGAGAAGAAGGAGATGAAGAATGTTATTAACGATATTCCAAATGCCTGTGAGTTTGAGGACGTATTTCCCGACGAATTACCAGGATTACCACCTGAGCGGGAGATCGACTTCGCTATCGACTTAGCTCCAGGCATCGAACCCGTATCCAAAGCTCCATACCGAATGGCTCCAGCCGAACTGAAAGAGTTGAAGGAGCAACTGCAAGAACTATTGGATAAGGGTTTTATAAGACCGAGTGTGTCTCCTTGGGGAGCACCGGTCCTGTTTGTTAAGAAGAAAGACTGGTCGATGAGACTTTGCATCGACTATTGTCAGTTAAACAAGCTCACGATCAAGAACAAGTATCCGTTACCTAGGATCGACGATCTATTCGATCAGTTACAAGGAGCAAAATACTTTTCAAAGATTGACTTGAGATCCGGGTATCATCAATTAAGGGTGAAGGCCGAAGACGTGCAGAAGACCGCATTCAGAACTAGGTATGGGCATTACGAATTTTTAGTGATGCCTTTCGGCTTGACGAATGCTCCAGCTTCATTCATGGACCTCATGAATCGGATCTTTAAACGATACCTTGATACGTGTGTAGTGGTGTTTGTGGACGACATTCTCATCTATTCAAAGACCAGGGAGGAACACGAACATCACTTACGCATTGCTTTGCAGACCCTTCGAGAGCATCAGCTGTATGCCAAACTCAGTAAGTGTGAGTTCTGGTTAGAGCAAGTGGGCTTTCTTGGTCACATAGTATTCGAAGCAGGCGTGACCATTGACCCAGCAAAGATTGAGGCAGTGCTAGATTGAGAGCAACCTAAGACCGTGACGGAGATTCGCAGTTTTCTCGGTCTAGCGGGATATTACTGACGCTTTGTGGAAGGTTTCTCCAAGATTTCGGGACCACTTACCCGACTTACAAGGAAGAACACAAAATTTGAATGGACCAAAGAATGTAAAGAAAGCTTCCAAGAACTTAAGAGACGACTTACTTCCGCTCCAGTGTTGACCATTCCATTGGGTAGTGGAGGTTTTGTTGTTTACAGTGATGCGTCATATGGTGGTCTGGGGTGTGTGTTGAATCGACAAGAAAGTTATTGCTCTACTACCAAGACAAATTTGAAAGAGCACGAAAAGAATTATCCGACTCACGATTTAGAGTTAGCCGCAGTGGTGTTTGCGCTCAAAATTTGGAGGCATTACCTGTATGGTGAAACCTTTGAGATCTTTACGGACCACAAAAGCCTCAAGTATTTGTTCACGCAAAAAGAGTTGAATATGAGGCAACGACGGTGGATTGAGTTTCTCAAAGACTATGATTGTGCAATTCAATATCACCCAGGTAAAGCCAACGTCGTGGCTGACGCACTGAGCCGGAAGCACACATCCCAAGTAGCTAGCCTCATTGCGGGACTTCACAGATGGAAGCTAATTGAAGATCTTTCCCTGTATGATAAGAACATCGCAGTTAAGGATACCGGAGTACTGTTGGCAAGCCTTACGATCAGGCCAATTATTTTTTACCGCATTTATGAGCTTCAGATGGAAGATGAAGAACTCGTGAAACTTCGACAAAAAGCAACTGAAAATGGGGACTTTACTATCAAGGAAGATGGGTAATTATTATTTCGAGGACGTTTGTGTATACCTACGGATGCCGAGCTGAGACAAACTATCTTGGACGAGGCTCATAAGTCTAAATACGCCATTCATCCGGGTGGTACTAAAATGTACCAAGATTTGCGAAAATGTTATTGGTGGAGGGGATTGAAGAAAGACATTGCAGAGTACGTGTCCAAGTGCTTGGTGTGTCAACAAGTCAAAGTGGACCATCGACACCCAGCCGTTCTATTACAACCTCTACCGATATCGGAATGGAAGTGGGAGTCCATTTCGATAGATTTTATTGTGGGATTGCCGAGAACGTTGCGACGCCACAACGCCATATGGGTAATAGTGGATCGACTGACCAAGTCGGCACACTTTTTGCCCTATAACACAACATACACTGCAAGCAAGTTGGCGGAGTTGTATATGACAGAAATTGTCCGATTGCATGGCATTCCTATAAGCATCGTGTCCGATCGTGATCCATTGTACACATTTGTATTCTGGCAAAGATTTCAAGAAGGCATGGGCACGAGGTTGGACTTTAGTTCTGCATTCCATCCTCAGACTGATGGTCAGACAGAGAGAGTTAATCAAATCATTGAAGACATGTTGCGAGCATGTATGATAGATTTTTAGGGATCATGGGATCAGCATCTTCCGATGATAGAGTTCGCGTATAATAATAGCTTTCAGCAGAGCATTGGAATGGCCCCATATGAAGCTTTATATGGACGGAGATGTAGATCTCCGATCAATTGGGAGGAAACCGGTGATAAGTTTGTGTTAGGACCGGAAGCTATCAGGAAGAATGCCGAAATTGTGCGTATTATCAGAGAAAGAATCGGAACAGCACAGAGTCGTCAGAAGAGCTACGCAGACATTAGGCGTACGAGCATGGATTTCCAAGTGGGAGATCATGTGTTTATCAAGATATCCCCAATGAAGGGTGTGATGCGCTTTGGAAAGCGTGGAAAGTTAACTCCTCGCTACATTGGACCGTTCGAGGTATTGGGGAGAGTTGGTGAAGTTGCATATAGGGTCGCATTACCCCCGCAGCTTGATCGAGTGCACGACGTATTCCATGTCTCTATGTTGTGAAAATACGTGCACGATCCGACTCACATCCTCGATGCACCGCCAGTTGAAGTCTACCGAGATTTGACGGTCATCGAAGAACCTATGCAAATCTTAGACCGAACTGAGCAAGTGTTGCGCTCAAGACAGATTCCTCTGGTGTTAGTCCAATGGAAGAATCACTCAAAAGAGGAAGTGACGTGGGAACGCGAAGCCGAAATTCACGCCCAATATCCCTCTTTGTTTACGGATTGAGAGATGAGAGTTTGTTGTAGATGTCAAATCGAAAATTTGACGCATGAAAGCTAGTAAAATTTGGATTATAAGCATGATTTTCTGATTTATTGTGTCAAAATGTTCATGAGCATGCGAAAATACAAAGATCAAGTATTTTTTTGAAAATTCGACCGATCGAATTATACTGGTAGGGATAGACAACAAAAATTTCTGCAGGCAAGGTGAATTCGTTCGATCGAAATTATTTCGATCGATCGAATTATGATTTCTACCGGACGAAAATCTATTTCGTTCGATCAAAAAAATTCTGAAACCTGAGAAAATTCGACCGATCGAATTTTTCGATCGATCGAATTATAAATTCGTTCGATCGAAAGGGTGGAACCCAGTGGTTACTAAACGAAATTCGACCGATCAAAATTGTGTTCGATCGATCGAAATCGTTTCAGTTCCTGTTAAAGTCGATTTTCGACCGATCGAAACGAATTCGATCGATCGAATTTCTTCTTTATATATATAAACTGTGAATTTTTTTGTTTGTCCGTTCAAAATTTTTTGGCACTTTTGAGGGTTTTCTTAGGATTTTCGAGGGTTTTCATACTTCGGAGCCTAACGGACATCGGATTACATCTTTTCGCTCGAGAATCGAACCAAAGTGTCTTCATACGGTAAGCATTTGGATTTTTTTTTACAGTATCAATCTTTCATTTCCACCTAATTTTTTGAAATTCCCTAAAACCTAGTTCTTCTTTACAAAACCCTAAGTGCTCTCATGGCACCTAAGAGGAAGGTTGCCACCTCTAAAACCCCTACTTCGAAGCGACCCAAATCCATCTGGGTCCTTCGCAGACCACCCACTCAACCACCCATCCCGCCACCTACCTTGCCTGCCGAGCAATTGGATGCTCCGCAAGCACCTCAACGCATTTTGCCCAACCAATGGTGGGCGGACAAGGGCTTTGCATACGAATATACCATCGACCCAGCCCTTTTCGAAACACCCAATGTGCCCGGCATCGATGCTTGGGCACTCGACTACTTGGGTAAGGTAGGGCTTGATAACCTTTTGAAGCCCATTCATCCTTATTACTATCCGCGCCTTGTGCGCTTATTTTATTAAAATATGTTTGACGGGCCAAACCCCGATACCACAATTTGTACCAAGGTCGATGGCAAGACCTATACTTTCACCCATGCGATGGCCTGTGCAGCCTTAGAGTGTTTTGACGCATTCGGCGAAGGGATTGACTTGTTACCACCAAACCCCCCTAATCTAACCCATACCTTTATAGCTCAACGGATGACACAAGGGCGTGTTGCAAAAGGGCGAGCCATTAACCGAGCTCACCTACCGAGCTACATGTGGATACTTGACACCATTTTAAAATGTAATATGTACCCAATCCGCCATAAGACCCAACGATTGGGCGTTTTGATGAATGCACTATTTGCCGCCTTTGAGGGCAAATGGTTTGACGCCGCAACCGTCGTCTTCGAGGGTATTAAACATGGGAGGAAGAAGCTCCTATCGGGAGCAGAGAAACCCGAAGAATACATCCCTTACGCCAGTTTCATCTCTGCACTGTTGGACGAGTTTTCAGCCACCTCCGTCCACAAGGTCTCCCCAAAGGAACCTAAATCGTCTGATAACGTGGTCCTCTACACGTTTAAACAGTGGAAGAAGACCTACAACCGGCTAAAACCTCATATTCTACCTGCCCCTCAAGTACCTCCTGTTCGCCCACAACCTCAAGATGTGCCTGCCCGTGATGCTCCTATTCCCAACACACTACCTCCCGACCAGCCTATGCCCGAGGTTCCTATTCCCAAGCACCCTGAGATCATTCCACCGGCCCAGATGTACGCCGACATTCCCCTGGCCGAGGTACCGATGTCACCAGTCCAAGCAAAGACTTGGCAACTCTCATTCAGGAGAGCAACCATCAAGTCAATCAACGTCTGGACTTCTTTGAGCTGCTCATCGGAGATGTGTTGCAGGCCGTATATCCCACCGATTATAGGCAGAGGATCGCGGCTATGGGAGCACAGGTGTATGACGTGGCTCCGTCCGGCTTGGATGCGGAGGACGTATAGTCTAGTGAGGAGCAGGCCGACGTTGAGGAGGAGCAGGCTCACGATGTACCGGAGGGCGAGGATTTACCTATTGAGCCGGAGAGCGGAGCTGATGCGGGGGATCCTCCACAGAGCTAGGGAGCGGAGGGATGTGTCTTTTTCTTTCAAATTTATCTTGGGAATTAAATGTATAAAGTTTAACTGCTGTGGCATGGTTGCCACTTTTGTTACCTTTTGATTTTTTTAAACTATAGTGGCATGGCTGCCACAATGTCTTTTATGTATGGTTTATTAACTTTTGATGATGATTGTGGCTGAATTAGCATTGTTAAAAATTTTATTATGTGCAGACTGTGTGTGTGTGGGCTGAAGTCCTATAACGACATGGATTGTTTAGCCATATGTGGTACCTTACGAGACAACCCTTCGGACATTTTGCCACTCGTAGGGACAATTTTCGGGGACGAAAATTCCTAAGGAGGGGAGGATGTAACGTCCCAACCTTTTGGGCCATGATCCGTAAGACTCGGTGCGTGTGCCGACGGATCATGCACCGAGGACCCCCTTTAACAATGATGTAATGTCTATAGATCAAATCCAAAGGACCAGATTGATCTTATGCAAACTGGATGTGGGAGCTTGAAACCCTCACACACGTCCCTTCAGTGTAGCTGTTTTACACTCAAGTGGAAGAGCTAGAGTATAAAAGAAAACCCAGGGCATTTAATTGTGTATTAAATGCTTGTGAATGAGAGTTAAGATGAAAGAGGGTGAAACTTAAGGTTGAAAGCTCACCATTGTGCGATTGATTCATTCATCACCAATGCAACGACGGATTAATTGGAGATCGGAACGAATTACGGCCGCTTAGTGAACCCTGACTCGTCTTGAAGCAAGGAAGAGGATTTGCTTGAATCAAGGTGAGGAGTGTGAATATCTGTTTTAGATCTGTAGTGTAGAGTTAAATTAGTGCGTGCCCTTATGAGAATCTCAAGAAAATGAGATCGATTCAAAGTGAGAAGAGATCGGGGGTGAAAAACCCAAAAATGAGCGAAATCTGCTCATTTCGATCGATCGAATCCCTGTTCGATCGATCGAAATGGCATTAAAAATGGGAAGAGACGATATCCTGAGAAATTCGTTCGATAGAAAGTGATTTCGATCGAACGAAAAGATTTCGATCGATCGACCTTGTAGTTCGATCGATCGATTCGTATAGAAACAGAACATTAGAATTCTGTTGTGAGAATTCGACCGATCGAATTTAAATTCGATCGATCGAATTATGAAATTTCGATCGAACGAATTGGGATTCGTCCGATCGAACTGGGTTCAGGTAAAATACCTTATGTGGAATTCGACCGATCGAATTTTGTTTCGATCGATCGAATTACTTTCTTTCAATCGATTAGAAAATTTGTCCGATCGAATGAGAGTATATTTGGTAATTCTGGAAGAGGTCGACCGATCGAAATTTATTTCGATCGATCGAATTTCCTAAATTTCTGCGTTTGGTGAGTTTTGACTGTGAGATTTCACGGGGACTTTTGACAGTGTGTTTTGCCTCATTCTAATGAATGAAAATGATCATGTTTAGGTGAGCCTCGTGAGTAAGAAGAACTCGACTTTGTGAAGGCTTGAACACGCATGTGTCTAATCTGTGAGGTAGGAAAATCCTTGTATCATGTGCATCATTTCATAAGCATGTGTTTTATGTTATGATATGTTCTTCGATTCAGTTATGTGATTTCCGTTTACGCATTTTGAAGAGATAAGACATGTGTGCGAAAGATTCAAAATTATAGGAACTTATGAAATCTTTGAAATCCATGCGATATGTGTATGTGCAATCTTCGTACTTCTTTCCGATTTTCGATATAAATTAATTATCACTTCACACGGCGATAAGCTATATGTATGCACTTTCGATTTAAGGTTATGTGAATACCCGACTGACGCGGCGGTATAACCGTGACTGACGCGGCAGGATATCCGTGACCGGTACGGCGGCTAATCCGTACACCCTTTGTGATATGTGCTTTGTGATTCCTACCGTATAATGGTGAATATGTGTTTGGCCAAGTGTCCAACTCTACAGGACCTTGGATTCATGTGCAAATGACTCATGTGAGTGACGATGGTGGGTATTCCATCGGGGGCTTGAGGCTATAGTTCCTCATTCTAGTACTTTAAGTAAACACCTTTAAGTTTTTTCTTCTTTCTTGTGTCGGAGTAGAGATGTGAGCATGTCATGATTTCATTAACATCGCATGTGTGTGCTGAGATTGTGAGATTCATCACCTTGCATGTGTTCAGAGTAATTTTGTTTACGTTATGCCATAAGATATATGTTTAATGTTAAGATAAGCATGTTATGAGCTTATCCCTACTGAGCTTGGATAAAGCTCATTCCTTTATAAATGTCACAGGTTCAGGTGAAGGTGTTGAGGCGGAGATTCCGGAGAAGGAAGATCCGGACTACTCCCCCGACGAAGACCTTGAGGTGCCCCATCCCGAGGATTGTTTCATCTGTGCTAGACCTGGGTAGGTCCGGCCCTGAGTTATGTATTAAATTTTGCTTTGTTTTGGATAAGGAGAGAGAGATGACTTCTATACGATGCAAATGATTAATTTTGTTGAACCATGTTTGGTAAGGAAGAGTCCTTACCGGTGGTTCTCAATGGTTCTTTTCCCATAGGCTTTTTGTGGAATTAGAACCATTTATTTTTGGGTTTTTGGGATTGAACACTAAAAATACTTATTTTGCTTATGCTACGAGTTGGAATTGGTTCTGCTTAGATTCCGTGGCGCGTGTTGTGACGTTATGTGATCCATTCCCAGGCTCGGCCTTAGCGTCAGCCCACCAACGGCACGGGTTTCGGGGCACCGAAATCCAGGCTGTCACATCCATACAAATATTTGCCAAACAAAACGAAGTAGTGTTTCTCGCTACAGGCCTATAAGATTTGTATCTGGTGATACCCATTAGTTTTGATGGACGTGGCAGTAACCATTAGTATATTGTATTGACGAGTCAAAATAACTTTTGTTTCAGGCATTACTTATCAGATTTGACTTCAGACATTGTTAAATACTAGATTTTTAGTTTGAGGAACTAGTTCTACTTCGTGGACACCATCTTGTTCCACGTCTTAGTGGCCTTGAATATCTTGGAAGGTGATTCCCTTCATTGTTATTGATAACAAAGCAATCTGTTTTTGTATGAATTGGCGAATTTGATTTGGGAATGTTTAGATCTGTGCAGGGATTTAGAGATTTTCTTTCATAACATTCTCTGGGGAGCGAACTAAGTGTTTGATTGTAGAGTTATATGGGTTAAAATCCTATTTTTTCCATTTGGTTTCTGTTCAGCACCTTATGAATTGTCATATTTCTCTATAATAAAATATGAGGGCTGCACGTTTTTTCCTTCCTGCACACCATTTCTAGTCGCACGCTAACTTTTGTTATTCGCACTCCAGTTTAGGATAGAAATTGTAAATTTTTCTTTGCTGTGGCTAATACAGATTTGGAACATGTATTAGTTAGCAAATAAGTGCGTTCATTGCCTTTTGGGTGCACACAAACTTTTCCAAATTTTTGTGTTTAATAGAGTAAAAGTTTTGTAGACTCACCAACTGTTGCTCTTCACACACCACTTTATTTTTATTTTTCGATGCGGGATGAAAAAATTGTGTACTCGTAGCAGCTCTCTAAAATTTTCTACTGGTATATATTCTGGGTATTACCAAAATTTTTATGCGCTTCTATATTGTTTGTCCTTCGCAACATAATTTTGAATTTCAATATTATTAGAAACTAGATAGACATTTTTTTTTCATGTGTAGAACAGTTCTTCATTTTACAAAGTACGAATCAGACACCTTTTAATCATGGCATTATTGCATAATATTTAAGTAACTTATCCTTATAATGTCCGTGATCTTTTTGGGGTCTATACTTCTTGCTTTAGAAGACTCCAAATAAGTAGAATTGTTGTTTGTGTGCGCATGCATTTCAAAATTTCTGTTGTTATTTCACTGGACCAATTTTCATGTGTTGTGAAGATACATTCCTGGGGTAATAAGCCACTTGTCTCTTATTCGGGTATGGGCGATTTGTTACATCTATATGTTTGTCGATTAAAATAATTTGATGACACTCAGTTGAAGTTGAATACTTGTGACAGTTACATGCTTGGTTAAGGATGTTCAATTGTTTTACTTATTTTTTGTTTCTATTTGGGCAGCAAAGTGGTACTCTTTTTTTGTTTCATTTTCTCTCTTTGGACTATCCAATTGATCTCTGGTTGAACCTATGTTTCGTGGGTTTCCTATTTCGTAAGTGATGTTTATCTTGTTCCTTTTTAACAGCTTTTGAGGTGGAGTTCACAAAGTCACAGATTGTTGCAGGAATTCCAGGAACTTTTTTCTGTGCATGGTATGCTTCAAAGAAGCATTGGTTGGCAAATAATATATTGGGGCTTGCATTCTGCATTCAGGTGTGCTCTCGTCTTGCCTACAGAAAAAATTATTATTAGTGATTCTTCTTGCAACTAACTTATTGCTATGTTGACGCTGTTATTGACTTGGGAAATTATCATCATCTTTTTGTCCATCTTATGCATTTGCAAAGCATCTGATATGATTAAACACTTTTTTCTCTTTTGTTCTTCCATAAAGCTTCTTTAGAAGCTGCTGTGTTTTTGTCAATCAGTTTACATCTTAAATCTTATCCAATTCTGGCATTAACTGTTCCGTTTTAAGTTTGTCGTTCCATAGTGAGTTTGTATTCCTTGACCATCCATTTTCCATTTCGATCATTTCTTTAACATTATTTGATGCACCTTTAGTCGGTCCATATTGGCTTGAAAGATTGACTGGGACTTGCATTCTGCCTTCGCCTTTTGCTCTGCTGCCCATAGAAAAAACTCGTTATTAATATTTTAATAATTTCACTTTGTAATTTATATTTTCTCCTTATGGGCTTTTCTAGTGCTTTGGGAATAGCATATTGCTGTTCCATAAGTCTTATATATATATATATATATATATGCAAGCCATGTTATATGCTTGAACATGTCTTTTTAAGTTATTTTGAATGATTATAAAATTTATCGATCGGGATTCTTTGGCAAATTAGTGATTTCATTTTGACGGGTCACCCTAACATTTGTCGTACTAAAAAACTTTTAGAATGTCCGGTAGAAATAGATTTAGCTAAAGAAAACGCTTTTATCGCGGCCCGATATCCCTTTCTCTTCCAAATATTTTTACGAATACGCTTTTTTGACATAGAAGTACGTTTCTTTGGAACCGCCATTCAAAAATAAAGAGGTTACTCATTTTTATAGTTGGATGTGAAAGACATTTAAAAATGGATCACTCTTTCTATTCATTATCTATATTTATTCCATGGATTCCTTCATAACATAAAAAAATATGTATCCGTGCACATCGTATTATAACTAGGGACAAAAAAAGAAATAGAAGAAAAAACAAAAACGATGTTATTTTAATGGGATTTTTTTTTTTACATCTCTATTACTTACAATGTCCGAAGAAAAAAAATTGTACTGATTGGTACCCTCATATCTTCATTTTTAGGCATGGTAAATTGTATTCTTTATTCGGCAGCCAATTTTATGCTGCTTATTCTTTGAAGAAAGAATGATTAATACAATATAGAACATGGAAGGGAATCCATAAGACTAAAAATTCAATGCAAATAGTAATAAAACATACCTTACTTCTTCAAATTCATGGAAAGAGAATGCAATCAACAAGTTCTAGGCTTTTAACAGTTTCAAAGGAAACCTTTGAGTTTCTGATAAGGGATCTGGCTGTTCAGTATGTATACAAATTTTCTTAAACACGTCCTACGTCTCATGTCCAAACACTATAAATAAAACTAATGTCCACTCCTACTTTTTTTTTTATCGGTAATGTCCACTCCTATTTTGGACTCCCAAGAGAAGTAGGAAACTAACTAACTAGTGAGAACTATTAAGACTGGTTGTGTCTCACATTAAATTCAGACTGAAAATCTTTAAAAGTTCCGTAAATTGTCTTTTAAAAATGAGAGTTGTCTTGACATTAGGTGGTCATGTGGGCTGATGCGCTTAACTGTTTCACAGGAGTCACTTAATTGAACTCACATAAGGTATATTATTAAAACACATGCGAGGCACTTAATTAAAATGCAGGTGGGTCTCTCGACTTGGCCTTTCAAACTCTTGTGTATGGCCCAATGCCTCATTCTCTTCCTTCTTGTCCTCCTTGTCTTATCTATATTCTTTATCTTCTTTCATTCAGAATATTAGATTACATCACTCCCTCTCAACTGGGAGAAACTTGGCGTCGAGCTTAATAGCATTAGAAACTTCTCCTCATTCTGTCCATTGTGACATGTATTAGCATTAGAGACTTACCTATGGGGCTATACATCACCACAGGTCTTGTCAGGGTTCCATATCCAAAATCAATTTACTTGTTATCATTTAAGAACACCACTCTGCCTATGATAAGCTTGATAAAGGTGGCTGAATAATGTTTAAACAACCCTAGATGGATTAATTAAACAAGCTTAAGGGTGTAAGTGCTCCTGCACTCTAACAGGAAATCTTTTTTACTGTTAGATGAGTTAGATTGGGTCAAGATATGTATTAGATTTTTTGTATCTTGTGGAAGTTTCTTTCTGATTTGCTGGAGTCTTCTCCTTAGGAGTTTCTTCTGGCTTAAGTAGCTGAGGAAACTGTTGTTTGCTGATTATGAGTTGTTTGGCTGGGCCTTGCGGTAATTTTGCCCTCTGTACGGTCAGGGTTGTTGCCATTTCATCTTATTAGTTAAATATTCTACCCAAATTTCTGCCCCATTTCCAGCTTAAGAAAGAAGAACCTCCTCCCAGTTGTTTGTGACTAAAGGCGGCAATTTTCTTCCATAAATTTGGACGCTAATTTTGAAATTAGAAATCTTTTTGTAACAGATTTTCTGAAAATTATTTTATTTTCTTTTCGATTATTTTCTTTAGTTTTTTTGTACAGGATTAGTAGAAAGTTATTTTATTTTCATTTTTATCTTTGTGAGATTGTTTCATCTTTGGCATTTTGTTTTCCGATTCTTGTCCCTTCTCCATTTCACAATGCTTAAGAGCTACAGAAAACTGGAAGATTACTGATATATATCTGCCTTCCAGATATTCTTAAATAATTTGATAACCTGCTGGCTTGAAGAAGGCATGCACTTTCTTTATTCGTAATAAAGGAGTGATTGAAATGAACCGCAACATGTGTGACTCGGCTTGAATAATTTTAGTATTCTATGTCTGTTTATGAATTACACTTATCTGTAAAACCTTATTTAACAGTCATTTATTTTTTTTCCAGGGAATTGAGATGCTCTCTCTTGGTTCTTTTAAAACTGGAGCCATTCTATTGGTAAGAACTGTATTCTAGAGTTACATGGTTGTGAAGGAATATATTTATATATGTTGCTTTGTACTAGAGAAGATATTGAACCTTACTCTTTGTACCAGCTGAATTCAAGAGTTATATTCTTGTCAAGGAAAAGGCATTTTATAATTGTTGCTAGTTTTATGCTTACGATTTCCCAGTTAAAACTGGAGTCGTTCTCTTGGGAAGAACTGAATTCTAGAGTTATATGTTTGTCAGGAATACATTTCATATTTGTTACCATGTGCTAGAGAAATAATACATCCTGACCATGCGAGCTTTAAATTAAGATTTCTCATACTTGTTCTTTTTTTTTATTCTAATTTATTTTCATTTTCCTTTTTTCTTACTTTGCACTTGGCAGAACCTTGGATATTTCTTCTTACCTTCAATTGTTATCTTTATGATTACCATTAATGTCCCTACTTATTAATGTTATAAGTTTCATACGAGTTGCTCATGGGAACTAAGAATGGAACGAGGACTTGATGCGTAGGAAGAAGACAAGATAGGGTACTCTTTATATCCATGAAGACAATGATTGGTGGAAACCTTTTTTATTGAAACACATTTTGCACAACCCTCAAAGATTCAGAAATTAGGGATAGGTTTGAGACAGGCTTGGCTTGATAGGTAGTGATTAGATTCTTCCATGATGTATTAAGGGGAGACTTTAACGTGAAAAGATTTTAAGGGAGACCAGGGGGTGGGGAGTACGATTATAACCAGCTTACCGCTAGTGTGTTGATCTTCTCAGATTTTTGTTACTAGTATGGAGCTGATGGATCATGTGATGAATTTTGCATTATGTACTTGATCAAATAATCAATATTGCTGGTAAAATGTTCGGATTGGATTTATTCCTTGTAAAATGGGTGTGAGTGATCCACTTTCTGGGAGTTAGTCTGCTTTACCTAAATTAGCATGTGGTCCGACTGTGTTTTGGTTCAAAACTTTATGCTATAAAAATTGTAGCAGGTTAAAGAATGGGTTAGATTCTTTCAATGATGTCATGCTGAGAAGAAAGGGGGAGTGGGTTGGTATGAAATCCATGTCTTCAATGCATTATGATGTGATTGGAAAATCAAGGAAGAAGACAAATGTATTGGACAACAGTAATATTGGCGGATTATTATCCAATTTGAGGAGTTTATACAGATGTTTCAAGAGGGAGTTGTGGGCCGCCATTAGGGGCTGGATGATGGGTCAGAAAAGGTCCAAGAAGGGGGGTTGGAATCGCACTAAAGAAATTGTTGGCTTCACACCAAAGGACAAGAATCACTCTTGCTCCAAACGAAAACTTTTAAAAAAATTTCAAGGTTGAAAGAATCTCTCTCAAAGAATTTTCATTCAACATATTAACTATTTCATAATAGGCTTTACAATGCTTTAATATAAACTTTAGAAACCCTAACTAGGTCTAATCCTACCAAAAATAAATACTCTAGCCAAAAGGGTAACTAAACCTAAAGAAATTTACACAATAAACGAATCCTAGCCAAAAAGGCAACCATCACTATAATTTTTTGCCTAAAATATGCTTACCGACATAGCTTTGCTCAAACTCGCGCTGGGACTCGTGCGCGCAAGACATAGGTTCATGTGCGCGAGTTTAGCCTCGCGAGCGCGTGTTCTTGCCGCTCCAAAGTTTTCTTTTGCTCGATCTCGTGCGCACAAGGTTAGGACTTGTGCGCGAGATTGTGCAAAACGTAGGGTTATGTGAATTCTTCTCTCTTTCTGTCCATTTCGTCCCTTTGCCTTCCCATGTGCGCGTCTTCCTAGGATAGGGTCTTCTTGTGTGGCACACATGGGCACATGGGCCTCCCTCTCATCAAAAGCTTAAAATTACACTATTTTACGGTCGGAAGTGGGAGCGAGATTCCGAAGCGGGAGCGATACACTAAGAAGATTTCTGCAACTAGGGTCACCCTTCTTTAAGAAGTTTTCTAAAAACCCATTAGCAGGTCCACTTTCTCTTTCGTTTTCTCCTCTTGATCATGCACGATTCCAGCGCGTAGGCTTTGATTCCACATCACATTATTTAGAAATTTGCTCCCAACTGTCAATGAAGTTATTGAGGAGGCTAATGATTGTAATATTTTATACATATATGAAAAAGAAAGCGAACCAGGTTGCAGACATGTTAGCGTTGGATTATGTAGATCTTCTTTAATCATTATAGAGGTATTTCCTTCAAAAATAATTTGTAGGTTGGCCTTTTCTCTTTTATTAGGCACGAGGGACTATTGCCATAATGTCATTTCGATATTACTTTCTTCTCTGGGTGAATCATTATATGTAAAAAAAGGAAAAAAATCTGTACCTCATATCCATACATTTGATTACTTTGTTGTTCATAAGATTCTCTTTTATGTCGTGCAACCATGGTATCCATTACCATCAAATATATCTTTGTTATCCTTTTATGTTGTGCAACCATGGTTTCCATTACCATCAGATTCATCTTTGTTATCCCATTCATTTTAAATAGAAATGGGGGCTCCTCTGGTTCTCCGGGCGGGTGATTGGATTTGCCTGAGTTGCCGCAATGTAAACTTCAGACGACAATCGCTGTCCCACCGAAACAGTTGCGAGGTTAGCAGGGCTGAGGGGAAAATCTAAGGATCAGATATTCATTACTGGTCTTCAGGCGCAGGATCTTAAGCATGGATGGTCGATCGCATGGAAGCGAAATAAGGTAGCTCTGAGAACTGGGGAGTCGACGTCGGGTAGGATTCTCCATGATGTATCTTTTTGCTTCCATGGTTATCGGCGGTAAATTGCTTTCAGATGGTGACGACTGCCTTGATATGGCCGCAGGGTGCCCAAAGGCTGTCGTTTCGATTTCCAAAGGCAGAAGAGGTGGCTCCCAGGTCTTAGAATTTTGGAACGATGAGTTTGAGGCCTTGGCTTCGCATCTCCTGACATTCTGGGCCTCGGTCTGTTTTCTCAAACATACTATACCCCCATTTCAATTTTTCCAATGGGTGTACCGGAGTTGGGGCTTCTTCGATCGACCCCATGTCTCTCCCCTATCCCCTTCTAACTACCTTCTACGATTCCTGAATCAGGGCACCACTGATTTGTTCTGCGCGGAGATGAAAATTTTCATCGACGATGCCCCGGTGGCAGTGGACCGCTGGAATACTCACATCAGAGAGGCGTCTCCACTCACCTACGAAGGAGGGCTATGGATTCGCCTATTTGGAATCCTGCTCCACGCCTGGGCCCCTGAGATCTTCACGGTGATCGGGTCCATCTGTGGCTCCCTCATCTTCGTCGATCGGAGCACCACCAATTTGTGGGAGACTAGATACACCTGGATCTTCATCGAATAGCCTTGACGACATTCGAGTAGTTGCATCGTCGGAATCAACGGCCATCACATTTGGGTCTTCGTAGAAGTGGAGCTGGGTGAGAGGGCTCTCCTCCCAGCATATCCGGAGAAGGAACCGGTGGGGGACCATCGGAGGTAAGGAAAACGAACTCGTTAGCACCGACGAAAAACTTGCGCTGGTTGTCCACCTAGTCAGGAATGGGGTAGACCTGAGCTGCCGGTCGGGGAAAGTATCCTGGCATATTTGGCCACGTCGGTAACGCAGCATCGGAGGCCGACCGCGACGGGGTGCTCGAAGGGGAGGCACCATGATCCTAGGGACGGAGATAGAGAAGAGGGGGAGTTGGACCCGAAGATCGAAGGCTTCGGTGATCTGCCATGGTCACCGCTGATGATGGGGAGGGTGTCAAGGAAGAGGGAAACCTTGAGCAAGATAAAAACGCTCCCGATGACTGGCTGGTGCCAGATGATCGGGAAGACGGGGAACTGCTCGTAGATCGATCAACGTCGGTTGAATCTATGGCTACGATGCTTCGATCTGCTGCGGTGGATGAGGTGGAGTTTTTTGGAAAGGAAAGGACGATATGGAGAGTAAGGCGACCTTCCGTAGCCTTTTAGTTCCATTTTGGGAGGACCCTATGCTCCTTGAGTGGACCTTAGGGGGTCGTCTGCCACGAGCCGAATCCTCATCCGAAAGGGATTTCGAGAACCTTCTTGATCTCGATTTTTTGGCGCTGGTGTTGTCTGCGGGGCTCGAGGATTTACAAGCTTGTGCGAATGCTATGGCGACAGGTGGCACCAGGTTACTGTTGACGTCTGAGGCTAGCTGCTGCTCTAGTAATCCTCTTGCGGTTCTATCGACTGGTATGGAGGATAGCCTTCTTAATGGCGGTTTAAGAAAGAGTGGGGGTGTCCTGGTGTGCGAACCGAAGCCCGAAGCCACGTGTCCACTCAAGGGGACGTTTCTGTCTATTGCTGTCAAGTGACCTCCTTTTGGGCCAGTCGGGTCATGGGTCCGCCCAGCTGGAGTTTTTCGTGGGGTTGGGCGTTCGATGGAATCGGCTCTCCTTCCGATGGGTCGTGGGTCTCGACGACCCGTTCTGATCTCTGGATCCAGGATTTGCTCGATTCAACGGGCAGACACTTGACGAGGGGACACGACGACTGGGATTATGCTCTACCTTCTGAAATTTCCTCTGAGACCACTGCGAAGGGCCCGAGCTCTCCGTCGGACCGTCAGGTTCCCTCTTTGGGAGCCAGATTTTTGAGGTGGGAGTCCCCTCCTCACCACGACTAGAACTTTAGAGGGGCGGACCACGCAAGCTCCTCCTCATCTACTGGTTCAGATTTCCTTTCATCAAATTCGTCTTCCTCTTAGAGATTCGGCCGATCTGCTCTCTCTGCCAAGATGACTTCGACAGTTGGGTTCAACGCTGCTTCAGCTCCACGAGGGGGGCTGGTGTCCGTTCGCTCAGGCATGTGGCAAACAGAGCCACACCCGATAAACCGGAAGAGGTGGACAGACTAATACAGGTGGGCCGTGAGCTTGGAATGTCGTTCTCGGGTTCGGATGAGAACCTCTGGGAAGTCTTTAATTCCATTTTGCTCGATCGAGCCAGAACTAAGGGGAAGACGAAGAATCAATCCAAGTCTAGAGAACTTGCCATGCTTCAATGGGGGATGTTGGATGAAAGGGGATCCGGGGGCGCTTAATCCCACGCTGGTTTCGTCGGGGTGGGCCTTTTGTGGTTTCCTTATGAAGGTGCTCTCTTGGAATGTGTGTGGGATTTGTGAGCTGAAGAAGCGAGCTGGGGTTAAGAAGGTAATCTCCGCTTCCAAGCCGGTGGTGGTCTCGTTGCAAGAAACTAAGTGGGACTGCTGCAATAGCGCTAATTCGGCATCGGTCCTCGGTGGGAGGCGCTGGGGGTGAAGTGGGGTAGACTCGATCGGAGCCGTAGGGGGCATTTTGGTCGCCTGAAACTCACATCTGTTCGAGAAGATTGATGAAGAGGTGGGCTTCTTCTCAGCTACTATAGTGTTGCAGAACAGGGATGACAGGACGGTTTATACCTTCACTGGTATATATGGTCCGTCGGATGGTGGCAGTTGGGCAAAGTTCTGGTTTGAGTTGGCAGCAATATCGGCCCGGTGGGACTACCCGCATTGTTCCGAAGGCGATTACAATGCTTAGATGGGCCCACAAAAGAGTAGGAGGGACCCCAGATGCAGCCGTGATGAGGGATTTCAACGCCTTCATCCGGGACTTGAATTTGGTCGACCTCCTGTTAGCCGATGCTCGATTCACGAGGTCAAGCTTGCAAGATGTGCCCACCTTGAGCCGTATTGACCTCTTTGTTTGCACGTTCGAATGGCTGGAGCTATACCCTACCTCTCTCTAGCAGGGTCTTGCTAGGGCTGCTTCTGATCATCGCCCGCTCCTTTGCTGCAAGACCTGAGGGAAGGCCTTTCTCCTTTTTGGTTCGAGAACATACGGCTCCTTGGTTATGGATTCCGGGCCCTTGTTCACTCGTCGTGGAACGAGTTTGCCCCTTCGGGAACTATCGCCTTCAGGTTCATTTCCAAGTTGGGGATCCTCAAAGGCCTCATTAAAGATTGGAACAGAGACTCCTTTGGGCTGGTCCACGTAGCTAAAGAGGAGATCATCGCTAGACTCAAGGAGCTAGATAATCTGGAGGAGTCTAGAGATCTGTCGGAGCTGGAAAGAGAAGCGAGACTTAGCAAGAAATCAAAATTCAATGATAAATGTCTAGCTGAAGAGATCTACTGGAAGCAAAAATCGAAGGCTCACTGTCTCAGAGAGGGGGAGAATAATACCAAGTTTTTCCATGCCCAATGCCCGAGACAAAATTAACTTTCTGGGGCAAATTGCGATGGATGGGTGTGTGTACTCGGACCTGGATCAGATTAAATCTCAGGTGGTTGATTTCTACAGAAAGTTGTACTTAGATGAGGGTCGGATTAGGCCTGAACTGGACGAAATTCCTTTCCATTCCATATCCGAAGGGGATCAGCCGTTTCAGGAGGAGGAGGTCTGGTGGGCCATAAAAAATAGAGGGAAAAACAAGTCTCCGGGTCTAGACGGCTTCACCGTGGAGTTTTACCGAAACTTTTGGCCCCTGATCAAGGACGAACTTATGGCTGTGCTTCACGAGTTCCACGATAACAACTTCATTGGTCGGGCGCTGAACTCCACCTTCGTTTGCCTCATCCTGAAAATAGAGGGAGCCAAGGACTTGCAGGATTTTCGCTTGATCTGCCTCGTCAACTGTCTGTACAAAATTCTCTCGAAGGTGCTTGTGAATCGTTTGAAGCTGCTGATGGGAAAATTGATCTCGGCCAGCCAAGGGGCTTTTGTTTAGGGTAGGCAAATGGTGGACCAGGATTCCGTGGTCCTTGAAGTGCACTCCGCTCCCCGCGATCACAACCCCGCTGCCCTTTGGAAAATACACATGGAAAAGGCGTATGGCCGAGTGCATTGGGGTTGTCTTTATATGTTGAACATATTTAGATTTGTGGTCCGGTGGAGAAGTTGGATGCGAGCTTACTACTCTACGGCTTGGTTCTCTATCATCATTAATGGGTCTCCGACAAGTTATTTCCAAAGTACTCAGGTCGTCAGGCAAGGAGACCCCCTTCCCTCTTTCCTGTTTAACATGGTTGGGGAAGCATTAGACGACCTCATCTATCGGGCCTGACAACTAGACTACATTTCTGGTATTCAGGTGGGCCCTAGCGGTCGCCGTGTTACTCACCTTCAGTATGCAGATGACACTATCCTGTTTGGCAGGGCCGATGTGGCTGATTCCGACCATATGCGGAAGTCCTCACTATATACGAAGCAGTCTTGGGACAACGGATTAACTTGCACAAATCTACAGTCTTTGGGATTCGAGCAGGAGCTCAGTTACTGACAGATATTGCTGCTACTGTTGGTAGTGATATCGAGGCCCTTCCCATCACTTATCTGGGTCTTCCTCTCAGGCTGGGCCACCCGTCGGCAAGGGCCTGGGATCCGTTGGTTTGAAGGTTTGACCGCCAGTTGACCTCCTGGTCGGGAAAACTCCTCAGTAGCGGGGGTTGCCTCCTCGTCAAATCAGTCCTAGCTAGGCTGCTGATTTTCTAAATATCCATGTTCAATTGTCTGACGAGTGTGCTTCACAGATTGGAACAAATCCAAAGGCATTTTTTATGGGAAGGATCGGGCCTGGACAAGAGGTACCATCTGGTCAACTGGGGCACTTGCCATCTCCCGGTCAGCTGTGGTGGCCTGGGAATCTACTCTTTGAGATAGGTTAATGCTGCCCTGTTGGGAAAGTGGTAATGGCGGGCTGGTTTGGAAAAAGAGAGAGGGAACTCTGGTTGTCGGTCTTGGCAGATAAGTATGGCCATCTCGAAAGCAATTGGGAAATTAACGTCGCCATTAATCGAAATTTCTCGCCTTGGTTGAAGGGTATTTGTTCGACTTGGTCCTTTCTCTCGATGGGTGTCTTTCAGTTGGGGAGACGTCACCAGCATTCAATTCTGGGAAGACTCGTGGGTGGAGTCCAGGCCGCTTAAAGAAGTGTTCATGGCTATTTTTAACATCGCTACGGATCCCCGGGGGTCGTGGCTAGCTGCTTCACGGATTCTAAAGGGGGGATATGTTGGGACTTGGTCCTTACGAGACTGCTTTGAGAGGAGGAGGAACTTCCTTTCCTTCGTCTGCTGGCGGTGGTGTTTGGGGCTACAAGAAATCGTACTGGAGCCAATGCGAGGATATGGGGTCTGAGCAGGAACGGGGTCTTTGACACTAGATCCTACTATCGGATGTTGTCTTATAGGCCTCTTATTCGGTGCGAGTGGGCTGGATTGTGGAAGGTTGTCACTCCCCCAAAATCAAATTTATTGCGTGGACTTTCCTTAAGGAGAAGGTTCATGCGATGGATCAGCTGATTCGTCAGGGGAAAGATATTCAAAACAGGTGTGCCATGTGCCTCCAATCGGAAGAGTCCGTCTCCCACCTCTTCTTTATTGTAGGGTGGCTCAGAAAATTTGAGGGGTTATTCTTAACTCGTTCGACATGCACTGGACCTGCACCTTTATCATCTCCCAACAGTTTCTTACTTGGTTTGGGGCCAACGTCGCGGGTCAGCTGGGAGCTTTTCGGATTCTTTGCAGTGGTCTAGAGTATTAGGCTTGAGAGAAATGCACATATTTTTGGCCGTAAACGCCTTCCAACCAGGATGGTCCTGAAGTCTACCCGGGATTTTATGTACTCATGGGTGGCACTGGATAAGTAGGGGGGAGGGCCTCCACTGGGACCTGGGCTAGGCCTCAGGCCAGGTCACCCGGTCGGCTGGCTCTTCCTTGGCTGTGTAGTTTGTTCTTCCGTTCTGTTTTTGGTCGGTTTAACCTCTATTGTACTCGGCCAGCTTCTCGCTCTTTTCCTTTTTTCTTATTAATAGAATGCGCCTTTGCCGTTCAAAAAAAAGAAAAAAAGAATTGAATTTCTTAGGCTAATGTTCCTAAAGCATCGACTCGCTGGTTTTCCATTTGGAGAGCATGGTCAAACTTGTTATAAATTTGTATTCTTGTGAGAAACCATCTACAGAGGCTTGATATTTGTTCTTTTGTTCTCCATCCCAACGCTTGGCTGATAAGAAAATCGGGCTTGCCAGTGATTTTGAGATGGGCTGGGTCACTTTCCCTAACAATAAACACTTCATACTTCATCAAATTCTTCTTATCAAGCTGATATGCCTTTGGAATGAGTATTCCTCTCTGGTGGCAGAAGTACGATCCCTGTTGTTTTCTTGTAGTCGTGTCGTACCGCTCTACTTGTGTGGGTAAAGAACATTCCCTTGTAATGGCCGGTTAGACATTCCTGCCTTCTCTCTCTATGGTTGGCTAGTAATTCATATATCTTGCCGTGCCATGTCCTATATATTAGTAATGAAGAGGATGTCTTCATCTGCAAGCAAGTAGGAGAGGCTCATATATCGTATAAGATTGGACAGACATTGAACATCTGCTTTCCCTTATATCACCTTCTAACTTCAGAGTGTCGTCAAACTAAAAGAAGTGTGAGGAGCTACTGCCATTAGTAGTCCACCTAGTGATTTTTGTCTTTTCAAGTAGGCATTTGGGATGAGCTTATTTGAGCGGCCAACTTTGGAGGACGGAACAAGATGTAGTGTCATCTCTTTTGAGATGCCCAAGCCCCAATTATCTTTATGCCCATCGTCAACTGGCTCTAACTGGCTTCTTATCTTTGTTTGATTTATTTTAGTTTTTTGATGTGCTAGATGCAGCCGACCAGGCCCAAATAATTTTACTTGTGGGCACTGGCCTGAATAGAGTTCGTGTACTCTTTTTCCTTACATCTTGGTGTTGCAACTTATTTTTAACTGGTTGGTATGATTTTTCTTTCATGAGCCCGCACATTTCATTCAAAGGGTTATCATTCATGTCCTACATTTATATCTCTTGATTGCTTATATTTTTTATTCAACTGATAACAAAATTTTAAAAAGAAAGCGAATAGTATAAAGCAAAGAGCCATGCATAAGTCAGGTTTACGATGGAGCCAAAAGGAGAAGAACAGCAAGCATGAAACAAAAACAAATGAAACTGCTACATTGGAATCTTGGAGATGATCCTATTATGAAAAGGTTTTTATCCTAATATACGTCTCCCTGGTTATAGAACAAGTTTTTATCATATTTCTCTTCCCAACTCCAAATATAGGGAAGGGACAACTATTAATCTCCATCCTAGATAAACCACAACTTCATTTGAGGTCTCATCAAAGTTGAAATGCAAGCATCCTAACAGGGGGTATTTCCAATATTGGGAGCCTTCTTGCATCCTTGACTAAATATCGTTGTTTTTAGGTCATTAGATCTAAAAAATATGTTTATTTGTTGATTATTAAGTTGATTTGTGGATATTTCCTTATGAAAGTAGTTCGCTATTCACCTTTGTACTCTTGTAGACCAGTTTGGGTTGTATGTACTAGATTATTATAAATTTATGTTTTGATGTATATTCACAGAGCATTAATCTTTATTCTTTTGTGCTCTCTCTCTCTCTCTCTCTCTCTCTCTATATATATATATATATATATATTCGTCTGCATGTGTGTGTGTGTTCCTTCTTTCTTCTAAATGATTATTCACGTCATTTAAATAAAATCTGTATGTTCTGTTTCATTCGCTCTACTTGTCTATTTGCAGGCGGGACTGTTTGTGTATGATATCTTTTGGGTCTTTTTTACTCCAGTAATGGTTAGTGTTGCTAAATCTTTTGATGCGCCTATAAAGGTTAGTTCGTCAACATCAATGTGATGAATATTGTAGATAATTTGATCATGCTTATGATTAATATTTCTCGTGTAATGTGCTAATCTGTATTATCTTAAACTCATTATTCCCTCTTATTTTTCCATGCAGCTTCTTTTTCCAACATCAGATTCTGCCCGACCATTCTCCATGCTTGGGCTTGGTGACATTGTAATTCCAGGTCTGAGGTTTCATTTCTAGTCTTCCTTTTCAGCCATATTTTTGGCCTATTGCTTCAAGGGTGTTAGAACTGAATTCGGTTATTTATCATGAATTTATATAGCTTGATATTTAGGTTATCCATCTCGTTCTTTTTATTTGGTACAATCTTGGATAACTCGTACAAATTCCCATTCACATCTTTGTTTCTTTCCCTGGAAGTCTAGGACTTAGCTTTTCCTTTTGTTTCTTTTCATCTTTTCCCCCCTGCTGTTGGAAAAGTTTCATTTTTGAAATTCTATGATCACCGAATTCTTAATTTTTAATCATCAAGCATGTTTTTTTGCATGAAATCTTCATCTATATATAACTCACAATTTCCTGATCAACACCGTTAGATCTATTTTACATCTATAATAAATGGTGAATCAGAGATTTCCTTTTGATGTATTGGTTGCATCTTGATATCTTAGGGCTAAAATAAGATTCATGGTAGATCTGTTTTGTATGTAAAATATAACGCTATCTTTGAGGTAGTTGGCGCCCCTATGGGAGATTATCCTCGGTGCAGTCGGTTGCAGGCACGGCTACCTCCAGGATACAACAGCCCACTTAACTTGGCTATCGAATTCGTTCTGCACTGCGAACCTGATACGAACAATGACACCATATATCATTTTGCTCAATCACCAAGTAAATAAAATGAACGCATAAAGGAAGAAGAATAAGAATTTGTTGTGTATTCCTCAATGCGTCCATTGAGGATTTTATAAAGAAGAATTGGTTGACTAAAAAAAGAACCGTTTGAGGCAATGGGCAATAAAATATGTTAATGACAGTGAATGTGGGTGGTTGAAAATGTTTCAAAAAATTTAATTTATTTTAAATCTCAAGGTTTTTGCCATCATTGGATGCTCCCATAAAGGTAAACTGGTTATTAAATGTTTAAGCCACTCTGCTTCTTCTCCAGCTGCTCCTAAGGCAAGAAACTCAGATTCCATTGTGCAGTGAGTTATCACAGTAGCTCTTAAGAACATTAGGAGAGGATGAGTAATGAATACCATAATTCATATGGAGTTTTATCGGATTTAGAGAAGGGTACTCGATCTAATAGATAACAAGCTGTAAGGAGAGCTTCTCCCTATAAATTTTTAGGTAGCCCAGAACTAATTGTGAGTGCATTTACCATCTCTACTAGCGTACGATTTTTCAGTTCTGCAACTCCATTTTGTTGTGGAGAATAAGGTGCAGTAACCGTGTGAACAATGCCATGAAGTTCACAGAATCTATCAAAATATTTATAATAAATAAGTGAATCAATTGCATCTTGATATCTTATTGTTAGAATGATATGAAACTCATGATCTATAGGTTTGCAAATGAGCTGGGTCAGGCCTTACATTCCCTGATTTTGAACAGGCCTAAAATGTAGGCGCCAGCCCAGCCTATTTATGAACTGTAGTTGGAAATCATGCCTATGCCAGCAAGTCCCACATGTGTGTAAATAGTTCAGGCTGGGCAGGTCTGAGCTGAGTCTGAAGAGGAAACGGCGACACTTGGCTCCTTGGTTTGCTTGCTTATTAATTTAGGATGCTTATCAGGCATCCTTATGCATTCAGATTGTCTAATTTCAAGCACGATTAATCACTCTTCAATTTGGAATACCATGCAGTGGTAATGCTCGGAGGCTGAAAAATGTTGTCTGCAGATAATTTTTGAATATGTAGTGATTCAATTGTTTATGTATTCAAGAATCCTCTAACCAAGAAGAATATGTAATGACCTGATATCAACCTTACCATCATTTTTCTCCATAATGGGTTGAACAAGTGAGAACTGGAATTGAAGCGAATTTGGTGCCAAAGTCGTAAAGCATCTGCTCTCCAAGTATAGAAAGTGGGAGCGACTTGGAAGCATATATATATATATATATATATATATATATATATATATATATATATATATATATATATAATGTAGTAATTCAATTGTTTACGTATTCAAGAATCCTCTAACCAAGAAGAATATGTAATGACCTGGTATCAACCTTTCCATCATTGTTCTCCATAGTGGGTTGCACAAGTGAGAGCTGGAGTTGAAGCGAATTTGGTGCCAAAGTCGTAAAGCATCTGCTCTCCAAGTATAGAAAGTGGGAGCGACTTGGAAGCATATATATATATATATATATATATCCTGGACTATGCGTTAGAGTGCAGCCTGGGGCGCTGCACTTTGAGCCAGCTGGGCACTACGTGATACCCAACATGGATCAAAATATCGTCCGATACCGATACGTATCGGTTTTGGACCTCACCGATACGATACAATGGGTTTTTATCGCCCCCCTGAAAAAACAGTCAAATTATCGTTCAATGTATCGTCCGTATCGTTCAATGTATCGTTCGTATCGGACGATAATTTGAAATTATCGTCCGATAATTTCAAATTATTGGTTTTAATGTTTTTTTTGTTTTTTTTGTTTTTTTTTTTTGGGAAAAAATCGGAGAGTATCGTCCGGAACCGATACGTATCGTCCGATATGTATCGGTTTTGGGGCTGGACGATACGTATCGAAAAAACGAGATTTTGATCCTTGATACCCAACACGAGGATTGAATACATTAGCATTGCCAGCTGGGTACCACGTGGCACCCAGCACGAGTTTTCATTTTTGCATCTGGTTTCTTTCCTTTTTTAAACTCTAAAAACTCACTTTTTTCTTCTATAGGTATATTTGTTGCATTGGCATTGCGTTTTGATATGTCAAGGGGGAAAGAAAATCGATACTTCAATAGTGCATTTTTTGGATACACATTGGGTTTAGTCCTTACAATTATTGTAATGAATTGGTTTCAAGCGGCACAGGTAATCTATGCAAGATTTATGTATTGTCTTCATCTCCTATGGCCTATGCAGATTCCTTTTTCTTTTATGTCATACCTGATTTCAAGTTATACCTGTTCCCAGCCTGCACTGCTATATATTGTACCTGCTGTTATCGGATCTCTGGCTGTTCACTGCTTATGGAATGGGGAAGTTAAACCGGTTTGTTCCATACTTAATCTCCGACGTGATTTTATTTACTTCGTCTCTTTGTTTTATTTTCTGAAATTTTTCCTCATGTGACTACCATATTCAGTACATGTTCTATCCATGCAATATAGTAATGTTTATGTTATATTGGCATCCAGAGCTGTAAACTGGCAGGATCAAGTATTATGGAATGGTATTAGTGAAAAAAATATATCTTATGCAGCATTTTGGGGGCATTCATCCTGATACTAACAGGTTATGTAATTTTTTTTGCTGTGGTCTCTACGTAAGATCTATATTGTGAAGCATTAAAATGTGCAAAAGATGATAACAACTTAGAAAGCAACAATAGGGCTCTGCAGATTGGAGTTTATCATCTTTGATTTTTTTTATAAACTCCTGCTTGGAGCTTTGAAAAGTGTGAGAAGAGGAGCACTACCTTCTCTGCTTCCTAATTGTGAAATAATATTCTATTGATTTTCATATGGTGTCTTGGAAGGTCTGGCACCTAAAATTATAACTGGGGAGATATACATCTGAGTTAATTTAACCTTGCTATTGAAAAATAGTGGTGATGTCTGACAAGTTGGCACTATTTTCTCATCTACTCTGTTAACATACACCAGGCTAAAATATATGTTGGGGATGCAAACGTGCCTCTTTTTACTGTAGTTATCCTAGTCATTTTCAACTTTCCTGCCTATCTTCAAATGCAGAGTTGGGTGGAGAGATATTTTAGGTCTGTTGCTCATGTATGTCAAGTTTGTTGACCTCTCATCTTTGTGTAGGAAAGCGGCATGCTTGTTATACAGGTGATAAATCTTGTGGGTTTAAATATTGTTACACATTGACACCTGCAATGGCATGACCGGGCTAATTAGTGTTGAAATTTGTTTGAAGGGTAGGATGCTCTAGGCCCTGTTTATATCTGAATGGTTCTGTATTTTGTTGGGCAGAGTAGAAAATCCTGCTTACTTTCTAATTCTGTAAAGTTTCAAAGTAACTTTTTTTAATCTTGTGTTTTTGTGGCCTCTTTAAGTTTTCTTTGTTCTTTGTTGACCTGCCTTTTTTGGGATAATGCAAGGCTGTTCGAGCTAAAATTCCATGAGTTGACTCTTTTCTACAATCTGGATGGCTCAGATGGAACTGAATAAAAGTCCACTATAAATTGGAGCTAAATATCCACGAGGTTGTTGTTACTTTTTGTTTCAATGTGATTGTGCTTGTTACTTTCTAAACTGGATCTAGGTTTGCTGTTATCTCCACTCATCCTCACATGTGCCAACTAATGGGAAAACTAATTTCGATGGTAGCCGTAATAGTATCTCCGAAGAGCAACATTTGGAAGAGAATTCCATGAGTGCTGTCCAGTTGGTTGCCTTCATAGGATTTTTAAGTATATTGTGCAAGATGATCCTTAGGCTTGTCATTTTATGCATTTCCTCCCTGCTTCCTTGCCGTGATGTAATGGTTTCATAGAGTGCAATAAGTTTCATCTCTTTGGACGCCATTATGGAGTCGTCTATTACTTAGAGTGTCCATCTTCCCTGATGTAGAGCATTAAGGAGATTAGCCATCAGCGTTACTGATTGCATGCTTGGAGGTTCAGTTTTGAAGAAGTTTGACAGATTTAAAGACAGCCTTAATACCAGAACAGATGTGGAGTTATTGGACCTCACATGGTCTGAGATCAAATTTCGGGAGCCATAACGTTTCGATAAACCCTCAAGTGATCACTTAAGTGACCATTTGAGAAGAAAAAGGGGAGGGGGGGGGAGGAGGGAGCTTAATCTCGGGATTAATTAGGCGCAGTTAAACTGAACTTATTATTTTAATTGCTTCTTTTGTTTGTTACAGTCCAAGTTATATTATGGCTCTTATTTATGCCGTACTCTACCTAGGATTTGAACTATCTAGAGATTTGTACGGGCATATATTTTCGAGACATTCAGTTTACTGATTTATAATGGAATGAGATAAGTTTTCTTTTTATTTTTGCTGCTGCTGAACGAAATCTTAATCTCAGCCACTAGAAACCATTGGTTTCTGCAGGATTCTGACTCTTTCTCTATGAACATAACTGCTGATACGTTGTTATGTTCTGCTGCTGAATCACTTTAATTTTTGGATTATCTGTTACTGGTGCTATCACTCATTAACCGATATGCTTTCTATATCTCGAAGTTATTCTAGAGAAGTTCTCTTTACTGATTAATCATTGATAAGATTAAAACTGTAAGCAGTATCTTAGAGATCTGGAACGGAATCAGCGACTAAACCTTGAACTCTGGAGTCCTGACATCGTTAAAGATTCTTGCAATGAACTCTTGAGTCTTGACATCTTTAAAGATTCTCGCAATCTATTCTTTATACCATCTTCTTTTACCGAGACGCTTGATCTTCGTCTCTTGTGATCTTACCTTGTGGAGATCTCTAGTTTTCTTGTCTGTAATATTGGCAATTTTGTAGATTTCTCTCCTTACACTTGTTCCTGGCAACTGCTGTACATATTGTCATACCTAATAAAATTTAAAGGAGAATTTTCTGTCTCGGCAATTAGTTTAGGTACTTTTTAGGATTTTTTTCTTAAAACCTCAATAACACTTAAATTTTAGGTATTTTTTCATTATGTTATGTTAGTAACTTATATTAAATAGGAAGGTTACTGATATTAGGAAACTAGACTAAGATTAGTTATCAAAGAGATAATATGTAAGACATGGGTGCGGTTATTTTTTCCGGTTTTTGAGATATCGAAAAAACCTCAGAGGGTTTAGTTAGAAACCCTTTTCAACTTGATGCTTTCTGTGTGGTGATAGATTGTTGAGGTATGTTTTAATAATTATGTTAAATATCTCCTTGTTATGAATTGTGATCCTCTTCTATTACATCTTATTATCTTTTATCTTTTGTAGTTGCTGGAGTTTGATGAGTCAAAGGCTGGAGCTGATTCGAGTAGTAAGGTTAGTTCACCCCAAGACGGGGAAAGCAGCAGCAGCAGCAGCAAGAAAGAGGAATAGTAGATATCCTACTATTTTGGAGTTGCACTAAATTACTCAGTTAAGAAATATCAATGTTGTTACATTGAAAAAAAAACAGTGAATGCCTTTGGAGCTTTGATTACTAATATCAGACTAAAATTCATTGTAACAGATTTTGTTGCTAAAATATTTAAATTAATGTAGTTGAGTAACTAGCATCAGTCATTTTGCTGTGGAGCTTTTGGTTACTAATGCGCTGTTTATTAATAATCCTTATTCCTTACACATGCAATCTGAAGCCAAGGAGAGACAACTTAATCTTTTGTGACCACATCTTTTAACAGTGGATAAACACCCTCTTATTCTTTTGTATGGTGGCTGATCCGCCTTGGTTAACTTGCCGTGGTACTCAATCCTCAGTGGGTTCTATGTGGTGCCCAATTGGTTTGGACACGACACTCAAGTATATATATATATATATATATATATATATATATATATATATATATATATATATAAAAGGTAATGATCTAGCTACCATTGGTTGCTTCTCAAATCAGTTGACTCTTAAAATTTGTTGTACATGCAGTTAATAAGAGCTAATAAGAGTCATGTGCTTATGTCTCCTGATTCAAGAAATATATATATATATATATATATATATATATATATATAGAGAGAGAGAGAGAGAGAGAGAGAGAGAGAGAGAGTCAGGGATATGTGTTCGAGCAAAGAGATATTTTTATGTCAATTGATATGAGCGCGACACGAAGCGCCCTTTTAAATACCCTTCCAGCCGCCATTCTTATTTTTTTAGAGTCTTCATTCTCTTTTTTCTCTCCATTTTTTTAAAAAAGTGTTAGACTTATTTTTTTAGATATATTTTACTCAAAAAATGTGGCCGTTCGGTAGCGAAGCGCTAGCACATCAGCAGCAAAGCGCCGGCACTCCAATAGTGATATGTTGGCACCTCGTTTTAGGGGCACCTTCGCCTCTATATCGAGGTGTCGGCGTCTCACTAAAAAGGGAAAAAAAAAATTTTATTTTTTATTTTTTTTATCGAAGCGCCAATTCCTCTATATAAAGGCGTTGGTATATATATATATATATATATATATATATATATATATATATATATATATATATATATATATATTATTGAAGTGCCGTGTGACAAGGTCATGTGGTGTGGCCATTCGGGTCAGTCGTACGGCTACTTCTTCCCTGCGTTGATGGGGGCATGCGGCATGACCATCCAAGTCAGTCGTAGGGCCACTTGTGCCCTGCGTGGGAGCGTTGCTGGATTGAAGACGGAGCATCATGGGTGCGTTACTAAGCCCTGGGGATTGTATCATAGATGGGCTCTGAGTGTGTTGGTTATGGTGCGAGGAGGGCATGCAACATGGTGCCAGGAGGGCACGTGATGCAGTCGTGACATGGTCGCATGAGGGAAGAAGCCAAACGTTGTGAGCGTTGTGGTGTGGAAGATGACACTGTGTGCCACGAGCGAGAGCCGTGTGCCATAGTGGTATATCAAACTAATACTGTTAAGGTCCTCCCATCCCTTGAGCCTCGATGGTGTTAAACTCTTACATAAGGGGATATGAGCTTAGCAACTGGGATGTGTTGCTAGCCTAAGTGTGTCTCCCACCCAAACACGTATGATAGCCTCGTGGGCTTGAGTCATGCATTCGGGCCTTGCTTGGTGTTTGGTCGCTCTAGTTACGTTGTATACTATGGCCGTCGTATTTGGGTTGATTTCCAATCACCCACATAGTGCGGGTCTATCCCCAAAGGAGGGTTGTCCCTCTACTCGTCGCTGCTCATTGCATTCTCCGTTGTCGTCGTTGTCGTCCCTAACCTTCTGTATTGCTTCGTAGGAGGCGAGGCGAAGTTTGTACATGCCAAACATCACACCCTTCGTAGCATCCGGGAATCCGCACAACATGCGTAGCTAGGAGCTTAGTAAGCTGACCTAGCTTGGGAATCTAGGTGTCGCACATGAGTGCACATTAAAACAAGTGACTCCGTGACAGTTGGTATCAGAGCCATTGAGAAGGCTGAGGCGGAGGGGAGGAGCCAGGATACGAGACGACGCACGACAAGGGAACCAGGGACTGCTTTGGAAGTTCAAGTTAAACCGTTAGAGGCATTGAGAGTGATAGTGATGACACATAGTATTCGGTTGAGTGAGCATGTGAAAAACTATACCGCACTAGCCGAGAAGGTGGAGAACTTGTCTGCGGAAGTGCGAGGTGTGAAGGTCACGTTGGGAGAGTTCTGCGAACATATGAGCGTTTTGAAGAAATTATTCCTTACGGTGCTAGTAGAGACATTAACACCACAGGTCAAGATACTCGAGTCGAAAACATTTAAGGGCTCTCGCGAGGCGAAAGACCTCGAAAACTTTATTTGGGACGTAGAGGAATACATTGAATCTTTGAGAGACCTCGATGAGAAAATTAAGCTGAGTATTGCATCGAGATACTTGGTTGGAGATGCCAAGTTGTGGTGGAGGCACTGTGTGTCCGAGGCACGTCTGGGAAATAGGGCCGTCAAGTCATGGACTGATTTGAAAAGGGAGCTACGGGCTCAATTTCTACCTACCAATGTTGGATGGACAACATGAAAGGTATTGTTAATGTTGAAATACATTGAACCATTGCACTAATATATCAAGACCTTCACAAGCCTGATGTTAAATATTGACGATATGAGCGAGAAGGACCGGGTCTTTTACTTCATAGACGGATTAGCGCTATGAGCGCAACATGAGTTGACTCATAGAAGACTGAATAACTTGGATGAGACGTTAGCTACTGTCGAGCGACTAACCGAGCACTGGCAAGAGTGAGAGAAGGTGGACTAGGCACCCAAAGACAATGTTGACAAGCATGTGAGAAAGCCAAATGAGAATGGGCATGAGCGATTTGGTCAAGAGAGGGGTAGGTATGAGAGAAAGAGAGAGGACATGCCTAGAACGAAGAGTTCTTTCTTGTGTGTGGTGGGCCGCATTTGGTGCGAGAGTGTCCATAGAAGGTTGCCTTAAACGTGATGGTCGTAGAGAAGGGAAAGAGTAAAGAGAAAGAAGTTGATGATGAGGAGGTCGTTCTTAGAGTAAGGGCAATACGACCGATTAACTATTGAGAAGAGGGAGTGACACTACGGTCTTATTGGCGTGGGCCGTGGGAAGACTTAGACACCAATTGTGTATAGAGTTTGGAGTATGCAATTTTGTTTGTGTACAGTTTGCTACCCAAGTGAAGGTGGGGGTGTTGAGGAACAACAGTAGTGGGAGTGTTTTGGAAACGCTACTCAGAATGAAAGCTTAAGGGGCCGAGAGACCAGAGAACAACGTTGTTTGTTTTGAGAGTGCTACAAGGGTGAAGGCAGAGAGTTGTCGAGGGACTGTGGCAGTGAACAAAAATTGCAGAGCTTCAGCAGGGGGTAACCTTTGGTAAGTCTTGATTTGGACAGATGAGTGAGCTACGTCGTGTATGAGTTATTATAGTGAGTTCCGATGTTGTCAGCTTGCATGAGATACTGTTTGGGGCGAAGTGTAAGTTGGGCCGAGCACCGAGTGCGTGTAGTGAAGACTTGAGTTTGGAGACTACAACATGAGGAGGAGGGCATGCTCTTGTGGAGGAGAGCCTTAACGTCAACGAGGACGTTGACAGTTTTAAGTGGGGGAGGATGTGATGGGGTCATGCGGCGTGGCCATCCGGGTCAGCCGTAGGGCCACTTCTTCCCTGTGTCGATGGGGGCATGCGGCGTGGCCATTAGAGTTAGTCATAGGGCTACCTATGCACTTGTGCTCCACGTGGGAGCGCTGCTGGATTGAAGTTGGAGCATTGTGGGTGCTTCACTAAGCCATGAGGGCTGCATCATAGATAGGCTCCGAGTGTGTTGGTTATGATGCCAGGAGGGTACGCAACATGATGCCAAGAGGGCATGCGATGCGGCCGCGATATAGTTGCATGGGAGTAGAAGCTAGGTGTTGTGGTGTGGAGGATGACACTGTGTGCCACGGGTGAGAGTCGTGTGCCATGGTAGTATGTCAAACCAATACCTTTGAGGTCCTCCCATCCCTTAGGCCCCGATGGTGTTTAACTCTTATATAGGGGGACATGAGCTTTGCAAATGAGATGTGTCGCTAGCCTAAGTGTGTCCTCCACCCAAACACGTATGATAGCCTCGTGGGCTTGAGTCATGCATCCAAGCCTTGCTTGGTACTTGATTGCTCTAGTTACGTCATGTATTAGGGTCATCGTATTTGGGGTGGTTTCCAACCACTCCTGCGGTGCGGGTCTACTCCCAAAGGGGGGCTGTCCCTCTACTCATCGCTGCCCATCGCATTCTCTGTCGTCGTCACCGTTCCTAACCTTCTGCATTTCTTCGCAGGAGACGAGGTAAAGCTTGAACGGGCCAAGCATCACACCCTTCGTAGCATCCGAGAATCTGCACAACGTTGATTAGTTGGGAGCTTAGTAAGCTAACCTAGTTTGGGAAACTAGGTGCCGCACACGAGTGCACGTCACAACAAGTGACTCTGTGACAACCGACACCTCGATATAGAGGTGTCGGTACCCCTGAAACGAGATGTCGACGCCTTGTTTTTCTTTTTTTAGTGAAGCCTCAACGCTGGCACCTCGGCGCCGGGGTGTCAACGCCTCGCTATTGGGGTGCGGACGTTTCGCTGCCAAGGTACTAGTACTTAGCTATCGGACGCTTATATTTTTTGAATAAAATATACCTGAAAAGGAATATAACTTTTAAAATATTTTAAAAGTTTAACCCTAGTTAGTAAAGTGGGCCTCACGCCACCCATCATGAGTCAAAATCTCGTTAAACTGATATGTAGCGTCCGAGCTCAAAACCGATACGTATCAGACGATACGTATCGGAACAGTAAAATACCGGACGATACATTGAATGTATCGTCCGGCCTTATACATACAAATAAATGATATGGTGCTTTTAATGTACCATATCGTTCGGGTCCAATACCGATATGTATCGTCCGATACGTATCGGTATCGGACGAAATTTTGATCCATGCCACCCATCACTTCACCAAAAAGCGTTACGTGTCATGCTCATATCAATTGGCGTAGAGATATTCAAATATATTTCTACACTCGGGCGCATTGCTTAGAGCTCGATGCCACGTGGAGCTAGGGTGCTTTGCTTAGATCATCTTTGAAAAGCAAAAAATTGGATACTCATCTCCACCGTGTGTTTTTTGAACCCTGAAATGTGGACCAATGAAACCCGTCAAACTTTGACTTGTGGTTTAAAAAGTTTTTTTCGAAATTTCTTTTTTTAATATTGATCTAAACCATCCACCTGTGCTCCACGTTGCACCCAAACCATGGATCAAAATATCGTCCGATACCGATACGTATCGGACGATACGTATCGGTATTGGACTCGAATGATACATTGAATGTATCGTTCGATACATTCAAATGTATTGAATGTATCGAACGATACATTCAATGTATCGTCCGATACAGACCGGTACCGATACGTATCGTTTTGGAGCTCGAACGATACGTATCGATAACCCGATATTTTAACTCATGACCCAAACAGTATTTTGAGTGCCACGTGTATCTCCACGTTGACCTTGGAGGCGGAACTGGCTCCCATATATATATATATATATATATATATATATATATATATATATATAGATAGATAGATAGATAGATAGATACTCAAACCAACCTAACCTAACTCAATATAATGGTACACTCCCACACTGGCCAAGAGTATACCTGAAACCCAACCTGAGACCAAACCCAAAACTTCGACCCGGATCAAAATCCTTTATCTGCTCGATTTCATATATAACAAATTGGGCTTGAAGTCCGATTTGACTGGATGGATCAAATTTCCGAACATGGAAAGAACTTTTTTCCTTTCTGGATTGCCAGATGATTTGGGAAGACTAGGTGGGGAATTGCGTCCGCATCAGTGGAAGTGGTGGAACTCCTTGAGTCGAGGGGCAGCTCCTGCACCACTTCTCTCCAAGAGACAAGATTCGGTTTCTGAATCAACTGAAGGATAGTGAAAGAGGGGAACAGTTACGCGGGTGAGCATGCATAAATGTGATGTAGCAATCCATACGATCTCGGAGGGCAGCTTTGGCTAAAATCAGGGTCAGGTGGGTCGGGTATTGATTCAACCCGGTTCGTTAACAGCACTGCACTCTGGCTCGCTCATTCTTCATGGGCCGTGCACCACAGAATACTAACCCTATCTAGTCGTTTAGAGTAGGTGCGTGAGATTTTTGTGGAAGGTAAGTGGGCCCCATTAGGCTCATATTCATGGCTTCAGTTTGTTGAGTTAGTTGATGGGTCCTCTCTCTTGTTTTACCTCTTCTCTCGCCCACAATTCTTAGCTTCTAAATTTGAGGTTTCGTGGGTCTTTCTAGTCTCTTTCTCCCTACTCTTTCCACAATTCTTATCTTCTAAATTTGAGGTTTCGAGGGTCTCTCTAGTCTCTTTCTCTCTATTCTTTCCACAATTCTTATCTTCTAAATTTGAGGTTGCGACGTTGCGTAAGGGGCGGAGTCAGAAATTTCATAAAGGGTGGGCAAGATGTGATCCACAGAAGGTGTTGATAGTTATTTTACAATATTCTTTCTTGTATCAATAATAATAATAATAAATTATAATTTAACGAAAAGGACATAAATAAATAATGTATTAAAAAGGTGAAAGAAATATAAACAAACAATAAGTTAGGGTAATACAGAGAAAAAATAATAATTGGAAGAGCCTTAGAGTTGGGTTGGACGGTTTGTGAGAATGTGATTAATAGATCTAGCATGAAAGAGAGAGAGAGAGAGAGAGAGAGAGAGAGGGGGGGGGGGCTTGAGATTATAGAATGAGGAGAGAGATTGCAGGGAGAGTGAATGAGAGAGAGAATCCAAATGAAATTAAGAGAGAGAGAAATAGATCGTGACTATCAAGACTCAACTCTCAAAGAATTGAGAACGTGTCTAGAGGGAGAGCGAAAAATTTAGATGATATAAAGAAATTTAGTTAAAAATAATCATATATATATATATATATATATATATATATATATATATATATATATATATATATATATATATAAATCCACCCACCCAATCTTTGAGTTCACCCACGTTGAAATACATTGACTGCATTGAATCAGATGATAGAGATCATATATCCTCCCAACCTTTCATATGATGGATCTTGAGATCATGGACGTACCATCAGATGGTCGGTGTTTTATTTCATGTGCACACATCTTAAAAAAGTGACCTTAGCATCACGCTCAAATTTGACTTTAAGGTCACTTTTTTGGGTGTGTACAACATGAAATCAAAATCGACTGTTTGATGGTACGCCCATGATCTTAAGATCCACTATGTTAAAGATTGGGATGATAAATAATGTCCATCATCTGATTCAATGTGGTCAATGTGTTTCGGCGTGCATGAACTCAAAGATTTGGTGGGGGGATTTAAAGGGACTTCTATATATATATATATATATGGCATGAAAGCAAACACTATAAAAATTCTATTTAAAATTTTAAAATATAGATTTTAGTAGTCATCCACTAATACAAATTGGGACTCGGGTTTAATATGTAACTTTTAAAAAGTTTGGGTGATCAATTGACCACCCACTTCGTAATGTGGGTCTGCCCCTAGTTTGACCACCCACTTCGTAATGTGGCTCTGCCCCTAGTTTGACCACCCACTTTTCCACAATTCTTTCTTGTCAACATAGGTTTCATTTTGACTGATTTGAATCACATGATGGAGGTAATTTTAAGTCCCAAGCTTTTCTCCTGCTCTCCCCATTTTATATATGACACTTTGGGTCGGGTGCTTTAAGTCCGATTCGACTCCATAGATCAAGTCTATGTGCCCGACCTCATAAAAAAACTATGGTCATAGCGGGTCGGCTATTGGGTCGATTGGACACGTTGACAGCCTTATTTATAGAACATGCCCTGCTCAATGTGCATCATATACCAACTCAATGTACAAGAAGCATGACGTAAGGTACTAACTAGTGGAGCAGAAACGATGCATGAGATTGACGTGGGAGGTACATGGGCCCCAGTAGGCTCACATTTGTGGCCTCAATTAGCAAGGTGGCTGATGGGTCCCTCCTTTTATCCAAATCTTATCGACAATTCTTAACGTCTAGGTGTGACAACCTAGACTCACATGTCACAATATTGTCTCATACTCGGCTTAGGTAGCTAACGGGTTCCACCTAAAATGCGTCATGATATGTAGCGCTCGCAATTTCATATAGCTCAGGATTAAGATATTTTCCTATCCAATATAGGACTATTAGAGCCTCTCACCTTATAAAAGAGCCATCATCAACTTTGATATCATTTTGTGATGACCTAGACTCATAAATTTTGTTTCTGGCATGAGCTTAAGTCTCCACCAAAAATACATCATAACATGTAACGTCCAAAATAACATATAGCTCAGGCGGGTCAAAACATTTCCCCCAATGTGGGACTATTACACTATGTCTCTTTCTTTTTCTTAGCATTACTCTTTCTTTCTCGTATAGAGTTGTCCCTACATCTTGTATAATTTCGTGTACTCAAAGGTATTGTTACTCACGAGAGTCATCAAAGGAAGAAATCTTGTGATACATAAGAGATTTTTAAGTGAAATACTAGGGAATGATCATAAGAATATTTTCACTAATTATCTGTGCTAAAAAATAACTTCTATATATATATATATATATATATATATATATATATATATATATATATATATATATATATATATATATATATATATATGTGTGTGTGTGTGTGTGTGTGTGTGTGTGTGTGTGTGTGTGTGTGGGACTATGGGTTCAAACCCTGCTAGCTGCAGGGTGTTGGGTGAGAATCAGTTAGGGTCTAAATGGCATCCATACGAGGGTTCATGTTCAAAGGTATCTTGTCTAAGGACGATTAGGGGCCACTCAAAAAATTTGGGCATGATCCGATACATATTCAATGTCCAAAATTTGTTAAAAGGGGGAATGTAAAGGCCCGAAAATTTGGACCTTTGAACATACGTCTCAAGATGCGTGCCCGACTGGTCACACACCGAATAATAAATCATTAAAATATTTATGCGAGTTAGTTAACCTAGTTGTGAATGAAAAAGAAAAGATTTAAGTGTGTATGAAATATTAGTGAGGTGGCATACACCGAAGTACGGTGTATGTGTTGAACACTTGAGTTGGAGACTCTAAATATAAAAGACAAGATGTTGAGAGAAATAGATTCTCTTACTTGGTTGTTGTGGAGTTATTAAGAAAGAGAGAGAAAGGAGGCAAGCTTTGAATGCGCATGTTCATACGTACGGGGAGTTTATACGGTGCGTGAGATTTCGGATTTCGGATCATGAAGAATCTGAGACTCCAATCATGAAACCTAGCTTGAGCTGAGCACAGGGATCGAGAAAATTGATCAACAAAGAGGTGAGAATTATGATTTAGTTGTGTTTGACATATGTATTATTAATTGGTTAGCATGTGAGTATGAATTAAAAAATGAAGAGGTTAGTTTTTGAGAAAAGAAATTTTTAGAAGTTAAAGCCCGTGAATGTGCTAAGTTTGACGAAATCGATCGATCGAAATAAGTGAACATTCGATCGGTTTTGTCAGAGAAAGGAAGGGTGTGAGTTTCTAAGGAAATCGTTCGATCAGAATTAATTTCGATCGAACGAATTGAAGAAATTGATCGAGCGATTTGGAACCGATCGATCGGAATGTGGCACTTGAGTAAGGTTAGTTTCTTTGTAAACCGTTCGATCGTTTTGGAACCGATCGAGCGATTTGGGAAAACCAATCAATCGGTTTAGACAGATTCAAGATTTTGTTTCGATTTGCTTTGTGGACTTTGGGAAGACTTTGTACTTTTATATTTTACGTCACTTCTGACGTAGTGACTTTAAATTTGTATGTGTTAGGTATGAGAATGATTATGAACTAAGAAGCTAGCTCGGATTGAGAAGAGTTCGTTTAGACTTCGTATGAGGTAGGGAAAACACCTTAACATGTATATCTGATTTCAACCAGCATGTGCGTAATGATATGATAAGAGTGTGTGTGCGTTTTGGGACTTTGTCTGTATAATAATATGATTTTCGTTCATAACTTTTAATATGTAAAGTTCGTATATGTGAGCACTAAGGGGAAAAGATATGTGTGTGTGTCATGAGAAGTGTGTATGTGACATCAAAAGGATGTGTATAAGTATGTGTATGAACTCTTTGGAACCTTTGAATGATTATAATTATCACAAACTCACGGTGAATCACTATAAGTTAATTTTCACTTTGATTTAAGGTTATGTGGATGCCCAACTGACATGGCGGGATATCCGTGACCGACGCGGCGGGATATCCATGACAGGTACGACGGGATATCCATACAAACTATACTCTAGTACGGTGGAATATCCGTTCTTTGATTTCCAATATGTAGAAACACTTCGTTCGGCACAAGTCTCCTAATTCGAATGAGCTTAGGCGCTTTGTGCAAATGGTTCATGTGAACGACGATAGTGGGTATTTCCATCGGGGGGTCGATGCTATATATGTTCGAGGAATTATTTAAGTGATTAATTTAAGTTATTCCTTTGAAATGATTCAAGTTTTGTGAGATAAGGACAAACTTTTAGAAGTATGTTTAAATGTGATTTTGAAATATGCATAAGTTATTCGTCTTATCCATTTATATGCTCTTTAGTTGTAATTTTTCATTAAGGAAATTATGCTTTGAATTATGTTATAAAAAATATGTGAGATGTGAAAGATATGCATGCTATTGCTTTTCCCTATTGAGCTATGATGTAGCTCACCCTTCGACTATACGTCACAGGTTTAGAGTTAGCTGTGGGTACTGAGGACGTGAATCCTGAGGACTCGGAGTATGTTCCTGGGGAGGAGACCGAGCCCCCTCCTGAGGTGTTCTTCTAGTGGATTGTAGTGCCCTAGTTTGAATTTTGAGATTACATTTGTAAGGCTTGGTATGTCTAGCCATTTTTGTAGAGTCATTGTATATGTCATACGTTCTATTCTTTTTGCGAACAATGTGTGGTGACTGTTGCGTGTCACTAATGGTTCGACTCGGTTCTTTTGCTCATGCAATTGACATGAGATTTGAATCGTCTTTTGAGATTATTTTATTTGGTTTCGTCATGATATAAAAATGGAGTTTGATTTTGTTTATGATGACTCTATCTGTTTAGTTAGACTTCATACTTTGTTTCCGCTTTGCGTGTGGATGTGTCAAGTGTTCCGTTTGTATATGTGGATCGGCTCTAATGACCGATCTGACGGCGCGAGTTTTTGAGTGCGAAAATCCGGATTTTCACAGGGAAAAATTCAATACACCAGAATGTGACTAGTTTGACCACAAAGAAAACTTCTTTTTTTGAACTTTTTTTTATAGATAACATGTCATATGACACATAATCCAAAAATCTGTATTATTTTGAAATCACGTGACATGCAATATGAGATTCTAATCCACCGCCTCCAGTATGAGTTATATATATATATATATATATATATATATATATATATATACTCAAATGAGAGAAGAGGGCTTCATTAACAAAGAAAGAATGAGAGAAGGGTGGAGATCATATATAAAAAAAGACACTTTAAATAATCTAGTGCAGATGATCGTTAAATATGATGAGAGCGTGGGAGAGAGAATTAGGGAGTGTGTCGTCTTATAGAGTGGAGCCATCATTAGAGAAAATGACAAGAGAGAGAGACTAGTGTGGGGCCTATTCACTCGTCGCACTCGTCGAAACAAATAAAAGGACGAAAGAAGAGAGGGGTGACATGCTTTACTTTATGGGGTCAGCTTATAATAATCTATCCCTACCCTGGGTATTATGGAGCCTCCTAGCCCGAGAAAAAATATGTGGCGTGCTTTATATTGGGTCTAAAACCTTTTTCTCTTAAAACTGCAACCAATCGGTTTCATATGAGATATATGACATATTGGTCTATACAAGACTGCGACTAATGGGTCTCTTATAAGACTGATTCGTGGGCACATACATGCAAGACCGATTTATTTATCTTAAAAATAGATATGCACGTGCTTTTAGTTAAATGACATTTTTGTCTATTAAGAGTGAAAAAATGCACATGCGCATTTCTTAGAAAAAATAAAGTGTCTCGGACCTTATTAGATAATAAGTAAAAATTTGGACCCTCTTATGTCAAATTTGGGAGTCTCTTAGGTAAATAATCGTTATATTAATAGTTTTTTCATCTTATACTTTTACATTAGGGATGTTTAAATCATGAGTAGTACTAGAAGCAAAAGATATGATTCCAAACAAAGGGATCCCAATGTAAAATATAATTACGAAATGACATCCAAGATTTTTAATCTTGTAATTCAAAATGAAACATAAAAGAAAGATTCGGCATCAATCATATTGAGTGATATAAGGTTGGCCAAGTAATTTGGAGGATGCCCAAAATCAGTGACGCAGCTAAGATTTTTTTAATGTCAGCAAGCAATTATTCTATATAAAATAATTTGTATGGTCTAGTAACTAAATAAGAAGTTATTATAACCTATAAATCTTTTTTATATAAATTTTATATTAAACTATCACAAAAAAGAAAATTTCTAAAAAAAAGTCATTTTGTAAATGACACCTCATAATAAGTTGGCCTAATTTTTTTAAAAACCTTAAAGGTCAACGTTTTGATAAATTAATTACTCACACCCTTTTTAAAAGAATCCTTACAATTACTATGCTACAAAATGGGAAGATTAAAAGTTTGACAACGCATTCAATGACTCATCTTAAACACTTTTCCCAGAAAAGCTTTGCATCCTGACAACTCAGATTTCGTTGATTCTTAGCAGACTCTGATTCCTGTCTTTTCCAAGAACTGTGCTTAAGTTTCCCTGATTCCGGACTTTTCTTAAAAAGCTAATTTCTCAATCGTTCTTAAGTTATTATCTAAAAAGTTTAAAGTTGGATGAATCTGTGGTTGTGTTACCGTCATACGAATGTTAATTATCGGACTACTTGTCGCACTCGGATTTGGCTAAATATTTTCTGGTGACCAATACATGCGAGGTTGGAGTTATTTGACGGATTTAGTTTTTAATATAATTTCTCGAGACATACTTATAATACCAAAAATGTTATATATATATATATATATATATATATATATATATATATATATATATATATATATATAAACTCATGAAAGTGTCCGAGCCAATATCGTTAATGAAAAATGATGAGGTTCATTAGCCCAATACAATCAAAATCGGCTTAATCGAAAAGTCAAAATACAAAAATACAAAGTAAAAACGAATCTAGAAAAAATGACATATAACACTAAAGATGACTGTGAGGTAGCGTGGTCGCCATCCTCATCTTCGGAAGAGTATGAGGCAGTTATCACCTATCTGGAAGAACCAGTACGATCGTCCCAACTATCGTCTCGAACATGTTGTACAAGAGGCTCCCAATCGGGGTCCAGCTCATCCTCCGAGTCCATTATACAGTCAAAAGCATCGACCTTTGAGTCTAAATTGAGAAGCACTGAGTTAGTTGCGAGATCTGGTGGTCGAATTACTTGGGGTATGTGTCGCACTAGTGGTGCACAATAGGTTGGTCGGGCTAGTGTGTTTTGGAAAGGGCCTCGAATTTCTGGTGCCCGAACTCGAGGATGAATCTCAGGAGGCAAAAGTGAAAATGGAGGGCATTAGGGGAGTCGGTGCAGTTGTGGCCCCTGATAAGGAGGATTTAGGTTTATTACTTCAATCCTTCTTCTAGCTAGAGGTGTAGGCTGCGATGCTGATGACCCTATGCGTGACTGTGCTGAACCCGGAGTTCCTGACATAGCTGCGAATAATTTAGAACATTACTACTTTTATGTTGTTAATTTTTTTTTTCTTGTAATATTCCACTAAATATTATCAAATCAATCCTCAAACATCTCCTACATCATCGAATGATATTTTCATTACATCCTTTGAAATACATATTCAAACAAAAGAGTTACAGTAAAGAAACTAGCAAGTCGTGTAATGAAACTACAATGACATTGTATATAGATACTCTCAACCTGATTTCTACGTACTACTCGAGGATTGTCCGATTCTTGAGTAAAATGGGAGGGTTCGTCATGTGATGATAGGTGATTGGGGAAAATGGGGTGGATGGTATATCGCAATATTGTCTCTCCGAATATGGTGGCAATGGTTGATGGGACGATTGTCTGGGGGGGCATTTATAAACCTTTGAAACACATTGACCGCTTTCTCATATGTTTTGAATGACCTATGATAGGCCCCCGAGAATCCTGTGACTTCTCGCAAGCAATCCTCCCATGTTCAATAAACACCAGGTCTCCTACCAATGAAAGTGACATAGTATTTGCCCATTACATCTGAGAACATATACTCAAGTTTCAGTTAACATATTATTATTATATTAAATAAAAGTAACACATTATTATTTTATTAAGTTAACAATATAACATGCATAGAGTCTATTATGTCAACGTGATTGTGCTGTCCACATTGTATTGGCTATATTTTCTTTAAATGCGGCTATCCATTCACGATTCATTATGGTTTGAGTGATGTGAACGTCGGAGTCTGACTCCTCAACTGAATCATATGAGGGTTCCACTTCGCATTCCTCGAACCATTCCGTAAAGAATGAATCGTCTTATTATACATCCTTATGTAATTATGAAGTATACAACATACAGTGGGAAATCTTGTTGGGATTTTTAGTATTGAAAATCGTTGTTTAAGTACCCAGAAAGTACGTTCCACAACATTGTGCAAGTAGGCATGTCACTTGTTGAAAATCTCTTAGCGAGTGACAAGGAGATTTGAGCTATTAAACTCTTGAAGATGGTATCTTACCCCATGGTACGAAGTAAGAAACCATGCATGTTGAAATACCCTTGATTAACAAGGTAGTATTTTCCTTGTGGCACATGAAGCCTATTGAGGGGTCTCGACAACTCACTTGCAAGAACTTTTGAGTCAGGACTAGAGCCCGCCATCTGGGGAGAACATGTTGGAATAGCATATCGAAGCTCACTGAACACATAACATTCTATGATGTTACTTGTTTGCGATTTCGATATCGTTGCGAGTCTCTCTTTGGAACCGTAACATCTACATGTGTACCATCGATGGATCCTACAACATCCTTTAACCAAGGATACACCCAAGGCATGTTCAAGGGCTCAAGGGCCGTGACACTCGTGGCTTACTTCACAAAGTTGGGATAGAGATCCAAAATAGCGATAAGTACACTATTAAAGGAGAGGCTAATGGTTGACCTTGAACACTGAAATCTATCTTGCACAGCTCGATTCTTTTGATTTTGAGCTATCGTGTAAAGAAAAATTGTCATGACCTCCTCAACCATCATCTTTTGTGTATCTTATAGGAGACCCCTTAACCTCAGATCATTGCATAAACTATGCGCATGCGAAAGAGTTCGTATGCAATGTCCGGATAGCTGTTAAATGTCTTCGTCACATATAAGGGTCTAATGAGGATCTAGTTGTGTCGTCGCCTCCTTTCAGGACAAACATCAAATAGTAGACGGTCACAGTGATGATGAAACCCATTGTCAAAATGATGATTAGTTCTTCATCGGACACAATGGGAGGTTCCATTCAACCTATTAATTTAAGGACAATATAGAGTAAGGAATAGTTAGCAATTTAGTTTAAAGAGTTACAGAAAGACAAGCTCAATGAGGTGGCCACGGCCTCCCAAGCAACGTAAATAGGTATGCTTGGCGATGATGCGAGTCCATCGCGAGGACTATTTCTATCAATCGAGAATTGGTTTGTTCCACACTTACACATAGTTCTATAAATATAGGCATGTCGATAAAGTTGTTTGTCTTCATTTCCTCTAATGTCTCTATAAATCTACTGTATTGGGTGGTCAGGGCATGGTGTTGAGTTACAAGGGTATCAAGAGATGTTTGAACCCTTGCAAGTGTGCAAGTAGATCATAAAAAAAATTACAACTCTTTCTGTTTGTCCCAGAACTAGAGGTAGAGAATCAGGTTTGGCGGGTTCTCGAGGACGGGCTTGGACCACTTTCCACTGTAAAGGGAGATTGTGCATGACTGATTGTCTCTTGGTTGGGGGGAGGGCGGATTGTTCGAATACTAGATGATACGAGTCACTACTATCATCACCGCCTAGTGGAATGGTGGGTTGTTTGTCTTCACGGGGATCCATTGGGTGGAACTCCCCATGCCTAGTATATATGGTATTTTCGAACATAAGGCACAAATTTGTATAGTCTTGCACCTTACGGCCTCGATAGGTCATTGCCCACCCAAAGCCCTGGTGTCAATTAAGGAATAATGAACATAATTATTAACTTAAGATAAAATCCCAATTAGATAAAATCAATGTGATTTATAAGGACTTTAAATGACTAATCAGTCGATTGTAGAAAAGGTCCCAAATATTAGGCTTTGCAAGGACCATCTTCGCAACGGTTGTCCCATTTGAATCCACTAGTTTCCAAGATGCATTTCATTTGACAGTAGTGATTTTTCACAGTCCTCATATGGTTGTAACGCTTCTCTTTAGTGAGTTCTTCCAGTTTATTTTGGAAGCAAGGGTAGATCCTTAACTTTATAGCCATCTCTAGCCAAACATTTTTTTTTCAAGACCCATTAGCCAATTTCTTGCGTAGATGAAACTGTTTAACTATCTCCTTGATGAAGGCCTCCTCCATCTTCTCATCCCATAAAAAATTTCTCGAGGAGGCAGCACAGCCTTTTGTTTTCTTTTACGATCAGACATACTACCTACTTATATACAAAACACTTAATTAGAGATTTCAAATAGTAGGCACCACATGTTTTAATCAGTTAATAAAATTTTAGGGTGATTCTTAAGTATACATAATCAATCACATAATTTACCATTTTTTTACCCTTAACTTAGTGATGCTAGACCCCAGTTTACTGCTAACAAGTTGATGATGTGTAAATATTAAGGATAAATAGTAAAATAGAATCAAAATATTAATCTTTGTCAAAATGAACTCAAAATGCAGTAAGAAAGATGATTGAATGCAAGAACGATTCAAATCAGTCCTGAAAGCTAGTTTAAAAGCCAAAAATCATAAAAGACGCCGGAACGGAGTAGAGAAAGAAATAAGAAATTGTAAATTACGATTCTTCAAAAAGACGTTCCAGAGGAATGCGATACAAGAGAAAAGCAATAGTTCATTTAAAGAATCGTCCGAAGAGTGAGCTGAGTAGAAAAGAGAAACTGTGATTACAATTGTACAAAAATAGAAGCTTGTTACTGCTACTGAACGAGAGATCTACACCGCCATGCATATATTTAGAAGACCTCTTGAATTAGAAGTCTGACAAATCACGGATCCGAGAAGAGAAAAAGATGAAGAGAAACTCTTAAAGGACTCTGTTGCTAAAATCAAGGAACAAATCTAGAAGCGCATCAACCATTGAAAAGCAAGGAAGAAGTAGAATTAGAAGTAGAGTTATATTAGAAAATCTTTTATTTTAGTAGTTTCTTTTATTAGAATTGAGCTTTGTAAACTAACCCCTTCTGAGCTATAAATAAGAGGGCTCGGCATATAGGATAGTTATCGAAGAATTTCTCAGCATCAATTGACGACTGAGGTTGGATTTTCTTTCGATCAAAATTGTAGACTAAATTTATCAAGTAAAATGCCCACAGTTCTCCGAGGTCTTGCCGACAACCAAGGCTGAAGAAGCTAAAAGATCAACCCTTTGGATGATTCTACTCTGCTTCCTAGTTTAGATTTATTTTTATTATATTTTATTGCTTTGTAAACATCTTCAAGTTTTTAATTTGAATTAACGAGTCAAATTGGAAATTTGCAGATTAATGTAACGGTTTTACTTTTCCATCCTTGATTTTCTGGAGTTTAATTGACGCCCAAATTTTTGGTAGATTAAAAATTAGTATAAATCTATATTGAAAGATACTAGTTTTTTATTGACGCCCAAATTCTAGCGGACCGAGATATAGTGTAACGGTATTTTAAATTTATAAATATTCGAGTGCTGAAGGATTGTGATTGACGACCACAATCTGGAGGAATGGGAATTTAGATTTATTTTTCTGCACTAGATTTAGAACCATTCTTTTATTCATATTTCGCAATCTTTAAAGACAAATAGAACTTTCAGAAGTTAATCTTTCCTTGTAGGAACGATCTTATACTAATTTTATGATTTTCATTGTGCGCTTGCAATAGGTTAAAACTTAATTAGATACACACATAAATAGCGATCAATATACAATGATGATGGCTAACTTTTGTAGTAGTTTTGATAAAAGCATGAACTAATTTGAGATGATTTAGCTATCGGTTCATGCTTTCTGTGGAATAAATTTAAATTTATAATGACCTTCACGAGGGCCATTTAGTGATGATAATGACTCCTTGTTCACCACACTTGTGCTATAATGGACCACTTTCCACCACAGTCCAACTCCACGTCAACTACACTCTTGTTCCACACACTCCAACTCCACCACAACCCATTTAAATTATATATAAGCCCCAACAATTAATTAAATTACATTTTGTATAAATCAACAAGTCCTCTTGATGGGTTCATCTTACCAGCTTGTACGAGTTTGAGAGTTGGAGGATCAAATTGCATGCACCCATAAAGGAAAATGGTCAAATATATACTATAGATGATAAGATGTATGCAAAGAGTATATAGAAGCACAACAAGTAATTTCAGTCTATAGAAGGAATGGGCATGACAACATGCCTAACATTTATAGCAAAGTGGGAAATTAGTCTATAGAAGAGCAAATGGAAAAATAACTTGTTATAAAATCAGGCTGTTTTTACAACAAATATTCAGTCTGTTTTTACAGATCAACCTTGTTTTGCAGCAAGACAAAGTGAATAAAAATTGTAGCAAATTTAACATTGCTTATAGGAAACTGGAATTAATTCCATCGAGCCCGAATCAGTTCACCCTTATGGGTTATAGCAACACAAATCAGCATATAGAAGCAACCAACTAAATTTGATTAACATCGAATGCTAATTTTTTTTACACCAAATGGAAAACTGAATTTGTTCTCCCAAAACCCATAGGACCATCAACTCTCTAAAATATCTGAAATTTAAGTAAGAGGAGTAAAGAGTTTTGAAGGGAAGAATCAAAGAGAAAAGTTAACTCAAACATCACAAAAAACTATTAAAACATTCAATATAGTATATACAAAATCTATTAAAACAAAACAAGGAGCATATCCGTCCTTTTCAAGAGAATTAGAGTACCCAAATGGGTTGTTGAAAAAACTAAACCAACCTCACCAATTCAAGAGCCAAATGGCTTCAAAAGTTTCCAAATCCCATTAAAAATCCCATCTCTCAATATGCAATGCTATTTTGTTGACCCCCCAAGACCTCCCTACCACACCAAATGGTTAGTATGCATTGTTGTTTTGCTGACCCCCCAAGACCACCCTACCACACCAAATGGTCAATTGGTAAGAAATAAATTAATCTATAATCCAATTAATAATATAAGCAATACTCCATACAAATAAAAATTGAAGCTAGTTTATGATAACATCTCATACCTATGCTTCAAATTTAAAGGTGTTTGCTGCACATGGAAACTTCAGATTCCTAGTAACAAAAAATATAACCCACAAATGTGGCAAATAGTTGCAAAGAGAGAATGAATAAATGACTAGAAATAATTTTTTATTGGTAAAAATTAGATACTCATATGAAGAACAACAAAAAGACTCAGAAAAAAGTACAGTGAAGGTAAAATGAACAATAAATAAATAAATATATGAAACGACTTCATAACAAGAAAAAAAATCTAGAAAGATCTAACGTACACCAAATAGACTTTAGCTATACTCAGAAACAGAAGCCATAAAATCAGATCTGACTATAGTTTTTGAGACTTTTATATATTTGTTGATTACACCTAAAAAGTTCCCCCCACATTCAAATTTTGGCTTCTTCATTTTTTTTTAAGTCTTAAAAGGGGTGAAAGTGAATATTATACATTAATTTATTTCTCATTCCCAATCTTTGATTTGATTCTTTGGATGCATTTGAATGCATAATATCTACTTTCTTTAAGCATCCAAGCTCACTAAAGGGGTGAAAATGGATAGTCTCTCCCTGTACCATGTTAGAAGATACCCCAGTTGTCTTCTATGCCAAAGGGACCACTGTATGTTGCCAGATTCTATCAATTGAAAAAATTGAATTGGCTTGACTTGTGGGTGTGGTTGGGGTAATGTGGCCAGTGCACTAGTCTACTTCTCTATTAGTTGAAAGAAGAGAGAGAAAGAGGAGAGCGAGATTTATTGGAGGATGCAGAAAACAACAAAGTCTTTAACTCTTCTCTGCGAAGACCAGTTTCTGCATCAAATAGGATTTTTGTTGGAACAACTAATATATACTATATTTCTTACAAATGCCTACATTTTTCTAGCAATGAAAGTCCTACTCAAAAAAATTACAGCAAAGCCAAACTGATCTAGAGCAAATGACAACAGTTTGTTCCTACACAAATCACTCCTGATTTTAGCAAAGTAACATTACAACTATAACAAATAGACAAAGCAAGTAAGGGAATCTGGAAAAAAAAAAAAAAAAAGGTTTGTAATGAAAATCTTTCTGGGGCAACAAAGTTATGGCTTATAACGATTTCAATTGAGATGAATCAAGCAACAAATAAATATAACTTGATGAATAAGGATGACCTGTAGCCTATCTTTGAACTCCTCTTATCAACCTTCAAAACTACATAATTTAGGTCAGAATATTGGCATTGCTATGCCTCATTTAACTACTAATGCCTGCGTTTAGTGTTAGATATGTTACAACAGGTTTGAAGGCCAAAAGTATACAAAAGTGATTAAAAGAAGACCCGAAGTCACGACTGAAAACATAGGACCAAAGTAGAGAATAATGAGCAAAACTGTCAATTTCGACCGGTCTTCAAAGAAGAAGAGGTTAAAGACGGCTAGGTTTTCTTAAAAGAAGAAAAGGTGAAAAGAGAGTTACGTAAATTAAATAGGGTTTTCTAAGGATAGGGTGCGTTTCGGTGTGGAGCACTACCACCGTGCACAGTGCAAAACATTATCTAACACCATTAAAAGATCAACATGGGTTGGGTCGTTATATTCTCATCAAAAGTCAATGTTTCCACGTTAACCAAAAATCCGAGTTATTACATCCTCTTCTCCTTATAAGAATTTTGTCCTCGAAATTTACGTACATTATTCAAATAGGTGCGGATATTCGTCGCAAATATCTGCCTCCCGATCCCAGGTATCCTCATAAGATGAATGATTCTGCCATCTCACAAGCACAAGCGGGATCCGTTTGACAAGCAAAATTTGTTCTTTTCGGTTAACGATTTATGATTTTGCATCGGCTCCTAGAGTTCGATAGGCTGATAGTCCAAAATATGGCCCGGGTCTTGTATGTACCTTCTCAACATAAATTACTAAACCCATAAGATGTTGGCTTATTGATTCAATATCGTCTTGCACTACTTCTCAAATCGGTAGTTTCTTAGTCTTATTGAATAATTTTCATTTTTTTTACACTCAATATTTTCAATTGATAATACTTCAATCTTAACAAAGGTCATCACATCTATTCATTGTAAAACCTCCTAAGATATATAATCTTTTGCATTCAAAGTTATCCTACTTCGCATTTTAGTTAATTAAAATTAGGAGTTTCATTATCCACTTAGTCTTCCAATGAAAATTTTATACTGATAAAAAAGTATATCATACTTGTCGTTGGGCACATCATTTGAATATAAAAGATGCACATACCTATACTTGAACTGTCTTTGAGTAACATAAGTTATTGCACTATAAAAATTTAGGTAGGTCAAATCTATTCTCACTGCCCACTGAGCCCTTCTAAAGGATTTAGCTAGTAATAAAATCTCGTATTAGTTCTTTGTGAATGCTCGTTTGGCCAAGGGCTTCCATCCTTAGACTCTTAAAAGTTATAAATCTTCAATTAACTATCAACCAAGCTAGGATCTTCTTCTTAATTCTCAATTCTTGATCTGATTATCATTAGTAATCTATAATTAATATCTTTAAATGTTCACTTTTCAACTCATATCTAATATAATCTCAAGTCCACATATTTCAAGTGATCATTCTTAGGAATATCTCTGTCTTTAATAAACTCAACTCTATTGCCTATATATCCTCAATCTAACTTTTCAATCTTAAATCTACAATTATTATACTTGCTTAATATCCCCCAATCTCAATGAAAACCTACGACTTTTGCTTTGATACTAACTATAACGACCCGAATTTTCTACGCGAAAATCTGTGTTGTTAACATTCGTGTCATAGGCATGCAATGATTTAATCCTAATATAATGGTAAATTATTTGAGAAAACACGAGTAATTTTTTTTTTGTTTTTCTTTAAGAGATACCTGCATTAGATCATGTGCTAATAAAATGTAACAAATTTGATATAAAATTTCAACTAAGCTTAAATCTACCGACTATAAAATTTAAACTTGTTTAACAACTCATTCAAATAAAGTCTCAAATATTTTAAATTAACCATGCACCTATAGTCCCGTGGTCCAAGTGTCACTCATCAATATATAAAGTCAAATAAAGTAATAATGGTACCATCTATTTATCGTCTCAAGAAATCCCATTAAATTAAAGTAATTAACCTACGGATAAAAATCTTTCGGGTGATCTTCCTCTTCCGATAGTAGATAATCAGGGTCCTCTTCTGGTACCTTATCCCCTGAGAAATCGGTGATAAGAGGATCTGCGACACAACTATCGCTCGTCTTTTTAGCGTACATATAATTATAATTCTTGACTTGTGTTATCATAAATTCGTGTCGTATCTATTTACATCCATGTCTTAAATGATCTCTAAACTTACAAATTTTTTTCTTATTTCATGACAGACACTTTATGTTTGATAATCATGTGGATAGACATAGTGCAATAAGAATAAACCAAATATTGATAACATGTTAGAACATTCATGACCACAAAATTATGCGACTTACCCATGTATAAATAATTCTGTATTTATAATGCAATCCGATCGAATTAGGACCTAATTAGTCAAAATTTTAACTTTTATAATTTTTGTTAGAACTAGAGAATTCTAATCGTCAGATGTGAAGATCATGAAATGTTGGGAGGGGGTGATCATACTGAAATTTTCATGATTCTACTCATGTAGGTGTTTGATCAAAAGGTCAAACAAGAATTCACAGAACACAAATCAGATACAAGAATTTGTTGTGCAGATTTTAAAGTAGGCATCTTAGGGTCAATTTTCGAGATGACTAGTTACTGATTTACTCTCAGATTATGGAATAATTTTGGTAGAGGGCACTGCCATGGTCATCATCTCTTTGGCGATTTGGCCATTAGAGGTCTATAAATGTTTCTTCATTTATATGAAGTTAAGGAAAAATCCAAACTGATTAGAGATAGAATTTAGGCATCTACATCTAATTCACATGCTAAATCAAAATTTTAAAGTTATGGCCAGCATAGTAAATGATCATAAATAAGAAAAATCTTTCAAGGAGCTCTAAAATTTTGGAATTCGTTTACTTGTATATTCTTCTTTTATATCCATGTCTTAAAAATGGCCAACATAATAAATTATCATAAATAAGAAAAATCTTTCAAGGGATCCTAAAATTTTAGAATTTATTTACTCTTTTAAGCAAATTATCAAGCAATGAGTAATGATCAATGAAAGATTTTATTCATATATGAGGAGATTAATAAGTGAGTCAAAACCAAAGATTCACAAATTTAAATTTTATTTCTTGTTCATACACTACTAATTATTCAAATAAATCAAATAAAGAATAAGTAATTAATTTCCCACTACCTCGGGTCCTAACGTCACAAATTATTGAAACTTTGATTTCATCTTCTTTCTTCATTCTTTGATTTAATTGCTTGAAAGAGGTCACAATGGTTAAGCAGGAAGAGGCTAGAGAGTTTTGAGGGAAGAGATTAAGGAGAGAGATTGTGGCGGCCAGAGTTTCTTAAAAGAAGAAGAGTTAAAAGACGGCTAGGTTTTCTTAGAAGAAGAAAAGATGAAAAGAGAGTTATGTAAATTAAAGAGGGTTTTCTAAAGATAGGGTGGGTTCCTGTGTGGAACACTAACACCGTGCACATTGTAAAATATCATTTACACTATTAAACAATTGAAATGGATCGAGCCGTTATATTCTCATAAAAAGTCAACGATTCCACATTAGCAAAAAAATCCGGGTTGTTACAAGCTTTCTCCCTACTATTTTCTATATCTCTCTCTTGATTTGCCTAGTTGTATTAGTAGCTTAAGATTATCTTGGCACAACTGATTTAACAATGTTGACTACCTCGATTAGATGGTGATAATCGGTTTTAGTCCCAATATATTAAAAAATAGATTTTGAGACCACAAACCATTTATAAGACTGTCAGATATTGATTACATGTGAAACACATTCCTAAAACTTACCGACGAACCCTTCTCACGATATAATCACAAGTGTGTATCACGTGCATTTGACATTTGATCGTTAGATAGGTGGGCCATGATCTTAAGATCTATTATGTAAAAGATTGGGACGAAAAATAATCTTTATCATTCGATTAAAGGCAGTCAACAATGTTTAGGAAGCACCAATTTCGCTGAAAGAATTTAAATGCACTAGGTCTGCATCCAAACAGTAGATTTAGAAATCAAAATAACTGATTTGTAAATCCAAATATTTGAAATCCTGGATTTCAATTTCTTGAATTCCAAATATTTATCCGAAATCTAAATCTGTGTTCCCAAACACACCCGTAGTTATTTTTACTATAGAAATCCGTTTAGGGCATGGTTAAAATCTTCTTATGGTGAGGGCTAGAAATGGTTGATAGATAGTAATAATCATTGCCAAAGATTAAAAAATCGGATTTCGTTTCCGTCATGACCAAAGCCAAAATTTTGAATTTCGGCTGAAATCTTCCCCACAGTACATTGAGAACCGAAATTTAAGATTTCGGTTTCAATGGGGACCAAAATTTTGAACTGAAATTTCGGCCGAAATTTTGAACCATGATCATCACTACTGGACTTGGGGGCCTATTACATCATAAATTTGAGCTTAAGGAAAGTCATTTGGGAGTTACATTACCATACGATTTAATGGTAGCACATGAGAGCATCTCCATTAGGGACTAGTCAAAAATTAGCCATCGAAAGATGACACGACAAATTTGACGTTTGGATTTCAGACTTCAAATTTTATGAGTTCTAGTAGAAGACACCAAAAATAGCCATTTCAGATTATTTTATTGATTGAAGGGGTGTAAATGTAATATTTTATTGATGGAAGGACTGTAATTGTATTTAATATTATATTTTTAACATATTTAAATCTAATAAAATAAAATATTTTAAATTTGAAGCCTCAAATATCCTGTAGCAAATATTGGCTATCAAACCATTGGTAGCCTACTCTATTGGAGAGAAATCACACCAAATATATCTGTTGGAGGGTGCTGAGCTGTTTTTGACAACTCCATATCAGATGCTCTAAAAAATGTATCATATAATTTCTTAAATTTACATGGGTTAAAACTCATTCACATATCTGCCCCTCATATCTCTGCAAGTATCAATGGGTCGGGGGCGGGCTACGCCTATGAAATCCATGAAATTTCCATATGGAGTTGGGAGTTGGGAGTTGGGAGCTAACTAGGGTATCAATGGGTCTGGCTCAGCCTGAACCTGGCCTGAGCTTAAATAAAAGCTCGAGCCTGAATGCACATAGGCAGAGCCTGACCTCATTTTGTCTCCGGGACAGGTTTGAGCCTTATTTTTAGGATAAATTTAAACGGGATGCTCACAGTCCGGACCCGGCCTTGTCTGGCCAAGCCCAATTACTTTAGGGGAAAAGGCTAAGATGGCCTGAATTTGGCCTAACCCAAACAACCCAATTCATGTCGGGTTTGGGCTTAAATTAAAAGCCCAAAACCAAAAGGACTCAAGGCAAGCCCGGCCCAAAGTTTGTATCGGGGCCAAAATTGGAGCCTTACTTTGAGGAGTTGAGTAATCGGCCCAATGAGAGGTCGGTGGTGGGTAGCTGAGCATCAAAATGCGAACCTGTCCCCCTCAAAAAAGACAAACAGATAATGATAGTATTATAATAATAAGGTAATAAAAATAAATAAAATAATATTATAAAATTCGAGGGGCAATAATTGGAAGTGCCTTCTTCCTTGCTTATTATATAGTAGCATTCGGCCAGCACTCCACACTTGAAATCCACAAATTTCAAATTACCGATCACAAAACACAAACAAAACATAATTCATCTCTCTCTCTCTCTCTCTCTCTAAACCAGCTAATGCGAACAAAGTTTAATGGCGACGACTAGGGTTTTGAGAAATCTGAAACAGAAGCACAATTTCCGAACCTTTTTCGGTGGTGGGGTTTTCTCTAACGGTGGTACGTTGAAGGGACCAAGGGGTTTCTCGTATTCAACGGCGTCATCTTCGCCGTCCAAAGAATCAGAGGTCGTGGGATCGAGGCCATTGCTAGGTCTCGATTTCTTGGGAGTCAAAGATTACGAAGATTATAGGAGATCTCGATATGGTGAGATCACCCACAAAGCGCTCCTTGTCGACGCCGTTGGAACCCTCGTCGTCCCCTCGGAACCCATGGCGCAAGTTAGCATCTCTCCTATGCTCTGCATTTTTTTTTTTTTGGTTTGAAATTTTTAATTTTTGAATTTTGTTATAGATATATAGGAAAGTTGGGGAGAAATATGGGGTGAAGTACTCAGAAATGGAGATATTGAGTCGGTATCGGTGGGCGTACGAGCAGCCATGGGGCAGATCTCGATTAAGGTTTGAAATTTTTATTTTTCGCAATTTTTAGTTTTATTATTTATTTATATTTGATGGTGGGCTTTTCTTTTCTGTTGATCAATGTCTGTGGATGTGGATTTATTTACATTTCTGGTTAATTTTCTAGGACATATTCCATAAATTATATTAATTGGATGACCATGATCATATTGACAAATTTCTGCAAAATTGGTCAACATTTCTCCAAAATTCACCGAAACAGGGGACAGACGAAACTTTTGCAAAATTTGGGTGATTTGCCTGAAATTTAATTAATTTCGGTGAAATTAACGGTATTTTTTGTTTTTTTATTTTATTTTAGCCATTTTAAAAATAGTAAATAGTATTTTTATAAATACTATATATATATATATATATATATATATATATATATATATATATATATATTTGTACTCCCCCGAATTTTTCCCAAAATTCTGAATCGAAACGACCCCCTACTGAAATATTGCTGAAAAAGAAGTTTGTCAGTATGACCATGATCTTTTTGAATTTCTTGTGTACCATTTTTTTGTTTTTTTTTGAATAAAATCGAGTGTGGGCAAGAAACACATTAATTGGATGGATAGAGTTGTTTGATTAAGGTGTTTTTTTGGGGTATGCTCTGTTTATAAGATGAGTGATTGATTTGATGGTTTGGATGAGAGGGCTTGTGAACAGATTACTGATAGAGGTGGTGGATGCTATCATCTTTGATGCTGCACGACCATCATATACAGCTATTTTTCTTTGTCCTTTTTTTGTATAGTTAGGAAGAAAATTAAGTATTTTTTTTCATTGCTTATATGTATTGGATGATCTATGTCTCTATCTCTCTCTAAATTATGGAAGGGTTTTTATTTTTATTTATTTATTGGTAAGTATGCAAGAGTTTTTTTAGTTTATGTTTTTTTTAATAAATATTTTGTTTACTTGATAAGGGAGTATATGTATGACCCATATATAGTTACAAAAGTTGACATTTTTTGAAAAAACGCAAAAAGTCTCTGAATATTTGGTTGTGCTGAATATATCGCTGAATAATTGGCTGACTTTGCAAGTCTTTAATTAATATATGTTTTTTCTTATTTTTACTGAATTTAACTAAGATGAATCCTTCATATACATTTATTTGATTATGTGTGTGTGTGTGTGCGCGTGCGTGCGCGCGTATGTGTGTTTATCGAATATCTTATTGCCTATTTTGTTTATTAAAAATTATATATATATATATATATATATATATATATATATATATATATATATATATATATATATATATATATATATATATATATATATATATATGAGGGCCGGGATTGATGCTGAATTTTCCTAATTTTACTGAACTTAACTAAGATGAATCATTCATGTACATTTATTTGATTATGTGTGTGTGTGTGTGTATATATATATATATATATGAGGGCCGGGATTGATGCGGGATAAACGCTAAAACCCAAATTATGCAAATTTAGGATTAATTTGAATAGCGGAAATATTCAAATTACCCAATCACATAAAATAATTTAATAAATTTAATTAAAACAATTAGGCTAACTCAATTTTAGTGTTCGCATGCATTAGGATTTCCCGATCTAGAAAAATGGCTCCAATGAAGGAACTCGAGTTTCGTTCTAGTTTAGGGTACCAAGCGACAATTTCAATATCGTCTCTTGATTCTTTTAGGATTTGAAGAAATTAAAGGCTCGAAGGATTAATTCAATCAAAGGGGAAAATCAAAATATATCAATTATTAAGGTGTGAACCTTCCAGTAACTAATTAATTAAGGATTTGGGGTTTTCGATTTTATCAAAGGAAATAAGGAAAATAATTATCTGACAATAATTAAGAAGGCAAAATATAAATATAAGGTTCTAAGGCTTCACACCAAGGATGTATGTCCGCTTTTCACCAAGCTCACAATAAAACGAAGATTCGCTCCTCGAGTTTTGAAAGATTCACTCTTTCGGTTGAAAACTTTTTATAAGTTCTCTAGGGTTTGCACAAAAGCAAACTCTTAATTCATTAATCAATTAACTAACTAAAATAAAGTCTTTACATGCCTTTATATAGGCTAAGAAAACCCTAACTAAACATAAAGTTCTAAATAAGAAAGTTGTAAAATAATTAAAACTCTAAATGACAAGTTTTTGCCTAAAATTCTTGTAGTTGCCAATTCGGGGACGACTTTTATGGACGTCCGCCATATGACCACGGATGTCTGTCCTCGACGATATGCATAAAAACAGAACGAAACCGAAATCATAGATGTCCTTGAGCTCACGGACGTCCTTGGTCACTCCAGAACACCCTTATTTTCACGGATGTCCGTTTTGAAGCCACGTACGTCCGTCGTATGTTGACGAACTTTGCTTCCCTTTCTTCTTTCTCTCTTGTTTTCTCTTGTTGCTTTCTCCTTGCACTTTCCATCCGCCTTGTACCGTGAAATGTCTCCATCAATTCTTCCCGAATGGGAGAAACTCATCCCTGATGAGTTGGTCAACCGACCTCTCTCCACTGTAGAATGCCCTTTCTTTGGCTTACCCTTCCACTAGACAAGATTGTCATGGTGCGTGCCATTATTGGTAGGGAAGTGTGGAAATTCCATAATCTCCTATTTCAACCTTCTCTCACATTGCACAGGTAGGGAATTGGATATGAAATGGTTAAAAGGGCTTGGATCTGGTGCTTGGGTAACAAGGAACGGGTCAAAGGACATAGTTGCTGGACCTAGAATAGGTGTAAGATCCTCCATCACAACTATGGAATGGTTATCATTGTCTAGAGGAAAATCTAAACCTTCATCATTACCTCTTTTAAAGGTTAGGAAAGATTCCAAATGCTCGGGACTATCTTGGGTTAACACAAAATTGTCGTTATTAATTTCATCAAACAAATTTCATGTGTTAGTAAAATTTTGCTTATTTTCATTGTGCAATAAAATTTGATCATTAACCCCATGCAAGTTAGAATGATGACATGCTCTTACCGACTCTAATGAATCATGCGGTAGGGATACGCTATCAACAATTTCTTTGGGAACAAAAATTCTCCTAACACGACCTACGGTTTTACGAGAGTTTAATCCTCCTCATCACTTGGTAATTCCAGTAGGTTCATAAACTTCTACTTCTAACTCATTGTCGTCTTTTTCAGTATCCTCTTGAATAGTCAAGGTTTGGGATTTACTGGGACATTGAGATGCAAAGTGACCAAAGCCTTGACACTTAGAACATTGTTGTGGTACACGCTTAGGATTCTCGCTCAATGTTCCTTTACCCTTGTCAATTTGAGGATTCACGGATTTTGAGGATTTATTGTAGGTATTATTCACCTTTTCAGTTGGACTAGATCGAAAATCGGGATTGTAGGAACTAGATCGTCCACTGGTTGGAGTGTCGATATACCTTTCCAACTCTTGCACTCTAGCATAACACTCTTCTAAATCTTCAACAGAATGAGGGATAAGCTCTCTTTGTAACTCAGAACGTAGACCAGTGCGAAACCTAGAGACGGTGACGTGTGGACTCTCATAGGCTTTAGCCCTCAACAAGAATTCCTCAAACTTGTTGATGTAAGCACTAACAGACATGTTTCCTTGCTTCAAATCATGCCATTGATCCATGAGTCTTTGTTATAGGAAAGGAGAATATGTTTATCATGAAGTTTTTCTTTCATGTCCACCTACGTGGCGATGGGTTTGTGTTGGAGAACTTCTCGACGTCATTCCACACTTGTCCAATAAAATTTTGCTTGTCCCACAAGTTTCATTTTGGCAAACCTCTCTTTTCGCTCTTCTGACATATCATACCAATCGAAATAATGGTCCATAACGGCTACCTAATCTATGTAGATTTTTGGATCCATCTTTCCTTTGAAAGTGGGAGCGTCAACCTTAATCGACTTTGTAACTCTATCATCCAGGTCGGGACGTTTCTTACGCCTAAGAGGATCCTTCATTCTCTCGTCGAAATTAATCCTGTGATGTTCACCGTGAGTCGATCTAGACAACTCTTAGAGTTGTCCTGCTAAATCAACTTGTTGGGCTTGTTGGGTTTGCAATTGGGCTTGTATGGTAGCCCTCTGAGTGTTAAAACTCTCTATGAAAGCATCCAACTTTTCTGGATTCATGGCCATCAATTCGTGAACGACTTTCACGGATGCCCGTCATATGATCACGGATGTCCGTCCTCGACGATGTGCACAAAAATAAAACGAGACCTCAATCACAGATGTCCTTGGTCACGGATGTGCTTGCCTTAATTTTTAGAACGCTCTTATTTTCACTGACGTTTGTTCTGAGGCCACGAACGTCCGTTGTATATTGACGAACTTTGCTTCCCTTTCTTCTTTCTTCCTTGTTTTTTCTTGTTGCTTTCTTCTTGCACTTTCCATCCGCCTTGTACCATGAGATGTCCCCATCAGGGATGGTACCTATGAAGGTAGCGTTTTAGTGCTACCTATGAGATCGCTAGAGGACACTTGACACTTAATCCAAAGATTGGATGGAACGACAACTTGGACAAGATCGATCACGCCTCACTCAAAATTTTTGAGCAAAATCCGATACTTATCCACCTTTAAAAATGTGGTCAAAGTTGAGAAAAAATCAATGCAAGTGAATAGGTGGGAATTACCCTATGTTTGGCCATTGATTTGAGAGGCAAAATAGTCACAAAAATGACATTGTTTTTATGATTCCAAGCCCTATGGGAGTAGCATGGAAAACGGATGTTTTTTGGTTGATCAAATGCCACATGGCATGTGATCTAGCCATCGTTGGTAGCACTTGGACGCTACCCTCATAGGTAGCATCCCCTTTCCCATATATATACACACATAATTTTTATATATATATATATATATATATATATATATATATATATATATAATTTTATTTTATTACTATTATTATTATTATTTTTTGAGTTTTACCAAATTGGCCACTATTATGGAGTTCCTCTCCATTTCCTCTAAATCTAGTTTCCACTATTACTTTTGCGTTCGTTGATGACACTCAGTAATCACTATTGTTGGTTTTATCCTTCAACCATAAATACGAGGTTTTCTCCTTGTTTTGTGGAGTTCTAAAGAATTCTTAGTAATCCTATACTCAAACTGATGGAGTTGGCAAATTCAATTATATTTCTTTCGTTCTCTATTGGAGGGCCATGGTATTATTCAACGTGTTTCATTCTCCATACCTTAAAGTCATATGGAGTGTAGGAACTCAAATCAGATATAAAGGCTAGTTTGGCGCTTCTATTGCACAACAAAACTCCATCTTAGTTATGGCAAAATGATTCTTAATTAAATTTACTTGATTATTTCGCTGCCTGCCTACAACTTTGTTGGGCAGAGATATTCCTTTTTCATGGAATTAGGGCTGTCAACTGGTCGGGTAGGGTCAAATTTTTTGGCTGCCCAATAAGAAAACCGCAAATGCTCGACCTGCCCAGTAAAAAATCCTTATTTTTGTACCTTTTACATATAAAATATCTGCTCGATCCGACCCGACCCGAAGGTCGGGTCGGATGTCTCATTCCTGACCCAGCCTGACTGGTCAAGTTTATGTATCCGACCCGGTAAAATATCGGGCCGGGTCTGGTATGGGGTCGACCCAACCTGTTGACAGCCCTACATGGAATGCTAATACATTCAATAGCACCAAGTTAGCACTTAAGTATGATGTGTGTTTCTTGGCTTCAATACACATTAGTGTAAGTAATGTGTGTTTCTTGGCTTCAATACACATTAGTGTAAGTAATGTGTGTCTCTTACCGCAGTATTCGCCACATTTCCCTTCGCTATTTTTGTTGTATTTCTATTTCCAGATGCTGTTCAATCTAGTTAGATGCAACTGCTGAGACACCGGAATTCATTGTTCATAGTTCCAACCTGCTAATAATCTCCATTGAAGCAGTTTCTCTTTCCTATTCCTCTGTTGCGTCACTCGTTTCAGACAATAGTTACCCTCCCTGTCCCTTTCATGTTTGCAAGTTGTATGGGGTTATCTATAGACTCAAACAAGCACCTTGTTCGTGCTTTGAATTCTACTACTCTTTTGGATGTGGGTTGAGTCCACTTAGGCTGTTTGGTTGACATTTTTCCCAACATAGTCCCTATACAATGCCATCTTAGTACATTATGTTGATGACATCATCCTCGTTGGTGGCCTCTTTTGCTTGATTTCTCACACATTTTTAAAAGGGGCCTGTCCATTCCAAACTGATCCGGTTGCTGGTTCGACCGACTCAGACTGTCTAAATATATGTTAGAAACATATGTATGTTTAACGTTTAAAATGTAATCCATATAATATGATTTTCTCTGTCTCTTTTTGGATAAAGGTCTCTGACGGCGGCTCGCTGCCAAAAATTTGGGAGTCACCTGAATTTGGGATTGCTACCAAATTTACACAATTTTCGTCCCCTTCCTCTCACTCTCTCTCAGTTGACAACAGCCAAACCATCAATTCATCGTTTGATTTTGAGATGTTCATTGGAATTTGAAATCTTTGGTCACATTAGATTTTTGATGTGGGCTGAATCCAGTCTGGCTGATTACTTGACGTATTTTTCCAACATAATCCTCTACGGCGCCATCTTAGTACGTTATGCTAATGATATAATCCTCATGGGTGGCAATCCCTCCTTGCTCGATTTTCTCACACGTTTTAAAAATCGGCCAGGTGTAGAACCTTTTTTCCTCTCCTTCTAGATCTTTTAGTTCTTCCCGAACATTCTATCTCAGACTGGATTCTACAGAGCTGGCCCTGGATTTGTTTGTGCTTTCCTCCCACGAATGTCTCCAAAGATCTCCTTGAAAAACTTGCGTTTAAACGGGCTGGTCCATTCCAAACCGGATTGACTACCGTATGACCGACTCAAACTTTTTAAATATATGTTAGAAACATAAGTATGTTTCACATTCTATACATAATCGTATGTTATATGATATTATAAATTAACTTTTACCCTTATTAATATGACCTCTCTCTCTCTCTCTCTCTCTCTCTCTCTCTCTCTTTCTCTGGTAAGTCTCTGACGATGGTTTCTTTGCTACCGAAATCCGGATTGTCACCAATATTACACAATTCTCATCCCATCTCTCTCTTTGTCTCTCTATCAACTGGTAAAAGCCAAACCATCAATCCATCATTAGATTTTGATGTGTTTAATGGTATTTGAAATCTATGCAAACATTAGATGAATCTCTCTTTCTCTCTTGACGTTTTAAATCCTAGTATCTGATGCCATATCAGCCTCAGGTTATGGCTGGTAGATATTGGCGGGTACTGATATATATCTACTAATGCCCGATACCAAAAACTTTAAAAACAAAACCAAAAAGAAAGTAGTAAATCGATAATGGTCGGTTGATACCTATGTATTGGCTGATACCTATACAGTACCGATTCACTCGTGTAACAAAAAAGAAAGTTGTAAATTGATATGGGTCGGTTGTTACCTACTATACTGGTATGTATTGGCTGACACGTATGCAGTACCGATTCACTCGTGTATCGGTATAGGCTCCACTGAAACCTGATACGTATCGCCAACATATATCAGTTTTGGCCAAGATTTAGAACCATGATCTCTCTCTCTCTCTCTCTTTGATGGTTTAATGCCCTTCAAGAAAGGGGTCTTTTTCTTTTTTATTAACATTCCCAACCAAAAGATGACTTGAACTAGGTTAATAAATTTTGTGTTTGTTTTTCTTAATTTTTTTTTCCCAACCACATTTTGTTAGAATAATGTTTGGCTTTGAACTGCCTGGTTTGGTGGGAACCGCCTGGTCCAGCTGTTGGACTGCACAGTCCAACAGCCCCGAGCAGTTTCCACAGAAAAGCAGTCCACAACCAACCGGTTACCGGACTAGCAAAAGCTCTGGTCCTGGTTGGACAGCAGTCTGACTTCTTGTCCACTATGTACTACTCATACACAACGTTGCTGCTTAGTTCAACATGAAAGAGCTTGGCCACTTGCACTATTATTTAGGCATTGAAGCCACTGCTACTTCCGATTTACTTGTTGATATTGTTCTGTTCTTATTTACTTGTGTTAAAACCATTAGTGTATCATCTCATTTTCCTTGTAATCCACTTTATTATATAAGATAATGATAGAGTTAGACCCTCACATTTTTTGAGTGGTTCTCCAATTATTTTATGCGACTTGTTCGTTATTTGTTTTTAGTTATACATAGAAGCTCATGCTTGATGCCAGTTTAGAACTGAATTCCTTAGCAAGCGAACTGTTTTAGGTTCGTAACAAGGGCGAAATGTGCAGTCCTAGGAACCGGTAGGCATATAACTTGAGTAATAGTCTATCATTTACCAATTCACACTTTGTTCCAAACATATTTACGTTCGTGGACACACGCATGCATGCATACATACACACACATTCAATTGATTCAGTCAGTCAATATTATCATGTACACTGCCTTAAAGGCTATTTTCAATCTGCAAACTGATACACCAGTAGAGCATATCTACATAAAACGAAGTAGCTCCCCTGGTTTCTATGCCATTTTGTACAAAAAGCAAAGAGGGAATTTGCTGCAAAATTTATAAGCCAGCTAAACTCCAAATTGCCAAAGCAAACCCATTGATGACCACAGCTTTTCTTGCAGCTTCCAATAGCTGTTCAAAAATTTTCAACAAGATCCGGATTTCAAGGAAATTAGTTTCTGTGACTTGGCTAAGATAATTGATGAAATACATGCACAAATTCATAAAAAAGAAAAAAACAATCTCATAGGCCACAAGTCTAACACCCAACATATTATAGCGATCACTTGCACATGCAGTCTGGCTCACCACGACGACCACCATCACCACCACCAGTAGCAGATGCAGCACCACCACCATAGCCTTATCCCATTTGTTTGGGGTTGGCTTTGCGAGTGCTATATTTCCACTCGTTTCTGATCAGCTGCAAGCTCACTCAGAAATTTTACTAGCTTGAAAATCCACCTATGTCTTCAAGTCATTTACGTCATAACTTTTATGTTAACATTCTTGTAGTGGTGACTAGCGCAAAAAAGGATTTTGGTGAAATGCACATTTGTTGAGCTGTCTTCTGCATAGCTCCATTAAGGTGGATCTCTAGTGGTGACTAGCGCAAAAAAGGATTTTGGTGAAATGCACATTTGTTGAGCTGTCTTCTGCATAGCTCCATTAAGGTGGATCTCGATTGACATTACTCCAAATAGGGATGTTTATAAAGAGAAATATTACTTAAGTCCACATGCTTAGGACGATGGATTAAAGTATTCGTATCAAGTGTTGGCTCCCTCATTGAAAAGGGTAATATATCGTACTAACAGTACTATGTGATACAAATGGTAGGAATTTGTATTGGACGATTCCTTTGAGAGTAGGTCCTACAATGGTTTGTGTCAGATGATATTTATTGGCTAGGATGCTATCTTAATCTATGATTGAGACAAAGTAATGCTCTAGTAGTCTAGAAGATGTGAAAAGAGGCACATAGTTCCTGCTAATCCGATGTTTGTGTTTACAATTAATAAATGAAGGATGATCTACTGTTTATTTCCACACGCAGTTCCCAGATTTGGATCTCTTATTTGACAATCTTTATTTTGTAAATAAATGATGATTCATTTTCTGCAAAGGAAGTTTGAATTCTCCTTCTTATTATCATTATTATTACTATTATTTTTAGTTTTGGGACTTAAATGGGATGTAGAACTCAGGTTCATCATTAATTGACTTCTGTTTTGGTTATTGTTTTTCTACTAGATTAGTGGAATGTTCATTGAATAGAGAACACAACATATATTGATTGTTATTATATGATATTATTTTATTACTATTTTTTGAGAGAACGAAACCCGTAAATCATGTATAGATATACCCATATAAAAATTTTCATTTGCTTAGTTCTATGCTTGACATGGCATGGTAGAAGGTATTCTTGCCGTGGTAGCCTCTTTTATATAGATGAGATGATATTTATAAGGGTCCAGCTAATGGCACTCCAAAATTATAGAGAACCAAACCTTTAAATCATGAACAGATATACCTATATAAAAATTTCATTTGCTTATATATGAATAAGAAGCTGATTTGTTCTATGCTTGACATGGCATGTGAAAAGGTATTCTTGCTCTGGTAGCCGCCTTTTTGTAGATGAGATCATATTTATAAGGGTCCAGGTAATGTCACTCCAAAATTATGCTGTTGCAATCCACCTAAAAACTAAGACTTATATTTTTGGACCTGTGCAATGTTTCAACACCATCTAAGCCGTCTGATTTGAAGGCCATGATCTAAAGGTCTTCAGTGCAAAAGATTGGCACAAAACACGACCTCTATCATCTGATTCAACACCCTTAATTTATGCCAATGCATTTGACTGTATGGGATTAGATAAGAGAGATCATGGTTTGTGCTAATCTTTTGCAAAATGTGGCACAGGTCCCAAAAAATCAAGTCTTTGTTTTTAAATGGATGGAAACAACATAAATTTGGAGTGCCATTAGGTGGACCCTATATATAATTGTGTATGTGTGCAACCAATTGTTCATCTAAAGGTTGGAAGATCACCCCTTGCCTTTTTAGTAGAGATTATGAGTTATTTAAAATCAGATCGAATGTTTTTTTAATTTATTTATCCATAATATCATTGAATTAAGTTACAACAAATGTGGTATACGTATAGCATTGCTCACTGAGTTAGAATTTAGAAGAGGTCACAACGTATCATTTCATTTTATTGAGACTTGTGTTTTGGCAGGCTGTATATATTTCAGTCTCTAGAAAATAAAATTTAGTTTAGAAAGCCTCACAAGAACATTATTTTTTCTGTTTATTTGAACATGCCAAACTCTGCAATATTTCAATCTAGGTTTTTATTTCATCTTTGATAGAAAGTGTCAAAACATTTTTTTTGAAAGCATGTTTCACCACAATTGCAGGTATGTGAATGACGGAAGGCCTTTTTGGCAATATATAGTCAGCTCTTGCACTGGCTGTTCAGATTCTCAGTACTTCGAAGAGCTTTATCATTATTATACAACTGACAAGGTTGGCTTATTTCCGTGTCAAAATTTTCAAAGTTGGCAGTTATGATTTCCCCCTTGTTTAGTCATCAGATATGGTGGATTATATTTGCAGGCTTGGCGCCTCTGTGATCCTGATGCTGAGAGAGTTTTTAAAGCTATCAGAAAAGCAGGTGTAAAATTGGCTGTTGTGTCGAACTTTGATACACGTTTACGGCCTCTTTTGCAGGCTCTGAAATGTGACCACTGGTTCGATGCGGTGGCAGTATCAGCTGAGGTGAATGAGTAATACGGTTTTTATACATTTGTCATCCATTTCAGAGCTGAAAATTTTCCAAATAAAGTAGAATGGAAATAATTTCTTTGCGTGTTTCTGAATTGAAAAAGCCTAGGCGCCATGTGTTTTGTTGCATGGAGCGGTGCAGCTTCCACCAATCCAGTCCTTTGTATTTTATCGGGACCATGTGTTTGGAGCAAAAGGTGACATAATGTCATCTTTTATATATATATGTATATACATACTTGATTTTCGCAAAGCGATTTAGGGTTAGGATTTAGCATGGAGGAAGAAAAAGAAGAAGAAGAGAGAGAGAGAGAGAGAGAGTAGCTTAGCTAGGGTTAGGGAAACCCTACTGGCCTTTTATACTAATAAAGGTAATTACAACTTACACACCTGTATATAGTACATGCACTCCATAAGTGGCACACACACTAATTTGCATACACATAAAACTACTATCTATAGTTGGTGCATGGATATCTATCATGCCCAACTTGACAATAACATCCTGAAGAAGAGGACCAAGAGCTTTGGTGAAAAGATCGGCAAGCTGCTGAGAAGATGAAATCTTTGGAGTCTCAATGAGACCATCCTGAAATTTTTCATGACTGAAGTGAATATCCACTTCAACATGTTTGGTTCTCTCATGAAGAACCGAATCCCCAGCCATATCAATGACAACTTGGTTGTCACAATGAAGAGGCATAGGAAGAGAATAGGGACACCCATGCTCAGTAAGAAGAGAACGCAACCAAAGTAGCTCACAAGTCCCATGACCCGTAGCGCGATACTTAGATTCAGCAATCGACTTGAAGTCAACATCTTGTTTCTTGCTTTTCCATACAACAAGATTACCACCCAGAAAGATGCAGTATCCTGAAGTAGATCGGCGATCAGTACCTACATAATCAGCATCACTATAGCAGCTGAGAAGCCTGAGATGAAGATGACCCGCATCACCATAAAATATGTCTCGACCAGGAGAGGCCTTAATATATCTAAGAATTCGATGAACAATAACCATATGAGGAGCCCTGAGAGCGTGCATAATCTGTGAAACTAAGGACACTGCAAATGTTAAGGTTGGCCGAGAGTTGGTGAGGTAAATAAGTCTGCCAACAATTCACTGATACTCAGAGGGATTAGGAAGAAGATCCCTAACTTTTGCATGAAGATAGTGTTTGGGGTCCATAGGAGACTTAGCAGGCTTACATCCAAGCATGCTAGTGTCCTTCAATAGCCCAAGAGAATAACGTCTTTGGGATAAAGAAATGCCCCGACTAGATCTAGCCATCTCAATACCCAAAAAGAACCGAAGTTGCCCCAAATCTTTAACATCAATGGCTTTACCCAAACCAGCCTTCAACGGGGCTATAAATGAAGATTCTTAGTCCGTGAGTATGATATTAGCAACGTAGAGCAGAAGATTAGTGTGAATAAAGCATGTATGATCATAATGACACTGCATGAAGCCCATGGCAATTATAACAATACTGAAGCGATGAAACCAGGCTCTCGGAGATTGCTTCACTCCATAGATCGACTTGAGAAGCCAACACCTTCCCTAACTACACACCTTCTCCTGAATACACACCTCCTCTCCCAAGTGCTCGTGAAGAAATGTCTTCTTCACATCTAACTGATAAAGAAGCTAATGATGATGTGTAGCCAGAGAAATAAGAACACAAACAGATGTAAGCTTCGCAATAGGAGCAAATGTAGTTGTATAGTCTAAGCCAAGAATCTGAGTAAACTCCTTTGCAACCAATCGAGCCTTATATTTTTCAAGTGTACCACAATCACGATATTCAAAGAAAATACTCATTTGCATCCAACTACATGCGCGTCTGGTGGACGATCAATGAGTTCCCAGGTCATATTCCTCCCAAGAGCGGCCATTTCCTCATCCATAGCAGTCGTCCATAAGGGATTCTTTAGAGCTTCTTTGAAAGAGTGAGGAATAGAGACAATAGATGTAACAACTCGAATTTTTTGGCTAACGTGGAAACTTTGACTTTTGATGAAAATATAACAACCCGATTTGTTTTGATCTTTTAATGGTATTAGATGATGTTTTGCACTGTGCACGGTGTTAGTGCTCCGCACCAGAACTCACCTTATCTTTAGAAAACCTTATTTAATTAATTTACATAACTCTCTTTTCACCTTTTCTTCTTTTAAGAAAACCTAATTGTCTTTTAACTCTTCTTCTTTTAAGAAACCCTAGCCGACACAATCTCTGTCTCTCGAATCTCTTCCCTCAAAACTCTCTATAACCTCTTTCCTCTTAACCATTGTGATCTCTTTCAATCGATTAGATCAAAAATTGAAGAAAGAAGATGAATTCAGAGGCTTAGATTATAAATATCGCGATCATTGGCATTGTTCAATCAATTTTTAGAAAATCGGGATCAAAGTTTCAATCATTTATGACGTTAGGACCTGAGGTAGGGGAAATTAATTATTTATTCTTTATTTGATTTATTTGATTAATTAGTAGTGTATGAACAAGAAATAATTTTTTAATATGTGATTTTTGATTTCGACTCACTTATTAATCACCTCATATATGAATAAAATCTTTCATTGTTCGTACTCCTTGCTTGATAATTTGCTTAAAAGAGTAAATAAATTTCAAAATTATAGGGTTGAAATTTTTTTCTTATTTATGGTAGTTTATTATGCTGGCCATTTTTAAGACATGGATATAAAAGAAGAATAGATTAGTAAATGAATTCTAAAATTTTAGGGTCCCTTGAAAGATTTTTCTTATTTATGGTAATTTATTATGCTGACTATTTTTAAGACATGGATATAAAAGAAGAATAGATTAGTAATGAATTCCAAAATTTTGGTGTCCCTTGAAAGTTTTTTATTATTTATAATAATTTACTATGCTGGCTATATCTTTGAGATTTTGATATAGAATGTGAATTAGAAGTAGATGCCTAAATTATATCTCTAACCAGTTTGGGTTTTCCCTAACTTCATATAACCGAAGAAACATTTATAGACCTCTATTGGCTGAACCGCCAAATAGATGATGTAGATGGTAGTGCCCTCTATCAAAATTATTCCATATTCTGAGGGTAAATCAGTAGCTACTCATCTGGAAAATCAATCGCAAGATGCCTATTTTAAAAGTCTGCAAAGTAAATTCCTGCATCTTATTTCTAAGTGTTCTGTGAACGTTGACCTTTGATCAAACACCCATATGAGTAGAATCACGAAAATTTTAGTATGATCGCCCTCTTAACTTTTCATGATCTTCACATCCGACGGTTAGAATTCCCCGGTTCTAGCAGAAATTATAAACGTTAAATTTTTTACTATTTAGTTCCTAATTCGATCAGATTGCATTATAACTGCAAAATTGCTTTATACATTGGTAAGTCGCATTTTTATGGTCAAGAATATTCTAATAGGTTATCAATATTTGGTTTATTCTTATTGTACTATGACTATCCACATGATTATCAAAGCATAAAGTGTATGTCAAGAAATAAGAAAAAGATTCGTAAGTTTAAAGGTCATTAAAGACATGAATAAAAATAGACACGACACGAATTTATGATAAGGCAAGTCAAAGATTATAATTATATGGACGCTAAAAAGACGAGCAATCGTTCAACATGTATGATTTTCGATTTTAATAGGATCCCATCATGTCATGTCAAGACACGGACCCAGCACGAGCCACCTCGATGAGTAGGGGCTACTGCTAATTATGAAAATTGCCTATAGGCGACAATGGACATCATCCCTATCGGTATAAATAGTACTTTAGTTTTGACACCTAATATGTGCAAAAATTGTTTTAAGTTATATTTAAGTCATGTAAGAACTACAAGACATGTATTATTAGGATTAGTCTACTAATGTGTATGTTTCACGAAATATTAAAGAACCCAAATTTGTAATAAAATTTATGTGTAGAATTTTAGACGCAGTTTTTTTGTAATCTCTATCTCATAATCATAAATTTGTTAGTCTTTCCATGTCTTATGATATCTCTACCTCTAAATTATTATCACATTAACTAGATAAATTGTATGCATGCTAATTAATTAAATGTTTCAAGTCATGGAGGGTAATTAACTCCTCCCTACTAAGCACCGTGGAAATTTTTGCTTATCCGACACTTTTGTGTCATAGATCCTCTTATCTCCTATTTCTCAGAGGATAAGGTACCCGAAGAGGACCCTGATTATCTACCAAGGGTTAAAATATCGGATTTTCGATACGTATCGTCTTGAAGTTCAGGACGATACGTATCGCGTATCGTCCGATACATTCAATGTATCGGCGATATATTGAATGTATCGGTTCAATACATTTTTTTTTTTTTTCAAAAAATCTAAAAATTCAAATTATCGTCTGTATCGGATGATACGTATCGTCCGTATCGTTCATATCGTTCGATACGTATCGCGTATCGGCGATACATTTTTTTTTTCAAAAAATGTATTGTTTTGATACATTTTTTTTTCAAAAAATTAAAAATCAAATTATCGGACGATAATTTCAAATTATCACCCGATAATTTCAAAGTATCGTCCGATACGGGCGATACATTACCCGTATCGGACGATAATTACCCTATTTTTTAGGAGGTACGATACATAGGCAATGTATCGTACCGCCCAAGTCCAAAACCGATACGTATCGGGCGATACGTATCGATATCGGACGATTTTTTGACCCATGTTATCTTACCATCGGAAGAGGAAGACCACACGAAAGATTTTTATCCGTAGGTTAATTATTTTAATTTCATGAGATTTTTGGGACAGTAAGTAGATGGTACTTTTATTATTTTATTTCACGTTATATTTTGATGAGACACTTGGGCCACAGGACTATAAGTGCATGGCTAATTTAAAATATTTGAGACTTATTTGAATGATTTATTAAATGGGTTTAAATTTTATAGTCGGTTAAATTAGGCTTAGTTGAAAATTAATATTAATGTTTTACCTTTTATTAGCACATGATTTATATGTATGTATCTTTAAAAAAAAATGGCTTGTTTTTTCTCAAATAATTTATCATCATATTAGGATTAAACCATTGCATGCCTATGACACAAATTTTAACGGCACAAATTTTCGGATAGAAAATTCGGGTTGTTACAATAGAAGATCTTTCAAGGGCAGTACGGTAGGAGTGAGAAAGGCCTTGATAAGACACATACTGAGCAAATGGGTAGGGAATGACACAACTTCTCTTACCCTTATGAGGAGTAATAGGACAATCAAGATCATTATAAGCAGAGGGAGCAGTAATAATCATAGGAGAATGCAAAGGAGAAGTGGGTGCAGGTATACCTGAGGGTAGTGACTCCAAGGGAACCTTTGGGAATGGTGTAGAAGCATGAGGCACAGTTCTACTGCAGCACTGATATGTGAGACGAATAGGCAGCCGATCATCAGAAGTAGTAGGCTCCGTTGGAGAGGGAGTCAGATAAGTAGGAATACTCCTTATCGGCTCAATAGGGATCGAAAGAGCCATAGTAGGTTCCTTAGGAATGGACAACTAAAGAGAGAAGTATGAAATATCCTCAAAGGACACATCCATAGTGGTGAATAATTTCTTGATCTTGGGATCATAACATCTGTAACCTTTTGACACACCAAAATATCCTACAAAAACATATCGAATAGCTTTATCATCTAACTTCTGCCTACGAGGCTCAACAGAAAATAAGGGGACTCCGGGCCTCAAGATATGCATAGGAGTTTGACCAATCAAAATGTGCGTGGGTGTACGATTTATGGAAAACATAACAGTAAGCAAAGCCATGGACAAAAAAGATTTAGGAACTTACATGCCACGAAGAAGTGAACGAGTCACTACCATGAGGTGCCTATTCTTACGCTTCGCAACACCATTTTGTTGAGGAGTATAAGGGCACATAAATTGCTGTAAGGTCCCAACTTTGTTGAGATGGCGCTGAAATGCTAAAGACGTGCACTCAACACCATTATCAGAGCGAAGAACCTTAATGCTCTTCCCAAACTAAGTATGAATCATGGCAGAGAAGATGATATAGGTGTTGAGTACCCCATCTTTAGATCTCAGTAGGTATACCCATGTGCATCGAGAATGGTCATCAATAAAAGTCACATAATATCTATGTCCTTCAATCGAAGGTAAAGGAGCAGGTCCCCATACATCACTATGTATAAAATCAAACAAAGAATCAGTACGAGGAGGATGTTAAATGAAAGAAGATCGACTATGCTTTGAAAGTTGACAAGTTTCACATTGAAATTTAAAACCACTAGGAACATTTTTAAGTTTTAGAAAGAGAAGACAAACTTTGCAAGTTGGCGTGCCTCAGACGAGCATGCCAAAGATCTAAAGTCCTGTTACTCAAAGTAGCCAGAAAGGAAAACAAATCAGAAGCAGCCCGAGGTCTCTCAGAGCCAAAGTAGTATAGGCCACCATGCTTGAACTCCATGCTAGAAGTTTTCCTCGTAGTCAGGCCCTGTAAAATGCAATGAGTAGGGAAAAATGTTATGGAACAAGTTAAGGACTCAGTAAGACTACTGACAGATAAGAGATTAGCTTTAAGATTTGGAACATGCATAACATTTGACAAAGATTAAATCAACTGATACGAAACCTTACCCCGAATAGTGATAGAGATAACAGAGTCGTCAGCTATACGCACCTGCCTAGGAGTAGATAATGGAGAGACAAAGGAGATTAAAGGGGACTTACCCAACACATGATCAGATGCTCTCGAATCAATGATCCAGGGAGATGAAGTTAATGGTGGGATGGACATAGCTGCAGAGTAGGTGGATGAAGTACCTGACACAGGAGTAGGTTGTGGAACCTGAAGACGTCCATGCAAATCAGCAAGCTCAGTTCGTAGAGTAGATAGTTCATATATAGACTCAACAGGAATCTCTATGGAGGATAGAGCATCAGAGGAACTGGATGCAATAAAACCAATAGCAAAGTTTATTTGTTACTTATATAGGTCCTGCTGCTTTGTTACTTACCAGTCACATGGCACTTGAGTTTATTTGTTAATATATTTTTAAAATTTTGAACTCAGGGATGAGTGATAAAATCCATCACAGAATTGCTCCAATGCTTGCTTTATTTTCTACTTTGCTCTAACCCGTCAAGAACCTGGAGTTATAATTTTTTATAGTATATGTAGATGACAGTATTAAATTTTTTATAGTATATGTAGATGATAGTATTTAAATACGACAATTTTTTGCATTTAGTTATGGGGTACCTTTATTTCCAACCAAGGTTCTTCCTTCTCAACCCGTGTTTCACGTGCTTGAACCGTTAGCTGCTTTGAGTCAGACAGGACATCATTTTTTCGTCCCAACTTTCGACACAATAGATCTCAAGTTCATGATCCTACCATCAGGTCAGATTTTGATTCCATGTGTCACACATCTCGAAAAGTGGTCTGAGAATTACATTTGATGTACGACCATGATCATATTCATTTCTTCGGATGTGAGTCCGTGGAATTAAAATTTGACTATATGATGGTAGGGCCATGATCTCAAGGTCTATTGTGTCAAAGATTGGGATGAAAAAAGATCTCCACCATCTAATTCAACGCAGTCAATGGTGTAAAGCACATGAAACCTGGGTTGAGAAGGAAGAATCTTGGATTGTAATTAAAGGTACCCATTATGTATCATGCACTTATATTTTAGTGACTAATGTATGAAGTACGAACTTATGCACCGATCTTGTCTATATGCAGGTGTTGTTGAATCTTGTCCCATATTTAATTCCCTTTGTAAAATTCACTTGCCAACTTCACTTATGAAATTGTTATTTACCACTTGAAAGCTTTTGTCCTGAAGGTCAAAATTATTTTCACAACAGGTGGAAGCAGAGAAGCCAAACCCTACAATATTTTTAAAGGCCTGTGAACTATTGGGAGTAAAACCTGAGGATGCGGTGCATGTAGGTGATGACCGTAGGAATGATATATGGGGCGCCAGAGCTGCGGGTTGTGATGCTTGGCTTTGGGGAAGTGATGTTCACTCATTCAAGGAGGTAAATTACTTCATGTCTACTCTAGTGCATCTTACCTGATTTTTGATACAGTTGTCAGGTAGGACACTAGTACATCTACATAAAATAAGCTGTACCTCAAGAACAGGGGTACCTATTATTTTATATAATTTTAAATGTGCACAAATATTAGACATGCAAATATTACTAAACAAAAAAGAATCTCAAACTGAAGGAGAAAACTGTATAATCTTGTTTAATAAAGGTTTCACTTAGTACATACTATCATGTGTTTAGGTGTAAGTTACTAGGCCTATATGCATGTTTGAAGTGTTGGACACGGTTACAGCAGTTTTTTTGTGTGTGATGTCTAGGGAACATTACTGTAGTCACTACCTTTTCGTGTTAGCTTGACTAAACTCAAAAATAGAAAACTCTATAATCTTGTGTAATAAAAGTTTGCTTGATTTAGTTCAAGTCCGTCATTTGAAAGGATTTCAAAGTTCATGGTCATACGTTCAATCAATATCTGGCTTTCATTAAGTCCAAAATTCGTGTGGGATCCATCCGAAGTGTATCTGAGGCCCAAATGACAATGGCCAGACATTCTCAAGGATTCACTTATATGTAAGAAATTTAGAGATCCTTTATTTGTCTTGTAATGTTGCGAAAAATAAAGTGACAGTTCTTGAAAACTGTGCCAGTATGTGCCAAATAAAGTCATAATATGTGGCTACTGTTAAAGACACCTCAGTCATTTATTCCCAAGTTCTATTCAAGCCATAGTTCTAAAACTCGGCGAGTCAACGAGTTAACTTGGCCAAGTTAATCGACTCGCCGGGATTTTGAGGTGAGTCCAAGTCGAGTCAAGATTCCACTAGGATGACGCAATCAGGGTTCTTAAAATACCCTTATATATAAAATATTTTCATGAGATAAGTAGAAACCCTATCTTTTTAAAAAGTATTAAATTACCCTTTTTATCAACATATATTTCCATCTTATTCCTTGTTACCTATTTTTTGTATTTTTATATGATATATGTTTGTCAAAATATATACTGAATTATCGAGTCGAAGCGAGTCGAGTTTATCCGAGTCTTCGAGGTAACTTGACTTAACTGATTTTCGAGTTGAGTCGAGTTTTTGCATTTTAAAACCATGATTCAAGCATCTCTTTTGTCTTTAAAACGTAATTATATACTTATGCAGATTTAAAACGAACTTAGATAAAAACTGGGGTTCCCAAATTTCTAGATCTTAATGGAACAAGAAACCTGCCTTTAACTGTGGAGTTTTAATGAAATCCAGTGCATTAGTGCTAGAATGATTGCCCCCTTTGCTCCTATCTGACACCAGCCAAGTAATAGTGTTTTGATCTTGCCATTGAACTTACCGACTTGCAACAGAGCTCTACTTACATCGTTTGATGGTACACAACAATTGAAACCAAAAAGTTACTTTGTCCTTACCACCAAATACCTGTTAAGATCACCACAAAATTTACAGAGGTACAAGTCTGACGAAGACTCGATAGTACCAGGAGGCAATAACTCAGCTCCATATGCATTTGTAGGTACATATACGGCTATTATTTTCTTTTGATTGTGAAGCAGCGGTAGACTTGGTGCTTCCAGAATGAAATTACTGACGTCCTTTGCGAATATAAATCCAAAAGTGCAGATAAGGCTGAATTGACTTTTTCCATATGTATAGCATCATTTGCATTCTGGTTAAATCAAGGAAAGTCAACATTCATAATCGAGATCCTTGGAAAGAGAGCACCAAAATAAAGAAGAAAACCCATCAGAACACCACATATTGCTGCTAGGATAAACATAAAAGCTTCTGTTGATTTCTTATGCGGTAGAATGCGTGAGATGCCCACCATTATCACATCCTAGAAGCAATAATACGACTGATCTGTGACACCTGATAGGATGCAGTATTGATGTTGTATTTAGCTTGGAGATTGGTCGTTCATCTCTGCAGCTGCATTAGGGGCCTTGAACAAAGTGGAGATTGTTACCACCCTGATAGGATTGTGGATAACTAAAGAGCATGTCTGATGAGATTCTTTGACTTTTGGCTCTGTCAGGGATGAGCTGGGCGATGTGGCCCATATAGCTATCCACCTAACGATGAGCCATGTGTGCAAATTAGACCTGGGAAACTTTCATACCCCAATTTTCAAAATTTTCTTCAATGACTGAAATTGTAGAGATCATGTGGGCACTGCAGGTCCTCCAATGGTGGTGCACTACGAAGATGAAAGTGCTGTAATGGTGGTGTTAGACGATTAAGAAGATGGCGCCTAATTGATGATGCTTGATGAAGACGTGTGCTTATGTAAATACAGAAAATTGTGGGTGATTTTGAGGCACACATGACCAATGGTTCGGCAGAACTGCATGCACCTAATCGTGGGATAGAAAAATGGACAATTTGGTGCCGAGCTGTGAGGCTAAGATGATGACTTGTTGGAGTACCTTAAAAAAATGGCCTGAGATTTAGAGGAGAAATGATTGATATTTTTAGCTTAAAGGATCAACAAAGAGACAGAGAAGAGGACTAGTTCTAGCAGCGACAATGACCACAATTTTGGACTTGTCAAACAGCCATTGGTGGAGGGTTTCAAGGTTGGTTTTGCAGCTCACCATTAATGGAGTCGAAAGCTTAACGTTTCAATGAAGATGAAAAAGAATGATGAGGAGAGAGAGAACCAGGTCACCAGTGATAATGAGCATGGGTCAAAATTTTCGTTTTCCGATACGTATCGTCCACCATGAAAATCAAGACAATACGTATCGGTATTGCCGATACACTCAATGTATCCTCGATACAATGAAAAAAATACATATACTGTACCATGTGCCAACGATACATACCCAATGTATTGTGTACCGCTGGCCAACGATGCCGGTATGTATCGGACGAGACGTAAAAATGAAAAAAAAGCTCAAACTTTCTTCTTATCGAGACAGCCCACGGGGTAGGAATTACCAGTAGGCTTGCCATGAGCCTGAAATTTTGGATGTCATGGCTCCGGTTTCGCTATGCGTTCAACAATTTCAAGATATATTGACTTTTGCAGCATCAGCTATTCCAAATTACCTTGTCGAATTCTGAAACAGGGTTTATTTTAATATTCCAACAAATTAAGAATTTTTTGTGGCATTATTGAATCCATAAATAATTTAAGGGCAGTATAGGAAGTTTGCTTAAGTTGTATTGGAGCTTAGTTATAAAGTTCACGCTAGTTTCAACCTTTTACCTTCAGTTATGTTTTAGTTATTATAATTACTGCGGATCTATAAATTTTTATTACTGATCGAAGTTTCCGAAGTTATGTTTTGGGGAAATCATTTCTCTAATGTGTGATTGTGCCAGTATTATTTTTTTATTGATTTCTCTTCCTTATTTGTGCTATTTTTATCTGTTTTTGCTGTCTTTTCTCGTGGGTTATATCACAAGTTCTTGTTATCAAGAAATTTATGGCGCTTCTAACACTATTTATCGTGTGCGGACGCGATTGAATTTACTTGTGCAGGTTGCTCAAAGTATTGGGATCAAAGTCTGAGGAACATCCTACATCACCAACTGTCTGAGATGATGTTAGAGAATGTTTTTTATGTTGTACAGTTAGTTCTTGTATCTTCTTCCTATCATCTACAGAGACCTTGTTCCTGTTTGTAGTTTGTACAGTAGATGTGTTAACTTAAATGATGCAGAAAGTAGTTTTTAAGAAGAGCATCTCTGGGGAATAAATTATATGGCTCTTATGTGCCATTTTTTCAAGTTTATAATGTGTGCTGGTCTATTCATTTGCAATACCCCCCTTATTTTAATCCCAATCCCTTAAGCAAGCGATATGTAAGATAGATCAATTTTTTTTTTTTGAGGAAAAATAAGATAGATCAATTTGATCCTTAACCAAAAGGATGCTTATCCGGCATATTGGTCGGGTTGCAAGCCGGTATGTATTGAACGTATCAGATGTGTATCGGACATCCAAGACAGGCATTGGCCAAACTGGCCAATATTAACGTACCCTTTTTAATCTTCCAAAATAAAAAAAAGTACCATTTTTTATTTTAAAATAATAAATAATTACCCATAGGGCATTTTTGGTACTATGCCCGGTTCATATCACATGTATATCGGCCATATCAGTCAATATGAATTGATATGGGTATAAATATTGGCTAGTATAGGATGGTATTTTCACCCATATTGAATTTGGTATAGTATCATGTTGAACCAGGCTCAACCGGATACAAAAGAAATTCAGAACTCCACCATAATTAATTTAAAAAAAACGAGGTGGTAAGAGATAGTTTATCACTTTCATGGATGATGGTTCTAGCTACACCTCTGTGTATTGATTGGAGAAAAGATATGAAACATTTGAAAGGTTTAAACGTTTTGAGGCTTTAGTTGAACATTAGTTAAAAAAGAAAATTAAGTCTTTATGGTGCAATAGTATTGGTGAATATTTTATCTGGTGACTTGACAAAGTTTTGTGAGATCAATAGAGTAAAATATAAAGTAGCCGTCCCTTATAATCCACAACAAAATCGAGTAGCCATATGAAAAATTGGGAGTTTAGTTGAGATGCTCAATGCTTTGTCTTGTAATTCTAAACCGTATAACTCATGAAGCACTATTAAGCCATATGAAAGATTAGATAAAACTCCCAATGAAGTTTGGTCCGAAAGAATACCCAACTTGAATCATTTAAAAGTGTGGGGTGTATGGTTTTAGTTCCAGTCAAGGATCAAAATTTTGGGTTTCTTTTTGGTTTCGGAGGAGACCGAAACTGAAATTTTGGCCGAAAATTGATAATTTGGCCGAAATTTTGAATCCCATACAAAATATGACTGAAATTTCGATCCAAATTATCATTTTGGTGAGGACCAAAACCGATAATTTGGACTGATAATTTTGATACTTCCAGTTGTCTGATCCTGAAAAGCTGAAAATTGGCTTTAAGAGTCATTGAATGTATCTTTATAGGACAACCTCAAAATATGTCTACATATAGATTCATGGTTGTGGAAAATAGTGTTGTGATTAATAATTTTTTTATAATTAAATCTAGGGATGCCGTTTTTTTTATGAGAATTAATACTTATATGGGTACCTCTATTTGCACCTACCAGATTATTGGTGGGCACCTACATTGAAATCGATTGATTGCCTTAAATCAGACGAGCATGACCATTTTTCCTGCCAATCTTTGATACAATGGATCTTGTGACCATGGGCGTGCCATCATACTGTCAAGTTTTTGATTCCACAGGGCACAAATCCCAAATCATGGCCCTAAAATCACATGGCACACATCACGCTCAAACGTGATGATTTTAGAGCCACATTTTGGGATCTGTGTCACGTGAAGTTAGAAAATTGATTGTATGATGGCACGCACATGGTCTCAAGATCCATTTTGTCGAAGATTAGCATAAAATTGATCAGTCGTATGATTTAAGGCGGTGAAGAGACTAGTGTAGGCGCCCACCAGTAAAATAGAGGTACCGATACTTATAATAATCCTAGTATTAATAAAGATGTTACTTATGGTGAACAAAAATTCGAAGTATTAGGTTCATCTAATGGAGTTCGATGAAAATATTAATGAGCCGACTAATGAAAGTGAAAATGTTACCAAAAAGATAAAGAGTCAGAAAAGAAATTAGTTTAACAAATGATTATAATTTATTTTTTTCTAAAGAGGCATTAGCCCAGTTGGTACGCTCCCTCCAATCTGAGGGAGTAGGTCGTCTGTTCGATTCTCGTCCTCCACGTTATTTTTCACATATTTTTTAGAAGGTATGGGTTCGGTTCTGTTAGTTAACCTCACTACTATAGTTGGTACTCCCTCATGATGCTTTGCAACTATCACATGTGTATGCGTGCTTGTGCCATGGTTCTTGACGCTGTCTCGACCGAATGGACGTATTAAAAAAAACAAACCACGTAAGAATTAGTAAGCTCTAGGGACAATGAATTTTGAAAAGATATAATAAATGATGAAATAGATCTTATAATGAGTAATCATACCAGTGAGTTAGTAGATTTACCCCGGACTCAACTTATAGGATGCAAATGGATATTCAAAAGGAAGTTAAGGTCTGATAGAACTCCAGAAAAATTTAAAACAAGATTAGTGACTAAAGAATTTAGACAAAAGGAAGATATAAATTATTTTGATATATTTGCATTCGTTAGTAGATTCTCTATTATTAGAACGTTAGTTGCTATAGCCTTCATACATTATAGCCTTCATACATAAACTTGTAGTCCATTAAATGAATGTCAAAAATGCTTTCTTAAGATTTTTTTCAATGTAGCAACCTCTAGGCGAAGGAAGGATTTAACTTTCATGGGCGTTTGGACATTCCAAAACCATGTCCATTTATTGTCTTCTAAAAGCTTATGCCACACTAAATTTCAAGCTGACCTTAGTGTGTGTTTGATAAGGTGGAAGTGACAATTCTAGGGTGGAATTGAATTGTCAATTCCGCATTTTCTGTTTGATTGGAATTTAGGGGGATGAAAGTGAACTATAGTGGAGCTTACAAATAGAAATCACTTCCACCCACTAATTTCATTACAGTTAAAATCGATACCACTTATAATATGGATGAATTGCCAATTCCGCGAGAATTTATTTCCTAAAAAATCTAATGAAACCGTGAAATTGTAATTGTAGAGAGATTACTTCCTACACAATATAATCAAACAAGAAAAAATATCATTTTCAAGAAAATTCAATTTTAAGAAGTTCTAATTCTCTTCCAAGAGTTGAATTCCAAATTATCAATCATTATAGGTTGCCATATAACCCTTTACGGCTAATCGTTAGGGGATCAACTAAGGATATATTTGTTGCTATCTTAGGGCATAGCCTGTTGTCTCCAAGCACCCTCCCGAAACTGCTGCACAAATCAGCATATCACCTTGTGGCGAGACCTCATAGGACCATGCCAATTGTCTTTCATAAACTATATACCCTTAGCTAGTGACAGTGATACCAAGTTTTTTATCAATGGTCTCAATGCTTTCCAAACTTTTGGTATCCCATATATATATATATATATATATGGGAGCCATTACTTGTACACGTTTTTTAAATGATTGTACCGAATTTAAAGAAAGACTTCTTATTTTATAGACATGTGATATATAAAAATGTAATATGGGCCGTCTGATTTGAAGTTCGTGATCAACAAATCTATGGTACATAAATTGGAGCAAAATAGGATACTTATGATATGATCTATTCTAGTCAACTGTTGAATTATATAATAGCCTTTGACTCCATTTAATCAAATAATCAAATGATGAAAATTATATTTTATTTTAATCTTTTACAATTGATATCTTTAAATCATGGCCTTCAAGTCAAACGGCTTAGATGGTATTTTTACATAATAGAGGTCGCCAAACTTACTAAGTCTTTCTTTTAAATTTAATACAATTTGGTGCAATCACTTGAAAAGCATGTGCAAGTAATGGCTCCCTACATATATATATATATATATATATATATATATATATATATATATATATATATATATATATTCCATCTTGAGACGTTTTTATTATAGAAATATTTCGCCAACAGAGTATACTCACCGAGCATTCTCCAGTATTATGCCTCACCATTCCCGACTGCTACTTATCCTCTTCTCGCTCTCTCATCCGTTTCTTATGTATCACTGCGTAACACCGTAACCCCTTCTCGCTCTCTATTTATCTCACGTAGTCCTAAAGTTATAAAGGTCAATCGTAAAAATCAAGGGTGCTATAAATGTTGAGCTTCAAAGAAGAAATGTATGTGTAATTGGGGTCGATATGCTTAGATGAGTGTGTGGATTCTGTGGAGGAAGAAGAAATGAGTAAATGTCACGAACCAAAATTTTATTAGATCTCGAGAGCTTAGAATCTCGTGTACCTTTGTATCATTTCGTATCGTAACCAACATCCAACCTGATGAGGTTGCGCACATATGCATTAGTTTTCTCCTACATTCGAGACACTGTTATGTCATATTATCCTTAAGACCCATCTTAGTTGCAGATCTTGTACTCTTACGATACCTTGTAAGGTATGACACATGTAAAACTTAATTTAATAATCAGTTGACCTTTACAACATATCTTACTATATTCATATCTTATCTTATTTTATATATTTTTTATTATTATTTTCATACAACTTAAGTTGGAGTGAGTCAGAAAATTTAGTTTTGATGATATGATCGAAGGACCATAGATGCATGAGCTTAGATTGATTAGATTTGAATGCCCATACTTAGTAGTTTTGATGGAAATTTATGTGCAGATTGATCTTGATCATGTTAGTTATTTTTACACACTAATGTGATTAATTTAAAACTTGATTTCCAGAATTGATGTGATGAATTTATGAATTAATCATGAAAATTGTGGTGATAGATGTACGTGCTAGGACTTGATGAATTGAGGTAGCCTAGCTATGGATTTTCATTGAATTGTCTATAAATATTTAGAATACTGTTGTGAACGGTTATGATGATGGTTTTTGAATGATGTTTTGAAAACTTTGATAAAATTTGATCATGAAAAAAATAAATGATTATAGATGCTTGTAAAAAAATATAGTGTAGTACACCTACACTATAGTGTATCAACAGCTAAGACCATTATATGGTTTATTACATGGAATTTGATTATTTTGGTTGACCTGAGGCCTGATGAGTTCTCAGGCCTTGGAAACTCATAACCATTGTTGATCACAAGTGATTAACAGTGTTCGATTACATACCGATAAATTTATGAAAATTTCGGGTAAACTAGGTCATAGTGATATTGACAATTTTATTAAGATTTGGTCTAAACGTGGTTTTGGAAAATCAATTTTTTTGTAAAACTGATCTCTGATATATAATGTTTTGAAAAATTTAATCGTTCTTAGAAATTTTGAATCGATCGGATGGCTAACAAGGCAAACTTGAAATTTCCTGATATAGGACTAGAATTGTACTTGACAATTAGGATAGTGACGACGGCGATTTGTGTCGTTAGATCCATAGAGCAGGCCTCAAAAAGGGATCTCAATTTATCTGGGATCAATCTGGAGGTCATCTCAGGTCAAAATCCAAAAACATTTGTGGCATGAAATGGACCACTAGGTGGACCCCATCAATGGCCAAGCCTGTAGGCCTTGTAGCCGACAACAGAACACTCTCAGACCCGAGAGTAAAACGACATTAAATAAAACTTAGAAAATTCCCTAAAATTTAATTTAGATAAATAAATGGGTTCCCAATACTCAGTCAAAAATTTAGACTTTGATTCCTCGTTTCTTCACTTATATGGAATCCAGAGCGTAAGGCAGTGAATCTGCCCTGTTGCACCAGAAATCTGAGCCTCCAAAGGGCTAAGATTTCCTGTGCCTAGACTCTTCAGAAAAATCTAAATTAAATTAGAGTAAAACTTTGACCTATCCTCTAGACTTGAGTGAAATTTCACCCGAGAATTTCACGTATCTTAATGGTTAGAAAATTTGGAAATTCGTAGCGCGAAATTATATCAAGTGGCACACAGCCAACTACCTGAACCGACCCCTAATCGGATGGACCTGATTCCATCATGATATCCAGACTTTTGAGCTCTAAAATATAAACAAAAAATTAAGATAACCCCTTGATCTTTCCAAAAAGCCGCTAGCTGTGTGACTTCGATATCAACACTGAAAGTTACAGACCTGACTTTGAGGACCATTTAATCTGGTTCGATAACCTGATATGAGAGAACAAATCTTAGTAATCTGACGACCATGATCATACCTGATCATATTTTTGAGTGCCATCACCTGAAAAAGATTCAAATATCTACTTTATTTTACCCAGTTTCATAGGATTCAAAAATTCGATCAGAGTTGAAAATGACATAAGATATATCGTAAAGTGTCTGGTACACTTGTGGAAAATCTACAAAATTGAAGGAATTTAGTCAAACCATGACTTTCCCAGAAACCTGTGACTAGTTGATCAATACATGATCACAGTAACCACTGTGTAGGTATTGTGAAACTTGACTTAAGTTGACTTGGTCAGCTAATTCTTTGACTGGACCTCATGATGGCCGAAAAACCCGAATATTGGAAATTTGTAAGGAAACTAAGAAGACTTGATTACCTGGCCCATGGCCCGCTAAATCTTAAATGAACTTTTAAAGCTCTAGCCCAACCCAAAACTTTTTAAAAGAAATTGATAAAGGCACCTACACCCGCTTATGGGACTTGGACCTCGAAAAGGCCATGTATATTCAGAATTGGATCTCGTAAAAGTCCAAGAAACATAGGAAATGACCCATGGACTCTTAAACTCTCAAGTTTGGATTAAATCAAGTTTGGATTTGATTAAGTCCAAATACCAGGCTCGAAGACTGATTATGGACAAGTGACTGACATCCTTATGCCTAATTACTGAGACAATTGAATGATACCGTAGCCCATTGGGCCTAAAGGCCAAGGTAAGTTTCTAATAAGAAGGAATGGACCCAAGGTCCTTACCTTAAATAAATATGTAAATACCTCTCTCGACCTTTTGACGAGCTTTAAAATGCTCAATGAGAAACTGATCGAAACCTTAAGACATGACCTGAACTTGGGCCGATAGATTGGATAATCGAAAATAAAAAAGTAAGAATCCTAGGAGGGGATACCCACATAGGGAATCGTCCCCAAATAAATAAAATAATATTGATACGCCGATGAGCAGTCAAATGGTTGACTCGACTCAAGTGATAGTAGGTTTAGAGTGATGAAGAGAACTCGTAGAGTAATTAGAAAACAGGCACCCTGATGCCTTAATTGTATTAGAAATGATTGATTCTCTTCTTATCGATGATAAGAAATATAAGTTCCTTTTGGACTCTAAACTTAGGTAACACTTATAGTGTGAACCGACGAAATCCTTCCCAAGGATTAAGCCTTAAATTATGGGATTAAATCCTTATTGATGACAGCATTGATTAATTGATAGCAATTGATTGATTCAGAGATATGAATAATAATAGATTGAATGATGTCTGATGCTTGATATTGATTATGAATATGTTGAAAAATGATTAGTGAACTTTAAAAGATAAAGTCATCAAAATTGATACGAAATCATGAACCGAATGGAATATGGACCCTGAATATGAAAAACATGGAATATGATTGAATTGAAAAAGGTAATTAAATTACCGAATATTGGAAATTGAATATGAACCCTTGAATGTTGGGTTTATTGAATATTGAATCTTGACTAGTGAACATTGAATATTGACTATCGACCCTGAATCTTGAATTGAATATAAAACATGAAATATTGAATTTGAATACCGAATAACGAATATGGAATACTGAAAATTTGATTGAATACTGACCCTTGAAGATGAAAGTGATTCAAATATGAATATTGAACTTTGAATATTGAATAATTAATAACGAACCCTGAAACTTTGAAAGTGAAAAGATGATACTGTATCGAATTTGAAACCTTGCATAATTGACCGTTGTTCTTGTGAAAAGACTCGCATAAGCACGTCGTATTCAAACGAGTTATTAAAATATCAGTTGAGGATTGGGTCTAGTTAGATCAACATGGTCCTTGATTCTTATCTTGATTGACTAAATGACGAAGAGTGTCAGCCTCTATTTGCGCGACATTGGCAATCGAATATTGAATATGGGAGCATGATTGGTGTTTGTTATCACACCGAATTAATTAAAAGATATTAAAATAAAATAGTAAATAAATAAGATCTAATGCACCAGAAAATTTACATCTAATTAAGTTCATAAATTTTAATATACCTTGTAATTCTTGAACCTAATAATTGTGCTAAATTGCTAATTATAGTATATTATTTCCACGTGATAACTATAATTCTTACTTTATAAAATGTTATTGTTATTATTGTACTGCGAATGTTTATCCTCATGTTAGATATTAATTGTCTAATGTGTTATGTACTTAAAATTTTTCTGTTAGCATTGGTTTAATACTAATTATTTTATTGATATAACATTTGCTGGAAACCTCACTTGCACTAGCACATATGAAATTCTCTTACATTATCGGTACTGAAAACCACAACATAATTGGTTAAGACTTTATTAAGCTTTATGGCTTACGGTCGTTTCATGACCCAAAAATTTTAGAGGCCAGTCAACAATCACCCAATCAGAGTTTGAGAGCTGGACGATGAGAGATCCATGAGCGACTGCTGAGCTGATAGTTGAGCTCAATTTGCCTATAGAGCTACCGATACTTGCACACGTGTGACCTGTTCATACTTGATTTTGACAGAATCTTTTTCCTTTCTTTTGTTTTGTTTAAATCTGGTACTTTTAAAAAATCAGAGATATATCTTTGTATTTGAACTTTTGTAAATATTGACTTTTTAAAGTTGAACTCTTTGGACTCTTTGCAACTATCTTCTAATTGTCATACTTATGATTTTGCAATAAGTAGGGTCAATTTTACGATAAAAGTTTGAGAAAATTGAATTTGCCCGATCAGGTTAACAAGAATGGAAAAATAAATGAAAAAGAATTTAAATACGCTTTCGTAAATTATTGAAAATGAAATAAAAACGCTTCCGCAATTGTTGTAAAAGAAAAGAAAGTTTTTTCGCAAAGACATTTTTCGCAATATTTAATATATATATATATATATATATATATATATATATATATAAAAGAGGCTAACCGAACCATGATTTAATCGAGTTTTGGGAAATGAAATCGAATGAACTGTGAAACGAAATATGAAATCGAAGTTTGAATGACAGAATCGACAATGTGCGGTAGTGCCTACCGGCTCGTGGATTGCAATGGGAGAGGTAGGGGCTATGGGGGCATGACAGCCATAGTGTGATAAGCTTTACTAAATCACACTTTCCAAGGGACGGGTTCCATAGTAACCTGAATGTACCTTGTGTGACATCTCATACTCCTTTAGAGGTGTTGCATCTGTACATGAATGCCTACATTTTAAGTTTCACATAACCGTGAAAGGAACTCCACCATGATAAAGGCTTAAATGTCGAGTGTCATATCTTATTCCTTTATCCTATCATATATATATACCTTAGCGTACTCCTACGATGATGGATGTAATGTGGTACCGATGAAAATAGTTAGTAGAACATGTATCTTATATAATCCCATAAACATATCTCGATAATTAAAGTTTAATCATAAAAAACCTTAAACTAATTGTAAGTCATGTTAAAGTCAAACAAGCAATACAAGAAGAAAAGGGTCAGTGAACTGATCCCAAGTCAGTTACAAGTTATAACATAATTCAAATTTTGACTCATGGACATAGGTTAGGGACCTAAGATCTTATTCATACTAGAATATGGTTTAGAGTTTCTTAGGGAACTCTACTTACTATTAAAGGAGAGAGAGAGAGAGAGAGAGGAAAAGATCACGAGTAAATCGATACGTGACTTCATAACGTGTGTCTCAACATGATGATAAACTATTCTCATTAGGTAGATCTTTTCGATCTGATGTACACATACTAGTCATTTGTGTGATTCCAATAAGATTTAGTATTTGTATGACTGAATCACTTATAGACCATCAAATAATTGGCACAAGCATTTTAAGGTGAACGTGATCGAATTTAGAATAATCTAATCCTACTGGTGCCATTAGTGTAATGGTTGTTTGAGTCTCCTATGATTTATACTATTGACTTGATCATTTAAACCATTAATTGAACGGTCATCAATTCATAATCAAGATCGTCTCATCGTATGATCAACAGTGTACCACATGCTTCATAGCATGGATAAATGATGCATCAATTGAGTCTACTATGACTTTGAAGATTAGTTGAGCCCAGTGGCGTAGCCACATAGAAGGGTGTTGGGGCTCAAGTCCCCATTTAATTCTAGAGTTCCTATGTAGCATGTTCCTTATACAACCTTCGTTTATATATAAGCCCCCAACTCTATGATGTAGAAGCCCCCAAATCGATAGCAAAATAACTACTTACATTATATTTATCATTTGTAGCCCCTACCAATACAAATTCTTAGTTATGCCTTTGGTTGGGCCTATCTTTGAAGTGTTGCTTGTGGTTTCTCGAAAATGCCCGTTTGACTAATTAGGGTATCTAGGCCATTAAGGGTCCATGAACAGAAAAAGGCCCACATGACACACCCATTTATTCTTCGAGGATTTATAATTTTGGATAACTATAATATTTAGTAATCTTAATTTTTTTCTACTCGGGTCATACCCTGAATCACACGAGGCCTTGGGTTCATTTTATTGAACTAAGAGATTTGGGGTCAAGTTAGTCGTGAGTCTAACTGTCCAATTTGCATGTATTTACAAAAAAAGGTGTAAACTGCATTTCAAATGATTGTAAATACACTGTGTGGGTAATTCATTCAGGTCAATGTTGGTTACATGTGCAACTAATGGATGTGCAATTTCCTTATGCTAAAACTAGTAATTTCTCTCAACTAACCATCTATTTTATGGGACTAAATATAAATTTGGTCACTACACATATATTAATCTGGGCATATATTTAGCATACTCATACAACTAATTTAATCCAATTACTCGCAATTTAGAATACATTTAACACTTCTTAAAACAAAGCAAGTTCTCAGCGATTTCAATTTTTGTAATTTAAACACATTAAATATGTTTAAATATTTTTCATCAAAAAAAAATATATATATGTTTAAATATGCAATGAGTAGATTCCAATAGATAGGAGGGCACCCACCTCGTTAGTAGCTTTCCCGTGAGATGACGTAATTCGATTTGGACAGGCCGATTATGATCACGTGAGAGAGACCTCCTTACTTGATTTTCTGGTGCCATTACCCGGTGTTGCAGCCGAGTTTAAGCACATAAGATGGTGCTTGGAGAAGGTGTTCGGAATTTCCGATGGTGGTAAATCCCATGGTGCTACCCGTACGTTGATGGTTGAACTTCTGTTTTGGGTTCTTATGTCACGGGTTCTTCTTTGCATCAAATACAAGTAGGATAGATGTGTTGCTCCATAGAGGTGCTCAGGATTGCAAAATGGGCTGAGGGCATTGATGGGCTATTGGTATAATGTGCTGTGCAAATCTACAATAAAAGAAAGAAAGATGAAATGGGTGGCTCTTGCTGGTGGTCGTTCATGACTTCAAGTAGATAGATGAGATGGGAGGTGATGGCTGGTTGTGCAAATCTTAGAGAGAGATCTACAGCATATAAGGGAAGGTCTTGGGGCTGCTGAAATGGACCTAAGGCACGAAGAGAAGAGAACGTAGTGGGTACCGTATCTTCGCCTCTAGGGTTGTGTGATCACAAGTGGCCGTTTAAGTGGGATGAAGGGCGAGAGACTGAAGGTGTAAAAGTGGACGGCCGGGATTTTTGGGCGTTTGTATGGGTTGCCGCTTAAAGGAGTCTCGGTTATACATGACTCCATTCGGAAAAGTTGAGAAAGAGAAAGTAGTCGGTGGTGTGGGTTGCCAAAAATAAGGCCCAATTTGACTACACCGTAGATATAAAGAGAGATTTTGTAGATCCAAGATTTATCTTTGGGAATCTTCTCAGCAAGAGTAAGGATGGTGTGTTGGGCAGCCCACAATGTATATCTTACTACTATATAAAAGCACGAATCTCTCTTATTTCTTTTAATTTTAGCGTTTTCATATTTTAGAAACAAAATGTCCCTAAGCTCTTCTATCTACCCTCATGTTCTTTCTTATGCATTCCTATATTTTATAATTTTCTATAACTAGGCCTCTAATTAAATTTGGACTCTTTGAGTTAAACAAATAAAGGAACTTCTACTAACTTCTACTATTTTCTAGGAAATCTTAAAAGCTAAAGGATTACATTCTTAGAGTAGCATTATTTGCACCCGTTAAACCTATGAAAACGCATGCATATAATTGACTACTTTGAATTAGATGATGCAGATCATTTTCTTCCCAACCTTTCACATAGTAGATCTTGATATCATGGCACCCCTCTCTGACGATCAGATTGTGATTCGACATAACACACTTCCACAAAACTAATTGTGATTGTGGGCGTACCTATCAAACCGTCACTTTTGGATGTGTCATGTGGAATCAACATGTGACCGTCTAATAAGTACGCCATGATATCAAGATCTATTGCGTGAAAAAATGGGATGAAAAATGATCTCCATCATCTGATTAAAGGCAATCAATGATTTTTTCATGTGAAAGAAAATGTGTTATTCACAGAAAAATGAGTACAAATAATGCCATCGTTATCTTATAGGGTGGCACTATTTACTGTCGTTTTTCCTATAAAGAACACATGCATTTCCACGAAAAAAAAACGTTAATTGTCATGAATTAGACGATAGAGAACGTTTTTCGTCCCATCCTCGATACAATAGATTTTGAGATCATGGCTCACCTATCAGACAGTCTTAATACCACGTGACACACATCTCCAAATGTAACACTTGATAACCCTTTCTCATGGTACACCCATGATCACGGTCACATTTTGAAATTTCTGTCTCATGAAATCAACATCTAATTGTCTAATAGGTGCACCATATTTTCAAGATTTATTGTGCAGAAGATTGACGAAAAACGACCTCCATTTTCTTGACTTAAATTCATTTGGCTTATGGAGTCATTGTTAGCAAAATTTCTCATAATTTCTCCCTCATTAATTGGCTTAGATGATGTACATTGTGGAACTCCATCTAAGTCGTTTGATTTGAAGGCCATGATATATACAAAGTTTCACAAGCAAAGATTATTTGATCAGACAATCAAATAAATTTTTAAAACCCTCATCAAACCTTAGTAACTATGACAATTATAGGATTTAAATGACATAATGCCTATTTTTTTAGGAAGAATATGGTGTGTATGATCATCTTACATCATTAAAGTTTAATTACGATCGAACACCATTATTGTGCATTGTACCTTCATCTGTGAACAATCTACTAGTCAAACCAATCAAGGAATTATGCTTATCAGCATATGTAAATCGTCACATTCCAGATGCCAAATGACTCGAAAGTACGAAATGTTCTTTGGGAAAAAATTTATTATTTTAAGATTATATATAAATTAAAATTTTTAAAATAAAAAAAAACTTGAATACTATCTATAAAAACACGAAAGCCACCATCAAGAATACGCCACTCATAAATCTTTGAGAGCACCCATGTTAAATCCCGTTGACTACTTTGAATCGGATGATGAACATTTTTCATTCAAATCTTTCACACTTAACTTAGAAATCATATACATACCATCAAGCCTCCAGATATTGATTTGATTTGACTTGACACAAATACCAAAAATATACTTTTTCAATAAACTTTTCCTTGCTTCAATGTCTCCTAAAATATCTCAAAATAAAAATATAATTTTATTTGAAAATAAAATTTTAACTATTCTTATCTTTTATTAAAAAAAAACTTATGTAATAGTTTTCTGCCAAAAATGAACTAAACGAATCTTATTTGAAATAAGAGTCTAGGACCCAATACCCACAAACATAGTAACAGTATAAGTACGAGAATAAAATGACTCCATAAATCTATGAAAAATAGTGATAAATTTTGATAATTTCAAGAAAAAAAGGAAAATTATAAAAATTTAAAAAATATTAATCATTATAAACAAGAAAAAATAGGTTTATAATGTGTTTTTTGAAAAAGTTGGATTTAAAACACAATTTTTCGAAAAAAAAGGGAAATTTTTGTTTTTCATTTTCTCAAAATTTTTTGTAATTATTTTTTATATTAATTATAATATTATCCAATCCTTTGGCATCTTCTATGAGCTTGTGAGCGACTTTATATACACTTCCGACAAATTTCTTTCTTATCATGGGTTTAGGCGAGCTTATCTTCAATCCTCCGAGAGGAAATACAGATCTGCGAAATTACATCAACATCACTATCATAAAACACATACAAGACCATTTCTTCATTTCATCTTGTAGCATCATTCTCTAAAAGCTCGGACATATGAATCACTGAATCAAGTTTTATGAGCACTACAAAAAAAATCATATTTCCTGGTGGCTGAAAACTGCCACTGTAACTGCAAAAATCGCTGGCAAAAGTGCCACCGGCGGTTTCAAAAAATGCCCCGAAAAGTGTTGTTGCTGGCCTATTGTACAGGTGGTTTATACAACATTTACCGGCGGTTCGTGACCGCCATCAACATGGTCAGACCGCCACTCCATTGGCCATAAGACCGACACTGATTTCATGTGTGCCGGCGATTATCAGCCGCTGGAAAGTAACCTCTATACCGGCAGTTTGTGGCCGCCGTGGAGCTGATCAAGGCGCCAGCCCATCTCCATTGGTCTATGTAAGCATACTGGCCGTCTAGAACCGCCAGTGGCTATTGCTTATATTTGTTGGGTAGCTCTATTTGCACCCACCGATTTATTGAGGGCACCACACAGGAAAAGCGAAAATGATTGGTTGGAATCAGATGCCACAAATTGGTTTTCATCCCAATCTTCAATGCAATGGACCTTTAGGCCATGTGTGCCATCAAACGGTTAGACTTTCCTTCCACATGACAGAGATATAAAATAATGACACTACGATCATGTTTGAGCATAACGTGTGCTACAAGTGTTTTAAATCAATTTTTTCAGATTCCTGCCATGTGAAATTCAAAATTGATCATTAGATGGTACGGTCCTGATCTAAACATCCCTCAATGAAAGATTGAGCAAAAAACCAATCTCCATCATCTTATTTAAATCAGTCAAATTATACTTTTCTCATTACACACCCTCGGTAATTAGGTAAGAGTGAATAGAGCTACCCTTTTAACCTACAAAAATTGATTAATATTTTTCAAACACCCATTACTTGTGAAGGATAAAAAAATATAAAAACTAAAAATGAAAAATAGCATTTATCATTCTCTTCCATTGAGATCGGTCCGTCAATGAGCCCTTCTTCAAGAGGTGTGATCTGCACCATCTTTCATAGGTCAGCTTAGGAATTCTTTATGTTGCTCCAACTCCAAGGAAATCAATAAAGGGCGATTTGATGTTCTATGTCCTTTGATCAATGTCAGCATATATAGACTTTGCTTCCTCTTGTTCACCATCACAACTCATTCAATTTCTGTTACTGAAACTTCAGAATTTGAATTTGAATTTGATCAAACTGATTGGTCAAAACCCATAGCCATCATCATGGTACCACCATGATATCAAACTGCATTTTAGTAAGTTTACTAAGGTCAAATTGAATGAAACAGATTAGAAATGTAAATGAACAAATTAAAAAATGAGCTTTGGTCAATCAAATATAGAATCAATGCACACCCTTTTGTCGTGCGGAGGATAATGTTCATGCGGATTTCCCAAGTAAGTGAACTATAAGGCCCTACATCCCTGTGAAGCCACTATTCTAAGATCCCGTTGTCGACGTACTCGCAAACAAGCATCCTAAGAAGTAGACAAGAAAGCCACTTTTCAATTAACAAGAGCCAGTCTAAAATTCAAAAAATGCCTGATTTTTACTGTTTTATAAGCTAATTAGTAAAAAAATTGACACTTGCGACACCATTATGGATATTCAAATTAAAGATTGAAAGGGTTTGATTAAGAAATCATTATCATACCTATAGGCTCCTTCAACACAATATCCAAGCAATCTCATTTGGGATGGTTTGTTTGTGTGAGGTTCTGGTATTGCACTTAGGTGAGCCAGAGAGATAAGGAAAAGGAGATGAACCAAGGCTGCACCGAGGCAGATATCAGCTACATCCCATAATCTGAGGCCGAAAATTGAGGTGTGTTTAGAGAATTGATCATTGACGAAAGCTGATTTATAATCTGACATTTTCAGAAAAAAAAATGGGTAGAAGAGAGTAAACAAAAAGAGTGAAGAATAAAAAGTCCATGAGCTAAAGATTTATTTTAGAACTCACCTTATAGGAGGACTAAGCCCATCACCTTCCCAACCAAGTTGAAGCATATGATAAACTACCTTCAAAATCATTGCAATACATTATAGGTTAAAAAAAAAATGTGCGCTCACACAAGCAGTTCCACCAGTAAACAACCTACCTATCATGGCCCATTTGTTATCATGCAATCTGTGAGCAACCAAAAGCCTATCCTCTTCGTCCACACTAAATGATCTCTTGCTGATCCTTGGGTCAAGCTGGTTAAACCATCTGCAGCTCTTCCCTATAAAAATTAAGAGCATAAGAAACCCATCAAGCCAATGTACTGATTCCATGAACCAAAACAACCAGACATGTAAAAATTAAGATCATAAGAAACCATCAAGCCAAATATTGATTCAACATCTCACAATTCTGAAAAAACTATGAATGTGATCATAATGTAACATCGAATGCGGTTGATGGTCTTTTTTGTATTTGTGAACCTGATGGTAGGCCATGATCTCAGGAATCTATTGTATGAAGGATTGAGAGAAAAAATCTCAGGTTATGAATGAAGTGCTTTTAATAATATATTCACCCTGAAAACCCAAAAAAATATTGATTCCCTGTAATCAATAGAAATTAGGACCCTATGTCAATCAGATGATAGAAATCAGATCTTCACATAGGGTCCAAATTTCTCCTCATGCATGTTGCTAGTATATAGAACAGAATGCATGGGGAGATGGTTTGATCAGTTCCCATGTGTGTCGACCATTAGAGACTGCGACTGTCAATAACCCACTAATCAGATATGCAAAAATCCTAAAAACCCATTATTCAAATGCCGTTTTAAATAAATAAAAAAACTTCAAAAAAACCATACAACTAAATGAAAATTTACTATCTTTAGGTTCTGGAATTGTTGAATCCCATCGGACCATTAGAGAACCCATTAGTCCAAAGCTTTTGTTACTAAATCAAAATTAGATTGTAGAAACCAACCCCATGGCACCTGCAACATCATAAACAAAACTGCAGAGGAAGGACATGAGAGATGTCCAACATAAAAAGCTACTCAATAAATGAAATAGATTGATCATAGTATCATAGCCAAAACCAAACAGATGGGACAAGGAAAATGACAATTAGTTAAAGCAGCCAATTTAAACTCATAAACAAACACCAAGTCAATTGCAAAAATGGTAAAAATTAGGATTGAGTATAGGAAATCAAATCAAATTCTGCATGAAAAGGTTTGAGTTAACATGACAAAATGGTAAAAATGTATATAAAATATAAAATGGAAGATACAAATATCCTCCTTCAACTACAAATGTGTGGGAAAGTTAGCAGAGAAATAGATTTGTGTCCCATTCTTTAACTAAATTTATCAATGCCAGAAGGCATTCAATGAACCCTAATAGTGTATATGGTTTCAATACAGTGCATGGCTACAAAAGTCCAGCATCAATCAATATGTGCATCATTAGTGTGATACAATTCATATTTAAAAAATGATTCAAAACAATATCCCGGTAACAGACCATCATACGAATACAATAAACTTCTATTTGCTTAAAACTAGTACAATCAAAGGAAAAATTAAAAAAAACTGGTCTTAGAAGGTACCTTCTCTGTGATGAGTTTGAAAATTTTAGCTCACAATATCCCCAAAAAGCGCATAACGGTCGCTTTAGCTGATATGAGTTGGAGGTGATGTTCCCACCTAAGACTTTACCTTTCTTTGAACTCCTGAATAATGGATTGTCTAAATTGAGTACTATTACTACATTAATGAATTGGATAAAGACTTTACCTGGTAATTATCACCCAATAATTACTCTAACCATATATTCCCTCACCCAACTAACATCATTATCATCTCCGAGACAGTGTTGTTTGACCTTATCAAAATCCTATATATATATATATATGACAGATTTTTGCTTGACTCACCCCGACCTGACATTTGAGCATGCCCAACTTGACTCGAACTATCAGATTGGGATGTTTGATGCCCGGATCCAAACTGATAAGTCAAGTTTAAAAGTCCGACCCAATTAAAAAAATTTGGGTTGGGTAATGGGCCAGACCGACCAATTAACATCCCTAGGCCCATGACCCATCCAATCAAAGTGCCCTTCCCTTTCCATACCGAGTTTGTATGAAGTGATCAATATTCAGATCACCAAAATGATTCATAGCTAATCTTAACCATACATATGACAACAAACTACATAAATCCACATCCTAAGGTCCAAATTGTGAATCACCATTACCTCACAAATAAATGACCCTAAATATTCTAATCAAGAGCCTGCAACAGCTTTGTAGTTTTGGATGGTCTAAATCTTGAGAACATAAATGGGACATCAGAGGGACAATTATTTTTTCCCCAAAATCATAGCCCTAAAATTAGATGGCGCACATCGCGCTCAAACCAGATTTTAAGCCATTTTATTGAGATATGTGTTACGCGGAATGTCCGTCAGATGGAAAGATGCATAATCAATTTTTCCCTAAACTCCAAAGCACCATTTGCTACATAAATCCAAGTCTTAGACAAATAATCTATTCAAACATAAAAAAGATCGGAAAAAATAATAAATAAATTAAAACAATCAGATGAAATTTCTCATAACAAATCAAATAAAAAAATAGACGAGAACAAAATATACAACAATACCAAAGCAAGAATCAGTGGTTTCTGCGGCATAAAAAGTACCATAAACCCTAAAATTAATAAAATAAAATACTTTAAGGATGCATCGTATTGTTAAAATAGGGGAGAAAATTTCTGAGATTCAGATTCTTCAGGAACTTACAGGAAAATAATATGATATAGCTTGCAGAAATTTTCTGAAAAAATTATGACATTCGGATAATTTATAAAATAGGGGAGAAAAACTGCAACTTATTGTCGAAATTTTCAGAAAAAATATAACATCGGATATTTTATAAAAAAATATATATAATTATATTGAAATTTGATACACAGAATGGGGATCCATCGCTTACAACCCCCTTCAGTTTGAAGGAAAACCGAGATAAACGGGATGGGGATCGATCGTTTTACGCACCTTTGCTTTGCAAAAATTCTGAGATAGGAGGGATTCGCCTTTGAAGAAAATTTGTGATCTTTGTCTTCAAGCTAGCTGAGCAGAGGTGAATGTGCGGTGAGAGATTTGCGAGAGACGAAGAGGTCGCAGGAGTGTGTTGAGAGAGAATCATGTGAGAGGGAAAGATGGCGGTCAATATTTTAGAAGCGGGAAGAATCCGCAAATCTATCTTTTATAAGCCTATAAATTGTAGGAATCTACCTGTCTTCCTGCACTTCGATTGAGTTTTCACCCTAAGGCCCTGTTTGATAGCAATGAAACTCTAAAGAGAAAATGAAATCAATTTCTTAGGAAATGATTTCATCTAGAAATAGATTTTTTCCTGTTTGATTAGCGTGTTTGAGAAATGAATTTCATTGAAAATTGATTTCTCTTGTTTGATTAGTATCTTTGTAGATAAATTTTAAAGTTTTGATCATTTATTATTAAAATCATAATTAAAATCAAATATTAATCAATAATTTTTTTAATGATATTTTATTACATTGCAAATTAATATCATTGTAATCACTATTTATTACTAAGTTATATAAGTCAAAGTTTGAAAAGTCAAACTCAAATAAAAAGCCAAACTTTAACCAAACTTAAAATTTTGATAAAAAAAAAAATGTAAAGCCAAATAATAAAGTTATAAATGCTAGTATCTAATGTAAGTTTATACGTTTAAATGAAATTAAATTTTTATAAAAGTCAAACTTTGACCAAAATTTTAACTTTGATCAAGAGAAAATTTTGCAATGTACCAACAAGTTATAAAAGTCTAACTGCAAATTAATATAATAATATTCATATATATCGTTAGGTTACACTAGTCAAAATTTGATCAAATATTCACTTTTAATAAAAGTCAAACTTTGACCAAATGTAAAACTTTGATTAATAAAAAATTTCTAAGACTAAAATACAAAGTTATATAGTAAATGCTAGTATGTATTATATATTGAAACAAAATTAAAATTTTAAACTTGAAAGAAAATTTAATTTTTTTTTAAAGTCAAACTTTGACTAATTTAAAAACTCTGATCAATAAAAAATTCGATAATCTACCGACAACCTACAAATTAACATAACAGTATTCGTATTCATCACTACGTTACACTAGTAAAAACTTTAACTAAATATCAACTTTTTAAAAAGTCAAACTTTGACTAAATATAAAAAAAGTAAAATAAAATTTCATAATGTACTAGAAAGTAATAAATTAAAAAAATAATAATCTTATTGGGGATACAGAAGTTCAAAAAAATTAAATTGTGTTAAAAAGTCAAAGTTTGACCAAATATCAAACTTTGACTGATTAAAATTTATATTATCAAAATATCAATAACAATAGTAATAATTATTATTTATTGTCAAGATACACTTCTCAACTTTTGACTAAAGTCAAAATTTGAATAAAGTCAAACTTTGACCAATAAAAATGAGACAATATATTTTCAAGTTATAAATTAAAATAATGATAGATATTTTTAATTATAATATTTCACTAATAAAAATTTAAAACATTTTATAGAAAATTGAACTTTGACGAAGAAAAAATTATACTGATACGATATAAATTTATGTAGTAGTAGACTCTATCTATAAGGAGGTTTCGAGTTTGACTAAAAATAAAATTTGTGTAAAAGTCAAAGTTTGACTAAAGGTCAAACTATTGACTAATACAATTGAAAATCTAATATCAAATTATACATCAACACGACAGTATTCTTTTTTTTCCATCAAATGATTAGAGTTTAAGTTTAATAAAAAATAAATTTTAATTAAAAGTCAAAGTTTGACCTTAAGTCAACCTTTAACTCCTAAAAATTTGATAATATATTACTAACTTACAACTTATTATCATGTTTCAGTAGTTAAAGTTTAATCAATAGTCAAAACTTTATATAACTTATAAATCTAATTAAAATTTGATTAAAATTCAAACTTTGACCAAAGTCAAATATTAATTGAAAAAAGTATGATGTAGATAATGTGGTAGTCATAGTGATCCTGCCGTATGATGATCATAGAAATTGAAGTTACTTTTTAATAGTAAAAAAATATTTTTTTTTATTTTAAAGTTTTTTACAAGTAACTTTAGATTTGCAATGACAAAAACTTATTATTTTGTTAGTAGGAAATTCAATTTCAGCCATTTAAATGGTTGAAATAGTTTCCTCCTAAAATGATTTGGTGTATGGAAATTCAATTTTCATGCAGGATGACTCAATTTCATTTCCATCTCCTTAAATAGCTATCAAACAGCAACAATTGGAAACTAAATTTCATTTCCACCATGAAATTACATTTTCATGTTATCAAACAAGGCCTAAGAGTAAATGTCATTTCTATCAACCTTTGCGTCAAGGAAATTCGAGAAATATTTGGCTTCAAAGATGCAGCTTTGGAGAGAAGTGGGATTAGAGAGAATCTTCAAGTCCTGTTTAGAAAACCTAGCTCCATTAAACGCATATATCTTTTAAAACCCATCCCACCATGCTCTTAGGTTTACACATTTGACCTCAAATTTTCTAGTGTATGCCTTTACCAAATTTAGCTTAGTTCAATTTCCATAATTCTCTTTATCTTTTTATATTTTATAAACAAAATATTTATCGGCCTAACCTTCAAAGATTCATGCTCGAAATTGATTCATGAGGTCAAGTTCATGTGCTTGACTTGGTCAAAAAATTGAGTCAAACAATGAAATCAAATCAGCCTGATAATATTTTGGTTGGTATTACCGACACATCACTTTATGTCATAGCCACCACATTCAATGAAAAAAAATTGTTGAAAATGAGTCGACATCCACGATCCAAAATGTAGTCAAACGATAAAAAGTTTAATGCACTATGATGTGTGAGACAGTACCCAAACTTTAGCTGAAGTTTAGACCACAACATATATATATATATATATTAATAAATGACATGTGACATTAAACATGATCCAAAAAAGGCAATATCTTGGAATTAGGTGTCACATAGTGTAATGACCTTAAATTTCTAAAATATGTTTTGACTGCTTTGGTTTACATGCCTAACACGAAAATTGAGACAACCTTAAAATTTTATAATAATAATATTAATATCAATATTATTAATCTGTAGGCGTATGAAGTGATGTGTCAGAAGCAACGCGAGTCTGGGAACTGATTAGTCTGTAGTATAATATTACACACTTGAGTGAAGTGTATGCGCTCAGCATCGGAACTTAATTTTGAAAAAATAGAAATATCATAGATATTTCTCTAGGTTAGATTATAAGGGAAGGAAGAGAGTTAGAATTCCTTACCCTACCTCTTTTTTTGTTGTTTCCATTTGGTTTGGTTTGAGTTGCGAGATTTCACCTTAGGCATCGCCTTGATTTCGCGTTCTTCTATCTGAGTCAAAGCTTGAAGAACCTCGCGATTTTATCCAAGAACGTGAAAGGACAGTTGATCTGCTATGTCGGACTTGGAGGAGGGTACATCTTCTTGCGTCAGTATAGAGTCTCGCTTCTTACTTTGGAAATCGCTAACAACGACTGAATCTTCGATTCAGATCTGAAAGCTACCTCGAGTCAAGCGTACGTGAACCACGAAAACAACCTCATCGAGGTGAGACACTGAATACTTTAAGTAGTTTAGATGGCCTATTATGTTTGTATTTATGTCTGTGTAACTCTATGAGAATAGTCACATGAAAAAGATGAAAAAAGGTTAAAATAAATGAACTGTAGTTATGACAGAAACTGTCATATCCGATCGATCAAATGTAATATTTGATCGATCAAACTTGAATCCAATTGATCAAACTTGAGAAGTGATCGATTGAATTTTATATATAATTATAGAATAGGAGGGTGTTTTCCTAGAAGTTGAAGCCCGATAAATCCGATCGATCAAATGAAGAACTGATCGGTCAAATGGGAAATTGATCGATCGAATTGTAAAATTGATCGATCATTTTGAAAAAATGATCAATTGAATAGTATAAATACCTTATAGAACAGGAGGTCTGAAAATTTGAAATTTTGACTTAGAAGACCAATCGATCAAACTTGAGAATTGATCGATCAAATTTAGAATCCAATCGGTCAAACAAGGAAGTTGATCGATCGAATTCTCCTGTTCAATCTATGTTGGTTTATGGGATCCGATCGATCAAATTGAGTAAATGATCGATCGAATGGTGAATCCGATCGATCAAACAAGGAAGTTGATCGATCGAATTCCCCTGTTTGGCCTGTTTTGGTTTTATGAGGAAAACACTGTTGGACATAGTACCAGTTGATATCCTGACATCTCTGACACTTAGTACACTGTACTTATGGTCTAGGTTAAAATCATGACGCTTTAAAAAGCTTTGGATTTGCTTAGAAAGACTTGAGTTAAGGTAGGAGAACTTCAACCTAACTTGCATTTACTTCTAATCTCATGGACTCATAGCATCTGTATTTTGACCATGTTTTGATTTTTTTTTTTAAAAGCACGCCTTGTATATCAATGAAAGTTTTGTCATCTATGATTCCTACTATCTGATATCTGTCATCTGATTCTCGATATTATGTAATATGCATTTGATATAAAGTTCATGTGACGAATCCCACCGACTCGGCGGTATATCCGTGACTGGCACGGCGGGATATCCGTGTATCTGATTTGTAATCTCTCTGACATAAGTTACTCTCTTTTGTAGAGGCGTGTGCATTCCTGAAATTGTTTATTGAACGACGATGGTCGGGGTTATCCATTGACAAACATCTGGCTACCACGTACTATATTCACGGAAGTTATTTAAATAATTTAAATACAGTATGCAGAGTATCTTGAAAACTCTGAGAATAAATCTGCTTTATGATATTCTGCATCTGCTCTGTCATTCTAATCTCTATATTTGTTATCTGATCTCTGTTTGAATCATTTGTTCTTGACAATCTGTTCTAAGATATGTTCTGCAAACTATATTTTACTGTTTAAATGCAACTTAATTGAGTTTTTTCTATTAAGCTTAGATGATTAGCTCACCCCTGATTTTATATCATAGGTTCTAAGGCTAGGGCTCCTGGTACAGAGAGCAATCCAGATTACCAGCCTGAGGAGGAGGAGGACATCGATATCCAGGCAGACGAGTACTATCCATAGCCTAGGTATTTGGTCTTGTATTTTGGGATCTGTACATATTATATTCTGGATTATGTGGTTCTGGTGGCCACTGTTTTGTATTTATATCCTATAGTTACATTTACTTATTATTGTATACATCTTTTAGGAACCACTATTGGCAACTATTGTTTTGGGTGATGGATGCCCATCACCAGTGGTTTTTCTTGATTCTTTTTTGAGAATGTATATTCTTTTTTATATATGTATATATATTATTTTCTTCATTTTTGTGCCTTATATAATGACTCTATTTGCCTCTTTAGATAGTGTTTGCTCTGATTTTCGCTACATGAGCAGACATTCTTTGGTTTGTTCTGGGGATCCTCAGTGTTTATGATCCTGATGGCACGATTTTCTGGGTGCAGAGCTCCGGGCTATCACAATTGGTATCAGAGCCTAGGCTTTAGGTTAGGAACCACGAGAAAAATAGGCTCGATTATTTTTACAATCTATATACTGATCAAAGTTATTGTTTTGACAATGACAGACCGGTATGGCCCCAAGGTTCAGAGGAAGAGGAAGAGGTAGAGATAGACTAAGAACGGTTCCGTTGCAGGATATTCTCGAGGGCACCGGTACATCTCGGGGAATAGGATTCCGTTCCGTTGCAAATACGTTTCCTTTGGGAACCAGGAGAGAAGAAGGTAGAAATGAATGGATGGAGTAGGTGTTGGAAGCATTAGCTACCAACGTGGCTCAACAGACTGTAGCAATGACTCAACAAGCTACAAGACCATCTTATCAACTCGGAGGTTTTACCGAGTTTAGGAGAATAAGACCTCCTAACTTCTCAGGTCAAATAGATCCGATTGAAGCTGAGGGTTGGATAGAAGAAATGGAAAAAGTGTTTGAGATGCTTCAATGCACTGATGTTGAGAACGTGCGTTGGGAAACCTTCAAGCTTGATGGTGAGGCTGGACCTTGGTGGAAAATGGTATCGAGAAATCGAGAACAAGAATTCCCTAGTACTCCTTGGACTTGGCCAGAGTTCATTGAGGTGTTCAACCATAAGTACTTTCCCAAGATCGTGAGACATTAGTGGAAAGTCAAATTTATAAAATTAGAAAAAGGTGCTATGATAGTGCGTGAGTATGGTGCTAAGTTCGATAGATTGCCTAGATTTGCACCGTAACATGTAGCTATCGAGTTGATGAGAGCTCGAAAATTTCAGCTTGGCCTAAGGCCAAACCTATAGAAGGAGGTGGCTATGTGGGAGTTGGAGACGTATGGGGGTGTTATGTCCAAGGCCCTCATTGCAGAAGAAGAGAATAAAAAATAATTTGCATAGAGTGGCAGAACAAGGAGAGGTCATTTTAAGGAAAATCTAGTGATCTTGATCAGGCAAACAAGAGGGCTAGATTCTCAAGACCTCCTAGATATCCTACTCACTCTAGACCAGCAGTATCTTCAGGACCGAGTTCTTATCAGAGGCCATCTATACTTATGTCATCCAGACCATTCAAACCTTCTGGTTTTTCAATTAGTGGAGCTTCCATGCACGGGGATCTTCTCGGGTTTCATTATTTACTCCGGCTCCATCATGTGCAAAGTGTGGAAAGCCACACAAGACAAAGGACTGCAGGAGAGACACAGGAGCTTGCTTCAGGTGTGGCAAGATAGGCCACATGATTAGGAATTGTCCTGAGGAGAGTAAGGAGAGGACTGGATCGATATCCACTCAGAGATCTTCTCGACCTATTGTTCAAGGTCAAGCAATGTTGTTACAACATATGATGCCCTGACATCAAACGACGTCACTCAAGCTACCCTTGCTATGCATCAAGAGGGGGATAAATGTGAGACACAAGCACAAGTACTAATTGACCCTGGGTCTACACATTCCTTTATTACCCCAATGTTCTCAGCATGTATGGGCATTACCCCAATGTTTAGTAGTGACAGTTCCTACAGGTAATTCAGTGAAGACAGACACCGTGAACAAGTCAGTCATTATTCGAGTTGAGGATCTAGAGACTTGAGCAGACCTGATACTTTTGAATATGATGGCATCCGATGTGATATTGGGAATGGATTGACTATTTGCTTACCATGCGAGCGTCGATTGCCTTTAGAAATTAGTAGTTTTTCATCCTCCAAAGATGAAGTCATTTCTTTTTTTCGGAGTAAAGTCCAAGGTAGCACCTTTTATATAAGCTATTTGGGCGAAAAGAATGATGAAGAATGGGTATGGTGGTTACATGGCTTTCCTGCAAGAGTAACGAGAAGAGAAGAATATCATTACTGACATTCATGTTGCTTGCGAGTACCTTGATGTATTTTTCGAGGACTTATCGGGACTACCACTTGATCGCGAGATCGAGTTCACCATCGAGTTAGCTCTGGGTACTGAGCCAGTATACTCTAACAGAGTTAAAGGAATTGAAGGAGCAACTGTAAGAACTTCTAGACAAAGGATTTGTCTGACCTAGTGTGTTTCCTTGGGGAGCACCAGTATTATTTATCAGGAAGAAAGATGAGTCGATGCAGCTTTGCATTGACTACCGTCAGCTAAACAAGTTGACAATCAAGAATCATTACCCGCTTTCGAGAATAGATGATCTCTTTGATCAGTTATAAGGAGTGAGGTTCTTCTCTAAGATTGACTTGAGATCAGGCTATCATCAGCTGAGAGTCAAGTCTGAAGACATCTAGAAGACGACCTTTAGAACTCGAAATGGACACTATGAATTCTTGGTGATGTCATGTGGGTTGACAAATGCTCCTGTATCATTCATGGACTTGATGAATCGAATATTCAAACAACATTTAGACAAGTCTATGGTGGTTTTCGTATATGACATCTTGATATATTAAAAAACACAAGAGGAATATGAGTTGCACCTACGAGTAGCTCTACAAACCCTTAGAGATCATAAATTATATGCAAAGCTTAGCAAGTGTAAGTTTTGGCTTGAGCAGGTCAGTTTCTTAGGCCACATTGTCTCTGAGAAGGGTATAAGAGTCGATCATACAAAAATCGAATCTGTAGTGAATTGGGAGCAATCGAAGACAGTAACAGAAGTCCGTAGTTTCCTTGGCTTGGTGGGATACTATAAACGATTTGTAGAAGGGTTCTCTAAACTCTCAGGTCTGCTTACTTAGCATGCTAAGAAGAATGCTAAGTTTGATTGGACAAAGCAATGTGAAAAGAGTTTCCAAGAACTCAAGACGCGTTTAACTATAACACCAGTGCTAGCTATACCTTTTGGTGGAGGAGGTTTTGCAGTATACAGTGACACATCTTACAATGGTTTGAATTGTGTACTCAGTCAAGACAAGAAAGTCATCGCATATGATTCCAGAAAACTGAAAGACCACGAGAAGAACTATCCCACTCATGATCTTGAGTTAGCAGTTGTGATCTTCGCCTTGAAGATCTGGAGACACTACTTATACGGTGAGATGTTTGATATCTTCACCGATCATAAGAGCCTCAAGTGCCTTTTTATTCAGGACTTGAACATGCGACAACGAAGATGGATGGAGTTCTTGAAAGATTATGATTGTTCCATCCAGTATCACCCTAAAAGGCCAATGTTGTGGTAGATACTTTGAGTCGAAAGTTTTCGGCTCAGTTGTCACATTTTATCACGAGAGTACACCGATGACATCTACTTGAGGATCTGGCCTTATGTGACACACAATTCGATAATATTCGTAAGCTCCAAATGATTGATGATGAGCTTATGGCCATTAGGAAGGGTGTGATTAGCGGAATCAGAACGGATTTCTCCACCAGACATGATGATACCTTGTTATTCCGAGACCGATTGTGCATTCCTACTAGCTGTAAGCTTCGAGACACTATTCTAGAAGAGCTTATAAATTAATATATGTTATACATCATGGGAGTACCAAGATGTATCAAGATTTGAAGAAAAGCTTCTGGTGGAGAAACTTGAAGAAAGATGTCACAGAATATGTGTCTAGATGCTTAGTCTGCCAGCAAGTAAAGGTAGATCATCGGAATCTGGTGAGATTATTACAACTATTGCCAATACCAAAGTGAAAATAGGAAGCCATTTCTATAGATTTTATATTGGGGTTGTCAAAGATATTGAAGAAACACAATGCCATTTGGGTCATTATGGATAGACTGACCAAGTCTATACATTTTTTGCCGTATAGTACTACATATACTGCCAATAAACTTACAGAGCTGTACCTTAAAAAGGTTGTTAGACTTCATGGTATATCAGTTAGTATTGTGTGATCGCGATCCGCTCTACACATCTTTATTCAGGTGGAGATTCTAAGAAGGCATGAGGTCTAAACTTGATTTCAGCTTAGCGTTTCATCCTCAGACAAATGGGCAGGCTGAAAGAGTGAACCAGATTATAGAGGATATGTTGCGTGCGTACATGTTAGATTTTCATTGATCATGGGATCAACATTTGCCTCTGATTGAGTTTGCTTACAATAATAGTTATCGGTCCAGCATTGGTATGGCGCCTTACGAAGCCTTATATGGACGATGATATAGATATCCTTTGAATTGGGAAGAAGTCAATGAGAAACTTATTTTAGGACTTGATATCGTAGACAGTACAACTGAGACGGATCGATTGATTTGCGAGAGATTACGAGTTGCTCAAAATTGACAGAAAAGTTATGTTGATCTTCATTGAACGCATGTTGAGTTTCAAGTAGGAGACAAAGTGTTTGTAAAGATCTCGCCAACAAAAGGCGTGATGTGTTTTGAAAAATATGGAAAGCTAAGTCCATGTTTCGTTGGACCTTTGAAAGTGCTCGGTCGGGTTGGAGAAGTTGCGTATCGGATTGCTCTGCCAGTTGGCAAGTATGCATAACGCATTCCATGTTTTCATGCTGAGGAAGTACGTGAAAGATTCAACCCACATACTAGATTTTCAGCCTATCGAGCTTTAAGAGGATCTGACTCTGATTGAGGAGCCTATACAGATCTTGGATTGTAAAGAACATGTTTTGCAGACTAAGCTGATTCCACTAGTATTAGTAAAGTGGCGGAACCACTCAGCTGTAGAGGCTACCTGGGAGCGCGAAGCTAAAATTCACAAGCAATACCCGCAATTGTTTCATTGATATGCGAGGTAGATTCTGCGTTTTACTTTACATTATGATTGCACAATACTTCTTTATTCAATGCAATTAAGCGCATATTATGTTGATATTTCTTGCTTAGAATACTGGTATAATATTGTGGGATACCTTATGATCTATGATAAGATGCTCACAGGTGTTCCAAACTTGTATTTTGTGAAAACAACTTTGTTGTCAAATCTGATCGATCAAATTTGTGATTTGATCGATCAAATGCTAATCCAATCGATCAAATGGGAAAGTTGATCGATCAAACATTTTTGAGCTTTGTTCTATTTTAGAATTGTCCGATCGATCAAATTTGAAATCCAATAAATCAAATTAGAGAATTGATCAATCAAATTAGTTGGGCTAGGTAATTTTTATTTTGAATCTGATCGATCAAATTTTAAAATTGATTGATTGAATCTGTCGATTTAAGTTGCCGTTGGGTTTATTTTTCTCATTCGCACGATTAGCAAAACCCAATCATTCGAGGTTTCCTTGTTTCCCTTGAGTTCGAAGTTGATTTCCGGCTATTTCTGGCTACTGACACTTCGCATTTCGAATTCGTGGATCATGTATTGATCATCTATAACGGTAAAATCCTAAATTTCTTAGTTCTTTTGGGATTTTTGTGCATTTTTATATATAAAGAGCTATGGGACCGTGAATTAAGAACGCCTTGCGCAAGGTTCCTACGTCGCGGGTTCGTGCAACCGTGCCGCCTGTTGAACCGGTCGCACAACCCGTTGTGCAACCTATGGCACCACCTGAGCCACCCGTTCAACCACCACAGCCGCTACAAATTACTCGGGAACTTTCGAAGGAGTGGTGGGCTTCCTATATCAAGGACGTGCCATTCCAAGACGCCATTGCCAAAATGACACATGGTCAACAGGGGTCGGGTCAATCAATTACCCAAGCTCAACTTCTTGATAACTTATGGATGCTTGATACTTTTATCAAGTGTACCATTTATCCTTTTTTGCACAAATCAGAGCGCAGTGGAGTCATCTAACAAGCCTTATTTTCAGCTTTTGAGAACCGTTAGTTTTCCGTTGTCGACATAGTCATTGATGACATACTGGATGCGATGGATTGTATGTCTGAAAAGAAGGCCGTACTGAAGAAAGAAATACCATACGCTCAATTGATTACGCGATGGTCGAGCAGTATAACGCGCTACGAGAGGCTTATAGCATGGCGCCTGGAGAGCCAAGACTAAAGAATAGCGCCAAGATCTTTAAGCTCAAGCATTGGATAAAGAGCTACAATTTATTGGTAAAGAGGTTGCTCGAAGAAGGGGATGTACCAGACCAAGTAGAGGCGGAGCCTACAGAACAAGCTCTAGATGTAGGAGAGGCACAACCTGACATTCCACCTGAGAGGGGTGTGCCTGCTAGACCTGGCCCCATTCCTATCCCACGATGTGCACCGACTCAGACATCTAAACGTCATGAACCACCTACGGCTGACCTCGCCGACGCTATCGCTGCACTTTTTGAGGGCAATCGTTGGATAAATGAGCGGCTAGGTGGCTTGGAGGAGCACAGTCTTCAGGTGCATAGACGGTTGGACTTTCAGGAGGGCATGCTTTTACAGTTGATGTAGTAGGCATATCCTAGTTCTGCTATCCCTATGATCGGACACGCACGCCTACACGTCACGGATCCGAGTAATTATCGCACGTAGCCTCCCAGACCCAATAGACCTGCACCCGCGGAGCCTGGACCTTCTGCTCCACCAACAGGTAATCACACTAGATCTTTGCATGCTATTTATATATATATATATATATATATATATATATATATATATATATATGTATATATATATCTAATGCTGATTTTATATTTAAATTTTGATTTTGGTTCATGTATGTTTCCTGCATACTGTGTTTGATATTCTTTGATTGCACTTGCCTACTCTATTAGATATCAGTCTTATCTACTTTGAACTCTGCATACCATGTATGTTGTATGTCTGCCCTGTATTCTATTCCTGTCTAAAAACTCTGTGTTAATTTTGTTAACTGTCTGCATGCACGATTTGTGTGTGTGGTTGTTTGAGTTACAGTGGGGTGTTCTTTTGAGCACGTGACACTTGAGATGGTCTGCATCCATGTACGGATGCAATTCTCTATGACATTATGGGATGTCACACATAGTACATCCAGGTTACTATGGATCCCAACCCTTGCCAAGCGTGCTTAGTGGAGTCTATTGCACTGTGACCCACTCTTCACTGTTTTGATTATTTCAACTTAAGTAGATGTGAGGAATCCTTAGGATTAGTGTACCGTCAACCTGTCTGTGTATGTCTGACATTTTCGAGGACAAAAATTTCTAAAGAGGAGACAATGTAATGACTCTAAATTTCTGAAACATGTTTTGACTGCTTTGGTATACGTGCCTGGCACAAAAATTGAGACAAACTTAAAATTTTATAATAATAATAATATTATTATTAATATCAATATTATTAATCTGTAGATGTATGAAGTGATGTGTCACAAGCAACGCGAGTCTGGGAATTGATTAGTCTGTAGTATAATATTACGCACCTGAGTGAAGTGTATGCGCTCAGCACTGAAACTTAATTTTGGAAAAATAGAAATATCAGAGATATTTCTCTAGGTTGGATTATAAGGGAAGGAAGAGAGTTAGAATTCCTTACTCTACCTCTTTTTTTGCTGTTTTCGTTTGGTTTGGTTTGAGTTGCGAGATTTCGCTTTGTGCATCGCCTTGATTTCGCTTTCTTCTATTTGAGTCAAAGCTTGAAGAACCTCGCGATTTTATCCAAGAACGTGAAAGGACCGTTGATCTGTTGTGTCGGACTTGGAGGAGGGTACATCTTCTTACGTTAGTATAGAGTCTCGCTTCTTACTCTGGGAATCGCTAACAACGATCGAATCTCAGATTCGGATCCGAAACCTACCTCGAGTCAAGGGTATGTGAACTAGGAAAACAACCTCATCGAGGTGAGACACTGAATACTTTAAGTAGTTTAGATAGCCTGTTATATTTGTATTTATGTCCGTGTGATTCTATGAGAATAGTCACATGAAAAAGATGAAAAAAGGTTAAAATAAATGAACTATAGTTATGACAGAAACTGTCATATCCGATCGATCAAATGTAATATTTGATTGATCAAACTTGAATCCGATCGATCAAACTTGAGAAATGATCGATCGAATTTTATATATAATTATAGAATAGGAGGGTGTTTTCCTAGAAGTTGAAGCTCGATAAATTCAATCGATCAAATTGGGATTTGATTGATCAAATGGAGAACTGATCGATCGAATTGTGAAATTGATCGATCATTTTGGGAAAATGATCATTCGAATAGTATAAATATATTATAGAACAGGAGGTCTGAAATTTTAAAAATTTGACTTTGAAGACCGATCGATCAAACTTGATAATTGATTGATCAAACTGAGAATCCGATCGATCAAACAAGAAAGTTGATCGATCGAATTCTCCTGTTCGGTCTATGTTGGTTTATGGGATCCGATTGATCAAATTGAGTAAATGATCGATCGAATGGTGAATCCGATCGATCAAACAAAGAAGTTGATCGATCGAATTTTCCTGTTTGATCTATTTTGATTTTCTGGGAAAAACACTGTGGACATATTACCAGTTGATATCCTAACATCTTTGACACTTAGTACACTGTACTTATGGTATAGGTTAAAACCGTGACACTTTAAAAAACTTTGGATTTGCTTAGAAAGACTTAAGTTAAGGTAGGAGAAATTTAACCTAACTTGTATTTACTTCTGATCTCATGGACTCATAGCATCTGTATTTTGACCATGTTCTAATTTTTGTTTTAAAAGCATGCCTTGCATATTAATAAAAGTTCTGTCATCTCTGATTCCTGCTATCTGATATCTGTCATCTGATTCCTGATATTATGTAATATGTATTTGATATAAAGTTCATGTGACGAATCCCACCGACTCGGCGGTATATCCCTGACCGGCACGGTGCGATATCCGTGTATCTGATTTGGAATCTCTCTGGCACAAGTTACTCTCTTTTGTAGAGGCTTGCTGTATTCTTGAAATTATTCATTAAACGACGATAAGTAAACATCTGGCTACCACTTGATATATTTACAGGAGTTATTTAAGTATATACACTACAAAAATAAGGTTTTTTAGTGGCACTTCTGTTAAGGCAATTTTTGGTAACGACAAGGCTAATAGCGGCAGTTTTTGGTAGCTACGGGACTAATAGCAGTAGTTTTTTGTTAAAAAAACTGACGCTAATAGTCTTATTTTTTGTAGTGATAATTTAAGTAATTTAAATACAGTACGCATAACATCTTGAAAACTCTGAGAATAAATCTGCTTTCTGATATTCTGCATCTGTTCCGTCATTCAAATCTCTGTATCTGTTATTTGATCTTTGTCTGAATCATCTGTTTTTGACAATTTTTTCTAAGATATGTTCTGCAAATCATGTTTTACCGTTTAAATGCAACTTAATTGAGTTTCTTCTATTGAGCTTAGATGATTAGCTTACCTCTGATTTTATATCATAGGTTCTGAGGTTAGGGCTCCTGGTATAGAGAGCGATCCGGATTACCAGCTTGAGGCGGAGGGTGAGGAGGAGGAGGACACCGATATCCAGGCAGACCAGTACTATCCGTAGCCTGGGTATTTAGTCTTATATTTTGGGATCTGTACATATTGTATTATGGATTATGTGGTTCTGCTGGCCACTATTTTGTATTTATACTCTGTAGTTATATTTACTTATTATTGTATACATCTTATAGGAACCACTATTGGGAACCATTATTTTGGGTGATGGATGTCCATTACTAGTGATTTTTTTTGTTTCTTTTTGAGGATGTATATTCTTATATATATATATATATATATATATATATATATATATATATATATATTCATTTTTGTGCCTTATATAATGACTATATTTGCCTCTTTAGATAGTGTCTGCTTTGATTTCTGCTACATGAGCAGACATTCTTTAGTTTGCTCTGAGGATCATCAGTGCTTATGATCCTGATGGCATGAGTTTCTGGGTGCGGAGCTCCGGGCTGTCACACATAGCATATGAGGTTTGAATGCATAAGTTCAGCCATACATTAGAACCCATAGACTTTTTCTATTTTATAAATTTATTATTATTTCTATAATTTTATAGAGCAACACGCGCAAAGCATGTGCATGTTTACTAGTAATTATAAATAATATGATTATTATTTAATCTTAAATTAAAAATGGGGATATTAGCATATAGCCATAGTAAATATATCGAAATAGGGGTTGGGCAAAACTTTCGGCGAAATTTCGACGATTTCTCCAAAATTGCGGAAATTAATAAATCTTTTCTAATTTTTGTCATTTTTTAAATAATAAATAAATTTTTTATAAAGTTTAAATATAATTTATATTTAATATTTTTTGTACTCCCTGAAATTTTTCCAAAACTTTTCAAAATTTTCTCAAAATTTATCCGAAATGATCTCTATCGAAATGCAGCCGAAAATGAAAATTTTCACTATGCATATAGCTGTGGACTTTTATCGTAAGCGTTTTTATCATTAGGCTAATACCATACAATGACATTTAAAACAAAAGTTTTAATATAAATAAAATTTTATAGACTAAGCAACTTATTCATTCATATTGATGGTAATGAGATTTACTTGGGTTGGACGTTGCACACCACATTGACTCATCATGGTACACACATCCATGGCTGTTCATGTGCGCCCTTCCGTTTAAGCTAATCTATACGTTCAATAATATAAAACCATGTGTTCACTAGTTATGGTGCTTGAAAGGTGGGCATGAACTCCGAGTCGTGTGCAACACCCACATGCACCTCACGTAGGGGTTTGAGTTTAAAATTTATGATTTAGGCTCGTGTTTGTGTGTCCACACGACCAATTACAACAGGTCGGGCCCAAGGCCATGTCACATAGGTCAAAGGTTTGACTCATGGTAAAACTAGTCAAACAGTGAATCTCAAATCCGGGTCACTACAGTAATATACTAAACAGTCCTAATAAAAGAGAAAAACAAGTAAGTTTAATATTTATGTTCAACTCTCAAGATCGAGCAATGTGTTTATTAGGCTTTGATATATGTGAAAGTCAAAACTCTTAACAAATAAATGATCAAGATCAGAACATTTTAAGCATGCCTTTTAACTTTTAACCATTGAAACTTATGAAAGTTTCAAATGTGTAAAAGCCTAAAAAATAAATTGTTCAATCTTGAGATCCATAAAAGTTCTCTTCTCATCAAATCTTCCTCCCAAAATTAGGAGTGTACCCCATATCTTATATAGAAGGAAATCCATGACCTCTTGTCTAATGAGCCCAACGGACCTATACTGCCTAACCAAGTGATCTGGGAGCTCTTAAGGAAGTTGATTATAAATTAAGAAAATTTATCTACTTATAGCTGATTTATAAAGGAATATAAATAATAATAAAAAACTCATCCTCCGGCCAACAAATCATGTTCATTGGACAATAGGAAACCAGAATCCAAATCCAGAGAATTAGCAAAACTCACATATGCATATTATACATGTAAAAGAGGGGTGAATTATTAAGAAGAGGAGGTGCAAAAATTAATTTTTTAATTATTATTTTTTGAAGATATCATACAACATAAACAGTCCAGATATAGCATCTCAAAACACTGAAAGGAGACCCGCACAAAGGATGAAAGGAAACATAGAAATTAGAACGGCTCAAATGTAGTGCCTCAGAATACTGGAAAGGGACCCAAACAAAGAGCGAGAGCAAATATAGAAATTAGAACCCTTGACCTGTAGTGTCTCAGAATATTGGAAATAGACCTGAACAAAAAGCGAGGGAAGACATAGATATTAGAACCCGTCACCTATTGCTTCCACAAGAGAAGAGGATACCAGTTGAGTTATTCCTCAACCCCTCAAAATTCAAAGAAACTTATTTGATTTGAAAGTAGGAAAATATCAGTAGATGCTTACTCGCATCATTGAAATAAAAAATAAAGAATAAAATTCAACACGTCATGGAACTGCTGACCACCCAACAAATTTCTTGTTACCTCTTCAACCTAAGGAAATAAATTATGAATAGGCATGTTTTCAGGCCATGTAGTGCCATGTGGAGCACATGCTTTTCCAATGCATTTTTGTCTAAAGGCAGAGATCATGATCCAACAAGGTCCACAATTTTTATATTTTTTCACTTGATAGGTTTTAACGTTTACCTATTACCTATTAGGGTCTATGCCCATAACATTTTCTTTTGCTTTCTTAAATCTAGCCAAATTTGGTCTCATAAGAGACCCTCCCTCTCTGTCTCGTATAGGACCAATTCAGCGGTCTCATGTGGTGTTTAAGGCCATCTTGTCTAATCTATTTTTCCACTTTAATTGAATTAGGAAAATGTCAAAATTTGAGCCTATTTTCCTAGATTTGAAAGAAAAATTAAAAAGGTCAGGGTCTGAGGCCTTATTAGAGAATAAGCGAAACGTTGGACCATGTAACATAAATATGAAACCGTGGAAAGTTAAAAATTCTTTATCTATGTGGTTAGACATTCTGGGAACTTGATGGTTAAAAGATACACCCACTAGGAGATTTGACGAGATCTTGTGACACTTACCAATGAGGCCCTATCAATTAGTATTAAACAAAAAGAAATCCATTATAGATACTAATAAAATTAGATCAGCTCTTCATATGGATGTTGGATCCCAGGTAAGATCAATTTTTTTTTTTTTTCTTTTTCGAAGTTAGGGGATCACTACCATCGAATTAATACACAAACTTTAACATAGACCTTACGTTGGATATGAACAATATTGATGCATACTAGAGAGTGACGTAAATGATTAGAATATGTTGATTTTAGGTTAACATCAGTTCACATAATCATTTTCAACTTGAAGGATTTTAATTAACCAAAGATGCTATCACATAGCAAAACAAGTGTACATCTGAGTGTTCCAACTGTTGATGTTGGTTAATTTCTATTAAAACTTATTAATTAATTAGCTTTTCCTTAATATCACTTAAGGATAATATTATATAGTAGATAATTTATGTTAAACAATGTTACACATATCTTATGTGGGGCGATATGACTGGCTGAACACAGTGGGCCCAAGCACTACAACCAGTGACGATGCGCCACATAATTCATTTATAGTTTTTCATCACTTAAATGTCAAGATTTAAATACATTATTGGAGGTTTAGATTTGCACGGTATTTGGGCTGTGTGCCACATGTACAACATAAATGACTGAGACTAAAGTTAGTGCTCAGGCAAAGCTCCGTATATCAACCGTTGATGCTATTCCCTACTTCCATACGCTTAGAAGAAATTAGAATCAAACGAGCACTATAAATCTAGGGATGGTCATCAAAGCCTGCACACGTAATTCATAGTTTTTTTTTAATTTTTTTTAAATTTTTTATAATTCACTTGTGGTTATGAGACCTCACCCATGCATTAAAAATAAAAAGATAAAATTACATAGCTATAGGAACCCAGCTCCCCCAAGAACACATAATTTTTCCGAACATAAATAACAAAAACAAAAGCTAGCCCCTCATTGAGCGAGAGACTCAACTAAGAGACAACAAAGAAAAAACCAAATTTAAAATTAAAAAACCCAATCAACTAAGAACTATTCACTAATCATCAATCTGGACCGCCCTGCTCGCGCCCATTACCTCTATCTTTCGAATGCAGCCTTGAATCGAATAAGGGGAAATGAGATTCTTGGCCCGCGCCCATTGCAAAGCTTTAATCTGCACTTTCTCAGCCAACTGTGACTCTCAATTTTCTTACCTTCAAAGATATTCTTATTCTTTTCTTTCCAAATCACCCAGAATATTGCCAAAGGAATAAGATCCCATATTTCCCTTCTTCTGCATCCTCCAATACCTTCGGTCCAAGATCCTACAAGATTGCCACAATTCTCCGGCATAACTCAAGACGTGTTGAACCAACGTAAGATGAAACTCCAAATGACAGTAGTGAAAGAACACTGAATGAACATGTGGTTAATACTTTCCTCCTTTTATTTACATAGGGCACATCGATTAGCTAAAGAGAAGCCTCTAACTTGCAAATTGTCCACTGTTAGAATTTTGTTGATCATCATTTACCATGTGAGGACAATAATACGGAAAGGAACTTTTGCTTTTCAAATCCAAACCCACAACAACTTCGGAGTCACCGCACTCGCCAATTTATGATAAAGAGAATGCATCTTGAATCCTTTGGAAGGATGATCATTCCATATTGGGTAATCTGTGCTCAGAGGATTAATCCCTGAAAAGGAATTTAGAATAGACAATAAATTAGAAATTTGATTTATCTCGACGTCGTAGAGTCTTTTAGACATTATTAAGTTCTATTGAATTTGCCTCCCCTCCGATATATCCACTGCCTCCAAAACAGTAGTATCTTGATTCATGGCTAAATGGAATATGCTACGGAAAAAAAGCTTAAAGAGACGGTTGCAAATCCAACTATCGCGACAAAACAAAGTGTTTCCTCCGTTACCAATGTGAATCCTAGAACAGTCCTTAAAAGTTTCTTAGTATTTACATATAGAATTCTAGAATCCCGATCCGTGGCGAGCACCCGAATCAACTTCCTAAAAACTGTTGCCAGAGCCATATTTGTCTATAAGAACTTGCCAACATACAGCATTCCTTTAAGTTTCTATTTGCCATAGCCATTTGACTAGTAAGGCCTTGTTAAAAGGCCTTAAACTAAGAATTTCAGCACCTCCATCATCCTTATTTGATCAAGGCAGCACCTCAATCCGAGCTGTTTCCTGTATGCTATTTAGCTCTCCAAACTATATTAATAACCAGAGATTTAAAGCCAGAAAGCCAGATATACATATTGGGTCGATCCCAAGCTGGTACGCGTCTGATCTAATATATCTAATAGGTATCGGCCAAACCAGCCAATATTAATTTTTTTTATTTTTTAAAATAAAAAATTTATAAAAATATAATTTATTTTTGCGACAAAGGCATAGCTTTATTCACGCCCTCAGAATCTTGAAATACGCCCATACCAGCTTTAAATGAGATGATGGAGATTGTGTTTCGCTCCTATCTTCCATACTAGGGATCTTCAAGCCATGACCGTGCCATCGCAAGGTCAGTTTTCAATTCCACATGGCATAGATCCCCAAAAATGTATTCCGAAAGTAATGTGGTACACATCACACTCAAACTTGACTTTGGGGTCACGTTTTTGGGATCTATGACATGTAGAATAAAAAATTAATCGTCTGATGGTACGTTTATGGCCTCAAGATCCCTTTTGTGGAAGATTGGAGTGAAACACAATCTTCACTGTCTGATTTAAAGCAATCAATGATTTTTGGCGTGAGCGTATTTCAAAATTCCGTAGGTGTGAATAAAGCTACCCTTTGATATTTTGTTTGATTCATATCCAATAAATATGCATTTTTTTTTTTTTTTTAATCCGATAAATATGCATTGATATGAGCCCATACTGAACTTGTTTGACCCGATATTGAGCCCATATCGGATTAGAGGGAGTACATAAAATTGGATGGGGAATAACGAGATACACAATCTCTGACGGTTGATTCTACCTCAATGTGAAATAGCATGTGCGCAGCGGCCCACGTTGAACCGAAATAAATGCGGCAAGCCCTCGGTGATGATGGTAGACCAAATCATTATATTTTTTTCATATTTAAAAATTATATTTTAAATAAAAGTCAAAATACAAAGTTTGTAATTAATTAGAAGTCATATGTCACATGAAAAATATGACAAAAATATTATTTTTAAATAGTTAACTCCATTATCCATAGTTAAGATTTTAATCTATCCATTTTTAAAACATTAATTGAGTTTCCACTTAGGGTAATTTTACTTACAATCCTAAATTCTTTCTTCTCATCCTACATTTTAGGCACTAAAAGCATAATCATTCCCTGCTTTGAATCAGACGATGGCGATTGTTTTCATCCCAATCTTCGACACAATTGATCTTAAGATCATGTGCATATCATCACATGGTCAGTTTTTGAATCCATGTGGTACACATTACGAGAAGTGATCTAAGAATCACATTTGACGTATTCTCATGATCATGTTTACTTTTTGAGAGGTATGTCATATAGATTCAATATCTGACCATTTCTGATGGAAAGTTGATGATATTAAGATTTATAATGTGAAGATTAGGAACAAATTAATAATGATCTCGATCATATGATTTAAACCAATCAACAGTTCTAGTACATGAAACCCGTGTTGAGTAAAGAATTTGGGATTGTAAATAAAGGTGCTCTGTTTTGGTCCCACTTTATAACAATTCAACGCCCACCTTAATGGCCAAGCTCCAAAAACATAGAGAGAAAACGTGTAACTTGCCAAGCACAACCCCTTCTCATCTTCTTCTATATATACATATATATGTTGCCAAGCACAAACCATAAAATCTGACTTGGTTTTCTCTCTCTCTCTCTCTCTCTCTCTCTCTCTCTCTCTTAATCCATATCATATGGGAAATGCATTACTTCATTGTTACTACAACAACAATTCCATGCCCACAATTAAGCTGGTGTTTTGGGAAGGAACAACACAAACACTCAAAGGTAAGAGGCTTGCGGGCGAGGTCATGTTCCAATACCCAGACAGGATCGTCTGCCACGCCGACTCCTTCTACATCGGCCGTCCGATCCCCCAACTGTCCATAGGCGATGAGCTAGTGAATGGGGAGATGTACTTCGTCCTTCCGATGGAACAGTTTGCGTGCAAGGTCCTATCGGCTGCCTCCCTCCATGCCATGTCAAGTCCAAACCGTAAGCCCCTGGGCTCCGTCCAGTGTCCCTTTCAGTACATGAAGGGCTCAAACGGTCGTATTGCAATCAAGGTGTTGCCTGAGTTTATAACTAGAATTATATCGGGAGATGGCGAGAAGGGGTGTACATCTAGTAATAGCCCTCTCTGTAGTACACCTGAGTTGAAGAAGCATTATGATCAGCTGGTTGGATCGAAAGAGCAGCTGTGGTTGCCCAAACTTGAGACGATTTCGGAGTTTAAAACTCGGCTAACTCCGGGGAGGTTGTTGGGATTGGAGTGGGGAATTGGGAAGGTAAGAGTGGAGGAATAACCAATTTCCTTAGAAATTAACTATATTCATTCAATTTTTTTTTTCTTTCATCGTGAAAAGTTTTATAGGAAATTATATTGTTACAAAATCATACTATGAATTGAAGATGTGTTTGTAATTGATGGCATGATTCATAGAAAACCCTTTTCCCAGCCTTACAAATAGTTATGTTTCTTATTCTCTATTTTCCCATTCTTTCCCCTCATTAAGGAAAAATTATAATGAACCAAGGGGAAACAAAAGACCATTCAACGGATGCCTACATGTCACCACATAAGTGGCTGCCCCACTGTGCATTGCTGGGACTCACTGTGCTTACATCGCGCCACGTCAGTAGTATGTTAAATGGTGACCTTCAGTTTTCGTCCACCATATAACATTGTCTATTAAAATATAATTAGAGAGTTTGTTTTAAGGGTATCATTATTTACACCCATTGAAACTGTGACCCAACCCCATCTCCTCCGGCCTGCATGCATTGATCACTTTGAATCAAATGATTAAGATCATTATTCATCCTAATCTTCCATACAATGGATATTGAGATGGCGTGCAAGCAATCATATTGCAATTGTTTATTTTGATAAAGTAATTGTTTGAAAATATTTTAGGCAATCTAAAAGATTCTTAATTAAAATGATTGATGGCCCTCACTTACCATAGGTATCCTACTTTACTAATTTGAAATATTAATGAATTGTATTCCAAATACAGAAAAATATGAATTGATGGATATCGCATCTAAATCGATACACATACTATAAAAAATAAGATTATTAGCGGCAGTCAAAAACTGTCGCTATTAACCAAAAAACTTCAGCTACTAGTCCTGTCGCTATAAAAAACTAACGCTATGGCTCTTAACAGCATATACGCGACTGAAACACCTTATTCTTGTAGTGACAATAGAGGTTTCATTGATGTCAGATTGGTCAACATTGAGATGAATGATTGTGCTTCACGTTCTATTGAGAAAAGAAATTTCTCTTATTTTCTTTAACAAGGAAGAAGGTTGCTGCATATATAGCCGATGCCAACCATAGTCACCAAATTCGCCGATTTTTTGAAAAACTCACAAATAATTCGCAAATCAATCCCAGATTATTCACAATTATTTAAAAATTTTGAGAATTTGGAAGGATTTGCAAATTATTCCCAAATAATTTCCTAATTTTGTCAATAAAGCGTGACTTTTAATTTGTAAATATTTTTAATTTTTAATCTTATTTTTTGGTATATTTTTTATATTTTCACCTCTCCGATTTTTCTCTGAATATTATCCGAACTTGCCGGATTTTCCGGATTTTTGACCTTGTTAAATTATTACCGAATCCCGACTTGGTGACTATGATGCCCACACTGAATTTGATTGGCATGGGCAACAATTTTAAAGCCAGACCGGAGTTCGAACCGTAAAAGGGACTGATTCGGTTCAAATTGGTTCAGTCGGTTCAATCGCGGTCAGACTGTGGTTGAAACGTGATGACATTAATAAGTTTATTAATTAAAATTAATTTTTTAAAACCGGATCTGAATTTAAACCATAAAAGAGATTGGTTCGGTTCATACTGGTTCAATCGCGATCAGACCGCTGAAGAACCGTAATATCACTAATGAAATTTTAAAAAATTAAATGAAAAATATAAATTGTAAAAAATTGTAAAAATAGTAAAAATAAAATTATGTAAAATTTAATAAATATTAGGAATGACTTGTTTTTTTTCACTGATAACATTATTTAAACTACATTCTATTTTATATCGAATATCAAGAGTGACTTTTGGATATGGAGTTATATCTTACCTATCATGAGTTAAGTGTTTTTTCTTCCAGTGAATACCCACTACCTTTAAACGTCTTCGTACAAAACAAACATTTGTAGTAACCCTTTTTATTTTCATGTTCTTCGATATAATTCCAAGCGATATCTGATTTTCAACGATGCAAAGATGCAAGTGTCGCTTGATTCCATCTCGGATGGGATATTTGACGGATTAGATGTCGTCAACCTCTAGTAACCTACAAACTTGTAATTTATTATTGCTATTTATCAAAGGCATATATCAGAGGAACAATAATATAAGTTGAAAATTCAAAATACAAATTAAATAGTCTGATAAGGCCATGATTTACAAATCTTTTATGCCAATATTTGGCCATGATGTAAAGATCTGTGGTGCCCATCATCTGATTCAATGCTTAACTGTGTTGAATTAAACGATAGAGATGGTGTGTCATGTCAATCTTTGGTACATGATATCTTTGCATCATGTCCTTCAAATCAGATAGTCTAGATGGCATTCTACATGGCACATGTTAAAAAATACCAAGTATTTCTTCTTAACTAACCCATGTGCCACGATACAAACTACAAAATACTATAAGAAAATTTGCTTTTGATTTCACCCACGCTGAAAGCCGATTGATTCAAAATCTTGAGATCAATGATTTTGAGATCATGGGTGTTGCCATTAGAGGATTAGTTTTTTATTGCACATGACATAGATTCCAAAAATTGGGCATGTAATGGTAAGTCAATGCTCTCAAGATCCGTAGGTAAAAGATTTGAGACCGAAAAGGCAAAATCGATCTCTATCATCCAATTAATGGATTTTCACCATGGGTGAAAATCAAGATATAGTGGGTGTTAGTAAACATGCTCAAGCTATGAAGGGTACACTGCATAATATTTTAAGCATTAATTTCTAATGGAAAAAAGTAGAAGAAGAGAAAAAGTATCAGACACCTTCGTCTGGGAATGGGGAGACAATGAAGAAGGGGGCGATTGTTGCTTTCCCATAAAGTCATAATTATATTGGTTTTGTGTCCAATAGGGTAGTGGTGAAGAACAGACTCATATCCTCCATTGAAAATCGTTATTTACCTTGAATGACACTTATTTTTACAGATGTGTGCCACATTGAATCAAGATATGACAGTCTGATAGGTGTTTCATGATCTCAAGATCAATTTTGTGACGATTGGGATGAAAAATGATCTCTATTATCTGATTCAAGATTGTCAACGGTTTCCTATGCGTGTGTTCTTCACTAGTTTCTCGGTGGTATATAACACAACCCACCAAATATCTTTTGCACCGATTTTCAATTTTAAAGATATTTCATTCTCAATTCTCATTGTACAAATATTAAGAACCATGACTTTATAATCGATATAGTTTGAGCTGTTTAGCGGCTAAATCAGCTAGTTTAACGGTTCAAAGTGGTTTAACAGAACACGTAGCAATATTATAGGACCAGACCGCAACTTTGTCTGATTCCGATTTAAACTGGTTCAACTGGTCAGCCTGGTCCGGCCGCATGGGTAAATATTTTCTATGACCTTCTTCTAGTACAACTCGAGAACCTCAAATTACCTCGGTTACCATTATACTTGCTCCACTACTTTCTCACCCCACCTCCTCTAACCGGCATGCGTTGACTGCCTATTCGAGTAATCTCACCTATACCTTTGGCATCTTCCCTTCAGATTACATATTTCTCATCAACTAAAATTAACGATCACGATCCTCTCAATAAGGTATGCATAAATAATTTTATTTTATGGATATTGATTTATTATTTTGATTGATCATATACCTAGATCTTAGGGCAAATATTTTGGGTGGTCGGATCAAAAGATTCAACGTCATATTCGTCTCCAATTCGAGTATTCTTTAAATCTTGGATGGATTCAAGGGCATATTTAGGAAAGGTTCATTTTTTCAAATAATAGAAGACCAAATATGATGACTATGATTATCATACTTGCCTCTATCTCTATTAATGAGAGAATGAAAGGTGGTAATGATGCTAGTAATACAAAATAAGAATTACTCAAAGTCATTAGAATTAGTTCATAAGGACCAATAAAACTCTCTAGTATGAGTAGTTCGTTGGGTTTGAGGTATGATAGAAGCAAAAATGTGCAATAACACTTGAGTTGAGATTATCCCTACGAGTAAAAAAATCACCATTTCTCCTCCTCTCTTCCTCCCTCATTAGATTATAAGCAAAATCAACACCTCCCTCTATACTTTTTTCGTTGGTTTAGGTTTGACCCCAACACGTAATTGGAGACACTCTAGGGAGTGGTTTCGGGTCGAAATCGATCGATCGAGCTTGGGAAGTCGATCGATCGATCTAAGCATTTAATATTGGCTTGCTCACGGACTGAACTCGATTAATCGAGGTGTTTAAGTCGATCGATCAATCGATTCTGAGCGGATTCAAATTCGTGGGTTGAATACTTGATAAATTTAGAAAATTTTCTGGGCAAAGTTTCCTAATGCGATTTGCAGCCTATTTGCAAAAGGTTTTCTCTAGGGTTCCTGCATTGCTTTGTGAGAGTTTTCAAGAGAGAAAATAGTGGTGAATATTTTGAGAGGTAAGGTATTGAAGAATTGCTTAGGAATTGAAGATCTGATTAAAGCCGTTCTTGTGCCAGAATCGTTATTATATTCCAGCAGATCTCTTCTTTAATTTTTGAAGGACTGTGTTCTTGTTTTATATAACGTGTTGGTTGTAGAAGATTGTGTTTGACCTTGATTGAGTTTGCACTAGAGAGAAGAGAGTGTGTACATTATAAGCATCATAAATAGTGCATATACTCCTGTGGACATAGCCCTCGATTGGGTGAAGCACGTAAATTTTTGTGTTGTGTGTGATTATCCTTTTACATCTTCTAATTTTTTCGTATTCATTGCGATCGGGTGTTCGGTAGAGTAGGTAAAATTCCTAACAAGTGGTATCAGAGTGAGATTTATGCTACAATGGCGATGAAGGTCTCTAATACACGATTCGAGGTGGAGAAGTTTTCGGGAGAGAATAACTTTGCTTTGTGGCAAGTCACGGTCACAGACCTCCTTCTCCAACAAGACATTGATGATGTTCTACTTGGGAAGGAGATTGGAAAAAAGACAGATAAAGAGTGGATCTCTATTAATAAGAGAGTCGTATGCACTATCCGAGTTTTGTACAACATCCTTCACGAGAATACAACTGTGGATCTATGAAAAAATATAGAATCTCTGTACATTACAAAGTCATTGTCAAATAGCTAGGCACTTTATGAAGAAGCAACTCTACACCCTTCGTATGAAGGCTGGTACGCATATTCATGATCATTTGAATAAAGTAGTTAGTGAACTATTGAGCATTGAGGTGAAATTTGAAGAAGTTCTCACACTTTTCTTGCTCACCTCATTGCCTACTTCTTATGAGCACCTTGTTACCACATTAATTTATGGTAATGATACTATTATCGTCGAAGAAGTGACTGCTGCACTTCTTTCCGACGAATTGAGAAAATAACCTAAATCTAAATCCGAAGGTAGTCTCTTGAGCGAAAGGGGTCGAAATTATGATTGCAAAAGAGACAAGTCCAGAGGAGATAATAAATCAACGAGAGGAAACAACAGGTCAAAATCTAGGTGTGTAGAGACTTTAATGCTCTTTCACATCTTAGCGAAGATCGACCAATCATAAAATTTCCCCCTCAATGAGAAATTTTGCGGACTTCATCAATGCTACCGAACTTATTGATATTCCGATGTCTGGGGCACAATTCACTTGGTCTAATGGCAGAAATCTTCCTCTGCCGATTAGATCGCTTCCTTATAAATTTCGAATTTGATAGTAAATATCCTATGGCCGATTGTGAAGCCTACACTAGAGTAACTTCATATCATACTCCTATTATTCTAAAATTTAGAGGAGTCAAATGGGGACTGACCCCATTACATTTTTTTAACCACTGACTTGAGAACGACAACTTTATTAATAAAGTGCAAGATTGGTGGTCAGATGCCGTTCCAAAGGGTAAAACTTATTTTGTTGCTGCCAAACTTCGATATATCAAAAAGTGTATCATTGACTGAACTCCATCCGAATTGTGAAAGCCAAGGCTGAAGATGATAAAATTCTTTCTGCCATCAACAAATTAGACTGACTTGAGGAAATCAGGCTCTTATCGAATGAGGAAGTTATCAAAAGAGATCAAGCTAAAATTGACTGCGAAAACTTGGCATTCATCAAAGAAAAAGAGTGGAGACAAAAGGTGTGTCTCAAGTGGCTCAAAGAGGAAAATCACAACACTAGTTTTTCCATGCCACTGCAAATATATAACAGGAGAAGGTTCAATACAGTCACCACCATCCCTCACGAAGGTAATTCCTTTTCTGATTTGGGTTCCATTGCTCATATTGTGTCCGATTTCTTTACCAATCTTTTTATAGAAGAAAATCACAACCGGCCGACACTCAGAAATATCAACCCTAAGGCTTTCTCCTCTCTTGAAGTCGACCAACTGGAAGCCAAATTTCAAGAGGATGAGATCTTTACAAGGTAACAAAATTAATATCGGTATCGGGTATCGGTCCTTGGAGGACCGATACGAATCGTCCGATACTGATACGTATCGGCCTATTATATATATATATATATATATATATATATATATATATATATATATATATATATATATATATATATATATATATATATATATATATTGGCCGATACCTGATACGTATCGGCGGATACCGATATCGAGTTGCATACCAATACGTATCGGTTCCAATATGTATCGGCCGATATTTGATACCTTGGATCCTCATAGCCCTAAGGGGTTGCAAAGCTGAGTATGCCCTGGCACTGATTCGCTTTTGACTATTTTCATAAATTTTGGGCTCTCATAAAAATCGACATTATCAGTCTTATTGATAAATTTTGGGAGGACGATTTTATTCACAAATCTATAAATGCTTATTTTATTGTGCTTATTCTCAAAGAAAGAGGGGCTATGGAATGAAAAAATTATGGCCCATTTCTTTGGTCACTGGCCTATGCAAACACATTACTAAAGTATTAGCTAATAGGCTAAAAAAGGTGATCAGTTAGGTTATCTCCAAATTGCAAGGAGCCTTCATAGAGGGTAAACAAATTTTAGATCTTGCTATCATAGCCTAAGAAAACATTCATTCCAAACATTCCTTTAGGCAAGCCGGTGTCCTTATCAAAGTTGATATGGAAAAGGCTTATGATAGAGTCAACTGGGACTATCTTATCTGAATGATGAATAAAATAGGGTTTGGTGAGAGATGGAGATCTTGGATCCATAGGTGCCTATCCATAGCTGACTTCTCCATTATTATCAATGGCAAAGCTTGTGCCTTTTTTGAAGCTTCTTGTGACGTCTCGAAAAATTTTGATTTTTTCGAACAAGTTCGACTCGGTGTGTGTCCGACAGGTCACGCTATTGACACTATAAATTTTAGAGAAGTGAATTAAGTTACTAGAATACACCTTGAGTGGAAAGAAAGAAGCAATAAATGATAAATCGGCCGTTAGATGAATGACCGTACACCGACGTGCGGTGTACCGGCTTGACACCATAAAAATGTCCATTTGATATAAAAGCAAATGGATAAGGTATTTCCATTTTTGCTTGGTTTGTTTTGTGAAATAAGGAAGGAAGAGAGTTTAAACTTTCTCATCCCATCATACAACGTGTTAGCCAATCGTGTGATCGCACCATACGCGATAAGTAAAATGAAGAGTAGTATGTGTTGGAGTGGTGATTCGTTGTAAGGCTGCGTTCGATTCAACGAATTTCGCTTCGAAACCTTCCATGGCAACTACTCGTGAAAGGCGTGTGATCGACTAAATAAAGGTGAGCAAGGATGTGTTGAATTGTGATTTATAGCTATGCTAAATTTTAGTTAAGATATGATTAAAAATTTAGAAGCATAGGATTTAAATTTGAGAAAAAATGAGTCAAGGAAGAAAAAGTCTGTGTTTCTGAGAATCTGTCAAAATCGATCGATCAAAATAAGTATCCGATCAATCGATTTTGACAGGATAAAAATGTGAAAGGTTTCTGGAGAAATCGATCGATCAAAATAAAATTCGATCGATCGATTTGTGAAATTGATCGATCGAAAATGAATTCGATCGATCGATTTTGGAGACCGATTGACCAATTTGTGTACTGATCGATGGAATTGTGAAACAGAGAAGGAATGAGTGTCCTGAGGAAACCGATCGATCAAAATGGAATTAGGTCGATCGATTTGGAAATCGATCGATCAATTTGGGAACCGATTGATCGGATTGTGACAACAGAGATATGTGGATTTTTTAGAAAAACCGACTGATTGAAATGAAATTCGATCCATCCATTTGGAAACCGATCGATCGATTTGGGAACCGATCGATCAGATTGTGACAACAGAGATATGTGGATTTTCTGGAGAAATCGACCGATCGAAATGAATTTTGATCGATCGATTTTGGAAACTGATCGATTGGTTTGGGATTCGACCGATCGATTTGGACAGATTCAGGGATTTTTCTGTTTTTGGTATGAGGACTCGGGGAGATTTTAGGACTTCCCGTTTTTCGTCACTTCTGACGTATAGGATGTAAAATGGTTGTATTCTAGGTGTGATCATGGGTTTGTACTAGGAGGGCTACCTTGGAAAAATGTGATCTTCGTTTAAGCTTCGCATTGAGGTAGGGAAAATCTTATAATATGTGCATTTGATTACAACTAGCATGGATATTGTAATATGATGAAATTAAATGTGTAAATCATAAATTTTACCATTTAATACGTATAAGCTTTGTACATGGATTCTCAACATTACAATGCGTGTGTGTGTGTGTGTGAACTACGTAAGATGTGTATATGTGTGTGTATGAACTCTGAGATTTCAAAACTTCAAATCTAGCTAGTTATAAAATATCACATTTTACGGTGATAAATTATAAGTTAGCACTATGATTTAAGGTTCATGCGGAACGAACCCCTTGTATTTTGGTACGATAGGATATCCGTTCTTTCTTACTGATTTGCGATAAATTTCGTTCTGGATAAGTTTTTCTCATTCGAAGGGGCATGTGTATCATGAAAATGGTTCATTGAACGACGATGGTTGGAGTTTCCATCGGTATATGTGTGGCTCGCAATGCTATATATGCTCAAGATTGTATTTAAGTGATTGATTTAAGTTTCTTTTGTTATGAGAAAATATTTAGAAAAATCATGTAAATCAGCTTTGAAATTTCATGTAAGATCTGTGTTGTTTCAACTCAAAAGACTTTAACTTGTGAGTTTTTATTTGAAAATCATGTTTCGAATTATGTCATGAGATATATATGTGATGTGATAATCTGCATGTTATTGATAATTCCCTATTGAGCTTAAAATGCTAGCTCTTCCCTCGACTATATGTCACAGGTACAGGTGTTGATAAGGGTACTGAGGACATTGATCCTGAGAACTCAGAATACGTTCCAGAGGAGGAGACTGAGCCCTCTCCTGAGGAGTTTTTCTAGTAGACTGGGTTGAGAAGGATATAGTTTTGTGATTTGTGTGCAAGGCTTGATACATCCAGCCACTTTTATTTTATATATTGGATTTGGTACATAGCTTTTGTATTGTTTTGTGAATCATTGTTTAGGTGACGGTCATCTATTACCGGTAGTTCGGTTCGGTTCTTTTGTTCATGTGTTTTTGTATGAAATTAAAATCGTCTTTTAACATGATTTTTGATATAGTCATATGTAGAATTGAAGATTTAAATTCCTTATGATGACTCTATCTACTTAGTTAGAAATATATGCTTTGTTTTCTGCCTTGTGTGGATGTACCAAGTGTTCAATGATCGGCTTAGTGGCGGTTTGACGACACGGGTTTTCGGGTTCGAAAATCCGAGCTGCCACACTTCTAGAGGTCTAAGGCATTCCCCTTACTTGTTTGACATTGCTAGCGAAGGTCTCGCACTGCCTTTTCAAAGAGCGGAACATGAAGGTACAGTTGTAGGTTTCTCTAATCTAAGAAATAATTTTAACATTAATCTCCTTCAATATGCAGATGACTCCCTCATCATGTGTGAAGGTAAGCCCTAGCAAAAATATTTGTAGTATGTTAAAAATTTATGAGGAAGTGTATGGTCAAAGGGTGAATTATGACAAATCCAATATCTTTGGCATCATTATTGTTGATCAAGTACTGAGGGGGTGGGCCATGAGCAAAAATCTTGTGGGTGCCACTCGATCTCCCTTCTAAATATGTTGGAATTCTTATTGGGATTGACAAACTAAAACTTTTTGACAGAGACTCGGTAGTCTTTAGAATCAACAACAAGCTCAATGGATAGAAAAGTTAACTGTTATCCAAAGGAGGAAGGCTGATTCTTACTCAATCCGTGCTAAGTGCCATTCCCACATATTACTTGTACATGTATAAATGCCCGTCTAAAATCTGTGAGGAAATTGAGAGACTCTAAAGAAATTTTCTGTGGGACGATCTTGGAGATCGTAGAGATGCATATTATTAATTGGGACAAGGTGACTACTCCTAAGTGGGTTGGGGTCTTGGCATAAGACGCATCAAAAAAAATAAATCATGCGCTATTGATGAAGTGGTGGTGGTGTCTTGGGGACTCTAGCGAACTGGTGAAAAACTATTATTATATAAATAAATATCGCACTTGCGATATGGGCTGGAATATTTAGAATAGCAAATATTGGTGCTCGTTGTGATCATGGTGGCAAGGCATCCTATCCATCATGGAGGAGTTAATTAAGAACGCCTACTTTATCATTTGAAGGGGAGATAAGATACACCTCTGGACAGATTAGTGGGTCAGCAATGAGATAAGCCTCAATCTCAAGTTCCCTCATCTCTTCAGTATAGCAGCAGATCAAAAAGCTATAATTTCAAGTATTTTCTCCCATGAAAATAACCCCAATTGGTTCAATGACAGAGAAATAGTGGAATGCGGTGAGTTATCGGGTGTTTCGGATAATCTCAATTTAAGACCCGATCTAGATTGGATATGATTAATAATAAATACTTTTCTGTCAAGTCGGCTTTCAAGATGTTAAACACTAATCTATCCAAGATGAATACAAAATTCCCTCAAAAATTTCTTTTTTCATCTGGTCTTTGCTTTGGAACAAGATAAGTACTATCTCTAATTTGAAACGAAGAGGGATGACCGTCGATCGTAACTGCTTCTTTTGCAATAATCCTGAAGAAGACTCTGAACATCTTTTCCCTTTTTGCGACCCTATCTGGCCTATCTGGGGAATTTTGCGACCCTATCTGGCCTATATCCATGGGTGTCCCGAAGAGTATCGTCGATGTATTCATGCGCTGAGAGTCCTATCCTCACATTGGTTTGAAAAAATGGATATGGGAACATATTCACATCTCCATCATTTGGAACATCTGGACCACGAGGAACAGTATGAGATGCAACAATAGTACAGTTTGTTAAGGCATTTTGATTCGTAACAACATCCTCACTGTGTGCAGTTGGGGCAAGGTTGTTGGCATAGTTGATCCGTGTTTTGTCTGCTTGAGGAGTTTCGAAGCTGATCATCTTCTTTCTTTGATTAATTCTTTATGATGGGGCTTTTGTATTTTTAATAAAAGTGTTGGATTTTATTTTTTATTTTTTTGAGGTTTTTGTTTGGTTATTTCAGTTTCCTCCTTATGTAGATTTTTCCCATTTCATTAGGGTTTCCTACGATACCTCAAGTATCTATTCTGATTTTCTCTGGGCAGTCCGATTTTCCAAAGTAGCAATGCTCTGTGTGCTGATTAATGTACTACTCAGACATTCCGAGGGGCTAGCCATACTTCAATGCTAATAAAAAAAAATATTTTTTTAGAATGAACAAAACGCACATGTACATTTTTTAAGAAAAAGTAGAGAGTCATATAGTTTGTTAGGTAATAATAATTAAAAACTAACAAGTAAAAGCTCTAAACCAGTCGAGTAATTATGTGACAGTTTGGGACCTTCTCTGATTAAAAATTCAATATAATAAAAGTTGAAGGGTAGAACCAATAAAAGAAAATATCAAAGAAGGAAGTTCTTGATGATAAATATATTTACTTTGTAAAAAATCATGAATGTTTTGACTTTCACATGTAAATCTAAGAATGGTTGTTAGAGTAGTACACCATTTAAAATCCTTTTTTTTTTTTAACAATAAAAAATTATGAAAGTTTGACTTTCACATATGTCAAAGCCTAACAGATAAATTAGAGGGCTGCAATGCATACCCACAGTTTTTTTCTTCCCACACTTTACTTCTAGTCGCATTACAACTTCCATTGTCCAATGTCCACTAGTAGTTGATTAATGAGAAACTAAGTTGTTGTGGCTTATATAGATTAAAAACATGTATTACTTGCAAAAAGTGTGTTCATAGAATCTTAAGGGTGCACATAAGCTGTTCCTAATTTTTTTATATATAGACACTTAAATCAGCACCATTGAAGTCAAATTTGGACTTGAGATGGCATGGTATCTAAGGATCCCGAGGCATGATCTATGGGCCCCCATTCCTTTAATTTTGGGCCTAGAAGAGGTGCACTCCCATTAGGGGGCGACCCCCCTTTTGCATGTAACCTTGGCGCCACTATTGGAGATTCCAACATGCATGCTGATGCCTCTACTATAGGCGCCAACTGGTTAATTTCTAGGTACAGGTCCATGTACGGACCTAAATCCCAAGGCCGTTTTTTATTATTGAGTGAGGTCGGATCTTGACCTAACCTACCTAGATCATCCCTAAACTACCCTTCTAGTTTTTATAATTGTGACAGCTTAGATTTTCGCACTCGAAAATCTGTGTCATCAGGATCATACTCTGGATGATTCCCAGGATAAATTACAAAGTGTCTGCTCGTATAGCGGAAATCAAGCAGACGCTGTCCAGCAGTGATAGATCGAGTCATCACATAAGGCTTCATAAAAAGAAATAAGCAATAAACACAGCATGTATATATATATATCTCAAAAGAATATACATTCCCAAAAGGGAAACAAGAAGAACCACTGGTGATGGACATCCATCACCTAAACAATGGTTCCTGATAGTAGTTTCTATAGAATGTATAATAATACAAGAAAAGAAAAATATCTACAGAAAATAAATACAGAAAGTGGCCACCATGTACACAATAATCCAAAGTTTTATACAAAAATCTCAAAAATAGCAGACTCGTATACCCAGACTAAGGATAAAAGTCGTCCGCTTGGACGCGGGCCGTCGCTCTCCTAAATCCTCGGCCTCGGCCTCTAGACATTGTTGTAAAGATAGGGTGAGCTAACCATATAAGCTCAGTAGAAGAATTTCAGTTAAAATTGCATCTTAATTGTAAAACATGGTTGTAGAAGATATGAACAGAACTGAATAGATGCAAACAGATGTTTCAGATATGCAGAATTTATCAAAGTAGACAGATCGTATCAGAGTTTACAGAATGTGATGCATATAGTGTTTAATGACTTAGAATAATAAACTTAAATAACTCCCGTGAGTATAGCACGTGGTAGCCAGATTTGGTCGATAGGTAATCCCGACCATCGTCGTTCACATGAACTATTTCAGGAATGCAACAATGCCTCAACTACGGATATACCGCCGAGTAGGTGAGATTCATCAGAGTGTTAAACCTCAAATCACATGCAGACATTTTATACTTAACAGGAAATCAGATGACAGATGACAGGTGTCAGATAGCAGGAGTCAGATATATAACAGAGTTGTCACATATATGCTAAACTTGACTGAAAAGTAAAATCAGACTATGCAGTTACATGCAGAACATTTGGAATCCATAAGATCAAGAATAAATGTAATTTCAGTTGAATTCTCCTACCTCAGGTCAGACCTTTCTAAGCAAATCCAAAGCTTTTTAAGGCATCATGGTCTGACCCTAGACCATAAACATAACATACTAAGTGTCAAGGGTGTCAGAATATCAACTGACACTGTGTCCAGTAGCTCAAAGTTCACAAATCCTAGACATATAAAAAACAGGGGTGATTGATCGATCAACACCCTTATTGATCGATCAATCCTTCTCTTTGATCGATCAATACCCTCAAATTACTTCACAAGCAACAGAGGTAATTGATCGATCAATAGCCTTTATTGATTGATCAATACCCTTCATTGATCGATCAATACCTAAATTGATCGATCAATAGCTCCTTTCTCCTCACACTTTGACGGAGTAAAATTGATCGATCACCAGCTCAGTTGATCGATTAATCTGTCTCAATTTATCGATCAATGACCTCATTGATCGATCAATACCTTAAAATTTTAAATTTCCCTCTTTCTGTTTTCTTTGTCACTTATACAGATTGATCGATCAATCTCCTTATTGATCGATCAATACACACTAATGATCGATCAATACCATCATGATATATCAACACCAACCATTGATCGATCACTCTCTCTGTGATCGATCAGCACTCAGAATTGATCGATCAATTCACTAATTGATCGATCAATACCCTTCGAGCCCTGAACTTTCAGAAATTCAAGTCCACTGTTCCTTCTTTAAAGCTTATACGAATTGATCGATCAATGCCCTCATTGATCGATCAATGCCCTCATTGATCGATCAATACCTTTCATTGATCGATCAATCTAGTATTGATCGATCAATAATGACAGTTACTCTGTCATTAATGGAGGTCACTTCTTTGACCTATCTTCAACCCTTTTTATTAATGGTTTCCAACCATTTCTTCACACACATAAACTCATAATAAGGGGCTTTAAACTTGCCCAATTTAGATGCACAGACATACCTTGATTTGGGCTCTTTCGGGGTCTCGGCAAACGAAATCCGAGAAGGTTTTGGATCCGGCTCTCGGAGTTTATTGCCGGTATGACTCCGATAAGGAAATTTTCGACTCCGATTCAGCACGCAGAGGTGTCACGCACACATAGGCTATACTTGAGCTCGTTTTATTGAACTCAACATTCCCTGACTCAAATTAACGTATGATCTTGGTATCTTTAACCCTATTTCCTCGAAGAACACACTCAGAACCCAACCTAGCTACAAGATCCTAGTTCAAAACAAGAGGAAGAAGAAGAAAGGAGACCTTTCCATGTCTCTTCCTTCCTTTATAAGCTACCTAAAATGAAATATCTCTGATATTTCAGTTTAAACTCTAAGCTCGACTTCGGTGTGAAGCGCGAACACGATCGCTACAGCGTAACATGCCGCGTCGACGTCCTACACGACTCGGACCTAAGCGAGAATTCACACATGAATTCACCAAATCATAGGCTAACATTATTTATAATAATATAATTCTCAAACTTTTAAATCTGCCTCGATTCCCGTGTCAGACACGCTTATCGAAACAGTCGAATTTTCGTTCAAATATTTCGGGCTATTCAAATAATACCCAATTCCCCTAGTGGGCCTCCACCCATCCATTTTCCATTCAAAATTTAGAATAATTGAATTTCCTATTTCTCCATTCAAACCTCTTCTAAAACCCAATTAAACTCATTTTAGTGAAGCTAAACCTACCAAATTAGTAAACCTTAACCCTTTAAGAACCAATCACTTCTTTATCACACTTACCATTATAATCCTTTTGAGTCATTTTGTAGAATAATTCTTAGATAAAAGACCTTTTTCTCATCAAGGATTATTCCTCAAGAGAAGAAGCGCAATCTATGAGCTGTATTGAGAGGCAATTGGGCTTGACATTTGTCTTGACACATGTCAAATCCCTCATAATTGACTTCTCTTAATTCTTGGCTGGTGGACATTTATCCCATCTAAGAGCTATTTTTGAAGGAAAATAGCATAAATTCTTGTGAACTTTAAAGACTCAATTGGGGTTTGACTATTGTTTTACATTTTTCATGCCTCAATTGACTATTTTTCTCCAGTAGTACAACTCTTAGATGAGAGCTATTCGTCTTATTCAAAGATTGTCCTTAGAAAAAAAAAGTGTTAAGTCCGAGTACTCTTGAATGGGCTAATAGGAGTTTATGATGTGGTCGCTATTAGTTATTTGCCTACAAATTGTGGCCTTCTCCTCTCAAAGGATTAGAATCTTACCCTTATAAGGTATTTCAGCAAAAAAATAAAGTATGCCATATATGTTTTTGTGGGTTGTATTCCACATTTTCATAGAAGGAAAAGTATTTCTTGAAAAACAGGTGTGTGTAAATCTAAAAGAGGCTTTTAATTTGAACTATTAAAATGAGGGTAGAAAAATGAAGAATCTTATCTTAATTGAAACGAAGAAAATGTCGCAAGCTGCTTACATGCAGCACAGAAAACCAAGTTAATGCATCAAAGTCAACACTATTGGCTGCTCTCCACTTAACAAATTTTAAATCAATGCACATAGATTAATAATCTATGTGCATTAATGCCACTTGATCTCATGATGTAAACTAAATTTATTTAGATAGAGAAGTAACTCAAAATCTTGCAGATTTTCTGGAAGGGAAATCCCGAAGGGAATGGCTTCGAATGTATGGATGTACTTATACCTTCGAACCTCAGATCATGTGCCATGTATGATCCAAAAATTTATGTTTTGGGAACATGTATGGCTTATGATGAATAAAAAATTAAAAAAAGAAAAAAAACAAGTTTTTTGGTGATTAAAATTTTCGACAAAGTTTTGGTACTGCCTCAAACATTTTGATGCATTGATTATTTCTCCTTTGACTACATTTTGAACAACAGGTATCCATCTAATATTTTTTGTAAAACGGACATGATTGTACTTGGTCAAGTTGCCATGGCACCTGATCCCTTGGATGGGTGCCACATGGACCCCAATTGGTTTGAGCGCATGGATACATCATGTGTTGGAACCCAAATCCCGGGGCCTCTTTTTGCAGATGGTATTCTAACAATCCTTTAAAATTTGCGAGCACGCTCTTATTAGATGGTGGGTCCTATATCATGATCGCTTGCCACTTGGAAATATATATACGGTGCTCTGGATACAAAATTTCGGTGTACCGAACGAAATCGATACGGATTTTTTTCCGGTTTTCAGGTTGGTTCAGCCTTTCCAAATCCGAACTGAAATGATTCGGTTTCGGTATTTTTTTCAAAACCGAAACCGAAATATTTCGGTTTTTTAGGTTCGGTTTCGATATTTTTCCTTTTTGTTTCCTTACTGTATCTTCTTGGTTTTGTTAGGTTTTTCAATTTTTCTTCGGTTTTTATTTTCGATTTTCTCATCCTACCCCCACCGGTTTTTGGTTTTTCTCTCCCTAAACCAAAACTGAAATCGAATGGGAATTGGTTCGGTTCGGATCGGTGTGAGTTGGTTCCGACAGATTCAGTTTGCTCGATTTTCAGTTCGGTTTCGAGATTTGGGTAAAAGCTTGCATCCCTATATGCACTACAAATTTAGCGGCACTTGCTGTTAAGGCAATTTTTGGTAGCAGCAAGACTAATAGCGGCAGTTTTTGGCAGCAACAGGACTAATAGCAGCAGTTTTGTTAAAAAATCTGCCGCTAATAGTCTTATTTTTTGTAGTGACGGGACTGATAATATTGGGTGCCTCGTTAAGGAAAATTATAAACGGCAGATAATTTTTGGTAGATAATTTTGCAGACAACTTATGTGGCATGACGTGCTTGGCTACAGTGTATGGGCCCCACAATGTGTGCGGCCAATTACGTCGCGCCACATAAGCTCTCTGCAGAATTGTCTACCAAAATTATTCACTGTATACACTACAAAAATAAGTTATTTCAGAAGTACTTACTGTTAAGGTAATTTTTGATAACGACAAAACTAATAACAACAATTTTTTTATAGCGACGGAACTAATAGCAGCAATTTTTAGTTTTTTTAATTTTTAGTTTTTTTGTAGTGATAACACTGTCTCATAGTCAATACAACAGAAATGTCTGAGCGCTAAAGTTAAATTTGAGCTAAAATAACGCACCATATATATATATATATATATATATATATATATATCTCAACTCTTCGTGGATATATGTGCTATGCTTCCACGTACAAGAAATTAGAATTAAACGAGCGGGACCATGAAATTGGCTGTGGTGCACTGGTCATCCCAGAATTCATGCTTATCATAGGTTTCTACCCATTTGATCGGTATTTAACATCTATAGGTCTCTTTTTCGATTTTTTTTTTTTTCTTTTTCATTCAAAAAACAGAAAAAAAAAAAATATAATAGAAGCACACCAAAGGCTAATGTTCTGGTAGCTTCGGCATTGCCACCACCCCATGAAACGAAAGCCAACCTCATAAAATACAAAACACCAGCCCATGGAGCCTGCTGAGAGCGCGACAGACTTGTGGAGTCTCTATTGGCTGTTAATTGTAACCAAGACAGATAAAAGTCCATGGCGTCTGGTTAATCTCATTGAAGATATTAAGAAGACAATAGAGTCCCTCTAAAACTAATCAACGATCTCATAATGACCGATCAAACAAGAACGTAAAGTAAAAGAAAATCAATCACAAACATATAAGAGACAATATTTACGTAGTTTGATAATATGCCTATGTCCACGGGCAACGATAATCCACTATATTGATGATCACACAAGAATACAAGAACACTCAAGTCTCACCAAAACTCTCCTCAAAACCCTTAGATAGGTTTTCCAAACCTTTACAATGATATCTCTCTCTCCTTAAAGGCGCTAATTAATTCGTCCATGACCTTTCCCTTTATATAGAAGTCCCGAATCCTACTTCTAACCCAAGAGAAACTGCCCAAAAAATGGAATCGGCACATACACTATGTCAAAAAAGCTTAAAAAAAGACATAACATAAGACTGATTTTTTTCGTCTTTAAATAAGATCGTCCGTAGACGTCTTAAATTTACTAATATGACGGTTACATACTAACATATCACATGAAATTTAATGACGGTAATTAAGACTATAAATATCGTCTTATTATCCCGATACCCATCTAAAAAAAACTCCACTTCACGATATATACTGAACACCCAAATAATTTACTTCTCTATATAGCTTGCTTTCCCTCTCTCTCATCCCGTTTGGCTCTTCCTCTACCCCTCTCTCTCATCTCTCTTAAAAATAAAAATCCTAATCTCCATTGCTGCCGGATTCGACCACCGCCGGCTTCGGCCACTGTTTCTGCTGGCTGTCTTTTCCTCTCCCTCTCTCTCATCTCTCTAAAAAAAGAATACCCTATTTTCCATTGTTGCCGGGTTCGACCACCGCTGGCTTCGACCACCATTACTGCCGGCTTTCTCTTCCTCTCCCTCTGTCTCATCTCTCTAAAGAAAATCCTATTCTCCATTGCTGTCGGCTTTGATCACCGCCGTCTTCGACTACCATTGCTGCCGGTTGCCTCTTCCTCTCCTACTTTCTTATCTCATGAAACATAAAAACCCTATAGCTCCATTGCTGCTAGCTTCGACCACCATTGGTGCCAACTTCGACTACCATTGCTGCCAGCTTCTGCCATCATTGCTGCTGCCCATTGAAAGGTAGTCTTTTTTATGTTATTTAATTTTTTTTTTTAAAAAATTTATAGATATGAAAATGAGGATATTCAAATCTGTGGGGATTGGCCTTTTTTTTCAATTTTGATCACTAGACAAAAGAACAAACTTACCAACCAAAATCCACGTGTAACATGTGAATGAAGCTTTGGCCTTACAAAACTAGGGAATTCGGATTCTAGTTTCAACTGTATTTCTTCTGCTTTCTTTATAGCTTCTTATCTAATTTCATCCGAAGCATACACTCGATCCAACAAAGGCCTCTTACAGCTTTAAATAAGTACTTAAAGGATCAGTAAAAAAATAAGGCCTTTCTAGGCCTCAAAGATAAGTTTACAATGTTAAAATAAGGTTGAAAACAATTACCCAATCCTTCTAGGCCTCTCCATGTGATCAGCAACAAGCTATCCAAACATCATGACAAATGGCATTTCAATTCAATGTGCATTGTTATAAGGCATAATAATGATCCAATATTCCAATTAATTAGAGCATTGGCAAGGAAATATGATACACTAAATGTTGATAAAAAAAATTATAGCAATTGAGAAGGCACATAACTAGATACCTATGCATAAAAAATTGCAAAATATTCAAATTTAAGACGAGGAATAGCTAATGTCTGTAAGCAATGTCTCCTAGTATAATGAATTAAGTCTGCCATACAAGCTAAGGATTCAGGCCAAAAAAGATTATGTCTGGCCTCCAAAGCATGCGAACCAGGCCGAGCCAAGGGATCTTTTGATTTGTTCCAAGAAGGCTGCTTTCACACTTTACCACCTTATTATAAAAGCTTATACATAATAATGAATGATATACAAAAAATTTAGCCAAATGAATTAGAAGAAATTTCAGCTAGATTATATTGTGTAAATTAGGTAGTTGATTCATTGTAGAAGTGAAAATAAGCATCTCACAAAAAAAAATAATGAAAAAGATATCGAAGATGATTCTATACAATAAAGTATTCCACAAGCCAAAAACTAAAATGCTGGGGGTTTTATTTAGGATGTAATTAGGTCCCAAGCACTTTTTTCCAAATTTTGCAGTGTAAATTCACATTTGGTTAAACCCTCTAAAATTGTGAGAGCATGAAATTTTAACCCTCATAAAAAATAAAATACAAAGAAAAAACTTTGACATAAGAAGCCTATTAATTCCTGATATCTGAGACTTCATAGACCCCTCTCTGATCCAAAGTCCCTATTACACATTGCTTTCTTGTGGATCATAAAGAGGTCCAAATCTTATAACAGTTGGTTTCTCTGTTGAGAATACAAACTCATATATCCTATATCTCAGTGGCCCTATTTTTTTTTATTGATTCCAGCAGATTGGTATGATTCTAGCAGTTTGGTATGATTTCAGCTATTACTTTATCCCAAAAGGTCTTGTTTAAATGCTTGTTTGAGTAATTTAGTAGGGTTTTTTTTCCAACAATTATAATGATTAATCTGTCTCAGCAGTAAGCAGTTTTAAAGGGTGTGGGGTTCCAGCAATGTGGCTGAATTAAGTTGGTAATTACTGTGTATACAACTTAAAGGTACAAAATTCTACAACTTCGACTTATGTGGTTTGTATATATAGAAACGAACACCAAACAAAATTACTATTGCTCTAATCTATTGGCCTTTTGCATTAGCTTTTCTTAAATCCCAAAATATCTCTACTCATACGGATTCCTAGTGAAACTTGAAAGATATTATTTGTGTGGATAAGCAGCCCATATGGTTTTGTGTTTGTGGATTTGATTAGCTTTCATTGGAATTTAAGAATGGGTCTTTGAATAAATGACTTTGAACTGGAACATTGACAATATGATTTGATTAGAGTAGTTTGACTCGAACTATAAATTTTATATTCTTTGTCCAACTATAGGTCTTTATTATAATATATGGGTTCAAGTGAAATTTGATTGATACCCCTTTGGGTGGATACCAATAGAGGTATTATGGGTTCAGATGGAATATTGACTGATACCCATTGGATGGATACCTATAGCGGTATTAATGAGCTTGAAATATGTGATAAATTGTGTAATTTACAGCTGCATAACAAATGATTACAATGAATAATATACAAGTATTGGGTAGGATTTAGAAAGTCGGCAGTTTGTCTTTATTCCAAATTGAACAAACCCAAGCCCTTCACTGCAAAAAGTATGGCTCGGATAGTCATGACAGTGTGAAGGTGTAGTCAGTACCCTTCATAGATGATGAGATTGGAGTTTAATATCTATCTACTATAAATATGTATTAAATGAAACTACCATTGTTTGAAAACTGGAAGAACCTATTGCTTCTCATATGTGGTATTATATGCAGGATTAATGGACTATCACCTCTCTTTTGGTTTGCTATCTAGTGTGCTGATTTATTGTGTGGTAAGAACAAATCAAAATCAAAGTAAAATAAAAGATGGAAACAACACAACTAAAATAGTCCTAGACCTGCAAGATACAGGGCTATTGTAGCAAGTTTTGATAAGTAAGAGTTCGTCCCACAGAGAAATTGATCTAGAACCCAAAATGGGCTATAATAGTAGGCCTCCAGATCTGACTACAGATCTGACAATCTTAAAGAAAGGAAGTTGGGTGTCACAACTACACTAAATTACCTACTAAAAGAAAAAAAATAAAGTGCAGTCCTATCCTAAGAAAGGGTTATAAAGAAGGTGGTGATGGTGTGCGTTAAAATAAAGATAAAAGGATGAGAAGTAAGCAGTTTAAGCTAAGGTTAATTTAGTTATGTAACTCAGATTTAGGGCTGTCTCTGCATCAAATCCTTGTTGAAGTGCTACCAAAAACCTCAGTAAGGAAAAAGAATCCAACCTAACCCATGCCATTTAGATTGCTCTTAAGGCTATAACCTGTCCACTTAAATGGTCACAGACTATCCAATAGAGTTTGTCAAATCCAATTGATTAAATCAGAAAATTAACCTAATCCAAAGGAGTGGACTGATCTTAAGGCTATAATCTGTCCAATTAAATAGTCACAGACTATCTAATAGATTTTCTCAAACCAAAGAACTAAATCAGGTCATGAATACCATTACAGACACTATGTTTGCCAAGCTACAAGCACCCAAGATCTATTACAGATTTGGTAGGCATTCATAGGAGCAAACAGACCTTGATAACCTGGTGGGAACCACAAGGTATCTCAGGCTGAAAGAGGATTTAGAATCAGTTGGTCATTGTTGCAAAAGGCCTATAATGACTCAGCTCATAAGTTTGCAATCACTATAGAGAAGCCAATCTAACATCTGATAGTGGTAGAGTATAATAGAGGGGAGCCTGTTCCTATAACAACCTCTCACTAGGCTACAAGCTCAAGTGCAGAGGAGAAGAATCCTTCTCAGATCTGTGACCAAGACCTGCCCTAGGACTATAGTCTGTCCACTCAAATAATCACAGGCTATCCACAGAGGCTGCCTTACCCACAGATGACTGAGATGGAACATGTAAACTGCTGTTGCCACCATGGTCTTAGGGCTACAAGCTCAAGCTTCCATGGGCCTTTCAATCAGCTCAAATCCTAAATACATGCTATAGCCTGAACAAAACTACGGGCAAATAGGAAAATAACAGATTAAATAAACATTTAAAGCACAAATTCCATTGATCTAGATTACCTACAATGCAATTTCTCAAGGCAGTAGCCTTGTGCACAACATCTCTTCACAAAATCCCAATGTTTAGATGACCCATTACAAACTAAATGAAACTACACCTAATTGCTTACCAAAGATTTAGCCAGCAAGTGCTGGGCTAAGAGAGAAGAAAAAATGAAAAAAGAGCTGATCAAACCTTAACCCTAATCTGCTTGATCTCTCAGCTGACAGAGGTTGAAGGAGAGATTGATAAATTCTAAGTTACAAGCATAGCTTATATACTTAGTCCTAATGTTGTCGCTCAGAGAAAAGTAAACCCTAATTTTTCTAGCAAATGTGGCACTGTTACAACTGTTGGATGTCTTGGGATGTGTGCCACAGGATCTGGGCCTCGGGATGCATGCCCTAGACCTAAGGAAATCCCCAAAAGGTCCCTAGAGTTAAGATTGAGAAGTGGGGGGCCCGAGCTTCGTGAGGCTACCTTTTGGACATTACTTCAGTCGAGCAGTTGCTCTTTAGTTACTTCGCGCAGCTTGCAGAGTCCTCGCGAGGTAGAAATTTTCTTGGAAGATTTGTTCACTCACGCAGGTGGACTTTGGATGATCACGCAGCTGATTTGGCTTTGAATGCACTCACGCGAAGGAGTTTGCAGTACGTGACTTACTCGCGCAGTAGAACTTTAGAAACTCCTGTTGCGAGGTACTCGCGCAGATGCTTTTACATCTCACTTGGCAAAGGGTTGAGCTTCCAATCATGAGGGAGTTATGCGAGAGAACTTCTGGGTGTCTCTCTCTTCCAGAACCACGCGAGAGCTTCGCGAGGTTGTCGCTGCTATTCACGCTAATTGCTCTGAAGAGGTAGTACATGCAGCTGCTTTAAGGCTTGATCTTCGCGAGAACTTTACGAGCTGTATTTCTGAAGGCTTAGTGCGCGATTACTTCGCGAGTTCTTTACATGTTGATTGCAACTGAAGTGCACGACTGCTGTGCGAGAGGCTTCTTTGTAATAATTCCTTCACTGAGCTGCGCGACTTCTTTGTGAGCTCTAGTGTGCTACATGCCTTAGCTGCACGAGGGAGACTTTGCTAGTGAATTTGAACAACATGACACAGTATCTCAACTACGCGAGATAGGTCATTTGTTCCTCTACTGCTATGAACATGCTTCTGTTGTAGCTTTCTCCACTCTCATCTATACTCCTTTCATCTGCTAGACTTTCTTAGTCCATTGTGACATACAAAATAGTCACCATGGTGTGTACCACCATGGTGTTTCATCACTCTCTGGCTCAGCTGTCATCTTTTACTTGAATTCTCTCTCTTCTTGGCACCAAAGACATGTACTTTGTGTTAAGCTGCACAAGTTATTACTAATCTATCAAACAAGCTAAACAAGAGTTATTAGTCAGCTTCAAGGTCTAGCAAGTCTAGGTTAAGAGGTGAAAAGTGAAACTTTTCAGTGAATAACACACCCCCAAACCTAATCTTTGCTAGTCCCTGAGCAAAGCAAAATTTAAACAACTACTCTAAGAATGTAAATTCCACTTTTGTAGGGAGCACGGATGCATTTATCTTATGCATCAAGCCTGTTAATCCCCTAGGTGATCCCTAGTGGAGGAGTGAAGTCTCCTGAGGGTTTTCAGTGAAGGTACCCACAAACTTCTCAATGAAACAGTTAACATAGGTGCAAAATTGTCAAGTAAGCTGTCAATACACAGAGCATCAGTTCACCTTTGATTCAAAATATGAGGAATTTAAACATAGGATATGCACAGTCATTTAATCATTAAACCTTTTGCATGTATGCACATAATTTCTAATTAGCTTATAACAAGAGAAACAACACATGCATGTCAGTACTGAGCTCACCATCAATTCAAAAATTAGGTTTTAGGCAATGCCCAATACATTTAATAATAGACCCAATGCTCACTAGGGCAATCTCTCACCAAGAACTTTGAGGGTTCTCATTTTCACACAAACTCAAGAGTAGCTACAGCCCTCAAATAGGACTGCAAGCATGAGCATAGGCAAAGCTCCTAATTTCTAGCATTATTGGTCATTCCTCATCATAGATTAGACAACTCTCCATCTCCACATAACAGCTCATTCAACTTAGGATCACAAGGTCTTATGACTGGGTTGTAATGTGGCCTATAAGTGTAGGTTATAAAGAATGGAGGGATGAAAAAGATGCAAAATTGAGAAATCAACAGGTGAAGGAGGTGATTCATGATTTCACCTTCTTTAGTTCAACACATTTCATCTTCTTTAACATTTTCCAGACTTGAAGTGGCCAACTTCTCCTCTTATTTTTATTTTTTTCAATGAAATTTTCTCTTGACTCCTCTCCCTTTCCTTTCATTATTCTTTTATTTTTTATTTTTTTTATTTTGGAGATTTTTTCTTTTTGCTTTTATTTTTCTGAAATGCCACCCTCTTCCTAGCTGCTACACTGCTATCCTCCTTCTGTGTTTCTTCTCCATTTACCCAATGTTGACCCAAACTTGTCCATCTTCAACTCCTTCTCCTTTACCTTATGAATTCTTAGAGTGGGGGTAGGTTTGAATCAGGTCCATAGGTTTAGGTACAAGTACTCCGGTATATTTTGAAGAACATCGAAAATTAAGGCTCAAAAGGTGTATGCACAAGGGCAGTTTATTGGGTTTGGCATTTTAAAGCTCAAACTGTCCAAGAGAAGGCCTTGATCCTTTCCTAAATATCATGGATACTGTTAGCTGTTTTAACTTAGAGATGCCTAACTTCTAATGAGGACAGTGACTTAGACAGTCCTTAGAGCAGAAAGAATTGCCTAAGTCACTCCTCAAAGAGAGAATTTTTTTTTTTATAGGCCCAAATCTCACTAGGTATGGACTTCATTGAACTCTTAGGCATGCCCTTACCTTTTTCTCTCTTTAATGGTTCACTAAGTAATGACACAAGTGAGTTTTCTTTGGTATTCACCTCATGAAAATATTAAACTTTAAAACTTTTTAATGTCTAGATGATTGCAACTTTTTTTTAAATTTCCTTATTTCCAAAGTTTCGTATGTGAACATAGCTCTATTTCTATCTCACTCACTTGATTTTGCTACACTTAGGTTAACTACATCATTGGCAAATCTTGCCACACCCCCAAACCTATGAGGAGCAGTGTCCTCACTGATTCAAAGATAAAGGACATGTGCAGCAGGGATCACACACAAAATTAGATACCAAGTAAAGTAAGTAAAAGCATTAAACAAGGCATACACAAGCAACTAAAACAAACTAACAACTATAAAGACAGAAAGTAAACCAAACAAAACTAAACTAAAAAGGAATTTCATTGTTAAAACAAAAATTTGTACAATACAAGGAAACAACATGTGCTAATTTAATCATCCTAATTATCTGCTGGCTCAGTCTTGACTTTGGGTCTTTTTCCTTTTTCTTGCTCCATAGTAGCAACAGTTGAACTGGCAGGAGGGGCAATCTCAGCTGCCTGTGTAGGATTTCTGCCAGTTACTTCATCAACTCTTCTTTCCAGGATTTCTACCTTCTTCTCAGCAAGTTGAACTCTAGTTTCATAGAGATCTTTGATGGCCTTTGTGACATCTTTGGAGGTAGTTAATCTTTTCTCTAGGCCATCAGCTCTCATTTTCTCAGTTGCTGAAGTATGCTTTTCAGCTTCATATTAAATCAAAATCCTACCCCCCTTTGATATTCCCAGCAGTTGAACCCTGTGGTCCAGCTCCATTCGACTAATCTTCTCTTCATAGGGCTGTATGATGGAGGTTCTGATGGTAGCCATGCCTTTAATGATATCATTTTTTAGGTATGGGTTATGCTACGTGGCATGGAGTAGAGTAGAGTAGGGAGGGATGGAAAAGGATGAGACAGGGAGGATGGGCTGCTCATTACTCAAAGAAGGGCCAACCAGCAAGGGAAAGGGATGGATGATGGCCTAGGTGGGGTGAAATTGAGGGTAAAGAGTGATGGACTGTAGGTTCAGACTCGGGGTCTGTTTTGGTACGAAAGGAAGAGGTTGGGATGAGGTCTTCCACATCTATGGTAGCATTAGAGGTAGCTACAATAGGTGGGAGATCAGATTGGGGTGGTTTCGGATCAGGTTCAGCTTCAGTTTGAGTGCAAGCATTGGTAAAGGTAATAGGATGGCTTTCTGGGATAGGTGCAATGGGTGTAATAGGAGGTGTGGTGATAGCTGAGGTTATGGGTTGGGGAGAAAGAGGTGGGGTAGGTAACTGGGTGGGTGGAGGGATATGTGGTTGTTGTGATGTTTAGGTTAAAAGTGGCAAGGTGGCTTGGATGGCTTGTAAGCTGGTTTGGATTGAGGCTTGGTTTGGAAGGATGGAGTTCATGGCATGCAGGTTGACATCAATGGATGATTGGGTTTGAGAGTTGGCCAACACTTGGACTTGAAGAGAGAGTAATAGGTTAAAGATTTGGGATAGGAAATCAAGGGTGGTGGGTGGAATTGGTTGAAATGGGAAAGTGGGTGCATGAGTGAAGGTGATGGGCTGTGGTGAATGTGGGGAAAGGGTGAAATGAGGGGGGTTAGGGGAGTTTGGGAGAGGTGTAAACTCATAGTTGATGTCCCATATGATAGACGACATCATGGCTGAGTATCCCTCTTCTGAAAGAGGGATTTGGTCATGGGTAGGTGGGGATGGAATGAGTTGGCCTAAGGGTTCAAAGAACTCAGGTGGAAAAGGTGTGAAGGTTGCAATGGGCTGGGGGGGGGGGGTGTAGTGGGGAGCTGTGTGAGATTTCAAAGGTGTCAGGCTCAGGCTCAAAGGATTGGGATGTTGAGGTTGGTGGTAGGCCAATGGTTTGGTATGGTATGGCTGTGGTTTCAGGAATTGGGATGGTTCGGGATATATAGGTGGGTTGGGGCTCTGTGTGGGCTTTAGCTAACTTTCTTTTCTTTTTATAGGTGGCCTTCACAGGTGGGCTAGGGTGAGCTAGGAAAGTAGGCAAGGGTACAGGTATGGGTAATGATGTTAAGGTGGCTGTGGCTGATGAGGTAATGGCTTCAGATGTGGAAGTGGTGCTGGCTGTCACACTTGAATGTGCTACCACCTGAGAGAGGGTAACAGAGCTTGCAGCCACAGAGGATGAAACAACATCAGTTGCTTCTAGAATTGTAGGGGCTGCTGGAGCTAATAGATCTGCCTTCTTCTTCTTCTTCTCAATTAGGGTGCCACTGATCCCCCATTGTTTTCTTTCCACATTTTCTGGGGTCCAAGGTAATGGTCTTCTCATCCATTTGAAATTGGTACCCCTAGCTTCAGCAAGGCTATAATGAGCCTGCTATAGGAAAGAGAGTGGGGTTTCTTCTTGGTCTTCATCTTTTCGACAATGTCTTCCATCTCTTTAAAAATTAACTTGGCAACATCCAAGTAGTGATTCATGTGGAATGAATGAAGTGCATCAGCAATAGGAGATGTCCTCTCCTGCTCATTTCCAGAGTAAAACACATTTTTTCTTAGCACCCCATCCATAAATCGGAGGTTGGGGTGCATATCTCTCTTCCTGATTGACACCTATGATGCAGTGACCCCTCCAGTCAACTCCTTAGCAATTTCTGGGATGGTGGTTGTCAATGGAAGACCCAAGCCACACACAGGGCTGTACTTGGCAGGTATCCCAAGTATTTATGCAATTGCAGCTTGATTGAAGAACATTTCAAAATTTTCAATCAACACTAGCAATGCTGGATTCCCATCATCCCTAGTCTTGAGTATGATATTTTGATAAAATAGTTACACTAGTCTAGAGAAGACTAACTGTATTGGGGTCCTCAACAAGGGCAATAGGATTGCCTTGGTTAGGTACTCAATGGAGGCTGATGTCTCTGACAGCTCCTAAAAATAAACTTTGTCAAAAATTGTTTCAGACTCCAGCTTAATTCAAGTTACAAATTCAAATAAGACCCTGAGGTACTCAGTATCATCTTCCTCATCAACGTCAACCTCAGGGACATCATGGGCCACAGTTTTGCCCTTTTTCTGCTTCTTCATTAATTTTTCAGGGCTTTTGGCAGGTGGGTGCTCTCTGGCCCTCTTCTTTGGGGCGGATTTCTTCTTAGCACCTTGGGCCTCAGAGGCCACACACTTGCCCTTCTTCACAATTTGCTCAATTTGGGGCTCCTCAGTGGGTGTAGTTACCACAAGGGTCTCCACATTGGAGGCCTCTGCAATCCTTGTAGATTTCTGAGTGGCCATAGGGCTCTCGGCTAGTGGTGGGGTTATCAAAGCAGACAAGGTATCTGTGAATTTTGAACTCGTGGACATAGCTATTCAATTTCTTCAATTTAGGGCTTTAAACTCCCAGTAGGTGTAATAAAATAGAACCCCAAAATGCTCTCTACTTACACTAAATTAATGTCTAATTAAATCAACTGAGAGAGAGAAATCTTACCAAATGACAGCTAGGGTTTCACTTCAAATGTGGTACAATGGTTTGAATATTCCCAAGCCGGGTTCAAAGTGACCAGGAGGTGATGGGGAGTAAAATGGTAGGAGGAAACTAGCTGAGGTTGAGTGGAATAGGCTGCATAGAAGAAAGAAGAAAAGAGGGAGCTTAGAAATGCACAGTGAAGGCTAGGGCAAAGAAATAGAATGGAGGAAATGGTGAAAATCGCAGGGTTTATAAGGCTAAACCCGTAGTTCACGCAGCTATCGCCAGGTTCTCGCGAAGTAGACTTCTCACGCATTTAACATCCATCCTCGCAAGAAGTGTTATCGCGAAGAAGAACAGGGCCTCGCGAAGTTCAGATTTAGAAGCTTTATGTGCCTCGCGAGGTACTTCGCATAGTTGAATTTGGGCCTAAGCGCCCGAAGCAGTTTCTTATCTCTCGTGCAGCTTAGCTTGTGATCTTCACGAGGAACATCCATTTGGAGTATCAGGGACCTCGCGAAGCAATTAATGGTGTGGCCTTCAGAATGATAGCTCGTGAGGTTCTCACGCAATATAAAAAGTGTGAATTCCATTTTTCGCGCAATTCCCTGTTGCTGACAGGATAGAGCCTTGCGAGGCTCAATATCAGGCTTCAGCAGGTATCTTTTACTCGCGAGGCTCTCGAGGAACAAAATGTCTCTCAGAACTCTGTGAAAAAGCCTACATGTGGCTCGCGAGCTTGAAATTTAGGCCATTTAGCCTTGCGAGAAGTCAACACTTAACCTTTTCTCTCACCTTTTGCCCTGGCCTGTACATGTATAATGTCATGCACCAATTCAGTGTGCATCAGCACTAACTCCTTGACATGTACTCCATTTCATCATGACTATTTGGTTACCCTTTATCCACATTTAAATATCAAAAATTCAGAATTCTAAAGATAATCTTTCAGAACGAATTCATGACATTTATCATGAGAGCATTTCAACCATCAACAATAGACATGGACATCAAATTCAGATGATAAATATGCACATGTATTCAAAACAGAACATAACAAAACAGACTAAAACAATCAAGCAAATCATCATCACACTAAAAGCAGGAATTGACAGATTTCTAAGCAACACAAAACAAAACACACATGCAACACTCATGGTATACATTTTACAAAGCTGTAGATCACTGAGTAGTGAGAGGTTCATGTAGGTGAATGGTCTGAGGAGGCTCCACTAAATTTTCTACATAAATTTTAAGCCTTTGCCCATTCACTTTCATGCTCTTCCCATACATAGGATCCAAGATCTCCACAGTACCAGATGGGGAGGCATGAATGACAGTGTATGGTCCATCCCATCTGGATTTTAACTTTCCTGGAAAAAATCTTAGTTTGGAGTTGAAAAGACAAACCTTAGTGCCAGCATTGAGGTCCCTTCTCATTAGCTTCTTGTCAAAGAATGCCTTTGATTTCTCCTTGTAAATTATGGCATTTGAATAGGCTTCTAGACTCGGCTCATCAAGCTCTGCCAATTACAATTTCCTGTGAGAACCAGCAATAGTTAGATCAAAATTTAGTGATTTGATAGCCCAATAGGCTTTGTGCTCTAACTCTACTAGTAGGTGGCAGGCCATGCCATGAACCAGCCTAACTGGGGACATGCCAATAGGGGTCTTATAGGCTGTCCTATAAGTCCACAAAGCATCATTCAACTTTTGTGCTCAATCCTTCCTATCAGTCCTCACAGTCTTCTCCAAGATATGCTTGATCTCCTTATTAGAAATTTTAACTTGCGTACTGATTTGTGGGTGGTAGGGAGTTACAATTCTGTGTGTAATAGAATAATTTTTGAAGAGGTTCTCAAAAGGTCTGTTACAGAAATGACTCCCCCCATCACTAATGATAGCTCTGGGGGTGCCAAATCTAGAGAAGATATTGTCCTTAAAAAATTTAAGGACAATTGTGTGGTCATTGGTCCTTGTGGCAATGGCTTCCACCCATTTGAACACATAGTCCACTGCCACAAATATGAAGTTAAAACTCATAGATGGTGGAAAGAGACCCATAAAATTAATGCCCCAGATGTCAAAAAGTTCTACCACAAGGATGGGCTATAATGGCATAAAATATTTCTTAGAAATGCCTCCCATCCTTTGACATCTCTCACAGGCCTTGCAATGTATGTTTGCATCTCTGAACAAAGAAGGCTAATACAAATCACATTGCAACACTTTTGTTGCAGTCTTTTTGCTACTAAAGTGACCTCCACAGGCTTGCTCATGACGCATTGAAAGAATGCTGTGGAATTCACTTTCAGGTATACATCTCCTAACAATCTGGTCTGCACAATGCTTATATAGGTAAGGATCCTCCCACAGAAAATGCTTGACCTGAGAGAAAAATAGGTCTTTGTCCATTTTGGACCAGTGAGGAGAATCCTACCAACAACAAGAAAATTGACAATGTGTGCAAACCAGGGCACACTAGACTACAAGGCAAATAGCTGCTCATCAGGGAATAACTCATTGACAGGTGCTGCTGGACATTCTTCCAAAATAATCCTAGAGAGGTGGTCAGCCACCACATTCTCAACTCCCTTTTTATCCTTGATCTCAAGATCAAACTCCTGTAACAGGAGGATCCATCTAATCAACCTTGATTTGACATCCTTCTTAGCCAATAGGTATTTCAGGGCTGAGTGATAAGTGAAAACAATAATTTTAGACCCAAGCAAGTAGGGTCTAAACTTGTCCACAGCAAACACAACAACTAGCAGCTCCTTCTCAGTAGTGGTGTAGTTGAGCTGAGCTTCAGCTAGTGATTTGCTGGTATAATAGATCACTACAGGCAACTTATCTTTTCTCTATCCTAAGACAACACCTATGGCCAAGTCTGATGCATCACACATCAGCTCAAAAGGGAGTGAGTAATCTGGGGCCTGGATTATAGGAGCAGTGGTGAGGCACTTTTTCAAGACCTCAAAGGCCTCAAGGCACTCAATAGAGAAGTCATATGGCACATCCTGACAAAGTAGGTGGCACAATGGCTTTGAAATTTTGCTGAAGTCCTTAATGAACCTCCTGTAAAATTCAGCATGTCCTAAGAATGATCTGATTTGCTTGACAGTCCTGGGTGGGGGCAGGTGTGAAATCAGATCCACTTTAGCCTTGTCAACCTCTATTCCTTTATGAGAGACCACATGGCCTAATGCAATTCCTTGTGTCACCTTGAAGTGACTCTTTTCCCAGCTTAGGACCAAATTGGTCTCCTCACATCTTTGTAAAACTAGGTCAAGGTGACTCAAACACTGGCTAAAGCTGTCCCCATAAACTGATAAATCATCCATGAAGATTTTTAGGAATTTGTCAATCATATTAGAAAAGATTACATACATGCACCTATGAAATGTGGCTGGAGCATTGCACAGTCCAAAAGGCATCCTCCTGTAAGCAAAGGTGCCAAAGGGACATGTGAAAGTAGTTTTTTCCTGATCTTGAGGATACACAAGGATTTGGTTGCTGAGTATCCATCAAGAAAGTAGTAAAATGCCTTCCCAGCCAGCTTATCTAGAATTTGGTCAATGAAAGGGAGGGGAAAGTGGTATTTTTTGGTCTTGGAGTTGAGTTTTCTATAATCAATGCAAACTCTCCAGCCAGTGGTCTCCCTGGCTGGCATCAACTCCTCAGAATCAGTAGTGATAATTGTTATGCCTGACTTTTTAGGTACCACCTAGATAGGTGACACTCATTCTGAATATGAAATGGGGTAAATTACCCTTACATCTAAAAATTTCACTATCTCTTTGAGGATCACCTCCTACATGTGAGGATTAAGCTTCCTCTGCATCTCCTTTGAGAGTTTTACACCCTCATTCAGATGAATTTTGTATATGCAAATTGAGGCATCAATGCCTCCAAGATCAACTATTGTCCACCCCATTGCCTCTTTATGCTTCGTGAGAACACTCATTAATGCCTCCTCTTGCTCACTAGTGAGAGAGGAGATAATTGCTGAAAGCTTGTTATTTTATCCCAAGAAGGTATATTTTAATGTGTCTGGGAGTTGTTTCAGCTCCAGCTCAGGGGGACTTTCAATGGAAGGCAACAAAGGTGCCTTGGTGGTTTAAGAAAGGGGCAGCAATGTAGGTTTCTAGCTGGAATGCTGCATTAGGCCCACAGAAGACTCTATTTTGGTGCTGTCTTCCATCATGAGAACTTAGGCCTCCTTCTCAACCAAATTCCAAATACTTTCCAAGTTTTCAGCAATATCATCCTAATCCAGCAGATTGGGTAATTCCTCTTCCACAAGGTCACCTAGTACATCAAGTATAAAGCAGTTTTCAATGTCCATCTAAGGCTGCCTTGCAGTATTATACACATTTAATTGGGCCTTCATATTCCTAAAGGTCACCTCCATCACCCTTGACCTGCATTGTATGCAAGCATCTGCAGTGGCCAAAAATAGTCTTCCAAGGATGACAGGAATTGGGGTTTTACTTGTGCAAGGGTCTATGTTCAAAATAAGGAAATCAGCAGGATCGTAGAACTGGTCCACCCCTACCAAAACATCCTCCACCACACCCAAAGGTCTCCTCTCAGACTTATTAGTCAGTTGGAGCACAACTGATGTGAATTTCAGCTCCCCCAAACCTAGTCCCTCATACACAGAATATGGGAGCAGGTTCACACTGGCTCCTAAGTCTAAGAAGGCTTTACTAATAGTATAGTTTCCAATTATGCAGGGGATAGTAGGTACCCCTGGGTCTTGTAATTTCTCAGGTGTGGCAATGGACAAAACTAACTCAAAATGCTCAACAGTAAAAATCTTTTTAGACAACTGCACCCTTACTTTTCTCTTCTGTGTGCAGAGGTCCCTCATAAATTTAGCATAGGCAGAGACCTATTTTATAGCATCAAGCAAGGGAAAATTGATCTTGACCTGCTTGAAGGTCTCCATCATTTCCTCCATCTGAGCATTCCCCTTATCAAAAGGAGAAGGGCCAGCTAATGCATGAGGAAATGGTAGCTGTGGGATTGCTGGTGCCACAGCTGCATGCCTAGCAACATCATGGTCAATTTTTTTTTTTTTCTTCATTTATTGATTTCTATTGGGGCTCAACATCAGCCCCTTTATTTTTCCCTTGCTGATCCACAGCAGGGGATGACTTCTTTGGTTCTTCACCACTCTCATCTCTTTCCTTTTCACTCTTCATGACCTCCTCAGTTGCCTTGCCCACTAAATTATCAACCAACCTACTACTCCTCAGGGTAGTGATTATATTAGCCTCCTCATGGGTAGAGGATGCTTCTCCAATTATGAATTGCCCTTTTGGATTGGCCAAGGGTTGATTAGGCAGTTTGCCCTCTTCTTTCTTATTCAAAGTATTACAGATTTGACCCAACTGATCCTCTATTTTTTTAATGCTTTGCCCATGAGAGTTCACAGTTTGGATCAGGTTCTTAAATTCTGCATAGATGCCAGCATTTGTTCTTCAAAGGAAGAGGATCTAGGCTGTTGTGGGGGCAAGGCCAACTGATTGGGTTGTGGGGGCAGGCAACTAAAAATTCTGTCTTGATAAGTATCATTGGTTAAACTGGTGCTGAGGTCTGTATGGAGCTGCCAGCTGCTGCTGCTGCTGGGGCTGAGGGTATGTATCTTGTCTCTACCTCAAATTTGAGTGGTTTCTCCATGTGTACCCAGCAGGTTGCTGCTCATATGCTTAGATAGTATTGGCATGCTCCATAACAAAATTGGAGAATTGGTTGGCTGATGGACAATCTTGGAGTAAATGTGTTGGAGATTGGCATATCAGACATGCCTCCTCCACTTGTGCAACCATCCGAGGCTACATCACATCCATCAAGTTATCAAACTTTAAACTCAGATTGTCCACCTTTCTTTCTAAATTACTTTGCACCTTAACTTCATACATTCCACTTCTAGGGGTGGACTCTTTCACCAATTTAGCTGGGGTCTGACTGTCATTGCGAGACAGTGACTCATGCTGCATGAAAATTTCTCCTATGATGTCAAACAACTCCCAAGCCTCATCAGCTGTCTTGTGGAGGTAACTACCACCACATGAGGCATCCACCATATCCCTACTCTTTAGATTAATTCCTTAGTAAAAGAATTGCACAAATTTCTACTGTGGAATTTGATGGTGGGGGCATTATTTTAACATCTCCTGAAATCTCTCCCATGCCTCATAAAAATTCTCAGTTGAGGACTGAGTGAATGACAAAATGTTTATTCTCATTTGGCTGGTTTTATTCATGGAGAAGAATTTAGCCAGAAATTAGCTTTGGAGGTCACTCCATGTTTGAATGCTATTGGCTGGGAGCTTAGAGAGCCAGGTGCTGGCTTTGTCCTTTAGGGAAAAAGAAAAAAGCCTCAGTTTGGTGGCTTCAGGTCCCAAGCCAACAATATTGAAAGTGGTATAAAGTGCCAAAAATTGGTCAATGTGCTTGTAAGGATCTTCCTTACTGAGCCAATGAAAAGATGGCAGTATGTTGATGGTGGAGGACTTGATTTCATAGTTTCCTTCAACTAGAGGAAATTGTATGTAAAAGGGAGATATGTAATCCCCAGGTGCATTGTATTCCTTCAGAGTTCTTTGCCTCTCAGCCATGACAGCTGGTTTTGTTTCAAAAGTAGGGCCTTGTGCGGTGTTTCTTGGTTTAAGGACTATTTTAACCTCAGGATTTAGAGGTTCCAGCTCAAGGTTAAGAGACCTTCTTCTAAGCATACACACACAAACTTAGCAAGTAAAGAAAATGCTCACAACATACAAAGAATTTTCAAACTAAATTAACAACTAAACTTTACAACTAGACTAATGACAGGGAATTCAATATTAAAGGACTGAGTTTTAAGGTAAAAGAAGTGCAAATAGAGCTAGCTAAACTCCAGCTCAGCTCTAGCTTTTCCGCATGTGCTGTTGTCCAATTCAGTAAAATTCTACAAAAATTAGTAGTACTTTAATTCTACTTATGACACAGCTACAAAGAATTTTCTAAAATGAAATATAATACAACTCAGGTATACTAAAAAGATTAACTTCTAGTGTGCTGATTTATTGTGTGGTGAGAATAAATTAAAATCAAAGTAAAATAAAAGATAGAAATAGCATAACTAAAATAGTCCTAGACCTGTAAGATACAGGGCTATTGTAGCAAGTTTTGATAAGTAAGAGTTTGTCCCACAGAGAAATTGATCTAGAACCCAAAATAGGCTATAATAGTAGGCCTCCAGATATGGCTACAGATCTGACAATCCTAAAGAAAGGGTGTTGGGTGTAACAACTACATTAAATTATCTACTAAAAGAAAAAAAATAAAGTGCAGTCCTATCCTAAGAAAGGGTTATAAAGAAGGTGGTGATGGTGTGTGTTAAAATAAAGATAAAAGGATGGGAAGTAAGAAGTTTAAGTTAAGGTTAATTTAGTTATGTAACTCAGATTTAGGGCTGTCTCTGCAGCAAATCCTTGCTAAAGTGCTATAAAAAACCTCAGTAAGGAAAAAGAACCCAACTTAACCCATGCCATTTAGACTGCTCTTAAGGCTATAACCTGTCCGCTTAAATAGTTGCAGACTATCCAATAGAGTTTGTCAAATCCCATTGATTAAATCAGAAAACTAACCTAATCCAAAGGAGTAGACTGATCTTAAGACTATAATCTGTCCACTTAAATAGTCACAGACTATCCAATAGATTTCTTCCAACCAAATAACTAAATCGGGTCATGAATACCATTGTAGACATTATGTTCGCCAGGCTATAAGCACCCCAGATCTGTTACAGATCTGGCAGGCATTCATAGGAGCAAACAGACTTTGATAAACTGGTGGGAACCACAAGGTATCTTAGGCTGAAAGAGGATTTAGAATCAGTTGGTCATTGCTACAAAAGGCCTATAATGACTCAGCTCACAAGTCTGCAATCACTATAGAGAAGCCAATCTAACATCTGATAGTGGTCAAGTACAACAGAGGGGAGCCTGTTCCTGAAAAACCTCTCTCTATGCTACAAGCTCAAGTGCAGAGGAGAAGAATCCTTCTCAGATCTGTGACCAAGACCTGTCTTAGGGCTATAGTCTGCCCACTCAAATGGTCACAGGCTATCCACAGAGGCTGCCTTACCCACAGATGACTGAGATGGAACATGTAAACTGCTGCTACCACCATGGTCCCAGGGCTACAAGCTCAAGCTTCCATGGGCCTTTCAATCATCTCAAATCCTAAATGCATGCTATAGCCTGAACAAAATTACGGATTAATAGGAAAATAACAGATTAAATGAACATTTAAAGCAAAAATCCGATTGATCTAGACTACCTACAATGCAATTTCTCAAGGCAGCAGCCTTGTGCACAACAACTATTCACAAAATCCCAATGTTTAGATGACTCGTTACAAAACTAAATGAAACTACACCTAATTGCTTACCAAAGATTTAATCAACAAGTTCTGGGCTAAGAGAGAAGAAAAAATAGAAAAAGAGGTGATCAAACCCTAACCTTAACCCTAATTTGCTTGAGCTCTCAGCCGACAGAGGTTGAAGGAGAGATTGATAAATTCTAAGTTACAAGCATAGCTTATTTACTCAGTCCTAATGCTGTGGCTCAGAGAAGAGTAAACCCTAATTTTTCTAGTAGATGTGATACTATTATAACCCTTGGATGTCTTGGGATGTGTGCCTCAAGATTTGAGCCTTGAGATGCGTGCCCTAGACCTGGGGAAATCCCCAAAAGGTCCTTAGAGTTAAGATTGAGAAGTGGGGGGGCACGAGCTTCGCGAGGCTGCCTTCTGGACATTACTTCTATCGCGCAATTGCTCTTTGCTCTTTAGTTACTTCGCGTAGCTTACAGAGTCCTCGCGAGGTATGAATTTGCTTGAAAGATTTGTTCACTCGCGTAGGTGGACTTTGGATGATTGCGCAGCTGATCTAGCTTTAAATGTACTCGCATGGAAGAGTTTGCAGTATGTGGCTTACTCGTGCAGTAGAGCTTGAGAAACTCCTATCGTGAGGTACTCGCACAGATGCTTTTACATCTCGCTTGGCAAAGGGTTGAGCTTCCAATCTCGCGAGAGAACTTTGGGCGTCTCTCTCTTTCAAAACCACGCGAGAGCTTCGCGAGGATGTGCGTGTGGCTGCTTTAAGGCTTGATCCTCATGAGAACTTCGCGAGCTATATTTCTGAAGGCATAGTGCGCGACTACTTTGTGAGTTCTTTATATGTTGATTGCAGATGAAGTGTGCGACTGCTGCGCGAGAGGCTTATTTATATTAATTCCTTCACTGGGCTGCGCGACTGCTTCACGAGCTCTAGTGTGCTGCATGTCTCACCTGCGCGAGGGAGACTTTGCTAGTGAATTTGAACAGCGCGAGGCAGTATCTCAACTGTGTGAGATAGGTCATTTGTTCCTCTGTTGCTATGCACATGCTTCTGTTGCAGCTTCCTCCACTCTCATCTATGCTTCTTTCATCTGCTGGACTTTCTTAGTCTATTATGACATGTAAAATAGTCACCATGGTGTGTACCACCATGGTGTTTCATCATTCTCTAGCTCAGCTATCATCTTTTGCTTGAATTCTCTCTCTTCTTGGCTCCAAAGGCATGGACTTTGTGTTAAGCTGCACAAGCTATTACTAATCTACAAAATAAGCTAAACAAGAGTTATTAGGCAGCTTCAAGGTCTAGCAAGGGCTAGGTTAAGAGGTGAAAAGTGATACTTTTCAGTGAATAACACTCTCCACTACAGATAGAGTCATGATAGAACAATTTTTAGCCCACTTGACATGTGTTTTTGTAACCCAGGCAATCAAAGTGATAGCTCATATATTGAACTCAAGTGGGCTCAAAGCTTCAGCTCATTGGGTAATTTGAACAACCCGATCTATCCACTCAAATATGGCCAGTTAGCATATCTTTTTAATGGTCAATATAAAGTGCACCGATGGGACAATTTGAAATAAACAGACAATTACAATTCTCTCGTAAGTGTGATTCTTTGGCCAAGACATGCCAATGATGGGATTGCATGCATACTACTTTGATTGATCAAAGGTGTATGCCAAATGGCTTAAAAGTGTGTTGTCATGCTCCTATCTGTTTACAAGCAGCGATATGAGTCGGGTCCTTGATATACAAGCATTTATGTGTAGCAACTGTCAACAGTGTTGTGTGGGAATTTGTTTCTTTTTTACACCTTATAATAAATTATCTTCAATGTCCCTGTTAGTTGTTAGGATTGTGTTCACTAAATGACTTGAATTCTCAGTTATTTATTCTCGTGGGTCTTACGCAATTGGATTTCATAGCATATCCATTCTTTATCTCCTTTTCATTGTGCACTACTGAATATATTAATTTGTTAAGAAGTGATCTTCATATTTTTCTATACCCCAATGAACTAAACGATATGTATTCTTTAGGATATCGCAAGCAATTGGTGATTTAATGACGGTAAGATCATGCAGTAGCCATATTACTAAGAATCCTTTTGAAAAAATATGGTGAAATTACTGCTACTACACTACTATTATGATATTATATTTGAACATCATATTACGTACAACGCATATGGAAATTTTACTAAACAATGCTAAACCTTTGTATCATGTTACTGAAGAGATTTTTTTTTTTAAAGGAAGTAAAAGGAATAGAAGAAAAAATATGGTATTATCTACGCCCTTGACCGGATCATCTACAACAAGGTAAAAGAGGTCAAAAAAAGAGAGATTGACTTTGGTCACCTGCATCAACAGATGGGATACTCAATCATGCACTTGTATTGCCTCCTGGCACACATCCTTGACTAATCCACTTCTTCCAAGTGATTAACCATCATGTCAACTTACTTATCCTAAAAAGTACACCCATCAACGAATCAGTCCCATCCAATCCAAGCACTTCAAGGTGGACCACACATTACATATGAACAACCATCTATATTAAAGAGCCTGGATTTAATGGTTAAAATCGTTTGATGGGAGCAAATTTTAGGCTAACATCAGCTCACATGATGTTATGCAATTGGATGGTTTGGAAAAGATGTATACCACATGGTAAAACAAAGTGCACATGTGAGTGTCCTATCTATTGATGCAGGTGACGCCCCATTAATGGCCCTGCTCATTTAGTCATTCTGCTTGGTCATTAATTTCTTCATTTTATAGTCTTTTGACTCCTAGTGTTAATCTCATCACTAATATTACAAATTACAGTTTTCCTTGATTACTTTCTTTGTTACCTGTGTAAAGGTCCAATGAGGTTAATTCAAGCTGTTGCACCCCAGATGGCGACCAGGTGAAAGGGTAAGATAGTAAATGTTGGAAGTGTCTGCTTTGGCGCCTGGACCATGGGTGGGTGTTTACTCTGCATCTAAAGCTGCCCTTCATGCCTTAACTGATAGCTTGAGGTTTGTAAATTCCTCTTGCTATGTTCTTTCTTCTAATTCAAGTTATGTGATTAGATACGTACATTAATACATAGTTCTGGTTATAATATACCTATCTTGTTACCTATCTTGTGGGTACAAGGTCAGATATGGAAATGTATGCTTTATGTGAATGCATCGAAATTCGAAATAACAAAACAAGTGGGTTGACAATAGAATGCCTTACTGAAATGAGGATTTGTTTTCTTAGTAGTGAACACAGCTGAAACAGGTTTATTATTTACTGATATGATTCAGCCAAAATGTACTGCCTCTTTGATGGAGGAGATCATCAGAGAGTGGGAACAACTTATACCCCCTTAGTCTTTGTATTATTATCTTCGGTGTTGGGGATCTTTCCTTGGTGTACCATTTGTAGCTCTTTTCTATCTTTGATCTTTGATCATTAGAGAGTGGGAACAGCTACCAAGGGCTGCTTTCCCGAGTGTACCATTTTTTTTTCTTTGTTTTTTTCTTGGACCGACTCCTTTTTCGGCTCCCTTCATTCACTGCATTTTTCATTTCATTAACGTTAAGATAGAACTTTTATTGATCAAATCAGACGGCTTAGATGGTGCCACGGTAAAAATCTCGTGTACAAGTTTTAGTTCCCATTTTTTTCTCCTAGTATTCTGTAAAAGTAATTAAAACATCTGTGATAGATTAGTAAGTTATTTGAGTTGCCTTCATAAATTTGTTGATAACATGCAAACTTGATTGACCTAAGAGATCACCATCAATTAATTAGCATTAACAAGAAAGAATGAGAAATCTTGTTCTACCAAATTTTGATCCTATTAACCTTTCTCTTTCTATCTCAATGCAAATTGGAACTCCGACCTTTCAATGTCAATGTGATAAATGTGGAACCTGGTGCAATTACTTCAAACATAGCGAATTGTTCCATAGCCAATTGCAGCAAGTTCCCAGAGTGGAAGATATACAAACCATTTGAGAGAGTGATCCGAGCAAGAACTGAGTTCTCGCAACATATTAAGGCTACTCCCGCAGATGAGTTTGTGATGAAAACAGTGGCAGTCATACTGAAGAAAAATTCACTAGCATGGTTCACATATGGCAGCTATTCCACTGGTTCAACCTTCCTTTATCACCTACCGCTCTTTGTTAGAGACTTCATTCTCAGGTGGGCAATGAAAGCTTGAAGATTTCCATTCTTGGTTGCCAATATAGAATTGATCATTTGAATTCAAAATAAATTTAGTCACTTAAGGGCTTATGGTTTAGGGTTTCTAACCTGCATGTGTTGTTGGCATGTGAATGGGGGTTTCTGCCCTAAAGAATGGAAGATTTTATCCTTTCCCATGACACGAGGGGATTGAATTATTAGTACTCTAGTCTGTCAGATGTTCATATAACCCCGTTTCAGGATAGAGCACAAATAGAAAGCAGACACCATCGGATAATGTAAGCTTAGAAAGGGACACAATTTCTCTCTTAAAGTGGCAATTAAAAAAATATATATAAATATTTGTAATTCAGAATATTCCATGAAAGTTAGTGGAAAGATTCAATTTATGTAGACATCTTCATAAAATTTGTGTGGATGTGTGTGTGGTAAATTTGTAGTAGTAAAATTTTTTATTATACTTGTTTGGGATTTTCTGTTGGTTAAGCAGGGTAAATTTTCATTGAATAAGTAAGGTAAACTTATGGTTTTATTATGAAGTATTTGTTATGTCCATTTGTAATTTTCTGATGGATGAGTAGGGTATTCTGAGGTACAGGCTTTTCCCATAATTATAAATGTTTTTTTTATTACGATTGTTAAAAAATAACTGTCTAAGACCGTCTTATTTTAATTTTTTTTTTCCAAAATTAAAAAAATACGACGGTTCCAGACCGTCCTATTTGAGCCATCATTCAAATTGGACTGTTCATAAAGGATTGTCCGATATAATAAATAAGACAGCTCATGATAGTCTCTAAATAAATGATGGTTTATTAGAGACGGTCCTGAGCTATCTTATTAAATGGTCGGTGACCATCTTTAGTGGTTAATACGAGACGGCTTCGAACCGTCTTGTATTAGGACTGCAGAAAACAGTCATTTCCTACCGTCTTATTTATAAAATATAAGACGGTTTAGGATTGTCCTATATATTTAAGACGTCTGAAAAAAGAATGGACGGGAGGAGAGTTTTAGGCCGTCTTATTTTAAAAATAAGACGGCTTTGGGCAGTCCTATTTCGTCTATTTTGACTAGTGGTAACTTGACATCGCGGGTCGCTTGAGCGACAACCAAAGTCGCTCGAGCCACTAAAACCCGAAACTTTTCCCTTTGAACTGTGCACCGGTCACTCGAGCGAGAACCAAACTCGCTCGAGCGACTTATACTAGTAAAATCACTCCTTTTGAGTGCACATCTTGCTCGAGCAGATTTGGTTCTCGCTCGAGCGAGACTTCACAAGTTAGAGCCTAATAATAATTCTCCATGTAGCTCTAAGCTTTACCATATACTCTTTCTTCCGATCATCGCTAAACTCATGTCACTACTGCCACTGGCACCCTGAGGGCCCTCAAACCTGCTGAATATTGATCAATTCCAAATAATGTTTAGATTTGACCACTGGTACCACCTTTGTTATCATATCTGCAGGATTATCTTTCGTACTCACCTTCTTCAAAGGTATCTCGCCATCTTTGATTATTTCCCATACGAAGTGATACAGTATATCAATGTGCTTGGTACATGCATGATATACATGATTCTTTGTTAAGTAAATAGCACTTTGGCTATTGCAGAACACATCGACACTTTCCTATGTGATTCCCAAATCACCAACTGTTAATCAGTGGAAAATACTATTTTTCACCTCCTAACCTGACCTTTGATGGACCTTTGAGTTGACTAATAATGTGTCTTGAGTGTGTTTTTATAGTTAAGCAATAAATTATAATCATAGTGTAAACATCCATCTAATAAACCCAAAGAATAGACCCGTCGCTTGAACATGTGCTCATGCAGCCCAAAAGGCCAGCCATTAAGCAGTTCATAGAGCCTCAGAGCCCCATGGCAATGACATGTGTCCACATGGCCACACATGGGAGCAAGACCAGCTATATTTGATGAAGATTGAACCCCCTAAAGGCTATTGAGGACTGGACAGAGGCAGGACAACACCCCAAAACTGTGTACCAGCCGTGGAAGTAGAGAAAAAGACATGTCGAGAGGTTAATCCAACCCGTCGATAAGTTTGTGTGTTGAGATGTGAAGATTTCGAGTGGATGGCAGAACCTGTTGAATGGCTTAAGCTGCAGCAGAGCAACCTGTCAAGGAGTGCAACTGGATGAGGCAACCTGTCGAAGAATACCTGAAGCTGCATAAGAACCTATCAAGGGTTCTAATGTGAAGAAATAGAGATTTCAAGAGGTTGATAGAACCTATCGATTGGTTCAAATCATCTTGTCGAGAGGTCGCATGAGGCAGTGTTTCTCGCGAGGTGTAAAAAGCTAGAATTCATCTTGTCGAGAGGTTCCCCTGAACCTATAGAGCAGTTAGAAGCATCGTATCGAAGACTTACCTGAAGCTGTATCAGATCTCGCGAGGTTCCATCAACATGTCGACAGGATGACTGAAGCTGCCTGTAACCTGTCGAGAAGATACCTGGAGCTGTATAAGAGATTGATAGGTTGATTTATAACCTGTCGAGAGTACAAATGGAGTTAAGAGAGCAGCTAGGTTTTGACTTCATCCTGTAGAACATGTCAATGGATCTTGTCGAGAAGTGCATCCAACCTGTTGAGCAGTCAATAGATCCTGTCGAAGGCTACTCTTAACCTGTCAAATGGAGCACTAATTGGACTCAGAACATGTCGAAAGGTTCCTTAAACCTAACGACACACAAATTGGGAACTTCTCAGTTCCATCCACAACAGTTGCTCACTTCAGTGCTTTGTGCACACATTCCAAGGCACTTCAACAACCCTTAGGGGTATTTTTGGAACACAAATGGGCGCGAATGGGAACTCTCTAACCTCTTCACATGTACTTGTCCAGTTTGGACCAATTAATGGAGAGTTTTTAGAAGTAAAATCAGCCACATCAGCAGCTCAGAATAACAAAATTATTCCCTTGAGCTCTGATTGGCTGGAACAGATCTGAGGACAGAGGGGAAGACTATAAAAGCCTGAGGAGTTTACAAAAGAACCATCTAGAAATTAAGAGAACTCAAAGCAAATTCGAATTCCCTCTTCCATCCAAAATTTCTTCTCTCTTTCTTCTTTCCCATTCACTCTTTATACCAACCATGGTTGGCTAAACCCTTTTAGTAGCTAGGGTGAGGTTGAGAGCTGTAAATTGAGAGGTTCAAAGATCTGTATGAGAATTGGATGTTGCACAGATTGCAGATCTGAGCACATTGTACTGTAAGTTTTTATTGAAACAGTAAATTGTGAATTGTAGAGTTAATTTTGATCTATAAATCTCTTGATTTCCACTTGATTTCCCTAGATTAAATATCCCTGTGGATGCCTGAGCTTGTAGCCTTGCATCCACAACATCTGCAATGATTTAGTTGTTCCGATTAAGACCCTTGAACTAGAGGAATCTCTAGGATGATCTGTGACCATTCAAGTGGACAGATTATAGCCTTAGGATCACTCCAATTCTCTGGTCTAAATTGAATTCTTATACCTGGCATCTGAGCTTGTAGCCAGATGAAGGATTATTGCAAATCAGTTCCATGCATTGCCTCCCTCTTTTGATTTTAGTAAAGACCAAAATCCCTAGTTGCTACTCTCCCTCTTTTGATTTTAATCCATTTTTCTATTTCCTTAAATCTGAGTTTTAATCAGTTCTGGATCATTTGCTTTTATCTTTAATTTTCTATAGTTTTAGTAAAGGGACAACCCTCAAAAACCTCTCCTCTTTCCTTTCTTGCGTTGTTTTAAACTAGGATAGGCTAGAGTGCCATATCTGTTATAGATCTAGAGATTTACTACATTTTAGAGCACATTGCCCTGTGGATCTATCCTTACTTACCCCTTAAAGCTTGCTACAACAACCCTGGTTCTTGCAGGACTGATTGTTATCTTGATCCCATTTATCTGTGATTTTGCCTTTAGTTTACTGTTTTTAACCCTTTAATAATTACAAGGTAAGTAATACAACACCAACTAAGCCTTGAAGCCACAATGCTTCTTCATTGTCTTTGTTACCGCCTTATACTTTGCCTCTATAGTAGACAAAGCCACTGTATCCTATAATATCGATCTCCAACTAATCGGACCACCTAATAGCATAAACACATATTCGATTGTAGATTGATACTTTTCCAAATGACCCACGCAATTTGAATCTACGTATCCGCATAACTGATGATCTGTACCACTATGAAGAACTAAACTGACATCCTTGGTACCACGTATGTACCTCATAATTCATTTCACCGCCGGTCAATGCTCCTTGCCTGGATTAGCAATATACCTGCTAACCACCCTAACGACTTGTGAAATATTCGGTCGAGTGCCTACCATAGCGTATATCAAGCTACCAATTGTATTCATATAGGGAACACGAGTCATGGACTCAGGCTCCTCACCTTTCCTTTTTCACTGAAGAATAGAGCTAGAAGTTGGCTGCCAATGCTCCCAACCAATAGTATTCAGTCTTGGAATGACCTTCAATGTCAATTTCTGGCCAAGTTTTTCCTCATGTCCAATACAAGTCAGCTGAGGAAGAGCATAGTCTCCTTTGTTCAGTCCCCAACTGAAGACTTTCACAAAGCATGGGAGAGATTTAAGATGCTCTTGAAGCAATGTCCCCATCACCAAATTTCTGAATGACAACTTGTTCAAAGTTTCTATCAAGGAATTGATCCCAAGAGCAGGGACATGGTTGATGCCTCATGTGGTGGCACCTACCTCCACAAGACAGCTGATGAGGCTTAGGAGTTGTTTGATATCATTAGTGAAAACTCCATGCAAAGGGAGACTTTGTCAAGGGGCATTGAGACCCCTGTTAGATTGGTGAGAGAGAACACTATAAGAGGGAAAATATATGAGATAAGTGGATACAATGATTTGGAAAGGAAGATGGATAGCTTGACTCAGAAATTTGATAAGCTCATGAGAGCAATGCAGTCACCAATGGCTACCAAAGTGGAGGAGACATTTGTGATATACCAGCCCCTCACTCACTCCCTTGAAGAAAGTCCTTTTGCTGCCTAATTTCCAGACCTTGTTATGGAACATGTGAATGCTGCTCAGTCCTTTGGACAACAACCAAGTGCTGATTATCATTAGGGAAACCACCCCAATTTGAGATGGAGACAAGATACCTTCTAGAACCAGCAACAACAGCTATCATAGCAGTCCATGCCTTATAAAATTGCCCAATCATATCAGCAGAACTACTTCCCAAGGCCCAAATACCAGCAGCCTATGGCCTAGCCAATGGCACAACCTGTGCATCAAAATACACTAGCCCCAGCACCCTCTAGATTCCTCACATTTGAAGAGGAAGTTCTGGCTTCATTGCAAAATTTAGGCTCTTTGTCTTAAACTATTAACTCCCATAGCCAAAGTATTAAGAAGATAGAAGACCACTTTAATCAGCTATCTAATACTTTGATTAGGAGAGAGGAGGGAAGACTACCTAGTCAGCCTATGAACAACCCAAAAGGGCAGTATTTGGTGGGTGAGACTTCTTCACATGAAGAAGCTAAATCTGTCACCACTTTGAGAAGTAGAAGGCTAGTTGATAACAAGGTTGGTGTTGAGTCTGTGAAGAGTACATAAAAAGAAAGAACAACCCATGATGATATGCAACAGGAGCAGCATATGAGAAATAAGGGGGGTGTTGATGAGCTCCAACAGAAAAATAGAAAAAAAAATAAAAAAATTTGATGCGATTGCTAAGGCAGCAAATGGGAGATCAGTCCCTCATTTGCTATTTCCCAATGCTCTTCAAGCACCTTCTCCTTTTGACAAGGGGAATGCTAAAGTTGAGGAAATGATGAAAACATTTAAATAAGTAAAGATCAACATGCCTTTACTTGATGTAATCAAGCAAATTTCAACCTATGCAAAGTTTTTGAAAGATTTGAGCACACACAAAAGATAATCTAGGATACACCTATCCAAGAAGGTCTTTTGTGCTGAGAAAGTGAACCTAATGCTGTCCATTGTAACCCCAACAAAGCTCCAAGACCCTGGAGTTCTCACAATCCCTTGCATCATTGGAGATCACACCATTGAAACAACCTTATTAGATCTGGAGGCCAGTGTAGACCTACTTCCATATTCAGTTTATGAGAAGTTAGGTTTGGAAGAATTGAAACCTATACATGTGGTATTACAGCTGACTGACAGATTTGAATGGAGACCTGTGAGAATGATAGAAGATGTGTTAGTTGGGGTTGACAATTTTTTCTATCCAACAGATTTTCTAGTTCTTGGCATGGAACCAAGCAAGTGCCACTGCTAATGCCTTTCTTGGCCACTGTCAATGCTTGTATATAATATAAATCAGGTATAATGGAGGTATCTTTTGACAATATGAAAGTGAAACTGAATGTTTACAATGCAGCAAGTCAGCCTCACTTGGATAGTGAGGATTGCTTTTTGATTGATGTGTTGGATGAGGTTGTGGAAGAGACTTTACTCAAGCTGTTGCATTGTGATGATTTGTGTGATATTTTTGAGAATGTGTGGAGTGAAATTTTGGAAGAGAAGGCCCCCACACCTATGATTCAAGAGGTGAAAGCCTTAAATTCTGAAGTGAGGCCAGCAATAAGGTATCCTCCTTGGAAACCAGCTGTGTTGCCTCTTCCACCACCATCTAAGGCACCTTTGTTTCCTTCACTCATAAGTCCACATGATGTGGAATTGAAATAGCTGTCCAAGTCTTTAAAATATGCATTTTTGGGAGCAAATTATAAGTTTTCTGTGATAATTTCTTCTTCTCTCATTGATGAGCATGAAGGAGAGCTGTTGTGTATGTTGAAAAGGCATAAAAGAGCAATAGGTTAGACTACTGCTAATCTTGGAGGCATCAAACCCTCTAGAGAGATGCAGAGAAACTTAAACCCCCACATGCAAGAGGTAGTGATGAAGGAGGTGGTCAAATTGTTAGATACTGGAGTCATCTATCCCATTTCAGATTCTGAACGGGTGACACCTACTCAGGTGGTACCTAAGAAATCTAGAATCACTGTAGTTAAATCTGATGCTGGTGAGCTAATTCCAACTAGGGAAACCACTGATTGGAGGGTGTGCATTGATTATCGACAACTCAATTTAAAAACCAGAAAAGATCATTTTCCTTTGCCCTTCATAGACCAGATTTTGGACAAGTTGGCAGGCAAAGCTTTTTATTGCTTTCTTGATGGATATTCTGGGTATAACCAAATCCCTGTGTATCCATAAGACCAGAAAAATACAACTTTCACATGTCCATTTGGCACCTTTGCTTATAGAAGGATGTCATTTGGATTGTGTAATGCCCCTGCAACTTTCTGAAGGTGTATGTATGCCATCTTCTCTGATATGATTGATCAATTTTTAGAGATATTCATGAATGATTTCTGTCTTTGGGGACAGTTTTAGCCAATGTCTACATCATCTCAGCCTAGTGCTGTAGAGATGTGAGAAAACTAACTTGGTTTTGAGTTAGGAAAAGAGTCATTTTATGGTCAATCAAGACATTGTCCTTGGCCATGTTGTTTCCTACAGAGACATAGAGGTTGACTAGTCTAAAATTGATTTGATTGCATATTTTCCCCCACCTAAAACTGTCAAATAAGTCAGATCTTTCTTGGGAGATGCTGATTTTTATAGGAGATTCATCAAAGATCTCAGTAAAATCTCAAAACCTCTTTATCACCTGCTGTGCCAAGAGGTTTCTTTTGACTTTAATGATGAATGTCTCACTGCTTTTGAGTTTTTGAAAGGCTGTTTAACCTCTGTACCTGTTCTTCAAGCACCTGATTACTCTTTGCCATTTGAGCTGATGTATGATGCATCAGAGTTTACTATTGGTACAGTTTTGGGGCAAAGGAAGGATAAGTTACCTTGTGTGATTGCTTATGCAAGCAAAATCATGATTGATGCTTAATTAAATTACACCACAACTGAGAAGGAATTGTTGGCAATTGTCTATGCTTTGAAAAAATTCAGGTCTTATGTGTTAGGATCTAGGATTGTGGTGTTCACAGACCACTCAGCCCTGAAGTACCTTTTGTCTAAAAAGGATGCTAAGCCTAGATTAATCAGATGGATCCTCTTATTACAGGAGTTTGATCTTGAGATTAAGGATTAAAAAGGGGTTAAAAATGTGGTTGCAGACCACCTATCCAGGATCCTAGCTACTGAGTTTGATAGGCTGTCTATTAATGACTCATTTCCTGATGAACAACTATTTGTTGTCAGCATGACAACACCTTGGTGTGCAAACATAGTAAATTACTTGGCAGTGGGTAGGATTCCCCCACATTGGAACAAAAGGGATAGGGAGCTATTCTTTTTCCAAATCAGACATTACATGTGGGAGGATCCATACCTTTCAAGCACTGTGCAGACCAAGTTGTGAGGAGGTGTATCCCTGAGAATAAATTTCATAGCATACTAATCATGTGTCATGAATAGGCTTGTGGAGGCCATTTTAGTGGAAACAAGACTGCTGCAAGGTGCTTCAAAGTAGATTTATTGGCCCACCATCTTTAAAGATGCATGGCAGCATTACAAAGCTTGTGAAAGATGTCAAAAATGAGAAGTATCTCTAAAAGAAATTCCATGCCTCTACAGCCTATACTTGTTGTAGAACTATTTGACATTTGGGAGATTGACTTCATGGATCCCTTCCCTCCTTCCTATGGATATAATTTTATTCTTGTGGCTGTGGACTATGTGTCCAAATTGGTTGAGGCCATAGCCACAAGAATCAATGATCACAGAGTTGTCCTCAATTTCTTGAAGGATAATATTTTCTCTAGGTTTGGTACCCCAGAGCTATCATTAGTGATGGGGAAAGTGTTAAGACCTAAAAAGTACCACTTTTCACCCCTTAACTTAATCTCTGTTAGACCCTTAGTCATTTAATAAATGTTTGTTAAGCCCATTTTGTAGGTAATAAGCAGCAGTTGCAGATAAGGCCCTAACCATGCCAATGTGGGGGAATCCTACCTACTTCCAAATCAGACATTACATGTGGGGGAATCCAAATCAGACAGTAGCAACAAATCAAGAAGTGAGCCTCGGGCAGATGTCGCAGGGTTCAATTGTTTCAGAGAAAAATGCTTCGCACAGTTGTCACGGGTTTCTGAAGGCAGCACACTAATTGCTCGTGCGATTCTCGCACAGATTAATGACAGAAGGGCCAAAAAAGTAGATTTCGCACAGTTCTCGAGAGGCTCAGTTATAAGCGCTCGCACAACACTCGCGCAGTCTCACGCAGCTCAAGAGAGGAGCATTTAATCTTCGCGCGATTCACTGAGGAGAGAGAGCTCCAGGCATACCTACGCGCAGCTGTCGCACAGTGGTCGTGCGATGCAAATCTTTAGGGGACTACTCGAGCAATTCAAATGGACGATGCAATTGCTTCATTGCGAGGATCCCCGCGAGATTCACCAAGAAATCAACTACGCGCGCGATTCTTGCGCCACTCAAATGGAAAGTGCAATCCCGCGACAACCAGAGCAATCCCGCGATGACCAAAGTATATGTCCCATAACTGCAAGAGCTTCAAGTCAATTCAAGCCCGTGACGACAACTCTATCACGCGACAAGACCTGGAAACTCTTGCTACCTAGCGAGGCTCGGGATCTTAACTTCCCCCCACTTCTGTAGGGTAAGTCTGGAAACTTTCAGCAACTAGGGCACGCACTCCAATGCTCCAATCTCTATGCACACGTCCCGAGGCATCCAAGGAACATAAATGGGCCACGATTGCATCCATAAAATTAGGTTTTTCCTAACCCTAATGCTCCCACTGCCGACTCCTATATAAGCCTAAGCCTAGTTTAGATTAGGGAGGCTGTTCTTCTTGAATCGACTGTAGAGTTCCAGTAGGCTAAGGTTAGGGTTTAGGCAGCTTCTTTTTCATTTTTCTTCTCTCTATAGTCTAGCACTTGCTGGCTATGCCTTTGTATGTTTATTTGGAATAGTTTTAATGGTGTTTTATAATAGGATGTTATACACATATGGGATTGAAGTTTGAGGGTTGTTCTGTACAAGGCTGTTTGCCTTGAGATCCTCCATTGCTAAGTTGTATTGTAAGCAATGGAGGATTATTTTTAAGGATTTATTTAGATCCAAGTGACTTGTGTGTCCAGGCTAGGCACATATGCAGGCCTATGCCCCACCACAGGATCCACTAAATCTGAATCCCCATGGGTGCCTGAGCTGGTAGCCTTGTGAACATGGTGGTGGCAATAATCTACTTATTTTGTCTCAGACCTTTGTGAGGAAGATAACCTCTGTGGATAGTCTGTGGCCATTTAAGTGGACAGGTTATAGCCCTAGGGTGAGGCCAATCCATATATCTAAGACAGATTCTTCTTCTCTGCACTTGTGCTTGTAGCCCTGTGAGAGATTGTGTAGAGACAGACTCCCCTGTATTTGTATAGACCAACCATCAGATGACAGATCTGATCTGGCTGTAGAGATTATAGGCTTGTGACGTATCACTGCTGCCTTTTTAAAGCAGTGAACAGCTAGACCTAAAGCTAATACTTAAACTCTTACTGGTCTTGTGTGTCCAGGCTAGTGCACATTGCAGGCCTAGCCCCACACACAAAACTTTAGAGGTTGAGGTTTGATGAGTACTGAAATATGATGATATTTCACCCCTAAATACCTATATTTAGCTGTCCGATGAAGGCTATCTGATGAGAATTATTAGATTTGAAGTGTTTCAGTTAAATACAAGCCAAGTGTGGAAAACAACCCAAGAATTCTGAAAAATAATGTCAAAACACTGTAACTTTGGGTCATCGAGAACTTGGTGCGACTTGCGGCTAAATTTGGACCTTCAAGACGGCCGAATTATGAAATTGTCAAAACACAACAGTTGTAGATCTTTTCGTCAGATTTTCAACGGCGCATGAATCACCTCAATCCGAGTTCGGGACAGAAAGTTATGGCTGAAATACCGAAACAATATCTGATACAAAAAGTGTGCTAAAATTCACGGATTTCTGGGGGTCGATTAATCGAGGAGAAGGAGAGTCTGACACGGAATTGACTACTTTAAAGCTGATTTTGACCCTATTGGGTCGATTAATCGACCCTAAATTGGCGGCTAGGGAGACTTCTGCGACCGGGAATCTATTTAAAGCGACTCAAACACTTCGAGGGAGAATTAGAAATTAGGGTGATAGGAGATTAGAGTTTTAATTTTTTGCTTTTCTTTTTCATAGTTAGACATAGAAATAAGGAGTTTTTATTTATTCCTTTTTGAGAGCTTTGTTCCTTTAATTTTCAGTACTCATTCCTCCAGTTTATTATATTTTTGCTCAAATTTATTCCTGCATTATTCTCGTTTTTGAAGACCATCGTACTTTTGGATCAAAGTAATTTCTTTTGAAGTTGAGGTATTTTTAATTCATTAAATTAATGTTATTTTCTCTTCCTTATTTATTTATGTCATTTAATTGCAATATGTGTGACTAAATTCATAAGGATGGGGATCTAATGATTCCCATCCGAGGGATGTACTTTTAATAATATAAATTTAGGATTAAAATATGAGATCTTATTTTATGGTTGTGCTATCAAGAATGGATGAAATCCCCGCCGCTAACCGGGATTGCGTGTGCCGAGTCATGCCCGGGATCTCAGATCTGTGACGGTAATTTTATCCAATCATTGTTATATGGTCTTTTTGCTTTCATCGTGTAGATCTAATTACGATTATGATCCGGGATCGAGTGTGCCGAGCCATGCCCTGGATCTTGGATCTGTAATGGTAATTTTATCTTAATTACTCCCTAATCTGAAATCGAGTGTGCCGAGCCATGCCCTTAATTTCAGAACTATGGTGGTATTATTGTTGAAATTTTTACCCACTTTGGGGATGATTTTTATTTGAACCTGAGATCAAGTGTGCCGAGCCATGCCCTTGATCTCAGATTTATATATGAAAATCATCTAGGTCCTAATTGCAGGGATGCAACGTGGAACCTATTGGGGTTTTTAACCATTTATCTTCCATAAAAGATATTTGTTCTCAATGGTATATCTCATAGTTTAATCCGTATATTTGTATTATGGGAAGAACGGACCAAAGATGAGAGGATTTAGTATCTTCATCTTTATCTTTATTTTTGAATTATCAGTTAAGTTTTAGTTTATAGTCAGTAATTATCATCTCATCAAACCACCTAAATCATAAGACTGATAGAATACTGTTAGATCTTAGTAGATTTCTGGAATTGCTTGTCTTTTTAGATCTTTCAAAATTAGTCCTCGTGGGAACGATCTCGTACTCCGCACTCACTATATACAATCCGATTCGTGCACTTGCGAGTAAAATATCACAATTAAAATTCACATCAAGGTTCCTATGGATTCTTGAGCTGGTAGCCTGGATGAAGTCGTGCATACAATGATAAACATGTTCTGACCCATCTATGGACTGTGGTTCCCCTATTGGATAGTCTGTGACCATTTGAGTGGACAGGTTATAGCCATAAGGGATTGGATCATGGCACATGGGTGAGTTGGATCCTTTCTCCTCTTTGGTGATAATGTAGCCATTGGACATGACTTCTATAGCAGCAGATTTGAGTATGAATTATAAGACCCATCAGATCTGTACCTAATAGCTTACTTCTCACCCTTTTATATTTATTTTCTTACACTCCATCATTCATCTCAACCATTTATGTAGTTTAGGCATAGGTTATCTTAGGATTTAAATAAGAGTGACCTTAAATCCCCTTCCATTTAGGATTGTCAGATCTGTAGTCAGATCTGGAGGGCCTACTAAAGATGTCTCCCTTGGAGCTTTAAATCAATTTTCCCTGTGGGACAAACTCTTACTTATTAAAACTTGCTATAACAGACCCTGTATCTTATAGGTCTGTGTATTTTTAGACTTGTTGCTTTGTAGTTTTCAATCCACCTTTGATTTATTCTCACTAACCTATTCTTATCATTGTTTTCAATAAAGTTAGCAGCAAGCATCTAAAACACCCTAACAAGTTTTTGGTGGCAGGGTAAGTCTGCCAATAAAATAGTTAACTTTAGTGCAGTAGTGGTGGTATAATTGGGATGGATAAAGTTGATTTCCACTGAACTTGCCGCAATGAGGAAATTTGTGAAAAATTAAAATATTTTTTGCAGACATCTCAAAACTGAAAATTTTAAAATCTTGACACCACCATGAAGCTAACATCAGAAATTTTAAATTAGTACCTAGTAAACCTAAGAAGAGAGAAAAAGGTGAAAATACACTCCATGAGTTAAAAAGAGGACCATACCTAGTGAGATTTGGGCCCATCAATTTTTGTTGAAGAGTGTTTTGGTATTTTTTTTGCTCTAAGGTTTGATTGACTCAACACTTTTTACTAGAAGTTAGGCACCTCCAAATCAAAACTGGTTGACAGCACTCATGATACTAAGGAAATGATTCAAGGCCCTCATTTGGATAGTTTGAGCCTGAAAACCCAACCTTTTAAAACTACCCTTTTGCATACACTCTTTGAGCCTCAAAAAGTCCTATTTTTCTTTAACAAACACTGGAGTACTTGCACCTTAACCTCATGACCTATTCAACCTTACCCTCACTCTGAGAAATCAGAAAGTAAAGGAGGAGTTGAAGGTAGTGAGAGTGGTCCAACATTTGGTAGAGGGAGAAGAAAAGTAACCTATGAACAACAGTGTTGGTGGTATTTGTGTGGTAGTTCATCGTAAAAATCATAAAAATAAAAAAGAAGAAAAATAATAAAAAGAGAAAAAAGGAAGAGAAGTTTGGAGAAGAACATCATCTGAAAATTGAAAAGAAGAGGAGAAACTGGCCACTTTGATTCTGAAATACATCAAGTAAGATGAAGTTGTGCTGAAATGAAGGTAGTGAAGTCATGAGTCACTCCTTACCTTGCTGATTCCTCAATTTTGGTTTCCTTTTTACCCCTTCATTCTTTATATCCCTCACCCATAAGCCACATTACAACCCATTCAACAAGACCTTGAAGATCCAAAGTGAAATGAGCTGTCAAGTGGAGATGGGGGAGTACCTAATCTATGGTGAAAAGTCATGAGGATGTCAGAAATTAGAAGCTTTACCTATGCTCATGCTTGCAGGCCCATTTGGGGTCTGTAACTGCTCTGGAGCTGCTTTAAATGTGAACACCCCTAGATATTCATTGTTGAGCGATAACCCTAGTGAGAATTGGGTCTGACTTGTAACTTCATTGGGGTTGTATCCAACCTAATTTTTGAATTTAAGGCAAGCTTGGTACTGATATGTGCACATTGAATTTCTAATGTAAAATAATTGGTGGAAATGCAAACACATGCTAAAATTTTTTTTGAGTTTTAAATGGCCTGCATTACTGTTACAATTTCCTCTGAATTCCAAAGGAAAGTGGATTGATGCTTTATTCATTGAAATTTGTTTTGCCATTGACTGCACCACTTTTAACTATTTTTATTGTGAAGTTTGTGGGTATCTTCACTGAAAACCCTCAGGAGACTTCACTCCTCCACTAGGGATCACCTAGGGGTTTAAAAGGCTAGGCACATATGCAGGCCTATGCCTCACCACAGGATCCACTAAATCTGAATCCCCATGGGAGCCTGAGTTAGTAGCCTTGTGAACATGGTGGTGGCAGTAATCTACTTGTTTTGTCTCAGACCTCCGTGAGGAGGATAACCTCTGTGGATAGTCTGTGGCCATTTAAGTGGACAGGTTATAGCCCTAGGGTGAGGCCAATCTACAGATCTAAGATAGATTATTCTTCTCTGCACTTGTGCTTGTAGCCCTGTGAGAGATTGTGCAGAGACAGACTCTCCTGTATTTGTATAGACCCACCATCAGATGGCAGATCTGATCTGGTTGTAGAGATTGTAGGCTTGTGATGTATCACTGCTGTCTTTCTAAAGCAATGAACATCTAGACCTAAAGCTAATACTCAAACTCTTGCTGGTCCTGTGTGTCCAGGTTAGTGCACATTGTAGGCCTAGCCCCACACACAAAACTTTAGAGGTTGAGGTTCCTATGGATTCTTGAGCTGGTAGCCTGGATGAAGTCGTGCATACAATGATAAACATGTTCTGACCCATCTATGGACTGTGGTTCCCCTATTGGATAGTCTGTGACCATTTGAGTGGACAGGTTATAGCCATAAGGGATTGGATCATGGCACATGGGTGAGTTGGATCCTTTCTCCTCTTTGGTGATAATGTAGCCATTGGACATGACTTCTATAGCAGCAGATTTGAGTATGAATTATAAGACCCATCAGATCTGTACCTAATAGCTTACTTCTCACCCTTTTATATTTATTTTCTCACACTCCATCATTTATTTAAACCATTTTTGTAGTTTAGACATTAGGTTACATTAGGATTTAAACAAGAGTGACCTTAAATCCCCTTCCATTTAGGAATGCTAGATCTGTAGTCAGATCTGGAGGGCCTACTAAAGATAGCTCCCTTGGAGCTTTAGACCAATTTTCCTTGTGGGATAAACTCTTACTTATTTAAACTTGCTACAACAGGCCCTGTATCTTACAGGTTTGTGTATTTTTAGACTTGCTGTTCTGTAGTTTTCAATCCACCTTTGATTTATTCTCACTAACCCATTCTTATCATTGTTTTCAATAAAGTTAGCAGCAAGCATCTAAAATACCCTAACAAGAAGCTAATTCTGTAATAGACAGTTTGATAACTTGCTTAGAAAGTATTCTGTGACACACAGAGTTACCACCCCATATCACCCACAGACCAGTGGGCAGGTGAAATTTTTTAATAGGGAGATCAAACACATTTTAGAGAAAACTATGAGAGGAGATAGGAAGAATTGGTACCTAAAGTTAACTGATGGTCTTTGGGCATATAGAACTGCTTATAAGACCCCAATATGGATGTATCCATTTAGGTTGGTGTATGGCAAGGCATGTTATTTACCAGTGGAGTTCGAACAGAAAGCCTACTTGGCTATTAAATAATGGAATGTTGATCTAACTTCTACTGGAATGCACAGGAGGCTGCAGGTGTCAGAGCTGGAAGAGCTGAGGTTGGAAGCCTACTCCAATGCAAGAATCTATAAAGAAAAAATCAAAGCTTTTAATGACAAGCACTTGCTGAGAAAGGAGTTTACTGTTGGTAACAAGGTATGGCTGTTCAATTCCAAATTGAAATTCTTCCCAAGCAAGTTTAGATCTAGATGGGAGGGACCTTATATTGTAATGCATGTATCCCTATCTGGAGCTGTTGAAATCATGGATCCAAAAGATGGTAGGATCATGAAAGTTAATGGTCAAAGGCTCAAACTCTTTGTTGAAAATGTAGTAGAGCCTGTGGTAACCAATCACCTTCAAGACCCTCCAAAGTGTGAATGATTTTTAACATTGTATATTATGTATCATAACTGTCAGTTTTTGCTGTTTTCAAAATTATTTGGCTTTGTATATATGTTGCCATTTTTGCTTAGTTTTTCATTTAGGATAATGAGTTAGCAATGATAAAAGGAGGAAGGGCCTCAGCGCATGAGAAATAGATGAGAACAGAGGAGGATTGATGAATTTGGGGTGAACGGAAACTGTGAACTACTGAAAATTAAGTTTGGAATGAAAAACAACCTGTCGAGAGGTGTAGAGAACATTTTGATAGGTTCTGATAATTCCCAGAGTACATTTCGACAGGTTTTGATACCTGTCAAGAGGTTTGAATTGATGTTCGACAGGTACTGAAGGTGTAAATGTGAATTTTTGATAGGATTTATGAACCTGTCGAGATGTTGAGAGAGAGAGAGAGTCGATAGGTACTGAAGCTATAGGCTATGTTTTCGACATGTTTTGATACTTGTCGAGAGGTTAAATGCTGAGCATTTTAAACTTGTCGAGACGTTGGAATCTGAAGCCCGTGTACCTGTCGATAGGTTGAAAGAACCTCTCGAGACCTTCATCCTGACAGACTAATGATTTTAGATGTTCGACAGGTTGCTTCAACCTGTCAAAATCTCCTCTCCAACCTATCGAAAGAGCTTTTAACTCATTTTAAACCTGTCGAGAGGTCAGTTTAGCTAGTCGACATCTTCTGCTCAGAGCTCAGTTCCTCCTTTGCCCGATTTCCCACTTTCTTCTTTCTCCTCCTCCTCATTGGGTCCAATTCTAATCACCCTGCTATTGTTCCAAGTGCTTTAATTTTACAAGGGCTACATTTCACACCTGGTTTAAGCTGGTTTGGTGCCTTGTACAGCAAGCTCTAAGAAACCCTAGGTTTTGTGGGTAAGTTCTTCTTCAAACTCCACTCTGTGATTTTTAAGCTTTGTACTTCCATACTTCTGTGTGTGTGGTTAATTTGATTGAGAAAGAAGGATTACTGTAGGTTGTGAGAGTTGATTGTGTGAATTCTTTGTCCAATGGCTGACCGTGAGGATATATTGGCTAACCTTTTCAAAGCCCCTACCAAATCTGCCCAAAAGTCCACTAGAAAATCTAGTAGGCTAGCCACATAGCCCAAAGAGGACCCACCTACTAAGAGGAAGCTTATCATGGAAAAACCTGAGAAAACTAAGAAAGCTAAGAAGGCCAAGAAAGTCAAAATAACTGAAGAGGTTGTTGAGGGCATCCCTATGCCTGAACCTAACCCTAAGGTAGAACCTGAGATACCTGTGAACTTGACTACTCCCAATGAGTTTGTGGATTTCTTAGACCTGATCCTTGAGACAATTTTTGACCTACCCCATTTTTCTAAAATAGAGGAGTGCAAACAGCCCTTGGACTACTTGGTGACGGCATCCCTGACACCTTTGTTGACACCATACAAGAAAAATCCTACCCTACACTGGTCAAATTATGGTATTAGAATATCAGGAAGAAGATAAAGCCAGGGTAAACTGAGCCTACCCTTGTAATTTTGATTGATAATTGGGAATTGGTTGTGGATTACAGTGACATTGGGTTGGCATTAGGGGTCCCATCAGTTTATGACCCAGTTTATGGTTTAGGAGCACTTGAGAATGTGTCCTTTAGAGCAATGGTCAGACATCTGACTCAAGGCATTGTGGGCTCTAGGGAGTCATTGATGAGGAAAGAACTGGACCCTAGCCTGCTTTTCATAGACTCAATCTTAAGGAGAATATCTATGTTAGTGGACATCAGTGTTGGTGCGCGCTTTTTTTGGGTTCCTCTCGGCCCCTGTTGAATCAGTGACCCAATTCTGTCCAAGTGGACTCTAGCGATGTGGTGTTTGGAATGTTAGGAATAAAATAAAAGAGGAGAGTTTTCTAGGAATGCTCTTAGTTTGTTGCGATCGCCAACTGTAGATATTTAACAATGCTGCAACACGTCAGTGATCATGCTTTAGAGCAGGTGTGGGTTACTTCTTTACTGAATCGTCTGCCTGCGAACGTCAGCAACTATGACTCTTTCTTATAAGTTAGATAGTATAGTTTTCCTTTTCTTTCCCTGTGATTGTTGCTATGATTCTAATTAGTTTAAATTTCCTAGTTCTATTGTGGGTCTAGTTATGTGAATTTATTATAGTGATCTAGTCTAATATTCTAATTCTATTAGGAGTCTAATTAATTTAGTGTCCTAATTCTACTAGAAGCCCAATTAATATTAGTCTCCTAATTGTGCTAGGAATGCAAATATGTTGATTTTAATGAAACTCTAATTAAATCAAACATGCTAATTATACTGAAATTCTGAGTATAGTAAGTATACTAGTTCTACTGCAATTCTGATTGGAATAGAAGACTAATTTTACCAAAACTCTGATTCAAGCAATGAATTAATTTTATTAAAAAATCTAATTAAAGGAAACAAGCTAATTTTGTTAAATTTTTTATTATAGCAATGAATTAACTATACTAAAAATTTAATTAAAGCAATGAATTAATCGTACTAAAATTCTAATTAAAATAGAGGAACTGATTTGACTAGAATTATGATTAAAGTAATAAATTGACTATACTAGGATCATGAGAAAATAACGAAACTAATTTTACTTAATCCTAATTAAAGCGATGAACTAATTCTACTAAAATTCTATAAAAAGGGTTTTGGGCTCACTATGCTAAGGAGGATTGGCCTCGTTCCCGAGTTCCCTTGGGCAAATCGGGTGGCTGAGATTGAAACAAATTGAATTTTAGATTATAAAATAATATTTTTGAATTTTTAGAGTCATTTTCGAGATTATAATGATGAATTAAATTATGAAAATAGAATTCTAGAAAACTAAATTAATATTTAGGATTTTAGAAATATTAAATTAAGGAATTAAAAGTAGAATTTAAAATTTTAAGGACTGAATTTGGGTCTAAAATTAGAAAATCAGAATGTATGATTAAGGACTAGTTCTAGAAACTCAGAACTAGAACCAGAGATTAATGATAGGACTGAAAATTAAGATTTTAGAACAAAATTGAAGTCTATAGTCGGTGAATTAGGACGTCAGATTAAGGATTGGTTCTAAAACCTAAGAACTAGAATCATGTATTAAAATTACGGTCTACAAAAAAGGGTTTACGATCTAAAACTGAAAATTCAATGTCAATAATTGAAACTAAGGGAAAATCCTAAATCTAAAACTAAGGAGTTTACCTAAGACCGGGGCTACGGAGAGGAATCTCATAAATTCGAAGCTTGAATCTCGAAATCATGACTAGGTTCCTCTATGTGTTCGTTCTCGGAGTTCTCTGGTTTCGGAATCCCAAAAAAATTCGTTCTCTCTCGTAGTGTGTGTCTCCCCTCTGGGGCGAATTAGAAAAAAATCTTTTATAGGCTTTTTTTCCAATTAAACACCCTGTTTCAGGCGTTTAACTAGATTGCGCGCCGGTGTCCTAGTGCTTAATCGCTTTGGGTCGGTCATCGACTCAGTGAGCGACCGGCTGACTTGCTCAGCGAATTTCCTAGTTCTAACAATGTTAGGATTAATTACGCGCGTGGCGTAGGGTGCGCAATCCGATTAAGCGTCTCTTCTGAAGCGCATAATCGAGGAAGCTTAGGGGTCAAGGACTGTAAGACTAGGTCGGGCGTAGGCCAATTACGCGCCGGCATTTGGGCGCTCAATCCGATCGTGCGTCTTGTGTGTGGCTCGTGATCGAGTTTTGAAGTGGTTTGAGAAAGGAAGTCTAGTCTGAAAGGGGGACTGATTGCATGCATGTAGTTTGGCGTGCGATCGAATTGCGCATGTGGTTTTATGCGCGTTTTTCAGAGTTGTTCGGGTCCGGGTCGCGTCTGAAATGCCAGACTATTGTTTCAGCCTACATTTCAACTATACACTATTGTTTCAATATATAGTCTCCCTACATTGGGATCTGAGCCATAGAGCTATTATTTCAGCTTGTGTTCAGCCATATACTATTATTTCAGTATATGGTCCCTACATTAGGGTCATGGGGCATGAAATGAAAGACTATTATTTTACTCTGCATTCTGACTATATACTATTATTTCAGTATATAGCCTCCCTACATTGGGATCTAAGCCACAAAGTTATTATTTCAGCTTGTGTTCAGCCATATACTATTGTTTCAGTGCATGATCCCTTCGTTAGGGTCATGGGGCCTGAGCCATAGAGCTATTATTTCAGACTGTGTCCAGTCATAAACTATTGTTTCAGTATATGGTCCCACATTAGGGTTGCGAGGTCAAAGGAGGTTGACCGAACAGATTTGTATATTCCAAGAGGGCAAAATGGGAGTGTCTATAATAAGCAGGAGAGAAGAACTCCCATAGTGGGTCCTTGTACTTTTTCTCCAAGGGCCAGTTCATGAATGCCTCCCAGCTGATATTTGAGGCCATGGTAGATGTGAATGAAAAGATTAGAAGAGGACAAGCCATGCCAGGGTTACCCTACAGCAGACTCATCACTGCTTTGCTAAGAAAAGGAAAATTTGTGATACAAAATGATGAGTCAGTGGAGAAAGTGAGCCCTAAGGTGTTTGGGAGTAGGGCCTGGTCTACTAGTAGGACCTTGATTGGGAAAAGCAAGAAGAAATCAGTTGAGAGTCCCGACAAAGAAGCCCCTCCGGTGACCAGCTCAGCAGCTGCACCTGTGATCCCTACAGCCCCATCAGCCAACTCAGCAGCTGCAGCTGGGACCTCTACATCTGTTAGCTTAAAACCTCTGCCCACCTCTGCTGGTCCAAGTTCAATGCCTGCACCTGTAACCTCTACATCCCTACTCCTTCCCTCCATTACTGTGCCTTTGCCTATTATCAGCTTTGATGTTGCCAGCATTCCCATTCCATCACCTCCCATCTCATCTATTTCAGTTCCCATACCTCCCAGTAGCTCAGCCATCCCTTCCACCATCACCACAATCACCCCTGTGTCAGCTCCTCCTACCACAGACCCAATTGCAACCCTACCTTCACTTCCCATCACATCCACCTACCAGAGAAAATCAAAGTCACCCACAACCACTCTAGCTAGCCCATCCATCCCAGCTATTGAACCCTTGAGCCCTACACCAGCAGCTCCTTCTACATCATATGACCCTGTCACCACCTCTCCACCCTCCATACCTCTGACATTGACCTCACTACTTTCATGTCACCTGCAGATACCCATGACCTGGAACATTTCACCACTGAGGGGTATTCATCCCTGATTGACTCCATTGTGGAGGACATTGGGCATGAGTACTCCCCTTTACCTGACTCTCCACAACCCACTAAATTCCAGCATGCTTCCACATCTCCCTTCTAGCCCATTATACCCATTCCACCTACTACCCAAACCCAAATCCTACCAGAGGCCTCTACCCAGATTCTTTCCCTTCTAACATCCATCCTAGCCTAGCTCCAAACCAACACAACAAACCAAGCTGATATGGCCACCTGCCTTCACGCCATTCAGTCCTTCTCACCTCATCCACCTCAACCAGTCAACCCCTTATAACACCTACTCCTGTACCCATTCCACCTCCATCCCCTCAGATGTCCCCTTTAGTAGTGGTTTCCACTGCTGAGGTGGAAGAACCAATCCATGCCCCCATAGTAGTGCCTTCTACCAGAGACTCCTCAACCCAAACTGACCCTAAGGAAGCTGACCTACCCTCTTTACCATTTACCTCCCCTTCCTCCCCCCTGAGCCAGTTACTGAGGTAGAGGAGCTGCCACCTACCATCCCATTTTCCCCTTCTCTCCCATCCTCTTCATCCACTCCATACCATTTGTTTGATGACCCTTCTGAGAGGTCCATTGTCCCTAAATTCCTAATCCCTACACCCCCATTTTCCACCCTTCAAAGAGTAATGGGTGAAAATCCCTACATCAGGAGGGATGTCATTGAAGGGATGGCTGTGTTGAAAACTTGGGTGAAGCAGTCCTTGATAGCTGAGATTGACCAGCTAAAGCTAGAGCATAGAGTGGAGAAGCTTCATTGGGAACAATTGTGCAGGCAAGCCCTCACTTTATATGATGAAGAGAAGCAAAAAGCTGAAATGCTAGCCAGGCTGGCTAACAACCTGCAGTCCACCTTAGATGGAAGGATACCATCCTCAGCAGCCAGAGTGTCCATAAAGGAGCCCACCATGCCCCAAGGCAACACCAAGCCTCAGAAACCATCTACCAAAAGGACTAAGGAGGGTGTTGCCAAAACTGAGAAGCTGAAGAAGAAGGAAAATTTGAAGGAGTTTGACAAAATTACTGAGAAATATGGATGGGAGCCAATGAGAATATCAAGCTCTGACTCAGATTCTGATTAGGTGTAGACTTTGTTTAGATTGTTGTAGTCATTAGTTTGTATGGAGGATTGTGCTGTATATATTTTTGTTTAGCATGTACTATTTCTTTTGTGCTTTTGTAACTACTTGTGTGAAATAAAGTTTCTGCTTTGACAGTTCCACAGTGTTTCTTGCTTTCCTTTATATTTAATTTTATTCTCATTTGTTCTTTATGCTTCATTTGCTACTGTCCTTGTGCTTACCCTACTGTTTCTTTTTTTTATACTTTCAAAGCAGTGAGGACACTGTTCCTCATAGGTTTGAGGGTATGGCAGGGTAATTTTGTATGAGATAATTAAGCCAAGTGCAATGGTATGGATGAGATCAAAACAAAATTTAGTAGAATTTGAAACTGAACAGTTTTGAAAAAGGAAGATTTAAAAAAAAAATGTATGGTAGACTGTTTAATCTTTGGATCCTTTTGAAAATTCATCATTTCCATGATAGACATCATCAAGAAATTTTTGTCATAATCTAGCAAACCATTAAGGAAAGAAAAATCAAGAACATGTCTTGAGAGTCTTAAACAAGACCATACCCAGTGAGGGTTGGGCCTGTGAAAATTTAGTTTGAAGAGTGTTTTGACAAAAAAATTCTGCTCTAAGGACTATCTGAACCTACTTTCTTTCACTAGAAGTTATACACTCCAAGTTGAGACAAATTGATAGAACTCATTATATCAAAGACATGATGTAAGGCCATCTTTTGGACAGTTTGAGCTAAAAATCCCTACCTCAATTCAACCTTTGACCTGTTTCAGTTCAACCTCAATTTGAGAATTCAGGAAGAGGAGGGAGAAGTGAGGTTAAAGGAGCAAGGTTTGATATTTGGTAGAAGGAAAAGGGAGAAAAGCTAAAGAAAAATAGTGTATCAGAGGTATAGCTGTGACATTCCAACCCATAAAATTTTTTTTTTTAAAAAATGAGAAAAATACAAAAGAAAAGAATACAAAAAGAAAGAGAAAAATAGAAAAGCAAAACAAAAATGAGAAGTCACTTCATTTAAAAATTGAAAGAAGATGAGGAGATGGCCACTTCAAAAATGAAAATTCAAAGGAAATGAAGATTGTGCTGAGATGAAGAAGGTGTGTATGCCACCTCCTTACCTTTACTGATTTCTCAATGTTGAATCTCTCTTTACCCCTTTTTCCTTATAAACCTCACCCATAAGCCACATTACAGCCCAATAAAAAGACCCTATTGTTCTGAAGTTGATTGGGCTGTCATGTGGAGATAAGGAGTTGTGTAATCTATGGTGAAGAAAGTTAGAAGATTTCAAGAAATAGAGCACTGCCTATGCTGATGCTTAAAGTCCTATTTGAGGGCTGTAACTGCTCTTGAGCTGTGTGAAATAAAACACCTTTGAAATCACTTGTGTTAGTATGCCTGTGAGATAATTGGGTCTAAGATTGGACTTGTTTAGGCATTGTTTAAACCTGATTCTTAAATTAATAGTGAAGTATATACTGTTATGCACATAACATTCCATTGATTTCAGATTAGTTATGATGAGTTTGAAAAAAGATTTAGCTATTAAATGTGTCTACATTTACTATTTTGAAATTTCTAAAGTCAAAAGGGTAAGGTATGAAATAAAGCTGAAGTTGTTGGGATCCAACTTGTACCTATTTGCACTTGATTTAATTATGTTCATATGAAAGTTTGTGGGTAACTTCACTAAAAGCTCTCAAAAGACTTCACTCCACCACTAGGGATCACCTAGGGGTTTAAAAGCCTTGATGCATATGCTAAATGCATCTGTGCTCCGTACAAAAGTTGTATTTTCTATTTTTAATCCTTGCTTTTAATTTCTCCTTTGATCAGGGACTAGCAAAGCTTAGGTTTGGGGGTGTATTAATCAGTGAAAAATATCATTTTTTACCTCCTAACCTGACCTTTGATGGACCTTTGAGCTGACTAATAATGTGTCTTGAGTGTATTCTTGTAGTTAAGTAATAAATTACAATCATAGTGCAGACATCCATCTAAAAATGCCAAAGAAGAGACCCGCTGCTTCAACATGTGCTCATGCAGCCCAAAAGGCCAGCCATCAAGTAGTTCATAGAGCCTCAGAGCTCCATGGCAAGGACGTGTATCCACATGGGCACACATGGGAGCAAGAACAACTGCATTTGATGAAGATTGAACCCCCTAAAGGCTATTGAGGACAACACTCCAAAATTGTGTGCCAGTTGTGGAAGCAAAGAACAAGACATGTCGAGAGGTTAATCCAATCTGTTGACAAGTCTGTATGCTGATATGTGAAGATTTTGAGAGGATGACAGAACTTGTCGAATGGCTTAAGCTGCAGATCAACTTGTTGAGGAGTGCAACTGGATGAAGCAACCTGTCGAAAAATACCTAAAGCTGCATTAGAACCTGTCGAGAGGTTCTAATGTGAAGAAATAGAGATTTCGAGAGGTTGACAAAACCTATTGATTGGTGTAAATCATCCTGTCGAGAGGTCGCATGAGGCAGTGCCTCTCGCGAGGTGCAAAAAGCTAGAATTCATCCTGTCGAGAGGTTCCCTTAAACCTATCAAGCAGTTAGAAGCATCCTATCAAAGACTTATCTGAAGCTGTATAAGATCTTGCGAGGTTCCATCAACATATCGACAGGATGGCTGAAACTGCCTACAACCTGTTGAGAAGATACCTAGAGCTGTATAAGAGATCGATAGGTTGATTTATAACCTGTCGAGAGGACGAATGGAGTTAGGACAACAACTAGGTTTTGACTTCATCCTGTAGAACATGTCAATGGATCTTGTCGAGAAGTGCATCCAACCTGTTGAGCAGTCAATAGATCCTATCGAAGGCTACTCTTAGCGTGTCGAATGGAGCACCAATTAGACTCAGAACCTGTTGAAAGGTTTCCTGAACCTAACAACACACGAATTGGGAACTTCTCAGTTCCATCCACAGCAGTTGCTCACTTCAGTGCTCTGTGCACACATTCCAAGGCACTTCAACAACTCTTAGGGGTATTTTTGGAACACAAATGGGCGCGAATGGGAGCTCTCTAACCACTTCGCATGTACTTGTCCAGTTTGGACTAATTAGGGGAGAGTTTTTAGAAGCAAAATCAGTCACATCAGTAGCTCAGAATAATAGAATTATTCCCTTGAGATCTGATTGGCTGAAACAGATCTAAGGACAGTGGGAAAGACTATAAATGCCTAAGGAGTTTACAGAAGAACCATTTAGAAATTGAGAGAACTCATAGCAAATTCGAATTTCCTCTTCCATCCAAAATTTCTTCTCTCTTTCTTCTTCCCCATTCACTCTTTAGACCAACCATGGTTGGCTAAACCCTTTTAGTAGCTAGGGTGAGGTTGAGAGCTGTAAATTGAGAGGTTCAAGGCTCTGTATAAGGGTTGGATGTTGCACAGATTGAAGATCTGAGCACATTGTACTGTAAGTTTATATTGAAACAGTAAATTGTGGACTATAGAGTTAATTTTGATCTATAAATCTCTTGATTGCCACTTGATTTCCCTAGATTAAATATCCCTGTGGATGTCTAAGCTTGTAGCCTTGCATCCATAGCATCTGCAATAATTTAGTTGTTCCAATTAAGACCCTTGAACTAGAGGAATCTCTAGGATGATCTGTGACCATTCAAGTGGACAGATCATAGCCTTAGGATCACTCTAATTCTCTAATCTAAATTGGATTCTTATACCTGGCATCTGAGCTTGTAGTCAGATGAAGGATTATTGCAAATCAATTTCATGCATTGCCTCTGAACCAATCAGTTTTCAGTAAAGACCAAAACCCCTAGCTGCTACTCTCCTTCTTTTGATTTTAATCCCTTTTTTCATTTTCTTAAATCTATGTTTTAATCAGTTCTGGATCATTTGGTTTTATCTTTAATTTTCTATAGTTTTAATAAAGTGACAACCCTCAAAAACCTCTCCAGATCAGTTATAGATCTGGAGATTTACTATATTTTAGAGCACATTTTCCTGTGGACCTATCCTTACTTACCCCTTAAAGCTTGCTGCAATAGCCCTAGTTCTTGTAGGACTGATTGCGACCTTGATCCCATTTCTCTGTGATTTTACCTTTAGTTTGCTGTTTTTAACCCTTTAATAATTGCATGGTAAGTAATATAACACCAACTAAGCCTTGAAGCTACAATGCTTCTTTCACTGTCTCTGTTACCGCTATATACTCTGCCTCTATAGTAGACAAAGCCACTGTATCTTGTAACATCGACCTTCAGCTAATCGGACTGCCTGATAGCGTAAACACATATCTTGTTGTAGATTGACACTTATCCAAATCACCCACGCAATTTGAATCTATGTATCTGCATAACTGATGATCTGTACCACTGCAAAAAACTAAATCGAAATCCTTGGTATCACGTATGTACCTCATAATCTATTTAACCGCATGTCAATGCTCCTTGCTTGGATTAGCAATATACCTGCTAACCACACTAACAACTTGTGAAATTTTCGGTCGAGTGCATACCATAGTGTACATCAAGCTACCAACCGCATTCGCGTAGGGAACACGAGTCATGGACTCAGGCTCCTCATTTGTAGTAAGAGACATGCTAGTCGAAAAACGAAAGTGGGCTGCTAATGGAGTAATCACAGTCTTTGAATCCTCCATACCAGACCGTGAGAGTACCATCTCCAGATAACTCTTCTGTGTCAGACACAACTGCCTTTTCTTTCTGTCTCTCTGAATCTCTATCTCAATAATCTTTCTTGCTGCGCCAAGATCCTTCATCTCAAACTCTATGCCAAGTTAAGATTTTAACTTGTTGATCTCCACTATGCTCTTTCCAGCTATGGGCATGTCATCAACATACAAGAGAAGGTAAATAAATGGGTCATCTAATAGCCTCTTGAAGTAACTACAGTTGTCATATTAACTTTGAATATAATTTTGGCCTACCATGAACATGTCAAATCTCTTGTACCACTGTCTCGGTGACTGCTTCAACCCGTATAAGAACTTTTTCAGTTTGCAACTAACCTCTCTTCCCCAGGAGACTATTCATATAGATCTCTTCCTCTAGATCATCGTGTAAAAATATTATTTTCACATTGAGTTGCTCCAACTCTAACTCCAACTGTGCTATAATTGATAATAAAACTCGGATTGGAGTGTGTTTTACAACCAGTGAGAACACCTCATTATAATCAATGCCTTCCTTTTTCACATAGCCTTTTGCTACAAATCGTGCTTTGTACCTTGCACCACTACTTTATGGAGAACTCTCTTTCTTCTTATAAATCCACTTGCACGCAATCGCTTTCTTTCCCTTAAGTAACTCTGTCAGTTTCCAAGTTTAATTCTTGTAAAGAGAATTCATCTCTTCACCCATTGCGGTATTCCATTTTTGTGCACATCTACTACTGATTGCATCCTTGAATGAAGATGACTTATTATCATCCAACATCAACGCATAGGCTATCATATCCTTATAACCATAGTGAATTGGTGCTCTAATATTTCTTTTAGGTCTTCCACCTACTAAAGATTGTTCTGACTTTCTCTGAACAGTTTCTACACTTTCCTCTGATGTAATAACTATAGGAGTTTCTAACTCCACCTCAAACTGATCTTCTACCACCTCTTCTCCAATTTTGATGATCTATTTGTTAGAAGTTGCATAACAGATTCATCAAAGGTCACATCTCTGCTGCTCATAACCTTATTCTACTCAAGACACCATAACCTATATCCTTTCACACCATTTGCATACCCTAAGAAAATCGCTTTCTTAGTTCTTTGGTCAATTTTACTATCTCTGACATGATAGGAAGTTGTGCAACCAAAAACTCTCAATGCACTATAATCTGCAGGCTTCCTTGATAATATCTCAATCGGAGTCTTGGACTTTATTGCAGTAGATGGTGATATGTTTACTAGATAGCATGTTGTATTGACTGCTTCGGCCGAGAACTCTCTACCCAATCCTACATTGGATAACATACATCTTACTTTTTCAAGTAGAGTTCTATTCACATGTTCTGCTATCCCATTCTATTGTGGTGTATTCCTCACTGTGAAGTATCTAATAATATTATTCTCTTCACAAAACTCCAGGAACTGTCCACTGGTATACTCACTACCATTATCGGTTCTCGATCGCTTGACCTTCCTTCCAGTCTGGTTCTCAAACAGTATTTTCCACCTCTTGAATATATCCAATACCTCATCCTTACTCTTCATCATATAGATCCATACATATCGAGAGTAATCATGGATGAAGGAGATGAAGTATCTGACACTACCTTTAGAAGGAACCATTGAAGGCCCCCATACATCTGAATGTATATAGTCCAGTGTGCATTTCGTAGTATGAACCACTGTGTTGAACTTAACCTTTCACTATTTTCTGAAGACACAATGCCTACAAAAGTCAACTTTGTCTTTACACCTTTCTACAAGCCCTGCTTGCTCAACTTTATCATCCCTCTTTCTGACATGTGTCTCAGGCGCATGTACCATAACTGTGTAGAGGACAAACTACTATCATCTAACATAGATACTGCTTCTCTGCTTGTGACTGTACTCCTTGATAGAAAGTAAAGGTTCTCAAGCTTTTTCGCTTTTATCACAATCATAGAATCCTTTGTTACCTTTAAAACTCCACCTTGAGCTGCAAACTTGAGCCCATTAGAGTCTAATGTACCAAGCGATATGAGGTTCTTCTTTAGGTCTAAACCATGGTGTACATCAGTCAATATTCTCACAATCCCATCGTGCATCTTTATTCTAATACTCCAATTTCCAACTGTTTTGCATGCCATATTGTTTCCCATTAAAACCGTTCCACCATCTACCTGTTTATAAGACGGGAACCAGTCTCTATTTGGACACATGTGGTAGGAGCACCCTGAGTTAAGTATCCATGCATTTTGCGAGTATGTATTTGAAACCACTGACAACAAGTCTCCATCATCATCCGAAGCTCGTTCTGCTATTCCAGCCTCATCAACGACTCTTTTGTGCTTCTTATCTTAAGCATCGTCCCTCTTTGTTTGTAACTGTGGACAATGTCTTCTGATGTGACTCTTTTCATGGCACTTATAATATTCTACCGTCTTTCTATTTTTAGATTTAGATTTGAACTTTGGTCTACTCCTTCCGAATTTACGGTCCTCTGCTCTCCCCCTAACCAATAAGCCATCTACTTGTGTATCACTATCCAAACCTTTCTTCCTCAAGTCGTTACAAAGCAATGCTGCTGTAACCGACTCTAGTTTAATAGTATCCTTTCTATAGAGTAGCGTAGTAACCAGGTGCTTATAAGAATCGGGGAGGAAAGACAAAAGCAATGGTGCTTTGTCTTCTTCCTTAACCTATTCTCTAATATTTAATAATTCAAATATTATTCTATTAAATTTATTAAGGTGTTTATTGAGAGAAATACTTGCCTTCATGTGCAACTTGTACAGTTGCTTCTTAAGATATAAACGACTCGTCATAAATTTTTTTATGTATAGACTCTCCAATTTGGCCCATGGTGTGGTTATTATTGTACTTCGTCTTAATCTACAAGCAAACAACGAAAATTATAGCACTAGTATAGGATCGTTCCCACAGGGAAGGTCAAAATTTCTTACGTAAAAACTTTTATTTATCTTTTAAAGATCTAATCCACTGGAGAAATAAGAACAAAATAATGGATATTTAAACTAAAATTGCAGAAAGTAAATTTATTCTAATCCTCCACCATCTAGATCATAGACAACCTTTCAGTCTTTGGATATAATGTTTCACCGTATATCAAGTTTTTCAGATTTTGGTTGTCAATAAACTTCTGAAATCTTCTCTATACAGACCTATTCTAATTTATAACTCTAGTGTTTTGGGCGTCAATAAAAAATCAGAGAAATTGAAGATGGAAATTAAAATACCATTACACTAACCTGCACATTCAAGACTTAGGCGTGAATTAAAATCAAGAACTTTTATATGTTTACAAAGCAGGAAAATGCAATAAAATAAATCTAAACTAGAAAGCAAAGTAGAACCATCCAAAGGGTCGATCTTTCAGAATTCCTCGGTCTTGGTTATCAGATAAGACTTTCAGAAATCTGTGAATGATTTTACTTGATAAAAACTACTCTAAGGTGATCTTCTAGAATTTCAACTTCAGTTGTCAATTGAAGCTGAAAATTCTTTGGATAAGTTTTCTCCTATGCCGAACTCTCTTATTTATAGGTCATAAGGGGTTGGTTTACATTATTCGAATTCTAATAAAAGATTCCTTTTATAACTAAAACTTCTAATCCTAGTTCTTCCTTGCTTTAGTTGGTAGATGAGCGCAAGTCTTTTCTTCGTATTTTTAGTAGCAGAGATCTTTAGGATTCTTTCGCCAATCTTCTCAGATCTGTGGGTTGCCAGACTTCTATTTCAAGTGATCTGTTAATTCTGTGCATGACAGTATAGTTCTCACGCGATCAGCAACAGAAGGAGGTTTAATTTTATACAATCATAATTATGATTGTATCCTTTCTTCAGTACGATTTCTCCTTCTTTAGTTCTTACGCACGATCGTATCTATGCCTTGTATCCTCCAGTCTTCAAGCTTTTTCTGAAGAATCGTAAATACGATTTCTTTTATTTCGTTCGCTCGTGATTATGATTTCTCTTTTTCTTTCTTTAGCTTACAGATTGGCTCTTAATATGATTGGTCGTATCTGCATACGATCGTATTTCTTACTGCCTTTTGAGTTCATTTTAGCGAAGATTAACACTTTAGTTATATTATGTTATTTGTTCAATATCTGCACATCAACATATCATTAGTAGCAAACTGGGGCTTAGCATTACTAAGTTAAGGGTGATAAAATGATAAATTATGTGACTGATCAGCCCATAGTGAGGCCGCCGAGTTCTCCTGCATTGCGTTATACGTAATCTCTTTCGCTAGACATAGTCGAATCATACTACACGCTTGAAGTTCAAATTCTTCCCAATCACCAGCGGACATATCCACCGACTTACTCGAAAGCCCTTTGAATGCCTTGTGTAGCCCTTGTTGAATCAATCCCGAGCTTGTACTTGCGGCAAGCTGAAATTAATCTTCTCGTCGAATTTCTAAACCTTGAACCTCGTGTTCGAAACTTTTGCGGACTTCGATGCCATCTCTGATCATAGAATAGAAACTTAATGTCTTTGATACCAATTTGTTGCGCAGAAGCTTACAAATTAACCAACGATCTCATGATGGACGATCAAATAAGAATGCAAAGTATAAGAAAATCAACCACAAATACACAAGAGACAATATTTACGTGATTTGACAATATGCCTACGTCTACGGGCAACGATAATCCACGATATTGATGATCACACAAGAATATAAGAACACTCAAAGCCTCACCAAAGCTCTCCTCAAAACCGTTAGATAGGTTTTCCAAAACTTTACAATGATATCTCCTCCTCTCTCTCTCTTCTCAAAGGCTCTTAATTTGTCTATGAGCTTTCCCTTTATATAGAAGTCCCGAATCCTACTTCCAACGTAAGAGAAACTGCCCAAAAAATGGAGTCGGCACGTAACTTGATGTTGCGGATCACTCAAGCGACAACCCAAGTCACTCGAGCGACAACCAAAGTCGCTCGAGTGACTAAAACCTGAAACTTTTTCCTTTGAACCGTGCGTTGGTCGCTCGAGGGAGAACCAAACTCGCTCGAGCGACTTATACCCATAAAATCACTCCTTTTGAGTGCACACCTCGCTCAAGCGAATTTGAAATCTGCTCGAGCGAGCCTTCACAAGTTAGAGCCTAATAGCACTGAGAATTTAGGTTACTTGGTGATGAATGTCCTTGTAGTCCGCACTCTCTCACCAGAGATGATCTGCTCTAATTTTGAAAAAAAAGAAAGGAATAGATGATCTGCTCGTATCTTATACTTGTTTCTAATCATCTCCTTTTATTTAATCTTAAGGGGTTAGGCGAATTGGTTAGACACCCACCTCCGAAAGCGGGAGACCTAAATTCGAATCCACCCTTGAGGCCATCCTAGGGATTTATATCCCATGCTGACCCGACATGTGCTAATTTAGAGGGGGCATGTGCACTTGGGATTTCCCAAGTTAATAAGAAAGGGTGAGGACCCTAGAACGTCAAGCTGAATTTGAGACATCTACAATAAACTCAGACCCAATCCCAAAAAACTATTGTTGAGTCAGTAGAAATCATTTAATATCACATTCTTTGGGCTGACTCTAATCAAATTAGTGTAAGTGTTAAAGAATTAAAGACAGAAAGTGTTCCCTTTGGTGCTCCTAATACCAACTCTAAATGTATATGATTAACATTAATTCTACTATATATAATATAAATTTTTGCTTAAATACATTATGATTCAAGTAAACTTGACTTGTACAAATGGGTCGTCACTTTATATCATCTACAGGTTATGCATTTAAACCATTGAATCCTGAGAAAAGCAGGTTCAATGGATTACCAGTGCTTCAGTCCAGAAAAGTCAACTTCTCTTCATATAGATGGATGGTTCAGATGAGGGTCAATCTGTCCCTATATTTAATGTTAGGGGCTGGGTCTTAGAGCCTACCACTTGAAGCAAAGTGGAAACCGCCAAGTTTGACTATGGTGCAGTATATGGTTTTGTGGCTAGGGATGATAGCGGCCGTGCTGTGAATGAGGTGTGTGGACCATGTGGCCGACCAAATTGATTGATATGATTGAAATTGAACTTTTTGATTGAAATTGAACTTTTGCCATGCATATGAAGCCCTCACCAGAAATACCCGAGAATTTAAAGGATATTAGTAAAAGTGCACGTGCATTACACATGTTGATCTATAAAATTAGTAAAAAAATTAAATATATTTTTGATATTTTTATGGAGATTATTTTTTTTTTAATCTTTGACACAGTAGATCTTGAGATCATGGCCCTTTCATCATACGGTAAGATTTAGATTCCTGGTGATCGACCTCCCGAAAAGTGATTCAAAGAACCACGATTGATAATACATTCATGATCATGTGAATTTTTGAGATGTGTGTCACATGAAATCAAAGTATGACCATTTGATTGTAGGCTCATGATCTCAAAATCTATTATGGCAAAAATTTGGATGAAATGATCTCCATCAAGTAGTCTCAACCACAGTTCAAATGCATAAACTTATGCATTGTTGACGGCTTTGAATAGGTGGTGGAGATCAGTTTTTGTCTCAAACTTCAACACAATAGATTTTTAGATCATGGTTCACTACCACACAGTATTATTTAATTCCATGTGCTAGACCTCCCGAAAAGTGGTTCAAGCATAACATTTGATGCATGCCCATAATTATATTCCTTTTTGGGAATATGCGTCATGTGGAATCAAAATTTGATCGTTTGATGATACATTGATGATCTCAAGATTATTATGTTGAATATTTGGATGAAAATGATCTCTATCGTGTGTTGAATGAGATGATAGAGATCTTTTTTTGTCTCAATCTTAGATAAAAATAAATCTTGAGATCATGGCTCCACCATCAAACAGTAAGATTTGGATTCCACATGACAAACCTATCCAAAAGTGTTCCGTGAACCATATTTATTAGCCTCATGATCATGTTCCTATGTTGGGATGCGCAATCAAAATATGACCGCCTGATGGTAGGCCCATGATGTAAGATATATTATGTTGAAGATTTAGATGAATAAAAATCCCCCTCGTCTCATTCAAAGCAGTCTCAACTTGGGTTTCATGGGGTTAAACAATTGACTGCTTTGAATCTAACATGAAAATCAATTTTCGTTACAATCTTCCAAACAATAGATATTGAGATCATGGTCTTAAATAAGATCTTGATCCTACCTGACAGACGTCTTGATAAGTGAATCTACGTTTTGCTACCCATTTCAGATTTCATCATCAATATTTTTCAGAAATATCCCCTCAATTATTCCTGGTCTGTGGGTAACCAGTGAAACATTTCGAAATAATTGAGGGGAGTTCTTTCGTCTTGAAATCCGAATAGAATAATATTCATTACTTCAAGCGGCTCTTTCGGATATTCATCAAAAGGAATAAATGCAGATGCAATTGGTTCGAATTTGACCAATTGAAATATCTGGGAACAATATTAGAATTGGATTTCGTTCTTCATCATTCGAAATGGACCCTTCCTTATTCTATTTCGATATTTAGATCCAAGGACTAAACAATTAAAAAAAAATAGGGAACATATTTATAGGTTCCATACCTTGTTATATAACTCATGCTTCATAGAAATATCAGATCAGATAGAGTCGACGAATGAAACAGGTTCATTAACAATTCACAGATGAAACGTGCCAAAAAAGCCAAAAAAGAAAAGAAAGAATCGACCCCCCTCCCATTCCCATATCTTGCATCTATAGTATTGTTGCCCTGGTGGATTTCTCTTTCATTTAAGAAATGTTTCGAACCCTGGGTTACTCATTGGTGTAATACCAGACAATCAAAATTTTTTTTGAATGATATTCAAGAGAAGGGCACTCTAGAAAGATTCATAGAATTAGAAGAACTATTCCTGTTGGACAAAATAATAAAGGAGTACTACCCGGACACACATATACAAAGGCTTTGGATAAGAATCCACAAAGAAACGATACAATTGGTCAAAATTCACAATGAAAATCATAATCATATCATTTTTTGTCTCTCGACAAATATAATCTCTTTCACTATTCTAAGTGGTTATTCCAGTCTGGGTAATGAAGAGCTTTTTATTTTGAATTCTGGAGTTCAGGATTTCCTCTATAACTTAAGCGACACAATAAAAACTTTTTCGATTCTTTTATTCACCGATTAATGTATCGGATTCCACTTACCCCATGGTTGGGAACTAATGATTGGTTCAATCTACAAAATTTTTCGATTTGCTCATAACAATCAAGTTATATCGGATTTTGTTTCCACTTTTCCAGTTTTTCTAAATATATATTTAACCAAGCACACCGAAAAGAGTTGCCAAACAGGGCGTAAGTTGACCCGAAAGTTCTTTCCACATAATCCCTCTAATCCAAAGGTTTCAAAACTATTGGACATGAGCAAAACTACTGACCCTAAATGGGGTTGGGTAACCAAGTTTTTTAGATCCGAGCTGCTACAGGCAGTGGCGTAGACATGCCCAATGGGGTGGGGGCTCAAGCCCCCATATAATCTTTAAAAAAAATTTATATGGTCTAAATAGAGGTTGCTTTCTTAGGGGCAACTCTTGCAAGCTCCCAGATCTATGATTATCAAGCCTCCAAATCTATGATTATTAATCCCCTAGATCTATTATACATTTAGTGTTGGTGTAATAGATAACACAATATAAGTTCCTTTAATAAATCTCTCTCTCTCTCTCTCTCTATCTCTCTCTCATCTTGCCAAATCTCTCTCTCTCTCTCTACCGGTCAAGCACTCCACCCCAAGTCAACTCACAAACAAATCTTACCAAATTCTCCTCTCTATCTCTCTCTCACTTACTCTCTCTCACCCAATCCCTCTTGGCCTCTTCAACTCTTCTCATCTTACTAATTTTTTTTTCTCACTCACTCACTCTCTCTCTCTCTCTCTAAGGGTTTAATGCTAAGTTTTAATTTCAAGCAAATTCGCAATCGAAAATCAGCGAGTCGGAGATATCAAATACATTTGACTACCGTCTATCGGCAACCTCCGACCACTCTCCCTAATCTCCGAGATTCTTCGCTAAGAATTGAATATAAGTTGTCATTTTTTGTTGAAGCTTATTTAATTTCTTATATTTTGTTGCTATTTAATCTACTTTAATGTTGCTATTGATTAAAGAATTATAGCATATCTACTACTAACAGCCATGGATAGCCCCCACAAGAAGAAAATCCTGGCTACGCCCCTGGCTATAGGTAGGTTCATATTGAAAAAATCTCAACCTGTTAAAATAATAGGTCGGATTGAAGTTAGCCCCAAACTTTACACAAACCCAATCTGCTACCATTGGCTAACTTCTTGGATGGTCCAGATGTTAAGATGCAGTGCCCTTTTTTTATTAATAGGTTGGGTACAAGTTAGGTCTGTGTTAAGCCGATTTTAATCGGCTGTGTTCAGGATTAGGTTTTGATTCATATTTTTGGTGGCTAACAAATTCGATTGGGTTCAAGTAAAGGGATGTGATTAACATGCCAGCTTCAAGTTGGCCCTAACCCATTTTGAACCCGGGCGGGGCAATGGTCGTGTTCAATCAAATCTGTAGTCATTGTATATAAGTGGATCTTGACTACATGTCATCTTACAAAATTTAAAATTGAGTAAGTCAAAGATTCTCACATGTCCAATGGCTATAGATTTGGTTGAACACGAATTCAGGTTCAACCAGTTAAACCTGACCATTGCGCCTTAATTAACCTAACCCATTTGCAGCTCTACATAAATAAATGGGACGAGGCATTAGCGATGATGCTAATAATAAATCTGAAAAAGTCCTTAAATGTTAGATAAATTTTCCAAAAAAATCCTCATTTATGTTTTTATTCCCGTAGAAAACTTGCAAATAATTTATTTCTAGTAGAATGCTTTGAAATGGACATGTGAAAGGAAAATACCAGAAATGCCCTTAATCTAATTTGAATGTTTATCTTTTCCAACACTCCAGTTTCTCTACGCCCATCTTCTTTAGCTTTTCTCTTCTTCAGCTCCTATCTCTCCGATGCCAGTATTCTGTCGCCCCCCTTTTAAAATCGAACTTCACTTTGTTTCGTTTTTCAGTGACTTGCAAAAACATTTGTTGTTGAATGCATCCCATTTCTCCAACGCTCATCTTCTCAAGCTTTCGTCTTCTCCAACCCCCTTTTCCATCTAGTGCCGCACTACAAAAAATAAGACTATTAGCAGCAATTTATAGCAGTAAAAAACTGCCACTATTAACAAAACTTGTTGTTTCAATAGCGACAGAACTAGTAGCAGCAGTTTTTTTATTAATAGCGGCAGGTTTTGGCTGCCACTGAAACACCTTATTTTTGTAGTGTTGATGTTTTGTCGCTGCCTTTCTAAAATCGAAATTCGCTTCATTGTGTTTTTCGGTGACTTGCGAAATCATCCGTTGTTGAAGACGTCTTGAACTTAAAGATGAACCCATTTTTTATTTAAATCTCCATGTTTTGTATTGGAAAACTTTATTGCAAGTCATTTTTGAAAGCTCTGCAGAAGAAATGTGGTGTTGCTGGCAAAATGTGCTATTGGTAGTTAAAAGTAGCTAACGAAATATAAAACATAGCTCCGAAGTGCATTTTCTGTGCATGTTGCACTGAAATACCAAATGTCGTATATTTTGTTGCGCTGTGAGTAGGATGCAATTAATTGCACTAGATTGTAGTGCATTCTATTGTATAGTAAGGATTGTAAGGTACAATTTTATGCACTATAAGGGGTCTATTGTGCATTACAATACATTTTACTAAATATAGTGCATTTTAATGCATTGTAAGAGGTCTCCAATGCATTAGAACACATGTCACTAGATGCAGTGCATTTTAATGCACTGTTAATGCTCAAGTCAGGTGCATTACCATTCACCAGATGCAATACATAATCAAGCTTTGAAGTGCAAAAGAAAAATCTTAAGGTGCATTCCTATTGCACGAGATGTAGTGCGTACCCTAGCTTTTAAAATCTTAAGGTGCATTACCATTGCATTAGATATACTGTATAATCTAGTTTTGAAGTGCACATTTGAGATTTAAAGTGCCTCCATGGGTAACTTGGGTATTCGATTCCACAAATCGTGACTTTTCCAATATATATTAAATCCGAAAAGTTTTCTAACAAGAGGGGAGTTTGCTCTGAGGTCTTAATTTTCGTGTATCTCTTCTTCGTTGACTCACCACAGGCTCTCTTCCTAGGGTGAGTTGGGACTTCATGCAGGATTAAGATCTCTCTTTCCATTCTTTCTTGGCTTCTTCTAAGCCTCCTGATCCTGGTCAGTCTAGACTTGCTCTCAAGTGGAGTTCTCTTTTTTCTTCTGGCTCTTTTGTCGAGCCATCCTGTGCGTTGTCCTTCTCTGTACAGACTTCTTGAAAGGTGCTCTATGATTATAGGGATATTCAAGCTGAAGCCTCTTGGTGGGAGAATGCCCTTGTGGGATATTCCATCGGTAGGAAATTATTTTATCAAGGGGTTAAAGTGGTTGTTTCTCATATGTGGAAGATCAAGAGCACTGTTCAGGTCCTTGCTATGGATAAAGGTATTTTCCTTTTTGACTTTAGCTTAGAGGAAGACTGGAAGTTTATCTTGGAAGCAGGGATTTGGTCTATTGGGGGCAGACCATTGATTTTGAAGAAATGGGAGCCCACTCTCCAAATGGAAAAGGATAGATTTTCTTCGATTCCGATATGGGTTAGAATGCATGGGCTTCCGCTAATTTGCTGGTCTCAAGGTACTCTTAGCAACATAGGAAGTTGCATTGGAAATCCATTGAGAATGGATAAACAAACCTCGAACAAGTCTCGGCTCGCGTATGCGAGAATATGTGTTGAAGTTAAAATTGGCGAAACCCTGCCAGATTGTGTTGAATTAGAGCTCTCTGATGGCTCTTCTGATATTTAGAAGATCGAATACGAGTGGAGACCATGAGCATACCCAACGTGCAAATCCCTTTTACATACTAATTGTAGTAAGAAAGAAGTTGTTGCTGCCAAACAACAGAAACAGATTTGGCAGTCAGTGAAGGTGGTGCCAGATGTTGGGCCTGGCTCGAACAGAGAAGACGATGCACCAATTGTTGCTGTTCTGGAGGCTCCCCAGATTGCAAGGAAGATTAGTATCTGTGAACCTGCTAAGACATGTAGATTGGGAAGTCTTGAAAACTATGGAAACGAGGAGAAGACAGATGGGCAACTGGGCGATTCTGAAGGCTTAGAGCATGAAATTTAGGCGATGGGGAATACTGCTCAATGTGGAGAATGGAAAGAGATTAGATCTCGCCACCTTCGCAGTGAGTCACCTTCCTTTCAGGACAGTGGAGCGGTTGTTTTGAAATCAAGCGTGGATCAAATTCATATGAAGGATAGTTGGGATACGGTTGGCTCGGAGTCCTTGGGAGATAGTCTTCCTATTAGGGATAGAAATAATAACTCTCCTTCCTATCAGGGAAGTGGTTTGAAAGACGTGGAGGAAATCCCAGCTTCAGTATTGGAAGCTCCAGACGTGGGCAATATAGATGTACAATCCTCCGGGTCTCAGCTTAAAGAAAAGGAAAGCTATTCTCGGAAGCCTTGCTTTGAGGTAAACCATCCTTCACAAAATCAATTTGACTTATTAAATGGTATTGATTCAAATACTTCGGGAATCCTAGAAAATAGCAAGTTTAGCATCGGGTCTATCTCTGAAATTATGGGGGTGCAAGTAAATAATGCTAAATCTAAACAGCACAAATCTAAACCCAACCAACAAGGAAAGGGTAAAGGAAACAAGGCTGGGTTGGCCCAACAATCTGACCTGTCTAGATGAATTGTGGGTCGTGGAATGTTTGGGGTTGCAATAACCGGACTAAAAGAAATGAAGTGAAAAAATTAATCAAGGAAGAAAGTCTTGGTATTCTTTGCCTAATGGAAACTAAAATCAGTCAATCAAGAAGCGATAGGATTATGCGATCAATAAAAAGAAACTGGAATTGTGTCATGAATTATAATAGTCACACATTTGGGCGGGTGTGGATTATATGGGATCCAGACAAATTCTCGATTGACAAGCTGGTTGAGACAATCAACTGGTTCATGTCAATGTCACAAGAAATGATGGCTTGCAATTCTAACTTTCTGCTATATATGCGTCAAATCTTGCCTCTGATAGAAGATTGCTATGGAGTTCCCTCATAAACATTGCTGCTAACATCAATGGACCGTGGCTTCTAAATGGTGACTTTAACTGTATCAGGTTTCCTGAGGAAAAGATTGGGGGACGTGTTGTCCCAAGATGCATTATACGTGAATTCAACAGTTGCCTTGATGCTTGTCAGTTGGGTGATCTTCAGGATATTGAAAATACGCTTTCTTGGATCAATAGATCTCTTGGAAGTAGGCATATCCTTTGTCGACTTGATAGGGATTTGGCTAATGTGCATTGGAAAACTTTATGGCTAAACGTTTTGGTCGAGTACTTGCCTGCTGAAATCTCTGATCACTCTGCTCTGATCACAAGATTTCATTTCTTTGTTCCATCGGGACCGAAACCATTCAAATTTTTTACGGCTTGGACTTCTCAAATTGGATTTCGGGATGTCATTGTTAAGGCTTGGGGACAGTCAGTGGAAGGTACGGAAATGTTCGGTCTACAACAGAAACTAAAATTCGTAAAAGAAGCCATTAGGGAGTGGAATAGAACGGATTTTGGGTCTATTTAGTCTAGAATTCGTATTGCCCGATCTATAGTCACAACCATTCAGAATTCCATACAAGGAGATCCTCTAAATGGGGAACTAGCACAACAAGAGAATACTGCATTGATTGATATTTACAGATAATTAAATACTGAAGCGGAATTCTATTTCCAAAAATCCCGCCATCAATGCATCAACGATGGGGATCGCAACACCAGATTTTATCATGCTATTGTCAATACTAGAAGGGAGCTGAATAATATCTATGAGATGGTGGATGATGATGGGAACAGAGTTGTTGAGCCGGGTCAGATTTGGGGACTATCTTGTTCAGCACTATAAGACTATTTATACCCCCTTCCAGTAATGATCCCGTTCTTGTCATTCCTTTTAAGAGACTTCTCCCCGCAGATGCCATATAGCTATCACGACCTGTTTTTAATGGTGAAATTACCAAGGTGGTGTTTGCTTCACTGAATGGAAAGGCGCCCGGACCTGATGGCTTTCCAGCTGAATTTTTCAAAATTTATTGGGATATTGTCAAGGAGGACTTCTCTCATGTTGTAAGAAATTTCTTTCATAAAAAAAAACTTTTAAAGTCTATTATTAATTTCTACTTTTTTTAGACTTATATTGAAAGAATATGATGCGAATACCATTGACAAGTTCAGACCTATCGCCATTTGCAACTTCTTCTATAGAGTGCTAACAAAAATTATCTCAAATAGACTTGCTTTGGTGCTTCTAGATCTGGTGAGCTCGAATCAATCCGCCTCTGTGAAGGGAAGGAGTATAATGAAAAATATTTTACTTGCTCATGAGATGATTAGAAAGTTCCACCTCCCTAGTGTTTGAAAGCTTTGTGTACAAAAAATGATATCCAAAAAGCTTATGACCGCATGAGATGGGATTTCGTTATAGATATCCTTAGACAAATTGGCTTTGATGACATCTGGGTAGCATGGATCACCCAATGTATTACTACCCTCACTTTCTCCATCCTTGTTAATGGATCCCCTTATGGTTTCTTTAGTGGAACATGTGACATTCGACAAGGAGATCCTCTGTCTCCTTTATTATTTACTCTTGTAATGGAGGCATTTACTTGTATTATTGAGCAAAAGATTGAGAAAGGGAGGATTCGTATTCCTAACTTGCTAGGTGGGCCTAGCATTTCTCATCTCATGTTTGTAGATGATCTCTTTCTCTTTTTGGATGATGGCATTGGGTCTGCAAAAGTGGTGAAGGAATCTCTTGCATTCTTCTATAGCAACTCCATACTTATGGCGAATAATAACAAATGTTCAGTTATATTCAGTGAAGCGTGTCAAGCCAAAAATGAAATGCTTAACGGTTTAAACTTCAAGTAAGGTTCTTTACCCATTGGATATTTGGGCATTCCATTATTTTCTTCAAGAATGACTCATTCTATGTGCAGTCCTCTCATTCAGAAAATCAAGAATATATTGGAAAGTTGGAAGGAACACTTGCTATCTTATGTCAGCAAACTTGTTTTGATATCTTCTGTTTTGAGCAGTTTTCAAGTGTACTGGACGGGTGCCTTTATCCTTCCAAAGAGAACTATTAAAGAAATTGAAAATATATTTTGTCGGTTTCTTTGGAGAGGATTGTCTTTGGCCCAATCTATACATCCCATTAGTTGGAAAAGAATTTATAAATCGAAAGAGAAGGGTGGTCTTGGCATCTGCAATCTTGTTGATTGAAATCGTGCTGGTATGGCAAAACTCTTTTGGTCTATTGTTCAGAATGAGTCTCTTTGAGCTAGAGCTATGCGGGCTAAGTATGTAGGGAGACAAAGCATTTGGAATTATTTTTGGCCAAGTGATCCATCTTGGGCTTGGAGAGGTATTCTTGTTACCATAGACGTCGTTTTGAGAAATTGTCAATTAGTGTTAGGGAATGGGGCTACTACTAGCTTCTGGTTTAATCTTTGGGTTAATGACAAATCTCTTATTCCTACATATAGTATGAGACTTCTACTTCATTCTGGTCTTAATGAACACACATTGGTCAATGATGTGGTCCATGATGGAGAGTGGATCTTGCCACATCCCTCAACGATTCAATTAGAAGAAGCTTGGAAAGATGCTCGTTCTATTGCTGTGCCAAATACAGATCTGTATGACAGATGAAATTGGGAACCTTCAAGGGATGAGAAATTTTCGTTTCGATCTGCTTGGCATGCTATTAGAACCAAAGGAGTGGTGGTTGACTGGAAATGCTTCGGTTGGAATGCGGGAAATATTCTAAAGTACTCTTTCTGTGCATAACAAGCAATAAATTTTAAGCTCATGACCATGGATAATCTTTGCAAAAGGGGTATGAGTATCCTTTTTAGGTGTGTTTTATGTTGGGCGGATTCGGAGAACACTGAGCATTTATTTTTTGGTTGTGATTATTCTCAATGGATTTAGAGATCCATCAAGTCCAGGCTGTGAATCAACACTAATAAACTTTCGTTAATTGAAGAGTTGAAGAGTTGTATGGAAAAGGTTAAGGGGAAGAAATGGAAGGACCATCTTATTTGAAAAGCTTTTTGCACTTGCATTTCTTTCATTTTGAGAGAGCGAAACGACCGTATTTTTAGTGATGTGGTTGCTCAAAAGAGGACGATTCTCCATAATATTATTAGAGAAGTCACTTTTCGGGTGGATTCTCTAAAGCTTCCCGAGGATGATAACTATATTAGGGTGACACAGAATTTGCATTAGGGTGAATGTGGAGAATAGTAGGGGTGATAGCGATGTCAAAGCTCCTGTTGATCTTTAATGTTTGATTTTATTTTTTGGATTCTTTGTACTATGATACTTCCTTTTAATAAAATGGGTGAGACCCCTACAACCTCAAGCTTACCTATAAAAAAAATAACTTGTAGAGTCTAAGTCAAAGACCCTTTGTCGGAAATAAATGATTTCTTGACTTCTGCGGGTATTAAAATAAGGGACCGACTATCCTGACTATACCAAATGCTATTAAACGATCTTACACCATTTATTGGCTTATGTGCTTGGAAATCCATACCGTCAACGTGATATATTATCAGTTCAAGGGCCGTGGGTAAAAAAATCACACTTTTTGAGAAATTCGAACCATCCGATTTGTACACTAATATAAATGGTTGTTCTTAATTTTTATGGTTGATATTAAAGTTCATCGAGCGGATGGTTTTACATCCAATTATAAGCATGTTCCGTTGGTTGGGATATGTTCTATCGATGGATTGTTATTTGGACAATTTAGATTGATCATAGATGTGTGTCACATGATAAAATGGTAAATCATACTTCAATGTGATATAATATTTTAATGATGAAAGATCATTTGAACACCATTTAATGTTTAAATGTCAGTCACAGCCCTAATCCCTAAATCCAATAGGGAGGATTTTTTTCAAAAATTTCTCTAAACATAAATCATTGAGCGGAAGTCAAATTAGTAGTTGTGTAATTAAAAGGCCTCCAATGACAAAGCAGCAGCTTTGACTTGGTTTCGTCTCACTTGCTTCTCCCCAATTAGTTTATGAACCGTGCCTGTATTTGAAGCCATTGAAAAGATTGGCACACCCCAATTATTTTATGAACGGTGCCTGTATTTGCACCCATTGAAAAGATTGGCACACCCCAATTTGCGTATGCCTTAAAAAAGGAGTTCAGATTTCAGAGATAAGGGACTGCTTTTCGTATGTTATTGGAGCATTATACTAAACAAAATGCTTATAGAAAATCGGGATTAATAAGATGTGAGATGGATAAATTCTCTCACGTGTGAAAGGGTTTGTACATGTGAAATGTCTAAAGTACTGTTACTAAAACTAAGACTATTAGCGATAGCTTTAACAAAAAATTGTTTCTATTAAGCTTGTGCTATAAAAAATTGCTGCTGTTATTTTTGTGGCTACCAAAAAATGCCTTAATAGCAAGTACTGCTGAAATACCTTAAGTTTGTAGTACCCTCTTTAATGAGGGTACTTTAGAACCTTAGCCCCCAAAGCAACCGACTCTTCGTCTTCTCCAAAGAAAACATTGGGCAGCTCTTACATGCTCTTTGCCCCCTCTCCTCCTCCACCTCATACTAATGTAAGGTTCAGATTAAAAAGGGATCCATTATTTTATTTTCTATGTTTATAAGATTTAGTTTCTAATTTCTTCTGAGAAGAGAAAGGGATTCTTATTTAAAGGTTAAGCCAGATATGTTGAGCTCACAGCACCCTTAGTTTCTCCTCCAATGCTAGGTATTGTTCTTCATTGTTCTTCGTTGGAAGAACTTATAAATTTAAAAATAAAAATAAAAATAATATTTTTTCTACAATAACGGAGACACGAAAGTCTTGTCGTTGATTTGGAGAAGAGTGCCAAGAGGTCTCAGGGATGGAATCATACTATTCTTATTTGCAAGAACTTATAATTAAAAAATAAAAAAATTAGTGTTTGTCCATTAATGGAGACCACGAAGGTCCCGTTGTTGATTGGGAGAAGAGTGGGTGAGAGGTCTCACGGGATGTGGAGGTAAAACAGTGAAATGGTTTAAAACCCTAAAAAAAAAAGGTTTATATGTAAGGGCATTTGAGACGATAGACATTTCTTTGACCAAAATAACAAATGCAACTTAACGATTCCCAATACCTTAGACTTCCGTGAAACCCTGATTTTCTAAAAGGTTTGGTTGGACTTTGGAGTATAATTAGCCATAAAGAGAACGATTCCATCTTTTTTTTTCTAATTTTCCCTTCTTTTGTATGATGTGATACAGGCATCACTAAATTGGTTAGCCCACCCCAATTTTGACCTGTCCATGGGGTACCACCGATTATATATTATAAATGTCAGGGGAAAGCCAATGACTGAGTTTCTAATTGATGTCGTCCTTCGCCCCAAACGTGCATTTGAAACAATCAATGATAAAAATATCGGTCAAATTATTGGTTTTGGTGTTCACCGGGAGTCGGTAATTTGACTCACAACTTCAAAATGCGGCTGAAAATTTTGAAGATTTCGACCCTTCAAATTTTATTTTTTTAATAAAAACTCTAAAAAAAAAACATAATTATGATATTATCTGCCAACAATTTTACATTATCAGCCGAAAATATGATAATTTTGATATTATCGGCTCATAATATCGACCTTCATGTTTTTTTTCGGATAATTTAATTTTTCGGTGGCTGATATTTTGATCCATGAAAACTATACAATCAACAATCAAGTTTGGGTGCCTAATAAACCTTGTCGGTGGATGCTACCAACCAGATTCAAGATTTCAGTGGCTAGCTACTGACACATTTTACACAGTGGGATGCAAAAGTTTAAAAAGTTGAACAAAATTATAGAAAAGAGAAAGAAAAAAAAAAGGTTAAGCATGAGATAGAGTAGGTCGTGGGTTCGATTCTTATCCTCTATGCTATTTCCCACCCTTGTCTTTACAAGGTGTTGGTTGAGTTCCCTTAGTTAATCCTTACTACTATATTTGGTGCTCCCTCACACTGTTCAACAACTGTCACATGTGTATGCGTGCCTGCTCCTCAGTTCTCGAGGCTGTCTCGGCCGAGTGGCCGTATTAAAAAAGAAATGGTAAAACATAAGAAGTGAAACTGCTAATTAAAGCCAAACTTAAGGTGTAACACTACCAAAAATAAGACTAGTAGCAGCAGTTTTTTTACCTAAAAATTGTTGCTATTAATCCTGTCGCTACCAAAAGCTACCGCTATTAGTCTTGCCGCTACCAAAAACTGCCTTAACAGCAAGTGCTGCTGAAACGCCTTATTTTTGTGGTGTAACTACTTGTTTGTGTGCCTCCCTCTTCCAACAGTACATATACTGTACCAATAATAAAAGGGAAATTTCTCAAATCAATCATGTCAAATATACCTTTTCCGCCAGAGACCCTATATTTCGACCTTTCACCTAACCGACCAGCTGCAAGCCAAGCCGCTGCCCGCCTTTTTGAAATGTCGAAAGTACCCTCAATGTAATAAATTGTCGTCAAAGATTTAAATCATTAGGGTTTTACCTTTTTACTTTTTACTTTTCGTTCGAAGTTGGTGGAGGCAAGTCGTTTGACAGTTGGTGATGCTCGGAGCTTCAATCTTTAAGCTACCAAATCTGTAAGTTAGAAATCAAATTATCTACCATTGCTATATAATTTTATTTTCTTCTTTCGACGGTCTATATTTTGAATTATTATTTTTTATTTTCCTATAATAACAGAGCGATACCGATTCTTTAAACAATCGATATCGATTTCATAAATAATCGATACCGATTGTTTATACAATCGATGTCGATTATTTATATAATTGATGTCGATTATTTATAAAATCATTAACGATTATTTATATAATCGATAACGATTATTTAGACAATCGATAACGATTATTTATGAAATTGATATCGATATTTTAAATCGTCTTTCTCATAGATTCTCTTAGCCTGAGTATATTATATATTTCCTTTTATTTCAGTTTATTTAATTAGGCCGTCAAGATGATTGTACATCGTGTTATTGCCAAATGTTTCCCTGTTGACATCTGGAAGGTCTACGATGAAGCTAGCCCAGAGCAGAAGGAGTTGCTGAGAGCATCAGCTTTCGGTGGAATTTTCTAACTGCTAAAGGGTGTGATTTTCTTGGAGATGTCATCGATGCGATATTAAATTTTTGAGATGAAAAGAACCACTTCCGAATCGGGAAGAGAGATGTCTATCTTTGGAAGATATATATTGCCTTAATACTGGGCCTTACCGTGATTGAACCCGAACAGTATTCCCCTTCCGTTAAACCACTGGAAAAGGAAACGATCGCTACAAATATTTTCGTGGACTACCTAATGGTAAAATTCTTCGGTCTCATAAAGACAATGCAATTGGTGAGTGGAAAATGACGATAACTTTGTAAAGTTGTTTCTTCTATTTGTGTTGTGTACATTTTTTTTTCTCGGGTCCCACCATCAACTGTCGGAAGAGCATGTTGACCTCGTCGATGCTATCGAGATTTTCAAACAAACTCTGTGGGGTCTCTACGTGTACAATGACTTGCTCGAGTATATAGCGAATGGTGTGGCGAATAGAAACATTGCCGACAAGGATAAAACTTTAAGTGGTATAATACTTATGGTTGCACGTGTGTACTTCAATGGTGGGCCTATAAAATGCTGTCAGAAATCTCACCTGAAAGAACGCCCCTGAAGAACTCTTTCCCACGATTATTGATGGGCGAGGAAGGCGCAACCAAGGACGAAAGGCTACACTATGGGAAGATTCTGAGCAGTAAGGTATGTAGGTTATTTAATATACTTAAAATTTTTGAACCTAAATACTGTAAAGAGTACTTCAAATTTTCTAAAGCTAATTTGTATAGGGGTATCGACTTCTTAATGAGTCGATACCGACTCTTAAAAAGTTGATAACGACTTCTTAAATAGTCGATACCAACTCTTTAAAAAGTCGTTATCGACTCGTTAAACAGTCGGTGTCGACTTTTTAAAGAGTCGGTATCAACTCGTTACAAAGTCGATATCGATTGTTTAAAGAAGTCGATTATATTTTTGACTTAGTGTTCTGATATTTTTGGTGCTTCCCATTTACTTTTTTTGTGAAAGGTTTGCACTCCCCTCGAACCGGTTTCCTTCGAGTTGGAGATACCCGTCGTAAGGGAATATGTGCAGGGTCGAAGGGCTATTTTGGAGAAGAGAAAATAGGTTAATGAACAGGTCAAGAAAGCTGTGGAAGTAGATATGCGGCCGAAGAAAATAAATTACTTTTTGGTCGAAAATATTGACAAGGAAGAATTTGACGGTGAATCGACGTCAGACGAAGACTCGTCCTCAGAAGAGGGCCTCGTCCAAAAAGAGCGGCTGAAAACAAGAGAGGCCACGAAGGCCATCGGCAGTGCACCAACCTCCTCTAATGAAGTGTTGTTGAGGATGATTGACGGTATGACGCTCGACAACTTGAAACTCGCTCAGAGAGTGAGCCATTTGGAGCAAAGAGTTATCCATTTGGAGCAAGAGAATGCGACCCTGGTTACATGATGCAACTTCTTGGATGACTGGCTTACTTCAAGGGATGTGGAGCTGCAGACAATGATTTATGTGAACAAGTTGATTAGAAAGGAGCAAGGGACTCCGAAAGAACTCCTTCAAACAATTTTGGAGGCGATACCTAAGGTATGTGTTGTAATGTAGTTTATATAGGTGAATATAATTCGTTTGCTTTGTAATTATGTTTGTTTCGATGTTTAGGAAGCTATTATTTCAGAGCTACTATCGAAGCTGCCTAGCACATCCTTCGATGTCTCTCCCATGTCTGAAGCCGATAAAAGGCTAGCTGACAACCAACCCGAGTCTGAAGCAAATAAGGGGCCAGCTGGTGATGAGCAACCATCTTCCCAACTAGAGCAATCAGCTGACGCTCGCTTGAGGCCTAGGGAACTCTCAAAATAAATTGCCTCAAAACCTAGGACCGGGCGAAAGGGTCCTCCGAAGAAAAATCCTGAAACGGTAACGACCATCGAGGAGACGATGGCCATATCTATGGTTGAGCTGACAGTAGAGCAGAAGTACATGAATGCCTTTTGGAAAAGGCATGTTTCGGAAGACGAGTAAGTTAATTAATTTTTCCCATGATAGTTAGTAGTAAATTTGGTTTTGAATTTCAACGTCAGCTTTGTAATTTATCCAATACCTACGTAAGAACAATCGGTAATTATACGCTCCGGCTGCAGTCTTTCAGGCATTTGGAAGGCAAGGAATACTTTGACAATATTGTAAGCAACCTTCAATATATATTTTTCAATTGTTCATTTTCAATTTTTCTCTCAATATTGATACTCTAAGGTAAGTAATGAATAAACAGTCGATCGACTCTCTAAACAGTCGTTATCGATCTTATAAAGAGTTGATAACGATTATTTAGAGAGTCGATGACGATTCTTTATACAGTCGACATTGACCATCTAAATAATCGATACCGATTGTATACAAAGTCGACACCGATTCTTTATACAGTCGGCACTGACCGTTTAAAGAGTCGTTAACTCTGTATTATTGTTACTTTCAGATAATGAGAGCCTATTTAAGACTCATGAAAGTCATTGATGACGCTACTCATCCTGAACGAAAGGATAAATGCTTCCTTATGGGCCCCACCATTTTGACCCACATAGTCATTGTCCTGAGAGATTTCAACAAATTTGTTATGTCTGAAAAACTCTATACAAAAAGGTTCGGGATACAAATCGAATGTTGGTCTGCCCACAAGGAAGAAGAGAACCAAGGCAGAAAGGTACTACAAAACTTCTTTTTCAATCAGTTGCGGGATTTGTGGGCTCACGATTGTAACACGGTACATTACGAGCGCTACCAACAACTTCTAAACTTTTTAAATCGTAGCCTCTAACATTCTATTCTTCTTTTCAGATATTTATCCCAATTCATTCTCACCATCCACTACATTGAGCGCTTGCGATCGTGAGAGTTTTAGAACAATCGGTAATGGTTGTTGATCCTATTTTTGATAGGTCCTCTAAGGACAAATATCCAAACCAATTGAATGCGTTGGTAAGTATATATAATACGAATTGTCCAAACTTATAAATTTTTACTGTTTCCTTATCTGACATTCCACTTTTTTGAAACAGACCCATTACCATCCCGTAATCTTATTTTATACGGAGACTCCATTGCACTGAGCGCTAAGAACTACCCTTGGTCAAGTACTGACTATCGGATCAAATCTGTTCCCCGACAGAGCAATGGGTGGGACTGTGGGGTGTTTGTGTTGAAGCATGTGGAGTACTTCCTGGAGGGGAAGACTTTCAACTTCACGCAAGAAAAAATGAGTCAAATTTGGGCAGAAATTGGTCATGCCCTTGCTGCATACACTGGCGATGAAGGTGGGTTAGAAAGCAATGAAGAACTTCAAACATATGCACCACCCTCATAGTTTTTTTCATATATAAAAAATTAAAATTATATGAAATATAAAAAATTAAATTGTAAATATGAAATATATATAAATGTACTTTTTTTAGGCATAAATTTTATATAGATTCATTTTATGTTCAAAATCTTGGTACCATAAATTTTATTTATTCAAAATCCTCGTTGACTATTTAACTAGTCGATATTGATTGGTTATAAAGTCATTAACGACTTGTTATAAAGTCGGTATCAACTGTATAACGAGTCGTTAATGACTGTACAATAAGTCATTAACGACTTTATAACCAATCGATATCGATTGGTTAAACAGTCGACGAGTCGTTCACTCCTGAAATTTAACATAGTTATAAAGGCGATCATTGTAAAGAAATTTTTTTACATAATAAACCAATCTATGTCAGTATGCAAGTTGTCATAGAAAATCTTATTTCATACTGTATAAACCCATCGATCCCACTGTCGTACAATTCTTGCGATTATGACTATACTCACTGCACCTGCTACACTGTAGGGCCCTAACTTCACCCTTAGACTGTATCCTTCTCTTCCTCGGACGTTTGATTTGCTTATATGAATTATAGGGCGGTCTCACTTTCATAGTTTTCGACAGTTGGTCAACTTGAATTTTCCATTGGCTTTTATCGAGTGTGGGAACCCATTGTTCTTCGTATGTTTGTCTAAAGCAAATAGTAAAAAGTCACTTCTCACAAAAGTTGTGGTAATTTTAATTTCTTTGATTGATGGCCGCAACCGTATGAGAGTAAGGGAAATCATAAATGAGCCAACGGTGACAAGTTGACGTGATGAATGAAATTCCCGGAATTCACTTGGAACTGATCGCCCCCATATGGTTGCGCTCTCTTTCTACCAGCCCATTGGGCACCTCGCTTACTTTTGGACAGAGGATGGTGCTCTAATTCTCACAATTCTGTCGGCGCTTTTGAAAATATAATCTATAACTTTCTATTTAGTAGTTCTGATTAAGTCGATAATTAGTTTTTACCGAGCTACCTTCAATACATTGTTCAAGCTTTCAATATTATTTGTAGTGAGGGAATCATACTGCCTTCCCTTAAAATATACGTGTGCCCAATGCTTCTGGTCTATTTTTAAATATAGTGGAAGGCCCGCAGATCAACATCTTTCTTGAGTTTTTTCATAAAATAATCAAATTTGTCTATTGAAAATGCACGCGCAACGCACCACCATAGATCTAACACAGTTCTTGAGATACTTGTTTGTCAAATTTTGTGTCATATGTCGAATGCAGTAGCTGTGGTATGCATTAGGAAAGATTTGTTTCACCACCTTTATTAAACCCTTTGACCTGTCCGTGATAATAATGAAATCTTCGTTACACTGACTGATCATGAACGCACCTACCCGTTCAAGAAACCACGTCCATGTATCCTTTTCTTCTAAGTCGACGACAGCGAACGCTAACGGTAATATATGGCCATTACCGTCTTGCGCCGAGATGATAAGTAGGATCCCTTTAAAACATCCCCGTAGGTGTGTGCCATCTGCATGTAATATGCGACAAAGTTTATTGCGGTAGCTTCCAATGCACGGGCTAAAACCCCAAAAAAATCATTGGACCTTACCATCAAGCGTAAGTTAGAAACACATTCGTACATTAGGATCTACCCTCTTCATCTCTATTACCTAGACCGGTAGATCGGCAAACTGCCCTTGCCAACTTCCTCTAATATCGTTCAGGGCGAGTTCTTTCTCCTTTCAAGCCTTAGAATATTTGATTTGTACATTATAAGCTTTTGCAATGTCAAACATTATCGATACATGTGTTTATTCGAATCCTTTCATAAGTTTTTCTCGTATATAGTGGGCTACGAAGGAAACTGTTACATTGTGGTGGCTGCGCACTTCGATCTTAGTGGCTCCGCATGTGTGAATACTATTGAACGTCTTAATTTTGAAAGAGTCAAACCTAGTCATTTTAGACATGTGTATTCGCCACGAACAATCGGGTTCGTAGCATCCGACTCTCACTTGATAATTAGCAGTTTTCAAGGGCCGGATTTGAAAGTTTTTCGTCACCGAGTGTTCTTTTAATGCTTTTTGAAATGTTTGTTTGTCTCTGAAGATCTCTCCAACTTTAAACGTCCAATTTTAGTATTCGATTTCTACCTCTTGATTGGAAGAGTCGCCCGATGTTTCTGACCCTTCGTAATCTCCATCTATTAGGGGATTATCAATGTGTAACACCCTAGGATTTTCGAGGTTCAATCACTACAACGAGTATGTGCACGTGACCAGTAACCATATATGATCAACCCCTATCGAAATCGATCATGGAACATGAATACTAGTGCACCATGGTAATTGGGTACAATAATAAGTCGTGCAGGCACTTACACAGACCTTGATAGCAACCCTGATAAGAGTTGAACTAGTCAACATCATGCCCAAGAATCAAGACCTGTTAGTTAATCAGGCCCAAGGTTTTAGATCCATTAGTTGAGGCCTTGAGACAGACCCGTACACCAGACCGGGTGTGCCAATTACACACTAGATCAGACACCCCAATTATAAAACCAAACTCCCATGCATAAGCTGCATGGGATTCGGATTAGAGAGTTAGAGTTGAGAGTTTTTCCCTCTTGTCTTCCCTCTTGGAGAGCCCGAACCATCCGATTTCATGTGACCTCATTCAAAGAAACCTTTGCCCAAATCTTTCAATGAAGAAGAATCTCCCTTGTATCAATCATCGCTACGTCGTTGGGTCTTCAAAAATTTTACGATCAAGTAATCGAACGACCACGACCTCATAAACCATGAGACATCTCTCCACCAAAGATCGGAGACTTCGCATGCAAAGAATCCGCTAAGGTAAACAGTTTAACTCCGTCTCGTAAATCTCATTTCCTAAATTTAGGTTTGATTCACACAATTCTAGAATCTCATGTGATAAAATTTGAGAATCGGACGTATGATAGGCTTAGTAGCCGAGTTCCGAGGCTTCGGAGCGTTGCATGCATGATCAAATGGGGACAGGAAGTCTCAATTTCCTAAATCTAAGTCCTATTTAAACAAATTTTGGAAGGGCATGCTACGAAACTTAGAGAATTGGACGCGTGAAGGGCTTAGATGCCGAGTGCTTCGATTTTCGATGTCTCGAAACATTGCATGTGTGATCAAAGTAAGATAAAGGCTAGAAATCTAGCTTAATAATACAATTGGGTTCGATTACCTATTTGGAATGGGTGTATGTCTGAGACATTGGGTGTACGGGGCTAGATGATGAAGCTAAAGAGGATGAGAGCTTCGCAGGCTTGTCGCGGCAACCCTGAACCTCGCCGCGGAGAGGGTACCTCTGAAGAGCTCGCCATAGTGAGTGCTACGTGTTTTGAAAGGCTATTGCAACTCTGTGAAACCTCGCCGCAATGAGGCTTGTGTGCCACATGACTAACTGAACACCTCGCCGCGGTGACACTGTAGCTCGCCGCAACGAGGTACCCTATTGTGTGAACTTGGGTTTTTGAGTCCTTTCACGCCAAACGAAACCTTGTTGCATGCCCAGTATGATTCGTTAACATGTAGATTATATATGATGTATGATCTAAGTTGAATGCGAGGAATATTTGAGGGAGACTTAGCTTTGATTTGTGCAATTTTTGCCACAAAGTTCTGACTTTACGGTAGGAAAATTTCATTGCAAGATTATAGATTTGACTTGATTCGGTGATGCTATGTAATTTTGACCACATATGAACAATATTTTCAGTAATGTTATATATATATATATATGGAAGCTCTTGAAACATTTAAAATTTGTTTTCTGCATATGAACATGGCATTTCATACCTTGATAGCTCGATGTACTCGATTATTAAGTGCAATTTTCTCGAATTCCAATTTGATTATGTGACGAAATCTCCCAAATTCCGACTTGTGTATATCTAATATGTTTCCGAAACCATGTGCAATGAGGAGTGGAACCTCCATGAGAGAGGTGGAGTCCCCAGGGTTGTGGCCCTATGTCCGCTAGGGACTGCTCAGTTCCCACTACAAGATGCCTTGCCATGAGACTTGTCTTGCTTCCATGATTAGTTGTGAGGGGAGTGGAGTCTCCATGAGAGGGGTGGAGTCCCTGGGGTTACGACCCTATGTTCGCTACGGACTGCTCAGTTTCCGTTATGGGATACTTACACTAATACTTTGAGATCTGGTTATATGATGTGAGTTGACATGTTCTGATTCAATGCTCCATGTATTCTGTCTTGTATACATTTATTCCACTGATATGCTATGAATTTTTTTTCGATTCTTGCTCCGTTATATATTGTTCCATACATTATCCGCATCATGATATGACATGTCTTGAGATTATGATTTAAAGTGTTTATTTTATTGCCGATGCATTTCAATACCATATAAATTTGAACTGCTTATTTACTTATGCATCAATACCATGAAATATAATGATAAGAAGTAGTTTAGCACTGTTTGATCCCTATTGAGATTGGACAATAGGTTATCACTCAACTATACATCGTAGCTGCAGGGACAAATCTTAAAAGGGATCCTGAACAAGAAGATGATCCAGATTATAACTCAGGCGAGGAGGAAGAGCTGCCACCTGACAAGTTCTTCCCTTAGTGTAGTGCTTTGGATTCCCGCTGCATGCAGTGTATTTTGAACTTTTGAAACATGGTATAGTATTTGATCAGTTTCTGTATAGTTGACATAGTTGTCCACTGTTTAGGTGAAGGTCGGCCTTCACCGGTGGATTTTATAGTTTTGTGGTATGGGTTAATGGAAATCTTTTTGGGTTTATGATGTCATTTGCTTTACTATATAGCTTTGCTTCCACAATTAAGTACTTTGATTTTGTGTGTTAGTAAGCTTACCAAATGTTTGTGGCTCGACCTTTCCAATTAACTGTTAAGGGAAGATCGAGCTGTCACATCACAAGGGTATCAAAGTGTCCCGATACCAAATTGACCTCGTATTTCAGATCATGTGTATGATCTGACGGCATGGTTTTGTAGTAAGAAAATCTGAGCTGTCACACAATGCCTCTCACAAAAATTCTAGGATCCTCTTTTATAAATTCATTCGGTTCGCTATTATAGTCTTGGGCATTCTCTTCTAAGTTATCTTCATTAGTGGATTGATGATGACTACGCCCTTCACTAGTGGGATTCTGACTAGGCCCTTCACCATTCTGACGTGGTTGACTAGGCCCTTCACCGAAAGGGTACACATGTGTTTGACTAGGCTCTTCACAGTAGCGGTGCTCACTGAATGGTTGAGCTCCTCCGGTAATCTCCATCAATGGAATGGTAGAATATAATTTATGAGCCAACCAAGTTGAGAATTCACCAGAGAAGATATGACCGAAATCCTCTTCATCCCCTACTCTTAGAGACGTGCAGTCTAACTCTTGACTACATTGTTCCATACATATACTTTACTTGGCCATCATATGATTTAACTGGAGCATTGTTTAAATTAATAGTCATTTTCCTGACCGACAAGTTCACTGTAAAATCATCGTCATCACCTAATCGGACAATATCATATATAGGTCCTTCATTCTCAAACTTACATGGCTGAAAAGAATGGTTACTCACAAGAGGTACTTGTTCAGCTTCTACTCGGAAAGATGGCGGTTCTTTAATGATGAATACCTTTATAACGTCCACCCCAACTTTATAAAATGAAAATAGGGTGGCCAAATCATTCGATTCCAACATGTTGGCAAGCATGGGATATTCACTATCTTCATAGAGAACTTTATGGAAACTATTTTATCTGCCCTCGCAAAACTGACAGTAGACATTCACCTTATGAATTGTTCATAAGAAATATCAATCAAAATGATAATAACCCTCCGCCGGCCACCTTCATAAGAGTCATCATCACTTACAAGAAGACCATCATAGTGACAGAGAAGAGGAATGATCACTGATTGCTACTTATATGTAGATCTAATTAAGTTTTAACCTATTGCAAGCGTACAATGAAAATTGTAGAGCTAGTATAGGATCGTTCCCACGAAGAAGTTATTATCTTATTTATATTTCTATTTCAAAATTTATATTTATCTTTTAAGGTTCTAAACTATTGGAGAAATATGAATAAAGAATGAGTTCTTAATCTAAAGTGCATAAAATAAATCATAATCCTCCTTCAGATTGAGGTTGTCAATCCCAATCTTCAGCCATAAGATATTTATAACAATAAACAGTACCGTTTGCAGTCTTTTAGAATTTGGTTGTCAATCAAAAACTAAAATTCTTTAATACTAATTTAATCTAATCAACAATCTCCTAAAATTTGAGCGTCAATCAAATTCTAGAAAATTGAAGATGGAAAAATAAAAAATGTTACACTAATATACAAATTCCAACCTGAGTCGTCAATTCAAATCAAAATTCGAAGATACTTACAAAGCATGTAAATAAAGCAAATAAATCTAAGCTGCAGTCGTCTATTGCTTCTGAGAAACTAGGATATCTACACTAATCTTCAGCATCCAATAGCAATCGTCAATTGCTCTTGAGAGGCCTCTGATATCTAATCTACAAAGCAATAAAAATCTACTCTAATTTTGATCAAAAGAAAATCCAACCTCAGCCGTCAATTGATGCTGAGAATTTCTTTGATGGTTTATTCCTACACCGGACCCTCTTATTTATAGATCATAATGGGTCTGTTTACAACACTTCTAATTCTAATAAAAGAAACTACTAAAGTAAAAGTATCCAAATATAACTCTAATTCCTAATTTTATTCTTTCTTGCTTTCAAACTGTAGATGTGCTTCGGCTTTATTTCCTTGGTAACAACAGCAAAGATCTTCAGAGTTTATCTTCATCAATCTTCTCAAATCCGTAATTCATCAAACTTCTAATTCTATTCATGGCGGTGGTAGTTTTCACGTGATCAGCAGTAGCAGTTCAATAGTAGGGAAGCTTTTCTTTTACACAACTGTAAATTATAATTGTCTGTTTTCTTCTCTTTTTAGAAGATCATAAATCACGATTTTCTAGCTTCTTCTATTATGACGATTCTTTAATTACAATTTTTCTTACGATTGGTTGCTTTTTCTTCTTGCGTTGCTTTTGCTTCTAGAGAATCGTAAATTATGATTTCTTATTTCTTTACTTCATTAACAGTTAATCGTCTTTTACGATTTTCTAGCTTTCAATATATAGCGAATCGTCTTCTTACGCTAAATCGTCTTTTTACTGCTCTTTGAGTTTATTTTGATAAATATTACCACTTTGGCTCTCTTTTACTATTTTTCTTTAATATCTGCATATTGTTAACTTATTAGTAGCAAATTAAGTCCTAGCATCACTAAGTTAAGAGTGATAAAATGGTAAATTATGTGATTGATCACACCCTCAAACTTATGTTTTGCTAGTCCCTAGCAAACAAGGAAACATAAAATATCTAAAATTATGAATTTAAATGCTACTTTCGTAGCGAGTATGATTGCATTTAGCAGATGCAACAAGCCTTTAAACCCCTAGGTGATCCCTAGTGGAGGAGTTATAGTCTTCTGAAGATTTTCAATGAAGTTACCTACAAACTTTATATATATATATATATATATTTCAGAAAGAAATAAAATCTATACTAGTTAAATTAATCATCATATGTTTGGTATGATTTTCAAAAATTCTAAATATTTCACATTTAGTTTCTATCACAGTAATTATCATTGATCAGAACTTAGCAATTTCAATTCTATAAAGCATGGAGTACGTGTGTACCACTGAAAAGTTTATTCATCATAGATTTTTCTAAACTGCAGATGTAGAAAATATTTTCATCCAAACTCTCACTATTGGCATACTCTCAAAAAGATATCAAAATTTTTGGTTCTCTCACTATGATATGTACATGAAAAATTCAAAGGACAATCAACTAAGAGGATAAATCTCATGGAATGGATAATCAATTTCGATCATATGACTTTTCATTCATCAATAGTATCTATTTCATGCATCTCAACTAGATTCATACTTTTGTAAATCATAAATTACAAAGGTCTTTCCTTCGGCTTGTAATGGGACTTTAGGTTAAAAAGGTATTAAAGAAAGATAAAAAAGTTCAAAAGTTTATGAGAATTTAATTCTTCCTTCTCTATCTTCTTTCCTTCTTTTCTATTTCAGTAAGTATCCAAAAAGTTGGATGACTTCTTCCCATTTTTCTTTTCTATGTTTTTTGTGTCAATCCCATTTGCATAGAATCGTATTTTATGATTTCTTCTAAAACTTTTCTAAATCGTCTTTTTACGATTTTTCTTTTCTTTTCCAATATATGTTTTTTTTTTCTTGTATTTCTTCTCAGTTGTACCTTTTTCAACAGATCCCTTAACTGTTAACCGTATACTCCTTTCACTCCCTCTTCTTCCCTTCTTTTACATTCTAAGCTCTAAAAAATTATAAAGGTTAAAAGTAGAAAGCTTTGGGTAGTACATATGGTTAAAAGTTTATAAAATTTTGGTACAAAGAAATTCGATTTTAGGCATCTAATATAAGTTCAAAGGATAAAATCTATTTTAAGATTTTAGCTTTTTGGCTCTAGTTTTACAAACGATGGCCTTTGATCATTTTCATGATTTACTAGTATGGATGTCTTCTTATTTTGATGTATTTAACAGATAGTTCTAAAGACATAAATCATCATAATTACAGAATATCTTGATTCTAAGTTCAGTGATATGAGATTTCTCATTAAAAGTTCAAGAAAATTTTTAAGCTTAAAAACAAAAGCAGTCTCTCTGAATATAAAGATGATAAATTAGCTCAAGATCTCACTGGTTTTATAATTTTGAAGCTATAATCTAAAATTTACAGTTTAAATTAATCGTATAGTTTCAAACATTCATTAGATACAATATTCAAAAGTGCTATTCATAAATTGCAACTGTTTTATTTTGATTGTTGAACTTTTGCTATGATAGATTGTTAGGTTTTTAAGAGAAATTTTTTATATCATATTTTGCATATACTGGTTAACTAATCTAATATATACGAAATTAAAAAAAAAAATGTAAAATAAAATAAATTGAAACTAATTTAAACTAATTTACATAAAAAGTGGTGTATCCCCCCAAACTTAAATTGGACAATATCCTCATTGTGCAAAACATGGGACACAACAAAAATATATTACCTTAATGGTACTGTTTAGTTACCAAGTTTATGATCTGCAAAAATATTTAGGAATCCTCCCCCAAACTTGGGAGAAAATACTTCCGTTTTCTATGAAAACGAAAAGTGCTCCATTAGAGAAAGAGAAAAAAAATGATTAGAAACAGGAATTATAAACAAAAGAACTTTTCATATATAAACGAAATATATACAGAAACTTGAAAACAAAAATAATTAAAAGATAAACCTAGAAAAATCTAGAGATACACCAAACTAAGACACCGGCAGCAACATCCGAAAATTAATCTTCGATAAAGATCGGTCCAAATTGTGCTGCCCTCAAAATTGCTTAATCTCTCCCTTGGATGGGTGTGTCCAATAGAAGAGGAAAAAGAAAAGCTCATGAAGATGGAAGAGATGATGGGGAAGGTTTCTAACGTTTGGGGGATGGGGGTGGGGTTTTGTCAGTGGAATTTGGTTTGGGGAGAAGAGATAGAAGCTCTTGAATCAGTCGCCTCCTTTCCTCCTGGAGTGCAGAGATTTCTTTGGCCTCTCGATGGAGGAGCCTTTCGAACGCCTTAGAGATTTCTGACCAACTCAGTGGTTTCGTCATGGCAAGAGTGTTGGGTGTAGAAAAAGGTGAAAGGAATAGGATGAATTGACTAGGCGGTACTTGTTTATTTATAACCGATCCAACCTAAAAATTTGAAGAGTTGCCTTAAATGGAAGTTATGGGTTGGTGTTGAAGAATGCGAACCGGTTGGTAACTCTATTAATGCTGAAAGGCATGCCTGTGCAGCGTGAATTGAGGCGACGCCTTTGGTATCAGAAGTTGTGCCTTTTCAATAACAATTACATTACCTGGACAAAACGTTCTCTCAGCAATCATAGTCACTATGATTTCCCGTGAGAGAATACTCAGGCTGCAAGAAATCGTAATCACTGAGATTCAATGCACCACCAAATGTGTTGACATACCTTACTATTGGACATATAATATACATAAATTTGCTACGGATGAGTCAGTAGCTCGACGGTGCCCATGAGTTGATCAGTTATACTCTGAGTAGTTTAGTGACATTGTGGTCACAATCCCTTTCTCTTGTAAAGATAAAATAAGTTTAAGTCTCTGCCCATTAACCTTAAATGTACGATTATCCTTGGGATCTTGAATGGTGACAGTCTCGTAAGGGAATGTTTCTACGATATTATAGGGTCTATCCCAACGACTTCGTAATTTCCCTGGGAACAGTTTTAACTTTGAATTGTATAACCAAACTTATTGGTTTGACTGAAAACTCTTCCTCAAAATATGTTTATCATGAAATGCTTTAGCTTTAGCATTATAAATTTGAGCATTTTGATAGGCATCATTGCGAATTTCTTTCAATTCATTAAGCCCCAGCTTTCGTTGCTCGCCTGATGCGTCTAGCTCAAAATTCAATGCTTTGATGGCTCATAGGGCTCTATGTTCTAATTTCACAGGTAGATGGCAGGCCTTACAGTACACCAGTCGGAAAGGAGACATGCCGATAAATGTTTTATAGGTCATTCTGTATGCCCACAAGGCGTTATTCAGTCTCAGGGACCAGTCCTTCTTGTCAAGTCTAATAGTTCTTTCCAATATTTTCTTTATTTCTCGGTTGAAAACTTCAACTTGCCCACTAGTTTGCGAGTGGTAAGGGGCTACGATTTTATGAGTAACACGAAATTTCTTGAGTAAGCTTTCAAAATACCTATTGCAAAAATGACTTCCACCATCTCTTATAATAGCTCATGGGGTTCCAAATAGTGCAAATATATTTTTCTTGATGAAAGAAATTACCACCTTATGATCATTTGTTCTTGTAGCTGTTGCCTCAACCCACTTGGATACGTAGTCAACGACTATAAGGATGTATATGTATCCGAACGAAGGTGGAAACGGGCCCATGAAGTCTATGCCCCATACATCAAAGGGTTCCACGACCAAAATTGGTTAGTGGGGCATCATGTTCCTTCGAGACATAACTCCTGACTTCTGGCATCGATCACAGGCCTGACAAAAATTCTGAGCATATTTAAATAACGTTGGCCAATAAAATCCTGATTGCAGTATCTTGGTAGCCGTTTTCTTACCATCGAAGTGGCCCACAAGAGTAAGTATGACAAAATTTTAGAATATCGTGGGTGTCACTATCGGGAACATATTTTCTAATTATTTGGTCTGGACATATTTTAAATAGGTCTGGATCCTCCCAAATATAATATTTTACATTAGCAAAGAAAATATATCCATCTTGATTAGACCAGATCGGGAGAATCGTACCTATTGCCAAATAATTCACTATATTGGCGTACCATGGAACTGTAGCTTGGATGACAAAAAGTTGCTCGTTTGGAAAGGCATCATGCAAAGATTCCTTACTGATGGTATCAGGCATTTCTATCCTAGATAGGTGATCAGCTACCACATTCTCAACTCCCTTCTTGTCCTTGATCTCGAAGTTGAATTCCTGCAAGCGTAGGATCCATTGGATTAGTCTTAGCTTGACATCCTTTTTAGACAATAATACTTCAGTGTAGAATGATTCAAAAAAATGATGATTTTTTATCTCAATAGATATGGTCGGAATTTATCCAATGCAATTACTATAGCAAGAAGCTCCTTCTCGGTTGTGGTATAGTTAACTTGGACTTCAATCAAGGTTCGACTCGCATAATAAATTACGTGAGGGATCTTATCCTTCCACTGCCCTAAGACTGCACATATTGCAGGGTCAGAAGCATCACACATCAACTCAAATGGTAAGGAATAGTCAGGAGATTGAATGATTGGTGCGGTTGAGAGAAGGGCTTTGAGCTTGTGAAATGCGTCAAGACAGGCATTATCAAAATCGAAAGGTACATCATTTGCTAACAGGTGACACAAAGGTCTCGAGATTTTTGAGAAATTTTTAATAAAGCGACGATAGAAGCCGACATGGGTAAAGAAAGATTGAATCTGTCGTACAGAGGTAGGTGGGGGTAGATTTGCTATCACATCGATTTTGGCCCTGTCAACTTCTATTCCTCTTTTGGAGACAATATGACCTAAGATTATGATTTCTTGAATAATAAAATGACTCTTTTCCCAGCTTAACACCAGATTGGTTTCTTCACATCTTTCTAGAACGAGAGCAAGATGATCAAGATAGAAATCGAAGGTCCGACCGAATATAAAAAAATCATCCATGAATACCTCCATAAATCTATCTATCATATCAGAAAAGATAGCCATCATACACATTTGGTGTGACAACCCAAATTTTGACACCCTGAAACCCGCGCCATCGGCACGACCCACGAGGTCATGTCCCATAAGCATGCAAGGTACACTTGGTATATCCCCACAAAAGTGGAGGGAAAGCATGAACAAAAGAAAACTAACAACTGAACTAAATCTCCAGTTCTAAAAGGTAATGTCACAACATGTAAACTCAAAATATAGTTCTAATCTCATGCTACTGCATGAGTAAAAGAACCAATTTGAACTATCGGTGACAAAACAAAGGTTACCCCTGATGGTTCGCCAAAAGAATATCTCACAATTAATACATTATCTCAAAATAAGGCTGGACATACCAAGCCGTACAATAACTCTCTCAAAATAATAAAAGTAACGTAGAAGGTCTACTTAAAGAACTCCTCAGGAGGGGGCTCTGTCTCCTCCTCGGGAATGTACTCTATGTCCTCAAGATCAATGTTTCCAGAAACAACCGCTATCTCAGAACCTGTAACATATAGTCAAAAGGGTGAGCTACATCATAGCTCAATAGGGAAAATATCTGAACATATAAAGCTATCTTACTCACATATATTTCATGACATAAGCGAAGCATGATCTCATAGGTTGAAAACAGTTTAAAAGCATTTAAATTACCAAAAGCATGAACTGAATACACATATTACATCTTATCTTTTCACACTATACATTTTATCTTTTACTTAACTTGTGCTCATACCACACAAAGACTTGTGTTACAAACTTAAATCAAATAACTTAAGTAATCCCCGAGCAATATAGCATCGAGCCCCGATGGAAGACCCTCCATCGTCGTTCAATTGAATTATTTTTCAACTAAATATAAGCTTAAGTCCCTTTCACTGAGGCGACTTGGTATACCCATTACCCTCTTGGTAATTGCATCACATGTTTATACAGATATCTCGTCTTATCGATCACGGATATCCTGCCACGTCAGTCACGGGTATACTGTCGTGTCGATGGGGTATTCTCCTAACCTCAAATCAACTGTGCAAAATACATATAGTTATTCATCATGAAATTGTGCTAAATATAATAATTCAAAGCTTTGTTCAAGTCTTGTCCATATCATTTTGCATCACCTAGATGTTCACATCAAAATAAATACATCCCTGCGATGTTGCATACTCATCTGCATCACCGAGATGCCCACTTCACATATACATCCTTGGGATGTCACATATTCATATGTTTACTGGTTTTTTTTCCTTAGTGTGCACACACCTTAAATACACATGCTTTGACTAAATTTCGAAAACACATATCACAACACATTTAATTTCACACACACATATCACTACACACGTGCTATTGTAATTAAGAGTACATGTCCAAAACTTTCCCTACCTCACATGAAATTACTCCAAAAATTCCTCAACCCGAGCTAGCCTTAACCATCCAAGGTCCATCTCAAACCTAAGCATGGTTAATACATATTTAACGTGTCAAAAAGAACGCAAAACAAGGAGTTCTAAAACCTAGTCACAGCACACAAGGTAAAACTCAACCAAAGACAAAATCAGTCCAAATCGATCGAACGGTTCTAAATCGTTCGAACGATTTTCCAAAATTGATCAAGCGAACTTATTTTGTTCGATTGGTTTCCTCTAAGACACAACACTACAGATTTTCTTCTTTGCTAAGATCGATCGAACGATCACTAATTTCGTTCGATCGCTTTCCCTTGAAACCCAACACTACAAATCTTCTTTGGCAAAATCGATTGAATGTTCACTAATTTCGTTCGATCGGTTTTGCCAACGTTAGAACACCTTCAAGTCTAACTTCTACGATCCATTTCTCAAACATCTATACTTACCTATTTTTCACACATAACATGTTACATTTGCAGTATAATAGCTAGAAATTCACTCAAATAATTAAGCTTACCTTTCTAGCCGATTAGATCTATTGATCCCCAACTCCCTTTCACAACAAGGGTTTCATGACTCTAAATTTCCGCTTTCTTGTCGATTCGAAGCTTTAAATTCGCAAAGCTTTTCGATCTACCTTCAATCACTCACATTTAATACACAAGCACACTCACACTCCTCTCATTCACTTCATAAATTTTCAACAACCAAAGCTAATGAGAAATAAATTCTCACAATTCTTTAGAACCCCATCTCATGTACTGGGTGTAAAGCACATGCACCTAAATAGGTACATACGACCCAATTCAAATAACTCTTATACCACACACATACTATATTGCTCATAACTCATTTAACCTAAGCCATCATGTCAACCTTTTTACCTGGTCAAACAAGTGACCAGTTGGGCACGCATCTTGAGGTACACTATTCAGAGTCAGAAATTTTTGAGACGTTATAGTTGGAACATTGCTGGTGCATTGCACAACCCAAAGGACATGTGACGGTATACAAAGGTTCCAAAGGGACATGTAAAGGTGGTCTTTTCTTGATCCTCCAGATAAACAAGGACTTGATTATACCCTGAATAGTCGTCTAGAAAGCAAAAATATTCTTGACTTGCAAGTTTTTCCAAAATTTGGTTAATGAAGGGCAGTGGGAAATGATCCTTGCGTGTCATGGAGTTAAGCTTCCGATAGTTAATGCATATACGCCACCCTGTGGTTTCGCATAATAGCACTAGCTCACCGGATGCATTTTCTTTCACAGTAATCCCAAATTTCTTTGGGATTACCTGAATGGGACTCACCCACTCACTGTCGAAAATCGAGTAAATAATACCTGTGTCTAATAATTTCACGATTTCCTTTTGTACTACTTCCCTCATATTTGGATTCAGTCGTTGCTAACTTTCTCGTAAAGTCTTGACATTATCCTTCAAATGAATTCGGCGCATAGAAATTGATGGATCAAACCCTTTAAGGTCGGCGACAGTCCACCCTATTACACATTTATGCTTTATAAGTATGGCCAACAACTTTTTCTCTTGTTCCCTGCTAAGAGCAGATGAAATGATTACTGGGAGAGTTTCATGAGACCCACGAAACGTGTACTTAAGGGTGTTGGGTAGTGGTTTCAGGTCTAGAGGGGGTGCTTTCTCAATAGATTGCTTTAACGACTCATTGGAAGTGATGGGTAGTGGGTCTATCCATGGTTTCCATATTTTAACAGTGTGCAACACAGGCGTTACCTCATTTAGCTGATGGTTTGATTCTTCCAAATCCGCATACCATAATGCCGTTTGAAGCTCATCTTTAGATAGAACGAGGGGTAATGCTTCTTCTACCAATTCTTCAATTTCGTCTAGGCTGAAGCATTCCTTGTCATCGATTGAAGCCATTTGATTGACTGCTGAGAAGACATTTAACTGGATTCACATATCTCTAAAAGAAACTTTCATTACCCCAATTTTACAATTTATGCAAGCATTGGCCGTGCCGAAGAATAGTCTACCGAGTATAACGGGAATTTATGTTGGAGATTTTGAGCTAGGTTCCATGTTTAATACTAAGAAATCGATGAAAAAATAAATTTATCGACCCCAACCATTACGTCTTCAACAATTCCTACTAGTATTCTTTCTGATCTATCGGCTAACTGAAGAGTTTCCGAAGTTGACCTCATATCTCCAAGGCCCAACTTTTCATACACAGAATATAATAGCAGATTGACACTAGCTCCCAGATCTATAAGTACTTTGTTTATTGCATGATTAACTATAATACATAGAATTGTAGGCACTCCAGGATCTTCAAGCTTAGGCGGAGTTCTGGCTTGCAAGACTGAGCTTACTTGCTTCATCAAGAAAACTTTTTGTATGACATTGTTTCACCTTTTTTGTTTCTGCGTACACATCTCTTTTAGAAATCTTGCATAGGCTAGGCTTGCTTGATTGCCTCTAAGAGGGGTAAATTAATCTTCACTTCTTTGAAGATTTCAGTAATTTCTTCTAATTTTTTTAGATTTTTATCAAAGGGCAATGGTGCACCATAGGCATTGGGAAAGGGTAACTTTGGTATATAGGGTACTTCGGTTACAGATGTTGGTGTGCCATCATTATTAATTTTTTTATTTTCTAATTTTTTTTGTTTTTCTGGCAGCGGGACTTCTCCTATGCCTTCCTTTCCCTTTTTCTAGGTCTCAGGGGTGACTACTAGTGTAGGCATCTCTACCCTATTATCCACAACTTTGCCACTTCTCAAGGTTTGAACAGCTTGGATGTGAGGTGTAGGACTCGGTGTAATTCCTTCACTCGATTTCATTCCCAAGTTGGTTGCTGGTGGTGAACATCCTTGATTATTTTCTATTTCTTCCCATTGTGTAGCAATTTGTTCAATTTTGGTTCCTAAATTAGCAATGGTCTGAGAATAAGAATATAGGTCTTGAGAAATTTGAGATAATTGAGATAATTCCTTAGAATGTTGATGCACCTATTGCTGCAGGTCTTGAAGAATCTGAACAATAGTGGCATTATCATCTTTAACGGGTTGTTGATAAGAAGGTTGATTTGTGGCATAAATTGGCTAGAAATTATAGGGATATTGTGGGTATGCATATGAGGAGTCTTGTTGGGTTAGCCTTGGAAAGTCATAATGGTTTCTCCACTGAGGGTTAGGATTTCTCAGAACTTCCCCATTGAGAAACAAAGACTTGCTAAGTTTCTGTTGGATAGAAGGGGGTAGTTGAGTATTCAACCAGGACATAAGTTGACTGATAACTTGGCCAGAATGAGTAATTGTGGCCTTGCATGACTAAAATTTTTTATTTTTTTTTAGTAGGCAAGGAGAGAAACAAATTTGAGCCTCTAATCTCTGTGGCCAGCAGAAGTGTTCTTGATTCATTACTCCGAATAAACCTGCAAAAACTTAAGAAGTTATTAAAGAAAGTTGAGAATATAAAGAAATATAAAAAGAGAAAGATAAATATTTATTTTTAAAATGGAAATATAAATAAAAAGATAAATCACTTCCTCAGCAGTGGCGCCAAAAACTTGATAACTACTTATGTGTGTATCTAATTAAGTCTTAACCTATTACAAGCATAGAATAAAAATTGTAGAGCTAGTATAGGATCGTTCCAACGAAGAAGTCATTATCTTATCTATATTTTTATTTTAAAGTTTATATTTATCTTTTAAGGTTTTAAACTACTGGAGAAATATGAATAAAGAATGGATTCTTAATCTAAAGTGTATAAACTAAATTCTAATCCTCCTTCATATTGAGGTCGTCAATCCCAATCTTCAGTCATCGAATATTTATAAAAATAAACAGTACCGTTAGACCGTATTGCAGTCTTCTAGAATTTTGTCGTCAATTAAAAACTAAAATTTCTTAACACAGATTTAATCTAATTAACAATCTCCTAAAATCTGGGCGTCAATCAAATTCTAAAAAATTGAAGATGGAAAAGTGAAAATCATTACACTAATATGTAAATTCCAACCAGAGTCGTCAATTCAAATCAAAATTCGAAGATGTTTACAAAGCATGTAAATAAAGCAAATAAATCTAAACTAGAAAGTAAAGTAAATATATCTTTCACCCCTCAACTGTAGTCGTCAATTATTTCTGAGAAACTAGGATATCTATACTAATCTTTAGCATCCAATAATAGTCGTCAATTGTTCTTGAGAAGCCTCTGACATCTAATCTATAAAGCAATGAAAACTACTCTAATTTTAATCAAAAGAAAACCCAACCTTAGTCGTCAATTGATGCTGAGAATTTCTTTAATAGTTTATTCTTATACTAGGCCCTCTTATTTATAGATCATAATGGGTCAGTTTACAAGACTTTTAATTATAATAAAAGAAGCTACTGAAGTAAAAGTATCCTAATATAACTCTAATTCCTAATTTTATTCTTCCTTACTTTCAAACTGTAAATATGCTTTGGCTTTATTTCTTTGGTAACAGCAGCAAAGATCTTCAAAGTTTATCTTCATCAATCTTCTCAGATCCGTAATTCACCAAACTTCTAATTCTGTGCATGGCGGTTGTAGTTTTCACGTGATCAGCAATAGCAGTTCATTAGTAGGGAAGCTTTTCTTTTACACAATCGTAAATTACGATTGTCTGTTTTCTTCACTTTTTCAGAAAATCGTAAATCACAATTTTCTAGCTTCTCCTATTATGATGATTCTTCAATTACGATTTTTCTTACGATTGCTCACTTTTCTTCTTGTGTTACTTCCGCTTCTAGAGAATCGTATATTACGATTTCTTATTTCTTTACTTCATCAATGCTCAATCGTCTTTTAAATTTTCTAGCTTTCAACGTATAGCGATTCATCTTCTTACGTTAAATCGTCTTTTTACTGCTCTTTGAGTTTATTTTGATGAATATTAATACTTTGACTCTCTTTTATTGTTTTTCCTTAATATCTGCACATTGGTAACTTGTTAGTAGCAAACTAAGTCCTAGCATCACTAAGTTAAGGGTGATAAAATGATAAATTATGTGACTGATCACTTACCTCCGACATCGCTTGTTTAAGAGAAGAGGAGACCATCATAGAGAGATGACACAAAATATATATACCGATTGTATAAGCATTCGATATCGACTGTATAAACGGTTGATACCGATTCAATAAAAGGTCAATACCGATTATATAAATAGTCTATACCTATTCAATAAAAGGTCGATACCGATTACAGAAACGGTCGTTATCAACTCTTTATACAATCGGTATCCAATGTTTAGACCATTTATACAAGGTTAACGACCATTCACAACGATCGTTTATATAATCGGTATCAACCTCCTATTGAATAAGTATTGACCGTTTATAATATTGACTGTTTCTAAGAAAAAAAAATATCAATAAAATATACACTTTTTTTATACTGCACCAGTAAGAGACCTAAAGAAACTGAAAATGAGGCTTACACTAAAAAATCTGAACATACCTCGCGCCGCATTGGCAAACTGCAAGGTGGTCTTTTCCCAATGGCAAAATGAAGGATCTTCTTTTTCCAATGACAAATGCAGGAATTTGTTCCCCCAAGCCTTTTTTGTCTTCTTCCAAATAGCAAACTACAGGATCGAATTGAGGAAGAAGACGTTGTCACCGACAAAATCCTAACTTTGTACTAACTATGACAGATGTTGCGGATTTCTAGTGTGTTGAATTATGATGTAAAAATAAGGAGAAAATAGAGATGGATTCAGCACATCTGAGATATCCTAGACCTACAAGATACAGGGTCCTTTGTAGCAAGCTTTAAAAGAATGGTGAGTAAGGGAATGTCTACAGGGAGGCTGGTTAGAAATAGGATAAATCTCCAGATCTGTGAGAGATCTGACACTCTAACTATTTGTACTTTAGTTAAAAGACAAGGGAGAGTTTTGAAATGAGTTGTTACTTAAACTAAACTACAAATAAAATGCAGATTGTTTTGGATCGAATCTGGAGCCTCAGATCTTCCAGATGGAAGGTTTAAAATTTCAGAAAATGGAGAAGAGCAGCTTGGAGATTATCTTCACTGCAATCAGGTTGAGCTATACATGTTATAGGGGTTCAAAAGCACACCAGTCCCTCAGCTGGCCACAGGCACTGTCCGCTAGCACAGCTGCAGGGTATAAATTCTACTTCAAATCACAGGATCCACCTGGCCTTAAGGCTATGATCTGTCCACTTTAATGGTTACAGACCATCCTATAGGCTTTATCGAATCCATGGATTGCAGCAGAAAAATCCAATTAAGGCCTGAGCTCAGATTCACCTTAAGGTTATAATCTGTCCACTTTAATGGTCACTGACCATCCTAGAGATCTCCTACAAAGCCAGAGCCTCAATTAGAACAATTAAAACCACTACAGATGTTGTAATTTCCAAGTCATAGACGTAGAACATTACAGGGTTATCAGATCCAGGGAATTCAGATGACATCCAAGAGGTCTACCAGTTAAGTGGGTGAGCTGACCAAGCAACTCCTCTACACAAATTCAATCGAACACCAAAAGGCATCAAAAGAGCTTTAGATCTAATTAAAACATTAAAAACAATATTTACATTGTAAACAAGGTCACTCTTACAATGGAATGCTCTCAAATCTGTACTCTGTGCAGTAATTAACCCCAGCAACACTCTTAACCTTACCCAATTACAGATCTAACTCTCTCCTTGCTGCTCCTAGGGATTTAGCCAACCATAGTTGGGCTAAAGGAGGGAAAAGGAATCTCGCTGCAAGCTCTGATCTCTGAAAAATTGCTCAGAATTTCGATCTCTCCCAATGGTAATTGGGGGTCTCAATATATAGCTTTCTCCTCTATTTTTCCCGTAAAAAATCCCTTCTAGAAGGTTGTCAGAGTTTGTTAGAGTTCTGTTAAAGCACATGGGTCGGTTAGGGCTTTCTAGGGCATCTTCTAAAATGTCGCGCTGATCACCAAAGTGCATCGATTTACGTGTGACAGGTCACCAAGTCTCAGCGTGTGCATAGCATGATTTCTGAGAAGTTAGCACACGATTTCGACAGGTTAAAAGTAAGCTTGTAGTTCCTTTCGATAGGTACTGATAGGATGAGTTCTCTCTTTGAAGCTTCAGAGTCCTCAGCCCAATATCTAGAGTATTCGATAGGTTGGCTGAGTAGTTCGATAGGTCCAGGGGTCCTTTCCCACAGGTTCAGCTCTGTGTGCCGTCATCCCGATAGGTTGGCTCTCATTCCTATCGAAAGGCATAAGCATCCTTCGATAGGTTCAATTTCAGTATCTTCATTTTGATAGGTTCAGGGAGCCTTCGACGGGTTGGAATCGAGCATTTTAGTCCTTTCGCTAGGCTCTCAGATCCGTTCGATAGGTTCCTTTGACACTTCAGGCAAGTTTTCGACAGGATGGTTTCATCTTTCCTTTCTTTGCTCGATAGGTTCTGAGATCCTATCGAACTCCTCGATCCCTGCGACTTAATCCTTCTTCTGCCTTCGGATCCTATCGAACCCTTCTCCAACTGCACGAATTCTTTCCTTTTTCTCCTCAGCTCCTATCGAAGTCTTCCGGCATCCTCTCGATAGGATGTTTTGGACCTATCTTCACTTCTTTCTCCTTGTTCTGTTGTTGGGTTTGCATGGTGCTGAGAGCTGACTTCTTTGTGGGCATTCTTAAGTGGTTTGCTGCATTATTACCAGATTTCTCTACTATTTATAAAATACACTCAACATAGGCTTATTAGTGTGCTTACAGGACCATGAAAGGTCAGGTTAAAGGGTGCAAAGTGGCATTTTCCACCACTTAACACACCCCCAAACCTAAGCTTTACTAGTCCCTCAGCGAAGGAGAATTCGGAGAAAAATAAAATGCCACTTTCGTAGGGAGCACGGATGCATTTAGCATATGCATCAAGCCTTTTAAACCCCTAGGTGATCCCTAGTGGAGGAGTGAAGTCTCCTGAGGGTTTTCAGTGAAGGTACCCACAAACTTCTCCAATACAACTTAGATGATAGTAGTGCAACCTGTTAAAGCAGAATTTAAGCAAATCAAATAAATTATGCCCATTCATTAAGGGAATTTCAATAGAAAAAAAAAAACATCCATTTAGAAATATGAAAGTCTGCTGAAATCTCTCCATCATCACTCAGTTTGTGTCCACACATTTCTTCTGAAATTTCATGCATAACTCACTATCGATTTGAGTTTCCTGCTTAGATACTTCCCCCATCAACTGGATCTCAGACCCAAATCTCACCAGGGCTGTTCACTCATTAGTACAGAGAAGAGGGGTAAATCATATCACTCAGCTCAAGAGCAGTTACAGCCCTCAAATAGGACTGCAAGCAGGAGCATAGGCATTGCTTTAATTTATGATATTTTCTAATTCTTTGCACCATAGATCAAACAAATCCTCCTCTCCACATGACAGTTTAATCCATTTCAGATCAGTAAGGACTTTTTATGGGGTTGTAATGTGGCTTAGGGATGAGGTTTGTAAAAGAATGAAAGGATAAAAGGGATTCAAATTGAGAAATCAGTAAAGGTAAGGAGGTGGTCTAGACAACACCTTCTTTATTTCAGCACAATTCCATCTATTTCTTGAATTTACAGAGCTAAAGTGGCCAGCTTCTTCTCTTCCTTTCAATCTTTCAATGAAATGACTTCTCTTTCTCATTCTTTTATTATTATTTTTTTTAATCGGAATACCACAAATACCACCAACTGTGTTTTCCTTTCTTTCAACCAGATTTAACACCTTGCTTCTCCTTCCTCTTCCTGATTTCTCAGATTGGGGGTGAACTGAAATAGGTTAAAAGGTTTTGGGTTTAAAATTTTTGGTTTTCATCAAAGAAAATTGGGACTTTTAAGGCTCAAGTGGTGTGCATCAGTGGCAGTTCAAAGGTGGGACATTTTAGGCTCAAACTGTCTAAGGGATGGCCTTACTTCATGTCCTCAATGTCAAGAATGCTATCGAGCTTATTTCAATTTGGATTTGCCTAACTTCTAATGATTAAAATTTGATCTCATCAATCCTTAGAGCAGAAAAAATTGCCAAGACACTCTTCAAAAAAAATTTCTCAGGCCCAATTCTCACTGGGTATGGCCTTCCATCTAATTTCTGGAGAATATCTTCACAGTCTCTTCTCGTTGCTGGTTAATCATACATCAAAAACTTCCTGCAAAAAATCTTGGCATTTTCTTCATGAAGGATGTTTAAACTTCAGCTTACTTCAGTTGCAAATAGTTTTTTTTTTTTTTTAGAATTTACTTAATCAACAATTATGAGGTGAATTCATTCTCTTTTCAGTTATTCCTTTTTAACTTGGTTGCACTAAAATTAGCTGGTTTATTGGCATACATGCCACACCCCCAAACCCAAACTAAATAGTGTCCTCACTGTTCTGAGGCAAAGCAATCAAGAGGGAGACAGGGTAAGAAGATATCTATAGAATATCACAACAAAAATATCAAATATATACAAGAGACAACTGAAACAGAAACAAAAGAAAAAAAAAACTAAAACAACACATGGCCACATTCATATACAGCTTGGTGCCAGCTACCGCCTAGATGCAGGGGCTTTGCCCTTGGATTTGGAATGCTTAGGTTGTTTAACGCATGCCTCCTCATATTGGGCAGCAGGCTTTTTGCCTTTAGGATCAACCGCAGGTGCAGGATCAGAATCCGAATCGGAAGGGAAATGTAGATTAGGCCTATCGAAGGCTTCAAAACTCAGATAAAATTGCCTCATGGCATCCTTAGCTTCAGCACTTATCAGGCTCTGTTGCTGTGTGGCCCTATGATTGGATTCTTATGTGGATGGGCTCCCCTTATCTTAGGGTAGCTGGCAAATTTGAAAAAATGATCCACTAGAGAACATGGCATATTTATTTCAAAAGAATTCTACTAGAGATGCAAAATAAAAACAAACCTAAAACAGAAGCAAAATATGGTACATATATGATGCATACTCAACTGTAGGTGCTAATCTAGGGGATCTGGAAGGTTAACGGCCTCCCCATGTTCCTTGAACTTTTCATCCTTCTTAGATCCATTCCTCAGCAATTGTTCAACCCCTGGTTGCAATTTAGTCTCTATAGGCCACTCATTGTTCTGCAGCAGTTGTTGAGGATTCTCATTCAGAGCCTCCTCTAGCCCTGCAATGGAAAAACAGGTTTCATCAAAAGGGGGTTGAGAGCTAGTGCTGTACACATGCAGTTTTACTTTCATGTTGCCAAAAGAGACATCATGATTCCAGATCTGCATTAAATGCAGGCATTGGCAGTGGCCAAGAAGGGCCTGCCCAGAATCACAGGGATGGAAGAACTACCTTTACTTGGCTCCATATCTAATACCACAAAGTCAGCAGAGTAAAAAAAATTGTCAACTCCCACCATGACATCTTCAATGACTCCCACAGGCTTCCTTTCAGACCTGTCAGCCAGTTGTAAAACCACAGGTGTGGGCTTCAAGTCTCCCAGGCCCAATTTTTCATAGACTGCATAGGGCAACAAGTTCACACTGGCTCCTAAGTCTAATAGGGCCTTCTCAATTTTATGATCTCCAATGATGCAGGGGATAGTAGGCACTCCAGGGTACTTGAAGTTTGATGGGGGTTGCAATGGACAGAATGTGTTTTACCTTCTCTACTGAAAAGACTTTCTTGGACAAGTATGTCCTAGACTGTCTTTTATGGGTGCATAACTCTTTCAGAAATTTGGCATAGGCTGGGACTTGTTTGATGACATCTAGTAAAGGCAGATTGATCTTTACTTGCTTAAAAGTCTCCATCATTTCCTCAATTTTTTCCTGCCCTTTGTCAAAAGGGGAGGGTCCTTGGAATGCCTTGGGAAATGGCAAGTGTGGGGGTGCTCCCTCACTTGCAGCCTTAGCCAATGGGGCTTCTTTCTTTTTTATTTTTTCTTTTCCTTGAGGATCCATATCGTCCTCTTTATTGATACTGGATTGTTCCTGCAGGTCCACCACTGGCGGCCTCTGTTGTGTTTTAGGAAAACTTCTTCCATTCTCTTCCTTCAAACTTCTCACAGGCTCACAGCCCACCTGATTATCCACTAGCCTACCACTCCTCAAAGTTATCACAGATTTGGCTTCCTCATAGAAGGAAACTTCACCCACTACAAATTGTCTTCGTGGATTATCCTGTGGTTGGCTAGGTAACCTTCCTCCTTCTCTCCTAGTCAAAGCATCAGACAGCTGACCAAGCTGATCCTCTATCTTTTTGATGCTCTGGTTGTGAGAGTGTACAGTTTGGGATAAAGTGTTCAAGTTTTGTAATAAAGATAGAACTTGTTCCTCAAAATATGGTGCTCTCACAGCTGGAGTAGGTGCAGCTTGCTACACAGGAGGAGCTACAGGTTGGGCCATGGTTTGCTGATATTGAGGTCTTGGGGCATAACCATCTCGATAGGGTTGAGCATTTCTATAGGACATGGGCTGTTGGGGCTGCTGCTGCTATTGACTAGGGTATCCATCTTGTCTCCACCTCAAATTGGGGTGGTTTCTCCATTGATACCCAGCAGCAGGCTGCTGCCCATAGGCTTGAGTTGTAGCCACATGCTCTGTTATGAACTCAGGAAATTGGGCAGCTAATGGGCATTCATCTAAGGAGTGAGCAGGGGACTGGCATATAACACATGCCTCCTCTATTCTAGCAGCTATAGGTGACTACATTGCTCCCATCAGCCTATCAAACTTCAGAGTTAAACTGTCCACTTTCCTTTCCAACTCACTTGGCACACTCACTTCATATATCTTTCCTCTTAAGATGTTCTCTTTCATCAATTTAGGAGGTTCTAGATCTCTTGCCAAGGTTTCCCTTTGCATAGAGTTCTCACTGATGATGTCAAAGAGCTCCCATGCCTCCTCAGCAATTTTATGAAGATAAGTGTCTCCATAAGAGGCATCTATCATGTCCCTACTCTTTGAATCAATTCCCTGGTAAAAGCGTTGAACCAGTTGCCATTAAGGGATTTGATGGTGGGGGCATTTCTTGAGGAGTTCTTTAAATCTCTCCCAGGATTGATGAAAGTCTTCAGTTGGATCTTGGGTAAAAGAGATGATACCCTTCCTCAACTGACTGGTCTTTGACATAGGAAAGAATTTGACCAAAAACTGACATTGGAGATCACTCCAGGACTGTATACTGTTAGGAGGGAGCAGAGATAACCAGGTCCTAGCTCTGTCCTTTAATGAAAAAGGAAAAACTCTCATCTTGGTGGCCTCCTCCCCCAAACCTGTGATGCTGAAGGTGGTGCACAGTCCTAAGAATTCATCTATATGCTTATAAGAATCCTCCTTGGTCAGGCCATGAAATGAGGGCAACATTTGAATGATGGACGATTTGATCTCATAGTTTCCTTGAGCAGCAGGGAATTGAATGCAGAAGGGGGAATTGTAGATCCCTGGTGCATTGAATTCCTTGAGAGTTCGAGGCTGCTGCTGCTCACCCATTTCGACATATTCAAATTCAACAGTTGTGGATGTAGTTGGTCTGGTTCTGAGAAGTCTTTCAACCTCTGGATTTAGTGGAATAATCTCAGGTTGAAGAGTTCTCCTACCAAACATACAACTCCCACAACTGAAGGCAGAGTAAATCCTCACACAACAAATAGGAACACACAATGATTAACTAATCTAAATATCTACAGATCTGAAAGTAAACAGGGGAGAAGGGATGCAAACTATAGAGAAGCCTTCAGCACAGCTCTCCTCTCACTCTGTACTCAGATCTGGATACAAAAATTATTAAAAAACAGCAACACTCACAAATGCAGTTAGTAAAATCAAATAAAAACTATAAATCTATGATCAAAACTTAGATCTATCAATTTCTAAACTGCATCCCCGGCAGCGGCGCCAAAAATTTGTTACGGATTTCTAGTGTGCTGAATTATGATGTAAAAATAAGGAGAAAATAGAGATGAATTCAGCACATCTGAGATATCCTAGACCTGCAAGATACAGGGTCCTTTGTAGCAAGCTTTAAAAGAATGGTGAGTAAGGGAATGTCCACAGGGAAGCTGGTTAGAAATAGGATAAATCTCCAGATCTGTGAGAGATCTGACACCCTAACTATCTCTACTTTAGTTAAAAGACAGGGGAGAGTTTTGAAATGAGTTGTCACTTAAACTAAACTACAAATAAAATGCAAATTGTTTTGGATCGAATCTGGAGCCTTAGATCTTGCAGATGGAAGGTTTAAAAACTCAGAAAATGGAGAAGAGCAGCTTGGAGATTGTCTTCACTGCAATCAGGTTGAGCTAAGCATGTTATAGGGGTTCAAAAGCACACTAGTCCTGTGCATCATTCGACATGTACCGCAGGATATAAATTCTACTTCAAATCACTGGATCCACCTGGCCTTAAGGCTATGATCTGTCCACTTTAATGGTCACAGACCATCCTATAGCCTTTATCGAATCCATGGATTGCAGCAGATAAATCCAATTACGGCTTGGGCTCAGATTCACCTTAAGGTTATGATCTATCCACTTTAATGGTCACAGACCATCCTAGAGATCTCCTACAAAGCCAGAGCCTCAATTAGAACAATTAAAACCACTACAGATGCTGCAATTTATAGGTCACAGACGCAGGAAATTATAGGGTTATCAGATTCAGGGAATTCAGATGACATCCAAGAGGTCTACCAGTTAAGTGGGTGAGCTGATCAAGCAACTCCTCTACACAAATCTGGTCGAGCACCAAAAGGCATCAAAAGAGCTTTAGATCTAATTAAAATATTGAAAACAACATTTACATTGCAAACAAGGTCACTCTTACAATGGAATGTTCTCAGATCTGTAGTCTGTGCAGTAATTAACCCCAGCAACACTCTTAACCTTACCCAATTACAGATCTAACTTCTTCTTGTTGCTCCTAGGGATTTAGCCAGCCATAGATGGGCTAAAGGAGGGAAAAGGAATTTTGCTGCAAGCTCTGATCTTTGGAAAATTGCTCAGAATTTCGATCTCCCCCAATGGTAATTGGGGGTCTCAATATATAGCTTTCTCCTCTATTTTTTTCGCCAAAAATCCCTTCTAGAAGGTTGTCAGAGTTTGTTAGAGTTCTGTTAAAGCACATGGGTCGGTTAGGGCTTTCTAGGGCATCTTCTAGAATGTCGCGCCGGTCACCAAAATGCCTTGATTTACGTGCGACAGGTCACCAAGTCTCAGCGTGTGCATAGCATGGTTTCTGAGAAGTTCAGCACACGATTTCGACAGGTTGGAGAAGCTTTCGACAGGTTAAAAGTAAGCTTGTAGTTCCTTTCGATAGGTACCGATAGGATGAGTTCTCTCTTTGAAGCTTCAGAGTCCTCAGCCCAATATCTGGAGTATTCGATAGGTTGGCTGAGTAGTTCTATAGGTCTGGGGGTCCTTTTTGACAGGTTCAGCTCTGTGTGCCATCATCCCGATAGGTTGGCTCTCATTCCTATCGAAAGGCTTAAGCATCCTTCGATCGGTTCAATTTCAGTATCTTCAATTCGATAGGTTCAAGGAGCCTTCGACAGGTTGGAATCGAGCATTTTAGTCCTTTCGCTAGGCTCTCAGATCCGTTCGATAGGTTCCTTTGACACTTCAGGCAAGTTTTCGATAGGATGGTTTCATCTTTCCTTTCTTTGCTCGATAGGTTTTGAGATCCTATCGAACTCCTCGATCCCTGCGACTTAATCCTTCTTCTGCCTTCGGATCCTATCGAACCCTTCTCCAACTGCACGAATTCTTTCCTTTTTCTCCTCAACTCCTATCAAAGTCTTCCGGCATCCTCTCGATAGGATGTTTTGGACCTATCTTCACTTCTTTCTCCTTGTTCTGTTGTTGGGTCTGCATGGTGCTGAAAGCTGACTTCTTTGTGGGCATTCTTAAGTGGTTTGCTGCATTATTACCAGATTTCTCTGCTATCTACAAAATGCACTCAACAGAGGCTTATTAGTGTGCTTGCAGGTCCATGAAAGGTCAGGTTAAATGGTGCAAAGTGGCATTTTCCACCACTTAACAACATATTAAAATGAGGAAGAAGGGGATGCTTTTCAGGGTTAAAGAAAGTCATAGAAGGGGTAACTTCGACTTTTTACTCTCCTTAGGGTCGGCTGGGCTTGCAGCTGGTTGGTTAGGTGAAAGGTCGAAATATAGGGTCTCTGGTGGAAAAGGTGTATCTGACAGGGTCGATTTGAGAAATTTCCCATAATAAAAAATCATCACCTCTCAGGGCCGTCATATGAAAGATATTGTTTTTAAATAGTTAGCTTGATTATCCCTAGGGTACCAGGATTTGCAATTGAAGATTGACTCTCCGCAACTAGGATTTTCTCACTTCAAATTGTTGACTTCTTTGAATCAGACGATTTAAATCTTTTTTCGGCCCAACCGTCCACACAACTGATCTTTAGATCATGGCTCGCAAAGCAGATAGTCAGAGGTTGATTCCATGTGGCGCACAAAATTAAAAGTGTCTCATAATATGCCTATGATCACAATATTTTTTAGGGATATGATCCACGTGGAATCAACATTTGACAATTTGAAAAGTCAGCCATGATCAAAAGAGCATTTGTGTAGATGATTGCGGTAAAAACCGATCTCCACTATCTGATTTAAGCAACCAACGATTTTGACATATGAAACCCAGGTTGTAGACTGAAATCTTCAGTTGAAAATTCCGATATCCTTATTCATGGTGAAGACTTTTATGAGTTTCAGTTAAGGATGCAAGCTTTGAACCGAACACCGAAACCAAACCAAAAACCGAGGGTCCCGAATCGGATCGAACCGTACCAAAAATTGACTGAAACCGAACCAACCTGAACCGAACCCAATTTGGTTTGGTTTCAGTTTAGGGTGGCAAAAATTGAAAACCGTGGGAGTAGGATGAGTACACAAAAAAAAAACCGAAAAAATACGTTAAAAAATTAATAAAAGTAGGAAAAATACCCACACCGAACCGAACCGAACTGAATCGATTTTGGTTTTGGTGTCAATTTCAAAAAAATATATATATATCAAACCAAACCGAACCGAATGGGTTTCAGTTTGGTTTCGGTGTGCAGGGTACCGAAACAAAAACCAAAAAAATCGGTTTCGATTCTGTTCGGTACACCGAATTTGCATCTCTAGTTTCAATTCATTCAATAAAGATAGACGAAGTGTGGGTATTACATGATAAATTATGAATATAATATTGGGATAATGGCTCTGAACCGACATTTAAACACCATAATAGTGTTTAAATGATCTTACACTAGTACATTTATACTTTTTATCTCACACCATCAAAATGTGATTTATCATTATACCATGTCGCCCATATCTTCGCCAATTTAAATTGTCAAAGTGATAATTTATCATTAGATAATATTTCAGCCCAAAGAAACATGCCTATAGTGGATGTGAATTATTGAGTGATAAACTTCAATATCATTCGATAAAATAAAAAATAACAGTTGACATTATAATCAACAGATGGAATAGTTCAAATCTATAAAAAACGTATGATACTTTGGCCCAGTGCCCTTCAGCGTATGATCCATACTTTGATGGTATGGATTATCCATCCAAATCTTTAATAACCCTTAATTGTTTAAGATCAATTAAACACTATTTTGAGGTTTGAATGACGGTGAGGAGACTGGGTCCTACAATATTATGGTTACAACTTACCATATAATATTGGCATTTGGTTTTGTCACAGTTCATAACAATAATTCAACGCCGTCCTCCGTGACCAAGCTCAAAAATAATATATATATATATATATATATATATATATATATATATATATATATATATATATATATAATTAGAAGTAGATGTAATTTTCAAAGCCCAAGCCCCTCCCCTTCGTTTATATATATCATCTATAATCTACTCGCTACGATCCGACGATCAAATCTGGATTTTCAGCTTTTATCCAACAGACAAATCATCAAAATCAGAGTTTTAGCATGGATTCGATTGGGGAGTAAGACATCTCTCTCTCTCTCTCTCTCTCTGTGCTAGGTAAGTTAGGATTGAACCCTGCAACCTCAAGGTTGAGTTCGGGTGCACCTTCCAGTTGAGCTACAGACGCAACCCCCCTTCTCTCTCTCTCTTGATAAGCTAGGATATAGGTCGATCTTTATTCTCTTGTAATTTGTCTCTAAGACTATCCTACTCTCTACTAACTAATATGGGAAACGCATTACTTGGCTGCTACTACCACAATTCCATACCCACAATTAAGCTAGTTTTCTGGGAAGGAACCACAAAAACCCTCAAAGGTAAGTGGATTGCGGGTGAGCTCATGGTCCAATACCCGGACAAAATCATCTGCCACTCCGATTCCTTCTACATCGGCCGTCCGATCCCCCAACTATCGATAAGCGACGAGCTTGTGAAAGGCGAGACTTACTTCCTTCTTCCAATGGAACAGTTTGCATGCAAGGTCCTATCAGCCGCCTCTCTCTGTGCCATGTATTCCAGTACAAACCCAAAACCCATGGGCTCTGGCCAGTGCCCCTTACGGTATGATAAGGGCGCCGATGGCCGTGTGGTGATCAAGGTGTTGCCCGAGTTCATAACAAGAATTATCTCCGGAGGTTGCGAGAAAGGGTGTAGCTCTAGTAATAGCCCTCTCTGTAGTACACCTGAATTGAAGAAGCATTACGATCAACTGGTCGGATCGAAAGAGCAGCTGTGGTCACCGAAGCTTGAGACGATTTCGGAGTTTAAAAATCGGCTATCACCTGGCAGACTGATAGGATTGGAGTGGGGAATTGGGAGGGTGGAAGAGTAGAGGACTAACCATTTTCCATAGATTCTGTATTTATTTTTCCTTTCAGAGTAATAAAGTCAAAGAAGGAAATGTTACATGAACACCCTGTAAATTGAAGATGAGTTTCTAACTATGGTGTTAGATCTTGATTTTGGTGAGTTTCTAATTGATGGTGTTAGATCGTGATTGTCAAGATCTAACACCAACCATTTATGTTCCACATGGTCTAACCTAAATCTATGATACCAATTGGAATTTTCACGGTATCCTAGACATGCCAAGAGTCGCAGCGGAAACATAAGGATACTAATAAAATTGCATATGATATTAACATGAAACCTATTACCCCTTCCAAACACTTATTGTTCAGTTTGTAGGAAATATTACCAAATCCCGTTATTGTTCAAGGATTCCATTAGATTTCTTTCTCTCATATTAGTAAGCATGCTAATAAATGTGCTGATTTTTTTTTCCCCGTTTTAGGTTTAGATTTTTGTTCTGTTGTTAAATGACTAGATGCTCTTCCTCCTATTTAATTTCCGAGAGAGAGAAATGAAATGGCTGACTTAAATCAGTTTGGGTGAGGACCCACCTATTGGATTTATTGATTTCACCATCCAAATATTTGCCCTAAGATCGAGGCGTATGATAAATCAAAATAATAAATTAATAATTTATAAATTAAACTATATATGTATACCTTATCGTGAAGATCATAATCGTTGATTTAAGTTGACGCAAGACTTTTTCCTGCAAAGAAAGATAAAGGTGGCTCTACCCGCCTCTCTTGCTACACTCTCTCGATGGGAAGATGTTAAAAAGCTTGTGTGTAATGAGCGAGGGATGTCTATCTATATATATAGCATGAAGAGCCATGCCCTGCCTAGAATACCGTCTATCAAAGTATTCTAATAGGAATAAGAATCATATGTAAATCAGGAAACCTTGAAGTTTCTTTTAATTCCTAATAATGCCCTTTATTATTTCAAGCAATTGCAATCAAAGATTTTATAAAATCCTAGTGTATGTAGGCCACACAAAATAAGAATTTGAGATTCCATAAAAAACTTCAACAATCTCCCACTTGGTCCACACACGGACTATAATTTTAAAAAACAACTCCCAACGGATTAGACAACCAAAATGAGTGTACGCTGAAAACAAAACGTTGTTTGAAATAACTTAGGCATTCCCATATATCACCCAAATTTAATGAAAATATAGTCATGGAATGAATGCACATAGTATACCATTCTCTGAAGTCGATACTTTGACAGTTCCATGGTCACAAAATTATAATTAACAACAAATTGATAACCAATTTAACATGTGAACTAAATACACAATCAAAGTGTACAAATCCATAATGTCCCGCTTCATACTCGTTGTATATTATTTTGACATCCAGAAAACTCTGGCTTGTGAAATACTACACCTGATCCTCAGAACAAAAAGTTATTAACGTGGTGCTTAATCACGTTTAACTCCGATTAAATTCAAAAGAATACTAATACTCATAGGAAATACTAAGGTAAAATCTTATTGGCTCACTCACCAAAGTGCGCTACTCAAAATTGTAAAAAACTCCACCCTCAATTTGTGGAAAACTCCACCCAAAAAATATAATTTTTCTATTGGCTCACTCACCAACGTGTGCCACCCAAATTGTGAAAAAATTTCACCCTCAATTTGTGAAAAACTATACCTAAAAATATAATTTTTCTATTGGCGTACTCACCAAGGTGTGCCACCTAAATTGTGAAAAATTTCACTCTCAAATTATAAAAAACTCCACCCAGAATATACATGTATATATAAGGCAAAGATTTTAAGATGCATCAATAATAACTGCAGTTTAGAAGTGAGATAACTCCCACTCTAAAAATAAAATTTTAAGACTTTATCAATCCTTTACGGTGACAATCGTGATGTAACAATAGAACTATATAATTAACCATTAAATAATAACTCATGTTCAAAATACATTATCAATTTTAAAAGGAAATTTTTATAATAAATTGTGATAAAATATAATGGAGATCCCCACTCCATAATGATTTACAAATATATTCTTTTAACAAATAGTCTTATCGATATATCTACTATTTAATATAAAAAATTACATCCCAAAATTATGTCACCAACCATAAAATTCACCAAGGATATAGATATAATAACATGTCGCCAAAAAGTCTAAAGGACCTATGTCCACAAAGGACTCCAAAATGACTATCAATCATTAATATCCACTAAGGATATAGACATGATAACATGTCACCCAAGTCTAAAAGACTAATGTCCACAAAGGGCTCTAAAATAATTATAAGCAATTAATATCCACCAAGGATAAAACAATTCGTATTAGGGGTATGAACGAATTGATTAGAGTATTTTATCATTTGTATATAATCTACTCTTTGGGTATAGATAATGTGCAACATCCAACATCACCTTTGGGCAGAAACTGAGTGTACAACATACCCTCTCTCCCCCATGACACAGAAAAATGCGCGTAGACCTAATCGCTTATGTTTCCAATTTGATCCCGATGATTCACTATTTTTGGGGAAGAGAATTATCATTCTCTCCTTAAGACTTACGACTATTCTACTCAACCCATTTATACGATATTAATGAATTACCTTTGGGTAGAATCATTGATTCCATGCAAATCAGTGCATAAGGTGATCTTAATGAGATAAAATCTCAAGATTCAAAAAATAACAACCTCCATAGAATGGTTACCTTTGGGCAGATCCAATCCTACTTCAATTATAGTCTCTAACGACCACTTTAACGGTCCTCCTTAATCCCATTGGAAAGACCTAGACCGGATATGTCTAGTCTCAAGAGTTTAACCAACTCACCGTAAAGTGTATATGCGTAGCCATGCTCATAGTCAAGAAAATCACGAAACAATGTTTAAATAAATTTATAATGACCAAATTTAGGTCATAAACCTATGAGCTTGCACACACATGTACTTAGGCCATAGGATCAATCCCATGATCCAAAAGCACATTTAACAATAATACTCTAGACACATCATTAGGGTCACCGCATATTGAATTAATTATTTTCGATAATAAGTCCAATGAATTGGGTTCGACGAATAAATGGAAATCAACTACTCAAAAACCAAAATCGGACTTAAAAGTGCCCAATATGCTTGAAAAATGAATAAGTTTTCTATTAAGCCTAAACAAGACCCAAGAAAAAATAAATCATTATAAGCCCACAAATATATTCTTTCCAATAATCAAGCCCAAAATAAAAATGATCTACTAAGAAATCGATTTAAAATAAGTATGCTAGTTTTATTGATAGTTAACATCCTAAATAGCATTTTCCGAGCTCCATTTTAATCTGCCGATTAGGACCTTGAGAGCACTCAGCCGATAGAAAAACCATAGCTATGAAGTAATCATCACATGACAACTACCCTTATTATTTGGAGGGATCAAAAGGGTTTTGAAGAAAATAAGAGTTTCGGATGAAGCCATTTTGAAAAGTGATTCAAAATAAGTATGCTAGTTTAATTTTATTGATAGTTAACATCCTAAATAGCATTTTCAGAGCTCCATTTTAATCTGCCGATTAGGATCTTTAGAGCACTCAATCGATAGAAAAACCATAGCTATGAAGTAGTTATCGCATGACAACTACTCTTATTATTTGGAGGGATCAAAAGGGTTATGAAGAAAATAAGAGTTTCGGATGAAGCCATTTTGAAAAGTGTAGATCTTCAAAATAATTTACCTTATTATTGTTACATGTGTTTTAATCGATCATACATCAAAACCTTGACTCTGATATCAATTGTTGGACCTATCGATCCGACCACTCAAATATTTGCTTTAGGATCTAGGCGTATAATCAACTAAAATAATAAATTAAAATATATATATGTGCGTACCTTATCGCGAAGATCGTAACCGTTGGTTCTACCAGCCTCTCTTTCTACACTCTCTAGATGGAAAGATGCCAAAAGGCTTGTGTATAATGAGCAGGGATGCCTACCTATATATATATATATATATATATATATATATATATATATATATATAGCATAAAGAGTCATGCCCTGTCTAAAATACCGTACATCAAGATATTCTAATAGAAATAAAAATCACATGTAAATCAAGAAATCTTGAAGTTTCCTTCAATTCCCAATAATGCCTTTTATTATTTTAAGCAATTATAATCTAGGGACTTATAAAATCCTAATGTGTGTCGGCCATACAAAATAAGAATTTGAGATTATATGAAAAATTCCAACACCACCAACCTCAAGCTGGCTTATCACAAAAAAAAAAAAAAGAAATCATGTACGGAGTAGCCTTTTAATTATCTTGAGTAGCACATCTAGCCACATTTATCCGTTTAAGCTAGAGTGAGTAGCATAAATGGTACAAGATCCATCTAATTAAGGCCATCTAACCACATTTACCATTTGAAGCGCCCTCTTCGAAAGAAAGGAAATCTGTGCCGTTATTCTTAGAAAATCTTCCTTCTCCATAATACTCCCAAAGAACATCCATTCTTAATTGACAAATTGGACAATAATAATGGACTGATAGATTAGTTGTAATTAACAAATTACATTATAAAACACAGTCTCTAACAAGTTAAAAAATAGCTAAATTAGCTACATAGATTACATGTCCAACTACAACCTAACTACTCATAGGGTAGTTAAACTGAAGTCACCTTCAGTTATACAAGAATCACGCAAACGACTTTATTAATTTTCATTGCAGTATGTTAACATAGGAAAGAAGTGTAGTACAGATTTGAGAAAGAAACACTTGCAAAATACTATAGCCAACGACTTCACCTTCCACCTCTTCATGGCCTGGTCATGGTCCTGGGTCTTGCCTCCCAAAACTCTCCCTTCCTTTTCTTCTATTTATTTCTCAGTTTGGTTGATTATTTTTTTCAATAAAATAGATGCCTTCCTTAAAATTTCTACAATTAAACTTGTGTTCTTGGCGGTCAGTCCACTATCGGCGATTAGTCCGCTGAGCTTACTATTTAACTTTGTACTTAAACTTGTGTTCGTGGCAGTCAGTCCACTGTCAGATATTAATCCGTGGAGCTTCCTAAGGTGGATTTCGTGGTCCCATACCCTAACAGTGACCACTAGCAAGTGTGATCAGACATTCCGTGGCATTTATCGACAAACTACTTTATGAGATCGAAGGTTAATATGTCATATAACCGATCACACGTTCTTTCTTTAAAAGAACATACGATTGTTGGGGTGTGTGTGTGTGTAATAGAGCATATTGAGAATTATAAGAGATACACATGATATGTATCTTATATTCTAGCCATGATTAAGATTAATTATGATTTTAATTTAAACATTTTAGGAATTATTTTAAATAATTAAAGATATCTTGAGATCTTAATTGTTTGTATTTACTTCTATTTAAAGAGACGTCTTTTCCTAAGGAAAGACAAAAAAATTCATTATCAAAATGTAGTCTTTCGAATTTCAATATTAGCAACCATAAGATATATATGGGCTCTTCAAAATTTTAAATTAAATGCGATGATAATTATTGTATTTATTTATTTATTATTATTATTTTTTTTATAAAGTGATGAGGACCTCCCAACCTCAAGCTGACTTACTACGAAAAAAAAAAAGAAAAAAAAGATGGAAGTATGGTGTTTTAACATATGACTCAAAACAATGATGATGTTCTTTAAACCCCTCGGTAATTATGGCTAGGAATTGAACAACAAAAAAGGACGGTAGCTTTAGATGGACAGCCACTTGTAAAAATTCAATCAAATCCTTATAATGGATTAATATAGTTTTAGATGGACAGCCACTTGAAAAAATCCAGTCAACACTACAAAAAATAAGACTATTAGCGGCGCCCAAAAACTGCGGCGCCCAAAAACTGCGGCTATTAACAAAAATACTATTAAGACTATTAGCGACGAGGGTATTAGTGGCAGTTTTTTTGTTAATAGTGGCGGTTTTAGCTGCCGCTAATAGTTTTAATTTTTGTAGTGCAAATCCTTCTAATGGATTAATATAGTGCAAACCGATATGGATGAGTTAGGACTCTGTACATCGGTGTGGCTCAGGTAAATCTCCTACCATCAAACTGGTCAATTTTGAGGCACTGATATTTATGAGCACCAAATCTGTTAAAATACACTTTTGTCCTTTTAATTTAACTCGTCCCTAATCCCAAATCAATAAGAAATAGTTAGGCCCTCTATCAGATTTTTAATGCACAATGCTATGGGTGAAATTTGTAAATGCTTTTGGGCTGTTGCAGTGCATGGTGTACTCCGGCACCAGAAGCCTCGTAACGATGCCTTAAGGATTTAAGTGTGTTTGGTCCACATCTGCTCCTTGTCAGCTCCTCGCCTAACGGCTCTGGAAAAACACCCGTACAGCTCTCCCTCAGTGCTCTGCACTTCCCTGCCTGCACCCTCTCTGCGCCAGAGCGGTCTAAAAAGCGCATTCCTGACACGTGCGCGTTGCCAAACAGCCCCTTTGTTTTCAAAGTAAATATTGCTTTAAAAATCTAAGTTTTATTTACTCACATTTTTTGTTTAAGCATCTTTGACTCGTTCTACAACCATCCGTTGAGTTGTTCAAATATGTATTATTACTTAGGGAGCCATTACTTGCACTCGCTTTTCAAGTGATTGCACCAAATTTAAAGAAAGACATGGTGTTTTAGGGACATGTGATATGTAAAAATGCAATATGAGTCGTCTGATTTGAAGTTCATGATCAATAGATCTCTTGTATATAAAATTGGAGCAAAACAAGAAACTTGTCATATGATATATTGTAGTCAACTGTTGAGTTATATAACAGCCTTTGACTCTATTTAATTAAATGATAAAAATTATATTTTGTTCTAATTTTTTGCAATTGACATATTTAAATCATGACCTTCAAATCAAACGGCTTAAATGGTATTTTCAAATAGTAGAGGTCGCCAAATATACAAGTCTTTTTTTTAAATTCAGTGCAATCACTTGAAAAGCGTGTGCAAGTAATGACACCCTATTACTCATTGGTCTTAAAACCAATCTGCTGTTGACTTTGATTGAACATTAAAAACTCTGACACCTGTTTAGTTGGATTATTAATTGTGGAAAATTGATTTCATTCAGGCGAATAAATTAAATGCGTAGAGTTTCAAACTTAATGAAATAGGATTTAATGGACATAGAAGAGGACCATCGATAGACAGTAACCAGAGAGAGCAAGTTGTCACGGTTGGGAAAATGGTACTGGGCCAAGATTGAAGGAGTATTTTACTAAAATCCGTTTTATTTATTGTACAAGGGAGTTGAATGGGGTTGCGTTTAAAAGAAAATAAAGGGTGGATAGATGATGACCAGCTACCAGATGATCTCATCAACTTAATTACTACCCGCTTGACGTCTTCTACTATCCTTTTATAGTTTTCTATTGTGATAGAGAAAACTATCCTTTTTTTTTTTTTTTTTTTTTTTTTTTTTTTTTTTTTTTATACGTGTGATGGAGAAAATATCACAATGCTCTAGCTTTACCTGTTTAGTTACGATACAAATTCTTTATATATTTTATATGGTTAGTTGGGGTTCATGTGGCATCAGAATGAGAGATTCAATTATAGCAACTTTTTTGAGGATGATTAGAGGTCACTCAAAAAAGTTGAGCATGATCCATTCACTACAAAAAGTCAGACTATTAGCGGCAGTTTTTTACAATAAAAACTGTCGCTATTAATAAAAAAACTATTAAGACTATTAGGAATAAAAGCATTAGCGGCAGTTTTTTTGTTAATAACGGTAATTTATGATTGTCAATAATAGTCTTATTTTTTGTAGGGAAAAAAATTTATTGCATACACCATGTATGGGTAGTATCCCAACTAACCCAACAAAAAAAATTTTATTTTTTTATTGATCACATATCACATGACATATAATCTCAAAATGAGTGTTATTTTAGAATCATTGTCACATGATATATGATATGGGGTTCGAACCCACCGTCCCCTGTATGGGTTAAAACCCATTATCCCATTTATCATTTCACCCTTCATAGTTTTAATGGAGAGAGGCTAAAAGGATTCATCAACCTTAACAATACTATAAATAAATAAATCAATTGGAAGTTTAGACTTAATGGGATAGTAAAAATAATAATTAGCGTAGAGTAATATCCTATAAGAGGAATGTGAGGACCCTAAACACTTATAACAAGGCCATAATTAGGGTTGTTAATGGGTCTGAAGCCCGTCCCGGCTTGAGACAAATTTTGGCTTAAATAAAAATCCCAAGCCCAGATTTACCCTGGCCTAGACCGACCGACCGAAGTTTGTTTTGGGCCTGAGTTTAGGCTTTTTTTGGGATAAAAAAAATTGGGCTGCTCAAAGCATGCTCGAGCAACATTATTTCAAGAGAAAAAGCAGGCTGGCCCGAATCCAACCTGACCCGGGCACATTTTCAGGTCATGCTTGAGCTTAAATAAAAAGCCCGAGTCCAAAAATACTCGGGCCAATGCCCAGACGCATTTTATATTCAAGCTGAGTTTGGGCCTAATTTTTAGTTTTGAAAATAATTGGGCAGATCAAAAGCCCGGCCCGTCCCTGTCACAGCCCTTGCCATATTGAAGTTATTAGTTTAAATTGACATTTTTCTTCTATTTGTTGACTTAGACCTCGTTCAGCTGTTTATGAATTTTTTCTTAGAAAGCTCAAATTCCTAACAAGTTAGAATCCTACATATTTATAGCCAACTCAGATTTCTGACTATTCTTAGAGGTGTTCTCTTAGGCATCAGGAAGGCTCTGATTCCCGACTTTTCCCATAAATGATTATTGTCCTGTGTTTTTTTTATTTTTTTTCAAAAAAAATATAATTGGTTAAGTTTAGAGACATTATATGATAGTAAAAATAATGATAGTGCATTCCATATCGTGCCGAACATGTTAAAAGCTAATTTTTTGCCGATATACAATCTATTAGAGATTAAATACATTTGTCGATCTAATTATTCAAAATCAATTCCTACAACTATACTACCCGGTCTCTTATCATAATAACACTATACTACACAAAATAAGACTATTAGCAGCAGCCAAAAACTACCGCTATTAACAAAAAAACTGCTACTAATAGTCTTAATAGTTTTTTTGTTAATAGCAGCAGTTTTTTACTACAAAATCGTCAAGACAGATGACCGGATTTCGCACTCAAACCGCGCCATCAAAGACGATCATCTTGACCGTGCCCCTCAACTATGCACGGAACACTAGTATGTCAAGCATAAAATAAATAAGAACAACTTGCGGAATTTAAATCTACATAAAAACACTTCTCAAAAGACAGTTCTACCCTCATGCCTCTGCATGAAGGGAGAACCGATCCGAACCATCGATGATAACCATCATCATGGATGGTTCGCCCAAAAGAATACTCTGATATCCACATACACAAGGTTTAATCAAAAACCAGGCTTGACATACCAAGCCGCACAATCTCCAACTAAAACTCCTCAAAGTTGCACAGCAGAGTCCTCTAGAAGAAGTCCTGCGGAGGTGGCTCTAACTCTCACGGCCGCAAGGTCCGACTCACCGGTCGGCTCTCAAGCCTCGACAATGCTAGTAGTGGACTGAATAGTCTATAGGGTGAGCTACATCCTAGCTCAATAGGGACACACAATTTGAACATATAAAATATAACTCACATGTATTCTATGATATGCATGCATGATGTGTCTATGCATTTATTGATGAAAAAAGCTTAAAACGCTCAATCGGTAAATTTCTCATGTCTTTAGCTAATCATGAATGATCGAGAAGGCCTAAAGCAAAACTTAAACTTCAACTTAAGTAATCCCCGAGCAATATAGCATCGAGCCCCGACGAGATACCCTTCATCGTCATCTATATAGACAGTTTTAAATGTATTCCCTGGGAATACTAATAGTAACCAAGCCCCTTTCCCAGGGATTGGTGGCGGGTTTCACATCTCATCAACACCGGGGTGTGCTTACTCAGACGGATAAGCCTCCGCATCGCCTCACGGATTAGCCGCACGGTCACGGATATTCTGCCGCGTCAGTCGTGGTTATCCCGCCAGGTCGGTGGGGTAACCTACCAAACCTTAAATAACAAAATATCTGCCTTACATATAGTTATTCACCGTAATTGTGCTATCTTATATCAGTTAGGCCTCATCAAGCATGATTCAATCATGGATACATCCCTGGGATGTATCCGTTCACTTGCATCACACCTGATGCCTTTACCTCTTCACTTCATCATCCCCTGGGGATGGTCCATTTAAGATCTCTTATGAATGTCACACACACACACTTTTCATAATCATCGAGTAGTAAAACATTTGAATTGAATTGATATCATTACATACATGCTCTTGTAAAATAAAGTACATGTTCAGGGTGTTCCCTACCTCAAGTCTTTAGCTGATCAATGCATCAAGGTCCCGCATGGCTCCTTGTGCACTCGTTCTCACGCACACCTATGGTACCATATAACATGTGAACCACATCACAAAGGATGCCATAGAGAAGGTATAAGATCTCCCAAAAATCTTAAAGTCAAACCAAAAGTCAACATAGTTCACTACAGTCGATTAATCGATCTCCAAAATCGATTAATCGAATCTGATTCGATTAATCGATTTCCAAAATCGATTAATCGAAAGTCAATATCGATTAATCAAGCAATTTCGATTAATCAAATTCTCCTTTTCGAAAGTCCATTCTCGCTCGAATAAATGAATTGTCATTCGATTAATCGAATCCAATTTCGATTAATCGAAATTCTTCTTTCAAGAAAGTAAATTCATCGCTCAACATAAGTCGAAGTTTCCATTCGATTAATCGAATCCAATTTCGATTAATCGAAATCCTTCTTCCACTGAGGTTTTTCAAAGTCGATTAATCGATTCAAATCGATTAATCGGAAGAAACTAAATCGATTAATCGAAATCCCATTTCGATTAGTCGATTTTTCCTTAAGTTATTTCCTCCAACCCCCGGGTCCACTGGAAGTTCTCAACATTAATCGATTCTCAAATCGATTAATCGAATCAAAGTCGATTAATCGAAATCCAATTCGATTAATCGAATCGTCCTCTCGACTCTTCAACTTCCGCCAATTTCGACATCAAACCCAATTTCGATTAATCGAAATTGTCCGATTCACCTTCGAAATGTTTCTTCCCAATCTTTTTCCATACTTTTCTTCTATCTTTCTAAGCCATTATCCTATGATTTAACCCACATTTTACCGTAACTTAACCCTATAATCTATGCATCTTATTTACAAAAATTTACCTTGGATAGACCTCAAGTTGATTTCTATCAATAGTTGGAAGGCTAGGGTTTCTAGCTCGTTCTAACGGATCCCTTGCGTCGAATCCGCCTCTTTAATGCTTGACTCCTCTTCCAAACAGCTTGCAATAACTCCTCTCTTACTCCTCTCTTTCTCTCTTCTTTACTTCTCTCAACCACCAAAACATGAAAGTTAGGGTTTTCAACCCTTTTATCTTATCTCTTTTCTACAGTGGAGCACATACACACTCATCGTTGTATGTAACTCTACAACTGCTCTATCTCTCCACTCTTCAACACTGGTTCACACATCACTTCTGCACAACTCACCTTAAGTTCATCAATGAACTATCTCACGGTCAAACCTAAGACCAATCGGGCACGGCTCCCGAGGTCATAGTTCAATGTGATTTTCCTATTACATCCTCCCCACCTTGGAAATTTTCGTCCTCAAAATCACCCAAAGGTGTGGTGGTACACTCTCCCCCCACACTTGGAGGTGAGGTGGTTCATTTGACTCACGTATTTAAGTCTCACACATTCACACAACACAAACATGGAAGTAAAAGCTAGCAAAATTGAACAATTTATATAAAAATTTAATTTGTATTAAGGATTGAATATTTTGTTACAATGCCAATAAGTTACGTACAATAAAAAGTAAGTATAATCAAAATACAAAGACATAGACGACTCACAAATCCCCTCGCCAGTGATCTCAGTCGAGCAGTGCCGCCCATCCGAGGTGGCAGCACGGTGGGTGGCAAGGTCTGGAGTTGGCTGCTGGGGTGGCGGGCTGGTTGAGCGGATGTGGATGTGGAGGAACCGCGTCGTGGTGGGATGGAAGACGGTCCTCTATGGAAGGCGGTCGTCCGGCCCATTCTTCTTCAGCCAAGACATATCCATGTAGGTGTGGGGTAGATGAACCGGAGGTGTGAAACATGAGGAAATCAATCCTCCTGCTCATCCTCTCGTTATTCGCCCATTCTCGCCAACACGCCCTCTATGGTAGGACGGATGGAGGCACGGCCAGTAGGATGAGGTGGGTGTGTGGGCGTGAGTGTGGTGGTGTCGGCAGTGGTGTGGGAGGAACCCTCTCCACAGATGGCTCACGCAGGTGTGCCCCACCCTCAAGTGGTTCCCGCCGAGGTGGTGGGGGGTGGTGGCGTGCACATGCCTGCTCTGCGGGCTCGGGGAGCGGACCCGAGCTGGTAGGGTCCGCTTCAAAGGTTAGCTACGGTCCATGAAGACTTTGTGAACGTCTTCACGCGATCCGTAGCCCTCACCTCGTGAGGTGAAATAGTGTAGGAGGGCTCGTCAGAGTAGCACTCCAACATGCTCGAGATGAGCCGAGCATACGGCATCTTCTCCTTGGGCCGCATGTTGCCCTTCATCAGCTTACTCTTGATGTACCGCATCCCCTCAAGGATGACCATGGTAGCATCAAACCATCGGCCACAGAAGGCCGCGTAAAGTGCATGTTGCACTTTATCCACGCGCTCCGTGTCGTGGCGCATCGGGTAAAGGTTGCATTTTATTATGGAGTCGAGCATCCACATGTAGGGTGGAAGATCGACCCTCTTGATGGACGTGCCTGACCCCTTCTTCCCGTTGGTCATGCGAGTCATGACCTCTTCAAAACGGGGTTCCTTTTCAAAGGGTGGGAATAGGGTAGTTTCGGGAGTAAAGTCGAGGTGGCATTCAAGCACCTCATGTATGTGTCGACGAGTGATCGTATAGAGACGACCCTCGATCTTGGTTATAATGCAATCGTCGCTAGGGCCATTGGTTAGCCCTTGGTAGAACAACCTCACCAATCTAGGGTAATAGGAACCCCGGATTGGTTTGAGAAGGTTGCCGAGTCCCGCACGAGTCAGGTAGTTCTGTGCCCATTGGGTCTCGCCTGAATAGGGTAGGGTCGATGGTGTATTCGACCTCAAAGGTCTTGGCAGCCCACCACTCGTTTGGTTGCTCCACGTTGGTGGGTGGTGGTGGCATGGGGTGGATTACGGAAGACTCACAGAGATGCGCTCGTCGAACCGGAGGTGGTCTCCGATTCCGACGGTGATGGAGTCCTCACCGGCGAAGGGGTAGGTGGTGGTGGTGCGGCGTTCTTACGCCTAACCGGTAGCTTGGAAGTTGCCTTCTTCGAAGACAATCGGGTTTTGGGCGGCATATTGGGGAAAACTAGGGTTTTTAACTAGCTCAAATGGAAAGAAAAACGGAAATCTAGGGTTTACCTTAGGTTTTCGAAGGCGGATTCGGAAGCGAATCGATGGAAGGTCCAAACCCTAGGGCACCGGCTTGTCGGAGAAGAGGAAGAAGATCAACCGTTTAAAAAAAACTCAAAGTGAAATGATTTCGAATGCCAAAGAAAATCCCCAATTTTCAATATATAGGCCCCGGCTCGATTAATCGAATTTCAGAATCGATTAATCGAGATTCAAACTAGGTTAAGCCGCGTAAAATCGATTAATCGATTCCCAAAATCGATTAATCGAAAGTCAAATTCGATTAATCGAAATAATTTCGATTAATCGAAATCGTATCTAATTAAAATTTTAAATTTTTAAGCTCACTGGCGCGAGCCAGTCGATTAATCGAAATCCATTTCGATTAATCGAAATTCCAAAATCGATTAATCGAGTTTATTTTCGATTAATCAAAATCGTGCTGTAATTTCTCAATTTCCAGAATTCTTAAAATAATCGATTAATCGAAACTCATTTCGATTAATCGAAACTTCAAAATCGATTAATCGAAACTATTTTCGATTGATCGAAATTGTCTATGTATTCAATTTCTTCAAATCTCTTAAGTAAATCGATTAATCGAAATATAATTCGATTAATCGAAATGTCCAAATCGACTAGTTGATCCCAAATCGATTAATCGAAATGTCCAATTCGATTAATCGAAATTGGTCTTCTATGTATATTCTAACTCTTTCTCATTTCCAGTCACTGGCACATGCCAGTCGACTAATCGAACAAAATCGATTAATCGAAATTCCAAATCGATTAATCGATTTGAAATTCGATTCGGTTTTGCCCTATTTTTTTTTTTTTACAAAATTTCAATCTTTTCTTTCTTTTACTATTTTTAACAATTTATGACAGATTGGATCAAAATTTCCATTGAATTTCAAGCATAGTGGAAATTTCACAAACGTGGTTGCGGTTTACATCGAATTCTCACGTTGTTGGAAACAAGGCCGGATATTGTTCTTTCACAACGGCCTTCTCCCAAGTAGCCTCTTCTTTTGGATGATTGTTCCAATCAACAAGCACTAAGGGAATCACTTTAGTCGCAGATTTGCTCTTTTCGATCCGTAATCTCCACTATCATGCTCATGTCCTCACACATCTCTATAGGTTGCTTCCTAACACATGAGACGGATCATTCACGTACTTTCTGAGCATCGATATGTGGAAGACATTATGTACTCGATCAAATAGCGGTGGTAAACTAATGCGATATGCAACTTCACCTATTCGTCCCAAAATTTCAAATGGTCCAACATAACGTGGACTTAACTTCCCCCTCTTGCCAAATCGCATTACACCTTTCATAGGTGACACCTTCACAAACACATGCTCGCCCACTTTGTAGTCAACACTAGTCCGCTTCATATCGGCGTAACTTTTCTGTCTACTACTCTGTGTCTTCAACCTTTCTCTGATAATTCGGACAACGGTGGCGTTGTCTTCAAGCAGTTCCGGTCCTAATACAAATTTCTCACCTGTTTCCTCCCAATTCAGAGGTGACTTGCATCGTCGTCCATACAGAGCTTCATACGGTGCCATGCCAATGCTCGTTTGAAAACTGTTATATCACGAACTCGAGCATCGCTAGAAACTCATCCCAGTAGCCTTGCATATCAAGCATGCAAGCTCTGAGCATGTCTTCTATCACTTGATTCACCGCTCATCGCCGCCATCGTTGAGGATGGAAAGAACTAAAGTCTAGTCGTGTTCCCATTCCTTCTTGAAATTTCTTCCAAAACTTGGGCGTATATAGTGGATCACGATCAAACGATGTCGCTTGGAATCCGTGTAATCTTACAATCTCCTTCATGTATATTCGCCGGTCTTCTGCGGTATATGTGGTATTATCTGGCAAAAGTGCTCTTGTTGATTTGGTCAATCGGTCTCTGACGACCCAAATGGCATTGTGTCTCTTAGCGATGCTGGGGTAATCCAACAATGAAATCCATTGAGATCGATTCCACTTCCATTACGGTATTGGTAAAGGTTGCAATAGTCCCGGATGTCTATGATCAACCTTCACTTGCTGACAAGTCAAGCATCGTGACACATACTCGGCCACGTCTTGTTTCAGTCCTCTCCACCAGTAGTTCTTTTTCAAATCTTGGTACATTTTGGTGCTACCAGGGTGGATAGCATAATTTGACTTATGGGCCTCATCAAGAATCGTTCGTCTTAGATCGGCATTGTCCGGGATGCATAGACGGCCTTTATACAACAAGAACCATCTTCTTTTCTAAAAGTCCGAGATGCCTTCATTCACGTCTTGATGAATCTTTGTTAATGTCGGATCCTTCATCTGTAGATCGTGGATATGTTCAAATATCACTGGCTTTACTGATATGTTAGCCAAAAAGGATCCAGTGTTCTTTGACTCAATGTTTGCATCATAGAGTGCCAGGTCTTCCAATAATTTCCATCGGTGCATACCCAAAATCAAAGAAGCTAATTGAGCTGAACCTTTTCGACTCAATGCATCGGCTACTACATTCGCCTTGCCTGGATGGTATTGTATAGAGCAATCGTAGTCCTTGAGGAATTCCATCCATCTGCGTCTCATATTGAGCTCCTTACGTAAACAGATATCGGAGGCTCTTATGATCGGTGAAAATTTCAAATGTCTCACCATACAAGTAGTGTCTCCAAATTTTCAAAAATGATGCCGCTAGCCCAAGTCATGAGTCGGGTAATTTTTCGTGTTCTTTCAAGCTGTCTTGATCCGTAGCTATCACCTTCTTGTGTTGGTTGAGCACACAACCAAGGCCATTGTATAATGGACGTCATTTGTACCTGCGTATCCTCCTTTGCTGAAGGAATTGCCAACCTTTGGGCGAAGTGAGTCTCGTTTTGAGTTCTTGAAAACTCTTCTCGCATGCCTCACTCCTCAAACCTTGAATCTTTACGTATCGACTTTGTGAGAGGTCCGATATCTTTGAAAACCCCTCAAGCAAGCGTCGATAATAGCACGCTAAGCCCGGAAAACTTGGGACATCATCCTTTGTCTTTGGTTGCTCCCATTTAACTCTTGCTTCTATCTTTCTTTGGATCTCTGGTGACCCCATGCTTTGAGGCGACATGTCCCAAAAGCTAACTTCTTCCAACCAAAACTCACACTTCTTGAGTTTGGCGTACAATTGGTGTTCACGTGGCGTTTGTGAGCAATCCTCAAATGTTCTTAGTGTTTCGTCTTGGATTTGGAGTATATTAGTATATCATCAACAACACTACTACGCGAGGTCAAGTGTGGTTTAAACACTCGGTTCATCGGATCCATAAATGGCCTTGGAGCATTCGTTAATCAAGCGGCATCACAAAGAATTCATAGTGTCCATACCGTGTCAGGAAAATTTGTCTTGAATGTCTCGGCTTTGACTCATGGCGATGATACCCGGATCTTGGTCGATCTTGGAAAAATACCTTGCTCCTTGCAGGTTGGTGAATAGATAAATCAATTTCTAGGCAAAGGGTAGCGGTTCTTCACAGTAAGTTTGTTCAGTTGTCGATAGTCAATGCATAACCGCATTGACCCATCCTTCTTCTTGACAAACAAGACCGGTGCTCCCCATGGAGACACGCTCGGTCTAACAAACCCCTTGTCCATAAGCTCTTGTAGTTGTTCCTTCAACTCCTTTAACTCAGCGGGAGCCATTCTATAAGGTGCTTTTGAAATAGGCTCCGTTCCTGGTGCTAAGTCAATGGCGAATTCTACTTCTCTTTCTGGAGGTAATCCAGGTAATTCTTCTGGAAACACGTCAGCGAAGTCTCGCACAATTGCTATCTCAGAAATGACGTTCCTTTCCTCCTTGTCCTCCTTTAAGAAGGCTAAGTATCCACTGCATCCTTTTCTGATCATTTTCTCGGCCCTTCATCACGAGATCAAGGGCAGATGACGACCTCACTCCTTGAAACCGAAATGACCTTCTTGTGTTGGGTCTGAAAATGACTACCTTGTTCTTGCAATCTATGGTCGCACAATGCTGCGCCAACCAGTCCATGCCAAGGATCACATCAAACCCTTGCATGTCTAACAGTACCAACTTTGCTTCCAATTCATGCACTTCTAAGTCTTGAATGCCACTTTCTGACGATGGATTTGCAAGCTAACTCCGTGTCTACTAACTCTCCGGTCGGAATAGACACAGATAGGGGCCGAAATCCAACGTCTCGAACGATCTTCATCTTCTTAGCAAAGCGTGGAGTAGCGAATGAGTGGGTAGACCGGGGTCTATCAACACTCGGCGTCATGTCTAAATACACTTCCTTCTCATACATAGTTAAAGTACCTATAATATATATACACATACATATAGAAATTTACACATCAAAATGCACTCTTATATTAAAAGAATCTACACTATTCCTAATGCATGCACCTTTTTCCATCTAAAATTCTTTATGAAACGGAATTTTTCTTTAATAAAATAAAATTTCTCACCTTGGATGACGCTGCACATTCCTCGCTTCTGAGCAAAGGATCGACAAAGCTCTCCCTAACAATCGGCTTCCTTGCTTGAATGGGTCGTGGTGTCAGAATCAAGCCGCCTTGCCCTTGTCCGTCTTGGGGCAATCCTTGATCAAGTGGCTCACCTTGCCACATCGGAAACAACCTCTAGTTCCGATTTTGCGTCTCTGATCCTATGCGGCTTGCCACATCCGCACACGCCTCTCGAGGTGCGGAAGATACAGACGAGAACCTGTAGGTGACAGTAGCGCCAGTAGACATGGCAGGGCTCTCATAGCGAAAAGGTCTCCCCGACGCAAGTAATGGAAACCTCTGTTGGTGTTGCTGTTGCGCCGGCCTTCCAAAACCTCCTCAACTGGTCTCGATCGACCCACGAACCTCGGCTTTTATTCACGGTTCAGTAGTTCCCCATCCTTCCGTGGGGTCAAGTCCTCTGTTGCTCTCTCTGCCTATATCTGCTTGTGTTCTCCTCTTCTACAACCAATGCTTTGCTCATGACCTCTTCATAGGTCCTCGCGGTTGAAATGGAGCTACGCCTCCTAACCTCGCTTCAAACCTTGTGAAACCTCTTGGACTTCATCACTTGAGCGACGTAGTCCGGCAAAACGGCAAGTCGTAGAAACTCTACCCCATACTCTCGATCCATCCTCCTTGTACTAATCAGAGGAACTGAATCTCAAGTTGGTTCCTCACTACTTCGAAAATATTGTTTGTTGAATTCCTCAACGAATTCCTCCCAAGTCCAAGGCAACTCTGGGGTCTCCGAGGCCCAGTCCTTATCACGGACTTCCACCAAGGCCCGGCCTCCCATCCAACATGTAAGCGCCCATCTTACACTCTCATCTTAGTGCAAGTTAGCACGCTAAAGACTTTCTCCATTTCCATCACCAATTCTCGCCGCCATCGCACTTTGCCGGAAAATGTAGGAGGTCTCATCCTTCTAAACTCAGTAAAAGATGAGGGCACGAGCAACGCAGTCCTACGGTGGTGTAGGTGGTCACGTTCTCTTGATGCATGAGTGCAAAGGATGCTTGTTGTGCCATGGCGTACCATAGTCTCCATAGTGTGCATCATCCTTTGTCGCTCTTCTCTATCTTCTTGTCTTTCTCTCAATCTTTCTTGCTCTCTCGATCTTGATCCCGATGATCTCGATCCCACCCTGGGGCCTCGTTACCTCCTAAAGGCACTCTGTTGGTAGGAGAGATGAAATCATCTCCACTACGCAAACTCCTTTGATGGCCTCTCCTTGGTCGGCCTCTCCCTCTAGGCCGACATTATGTCGCATTTGAAACTAAAGTTTCGTTAGCGAAGCCCCTATGTTGACGAAGAACCTCGCCGAATTGCTAAAAGAAAAGGCTTTGATACTAATCGTGATGCCGATTTCGACTCAAACCCGCACCATCAGCACGATCATCTTGACCGTGCCCCTCAACTATGCACGGAACACTGGTATGTCAAGCATAAAATAAATAAGAATAACTTGCGGAATTTAAATCTACATAAAAACACTTCTCAAAGATGTTCTACCCTCATGCCTCGCATGAAGGAGAACCGATCCAACCATCGATGATAACCATCATCATGGATGGTTCGCCCAAAAGAATACTCGATATCCACATACACAAGGTTTAATCAAAACCAGTTTGACATACCGTCCGCACAATCTCCAACTAAAACTCCTCAAAGTTGCAGACAGAGTCCTCTAGAAGAAGTCCTCGAGGTGGCTCTAACTCTCACCGCAAGGTCCGACTCACCGGTCGCGCTCCTCAAGCCTCGACAAGCTAGTAGTGGACTCACGACGATAGTCTATAGGGTGAGCTACATCCTAGCTCAATAGGGAACAGAACACAATTGAACATATAAAATATAACTCACATGTATTCTATGATATGCATGCATGATGTGTCTATGCATTTATTGATGAAAAACAGTTAAAAACGCTTCAATTACTGGTAAATTTCTCATGTCTTTTAGCTAATCATGAATGATGCTGAGAAGGCCTAAAGCAAAACTTAAACTTCAACTTAAGTAATCCCCGAGCAATATAGCATCGAGCCCCGACGAGATACCCTTCATCGTCATCTATATAGACAGTTTTAAATGTATTCCCTGGGAATACTAATAGTACCCAAGCCCCTTTCCCCTGGGGATTGGTGGCGGGGTTTCACATCTCATCAACACCCCTGGGGTGTGCTTACTCTGTACGGATAAGCCTCCTCGCCTCACGGATTAGCCCGATCGGTCACGGATATCGCTGCGTCATCGTGGTTATCCACGCCTGGTGGGGTAACCTATCAAACCTCAAATAACAAAAATATCGGTGCCTTACATATAGTTATTCACCGTGTAATTGTGCTATCTTATATCAGTTAGGCCTCATCCAGCATGATTCAATCATGGATACATCCCTGGGATGTATCCGTTCACTTGCATCACACCTGATGCCTTTACCTCTTCACTTCATCATCCCCTGGGGATGGTCCATTTAAGATCTCTTATGAATGTCACACACACACACTTTTCATAATCATCGAGTGGTAAAACATTTGAATTGAATTGATATCATTACATACATGCTCTTGTAAAATAAAGTACATGTTCAGGGTGTTCCCTACCTCAAGTCTTTAGCTGATCAATGCATCAAGGTCCCGCATGGCTCCTTGTGCACTCGTTCTCACGTACCACCTATGGTACCATATAACATGTGAAACACATCACAAAGGATGCCATAGAGAAGGTATAAGATCTCCCAAAAATCTTAAAGTCAAACCAAAAGTCAACATAGTTCACTACAGTCGATTAATCGATCTCCAAAATCGATTAATCGAATCTGATTCGATTAATCGATTTCCAAAATCGATTAATCGAAAGTCAATATCGATTAATCGAAGCAATTTCGATTAATCGAAATTCTCCTTTTCGCAAAGTCCATTCTCAGTTCGAACAGTCGAATTGTCATTCGATTAATCGAATCTGATTTCGATTAATCGAAATTCTTCTTTTCGCAAAGTAAATTTACTGTTCGAACAGTCGAGTTTCCATTCGATTAATCGAATCCAATTTCGATTAATCGAAATCCTTCTTTTCGCATGTGAGACCCTTATTTGAATAGTCGATTTTCACAAGTTGATTAATCGATTCCAAATCGACATCGAAACTAAATCGATTAATCGAAATCCCATTTCGATTAGTCGATTTTTCCTTAAGTTATTTCCTCCAACCCCTGGGGTCCACTGGAAGTTCTCAGTCGATTAATCGATTCTCAAATCGATTAATCGAAATCCAAAGTCGATTAATCGAAATCCAATTCGATTAATCGAAATCGTCCTCTCGACTCTTCAACTTCGCCAATTTCGACATCAAACCCAATTTCGATTAATCGAATTGTCGATTCTTTCCCTTCGTTTCTTCCCAATCTTTTTCCATACTTTTCTTCTATCTTTCTAAGCCATTATCCTATGATTTAACCCATATTTTCCGTAACTTAACCCCTATAATCTATGCATCTTATTTACAAAAAATTTACCTTGGATAGACCTCAAGTTGATTTCTATCAATAGTTGGTAGGCTAGGGTTTCTAGCTTTGGTTCTAACGGATCCCTTGCGTCGAATCCGGCCTCTTTAATGCTTGACTCCCTCTTCCAAACAGTTGCAATAACTCCTCTCTTACTCCTCTCTCTTTCTCTCTCTTCTTTACTTCTCTCAACCACCAAAACATGAAAGTTAGGGTTTTCAACCCTTTTTATCTTATCTCTTTTTCTCGGCGTGGAGCACATACACACTCATCAGTGTATGTAACTCTACAACTCCTCTATCTCTCCACTCTTCTACACTGATTCACACATCACTTCTGCTCATCTCACCTTAAGTTCATCAATGAACTATCTCACGGTCAAACCTAAGACCAATCGGGCACGGATCCCGAGGTCATAGTTCAATGTGATTTTTCGGGCTATTACACTAATGGTCTTATTTTTTGTAGTGCTATAAAGTAAATTATACAAAGAAGGAAAGTGCATACTTCTTTAGTCACTACATTTATAAGCAGAGTTGCTGGGATATCTTGAGACTTGTACCACATGTCGAAATATCTAAATTATTGTTTTGTGTGCCACATAAACTGTGTGTGTCGCGTGATACATATCTATTATTTTGTGTGCCACGCGAGACATCATCTATGTCATTGAATTTCATGTGTCATAAAATACCACATTTAGGCCCCATTAATTATTGGTGTGCCATTAAAATTATATTTAGGCCCATCAATTTGAGTGTGCTCTCATAAGTACACCTAGGCTCGTCAATTTGCATCAATTTGGATGTGCCATAATAAGTGCATCTAAACCCATCAATTTCGGTTTGCCATAAGTACCACAAAAATCAGCCCACTATTTTAAATTTGACCGTCCATATGCATCGGGCGCTACAAGTCGAATTCAATCGGGTTGGGTGCATCCAATTGGACAACGTGTTTGGATCCGACACAGTGTGCTAGCTCCTTGGATCGCATGCATCCGTCCTAATCGGATCACGAGCAAATGACACCTCACTGTGTGCCATGAGGGTGTTGCAAACTGAAGCCCAACCCACAATGACAATTTTTTATTTTTTACTAGGGTTAGTTGCTTACTCTCTTTACCAAAATTAATAAAAAAAGGTCACTTCCCGAATTTAAACTACTTTATGGCTTCTTCTTCCTCCAAGGGGCTCCTCTACACCGTCGAAACTCGCGTTTTGGAGTCAATCAAGAGAGTTGGAGTTGCAAGAAGATAAAGAAGCTACTCAAGTTTGAAGAAGGTTTTGTAAGATGGGTATAAATGGGATACTATATACTACACATGTACTCAGATTATGATCATTTCAGATCGAAAAGCTCGGAAGTGGATGTATCGCTATTGCTTGGATTTGCTCGGAAAGTCGGTGTAATGGCCTTAAAATCTCGAACAAGAATTTGATTGTTTCGATAAGCGTGCCTGGCACGGGAATCGAGACTGATTTAAAATTTTGAAAATTACATTATTAGAAATAATATTAGCCTGTAGTTAGATGAATTTATGTGTGAATTCTCGCTTAAGTCCGAGTCATGTAGGACGTCGATGCGGCACATTACGCCGTAGCGACCGTGTTCGCACTTCACACTGGAGTCAAGCTTAGGGTTTAAACTGAAATATCATAGATATTTCATTTTAGGTAGCTTATAAGGGAAGGAAGAGACCTAGAAAGATCTTCTCTCTTTTTCTTCCTCTTGTTCTTGAACTAGAATTCTGTAGCTAGGTTGAGTTCTGAGTGAGTTCTTCGAGGAAACAGGGTTAGAGATACCAAGATCGTGTGTCAATCTGAGTTAGGGTATGGAGAGTTCGATAGGACGAGCTCACGTATAGTCTATGTATGTGTGTGGCCTTTGTGTGCTGAACCGGAGCCGATAATCTCCTTGTCGGAGTCATACCAGCGATAACTCTGAGAGCTGGATCCGAAACGTTCTCGGATTTCGTTTGCCAAGACCCCGAAAGGGCCCAAATAAAGGTGAGCCTGTGCATTTAAATTGGGTAAGATTAAAGCCTTATGCATGTGTTTATGTGTGTAGATGGTGGTTAGAAACCATAAATAAAAAGGGATTAAAATAGGTTAAATGGGAGACCGCTATTAATGACAGAAAAGCTGTCATTATTGATCGATCAATACTGAAGATTGATCAATCAATGCTGGATTGATCGATCAATGAGAAGCATTGATCGATCAATGAGAAGCATTGATCGATCAATTAGTATAAAGCTTAAGTAGGAACAGTAGACTTGATTTGCTTGGAAGTTCTATGCCCGAGGGGTATTGATTGATTAATTCACTAATTGATCGATCAATTCTGAGGGTTGATCGATCACAGAGAGTGATCGATCAATGACAAATATTGATCGATCAATAAGGGTATTGATCGATCACTTGTGTGTATTGATTGATCAATGAGGGCATTGATCGATCAATCTGTATAAAGTGACAATGAGAACAGGAAGAGGGAAATTTGAAAATATAGTTGGTGATCGATCAATGAGACAGATTGATCGATTAACTAAGCTAGTGATCGATCAATTTTCCTCTGTCAAAGTGTGAAGAAAAAGGGGCTATTGATCGATCAGTTGAAGCATTGATCGATCAATGATTAGAGGTGATCGATCAATAGAGGCTATTGATCGATCAATTAACTTTGATTACCTGTGTGCTTTAGAAGGGGATTGATCGATCAATGGGGTCATTGATCGATCAAAGAGGAGGATTGATCGATCAATCAACCCCATTGATCGATCAAAGAGGAGGATTGATCGATCAATCAAGGTGTTGATCGATCAATCACCCCTGTTTTTGACCTATTGTGTTTTTGTAAATTGAGCACTACTGAACACCGCGCCAGTTGACATTCTGACATATTTGACACATAGTATACTATATTTATGGTCTAGGATCAGACCATTACGCTTTGAAAAGCTTTGGATTTGCTTAGAAAGAGGTCTGACCTGAGGTAGGGGAAAACCAACCTAAACTGTTTTTTGACTATGATTTCATGATTCTTTCATATCTGCACCCTGATTTATGTTTTAACAAGCATGTTAGCATATCATAAATTCCTGTTATCTCTGATTCATGTTTTCTGATTTTGTATTCTGAAATCTGCTCCTGATTTCTGCTATCTGATTTGTGAGGTCTATGTGTGTATGTGATTTGATGATTTAACTAGATGATCCCCACCGACTCGGCGGTATATCAATGCCTGGCATACTTGTGAACGACGATTGGTTGGAGTTTCCTATCGGTAGATTCCTGTTTACTCCGTATTATATATTCACTGGAGTTTCTTAAGTTAGAAAATATATACGATTTAAGCCACTGATTATATACTTGCATAACATCTGTTTCTTGTTTAAAAGTTCAGTATTTGATCTGATTTTGCCATGTTCACACGTTCTGATTTGATTTCTTGCTTTGAGATATCATGTTCTGCATATTCATTACATTTTAGTTGAGATTCTTCTATTGAGCATAGATGTAGCTCACCCTGTTTTCATTAACATTTTAGGTTCTAAGGCTAGAACTCCCGGCACCGAGAGTGACCCTGACTACCAGCCTGATCTAGAGGCTGAGGCTGAGGACGAGGAGACTAACATCCAGGCGGACGGTTTTTTTATCCTTATTTTGGGTATTCGAGTTTTTTATTTTTGGGATTTTTGTATGAAACTCTGGATTATTGTGTGCCTGGAGGCCACTTTCTGTAGATGTTTTTCTTTTTCTTGTATTGTTATACATTCTATAGGAACCACTATCAGGAACCATTGTTTGGGTGATGGATGTCCATCACCAGTGGTTCTTCTTGGTTCATTTTTGGGAATGTATATTCTTTTGAGATATATATACATGTACTTTTTACTGCTTCTTTCATTTAAAAAGTCTTATGTAATGACTTGATCTACCACTGCTGGACAGTGTCTGCTTGGTTTCCACTATACGAGCAGACACTTCGTGATTTGTCATGTGGATCATCCAGAGCATTATCCTAATGGCACGGATTTTCGGGCGTAAAATTTCGGACTGCCATAGTTGGTGGAAAGGAGGAAAAGCTTGGAAACACTACAAAAAATAAGACTATTAGTGACAACCAAAAATTGCTGTTGTTAATAAAAAAACTGCCTCTAATAATCATAATAATTTTTTTGTTAATAGCGGCAGTAAAACTACCGCTAATAGTCTTATTTTTTATAGTGAAAGGTACCAATTTGCCTCATAGTCTCACCTCAATCTTGGATTCCTATGATTTATGCGTAAAGGAGGCCTTAAGGATTTATAATATGAATTTTGATTTCCTAGAATGCATTGATTTCACAATCTTATGCCAGTAATTTAATATATATTTTAGATAACCAATAAATGATACCAACGACCCAATGTATAACCACTTTGACTATAATATTAATTTTGACTTTGGAGATGCAACAAAACTGCCTAACTGTTGGAAAACAAAATTTGCTCATGAAATTTGACTCTTTCTTGGCAACCAGAGGATATATTATAGTTTTCTGGAGCATAGTAGTCTTTAGTTTTTTTGGTGACATTTGCATGGCCACCATCCTATGGGAATAAAATGTCGCATCACTGGAGTATTCAGGAAAGGCTGGGAACGGGTTCTAATGGCATCTAAAAGGATAGTGTTATAATTTATGTAAGTTTAGTTCTAAACAATATCACCCCGCAGAAACGGAAAGATCCGAGGGGGCTCATTATTCCTTGTGTTATTGGTGACTATACTATCAACAAGATGCTTCTAAATTTAGGAGCATCTGTGAAGTTACTATCTCATTCTATTTACGTAGAGCTCAACTTGGAGGAATTAAAACCGACATCGATAACTCTTTAGTTATCCGATCGGTCATAGAGGCAACCGATAGGAGTCATCGATGATGTTTTAGTAGGAGCTGATAAAAATTCTTTCCCGTTAACTTCTTAATGTTTGATATCATTACAAAATTTTTTACTTTTTCTGACAACCCACTACGTAAAAAAGCCAAAAAAATCACTACCGTAAATAGTAAGTTTTTCAAAAAATCACTGACTTTGACAGTGATTTTTTTCAAAAAATCACTATCCTAACATGTTGTAAATAAAACAGTGATTTTTTTTTACCACTATACACGACAGTGGTTTATGAACTTTAACAACGACTGCTCTCAGCACTCATAGAAAAAATCACGATTTTTTACAGTGATTTTTTTATGCAAATATTTTTTTCAAAAATACTATTTAAAAAAATAATAATAAATTACATCGACGAATTTTTATGCAATTTTTTTTTAATATTTTTTTAATGCTTTTTTTTTTTAATGTTTTAAAAAAAGTTATATAAAAAAAAAACTATTAATCTCATATTTAAACACATCCAATTAAGTTAAATGCAAATCATTCAATGCCATTAATAAAAAAAATATATGCCTAATTTTTTTATTTAAACAAAAGGTTGCATCTGAACCTATGATTCAACCTTTTAAATCAGTCAAACATTTTAAACTCAACATGCTCAATCATTTTATTCAAACAAAAAGAAGAAAAGAAAGATAATTAACAATTTAAGAACTCCATGGCCCATTTTCAAAATAAAAGAAAAAAAAATTAAATTTGCTTAGCCTCTCCTGTCAAGTGTCTCCATCTCCTAGTGATTCATTTGAGGTGAGCTTCAAATCGGAAAGCTTTACCTGAAATCAAAAGGACAACATCATTAAACTGAGATATTGATAACTTCCATCTAAAAAGTCTCCATCTAATAGGCTGATTAAAAATATTGACCTGTTATATAAATAAGTTGTATTCAAGTTAGCCCAAACCCGACCTGAACCCAACCTGATAGCTGTTTGCTACATAATATATAGGTAAATAATTTTTTTAACAAATCCAAGTCAGGTCCAAAAGTGGATAACAGGTCAGGATCCAAAACTGAAAATGCAATTAAACCTATGAATCAAGAATGCGTGCAAAAAAAGTACATAATCCTGATAAATACATCTGATAAAATACATTGACTTATAAAAAATACTCAAAATTTTAATTTTACGCTAATGATAAGTGAGGAATCAAACATAAATTATCTATAGATGGGAAACAATTTCACGCCTTTTCACTATTATTTGAGCCTTTGGTTAGTGTTTAGTTTTTGGACTAATTTTTTAGCCCATCTACCATGAGTTTCAAAGTGAGGGGCTAATCTATTCACAAAAAATCGCCTAAAGAAAGGAACTTGATACAAGTTTCTTCATGCAACAGAAAGCTAAATGGAAATTATCTGCCCTTTTTTCAAGACTTCACTGAGATATCCTGAAATTTGAAAATAGCAGGACTATAGTCTTTATGATTCTTTCAATTAAGTAATGCCCTAACTTCTGCCAGTTAGATTTGCGTTAGGCTTACGAAATGAATGGTGTCAATAGCATAACGGACCTTTAATCACACAATAAATATAAAATTTAATGTCAAAGAAATGCTATAAATATAAATATAATGCGTTATTAGTGACCATATTTGCTTACGAAATGAATGGTGCCAATAGCATAACGAACCTTTAATCACACAATAAATATAAAATTTACAATAATAATAGGCCAAAACGTTACCTTTCCGTCGTCGGGGGATCGCGAGGGCTGTGGCAAGGAGAGAGTAGCCGGTGAAGACGCCGATTTCCATGGTGTTCTTGGCATTGATGAGTTTAAGGAGCATGTTCAGAAACTGCCCTTCATCAGCTGAAGTGGTCATTAGAGTCCTGCACATTTGGCCACCCCCATTTTCTATAAGACAAAATTTATAATGGCAACTCGGACCTCTGTCTCCGGATCCCGTCAAAAGTGGGCTATTGAGAATCTCAAGGGTAAAAATCCTTTTTTCCACAAATCCTGCGGCTATAAGAGCATTGGTACATATTAAGAAAGGGATAACCCAAAACTCACCATGGATGCTTGGAAGTCACCTCGCGGAGCTCTTTCATGACCTTGGGCTCTCGTGGGTACACGCTAGTTTCCAGTATATACTGGATGAAAAGAATCAAACCAAGGAGACATGTAAGAGAAAAAGAGAATGAAATAGGGATATATTTTTTTGCAGGCTACATATTTGTATTTGGGTCTCAGTTTGAGGCGACAATAAAATCATCATTTTACAATACCTGATAGAGCTCATCACTCTGTGGAGGCTCTTGTGGCCAAACTCCGAGTGGCGGTTGAGGTTGCTTTTCTTGAGCTCTCCGACAATAGTTTGAATGGTTGCTATTTCAGCTCTTTCTTGCTTCTCTCTTTTCTAACAAAAGCTTTTTTTCCTAACTTTTGTGAAAAATAACCGGTTTATTTTATAGAGAATTCAATGATAAAGAAATGCTATAAATATAATTACACCTCAAAATTTATAGTAGCATTCCATCATCATTATTAATTTAGTTGCCTGTCGTGAATCCACATGGAAAAACGACATTAGTATTTCCTTTCTCGCACATTCCATCATCACCATTAGTAGTAATAGAGCAATGGTAATCACAACAACATTAAAAATAAAGGATTCATGGTGCTATACAAGGCCTTATCGACGATGGTAGCTTGATAGTTTAGCTTTCAATACACATGTGCTTGAGAACTACTGTTCAAATAAACAACTGAAATGGCATATTAGTTGTTTTCAAAGGATTCCATGTGATATACTTTTTTATTAAATTTGTGACAGTTTTTTCTTATCGGTTTCCCCATATAGAGTATGAAATAGAAACAAATTCTCATATTTTCCAAATCATTACCTCATCATCATCTTTAGCCCTTGTCACCTTTCTGCTGCAGTTCTCTCCATCTCCTTTATATTGAATTTGAGGGAGATGAGCCCACTTGATTCTTCCTTTTGCTGCAGAAGAGAAAGATTTTACAAAAATGAGACCATGAAGGAGTGGTAATAATAATAATTGGAGTAGTAATTTGGACAATGATCACCTGACAAGAGTGCTAGGATTCAACTCCTGCACTTGAGATCTGAGTAGTCGCTTAATTCCTTTTTTTGCCTTTTAAAAGGCAGGGATGATGTGGACGATTCTACAAGGCATAGAAACCAAAATTTCTATAAGCCATAGAGAAGGCATATATTCAAAAATTCGACAAGCCACTCATAAATTACTTGCTAAAAATTCGACAAGTCATACAAGCTGCAACAATATAAGATGATGGATCACTCTGTAAGCTATCTGGATACTCTCTAAGACCACAACAGAGATGAATATCATGTCCACTATTCCCATAGTGAATATGAACCAATATAGATTCTAAGCTGATGATGATAATCCACGATGGAGGGAAGCATAAGCAGTCAAATGAGTCTATCAATCAGCTACCACATGCACCCTAACAGCAATAAATAACATAAAATCCTCAACCAGAAAGAAAATTTAACTCGCAACCTCAAGCAAGAAACATATGTATCCAAAAAAAACTTCTCAGCTATTAACCATCAACTGTTAGTCTGGGCTCCCAAAAAAATATTTAGCTGCAAAACATCTGAGGCATAAATAACAGTAAATATTTTTTTTAGCACGCAACACGAAATCTTCATCAACCAAGCACCATTTATCACAATCATACCACAATAATGATGTTACAGCTTGGAATAAAAATCATATGAAGGAGGCTGATTTTAAGGCTAATTTTTGAGAATTGATTACGCATACGAAGGAGGCTGATCCTTTAGGATTGATTACACATCCAACAAGAGATAGCAACAAGAAGCAACTATCTACTAGAGTTTTTATGAAATCAACTAGATTTTTTTTTTTGGGTAAAAGCATATATATATATATATATATATATATATATATATATATATATATATATATATATATATATATATATTGCAGTACAATGAAAGTAAAGGAATACATACCTATGCCCACAACGAAAAGCTATAGTACAAAGCGAAAAATAAATAAAAAAACCACCATATTGCCATTAAGTACCAATTACCATTAACCGATAGGGAGCTTGCATTAAATGGATGATCAACAAGAAAAGCAATAAAAATGTTCAATCATCAGCAATCCCTATCCAATGAATCTGACCAAGAAACACCAGATTCATACTCGAAAAATCATCGATAATCAAATCTAGTTTACAAACTATTTACACAACCACAAACACTAAAATTGACAAGCTGATTTGTCAAAATCATTGGAGGATCAGCCTCCTTCATATGATTGTTCCAACGAGATTTTAAGGCTACTTTTTGGGAATTGTGCCACACAAAATAAAAAACTTGGTCATCTGATGGATTGTTTTATATATCATAGATGTCGCACGTGGACTGAAGTATTTCAAAAATGATGGATTGTCTTAATAAAGTAATCTACAAATTAACTACTTGAAATCCTGTCAAAGAAGTCTCAATCAAATCTAAACATGCCAGAATATATGAAATTATACTAAACAGGGGTTGAAATAGAGCAAATAATCTGTCATCAAAACACAGCTAAAATATTTTCAATTTACAACAATCTAACTTCAAAAAAATTCTACCTATGGAAAGATCTGTTCTCTACTAAAGATGTTGAAAGCTGCCTGGTGACTCCACTAAACTAATATTGAACAACGAGAGTTAATATTCAAAATCTGAAAAAGATTAATTAATAAACAACTTCTAGCATAATCTCCTTTAACTGAAATGGAATCTATGTTGCTGTGTATAATGGACCTTGATGCTAGTTTGACTTTATTGTCTATTTTCAAGTAATACAAGCTCTTTTATGAGATAGGGAAAGTTTAAAAATACCAACAAAGTCCCTTGCCTAAAATCCCTGCAGTGCAGTAAACCAAGGCAAAGATCATGCCTCCAAAACATGCATCCCTAGGAACACTTACACATTTGCACCCAAAACCTATGAAATGGAAAATAGCTAGAATTACCTTCGACTCACTACAAGAAAAGTCAATATTGGATCAGGGAATAAAATCATGCATACCTTTTCAGCGGCCAATTTCTTAGCCCTAAAGTGGGAGATGAAACATGCTTAGAACAAGATATTCTAAAAAAAGATTGATGGCTAGTTCATTTCATGCATTGCTTCTTTTTTTAAAAGTCTGAAAAAAAATGAAAGTGCAGAGTTCTAATTTTTTTCTTCTTAATTTTCCCCAAATACAAAAATAAAATAAAATAAGATCAAATCTTATCACTGGGTCATCTCATTAAACTAATATTTTAATATTCCCTGAAAAGCTCTGGCATGTCAAAAGCCGACCATTCACAGATGTTCTGAAATCATCTCATTTGATCGTGTTGGTACGTGCTTTTTCTGGGTTTCTTTCGGCTCCCGAAATGAGTGGCCCAAATTGGTCTATGTAGACTCAGACGTAAGGCGACTGATGGTGAATGAAAAGTATAGAAATAAGAAAAAGAAAAGGTAAATTCTATGAAGAAAATATATGATTCGTTGTGATCGCTAGCTGCAGATGTGTATTGACGCTGCAACACATCACTGATTATGTTTTTCCGGGTGTGGGTTCGACTTCTTTACTGAATCATTGGCCTACCGATGTCAGCAGCACTGGGTCACCTAGATGTTTAGTTTGTTTTTCTTTTTTCGCTCTAAGTTTGATTGTCTTTTAGTCTTTCCTATTCCTACTGAGAGTTATTCTAAAAGTTAGATTAAACTAGTCTCCTAGTTTTACTAGCAGTCTAATTATCCAAAGTATCTTAATCTTATTAGAAGTCTAATTAATATTAATTTCCTAATTCTATTAAGAGTCCAATTAATCTAAGTGTCCTGATTAACTCAAATATCCTAATTTTATCATAACTCTACTTAGTTTAGGTATCCTACTCTTGCTAGAACTCTAATCAATTTAAATATCCTAATTCTATTAGAAATCTATTTAATTTAAGTATAATGCTATTGGAATTCTACTCGATTTAAGTATTCTAATTTTACTAGGAATCTAATTAATTTAAATGTCCTAATTCTATTAAAAGTCTGATTGATTAAGACTTCCTAAGTTTGTTAAAATCTAATTATTCTAAGTATTCTATATCTATTAGAAGCTTAATTATTTCAAGTTTCCTATTGCTACTGGGAGTCTAATTACTTTAGGTTTCTTACTTCTACGGAAAATCTGATTACTTTAGGTTTCCTACTTCTACTGGGAATTTAAAAAAATGGGGTTTGGGCCCGCTATGCTAAGGAGGATCGGCCCCGTTCCTGGGTACCCTCCGTAAGCTCCCTTGGACAAATCGGTTGGCTAAGGGTCATGAAAAATTAATTTTTATATTGGAAAGTTAGGATTTTAAAGATTAAAATTAAAGGACTTTTAAGATTAAAATTATAACTAAGGATTATAAACTAAGAGAAATTAAACTAGAATTGAAAATAAATTCTATGATTTAAAATGATTATAAACTAAGAACTGGTTCTAGAGATTTAAAAAAAATGATCCTAAAATTTAAGGATTAAAGCTAAGACCTGATTCTAGAAACTAAGATCTAGAACCAGAGACGAGGAAATTATGGATTTGAATCTAAAGGGACGGGTTAAAATTGAAAATTTGAAAAAATTGCGGGATTATAAACTAGAAGAGAAAAATTAAGTAAGCAAGGAAGTAAAATTTAGAACTAAAATCTAGAACGGAAATTTAAGGATTAAAAGCTAAGGCCTGATTCTAAAAGCTAAGAACCAGAGCCTAAAACCTAAAATTTAAGACTGGAAATTAAAATCTAAAATCTATGAAATTAAAAGCTAAGAACTAGAACTTCAGAACTAGAACCTAGAACTAGAAAGGAAATTAAAAACTAAGACTGAGAAATTACCTAAGGGCCAGAGGGGATCTCGAGGTTCCTAAGCTCGGGAAGAAGGAACTCGAAAACTCGATTGCCGAATCTTCAATTGTTGTGTTGTTGTATTCAGGGTAAGATGGTTTATTTATAGGTATTCCAGCAATTGTGCACCCTGTGGGGTGCCCTTCATTGATCGGTGGAATTCAATTACGCGCCCTGTATTGGTCACTCACTTAAATTATGCACCTTGTTTCAGGCGCTTAATACACTTTGAGTCGGTTATAGATTCAGTGAGTGACTGGTTGACTGGCTCAGCCAGGTGTCCTAGTTCTAGTCTACTTGGAACTAATTGCGCGCCCTGATTGGTGCGTGCAATCCTATTAAGCACTCTATAACCGACTCAAAGGGGAGTTTAGGCGATCTAGGGAGTTAGAAAGCAAGTCAAAAGGAGACCAATTGTGCCCCAGTGCTAAGACATGCAATCAGATTGCACGCGTTGAGCAGAGCGTGCAATCCACTCCTAAGGTGGTCCGTGGGAAGGATGAGCCTGGTCCAAAGGGGACCAATTGCATGCCAGCTATGGGACGTGCAATCTAATTGCGCGCTTTGTGTAGGGCGCAAAATTTGGAATCTTCCACGGGCTAAGTCGGGTTCGAACACAGGGCTATTGTTTCAGCCTGTACTTCAACCATATACTATTGTTTCAATATATGGTCCCCGTATCAGTGTTATAGGGGTCTGAGTTACAAAGCTATTATTTCAGCCTGTAATACTCCAAAAAATCACGTTAAACAGTGACCTCGGGATCCGTGCCCAACTGGTCATAGGTTTGACCACGTAAGAGTTCACATGTTGACGTTGGATAGGATGAACGGATGAGATGTGAGAAGTTAAGGGAAAGTATGGAATGTGACGAGATCTGGAGTCACATACACCTACTTCTGGTGTATGTGCTTTATACACAAGTTAGAGGGGAGATAAAAGGGTTTAATAACCCTAAAATCAATTGTTGGTTGTTGAGAGAGAGTAAAGAAGAGAGAGAGAGGGAGGAGTACAGAGAGGAGTTATTGCAGCTGTTTGGAAGGGGGGGGATTCGAGCATTTAAGGTCGGATTCGAAACGAGGGATTCCGTTCAAGCCAAAAGCTGGAACCCTAGCCTTTCCAACCACTAGATCCAATCAATTTGAGATTTTTGAAGGTAAAATCCTTATAAATTCAATGCATAGATTAAAAGGTTTAATGGTAGTTAGAAATAGCTAAAATTATAGGGAAAATGGCTTAGAAGAGAAAGGGAAATTGTTGGAAGAAGATAAATAAATCTGGCCAATTCGATTAATCAAAATTGAGATTCGATTAATCGATTTTCACCAAGAAGTTGAAAAGTCAAAGGACCCGAATTCGATTAATCGAATTGAGTTTCGATTAATCGACTTTGATTTTTGATTAATCAATTTTGGTGTCGATTAATCGACTGAGAACCTCCAGTGGACTCCAGTGGATGGAGGAAAAAGACCTGTGGAAATCGACTAGTCGAAATGGGATTTCGATTAATCGATTTCTAAATTCGATTAATCGAATTGGAATCGATTAATCGATTTTGGGGATTCAATTACTCGAATTGAGAATCGAAAAGATAGAATAGAGAATTTTGATTAATCGAATGGGGATTCGATTAATCAAATGGGAATCTCGATTAATCGATTTTGGGAATCGATTAATCAACTTTAGGTTTTGATTAATCGATTTTGGGAATCGATTAATCAAACCAGATTCGATTAATCGACTTTGGAGTTCGATTAATCGACTGTACCAGTTTTAGTTGACTTTTGAGTTTGACTTTAAGATTCTTGGAGGATCTTGGACCTTCTTGGTTACATCTTTAGTGATGTATTTCATATGATATGTGGTACCATAGGTGGTACGTGTGAACTTGGGCACAAGGAGCCACGTGGGACCTTGATGCATGATCAAACAGAGACTTGAGGTAAGGAACACCTTGAACATGTACTTTATTTTGCGAGAGCATGTATGTAGTGATATAGAATTCAATTCAAATTGCTTTTATTTCTTAAGAGTTTGTGAAAAGTGTGCGTGTATGACATCTAAAAGAGTAATCATGATGAGCCATTACCAGGGGATGAGGAAGTAAAGAAATAAGAGCATCAAGTGTGATGCAAGTGAATGGATACATCCCAGGGATGTATCCAAGATTGAATTATGTCTGATAAGGCCTAACTGATATAAGATAGCACACTTATACGGTGAATAACTATATGTAAAGCACCTGATATTTTTGTTATTTGAGGTTTGATAGGGTACCCCACCAACGTGGTGGGATACCCACGACTGACGCGGCAGGATATCCATGACCGATACGGCGGCAAAACTGTAGGCCAGTGCGGAGGCTTATCCGTACACAGTAAGCACACCCCAGGGGTGTTGAGTTGAGATAAGTGAAACCCCGCCACCAATTCCCAGGGGAAAGGGGCTTGGGTACTAATTGTATTCCCAGGGAATATGTTTAAAACTGTCTATATAGATGACGATGATGGGTATCTCATCGGGGCTCGATGCTATATTGCTCGGGGATTACTTAAGTTGAAAGGTTAAGTTTTGCTTTAGGCCTTTTCAGTATCATTCATGAATAATTAAAAGACATGAGTAAACTATCAGTAAAACATGATTCTTTTCAACTATTTTTCATCAGTAACGGCATAGACACATCATGCATGGCATATCATGAAATATATGTGAGTTGTAATTTATATATTCAATTATGTTCTGTTCCCTATTGAGCTAGGATGTAGCTCACTCTTTAGACTATCCGTCGCAGGTTCACTATTAGCTGCTGCCGAGGCTTCAGGGGATGTTGACCCTGGTGAGTCAGACCCGGCACCTGGAGACGAGTTGGAGCCACCTCTTGAGGACTTCTTCTAGAGGACTCCGTTGTGCCACTTTGAGAGTGTTGTGAGATCATTTGTACGGCTTGGTATGTCAAGCCTGGTTTTTGGTTGAACAATGTAACTAAAGTTTGGGATTATTCTTTTGGGCGAACCATCTGTGATGATTAGCTATCATCGATGGTTCGGGTCGGTTCTCCATTCATGCAGAGGCATGAAGGTAGAACTGTCTTTTGAGAAATAGTTAAATGATAATTAAACTCCACAGCTTTATTTATTATTTTAGTTCAGTTCATTGATTGATATACCAATGTTCTGTGCGTAGCTAAGGGGCACGGTCAAGATGATCGTGCTGATGGCACGGGTTTCAGGGTGCCGAAATCCGGGTTGTCACAGTTGGTATCAGAGACATTTCTTTTAGCAATTCTGACAATCAACTTTTTGTCAGAACATAGAGACTTCTTCTAACGAAACTTTAGTTTCAAATGCAGCCGTCAATGTCGTCTAGAGGAAGAGGCCGACCGAGGGGAGGCCAACAGAGGAGTTTGCGTAGTGGAGATGATTACATCTCTCCTACAAATCGAGTACCTTTAGGAGGCAGTGAGGCCCCAGGGGGCAGCAGTAGTAGACAGCAAGATGATGAGGATCAAGATCGTCAGGATCGAGATCAATGGGAATAGGAGAGAGTTAGAGAAAGACAAGAGGATAGAGAGGAGCGACAAAGGATGATGCATACCATGGAGACCATGGCACAACAAGTCGCATCCTTTGCAGCTCATGTAGCGAGAGAACAGCAGCCACCTACACCACCTGTAGGACCCGCACTGCCTGTGCCTTCATCATTCACGGAGTTTAGGAGGATGAGACCACCCTCGTTTTCTGGGCAGGCAGACACGATGGCAGCAGAAAATTGGTTGATGGAAATGGAGAAGGTTTTTAGTGTGCTGACATGCACGAAGGATGAAAGTGTTAGATGGGCAGCCTACATGCTAGATGGGGAGGCTGGGCCTTGGTGGAAGTCCGTGATATGGACTAGGGCTCAGGAGACCCCAGAGTTGCCCTGGACTTGGGAGGAGTTTCTTGAGGAGTTCAATAAATAATATTTTCCAGAAGTAGTAAGAAATCAGCTTGAGATCCAATTTCTACAATTGGTGCAAGGGAGAATGACCGTGAGGGAATATGGAGTGGAGTTTCTACGACTTGCTCGTTTTGCTCCGAATCACGTCACTACCGACGTGATGAAGTCCAAGAGGTTTCAGCAAGGTTTGAAGCCTGAAGTTCGAGGAGGAGTAGCTCCATTTCAGTTAAGGACCTATGAGGAGGTCATGAGCAAGGCATTAGTTGTGGAAGAGGATAATACAAATAGATACCGACAGAGAGAGCAACAAAGAGGAGGTAATGATCAAGGAAGATCAGGGAACTATGAACCGGTGAATAAAAAGCCAAGGTTCGTGGCCCAAAATCAAAGACCACAGTTCCAAGGGGGTTTTGGAAGACCGGCGCAACAGCATAACCAACAGAGATTTCCACTACTTGCGTCGGGGAGACCTTTACGCTATGAGAGCCCTGCCATGTTCATCCGCTACGGTACACAGATTCTCGTCTGATTTCTTCCTCGCCTCGAGAGACTTGTGCCAAGTGTGGCAGGCCTCATAGGAGCGATGGATAAGGGACCAGGGGTTGTTTCCGATGTGGCAAGGTGGGCCACTTGATCAAAGATTGCCCCGTGGTTGATAAAGGAAAGACGGCTTCGGTTGCAGCACCACGACCCATTCAAGCACGAAAGCTGGTCATTCATGGGAGAGCCTATGCAGTCACTGCTCAGGAAGCAGGGAATGTGCATGACGTCATCCAAGGTGAGACTCTTTTAAAAATAAAGAAATTTCAATTTCATTAAAATTTTAGATCGAGAAGGTGCATTCATTAGGAATTAGTTTAGTTTCTTTTTCTAAACACTAAATTTATGTGTATTAGGGGTGTAAATTGATGTGTAAATTATTGTATGTAATTATGTATACTATAGGTACTTTAACTGTATATGAGAAAGGATGTTTCCTTGGATATGACGCTAGAGTGTTGATAGACCCAGGGTCTACCCACTCATTCGTCACTCCACGTTTTGCCAAGAGGATGAAGATTTTTCCAGAGGCGTTGAACTTTGTCCTATCTGTGTCTATTCCGACTGGAGAGTTAGTGGACACGGAGTTAGCTTGCAAATCCGTCATCGTAGCAATTCGAGACCTGGATGTGCATGAATTGGAAGCAAAGTTGATACTGCTGGACATGCAAGGGTTTGATGTGATCCTTGGCATGGACTGGTTGGCGCAACACTGTGCAACAGTCGATTGCAAGAACAAGGTCGTCATTTTCAGACCCAACATAAGAAGATCATTTCGGTTTCAAGGAGTGAGGTCATCACCTATGCCACTGATCTCAGCAGTAAGGGCCGAGAGAATGATCAGAAAGGGTTGCAGTGGATACTTGGCTTTCTTAAAAGAGGACAAGGAAGAAAAGAACATCATCCTGAGATAGCAGTTGTGCGAGACTTCGCCGACCTGTTTCCAGAAGAATTGCCTAGATTACCTCCAGAGAGAGAAGTAGAATTTGCCATTGACTTAGCACTAGGAACGGAGCCTATTTCGAAAGCGCCATATAGAATGGCTCCAACTGAATTGAAGGAGTTGAAAGAACAACTACAAGAGCTCATGGACAAGGGGTTTGTCAGACCGAGTGTGTCTCCATGGGGAGCACCGGCCTTATTTGTCAAGAAGAAAGATAGGTCAATGCGGTTATGCATTGACTATCGATAATTGAACAAACTCACTGTGAAGAACCGCTACCCTTTGCCTAGAATTGACGATCTGTTCGATCAACTGCAAGGAGCAAAGTATTTTTCCAAGATCGATATGAGATCTGGATACCATCAGTTGCGAGTCAAGGCAAAGGACATTCAGAAGACAGCTTTCAGGACACGGTATGGACACTATGAATTCCTTGTGATGTCGTTTGGGTTGACGAATGCTCCGGCGTCATTTATGGATCTGATGAATTGAGTGTTTAAACCACACTTGGACTCCTGCGTCGTAGTGTTCGTTGATGACATCTTGATATACTCCAAATCCAAGACGGAACATGAAGAACATTTGAGGATTGCTCTACAGACGCTACGTGAACACCAATTGTACGCCAAACTCAACAAATGTGAGTTTTGGTTGGAAGAGGTTAGCTTTTTGGGACATGTCGTCTCAAAGCACCTGTCATCAGAGACCCAAAGAAAGATAGAAGTGGTTAAATGGGAGCAACCAAAGGACCGATGTCCAAAGTTTTCTTGGGTTAGCAGCTACTATCGACGTTTCATCGAGGGGTTTTCAAAGATATATCTCTCGACACGAAAAGATTCAAGATTCGAGTGGAGTGAGGCATGAGAGAAGAGTTTTCAAGAACTCAAGACGAGACTCACTTCAACTCCAGTACTAGCAATTCCTTTAGGCAGTGGAGGATACGCAGTGTAAAGCGATGCGTCATACAATGGTTTGGGTTGTGTGCTCAACCAACACAAGAAGGTGATAGCTTACGGATCAAGATAGCTGAAAGAACACGAGAAAAATTACCAGACTCATGACTTGGAGCTAGCAGCAGTCTTTTTTGCGCTGAAAATTTGGAGACACTACTTGTATGGTGAGACGTTTGAAATTTTCACCGATCATAAGAGCCTCCGATACCTGTTTACACAGAAAGAGCTCAACATGAGACAGCGCAGATGGATGGAGTTCCTCAAGGACTATGATTGTTCTATACAGTACCATCCGAGCTAACGTACTAGCCGATGCCTTGAGTCGGAAGAATTCAGCTCAGTTAGCTTGCTTGATTTTGGGTATGCACCGGTGGAAATTATTGGAAGACCTGGCACTTTATGATGCAAATATTGAGTTGAAAACTACAAGATCCTTCTTGGCTAACATATCAGTGAAACCAATAATATTTGAGCATATCCACGATCTACAGATGAAAGATCCGACATTAACAAAGATTCATCAAGACGTGATTGAGGGCATCAGGTCGGACTTCTCAGTCAAAGAAGATGGTTCCTTATTGTTCAAGGGCCGTCTCTGCATTCCGGACAATGCCGACCTAAGACGAACAATTCTTGATGAAGCCCACAAGTCAAATTACGCTATCCACCAAAGACCAAAATGTACCAAGACTTGAGAAAGAACTATTGGTGGAGAGGTTTGAAGCAAGACGTGGCCGAACACGTGTCACGGTGTTTGACCTGTCAGCAGGTGAAGATTGATCATAGGCATCCTACTGGACTATTGCAACCTTTACCAATACCAGAATGGAAGTGGGAATCGATCTCGATGGATTTCATTGTCGAATTACCGCGTACAGCCAAGAGACACAATGCCATTTGGGTAATCGTAGACCGATTGACCAAATCAGCGCACTTCTTACCGTACAATACGATGTATACGGCAGGAAGATTGGCAGACTTATACATGAAGGAGATAGTAAGGTTACACAGGATTCCGAGCAACATAGTTTCAGATCGTGATCCACTATATACGTCCAAGTTTTGGAAGAAATTTCAAGAATGAATGGGAACACGACTGGATTTTAATTCAGCTTTCCATCCTCAAACTGATGGGCAGACAGAGCGAGTGAACCAAGTGATAGAAGACATGCTCAGAGCGTGCATGCTGGATATGCAAGGATATTGGGATGAGTATCTATCGTTGATCAAATTCGCATACAACAACAGTTTCCAAACAAGCATGGGCATGGCACCGTATGAAGCTCTGTACGGATGACGATGTAAATTACCCCTCAATTGGGAAGAAACAGGTGAGAAGTTTATTTTGGGGCCAGAACTACTTGAAGACAACGCCACTGTCGTGCAAATAATCAGAGAAAGGCTGAATTCAGCACAGAGCAGACAGAAAAGTTACGCCGATATCAAGCGGACTAGTGTCGACTATAAAGTGGGTGAACACGTGTTTGTGAAAGTGTCGCGTATAAAAGGCGTAATGAGGTTTGGCAAAAGAGGGAAGTTAAGTCCTCATTATCTTGGACCATTTGAAATTTTGGGGCGCGTAGGCGAAGTTGCGTATCGCATTGGATTACCACCACTATTTGATCGGGTACATAACGTTTTCCACATATCGATGCTCAGGAAGTACGTAAATGATCCATCTCATGTGTTAGGAAGTAAACCTTTGGAGATGCATGAGGACATGAGTATGATAGAAGAACCGGCGGAGATTTTGGATCAAAAGGAACAAGTGCTACATACTAAGGTGATTCCCTTAGTACTTGTTCGATGGAAGAATCATCCGACCAAAGAGGCTACGTGGGAACGGGAAGCCGATGTGAAGGAACAGTATCCGAGCTTGTTTGCGACGACTTGAGAGTCAACATTGTAACACCGCAAGCTTGTTCGCGGATTCTCATTTTCCATGTAATTCAATGATGACCAATTGGTCAATATATTCAATGAAAATCCGTAACAAATTGGAGATAAATATCACCATAGAAAGTAAGGACAAAAAAAAAGGAGACAACAAAATTCGAGAAGTCGGGTAAAACCGATTAATCGATTTTCACATCGATTAATCGATTTGAAGATTCGATTAATCGAGTTTTGGTTGACTAATCGACTGGCATCAGCCAGTGAGGAAGAACTTAGGCAAATGAAGAATTTAGAAAATATCGATTAATTGAGGGGATTCGATTAATCGATTTGGTAACTCGATTAATTGAAAGTGGAATTCAATTAATCGACTAACTGAGGCCAGTGGGCCCAATAATTGAAGAACATAAGTTATGTTTAAATTCGACTAATCGATCTAGCTTTCGATTAATCGAATTTGAAATTCGATTAATCGAAATTGAGATTCGATTAATCGAATAACTTCAGGGATTTACAAAGAAAAAAATTGAATTAATTGAAATTTTGACTAATCGATGGTGAAATTCGACTAATCGAATTATAGATTCGATTAATCGAACTAGGAAATTCGACTAATCGAGTCATTTAAGAAATTGGGAAAAAAATTTGAAGGACCATGCGATTTCGACTAATCGAAGTAAAATTCGATTAATCGATTTCAAAATTTTGATTAGTCGAAAAGGGATTTCGATTAATCGACTGGCTAACACCGGTGAGCTAAAAAGATTTGAAATAAAATGGCTACAATTTTGATTAATCGAAACGCATTTCGATTAATCGATTTTTGTATTTTGATTAATCGATTTTGGAAATCGATTAATCGATTTCGAGCGCTTAGCTAGTTTTACGAACTTGATTAATCGACTTTGAGAAATCAATTAATCGAACCAAGACCTATATATATATATGTTGGGGTTTTGGTGCTCATTCGAAACTTTTGCTTTTGAGCGCCATTCTCCTTCCTCTTCTCCAACTGACCGAACACTTTAGGGTTTGAATTCTCCATCAATTTCGGATCGGATTCACGTGCCACCGCATCCAAAACCCACGGTAAACCCTAAATTTGCGTTCTTTCTTCAATTTGAGTTAGGGAAACCCTAGTTTCCTTGAATTTTCTCCACGATGCCGCCGAAAACTCGACTGTCTTCAAAGAAGGTAACCTCCAAGCTACCGGTCTGGCGTAAGAACGCCGCACCGCCTCCGCCTACCCCTTCACCTGTAAGGACCCCGTCACCATCGACATCGGGCACCACGTCCCGGTCGACGGGCGCATCTTCACGTGAGCCTTCACGTGAATCCACACCTATGCCACCACCACCCACCAATGTGGTTCAACCCAACGAGTGGTGGGCGGCTAAGACCATGGGGTTCGATTTCATTATCGACCCAACCCTATTTACGGACCCGAATGTACAGGGTGAGACCAATCGGGCCCGTAACTACCTCGAAAAGGCCGGTCTCGTCAACCTATTGAAACTGACCCATGGGTCCTACTACCCTCGGTTGGTTCGGTTGTTTTACCAGGGCCTTACCGATGGCCCTACCGACGATGTGATCTTGACCAAGATAGAGGGTCGAGACTACACCATCACGTGCCGTCACATCCATGAAGCACTTGAGTGCTATTTGGATTTTGTACCTGAGACCACCCTATTTCCACCATTCCCAGAGGAGGTGGATGTCGAGGAGATCATCCGCGACATGACCAAGGGGAAAAGGGGTTCGGGCAACTTAGTTCGGAGGGTAGATCTTCCTCCTTATATGTGGATGCTCGACTCCATTATGAAATGCAATCTATACCCTATGCGCCACGACACCGAGCGCGTGGAGTTAGTGCAACAGGCACTATACGCGGCCTACAAGGGCCGTTGGTTTGATTCCACCATGATCATCCTTGGGGGGATGCGATACATGAAGGGAAAGTTAATGAAGGGCAACCTCAGGCCCAAGGAGAAGATGCCTTACGCGCGGATCATTTCGAGCATTTTGGAGAGCTATTCTGATGCTCCCGCCTACACCATATCGCCCCATGAGGTGCGGGCGACGGACCGGATTAAGCGGTTCTCACACTCCTCGTGGAACCAGAGTTACAACCTTCTCAAGAAGGTCTTGCCTGCAACTGGCACAGCTGTACCACCACCACCACCACCCCCACCACCACAGCTCGACCAACCCGCCGACGGAGCACCACCAGTGGAGGAGGCTCCACCTGTTATCCCACCGGCTACGAGCCAGGCTACCATTCCACCCACCACCACAGCAGCTACACCCCCATCCCGACCACCTCCGGCGACACCGACGTTCTCCCGTCGCCGACCCGCAGCTCCTTCCGGCACTACTATAGAGGACTTGTTGGCTCGTATGGAGGCCAATAATGTACGCATGAACCGCCGGATGGACTTCCTCATGTACCACACCATGAGGCACATCTACCCTCAGGATTACCAACACCGTTTGGCTGAGGAGGCGGCGTGGACCGCCGGACATACGGCCTTCCACATCGGTACCGCATTCCGCCCGCATGCCGCCGAGGCTAGTACATCCACTTCTGCTCCACCACCGACCGAGACACCACAGCCACCACCGTCGACTATGACCGCCACCCCACAGACGTAGCCAGTAGAGACGTCACAGCCACCACCATCGCTACCTGACGCCATTTCGGCCCAAATAGACTCCACATCACCGATGGAGCAACTGCCCAAAGACTGACCGACTGGCGAGGGAAAAGCATGAGCCATACTTTACTTTCTATTTTGGTTGTATAGAAAACATTGTCGTACTGTCAATTAAATTAATGTAATAAGTTGTATAAATTTTCTGGTAATGAATATAAATCTTTGGTTACCTCTACGACTGTTATCTTTTATACCATGTATGTGTTTTGTGAAAAATTCGTGAAACTTCACTGGGCCACCTCACCGAGGGTGTAGGTCTGGGAGAACCCAGACCTACGCACCTTTGGGTAATTTTCGAGGACAAAAATTCCCAAGGAGGGGAGGATGTAATACCCTGAAAAATCACGTTAAACAGTGACCTCGAGATTCGTGCCCGACTGGTCATAGGTTTGACCACGTAAGAGTTCACATGTTGACGTTGGATAGGATGAACGGATGAGATGTGAGAAATTAAGGGAAAGTGTGGAATGTGACGAGATCTGGAGTCACATACACCTACTTCTGGTGTATGTGCTTTGTACACAAGTTAGAGGGGAGATAAAAGGGTTTAATAACCCTAAAATCAATTGTTGGTTGTTGAGAGAGAGTAAAGAAGAGAGAGAGAGGGAGGAGTAAAGAGAGGAGTTATTGCAGCTGTTTGGAAGGGGGGGAATTCGAGCATTTAAGGTCGGATTCGAAACGAGGGATTCCGTTCAAGCCAAAAGCTGGAACCCTAGCCTTTCCAACCACTAGATCCAATCAATTTGAGATTTTTGAAGGTAAAATCCTTATAAATTCAATGCATAGATTAAAAGGTTTAATGGTAGTTAGAAATAGCTAAAATTATAGGGAAAATGGCTTAGAAGAGAAAGGGAAATTGTTGGAAGAAGATTGGGAAGAACAGCCAAAAGGGGGCTGAATCTGGCCAATTCGATTAATCGAAATTGAGATTCGATTAATCGATTTTCGCCAAGAAGTTGAAAAGTCAAAGGACCCGAATTCGATTAATTGAATTGAGTTTCGATTAATCGACTTTGATTTTCGATTATTCGATTTTGGTGTCGATTAATCGACTGAGAACCTCCAGTGGACTCCAGTGGATGGAGGAAAAAGACCTGTGGAAATCGACTAGTCGAAATGGGATTTCGATTAATCGAATTGGGATCGATTAATCGATTTTGGGGATTCAATTACTCGAATTGAGAATCGAAAAGATAGAATAGAGAATTTCGATTAATCAAATGGGGATTCGATTAACCGAATGGGAATCTCGATTAATCGATTTTGGGAATCGATTAATCGACTTTAGGTTTCGATTAATCGATTTTGGGAATCGATTAATCGAACCAGATTCGATTAATCGACTTTGGAGTTTGATTAATCGACTGTACCAGTTTTAGTTGACTTTTAAGTTTGACTTTAAGATTCTTGGAGGGTCTTGGACCATCTTGGTTACATCTTTAGTGATGTATTTCATATGATATGTGGTACCATAGGTGGTATATGTGAACTTGGGCATAAGGAGCCACGTGGGACCTTGATGCATGATCAAACAGAGACTTGAGGTAGGGAACACCTTGAACATGTACTTTATTTTGCAAGAGCATGTATGTAGTGATATAGAATTCAATTCAAACTGCTTTTATTTCTTAAGAGTTTATGAAAAGTGTGCGTGTGTGACATCTAAAAGAGTAATCATGATGAGTCATCCCCAGGGGATGAGGAAGTAAAGAAATAAGAGCATCAGGTGTGATGCAAGTGAATGGATACATCCCAGGGATGTATCCAAGATTGAATTATGTCTAATAAGGCCTAATTGATATAAGATAGCACACTTACACGGTGAATAACTATATGTAAAGCACCTGATATTTTTATTATTTGAGGTTTGATAGAGTAGACGCATGGATACCCACGATCGATGCGGCAGATATCCGTGACGATACACGGCGTAAACCAGAGGCTGCCAAGTGAGGCTTATTCGTACACAGTAAGCACACCCCAGGGGTGTTGAGTTGAGATAAGTGAAACCCCGCCACCAATCCCCAGGGGAAAGGGGCTTGGGTACTAATTGTATTCCCAGGGAATATGTTTAAAATTGTCTATATAGATGACGATGATGGGTATCTCATTGGGGCTCGATGCTATATTGCTCGGGGATTACTTAAGTTGAAAGGTTAAGTTTTGCTTTAGGCTTTTTCAGTATCATTCATGAATAATTAAAAGACATGAGTAAACTATCAGTAAAACATGATTCTTTTCAACTATTTTTCATCAGTAACGGCATAGACACATCATGCATGGCATATCATGAAATATATGTGAGTTGTAATTTATATGTTCAATTATGTTCTGTTCCCTATTGAGCTAGGATGTAGCTCACTCTTTAGACTATCCGTCGCAGGTCCACTATTAGCTGCTGCTGAGGCTTCAGGGGACGTTGACCCTGGTGAGTCAGACCCGGCACCTGGAGACGAGTTGGAGCCACCTCCTGAGGACTTCTTCTAGACGACCCCGTTGTGCAGCTTTGAGAGTGTTGTGAGATCATTTGTACAGCTTGGTATGTCAAGCCTGGTTTTTGGTTGAACAATGTAACTAAAGTTTGGGATTATTCTTTTGGGCGAACCATCTGTGATGATTAGCTATCATCGATGGTTCGGGTCGGTTCTCCATTCATGCAGAGGCATGAAGGTAGAACTGTCTTTTGAGAAATAGTTAAATGATAATTAAACTCCACAGCTTTATTTATTATTTTAGTTCAGTTCAGTGATTGATAAACCAATGTTCTGTGCGTAGCTAAGGGGCACGGTCAAGATGATCGTGCTGATGGCATGGGTTTCGGGGTGCCGAAATCCGGGTTATCACACAGGCTGTGTTCAGTCATATTCTATTATTTTAGTATATAGCCCCCCATATTAGGGCAAGGTCAAAGGTTGATCGAACATATTTGTATACTCCGAGAGGGCAAAATTGGGGTGTATACAGATCGCAATTCTTCATTTGATCGTTATTGTTCCTTCTTTGCCTTTTGGGGCTTAGGCTACCACAAGAAAAGTAAGAACTTCAAATTTACCCCTAAACAAGATCAAATAAAAATACTTATGAAAATAAAATCACTCATTAAAACAGAATTAAATTTACCCCTAAACAAGATCAAATAAAATCTACAAGTCTCTTGGGCAAAGTAATGATATCACCTATTGTAACATTGCCAAATGTTCTTTCGCTCGCATATAATTCTGCATTGACCTCGAAAATATTATCAATTATGATGGTGTATGAATCTCTTGACGCTGTCACCTCTCTATGCACTCGCCCTAGTGCAATGACTTTATTCGTAAAGTTTTTCAATAGACAATGCATGGATGGTTGGTTCACAGGTATCTCGGGCTGAACTGATGACAGTCGAGTTCCCTACAAAAACTATAGCCTTTTAACTGTAGAGTTTAAGAGAGACTAAAACGACAATACAAAAGTACTTTCAATAAGATATGACAATGACAACTCCAATGATTATCATTTCATAACATTGAATTTATACTTGAGAAGAAGAACCGAATTGATCAACCGATGTCGATATAGATGTCCCTTTAGAAGGAGCTACAGGTGATAGTAAATTCACTTATTCTTCAAGGATCTTGCGTGCTCTACGCTCCCCATCAAGCTCATGTCTAAGCATATCAACCTGTGATTGAATTCTCTCACGCGCTCTCTTTTCCTGTTGAGCAATCTCCCTAGCCACAACGGATGCTTGAATGGAGGTCTTAGATACACCCGTACCCATACCGCATATGTTGCTCTTTCCATCACACCCACAAACTGTGGCAACGAGACATTATCTAAATCATTTTCTCTGAGGAATGGATCAGATAAGGCAAGCCTCCTAATTTCATTCTGAATAAAATAAATAATGATTAAATATAGTGATACTAAAGATCAATATTAATTATTTATCAATGGCAAATGATTAATTAAAATAATCTTACTATTTGTGTGCCCAAGGATATCCCATCCTTAGTATGAGAGGCTAAAAATATTTGTGCCCTTGTCACTGTACCAGTCGAACTCTACTTTTTCTGTACAATAAGGTCATAAGCAATTGTGAATATTCTAACAAATTTATTTTAAAAATTTATGTGGTAGATTTTACCAGCTCTTCTGCCATCTTAGCTGATCCTCGTCTACTGGTGGTGTGTGAGTTCATCATCATTTTCCTACAAGTTTTTCCCTTTTCTCGACGTGCTTTATCTTCCTCTCTCGAGCATAATTTAATAAACGCTTTCCAATCGTCTACTTCCATATTCTTTGGTCGATATTTCATCCGCTCTGTGTCCATTTCATATTTATCATAAACGGTGTGAGGTCACGTTTCCATTGCTTCCAAGCTAAATTCGCTTTCGTTAAGACCATCTTTCTTTGACTAATTGGAACATTATATTTATCCTACCATGAAAATAAAACGATATCAAAATTATTTGTAGAATAACTAAATAAAAATGGCATGAACAACATGCACTCACTGAGACAAAGCGCCATATTTTCTCCTTTATAGAAACAGGCACAATTTTCCAAGACTTGTATGCAGGTGGACAATGAGTCCTCGTCATCCGACCAACAAATGTGGCTAATTGAGTTGAAGCATCTCCAATAGGCTGCCCATGTTAATTCATTAGAATTTTCAAACGCGTACCTGGATAAATAAAATATTGTTAATAATTTGTAAATAACATTTACCAAATAATAGAAAATAATAGACTAACCACTCTCTTGAGTTTCAACTGATTCAGATCCACTCGGTTCTAATCCAAACTGTGCCATTATCCCATGCTGAAAATATTGGCAAACTCTAATTGTTAATTAAACTATCATTTAAGGATATAAAATGCATTAATAAGATAATTAGAAATTGTAGCTAACTTATTACAATATTAAAATGGGGAAATCACCAACAATAAATGTAAGTAATTCTTTTGTTACAATTATTTGATAGAAGAAATGAGGTTCAAGTGAACAATATGAAATAATTAGATTAATCTTCATCCTCGTCCTCATCCACAACATCAGTTGCTAATGTCAGTGCTAAAACATCTATTTTTATTCTTCCTTCAAATGCTAAGGGATCTTTATAGGCATCCACATCCCGAGTCAATCTCTTTGGAGCATCCAAGACGAGATGCCAATCATCCCTAGTTTGATCTTTGCAATAGAAGACTTGAGTGGCTTGAGAGACAAGAATAAATGACTCATCATCTTCATGTGAAATCCTCATAAATCTCCGAAGATTAATAAACACTAAGCCAGTTTATGGATCAACCACACAAATATTTTGTTTATCTTCTATATAAGCCCAGTCGCAGTAGAATACTATTTTTTAAAAGTAACAATAATCCAACTCGAGTATTTATTTTATAATATCATAATAAGTAACTTTTTCTTCCATATGGTTCTTATCTTTGGCACTTGACCTGAAGCTAGTTAAAGCCTTCATGAATACTCCACTATTTTGTATGCTTTTATTCATTTCTGATTGTGCAATACAAAAATGATAACCATTGCTCATGTAAGAATTATATGATATGACATTGAAGTTTGGACCATCAGCAAGGCTCTTCATGATAGAATTTTGTTCATTTTCTAATTCTTTTCTTAACCAAGGAATGTAGTTTCCCCTCTGATGTTTATTACTTGACTTGTGATCTTGAAAATAAGCCTGATATTTCCTGTAAATATTGACTCTTAATTATATTATATCATTTTTAAATCAAAATATATAATTTAAAAATCGAAAATAATTTACTTACTTTTCTCACTCAATATTTTCTAGATAATGCTTTAGAACCCATCTGCGTATTTGTTCATACTGCACACGTTGAAGAAGATAAGTTTTTCCACTTCCATCGATAGAGTAGCCAATAGCAACATCTTGTTTCATGAATGTAGTTTCTCCTTTCTTATGGCTTCCTCTGCTAGAATTTGGCATATACTCCATGCAATACCTCATACATTCTTCCATGAGATATTGCTCCATAATACACCCCTCTGGATATGTCTGATTTTTCACATCATGCTTATATGTCTTCATCATCCTGGACATTTTTTTCAATTAGATATCAATGCTAACGTTATTAACTAAAAGAAGTTTTTAATTTTACTGTGAGAATTTACCTCTTGAAAGGATACATCCATCGATATTGGACAGATCCGCAAACAAGCGCTTCCTCTGCTAAGTGAACAACAAGGTTATCATAGAAACAAAAACTAACTGTGGGAAGCACTTTTCAAATACACATAGTGTTTCGACTATATGCCTTCTCATGTTCAAAAGGTCAGCACGGGAGAACCTTGGAACATAGGTGTGACAACTTGGATTTTCCTTACCACAAAACTCGTGCCGTCGGTATCTATTGTATGCATAACATACCAATAGCTCGATCTTTCCTCACATGCAACGCAGGAAGGATCAGGCCATCGCATGATGGTAAGCTCACAAAACAAATACAAAGTAAGAACAACGAAAAACGAATACAAAACGATATCACAAATAAAAGCAACAAAACTACTACCCTAACTATCATAGTTACAAAGGCTCAAAAAGGAAAATCTTCCACCGATGGAGTTCGACCTCCATCTAAATAGTGGATCAAAATATACATGTCTTCAATTACAAACTTGTTTATATACCGTTTTCCCTAGAAACCACAAAATATCTGAGCCACACAAGACACTAAGGAAAATGGCTCTCAGGCAAATCCTCTTCCTCGTCCGGATTGTAATCCGGGTCCTCTCGCTCCGGGTCACACTCCAAGTCTACCCCCTGCAGCTATGACGTATATTCGAGGGATCAACTTCATCCAAGCTCAATAGGGAGTAACATATGCAAAGCTACCATTTTCCCTTCTCATTCATGAATCTTGATGCTTAGATATGTAAAAACATGCGTAAATAAGTCAAAGCAAATAAGAATTTCTTTAGTACAAATCATAGACGGGTTTTCAAGTATGTAGTAAATGGCTTTTCCTCAACATAATGCATATAAAATCAAGAAAACATGTAGGGAACAAGTAAGCAATTTGACTAGTGTGTTACTAGATTAAATGGCGAGAAATTTCAATTAAAGTTACATATCAGACAGTCATGACCTTGAGCTACTTTAACAAGGTCACTCGACACGAGATAGGTCAAGTCGCTGAGCTACATTAACAGGGTCACTTGATACCCAGAGGTCAAGCCCTTGAGCTACGTTAGCTAGGTCACTTGACACAAAATGTCAAGCCCATGAGCTAAGTTAATAGGGTCACATGAACTGAGACCATCAAGCCCCTGAGCTACGTTAATAGGGTTTGTTGATCCGAGACGCAACGAAATTTTAAGATCAAGCACGTATGTGAAACAGGAGACAATGAGGTGCATCGGATTATCGAAGTTGGAAATTTATAGAATCATGTATATATTACCTAAACAAGATGCATTGTATCAAAACATGCAAAAATAGGTACAAAGTCAGTTCTTAATCCTTCAAAATATGCCAGGTATTATCTCATGTCAATTTTAGAAAGATATTAAGTATAGACTATGCACATCAATAGCGAGAATTCGAGAAAGATCAAGTAGTCAGGCACGATGTTCTTCCCTACCTTAAGTGTTGATAGTTCGCATCCACATGTGCAAATCAAGCTAAAACCTTCTCCAAACGCTTCTCGTATCTAGCCTAGAACACGTATTGCATATACTTTATGTGTTGATAATCATACTAGCCTTACAGCACGGTCTCATAAAGCATTCAAGCGTATAAATCTCAAAACCCAGTAGGACAGGGCATCTCGTCATGGCGAGGTGCAGGGTCACCGCGGCGAGTCCTTCAGGTGCCACATGAAGCAAACATCTTGCCGCAGTGAGTTTTTCCCGAGAGGAAAATGCCTTGACTTCTCACCGCAGCGAGGCCTTCAAGTGTTTTCTCGCCTTGGCGAGCCTGACAGACTCACTGCTTTCAAGTTTTTTCCTTGAGCCATCATTTGTCAATTCGATGTACCATTTTCCTTCCAACAAGCCTAATCTATTCACTTAACATTGTAGCTTGCTAACTAAGCTTTTAGTGCGAACCACTAGGTTCAAGGCTCCAAAAATCGGCTTAACTGGTTCTAAATCATGTATGCCCCAATTTTCGTAGCTTCAAAGCATGTAATGCCTGAAACACATTCACTCGGGTCTATTTTTCATAAATCAAGTCCTCGAACATTCGTGTACTGATGCATGCGTGAAAGCCGAGGCATCGGACGTTAAGAATATGGTAACAACGCCCCATGCATGTCCGATTTCTAAACTCCCAACTCTAAAACTAAGAAAACAAGCTTACAAAACAGAGATTGCAAGGTTACCTTAATGAAGTTTCTGCACACGAGGCTTCCGAGCTTTCTCACGCGCTTTTGCTCACGGGAACGTACTCGATCGTTTCAATCGTAGGCCGAAAAGAGTTCACGGTTTAAAAGATTAGTAGTTGTGGAAGGGAATCTCTCCGTTGAAAGGTTGGGTTGAGCTAGACGGAAATGGCTAGATCGGTGGCGGATGGTCTTCCTCAAGCTAGAGACGATGAGAGAAGAGGAGAGTTTTATCTCTCGTTTCTACCTAATCGACACTCAAACTCCATGCATGGACTATGCGTGCATGAGAGCAATATAGGCTAAGGCTGATTCCCATGCGACGCTACCACACACTTGTGTTGGTGTATAACATGTCCTAAGGACCTTAGATCTGGGACTCCCTTTTCAAGTCATGGGTTTGGTTTCTAATGGGTCCTAGTCAGGTCTTGGCATAGGACCTTCACTAATGGGTCCAAGCCATAACTTTAGGATTAAATGGGTCTTACGATTCGGGTTCCCAATATGTTGGTCCTAACATTGGGCTGCTAGTTATTGGGACTCACATTGGCTCTAACTAATGGGGCTTCATAGGGGAGTCTAATTACCTCAACAGGTCTAGTTAAAAAAGACCCAGCCTTTATAGCTGAATAGCCCCATCGTATATTGTCAGGTGCATTGTGGGTCAAGTCAAGTTACAGGGTTTTACATTCTCCACCCCTTAAATAAATTTTTGTCCTCGAAAATTGAGGACGGTATAGATGAAGAAAGACTGCAATTGTGCTATCATTTTATAAGACCTACATCATGACGTTAAATGCATTTCACGAGGATGGGACGAGGGTGTATGGGGAATATCCCCTGTAGTCAGTTTGAATGAGTGTTATCCTATTCTAGAAGTTTAAGTTTCACATATATGACAGAAGTACAAATATTATAATTCTCGGAGGTAGTCACGATTCATCCAAGTGATTTACCTCTACTATTGAAATGAGTGATGTATGGAAAGTTAATGAACATTAGTCATGTGTGCAGAGTACGTAAAAATCAGTGTTATTCCTAATGAGGGATTTAAACTATTTGACTGATAGTGTTGAGATTCAACCTGTGGTGAGTCTAAGTAAGTTTGACTAGATGTGGAGTAGTCATTAGCTGTTTTAAAGCATTGCAACTATATACAACCCTCTTGTTAGGCTAGGAATTTAACAGTCGCTGAGTTATTTATGACATTGCAAAGGTATACAAAATGTCTATTACGTTAGAAATTTGGAACAGTTGTTGGGCTGTTTGAGACATTGCAAAGGTATACAAAATGTGTCTTAAATATGGTATATTGACATCGCATTTATGTGTTCTAACATTTGTAATTAATATTCTAAACGTAGGGAGTTTGTGCGGAATGACTACCAATTTTTGGACCAGTTATTTATCCACATGCTCACCATGTTGTTCTGCTGCTTGGTTAGCAGATTGCCTGCCCTGACGATGAGCTGTAGTTCTAGAAGGACCAGATTCCCTAGTAGGTGCATTATCGGCAACATTGGAGGTATAAGCCCGTGCTCTTGCAATCCGCTAATTGGCGTCATCCAAGAAGCATAAATGCATGATGTCCATTAGCATTGCCTCCTGAAAATCCATGTGTTTCATAATTTTCGCAGGGACAGGGGAGTGGTCGGAGGAAGGGGTCGTCGGTTGTGGCAATTTTCGGGCCATTCTAATCATCTTCTTCTCTTTCGTTATCCAATCTTTGATTCCGAAAGTCACAATATTATTCGTCAGGCGTGTTTCATCTGCCATTATCGTATAGTTACCAACCTCATCCTAGTAATCCTTAATAAGTCGTTGTGATATATGGCGCACATACGGCATCACGTCTAATGGTCTCTTTCTCGATTCCAACATATTGTTATGGGCGTGAATCAATCCGTCGATGACTACCTCAGCCGCATCGAACCATCGACTTTCAAAAATAGCAAATAGGGTTCAGAGTAATACTCCCACTCTCCTATCCTCCTTGCTCAAAGGGTAGAGATTGCATCGGAGGACGATGTCAATCCACCACAATTCAGGGGGTAGTTGTGATTCGTTTATAGATTGACCGGGCCGTGTCGTCCGCGGGTTATTCCTGTGACTATTTCATGAAAGGTTACTTTCTCGGGATTGGGTGGTGCTAAACCGCAACTTTCGTGATACCCTAGCGGGGCATCCATGGCTGTGGCTATGCGATCATGGTCGAACTGGAACAGCCGGTTGTCTATGGTTGTATAGAGCGTCCCAGCGCGTTGAATGTGAAGATTTTGGTAGAAAAGTTTTACAATCATCGGGTAGTAGTGTTCTAGAAATGGCTTAAGGATCATCGTTAGATTAGCTCTCCTAAGGTAGAAGTTTGACCAAAAGAATGCCTCTTCACTGCCAAAATATGGTAGGTCAAAGGACCATTCTAATTCAAAAGTCTTGGCGTTCCACCAAGAGTTGGGTTGCTCCCGTGTCAGTGTGGGCTCTGACGTGGCTGGGGCTTTGTCCTTGGCGCTGACAAAAGCTTTGGAGACAGTGTGTTTCCTTGGCACCATAGATTGGTAAAGAAAACGAAAATAGAATTGAAATGAGGAGGGTTGTAGGGGTTTACCTTAAAAAAAAAAGAACAAAATCGGGTTCAATTAAGCGTCGTGCACGTCGATTTGGTAGCTTGAAGAGCTTTGGTGCGAGAAAATTGAGGATTTGAATATAAAAACCCTAGGTTCACACTGGAGAGGTGACGAGAGAGGGACCCAAGCCTTAAAATGTCTGAAAATGACAAAACGAGGGTTCACGGGCCCCTTATAAAGTTCATCAGTCGTCGCAGCGACTTAAGTTATCGCTGTGGCGAGTCAGCTTCAGAAAATCTCGCCGCGGCAAGGTTCAATCTCACTGCGGCAAGAAACATAGAACTGTGTTTCTGCTTTTTGGGTTGGTTCTATGCTTATAATGTTGATCTAACTGAAGGGCTTTAGTCTAGGTTTGTGGTAGGTATTACAGTGGAAATTAAGAGTCTTTCCGATGCGATTATCGGATCATTCAAACAATAATGTACTAAATTTGAGAAACATTCGAATAATGTGATTATGTGCATTCTTTCCATTCTATGGGCATGATCAAATTTCAGATGCAATTTTCGAGTAATAATTCATCAATTTGAGTTGAAAGATAGATGTATGTGGCAAAGCTAAAAGTAACATTGATTTGGTTTAACATACAAAGATTTTGGTAAATAGTATTTTGTTTAACATTCATGAAATCAGTTACGCTTCACTAACAACAATACAAAAGTGACTGGGCTATCCAAACAGTCCGGGGTACTGTTCTCTAATTTCCTCTTCCCATTCCCACATTGCTTCATTGGCTGAGTGATGGTGCCACTGAACTAAAATCAACGGAATTCGTTTGGTTCTTAAAATTTGCTCCTTATCTAAAATTCTGACCGGGTCTTCGATTATGGTCAGGTCTTCCTGCACTTCGATGGGCTGATAGTCCAACACCTGTGATGCATCATGCACATACTTCCTCAACATAGATATGTCGAGGACATCGTGGATAGCCGATAACTGTGGCAGCATAGAGATGCGATAAGCTACTTCACCAACCCGGCCCAAGATTTCTAACGGACCGATATATCTCGGGCTGAGTTTTCCTCGTTTACCAAATCGTATCACACCCTTTCTTAGTGATTTTTTTACTATCACATGATCTCCCACTTGTAGAGACCATGGCAAGTCAGCATTCTATAAACTATACTGACATATAAAGGAGCATTGTGTGCAAGGTTTCTCCTGGAATTGCACGCTTGATCGTGTAAGATTAGCATAAATCTTTTGACGGCTCTGAACGACTTTCAGACGTTCCCGAATAAGTGAAACCGTTTCATTGGTGCTCTCAATCATTTTTGGGCCTAATATCAGACACTCTCCGACTTTTTCCCAATTAAGTGGGGATTTGCATCGGCGACCATAAAGTGCTTCAAAGGGTGCTATGCCGATACTCACCTAATAGCTGTTGTTGTAGGCAAATTCCACAAGCGGTAGATGTTTATCCCACGACCCTTGGAAGTTTAACATACAAGCTCAAAGCATATCTTCTATGACTTGATTGACCCTTTTCGTTTGCCCGTCAGTTTGAGGGTGGAATGCTGAGCTGAATTCTAATTTAAAACCCATGCCTTCCTGGAATCGTTGTCAGAATTGAGAAGTATAGAGTGGGTCCCGATCTGATATTATGCTTGAGGGTATGCCATGTAGCCTTACAATCTCCTTCAAATACAACTTGGCAAGCTTGCTTGTAGTGTAGCGCAGACTATATGGGAGGAAATGTGCTGATTTGGTAAAGCCATCAATAACCACCCTTATTGCGTTATGCCCCTTCTGATTTTTCGGCAAACTGAGAATAAAGTCCATGGAAATATTCTCCCATGCCCACTCAGGCTGTAATAAACATGTCGAGTGTCTGTGGTCGACCTTCACCTGCTGACAAACCAAACACTTTGCCACATATTCTGCTGCATCTCTTTTCATTGCTTTCCACCAAAAAATTTTCTTCAAATCGTGATACATTTTGGTACTACCCGAATGAATAGCATACGTTGATCTATGAGCTTCATCCAGTATCTCCCGCCTTAATTCATTATCTGCTGAGACACAAAGGCGGCCTTTGAACAATAGGGAACCGTCGTCCTGGACTGAGAATTTCGGTTGACTTCCTTTACTTTTCCCCTGCCTGATAGCCTCAACCTCTGAATCTTTTAATTCGCTTTCTTTGATCCTTTTGAAGAGAATCGATTTGATCTTGATATTCGCGACAAGAGCTTCAGCTTCGTTCATCTCAAAAGTGGTGTCACATGAGTCTAAGTCTTTGAATAGCTGCAATCTGTGCATTCTTGCTAGGAGGTGTGCAAGCTGAGCAGATGATTTCTGGCTTAATGCGTTAGCTACTGCATTTTCCTTTCCTGGATGATACTGTATTGAGCAGCCAGTCTTTTAATGAATCCATCCATTCTCTCTGCCTCAGGTTTATATCTCTTTGTGTGAAGAGATACTTCAGGCTTTTGTGATCAGTGAGGATTTGGAAAGTTTCACCATATAGGTAGTGTCTCCATGTTTTTCAAGGTAAAGATAATCACAGCTAATTCCAAATCATGAGTAGGATAATTTTTCTCATGGTCTTTCAGCTGTCTTGACCCATATGCTACTACTTTTTCATGTTGGTTCAACAGGCAGCCTAATCCTGTGTGCGATGCATCGGTGAACACCACAAATCCACCACTGCCATCCAGTATGATAAGTACGGGTGCAGATGTCAATCTTTGCTTGAGCTCTTGAAAGCTCTTCTTGCACTCCTCAGTGTACTCAAATTTGACGTTCTTCCGAGTAAGTGGTGTGAGTGGTCCTGCAATTCTCGAGGATCCTTCCACAAATCGGTGATAGTAGCCAGCGAGTCCAAGGAAACTGCAAATCTCGGTGATGGTCTTGGGCTGTTCCCAATTCACTACAGCCTCGACTTTGTAGGGGACTCCTGTTACGCCCAATTCTGAGATGATGTGTCCCAGAAAACTGACCTGCTCCAACCAAAATTCACATTTACCGAGCTTTGCATATAACTGATGATCGCGTAGTGTCTGCAGTGCTAATCGCAGATGTTGCTCATGCTCTTCCCCTGAATTGGAATAGATGAGTATATCATCAATAAAGACTACCATGAATTGGTCTAGGTGGGGCTAAAATACCCAATTCAGTCCAAATGGCATTACGAGGAATTCGTAATGACCATACCTTATGCGAAAGGCTATTTTTGGGACATCTTCTGCTTTCACCTTCATCTGATGGTAACCAGACCATAGGTCTATCTTAGAGAAAAATTTTGCTCCTTACAACTGGTCAAAAAGGTCATCTATCCTAAAGGAGCGGATATCGGTTCTTTATGGTCAACTTGTTTTGTTGTCGGTAATCTATGCACAGTCGCATTGAACCATCCTTCTTTTTGACGAACAACACTAGTGCTCCCCATGGAGACACGCTCGGCCGAATGAACGCTTTATCAAGTAACTCTTACAATTTCTCCTTCAGCTCCTTCAACTCGGCCGATGCCATTCAGTATGGAGCCTTTGATACCGGTTCCGTATCGGGAGCTAAGTCGACTGTAAACTTGACTTCTGTTTCTGGCAGTAAACCCGGCAATTCCTTAGGGAATACATCAAAGAACTCGCAGGCAATCGGAATATTTGCAATGTCAACCTTCTCATCCTTTTACCCTTGTATGAAGGCAAGGTATCCTTAGCAACCTTTTCTGATCAGTCGTTCAGCTTGAATTGCTGATATAAAGGGTATGGCGGTTGATCGAATGCCAATGAATATAAATGGCCTCTCTCCCTTGGGGTAGAGAGTGACTGTTTTCTCTAAGCAGTCTACCTGGGCTCGCAATTTGCTTAGCCAATCCATACCGAGTATTGCATCAAATCCTTGCCTTTTGAGCAGGATTAGATTAGTTCTAGTTTCGCGGTATGCCATGGCTACAACAACTGATCGACATACTAAATCCATACTCACTGAACTTCCAGTTGGTGTGGAGAGATCTAAAACAAAATCTAAGGGTTCAGGCGTATAGCCGATTTCTCTAGTGAAGGTTGGTGTGATAAATGAGTGTGTAGACCCCGAGTCTATCAACACTACGGCCTTGTAGTTAGATATATTATTTTGTTTGCTCAAGCGAATTACACCTAATTTAAATACACATTTAAAATTAGTGCATGTATAACGCGTTATATTACGAGGTTTAACAATTCTAGTGCACCTACTGCATCTAAAATGCTAAAAATGAATTGACAACTCAAGTAAAGATCATACCTTGTATGGCCTAATTTTCGGCTTGGGCATCATGTGCGGAGAGTGCATATGCCCGGCCTTGCATTGTGGGTCACGTAGCTATCAGATTTGACGTCGTAGTGGTTGCAACACCTTTCATCTCCGGACAGTCTTTGATATGGTGTCCTATTCATTCACACTTAAAACAAGCTCTGGTGGATTTTCTGTACTCTTCAGTTTTGCGTGGTCGGTGAGGAAGATGCAGTGTGAGCAACCGTTGGTTGAGCCTTTGATACTCCGATTGCCATAGGACTGGAGGTAGTAGAGGGCCTTGGATATCTGGGAGGCAAGGGTGGCAAAGCTGCCGAGTAAGGTGGCCAAGGTGCTGCCGTGGTGATAGGATGAGACGGTGGAGGCATAAAAAATATTTGTCTTTTGTTGGCTTGCTCAGCACTAGGTACTTGTGACTGACTCCTTCTATTTCTGTTTTGCTCTTCTCGTCTCTTGATCATACTATCAACATCCTTCTCTGCAATAAGAGCTAACCTCACTTGTTGATCATAAGTCACTACTTCAAAAAGGGATATTCTTTCCTCAATAGCCGGGTTCAAGTTGTACTCAAACTTCTGGGTTTTCATCAAGTCGGTGGCCACTAAGGCTGGTGCGAATCGAGAGAGTTTCGTGAACTCCGCTTCATACTCTCGAACTGTCATTTCACCTTATACTAAATTGGTGAACTGTATCTCCATTTGTCGTCTTTCCAGTGCCGGAAAGTATTTCTCATTAAACACTTCGGTAAACTCCACCCATGTCCAAGGGTTTCTCGATGCCCGAGTCCTCTCCATGGACTTCCACCACGGGTCCGCTCCTCCCTCGAGTTGGAACGATTCCCAACTCACCTTTTCCTCTTCGGTACCCTTTGAAGGATCTTTTTTACTTGATTCAACCACAGTTCAACCTCGAACAGGTCCTTCTGACTATAGAAGCTTGGAGGTCTCAATCTCCTAAACTCTGGAAACCCTGATGGGTGACGTCTCTCCACGAGCATGGTCACTAGATTTGCGATGTTCTCCAATAACTATTGGCTATTTCCAGTATTCCTTTCAGCCTCAAGAACATTTCCCAAATTGTTGCCCACTCCGGAGGCATGGTTATTGTTGGCGAACGGACTATTATTTGGTTATGTGACAAATCCCTGGTTGTTGGTCACGTCTCCGGTGTTCGCTATTCTCGGTCTTCCTCTCCTCGGAGGCATGTTGACCTGAGATGTCACACAATACTAAATCAGATTAACCTGTCGACTCTAAGAGTCTAACCTAAGTATTACTACACTCTAATGTCGTTGCTTCTACTATGTCATAGCTCTGACTGCCCATGTGACGTGCAACCTAGGCTCTGATACCACCTGTGACAACCTAAGTTTTCCTTACCACAAAACTCGTGTCGTCGGATTGCATTCATGATCCGAGTTACAGTGATGCTATGGTATCTATTATAATCATCACATACCAACAACTCGATCTTTCCTCCCATACGATGCAGGAAGGATTGTGTGACAGCCCGGATTTCGGTACACTTGGTATATCCCCTCTGTGATTTCACTGAACCTCATGACTGGAGGTGACTTGACAACACAAACACATTTTCTCATAACTGAAATCACAGAGGGGATATCCAGCCACACCGGAGCACAAGTTATATGGACAATCCGCCGTACAGGTCAAGGATATTCCGCCGCGTCGGTCACGGGTATACCGTCGTGTTGGTCTGGTATTCACACGAAATCCTTAAATTAAAGTGCTAAATTTATATATAGTTATTCACCATGAGTTTGTGATAAATATAATAGGTTTTGACTTTAAAGTTCTCACATAGATTCTCAACCAAAGTTCTCACACATATTCTGAAAATGTCACATGCACACCTTTATGGTCTTTTACTGAAAACACACATACACATATCATACTTCAAACACACACACACACCCACACAAACATTTTCTCTTAGTGATCACACACCTCACACTTGCATTTTTAAAACATGATAAATTCATGCTATGGCAAAACATATCGTAAAATACACTTTCACATCCTATCACTACACACATGCTCACTGAATTTAAATACACATGCTAAGAATTTTTCCCTACCTCACACGAAGCCGTACACAATCTCTCTTAGCTCAACTTTATCTTTCTCATTATAGCGTCAAAACTCACACCTATTATACATGAACGCATAATTGTATGTCACAATCGAAGAAAAATAGAGAAATATGAAGTCTTGTGAAGTCCACAAGCAAACGAAAACAAAACCCTAAAATTGTCTAAATCGACCGGTCGAATCGAGTTCGACCGGTCGGTTTTCCTTCAGAAAATCCCACCTTTAAACACATCATCCAAACCCTAAACCGATCAGTCGATCTCATTTCGACCGGTTGGTTTTCCAAAATCGACAGGTCGATTTTAGTTCGACCGGTCGATTTCTCAAAACCAAATTTTACACTCACTGTTTTTCCAAATCGACTGGTCAATGCTACTTTCGACCAGTCGGTTTTCCAAATCGACCAAAAATCAATCGGTCGATTTTCACTCGACCGGTTGGAATCGCGTAAGGCCCTAACTTGTCAAATATCGATTGGTCAATTTTAGGTTCGACCGGCTGGTTTTGCATAGATTTCATCAAGTTCGGGTTTGCACCTCTTAACTCCATTTCTCTTTAAAATTTTCCCTTTCTTCACCCACAATCATAATTAAACCATCAACTTAGTCTATACAAAGTTGAATATAAATCTTACCTTCTTAAATCGGTCGATTCCTCGATCTGAGCTTCACAAATTGGCTTCGAAGTTTGAGCCCCAGAATCGTTCACTCATCAAAGTTCTTGAATCATATTCGCTTTCCAATCCTTCACACAACTCACGCATTAACTTCTAATTCACATTCTCTCTCTCTCTCTCCTTTAATTCCCTCCAACAACCTAACTTACAAGAGAAATAAATTCTCTAAAGTCTAAAACTTATATATATATATAACATAAACTTATGTGTTAGGCATATACACCAATACTAGGTGTATTGAAACTATGCAACCATGGGATTTTTTACGATCCCGTCACGGCGATGCGCTCGTTAACAAAAAATATAGAGTCGCCACCCGGAGCTTTTGGTGTCTCGGGAAACCTAGTTCATTTTTATGAGCACCGAAGTGCTAAAAATATGACTCTGAATCCAGTCCACACCAAAGGTTCTTGGGTAGGGGCTTCGGTGATCAATTGAGAAGGTGTTAGGCACCCAATTAACCCACTTAATGAGGTCTCTACTTATGGCCAAAATATAAATAACATAAAAGAAATAAAAGAGCCTTCCTCTTACCCAAAGGGCTTTAAAATCCTATTTGTACCCCTCTGTCCCTATTGACACGTCGGCGGCGTAACGACACAAATCCAAGGATGGAAGAAGACTAAAAGAGATAGGAGAAGAAAGGAGAGAGTCGGAGCCCTCGGGCCCTTGTATCACCATAGGGGAGCCTTGCGTTGGCTTGCTTTGATGGGCTCTTGATGACATGTATGATAGGCAAAGGAGTTTTAACCTCTAAAGCTTGCTAGCTAAGGGCTAGAGAGAGGAGTTTAGGGGATAGCATACACCTAAACTAAGGCTTTTTGATCAAAGATGAGGCTTGGAAGGGGATTCCTAAATTTTGAAATTTTTGTGAAAATGGGAGCACAAAAGAGAAGAACTTCTCACTTTAAGCTCTTTCTCTCTTAAGCAAACTCTCAACTCTAATTTTTTTAACCTTTGTAAGGGGCGGGGTGGTGCCTCTCCTTTTATAGGAAAGGGAGGGGTTAGGAGGATGTTTAGATGCTAATCAAGGTTAGAAATTAGGTAATCTAGCATCTAAGGTTTCCTAGGGTTTCAAGGGTTTAGAGAAGTGTGAAGATGGGTTTTAATGGTGGATGATGGGTTAATGGTCTAGATCACTTATGGGTTGAAAATAGGTGTTAAAAGGGTGCAACAAAGCTATCAAAACGCATCCCAAGGATTGAGGTGGTCAATAAGTCAAACCCTAGCTTTAAAATTCGAGACAAAAAAGCACAGTTACTGTTCATATGCTTGACGCAACTAATAGTTGCGCCAAGCATATATATATAGTAAAATAGTGGGCAAGATTTCCTAGAAGTTGCAAGCCCGCGGAGAGTGGGGGGACCCATTTATACCTGACGCAACTATTAGTTGCACCAGGCCATTTCTAGGGGAAAATTGTCTAACGCAACTATTAGTTGCGCCAGGCAAATTCTTGGAGAAAATGGCTTGGCACAACTATTTGTTGCCCCAGGCAAAAATTCCTCCAAAATAGCTTGATTTTCAAATGGTCATAACATTTGATATATAATTCTGATTGAGGTGATTTTTGGCTTGTTGAAAATTTAGTGAAGTCCTCTTTCCAATAGTATATAATTCAACTCTTGAAGAGGTCTGTGTAAATTTTAACACTCCTCTTTCCAACCACTACTCGGGAGGGTTCGACACTGGTCCGTGAAAGGGTTCTAATGGGTTTGGGAGGTTAAGGTTGATTCCTAAGGGTTCGGGAAGGTTCCTAAGGGTTCGGAAAGGTTCTTAAGGGTTTCATACATTCCATCAAAAGCTCATAAGTGCACCTCTCTCGAAATGTATTCCAATCGGGCCCTGGGCTGAATTTGGTTGTCTACAGATGCCCCTCTTTGGTATTCGATCACTAATAATCGAATGCCAAAGACAAGAGACTTCTGAAGAGGCCCAAGGTATTACTGACGGGTCTGCATTCAGAACAAACTTTAAATATCAGATGAGTAACATGATGAGAAAACAAAAGCCCTGTATGTCAGGCCAAACAGTCATTTTTCAAGGCAATCGGTCTCCAAGCGCTTAGCGACATTACTGGGGGATAACCAAGGTGGAACGAGTTGCGAAAGCCTTGTATGCTAGGCCAAACATTTGCTTCTCGAGATGATTTGAAGGTATTTGATATTTAAGATTCATTCTGAATACAATAGCTTTGCAAGTAAGAGGGGTGATCGACCCACATTCAAAGATGGACGTAGAGCAAAAATACGCAAGGCTCCACAGTTTACATCCAATCCTACGAGGCATTTGATTGCCCATCTGACTATTCATAGGTGCCCCTACTGAAAGCTGGGTTCGAGGTCTTTGGGCAACCCCATCGATCCCGAAGTTTATTTAGCATGACTACCCGAGCGAAGTGAATAGTGTCATAATGCTTTTTGAGTGAACGTGTCATTTTCGAAAGCATGCCCAAGATCAACATGACCTAGAGCATCCAACTTCAACTATCTTGAATAGATTCAACCAAACATTGGGTGTCTCCCAAAAGGGACATCCAATCCTAGTTTCTGCTAATAATGATCATAAAATCATTTAATTATGCATAAACATGCACCCGTTAGGGGCGATAGGTAACAAAGGCAATGGAAGCCCCAACCCGAACCTGCCCAGATATAATTTACGAGAACAAACGACTATCATACGAATACCCAAACGCATAACATACACTTTACAGGGATACCGCTGCTAATACAGGTTTTAAGCTTGCAGAAAATAAAGGGAAAATGAACCCTTCTAGCTGCATGGTTGCACATAGTTTGATTAATGCGTAATCTCATTATTAACAGGTTGGTCTCAACTACTGATTGACCTTTTCCAATGGAGTTATCTGAACCTTAAACCCCATAGGGCGCATGCCTAGACCAGATGGACCAAGAGTCCTCACCACTGAAAGGTTCGTAAAAAATCTAAAGCTTAGACTCTCACGCTCATATGAATAAAAGACTGAGCGTCTTTGCTTGAAGATTTAGCAGTGGAATCATTCTGATCAAAATATTGACCGTTTGATCATGATTGACACCGTTGCTCCTACTTTGAAGTAGGAACCCAAGATCCAAGGTGAACCTTTAGACTTTTGACATTAATTTTGCACAGTTGCGTTACTGAAAAAATATTGACATTTTACCACATTGAAAATACGCATGTGCATAGTTGTGCATGAAAAGTTCACAGATTTCTTTTTTTCTTTTTTAAAATGATTTTCATTCTCCCCTTTTTTTTATTAGACCTGATGTCAGTGGTCGGATGCTTTATCTGATTTGTCCGTCGCTGGGAAGTTGCCTGCTTCGAGGCTTTTGACCGTTTGATGTTCCTGCTCATCCTCGAGAAAATGTCAGTCTCTTTTTTATTTATATAAGTAACAAATGCATCCTAATTAACAGAAGGAGAAACAAACTTTTACCTATATTTTTTTCATTTTTAAGATTTATATATATTTTTGAATTTTTATTTTCAAATATTTTTTTATTCTTTTTCTTTATTTTTGACATGGAAGTACGATATTGTAACTATGTACATGACAAAGAGAAAAAAATTTAGATTTATATTTTTTAGAGATTTTTTATTCTTTTTCTTCATTTTTGAGATGGAAGTAAGATGTTGTAACTATGTACATTAGAAAGTGCATAAATATATACGTACATTATTTTATATTTGGATTTTTCTTGATTTTTTTTTAGCTTTTCTTATTCTTCTTTTTTTGATGATGCCTTATCAGTGAGGTGAAGTCACGGGTCCCATTTTGAGCATAGTTGAACCCTTTCATATGGTCGGGCCTGAGTGAGTTTCAGCAGTTTTATCAAGGCCGAAACGTTAATCCCTTTGGATTTAGTCAAACCTTTCTCCTTACCTTGAGTCATACGTTTGACAAAGCAGTTTCACAAAGACAATTTTGGTCGGGACCCGTCTCGATCTAACATGAGCGGCCCAGTCATAAAATGGGCAACAGGGAGAGTAACAAAAAGGTTCCTCAAAAATCAATCAATCATTTTAAACCCTTCTTCTTTTTTTTTTCTTTTTTTTATATTATTTATCTCCTTTTTTTTTACCCATGGCACCCTTTTGGGTTTTCACCACGTCCATGGGCTTAGCTCTCTTACTCCAAGCACCCTTTCGGGTTTTCATCTGGTTCGCACAAACTCGCTATTTTTATCTGTAGTGCCCTTTCAGGTTTTCACCATGTCCATCTTACTTTGAGCTTGTATTTTTATTTTATTTTTCTTTCATTCTTTAGAAGCCACGACATAGACGTCGATTTCGTCATAGCCAGCTAGATGGGGTTCTGGTGTCGTCTCACAACTCGGCTCATGTTGACTTAATAGATATTATGACTGCTTGTGAACCTAAAAAGAGGGCTTTCTTTAGGTCATAGCTTGGCCATGAGTTAGGTTAGGATTTAAAGGTATGCTAGGCTAAAAAGGTTTTCATGATACGGCTTTAGTTTTTCACAGCATACTTTCTTCCTTGGAGAATTTTACTGTACACGCCCCATAATTCTTCTATTTTTTTCTTTTTTCTTTATCATATTTCAGACAATCTCTTTTTGAGGTTTTGCTTTTCTGATTTTTTTTGCATTTGGCTAGTAACTTTACTTCTCTTTTTTTTTTCTCTTGTGTATGTACACATTTTTTTTGGGGGGGAAGGGGTTTATTAAAAGAAAGGCCCAGGCTCAAACGGGGTAGCAAAGGATATCATCATTTTAGAGATTTTTTTGGCTACTGTACTTGAAATGATGGCCTCTTTTGGGTGATTCTTAAGCAGTCACGTATCTGTTTCACCAATACATACCTTGTCACGATGGACTAAGAGTAGAATAGTCGAACGTATCCAGCATTGATGGGCTTAGGAAGATGATCTCTGTCCATGGTGGCGAGGCAGATGGCGTATCCTAGTGCACTTCTCGGACGATGTAAGGCCCTTCCCAGTTCGGCTTGAACTTCCCTCTCGGATCGGCATGGAGGGATGGGAAGATCTTCTTCAACACAGCGTCTCTTACCTTTAGATCTCGACCACAGACACATTTATTGTAAGCGCGCGCGATTCGCCCTTTGTAAACTTGAGTGTGACATAAGGTTAGGAGTCTCTTCTCATCCAATAAGTTCAATTGTTCGAAGCGGGATCTCTCTCTCTCTCTGCTTCGAGTAAGCCTGATTCCATGAGAATTCGGAGCGAGGGTACTTCAACCTCAACCGGTAGGACGGCCTCAGTTCCATACAGAAGGGAGAATGGTGTTGCCCCTGTAGCAGTACGGATCGATGTTCTATAGGCCCATGAAGTAAATGGCAGCATCTCGCTCCAATCTCGGTAACTGACGACCATCTTCTCAAGGATGCGAACAACCGTCATGTTAGTAGCTTTTACAGCTCCATTAGTTTGAGGCCGATAGGGGGAAGAGCGATGGTGCTTGATCTTGTATTGCTCGTAAAAGGCTTGGATGCGCTTATTCACAAAGTTTATACAATTTTCCATGATAATATCCTTGGATACTCCAAATCGACACACAATATTATTTTTGAGAAACTTCTCGACGTGACTAGACGTAATGTTGGCATATGACGTCGCTTCTACCCACTTGGTGAAGTATTCAATGGCGACGAGGATGAACCAATGTCCGTTTGATGCTTTTGGATAAATCATTCTGACAACGTCAAAGCCTCAGGTAGGAAATGGACAAGGAGTGGTCATACAGTGTAGATCGATGGCAGGAGCGTATATCAGACTGGAATGTTCCTGACTTGTTGCATTTCTGAACATGTTTACAGCAATCTGATTCCATAGTAGTCCAAAAGTATCCCTGCCATAGAATTTTCTTAGCAAGCATGTGACCGCTGACGTGGGCTCCACATACTCCCTCATGGATCTCCTTCACGATATTGATCGCTTCACTTTATGTAAGGCACCTGAGTAAGATTTTATTGTAAGATCGCTTGTAAAGGCATTCCCCGCAAATGACGTAGCCTGTCGCTAGACGTTGAATGGTTCGTCAGTCCGTCTTGGATGTACCCTCAGGAAAAGTTAGTGTCTTGAGAAAATTCTTGATATCTGAGAACCAGGGTGGGTCATCATCAGGCTTAGTAGGTTCCTCAATCTGGAGGCAGAAGTCCGGCTCATTCCTTTGCTCGATCATGATTGGCTTCATCTCAGCACCATGTGAGATTTCTATCATTGACGCCAAAGTGGCTAGTGTGTCGGCAAAGTGATTCCTTATTCGGGGGACATATGAGAATGTCATGTCTTGGAAGCAAGCTATCAGATCCTCGAGGTGTTCATGATAAGGGATTAATTTCTCATCTTTCATCTTCCAGTCACCATTCGTCTGACATATGATTAACTGTGAATCGCCAAACACCCGAAGGTGGGTTACATTCAAATCGAGAGCCGCCTGCAGACCAGCGACACAAGCTTCATACTCAACCATGTTGTTAGTGCAAGGGAAGTTAAGCTTGATAGAGACAGGTACGTGAGATCCTTTTGGCGAGATTAGGATAGCACCGACTCCCTGGCCTTCGGCATTTGATGCCCTGTCAAAGTGCATTACCCATGATTCTTCTGCTTCTTTTGTATCGTCTTCTGTCATGAACAAGATATCTTCATCTGAGAACTTAGGTCTCAAAGGTTCATAATTTGGCAAAGGATTCTCGATAAGATGATTAGCAAGTGCCTGCCCCTTGATCGATTTTTGAGTGACGTACGTGATGTCGAACTTAGACAATAAAAGTTGCCATCATGCAATTCATCCTGTAAGAGTTGACTTCTCAAAAAGGTATTTCAGTGGATCCATTCAGGCTAAAAGTAGAATGGCTTGAGATAGCAAGTAATGGTGGAGCCTCAAAGTAGCCCACATAAGAGCTAGGCATGCTTTCTCCATATGATAATAGCGCATCTCATAATCAGTAAACTTCTTGCTTAAATAGTAGATGGCCTGCTCTCTTCTTCCCATCTCGTCATGCTGCCCTAAGACGAATCCCATCGAAACTTCTGTTGTGGAGAGATACATCAAGAGTGGTCTACCCGGCTCGGGTGGTACCAAAACAAGTGGGTTAAGGAGGTAGCTTTTGATTTTATCGAACACTGCCTGACAATCATCGTTCCATTCAACGGGCGAGTTCTTTCGAAGTAGCTTGAAGATCGGCGTGCAGATTGGAGTTAGTTGCGCAATGAACCAACTGATATATTGTATTATGCCCAAGAATCCTCTAACTTCTTTCTTAGTAGATGGTGGCAGCATTTCAGTGATGGCTTTAACTTTGATCGAGTCGACCTCGATCCCTCTCCTACCGACGATGAATCCCAATAGTTTCCCGGACATAGCACCAAAAGCGCACTTCTGTGGATTTAGACGTAACCTGTACTTTCTCAGTCTTTTAAACAACTTCTGGAGGTTTACCAGATGGTCGCTTCGCTTCGGTGACTTGGCGATCATGCCATCGACATACACTTCAATATCTCGGTGCATCATGTCGTGAAACAGCGCAGTCATAGCTCTTTGGTACGTTGCACTGGCATTCTTCAGTCCAAATGGCATGACTTTATAGTAAAAGGTTCCCCACAGAGTGATGAACGTAGTCTTCTCTCGATCCGCCTCTGCCATCTTAATTTGATTGTATCCAGAGAATTCATCCATAAAAGAAAGCATCCCGTGCCTAGCAGTGTTATTGACCAAGATGTCAATGTGTGGCAGTGGGAAATCGTTCTTCGGGCTCACCCTGTTCAAATTGTGGAAATTGATACACATGCGGACCTTTCCATCCTTCTACGGCACAGGCACAATGTTGGCTAGCCACTGCGGGTACTTAGATACCATGAGAAACCCTGCACCATACTGCTTGATGACCTCGTCTTTGACTTTCAATATTCACTCGGGTCGGAGAGGTCTCAGCTTCTGCTTAACCGGCTTCATATCAAGGTAGAGAGGCAACTCATGCTCGCCCAAATCGATGTTCAGACCAGGCATGTCCTCATATGACCAGGCAAAAACATCTTGGTATGACCAAAGGAAGTCGATCATGCTTTTTCTTTCTTCGAAAGATAGCGACGTTTCGATCTTGGTAATGCAAGGAATCTCCTCAGTCCCTAGATTAATGTCCTCGATTTCTTTGACAATGGGGGTAGGGCCAGGCTCAAATTTGGCGAACCGGTCAAGGAGCTCATTAGGGAGCTCCTTAAAGGGGACATCCTCATCCAGACTCGTGATTCCTACCTCTTCTTGTATTTCTACAGGAAATGAGTCAATTTCACGTCGGACGGGTATTTTAATTAAGGCATCTTTTTGCGTGATTTTATCCGAAATCTTAAAAGATAATATTTTTAGGTTTTGTATTTCTTCTATGTTTTGGGGATTTTATATTTTTTCAATGTTTTTAGGATTGTGTATTTTTTCCATGTTTTTGAGATTCTATATTTTTCTAATATTTTTGAGATTTTTGTTTTCTTCGGAGACGGACCCTTGGCAGCATGTGTCTGTGTATATACAAGATATTGCCTACCAAGGGCTTATCTTAATTTTTATAGGTTATTTTTTTTTAGAAAATAGGTGCCAAATTGTAGGCCACTCCCTGCTTCCAGAGTTTGGGGCAAAGATGCCCAATTGCATACCTGACTTGCTGCCCCTTTACCTTTTTGGATGTAGGAGGCTAGCGAATGTGACTCTTCTGGACCGGCCTCCATCATATAGACCATAGGTTCATATGAGATTTCATCCTCAAACGTTAGCAGAGTCCTGTGGTGGTTTACCACAAGAGGAGTTTATTCAGGTATGGAATGCTACTCCTCAAATAGGGATAGGGCAGCTAGATCTATTTCAAGATTTGGAAGGGAGATGTGGGGATTGGTGGGATGGACAGGGGCTATGGGTTTGTGTGGGGTAAAATGGGCTACCCTAGTTCGATCGATCTTTACGACCCCAGTGCTGACAAAGGATTCCCTGATGTGCGGCCTAGGGTGAGGTTTCTCTTCTATGTTGATTCCTCGAGCTCTTGCAGCTGGCAGTGTGGCTTTCTCTTTGGCCTCTCGGACCTCTTCCTCTGTGGGCTTGTAACCTATCCCGAATCGGACTTTCTGCCCTTTGGCAACAACTGGCTCTCTTCTGCCTTGCAGTCTAGGCCCGAGCCCAATGCCTTTCTGATAGCCCCATTTTTGGAGCATGGCCACCGCCACTTCCATTCTGCTGCCGATTATGGGAGTGATGTTTCTTGGGGATTCGGGGCCTACTGTCGACACCTGATGAGTAGTGAAATATGATGATATTTCACCCCTAAATACCTATATTTAGCTATCCGATGAAGGTTATCTGATAAGAATTATTAGATTTGAAGTGTTTTAGGTAAATACAAGCCAAGTGCAAAAAATAGCCCAAGAATTCTAAAAATAATGTCAAAACACTGTAACTTTGGGTCATCGAGAACTTGGTGTGACTTGCAGATCAATTTGGACCTTCAATACGGCCGAATTATAAAATTTTCAAAACACAAGAGTTGTAGAGCTTTCTATCAGCTTTCCAACGGCATAAGAATCGCCTCAATCTGAGTTCGGGACAGAACGTTATGGCCAAAATACCAAAGTAGTGTCTAATGCAAAGTTCGGCAGGAATTCACGAAAATCTGGGAGGTCAATGCATCGACCCTATTGGGTCGATTAATCGACCCTAAATTTTCGAGTTGGAACACCTCTGTGGCTGGGAAACTTTGGCTCTATTTAAAGCAGATCAAACACTTCGGAAAGGAAAAAATGAGAGATAGGAATTAGAGAGAAAAATGAGAGATAGGAATTAGAGAGAAAAATTAGAGATAGATAATTAGAGAGTTAGTTTTGGCTTTTCTTTTTTAGAGTTTTTGGAGAGAATTTTTTAGAGGATTATTATTCATTATTATTATTTTTGGTTTTAGGCTCCTCTTGGCATCTTTTCAAGAGTTCTTCTTTCTCCTTCTTCTAGGGTTCCATCTGGGTAGATTGTACTTAGGATTTGCATTATTTTTCTTTTACGTTCATGAAAGCATAGATTGTATTTAGGAAAAAGTATTGTAAACAAAGATCTTTGGGAGAAATAAAAAGAGGAATGGCTTTGAATGAATAAGGAGATCATACACCAAAGATGAGCGGCTAAATCAGTAGATCGGGGAAGATGCGATCCCCATATAAGTACCTTTATTTATGATTAATACCATAGTCTATTTATTGTCATCATGGAATCGTTTTGCTAAAAGTTTGTATTATTGAAAATATATTGAATGCTTGTTATGACCGTTGATGGCGCGTATCAATGGCTATAATCGCTAGATCTGGACCTGCAGACTGATCCTGGCTGCAGAGCGATTATGTGTTTACTGTTGTGATCTAAACATCATGAGATACGCTATGCTTCTTACATGACTCATATCGTAATGATAGGCTGAGTCATAGTTTTTAGATAGGGTATGCCGGATTGATGATCATATTTTATTATGAATCATCTCTATAGCTGAATGATGGTGTGAATGATGCTTTAATGAAACTGTGGGTTTTAATGATAGAAAAGGGGTACAAATCTGGGGTAGCATATTCCTTGATCTCATTTAATTATTATTTTAGATTCATCAGTAATTAGTTATTTAGATTAATTTATTTTTCTGCATTTAGGAAAAGTGTGATAAATTTTGGTAAAATTGAATCTGCCCTTTGGTACTTCCTTAGGGACGTTTTTAAATCTCTGAAAGAATTAATTAAAATTCAAGATTTCCCTGTGGGTTCGACACCTTTGTTTTTGCCATACTGCAATAAATCTTGTGCACTTGCAAGGGTTACACTTTAAAATCGATCAAGTTTTTAGCGCCGTTGCCGGGGAAATCGGCGAAATTTTGATTAATTCAGTTAGGAATTTTTGTGTTTTGATTTTTTTTTTTTTTTTTTTTTAAATTCTAATATTTAGATTTTTGATTTGTAAAATCTTCTTTCCCTTATTTTTCTCTCTTAGGTAAGTTTTTGTAGGACTTTTTTAGGAAGTTTAGATTTTTAGGACTTCTTATTTTAGTAGGATTCTTTTTCCTTATTTTCCTCTTTTAGATATTCTAGGATTTTCTAAAATTAGTTATTAATTTTTTTTTAGGAAGTTTATAAATTTAGGATACCTTCCTTAGGAAATTTAGGAATCTTTTATTCTTTCCCTTATTTTTCTCTTTTAGATAAGATTCTTAGGATTTCCCTTAGATTTAAAATTTTAATTTCTATTTTTAATCTTGAAATTTTAATTTTAATTTTTGAAATTTGAATTTAAAAAAAAAAAAAAAAATCAATTTTTGGATTTTTGCTTTGCAGAATCTTCTTTCCCTTATTTTTCTCTCTTAGGTAAGTATTTTTTATGAGTCTTTTAGGAAGTTGAGATTTTTAAGCTTTTTATTTTAGATTTTGTAGGAGTCTTTTTAGGAAGTATAGATTTTTAGGATACCTTCCTTAGAAAATTTAGGAATCTTTTATTCTTTCCCTTATTTTTCTCTTTTAGATAAGATTTTTTAGGATTGCCATTAGGTTTAAAATTTAATTTTTTTTATTTTAATTTTTAAAATTCGGATTTAAAAAATAAAAAATAAAAAAAATAAAAAAAAAATTCAAAATTTAATTTTTAATTTTTTTTTTTTAAAAAAATTAAAATTAATTTATCTTGTTTTGCTTTTCTTTTCTTCTTATTTTGGCCACTGTTCATATTAGAGCTCAATCGATTGAAGCTTCAGGTTCAATCGATTGAGACTGAAATATTCTCTGTCGTGATCTTTGCTTTTCTTTCAATCTATTGACATTCCTCTATCAATCGATTGACAAAAATTTTGTGCTTGCCATTTCGGCTGAAATTCCTGTGTTACTTGCTTTGACCTTTGAACCTCAATCGATTGAGAACAGTTCTTCAATCGATTGACTGATAAAGTCATTTCTGTGAAATTTTAGCGTAGTTCATCAATCGATTGAGATCTTTGTTGCAATCGATTGTGCCTATTTTGTGGATTTGTTTTGGATTTTCAATCCGCTTTGAGCGTGGTGTATGAGCTTTACTCGTTCTCATCACCCACATCTGCTACCATTTAATCTTGAGATCGAAAGATCTTGTAGAGAGAATCGTAGAATTCAAAGGAATCAGTATCATCATACTGATACCATGGCTGATCAAAGGCAAGAAATGAATGGGAACAACCAGAATATCAATAATGGCAATAATGGAAATAATGGAAATGATGGGAATAATAATTACAATGAGGGCCCTAGAATACTCGAATATTATAATGATCCTAGTTTTTACGAGGATCAGGAATGTATAATGCATGATCCCATTCCAGGAAACCACTATGAATTCAAATCAGCGATGATCCAAATGCTACCAATTTTCTATGGGTTAGCAAATGAAAATCCGCACGTTCATCTAAATGAATTCACTGGGATATGCAAAATGTTTAGAGTCCATAATGTCACTGATGAGATAGCTAAACTCCGACTCTTTCCTTTCTCTTTAAGGGACAAGGCAAAAACGTGGTTTTATTCCTTAGAACCGCAATCTATTCAGAGTTGGGCAGAGCTACATCGTCAGTTTCTTAAAAAATATTTTCTCATGACCAAAGCCATTGAGTTGCGTCAGAAGATTCAATTCTTTTCCCAACAACCTACTGAAACATTCCATGAATGTTGGGAACGTTTTAAGGAATTGATTAAGAGTTGTCCAAATCATCAGGTTCCAAGGTGGCAACAGGTCCTAAGTTTTTATAATGGACTGATTCCTGAAGAGAGAAGCATGGTTCATGCATCGTGTGGTGGATCATGTGCCACAAAAGAAGCTGATGAATTGTGGGCATTGTTTGAGAAGTAATACCAAACTTCGATACAAAGTGAAACACTGGGGCGAACTAACTTGGATTTGGCATCTAAATCTCATGTGTTGACAAGAGATGGATTGTATAATGTCAAAAATAATACCTCTGATCTATCGACAAAGGTTGATATGTTGTCCAAGCAAATGAATATGTTGTTAGTTGCGACCAAGCAAGCTAAAGCTCCTGTCACCCCCACTGTGTGTTCAATTTGTGACCACCCAGGTCACATGGCTAATGAGTGCCCCACTACCTTGTCATTATTCCCTGATGAACCTACTCCTCAAGAGGAGGTGAATCTGACTCAATCTTATCAACGGCAGGGTAGAAACATATACTCCAATACCTATAACCCGGAATGGAAAAATCACCCCAACTTAGGATGGGGTGGTTCGAACCAAACTGGTCAGGTAAACCAGCAGTACAGAGCCAACACAATGGGTGGACAACAAAATTTCCGCCCACAACAGAATCCCACTACCCAGCAGAATTCTAATTTCCAGCAGAACCCTCCTTATTACCATCCGAATTCCGATTACCGAAAAAATCAGAATTTTAATCAACCTCAGGCTACCGTTTCTAGAGATTCTGATTTGGAGGAAAAGGTGATGCGAAGCATGCATGCTTTCCAACAGATGATGATAGATCAATTCAGTCAACTGACAAATCAGCTGAGTCAACGAGAGGAAGGTAGGCTCCCTAGCCAACCCGTCAACAATTCTCGAGGTCAAGCACCACCTGATGCAGGACCATCGAATAGTCAACAGTTGAAAGCTGTTACGGTGCTGAGAAGTGGAAGAGAAGTTGATAATCAAGTGGAAATGCCTGTGGAATCTGATCAGGAAAAAGAGGAAGCAAGAGAAGCAGCAAAAGAGAAAGAAAACAAATCAGAGAAAAGAACAGAGAAAGAGAAAAGAAAAGAGAAAGAGAAAGAGCAAAGAAGAGAGAAGGGAAAAGAAAAAGTAATCGAGGATGAGTCTCCCTCAACTGTCCAACTAGGACATGAACAAGAATAAAAAATGGAACCTGCACCTTATGTCCCAAGGGCACCATTCCCTCAATGCCTAACTCCTCCATCTAGAATGGGAAAGGGACCAGCAAAAATGGAAGAAATTTTCGAAACATTCAAGCAAGTAAAGATAAATCTTCCATTGCTTGAAACAATCAAACAAGTGCCTGAGTATGCAAAATTTTTCAAAGATTTATGCACTCGTAAGCGAAAGGCGCGTACTCATATTTCCAAGAAAGTGTTCCTGACTAATCAAGTCAGTTCAATATTACAATTGGAAACCCCACGGAAACTGAAAGACCCTGGAGTTCCAACTGTTCCATGTGTCATTGGTGGGCAACCAATTGGAAAAGCGCTATTGGATTTGGGAGCAAGTGTGAATCTAATCCCATACTCAATATACGAGAAACTCGGATTGGGTGAATTGCAACCCACGACGGTCACACTACAACTGGCTGATAGGTCAGAAAGAAGACCTAGGGGAATTATCGAGGATGTTTTGGTTGGAATAGACAAGTTTGTCTTTCCAGTGGACTTTGTTATTTTAGACATGGAACCACCTGTTAAATCAATTAATCAAGTCCCCATCATCCTTGGACATCCGTTTCTCGCCACTGCAAACGCTTGCATTAATTGTCGAACGGGAGTCATGGACGTTTCTTTTGGGAACATGAAGGTCAGATTGAACATATTTCATGCGATGAACCATTTCCCTAACGAGGATGAGGTCGAATGTTTTTACATCGATCAGATGGACGAAGTGGTGGATGAAGCATTACCATCAATGCTCACCAAAGAAGAATTTGAAATCGCTTTGTTGGCCATCTATAAAGAAAAAGGATCTGAAAGGAAGCAGTCCGAAGAGACGAGGTTGAGTTTATCATGTCCATATGATAACTTATGTGAAGTTGTGACTAAGATAGAACCGTTACCCATTGAAGTAAAAGCTGAACCGACTCCATCAATTGAGGAGCCACCAACTGTGGAATTGAAACAGTTGCCTGAATCGCTCAAATACGCTTTTCTGGGGCCACGAGAAACGTTTCCGGTGATAATTTCATCCACGTTGTATGAAGAACAAGAGCATGACCTGTTGAAAGTGCTTCTAGATCACAAGCAAGCTATCGGATGGACTCTAGCTGATTTAAAAGGGATTGACCCATCAGTATGTATGCACAAAATACATCTGGAAGATGAGAGTAAACCATCGAGAGAACCGCAGAGGCGACTTAATCCGAACATGCAAGAAATCATTTTAAAGGAAATCATTAAATTACTTGATGCTGGAATCATCTATCCAATTTCTGATAGTGAATGAGTTAGTCCAGTCCAAATTGTCCCGAAAAAGTTCGGAATCACTGTGAAAGAAACTGCGAAAGGAGAATTGTTGCCTACTCGTGAAACTACTGGGTGGCGTGTCTGCATTGATTATAGAAAATTAAACACAGCTATCAGAAAGGATCATTTTCCCCTTCCGTTCATCGATCAAATCCTCGAGAAGTTAGCAGGGCAAGAGTTTTATTGCTTTCTTGATGGTTATTCGGGATACAATCAAGTGCCCATTTTTCCACCTGATCAAGAGAAAATGACATTCACATGCCCGTACGGTACTTTTGCATATCGAAGGATGTCGTTCGGCTTATGTAATGCACCTGCTACTTTCCAACGATGTATGTTGGCCATATTTTCGGATATGATTGACAAGTTCATCGCTCGGTTTTTGGGAAAACGTTTGGTTCTTGTTTGAATCACCTCGCACAAGTTTTACAATGTTGTGTGGATTCTAAACTTGTTCTTAGCTGGGAAAAGAGTCATTTCATGGTTCAACAAGGAATTGTTCTGGGGCATATTGTTTCCAAGAAAGGAATTGAAGTAGATAAGGCCAAAGTCGACCTAATTGCCAATTTGCTCCCACCAAAGAGTGTTCGCCAAATTCGATCATTTTTGGGGCATGCTGGATTTTATAGGTGATTCATTAAGGATTTCAGCAAGGTGGCTAAACCTTTATGTACCTTGCTTGGTAAAGATGTTCCTTTTGAATTTTATGAGCATTGCATGAAATCATTTCTGAAGCTGCGTGAACTCTTATCAACTGCACCAATAATCCAACCACCGGATTATTCTCTCCCATTCGAACTCATGTGTGATGCATCTGATTACGCTATCGGAGCTGTTTTAGGGCAAAGGGTGAACAAATTACCTCACGTAATTTATTATGCCAGTAAGACGTTGATCGATGCACAGCTTAACTACACCACCACTGATAAAGAACTATTAGCTGTGGTGTATGCTCTGGATAAATTTCGTTCTTATCTGCTTGGATCAAAAATAGTGGTCTTTTCAGACCACTCTGCATTGAAATATTTGTTGGCAAAGAAGGATGCCAAACCACGATTGATCTGCTGGATTCTGCTACTTCAAGAGTTTAATTTCGAAATCAAGGATAAAAAGGGAGTTGAGAATGTTGTGGCTGATCACTTGTCTCGCATTTTGCTTGAAGAATTGGTTACACCTGAACCTATCCGGGACACTTTTCCGGATGAGAAATTAATGGCAATTGACGCGACCGTTACGAAAGTTCCTTGGTTTGCCAATATCATGAATTATTTGGTCACGGGCAAAATCCCTACTGAATGGGAAAAGAATGATAAGAACCTCTTTTTCTCCCAGATCAAATACTATTTTTGGGATGAACCACATTTGTTCAAGATTTGTTTAGATCAAATCATCAGGAGATGTGTACCAGCAGAAGAGCAACTAAGCGTCCTCGATTTCTGCCATGCTGGAGCCTGTGGAGGCCATTTTGGAGGACAGAAGACTGCACAAAAAATTCTTCAAAGCGGATTCTACTGGCCCTCCATCTTTCGTGACGCTGCTCAATTTTGCAAAGAATGCCAAAGATGTCAGCAGCTTGAAAATATTTCAAAACGGAATATGATGCCCCTTAACCCGATTTTGATTGTTGAAATTTTTGATGTTTGGGGGATTAACTTCATGGGTCCTTTTCCCCCATCTTTTGGGTATTCATACATTCTCGTAGCTGTTGACTACGTTTCCAAATGGATTAAAGCTGTGGCAACCCGTTCAAATGATCACAAAGTGGTGGTCAAATTTCTGAAGGAAAATGTCTTTAATAGATTCGGGTTTCCACGTGCGATCATTAGTGATGGCGGTTCGCACTTGAATCGCCATTTTGCTACTTTAATGAAGAAATAAGAAGGCGTCACCCACAAGGTTGCAATGTCAGATCACCCGCAAAACTAGTGGTCGTGGAAGTGTCAACCGAGAGATTAAACGAATTTTAGAAAATACGGTACGATCGGATAGAAGAGACCGGTCAAACCGCTCTCCGATGCTCAGGCCTATCGCATCGCCTTCAAGACACCAATTGGAATGTCTCCGTTCAGAATTGTCTACGGGAAAGCATGCCATCTTCCTGTTGAATTGGAGCATAAAGCATTTTGGGCCATCAAAAGATTAAATTTTGATATGCAAGCAGCAGGATCAAATCGAAGGCTACAGCTAAGTGAATTGGAAGAGCTACGCTATGATGCGTATGAAAACTCAAAGATGTACAAAGAAATGTATAAAAAGCTGCATGATGAGTCCATTTCTCGGAAAGAGTTCCACATTGGGCAAAAGGTTTGGCTGTTCAACTCCAGACTTAAGCTCCACCCGGGAAAACTGAAATCTAGATGGGAAGGCCCGTTTCAGGTTGTTTCCATTAGTGTGCATGGTGCGATTGAGATCCGCAGTCTCAAGGACAATCAAGTCTTCAAAGTCAATGGGCAACGCCTTAAACCAATGTTTGAGCCGATGACCTAGTTCGGAATTGAGGCGATGCACCTCAGTGACCCAGATTAAAGGAGTTGGACTCAGGTTTAGTTTAGGATTTAGGATTTCTCTTTTCGTATGTTTAGTTTTAGAATATTAGTTTTTAGTTTAGTTTAAGTTGTTTTTAATTTCCAAATTAGTGTAGCCGCATTACTTTCAATCTATTTTTAGTCATGTTTTAATTTGATGCACATATTCTCTGTACCTGATCTTTGTGTTGAGGTACTTTTCAACAGGTTTGGGGGTGTGCTACTTATTTCAATCAATGAGGATATTGTCATTTTTAGGTTTGGGGGTATGATTCTCTATCTTGCATCACTTTCTTATTTTTCTTCATATAAAAAAAGATTCTCTATCTTGCGTCACTTTCTTATTTTTCTTCATATAAAAAATAATAATAATAAATAAATAAATAAATAAAAATTTGAACCATCATACATGAATTATTTTTCGATAGTTTTCAAACTTTAGTTGATGATGCATGTGAATTTAATTTTGATAATATCGATGTCAGATTTTGAATGCTTGTATCTAGGATAATGAAGCTTAATGTGATATTTTGTGGGTAATTTTGATATTCATGCTTAGAATTTTTACACTTATACCAAGCTAAGACTCAGAAATCGATGAACTATTTTGAACGGTGAATCTTAGGTTCTTAGTGGAGACTAAACCCGGTAAGCTTTAGAGCTAATTTCCCGTCATTGATGAGTGAATACATAAACTCGGAGTTTTCTTTGAATACGAATTACTTTGTATAATCTCATACATTTTACTTTGGCTTGTGACTTTGTATGAAATCAAATTCATATCATTATGTTAGAACATACTGTATATCTACTCAAGACAAATAGGCAAGGTTACCATCTTTCAAGGAAATGATTGAAGGCCATCTTTGGCTCGTTTGTGCTTAAATGCCCCACCTCATAATTTATCCTTCTAGTACCCCTTTGAGCCTATTGAAAAAATTTACCTTTATACATTCTTTGATAAGCCACGTTAACCTTTAACCCTTCACCATTTCTGAAAATTCAGCTTTACCCTTCTTATTTCTGAGAAATTAGGAGCGAGGGATGAGAGTGAACGAAAAGAGAGTAAGTTGAGAGTTACTAAGTTGTGGTGTTTACTGAGAGTGTATGGCAAAAATATAAAAGAAAAAGGGGGGAGAAAAAGAAAAACAAAATTGTGAAAAATAATGAAAAATATGAGGTGCTTCAAGAAAAGGAAATTCAAAAGAAAAAGAAAGTTGAGAAAAATATTGAGAAAAATTTTGAGAGATTAGAAAAGAAAAATAAGAGAAATAGAAAAATCAAAAAGGTGTTTCCTTTCCGATTTCTCAGAAATTTTGAATCTCAACTTTCCTTTCTTTCTTACCCTTTCCTGAGCCCCATTACAACCCTACAAAAGACCTTCATGATCTAATCTTGCATTGGTAACTGCCTTGTGGAGAGTGAATATGTGATACTTATGACACTTGATATGATATGCTTAGGATATACAAGTATCTTCTTATGAGATTTATTTTTGTTCATTGATTGCATCGTGTTTCATTTATCATGTGAGACCTTTTTATTTGCTTTGTATTGATCTCTCACATGTGTACGAAAACATATCCATCATCGGAGTGATTTTATTTCAAGAGTATACCTAAAGTGAGGATTGAGTCTAAACAACAGGTCCGACGGTTTCCCGTTTGAACCAGTTCTGAGATGAATGAATTTTGGTTTGGGTATGCACACACTTCACGAGTAAGCATGAATGGATGAGTTATCTAACGATTTGAGCATTAGACTAATTTGAATGGATGCTAGTATGATTAGTATAACATTTTTATTTAAAATTAAGGATTCGCATGTTGAATTGAGTAATGATTTTGAGTTTTGAATGGTATATATGTTATCAAAATAATATTTTGAAAACTCAATTTTATCGATGGTTTAAAAAAATGTATTGAAGTTTGTGGGTAACTTCACTGTAAACCCTCTGGAGACACAACTCCTCCACTAGGGATCACCTAGGGGTTTAAAGGCTTGTTGCACATGCTAAGTGCAATTGTGTTCCCTACGAAAGTGGCATTTATTTTCTTTAGTTTGCTTTGCTCGAGGACTAGCAAAGTGTAGGTTTGGGGGTGTGATGAGTAGTGAAATATGATGATATTTCACCCCTAAATACCTATATTTAGCTATCCGATGAAGATTATTTGATAAGAATTATTAGATTTGAAGTGTTTTCGGTAAATACATTCCAAGTGCAGAAAACAGCCCAAGAATTCTGAAAATAATATCAAAACACTGTAACTTTAGGTCATCGAGAACTTGGTACGACTTGCAGATCAATTTGGACCTTCAAGACGGCCGAATTATGAAATTTGCAAAACACAAGAGTTGTAGAGCTTTCTGTCAGCTTTCGAACGGCACATGAATATCCTCAATCCGAGTTCGGGACAGAATGTTATGGCCAAAATACCAAAGCAGTGTCTGATGCAAAGTTCGGCAGGAATTCACGAAAATCTGGGAGGTCGATGCATCGACCCTATTGGGTCGATTAATCGACCCTAAATTTTCGAGTTGGAACACCTCTGTGGCTGGGAAACTTCGGCTCTATTTAAAGCGGATCAAACACTTCGGAAAGGAAAAAATGAGAGATAGGAATTAGAGAGAAAAATGAGAGATAGGAATTAGAGAGAAAAATTAGAGATAGATAATTAGAGAGTTAGTTTTGGCTTTTCTTTTTTAGAGTTTTTGGAGAGAATTTTTTAGAGGATTATTATTCATTATTATTATTTTTGGTTTTAGGCTCCTCTTGGCATCTTTTCAAGAGTTCTTCTTTCTCCTTCTTCTAGGGTTCCATTTGGGTAGATTGTACCTAGGATTTGCATTATTTTTCTTTTACGTTCATGAAAGCATAGATTGTATTTAGGAAAAAGCATTGTAAACAAAGATTTTTGGGAGAAATAAAAAGAGGAATGGCTTTGAATGAATAAGGAGATCATACACCAAAGATGAGCGGCTAAATCAGTAGATCGGAGAAGATGCGATCCCCAGATAAGTACCTTTATTTATGATTAATACCATAGTCTATTTATTGTCATCATGAAATCGTTTTGCTAAAATTTTGTGTTATTGAAAATATATTGAATGCTTGTTATGACCGTTGACGGCGCATATCAACGGCTATAATCGCTAGATCTGGACCTGCAGACTGATCCTGACTGTAGAGCGATTATGTGTTTACTGTTGTGATCTAAACATCATGAGATACGCTATGCTTCTTACATGATTCATACCGCAATGATAGGCTGAGTCATAGTTTTTAGATACGGTATGCCGGATTGATGATCATATTTTATTACGAATCATCTCTATAGCTGAATGATGGTGTGAATGATGCTTTAATGAAACTGTGGGTTTTAATGGTAGAAAAGGGGTACAAATCTGGGGTAGCATATTCCTTGATCTCATTTAATTATTATTTTAGATTCATCAGTAATTAGTTGTTTAGATTAATTTATTTTTCTGCATTTAGGAAAAGTGTGATAAATTTTTGTAAAATTGAATTTGCCCTTTGGTACTTCCTTAGGGACGTTTTTAAATCTCTGAAAGAATTAATTAAAATTCAAGATTTCCCTGTGGGTTCGACACCTTTGTTCTTGCCATACTGCAATAGATCTTGTGCACTTGCAAGATTACACTTTAAAATCGATCAACACCTCATACTCAAAACTGTGGAGGTCGGTGTCTTCCTCAATTCCCTCTACCATCCCTATGGCGGGTCTGGGACCTGCTGTTCTAATAGGGTGTGGTGGCAAAGGCACCTGGTGGATATTCGCATGCTAGTTTGCTTGGGTGGGTGCAGGGGGAATGATCTTTCCAGCATCAATTAAATCTTGAATCGCGTGCTTCAATGGGAAGCAACGATCAGTCGGGTGACCTTGACCCTGGTGGAAATTATAATGAGTGCTCGAGTCAAAATTATATGGAATCAGATTGGGAGGAGGTCGTGGTTGGAGCGCAGTTACTAATCCCTTTTCAATTAATAAAGGTAAAAGTACACTTAAAGATTGCCCCAAGGGCGTAAAAACACGATCATAGCGAGCTCTCCTCTCTGGCGTCATTTGTATCCCCTGTCCGTTCCCTGTTCTCTGCACTGGCCCTGGTCTGACGGGAGCTGGCTGCATTACCTTAAATTGAAAGGGGACTACATTGTTATTGGGCCTAGTATTGGTCACATTCTGCACCTCTGCCCCTGCCCTCCTGTCATTTCTCTGTTCGGCAAACCTTCTAACCCCGCTAGGTCCCCTTGAAGCATTCTTGTTGAGCCGTCCTTCTCTGATGGCATCCTCACAGCGGTTGGCGTTCCTTACCAAATCAGTAAAACTGGACTGCTGTTGGTAGATAAGAAAATCAAAAATTACTGGCAGAGTATTCTTTGAAATCATCTCTATTTGTTCATCGTCTAGCATTCTGTTTCTTATTTGAGCTGCCAGTGCTCTCCAACGCCCTAAATCGTTGCTGAAGGTCTCATTGGGATTCTGTTTCAACTGAATTAAATCGGACTTACGCAATTCAATATCAGTATTGTAGACATACTGTTCTTGGAACAAATGCGTCAAGTCCTTCCATGTCTTCATCATGGACGGTTCAAGAGACGTAAACCATCTCAGAGCTAGGTCGGTTAAACTTTTCTGAAAGACTTTTATTAGCAGTCTCTCGTCCCCCCCGTAATGGCACATGTCCCCACAATAGGACTTGAGGTGTGCAATCGGGTTGCCCGTGCCATTATACTTGTTGAATACTGGCATTTTAAATTTGGGGGGCAAGGGGACCTCGACAAACCGACACAAATCCATGAAATCTGTGGCGTGGATTTCAGCACCACCCATCTTCAACAACTATTTATGGATCTTGTCCAGCTGTTCCCTTAACTGTTATGATTCTTTGGACATGGGGGATACTTTCTAAAAAGCCAATCTGGACTCTCTTTTTGTTATCAAGGGTGGGGTAACAATAAGTGGAGGATTAACAGTGGTCACTGCCCCAACATAGGCACCACTGTTTTTGATCTCGTCCTCCTCATATTACTGATCTACGTAAGGTGCAGTGAGGACGGGATTCTCAAACTGTTGTTGTATGGACTGCATGGGATTGGATTGGATATGGGTTGGGTGAGCCCCTTTAATGTAAGGGAAGTGTTGTGGGGTGATGGGATGAGTGGTAGTTTGGTTTAGGGGGGGGGCCTGATGGGGCCATTGGACATGGGGGAAGGTTTGGATTTGGCCTTGGGGTGTGGGGCGATAGGATAATTGGGTTTGATGTATGGCATGGGCTTGACCCGATTGTGAAGGTTGGGGGTGGGTGAAATTTTGGGGGTATTGTGGAGGGTATGAGTATGGGGCTTGGGCCATGGGCCTGGGGTAGGTTTGGGCCATAAGGCCTTAGTCGGGTTGGGCTTGGGTAAAGGTTGTGGGATTTGAGGGATCTTGGCCCATTAGGCCTTGATGGGTATGGCCCATTGGGTTTTGGAGGTATTGGGCCATGGGCCATTGTTGGGTATGGGCCTGGGCCAGTGGGCTGGGCTGTGGGCCCTTGGGGTATGTGGGTCTGGCCCATTGGGTTTTGAGGGGTATGGGCCATGGGCCCTTGGAGGGTATGGGCTATGGGCACTTGGAGGGTTTGGGATTGGCCCAAATGGGCTTGAGCCATGGGCCCTTGATGTACGTGAGTTAGGCCCATTGGGTTTTGAGGGGTATGAGCCATGGGCTATTGGTGGGTTTGGGCCATGGGCCCTTGGAAATCATGGGTGGTGGGGTTTTGGGCCAATGGGCCTTGGGGCATATGGGAGATGGGGGTTTGGATGGTGTGAATTATGGGGGGTTGATGGGGGTCATGGGGGAGTGAGGCATGGAGGTTGGCTAAGGTATGGGATGGGTTCATGGATGTGGGGTGTAGATGGGGGGAGATATTTTGGGAAGCCTTACATAAGGAGTAGGCTTGGAACATCTCCTCCATCATGGTCATGGAAGGAGGATCGGGTGTGGATGGTGAGATTAAGGGATGATTGGGTATGAATGGGATGGATGTGGAAGGAAAATTGGGCATGGTTCCGGTATAATCGGGCATGACCATGGTATGTGATGGGATATGGGGTGGATTGGAGAGTTGAGGTGGGACAAAAGATGGGGAAGGATTAGGGATGTTTAGGGATGATGATTGGTGGGGTGTGGATGTTTGGAAAAAACTGAGCATGGCCCCGGTAAAAATGGGCATGACCCGGGTAGGTGGGGGGTTGGATAGGGTGGAAGTGACATAGGTGAATGAGGGTCGATTGGGCCTATATGGGAAAGGTGGAAAATGGGCCATGGATGTAGATTGGGAAAATGAGGTTGGGTTTGTCATGAATGTGGATGGGAAAGGCGTTGGATTTTGAGGGGATGTGGATGGAATGGGTGGTTGGCTTGGCATGGACATGGGGGGAAAGGTAGCTTGGGAAAAAGATGGGGAATGGGGGATTGGATTTTGGATGTTTTGGGAAGTGGTGGTTGGGAAAATGGGGGTGCCAAATGGGCCGGTAACGGTAAAAGGGGATAAGGTGATGGGGATGGAGGTGAAAGCTTCTCCCGGGTGGGATTAGGTTGGAGAATGTGGTGGGGATGAGTCGGGATCGGCGTAAGCCGGGTCCGCTACCCACGACATCCTTTGTTGGCGGGTTGGGTAAGGGTACCTTGGATAAGGCCCAAAAATCTTCCTCCTTCTTCCCCTACGGGATGATGGAGGATAAGATGATGTCGTTGTGCTAGTACCACAAAGATTCTATTTTTAGGTTTTTTTTTTTTTTTTTTTTTTGGAAAAAGATTTTTTTTAAAAAACAAAGGTTCTGAGGCCTTTAAAGTTCCCTTCTCGGGTGGCTTTCGTACCCTAATTTAGGACCCGCAGCGACAATTCTAAAGCACTTCAAAAGAATAAAGGAAAACCTTTAATTTATTAAAGCCACGAAAATCAAGGTGAACAACCCGATCCCCCGGAGTGAGCCAAAAAGAAGTTATCTTCTTTTGATCGGCGAGGACGTATTGGGTGCCGGAGATGGCGGGGCCCAAACAAAGGTACTAAACACACTAATCGGGGTACTCGGGAGGTGAGAAAGCCTCAGATTTCAGGCTGCTGCTGTCCAGGCAGGCTTGGTGCAACTAATATATGAGCCAAGTCAGACAACCCTCCTTTTTACACTGGCGTAACTATTAGTTGCGCCAAGGTAAAAGTGGGCAGATTTAAAGCTGGCACAACTATTAGTTGCGCCAGTTATAATTTCGAGTTTTTTGCACTGGCGCTACTAATACTTGCGTTAGGCAAAAATGAAGGTCCATAATTCTATGACAGCAGAGAATAGCAGCCTGAAATGGGTCTCTTTTTAGTTTTTTATGGAAGCTGGGCTTCCGGGAACTAATTGTTTATATGATCTGTTCTCTCCTCACCGAAGCCTAAAGGTTTGAGTCTGGTATAACTCGCTAGCGCTCCCCAAGGGTTTTAAGCTTTGTAGGAATGGAAACCCACCCGATATACCTCCTGCGCGAGCACCTTCTCCAATACTAGGTGGGCTGAGACTTTTCTGGATCATCACTACTAGGGGCTGCGGCAATACTAAGACCCAGGTGGTTGTATGTGTGCCTAAACCCAACCTTTTGAAAATCTACCCCGTAAAAACAAGTTAATTAAGCTCCCTATTCTTGATTCAATTTTAACGTTTTTTCTCAAAACATTCTTTTTTTATGAAAGTTTTCTTTAGTCCAAAAGTCGGAGGTGATGACCTCGTGCCGCCACTACGGGCCAGCGCCCACTGTCGGAATATGTTTACACAAGTAGGCCTATCAATCGGTTAAGGTACTTTAAATGACGGAAACATAAAGAAATTAAATTACAATGCACAAGTAGGCCCGCCAATCGGCTAAGGCACCAAAAATGACGAAAATGTAAAGGAAATTAAAGACTATGCGCAAGTAAGCCCACCGATCGGCTAAGGCATGTAAATGATGGAAAAGTTGGGGTGAGAAAATTAAAAAAAATAGTAAAAAATTAGCAAAAATGGTTAGTAAAATAATAAAAAATGGCCAAATTTCAAGGAGAAGCTCTAAAAGCTATCTCCAGTAGAGTCGCTATCTGTGCAACCATGAGATATTTGACAATTTCGTCACGGCGATGCGCTCGCTAACAAAAAATATAGAGTCACCACCCAGAGATTTTGGTGTCTCGGGAAACCTAGTTCATTTTTATGAGCACCGAAGTGCTAAAAATATGACTCTGAATCCAGTACACACCAAAGGTTCTTGGGTAGAGGCTTCGGTTATCGATTGGAAAGGTGTTAGACACCCAATCAACTCGCTTGATATGGTCTCTACTTATGGCTAAAATACAAATAGCATGAAAGAAATAAAAGAGCCTTCCTCTTGCCTAAAGGGCCTTAAAATCCTATTTGTGCCCCTCCGTCTCTACCGAAAAGTCGGCGGCGTAACGGCACAAATCCAAGGATGAAAGAAGACTAAAAGAGATAGGAGAAGAAAGGGGAGAGCCGGAGCCCTCGAGCCCTTGTAGCACTGTAGGGGAGCCTTGCGTTGGCTTGCTTTGATGAGCTCTTGATGACTTGTATGATAGGCAATGGAGTTCTAACCTCTAAAGCTTGCTAGCTAAGGGGTAGAGAGAGGAGTTTAGGGGATAGCACACACCTAAACTAAGGCTTTTGGATCAAAGATGAGGCTTGGAAGGGGGTTCCTAAATTCTAGAATTTGTGTGGAAATTGGGGCACAAAGGAGAGGAAGAACTTCTCACTTTAAGCTTTTTTCTCTCTTATACAAACTCTCAACTCTAATTATTTCAACCTTTGTAAGGGGAGGTGCCTCTCCTTTTATAGGAAAGGGAGGAATTAGGAGGATGTTTAGATGCTAATCAAATTTAGAAATTAGGTAATCTAGCATCTAAGGTTTTCTAGGGTTTCAAGGGTTTAGAGAAGTGTGAAGATGGGCTTTAATGGTGGATGGTGGGTTAATGTTCTAGATCACTTATGGATTACAAATAGATGTTAAAAGGGTGTAACAATGCTATCAAAACACATCCCAAGGGCTGAGATGGTCAACAAGTCAAACCCTAGCTTCAAAATTTGAGGTAAAAAAGCACAGTTACTATTTATATGCTTGGCACAACTGTTAGTTGCGCCAAGCATATGTACAGTAAAACAGTGGGCGAGATTTCCTTGAAGTTGCAAGCCCGCGGGGAGCGGGGGGACTCATTCATACCTGGCGCAATTATTAGTTGCACCAGGCCATTTCTAGGAGAAAATGGCCTGACGCAACTATTAGTTGTGCCAGGCAAATTTTGGGGGAAAATGGTGTGACGCAACTATTAGTTGCGCCAGGCAAAAATTCCTCCAAAATACCCTGATTTTAAAATGGCCATAACTTTTGATATATAACTCTAATTGAGGTGATTTTTAGCTTGTTGGAAAGCTGAAGAGTATTATTTCCAATGGTATATAAATCAGCTCTTGAAGAGGTCTCTGTAAAGTTTGGCACTCCTCTTTCCAACCACTACTCGGCAGGGTTTGACACTGGTCCGGGAAAGGGTTCTAATGGGTTTAGAAAGATTAGGGTTGATTCCTAAGGGTTCGCGGCGGTTCCTAAAGGTTTCATACATGCCATCAAAAGATCGAAAGTGCACCTCTCTCGAAATGTGTTCCGATCGGGCCATGGGCCAAAATTTGGGTGTCTACAGAAACTCATTCAAAACCCATACTAAATCCTTATTCCCACTAAATTTCTTTTCACACCTATCCCAACAAAACTCATCCATTACTTTCACACAGTCGGGCACTTGAACTGACGGGCACGCACACCAAGGTGTACTATTGAAAGTTAAAATTTTTCAGGACATTACAGATTGAGTCATCACATGATGGTAAGCTCACAAAAGTAGTACAAAATAAGCACAACGAAAAACGAATACAGAGCTATATCACAAACAAAAGAAACAGAACTACTGCCCTAACTATCATAGTTATAAAGGCTTAAAAAGAAATATCTTTCACCGATGGAGGCCGACCTCCATCTAGACAGGGGATCAAAATATACATGTCTGTAATTACAAACTTGTTTATATACTGTTTGCCCCAAAAACCGCAAAATATCTGAGCCACACAAGACGCTAAGGAACATGGCTCTCAGGCAATCCTTTTCTTGTCCGGATTGTAATCCGGGTCCTCCTCTCGCTCCGGGTCACGCTCCAAGTCTGCCCCTGCAGTTGTGGCATATAGCCAAGGGATGAGCTTCATCCAAGCTTAATAGGGAATAACATATGCAAATCTACCATTTACCCTTCTCATTCATGAATCTTGATGCTTAGATAAGTAAGAACATAAGTAAATCAGTAAAAGCAAATCAGAATTTTTTTGGTACAAATCATAGACAGGTTTTCAAGTATGCAGTAAATGGCTTTTCCTCAACATAATGCATATAAAATCAATAAAACGTGTAGGGAACAAGTAAGCAATTTCACAAGTGTGTTACTAGATTAAATAGCGAGGAATTTCAACTAAAGTTACATATTAGACTATCAAGCCCCTGAACTACGTTAACAGGGGTCACTCAACACGAGACAGGTCAAGCCCCTGAGTAACGTTAACAGGGTCACTTGATACCCAGAAGTCAAGCCCTTGAGCTACGTTAACAAGGTCACTTGACACGAAACGTCAACCCCTGAGCTAAGTTAACAGGGTCACTTGAACTAAGACCATCAAGCCCCTGAGCTATGTTAACAGGGTCACTTGATTCGAGACACGACGAACTTTCAAGATCAAGCACGCATGTGAAACAGGTGACAATGAGGTGCATCGGATTATCGAAGCTGGAAATTTATAGAATCATGTATATATTACCTAAACAAGATGCATTTGATCAAAAAATGCAAAAAAAGATGCAAAGTCTGGTCTTAATCCTTCAAAACATGCCAGGTATTATCTCATGTCAATTTTAGAAAGATATTAAGTATAGACTATGTGCATCAATAGCGAGAATTCGAGAAAAATCAAGTAGTCGGGCACAATGTTCTTCCCTACCTTAAGTGTTGATAGCTCGCATTCACGTGTGCAAATCAAGCTAAAACCTTCTCCAAACACTTCTCGTATCTAGCCTAGAACATGTATCGCATATACTTTATGTGTTAATAACCATACTAGCCTTACGGCGCGGTCTCATAAAGCATTCAAGGGCACAAATCTCAAAACCTAGCAGAACAGGACATCTCGCTGTGGCGAGGTGCAAGGTCACCGAGATGAGTCCTTCAGGTGCCACATGAAGTAAGCATCTCACCACGGTGAGTTTTCTCGAGAGGAAAATATCTTGACTTCTTGCCACGGTGAGGCCTTCAAGTGTTTTCTCGCTACGGTGAGGCTCCATGTCGCCGCGGCGAGCCTACAGACTCGCTACTTTCAAGTTTTCTCCCTGAGCCATTATTCGTCAATTCGATGTACCATTTTCCTTCCAATGGGCCTAATCTATTCACTTAACATAGTAGCTTGCTAACTAAGCTTTTAGCGATGATCGGACTACACGAACCACTAGGTTCAAGGCTCCGAAAATCAGCTTAACTGGTTCTAAATCATGTATGCTCCAATTTACCTAGCTTCGAAGCATGTGATGCCAGAAACACATTCACTCAGGTCTATTTTTCCTAAATCAAGTCCTCGGACATTCATGTGCTGATGCATGTGTGAAAGCCGAGGCATCAGATGTCAAGAATATGGTCACAACCCGCCATGCATGTCCGATTTCTAAACTCCCGACTCTAAAACTAAGAAAGCAAACTTACAAAATAGAGATTGCAAGGTTACCTTAATGAGGTTTCTGGATGCATGGCTTCTGAGCTTTCGCACGCACTTTTTCTTGGGGGGAATGTACTCGATCGTTTCGATCCCCACTTGAAAAGAGTTCACGGTTTAAATGATTAGTTGTTGCGAAAGGGAATCTCTCCATTGCAAGGTTGGGTTGAGCTAGACCAAAATGGCTAGATGGGTTGTGGCTGGTCTTCCTCAAGCTGGAGACAATGAGAGAAGAGAGTTTTGTCTCTCGTTTCTACCTAACCGACACTCAAACTCCATGCAAGGACTATGTGTGCATGAGAGCAATATAGGCTGAGGTTGGTTCCCATTTGAGGCTACCACACACTTGTGTTGGTGTATAACATGTCCTAAGGGCCTTAGATCTGGGACCCCTTTTCAAGTCATGGGTTTTGGTTTCTAATGGGTCCAAGTCGGGTCTTGGCATAGGGCCTTCACTAATGGGTCCAAGCCATAGCTTTAGGATTAAATGGGTCTTATGATTCGGGTCCCCAACATGTTGGTCCTAACATTGGGCTGCTAGTTATTGGGCCTCACATTTTGGCTCTAACTAATGGGCTTCATACGGGGAGTCTAATTACCTCAACGGGTCTAGTTCAAAAAGACCCAGCCTTTATAGCTGAATAGCCCCATCGTATAATGTCGGGTGCATTGCAGGCCAAGTCAAGTGATGTGGTGTTACAATAGGACATTAAAAGATATTGACAATTTTCGAATAGCAGCTCTTAATGGTTTCTCTTTCTTGAATGCATGCGTCAGCAACACTGGCAGTAACTATTACATAAGGATATGATAATCATGTGACTTTAAGCCCTTGAGTTGAAATTCCTTCAAACATACCTTGTCCTTCCAATTTCTACTGTATCCAATAGAACCCTTCAAATTGTGCAAAGTTTTATAAATTATTTCTTTTTCCACTCGTGACAAGCAAAATGGAGCTTTAGGACAGTACAACTTGTCATTTTTTTTCACGGGCCACAAATTTTTTCTTATACTCATATCTTTGAGATCATAATAGGCTTCAATAGCATCTTTAGTTTTACCCTTTGTGTCTATAATTGTAGCAATTAGGTTCTCTGTGATATTTTTTTCCACATGCATCACATCCAAATTATGATGAATAGGAATATCCTACAAACATAAACATGTGTTAATATTTGAGTGATGTGAAATATATTTCATATTAGAAAATAAAATATAGTAATTATCCACCTTCCAATATGGTAAGTCATATAGGATTGATCTCTTTGACCATGCACTGCTCTTTTCATGCTTAGTCTCAGATCTCTTCCTCTTCTTGCTACCTTTGCAAATTTTGTTTTAATACATCTCATTTTGCTTAGTACTTCAGAACCACTCAACCAGTGGGGATGCTTTCTTTGCTCTTCCCCATTAAACTATGACTTTTGAGTTTTGAAAGGATGATTCATATCAGTAAGAAATTTTTTGTAGCCCATGTAGGCATATTTCTTTCCATGTGATAATCATATGTCGAATCAGCATCTTCACTACAAACAGGACAAACAAACTTTCCCACTGTCTTACATCCTGATAATAGAATTGCTTTCATGTTGAACATAGACTTTTTATAAGAGTCATATGTTGTAGCACCAGCAAACAATAATTCATTTAATTGGCTGCAAGTAGACATCAATGTCGTGCCCTAGACCTTTTAGGCCTGGAATTAATAGAGTTAACATTGTAAACTCTTTTTGCATACACATAGATGAAGGAAGATTATATGGAACCATTATAACAAGCTAGCAACTATAAGAATTACTCTTGTTTCCGAAATGATTAAATCTATCCGTTGCAAGTCCTAAACGAACATTATGTGTCTCGAGAGAAAAGTCACTCTAACGAGCATTGATTGATTTCTAACTTGAAGAATCCACTGGATGACCCATGTAACTTTCATTTTCAATTACATTTGCATGCCATGTCATCGTTTCTGTAATCCATGGTACGCTGTACAATCATTGAAGTCTTTGGGTTAGTGGAAAGTATCTTAACTTCTTCCCCGGTAATTGTTTAAAACTTGGCTTTGAAGCTTCCACAGGTTTCTATTTGCTCTCACCACATGTAGGACACTCATTTTCATTTGCATGATCTCTCCAATATAATATCCAATCATTTCAACAAGCATGAATAATCTCATGATTCATGCGCAAAGACTTAACTAACTTCTTTATATCGTAGGTGCTATCAGGTAAAGTATTTGTGTCGGGTAAAATTTCTTTTATCATTTTTAACAACTCCGTGAAGCTTTTATCAGACCATTGATGTCTAGCCTTCATACTAAATAACTCAACTATAGTTGACAATTTCGTATGTTCACCCTTACATGACGGATATAGTAGTTCTAATGCATGTTTCTTCAAGTTTCTATACTCCATATCCTCAGGTAAATCTTGTGGATCCTGATCATCATCTTTATCCTCAACCTCAGGTAAATCTTCAAGATGAACATGTCTAAATATGTTGTTCAACATTTCTTCCATTCTTGAAAACATATAATTATTTTGGTTACTAGTTGTACTACTAGAAACCCCAACATTGACATGATTTGTAGAAGACAACTCCCCATGATACGTCCATGTCGTGTACGACCTATCTATGCCATCACAAATTAAATGTTCCGTAATGGTGTCAAGGTTTGCTTTTAAAAATTTTGACATTTAACACATGAATAGCAAGACCAATTAACATCCTCGACATTTTGTTTTGCAAACAAAATAAATGATGCAACGCCATCGAGATATTCAGAAGTCAGACGTTCTCCTACTATCATCCATTTTTTGTTTGGGATTGCTGGAGGCATCTTCTATAAAAAAAAAAAGCTCAAGTAGGAGAATTGAGGAAAACACAAGTATCAACAATAAAAGATATTAGAAAATTACTTTATTGTGTCAAGTGCTACAATCCCCTTATTAAATGGCCAGGCCACGGGAAGTGATCAGCTATTTATAAGCACACAAATTAGTGAAAGTAAACTTTTGACCTTTCACTGCTTTGGCGCTCTGTAAAGAATACAAATACCCAATTAGAAATTATGCTAAAAGTAAAAAAACTAGAAAAATATTAAGGAAAATTGATTGCCAAAAAAATAATCAATGTGTAAAATGATCAATGGGTTAGGTTAAAGACTAGTGAAATCAACATAAATAAGTTATCTTCCATCCATGTACAATACAAACATTCAGAACAATTCACCATCAATCCTATGAAAGGAAAAAATAAAAATAAAAAGGTACAAACAGCAAAAGCAACTGCAACATATTTTCTAAGGGAAATATTTCTATCTATATGTTATAAATAAATGAATCTAACATAGTTTGTGCAATAGATCTTCACTGGGCGATGTTAGATTCATTTATATCTGGCTTAAACATAAATGTTTTGTGCCCAATTCTAGTCCTTGAATCAAAGAAAAGCAAAGGCATCATTGAATTTCGGTTTGTGAAGCATACCAAATTTTGCTAGTCCCCAAAATAATGATGACAGCAAAAGCTCAGTCGATTTGTACTTGCAATTTCTGTATCACCTCTGTAGTTGTTGATCATAACTGCAATAACTAATGGGTACACGACAAAGTTGCAGTTAAAAAAAAGAAGGCAATCAGCAACAGAGTTACCTAAAGCCTGCCAAGATATAGATTTCTTAACACTACGTAAAAACAAGGAAAAAACAACATTAACAGGCTTTAAAGAATCACTGCCAAAAAGACTTATAAATAAATCCACTACCTAAAACAGTTGTTTATTGTGTTGTAGTTACTTTCACGGGTCTTTTGCATCAGATTTGAAAGATCCTACGAGAAATTTGCAGCTTCACGCTCCATGACAAATAAAGGAAAGGTTACTTTTATTAGCACTTATTAAATGTTTGGGCACCTAAGCCAAAAACATATTGACTGTTTTGAATCAAATGATGGAGATCATGTTTTGCCCCAATCTTTCATAGAATTATTCTTGACATCATGCACTTACCATCAGATGGTGCATGTTAAGCTCTGAAAAGTACCACTTTTCACCCCTTAACCCGACCTTTGATGGACCTCTGAGTGGACTAATAAAGTGTTTTAAGTGTGAGTTGTAGATAACAAGAATTTGTAACTTAATGATGCAATCTATCATATTTCAAGCCAAGAAGGAGGATTTTTATGCTAAGTTGTGGAGCTGAAGAATTTATTGGGAATGCACCATGGTAGTTCACACCATCGGGACAATTTTGTCATGCTTCGAGGCCCTAGAAGGCCTGTTAAGGGTATGAGGTGAAGCCCAAGTAGAGAGGAGAGTTGCTGCAAGGAATTAAGGAGAACTGCTGCAATGTAGCAGTGTGTATGTGGGACACGATAATTGAAAACTGCTCCTACACATGCCTTGAACTACGCAAGCTGCTGTAATTTGAAGCTGCAATTTATCACCTCGTGGGGTCAACATTAGAACCTGACCTTTTGTTGCATTGGAGCCTAGCGAGCAGCTTGAATACTTCTGAATTCTATCCTAGCGAGCTGATGTTTTGAGCCTGGTAAGGTGCATGTGAGCTGTACGACTTGAAGCTGCTACAAAGTGAACTAAGCGAGCTGCACCCAATGAGCCTAGCAAGTTGTCCAAGCTCCATTTGAACTTGGTGAGCTCCTAGCTGTTTTGAGCCTAGCAAGCAGCACTTTAATCCTTTGGAGCAGCCAAAGCCTTCATCCTCTTGAGTTGCAATGATGAAGATTTAAAGCCACATAGCTAGAGCAGCATTGCTGCCATGGCAGCAGCCTATACTTGAAGCCAACAGCACTTGAGCACTTTCAAAATGAACTTTATGTGGTGCTACACCAACCAATTGGGTTGTTATATATATATTTCAGACACATGATAGCAGCAGCACTATAGCCTACATTCAATCAACAAAGCAGCTGCATTGAAGAACATGAGCTGAAAACCTACAGATTTAGCACATTGGAGCAGCGTATAAGCTGAAAGCATTTTGTCGAACAGCTGTTGTGCACACTCGAGCAGCTGTGGTGCACCTCTCGAGTACATCAACTAAACCCCCACTGGCTGTGGACTCGAAGGCAAGTGGTGTAGAGCTGAAAAATATAGGCATTTGAGTTGTTCTGCTATTGAGGCATTCTGTCGAACAGGTGCAGTGCTGAAAAATACTGTATTTCAGCCCAGCGAGATTTAAGTTACTGAAATATACTGTATTTCAGCTCTGCGAGATTTAAGCCCCTGCTGTATTGCAACTTAGCGAGATTTAAGCTCCTGTTGTATTGCAACTCAGCGAGATTTAATTTCTGAAGCTTCAACTCAGCGAGATTTAACTTCTGAAGCATTTCAGCTTAGCGAGATCAAACTTCTGAAGCTTCAACTCAGTGAGATTTAACTTCTAAAGCATTTCAGCTCAACGAGATCAAACTTTTGAAGCTTCAACTTAGCGAGAACTCAACGAGATTTAAGAGAGATGCATACCTGAAGCTGTCATCTACACGAGGCACGAATTCCAGCGGCTTATTTCAGCACCCAAGGATATTTTGGGTATTTCACACCTTCTAGGGCATGCATCCCAACGTCCCACACTTCCCAAAGAATCCAAGGGCCACAAATAGGCCACGAAATCAACTCCAAATCTTCTCAAATCTGATTGGCTAATGCACATTAGAGTTTCAAGGGTTGCCTATATAAGGGATTGTTATCTACATTTGTAAGGCAGCCAGGATTAGCCTGGTTCACTTAGGATTTTAAATCCAGGAATAGCCTGAGATCGAAGCCAGGGTTTCCTGTGCTCATTTAGGGTTTAATTTCCTTTTCATTTTTCTTTTTCCATTTTCTTATTCCTTAGCACAGCAGCAATGCTGGGCTAAGTTCTATGTAATAGCTAGTTTTATTTTGGTTTTGTAATAGGTTTTGTAAACATTGGGATTTTGGATGACCAGTTGTATATAGGCTGCAGCCAGGAGACAGTTCATTGTAAGTTTTGCTTTTTTTTTAATGAACTGCCGTTTTAATGCTTAATCAAATCTATAGATCTTATGGCTTCTTAGATGTCTATAGGATCCATGTATTTGGGACTAGCCTATTCAGTTTCTAGTAGATCTATTATTTGCCATCTGATTTCCCTTGGTTTTATAGACACATGGAAAGCAATGCTGGATCTGTAGAGAGATCCAGGGAGCTCGGAGGCCTGTGGACCATGGTGGTTACAACAATTTTCATGTTCTTTCTCAGGCCTATGTGGGATGGACAGACCAATGGGATACCCTGTGACCATTCGAGTGGACAGAGTATAGCCCTAAGGTTGTATCCATTCACATATTTGAGACAGATTCTTCTCCCCTACACATGAGCTTCTAGAGCCTTGCCAGGAGTTTATACAGTAACTGGCTCCCCTCTATTCTACCTAATTGATATGAGATATTAGATCTGATCTCATGTAGTAATTGCAGCTTGAGGCTGAGTCATTGCAAGCTGTTTGTAGTAATGACCAACTGAGCTAAAGGCCTTATTCAACCTGTTGCATGGTCCTTTTTGTGGGCACTAGTAAGCAGTAAGCCTTAGCAAAGCACTTAGGATCTTATGGGTTGGAATACCTATGGATGTCAGCCAGGTCTATGCGCAGATCTGGGGAGCTTGTAGCACTGACATTACATTGTGCTGCAATAGTATTCATGGCTAGAGCTGGTCCAGTGGCTGGGAAAATGATCAGTCCACTCTTCTAGATTAGACTAGCGAATTTCTAGTTTAACTAATAGGATTTGATAGACTCTATCGAATACCCTGTGACCATTATAGTGGACAGAGTATAGCCCTAAGAGCGCCCCAAATGGCATGGGTTAAACTGGAAGCTTATACCTTGTTGAGGCTATTAATAGCGTCTCAGCAAGGACCACTGCAGAGATAGACTAAATCTGAGTTACATTACTAATTTCTCCCTAGCTGTTTACTTCTCCATATTTTATCTTTACTTTATCAAACATGTCATCATCCTTCTTCACCCCTCTCTTTAGTTGTAGTTTTATTTATGCATTTATGTTTTTAATATAGTTTAGTGACACCTAAACACCCTTCCTTTAGGACTGCCAGATTTGTAGCCAGATCTGGAGATTACTGTATGCCCTTGTGGTTCAGATCAATACTCCCTGTGAGATAAACTCTTACTTATCGAAACTTACTACAACAGGCCCTGTATCTTGCAGGTCTATGTGTATTTTTAGACTTGTTATTTTGTGTTTTCCAATTCACCTTTGATTTACTTTTACTAACACATTCTTATCACTGTTTTCAAATAAAGTTAGCAGCAAGCATCTAAAATACCCCAACAGTGTATTTTAAATTTCATATGGCACAAGTTACAGAAAATCGCGTTTGAGGCTGATATGATGCTTGTGACTTTTATTCAAATTTTTTGGATGCGTTCAACATGGAAATAAAAAATTTACCGCCATATGGTATACTCATTATGTCAAGATCTAGTGAGTGAAAAATGGACCTAAAAAATGATCTCTAATGTTCGATTCAAACAAGCAACGTGCTTGGGTGAAGCTGCCGCCAAAGACTGTGGTTGCAATGCCCTCAAAGATTGTGGCAGCAAATAAAAAAGTATCCTAATTACTTAAACCTTCCTAACAAACTCTCCCACTCACGCTTGACCTCTTTGACTCCCAACTTCTCCAACTCTCTTTCTTCCCCCTTCAAATCCCCAACTTCTCCAACTCTCTTTCTTCCCCCTTCGAATCCCCAACTTCTCCAACTCTCTACAAGCATTGTTTGTTCAACCTTTCCACCGGAAATTTGCCTATTTTCTCTCTCCAATTTCTCTGGTAGGTAGGAGACGATTCATCTATCTCATCGTTGATTCATTGATCTTGCTGCAATCCTTTCGGCCAAGCATAAAGAGGTTATGAGGTTTTTTATTTTCATTTCTTAAGTCATCTAAAATTTCTAGGGTCTCTTTGTATACTGTTTGGGTATTCTTTCTCTAGTTTCTTTGTATATTTAGGGCATTAATTATTTTTTTAATTTGTATATTTTAGGGCTTTATTTATTTATTTATTTGTTTATTTTAGGGCTTTAGTTTCTTTGTATTTTTATAAGGTTTATTCTATTTTCTAGAGTTTATTTGTATATTTTAGGGCTTTATTTATTTGTTTATTTGTATATTTTAGGGCTTTATTTATTTATTTATTAATTGACAGAGTCAATCGACTCCAAACGAATCTGCAATATTGAAAACCAAAAATAGAATTATTGCTATCAGTCATCCCTCAAATAACCTTCTACATACATGTTAAATATTCGGCCTAGTATAGTCATTTTTTTCCTGAATATGATTTCAAAGAACATAGAAGTACTTTTTGGAAGTCTGTCTTGGAAGTCCAACAACATAATAAAAGTTCCATTTTCAAATTTTAACTTGAAATTGAATGAGAATCTTATGTATTACCAACAGAGAATGACTTTGAAGAAAAATAATTTAACATGGGAGGACTTCTTTTTTTGTATTTTATGCAAAGAAACAATAACAAAATAGAAAATCAAGTAAAGAAGGCTGAGTTGGGTATTGGAAATTGGAATAAACTCAGTGAGTCTACTCGGCTTTAGTGTGTACTATTCATGTGAAAACCAAACTATTTATATTTGCACTTCACAAAGCGACGCTTATAAGCAAACCTTCCAATTATCTCTCGTTCATAGCTTAATTTCCCAACTCCTTCAACCATTGGAAATTACCATATTGAGCTCCACTGTCTACACCGTGGCGTTGTGTCACATCCTCACCAATTCAGTTAGGGGACAGTGTTATATGGTATACAGGTTTCATATGCCAGGCAAAGTGTAGGTGGCTGATGTATGCGATGTAATTGGCTGAAAGTGCAGTGGTCCCAAGCAAGACGGGTTGGGGAAGTCAGTCACGTCGCGCCACACAGGCAAGTTTTGTGCAAGCGCTAAAACATGCCTGTGTGGTGTGACGTGACTAGCTGCCCTAACCTGCATTGCTTGGGCCCCACTGAACTTGCCTACCGCCAATTACGCTGCAACATGTCAGTCGCATGCACATAACTTGCCTGCCATTTAACAATGTCCTTCAGCTAGCACAGACCTCCTGCCAAGTCAATCACTGATTGGTAGATCACCTTCTCTAAGCTCAAATTGGGGTTCCAAGCTGACTCGGAATCCAGGCAAGTATTTGATCCTCATTGAATATAATCAAGCAAATGTGTGGATAGTCGGTTTCTTTTTGTGATCTTTGCTCGCAAGTATTCTAATCCTTTTATCGAATCTAGATTTTTATATTAAATTTGATTTACATACGAGAGTATGTTCTTGCATGCAAATGTGAGCATTCTGATTTTGGTAAACCATAGAGTTTTGTTCTCGTGTTTGAAAATAAGTTAGGATCTATTTGTTCTTATAAATAGTTGTGCATGCATGGTGTTCAAACTTATAATTTCTGCTTAAATCTAAATATTTCTAACTAATTAAACATCTGGAAACATTGATTACCTAGATTAAGTTCTGATATAATTTTGGGTTAATGGTGGGATTTTGTTTTGAACCTAAAATTGGTAAAAGTCCCTGACTCCATGCATGAATCCTTAACTAGCTCCTTAGGTTTTCAATTTATTTTTAAATGTGTTGTAGGGAAATATCATTTGATTTCAATCTAGTCAACCTATTAATAGTGATAAGGGAAACATAACAAAACAAATTCCACTAAATTTTTTTATTGTAGACACCCAAATTTGGCCCAAGGCTCGATCACCTTACACTTCGAGAAAGGCGCACCCTCCGAGTTTTCGAGATCACTTTTAGAACCCTTAGAAGTTAACTCGAACCTTAAAAGTTAACCCAAGCCCTTAGAAGTCTATCCCTAACCCTTAGGAATCAACCCTAACCTGTAAAACCACCCCTCCCAAACCAGATTTAAACCCTCCCGGGCATTTGTTGTAAAGAGGAATGCCATAGTTTGTACGAACCTCTGCTAGATCTAAGACATATACCATTAGGAAGAGGATCTTCCCAGCTTTCAAACAAGCCAAGATTCGCCTCAATCCGAACTGTAGATCGAAAGTTACAACAATTTGAAATTCTGGCACAAATGCTAAAATTTTGCCTAGCGTATGTATTACATATGATAAGCCAGAATTTTGCCTAGCATATGTATTACATAAGCTAAGAAAAATTGACCTTTCTGTGGACCCTACAGCAGGTACTGAACCTCCAGGTTTCTCAGGGACACTGTTCCAATAACTAGTGTATGTAATACATATGCTAGGCTTAGGAACAATGTTTTTTGAGATTTTTGCCAGATTTTGAAATTGGGGTTTGACTTGTTGACCACCCCATCCATTGGGGTTGGTTTTGATAGGACTATTGCACCCCATTTTCCCTATTTGCAACCATTTAGCCCTTTAAAGCCCCCCCTATCATCTACCATTGAAACCCAATTCCAACCTATCTAAGCTTCTAAAACCCTAGAAAATCTTAGATTCCTATTACCTAATTGCTAACCCAATTAGCCCTTTTAACCCATCCTTAAAACCTCCCTTTTTCCTATAAATAGAGAGGCACCCCTCCCTTTACAAGGGCTTGCAAAAATTTTAAAAGAGAGAAAATACTAGAGAGTTCCCTCTTCCCTTGTGAGCACTAAAACCACTAAAATTCTAAAACTTAAGATCATCTTCTAACCTCCATTTCCCACCATCAATACCTTAGATTTGGCTAGAACTACCCCCTAGCCTTCTTCTTCTACCTCTTAGCTACCTAGCCTTAGAGATTAGAACCCATCTTTCAACCGATTTGTCATCGGAAGCCCACCGAACCACCCTCACGCGAAGGACCACAGTTGTGCTAGAAGAGCCTGAGTGCTCCGGCTCTCCCCTGTATTCCTCTACCTTCTTTGGTGTTCCTTTATAATTGAATTTTAACCGTTACACCACCAAAATTTTGATGATTGTGGGGGGCGTAAATAGGATTTGAGTGCCTTTGGGCAAGAGGAAATGCCGTTTTATTTTCCTTTTTTATTTTTTATTTCTGTTGGCCATAAGTAGACACCGCTTATGAGCGGATTGATTGGGTACCCGACACCTTCCCGATCGATAATCGAATCTCCTACCCAAGAGACTTTGGCGCAATCTGGATCAGAGTCATATTTTTAGCACTTCGGTGCTCATCATATCGATTTGGGTATCTTGGGACACCAAAAGCTCCGGGTGGCGACTCTAAATTTGTCTTATGAACGCATCGTCGCAACAGGACTCGCGAGAGCTCCCATGGTTGAATAGATGGCGACTCTGCTCGGGAGTAGCTAGTAGAGCTTCCCCTTGAAGGTTGGCCTTTTTTATTTTTCTTGTTTTCTACTAACCATTTGTTCTTATTTTTATTCCATACTCACCCCTACGATTCCATCAATTTTTATTTACCCTACGATTCAGTCATTTTTTACTTACCCCTACTTTTCAGTCATTTACGTGCCTTAGCCGATCGGCGGGCCTACTTGAGCATTGCCTTTACTTTCACTTATTTTTGGTCACTTATATGCCTTAGCCAATTGGCGGCTTACTTGCGCTTTAACATGCCTTAGCCGTTTGGCTGACCTACTTGAGCTTTTTTTTTTTGTAAATATATACCATCAGTGGACGCCAACCTGTAGAGGCGGCACGGGATCGTCACATACCATTTTTGAACACTAAGCAAACTACCTTTTAAAATTGAATTTAAAATTGAACCTTAAAAGTGAACTAAGGGACTTAATTTATTTTTGCAGGGGTAGATTTTAAAAGGTGAGAATTTAGGCAGCGATACAAACGTCCCGATTCTTAGTACGGAGGCAGCCCCTAGTGGTGATTATCCGGAAAAGTACCACCCCATCCAGTATCTAAGAAGGCGCTTGCGTGGGAGGTATATAAGGTGGGTGACTGATCCAAATACAAAGCTTAAAACCCTTGGAGAGAGTGTTAGTCGTCCTAAATCAAACCTGGTGTAGGTTCGGAGAGGAGGGATCCGATATGATAAAGAAAATCAATCCTCGGAAGCGTTGCTTCAAAAATCCCAAAAAAATAGACCAATTTCGGGCATGCTGCTGCTGTCAATATATATATATATAAACACTATTTTTGCCTAGCGTATATATTACATACGCTAAGCCAAAAATCTCTAGAAATTGCCTAGCGTACCTAATATATACGCTAAGCCAAAAATTTTAGAAAGTTGCCTAGCGTATGTAATTCCAGAAATTTTGCCTAGCGTATGTAATACATACGCTAGACCATTCTGGGGTCCGCAGCCCGAATCTGAGGCCTTCTGTTCACTGATCCTGAGTCCCCCGCTTAGTGGTTTAGTGCCTCTAATAGATCCCACACATTACGACACCCAATACGCCCTCGCTGGTAAAAAGGGATCACCCTCTTATTGATTTTTTTCGAGGGATCGAGTTTTTGCATGGATTCTCATGCCTTCACATAGAACAAAAGTTCTCTTTTGTTTCTTCCGAAGTGTATTGGGATCCCGCCGTGGAAAATATTTTAGGTGTGAACGCCACCCGAAACAGGAATTCCAAGGCCCCGGAACTCATCCTAGAAAGGTTCATTTGCTTTATCCAAAAATCAAAACAAAAAAAATCATCAAGAAAAAAAAATTAAAAAATAAAAAAAACTTGTGGTGCCGGCACAACGACATCGCCTTACCCTCCGTCATCCCATAGGGGGAGGAGGAGAAAACTTTATGAACCCCATCCGAGGCATCCGTATCCAACTCGCCGCCAAGCCATGTCATGGGCGGTTGATCTGACTTATGCCGATCCTGATTCATCCCCGCCACGCTTCCCAACCCATTCCCATTTGGAGGAAATTCCTACCTCCATCTCGTTCTCCCAAACACCATTTACCGTCACCGGACCCTTCGGTGAACCCATATTTCCCCCCACATCCTTCGCATTCCCTCGAAGTCCATCGCACTCTTCCCCTGTAGCCTCTCAAAATTTACCCTCCACAATTAACATGCCCAATTTTCCCACATTTTCCCAAAATCTAACACCTCATTTCCCACTATCTCTTCAAACCATACCCCATCCAACCATACCTTCCCAAAATCTAAATATCACCCAAGCCATACCCTATTGTTCCACATCCACACAAACTATGCCCATTTTTTCAAATCCCTCATCTACCTAGGCCATGCCCAATTTTATCTGGGCCATGCCTAATTTTTCCCATACACCCATCTCATCCATACACCACATTTCCCCTCCATCAGATGTATCCTTTACATCCACCCCATCACCCAATCTAATAGCCATGATGGATGAGATGGTCAAGGCCTATACAATATGGAAGGCCTCACAAAACATCCTCCCTTATCCATCCCCCACAAACCCATCTCATGAACTCCCAAATCTCCATGCATCTTTCCTCCAAAACTCCCATCAATCCCCCATTATCCTTACCACCCAGGACCCCCATCAACCATGGGGTCATTTGAGTGGGCCTCAAGTCCCCATACTTCAAGCCCATCAAGGCCCAATGGCCCAAACCCAAGCCCACCAGGGCCCAATACCCTAAGCTTACTAGGGCCCCATATCCCAAACTCACCAAGGCCCAATGGCCTAAGCCCACCAAGGCCCAATGGCCCAAGCCCATCAAAGCCCAATGGCCCATGCCTACCAGGGCCCAATACCCCAAACCCACCAAGGCCCAATGGCCCAAACCCAAGCCCACCAGGGACACCAAGCCTACCAAGGCCCCGCAACCCATTCCCAAATCCATCAAGGCCCACACTCGGAAGCCCCACTTTCCCATCCTCCCTCATTCCCCCAGTATCCCATGTACCCCCAATGGGCCCCCATTCCACGCCAAATAATGCAGGGCTCTCACCCCAGCATGGGCCCTACTTATCCACAAGTCTCACACCCAACCCAATATGGGAATCCGTCCCATACCATTAACCCCCCCCCCAGTTCATCAATCCCCATACCTCTTAGACCCATCCCCAGGAATTCCCCCATATACAGTGGGCCCACCAAGCACCCATTCGGCTTGCTCAAAACCAACCAGACAATCTCACCCTCCTTCCACCATATGTAGACCCACAATATGAGAAAGATGAGATCAGGAATAGTGGAGCCTACGCAGGACATTCATCAGCTTTAATCCCCCACCACTTGTATTCACTAACCCACTGGTAGCCCAAAGTGAATGGAGGCCGCCTATTGAATTACCGGTCCTGCTGTCCAAAGAGTCTGAGCTATTGAAAGAGCAAATGGACAAGATTCAGAGATAGTTGATGAAGATGAGTTGAGCTAAAATCCATGCCACAAAATTTTCTGATTTATGTTTATTTTCATAAGTGCCCTTACCCCCAAAATTCAAAGTACCAGTCTTCGACAAATACAACGGCATGGGCAAGCCCATTGCACACCTCATGTCCTACTACGGGGACATGTTCCAATATGGAGGGGATGAGCATTTTCTCATAAAGGTCTTTCAAAAGAGCCTCACGGGTCCGACTTTGAGGTAGTTCACTTCGTTGGAACCTTCCATGATCAAAACTTGGAAGGATCTGACCCATTTATTCCAAGAACAGTATGTCTACAACATAAACATTGAACCATGGAAATTGGATTTAGCTCACCTGAAATAAAAACCTGATGAGACGTTTAGCGATTACCTTAGGCTGTGGAGAGCATTAGCAGCTCAGGTCAGGAACAACATACCTGATAATGAGCAAATCAAGATGATCTCAAAAAGCACCTGCCAGTTATCTCTGATTTCCTAGTGTACCAATAGCAGTCTAGCTTTACTAATTTAGTAAGGAATGCCAACCATTGCGAGGACGCAATTAGAGGACGTTTGAGCAAGAATGTGTCCGATGGGGCCATTGGGGTTCGAAGGTTCACTGAACAGAGGAATGATAGAAGAACTGGGGTAGATGTATAGACGGTCATAAATACACGACTCAATACCAGTATAGCCCCATTCTAATTTAAGGCAGTACAGCCAGCTCCAATCAGAAGTGAGCCGAAGCAAAGAATCGGAAATGGGCAAGGGGCACAGATGACCCCAGAATAGAGAAGGGCCCGTTTCAATCGAGTCTTCACACCTTTAGGGTAGTCTTTGAACATATTGTTGCCCTTATTAATTGAGAAAGGTTTTGTTACTGCACTCCAGCCACGACCTCCGCCAAATCCGATCCCAAGGAATTATGACCCCAATACTCATTGCAATTTCCATCAAGGATAGGGCCACCCAACTGATCGATGCTTCCCTTTGAAGCATGCGATACAAGACTTAATTAGGGCCAACAAGATCATTCCTCCAGCACTTCCTAGGCCAACCAGCATACCAATATATATTAGGTGCTGCTACTACCACATCCACCAGGAGGAGCAGGCCCAAGGCCGACCGTAACCATGATAGAGGAGGATGACATGGAGTTTGATCTGTCAGAATATATCCACATCCAGGAAGAGTTTGTAACACCAAGGCAGAGAGGTCAAGAGGATAGAAGCATCAGAGTAATTGAACCCCTGAATTTGGCTGATTATTTTCTTAATCCTGTACCACCAATAGAACATTTAGATTTAAGGGCATATTTTCCATCACTAGCTCTCGTCAGCTATGCTCAAGCCAACTAGTATCAACCATACGGAGCAGCAGCCCCCACTAATTACCTAATGGCCAAATTGGCCCCATATCCCCCTCCGGCACCGGTTAATTACAAATGGCCTACCCCTCACCACCCCCAATACAACCATTCACAATCCCCACTAACCCCATTTGACCCACTTTTGTCACTCCTCTGATCTATCCACCTCCAACAGAGGTTAACCAAGTGTTGACCACCCATTCCAATTCCCTAGTTCAAGCACCTTTGAGGCCTATGTCCGCTCCATTTTAAATCTCAAGACTAAGCTACAATCCCCATCAGGTCCCGATCAGTTACAATCAGACAGATATCAATGCGGGTAGTAGTAGAGAGGGGTCAGTGGATTTCGTCACTTGATCGGGAAGAATCTCAAGGCAACCAGAAGTGCCAGTATTGACCCGGCCAAACGAAAAGAAAGAACCTATAGCTATAAACCCTTTTGAAAAGATGAGCAGAGAGCACATATTTGAAACATAATTGAAAAGGATGCCTGCACACATCACGGTCTGGGACCTGCTAATGACCACGCCGCTTCATTTCCAAGCTTTAATGGGGGCTTTAAAGGATGCACGTATCTATCTAAGGAACCCCGAATGAGGTAGGACAGATAATTGGGGAGGTGTTGGCTCCTAATGTCATTTCCTTTTCAGATGTTGACTTACCAGATGAGGGAAATAATCATTTCAAACCCCTCAATATCAAGGTAGAAGTTGAGAACTTGGTGATCCCATTGGTATTGATAGACAATGGATCAGCCTTTAATGTGTGCCCTCTCAGAACCGCAACCAAGATAGTGGTGGATCCCTCCGCATTCAGGCCAGTGAGAATAAGTGTCAGAGGATTTGATAATACAAGAAGAGAGATAATTGGAGAAGTAGGCCTTGAGCTCGTCATCGGGCAAATGACCTTTTCCATACCCTTCCAAGTTATGGACATCAAATCTACTTTCAATCTGCTGTTAGGGCAACCCTGGTTACATGAGGTCAAAGCAATACCTTCAACTCTGTACCAAAAGCTGAGGTTTATAGCAGATCAGAAGATTATCACCATTCTGGGTGAAGGGTAGGATGAAAGAGACAAAGCTACCCACATCATCGAGAACCCCAAAGTGTTGGATGTGCCGCACACAATCGAAGACACATACCTCCATAGCTTTGAGTATGATGTATCAATAGTAATCTCAGAACCCGTTGAGAAACTCACTTTGAAAACCGGCGGTGAAATGGTCGCAGCGGTAGCCATGCTCCAGAAATGGGGCTATCAGAAAGGTAAAGGATTGGGACCTCAATTGCAAGGAAGGAAGGACCCAATTAGAGCCAGAGGCGGACAGTGGATCAGATTCGGTCTAGGCTATATGCCTACTGAAGAAGAGGTCCAGGAGGCCAAGGAAAAGGCCTGGATCATTGCTGCTATAAAAGCCCGAGGAATAGACCTGGAAGACGAACCCCGTCCATGACCTCACATCTGGACTACATTCGTGAGCACCGGGGTTGTAAAAATTGATCATAATGGGGCAACACAGCTACCCGCACAAGCCGAAAGCCCTGATCCACCCAACCAATCCCTAAATCATCCCTCCCAATTTAAAAGTAGACCTTACCTCCCTGTCCCTTTTTGAGGAGGAGTTTCCCATACCTATATAGTCCCCTCTGTGGTAAACCACCATAAAACCATGCTGATGTTTGAGGGCAGGGTCCTGGACGAGCCCATGATAAACATGATGGAGGCTGACTCTCAAAAGCCATATCAATCAGCCTCCTCCAACCGAGCAGGCAAAGGAACGACATCGCAGCTAAGAAATTAGGCGGTTGTGCCCATAACTCTGGAAGCATCAAATTTGACACCCGCTTCCTAAAAAAAAGTAACCTATAAAAAGTGAGGTGAGCCCTTGGCAAGCAATACCCTATGTATATAGGGACCCGCCTTGCCAAGGGCCCATTTTCGAGAATAAGGAAAATCTAAAAAAATAAAAGAAATACAAAATAATTCAAAAAAATTGTCTTTCAAAATTTGCAAGAAAATCAAAGAACAAGGTGCCTTAATAGAAATACCCATCCCACGTGAAATCGACCCATTTCCTGTAGAAATACAAGAAGAGGTAGGAGTCACGAGTCCTGATGAGGAGATCCCCACCGTGGAGCTCCCAATGAGCTCCTTAAATGGTACACCGATTTTGAGCATGGCCCTACACCAATTGTTGAAGAAACAGAGGATGTCAATCTGGGCACGGATGAGGTTGCTAGAATCTCCAAGATCGGAATGTCACTATCTTCCGAGGAAAGAAAAAGCATGATTGATTTTCTTTGGTCATACTAAGAAATCTTCGCATAGTCATATGAGGATATGCCTGGTTTGGATACCGATTTGGTTGAGCATGAGCTGCCACTATATCCAGATGTTAGGCCAGTCAAGCAGAAGTTAAGGCATCTCCGGCCTGAGTAGATGCTGAAAGTGAAAGATGAAGTTATCAAATAGTACGATGCGAGGTTTCTTATGGTCTTAAAATACCCTCAATGGCTAGCCAATATTGTCCCTGTATCAAAGAAAGATGAAAGGTTCGCATGTGCATCAACTTCAGAAAGCTGAACAAGGCGAGCTCGAAAGACGACTTCTCGTTGCCACACATCGATATCTTGGTCGATAACACTGCAGGACATAGGATGCTCTTATTCATGTATGGATTCTCTGGGTACAATCAAATCAAGATGGCTAAAGCCGACCGAGAGAAGACAATGTTCATTACTCCATGGGGAACTTTCTGTTATTGAGTCATGACATGATTGTACTGTTTCATGACATGATGCACTGAGAGATTGAGGTGTACGTTGACGACATGATTGCCAAGTCACTAGAGAGAAGTGACCATCTGATAAATCTCCAAAAGTTGTTCGAGAGGCTAAGAAAATATAGGTTGCGTTTGAACCCTCAGAAATACGCATTCGGCACCATGTCAGGAAAACTATTAGGTTTCATTGTCAACAGAAGAGGCGTCAAGATTGATCTGATCAAAGTAAAACCTATCGTTGAAATGCCACCGCCATCTATCGAGAAAGAGGTCAAAGGCTTCTTGGGTAGGATACAGTACATCAGTCGGTTCATTGCACATCTAACTCCTATCTGTACGTCGATCTTCAAGTTACTAAGGAAAGATTCTCCAGTCAAATGGAATGACGACTGTCAGGTAACATTTGATAAAATTAAAGGTTACCTCCTCAACCCACCAATTTTGGTACCGTACGAACCCATGAAACCACTCTTAATGTATCTTCCCACAATGGAAGTTTCAATGGGATGTATCCTAGGACAACATGATGAAGCAGGAAGAAGAGAAGGAAGAATAAAAAAAATATTATGCAGGTTTTGTAGAATCGAGGAAAATCGGGTTGTCACAGATTGAATAAAAATAAGAGTGATGAAGGTACTTCACAACAGGTTAATGTTGCTAAGCCAGCTTCCGGTGAAGATCTATTGTGAACTCTATTAGGCTCCAGTCAAGTTAATGGTAGATGGATCCTAGATTCAGGGGTATCGTATCACATGTGTCCATATCGGGATTGGTTTGATCAGTACAAGGTAGCCAATAGTGAGACAATTTTGATGGGAAATGATAGTGCATGTGAAGCAGTGGGTATCCGTTCTATCAGAATAAAGATGTTTGATGGTTGTGTTCACACTCTTACTAAGTTTAGGCATGTTTCTGATATAAAGAAAAATTTGATCTCGTTGGAGAAATTTGATGAGATAGGATGTTGAGTCATCCTAGAATTCGAAAAACTGAAAGTTATACGTGGTGCTATGACGTTGATGAAAGGTGAGAAGATGAAGAATATTTATATTCTAGTATGCAATACAATCAGCGACAATGGTGTGGCTACTATGAAAGATTTCAAGGATCTTTAAGAATTGTGGCACAAGAGGCTTGGTCATATGAGTGAGTGTGGGCTAACAGGGCTCATAAAGAATAAGGTGATTTTTGATATTCAAACTTGTAAACTAAAATTTTATGAAGATTACATCTTCGATAAGCAAAAGAAAGTTATGTACAACCGTGGGATTTGTGACCGTCTAGTCGCGGCGATGCGCTCGCTTGCAAAAAATATAGAGTCGTCACCCGGAGCTTTTGGTGTCCTGGGATACCTATATCATTTTTATGAGCATCGAAGTGCTAAAAATATAACTCTAATTCCGGTCTACCAAAAGCTCTTGGGTAGGGGCTTTGGTTATCGATCTGGAAGGTGTTAGGCACCCGATCAACCCGCTTAAAGTGGCCTCTACTAATGGCCAAAAATAAAATGAAGTAAAAGAAAAAAAAATAGCTTTCTCTTGCCCAAAAGGGCTTAGAATTCTATTTGTGTCTCTCCGTCCCTACCAAAAAGTCAGCGGCATAACGGCACAAATGGAAGGATGGAGGGAGCTAGAAAGAGATAGGAGAAGAAAGGGGAGAGATGGAGCCCTCGGGCCCTTGTAGCACCGTAGGAGAGCCTTGCATGGCTTGCTTTGATAAGCTCATGAAGGCTTGTATAGTGGAAAGAGGGGTTCTAACCTCTAAGACTTGCTAGCTAGGAAGTAGAGAGGGAAGGTAAATGGGTAGCATATACATAAACTAAGGGATCTAAGGTGAAAAATATCACTCAAAGGAGGTTTTGAAATTCTGGATTTTGTATGGGAAGTGTGCACCAAAGGAAGAAAGATCGTCTCACTTTAAGCTCTTTTTCTCTTAGGCCAAACTTCTCTATTTATAGGGAATGGGTGAACTAGGAGACCACTTAAGAGCTAAATGGGTTTAGCAATTAGGTAATCTCACATCTAAGGATTCCTAGGGTTTTTTTAGCCTTGAGATGTGTGAGAAGGTCCTCCAATGGTGGATGATGGGGTGATGCCTTAAGCCACTTGAAGGATTGCAAATAGGTAGGGAATGGGTGCAACAGAACTAGCAAAACACACCCCAAAGGTCAAGGTGGTCAACAAGTCAAACCTCAATCACAATTTTCGGGCTAAAATCCAAAGGTTACTGTTCATATGCCTGGCGCAACTAATAGTTGCACCAGATAAATGTACAGTAAAACAGTTTTAAACAGTGCCTGAAAGTTGGTTCGCGAGGGTGGGCCCCACCTTTAACCTTGGCGCAACTAATAGTTGCACTAGGCTTAAAATCTGGGAGAATTTGCCTAGCGCAACTAATAGTTTCACCAAGAAACTATTAGTTGCGCCACATCCCTAGGGGGGGCCCACATGAATTTACACTTATGCCCTCCGGGCTCAGTTTGCCATATCTTTTGATGTATACCTCTGATTAGGGTGATTCTTGGACCGTTGGAAAGCTGATGACCTCTACTTTTTAATGGTATAAAATTTGATCACAATAGAGGGCTATAGCTGGTTCCAATGTATCCCTCCTCAACCATTTGCTTGATAAGGTTGGGTTTAGGTTCAGAATGGGTTCTAATGGTGAGGATTAATTTCTAAATGTTTGAGTCAGGTTCCTAAGGAATCTAGGGTAATTCCTAAGGGTTTGGAAAGGCTCCTAAGGATTCTAAGGGGGTTCATAAAGGTTTCATACATGTTATGAAAAGCTCAAAATTGTACCTCTCTCGAAAAGGTGTTTCGATCGGGCCTTGGGCCAAATTTGGGTGTCTACAAATGCCCCTCTTTGGTATCCAATCACTAATGATCTAATGTCAAAGAAAAGAGACATCCGAAGAGGCCCAAGGCATTACTGTTGGGTCTGCTGCATTCAGAACGAACTTCAAACATCAAATGAGTAACACGATGAGAAAACAAAAGCCTTGGGACGTTGTTAATCAGTGAAAAATGCCAATTTTCACCCTTTAACCTGGCCTTTGATATACCTGTGAGTAGACTAATAAGCACGTGTTGAGTATGTTTTGTAGATAGCAATAAAAGACAGGCATAGTGCAGAAATTCACTCACAAATGCTTCACAAGAATGTCCATCTCTCAGTACAGATCAAACTCAACAATGGCACACAAGAGGGTTGCACACCAATGGCTACTTGGCGCGTGTAGCAATAGTAGGGCAGAGTTAAAGAAGTGAAAACAGGCCGAAAACAACCTGTCGAGAGGTTATTGGAAGGATTCGATAAGATCTGAAGCTTGAAAAAGAAAGAATTCGTGCAGATTGAGGAGTTCGATAGGATTTGGGAACCTATCGAGCAGTGAAAGATAGAAAGAGGCATCTTATCGAAAGCTTGCCTGGGGCGTGAATTGAACCTGTCGAACAATTGCCTTAACCTATCAAGATTAAAGCTCTGAAGCTCCAACCTATCGAACTACTGCTCAAACCTGTCGAAAGGTGCTTGAACTTGTGGGTTGAAGTTAAGAGAAAACCTATCAAAAGCTGCCACGAAGAGATGAACCTGTTGAAATGATCCTCTAACCTGTCGAACACTCCAGATGAAGGTTGGGAATGCTGAAGCTTTAATGGAAGGACCATCCTATCGAAACCTATCGAATGGATCTGGAAATCTATCGAAAGGAGTAAAAGGTTGTATTCAAACCTGTTGAAAGCTTTAATAACCTGTCGAAATCGTCTAAAGGACTTCTCAGAAAAGTTGCTGAGAACACGCTTCCAGTTTGTGACCTGTTGCACGTAATTCGAGGTACTCTGGTGACTGGCACGAAGTTTCTAGAAGTGCCCTGGGAAACCCTAACTGACCCACGTGCTCTCTCCCAACTCTAACTAACTGAAAGAGCCTTCTAGAAGGGGAATAAAGGAGGGAATAATAGGATTATTCTGGAAGCTGTAATTGGCGGAGAAATGGATCTGAGGCAGAGGAGGAAAGCTATAAAAGGAAGGGAAGCCGCCAGAAAAGGGGGGATCAATTCTGGAGATCAGAGCTTGCATCGAAAGTCTCTATTCTTCCTTTTAGCCCAACCATGGTTGGCTAATTTCTTTGGAGCAGCAAAGAGGGAGGTTTAGTCTGTAATTGGGGAAAGCTGAGAGTGTTATTGAGGGTTGGATGTTGCATAGACTGTAAATCTGAGGGCATTTCATTGTATGGTTAGTTTAATTCAATGTAATGTTAGTTTATCTGCTGTAATTAGATCTATAGTTCCTCTGGTTTTATTTGGTGCTCGATCGGCTTTGTGTAGATGGGAATAGCCCACTTACTTAGCTGGTAGACCTCTCGGATGCCATTTGATCTCCCTAGATCTGATATTCCTATAATTGCCTATGCCTGTGGCCTGGCGATTACAATATTTGTCGTGGTTATAATGTTCTAATGGAAGCATGAGAATGGAGTGAATCTATTGGATGATATGTGACCATTGAGCAGATAGATCATAGCCTTAAGATCAAGGCAAATCTCTAGCCTAGATCATATTCTTCTACCCTGCAGCTGTGCCTATGGCCAGATGAGGGATTAATGCACTCTAAACTCTCTGTAACCCTGTCAGCTCAACCCAATTGCAGTAAGACCAAACTCTAAGCTGCTTCTTCCCATTTTCTGTCTTAAATTTCCCTTCGCTGCAAGATTTGTACTCTGGATCCATTTCTGCAATTTTAATTGTTTTTGTAGTTTAGTTTAAAAGTGACAAGCCCTTAGACCTCTCCTCTTCCTGTTACTGTTTTAGCATTAGGAAGGGTGCCAGATCTGCTTTAGATAAAGAGATTTGCCTAATTTTCAGCCACATTTTTCTGTGGATATACCCTTACTTTCTTTTAAAACTTGCTACAATAGGCCCTGAATACTTGAAGGACTGTGTGCGAGCCTGCCTTGGTGTGTGCTAACCATAGACCCTTTTACTAGTTGATTATAAACCCCTTTTTAGACACAAGGCAGGATCCCAACTAGTTTTTGGCACCATTGCCGGGGAGTTTTGATCTAGGTAGTAGATCTGAGTTTTTCAATTTTTATAGATCTGATTTTTATTTTTATTTTTTAGATCTGATTTTTTAGTTTTTATTGTTGCCTTGTTTTAGATTTTTATATTGCATTCCAATTGTTTAAGGTTTGCTGCAATTTTTGTAAAGAAAACCAGTTTTAAACTGCAACAATTCTCAATTTTCTGAGCTTTTATTCTTTGCCTTCTATCTATTTGAATAAATGATGTTGTCACATTTTTATCTTTTTGCAAAAATGAGGCAATGGCCTGTGTTTTCTTTTTATTTTTTATGCTTGAATAAGGTACTGCTGCAGTTTTTGAATTTTTGCAGATCTGGAGCAGCCGCCAAACAAGGAGCAGATGGATTGCAGTAGGAGCAGATCTGCTTGAGTTTGCATCCCTTTCTCCTTTGCATATATTTGCAAATTTTAAATTCTTGAGAACTAGCAGTTTTGCTGTGTTTGATGTTTGTTTTGATTATAATTTCTGCTATCTTTTAGGCATGCTGATTTTTTTTTTACAAAACCAAATACAAAAATAAAAGAAAATGTAAACACAAAATAGAAAATTTCCTATTTTTTTTTTTAATTATTTTTCAGCAATAGTACATAAGGGTTCTTGTGGAGCCCAAGCTGATCAAAAACACATAAAAAAATAAAAAATTATAAAATCATAAAAATAATTTTTCCAGATGGGCTGTTTTCCTCTACCTTTATTCATTTTCCCCCATCTGAAACTGCTGAGATCATGGCCTTTCATTTTGAGGAATCATGTAGGATAATGAGCAGTGGATCATATGTTGTTTTGAGTATTCAATGGAGCCACTGATTTTATTTTCCTTCGCGATTTCTTCACCATAAATGGATCTCAGCTATATGAATTCTATTTTTAATTGTGTGCATCCATGCCTACATCACTTTGAAAATCCTATTGATTCATACACACACACACAACAAACACAGCAAACATACAAACAACAACACAGTACAATAGGTTTTCTCTTAGCACAAGTTTTGTATTTTCTGTCTTAGAAATTTTAGTCTAAATTTTGTTTTTAGATTGCTGATTTCTCTTTCTTAGGTGTAAGGTGTCCTAGTTTTACTGATTTTCTGTATTTTTTATGTGATTATAGTTAGTTTCTAACTTTGTTTTCCTATTTTTCATCTACAACTCTGTTTTTATCAACATTTTTTGATTTTTGTAGCTTTGTATTCAGTTCCTTACTTTGTTTTTACTGTTTTTTTTTATTAGCATTAGTTCCCTTTCATTTGCATAGCAGTTCTAGCTTTATTTTACTTATTTTTTTATCAGTAATTTCCTGCATTTATATAGCATTTTTCCATTTTCCTACTCATATAATCAGTTTTATTTTTTTTTATTTTCTGCTACACATAGCTGCAATTTTCTTGCTTAGTTTTTCTTTCTCATTTTTACCCTGCTACCCCTAGTTCCTCATTGTGTAGAACATTGAGGACAATGTTCATCTTAGGTTTGGGGGTATGGCAGGTGTGCCAATGAAATGAGTTAATGCTAGCGCAGCTATGTTAAAAAAGTTTTTGAAAATAAAGTGACTTCCTACCTGATTTTTGGAAAAAGAGGAAATTAAAAAAAATTTTAAACTGAAATGAGCTATAATTTTAACATTTTTCATGGAGCAAATATCAAGAACTTTTAAAATTTTATGTTTAGTAAACCTGAAAGGAGAGAAAACTATGAGGATACACCCCAGAAATTTGATGGAAGGTTATACCCAGTGAGATTTAGGCCTGAAAAAATTTTCTTTGAAGAGTGTCTTGGCAATTTTTTTGCTCTAAGGACTGATTGGATCTAGTTTTGATCACTAAAAGTTAGGCAAATCCAAATTAAAACAGCTTGACAGCATTCATGACATTGAAGACATGAAGTAAGGCCATCCCTTGGACAGTTTGTGCTTAAAATGTCCCACCTTTGAACTGCCCTTGATACACACCATTTGAGCCTTTAAAATCCTAACTTTTCTTTGATAAAAAAATTAGAAAATTTGAACCCAAAACCCCTTGACCTATTTCAGTTCACTCTTAATCTGAGAAATCAGGAAAAAAGAGAAGTGAGGTTAGAGGAGTAAGGTTTAAAATTTAGTTGAAAGAGAAGGAAGCACATTTGATGGTATTGTGGCATTCCAGCCCATAAAAATAAAAATAGAAAAAAATACAAAAAGAAAAAGAAAAATAGAAAAGAAAAAAAAAAGAATAAGAAAGAAAAGTCATTTCATTGAAATACTGAAAAGAGGATTAGAAACTGATCACTTCAAATCTGAAAATTCTAGAAGTAGATGGAATTGTACTGAAATGAAGAAGGTATTGTCTAGACCACCTCTTTACCTTTACTGATTTGTCAATTTGAATCCTTTTTACCCTTTTATTCTTTTACAAATTTCACCCATAAGCCACATTACAACCCAATAAAAAGACCTTACGGATCTGAAATGGATTGAGCTGCCACGTGGAGATGAAGATTTGTTTCATCTATGGTGAAAAGAGTTAGAAATTTTCAGAAGTTAGAGCAATGCCTATGCTTATGCTTGCAATCCTATTTGAGGGCTGTAACTATTCTTAAGCTGTGTGAAAAATAATGCACCCTTCTAATTTTATTGAGAGTGATAGCCCCGGTAAGATTTGGGTCTGAAATCTGGTTTGTCTGAGGCATTATCAAAACAGAATTCTTAAATTAAAGGTGAACTCTACATTAATTTTCAGGCATAATGCTTTGACATGAATTGATTGATAATGAAGGAACTACAGCAGAATTTCCGGCTTTGAACTGGTGCTTTTTCTGCAAAAAAAATACTCTAAAACTAAATGGGCATGGTGTAGAATTTATTTTATTTCCCTTAAACTCTGTTTTAACATGTTGCATGAGTATTAACTAATTTTATTGGAGAAGTTTGCGGGTACCTTCACTGAAAACCCTCAGGAGACTCCACTCCTCTACTAGGGATCACCTAGGGGTTTAAAAGGTTTGATGCATGTGCCAAATGCACTCGTGTTCCCTACGAAAGTGGCATTTAATTTCATAGGTTAGTTGTTTTAAATTTCACTTTGCTTGAGGACTAGCAAATGTTAGGTTTGGGGGTGTGTTAAGCACTAATTTTTGCCACTTTCTACACCTTTAAACATTGCTTTTGCTAAGCTTTAGAGCTATTTATAATTACTTTTAACTTGTTTTACAATTTAGGAAGAAATTGCAGCATTGTGCAAAAATCCAGTTAAAAAGTGCCGCAAAGAACAAAAAAATGGAGCCATTCATTTGGAGTTGAAGCAGGTGAAGTCCAATGGTCTGAAAAAGAGTTGTGCTACTGTAATTTTAATAATGCAAGCTGCACTTAAAGCTCATAAGCTGAAGAGAGCATTTGCCAAATAGTGCTGAGACAGAAATGCATCCTATCGAGCAGTTCTACAGGGCAGCAATCAATCCTATCGAAAGCTTCAACCATGAAGCCAGTTGAACCCGTCGAACTATCGAATGGTTTCATGTAGAATACACCAACCTATCGAATGGTTGTTTGAACCTGTCGAGAACCTGTCGAGAGGTTCTAATGCTGAAAATGAACCTATCGATCATCCTATCGAATGGTTGCAATTCAACTTATCAAATGCTTACAGAATGTTGCAGTTTTGTACCTATCGAGCAGTCCATCAATGCATCAGCTTTGACCCTATTGAATGGCTCAATCCACCAACCTATCAAAGGGTTCCTTGGACTACAAGCTTCATCCTATAAAAATGTAGCAATATGAACCTATCGAATGGTTCACTTCAGCAACCTATCGAGAACTTCATGTATTAACCTTGTCGATTGGTTCAAGGCTGGAGTTTCAACCTGTTGAACTCTTCTATGAAACTTCTAGTTGATCCTATCGAGCAGTCCCCTAGCTTGCACCTATCGAATGCATCTGCTGAAGCCACAATCCTATCGCAGCTTGAGGTTGCAGCAGTAAAAAATCAATGGACGACAGGGGCAAATCTGGGAACTCCAATGCACAGGAAATTCTGCATATGGGTGTGAACTAATTTTTGGCGGGGAACAAATTAGTTTCAGCTGGGCACAAATAAAATTAGATCCCTATCTCTTCTCTGATTGGTTGAAACTCTTAAACAAGGATTAAGCTTAAACTGAAATCCTCTCTTCTGATTGGCTGCAACTCAAGGCACATGGATCGATGCATATGCATAAATACCCATCCGGTTTGCTGTTTTTCTTCAGCAAGGAAAGTAGGAACAAAGGAATAGCCTGAGTTCTCCTTAGCTCATTTAGGTTTAGTTTTAGATTTTATTTTTCCTTTTTCTCTTCCCCCTTCTCTCCCTAATCCAGCCTGTTGGATTAGATCTAAGTAGTAGTTTAGACTTGGGTTTTAATTGTAATTTGGCATGAAGGTCTTGTGGATTGATGCACAGACTACAGATCTGAGGACAAGGTCATTGTAAGTAATTTTGATTCAATGAATTGTTGATTTTATTGCTTAATTAGATCTATAGATCATCTAATTTCACTTGGTTCTCGATCGGATTTGTGTAGATGGGACCAGCCCACCCACTTAACTGGTAGATCTCTTGAATACCATTTGATTCTCCTAGATCTGATATCCCCGTGGATGCCTGAGCTTGTAGCCTTCCATCCATAGCATCTGTAGTGATTTTAATGTTCTAATTGAAGCCATTGGGATGGAGGAAATCTATTGTATGATCTGTGACCATTAAAGTGGACCAATCATAGCCTTAAGATCAATTCAAACCCCTGGTCTAGATTGGATTCTTCTACCTTAAACCTTTGATTTGGATGAAATCCCTAGGATGATCTGTGACCATTAAAGTGGATAGATCATACCCTTAAGATCAGTCCAAGCCCTTGGTTTAGAGTGGATTCTTCTACCTTATACTTGAGCTTGTAGCCAAGTGAAGGACAACTGCAAATTCACATACCTTGATCTGTTTTGCAAAAGGAAACCTGGTCCTAGCTGTCTATTTCCCCCCATTTTATATTTTATTTTACCATCTATCTTCCTCAACCTTTTAGATTTAGTTTTATATTTCAGTCTTATAAATTAGATTTAGTGACACCCGAAAAACTCTTTCTTCTTAGAACTGCCAGATCTATAGCTAGATCTAGAGGTCTACTATACACCCTCTAGGTTTAGATCACTACTCCCTGTAGGACAAACTCTTACTTATTAGAACTTGCTATAAAGGACCTTGTATCTTACAGGTCTAGGATATTTTAGATGTGCTGAATCCATCTTCTGTTTTACTTTGATTTTATTTTCTTTCTTTTAATTCACAATAACCGGCACACTGAAATTCTCCAACAAGTTATTGAGGCTAAACATTTGTTTCTCGAGGTAATCGGTTCCCAAGCGCTTAGCGACATTACTGGGCATAACCAAGGTAGAATGAGTTGTAAAATCCCTATGGTCGGGAAAGATATTCACTTCTCGGGATGATTTTGAAGGTATCTGATGTTTAAAATTCATTTTGAATGCAACAGCTTCGTGAGTAAAAAAGGGGGGGATCGACTCACATTCAAAGATAGGCGCGAAGTAAGCATACGCAAGGCTCAACAGTTTGCGTTCAATCCTACGAGGCATTTGATTGGCCCATCTGACTGTTCACGGGTGCTCTTGCTGAAAGTAGGGTTCAAGGTCTTTGAGCGAACCCATCGATCCCAAAGTTTATTTAGCATAACTGCCCAAGCGAAGTGAATAGTTGCCACAACACTTTTTAGGGAGGATGTGCCATTTTTGAAAGCATGCCCTAGATCAACATGACCAAGAGCATCCAGCTTCAACTACCTTGAACAGATCCAACCAAACATTGGGCATCTCTCAAAAGGGACATCCAATCCTGGTTTCTGCTGATAATGATCATAAACATCAATTAACTATGCATAATCATGCACCCATCAGGGGCAGTAAGCAACAATAAAGGTGATGGAAGCCCCAACTCGGATCTACCCAGGTATAATTTACGGGGACAAACGACCATCATATGGATACCCAGACGCATGGCGTACACTTTATAGGGATACCGCTGCCCATACAGGTTTTAAGCCTACAGAAAATAAAAGGGAAATGAACCCTTCTGAATGCATGGTTGCACATAGTTTGATTTACACGTAATCTCATTCTCAGCAGGTTGGTCTCAACCAATGATTGACCTTTTCCAATGGAGAATCTGAAGCTTAAGATACTTAAGTTCACATGAATCCAAAACAGAATGCTCCTCGTAAAGATTAGCCGTGGGGTCGACTCGATCGAAACATTGACTGTTTGACCGGGACCGACATTATTGCTCCTTCCTTAAAGTAGGATCCAAAAATTTGAGGCGAACCTCCGACTCAGGACTTTAGTATGGCACAGCTTTATTGCGGATGAAATATTAACGTTTTACCGCCTGATGCTTGTGCATCTCTGTGGGGAATATAAATCTGTTTTTGATTTTTATATCATTTTATACAATTTTTGAAATTTTCAATTATTATTTTAGAGTTTTGAAGTTATTATCTTATGTGATTTTTTTGAATTTTGAAGCTATTATTTTATGTGGATTTTTCTTGTGAATACTTCCGGCTTCTCTGTGGGGATTTTTTTTATTATTTTTCTTTATATTTTCTTGTGTAGGACCGGGGTGCTCATTGATCTCGATCTGCTTTTATTTTAGCACGACTCTCTTGGTAAGTCGAAGGATGATCAAAATATCACCTTGGGCGTGCGTGCATCTGCCGAGAGCGACAGAACAAACAAAAAGAGTGGTGGGGCCGGTCTTCCCATCTGGCCTGTACCAGGCCTAAGACCCGACCTAAGTGCCTGGCGCAACTATTAGTTGCGCCAGGCCACTAGGGACCTCAAAATAGTCTAGCACAACTAATAGTTGCACCAAGCAAAAGGTGGGAAATATTTTGCCTAGCGCAACTATTAGTTGCATCAGGCTTGGCTGGGGGGAATTTAAACAGCCCGAGTTCAGGCTGGGGGTTTTATTTCAAATTTTTCTCCCCCTCCTTCCTCTTTGAAATCGAAAACCGCCCCCCTCCTAGGGTTTCTTTACATTGCCTCTACGCGTGCCCCATTGACATTGCTTTGCTTGTGTGGATCGATCGTCAACTTACGCTAGATCAAAGACCCCTTTTCTCTCTAAAGGTAACCATTAAAACCCATTTTCTTTTATTTTTCTTTCTTTTTCTTGTAGATTCGATCATGATCTTGTATTCTTTGATGAGTAATGGTTTATTTATGTAGTGTGAATGATTCTTCATGAACAATGCCCTATTTTGTTATTTCATGGATTTATTGGTGCCTAATATATATATTTTGTTATTTTTATTTGTGTCTATGGAAAGGGATTTTTTGGTTTATATTTTTTTGCAAAGAAAATTTTTGTTTTTATTAAAATAAAGCAAAGGATTTTTTTTGTTTCATTTTTTTGGTTGATTGAAACATTTTTATTTTATTTTTGTAAATAAAGGATTTTTTTGTTTTTGTTTTTATATTTGCAAAGTAAAGTGAAGAGAATTTTTTTGTTTTTGGTTTTTACTTTTTATTTTGACAAACAAAGTAAAGGAGTATTATTTTAATAATAACTTTTTTTTTTTTTTACTTTTGTGAATAAGGTAAAGGAAAATTTTTTTGTTTTTGGTTTTTATTTTTATTTTTAGGAACACGAAGAATTGGCTGTTTGTTTTTTCCTTGGGACCTAAGGAAAAGAGAGATTTTTTGTTTAGAAGCGTGATGATGATTTCTTTCTCTCCTTTTTTTTGCTTTTGTTTTCCTCAACATAAAGGGAGGCTTTTTTTATTTTTCTAAGTGTAAAAGAAGGGCCTTTTCTTATTATTTCTTTAGAAACATAAATGATTTTATTTGATTCTAACTTACTTTATTTTCAAATACAGGAAGGGAAAATTTTATTTTTTTGTCATTTTCTGAAGAAAAGATTTTTTTTTTGCATTTTACACCTAAAAGGGATCTCTTTTTTTTTGTTTAGGCATGTGTATCTCTCATTTCTGAAAATATGTGAAAAGAAAGGGGAAGGGTGAGCATACTTACCTCCCTTTTGAGGCATAGAATATCATGGCTCTTTATCATTGATCTGCTCTGACGTGATTGCTTTTTGTTGCCCCAGAATGTCGGGTGAGAGTGAGCATATTCCCGAGGAGGGGCCCGAGATTGTATACGGCCCGTGGGGGTAGCAGTTCATCTGGGTAGATCGAAGAGCGGGCCCGTGGCTCGAGATGCATGGCGAGGCCGCCCGAGTCGGCCTCCTTCACCAACAACATACCCACATTTTAAATTTTGGGATAGCGAGCAAGGTAAAAGAGAGGTTCAATTCATTACCATTATGCAGTTTTTGCTTTGCCCCTGTGATCTTATGCGCATTTTCTTGGGTGCAGGACCTGCCAAACATTGTATTCCGTGGCGGGTGGCTCGACTTCTAAGAGTTCTACCTCTACGTCCCTCCCGTAGTAAAGGTCCTTCTGGCACAAGTGGGCTTCGGAGAATTTCTATCTTGCCCCGCATGAGGGCCGACGCTGCCTATCTGAAAGCCCTGATTGAATGGTTTCACCCCGAGACGTTGACCTTTCACATGTCGTATGCAGAGATGACTTTGACGCCCGTCGACTGGGCCATGATTATCGGCATTAGGATAGGGGGGATACCGATATCCGATCTCACGGTGTCGAGTCGAGAGGACATCATTCGATTGATTGGGAGGATGACAGCTTGTGACCGTCCCCAGCAGACTCCCCATCTCGGAGGTGCTCTTTCTCTCTTAGGCCACCCACACGCCAAATCATCCTCCCCAGCAGACCCTCCATCTCAGAGATGCTCACCTATCCCATCCTCAGCAACTGGAATCAAGCTCGGCACCGCGATGTAGGTTTAAAGCACTTGGAGATGGGTCTGAGGTCCCAACTCGACTTGATGGTTCCTGAGCAGGTAAAACTCTCTTTCAACTTTCTTTGTTCTTAGCTCAAGAATCTACTTTTACTGATGTGCTAACTGCTTAGATTCCCTTTCTTTTTTTTGACTTGGGCAGATCGTCCCTGACCCGTACCTTTCATCCCCCTTCTGGGACCGAGCAGCTGTAGGCACTTCCTACCTATTTAACAATCGCCGCATCGTTTTCTTCTATGGAGCATGGGCCAAATTCTATTATCTGAGAGAGCGAGTGGTGCACCAACTCCAGGGTTATTATGTCATACCTGTGGACCCTCCGACGGATGTTTGGTATCCCGTTGGCAGTATCGAGGAGCTTACCGCGGCCTTCTTCAACAATGGGCTTCGCATCCATACTCTCCATGTGCCCGGGGACTATCATCTTTGGTACTAATGCCTGTCGTACCAGTTTATCTTGCCGTGCTTTGTACCTAGCGCCAATTTTCTTGCGTTCGGCGGCCCTCTCGGTCAGGTAATTCTTCTTAGCTTGGATTAGTTCCCTTTATGCTTTAGTTCTGTCCTTCATTCCTTCTAAGCGGATCTTTATTTTGTTCACAGTTTGCTCCAGGGGATGATTCGAATGGTGAAGGCGGGACAAGTGTAGCTGATATGTCAGGGGACAATCCCTTCGGTGATGGCCCTTCTGGTGTGGGTCCCTTGGGCAAGGGCTCTTCGGGTGCTGGTCCGTCAAGTACCTCTCATGCTGGTATCCCTAGTGGCGATCCGCCCATGGTCTATGGGACCTTCCGGCGCCTGGATGACAGCTTCCTTTCGGGCCTCTGCGCGGACGTGGATCGACAAGCACGGCTTTCTGCTGAGGCGGCCCGTGTCCCTCCTCCTGAGGTGGTTCCAGTGGTAAGTCTACTGACGGCCCAATCTCTTTTCGTTTCAGCCTCCTATTTCACATGCTTTAAGATTGCCCTGATAATTAATGTTATATTGTTATAAACGTAGGACTTCAATTCAGCCATGGAATATGTGGAGTATCATCGTCATCTTGCAGAGCTTAGGGAGGTGGAGACGGTGAGTACCTTGCTGCTCTACTCCTCTCATTCATTTTATTATCATTTGTCCCTTAACTAATCCTGACTCTTGACTTTGACTGTGCCTTGCAGCGTGCTCATGCTAAGGAGTCGCATTCTTTACTCAGTAGGATCTCGCTGGCGTGGTCTAGGGTGGGGGACATTCGGACCTTCTAGAGCTCCTCTCGACGTCGCAAGAAATCAAAGGGCGCGAGCAAGGAATAGGCTTTTAACTTTTGTTTTGAAAACTCAGTACTCTTTGGAATTCGATTTGAATTTGTTTTATCATTTTGGGGGATGGTTGATGTGATACTTTGGATCATTCTTTTTTTTTTTTTTTTTTTGCAAAATATTTTTAGTATTTCTGCTTTGATTTTATGCCATGATCTCTTTGCATCGGCCATGTTCTCTGCAGGATGTGTTTGCCCAAAATGTTCTTAGAAAGTGACTCCTTGGGCGTATGCTTTGATGTAGGATCAATCCTGCATATGAATAAACAAAATAATTGCCAAACTGTTAGTGAAAGGAGGTGTGTGAAAAAACAAAAGGGGTGTAAGTCCCCACTACTGGGTCCCGGGATGGCTGAAGAGGGGGGACTGTAGTGTGGCGCAACCATTAGTTGCGCTAGGTTGAAATCCCAGAAAATATGTACTGGCGCAACTATTAGTTGTGCCAGGCATAAATGGGGACCAAAATGTGCTGGCATAACTAATAGTTGCACCAGGCTCAACCTGGGGGAGAAAAACACTGGCGTAACTAATAGTTGCGCTCTGTTTAACCTAGGGAGCAGTGGGTCCTTATATACCTGAGTTAGTCCAAAAATCACTTCTTTTTTATTTGTCTTGGCCCTTTTGACAAGTTCTTTTTTCTCTTGCTTTTCCGAGGCGAGTCCATCACCATACATTGATTTTTGTCTTCTTAGAAGATCTTTGTACGTTAATGGACCCGCTTTCTAACCCTCCCTTCATTGGAGGGCCTAGAGGCAATTTGCCCCCTTCCTTGGGCCTGGGGCCCAAATTTCTAATAGCTTGGTTTGGGAGCTTGAATGAGAGTGAGCTCACCGACTTGGAGCGCCTTGGGCTATCTCGCCTACCTTCCTTTCTAGAGGTTCCTCCACAGTGGGAACTCCATTTCGTTGCCACTTCATTTTGGGATGTGAATTCCTATGTATTCCATTTTAGGAAGCGGGAGCTAACCCCAACTCTCGAGGAGCTATCCAATCTGTCTGGCCTAAAGCTTCATAGGGGTCATGTAAGAGTCACGCCTCGACCAGGCTATTCCAAATCCATCCACCTTACTCTCGGTTTGAAGAAACTTGAGTATGAGAAAAGTCTCATCGGGGGGGCCCACAAGGTGTTCGCTAAAATTCCTCAAAGAACTTTTCGGTGACGAAAGTCTTCAAAAATTATCGGTTAGGAACATTTTCAGTGTGAAAGCTCTAGCACTCGCTCTCATCTCTGAAATACCCTTTTTTATCAGGGGGGAGAGCTTCTCCTTGACAATTTGCGACATTTTGATTGAGCTAGATGCAGGCCAATCCATGATGCATTTGGTGCTCGCCGAGCTGTATCAAGGCCTTGATTCATTTGCTTTGGGCAAGGTGGAGGGCCTTCGGGGGTGCCCCTTGTTACTTCAGGTCTGGTTGGGTGAGCACCTCACTGTCTTGGGGCATGTGCCCCATTTTTATATTGCTCGAGGTGAGGCAGCTCAGTGCTTTCTGGGTAGGTGCCATTTGCTTCCACAAGGCGATGTGTCAAATCTGAAACTTTGGTTGACTGATGCCGAGTTGACATGGAGGCTTCCTTGGTTGGACTGGACCTTCCCAGTAGTTCGCTCTAGAGACCATGAGGGCATCACCCTCCTAGGATTGACCGGCAGTACCTTCTACTTCCCATTCCGAGTATTGCGCCAGTTTAGCTACCCTCAGCAGGTGCCTTGCGAGGCCAAACCCCGTCTATGTGATTTGATCTTTTCTAGGGGGTCCTCTGGAGACATAGATCGGATTGCTGCTCTTTGGGAGACGCATCAATCGGTGCTGATGTGTAATCTTAAGCAGGGAGATTTGGTTAGAACTTCTCTTTAGTACGAGGCTCGGTTATTGATTGAGCGGCCTGTTGTTGATGGTCCAGCTTCGACAGAGATCGTTGATATTGGAGGCCCCTGGCCAAAAAAGGAGACGGCACGCCGAGCACGTATTGAGCTACTTGTGGACGCCAAGAACTTTTGGTACATGACAAGGTTAGAGCAGAAACAGCAGAGAGCGAGGTCCTCTGTTTGAAGGGTTCACTGAGCATCACTTTTGGAGCCGCTGACTCTTCTCGGAAGAGGTATAAGAGCCTGCATGGTCGCTGGCTGACTGAGCGAAATGTCCGGGAAGATGACCTTCATGCCGAGATTAGCGCATTGAAGCACAAGCTGGGCCGCTAACTCCTTCCTGCATACAAAACTTTTTGGACATATCAGATACACAGAAAAGGGGCATAAAAACCCCTTTACAGATACACGCATTTTTTATATACATATTTTCTTCATGTTTTTATTGTTTTTTGTTTATTTGTAAAAAGAAAAGCACGCTAGTCGTCACACCAGCTATTTTTTGGGATGTGGTGTAAGCAGTGCATTTTATAAATGAAAGGTAGTTTATTATATACATCCATATAGAATTTTTGATCTTTTTGTTTTATGCATATATATATATATATATATGTTTTTTTGTGCGGTGCCTTAATCACCTTGTGAAACCCTGGGTCCTCTTTTGGGCATGGTCAAACCCCTCTTTGACTGGTTGATTCTGAAAGAGTTTCAACAGTTTTACCAAGGCCGGAACATCCATCCCCTTGGGTCGAGTCAAACCTTTCTCCCTACTTTGAGTCATACGTTTGACAAAGCAATTTCATGAAAACAATTCTGGTTGGGACTCGATTCGAACTAACATGAGCGGCCCCTAAAAGAGGTCAGGGAGAGTAACCAAGAGGGCTCATCAAGCATCAATCTTCTCAATCAGTGCAAACCTTCATTTTTTTTATTTTTAATTTTTTTATATATCTCCTTTTTTACCTGTGGCGCCCTTTTGGGTTCTCATCACGTCTATGGGCTTAGCTCTCTTACCCCAAGTGCCCTTTCGGGTTTTCACCTGGTCCGCATAAACTCGTTGTTTTTACTCATAGTGCCCTTTCGGGTTTTCACCACGTCCATCTTGCTTTGAGCTTATATTTTTATTTTATTTTTTCTTCTTTTTTTTTCTATTTCTTCTTCATTTCTTTTTTCAACAGCCACGACATAGACGTCGATTCCATCATAGCCGGCTGGACAGGGTTCTAAGGTCGTCTCATAACTCGGCTTGTGTTAACTTAACAGATATTATGACTGCTTGTGAACCTAAAAGAGTACTTTCTTTAGGGTGTAGCTTGGCCATGGGTTAGGTTAGGATTTGAAGGTATGCTAGGCTAAAATAGTTTCCTTGATACGGCTTTAGTTTTCTCAACATACTTTCTCCCTTGGGGGTTTTTCACTATACATGCCCCGTGATTCTTCTACACATTTTTTTTTATTCTTTTTGCTCTATTTCAGGTAATCTCTTTTTGAGGTTTTACTTTTTTTATTTTTTTTTAGATTTTGATGGTAACTGTACTTCCCTTTTTTTATATATACACACACATTTTTTTTTGGGGAAGGGGGGTTATTAAAAGAAAGGCTCAAGCTCAATGGGATAGCAAAGGATATTATGATTTTCAGGGATGCTTTTTGGCTACTGTGTTTAGAATGATGGCCTTTTTTGGGTGGTTCTTAAGCAGTCACGTATCTGTTTCACTAAAAACTTACCTTATCGCGATAGACAAAGAGTAAAACCGTCGAACGTATCCAGCATTGATGGGCTCAGGAAGATGATCTCCATGGTGGCAAGGTGGATGACGTATCCCGGCAGCACCTCTCAAATGACATAAGGTCCTTCCCAGTTTGGCTTGAACTGGCGTGGAGGGATGGAAAGATCTTCTTCAGTACAGTGTCTCCTACCTTCAGATCTCGATCACAGACACGTTTATTATAAGCGAGTGCGATTCGCCCCTAGTAAACTTGAGTTTGACACAAGGCTAGGAGTCTCTTCTCGTCCAATAAGTTCAATTATTCATAGCAAGATCTCTCTCTTTCTGCTTTAGGTAAGCCTAATTCCATAAGGATTCAGAGCGAGGGTACTTCAACCTCAACTGGTAGGACGGCCTCAGTTCCATACACAAGGGAGAATGGTGTTGCCCCTGTAGCGGTACGGATTGAAGTTCTATAGGCCCATAAGGCAAATGGTAGTATTTCACTCTAATCTCGGTAGGTGACGACCATTTTCTCTAGGATGTGGATGACCGTCTTGTTCGCAGCTTCCACGGCTCTATTAGTTTGAGGTCGATAAGGTGACGAGCGATGGTGCTTGATTTTGTATTGCTCGCAGAAGGCTCGGATGCGCTTATTCGCAAAATTGGTGCCATTGTCCGTGATGATATCTTTGGGTACTCCAAATCGACACATAATATTATTCTTGAGGAATTTCTGGACGTGACCGGCCGTGATGTTGGCATATGACGTCGTTTCCACCCACTTGGTGAAGTATTCAATGGCGACAAGGATGAACCAATGCCCGTTCGATGCTTTCAGATGAATCATTCCGATGACGTCAAGGCCCCATGTGGAAAATGGCCAAGGAGTGGTCATGCAGTGTAGATCGATGGTAAGAGCGCATATCAAACTGGAGTGTTCCTTACACTTGTAGCATTTCTGAACATGTTGGCAGCAATCTGATTCCATAGTGGTCCAAAAGTATCCCTGTCGCGAAATTTTCTTAGCAAGCATGTGACCACTTACGTGGGCTCCACATACTCCTTCGTGGATCTCCTTCATGATGTTGGTTGTTTCACTTTTAGTAAGGCACCTGAGTAGAATGTTGTTGTAGGATCGCTTGTAAAGGCACTCCCCGCAAATGACGTAGCCTGCTGCTAGACGTTGAATGGTTCGTCGGTCCATCTTGGATGTACCCTCAGGGAAAGTTAGGGTCTCGAGGAAATTCTTGATATCAGAGAACCAAGGTGACTCATCATCAGGCTTCATAGGTTCGTCAATCTTGAGGCAGAAGGCCAGCTCATTCCTCTGCTCAATCATGATCAGCTTCATCTCAGCACCGTATGAGATTTCTATCATTGATGCTAAAGTTGCTAGTACATCAGCGAAGCGATTCCTTATCCGGGGGACATATGAGAATGTCACATCTTGGAAACAAGCTATCAAATCCTCGAGGCACTCATGATAAGGGATCAGTTTCTCATCTTTCATCTTCCAGTCACCGTTCGTCTGGCATATGATTAACTGTGAATCACCAAACACTCGAAGGTGAGTTATATTTAGATCGAGAGCCGCCTGCAGGCCAGCGGCACAAGCTTCGTATTCAGCCATGTTGTTTGTGCAAGGGAAGTTGAGCTTGATAGAGACGAGTACGTGGGATCCTTTTGGTGAAATCAGGATGGCACCAACTCTTTGGCCCTCAGTATTTGCTGCCCCATCAAAGTGCATTACCCATGACTCTTCTGCCTCTTCAGTATCGTCTTCTGTCATGAACAAGATATCTTTATCTGGGAACTCGGTCCTTAAAGGTTCATAATCTAGAAAAGGATTGTCGGCAAGATGATCGGCGAGTGCCTGCCCCTTAATCGACTTCTAAGTAACATACGTGATGTCGAACTCATAATAAAAACTATCAGCACACGGTCCGTCCAATGAGGGTCGGCTTCTCGAACAGGTATTTTAATAGATCCATTCGGGCTAAGAGTAGAATGCCCTGAGATAGCAAGTAATGGCGGAGCCTCTGAGTAGCCCATATAAGGGCCAGGCATGCTTTCTCCAGATGAGAATAGCGCATTTCATAATTGATAAACATCTTGCTTAGATAGTAAATGGCATGTTCTCTTCTTCCTGTCTTGTCATGCTGCCCTAAGACACATCCCATCGAGATTTCCGTTGTGGAGAGATACATCAAGAGTGGTCTCCCTGGCTCGGGTGGTACCAACACAGGTGGGTTAAGGAGATAGCCTTTAATTTTATTGAACGATGCCTGACAGTCGTCGTTCCATTCAACGGGCGAGTTCTTCCTTAGTAGTTTGAAGATCAACGTGCAGATTGGAGTTAGCTGTACAATGAACCGACTGATATATTGTATTCTGCCCAAGAACCCTCTAACTTCCTTCTCAGTAGAAGGTGACGGCATTTCTATGATGGCTTTAACCTTGACTAGGTCGACCTCGATCCCTCTCTTGCTGACAATGAATCCTAACAATTTTTCGGACATAGCACCAAAAGTGCACTTCTGTGGATTCAGACGTAGTCAATGCTTTCTCAACCTCTCAAATAGCTTCTGAAGGTTTACCAAGTGATCGCCTCACTCTGGTGACTTGGCTATCATATCATCAACGTGCACCTCAATTTCTCGGTACATCATGTCATGAAATAGTGCAGTCATAGCTCTCTGGTACGTTGCACCGGCATTCTTTAGGCCAAAAGGCATGAGTCGATAATAAAAGGTTCCCCAGGGGGTAATGAACACTGTCTTCTCCCGATCGACCTCTGCCATCTTTATCTGATTGTATCCTGAGAATCCATCCATAAATGAAAGCATCCTGTGCTTAGCAGTGTTATCGACCAAGATGTTGATGTGTGACAATGGGAAATTGTCTTTCGGGCTCGCTTTGTTCAAATTTTAGAAATCGATACACATGCGTACCTTTCCGTCTTTCTTCGACACAGGCACAATATTGGCCAGCAACTGTGGGTATTTGGATACCATGAGAAACCCCGCATCATACTGCTTGATGACTTCATCTTTGACTTTCAACATCCACTTGGGTCAGAGATGTCTCAGCTTCTGCTTAACCGGCCTCATATCAGGGTAGAGAGGCAACTCATGTTCGACCAAATCGGTGTCTAGACCAGGCATGTCCTCATACAACCAGGCAAAAACATCTTAGTATGAGCGAAGGAAGTCGATCATGCTTTTTCTTTTCTCAGGAGGCAGTGACGTTCTGATTTTGGTTATTCTGGGAATCTCCTCAATCACTAGATTGACGTTTTTGGTCTCTTCGACAACGGGGGTAGGGCCATGCTCAATGTCGGCAAACCATTCAAGGAGCTCATTGGGGAGCTCCTCTAAAGGACTATCCTCATCCAGACTCGTAACGCCTACCTCTTCTTGTATTTCTACAGGAAAGGGGTCGATTTTACGTGGGACGGGTATTTCAATTATGGCATCCTTTTGTAGGACTTTTTCTGGAATTTTAAAAGACAATATTTTTGGGTTTTATATTTTTTTAATGTTTTTGAGATTTTATATTTTTTCCATGTTTTTGAGATTTTTGTTTTCTTCGGAGACGGACCCTTGGCAAAGCGAGTTGCTATATATACAAGGTATTGCCAGCTAAGGGCTTATCTCACTTTTTATAGGTTATTTTTTTTTAGGAAATAGGTCCCAAATGTAAGGCCACTCCCCGCTTCCAGGGTTTGGGGTAAAGATACCCAATTGCGTACCTGAGGGGCCGCTCCTTTACCTGTTGGGATGGAGGAGGTTGGCAAATGTGACTCTTCAGGACCGACCTCCATCATATAGACCATAGGTTTGTTTGAGATTTCATCCTCAAACGTCGGAAAAGTCCTGTGGTGGTTTACCACAGGAGGAGTTTGTTCAGGTATGGAATGTTGCTCCTCAAATAGGGATAGGGCAACCAGATCTATTTCAAGATTGGGAAGGGATATGTGGGGATTGGTGGGATGGACAAGGGCTATGGGTTTGTGTGGGGTCAAATGGGTTACCCTATTTGACCCCAGCGCTGACAAAGGATTCCCTGATGTGTGGCCTAGGGCGAGGTATCTCTTCTATGTTGACCCCTCGAGCTCTTGCAGTTGCAGTGACCCTAGCTTTCCCTTTGGCCTCTCGGACCTCTTCCTCCGTGGGCTTGTAACCTAACCTGAATTGGACCTTCTACCCCTTAGCAACAACTGGATCTCTTCTATCTTATAATCTGGGCCCGAGCCCTCGGCCTTTCTGACAACCCCACTTTTGGAGCATAGCCATCGCCGCTACCATACTGCCTCCAGTTTTAGGCAAGATGCCCTCAATGGGCTCCGAGAGTATCGCTGACACCTCATATTCAAAACTGTGTAGGTCGACATCCTCAGCGGTGTGCGGTATATCCAACAGATTGGGTTTTTTGACGCTATTGGCGGCTTTTTCTTTCTCGTTGTGCCCCTCACCAATTATTGTAATAATTTTGTGCCCAGACACAAACTTGAGTTTCTGGTGCAAAGTGGAAGGTATGGCTCCGACCTCATGCAGCCACGGGTGCCCCAACAATAGATTAAATAAAGATTTGATATCCATGACTTGAAATAAGATGGAAAAGGTCATTGGCCCTATCAATAGCTCAAGATTAACTTCTCCTATTATTTCTCTCTTGGTATTGTCAAACCCTCTTACGCTGGTTCTGGTGGACCTCAGCATGCATGGATCGACCTCGATCTTAGTGGCGGTTCTTAACAGACATATGTTTAATGCGGACCCATTATCAATTAAAACTAGAAGAATGACCATATTTTCAGACTCAACGGTTATATTTAATGACTTGGAGTGGCTACACCCTTCTTCAGGTAAATCAGCATCAGAGAATGAAATGGCATTCGGAGCCATCACTTGCCCAATTATCTGCCTGACTTCATCTGGGCTAACTTGGAGTGATACATGCGCATTTTTTAATGCCCCCATTAATGCTTGAAAATGGAGTGGGGACATCATCAACAAATCCCAGACGATTATATGGGTGGGCATTCTTCTCAATTGAGTCTCTAGTATATGTTCCTGACTCATTTTTTCAAAGGGGTTCACAGCGTTGTCTTTCTTCTCCTCTGGTTAGGCCTGTGCTGCTTCTGGTACTTCTTGCTACTTCGATATCCTCCTAGATCGTGTGACAAAGTCCACTGCCCCTTCTCTGTTGCTGCTGCCGATATTGACATCTGTTTGCTTGTAGCTTAGCGGGACCTGATGAGGGTCATAGGTTGGTCCCGAGAACTGGAAAGGTATGGCTGCCGGTACTTGAGGCACTTGCACTGTCATCTCAGGAGGTGTGGGCAACACCTGATTTATTTCGGTGGTAGTGGGTTGGGTGGAAAAATTAGGCCAGATAGGAGTGGTGAAGCTTGAGGGTGGTGGCATTGGAGGGAAGGAGGTAAAAATAGGCCATTGATAGCTGGTGGGTATTGGCGGGAGATGGGAGGTCAGATGGGCCATTAGGTAATTGACCGAGGTGGTGGAGTTAGTAGGCGGAAATTGGGCTGATGGGATGGGCGCAGGCCATTGATAACTGACGGGTGCGGGTGTGGGATTGGGGGCCTGATGGCTTATTGGGTAATTGATGGGGGCGATGGAGTTTGCCGATAGTTGAACTGGAGGAAATGGGGTGGGCGCGAGCCATTGATAACTAGCGGGTGTGGGATTGGGGGCCTGATGGCTCATCGGGTAATTGCTGGGAGTGGTGGTGTATGGTTGGTATGCATCGATATGTACATAATTGATGGGTGTGGTGGATGGAAAGTATGCCCTGAGATCCAAGGGTTCAATTTGTGAGGTTGAGTTGGAGAAATATTCTGACAAATTTAGGGGTTCAATTACCCTTATGTTCCTCTCTTCCATGTTTCTTGACAATGGTGCTACATAACTCTCTCGATCACTGATATAATCAGATGGGTCAAATTCAAACTCCTCCTCATCTTCTATCATTCCGACGGTGGGTATGGGACCTGCTCCTCCAGTAGGATGTGGGTGTAGTGGAACTTGGTGAATGTTAGCATGCTGAGAAGGTGCAAGGGGAATAATTTTCATGGTATTGATTAAATCTTGGATTGCATGCTTCAATGGGAAGCAGCGATCAGTTGGGTGACCCGAACCCTGATGAAAATTACAGTGGGTATTCGGGTCATAGTTCTTTGGGATCGAGTGAGGAGGAGGTTGTGGTTGATGGATAGTGACTAATCCCTTTTTCACTAACAAAGGCAGAAGTACACTCAATGATTGCCCCAGAGGCATAAAAACTCAATCGTAGCGGCTCTCCTCTGCTCCAGAGTCATTTGCATTCCTTGCCCATTCCCTATTCTCTGCATCTGCTCAAGCCTGACTGGTGCTAGCGGGACAGCCTGAAATTAAAACGGTGTTGTATTATTATTGGGCCTGGTATTGGCAATGTTCTGGACATCACCCCTCGTTCTCTTATCATTCCTTTGCTCTGAAAACCTCCTAACCCCACTAGGTCCACATGGCATTTTCTTACTTAGACGGCCCTCCCTGACGGCATCCTCACATCGATTAGCATTTCTCACTAGATAAGCAAAGTTGAACTGCTACTGGTACTCTAAAATGTTTGAGATCACTAGCAGAGTATTCTTTGAGATCATCTCTATCTGCTCATCATCAGGTATTTTGTTTCTTACCTGAGCTGTCAGTGCTCTCCAGCGTCCCAAGTAGTCGTTGAAGGTCTCGTTCTGGTTCTGTTTCAAATGGGCCAAGTCTGACTTACGCAGCTCAATGTCTATATTGTAGACATATTATTCTTGAAAGAGGTGCGTCAGGTCCCTCCACGTTTTTATCATGAATTGTTCTAAAGATGTAAACCATCTTGTAGACACCCAAATTTGGCCTAAGGCCCGATCGGAACACCTTTCGAGAGAGGTGCCATTCTGAGCTTTTGATGACATATATGGAATCTTTAGGAACCCTTAAGAACCTTTCCAAACCTTTAGGAATCACCCTAGATCCCTTAGGAATTGACCCGAACCTTTAGAAATCAATCCCGACCCTTAGAAACCCATTCTAAGCCCAAACCTAACCTTATCGGGTAGATGGTTGAGGATGGGTGTACTGAAACTGGCTACAACCCTCTACTATGATTGAATCTCATACCATTGAAAAGTAGAGGTCGTTAGCTTTCCAAAGGTCCAAGAATCGCCCCAATCGGAGCCGTACATCGAAAGATATGGCAGTCTGAACTCGAAGGGCAAGAGGGTAATTTCAGGTGGAAATTGGCGCAACTAATAGTTACGCCAGGCCAACTAATAGTTGCGTCAGTGATAACTTTTCCTAGCGCAACTATTAGTTGCTCCAGGTCATTTCTCCCAGATTTTAAGCCTGGCGCAACTAATAGTTATGCCACTTTTAAAAGTGGGACCCACCCTTGCAAGGTAACTTCCAGGCACTGTTTACAACTATTTTACTGTACATTTGCTTGGCACAACTATTAGTTGCGCCCGACATATGAATAGTAACCTCTAGATTTTGCCTCGAAAATCATGCTTGGAGTTTGACTTGTTGACCACCTTGACCTTTGGGGTATGTTTTGCTAATTTTGTTGCACCCATTCCCTACTTATTTGCAATCCTTTAAGTGGCTTAAGGCCTCACCTCATCATCCACCATTGGAGGGCCTTCTCACACATCTCAAGGCTCCAAAAATCCTAGGAATCCTTAGATGTGAGATTACCTAATTGCTAAACTCATTTAGCTCTTAAGTGGTCTCCTAATCCACCCATTTCCTATAAATAGAGCCCCCCACCCCTTAGTTTAAGGGTTGAAAATTTTGCTTAAGAGAGAAAGATCTCAAAGTGAGAAGTTCTTCCTCCCTTTTATGCACAATTTTCACCCAAATTCCAGAATCTCTCAACCTCATTTCAAGCTTGTTTTTACATCCAAAACCGTTAGCCAAGGTGTGTATGATCCCCTAGCCTCCCTTCCCTACCTCTTAGCTTCGAGCCTTAGGAGTTAGAACCCATTTTCCACCATGCAAGGCCTTCAAAAGCTCATCCAAGCAAGCCACGCAAAGCTCTCCTACGGTGTTACAAGGGCCCGAGGGCTCCAGCTCTCTCCTTTCTTCTCCTATCTCTTTTTTGGCTCTTCTCATCCCCCCATTTGTGCCGTTATGCCGCCGAATTTTTGGTAGGAACGGAGAGGTATAAATAGGATTCTAAGCCCTTTTGGGCAAGAGGAAGTCATTTTCTTTTCTTTTACTTTATTTTTGTTTTGGCCATTAGTAGAGACCACGTTAAGCGGGTGCCTAACACCTTCCCAATCGATAACCGAAGCCCCTACCCAAGAACCTTTGGTATGGACCAGATTTAGAGTCATATTTTTAGCACTTCGATGCTCATAAAAATGATATAGTTATCCCGGGACACCAAAAGCTCCGGGTGGCGACTCTATATTTTTTTACAAGTGAGCGCATCGTCGCAACGGGATGGTCACAAATCCCACGATTGCACAAATGGTGACTTTGCTGGGGATAGCTTGTAGAGCTTCTCCTTGAAATTTGGCCCTTTATTTTTATTTTTACTAACCATTTTTGCTATTTTTTTTATTTTATTTTTCTCACCCCTACTTTTTCATCGTTTACGAGCCTTAGCCGATTAGCGGGCCTACATGCGCATTGTCCTTTAAATTTATTTACTTTTCCATCATTTTCAGTGCCTTAACCGATCGACGGGCCTACTTGAGCATTGTCTTTTAATTTCTTTACTTTCCCGTCATTTAAAGTGCCTTAGCCAATTGGCGGGCCTACTTGTACACTCATATCCCAACAGTGGACACCGGTCCGTAGTGGTAGCACGGGGTCATCACCCCCGGTCTTTGAACTAAAGAAAACTTTCAAAAAAAAAAGAAAAAGGCTTTAAAAAAATTATAAAAGTGAACCAAGTTAGGGAGCTTAATTTATTTATTTTTACGGGGTAGATTTTAAAAGGGTTGGGATTAGGCAAACACACAACCACCCGGGTCTTAATATGGCGGCAGCCCCTAGTGGTGATGATCTAGAAAAGTCCCAGCTCACCTAGTATCTGGCAAGGCGCTTGTGTCGGAGGTATATGGGGTGGGTTCTCATTCCGAAGCTTAAAACCTTTGGGGAGCGCGCTAGTGAGTTATACCGGACTCAAACCCATTAGGTGCGGTAAGGAGAGAATCGATCACCAAAAAATAGCTCAGTTCCTGAAAGCCTAGCTTCTACAAAAACCAACCAAAGCGATTCATTTTGGGCTACTGTCTCTACTGTCATACATTCTGGAGCTTCAGTTTTTGCCTGGCACATGTATTAGTTACGCCAGTGCAAAAAATTGGAATTTATAATTAGCGCAATTAATAGTTGCGCCAGCTTTAAAATCCAAGTTTTTACCTTGGTGTAACTAATAGTTCCGCCTGTGTAAAAACAGTGCCCTGCAACTTGGGCGCATGTATTAGTTGCGCCAGGTCTGTTTAAATAACACACCAACCCGAATCTGTGGCCTTCTTCCCCTCCCAAGTCTCCCGATCAGTGTGCTTAGTGCCTTGTTTAGGCCCTGCCATCTCTGACACCCAATACGCCCTCACAGGTCAAGAGAGGACAATCTCTTTTTGACCCATTTCGGGGGATCGGATTGTTTGCCTTGATTTCCGTGCCTTCAATAGATCGAAGGTTCTCCTTCGATTCTTTCGAAGAGTGTTAAAATCGTAGCTGCGTGTCAAAATCAAAGGTACGAGGGCCACCCATCTCTGACACCCAATACGCCCTCGCAGGTCAAGAGAGGGCAATCTCTTTTTGACCCATTTCGGGGGATCAGATTCTTTACCTCGATTTTTGTGCCTTCAATAGATCGAAGGTTCTCCTTCGATTCTTTCGAAGAGTGTCAAAATCGTAGCTGCGTATCTTAAATTAAGGTACGAGGGCCACCCAAAAAGGAAATTCCAAGGCCACAGCTTTGTTTTTCAAAAAATTCAAAAAAAATCAAAAACCCAAAAAAAATATAGTTTGTGGTGCCGGCACAACGGCATCATCTTGCCCTCCGCCGTCCCGTAGGAGGAGGAGGATTTTTGGGCTTTATCCAAGGCACCCTTACCCAACCCGTTCCCAAAGAATGTCGTGGGTAGTGGACCCGGCTTACGCCGATCCCGACTCATCCCCGCCACATTCTCCAACCCACTCCCATTCGGGAGAAGTTTTTTCCACCATCCCCCTCACCCAATCACCCTTTGCCATTACCGGCCCATTTGGCACCCCCATTTTTCCAACCACCACCCCCCAAAATATCCAATGTCCAACCCCCAATTCTCCATCTTTTGCCCAAACCATACTCATGCCAAGTCCAACCCATTTCCCTTCCTCATCCACACAACATCCATTCTCCCAATCCACATCCATGCCACATGTCCCATCTCCCCCCTATAGACACGATCCACCCACATTCACATACACTAATTCCTCCTTATCCAACCCCCCACAAATCCCCCCATCTACCAGGGTCATGCCCATTTTTCTCGGGGCCACGCTCAATTTTTTTCAAGCATCCACCCCTATCATCCCTAATCCTTCCACAGCCTTTGCCCCACCTCAACTCTCCAATTCACCCCATACCCTACCTCTTACCATGGCCATGCCCGATCATACCAGGGTCATGCCCAATTTTCCCTCCATCCCATCTCCACCACCGGCATCCAATCCTCCCTCCATGATCATGATGGAGGAGATGTTCCAAGCCTACTCCATATGGAAGGATTCTCAAAAAACCTCCCCTCCTCCACACCCCATGTCCCTAAACCCATCTCACACCCTAGCCAATCTCCATGCCTCACTCCTCAATGGCCCCCATCAACCCCCCATAATCCACACCATCCAAACCCCCATTACTCACATGCCCCAAGGCCCCATGGCCCAACCTCCCACTACTCATACACCCAAAACTACCCAGGGCCCATGGCCCAGACCTATCAAGGCCCCTTGGGCCAAACCCATCAAGGGCCCATGGCCCAAACCCACCAAGGACCCATGACCTAGAGCCACCAAGGGCCCATGGCCCAAACCCACCAAGGCCCATTGGCCCAAACCCATCAAGGGCCATTGCCCATACCCACCAAGGCCCATTGGCCCAAACCCCCCAAAGCCCATTGGCCCAAACCTATCAAGGGCCCCTGACCCAAACCCATCAGTGGCCCATAGTCCAAAATGACCAAGGCTTCATGGCCCAAACCCAAACCCCACACTCATACCTTCCACAATACCCCCAACATTTCACCCAACCTTCACAGCCAGGTCAAGCCCATGCCATACCCCAAACCAAATTTTCCCATGGCCCCACACCCCAAGGCCATCTCCAAACCTTCCCCCATACCCAATGGCCCCACCAGGCCCCACCTCTAAACCAAAATTCCATCACCCAACAAACCTTTCCTCACCCCCAATGGGCTCACCCCACCCCCACTCATGTCATTCCCATCCAACTCGGGCAACAACAATAAGAAAATCCCACCCTCACTGCATATTATGTTGACCAGCTGAATGAGGAGGACGAGATTAGGAATAGCGGAGCCTACGCTGGGGCATTAACCAACCTTAACCCTCCTCCTATAAATGCCCACCCCCTGGTGGCCTAGAGTGAAGTCCAACTAACGGTTGAGAGAGCCGCCCTTATATCGAAAGAATCAGAGCAGCTGAAAGAACAATTGGAAAAAATACAAAAGCAGTTGATGAAAATGGGTGGTACTGAAATCCACGCCATGAACTTCACAGATTTATGCTTGTTCACTGAGGTCCCCCTAACCCCCAAATTTAAAATGTCTGCCTTCGACAAATATAATGGCACGAGCAATCCTATTACGCACTTGAAGTCCTACTGTGGGGACTTGTGCCAATACGGAGGGGACAAAAGACTACTAATAAAAGTCTTTCAGAAGAGTCTAACCGGACCGGCTTTGAGTTGGTTCACATCTTTAGAACCATCCATGATAAAAATGTGGAGGGACTTGACGCACCTCTTTTAAGAACAATATGTCTACAATATAGACATTGAGTCGCGTAAGTCAGACTTGGCCCTCTTGAAACAGAACCAGAACAAGACCTTCATCGACTAGTTGGGATACTAGAGAGCACTGGTAGCTCAGGTCAGAAATAGAATACCTAATGATGAGCAGATTGAGATGATCTCAAAGAATACCCTACCAGTGATCTTGGACTTTTTGGTGTACCAGCAGCAGTCCAGCTTTACTGATCTAGTGAGAAATGCTAGCCGATGTGAGGATGCCATCAGGGAGGGCCGTCTGAGTAAGAACATGCCAAGTGGACCCAGTGGGGTTAGGAGGTTTTTGGAGCAAAGGAACGATAAGAGAATAGGGGGAGATGTCCAAAACATAGCCAATACCATGCCCAATAATAATACTACCCCGTTTCAATTTCAGGAAGCCCCACTAGCACCCGTTAGACCTGAGCAAATGTAGAGAATAGGGAATGGGCAAGGAATACAAATGACTCTGGAGTAGAGGAGAGCCCGCTACGACCAACTTTTCACACCACTGGGGCAATCATTGAGTGTACTTCTACATTTGTTAGTGGAAAAGAGATTAGTCACTATCCATCAACTGCAACCTCCTCCTTACCCGATCTCAAAGAATTATGACCCGAATATCCACTGTAATTTTCATTAGGGTCTGGGTCACCCAACTGATCGCTGCTTCCCATTGAAGCACGTAATCCAGGATTTGATCGACGTCGGGAAAACCATTCCCCCTGCTCCTTCTCAGCATGCTAATATTCACCAAGTGCCACTACCCCCACATCCTACCAGAGGAGCAGGTCCCAGACCCACCATCGAAATGATAGAAGATGACGAGGAGTTTGAATTTGACCCATCCGATTATATCAGTGATCGGGAGAGTTATGTTGCACCAGGGGTAATTGAACCCCTAAATTTGTCAAAATATTTTCCCAACCCGACCTCGTAAATTGAACCATTGGATCTCAGGGCATACTTTCCATCCACCACACCCGTCAATTATGTACATATCAATGCATACCAACCATACACCGCCACCCCCATCAATTACTCAATGAGCCAACAAGCCCCCAATCCTACACCCACACCCACCAGTTATCAATGGCCTGCTCCCACACCATTTCCCCTAGTTCAACTATCAGCAAACTCCACCGCCCCCATTAATTACTCAATGAACCATTTGGCCCCCAATCCCACACCCGCACATGTCAGTTATCAATGGCCTACGCCCATCCCATCACCCCAAGTTCTGCTTGCGAACTCCACCACCCCGGTCAATTACCTAACGGACCATCAGACCCCCATCTCCCACCAGCGCCCACCATCTATCAATGGCCTACTTTTACCTCCTTCCCTTCAATGACACCACCCTCAAACTTCACCACCCCTATCTGGCCTAATTTTTCCACCCAACTCGCTACCACCGAAATAAATCAGGTATTGCCCACACCTTCTGAATCCGCAATATAAGTACCGACAGCCATACCTTTCTAGCTCTTGGTACCAGCCTGTGTTTCTCATAAGGTCCTGCTAAGCTACGAGCAAACAGATGTCAATGCCGGCAGCAGCAGCAGAGAAGGGGCAGTAGATTTTGTTACCAGGCCAGGGAGGATATCGAAGTAGCCAAAAGCTCCAACAGCAGCGTAGGCCCAACCAGAGGGGTAGAAAGACAGTGCTGTGAACCCCTTCGAAAAAATGAGTCGGGAACATATACTAGAGACTCAACTGAGAAGAATGCCCGCCTATATAACCGTCTGGGGTCTGTTGATGATGTCCCCACTCTATTTTCAAGCATTAATGGAGGCGTTAAAAAATGTGCATGTATCACTCCAAGTTAGCCCAGATGAAGTCGGGCAGATAATTGGGCAAGTGATGGCTCTAAATTCTATTTCATTCTCTGATGCTGATTACCTGAAGAAGGGTGTAGCCACTCCAAGTCATTGAATATAACCGTTGAGTCTGGAAATAGTCATTCCTCTGGTCTTGATTGATAATGAGTCCGCATTGAACATATGCCCGTTAAGAACCGCCACTAAGATCGGGGTCGATCCATGCATGCTGAGGCCCACAAGAACCAGAGCAAGAGGGTTTGACAATACCAGGAGAGAAATAATGGGAGAAGTTGATCTTGAGCTGTTGATAGGGCCAATGACCTCTTCCATCTTGTTTCAAGTCATGGATATCAAATCTTCATTTAATCTATTATTAGGGCGCTCATGGCTACACGAGGTCGGAGCCATTCCTTCCACTTTGCACCAGAAACTCAAGTTTGCATCTAGGCACAAAATTATTACAATCATTGGTGAGGGGCACAACGAGAAAGAAAAAGCTGCCAATAGCGTCAAAAAACCTAATGTGTTGGATATACCACACACCGCTGAGGATGTCGACCTCCATAGTTTTAAATATGAGGTGTCAGCGATACTCCCGGAGCCCATTGAGGGCATCATGCCTAAAATAGGAGGCGGTATGGTAGCGGCGGTGGCTATGCTCCAAATGTGGGGCTATCAGAAAGGCAGAGGGCTCGGGCCTAGACTGCAAGGTAGAAGAGAGCCAGTTATTGCCAAGGGGCAGAAAGTCCAATTTGGGTTAGGTTACTAGCCCACTAAGGAAGAGATTCGAGAGGCCAAAGAAAAAGCCAGGGTCGCTGCAGCTGCAAGAGCTCGAGGAATCAACATAGACGAGAAACCTCACCCTAGGCCGCACATCAGAGATTCCTTTGTCAGCGCAGGGGTCATAAAAATCGAACAAAATGGGGTAACACATTTGACCCCACACAAACCCATAGCCCCAATCCATCCCACCAATCCCCATATCTCCCTTCCTAGCCTGGAGATAGACTTGGCTGCACTATCCCTCTTCGAGGAACAACGACCAGTACTTGAACAAACTCCCCCTGTGGTAAATCACCATAAAATAGTGTTGACGTTTGATGACATTATCTCAGACGAAATGAGGATCAACATGATGAAAGCTGACACCAATGAGCCATATCAGTCAGCACCCTCCATCCCAATAGGTAAAGGAACGGTCCCTCAGGTACGCAACTGGGCATCTTTGCCCCAAACTCTAGAAGCAGGGAGTGGCCTAATGTTTGGCACCTATTTTTATAAAAAAAAAAATAACCTATAAAAAGTGAGATAAGCCCTTGGCAGGCAATACCTTGTATATACACAGAGTCGTGCTGCCAAGGGTCCATCTCCGAAGAAAATAAAAATCTCAAAAACATGGAAAAAATATAAAATCCCAAAAACATTAAAAAAATCCAAAGTCCAAAAATATCGTCATTAAAATTCCAGAAAAAGACTCACAAAAGGATGCCTTAATCGAAATACCCGTCCCACATAAAATTGACCCCATCCCTGTAGAAATACAGGATGAGGTAGGTGTTACAAGTCTGGATGAGGATAGTCCTTTGGACGAGTTCCCCAATGAGCTCTTTAACCGGTTTGCCAACTTTCAGCATGGCCCTACCCCCATTGTCGAGGAAACTGAGAACATTAATCTAGGGACTAAGGAGATTCCTCGAATTACCAAAATCGGAACGTCACTATCTCCCAAAGAAAGAAAAAGCATGATTGACTTTCTTCGGTCATACCAAGACATTTGTGCCTGGTCCTACGAGGACATGCCTGGTCTGGACACTGATTTGGTTGAGCATGAGTTACCTCTCTACCCTGATATGAAGCCAGTCAAGCAGAAGCTAAGACGTCTCCGACCCAAGTGGATTCTGAAAGTCAAAGATGAAGTCATCAAGCAGTATGACGCAAAGTTTTTCATGATATCCAAATACCCGTAGTGGCTAGCCAATATTATGCATGTGTCGAAGAAAGATGGAAAGGTTCGCATGTGCATCGATTTTTGCAATTTGAACAGAGCGAGCCCAAAAGACGATTTTCCATTGCCACACATCGACATCTTGGTTGATAACACTGCTAAGCACGAGATGTTTTTATTTATGGATGGATTCTCAGGATACAATCAGATAAAGATGGTAGAGGTTGATCGCGAGAAGACAACATTCATTACCCCCTGGGGAACCTTTTGCTATCGAGTCATACCGTTTGGCCTAAAGAATGCCGGTGTAACGTATCAGAGAGCATGACATGATGCACCGAGAGATTGAGGTGTACGTCAACGATATGATAGCCAAGTCACTGGAGCGAGGCGATCACTTGGTAAACTTTCAAAAGTTGTTTGAGAGACTAAGGAAGTACAAGTTACGTCTGAACCTACAGAAGTACGCATTTGGTGCTATGTCCGAAAAGCTGTTGGGGTTCATCGTCAGCAGGAGAGGGATCGAGGTCGACCCAGTTAAAGTCAAAGCTATAACTGAGTTGTCGCCACCATCTACCAAGAAAGAAGTTAGAGGGTTCTTAGGCAAAATATAATACATTAGTCGGTTCATTGCGCAATTAACTCCGATCTGCACGTCGATCTTCAAGCTACTAAGGAAGAACTCGCCCATTGAATGGAATGATGATTGTCAGACAGCATTCGATAAAATCAAAAGCTACCTCCTCAACCCACCTGTTTTGGTACCACCCTAGCCAGGGAGACCACTCTTAATGTACCTCTCCATGACGAAAGTCTCGATGGGATGCGTCTTAAGGCAGCATGACGAGACAGGAAGAAGAGAGCAAGCCATCTACTATCTGAGCAAGAAATTCACTGATTATGAAACGCGTTATTCTCATCTGGAGAAAGCATGCCTGGCTCTTATATGGGCTACTCAGAGACTCTGCCATTACTTGCTATCTCAGGTTGTTCTACTCTTAGCCTGAATGGATCCATTAAAATACTTATTCGAGAAGCTGACCCTCACTGGACGGACCACGCGCTGACAGCTCTTATTATCTGAGTTCGACATCACGTATGTGACTCAGAAGTCGATTAAGGGGCAGGCACTTGCCGATCATCTTGCCGATAATCCTTTGCCAAATTATGAGCCTTTGAGAACTGAATTCCCTGATGAGGACATCCTTTTCATGACGGAAGATGATACTGAGGAAGCAAAAGAATCTTGGGTAATGCACTTTGACGGGGCGGCAAATGCCGAGGATCAAGGAGTTGGTGCCATTCTAGTTTCGCCGAAAGGATCCCACGTATCCATCTCTATCAAGCTCAACTTCCCTTGCACTAATAGGATGGCTGAATACGAAGCTTGTGCCACTAGCCTGCAGGCGGCTCTCGATCTAAATATAACTCACCTCCGAGTGTTTGGCGATTCGCAGTTAATCATATGCCAGACGAACGGTGACTGGAAGACGAAAGACGAGAAACTGATCGCTTACCATGAACACCTCAAGGATTTGATAGCTTGCTTCCAAGACGTGACATTCTCATATGTCCCCCGGATAAGGAATTGCTTTGCTGATGCACTAGCAACTTTGGCGTTAATGATAGAAATCTCATACGGTGCTGAGATGATGCGGATCATGACGAGTAGAGGAATGAGCCGGCTTTCTGCCTCCAGATTGTGAACCTTATGAAACCTGATGATGAGCCACTTTGGTTCTCAGATATCAAGAATTTCCTCGAGACCCTAACTTTCCCTGAGGGAACATCCAAGACGGACCGACGAACCATTCAACGTTTAGCAGTAGGCTACGTCATTTGTGGGGAATGCCTATACAAGCGATCCTATAATAGTATTTTGCTAAGGTGCCTTACTGAAGGTGAAGCAATCAATATTATGAAGGAGATCCACGAGGGAGAATGCGAAGCCCATGTCAGCGGTCACATGCTCTCCAAGAAAATTTTATGGCAGGGGTACTTTTGGACTACTATGGAATCAAATTGCTGTAAATATGTTCAGAAATGCTACAAGTGTCAGGAACACTCCAGTCTGATATATGCTCCTACCATTGATCTACACTGCATGACCACTCCTTGGCCATTTGCTAACTAGGGCCTTGATGTCGTCGAAATGATTAATCCGAAAGCATCAAATGGACATTGGTTCATCCTCGTCGCCATTGAATACTTCACCAAGTGAGTAGAAGCGGCATCATATGCACGGCCAATCGCGTCGAAAAGTTTCTCACGAACAATATTATGTGCCGATTCGGAGTACCAAAAGATATCATCACGGATAATGGTAAAAATTTTGCAAATAAGCGTATCCGAGCCTTTTATGAGCAGTACAAGATCAAGCACCATCGCTCGTCACCTTATCGGGCTCAAACTAATAGAGCCGTAGAGGCTGCAAACAAGGCAGTCGTCCGCATTCTAGAGAAAATGGTCGTCACTTACCAAGATTGGAGCGAAATGCTACCGTTTGCTTTGTGGGCATACAGAACGTCGATCCGTACTGCTACAGGGGCAACACCATTCTCCCTTGTGTATGGAACTGAGGCCGTCCTACAGTAGAGGTGGATGTACCCTCGCTCCGAATCCTCATGGAATCAGGCTTACCCGAAGCAGAGAGAGAAAGATCACACTTTGAACAATTGAACTTATTGGATGAGAAGAGACTCCTAGCTTTGTGTCACACTCAAATTTACCAGGGGCAAATCGTACGCACTTACAATAAATGCGTTCGCGATCGAGATCTGAAGGTAGGAGACACTGTGTTGAAGAAGATCTTCCCATCCCTCCATGGCAATCTGAAAGGCAAGTTCAAGCCAAACTGGAAAGGACCTTATGTCGTTCAAGAAGTACTACCAGGATACGCCATCCACCTCGCCACCATGGACGGAGATCATCTTCCTGAGCCCATCAATGCTAGATACGTCCGACGGTTCTACTCTCAGTCTATTGCGATAAGGTAAGTATTAGTGAAACAGATATGTGACTACTTAAGAACCATCCAAAAGAGACCATCATTCCAAACACAGTAGCCAAAAAGCATCCCTGAAAATGATAATATCCTTTGCTATCTCATTTGAGCCTGGGCCTTTCTTGTAATAAACCCCTTCCCTAAAAAAAATGTGTGTGTGTACATATACCAAAAAGGGAAGTAAAGTTACTATCAAAATCTTTAAAAAAAAATCGAAAAAGCAAAACCTCAAAAAAAAGATTGCCTGAAATGGAGCAAAAAGAATAAAAAAATGTAGAAAAATCACGGGGCATGTACAGTGAAAACCCCCAAGGAAGAAAGTAAGTTGAGAAAATATAAGTCACATCAAGGAAACCTTTTTTGCCTAGTATACCTTCAAATCCTAACCCAACCCATGGCCAAGCTACACCCTGAAGAAAGCCCTCTTTTAGGTTTACAAGCAGTCATAATATCTGTTAAGTCAACACAAGCCAAGTTGTGGATGACACTAGAACCCATCTGGCCGGCTATGACGGAATCGATGTCTATGTCGTGGCTTTTAAAAAAAAAAAAAAAAGAAATGAAAGAAAATAAAGAAAGAAAATAAAATAAAAATAAAAATACAAGCTCAAAGCAAGATGGACGTGGTGAAAACCCGAAAGGACATTACGGGTAAAAACAATGAGGTTGTGCGAACCAGGTGAAAACTCGAAAGGGCGCTTGGGGTAAGAGAGCAAAACCCATGGACGTGGTGAAAATCTGAACGGACGCCACGGGTAAAAAAAAAGGGAGATAAATAAAATAAAATAAAAAAAGAGAAAAAATTGAAAAAGAAAGGTGTGGACTGATTGAGAAGATTAATGTTTGAGGAGCCCTCTCGGTTACTCTCCTTGATTTGATTTTCTGGGCCGCTCATGCTAGTTCAAATTGGGTCCCAACCAAGTGTGTCTTCATAACTGCTTTGTCAAACGTATGACTCAAGGTAAGGAGAAAGGTTTGACTCAATCCGAAGGGATTGACGTTCCAGTCTTGGTAAAGCTGTTGAAACCCACCCAAGATCCGACTACTTAAGAGGGGTTCGACCATGCTCAAAAGAGGACCTAGGGTTTCACAAGGTGATTAAGGCACCGCAAATAAATATATATATATATATATATATATATATATATGCATGAAACAAAAAGGCCAAAAAGTCTATGTAGATGTATATAATAAACTACCATTCATTTACAAAATGCATCGCTTACACCACATCCCAAAAAATAGTCGGTATGATGACTAGCGTGCTTTCCTTTTTACAAATAAACGAAAAATAGCAAAAACATAAAGAAAATACGTATATAAAAAATGTGTGTATCTGTAAAGGGGTTTTTATGCCTCTTTTCTGTGTATCTGATATGTGCAAAAAGTTCTATGTGCAGGAAAGGGTTAACGGCCCAGCTCGCCCTTCAATGCGCTAATCTCAGCATGAAGGTCATCCTCCCGGACATTCCGCTTAGTCAGCCAACGGCCATGTAGGCTCTTATACCTCTTCCGAGAAGAGTCGGCGGCTCCAAAAGCTGCGCTCAGTGATCCCTTCAAACGGAGGACCTCGCTCTCTGATGTTGCTGCTCTAACCTTTTCATGTGCCAAAAGTTCTTACAGGACCCTCTTCTCATCCACCAGTAGCTCGATGCGGGCTCGGAGTGTCGTATCTTTCATTGGCCAGGGGCCTCCAGTGTCAATGATCTCCGATGAATTTAGACCATCAGCAGCAGGCCGCTCAGTCAACAGCCAGGCCTCGTACTCAGGAGAAACCTGAACCAAATCTCTCAGCTCGATATCACACATCAGCATCAACTTATGCGTCTCCCAAAGAGTAGCAATCCGATCTATGTCTCCAGAAGACCCCCTAGAAAAGATCAAATCACATAAAGGGGGTCTGGCCTCACAAGGCACCTGCTGAGGGCAGCTGAACTGACGCAACACTTGGAATGGGAAGTAAAAGGTGCTGCCAATCAATCTTAGGAGGGTGACGCCCTTATGGTTGATCAGTGTCGAAATGTGACTATATTTCACACCTTAAATCCTACATTTAAGCTATCGGATGAAAGCATCTGATGGTTGTTATGAGGTTTTGATGTTTACAGGTGTTTCCGACCATTGGATCATTAAAGAGCATAAAAGAAGGAAATTAAAGGCTACACAAGAGCTATGGACAAAAAGGTCAAAAGAAACATCAAACTCCATGAAGAAAATCAATGTCTATCAGGAAAGACTTTACCCTTGAGTGTCAATCGATTGAGGGCTAAGTGTCAATCGATTGACACATGAAGGCAGGAGTGCCCTAAATAAGCTCGAACCAAGAGTCAATCGATTGAGACTTCGGTCTCAATCGATTGAGGCTATTAGGTTTAGGGTTTGCTCGGCCCTATAAAAGAGAAGCTATGAGTTTGCATTAGATATCATCATTGTGGGGAATTTCTAGGCATTCATCAAGGGTCTTCTCTTCTCCTTCTTTTAGGGTTAATTTGGGTAGATTGTACTTAGGTTTTGCATTGTTTTTCTTTGAGAAAATCATAGATTGTATTTAGGAAAATAATTGTAAAAAGATCTTTGGAAGAAATGAAAAGTGGAATGGCTTTGAATGGACAAAGAAATCATACACCAAAGATGAGCAGCTAAATCAATTGATCGGGGAAGATGCGATCCGCAGATAAGTACCTATATTTATGATTAATACCATAGTCTATTTATTGTCATCATGGAATCATTTTGCTCAAAGTTTGTCTTATTGAAAATATGTTGAATGCTTGTTATGACCATTGATTGTGCGTATCAACGGCTGTAATCGCTAGATCTGGACCTACAGGCTGATCTAGGTTGTAGAGCGATTATGTTTGTATTGTTGTGATCTCAACATCATGAGATACGCTATGCTTTTTACATGACTCTTACCGTGATTATAGGCTGAGTCATCATTTTTAGATAGGGTATGCCGGATTGATGATCATAGTTTATTACGAATTATTTTTCTAAATAAATGATGCTTTAATGAAACTGTGGGTTTTAATGATAGAAAATGGGTACAAATCTGGGGTAGCATATTCCTTGATCATATTTAAATATTGTTCTTAGATCCATAAGAAATTATTTATTTAGATTAAGTTATTTTTCTTGCATTTAGGAAAAGTGTGATAAATTTTTGGTAAATTGAATTTGCCCTTTGGTACTTCCTTGGGGACGTTTTTAAATCTCTGAAAGAATTAATTAAAATTCACGTTTCCCTGTGGGTTCGACACCCTTGTTCTTGCCATACTGCAATAGATCTTGTGCACTTGCAAGGGTTATATTTAAATCGATCAAGTTTTTGGCGCCGCAGCCGGAGACACGACGAAATTTTGATTAATTCAGATAGATTTTTTTTTTTTTTTTTTTTTACAGTCAATCAATTAAGACCTTTTCTTCAATCGATTGACTGTGTTCGGTGTTTGTGAAAGTTGCTTTGTCAATCGATTGACAGTTTGAGTAGTATAAAAAAAAAAAAAAAACATAAAATTAGAAAATTAAAAAAATCTTTAATTCTGAAATTTTTGGAAGTTTGTAGATTGTGAAATCTGGAATTTTGTGCTCAAAAGTTGATTTTTGATTTTCGAACTTAAATTTTTGCAATTAGAATTTTTGAAATTTAATTTCTAAATTAAATTTTGATTTTCTTGTGTGAATTTAGATTTTTGAATTTTAAAAAATTAATATTTGGATTTTTAATTTGCAAAATTTTCTTTCCCTTATTTTTCTTCTCTTTGGTAAGATTTTGTGGGATTATTCTAGGAAGTTTAGATTTTTAGGACTTCTTATTTTAGATTTTGTAGGAGTTTCTTTTTCCTTATTTTCCTCTTTTAGATATTTTTAGGATTTTCTAAATTTAGTTATTAACTTTTGTGGGACTTTTCTTTTAGTATCTTTTAGGAATTTTTCTATTCTCTCCCTTTTTTTTCTCTTTTAGGTAAGATTTTATAGGATTTTGTAGGATTGCCTTTAGGTTTTGAAATTTAAATTTTAAATTTTAATTTTTGAAATTTAAATTTAAAAATTAAAAATAATAATAATAAATTAAATTAAAAATTAAAAATTAAAAAAAAAATTAAAAAAAATTAAAAAATTCTTTTAAATTCAAATTTTAATTTAAAAAAAAAAAAAAATAAATAAATAAATAATTTGATTTTACTTTTCTTCTTATTTTGGCCACTGTTCATATTAGAACTCAATCGATTGAAGCTTCTTTGTCAATCGATTGAGACTGAAATATTTTCTGTTGTGATTTGTGAACTTGTTTCAATCGATTGACATTCCTCTGTCAATCGATTGACAAAAATTCTGTGCTTGCCATTTCGGCTGAAATTCCTGTGTTGACTTGCTTTGACCTTTGAACCTCAATCGATTGAGAACAGTTCTTCAATCGATTGACTGATAAAGTCATTTGTTTGAAATTTTTGGTTCGCTTCTGTCAATCGATTGAAAATCTTTGTTTCAATCGATTGAAGCTGAATTTTGTGGGTTTGTTGTGGATTTTTCGATCCCTGTTGTGAGTGTTGGTGCATGAGCTTTACTCGTTCTCATCACCCGCATCTGCAACCGTTTAATCTTGAGATCGAAAGATCTTGTAGAGAAAATCGTAGAATTCAGAGGAATCAGTATCCTCATACTGAAGCCATGGCAGATCAAAGGCAAGAGAGAAATGAGAATAACAACAATGGGAACGTTAATAATGGAAATAATAGGAACAATAATTTTGATGAGGGCCCTAGAACATTGGAGTATTATAATGATCCTGGTTTTTACGAGGATCAGGAATGTATCATGCATGCTCCCATTCAGGGAAACCACTATGAATTCAAATCAGCAATGATCCAAATGCTACCAATTTTCCATGGATTAGCAAATGAAAATCCGCACGTTCATCTAAATGAATTCACTGGGGTATGCAAAATGTTCAGAGTCCACAATGTCACTGATGAGATAGCTAAGCTCCAACTCTTTCCTTTCTCTTTAAGGGATAAGGCGAAAAAGTGGTTCTATTCCTTAGAACCGCAATCTATTCAAAGTTGGGCAGAGCTACACCGTCAGTTTCTTAAAAAATATTTTCCCATGACTAAAACCATTGAGTTGCGTCAGAAGATCAAGTTCTTTTCCCAACAACCTACAGAAACATTTCATGAATGTTGGGAACGCTTTAAGGAATTGATTAAGAGTTGTCCAAATCATCAAGTTTCAAGGTGGCAACAAGTTCAAAGTTTTTACAATGGACTGATTCCAGAAAAGAGACGCATGGTTGATGCATCTTGCAGAGGATCGTGTGCCACGAAAGAGGCTGATGAGTTGTGGGAATTGTTTGAGAAGTTATATCAAACTTCAATCCAAAATGCGACAATGGAGCGAACTAATTTGGATGTGGCAACAAAATCGCATGTGTTGACCAGAAATGGATTATTTGATGTCAATAACAACACTTCAGATCTGTCAACAAAGGTTGATATGTTGTCCGAGCAAATAAACATGTTGTTAGCTGCAACTAAGCAAGTTAAGAGTCCCATCAATCCCACTGCGTGTTCAATTTGTGACCACCCAGGTCACATGGCTAACGAGTGCCCTACTACTTTGTCATTTCTTCCTGATGAACCTACTCCTCAAGAGCAGGTGAATCTGACTCAATCATATCAGCGACAAGGTAGGAACATGTACTCAAACACATACAATCGGGAATGGAAAAATCACCCCAACTTAGGATGGGGAGGATCAAACCAAACTGGACAGGTGAATCAGCAGTTCAGATCCAATCCAATGAGTGGACAACAAAATTTTCAACAAAATTTTTAGCAGAATTTTCGTCGACAATAGAATTCTAATTTCCAGCATAACCCTCCTTATTACCATCCGAATTCTGATTACCGAAAAAATCAGAATTTTAATCAATCTCAGGCCACCATTTCAAAAGACTCTGATTTGGAGGAAAAGGTGATGTGAAGCATGCAATCTTTTCAGCAGATGATAATGGACCAAGTCAGTCAATTGGCCAATCAACTGAGTCAACGAGAGGAAGGTAGGCTTCCCAGCCAACCCGTCAACAATCCTCGAGGCCAAGCACCACCTGATGAAGGACCATCGAATAGTCAACAGTTGAAAGTTGTTACGGTGCTGAGAAGTGGGCGAGAAGTTGATAATCAAGTGGAAATGCTTGAGGAAGCTGATGAAGGAAGAGAAGCAGAGAAAGAGAAAGAATCAGAGATAAGAACAGATAAAGAAAAAGGAAAAGAGAAAGAGAAAGGGCAAGGAAGAGAGAAGGGAAAAGAAAAAGAAATAGAGAAAGTGTCACTTCCAACTGTCCAACAAGGACGTAAAAAAGAATCGAAACTTGAATATGCACCTTATGTCCCAAAGGCACCATTCCCTGAATACCTAACTCCTCCATCCAGAATGGGCAAGGGACCGGCAAAAATGGAAGAAATCTTTGAAACATTCAAGCAAGTAAAGATAAATCTTCCATTACTTGAAACTATCAAACAAGTTCCTGAGTACGCCAAGTTTTTCAAAGATTTGTGCACTCGTAAGAGAAAGGCACGTACTCATGTTTCAAAGAAAGTGTTCCTAACTAATCAAGTCAGTTCGATATTACAATTGAAAACCCCAAAGAAATTGAAAGACCCTAGAGTCCCAACTGTTCCATGTGTCATTGGTGGGCAACCAATTGGAAAAGCGTTATTGGATTTGGGAGCAAGTGTTAATCTAATCCCATACTAAATGTATGAGAAACTCGGATTGGGTGAATTGAAACCCACGACGGTCACACTCCAACTAGCCGATAGGTCAGAAAGAAGACTTAGGGGTATTATCGAGGATGTTTTGGTTGGAATAGACAAGTTTGTCTTTCCAGTGGACTTCGTTATTTTAGACATGGAACCACCTGTTAAATCAATTAATCAAGTCCCCATCATCCTTGGACGTCCGTTTCTCGCCACTGTCAACGCTTGCATTAATTGTCGCACGAGAGTCATGGACGTTTCTTTTGGAAACATGAAGGTTAGATTGAACACATTCCATGCGATGAACCATTTCCCTAACAAGGATGAGGTCAAATGTTTTTACATCGATCAGATGGACGAAGTGGTGGAGGAAGCATTACCATCGATGCTCACCAAAGAAGAATTTGAAACTGCTTTGTTAGCCATCTATGAGGAAAAGGGATATGAAAGGAAGCAACCAGAAGAGAATAAGTTAAGTTCATCATGTCTAGATGATAACTTATGTGAAGTTGTGACTAAGATAGAACCGTTACTCATTGAGGTAAAAGCTGAACTGACTCCATTAATTAAGGAGCCACCAACTGTGAAATTGAAACAGTTACCTGAATCGCTTAAATACGCTTTTCTGGGGCCACAAGAAACACTTCCAGTGATAATTTCATCCACGTTGTCGGAAGAACAAGAGAATGGTTTGTTGAAGGTGCTGAAGGAGCACAAGGAGGCCATCGGATGGACCTTAGCTGATCTCAAAGGGATTGACCCATCAGTATGTATGCACAAAATACATCTGGAAGATGAGAGTAAACCATCGAGGGAACCGCAGAGGCGACTTAATCCGAACATGCAAGAAGTCATTTTAAAGGAAGTCATTAAACTTCTCGATGTTTGAATCATCTATCCAATCTCTGATAGTGAATGGGTTAGTCCAGTACAAATCATTTAAAAAAAGTCTGGAATCACTGTGAAAGAAACTACGGAGGGAGAATTGTTACCTACTCGCGAAACTACTGGGTGGCGTGTCTGCATTGATTACAGAAAATTGAACACTGCTACCAGAAAGGATCATTTTCCCCTTCCATTCATCGATCAAATTCTTGAAAAGTTAGCAGGACAAGAGTTTTAATATTTTCTTGATGGATATTCAGCCTACAATCAAGTGCCCGTTTTTCCACCTGATCAAGAGAAAACGACATTCATGTGTCCTTACGGTACATTTGCATATCGAAGGATGTCGTTCGGCTTATATAATGCATCTGCTACTTTCCAACGATGTATGTTGGCCATATTTTCGGATATGATTGACAAGTTCATCGAGGTGTTCATTGACGACTTCTCTATTTTTGGGAAAACGTTTGGTTCTTGTTTGAATCACCTTTCACAAGTGTTGCAACGTTTTGTGGATTCCAAACTTGTTCTTAGCTGAGAAAAGAGCCATTTTATGGTTCAACAAGGAATTGTTCTCGGGCATATTGTTTCTAAGAAAGGAATCGAAGTTGATAAGGCCAAAGTTGACCTAATTGCTAATTTGCCCCCACCGAAGAGTGTTCGACAAATTCGATCATTTTTGGGGCATGCAGGATTTTACAGAAGATTCACCAAAGATTTTAGCAAGGTGGCTAAACCATTGTGTACCTTGCTTGGCAAAGATGTTCCTTTTGACTTCGATGAGGATTGCATGAAAGCATTTCTAAAATTATGCGAGCTCTTATCAAATGCTCCGATAATCCAACCACCAGATTATTCTTTACCATTCGAACTCATGTGCGATGTATCTGATTACGCGATCGGAGCTATCTTAGGGCAAAGGGTGAACAAATTACCTCACGTAATTTACTATGCCGGCAAGACATTGATTGATGCACAATTCAATTGCACCACCACCAAGAAAGAGTTGTTAGCTGTGGTGTATGCTCTGGATAAATTCCGTTCTAATTTGCTTAGGTCGAAAATAGTGGTCTTTTCAGACCACTCTGCATTGAAATATCTATTAGCAAAAAAGGACACGAAATCGAGGTTGATCCGCTAGATTTTGCTCCTTCAAGAATTCAATTTCGAAATCAAAGATAAAAAGGGAGTAGAGAATGTTGTGGCTGATCACTTATCTCGCATTTTGCCTGAAGAATTATTTGCACCTGAACCTATCCGGGACACTTTTTCGGACAAGCAATTAATGGCAATTGATGCAACCGCTACGAAAGCTCCTTGGTTTGCCAATATCGTGAATTATCTGGTCACTGGCAGAATCCCTACTGAATAGGGTAAGAATGATAAGGATCTCTTTTTCTCCTAGATAAAATACTATTTCTGGGATGAACCATATTTGTTCAAATTCTGCTCAGATCAAATCATTAGGAGATGTGTATCGGAAGAAGAGCAATTAAGCGTCATCAATTTCTGCCATGCTGGAGCCTGTGGAGGCCATTTCGGAGGACAGAAGACCGCACAGAAAATTCTTCAAAGCGGATTCTACTGGCCCTCCATCTTTCGTGACGCGGCTCAATTTTGCAAAGAATGTCAAAGATGTCAGTAGCTTGGAAATATTTCACGTCGAAATATGATGCCCCTTAATTCGATTTTGACTGTTGAAATTTTTTATGTATGAGGGATCGACTTCATGGGTCCTTTTCCCCCATCTTTTGGGTATTCATATATTCTTGTAGCTGCTGATTACGTTTCCAAATGGATTGAAGCTGTGGCAACCCGTTCGAATGACCACAAAGTTGTGGTCAAATTTCTGAAGGAAAATGTGTTTAACAGATTCGAGTTTCCACGGGCGATCATTAGTGATGGTGGTTCGCACTTTTGTAATCGCCATTTTACTACCTTAATGAAGAAATACGGCGTTACCCACAAGGTGGCAACGCCGTATCACCCGCAAACTAGTGGTCAGGTGGAAGTGTCGAACCGAGAGATTAAATGAATTTTAGAAAAAACGGTGCGACCGGATAGAAGAGATTGGTCTAATCGGCTATCTGATGCTCTTTGGGCCTATCGTACCGCCTTCAAGACACCAATTGGAATGTCTCCGTTCAAAATTGTCTACGGGAAAGCATGCCATCCTCCTGTTGAATTGGAGCATAAGGCATTTTGGGCTATCAAAAGATTTAACGTTGATATGCAAGCGGCAGGATCAAATCGAAGGCTACAGCTGAGTGAATTGGAAGAGTTACGCTATGATGCGTATGAAAACTCCAAGATGTACAAAGAAAGGTACAAGAAACTGCATGATGAGTCAATTTCTAGGAAAGAGTTCCACATTGGACAAAAGGTTTGCCTGTTTAATTCCAGACTAAAACTCCACCCAGGAAAACTGAAATCTCGATGGGAAGGACCGTTTCAAGTTGTTTCTATGAGTGTGCATGGAGCGATTGAGATCCGCAGTCTCAAGGATAATCGAGTTTTCAAAGTGAATGGGCAACGTATGAAACCGATATTTGAACCAATCACACAGTTTAAGATTGAGGCGTTGCACCTCAGCGACCCAGATATTTGATCAATGAAGTGGTCGAGCTGTCGACACTTAAACTCAGCGCTTCCTAGGAGGCAGCCCAGTGTGTTTTATCTTCATTTTTGTTTTTGTTTGTCTTTTTTTTTATTTCTATTAAAATTAGGTCATTCTCAATCGATTGACTGCCACACATTTAATCGATTGACATTTGTCCCTCAATCAATTGGCATTTCCCTGTCAATCGATTGAGAAGTTAATCATCATCATCTCCATTTTGGTTTTTCAATCGATTGAGATTTTTGTGTCAATTGATTGACCACACCTAGAGTTTAATGCAGTTTTCGGAATTTGAAGCGCCACCCGACACATCTTGTTGTGGTAGCTAACTTTCAGGACACTTCTGTGTCAATCGATTGAGGGCAACCCCTCAATCGATTGACGTGATTGCTCATTTACTTCGCCCGTTTCCAAGGCACCTAACCGATGCAACTTTTCGAAAAAGTGTGTCCTCAATCGATTGGCATAACTGTGTCAATCGATTGACATTGAAAGAGGAGAAGTGGATTGTGCCACGTTCCATGCGCATGCCCGATGACTTTCCAACTTCCCACGACGTGGGCAAACCAACCATTCTCAATTGATTGAGGATTCATCCTCAATCGATTGAGGTATATATTATATAAGAAGGGTCACAACCCGTGGCTCCCTCATTCCGCCTCCTCTCAAATCCAATCTGCATCAAGCTTCTATATTCTCCTCGTACGAGATTGAATGGCGGCACCTGGCCCACCAATCTTCCAACCACCGCGTCCCGCCAACGACCCGATGCGCATCCCTAATGAAGACTATATCGATCGCCAGTTCCAAACCGAAAACTTCTTCGATCTTGCCAAATACCGTCGCATCGAGGAATGTGCCCGCTTAATCGAATTCATTGAGGCCTTGCGATTGGAAATATTGCTTGCCCTGTCGCCCATCGATGTCTCTCCGCGCATCATTCGCCTATTTTATCATAAAATGGTATGGGTATCGGAAACACTCTCGCCAACGGGAATGCCCTACATTACCATCGAGATCGACAATTGGCAATATAATCTGCATGCTGCCGATCTCGCGCGTGCCTTCAACTTTTACGTGGTTCAACCTGTGAACCACCACATTAATCCGGCGGTTGATCATAGTCAGGACGACGTGATCAATGATATGTGTGGAGGATGCCGCGGGATCGGTCAGGCCACTAAACGAGCCATTCTTCCGATGAACATTCTCTTTTGGGATATCGTCATGGCAAATAACCTCCTACCGCATGGCACAAAAACCGAGAGGACAAAGAATAGGGTCATGGCACTTTACGCTACGCACACAAACACTTGGTTTGATGCGCCATGTCTGATGCTCGAGGAGCTGTATTGGTGCCACAATGGTATTGCCGGCACCAACATACCCGCAAAGCGCGCTGCGATCCTCCTACATCTCCCGCACTACGTGATGCACCTTTTGAACCACCTTGGCTGCCTGATTTACGATGATGAAGAGTTGGGCGATATGCAATTTTATCAGTATGGCATCAACATTTGGGATAAGAGCATCAAGGTGATTCGTTGTGCACAGCCACCTCCGGTCGAGGATGTACCTCCTCCTCCCTGTCCAAACCCCGCACAATGCCAACGTGGCGGTGTAAGACGACCTCGTCCTGAAGAGGTCCCAGATTTTGATGCCGAGGCAGCCGTTGCTCGCCTCGAGGAGCGGATGGATGGGCTTAATGCGAGGCTTGGTGGTGTTGATCGAAGATCTAGGTTTCAGACCTCTCTTCTCATGCGGATGGCCCGGGAATCGTTCCCAGGGCGTGCCGGCGAATTCATCGTAGGAGCTCGAGCGGCGATGAACGAGGAGAGGGACCCTGAATATGATGATGATGTGTAGTGTTTAGTGTGTGGTCTATGTTTTGTTTAGTGTTTTTGTCTGTTAGTGCGTGTTTTTGTTATTTTTGGTTGATCTGTTTTTGTTTTAGTTTTTAGGCTAGATTAATTTCAGTTTGATCGAGGGTGTAATAAATCATTAAAAATCAATGGAATCGGAGTGGTTTAATGTGTTAATTTTACTGTGTTTGCATCTCGGGTGTGCATATGTTCATCAGTCAATCGATTGAGGCTTCACTCTCAATTGATTGAGCACTTTACAATTGAAGTTCTGAAAACAACCCTCCTCTGAGTCAATCGATTGAGACACTATTCTCAATCGATTGATTCCTGCATCCAAAAATAGGAAGTTTTGCATAATAGGAAATTTAACTCAATCGAATGACACTACTATGTCAATCGATTGAATTCTCCATGGTTAAACTGTCAACCTTAGTCAGAAACAGAAAATTTCTAAAAGATACGGTGTTCTGAGGACGGATTTTGAGTTGTGCACCATCGGGCTTTGTTGACATCTTGTGTCAATCAATTGGCACTAAACTGTCAATCGATTGACTGATATATAATTCCAGAAATTACACCGTCCGTAGAGTTCTTAACTTAGGAGGTTTTGTAGAGGGTCTTTAGAGTCCATATTTTAGGAAACTTCTCTCTATTTAAACCACTCGTAGGGTAGTCCTATTAGTCAAACTTTTAGTTCTCCTTCCCCAACTCTCAGCCATGTCTTCCGTTCGGTATCGTACCCGATCTGCCATGAAAAAGCTGACGGAGCCCGCGCAAAACCGTGCACGTTATCACGCTCCGCAGCCACCACTCGGCTTATCGACTCATGACGTCATCAACCTTGATGATGCATCCCCTCTAGAAGTCAACTCAATTTTCACGCGCTTCGTTGAGGCCGTCCATGAACAATTCCGCCCACCCCACCATTATCACCACCCCGTGCACCAGTACCGCCTCCTGGCGAGGTTGGACTCACAGAGGAGATGTGGCGCTATGCGTTTCCAAAGCCGACGGACGGAAGTTCTCCCATGGACGACTAATTGGATGAGAATGTCAGTTTTAGGATCTAGTTTTAGGAGTCTTTCTTTATATTAGTATTTTTTTTTGTTTTTTTTTATGTTTTAGTTTAGGTTTGATTTCGATTAATTTTTGGGTAGAATTTTAATTTTGCACTATTTGTAATAGTTTTTCCTTATTTAGTACAAATTTAGTTAATTACATAATTGTGTTTTTCTTTTTTATCATCATCCCTTTCACTTGATCTAGTTCTTTGGTCCTCGAGTGCATCAAAACAGGTTTGGGGGGGTCCTACCTCCTATTTCTACATCATCACCAATGAGGACATTGAAGAGTTCAGGTTTGGGGGGGTTTTTCGGTAATTTTCATGAATTTTTGGTAAAAAAAAATAAAAATAAAATAATAAAAAATAAAAAAACTATTTTCGAACCTTGAAAGCATATCAGTCAATCGATTGAGACACTGGTCTTAATCGATCGACTGCTAACCATCAAACAGTCAATCGGAAATTGTATCAGTCAATCGATTGAGACACTGGTCTCAATCGATCGACTGATGACAGGAGAACCTATGAATTAAAAATTTTTATTCATATTCTTAGGTGAGAATGACCTGAAATTTTTTATTGTTATCATACCATGATGTTTTTATGAATGCTCATAAAGTTTAATTATTGAACATTGATGATCATGATCAATGCCTGAAAAATTTGTGCACCATCACTTTGCTTCAATTCCAAGTTTGAGAATTAAGTTAGGACTTGAAATTTTCAGATCACAAGAAAGGCTTAAACCCAGTGAGTTTTGAAACGTTATCTTCGTCCTTGATGAGTGTGGAAATAAATTCGGAGTATCTTTGAATTCCTGCTTAAAGTGTTAACATCTCATTTATTTTACTTTGATTTGTTGATTATATGTGTGTTATACCATTACACTAGAAATCAATGTGTATTAACTCAAAGCAAATAGGCATATTTTACCATAATGAAAGGAAATGATCTAAGGTCATCTTTGGCTCGTTTTTACTTAAAATGACCCACCTCATAAATGTATCATTCTAGTACCCCTTTGAGCCTATTGAAAAATTTACCTCTATACATTCTTCGATAAGCCATATTAACATTTAACCCTTCACCATTTCTGAAAATTCAGCTTTACCCTTCTTATTTCTAAGAAATTAGGAACGAAGGATGAAAATGAGCGAAAAGAGAGTAAGTGGAGAGATACTGAGTTGTGGTGTTTACTAAGGGTGTATGGCAAAAATATAAAAGAAAAAGGGGGGAGAAAAAGAAAAAGAGACAGAAAATTTTAAAAAAATAGTGAAAAATATGAGGTGTTTCAAAAAAAGGAAAACAAAGGAAAAGCAAGTTGGGAAGAATAGAAAAATATTGAGAAAAATAGTGAGAAAGTAGAAAAGAAAAAAAGAGAGATAGAAAAATCATATGTTTGTTTCTTTTCCAATTTCTTAGAAATTTTGAATCCCAACTTCCAATTCTTTCTTAACCTTTACCCGAGCCCCATTACAACCTTAGAAAAGACCTTTTTGATCCAATCATGAGTGGTAAATGTCTTGTGGAGAGTGATTGCACAATGCCTATGGTGCTTGGTATATACATGTATAAAATACAAATATCTTTCTTGAATGAGATGTCTCTCTAAAATTCTTCGATATGCCGTCTTTTCATATAAATTGTGAGATTTTTCTAGATTGAATTGTAATTCCATCTCACATGTGAGTGAAAAATAATAAAACCATTCATCAGGAGTGACTTCATTCTGAGTGTATATCTGTGGTAAGGATTGAGTCTAGACATGGATCTAAAGATTCCTAGTTTAAGCTTCTTCTCAGACAAAAGAATTTGAGTAATGATAATTACATAACAATCTAAGGCATAAAACATGAGCATTGAAAAACAATGGATTAAATTGCATGAGCACTAATGAAATGGTCATGGTCAGATGCATGTTAAAAGATTTTCCAGGTGCATTTAACTCAAAGGCATAACTAAAAATTCTGAAATTCATAAGTTTTGAAGTTTGTAGGTATCTTTACTGGAAACCTTCAGGAGACACAACTCCTCCACTAGGGGATCACCTAGGGGTTTAAAGGCTTGTTGCATGTGCTAAATGCAATCGTGTTCCCTACGAAAGTGGCATTTAAATTTTTAGGATGCTAGTTTTATTTGCTTTATATATTTATCATTCTCTTTGCTCGAGGACTAGCAAAGTGTAGGTTTGGGGGTGTGATCGGTGTCGAAATGTGACTATATTTCGTACCTTAAATCTTACATTTAAGCTGTCTGATGAAAGCATTTGATGGTTGTTGTGAGGTTTTGATGTTTACAGGTGTTTCCAACCATTGGATCATTAAAGAGCATAAAAGAAGGAAATTAAAGGCTACACAAGAGCTATGGATAAAAAGGTCAAAAGAAACATCGAACTCCATGAAGAAAATCAACGTCTATCAGGAAAGAGAAGACCTTACCCTGAATTGTCAATTGATTAAGGTTCAAGTGTCAATCGATTGACACTTGGAGAGAAGACTTTACCCTTGAGTGTCAATCGATTGAGGGTTAAGTGTCAATCGATCGACACATGAAGGCAGGAGTGCCCTAAATAAGCTCGAACCAAGAGTCAATCGATTGAGACTTCGGTCTCAATCGATTGAGGCTATTAGGTTTAGGGTTTGCTCGACCCTATAAAAGAGAAGCTATGAGTTTGCATTAGTATCATCATTGTGGGGAATTTCTAGGCATTCTTCAAGGGTCTTCTCTTCTCCTTCTTCTAGGGTTAACCTGGGTAGATTGTACTTAGGTTTTGCATTATTTTTCTTTGAGAAAATCATAGATTGTATTTAGGAAAAATAATTGTAAAAAGATCTTTGAAAGAAATGAAAAGTGGAATGACTTTAAATGGACAAAGAAATTATACACCAAAGATGAGCAGCTAAATCAATTGATCGAGGAAGATGCGATCCCCAGATAAGTACCCATATTTATGATTAATACCATAGTTTATCTATTGTCATCATGGAATCATTTTGCTCAAAGTTTGTGTTATTAAAAATATGTTGAATGTTTGTTATGACCGTTGATTGCGTGTATCAATGGCTGTAATCGCTAGATCTGGACCTACAGGCTGATCTAGGTTGTAGAGCGATTATGTTTTTATTATTGTGATCACAACATCATGAGATACGCTATGCTTTTTACATGACTCTTACCGTGATGATAGGCTGAGTCATCATTTTTAGATAGGGTATGTCGAATTAATGATCATATTTTATTACAAATCATTTTTCTAGATGAATGATGGTGTGAATGATGCTTTAATGAAACTGTGGGTTTTAATGATTGAAAAGGGGTACAAATCTGGGGTAGCATATTCCCTGATCATATTTAAATATTGTTCTTAGATCCATAAGAAATTAGTTGTTTAGATTAAGTTATTTTTCTTGCATTTAGGAACTATGATAAATTTTTGGTAAATTGAGTTTGCCCTTTGGTACTTCCTTGGGGACGTTTTTAAATCTCTGAAAGAATTAATTAAAATTCACGTTTCCTTGTGGGTTCGACACTCTTGTTCTTGCCATACTGCAATAGATCTTGTACACTTGCAAGGGTTATATTTAAAATCGATCAATGGTCTCTAGAGAGAACTATTGGGAAGGTTTGGTCCAACCAAGGAAGCCTCCTGTCAGCTCGACATCGGTCAACCAAAGTTTCAGGGTTGACACATTGCCCTGTGGAAGCTAATGGCACCTACCCAGAAAGCACTGAGCCGCCTCACCTCGAGCAATATAAAAGCGGGCATAGGCCCCAAGATAGCGAGGTGCTCATCCAACCAGACCTGAAGCAATGAGGGGCACCCTCGAAGGCCCTCCACCTTGCCCAAAGCAAATGAATCAAGGCCTCAATACAGCTCGGCAAGCACCAAATGCATCATGGATCGGCCCGCCTCCAGCTCCGTCAAAATGTCACAAATTGCCAATGAGAAGCTCTCCCCCCCAATAAAGAAGATGATTTCAGAGATGAGATCGAGTGCTAGAACTTTCACGTTGAAAATATTCCTAACCAGCAATCTTCGAAGCCTTTCGTCACCTAAAAGTTATATGAGGAATTTTAGCGAATACCTTGTGGGCCCCCCAATGAGACTTTTCTCATACTCAAGTTTCTTCAAACCGAGAGTAAGGTGAACGGATTTGGAGTAGCCCGGCCGAGGCGTGACTCTTGCAAGGCCCCTGTGAAGCCTCAAACCAGACAGATTGGATAGCTCCTCGAGGGTTAGGGTTAGCTCCCGCTTCCCAAAATGGAATACATGAGAATTCACATCCCAAAATGAACTGACAGCGAAAAGGAATTCCCACTGTGGAAGAACCTCTAGAAAGGAAGGAAGCCGAGATAGCCCAAGGCACTCCAAGTCACTCTCATTCAAACTCCCAAACCAGGCTATTAGAAATTTGGGCCCCAAGCCCAAGGAAGGGGGTAAATTGGCTCCTGGTCCTCCACGTAAGGGAGGGTTAGAAAGCGGGTCCATAAACGTACAATGATCTTTTGAGAAGATAAAAATCAATGTATGGTGATGGACCCGCCTTGGAAAAGCAAGAGCAAAAAGAATCGGTAAAAGGGGCCAAGTCAAACTAAAAAGGGATAAGTTTTGGGTTGCCTTGGGTATATAAGGACCCACAGCTCCGCAGGTTAAGCCTGGCGCAACTATTACTTGTGCCAGTGTATTTTGTTCCCATTTTTGCCTGGCGCAACTAATAGTTGTGCCAGTACAAATTCCCTGGGATTTAGCCTGGCGCGACTAATAGTTACGCCAGACTAAAGATCCCCCCTCCCCAGCCTTCTCGGGACCTAACTGGGGGAACTTTCACCCTTTTTATTTTCTATATCTACGCTTCCGATCACTAACGGTTTGGGAATTACTTTGTTTATGTGCAGGATTGATCCTACATTAAGGCATGCGACCCAAAAAGTCGCTTTCTGAGAGCATTTGGCAGACACGTCCTGCAGAAAAATAGATATGGGGCAAGGAAATCATGGCATAAAATCAAGCACTAAAAATATTTTCCAAAAAAATATATCATCCAAAGTGTCACATCATCCACCCCAAGAAAAACTGTCTAAACAAGCAAATCCAAATCAAATTCCCAAGAGTACTGAGTTTTTAAAGCTAAAACTAAAAGCCTAGTCCTTGCTTGCGCCCTTTGATTTCTTGCAACGACGAGAGGAGCTCTGGAAGGTTCGAATGTCCCCCACCCTGGACCATGCCTGCGATATCCTACTGAGCAAAGAATGTGATTCCTTAGCGAAACGCCACACAAAGTCAAGAGTCAAAAGTCAATGATAATGAAATGAATGAGAGGAGTAGGACAGCAGGGTACTCACCGTCTCCACCTCCCTAAGCTCTGCAAGATGACGATGGTACTCCGCATATTCCATGACTGAGTTGAAATCCTACGTTCAGAATAATAGAACATCAATTATCAAGGCAATCTTAAAAGCATATGCAGAAGAAAACCGAAATGGTGAGAGATTAGGCCATCAGAAGACTTACCCCTAGAACCACCTCAGGAGGAGGAACACGGGCCGCCTCAGCAGAAAGCCACACATGTCGATCTACATCAGCGCAGAGGCTTGAAAGGAAGCTATCATTCAGGCGCCGGAAGGTCCCATAGACCACAGGCGTATCACCACCAGGGATACCGACATGAGAGGTACCCGACGAACCAGCACCCGAAGAGCCCTCGCCCGAGGGACCCGCACCAGAGGGATCTTCCCTTGACATATCAGCAACACCCGTCCCGCCTTCACCATCCGAATCATCCCCTGAAGCAAACTATGAATAAAATAAAGATCCGCTTAGAAGGAATGAGGGGCCGAGCTAAAGCATAAAGGGAACTAATCCAAGCTAAGAAGGATTACTTGGCCGAGAGGGCCACCGAACGCAAGAAAATTGGCGTTAGGTACAAAGCGCGGCAAGATAAACCGGTATGGCAGGCACTTGTACCAAAGATGATAGTCCCTGAGCACATAGAGAGCATGGATGGGAAGCCCATTGTTGAAGAAGGCCACGATAAGCTCCTCGATACTGCCAACGAGATACCAAACATCCGTCGAAGGGTCCACAGGTATGGCATAATAACCCTGTAATTGGTGCACCACTCGCTTTCCCAGATAATAGAATTTGTGTGACAGCCCGGATTTCAACACCCTGAAACCCGTGCCATCGGCACGATCCTCAAAACCGTGCCCCATATATCTGTACGAACCATTGGTATGGCAAGCAATAACAAAATGAGATAAACAAATGACTAAATAATGCGGAAACTAATATGCTAACCTAGGTATAACCTCAAAAGATAGTTCTGCTTTCATGCCAACGCATGAACAAAGAATTGATCTAAACCATCGGTGATGAACATATCATCTCAGATGATTCGCTAAAAGAATTATATTAATTTAATTATATTTTCCAAAAATAAGGCTTGGCATACCAAGCAGTTCAATAAGCTCTCAAAACTCACTCTATCAAAGTGCTCAGCAGAGTCTCCTAGAAGAAGTCCTCAGGAGGAGGCTCCAACTCTTCCCCGGGCATGTAATCCGAATCACCTGGATCCACGTCTCCCGAAGCCTCGGCCGCTGCAAGCACTGGACCTGCGACATATAGTCTAAAAGGGTGAGCTACATCCTAGCTCAATAGGGAACAACACAATGCACATATAAGTCAACTCCTCACATATATTCTATGATATTCTTAGCATGATATATCGATGTACTTGTTGGAAAATAGTTTAAATAGTCACAATTATGCTTGAAGTTTTACTGGTGGTTTGCATGTCTCACTTTATTATTAATTGTTCATGAATTTCACTGAATAGGCCTAAAGAAAACTTAAATCTTCAACTTAAGTAGTGCCCGAGCAATATAGTATCGAGCCCCGATGGAATACCCTCCATCGTCGTCTAAATAGATAGTTGTTATATGTATCCACTGTTAATATTACCCAAGTCCCTTTCTCATAGGCGACGGGGTCTAATCTCATCTCAACATCCCTGGGATGTGCTACTGCGTACGGATAGACCGTCGTACGTACGGTGTCTGGTTGCACGTCGTCACGAGATATCTGAGTAAGTCGTGGGTATCCCGCCACGTCGATGGGGTATTTTGTTCAAACCTTAAATAATAAAAATATCATGTGCTTTACATATAGTTATTCACCATATAAATGTGCTACTTTATATCAATTAGGCCTTATCAGTTATTGCTCAATCATACTTTACAATCTCTCTTACATCCCTGGGATGTCTTAATCACTCGCATCACACTGATGCCTTTATCACTTTCTCATCCTCTGGGGATGTCTCATTCTTATTAGCTTACTTGGTGTCACACACACACCCACACGTATTGAAAGATTATATGATTAAGCATGTCTATTTCATTGGTGCACCACACACACACACATGGAGATTATGCAATTCATTTCATTTCTATATCACTACATACATGCTCTTACAATTAAAGTACATGTTCAAGGCGTTCCCTACCTCAAGTCTCAGAAGGTCCAAGCATAAAGGTCCCACACGGCTCCTTATGCTAGTATTCACATGTCCCACCTATGGTACACCACAACATATGCAACACATCAATAAAGACGCAATAGAGAAGTCCAAGACCCTCCATGAACCCCAAGGTCCAATTAAGAACTCAAGTCAAACTACCATAATCGATTAATCGATCTCTAAAATCGATTAATCGAAACTCTAAATTGATTAATTGATTCCCAAATCGATTAATCGAAAATCTAAAATCGATTAATCGAAAATCCCATAGATAGTTAATCGATCCCTAAATCGAGTAGTCGAAAATTTAAAATCGATTAATTGATCCCAAATCGATTAATCGAAATCTAAAATCGAATAATCGATTTCCCAATTCGATTCCAAATCGATTAATCAATTTAACCAAGATCACCCTTTTGGGTTGTTCTTCCAATTCTTTTTCTCTCTATTTTTCTTTCTTTTCTATCATTTAATTATATGTTTTTAACTACACTTGACTGAATTTAATCATCAAACATCTATGCATTTAATTCTAACAAAACTCACCTCAAATCAATCTCTTAAGGGAATGGATTGATTGGTTTGATGACTAGGGTTCCAGTTCTTACTTCGACGGTCCTTCACGCGTCGAATCCGGCATTCAATGCTCCAACCCTTCCTTCAATTAAGCCACATTAACTCCTTGCCATTAACTCACCTTGGTTCTCTCTCTCTCTCTTCTTAACTCTCTTTACCAAACAAAACAAAATAACCCTTAGGTTATTAAAACCCTTATAAACTCTCTCCAGTTTCGGTGTTAAACACATACACTAGAGATAGGTGTAAGTGGCTCTAAACTAACACCATACACTACTTTTAGGTCATGCTACCTCACATCTATACATTCTTTCCTAGTTCCACTGTTTGACCCTCACTTGGTCAAACCTACGACCAGTCAGGCACAAATCCCGAGGTCACTGTTTAACGCTCAAATTTTTGGGATATTACATTCTCCCCACATTAGAAATTTTTATCCTCGAAAATAAACCCAAAGGTGTGTCGCTGTGGTCCCCCACACACAGGGAATGCCACACATCCGTTCAATTGTTGGCCTAGTACATCAACACATGCATGCAAGAAAGACAATGTCCATAAATAAATAACACTGGTAATGATAATGAAAACATTTTTCTATTCATTTCCCAAAAGATTACAATTTGTTCATTTACATTTCCTTAATTACATTGCAACCCCCCCCCCCAATTACAATCAAAAACTCCAAAAATCACCCACAAAAGAAACATCCTCGTCTCAAGCTCACATCGTCCCCTCTCCCGGCTGGTCTAGTGCTGGGGCGGGCTGCTCTGTCTGGCTGCTCTGGTGGTCAAGCTCTTCAGCGTCGAGCAGATAGCCACCATCCGCACCAGATGAAAATCGGTCGCGCCTTGATCAAGCTCGCTTCCTGCTAGGCGCGGTAATCTAACAGATAGATGTACCGCATGGTGTGGTACATCAAAAAGTCCATGCGCCGATTCATCTGTTGGTTGTTGGCCTCCATCCGGGCCAACACGTACTCGATCGTAGGCGCTGGGCGAGCCGCTCGTCGGCGGTATGATGAGGTAGGTGTAGAAGTCACTGACTGCGACGGTGGCATAGGGGATGCGGTAGTGTGAGAGGGTGCCCCCCCAACTGGTGGAACAACGGGGTGTGCTCCCCCTATTGGCGGGTCCTGATGTGGTGGTGGTACTACTGGTGTTGCTGCTGCTGGTGGTGCTGGTGTTGCCGCTGCTGTCGGGGCTGCTGGGTCCCCAACTAACAGGGTCCTCTTCAACAATCTATAACTATGACCCCATGAAGCGATGGAGTAGTGCTTCACGTGGTCTGTAGCTTTGAGCTCGTGGGGCAAGATGGCGTACCCTGGAGCGTCGGAATAGCACTCCAGTAATCATAAACTCAGGAAAAATCGGACCGTCGGGTCATACATATCACGATCCGAATACAGAATTTACATGGTATGCTAACAAAGGTAGAGTCAAGGTAAAATATAGCAACAATAAAGGTTCTTCTATATATGTAAACTGAATAAAAAGGGCCCACAAGAAAACCACCACTGATAGTCAACCATCACCTAAACAGTGGCTTCAACAACATACCTACGGAATGAGTCTTAATACAGTAATAAATTCCTGGACATACCAAGTCCATATTCTAAAAGACCTCAAAACATTCATTATACAAACCCAAAACATACCCCGGTCTATCCCTCACCTAAGGTAAAATTCTCCAAACAGGAGATCCCAAGCCTTTCTCCGCAGCCGAATCCCGAACTACTCCTGTACCTGTGACGTATAGTCGAGGGATGAGCTACATCCTAGCTCAATAGGGAAATAATTGATTGAACATATAAGTTAATCTCTCACATATATTCCATAAAATTTTATAAGCATGATGTATCAATGAATTAGCTGGAAAAATAATTTAAATGACTAAAAAGATGTACTGAATGTTACTGTTACTTTACATGTATTCCTTTGTTGTCATATAAGATAATGATTTGGCCTAAAGACTTAAATCATAACTTAAATATTCGCCAATTTACTATAGCATCGGGCGCCCGATGGAATACCCTCCATCGTCGTCTAATCAGACCATTTTTATATTCTTTTTTATTCATTTAATACTACCCAGGTCCCTTTCTCATAGGTGACGGGGTTTAAGTCTCATACATACATCCCTAGAATGTGTAACTGGTGTACGGATTGGCCGTCATACCGGTCACAAATATTTTGCCGAGTCAGTCGTGGGTATCCCGCCACATCGGTGGGGTATTCTCCAAACCTTAAATATTAAAAGTATACTATATATAGTTATTCACTGTGTGATTGTGCTAAATATATTATATTATGCCTTATCAATTCTCATTCACTTTGCTTTACATTATCCATACATCACTGGGATGTGAGTAGCTCAATGCATCACACAGATGCCCATATAGCATTCACATCCCCTGGGATGTCACATGCTCATATTACACTTCGTTTCCTTGCTAAGTGTTCATACACACACACTTAAGATTCATATTTTCAATGCATAATTTATGACGACCCGACTTTTCCAATCCCTCAGGTATAGGAAAGGCCGGATCGCCAACCTATCGAATAAACGATAAGCCGGACAAACAGGGCACATATCAGAGTAAAGCGCAATAAATATTCATAGCTAAAATAAATGCGGAAGCAATTAAAAGTAAAGAACCACCGATGATGGCCGACCATCATCGAAACATGGCTTATAACAGAAATCAACGTCAAGTATAAAACTATGATATCCAACTAAAATGGGCCCACAAATTCAAGTCTAACTCTCACCACAAATAAGAAAATCAGTAAGTTCTATACTGGGAAAAACTCCTCAGGAGGAACCTCAAGCTCTTCCTCAGGCACGTAGTCGATCGATCTCACATACCGAATAGCCACGTCGATTCGAACTTGGCGATAGTCGGAGTGAGCTAACCAACAAAGCTCAGTAGAAGAAAGACATCTACGGCATTTTACTTCAACTAACATGGTTTCAAAACAAATACCGGAATATAGCTTATCAAACATATATGCAGATAATAAACTGAATTTAGGTACGGAAATCATACGTAAAATTAATTTCTAAATATGTGAAAACAATTTCAAGAACAGATGCAGTGTTTCAGTGTCTTAGTTTTTCTAACTTCTATATGCAAGGTTCAGTAATTCATGACTTAATCCTCAACTTAAAATACCTCCCGAGTAAACTATATCTCGAGAGCAGGAATATAGCCGATGGGAACCCCTACCTACCATCGTCGTTCATGAACCCTTTTGCAGGATGCAACAAGCCCCTATGAATTGAGGGAAACTTGTGCCAGGAAGTTGTTCAGAAATTTTGAGGGGTCGTTCAGATGAATCGTAAAACAGATGCAGATAAATATCATTCGGATGCAAGTTTCTTATATATAATTCTGATTTCTGATTTCGGAGTTCAGGGAGATTCTGCTCTTCAGAGCTTATATCAGGTTTTTGGTTTACAAATGTATTTTCAGATGACAGATGTAGGTTCAAAATCTAATACAAATTATCCATGCGAATTAAAATAAAATACTGTAGAGATGAGATTCTCCTACCAAAATTCGGAGTTATGCGAAGTCAAGCAAGGTCCTATTGATGGCTCTCACCCTCAATCTACATCACAATATATGTTCATGCATTAAGATTAACTCTAATTACTAATAATATAGACCTATTTAAGTGTTTCCTCAAAAACAAGTCAAAACAGGCAAGGTGTGCCAATCCTAGAATTTGACATAATATTCTCATATATTTTTTACCATCAAGACGATTGATTCACAAGTTGGTCAAAACATAAAAGTTATAGATTTTTCCGTTAGCTTTCCAACGCAAAAAGAACCATCTCAATCAAAGGTCGGGATAAAAAGTTATGACTAAAATACTAAGGTAATGTCGGAGTTCGGCGATACCTCGCTCGAGCGATGATAATAGCTCGCTCGAGCGAGATCCTTCAGAACTTTCTCGCTCGAGCGATGACAAAAGCTCGCTCGAGCGAGGGCAGGGAATGCCTTTTTGAGTATTTTAGTGTATCCTTGCTCGAGCGATGATAATAGCTCGCTCGAGCAAGCTACAACGACGCGATTTTGCTCGTTTTTACCCGAATCGAAACCCATACATCCCAAAGCAAAACCCATGGCTAATCTAATGATTTTAATCAAAAAGTTTAATTAGAACGTACCTTTAATCTAAGGATTCCTAGATTAGAAATGAGTCACGCGAATGGAGCTTCAGAACGAAACCGACGGGTTTCCTCGACGATTCCGCCACGAGTTCACAGAGACAACTCCAACACGTCCCCAATGATCTCAACCTCTCCCAATAGCCAACTACGAATCCAAGGTTGATTCAAGTTCTTTCTAAGGTTCAAGTATTTTCAACAAAGAGGGTTCTAGAGAAGGAGGTTTTCTAAACCGATCCCCTACGATGATTGAAGAAGAGAGAAGACGGAGTTTCACACGGTTGGATAACTATCAAACGACTACGGTTCTTCACGGCACTCACGTCTCTTCCTCTCTTAACAAAACCTAGTATAATACGGGAATGCAATTCCTTCTTATAATAGGATTGCTCACAAAGTTAAGTACACACACACTTCTTATGTATTATACACTTCTAATTTTAAAACTCAAGCCCGGCATTGAGCGACCACACCGAGGTCGGTGCACAACTTTCGCACGAGGGTCCAAATGGGCTCTAAATTAAAATCTGTCCGCACAATCACATCTAGATAAAAATCCAAAACAAATGGTGACGTCGGTTGCCGAGCCGAATACACACACAGGGTCAGTCTAACTCGGGTTCAAAATATGGGTCTTTACATAATTACTCTTTTCTATATCACTACATACATGATCTTACAATTAAAGTACATGTTCTAGGTGTTCCCTACCTCACGCATGGAGCCATTCAAAGCAATACCACAGTCCTTATCGATGGCTTCCTGCCCTTAATCTATATTACAAACACACCATGATGCGTCAAGGATTAACTCTACTCACTAAAAACCTAGACTTATTTAAGTGTTTTCTCAAAACCGAGGCAGAAATGGACAAGTTCATGCTAAAATAGAGTTTAATATAATTTTCCTCCTAAATTTTAACCTTTAAAACTTTAGATTCATGAGTTGGTCAAAACACAAAAGTTGTAGAGTTTGTTGTCCTCTTTCCATTGTTGTAAGAATTGTATCAATCAGAGTTTAGAATAAAAAGTTATGGCCGAAATACTGAAACAGTGTCGGCCAAACACAATCAAAATCGATTAATCGACCCCAAAATCGATTAATCGAATTTCCAAAATCAATTAATCGACTCCAAAATTGATTAATTGAAATTCCAAAATCGATTAATTGACCCCAAAATTGATTAATCAGTTTTCCAAAAAAATAACCTTTTTCAGCCACTGGCAGTGCCCAGTTGATTAATCTATTTCAAATCGATTAATCGAACCCAAAAATCGATTAATCAAAATTTAATTCGATTAATCGGTTTTATGCTGCAGTTCCCAATTTTGCTTTCTGTCAAAAATCGATTAATCGATTTTGACAGAAAACCAACCCTTTTTGGGCAGTTCATCTAGCTTGGTTTTCTTTTATTTCTTTTAATCCAACATTTACACATGAAATTAAAGCTCAAACTTCACACATATCATCAATTAACAAAACCTTACCTCCAATCCAACGTATGAGTGATTCAAGGGCTTGGATCTAGAGCTAGGGCTCCTAACTTCAACTCCACAAGATCCCACGTGTGATTTCATCAGAATTTAAAGCTTTTGTACGGTCTTCAATCTACAATTCTATGCACAAATCTTTTGCATTTACTCTTCCTTCTCTCTTTCCCTTCTTTAATTCCTAACTATCAACCAAACTCAGAGAGAAATAACTTCTCTTATCCTTTAACCTATTTAACCCAATTCATGTTTTGGTGTAAAACACATACACCCATAACAAGTGTATGTGACCTTATTAAAAGATCCACACCACACACTTAAGTGTATCTTCACCTCAAATCTAATCTAACCTAAGTCATCAGGTTGACTTTTACTTGATCGCATAAGTGACCAAGCGGGCACGCATCCTAAGGTACATTATTCAAAGTCAGACATGCATCCTGAGGTACACTTTTTAAAGTTGAAATTTTTAGGATGTTATATTCTTCCCACCTTATAAAATTTTCGTCCTCGAAAATTACCCTAAGTAATCAGGTCTTACCATGCACCTCAAGTTGAACACTCACGTCCAGATATGAATCGATTTATACACAAATAAATTCGGGGTTGTTACATTCTTCCCTCCTTGGAATTTTTGTCCTCGAAAATTTTGGATCATAATTGAAATTTAACTATCGCCATAAAGGAAAATAAAATCATTTAATCATTAATTGTCAACATGTACTATTAATTGTAATAAAGATCCCTACATAAATGTATCAACAGATGAGCAAATAGCATCGATCATACATCCAAAACACCACATTAACATGTTCTGAGATTAAACACACGATAAGGTATACACTATCTGGGTATCCTCACCAAGATTCAACGTCCTCTTGACCAGGTTATCACAATCTCCCCACCTAAAGGAATTGTTGTCCTCAAAAATGCACGAAAGGTAATCGGAGTAACAACTCAATTATCAGTAATGTATGAAAATATTCGCAACTATAAAACCTCAATTCACATGCACTTATCCCCCTCGTAGTCCACACATCGAAACAAGTCACTTGACACAATCACACTCACTGTCATAGTTAGCTACGCCCAATAGTCAGCATACCCACACGTGTTCACACCGACAATCCACCCTTTAAAATCTCCGTAAAAGAGGAGAAGGTACTCCATTACCCCTCCGTAAGAAATTTTCTCCCTCGAAAGTGACCAACGTGGCACTTGGATAGTCAATATAGTAATCATTTGTTAAACTCAAATTACACACGGTGAATGCTGCAACAAAGTGGAATTTCATACATTGCAACGAATTGAAATTACACACGGTCAAAGCCACAGAGTTGACTGGAGATTTGCTATAACACATCGTCTAAAGATCGACCACACACTGGTAAAAACCTATACGCTGAGCTTTACACTAAGGATGTCCATCTCGCACTAATCAGATCGGTGCTCACTCAAGAGTCGGAGTGATAGATCAGTTAACTCATGCACAGGTAATTACAAAACCTCATTTCCACTACGTAAGAAAGTATCTTTATAAATAGTTGGGAAGAATATATCCACAAAGAAAGAGATATAGACCTTGAGATTACAACCATCAATCTAGAAATCGAAATCATAAGTAGGACTCTCTAACTAGCAAGCATTTCTGAACTTACTACTAACCCAGCAGATCATCAAATTATCCCTTAATGACTGCATCACGTCAATAACCATGTTAAAAATTTTTCAATAAACACCTCCAGATCTCAGATAATACTTATGTAGCACAGTCGCCCACTTATGAAACTTACACAATCAGTCAGAGAAAAGTTGACTCACCCCATTGATGTTATATCCATTAGAATAAAATCTAACTACAATACAGGACAAGTTGAATATATCAAATAATAAAATTTCTTACGGCCCAACTAGTCATTACCACAATGAAATTTGATACTATCACGTAACCCATGATAATACGCATCCACAAAGCTGAAAATACACTCCCGTGAAATTGGGAATTTTGATAACCATAAATTAGGAATAATCTTAACCATTAGTCTAAATGTGTGACTTCCTCCACGACTTAAATTACCATCATCGTAAGCATACCATAATAACTACCATCGTTAGCTATAACGTACGTCGACAAAGGTATGAACCCATTACAAAATGATTTTTATTATAAACCTGCAATAATGATCTTAAAATCTCAAATTTATGCCGTCACACATTCTTATCACACTCAAATACCATTCAGATTATAAAAGAAAAGACACTCGGTCATAATGTATCCAATCATTCTAACAAGGAGATAATTCTAGATAGCAATTTCAAAGAACACCCCTTCGATTTGTAATATTAAGGTCTTATGTACATGTCAGCTTAAGATGCAATGTCTCTTCATATGCACAGACCTCAACACAATCAATAGAGTCACTAATTGTTCTTGTCGTCCCTATTGATCCACCATCATCAGTATGGATTTAAAGTGTTTGTAACTGTGCGATCATAATGGTAAGACGAAGTCTAAGGTTATAGTAGTGATAGCTAATCCAACAATGAATTGAGAAGTCACTGCGAATTCTATCTTTCCTCAATTAGCTTCCTTCAAACTAAGGGTCGAGTTCTATGTCAACTACCATCAATATTTCCTTAACGTTCCAAATCCTAAAGTTTTTTTTTTTTTTTTTGTCCCAGCTCTCTAGGGATGTAACTCCCTAAGGATGTCCACTTAAAACTATAATGTTTAACAACTACACTCAAAGTTGAAAGGAGAGCTTCCGAACACAATGCGCTCATGATTTATTAGTCAGAAAGAAGAATATTACAATTAGATCTGTTAAGAGTAAATTTACAAGTCTTAGTTTAATCATCATTACTCATAATGTCAACTCAATTTCAGATTACTAACAATCTATCCTTATGTAATGTCACCCTAACTATCAAGACATATTCAAGACCCATCCTTATATTGATCACCTACATAGTTAATCTTTAGAATTGAAATTTGTTTATATCATGCAGGTGATTTAATCAGATGCACATATAATAGTGTCATGATATACCTTAAGTGTCAAAAGCAACCATAATTTCTAATGCATTTGTCATCTAAAAATTGAGTAAAACCTTGACAATCGATAATGAATCTATACCTTGGGAAACTTCATGTGCCATCTGGGCATCGTGCATCGATGTTTCACTTGTAGGACCTTGAGTTGTAGGGAGGATCGGCTCGGAAGTAGACGTCGATGTTACCCACCTTTGACGCCTCACCGTGCAATCCTTGATCCGGTGCCCTTTCTTACTGCACTTAAAATATGTGCGCAAAACTAACCGACACTCTTCCATTTTGTGGCGCTTCCCACAATGCGCACATATACTGATCGGTGTAGGATTCGAAGAGTGAGAGGGTACGTGGACAAATACAGGGGTGGCAAGTGCACGATCCTGTATTGTGGACCAAGAAGTATCCTGAGTCATTTCTGAGGTCATCGCCCCCTTCCTCAATGCTGGACAATGTTTTATCAGGTGTCCCATTCGCCCACACTTGAAACACCCTCTCATGCCTCGCCTACAGTCTGATGTCTTGTGCCATTTTCCACACCTTGAGCATGACTCAATCTATGTCAATGGAGAGGTGTGAGTCATCTCTCTCAACATTATCGTGAGTAATGCAGTCTGCTAAGCCATTGTATTGATCATCGCCTCAAGCAACTGCCTATTCTTCTCATTTTCTCCAGTGCGTCCAGTTCTTGCTCTTTTGTGTGGTACCATTTGATCTGTCAACATGACACAAACTCCAATCAATAATTAATGTGGTCATAATGGCCCTACATTTCAACAAAATCTAAAACTTAATTCATCTACTAACGCTACACCCATCAAGTCATCAAGTATCTCCATTACAAGTGATTATGAGATCCACAATCTAAGTTCTAAATAGAACCTACAGCTACAATCGTGAGTCCTGCAGAAATTAAAGTCCAAAACTTCCACTAACTTGACAAGTCCTAATTGAATCATAGAAGATCCACGTCCCGATAATACCTACAGCCATAATCCAATCTTGGGTCCCAACCAGTCCTAAGCCAAGACTTAATGCTTAAGCTCTATTGCTACATCGTCCCTAGAAGACCTAACGCCTAAGCTTTGATACTAACTGTGACAAAGTCACAGTTGGGTCTAGACTTCTGACACAATCTAATACCATCGCATCTGAGTCCTAATAAGACCTAATGCTTAAGCTCTGATACAAACTGTGACAGCCCGATTTTTCCCGATTCTATAAAACCTACACAATTTATTTTTTTTCTTCCTTACATTATAAACTCAGGGAAAACCGGACCATCAGGTCGTACATATCACGATCCAAATATAAAATTTACTTGGTATGCCAATAAAGGTAGAGTCAAGGTAAAATATAGCAATAATAAAGGTTATTCTATATATGAAGACTGAATAAAAAGGGCCCACAAGAAAACCACCGATGATGGTCGACCATCACCTAAACAGTGCCTTCAATAACATACCTATAGTCTTAATACAGTAATAAATTTTTGGACGTACCAAGTCCATAATCTAAAAGACCTCAAAACATTCATTATATAAATCCAAAACATACCCAACTCCAAACCTCACCTAAGGTAAAATTTTCCAAACGGGAGATCTCATGCCTTTCTCTGCAGCGGGATCTCGATCTACATTTGTACATGTGACATATAGTCAAGGGATGAGCTGCATCCTAGCTCAATTGGGAAATAACTGATTGAACATATAAGTTAATCTCTCACATATATTTCATGACATTTTAGAAGCATGATCTATCAATGAATTAGCTGAAAAAGTAATTTAAATGACTGAAAAGATGCACTGAATGTTACTGTTACTTTACATGTGTTCCTTTGCTCTCAATTGCTCATATAAGATAATGATTTGGCCTAAAGACTTAAATCATAACTTCAATATTTCCCGATTTACTATAGCATCGGGCGCCTGATGGAATACCCTCTATCGTCATCTAATCAGACCATTTTTATATTCTTTTTCATTCATTTAATACTATCCAAGTCCCTTTCTCATAGGAGATGGGATTTAAGTCTCATACATACATCCCTGGGATGTGCAACTAGTGTACGGATTGGCCGCCGTACCGGTCATAGATATTTTGCCGAGTCAATCGTGGGTATCCCGTCATGTCGATAGGGTATTCTCCAAATCTTAAATATCAAAAGTATACTACATATAGTTATTCACTGTGTGATTGTGCTAAATATATTATATTAGGCCTTATCAATTCTCATTCACTTTGCTTTATATTATCCATACATCCCTAGGATGTTAGTAGCTCAATGCATCACACAGATGCCCATATAACATTCACATCCACTGGGGACGTCACATGCTCATATTATACTTAATTTTTCTTGCTTAGTGTTCACACACACACACACACACTTAAGATTCATATTTTTAATGCATAATTACTCTTTTCTATATCACTACATACATGATCTTGCAATTAAAGTACATATTCAAGGTGTTCCCTACCTTACACATAGAGCCGTTCAAAGCGACACCACAGTCCTTATCAATGGCTTCCTTTCCTTAATCTACATTACAAACACACCATGATGCATCAAGGATTTACTCTACTTATAAAAAACCTAGACTTATTTAAGTATTTTCTCAAAATTGAGGCAGAAATGGGCAAGTTCATGCCAATATAGAGTTTGATGTAACTTTCTCCATAAATTTTGACCTTTAAAACTTTAGATTCATGAGTTGGTCAAAACGAAAAAGTTGTAGAGTTTATTGTCTTCTTTCTAACGCCGTAAGAATTGTATCAATTAGAGTTTGGAGTAAATATTGTCGATCGAAATACCGAAGCGGTGTCGGCAAGCACAGTCAAAATCGATTAATCGACTCCAAAATTGATTAATCAAATTTTCAAAATCGATTAATCAACTCCAAAATCGATTAATAGAAATTCCAAAATCGATTAATCGACCCCAAAATCGATTAATTGATTTTCCAAAAAAATAAGCTTTTTCAACCACTGGCAGTACCCACTCAAATCGATTAATCGAACCCAAATATTGATTAATCGAAATTTAATTCGATTAATCGATTTCGTGCTGCAGTTCCCATTTTTGCTTTCTGCCAAAAATTGATTAATCGATTACTCGATTTTGATAGAAAATTAGCCCTTTTCAGGCAGTTCATCTAGTTTAGTTTTCTCTCAAATTCTTCTTCTTTTATTTCTTTTAATCCAACATTTACACATGAAATTAAAGCTCGAACTTCACACATATCATCAATTTACAAAGCCTTACCTCCAATCCAACGTATGAGTGATTTAAGGGCTTGGATCTAGAGTTAGGGCTCCTAGCTTCAACTCTACGAGATCCCACGTGTGATTTCGTCGGAATTTAAAGCTCGTGTACGGTCTTCAATCCGTAATTCAACGTACAAATCTTTTGCATTTACTCTTCCTTCTCTCTAACCGCTCTCTCTCCCTTCTTTAATTTCTAACCACCAACCAAATTCAAAGAGAAATAACTTCTCTTATCCTTTAACCTATTTAACCTAATTCATGTTTTGGTGTAAAACACATACACCCATAATAGGTGTATGTGACCTTATCAAAAGATCCACACCACACCCCTAGGTGTATTTTCACCTCAAATCTAATCTAATCGAAGTCATCAGGTTGACTTTCACTTGATCGCATAAGTGACCAAGCGGGCACGCATCCTGAGGTATACTCTTTAAAGTTGAAATTTTCAGGATGTTACACAATCTTTGTTTGCGATATTTGTGAATATGTCCAGATTGTTTACTGAAGTAACAAATAAAATCCTTTCTGTCATCCCTAGATTTGGTCCTATTATTTCCTCTTGTTGCTTTATTATCCCTTCTGAACTTATCTCTTTTGTGATCATGGTTTCGACCCCTTTCGCTAAAGAGACAAGTCCATTCGGAGTTAGATTCGCGTTGTTTTCTCAATTCATCTAAAAGAAGTGTAACAGTAATTTCTTCTACGGCTATAGTATCATTACCATAAATTAATGTGGTAATAAGGTTCTCATAAGATGCAGGCAATGAGGTGAGCAAGAGAAGTGCAAGATCTTCTTCAAGTTTCACCTCAATGCTCAATAGTTCACTAACTATGTTATTAAACAAATTCAAATAATCATGAATACGCGTACTAGCCTTCATACGAAGTGTGTAGAGTTGTTTCTTCATGAAGAGCCTCCTATTTGATAGCGACTTTGTCATGTAGAGAGATTTTATTTTTTTTCACAGATTCACGATTGTCTTTTCGTGAAGAACATTGTACAGAACTTCATCGGACAACACAATCGGATAGTGCTTATAACTCTCTTAGCGAAGAGAGATCCATTCTTCATCAAACGTCTCCGCCTTCTTCCCTATCTCCTTTCAAAGTAGACCATCATCAATGACTTATTAGACAAGGAGATCTGTGACCTTGACTTGTCATAAAGCAAAGTTATTCTTCCCCGAAAACTTCTCCATCTTGAATCGTACATTCGAGACCTTCATCGTCATTGTAGCGTAAACCTTACTTAGATATCACTTGTTAGAACTTAAGACACCGAACTCTATCGCGATGAATATGGTAAAAAAAGAAGACGCAAAAGCAATCACGCACAACACAAAAGAACTTACATGGTTCACTCAAACTAGAGCTACGCCTATAGAGTATATGGATTATATTTTGAAACGTTTGCAACGTATACACTCTCTTCTCTCTAGTGCACTCTCAATCAAGATCTCTTACAATCTTCAACAGTCAACACGCTGAATAAAAAAGAACGTACTCCTTTGATACATATAAGAGATCTGCTGGAATATAATAACGATTCCAACACAAGAACGACTTCAATCGGATGCTTCAATCCTCAAGCTATTCTTCAATGCCTTTGTCTTTCAAAAGTATTCACCAGTTTTCAATCTCTAGCAAACTCACTCACATCATCACATTATAACCCTAATTAGGTTAATGTAATCAAGGATAAAAATATCGGATTTCGTTTCGGATTCGATCATGACCGAAACCAAAATTTTGAACCGACAATACAAAAAACAAGGCTATTAGCGGCAACCAAAAACTGCCGCTATTAATAAAAAACTGTTGCTAATAGTCTTACACTATAAAAATAAGGAATTTCAGTAGCACTTGCTATTAAGGCATTTTTTGGTAGTGGCAATTTTTGGTAACGACAGGATTAATAGCCACAGTTTTTTGTCTTATTTTTTGTAGTGTTAATACTTTTTTAATTAATGGCGCCAGAGCAAAAAACTGCCACTAATAGTCTTATTTTTTATAGTGCGAAATTTTCCCATAGTACATTAAACACCCAAAATTTTGCTTCTCGATTTTGGTTTCGGAACTGAAACCGAAACGTTTCAGCCGAAGATTTCGGCAGAAATTTTGATCCATAAATGTAATACAAGCAGGGCCGGTCCTGGACCAAGGCCAGCCAGGCGGCTGCCTTGGGTCCCCGATTTCTGGGGGCCTAAATAAAAAAAACAGCCTTTTAAAAACTAGGTTTGAAAAAAAATATATAAAGGCCCCCATCTCCCGACTCCAGCGCCTCTCTCTCTCTCTTTGCAAACCCTCTCCTCTCTCCCTCCAACTCTTCTCTCTCTCCAAACCCTCTCCCTCTCTCTCTCTCTTTGCAAACCCTCTCCTCTCTCCTTTCAACTCTTCTCACTCTCCAAACCCTCTCCTCTCTCCCTCCAGCGGACCGACGTCACCAACCAGCGCCTTTCTCTCTCTCTCTCTCTCTCTCTCTCTCTCTCTCTCTCTCTCTCTCCACTCTCTGCCTGGCTGCAACTTAGGTACCCATCTCCTTCTGTTACTCTATTCTTGGGTTTCTTCTGTCCATCTTCAATTATGGTGCTAGTTTTTTCTCATTGAGGTTTAAGAGACTTAACAAATCTTTTAAACCCGTTTTCCAATCTTTCTAATAAATTTTTTTATGTTCTCTTAAAGCTGTAAACCTTTCTTCCTAGTTTCTCCTTACATATTTATCATCAAACATTGATTCATCTCCTTACATATTTATCTTAAAAACTGGAATGAGAAGAGTCCAGTCTCCGATAAAAAAATAAACAGAGAATCCGATCAAACAAGGACGCTCCCCAAGGAAATCTTAGGCCATTTCCTTTGATTTATAGTTTTTGGGTTTTTTTTGGGTCATTGAAGAAAAATTATGAGTCTTACAACCTTATTTCTACATCTTTTCTAAATTCTAATACGATATGGATGTACAGACCAGACCCTCTCTCTCTCTCTCTAGACTCTAGACTCCACATTTTCGAGTCTATTTGGCGGGTGGCAACGAATTGGTCTGAAGTGGTAGAGCAGACTAAGTGGCTTGGATCTTTCTGAAAACGTAAGTAGAGAAAATTTTCTTCTAATCTTTATGTGTTTGTTCATCTTTTTTTGCCCTGTGTGTATTTTAATCAAAGCCTCAAAGGAGTTGTAGTTTATTGCATTTCTTGAATCTTGATCTGATCACCTTTTCCTTTTCGATCGTACGATTTTTTGTTTTTACCAAAGCTTTGTTTTTACCTGTGGATTAAATGTAAAATGTGCTTATAGTTTTGTTGTTTGTTTACTAAATTGATTAAACAGTGGATTCTGAATTGTAATAGCATTATGAAAATCAATCAATCATGAGTTTGGAATCTTTTCTTCTGATCATTTGATTTAGTTTTCTTTTCAATGGTAAGATTAGTTCTTTGGTTTCTATCATTTGTTCTTCAGTTTCAATGTTTCTTCAGCTTCCGTATGGATGATGATTTCTTTACTTCATGTATATATCTCAGTCAATCATCAACGGAAATTGAAGGCTGGTTACTTTATGTGTCTATTTCTGTTTTGGTTTATGAATGAATGATTTTATTTATTTATTTTATTTTTATTTTACTATTATTATTATGGTTGGGAAAGAACAAGAATAAGAAGATGAATCTATAATTGGTTTTCTTGTAGACTTATAGTCAATAGGTTTCACAGCATTCTATGTTCTTCTTACTCTATCTCATTTTTTTTAATTTCTTTTATAAGCCATTAGAATAGCTCTTCTTTTTGTTGTGATCAATTCTGAAAATTTGTTATGGTAGTTCTTCTGCTATTAGTTTATTAGTTGATCTTCAGTGGAGAAAATATTTAATCATTGGTAGGTTTTCTTTTAGTGAAATTCGATGATATTGTGTTGTCCTTATTCAAACATTAACTCTCCATTGTCTAATTATTTTTGTTATCACAAGATCTATGGTGCCAAAGGTCGTGTTGAAACTTGAAAGAGATGATCTCCATTGTTTGATTCAAAGATGTCAAAGGCTATCTAAGATTAGTGCTCTCTTGTATTTATCTTGTAACTTTAGATCGCCCTTCAATGCTTTGGCTCATATATATGTTTTTTTTGTCAATCATTTCGAGCTTTATGGACCATTGGTAAAACAGTAGACTTTGACCGTTCGTAAAGTATGAGACTGGGAGAAATGTGATATTAGGATATTTTACCCATCAAGGCTGTTTTAAATCCACACGTATTTTTAACTTCTCGAAATCATAAATTACTATTAATGAGATTGGTGTGCAGCAGGGGAATTTGATCAGGCTATGCATATGTATGTATGTGTTTAAAATTTTGGTTACACCTTGGCATTTGCACTATGCATGTCTATATATTTTTTTGTTGATGAGTTATATAGATATATGTGTCTATGTATGATGTATGTAAGCATATATGCACATATGTATGAACTATATATGTTTGTGTGCACGTGTGTTTGTACATAAGATTGCATGAAGAATCCTTTTTATCAATTTGATGGAAAGGTAGGCCAGCGATTTGGTGACTTGGGTTTGCTCCCCAATGTCACTCGTTCGAAACAACTCCCCCTTTTGTTAAGCATGTGTAGTGGGCGTGTGTAAACCGTGATATATATGGTATTAACAACTTATCGTTTTCTTAAATGGATTAGCTATGTTATCCAAGGATCAAAATATCCGGTAAAATTTCGGTTGAAAACCAAAAATTTGGCCGAAATTTCGGCCTAATTTTTTGGGTCCCATACAAGTTTGGACAGAAATATTGGTTCAAATTATTGTTTCAGTGGGGTCGAAAACCGATAATTTCGGCCGAAATTTTGATCCTTGATGTTATCCATTGAAAATAATATGGTGGATAAGATTGACTATATAACTTTAATCAGTGACTTTGCTACTAAAAATGCGATAAGAGAAATATTTAAATGAATTTTTTTAGTATTACATTTATAAGTATTGCATTTTCTTTTTGTGTTGCATTTTCTTTTAATATTTACTTGTATTAAATTCTTAGTTATATTTTCAAATTATATATAGTAAAATAGAATATGAGTATTATTTTATTTATAAAAAAAAATTGTTGCGAATTTTTTAATATTATAAAATAATATGAAACAGGGGCCCCATTTTAAGAAATTGCTTTAGGCCCCAAAAATCTCAGGACCGGCCCTGAATACAAATATAAACGCCTAAAACGCATAAGATGAAAATACCCCTCAATGACCTCAAAACATGTCAAATCTGAAATTGGAAAGTGCCTCGAGCTCATGGCCGCGAGCTCAAATTCGCGGCCACGAACTTGAGCCCGAAAAATTACACCGGTGCACTCGTGGCCATGAGATTTCAAGTCAACTTTTACATCATTAGCCTAGGCTTTACTCTTTTAGGACCATATAGTGGTAAATGCAGCTTACAAATTGACAAGCGAGTAATTACATTGCTTAACACATGCTACACTGCATCTTTAGGCTTTCTTTCATCTGTTCATCAAACATAACACATTACCACCAGAGTAAGTTTTTAAGTGTTTCTAATAACCCCTACACTACATCTAAACAAAACAATGGGGGGTAAGAGGTCAATAAAACAATGCCACTAAATTGTTATAACCTGAATGTTCCGGCCTCTTAGAGCACTCGACTAATCTCAGCAGGGCACGTGCGAGCCTTAAGTTAGCAAGTATCGGGTTAGTATAGGATATAAATTCCTAGTGTGGGCTCAAGGGGGATTCGAACTCAAGTCTCCCACTTCCTGAAGAAAGAACCTGGCCATCACACCAAACCCCTTGACTTTAATTGTTATTGATATTTGGAGACCTTAATATCAAGGAAGTAAGCTTTTGAAAGGATGCAATGCGGGTAACAGGCTCATAATAATCTTGAAAATAAGGAGAGTCAATCTAAAAAACAGCTAGCTACTACATATTTATTTAAAAGTTAAATGTAGGAACTCAATGTACTGTTGAGATGAAACCCTCACTATCCCACTTTTAAGGCTATGTATGCGGCTGTCTTCCCTTAACCAATTTAAGTCGAAAATCATTTTGTACGCAAAAAACATGCTAGATTCAAATCAGTAGATATAGTCACTTTAATATGAACCTTTGCTCATATATCTAACTATAGGGTTCATGTTGAAACAGTTGGTATTAGATACCTAACCCAGTTGGTATTAGAGTGTCGATGCTGTTGGTACTCAGCTTCACTATTTTGGATGCATGTCCTGTGGAATCATGTTTTCCAGTGTTACTCGTTGCCCATGATCTCAAGACCTATGGTGAAAAAATTGGGTTGCAAGATAATCTCCATCGTCTAATTTAAAGGCATCAATGGCCTTCTAATTATCTTAATGCTATAGTAGATATTAATGGTAGTTGTTAATTTTAGATGACCTTTGACTACTTCGACTTATATGATAAAGATCGCTTTTCATCTTAATGTCTTACACCAAAAATCTTTTGATCATGACTCATCTATCACACAACACTGATGATTCTGAAAAGTTACCCGATTTCCATGTCACCTAGCTAGTAGTCTGGCCACTTACACTAATTCATATTGACATGCTCGGATTGGATTGAATGGATATGTTAATAGGGATGTTTTAAGGGCTATTCCCTTCTACGGCGAAGATTGGTAAAATTGTGCCATGTGGTTTTGGGTGGGTTAAATTTTTTTATTTTTATTTTTATAACCCAACTTGAAGTTGACTACAAAAATAAGGTGTTTCAGCGGTAGCCAAAAACTACCGCTATTAACAAAAATATTGCCGCTATTAATTATGTCGCTATTGAAACAATAAGTTTTTTTGGTTAATAGTTGCGATTTTTTATTATACTTAATTATAGTCTTATTTTTTGTAGTGTGCCGGGTCCGGGTCCTCACCCTACATTGTGTGGGCTAAGAGTAAGTTGGTGAGTCAATCATATTTCTGAACTGACATGGGAAAGAGGAGTCATTACATGGTGCATGCTTAGCATCGTCTCTAAACACCTACTAGTTAAAAAGTTGACATTACATGGTGCATCCTTAGTATCGTCTCTAAACACCTACTAGTTAAAAAGTTTGACTTCTAAATCGGTCATCTCTTAGATGGAGTATAATCGGTCACCCACTTGTAAACTCTAAGGCCTTGTTCTGCAAAAGTTATGGGGTGAATTTTTTTATTTTACTTCCTACATATGGGATGGTTAAAAAAAACATGAGAAGGTTTGGACTTAAAATTTTCCCATGAAAAAAAACATGAGAAGTTCTAGACTTAAAATTTTCCCATGACTGGCATTTTTTATTTTTTTCCTGCGTTTTGAGTAAAACAGAGAAAAAAGCGCAATGGCATGATTATTTTGTGGTGCTGTTTAAACACCTCAAAATCTACAAATAGTCCTCAGCCATCCAATTGGTGAGGTTTTATTGGAGTTCGGTAAGATGATATAAGCCGGTTTTCATTCTAATCTTTCACATGTAGTTCAAATCTTGAGATCATGGACATACTAATCAAATGGTCTGTTTTTTAATTCCGCAAAGTACAAATCCCAAAAAATTATGTGATAAAATTATACTCAAATGTGAATTAGATTTACTGTTTGTGATATGTTCAATGTGAAAACACTATCTAAGCTGACTGATTTGAAGGCAACGATCAAAAGATCTGCGATGTAAAAGATTGGCATAAAAATCAATCTCTATCATATGATTCAAATCAGTCAATCAGGTAATGACCTTTGACTGCGGTGAATCATATGATGTAAGATAATGTTTCATTCCAATCTTTTTCATAAAGGCTCTTGACACTACGCGACTATTATTAGAAGGTTACTCTCCTATTCCATGTGAATAAATCTCCGAAAATGACTTAAAAATCACATGACCCATATTACATGAAAATATTATTTAGGCCAACTTTTTTGAGATGTGTGCCACATCAAAGAAAATATTGAGTATATGATGATAAGCTTATGGTCTCAAGATCCATGATTTGAAAAATTATGGTAAAAAAAACCTCAATCTGTTCATTCAAAGCAATCAAACGATTTTATCATGAAATATCCGAGCTATATAGGAAGAACAAATTTCGAGTTGCAAGGGTGATAAATAAAACTTCTCTTTAACTTTTTAACCCACCTTGTGAGCGAGATTTTCGGCTAAATTTTGGCTGAATATTTTATCATTGTTTTTTTTAAAAAAAAACTCTTAACTTGCAGGTCCTACGGGATTGCCAAACCCCGGATATTCATTGATTTCCGTAAAAACTCAAGATTTTGTGGAGTTTTTCCAAAACTCAGTTCTGCCAAACAAGGCCTAATGGGCCATCAATTTCTTAGCCAGTAAATAATTATAGAGAGCTACTACCTGCACACAGAAGTTCAACTTTTACACACAAAGTTGACATTTGCACCCAAACATTTCTATAACGAAAGGCTATCTTTCATGGATAGGTTGTGTGCAAAGGGCAAGTAAACTTCTCGGGATATTTTTTATGCATAGTTTGTATGCAAATATAGGACAAATTGGTGTGGAAAGACCCAACTTCATTATACAAGTACTTACTCCCAATATTTGTATGAGCAACTAGGTAGGCAAATTCGGTGTACCAAACCTGACCGTAGGTCCTATACTCATTTTTTGGTTTTTGGTTCAGTTCAGCCTGAACAGAAATGAATTGGTTTTAGTTCGGTTCCATAATTATTTTTTTTGAAACCGAACCAAAACCGAAATAATTCGATTTTTTTTGTTTGGTTTCGGTAGATTTACTATATTTTTAATCTATTTTGTCACTTTTTCAATTTTTTTAATTTATTTTTCTTCGATTTTCTTTGGTTTTTTCATCATACCCCTTTGATTTTCAGTTTTTTCCACCCTAAACTGAAACCGAATTGGTTCAATTCGGTTCGGGTCAGTCTGAGTCGGTTTTCAGAGCGGTTCAGTTCGCTCGGTTTTCAGTTCGATTTCGGGGTTTGGGTCAAAGCTTGCATCCCAATGAGCAACCGTAAAAAATAAATAAAACTTTCAAAAAAAGATATCCGAAATAATTAAAAACTGATGTAATTTTAAGCTGGGATACCTCTTTGATAATATTAAGTTTGGCGCGCACGAATAGAGGTACCCTTTAAGCAGTCCCATCTAAGCGGGTCTCATCTAGGTCTGTTGATGGGTTAGGTCAGACAGTTATCCGACCTAATTTTTTTAACAGGTCAAGCACATGCATTTGACCATTGGGTCGAGGTCAAGCATGAAGGATTCCCCTCAAATCTTCGGGATTAATAGTATTTAGGGGATTTTGAACTTAGTTGAGGCTAGTAGGATGTTTAGGTCGCAATTTTTTTAAAACGAATATAATTATAATTCATCACAATTTTTTCAAAACATTGCAAATTAAAAAATTTATTTTTAAATTTAAAGAATTAGTCACAAATATGTTAAATTTTTCAAAAAATATTCCAATTTTTTCATTTTTTTTATTTTTTAAAAATTTCATAATTTTTATTTAATATATTTTTATAAATTTTCTTTTTTATTTCTCCCTATTTTGACTGACTATTTCTGGAATTTTGCTGGATTTTTTCCAAGCCGATTTATTCGTGAACCAATACTTGGTCTTGACCTGTCGGGTTGGGGTGGGTCGGATCGGATCAGGCAGTCAAAATTTTGTCGTGACCTGAAAAATTGGCAGAGCCCTAGTCTCATAAATAAAAAAAATGGCTCATATCTGTTGAAACCTGGGGGTGTTGCTCACTATAATGAAATAAGGATGATTAAAACTGAAAACTTGTTAGCCAAAAGAAAAATATAACCTGAAGGTGGAGATTGCAAAAGACTCTGTCCCTAGCAGGGGCAAAAACTGAAGCGTTGATGACCTGAAGACCCTCCTCCTCCTCCAAATTTAGCAGAACTTTAGAGAGTGGGTTTCTCTATAAATTTAGAGTACATATCTGAACAACAATTTCTTTGTCGTCAACTTGGCTCGTATATATCGTTGGATAAGATGATCTAGAGGTGGCTGTAGCTCCTCCTCTTGTAGTGGTGGCGTGAGTGAGGTCTCCTTTCACAGATATCCGTGATAAAATGTCTTCTTTAGATCTTAGTAACCTCTCCACTTGTTTTTGGAGCTCTTGTATGTACTTCAAAACCTGGGAAATGGTCACTGGCATGCTTAGCTTCTTCTGGAGCTATAAGAAAAATGTTGTTTATTTAGAAGATGACTAATGTTGATTATGATGCAAGCCAAAAGCAAGCATTATATATCTAAATCATGCCATGCCAAAACGCGTTTGAGATGAGTTCCGATTTCACAAGAATTCATCAAATTCGCTTTTTGGGATGTAAATACGTACGGACGAAACTGCTGTTTGACTTGTATTTTGAAAGGACCATCCATGTTAGATAAATTAGGAACAGAAATCCGAAAATGATGAAATGGGCAAGAGAATAATGTTACAAACTTATTAAGAGTAAATACTCATCCTTCTCTTTTTCATTACAAATTTCAAACACTGGACACCTGTTTTGGGATGGACATTTTAACAAAATTAAAGTGCTTCTAATCATCACTCTTATGTCGTACTCTTCCATTGAACCTAAGGATTTGTTATACAAATATTAAGTTGGATTTCTGACATAGGTGATCAACTATATGGTTTTAGTCCTATCCCGATAGATGTTTTCTTTACAAATTCTCTAGAAAATCCTTTGGTAAATGGATCAGCCAAATTATTATTGGTTCGAATTGAGTCTATCTCAATTACTCTATCATTGAGTAATTCTCTAACATAACGGTGTCGTAGACTAATATGTCTATTCTTACCATTATAAACTTTATTGTAGGCTTTTGCTCTTGTAGCCTCACTATCACAATTTATTGTAATAGGTGACATAGGCTTTGGCCACAATGAAATTTCCAAGAGTAAATGCCGAAGTCATTCTGCCTCTTTGCCACATGCCGTTAAGGCAATAAACTCATATTCCATTGTGGAATGAGTAATACATGTTTGCTTTTTAAATCCCCATGAGATCGCAGCACCACCGAGAGTGAATACCCATCCACTTGTTGCCTTGGATTCATCTGAATTTGAATTCCAACTTGCATCACTGTATCCTTGTAACACATTAGGAAAACCAGAATAATGTAATCCATAATGTACACTTCCTTTTAAATATCTAAATAACACGAGATATAGCATTCCAATGATCATGACATGGATTACTAGTATATCTACTTAATTTTCCAACTGCATATGCTAAGTCAGGTCTACTACAGTGCATTGCATACATCAAACTATTGATTACTCTAGCATATTCTAACTGATTTACAGATCTACCTATATTATAAACAAGTTTGATGCTAGGATCATATGGTATAGATGCAGGTTTATCATCTAAATGATTATATTTCTTGAGAATTTTCTCTATGTAATGAGACTGGATTAAAGTAAGCTCATTATCATTTCTTACTATTTTGATTCCTAAGATGACATCAACATTACTCATATCTTTCATATCAAAATTGGAAGAGAGAAAAGATTTGGCATCCATTATACTATCTAAATCAGTACCAAATATAAGCATATCATCTACATATAAACATATGATAACTCCCTTATTTGCAGAAAATTTACTATAAACACATTTATCAGATTCATTAATTTTGAAACCGTTAGAAATAATAACACTTTCAAAATTTTCATGCCATTGTTCATTGTTTAGGAGCTTGTTTTAAACCATAAAGAGATTTAATTAATTTACAAACTTTATGCTCATGTCCGGTCATTACAAAACCTGCAGGTTGCTCCATATAAACTTCTTCTTCTAATTCATCATTTAAGAATGCAGTTTTTACATCCATTTGATAAATTTGTAAATGATAAATAGAAGCAAGTGCTATTAAGATCCTAATAGTTGAAATTCTGGCTACCAGTGCATAAGTATCAAAAAAGTTGATACCTTCCTTTTGTCTAAATCCTTTTGCCACCAATCAGGCCTTAAACTTATCTATAGTTCCATCAACTTTAAGTTTTCGTTTAAAAATCCATTTACAACCTAGAGGTTTAGATCCTTCAGGAAGATAAAATAGTTTCTATGTTTTATTACCCATTATAGATTTTATTTCATCATTTATTGCTTCCTTCCAAAAGGCAACATCTTGCGATTTCATAGTCTCATCAAATGTTAAAGGATCATTTTCGATATGAAAAGAAAACATAGTTTCCTTTACTTGTTCTGATCTTGTTCCCTCTACTACAAACATATAAAAATCGGAACCAAAAGATTTTTCTTTTCGCAGTCTTTTACTTTTTCTGAGATCCGTATTTTCTATATTTTCAGAATTTATAATTAATTTTTCTTTATCAGAATTTTCATTAATTCTAGGAACAGAAGAAAAATAATATTCATAAAATTCAGCATCTCTAGATTTAATTATACTATTTTGATCAATTGCATATTTAGATTCAGTTACCAAAAATCTGTAGGCTTTGCTGGTTAATGAGTATCCAATAAATACGCATTCAATGACTCTATTACCTAATTTGGGTCTTTTAAGATCTGGTAATCTAACCAGTGCTCGACACCCCGACACTTTGAGGTATTTAAGATTTAGTTTTCTTTTCTTCCATAACTCATTGGGAGTTATACTAGAACTCTTCTGTGGCACTCTATTTAAAAGATGACAAGCAGTGAGAAGTGCTTCAGCCCACAAGTTTAAATTTAAATCGGAATTTAAAAGCATAACATTTACCATTTCTATTAAAGTTCGATTTTTTCTTTCTGCTGTACCATTTTGTTGAGGAGTGTAAGGTGCAGTCGTAAGATGTACGACCCCCACATTTTCACAAAATTCACTAAAATCATTTGAAGTGTATTCTCCTCCTCTATCAGATTTTAAAGTTTTAATTTTAAAATTTAACTGATTATCAACTTCTTCTTTATAAGCTTTAAATTTTCCTAAAACTTCATCTTTATATTTTAGCAAATAAACATAAGTATATTTAGAATAGTCATCAATAAATGTTATAAAATATCTTTTTCCTCCTCTAGTTAAAATACTATTTAAATCACAAATATCAGTATGAATGAGTTCTAAAATTTGAGATTTTCTTTCTACTTTATTGAAAGGTTTTCTAGTGATTTTAGTTTGAATACAAATTCTAAATTTTTCATGAATATTTTTCTCGCATCTAGGAATTAACCTAATTTTATCAGAGTTTAAACGATTAATATTCACATGCCCTAATCTATCATGCCATAATGAAAGATAATCAACAATATAAACGAAAGAAGGCATTTCATTAATTACATTCAATTTGAACATCCTATTACAGACATATCCTTTCCTCACAAATACACCACCCTTAGTGATTACAACTTTGTTCGACTCAAAGACTAACTTGAAACCATGTTTATTGAGTAAACTGGTCGAAATCAGATTCTTACGAATCTCAGGAACATACAGTACATCGGTCAAAATAAGGGTCTTATCAGAGTTCAATTTGAGATTGATTTTCCCTGAACCTTTAACCTTTGCAGTTGAAGCGTTCCCCATGAAGAGCTCTTGTCTGTTTGTGTCCTCCACATAGTTGGCGAAGAAAGATCGGCAGTTACATACATGCCTAGTGGCACCCGAATCGATCCACCAGTCTTTTTCGCTTCCAACCATGTTGATTTCGGAAATCATGGCTACAAAATTTTCTTTAGTCACATTCGCTTGAGATTCTTTCTCTCTTTTCAGAAGTCTGCAATCTTTTTTGAAATGACCGGGTTTACCACAGTGATAACAATTGCCCTTTTTCTTCTTGCCCTGATGACCTTGGCTCTTATTTTTTTTGTTAGCCTTATCAAAATTGAAGTTGCCTTTCCGCCATGGGTCAAAAAATCGGAAAATCGATACGTATCGTCCTGACCTCCAGGACGATACGTATCGGGTATCGTCCGATACATTGAATGTATCGGTTTGATACATTCAAAAAATCGGAAAAATAAAAAAAAAAATCCCAAAAAATCTGAAAATTTAAATTTATTTATTTTATATTTATTTCAACTATTTTTGCTTTTATTTTTAACTTATTTGATGCATTATTTAGATGAATATATAAGTAAGATGTCTATTTTGTAACTTAACCCAAGTCACATGCCTATTTTGTGACTTATTTTTGACTTAAGATCACAATTTCGACTTAATGTAATAGATCTTCTAACATTATTTTCGACCAGCTGATCACATGCCTATTTTATTAACAATATTTCTTAATTTGATCGATGCAGACACGCAGTCACGCATAAAGTAAATTACAATGTATATTGACAGAAATAAATTATATATTGTCAAAATTAATAGCTATGTTGATAAAAATAAATTTAATTGTACATGGAAAACTTACTTTAGAGCCACATTGAATTTCGTGGTGGTTCTTGGCCCTCATGATCATCATCGTCATCGGTGCGCGAGCTTTTCGGCCTTTGCTTATAATGTTGGCCATATTGATACCCATGATCATATGTGTCCCCTTGAAACTGAGGCTGTAGCAACGAATATGGCTCAGTGTAGTACGTAAAGGCCGGTCGTCCAAAAATCTGACCAACGAAGTCATATGGCACCGGGTAGGTTTATTGTGGCTGGTAGTATGGGTTACTAGTTGCTGAATCTTCGGTATTTTGCAAACTGAATCCCCCGAAGCTAGAAGTCATATAACCCATTCCGACGCTCCTCTTCCTTCAACCCCTCCCACTCTAAATATAGGAGTGTCGAACTGTGTTAACGGTGTTGAGTCATCGTCCCATGCCGCCATATCTCTATAAAGATCAGAGGTACCAACATCCTCCCCTCCACCACTAGTGCCAACGTCCCCTCCACCATCATGCCCTCTACCATCATCCTCACCACTCCCATCATCATTCGGTCACGTTTATCGCCGATCCAACCCGAATGACGATTCAATCTTCTTTTCCGCCTCGCTGGTTGGGAAGCCTGCTACTCCGCTACTCTTTCAGCATTGTCCAGCCATTCAGTGTTCTCAGTATCCAAGACTGGCTCTTCTCTCTCTTCGATCCATTGATTCAAAGGGTTATCCTCCTCGAATATATAATCCAACTGGATGAGATCAAAATATTCACTGTCTGCAAGGTAGAATATGATAGATGAATTAGTATAATATGTAAGTAAAACTTCATATAATTGAGGATCTAAGACTTCATGTAATTGCTTACCACGGTTGGTCCTCTGTATATTCCTGACCCTTAATCGCATGTTGTAGTGGCAGTAGACTAACTTTTCCAATCGGTCCATAGTTAGTCTATTCCTTGTCTTAGTATGAATGAGAGAGAAAGGGCTCCAATTTCGCTTCATGATTGGACGAGGAACACGTTTAATAATACCCTCATTGCTACCGACCATCACTTCCATAATGCATCCACCAATCAGTGGGTTTGTCGTGTTTAAGTTGGGATTGCGCAGGGTCCCAAATGACCCATGTCTCTTGCGAAACATGTCAATCTATAAAGATGAAACACGGTAAGGCACATATCAATAAATAGATGATAATATCACATGACATTTTACTTATTAGTTATAAGGTATGATACTATGATTACTCACATCTCTTATGGCTTGACCTTGGTCCGCCAACTCAGGGAGCATTCTTTGGATTACATTGAGCAAGCCGGTATATACTTCATCAGTGTCACTCATTAAGCAAGATACTCGAAGGTCGGATTCAAGTAGTGTGCTACACATCAAATATGAGCAATTTCATCAGTATATGAAAATAATGAATAAATAAATAAAAATCACTACATAATTGTGCAACATGTTATACTACTTTGCATGCAATCTGAAATTGTGCATCTCACCTCTTGTCGATAATCACCCAGTATCGTTTATATTTTGTAGGGCATTTGGTTTTATAGTCAATTTTGCCTTATCCATTGACTCATAAACGTACCCCATCGTTGGTTTATCATCACTATCAACCAATCTCAACACTTGCACCAACGGGATAGTGACGGCGATCAGGTAGTCGACATCTGCCCAAAACTGCGTGCTGTAGATCAGGTCAGCAACTTCAGTGCAAGCTAGTCTCTTTGCTCGTGGGAGTCCTATTTCATGTTGATTCCATTCTTCCGACGACACCATGCTTTTCAGCTCACGCCTATATCTAGCCAAACTCTGTAGGGCTAAGAACTGTGTTGCAAAACGTGTAATCGCAGGTCGGAGCAACTCATTGTTCGTGAAGGCTCTCATTAAATTGACCAGTTTGTCACTGTTGTACAGGTAAGAAGTAATCGTTCTTCCCTTCTGAATAGTTGTCTGTGCCTTGCTTCTCTTTCCTAAATCCTCAAGAATGAGGTCCGCGCAATGAGCGACACACGGGGTCCAGTACAGGTGACGTCTCTTTGTCATTAGTTTTAATCCAGCTGCTTTGTAATTTGCCGCATTGTCCTTTACCACCTGCACAATCCGCTGCTCTCCAACCTCTTGAACTACCATATCCATTAGTTTAAAGAGGTAGTCAGCAGTCTTTACGTGTCTAGAAGCATCAACTGATTTCAAAAATACTATCCCGGCATCGCTGTAAACCAAAAAGTTGATCAAACTCTTTTTTGTGGGACCAGTCCATCCATCGCACATAATTGTGCAACCTCTCTCATCCCATACATCCTTAAAGCTTTGTACATAGGCAGTTATCTCATCGTACTCATCTGTTAGTAAGGGCCCAGATATCTCGTATGAAGAAGACTTTTTAACTCCTGGACTAACTTCTGTACTTGTATCAATCGTGCTTTTGAAGTACGGTGACTCTGCTACTTGGCTCGGAATGTGGTTGTATATAAAAAATTTGGCAATGGATTTTCCAAGCTTCTTCCCCATTTTTGTAAGTGAGATTGCACTCAATTTAGTTTGTTTGGAGCTTTCAGTGGGATACATGAATGGATTCATGGGGGCTGTGGTACGACCTCTAGTAGACGACCTATAATCCCTCCCGTATGCTGACCTACGCAACCCGGCAGTCTGCTCAACATCCTTATCATCCTCAACAACATGTGGCCTATGACTAGATCCACCACCGGTAGCAGGCATGGATGGGCCTCTCAACCTAGACCGAAATCGATAATCGGCTTATTCCTGATCTCGCCGATGTTGTGCTTCTCTGGCACTTTCTCTCATAGCCCTCGCTATCTGCTTATCCTCATCCTCATCATCCTCAGGTGCAGCTGATGTAAACTCTGGATCTGGCCTCCTGATTCTCTCATACATTTTCCTATCACGATCGGCTTCAGCTTTTTTCTTTCCCTTTGCCGCTTGTAAACTAGCTCTGATATTTTCTTTTACTTCTCTGGGTACACTGGGACACCCTCTTGTCTCTCCCTTTACGTGAGCCAGATGCTCCTTTAACCGTGTGATACCTCCTCCCAGCAGTTTTTTTCCACAAAGTTTACATTGTATCTGGAGTCTATTACCATCTCTTGTTGTACCGTATTGCCACGCTAGATCTGTCGATCGTACCATATTTATTTATTTCACCTGCATGAATGAACAAATGATTGCATTAAAGTAAACATCTAATTTACACTTAAAAATAAAATTTATTTTTAATTATTGCTATTTTAAAAATATTAGATTATATTTTATTAAATTTATTTGATATTATTCTAATTTTTATAAAATTTAGATTACATTTGAAATTTTATTTTATATTATTCTAATTTTTAAAAGATTATATTATATTTTACCAAATTTATTTGATATTATTGTAATTTTTGAATATTTATTTGATATTATTATAATTTATGAATATTTATTTGATATTATTATAATTTATGAATATTTATTTGATATTATTATAATTTTTGAATATTTATTTGATATATTTTAATTTTTAAAATTTTATTTGAAATTTATTCCATATTATTCTAATATTTTATGGGACATATCCCATAATATTAATTATTTTAATTATATGTGACAGTCACATATAATTAAATTAGGAACAGAAATCCGAAAATGATGAAATGGACAAGAGAATTAGACTCGAGGCACGTAATCGTTTTCTTTAAAACGCTATTCGCTCCCTACTCGAGTAAATCTTAGAGTTTGCAAAAGGGTTCCAGCGAGACGTTTCCAGGATACAACAAGCCCAATCTCTTAGATGTGATCCGTTACTTTGCAACAGTAGAGGATCGCCCCAGAAAACTCAATCTGATGGAGTACCACCAAAAGAAGAAAGCAAGAGGAATTCTCAAGTTATATGCAAGGAATCCGATGGATTTCAAAGTATTCAAATCTGTGTCCTAAGGCCTTCTTATATAGAAGTTTCAATATGACTGTTGGACCAACAGTCGTATTTTGAATGGCTCAGATCTTTCAAAGATCTCAACCGCTTCATCCCACGGCTGTATGAAAGGTTGCAACTTTTCGAATTCAAATTCGAACGATTGCAAACCTTTATAACCAGTTATGAAATGGTTGGGTCCAACAGTCAACATTTGACCAATCCGTTTGGCCCAATAGAACCGAATTGACCCACTGATTAATGGCCCATTAGGCCCGACCCGACCCATGAATAATCTAACCGTTGGATCTGCCTGGTCAAAAAATAAAACCTCTCCTTGCGACGATGCACACGCGCGAAGTGCGTGCATGCCTAAAGCGCCAATGCACCTAAACGCCACGCACACACGCGCGCGTGCGCGAACGCGGTGGCTCGCCGCTAGGCACACTCTTCTCTGCTTATTGTCAAACAATAATAGAAGGTGAAAGGTTCTATATATAGTCTAAGCATTTTTTATTTTTACCAATGTGAGACTGTTAATTTGCATATAAAACTTGAGAATATCTATTGCTTAAAACCTAACCCAAAACTAAGAAATTAAAATAAAGTTTTAGTTTCTTTAAATTATTAAAATATTTATTATATTAATAGTAAATATAACAATCCAAACAAGGGTTGTTAACTGATCGGGTCAGAAAAAAATTCTGACTACCCAATGGGAAAATGGCATATGGCCCCAAGCCGATGGTGCACCCGATCTGACTGAAGACCGAAAACCTGACCCACTTGGTAACCCCCTACTTTTCATGATCTTTGTATATAAAATATCAAGTTGGGTCAGATCGGCCTGGCCCGGCCACTACCCAACCTCACCCAACAGGTGAAACTTATGAGCCAGACCCAATTAAGAATTCTGGTTGGGAAGGTTGGGTATCGGGCCAACACGTTGACAACCTTAAGACTCATTTGTGAATGAGGGGAATCTGATTTTGCACCGGTTGGGAAAAAGTGAGCATAAAAAATGACTCTATTTCATTCTTATGCGTAGGCTATGGCCAAGAAGCCCATTCGGCCATTATAGCATCATAGATTATTTTTTTCATCGATGAAGAAAATTGCGGAGTTACAATGTTTGGTTCATTTAAATCCATACTAAAACCAATATATATTTAAGAATACAATCTTGTAAAATATATTATGGTAAAAAATTAGTACCGCTTGATCTGCCCCCGGAAGTAGAGACCGGAGAGTTGAGTACAAATCGTTCAACTTTTTCCGGCGGTCCCGTTCGTTGGTGTTGTGGCTCAACTTTTTCATGGAAGAAGGATCATCGCGTGACCCACCGGAATGAATTGGGTAGTCCAACTCCACTTCAGGTTGACTGGATGAAACTCGAAGAAAAGATTCAGGAGTGCATGGTTCACCATTGTTGTAGTCAGCCAAGAGATCGACACCAGCTCAATTATACTGACCATGGCTCATCTGATCTTGTAAAGGCCATCCAAGGGTTGAAAAACATGGTGGGGAGGGTGCAACCATTTTGGAGACTTAAAATTGGCTACTTCAGGAATGTGACTCCATTTGATAATCATAAGATGCATTTATATTTTTTTGATAGTTCAGCTTGAGGTTATAGGGTCCTCACCGTTTCTTATTGAGAAAATCAATTGAGATGATTACATACGAGTGTACGATACAAATATATTATCTCTAATTAGAGAGTGAAGGAAAGGACAATCATCATTCGAGAACCATTGAAAAGTTTCGTTGAGACTCATTCCCGAATTAGCTAAAAGATAAGCAGACCTATTAGTTTCTCTATATGTATGAGAGATTCGACATGAATCAAATTCCTTCATGGTCCTCTTAATGTCGTCGATGAGGTGGACAAGACGCCAAGGTATTTTGTATTTGTCTTTAATACAATGGATAGCCACCAGATTATCTGATTCAATAAGCAAATTCCTAATTTTCATATTCCACGCCATTAGAATACCATACTTGATTGCTAGTAATTCTATCTCAATAATCTCCTTGCTATAGGTCGGTCCTGCAAATCTTGCCATCAACTTACCCTCATGGTTTCGGAAAATTCCTCCAATACCAGCTTTATCCTCTGCATGAGATCCATCCATATTTAATTTAATTACTCCCAAAGGAGGCTTGGACCAACGGACCTGGTCATAAGATTCCTTGACTGAGTGAGATATATTCCATAAAGAGAGCAGATCACCATCTGGTATAGAACAATTTACACAGTTTTCCCCTTCAATTTGATAACTATCTCTTCAGCAATACGATTAAGGAGAGTTACTTTGTAGATTTGGGTATTGTCAAAGATTCTTCTATTGTGCTCTGTCCATATGTTCCAGATGAAAGCCGAGAATGCAATACGAATCATCCTAGATTTTTTGCTCATCCCCTTTGCTTTCTCTATGCAATACTGTAAGTCTTCTTCAATCTTACCAACAACACATTTTCCAATCTGTAGCCTAGAGAGAAGAGATCTCCAGATCCACTTAGAGTATCCACATTCAAAGAAAATGTGGTCATTAGTCTCACAGGAACTCCAAAAGAGGACTCATCGCGATGTAATAATGAGGCCCCTTTTACACAAGTTTTCTAGAGTAGGTAATCTTCGATTGATCGATTGATACCTTGCCAAGCACAGAAGCTATGTTTAGGGATATAATTCTGGTGCCAAATAAATTTACACCAGAAAGAGATCGGCGCAACCTCTCTGATCGCATTCCAATCACCATTCACGAAGACTTCATTTACCTTAGTATCTTCATGAATACCAGTGTAAGATCATCCTCCTTCCATATTTTCGAAGCAATGTGTAGTTGCCAACCCATGGATCTTTCCAAAATTTAACTGCAGAACCATCACCAATAATATACTGTGTTTTCCATGATTGTGTCTCGGACACACATAATTCCTCGCCAAGACCAAGAGGCATCATTGCAAAGGTTGCAAGTCCAACAATCATGCTGCCCAAGGTATCTAGCGATCATCCATCTAGCCCATAATGAAGTCTTATTATAGATCAGATTCCAGAAGTTCTTCACCATACCAGCGTCATTCCAATCTCAAAGCCTGCGAATGCCAAGTCCTCCCTCTGTTTTTGGTTTGCACACTTGGTCCCAGCTAACCATGTGAATGGGGTTTGATTCATTAGTGTCATTCCATAAAAAATTAGAGAACATGTCTTCAATCTCATCTAAAACTCTCCGCGGAATTAGAAAACAACCAGACCAAAAGATCTGATAGTTGTTGAGTACTGATTGAATTAATTCGAAACGCCCTGCAAAGGATAAGACCAAACTTTTCCAACTACCAATACAGGTTCTAATCTTGTTTAGCAAAGCACCACAATGTGAGTAATTCATTCTACTGGAAAACAAAGGTACCCCCAGATATCTCATTGGAAGCTGACCTTCCAGGAATTGTAACTCGTTACTAATATTGTCTTTATTAATGCATGCTTCGCTAAAGATGAGAGAGCTTTTCATAGGATTGATTTTGAGACCCGAAGCATAGAAGAACTCATCAAGAACATTCTTGATTTCTCTAGCCGAGCTCTCATCATCATTACAAAAGAGTAGTTAGTCATCAGCAAACATAAGATGTGAAACCAATGGGGCATTGTCAAAATATGGGATTTTGATGGTTCCTTGACAAACTTTCTCATTTAGAGACACAATAAGGACCTCCATTAATAAAGTAAAAAGTAATGGTGAGATAGGGTCACCTTGCCGCAGTCCGCATCTACTGGAGAAGAATCCCATCAACGTTCCATTAATATTCACCGAGAATTTTGGGGAAGAGATGCACTCTTCGATCCAACTACACCAAGTCTCATTAAACCCCAGTTGAGCCAGAATATTCAGAATAAAATCTCATCTAACTTTATCATAAGCTTTTTGAATATCAATTTTCGCACAGAACACTTTTGGCCCATTAGATAGATGAAATTTACGAATCAATTCATGAGCCACAAGATTTTCTCATTAATCTTTCTCCCTTTAATAAAGGCAGATTGGTTAGGACTAATAAGATTTGGGAGGAGTTGCGCCAGTCTATTAGACAAAATTTTAGTTATTACTTTGTATAGAAAGTTACACAAAGCAATAGGCTTGAACTTGTCCATAGAATTCCCATTATCAATTTTTGGAACCAAGGTGATAATCGTGGAGTTCATGGATTTCAACAACTTCTTAGAAATGAAAAAGTTACGTACCGCATTGATGACATCGCTGCCCACAATCTCCCAATGGTCTTTATAGAATTCAGCAGGAAACCCAACAGGTTCAGGAGTTTTATTATTCGGCGAGTTAGCAATTACACCCATAATTTCTTCCGCAGTAACTTCTCTAGTATTGTAATCCGCCTGCTCTGCAGAGATCTTCCTTTTGAAATGAATAGCTAGGGTTGGTGCAAAGGAGGAAGGGTAAAAATATTATGGAAATATTGACAGGCCTCTCTGCCAATGTCACCAGGATTCACTATTTTGTCACCATTCTCATTAATAACTTCGTGGATGGTATTTTTCGACCTCCTTGCTGCAATGGCAGCATAAAAGAATTTTGTATTTTTCGACCTCCTTGCTGCAATGGTAAGCTAATGTGCCGTTGCTTTTTGTCTTGCAAAATTTTCTTCATTGGTGAGTTCTTTCTGATACTCTTTTGTAGCTATAATCTCCTCTTTAGCAAGCTGATCATCAAGAGGAGCCAACTGAACCTTTTCCTGAATACTATAAAGTTTGTTCAAAGCAGCCTCCCTTCTGTTTTCGATGATCCCGAACTTATTTTTATTCCACGCCCTGATAGCTTCTTTAGTCTTTCTCAATTTCTGCTGAAGTTGGTACATCGGGTTTCCACTGCCATGACTGTTCCATGCACCCTTGATAACATCTTTAAAATCTGGTTGGTTATTCCAGCTTTTAAAATATTTAAAAGGTTTAGGACCCGTAGGATGCTAGGGTTCTAATTCAATCAACAAAAGAGTGTGATCAGAGGCATCCGCCAGTAGGTAGTCAACCTTCAATTTGGGAAACAGTTATTCCAAGAAGAATTTATCAAAGCTCTATCAAGCTTGCACATGATCCTTCTAGGACCAGAGGATTTATTGCTCCATAACCAATCATGACTAGTGCTACGAAGGTCCATAAAATTCGCTTCTTCAATGCAAGTATTGAATTCATTGAGAATTCGAAGTGGGACCTGTTTGCCCCCAATTTTTTCATGTTTGTATCTAATGGTATTATAATCTCCACATAGGATCCAAGGGTTAGTCACTGATGCAGCCATCCTTACTATGTCACCCCAGAGCTTCTTCCTGTCCACATTTAAATTCGATCCATAAATAGCTGTCAGATTGAATTTAAATTGATCTTTTTTCCTCATAACCAAGCAATGAATATACTGATCAGAGTTCTCGATTTCAGTTATGATATAGTTCTCTGGATTCCAGAGAATCCAAATTCTGCCAAGTTTACTATGTCTGTAATTGTATACCTTGTGCCAGTCCCTGTTAATAGCTCTAATGATTTTATCAGCCCTTCTCTCATTCACTCTTGTTTCAATAATACACGTGATATCCACCTTCTTTGATCAAATTAAGTTTCTAATTTCCCTTTTCTTTGATATATGGTTTGCTCCCCTTACATTCCAGCGAAGTATCATATATTATAAAATTAAAGGTGTTGTAGGAGTTCCTTGTCGTCTCTTTCCTTACCAGTTTGGAAAGGTAGAGCTTGGATCATTATTTTCTTTCCTTTTTTCTTCTTTCTCTCCTTGGAATTCCCTGGAATCTCGGGAATGAATTTTTTTTTATTTCTTAGCAAATATAGGCGTTGAGATTCCATGCAATTATTGTCTTTGGATTGAAACAGGATTCCTTGTTTCATTGGATTCTCCATCGGCACTATGACTTCAAAATTAACTTCACTAGCTCCATCATTATGGGAGCCATCCAGCGTAATTTTCATTGGATTTATGATTTGTTTTTTTGGCTATGGATAAGGTGATTCAAGATCTCCTATTATATAGGTATCCAACACAGTTTACTTTCTCGGTTGGTGAGGTGTCTCGCGATCTCCATCTTTATAGGATCCTTGCCAACTGTTGTTTCGTCTGCTGAGAAGGTGGCACCAAATCTTGGGTTTCATTGGCTAAATCCACTACATTATAGGGGCCATCCAGTGCACTCTTCACAGGATTCTCAATTTGCTTAGTTGACTGCTGATAAGCCGTTTCAAGATCTCCTACTTTAGAGGGTTCCAACGCAATTTGCATTCTCGGTTGCTGAAAAGGTGGTACACGATCTCCATCTTTATAGGATCTCTGCGCTAACTGTAGTTTCTGCTGCTGAGAAGGTGGCACAAAATCTTGGGTTCCTATGGCGGAATCCACCGCAATCTGCTGATTTGGTTGCTGAAAAGGTGGGTTCATATCTTGGGTTTCTAAAACAAGTTCATTAGCCCCATCATCTGTTTGACTTTTTCTCCTCTCCGGTGAATCTGGGATCTCATCGACATTGAAATCCGTGTGGTCAGAGTAATCCCTAGATCCATTGGTGGAGTCCTCGTCTTCCTCACTCAGGCTTTGTTTGTGATCCGCTTTTCTCTCCCCCAATTTGTTGGTTAGCAGGCAGCAATTCCTGCTCCTTTGTATACCAAGAGCCTCACCCCTGATCTCTACGCCATTTTGATTTTTCTTCACCAGAGTCCACTGAGTTGCAGTCTTCTTTGGCTTAAGGACATTGATAGGAAAAAAATTACTATCATGTTAAAAAACTGAGCATGTAGAACATACCTTAGGCCTCCAATCGTAGGTGATTTTCTGGATATGTAGGTCCCCTCCATATTGAACCTTGATAGATTCTGGGAATGTGAAGTTGAGGATGCATCAACTTCGATGCAAATTCTTGCATATGCTAGTCTTGTTCTCTCAGTAGTTGGACCATTAGCATGTATAGGAATACCAAGGCTACTTCCGATTCTGCTTAAGGTGTTCTGTGACCAATAGCTTAATGGAAGCTTAGGAAGACGAATCCAAATGGGAATAGAGTTCAGCAGTTGTCTTTTAGGCTTAATATTTGGAGCCCATTTAAGGAGGATCAAAGGTCTCCCCCCAATGGTCCAAACTCCGGAGTTCAAAACCATTAACATATCTTCCTCCATAGTAAATTTAAACAAGAAAAATCCTTCTTCTAGAGAGATCAAATCCACCTGTGTCCTTTAAGATTCCACATTTGTAAGATGGCGGCTTTAATACCTTGATAGTAAGGTCTTCTGCCAAGAAGGTATCCAACGAACGTTCTCCATCTTTGAATCTCCCGATCTATATCTTTCCGCTAGGCAAACAACCATATCTTTGCCCATACATTCAATCACCTGCTCTTATCGCCCAAACTGCATCGAGTTATTGGAGCCGCCGGAAGTAAAGAGGGAGGCCCACTTTTCCTTCCCTCCAGCCGGTGGAGTAGCTGAAGAAGGCTCCATAAAACCCCAACCTTCAAGATGAAACCTCAAGAAAATAGGGACATGGATGATCCCCAAAGTTCCTTCCTTTGCAAAGTTAGTGGGGCAATCCCCCAAGGTCTTTACAATCTCCAAAACTTAGGGCCACCCCAAGCACCCCTGGATTCTCGAGGAAGAAGAGAAGACACGAAAGTTAGGGGCCCAGAGCAAAACTCTTCTCTAAAATAACAATAGTCATTTAAAAAGATGGTAGTTCTTGAGGGACTGATATTGCTAACTTATATACACTATCACTACTTTCTAATAATAAGCAAATCACCTATAATAGGTGCATTACTTACATGGATCAAAATTTCGTCCGATACCAATATGTATCGGACGATACATATCGATATCGGAGGACACCAATATGGTACATTGAATGTACCGTATCGGTCTTTTATATGTGTTTATCGGACGATACATTCAATGTCTCGTCCCAGTGCTATCCGATACCGATACGTATCATCCAATACATATCGGTTTTGGGCTCGGACGATACGTATTGGTTTTCCGACATTTTGATCCATGATTACTCATACAATTCCCCAAGTCCATACCATCCAGCCCCTCAATCTCAAGGCGAGGTCACAAGTCCATGCCAGGGACTCGGCTAAAATAGAGCTTTTTTGAAGTCTCTAGCAAGGTTTGATCCCTAGACCCCTTGCTTATAATTCAAGTCTCTTACCACTAGTGCTCATTTATAGTACGTCACGGTGGGTCACTTTGCTTTTTTTAGTAACAGCAGAGCAATAATTTAAAGTGTTATTTAAACACCAAAATATTAAGGAGTTATTTATAAATAAGTGAAACAAAGGTGGCATTGATAAATATGCCAAAATATAAAAAAATCTTTTTTTTAATAATTTCAATTGACTAGATTTTGTTCAGATTGTGATCCCACGGTGCAGCCTACCTAGCCAATTATATGTAAAAAATTTATTGGATTGTTAATTATATATGGGCAGGAATAAGGTACCCAAGGGGGCACGATTGAGTGTGTGCCACCAGTTCATGTAGAGCTAGGAGCATAGCCAGAATTTTTTGTTGGTGGGGGCTACAAATGATAAATATAATGTTAGTATAATTATTTTACCATCGATTTGGGGGCTTCTACATCATATATTGAACTTTTATATCATATATTTGGGGGCTTATACACACACAAAGGTTGTTTAAGAACCATACTTAATAGAAACTCTTGAGTTAAATGAGGGCTTGAGCCGATTTGGGGGCTTCTACATCATAGATTTGGTGTCTTATATACAAACAAATGTTATATACAAACCATACTTAATAGAAACTCACTATAAAAAATAAGACTATTAGCGGCAACAAAAAACTGTCGCTAATACCCTTGCTGCTAATAGTCTTAATAGCTTTTTTTATTAATAGCGGTAGTTTTTTATAGCAAAAAACTGCTGCTAATAGTCTTATATCTCGTAGTGACTCGAGAGTTAAATGGGGGCTTGAGCCCCACATCCTTCTATGTGGCTACGCCGGTGTGTAGAGCACCATGTGGCACTTGGAACACTGTTTTAGTGTCATGTGGAGCAAAGTTGCATTGTTTATATCATCTTAGAAAAAGAAAAATCATTATACCATCTACACGCACTATAAAAAACAAGAACAAAAAACTATCACTAATACCCTTGTCGCTAATAGTCTTTAATAGTTTTTTGTTGCAGCTTTTTGTTCCAAAAAACTGCCGCTAATAATTTGGTTTTTTGTAGTGACGGTTTTTTTTTTTTTTTTTTTTTAATTTAAAATTTTCAATGTTTAACTTTTGTCATAATTGTTTTTTGGGAGGGGATTGGTAGGATGAGACTCATCCATCTTATAAATAGGTACTAGCATTTATTATGTAACTTTGTAATTTTGCCTTGGAAATTTTTATTGACAAACTTTTATTTTCGATTAAAGTTTGAATTTATATTAGAATTTGATTTTTCAAGCTTTGATTGGTGTAAATTGGTAATGAGTAGTTGACTTTAGTCGAACTTTAACTTAATTTTTAATAACACGAGCTTTAACTTAAATAGTCAAACTTTGACTAATATAACACGAACTGATAAGTAAGAGTTTTCCTAAGTAAATTTTTTTTTTCTTTTTTTCACTCACTAATTATTTTTTAAAACTAACTTCTACTTTCTGAAAAGTAGGAAAAATAGAAAGTAATGTAACTTTGAAATCATTCTTTGATAATACTTTTGAACTATAGTGGCCCTTATGTTGGAACAAGAAAGTCATTTTCAAGTTATTTTTTAAATATATTAATTAAATAAGAGAAATCAATTTAAAAAAAAATATATTTCTCAAACACTCTAATCAAACAATAGAAAATTTATTTTCACGCGAAATCATTTCACGGGGAAATCAACTAGTTAGGTTCATTTCCTTTTGGAATCGTTTCCTTGCTAACAAACAGAACCTAAAGGGGTCTATAGAGATAAAACCTTTACAAAATGTTAGATTTGGATTTATTACCTATGGATTTTTATTGTTTCTAAGCTTGTAGGAATCCATGAGATTCTTTTATTTTTCACAGTTTGGACAGTCTGATAAAGTGCCTCGAAATGGCTGAAAAAAAAAATGACAACAGATGAAGTTGGTGGTGCTCGGATGGTGGGTCGAATGGTCGTTGAATCCTGCCGGCACACCTAGAGACAGATTTTAATGAGCAACGGAGAAAGAGAACGGGGGATTTTAATTAATACACAATATATATATTTTGAAGGGCGTGGTCAGGTCCTATTAGGTAGAACCGGACATTCAATCTTAGCCCTATCCGCTGCCATAGGAAATAGGAGAATCTTTACTGCACGTCATGCTATAAAAAGTGAAAATTGAGAAATTTAAGATTTTGCTTGGTAGGACTTGACCATTCCAATCCCTATTTTATAGGCTAGTAAAATAACATATAAGGGTCTCCCTGGAAAATTTTCTTTGGTAATATAAGATGTTGGGATTCTATTTTTTTGCCCTCATTTCCAATCCAAACGGTTGAAAGGCAGACTTGAAAATTCGACCTTTAATTTTTCCCCTTAATTCCGTGAATCCAAACAAGCCCTAAAAAAGTAAATTTTGGGTATCTTTGTTCATAACTACCTAATTACTAAGAGCACCAATGATGTAAAACGTTGACTACTTTGAATCTAGGCGAGTCAACTAACCAGGCTCAGCCCAAACCTGGCACGACCCATGTCAGATTTGGAAAGAAATAAAAAAAAACTGAATCAGAATGATTTTGTATCCGATTTGGGTTCGAGCCTAATTTTAAGGATAATATTAATCGGGCGACTAAAAACCTGGCTCAAATTCAGCCTGACTTGACGTTGTCCAATAATTTAAAGGGAAAATGTAGGGCTCGCCCGGCCCGAACCACATTTTGATCGAATTTGGGCTTAAATAAAAAGCCTGAGCTTGAAAAGACTCGGGTTGGGCCCGGCCCCAATCTCCATCCGACCCGAGTTAGGCCTAGTGTTTTGCTATCAAATATAATTGGGGCAACCAAAAGCCATACTTGAACCAAATTAAATCTAGCAAAACCAATTTGAATATGATGATGTAGACGGTTTTTGTCCCAATCTTCTACACAATTGATATTGAGACCATGAGTGTACTATCACTACAAAAAACAAGACTATTAGCGGCGGTCAAAAACTGTCGCTAATACTCTTGCAGCTAATAGTTTTAATAAGTTTTTTATTAATAGAATTGTCGCTAATAGTCTTATTTTTTGTAGTGCAATAGACAATTAGTTTCTCACTCTACTTGATACAACTTAATCATGATTTGGAAATCAAATTTTTGTCATTTTTAAAATAATAAATAAACTTCTTATGAAGTTTAAATATAATTTATATCTAGTATATTTTGTACTCCTTGAAATTTTTTCCAAACTTCTAAAATTTTTCTCAAAATTCATCTCACATGAACTACTCAAATATTGCCAAAAATAAAATTTGTCACTATGCGTGAGAAGCTTCCATAATTTAACTCAAAAGCAGTCAACATATCATTAATTTTCCATGACGTTTGATCACATTAATATTTTATGGCAACTTATATATAAATCCAATCTTTTGCAAAGCATAGAGTAAGATCAGATCAAATCACACGGAACACATGGGCAAACTCTAAAAAGTAACCCAAGTCTGAGACTTGAGAATGTTGACGATGTGGTCACGTATAAATGCGGTGCTACGTAGCTGAAAATTAAAAGGCTACAGTAGGGTAGCTATTCCCAAGCCCGATCCATACTTGGCTTCGGAGTGTTTCTACTAGGGGTAGTAATCTAAGCAATGAGCTGATGTCCAGTCAGCTTTGTGTAGTGAGCTAGTGGACCTTGAGTCATCCGGCCAAGACTTTATTGAACATATATGAAACGCAATGTCTGGTATTATAGTCAATAGATCAAAAGATTCGAATCGCTTAAAAAGCTTGATTTTTTTATTCATTTTCCTTGATCTATCACTTTCACTCATGCTCAGCAATTAATGGTGGTGTGAGATCATTTAAACGCTAAATTGATGTTGAAATGACAAGCAAGCGAGTCTGACCCTTTTTCTATTTTGTCATGCATACCAAGTATCTTTATAACCTAATATATTATTATTATTATTATTAAAATACTCTAATGGGAAATTTACTTGATTGACCTTGTCAAATACACCTTTTACGTCAGAGGCCTTATATTTTCACCTTTACCCAAATCGACTAGCTGGGAGCTTAACCGATCTTAAGGAGAGTAAAAAGTCCAAATTACCCCCTTTCTTTAATGCACAAAAATATTATCTTTTTTCTCATTTTAATCTGCTATAGTTTTTAAAAGTCATGGCGAAGGTAACGACGTCTTCTCCTTAGTCTAATCTACTTTGATTTGCTAGTTGGATCGACTCAAATACCCCTTTTTCGTCAGAGACGGTAACATATCAAAATGAGGAAGAAGAAGATACACTTATATAACTTAAAATTTTAAATATTTGCATTTTTCTATATTTATGCGATGTGAAACGAGATCTATGCCGTCTGATTTGAAGGCTACAATATAAAATCGATAGTGCCAATGATAGATATGAAAAAAAGGCAATACTACTCTGTACATAGTCGGTACCGACCATTTTAAGGGTCGTCAACGATCGTTTACAGAGTCACCATCGATTGTAAATATATATATATATATATATATATATATATATATATATATATATAAAGAAAAATAAAATAAAATAATTCATAGTCGATGGCGACTCTATACAATCGATGGCGACTCTTAATTTTATTTATTTATTTTTATATATACAATCGATGGCTACTCTGTACAGAGTTGATAGGAACTGTGTATAGAGTCGATTACAACTTTGTATACAGTCGATGACGACTCTTAAAATGGTTGTTTTAAGAGTCGCCATCGATTATTAAATTTATTTATTTTTAGAAGGCGATATCGCCTTTTTTTCGTGTCTATATTTGACGCCATCTATTTTATTGTGACCTTCAAATCAGACGACATAGATCCAATTTCACATCACATAAATATAGAAAAATGTAAATATTTAAAATTTTAAATCATGTAGAACGAAAAAGTGTAAGAAGGGGTATTTCGAACTTTTTGTGCTAACTGAAAATGGCATAGCTAAAAGCTGGTCAGTTTGGGTAAAGGTGAAAATATAGGGCCTCTAACAGAAAGTATATCTGACAGGGTTGATCCGGTAAATTTCCCTAAACTTATTGGTCTATCTTGACTTCCTTAACCTATTATAGATAGCTATATTACTAAATTAGTTATTATAATACTTTACTTTTCTGGTGAGTAAGCTTCTTGTCGTTGGAGACTCCACTACAAAATAAATGGTTATTAGCGGCAGCTACTAATTTTCTATTTTTCCTAATAGGGTACGTTTGTTTCGTTATAATATGGACTCTGTAAAATGGAGAATGCATGTAATTTTTTGATGACTGGATTACATGCATTATTCATTTTGCATGTAATATTTGGGTGTAAAATGGTTGTTCTTTTGGGTGTAAAATTTCCTTGTAAAATCTATTTTTTGATGTTTATTACATTACACCCAAAAGAACAACTTGTGTAATATATTTAAATTCATGTGCAAAAATGGATATTCCCCATTCATCATTGGTAGTAGCCGACATCATCGGGTATGATCGGCCATGATTAGAACGATGACTTTCCTGATGGTGACTCTCATGAAGATAGATTCGGCATGACAAATTTAGTCGCATTTCTCACATGCCATAAAATTAATGGTAATGATGCGTTGAAAGGAATGACATGATATTTTTGAAACCTATGCCACATGGAACTCCATCTAAGTCATTTGATTTGAATGACATGTTTTAAAGATCTTTGACGCAATTTATTGACATGAAATACTAGTTTTGTGTTGAATCAAATGACAGAGATAGCATTTCGTGCCAAACGATTTTTGCATCAAAGATCTTTACATCATGACCATCGAATCATACGGCTTAGATAGTGTTCCATGTGGTATGGCTACCAAGTCTTTCTGTGACAGCCCGGATTTCGGCACCCCGAAACCTGTGCCATCAGCACGATCATCTTGACCGTGCCCCTTAGCTAAGTACGGAACATTGGCATATCAAGCATAAAATGAAATAATAAAGGAGCTGCGGAATTTAAATCTATATTAAGTAATTCTCCAAAAGACAGTTCTACCTTCATGTCTCTGCATGAATGGAGAACCGATCCGAACCATCGATGATAGCAATCATCACGGATGGTTCGCCCCAAAAGAGTAATCCAGCTCAATATATATACATGGTTTAACCAAAACAAGGCTTGACATACCAAGTCGTACCAATCTCTCTCAAAAATCTCTCAAAGCGGCACAATGGAGTCCTCTAGAAGAAGTCCTCAGGAGGTGGCTCCAACTCTTCGCTGGCCGCAAGGTCCGACTCACCAGGGTCAGCGTCTCCTGAAGCCTCGGCTGCTGCTAGTAGTGGACATGCGACGTATAGTCTATAGGGTAAGCTACTTCCTAGCTTAATAGGGAACAAAACACAGTTGAACATATAAATTATTACTCACATATATTCCATGATATGACATGCATGATGTGTCTATGCAATTACTGATGAAACAGTTAAAAAGTATTACATTTTACTGGTAATTTACTCGTATCTTTTATTTACTCATGAATAATGCTGAAAAGGCCTAAAGCAAAACTTAAACTTTTAACTTAAGTAATCCCCGAGCAATATAGCATCGAGCCCCGATGAGATACCCTTCATCATCATCTATATAGACACTTTTAACGTATTCCCTGGGAATACGATTAGTACCCAAGCCCCTTTCCCTTGGGGATTGGTGGCGGGGTTTTACTTGTCTCAAATCAACACTCCTGGGGTGTACATGAATAAGCCTCCGTGACCGCCTACGGTTTACCACGATTTGCCACTTGGATATCCCGCGTGTCGCCGTGGATATCCCGCCACGTCGGTGGGGTACCCTATCAAACCTCAAATAACAAAAATATCGGTGCCTTACATATAATTATTCACCGTGTAAGTGTGCTATCTTATATCAGTTAGGCCCTATCAAACATGATTCAATCTTGGATACATCCCTGGGATGTATCCATTTACTTGCATCACACCTGATGCTCTTATCTCTTTACTTCTTCATCCCCTAGGGATGACTCATTATACTTACTCTTATGGGTGTTACTCACACACTTTTCACAATTCTTAAGCAATAAACATTTGAATTTGAATTCTATATCACTACATACATGCTCTTGTAAAATAAAGTACATGTTCAAGGTGTTCTCTACCTCAAGTCTTTGTTTGCTCAACGCATCAAAGTCCCACGTGGCTCCTTGTGCATTAGTTCACACGTACCACCTATGGTACCACATAACAGGTGAAACACATCACAAAGGATGCAATAAAGAAGGTCCAAGACCCTCAAAGAATCTTAAAGTCAAACTCAAAAGTTAATATAATTTATCTCAGTCGATTAATCGAACTCCAAAATCGATTAATCGAATCTGATTCGATTAATCGATTTCCAAAATCGATTAATCGAAAGTCAATATCGATTAATCGATTCTCAAATCGATTAATCGAGATTTTCATTCGATTAATCGAATCCTAATTCGATTAATCGAAATTCTCTGTTCAGTCAAGTCGATTCTCAATTCGAGTAATCGAGTTCCTAAAATTGATTAATCGATCCCAAATCGATTAATCAAAAATTGAAATCGATTAATCGAAATCTCATTTCGATTAGTCGATTTCCTACAAGTCATTTCCTCCAGCCCCTGGGGTCCACTGGAGGTTCCCAGTCGATTAGTCGATACCCAAATCGATTAATCGAAATCCAAAGTCGATTAATCGAACTCCAATTCGATTAATCGAAATCGGGGTCCACTGACTTTTCAACTTCTTGGCCAATTTCGATTAATCGAAACCCAATTTCGATTAATCGAAATTGTCAGATTCAGCCCCCTTTTGGTTGTTCTTCTCAATCTTTTTCCACACTTTTTCCTCTATTTTTCTAAACCATTTTCCTATGATTTAAACCATTTTCAACTACAATCTAACCCCTACAATCTATGTATTTTATTCACAAAAATTTACCTTGAATCAATCTCCAATTGATTTCAAATCAAGTGGTTGGAAGGCTAGGGTCTCAGCTTTGCTTAAACGGATTCCTTGCGCAGAATCGGCTTCTTTAATACTTGAATCCCCCTTCCAATCACCCACAATGACTCCTTGCTTTATCACCCTCTTTACTCCTCTCTCTCTCTCTTCTTTACTTCTCTCTCAACAACCAAACTATTGATTTTAGGGTTATTAAACCCTTTTATCTCTCCCTAGCTTGTGTGTTGAGCACATGCACCTATTGAGGTGTATGTGACTTTAAATTTTCAACACACACCACACAGACACTCAACCCATCACATCTCATCCGTTCATCACACCCCATACTAACTATTGGACTTCTATTTGGTCAAACCTATGACCGATCGGGCACGGATTCCGAGGTCATAGTTTAGCTTGATTTTTCGGGCTATTACACTTTCTTTTTAACGGATGTGGTATGGTGCAAATCTTTGAGATGACATAATAAGCAAGACTTTGAACCCTATCGATTAAAATTACTATTTGAGATTAATAGAACAATCACTCAATTAAAATTTCCTTGAATTTCTTTCCAAACAATCAACTAATTGAATCCGCAATCTGTCAAATCCTTCATCTTCTATACCGATGAAACAAAAGAAAAAAATTATTATATCATTTTACAAGAAATTCCTTTAATCAAAGAAAAAATTTACAAAAGAAAAAAATTATATCATTTTACAAGAACTTCAAGTTGGCTGCTTCACAGATTATATCATTAATCTGATCTAATATTTTGGCTGCTTCAAGTTGGCTACTTCACAAAGAAAAAAAAATTATATCATCAATCTGATCTAATAATTTGATCAGAACCATTCAAGTTGGCTGCTTCACAAATCACCTATCAGACGGTAACCGTTAGAAAATGGAATTGGGCTGCTTGCTTTTTCACGTACTTGTTTGGTTTTCTCTTGAGAAAGAGATTGCCATTGCTGCACCAACTTCAGAAGGTCTAAATTCCAAGAACTCAATCCCTGCACCCAATTTCCACCAATAGTGAACACAACAATTTGGCAGAATTTGAAGTTTAGAAATCAAATTAGACTTAAAATCAGAAACAGACCTCTAACTGTGCTTAAAATAAGTTCGATGGAACAAGTGATCGATGAGTTTGAAGGAGGGTTATTGACGTTGATCTTGTGAAGAAAGTAATCTATGTAATTGAATGGTGTAACAGGTTGCATCCTCCAGTTCAAAGTGCTCAGAACCAAAAGCTCCATTCTCTGTATTGTTCTGGCTTCGAACACAAATGTTGATTCGCCAATCATTTTCAAGAACAGAGATTAAAAGACTTAAAGCATATTAAGATCACAAGACATCAGACTGTTATCCACATGGATCAAAATTCCAGACTAAACCGATAAGTATCGGCTTCGGAGCAGCCGACCAATATAATTGTATGTATCGTCCGAAACTGGTACCTATCAGTTTTGGAGCTGGCCTTTACGTATCGTAAAACCGAGATTTTGACCCATGGTTATGCATTTAATACTGCTCAATCCATGTTTCTTTACCTGTAAATCTAATGGCAAAGACAGTTCAGTTTCCTTCATCTTGGTTGCTAAAGACAAGCAAGCCACAGAGAGTAACTGCATAGAAACAAATCTTCCAATCTCAGCTCCATTGAGAAGAAGTGAAAAAATTGATTAAGAAGGCAATAAGATATAAGAAAGGCACCTAGAGTCAAACAAAAATTGTGAAATTAGTCAGATGATGATAGCATTTGAGAACATGGGCTGTAGAACACATGGTTAGATCAGTCATTTAAAAAAATATAAAAGTAGCATAATATATATATTTACACTTTTATCGGCATAATATATTTAATTATAAAATAAAGAATTAGTATTAGTTTCTCATGAGCTACAGCAAAATGCAGATTGTTTAAAAAATCCTAAACTGATGAGGAATAGTCCACACAAGTACAAAAATATACAATTGGCAATATTTAACCAATAATTTTTTAGGGTTTATTGGATTGTATCTTTCTATAAGAAAGTTGCATAGCATAGACATGGAAACTGAGGAAAATGGTTGAATATAACTCATACCCAATTCAAATGGGTCATTTTGCAAAATTGACAAAGACTAAACATACACAACCATGTTCTTCCTCTTCATGCATTAAACTCTTGGTTTCATTATTTTCCCTTGTATTAGATGTTATATGAGGAGGCGCAAGAGGATTGGCAGATTATTTTAAGTGGGGCAATTCAGAGAAGATACAATATGTGTGAATCAAGCTGTATGTAAATATAGGCATATAGGTTATTGTATCTTTGAAGACTTGGAGGCAGCAACATGCAAACCACTGCACCAAGGACATTATACTTGAAAGTGCCAACTATCTTGAAGACTGCTATCCTAACATGCCTCAATACCCATGTTTGGCCTTAAATCAGTTTGATCTACTTCAAATTTCTTTCATTCATTTTTCATTGGATTTTGTAACCAACTATTTTATCTTATTTTGTGATATTATTAGTTTTTTATGCCATCATTGAAAACAGAGGGAGGGAGCGAGCATATGAACATTGCTTCATCACATAGGTCTAAACATCATGGATCTTCTTATCTAAGTTATCTTGTAAGTCATAGTATGAGTTCTACTTTGCTCAATCTTGTCCTAGTTTAGGTAACAGCAATAGAATGACTATATCACCTATAAACTAGAATTTCCAACACTGCAAGCAGCAATTAAGATCTGAAACCTCTCTAATTCAAACAACTTGAACTTAATGCATTAAGAAAAAGAGATTGAACCAGTTAGATTCATCCCTAAAAATTAATTGACACAAAATAATCCTACCTTAATTTATTGCTATTTATCAAATTGAAATAAAAATATTAACCCTCCTTCTCAAAAACTAAAAAGAATAAAATAAAAACTCATAATAATTTCATCACCCCAAGAACAACCAAATATAAAAGGGGAAAAAATCAATACTAATTTCTTTCCGTGCTCCAAATCAAACAATTAAAAACATGAAATTAAAATAATAAATTGGAAAAAAAAAAAAACACAGGGCAAGTTACAGAGCATTGCATATCATAGAAGATAAAACAAACAAAGAAAAAACATTTAAATCCTCAATACCACTCCTTCAGAACAGGTGGGCTAACAAACAAAAATTAAAATTAAAAGAAACCCACCTTCATTACAGAAGGAAAATGCTGGAAAAACCAAAATTTATGAGATTTTGGTGAAGTGGTTGATGGGTTTTGTCTTTTTTTATTTCAATCTTATTCCTCACTTTTTTATTATTTGGGATGAGAGATGATCCATGAAAGATAGGAAAAACGCTGGGTTTGCAAAGGAGTATGGAGCTAGAGAGAGAAAACAGAGAAAAAAAAAGAAGATAAGAAATAAAGCTTACCCTTCTCTCCAATAAAACCATCTCGCTTATTTCCTTTCTTGGTCGATCGACCAACACTACAAATAGACTCCATGTTGCTCCACGAAAATCCAACCTCATTGTTAAAAAAAACAAGTGTTGCATCAGCACCAGTACCTGTAATGAATCTAGAAGTAATCACAAACTTAAGAGTTGGGTCTACACCTTGTATGTACTCATTGTCTTCAGCATTCTACACCCAAAAACAAAAAAGAACCCATTAAACAAAATTAGATTCTATGAACTGGGTAGGCATTAGATTGTTGAATAAACAAGAGAACTTGATGATTGAAGAGATGGATTCTTTAAAAAACATTAAAGAGATAGAGAGTATGATAAAGAAGAAACTTGAACTGTATGATAAAGAAAAAACTTGACCTCTAAAGAGTACCTATAAAGAAGAAACATTATATTGATCATGGTTCTGATCAATATAACAGTGATCATGTAACCTAATCTCCACACCCACATCACAATCAATATCATCATCAGAAGGTGTATGATTAGAGCATCTTCTTAAGAAACTAAAGACCAATATTATACAACAAGATAACCACAAATTAGAGGATCTTGTTTAAATATGGCATACGCTGATTTTTTTATGACTGGTTTCCAATAATTGAAGTAGCAAAAACGATGAACTAACCATTGATATGAAAATTCAAACCAGCATTTAAACAATGACCTTTTGGGATGTAGTAATAGTTGAAATCATACCAAAGGATCAAAAGTTCTTCAGATCTGAAACCATATATCTATAGCTTATGGTATTAAGATATAAAAAAAAAAGTTGCAAATCACAAAACATAACGTTTTTGGAAGAAACCCAAAAAGAAAAAATAGGAAAAAAAAAGAACAAATAGAGAGAGCTGAGATCGATTTTAGACTATTCGTTTATCTATCTTCGCAGCCTCGATCCTCATCTACTACTGTCTGAAACGGATGCAGAGTCGTCGTCGCTCTTGGAATCCGATTCGCCATCTGAGGTGTCATCTTCTTCTTCATAATCCTCATCTTCAGCATCGCCGTCCTCCTGTATGTCTTCTTCTTCTTCAACATCTTCATCTTTTTCGTCAGCTTCATTCTTTTCATCCTCTTCATCTATAGGTTCTTCATCAGAGCTGAGTACAGTAATCTCTTCAGTGGCATTATTGTTGGTAGGGCGCTTTGCGGACATGATGTACGACTCAACATCGATTACCTCTGGCTGATTCACACGTCTCGACGGAGTAATTGAGTTTGAAGCATGCGATTCTGCGTCATCGGCCATTTCTGCATTGTCATCATAAATGTCATAACCATAATTAAGTGAATATACAACAAATGCAAAGTGAGGAAAAGAAAATTACTAAGGAAATAACATAATATTTTCATTAAAATACCATCTTCTCATTGAAATAAAGAAAGAGTACATATATTAAGCCGATAATCTTAATTTCTTCTTACAGCAACCCGCTCACATACAGAGCAACAAGAAATACAATAGTAAAGAAAAATATCTTCGCCGCCGGTTTCCAAAACCAGTCAGCTTCCTCCCTCCCAACTACATCCATTGCACGTGGGCTTAGTATTCCATGGAATCTATTATAATGCTCAATAGCCTTATCAAGGGTACGCACGGCAACATGGCAAGCGCTCAAGTATCTGTCTACTTGGACTTTAGCTTCCTCCCAAGTACGATATATCCCAGGTCGTCGTCCAACAAAAACAATATAGTAGCGAACCATCTGTTTACGAAATATATATGGATGATAAGATGTGTCCTTATACGAAATTAATGCTAATGATGAAATCTATAAGAAAGAAAATACGTATAGTTTATCCCCATTTGTATGTGTACCAGTTATTTAAATTTATAAGTGCCATGACAACAAGTAAATATCACGGAGCATGCCCCTCCCATAGCACATTTACGATGTTCTCGCGGTATTCTCGGGCAATCTCTCTTTCGGCCCTCGTTTGTGATGCTCGAATTTCTGCATCAGTAACTACGTTGTCGTCATCGCGATCTAACTCTCTCTCGATGTGCCATTCTTCGAATACTGGATCGTGTTCGTGATAGGTGTGGATGAAATTGTGCAACACGCAACATGCAATGACAATCTTCGCTTGAGTGAGTAAAGGGTAACGAGCCTTGCACGTGAGGATCGGGAATCGTTGCTTCAGTGCACCGAATGCACGTTCTACCACATTTCTCAATTGAAAGTGAGATTGGTTAAACAATTCTTTAGGGTCGCGTGGTGGATTGGAGCTATTGAAATCTCCTAGGTGATATCGAACTCGCCGATAAGGTGCAATAAAATTTATCATGTTAGCATATCCACCATCCACAAGGTAGTATTTTCCAACGGGAACAGTCAAACTATTTTGAGGACGTGAGAGTGCATTCGTCAAAACTCGAGAGTCAGCAGCAGATCCCTCCCAACCCGCAAGCACGTATTGAAACCTCATGTCAAATGAAACTGCTGCAAGTACATTTTGTGAGGTAAATTGCTTAGGATTCCGATATCGCGGGTGGTCACGTTTTGGCACCCAAGCTGGAATGTGTGTGCCGTCAATAGCTCCTACGCAATCCTTCACATTTTAATTGTCGCTAGCTTAGTATTAGAAAAACATCTTGCTTAATTTTAATTTATAACAAAATAATATCAATATTGAACTCTACCTTAAAATAGGGAAAGAATAGTGGATCATGTTCTATCTGAGGTGGAAGAGCTCCATTGGCCGGGACCACAATATCGTGATGAAGCCATAAAATAGCATTTAAGACGGCATTAAAATATTCGCTAATTGTTGAGCCAGAGTGCTGAAATCGATTTTGTGTGACGCGATTTTTCATGTTGTGAGATAACATAAACATAAAAATCGCTACTTGTTCTTCCCCTAACAAATGCCTTGTGTTTTGGAGGAACCCCCTATCTCGCATAAGAAGCGAGCTCCAAAAAATCGCACTTTCGCATTCAAACGGTCGAATGGCATGCGGCCATGTCCGGTAATAGTTTCTTGCAGAAATTGGTGTCCAGTTAGTATGAAGGTATGCATGCGTTGTCTAGAACCGCGTACCTAACTAATATAGTAGCAAGCTGCAAGCATTATCATGCCTCCAGCCATCATAATTGCGGCCTCTATGTCATCATCAATGACATCCATCATGATACTACGTTCTAAATAAGAAAGAAAATAACGTGCAAGTCATGTATCGGTTTAAACTACATTTACTATATTATGCCAAAATAAATCATAAAGAAAATTCCACCAGTTGTGTATCGCAGATGATACAATACGCCAGAAAAAACATAACAAAAACATGTTAAAAGGCAATCTCATTGAGGAAATAGTCCTGAAAGAAAACCTATCTTCATCGCTGGGGGTAACGCTAGGAATGTCTCGGCAAGCGACTTGTCAGACAAGTGATAGAGGCATGCTAGGTACTGGGACTGGGTCATCAAACCTCCAGTATAAATCTCATCTAGGATCGGAACAAATCGCTCACTTAGACTTGGTCTAGTCCTAATAAGCTTAAGTTCCTCCACATAGCCCTCTATTGCTCCTACCAGTTCTGCCCCCTGGTCACCTCTCTTCCTTCGTGAGCCAGAAGCAGATTCACGCCTATTTCGTCCGCTTGTCAGGTTACGTGAAGAGTCAGTTCGCAGGTTCGTGACTTCATGCATATTATCATCCGTTCTTCCATGAGGCCCGGAGGCACTGACGTTCACCTGTTTGAGTGGGTGGGTCACCCAAACTCTGGGTCCCAAAAGATTCTTCGGTGGGAGTGTTATCGGGGTGGTAAACACCTCTACCATCTGCGATACTATCCGAGAAGATGATGCAAAGACTCTCCTAATCCTGGAGTGTTTTTATCCGATAGGCCCTGACCCATGGGTGAGCCTGTGAAAATGAGCCATAAAGATTAAGTCGTTATTTGTATTTATTCGGAATGATAGTCAACTTAATGAATTATAATTATTAATATTTTGTGATCGCACCTGCTCATAGTTATCCCATACGCCATTTTCTACAGTGACCCTTCGTAGGTCATTATCCCAACCAAACCCACTTTCACTTTGTAGAGTTTTAGCTTTTGAATAGTATTTTTTAATAACCCTAAGCCGGTTATAGAGATTCATTTTCTTCACTGGTACCCCGTTAGCACTAAACTTGGGTAGCAGGTTCAATTTCAGCTCCATTTCCTCCCATGCCTGTTGGTGGAACGTTCCATCCTTGTTAGAAATACAACACCCAAGTTGACATTGTTCGACCATTTCATTTATCATTAACTCCTCCAACGCGTACGTCCAAGTGTAATTTGTTTTTGGTCTCCTTCAGGAGCGAGGGTACCACTTTTGAGCGGATGACGATGACATTTCTACTGAGAACATGCAGCAAATACGGAACACATAACATAAGGGTCTAAATTTTATTTTTTTCATCTTTTCCGATAAAAAAACGTCGACACCAAATGACCTTATTTTTCAGACATTAATTTTTTTTTCACACATGCATTCTATCAGTCTATAGGCCAAGCAGGCTATTTACTTCCTAAACCAAAATAAGAAGCAACTATTTTATTTTATCTCTATCGGTTCGGTTCAGTCATATGTACCAAACCGAACACCAAAAAAATCAAGTTCGGTTCGGTGCACCAAACTTGACAGATTGTACTTGGATACCACGGATTTGTCAAATGTGGGTTGGGTAAAAATCAGAACCAACCCATTGACTGCCCTAGAGAGGAGTCAGTGTCATATCAAATTTAATCTTCTAGCCAAGGTTCAAAAGACAGTGAGTCAACTTCATTTGAACTGAGATCAATACTAAATTCATAATCCTAGCCTATAAGCAAGGAACGTTCTCATTCAATCTATGGAAATATATACTATTTATAGGAATATAAACAGATCACCTTATTAGAGCAGTTAAAAGATAATAAAAAGGGCAATAGGATATATTATCAAATGAAATAATTAAATAGAGAACACAAGTTTATCATACAATAGAATACAGACACGAGACGGGAAAAAATAAATTAGGTCATTAAAAGTTACTAGATAGATAAAACAAGTTCATCACAAACCAACAACAGATCTAAATAAACTTTCCAAAAAAATTTCAAGTCATTAAATCTAATAAAGCTTAAAGAGTTAGAATCAAATCGAATGTTGCATCTTTCAAAGTTTTTCGGGACTGAACATAATAAATTTAGACTCCATAGCATAGGCTTACTTGCCTACCTCCAATCCCGATCTGAATTTGTTGATGTGATACACATTAAAACCACATTGGAAGATATCATGTGAACATTACACATGTAAATTTTTGTAAAAACAAATGAAAAACATATATTGTACGCATATAATTCAGCTTACCAAATATTTATATCATAGAAATATTTGCGATATTTATTTTTTGATGGAAAAAATCGGGTGGGTTTTCTATTATCTTCGTGATTCTTTGAGACATTCCGGTTCCAGATTTCTATGGCCATTTCTATGGGTTTTCTATTATCTTCCTTTCACCAGGTCCAAAAATCGAAACAGATCATATCAGATGAAGTTATAATCCTTGATCCATAGCAGATTTTAAATTACCAAATAACTTGCTCTTAAAAATAGTAGAAAATATTAAGACTATGCCATCATAAGGTGCTGCTAAATGTAAAGATGTTATCAACTTTGAGATGACCATTAAAAACAACTTGTGAGATCTTTATACACAACCAAAAACCAAGTAGTTATATATATAAAGCTACTAAAACGGTGACTTGGTTACTTATAGGCTGAACAGTTGAGAATGAAGAGCAGGAATAACAAGTAAGGAGGGTGCTGAGGAGCAGATGTTGCCATAGCCACAACCCCTTTTTTTAATCTCTGAAAATAACTTTGTAATGTCTATTGCGGGGTATGGAGAAGTAGGGAGCATGCCTACATATAGAATTTATTTAGAAGATTTTAAAGAGAGAGAGAGAGAGAGAGAGAGAGAGAGGGGTTGGAATGCAAAGATGGCAAAAAATTATAAAATATGGTAAGTACCTGATCAAATTTGTAGCAATTTTTAAGGTAAGAAAATTACAAACAAAAACCAGCATAGATCGAAGCAAAAAAAACATAAACTAGACCAAATTTTTAAGAGCAAAAAATTACAAAATAACACCATAAATCGTAGCAATTTTGAAGGTAAAAAATAAAAATAATAGGTAAAAATTACGTTCGTTTCTGATCACAATAGGAACAGAAAATTACAAAAAAAAACACCATAGATCAGAGCAATAAAAACTTAAACCAGGCCAAATTTTTAAGAGCAAAAAATTACAAAATAACACCATAATATCGGAGCAATTTTTAAGGTAAAAAATAAAAATAGTAGGTAAAAATTACGTTCGTTTCTGATCACAATTAAAGAGAGAGAGAGAGAGAGAGAGAGAGAGAGAGAGGGGGTTGGAATGCAAAGATGGCAAAAAATTACAAAATATGGTAAGTACCTAAACAAATTTGTAGCAATTTTTAAGGTAAGAAAATTACAAAAAAAAATAGCATAGATCGGAGCAATAAAAACATAAACCAGACTATAAATTTTTAAGAGCAAAAAATTACAAAATAACACCATAAATCGGAGCAATTTTTAAGGTAAAAAATAAAAAAAATAGGCTCAGAAATTACAAAAAAAAAATACATAAACCAGACCAAATTTGTAGCTTTTGAAATGAAGAAATAGCCCCATAAAACAAAAAAAACAATATTGTAAGTACCTTATCAAAAACTCCTGAGGCCTTCAGCTTTGATGTATCTTGCTGCTAACCTTTGTTGGAGATGGATCGGCTATGAGAAGGTGAGGAGATGAAGCCCAAATTTATAGGAGAAAATCTGCATCTTCAGATCTGTTGGGTCATTTCCAATAGATTTGCCACCCAAAATTTCTGCATCAACCATCCGATCACACAAGTCATAGCAGAGTAAAATCAGCAGAGGACAATGGACGAACTTGAGCTGAATCTTGGGGCAGATTCATCCTACCTCCACTGCAACGCCTAGATTTGGGCAAAATTTTCTGCAACTAGGGTTTAGAACCTAGATGAAGGTGCTTCGATCGATGAGCTCTCGAAATAGGGTCTCCATCGTTTCTGCATCAACGGCTGAAATCCAACAAATCTGCAATGAAGAAGATAAAAAGCCATTAAAGGGCTTAAATGCTTCTGTAATTCTCAACGGCTATATAAATATTGCAGGTAATATTTAGAAATTACGACGCCCTACCCTCGTAAGCCCAAAAAATTACCTGCAATTTTGCACAGTAGATTGCGAGATGGATCACGGCGAAACGAACGATCACTCGCGTAAAAAATGTGACCGTTACTCCCTATTACGCTGAGATTACAAGGGATTTTTACCTATTACGCTGAGATTACAAGGGATTTTTACCTAATAGTGGCAGCTGCTATTAATCGACCGCCACAAGCACACTACGTCAAAAGAGGCAAAAAAAAAACAAAAAAACCGACTCTAAGAACTAAAAAAAGAAAGAAGATAAATGACTCGTTTGCTTTATCAGCTATCTTCAGTTATTGCTATCCCTCTCCTCTTCATTTAGAACAGCTCTCGCCAACGATATCGCTCTCCCTCTGTAATAGCCTGAAAAATCACGCTAAACTATGACCTCGGGATCCGTGCCCGATCGGTCATAGGTTTGACTAAATGGAAGTCCAACAGTTAGTATGTGGTGTAATGAACGGATGAGATGTGATAAATAGAATGCCTATGTGGTGTGTGTTGTGAGGGTGTAGTCGCATACACCTACCGCGGTGTATGTGCTCAACACACAAGTGAGGAAGAGGATAAAAGGGTTAAATAGCCCTAAAATCAAGAGTTTGGTTGTTGAAGGAGAGTAAAGAAGAGAGAGAGAGAGAGAGAAGTAAGAGAGGAGTTATTGCAACTGATTGGAGGGGGGATTCGAGCAATAAAAGCCGGATTCAACCCGATTTGGATCTGTTAGAGCCAAAGCTGGAAACCCTAGCCTTCCAACCACTGGATTGAAATCAACTTGAGATCTATTCAAGGTAAAAATTTTGTAAATAGAATGCATAGATTATAGGGGTTAAGTTGTGGTTGAATGTGGGTTAAATCATAGGATAATGGCTTAGAAAAATAGAGGAAAAAGTATGGAAGAAGATTGGGAAGAACAGCTCGAAAGGGGCTGAATCTGACAATTTCGATTAATTGAAATTGGGTTTCGATTAATCGAAATTGGCCAGGAAGTTGAAAAGTCAGAAGACCCGATTTCGATTAATCGAATTGGAGTTCGATTAATCGACTTTGGATTTCGATTAATCGATTTTGGAAATTGATTAATCGACTGGGAACCTCCAGTGGACCCCAGGGGCTGGAGGAAATGACTTGTGGAAAATCGACTAATCGAAATGGGATTTCGATTAATCGATTTCAATTTTTGATTAATCGATTTGGGATCGATTAATCGATTTTAGGAACTCGACTACTCGAATCGAGAATCGACTTTGCGAAACTGAGAACTTCGATTAATCGAATTAGGATTCGATTAATCGAATGAAAACTCGACTACTAGAATTGAGAATCGACTTTGCGAAAATGAGAATTTCGATCAATCGAATTAGGATTCGATTAATCGAATGAAAACTCGACTACTCGAATTGAGAATCGACTTTGCGAAACAGAGAATTTCGATTAATCTAATTTACTTCGATTAATCGATATTGACCTTCGATTAATCGATTTTGGAAATCGATTAATCGAATCAGATTCGATTAATCGATTTTGGAATTCGATTAATCGACTGAGATAAATTGTGTTGACTTTTGGGTCTGACTTTAAGATTCTTGGAGGGTCTTATACCTTCTTTATTGCATCCTTTGTGATGTGTTTCACCTGTTATGTGGTATCATAGGTGGTACGTGTGAACTGATGCACAAGGAGCCACGTGGGACCTTGATGCATTGATCAAATGAAGACTTGAGGTAGGGAACACCTTGAACATGTACTTTATTTTACGAGAGCATGTATGTAGTGATATAGAATTCAATTCAAATGTTTATTTCTTAAGAATTTGTGAAAAGTGTGTGTGTGACGTCCATAAGAGTAATCATAATGAGCCATCCCCAGGGAATGAAGAAGTAAAGAGATAAGAGCATCAGGTGTGATGCAAGTAAATGGATACATCCCAGGGATGTATCCAAGGATTGAATCATGTTCGATAGGGCCTAACTGATATAAGATAGCACATTTACACGGTGAATAACTATATGTAAGGCACCGATATTTTTGTTATTTGAGGTTTGATAGGGTACCCCACCGACGTGGCGGGATATCCACGACTGACACGGCAGGATATCCGTGATCGATACGGCGGCGAAACCGTAGGCCAGTGCGGAGGCTTATCCGTACATAGTAAGCACACCCCAGGGGTGTTGATTGAGACAAGTGAAACCCCGCCACCAATCCCCAGGGGAAAGGGGCTTAGGTACTATTTGTATTCCCAGGGAATACGGTTAAAACTGTCTATATAGATGACGATGATGGGTATCTCATCGGGGCTCGATGCTATATTGCTCGGGGATTACTTAAGTTGAAAGTTTAAGTTTTGCTTTAGGCCTTCTCAGCATCATTCATGAGTAAATGAAAACATATGTAATCAACAGTAAAACGAAATGCTTTTTAACTGTTTCATCAATAATTGCATAGACACATCATGCATGGCATATCATGGAATATATGTGAGTCATAATTTATATGTTCAACTGTGTTTGTTCCCTATTGAGCTAGGATGTAGCTCACCACCATGAGACTATACGTCGCAGTCCACTACTAGCATGCCGAGGCTTGGAGACGCCGATCCATGAGTCGGACCTTGCGGCCGGTGACGAGTTGGAGCCACCTCCAGAGGACTTCTTCTAGAGGACTCCGTTGTGCCACTTTGAGAGATTCTTGGAGAGGTTTTTGTATGGCTTGGTATGTCAAGCCTTTATTTTGTTTAAAATCAGGTATATGAAGAGTTGGGATTTCTCTTTTGGGACGAACCATCCGTGATGATTGCTATCATCGATGGTTCGGATCGGTTCTCCATTCATGCAGAGGTATGAGGGTAGAACTGTCTTTTGGGGAGTTAATTAATATAGATTTAAATTCTGAAATTTCGTTTATTATACTTTTTGATGCTTGATATACCAGTGTTCCGTGCTTAGCTAAAGGGCACGGTCAAGATGATCGTGCTGATGGCACGGGTTTCGGGGTGCCGCAATCTGGGCTGTCACACCCTCTCCTCTAGCTCCATTTGCAAACCCTAACTCTCAATCAGATCATCTTCTCAACTAATGAGATTCAGATTATCTCAAGAGATTAAACCCTAACTCTCCAATCAGATTGAGGTCATCTCCCTCTTCCCCACACCCTAACTCATTGTTTCGATTCGATTTCAGCCTAACCTCTTCGATTCAATTTTTTCCCCTAATTCCAATCACAAAACCCTAACATCTTTGATTCGATTTTGGCTTCAAAAATCTCCAAAAGCTGTATTTGGATCTTCAATCGAAGCGAATCTGTGATCCTAATTTTTGCAAGTCGAAATCGATGTGTGTCATGTGGAACCTCTGATCTAAATATCCGTCATTCACGCCCTAGAGAAGGTATGCATGGAATTTTATTTTATTTTTTAATTTGCGATATCCATTTTTTTGTCTATTTGTGTGTTAAATCTTTCTCTGTTGATTTGGAAAGTTCAGTGGGCTTAGTTAGTGGGTTAATCCTTGATCATTTTTAGATTTGGGGATCAAGTTGGAATCAGGGTTCCTAGACCTGCATTTTCCTATCTATGCTTTGGATAGTAGAAATTTGGTAGTTCGGATCAATAAAAGTTTCCATTGTTTCAATCAGATTTCAATTATTTCAATGATTTCCGCTCTAGGATTTGATTTTTTATTTATTTATGTTATTTCAGAGATTTTTTCTGCAGTTGAAGATAGAAGCATTTTGCTCTATAAGCTCTATATGATCAACATTTTATGGTTTTATATAATAGTGGTTTGGATCAATGAAGAGCTTGCAATACTTTAAGCAGATATCCAATCTTAGTAGATCTGATATATCTTAAAGGAGGGTTTCTCTTGGTGAATATAATTAACCAATCTCATAGTCCAAATCTATGAATGTCTCGAAAATCTCAGATTGTATCATTTTGAATCACTTTCTCTTTTGCCATACAGGTTCAATGGCCGATTTTGAGTTTCTAGTTATGTTCTTGGGAAAAATAATTTCTAACTGGGCAGATCAGAGCCGTCTATCTTGAAGCTGTGAGGTTTGGGTTTTTTTTTGTAGTTTTTATTTGATGTACTATTTACTTTGGATTTGCTTTCTTAAGATCTGCATATTCTAGCAGATTTACAGTGTGATTCGGAGCTATAATGGCAGTTCTTGAGCTTTTATCAGTTGGTTCTATCTCTAGTAAGTGGAGATTGTCTCTTTCTCTAATTTCCCCAAGATGTTAAATTGCGAGGTTTAAAAAAAAATATTATTTTTTATTGATTCTCTAATATGCGCCAATCGTGCATCTTTACAACTTGTTCAGTCTGTTGCTAGTGTTATAAAAATTACATTTTTCATGCTATAATATAAATTCTAACATGTGCCAATAGGTTTAGGAGCAGAATTTGATCCATCGGTGCTTGTTATCATCCATTGTTTTTCTTTGTGAAATATTTCGTAGAAGAGGGATTTGTTCGCGTGTTCCTTCTTTGAGAAGAAAAAGTGATTGTGTTTTAGACTTTTACCTTTTTCTTTTCAAAGGCTTTAGTGATTGACTATTTTTTATAAGCATTCTTTTATGCCATTCTATTTCCCATAAAATAGTGAGGAGTTCTAATCCTATGTGGGTCTTTTTCAAACAAGAAGTTTAATGGAGTATACACTTAAGCTAGCATCTATCACATGCATACGCTCATCTACTGGATCGTCCAATCAATGAGATGGCGAGGTTGTCATAGCCCGATCACACTTAGAGTCAACCTAACTATGGTATTATTTTATTTTTCTTTTGTGGACCACTGTAAATTTATCGACAGCTCAAAAGTATAAATATCATGTGGGGGAGCAAGATCATCCAATCGGCATGGCCCGACCCAATTTGAAGCATCAAATTCTTTTGCCGTGTAAATCAAATCGTGTAGATCCAGAAATGGACCGACCCAGCCCGTTGGAAATTCTAATTGAGACATGTGCCTATGATAAGTTCTTAATTTCGATCATTTATCAGTGTTTCATCTTAATTTCTTTAACCCGTAATACTCTAATTGTCCGTAGGATTATCTTGATCATTTATTTTAGGTAGATCTATTAGCACCCACCAAAACTCTGAAAGCACCCACCTAACCCACCTGTAATAGATGAGTTTTGGGGGCAGGTGCATGGTGGGCTAATAGAGCTACCCTTTGTTTAATCCATGGTGATGTCCTCCTTGTAATCCAGACTGAAATAATCTTTGATGGGCATGATTTTTTTGAATTCTTCATTAACGTAGTTATTAATTTTAGTTTTTTTCATAATCTGAACAGGAACAGCTGTAAAAGATCTGGTTGTATTTGATGGCAACAAATCCCTTCCAAAAGCTATGGTTTTGGTAGGCGTCCAATCATCAACGACATATAATCTGCGATTTGAGCTCAATTTCAGTTCTACCTCCATCTCATCTTCCCCGCATGAAATCCATCATTGATTCCTCATCAGATGGAGTGCAACAGAGAGGGGAGTGAAAAACACAGATCAGATGGAGCACCAGATTTTGTCTCTCATCTCTCTTCTCTAGCCAAGGTATGTTATTCTTTCAGCCTTTTCAGAAGTTTAAAAAGTAATTGGAATTGGATCTCATGCATGCCTCGAAATAAATCTTTATTTCATAAAATTGCTGATTGTTTTGTTGCAGAACTTATTCCTAAAATCCTAAATGAATAAAAACTAATTAACATTACAAAATTTTGGTTATGATTTTTCCCAATTTTCTAGTCACACAGTGAGATTTTTGTATTTTTAAATTTTATGAAGAGAATAAAATCTTAGTGAGTTGCTAGTTATCAGCAAAGTGATTTATTGAGTGCCCCACCCCTAGAAAAAAAACAAAAAAGATTTAGATTGCATAGATTGTAATCATTTCTAGCTTTTATTAAATGGGTGAGGACTGAGGACCCATCAACCTCGCTTACCTATCTAAAAAAGACTCTTTTGTAACACCCTTGTAGTGGCCTATGCTTTGTGGCTTCCACTTCCAAATGAAATAGAAGTCAGCAAAGAATATGGAGAGCTAGATGATTTTGAGTTCAGTTTCCACAGTTGGCTCGCCACATGCCACACCCAGAAAAGATGGTGGCATCCACATTTCAAAAGTTTGTGCCCAAGGCAAAACAGGTAATCACTGAAACACATTCAATTATCGTGGAAATCGTCCACTAGCTAGATTCATTTTCTTTATTCTCTCGGCCAACCTACCAGTGGTGCCTCCTTTAACTTCTTCTAATTTTGATATAAGTCGCATTATAGATACAATCATCTGTTTTTGTGGGGCTTAGAATGAATGTAATTGTGAATAAGAAAATCGTTAAAAGAGACGAGAGTGATTAACTACTGACTTGAGTTGAGTTTTATACGATACATGGCATGATGACATCCATCTCCAATTGGATGGGTTGTTGGCTTATTGGGTATGCTGTTAATAATGTCTATGCTTGCCAAGGTTACTGGTAATAAATATTTTATTACCAACAACCTTAATTACTTCTCTTGGTTTAATACATGCAAATGTTCACGAAAAAATATTCTTAGATGAATATTTAAAGAAAATCACATTTTAATTGTGATTTAAAATGCAATGTTCACGAAAAAATTCAAAATTCGTGATTTTTTAATAAACCACGATCAACTTACAAGTAAAAAGAAAAAAAAAATCATCTAAAGATTTAATGGCAATTTGAAGGTGACTTTTCTCAATGATTGGAGAATTTGGTAACTACGGCAAAGGTGTATTGCAGGAATTTTACGTAGAACATTGTGAAGTAGAATAAACTAAAGTTGGTTGAGTATAGCTACGGGTTATTCTGTTTGATCATAAGCTGTTGTTGTTTTTCATTCTTTGACAATTGTTTAAATCCTGCCTTTTAGGGATGCTTTTTTAATCAATCATGGATCTTATTGATGAATGAAAAGCTATTTTGAAGATTAAAAAATTCAGAAAAATAGTGTCCTATACCGGATATTACTGTTTTGTAGCTGTCCTGAGTTATGCATGCACAAGCAACGCGTAAGTTATCTCTTTTTGCAATACTCTCCTAGGTAGTGTCTATTGCAAATTGAATTGTTTTTGTTTTTTCCCATGAGAAACTTCTCAAAGGGTACTCATTAGAATATTTGTATTGCTAACCATTATTTAATATTTTATATATATATATATATATATATATATATATATATATATATATATATATATATAACTGTTAACTTGTTGGTATTGCTTGTTAACTGTCAACTGGCCCAGTTTAGAAAGAACCCACCTACCTCCTATCACCAATTATGAGCAGATAGGGCCATGAAAGCCCACTTTTATGCCACGTGATGTACATCTTTGATCAATCTTAGTAGCCCACCTAGCATCCCATCATTAGCAGCATGGGCGGATTCACATAAAAAGGAGAGGGGGTAGCAGTTACCCCCTAATTTTTGGAAATAACAGAAATAGGCATCCTAGGCCTGAGGTAGGGATACTTGGGCCAAAACCAGTTCCTCCTCCTCCCGCCCTTTTATGTATTTTAACTCATTTTTTTTTTAAAAACCTTACCTCTGGTACAGAGTTGCCTCCTTTTAATTGTAATGTAGTATTAGATACACTACAAAAAAATAAGACTATTAGCGGCAGTGTTTTTAACAAAAAACTGCTGCTATTAGTCCTGTCGCTACCAAAAACTGCCGCTATTAGTCTTGCTGCTACCAAAAATTGCCTTAACAGCAAGTGCCACTAATACACCTTATTTTTGTAGTGATACCTAACCTAAGTGCCGGCACTCTTGGTACTTGGCTCACTTTGGGGATATGTGCCATGTGGAACCATCATGTTTTCCTTGTGATTTGATGCCTAGGATCTCAAGATCTGTTATGCAAAAGATGGGAATGAAAAACGATCTCCATTGTCTGCTTCAATGTGGTGAAACATCATGGTATCAAAACTCGGTAGATACTGATATGTATCTGTGAGTTCATTGTACAATGGGCCTCAGAGTTTATAACATTAACTGCAATTGTTGCTTATACTGAGAAATGCATATGTGCTGTCAACTAAGCTATATTTATCTTTTTCTTTTATAATTATCAGTATTGCTTAGAAACTTGATTTGCTATGCATTGGTAATGACTTCCCTTTGAACTACTAGTAATGGAGGCCTTTTTGTTGTCGGAGGCATATGTTTAGCTCTTTTACTCAATAATACAACTTAAAAAAAAAAGGTATTATTCCTCTTAAAATCATAGGATATAAATGTTTTCAACCCAATCTTTGCCACTTATATCTTTAGATTACAAGTTGGGTGGGATTGCAAGTAGAGAAGACCTGGGCAATTTCTGGGCTTGAACAATAAACCGGCAAGTTATATAAAGGCAGTATCCAGTAGACAATAGGACAAGGCTCCTGCTTTCAGCGGGGTCTGGGAGAGGTAGATTGTAGGCACCTTACCCCCATTTTGGAGAGGCTGTTTGGACTCAATCCCGCTCTCTGGGCGGACAACACTTGCCATTGCACCAAGGTCCAACCTCTAAACCGACAAGTTACATCAGACATGATTTCTCCTTTTAATTTGTCTAATGGTTGCAGATGACATATACATGGAGGGCATCTTACCTTTTTTGAGCTTCCTTCTTACACAAGTAGTGGGTTAAACACATAAACAAAGATGGTATAAAAAAAAGGAAATATAAATAAAAATAACTTGTTCAATTCTAATGCTATCATTAGTTTAATGGAAAATGACTCTGCTACCAACTTGGCACATAGATAGGTCGATGACTGCCCAAACTTCTGTACCATAAATAATAGTATTTGCAATGGATTGATAGAGATGTGCACCAAATGGCCTAAAACTCAGCAGTCATGGCTCCTTCTGTGTACCAAGTTGGCTATCATTAGGTCATGTATTATCCCAAGAATCAATGCCTATGATAGAATTGGAACCATCCGATCGATCCCAGTTACAAAATCCAAGCTTTACCGGATTTTTTATCATTGCTTGATGCAATGATAAAAGGCTCCGGTTCGAGTCTGGAGAGCCACTTTGGGTGTAAAAAACCAAAGGTTAGGTCTTTATCCCACCAACCGCTCTGGTTAGTGACTCTTTTACCGTTCGTCCATCTCATTCATCATTTTTTTTTTAAAAATTTTCGATTTGGTGAAATAGATTCATTGAAAGGAGCTATTCTCTACCTAGGGTTTTGGATGAATCAGTAGGGAAACTTAAGAATTGAGTCTCTGGTTATGACCCTAATATTTGGATTTCAGAAACTATCTAGAGTAGAGAGTTATTACGGTGAAAAAACCAGGCTCTAACCAATTCACTTATTTCTCTCATTCATCCACTTCTCTTTATTCTTCTTGCCTAATTTCATTACAGGATTTGCTCTCAAATTTATTGATTCACTAAAGAAATTACTCAGATCATGGCCATAACATGTCAAATTTAGAGACGTAGATAGACGAATGGTAGATTTGAAATTCCAAAATTTCCAATCTCATATAATCCTCTACTTCACTCATTTATCTAGTCATTTTCCCTTTTTATTGATTTGGATGCAATAAATTTTTTCCCCCTGTTTTGGGTTTGTGTGATGCTTTAGTAGAAAATTCAGAAAATTTATCCTTTTTTGGGTTTTTGGTTTTAGGAACTTGGCATGCTTAGGATGAAAATTCCAAGCTTGCCCGTCTCATCTATTTTCTAATTCATGTATCTATTTGTTTCATTATTTATTGTTAGAATAGTCCCACATCGGTTGTGCGCTTGGAGGTCTTGGGCTATATATAACTTGGGCAAACCTCACCTTACAAGCCGGTTTTGTGAGGTTGAGTTAGGCCCGTTGGATTTCTTATCATGGTATCAAAGCAGGTATTTCTCCACTCCACATCAATTGGTTTAGATAACTGGCATAGGTAGTTATCAAAATAAGGTTCACGCTAAGATTACAAATATAATCATGAGTGGTTACAATTGGTTAGATAACTGACGAGTGGTAGTTATCAAATAACATGAACGCTAACATCTATTTTACTAGATCTTTAGTAACTAAAAATTGCCAGAGCCACAAGAGCATCATTTTTTTAGTTCTCCAATTGAAGCAACAAAAGATAAAAGTATCAACAGCAAATTCTCAGAAGCCAGATTCAATAGATTCGTCTAAGTTGTTGCTTCCTAACTTTTGTTGCTTCAATTGGAGAACTAAAAAAATGATGCAATAGATGTGGCTTCGGCATTTTTTACTATGTTGTCAATTCGACAATATAAAGTACTATATTCTACTAAAATCACCTTGGGAAGTCATCAATAACTGGTTGGAAGTTTTTGGAATACTTGAATCTTCTTACTGCTAAATTGAACATTTTTGTAATCTGCTTACAAATCGAAATACTTTCTGACTAGATCTTCTTCAATGCCAATTGCATTTGAAGATAGGACAAGGTACATACAGAAGAAGGTGCACTTTGACAATTTTGAGCCAGAAAGTGTTAGGTTCATGGCACGAGAAATACAGATTCTTCGCTGGCTTGATCATCCAAATGTCATGAAATTGGAGGGTTTGATTACTTCTTGATTAGTATGTAGCATATACCTCGTATTCGAGTACATGGATCATGATCTTGCTGGTTTGTCTTCCTCTCCCAACATCGAGTTCAGTGAAACATAGGTTAGCAACATGTTTCTTTCTATGGGATTAAGGCAATTCCTTAACCCTGATATTAGAAAAAAATTAAGTTTATTTTTTTTATTATAATTGAACCACAAATTTAAATGTTCTATTATATCATGCAGGTTAAGTGCTATATGTACTAGTTATTATCTGGACTTGAACACTGCCACTCGCATGGTGTCATGCATCGCGACATCAAGGGATCAAATCTTCTTGTTAATAATGAAGGAGTTCTAAAAGTGGCCGATTTTGGTCTAGCAAATCTCATAAATCCCAGGCATAGGCAACCGCTAACTAGTCGTGTGGTGACCCTTTGGTACCGTCCGCCTGAACTTTTGCTGGGCTCTACAGACTATAAGGCATCTGTTGATTTGTGGAGTGTCGGATGTGCTTTTGCGAAATTACTCATCGGGAAGCCCATCCTACAGGGAAGGACTGAGTTAAATTACCTTAAAATGCACCTTCTCTCATTGAATTTTTTTCCTATAACATTCTCGTAGTTAACTAAAAATTAAGTAAAACTAATTATATATATATATATATATATATATATATATATATATATATATATATATATATATATATATATATATATGGACTATATAAAAGAATGTGCGTAAGTATATGGATAGAAAGATTTCAGATTCTCTATTCCAAAGTGAGATGCATAAAGCCATAAATAGAATGATTTCTAATTTTTGAAAAAATTCTCCAAATAGGTGGCGTTCCAAACATTTGCAGCTGACTCTTGGAAACTTTAATTGGTATATTGAAATTGTGTCAATATACCAATTTCTATTTTTTCAAAAGCTTGAAAAAGATCCAAGCTTTTGCCGGTTGCTATATTGAAATCGTGTCATAAATTTGTTGAATGCCACTGAAAAGAAAAGCCTGAAAAGGAACATTGATGATAATATCAACCATATGGAAAACATTACCACCTTTTGAAGTGAAATATGGCCATTTGATTTAGATTAAATTCTATAATCATCTACTAAAATGACCTTTCAAATCAAAATTTGAAAACTTTAATTTATTTTTGGCTAAGAATCTTCTTTAATTCTTCAATTTTCCTGCGGAAAGGATTAGGTTGAATTCTGGTTCAGTTTTTTTTTTGTCCATTAATTTCCTATTCCTGTATAATGGTCTGCATGGCTTTTCATTTTTCCTAATGACGCATACCTATCTTTCAGAATGTACCCCCCTCCTCAGATTTTTGCGTGAGCACCAATCGGAATGGGCAAATGCCAATATTGATGCTTACTGAGTTGCAGCTGTTAAAGCTGGTCCATGTGCTTTACCTGGATCTCGCATTGGAGGATTTGGGGGACAAGTTATCCTTCCACTAGCACACTTGTTCCTGAAGCACTCATACTTGCTCGTTGGATCTGTCACAGCTATAGGTACGCTGTGTCAAGAGTTGGAAAGGGATGACATCAGCCAGGTTGAAAAAGAGGTGTTGATGTCCGAATTATAGTAGACATATATTTTTCTTTTTGTACTATTGTACAAAGACGGTGCCGATGTTCGAATTATAGCTGACATATATTTTTTCTTTTTGTACTATTGTAATTCTTACTTTTGATTCAATTGACACTATGTCAAAACCATAAGAAAACCACTTTTGTGATGTTCAAAAGAACTACTGCCATAGCAATAGTATAATAATCAACTGTTAAAAACAGTAGTTTAATTTATTAACCCTAATCCCACGCTATAAGGTATCGTGCCCAACCAAACAACATTAATTCTTTTTTTACTATTTTGAAACTGGCTCCTCCCCTCTCTGCCTCTCCTTCGAAACCCTAGCCCCCATCTCCCTCTTCTTCTCTCTAATGAAATCTGACACCGAAATCTTCAAATACTCAATGCCCGAAGAAGCTGATCTGGAGAGTGGCGTAGTTCCGGCGATAACGAGAGTCTCGTCGAAGTTGTTGGAGGTTCTGTTTTCGCCGGAAAAGAACAACAACAGAAGCCCTTCATCATCATCTCTACAACATCCCACTCTTCCATATTCTTCAATATCTCACAGCCGAGCAAAGAAGAACTATAGAAGATCTCCTCTGCAAATCCTCAACGCTTGCGAGATCTGAACCTCTTCAATCCTCAACGCTTGCAAGATCTGGAACCCTTCAGATCCTCAACAGAGGGATCGCCTTCTTAAACCACTGTTTGAGAGTTTCATCGATTACAGGTTAGTGTAAAAGATCAAGGCATTTAATATCTTTGATGTGTTCTATAAACATACTTTTTAAATTCCTTTTTAATGTGATTTTGAAGTAGATTTCCCCATCGAAGGTAATGGTTCTGATTTTATTTTTTATTTTTTATTAATTAGGGTTGTTAGGTCTTCGAAATGTTTGGTTTGAAGATCAGAGTTGTATTTTAGGGTTTCAGTAAATTGATTGTTACTATGTTATCTATGTATTTTCTTTAATGCACTTTTCTATGGGGTGCCTCCTATTGCACCTTCTTTGTTGTTTTAATAGAAGTTGCATTACCAATCAAAAGAGTAAAAAAAAAGTTTTCCACAAATACATTCTTGAAAAGTCAAATTATATATTTATATCTATTATAAATATATAAAAACTTACATGAATATTTATATTTAAAACTGATCATACCCCAAGAAAACCAGATTTGTTTGATAGTAGCGACCCACAAACCTAAATCCAAACCGAGCGAACCAGTAAACCAAGTTAAATTGTAGTTATTTCAGTTTGGTTTTATGTCTATGGTTGATTACTTTAGGTTTACACAGGGACTGAACTTTAACTTATATCTTTTGCATTATTTGACATAGGAGAAGCCCTTCAAAACATATTTAGATATTACAACATGACGAACAAAGGTCTAGAGTCAAATGAAGCCAATTATATAGCTTCACCTCTTTCTGGACTACTCACCAAAGGCACTAGAAGGCCACAAAAATCTTATTTTTCTTCCTTATATCATAAATCAGCTAGAAGTTTGAAGCAGCTAATCTATGTTCCTAGTTCTTACTATATGGAAAAAAATTTACTCAAAATAAAACTCTTTAACTAATTTTTCTTGCTATTGTTAGAGCACACTTGAAATTGAACATCTTCAATAGGTAGCTTTTCAGATGAGAATGGGCACATTCTCTTTTGTGCTCCTTGATCAGTAAGCAATTTTCACCCACTACGTCAAAATGAGGGAAAAACTACTGTAGCAATATAAAATAAACAACTGCTTAAAATAGTGGTGTAATATTCCACTCCTTAGAAGTGAATCAATGTGTTGGTTGGCTCACCAAAAAAGGGTTTGATGACTACGGTAATCAGTTGGAATGGTATTCATAGTATTCCCATCGATTTGTACTCTCGCAGTATAAAACATTTGATTTTCAATTTTTATTTCATGTAATCTTCCTATTCTAATAAAAGGGTGAGGACCCTAACCTCAATTAATTACCAAAAGAAAAAAGGTACTCCCACAATCTACAGATTATTTGTGTCGAAGATTAAAATAAAAAATGATCTCCATCATCCGTTTCAAAGCGATCGATGCATGCCAGATTGGAGGAGATTGGGTGGTTCACAGTTTCACGGTTGTAAACAAGGTACCCTCTTTTTAGGCTCTCATTCTCTCATCCTCTCCACTATCTCCACGTTCTCTCTCATGCTCTTTCTCTCATGCTCTCATCCTCTCCCTAATTTTCATCAGATTTTTCTCCAAGATTTTTGTAAGGTTATCCAAACAATGGATAAACACAAAAACCTATGGATTCTTATAGGCTCAGCAAAGTGCAATAATTTATGGGATTTATAAACCCAAATCTATCATTTTTCATTGATTTTATCCAAACAGACCCTACAAGTTTGTCATAGAAAAAGCAAAATGAACACTTTTGTCCGTCCTTTATTTGCCAAAATGCCACTACATAAGGGCATTTTGGTTTGAAGACAATGCTAACCTCATTTGAAGAGGGGGAAGTTAGCATTCCCTGCTTGTATATATTTGCTGAATTTGGCACATGTTAATAAAAAAAATGGTACAAGGGATGGATTTAAGGGAGCTTCGGCATCCAAAACATTCGAAGAACAAAGTGAAAATTAGGGAGATTTGCTTCATCGGATGCTAGGAGCTTTCAATTGTTGGAGATATATTGATACTGCGGGAGAATTCTTTGCTTTCTGTTGTGATGACTGCATGAGAAACTAAGGCATCAACTGCACAATTCCCTTCTCGAAAAATATGTGTAGCTGACCAATCTAGGTTGGCTAGTCTTAAGAAGGCTTTTTTTAGCCAGTACTGCGCTTTCCATGGGCAATTGGATCCGAAGTTGAGAGCATTAATTAGTAGAGACGAATCTGATTGGATATGAATCCTCTTAAAGTTTGTTGGGATTTTATCAAGTGCTTCCTTGAGGGTTTGAATTTCGGCTTCATTATTTGATGCTTGCGAAAAAAAAAGCCGAGGGTGAAGACGAAGGAACTTCTATTATTTCTGAATACGCCCCCCCCCGCCTATTCTTTGAGTTTGATCTCTAGATGATCTATCAATATTGACCGATATGCAATCCTTATGATTTAGAGGGCTCCAATAAACGACTATAATTTCATAGCTAGGTGCCTTAAAATTGGAATGTGCAGCTTGACCAACAACTTTTGGTGAAGATGAAAGAACTATTATTTCTGAATACGACCCCACCACCTGTTCTTTGAGTTTGATCTCTAGATGATCTGTCAATATTGACCAATATGCAATCCTTATGATTTAAAGATTTATTTTATTTCACATTTGATAAGTCCAACGTAATTGAAAATTGTCGAAATACTCCCAAAATTCTTTTATGGGCCTTGCTTCATTTTAATTCTTGTCAGGAATCTGTTTACGAGTATGGGTTTAATATAATTTAAGAGCATTAGGTATAGAGAAGACTACAAAATCAAGTAGAATTTAATTAGTGGCTGTTTGAGATTACTGAAAACCCATTAGCTGTTAAGATACTTATCAACTAATTTATCCCACTAGTTTACACCTCTTACTCATCTCTCTTAACAAGTAAGACAGGTCAGCTTCACACCACCCACTTGACAAGTAAGACAGGTCAGCTTCACACCACCCACTTGCCACCCAATTAAACACACTAGTCTACACCTCTTGCTCGTGCATGGTGACATTTGTCAGCTTCACACCTCCAAATCAACCCAGCCCAATTGTTGTGTTGTTAAATTCTAACATTGCAGTAGTATTCGAATGTGAAATTTTACTAACTACAACAAAAAGAAATCTATTTGACAGGAGCTTAGGCCGCCCTATTTGGCAACCCTTTTGCAAAAAACACTTTTTAGGTTCTTTGAAGAGGGGTGTCACATATTGTTTCTCAATTTCTGCTTTCAAAAGAGTCTTTCACATGCTAAAAATGATGTTGTGTGAGAAACAACATGAGGTAGCTTCTCAACACAACACCATTTTCTTTACACTCTTAAACATGGGACTCAGAATCTCCAATAGAAGCAAATTTGGTTGGGAATCTATCTATTAAGGACATTAGTAGGGGCTCAATCTGTATATGCGGTCGTTTGCCTTCTTGTTATAATGCATTCTCCATCCATTTCAGAAATCTGTCCCTATTAAGTAGCAGAGCAGCTTGGTTCAGCCATGCATTTTGTTTGTTGGAGATCATCTATCACACTTTTGTTTTCACTAGCAATTTTCTCCTCATATGTTTCCCCTTTCTTGCATTCACTATTCAACTCCTTTGTTATCATTAAATCCTCTCCATTGCTACAATATCCAATAAACTGTGAAATCTACTCTACCAAACCCATTAAATCCTCTCCATCGAGTAGCCCCTATTAGCCCGTTTCCCTCTATCATCACCACTTATTTCCCTTTCTCACAAACACTACCCACTCAACTCATATCTCTTTCTTGTTACCTTGCAAGCACGAAACAACAACAATAGCGAATCCTTAATACACTGAACCCAACTAACTATGCGAGAAATCCATTAAATTCATCTCTTTTTTCCAACGACCCATCCTTTTACAACCCAACTAAAAGACAAAAGATAGTGACGTAAGATGTGTAAGGTATTTCTTTAGTACACCCAAAGTCTCTCAGCCCAAGTTTATAACATCCAAATCAGCCTCCCACAATTGAGTGATTTTTGGACCTTTAGTAGCTCCCAATATGAGCTACCATGGTGACGACTGGATTCCTCGAAAGATAATTCATGTGGCCAAAAGAGCCTAGAGGTGCCAAATTAAGTTGAACGATTACCATACAATCGTCAAAACTTGTCTAATTAGCGGGTTCAGTTTTGGTCACCTGTAGGCTCTTAAAACACATGAAAGACATGATTTTTCAATACCATCTTGTGGCTGAATCTGATCTAGAAGAGTGTCTTTGTATATATTCTTGGGTTAAAGAGTGTCTTTGTATTTCCTCCCCCCAAATACAACTCACAAAAGACGGGCAACAAGGTATTTAGAGTCTTTTTGAATGACATAGTTTTATGCTATCTAATCTATATTTAAGTTGTAGTAGGCGTGTCTCGGCTTCTTGTGAGAGAAAATGGTTACAAATTTACTTCCTATTTTTATGCAATTTGCTTCACTTGTAAAGTCATTGTACTTTTTCCCCTTGTTTCTTATGGCTGCAAGATTTGGACCAGCCTATGAAGTTATAACCCATTTGGGCAAGCTGAGTAGCGAATTCTTGGAAATTGAGGTTTTTGCATCTATATTATTGGTTGTGAAGCAAATTGCGAACAATAATGGGCAAACCAGGAAAAATGAACTTGCCAATTTGGATTTGGATTAGCTTTCCTTCAAAGAAATGTGGAAGAGTTTCTTTTATAGTTTTGGTTTATTATCCATTAAATGTTGCAAAATTCTTTTTCATATTTGCTTATGTAATTTCTGTTCTGCATGTTTTGTGCAGTTTGCTGGAGATAAAGTTGCAAATGCTCTTTCTCAAGGCTTGAAGGTGATTTGCCTGTGTTGGAGAGACCCTTGAGCAGAGAGAATCAAGGTCTACTACGGAGGTAGTTGCTGCACAAACAAAATCAATTGCAGGTAGTTCCTTTCCACTCCTAAAGCTTGTTAATGATTCATGGACTGAAATTGTGCCTTAGCTAAACATAATTATTAAGGCTGTGTTTAGGATTTCTCTTTGGAGCCAAAGAGCAGCCCATTTAAAAGAGCAAGTTTAAATTTCTTTTTTAAACAGAACCAAACTCACTCTCTCTCTCTCTCTATGTATATATATATATATATAGAGAGAGAGAGAGAGAGAGAGAGAGAGAGAGAGAGAGACTTGCTTTCAAGGTACCCGGTTATCTTTTAACTTTTGACTCAATTTATTGCACAAGGACAACACCTTGGCCAAGAATTTAATATCAAATGACTGATTCACTCATGTTTTCATAGGGGTATTAACATGCCAGACCTTTCCATTATACTTCAGCCCACATAATGAATGTAGCATAATCATTGTTTCCGAGTTTCCTAATTAGTTCAATTGTGCATATACTTTCAGGATATAACTTTAGGCGTCACTTTGGGGTCTGCAACTCAAATTTCTATGTTTGTGGAGATTCTAACTAGTCACCATAATATAATGGTGGTTCCTTTCATTGTAACAACTCAAATTTATATACTTAGGTTCCTTGAAAATTTCTAATAAATTAGATCAGTAAAGTGATGCATTTTTTGGACATTTTTCAGGTACCTCCTACTCCCAAATTTTTATATTTGGCTTGTGCTACAGCTGTGTTATCATTCCTCTGTAAGTTGCAGCCTTAACCTCTTCTTTAACATAATAGTACCTCAAGAGATCCATGGCTCAACTCCTTTCATATAAGAGAAAATATCCTGGTCTGCTTACATATAAGAGAAAAATAGAATCACTTGGTTTTTTTTTTTTTTTTTTAACTTAGGAAAAATTGCCACTTCTAAACGCAGTCTGCAAACACAAGATCGCTTAATAGATGAGTTCCTGTGAACCTAGCTATTGTGCATCCCATGTCAGGGACAAACACATACCGCCTGTGATTGAGACCAACAGCTGATTCAACCCCTAAATTGAAGATTTATTAGGGCCAAAGTTACTTAGTTCGCTGATTTACTCAGTTTCAATTCGGGTTCACAATTCGCAATTCACTACTATCAAACTAACCAGATTTGCTAGGGGTAGTATGAGTTATAGAAGTATTTATTAGTTGTATAATATTGATTTGCACTCTTTAGTAAAGATATGCAAATGATCACCTGTTTAATTATAAAACTTAAAAACCATAAAGTACTAGGTTCAAATCTCCTTTCTATGCTTTTCAAATTTTGTGTTAAAACAAAATAGTTATTGCTAACCAATCAATTTGCTTGTCATGCCAAATCGGACAAAAATGAACTACGAACTCGTTCGCTCTACCCAGTTTGTGATTCGCTAGGAGAATGAGAAAATTAAGTAACATAGATTAGGGATGCCAATGTGGGCTGACCAGCGCCATGTTCAAACCAGGTCAAAACTGGTGGATTACACTGAAATCAGCCTGTCTAATTTTGGGCCTAAAGCATTTGAGCTCAATCCCAACACAATTCGCTAGGTGAATTATTAATTTGTCCATCACGAAAAGCACAAAATCAGAACAATTTTGATGTAATCAAACCAGCTACATTTTAGACATGTTCATCAGAAAATGGATTATTTAACTCATACTCTGTGCCCTTCTTCATTTGGTCTGGAATCTTGATGATGCCTTTCCATCTACTGGTTGCTCGTTTGTAGGTCTCATCACAATCTCCTAAAGATGGATCCTATAAGAGATTGCCAAAGGTTATGTGGATTCTATAAGAGATTGCTCATAGGTATACTAATGCTGCAACCTTTTTATTGAGATGGGGCTTAGCTGCCAATCAATGCAAAGCTGTCAATAGTCAATGCAAGGTGCTCAATTTACACACACATATCTAAAATTTTTTTAGCTGATCTAGATGAATTTTCATGTTATCTTATATAAGTCCGAGTTTCTTAACAATTTTGTTTTCTTGTATGTAGCAGAGTTAATTTCTATTGAGAATTTGATTTAATTAGTGTAGGTGGTGTATGATCTTAACATCAGTTCTTATGTCATCTAGAAATACATGCATAGACTGTTTTTAAACTACATGCCAGCATGGATGAAAAGGTTATCATTTTTTTTTTAAATCAGTAGCCATAGTTGCACAAGTCTCTAATTTTTTTAACAAGTCGCCGAAATCTCTGATTTTGTTTTTATATATATATATATATATATATATATATATATATATATATATATATATATTTCCTGTTAAATCACCAATTAATCGGTCGAGACTCCGAGTCCTCAATTAAATGTCAAAAATTTCCCGACTTCTCCAATTTTCTCCAATTTTATCCTGATTAATTAAAGAATTAACTTTAAAGAATTTATATAGTCTTGATCCAGATACATCTTCGGCATTGCTATCGCCGTCATTGGGCAAAGTAAAAGAGCATAAAGAATAAAATTAACGAGTAATTCTGATTGATTGGAGTCTCATTTGATCCTCAAAATAGTCCATCCTGCTGTTCTTTGGCAAGTCTTTTATGTGAAGGTAATCAGTAGTATTCTGATGGATACATGCCCTCTTTACAAGACCATCAACCACTTAATTGATTTCACGAAATACATGGGTAGCACTAAGAATCCACTGCTTTCTGTTCAAAATCTCCGTGATGTGGACGGTGGACTAACTAAATCTTGGAATTCCATGGGCAAGCACCACCAGGAGGGGCTTTCATAACCAGGTTACAATCCGACTTTATATGAATTCAGATTTTTTTGACCCTCGAGAAAATCACTTAGAGGGTTAAAAAATGCCCCTGGTTTGTGTTACAAGTGAAAAATATAAATCAAAGTGACTATACTGCCCTTATTTACACAATCATCAACTCCAGAAAATTTGAATGCTCACATTCTTATTTGTTTTCAAATCCCTATATCTATTTGACATGCTGCCTTTTTCCCTTTTTGTTCTTCCAAACAGATTTCTCAGCACAATTACCTCGAGCCTGAAAATTTAATTTTTCAGAACGAGGTACAAATAGACCGATGAGTTGCAACATTGTTTTAAGTCATCTGTATCTTAGTTTTCAGGCTGCCTTAAGAGCTTCTCTGAGGTGCCTAGGTGGGGCTTAGGTGCCCTTCTGGAGTGGAGAGTTTTAGCTTATTGTCTAGAACTATATGCAAGTTTTGCAATGAAAAATTCTGGGTCTTTTTTTTTTAACGGCAAAATTAGTTGTACATATGCAATTTTTTTTTTGTACTAGGGGTGACCATACCCAGTGAAACACTTAGAAAAGATCAAAGATGTATGGCATGTGACCTAAATGTATGGCACGTGACCTAAACTTATGAATTCCTAACAATGTAGTTCAAAAACTTTTCACAATCCCCAAGATCATACACCACCTGCACTAACCTTTTGTGTCACTATGGCCCCCGGCATCCTGATATGTTCTTTCCATTCATCCATACCCTTGCAATGCCCGAAATCAATCTCCAGCCAGAATATCAGTGATCATTTTTAATACCATGCAAGAACTTACATGCTTGCAAACATATTGTGTTAACTTGCTCTGCTGTGGGCCTCCCTCATATATATATATATGTGTGTGTGTGTGTGTTTCTTATCTTTTCTGAGGTGGTGTTGAACTAATGTTATCGATTCATGTGCAGGTAGCAGAAATGACTTACATGCCTGCGAATATATTTTCTTCACTATATTCTACAGCTCCCATATTGCTTCCAAATGACTCGCTGGTTGTTATTTCCCTTTCTTGATGGAGTGTCATAGAACCTTGGTCGCCCACCCGCTGATCAAACTCTAGGATACACACCTCTTCCTCTACACCCGATGTGGTTTTCTCTTCTGTGTCAGATGCTCCATGGTCGCTTGTCGACTTAAGAAGAAATCGTGCAGCAAGGGACATGAAAGCATAGCTAAAGGTAAAAAAAAATTAAAAAAATTAGACACAAAGCTTCTTTTAGTATTCTTTGAATGCTGATATATTTGAAGTTTAAACATTAGATACTTAAAGTTTACCTTGAAAGATGGTCAAAGACATTCTGAGTAAGAAAGACACAAACCACTGAGTCCACAACAGATCCTTTCCATCGGGAGAAGCGTCAATCCCCTGTCAATAGTGTAAGTATCTTTTTAGGATGAATAAAACTATAAATTTTTAAGTGCATAATTTTGAAGAACGCAAGCCTGTTGAAGAAACCTTGATTCATAAAAGGTGATATATCTAAGAGCTGGTATTAGGTGCACGGGTCTGTAGACCAGCTGGAGTGAACGGGTCATCTAATTTGGTACATTGTGGCATCCCTAGTAATCAATTGGGATGTCCAAGTGAGATGCCAATATGCAGATGGGACCCAACCGTTGCCCCATATGTTGTTTAGCTGTCCATTTAAAGGCACTTGTAGGCTTTTTGATCATATGGTATACAATGTTCAATGGCACAGTATTTGGGCTGAATTCAATCTAAAATATGGCCATGTGTAGTACATGTCCATAATTAATGGTGTCACATCACGAATCATTTTGTAGCATTATTTTTGTCCTTTTATGTTTCTATTATTATATTATAGGTAGCTTGGATAAGCCTAAATGGGGAAATGGGGATTCTATATTGCCTGGATTGTTGTAGCCATGGTTTTAAATCTCGTCCAAAACAAAACGTCTCTTCTCGTGTTCAAATCCCTCCAGGAAAAGACAGAGGTGTATCTTGGAGGGCTAAAAACGAATCACACCCATTCGGCTGAGATACATGAGACATTAATCAGAATGGAGCTGAGATTAATAAATTATAGAATGTCTCATGCATCACTCATTGGCTTCATTTCCGGCTCAATTGGGACGAAGTTGCTCATATAGCATATAACAGATAGGGTGCAACCTCTTTACACACTGGTTCTGATAGATTTGTATGTATGTTAAATAACAGCTATGCTCCACATTTACCTACCATAATGCATGGATATTTATCGATCTGGATGTATTCCTACAAATGCACATTATATACAAGATATTATTCTGTTAGGTAAGCTGAAATTAAACATCCGAACGAAAATATGTTAGATTTTCTTTCTCTCACATTCACTTCATGCATCTAGCTAACTACATAACAAATGTATTAAAATGCAACTGTTCTTGCTTTGTTTCTTGTATCCATCTTTTGGCCTAGAAATTAGTTCAAAACATTCTTCTTTCAACTTTAAACACCTTCAAGTTCATCAGAATCACCAAAGATGGTGGCATGCTTATCTGCAGGATTTCCTTAACCGATTGGTTCAAGAACATGAGAGGATCGGCCTTGAATGGTTAAGAGACGTTCCACCTGACAAAGCAAAGTAAGACCAAATTTGGTAGATTATTTAAAAGCTCAATTAACTAATAAAAAAAACTCAAGTTTTACTCTAACAACTCGAATAGTTAATCAAGTAAAATCCAAAATCTGATACAACACTTCTCAAGGCATTGAAAAGTGCAACACACATGCCAAAATCTGATACAGCACTTCTCTCTAACCTTCAATCTTATCTCTCGATTGGAGATACCCATGAGCTATAACCAAAAATCTTCCTGCAGTTCCTCAAGGTAAGTTCCAAACCATCATTGGTTGGTCAAATCCCTTCAAAGTTTAGCAGAGGCAGGCAGTTTGAGTCCTTAGTCTCTCACAGAACAACTTACATGGAAGAATCCCATAGGAGTTTGGTGGATTTCAGTTGGAGCAGCTGGACCTTAGCTACAATTATTTGACTGGTCATATGCCAGAGGAGATTGGAGGGCTGAGGAGTTTGGTCATCTTGGATCTGAGTTATAATAGTTTGCAAGGGCGGGTGCCTTGTTCTGTAGGGCAATTTGTTTCCCTTCAAAAAATTGATTTGAGCTTCAACATGCTTGTTGGAAGGATACCTCCAGATATGGGGAAGTTAGAGACGTTGGTGTTGTTGGATATGAGCCATAACTTCATACATGGGCCAATCCCAGAGACCCTTTCAGGTTTGAAGGAGGCAGAGTACTTTTTGGTAGAAAATAACCCTATAAATACAGGGTTACCTTTATTTATTGGGACACTTAGGAACATTGATATTGGTATAAGTGATGCTTTACAATGCTTGAAGTGTAAAAAAATTTAAGCTTGATGTGCGTGATTCATATCCTAACTATAGTGCTCATTAAAAGGCTTACTAGGCATATAAGATGCAGCCCCAGTTCTGTAAAGTTTTAACTTCTTTTTTCAAAATAAATTTTCTTTGAGATCTTTGAGTACCTTGTTCAGTTGTTTAATTTGGGGCGAAAATGGATCTCCATCATTTGATTCAAAGCATTCAACGATTTAAGCACTTGAAGCCGGGTTGAGAATAAAGGTACCCATGTTTTAATTATCATAAAGAAAACAAGAAGAGTGACTCTTTATGACAGCTTTACACAATATTGAGATGAAAGTCACCCACACTTCTACCACACTCCAAAAAATCACTCATATTATTAGAGCATTGGAACCATATGACCAAAGTTCTTTAATAGTGACCTTCACAAAAATGTATGCAACCATTCATATTAGATTGTTCAAAAGATGTGCCACATGGCCTAAAATGGGTGCTTCTCATGGTCTCTATCTATAAGTGCCTCTCATAGCTCATTATTCCAAACAAAAAAAGTAACTTTGTTCTTGAAGAATTGTGCAGTTGTAAATTTGTAATGGTGGGTTCCTTTCTGTACCCAAACCTTCATTCATGTTTTACATTTTGTTTTCTTTGTCCATTCTCCAAAATAGTGTGACTAATATGTTTTCTCTACGCTCTTGTAATGTAGTTTAGTTTCAGTCGAAAGGTTTCCATCAAAGTATTTCTAAAATATTATCTATAGCCTGCTGTAAAACCTGCACATTGACGCACAAATTGTGGTTTGATCCGGTGGTTAGATACCCTCTAACAAGCATCAATTTTTGGTAGTTTTACAAGCCTTGGATAGATGGAGTACGGATAATTCATTAATATTCTGAAATATTTTTTTCGTCATGCCTTCCTTTGCGAAAAAATTTCGTGCTCAAGAGTTATGGCTCGAAAGATGGTGAGCGAAGCGGAGAAATTAATGTAAAAATTATTTGTTTGAGTTCACAAGTTCAATCCCAACTTACCATTGGATCCTTGTGTACCAATGTATGTTTTCACATATCAAATGGGTCTATCAACCACATTATATAGATGATTCGGATATGCTTATTAATGCAGGTCAGATTTATGTATGCATGCAGATTGATGTTTTGTTATGTAAAATATACTAGGATCTATGTATGCATGCAGATTTTAATAGATTCAATTGGATTTCATATGTATATGTGGTGTTAGTTTTTTTTTATAAAATCAGGTGAATGATTGGTGAATACCACATGTTTGAATTTTATACTTTTTATTCATTGCACGATGGCTTCACGTTGAAATCTAGATGATGATATGGAGGTTGAGATGATGGGTATAGTTTAGATGGATGAGTAACCGTTGTATTTGAGTTTGATGGTTTAGGAACAAATTGGAATTAGAAATTGAAGTCTTGTTTCCATTAATTTTTGTAGTGGTCTTATATGTCGCGATGGCCACAGTAGTGAACGGAATGCTGTTAAGTCCGGCCGATTCCACTAATTTGTGGCCCGTCGTCGGTGGGTCAATTTGCATCAGCAAGAAAGTCAGTCGGGCACTAGGGAGCCATTCTGCATGGGGGGTATGAGGATTGCACACAAACCCTTCTCCAGTCGTCTCTGGTTCCATTTTTGTGTTAGCTAGCAAAGAAGAGGGGTATTAGGCCTCTTAGAGCACCCGACTAAGTCCTAAGGTATATGCAACACCAGGACATCGCACATACCAGTTAGTATGGATAAATCCCTTGGAGAACATTGATATATATATATATATATATATATATATATATATATATATATATATATATATATATATATATATATATATATATATATATATATATGAATCATCAATATGTTATTTAATTACTATTGTGGTCTTTACTTCCCAAAAATAATTTGGGATGGGAAGTGGTGGTGGCATTGTCAAAAATGAACATGATTTGCTTCTGAGAGCCTTTTCCTTGTTTTTATAATCGAGCTTCTTACAAAGTTTTGTTGCTTGTGCAGAAGGTTAGTAAATCAAGCTGATTCATGAGTTTTATCGCATTGTTGTATATATGAAAAAGTTAACTCTATGGTTCAAAAAGGCAAGGCTACTAGTAGGTCTAACTTGGTCTCTTATGGTTTATGCAATTTTTTTTTTTAATAATCCATAAAAGAATTAAATTTTAGCATTCTTGGTTCAGATGAACAATAACAGTTCAAAATTGCAAAATCTGAAGATTTTTTAGAATATAAGAATACATCTCTCGCTACCTCAATTTCAGTAAACCTCCTTTTTGTACAGGCTGACTATGGATTTGTATTGTCTTATTTATGATCTTATTCTTGATTCTTCATTAGAGGAATAGCTGAAACTAAATTAATGAACTTCAACGAAGTTTTATTTCTTAGATAACCTCATTGTATCTTTAGAAAAAAGAGGCTTAATACACACAAACACAGACACGTAATTTCTATCGCCAAGAGATCCCAACATTTTTTGAAAAATATCATTTAACAGTCTCCTATGCAGATTTGACACAATGGGATGATGCATTAATATACACAGCTGCTGCTATACACATAAATGTAAGGTTTCGAATTTCTTCATTTGCAGTTTCTAGCTCCTTGAACATGATTTCAACAGACTTGGCAAGAGTATCCACATATGGTCTTGTTCTTTTAACTGGTAATTTTTGAACAATTTTGTGTTGTTGCCTATACAAGCAAACTTTGCAATACATATTCACACCAATTCCTTTAAATATAGGGATAGACAAGGATACTCTATTGCTTTATTAAAGGATTGACATGTTTGGGGGAACATGTGATGAACGGGAGGGCCAAGCACATTTGTACACTATAGGTATGATGATAAAATTTATATTTCTTTTTATATTAATGCCTTTTGTTGGTATTTATATTTATATAAATTTGTATTTCTTTTTAATACTTATCATTAGTGTAAAATTAAAATTTTGAGTATTTTCTATAAGTCAATGTGTTTTATAAGATGTATTTATTAGGATCATGTACTTTTTCTACACTCATTCTTGATTCATAGGTTTAATTGCATTTTCAGTTTTGGACCCCGACCTGTTATCCACTTTTGGACCTGACCTGGATCTGTTAAAAAAATGATATACCTATATATTATATAGCAAGTGGGTACCAGGTTGGGTTCGGGTCGGGTTTGGGCTAACTTGAATACAACCTATTTATATAACAGGTCAATATTTTCAACTGGCCTATTAAATGAGGACTCCTTAGATGGATGTCATCACTATCTCAGTTTAATGATGTTCTCCTTTTCATTTCAGGCTAGGCTTTCTGATTTGAAGCTCACCTCAAACGGATCACTAGGAGACGGGGACACTTGGCTCAGGAGAGGCAAAACAAATATAATTTTTTTTTCTTTTATTTTGAAAATGGGCCATGGGGTCCATAGATTGTTAACTCTCTTTCTTTTCTTCTTTTTGTTTGAATAAAATGATTAGGCATGTAGAGTTTAAAATATTTGATTGATTTGAAAGGTTGGATCATAATTTTAGATGCAACCTTTTGTTTGAATAAAAGAATTGAGCATCATTTTTTTTATTAATGATATTGAATGATTTGCATTTGAGTTGAATGGATGCGTTTAAATATAAGATTAATAGTTTTTTTTCTTTATATAATTTTTTTAAAAGCATTAAAAAAATTACATTAAAAAAAAGCATGAAAAAAAAATATTAAAAAAATTACATTAAAAAAAGCAAAAAAAAATTGCATTAAAAAAAAATATTAAAAAAAGTATAAAAAAGGTATTATTTAAAAAAAAAATTGCATGATTTTTTTTTAAAAAAATTTGTATAAAAAAATCACTGTCAAAAGTATTGATTTTTTCTATGACTGTTAAGAGTAGTCGTTGTTGAGGTTTATAAACTATTGTCTTTTATAGTGGTAAAAAAAATTCACTACTTTTTTTATAATTGTTTAGGGAAGTGATTTTTTGAAAAAACTACTATTTAAGGCAATGATTTTTTTGGCTTTTTCATGTAGTATGAGTTCCATATTTTTCCAATAGGTTTCCTAATTAATTTTCTTATTTTACTTTTATCATAACCTTTACAGTAGCAAAGTTTTTAGTGGGCATCTCCTTGTTTGTAATGTCGGTATAAACGTAACAATGACAGTTTATTAGTGGTTGCCACTATTATTGACAACTTAGTTGTAAAAGCTAATACCCTCGGCGCTTGTAAAGCGCCGCTAAAACAAAAGTTACAGTTTTACAATGTCATTGTGGTATTAGTCAGATTTTTTTTGCCACTAATAGTCTTATTTTTTGTAGTGGTCCTCTCCCTTTTATTAATATCAAAATATAGGACAAGAGGAGATGACATTTTAAATCAATAAATTCAATAAGCAAACTCAATAAATAGATTCACTACAAAAAATAAGACTATTAGATATAATAAAAAACTACCGCTATTAACAAAAAATTGTTGCTATTATTCTTGTCGTCGCTACAAAAAAATTGTCGCTATTAGTCCCTTCGCTACTAAAAATTGTCTTAACAGCAAATGTCGTTGAAATACCTTATTTTTATAGTGATTACAAAAAATAACATCTGACTAAACTAAAAATTATTTTGAATGTTACTATACACAAGATATATCCAAAGATAAATCTTCATCATCGTTAAGACTTAATCCATTAATTACACCTGACTAAGAATTCATGCATGTATTTCTTCTCACAAATGTCATATTGTATTGAGGACAAATCAAGGACAAAATTTATATTTTAAAATATAATAATCATGTTAAATAAATTTATTCCAAATAACTTAAGGCCTCTCCTCTCTAAAAGCTTGACAAATTGATTTTAATGAAAACTTTTGATGTGGACTTGGTTTCCACACTAAAAAATCCTCTAGGCCACTCATCGAAATCTCTTTCTTGGTAATTCTCCTCCGTACCCTCTTCATTCTTAAAGTAGAAGGCTCCAATAAATTTCAAACATCATTAAGAGTTAAATCACATACTTTCAAAAACTCGTCAATGTCCGACCGAATCATCATCTTCTACCACAAACCTTGATAAGAGGATTATCATAAAGTCATGTATCTGTCATAAATTTCATCGTTTCATTCCTAATGTGCATTATACCCTTCTAAGTCTATGAATTATCTTAGGAAGACAACAATATTGTATATCACTCACCCCCACATGTTTGTTAGGAATCTCTCTAGCCGACCGAGATTTAAGGTTAATAGTAAGGGACCAAAATGTTTAGCAAAGAGTTATATCATTTGTCGGGATAGGATCTGGGTCGTTTGTTCCTATAAGTTGTATTCGAATGGGATCTGGGTCGGGACTTTTATCGCCTTTATTTCTTATCATTTCTAATGGTTGTATGTTTATGTATAGTTAAATGATGTGTAAAATCATTGTTGGCAGAGATCAGGGCTGGATGTTTCTTTTGGTAGATACCCAATTTTGGTTGGATATGTTCAGGATTATTTGAAGTTGGATGCTCTAGGTTATGTGGGTCTGGGGCACGTTTTTTAAAAATAGCATGTTCTCCCAAAAAGCGTTGCGACGTCTATTCGCTCTGCTCGGATAGTCATGCCAAATAAATGTTGAGATTGATGGGTTGGCCCAAAGGCCTCGAACCATGCTTCAGGCAGGGGCACCCATGACCAGTCAAATGGGGCAATCAAATGCCTCATAGGATTGGATGCAAACTGTGGAGCCTTGCGGAGTTTTGCTTAGCGCCTATCTCTGAATGTGGGTCGATCACCCTCTTTATTTACGAAGTTGTTGTATTCAGAATGAATCTTGAACGTCAAACTCATTCAAAACATCTCGAGAAGCGACTATTTTTTTCAATTATTGGGCTTTTGCAACTCATTTTCCACCTCGGTTATGCCCAGTAATGTCGCTAAGTGTTTGGAAACTGATTACCTTGAGAGACGAATGTTTAGCCTGACATACAGGACTTTCGTTTTCTCACCATGTTACCCTTCTAATGTTTGAAGTTCGTTTTGAATGCAGCGGACCCGTCAGTAATGCCTTGGGCCTCTTTGGATGTCTCTTTTCTTTGGCATTCGATCATCAATAATTGGATACCAAAGAGGGGTATCTGTAGACACCCAAATTTGGCCCAATGCCCGATTGAAACATATTTCGAGAGAGGCGCGTCACCGAGCTTTTGATGGCATGTATGGAACCCTTAGGAAGCCTTTCAAAACCTTAGGAACCCTTCCAAACCCTGAGGAATCACCCTAGATCCCTTACGAACTTTCCAAAACCCTTAGAAATCAATCTCAACCCTAAGAACCCGTTCCAGACCTGAACCTAGTTTTTCCGAGCCATGGATGAAGAGTGGTGCACCGGGACTAGCTACGACCTTCTGCTATAATCGAATATCATACCAAATGAAAAGTAGAAGTCCTCAGCTTTCTAACGGTCCAAAAATCACCCAAATCGGAATTGTCTATGCAAAGATATGGCGGTTCGAACCCGAGGGGCAAGATAATAATTTCATGAAAACCTCCTTAGGGATTTGGCGCAACTAATAGTTGCGCCAGACCATTTCTCCCCAAAAATGGCATGGTGCAACTAATAGTTGCGCCAGTTATAAGTAAACATTGTGCAACTATTAGTTGCACCAAGCCATCTCTCCCTAGAAATGGCCTGGCGCAACTAATAGTTGTGCCAGCATTAAGGTGGACCCCACCTCGGGGAGCCAACTTCCAGGCACTGTGCATGCACTATTTTACTGTACAGGTATATGAATAGTAACCTCTAGTTTTTGCCTCAAAAATCGAGATTGAGATTTGGCTTGTTGACCATCTTGACCTTTGGAGTGTGTTTTGACAGTCCTGTGCATTAAACCACCGTCACACCTTTCCAGGCTCCAAAAACCCTAGGAAACCTTAGATGCAAGATTACCTAATTCCTAATTTTACTTAGCCTCTAAGTAGCCTCCTAACTCACTCTTTTCCTATAAATAGAACCCCCCTCCCCTTGGATTAGAGGTTGAGAAAATTACCTAAGAGAGAAAGAGCTTAAAGTGAGAAGATCTTTCTCCCTTTAGTGCACCATTGCTCATACAAATTTCAGAATTGATAAACCTCATTCCAAGCCTTACCTTTCATAAAAAGCCTCTAGGTTAGATGTGTGTTATCTATTTACCTTCCCTCTCTACCTCTTAGCTAGCAAGCCTTAGAGGTTAGAACCCCTTTTTCCACCATACAAGCCTTCAAAAGCTCACCAAAGTAAGCCAACACAAGTCTCCCCAACGGTGCAACAAGAGCCCGAGAGCTCCGGCTCTCCTCTCTACTCTACCTTCTCGGTCATTCCTCTATCCTCCTATTTGTGCCGTTACGCCGCTGAATTATCGGTAGGAATGGAGGAGCATAAGTAGGATTTTAAGCCCCTTTGGGTAAGAGGAAGTCTTTTTCATTTCCTTTATATTATTTTGATTTTGGTCATAAGTAGATACCGCCTTAAGCGAGTTGATCGGGTGCCTAACACATTCCTGATCGATAACCGAAGACCCTATCCAGGAACCTTTGGTGTGGACCAGATTTAGAGCCATATTTGTGGTACTTTGGTGCCTATAAAAATGATCTAGATTTTTTGGGATACCAAAAGCTCCGGGTGGTGACTCTATATTTTTGTTAGCGAGCGCATCGTCGCGATGGGATGGTCAAAAATCTCACGGTTGCATAGATGACGACTTTTCTGGGGAGTAGCTAGTAGAGCTTCCCCTTAAACTTGGCCCTTATATTTTTGATTTTACTAACCTTTTATTGCTATTTTCTTTTTTAAATTTTTACTCACCCTTCCGATTAAGTCATTTTACTTACCCTTACTTTTACGTCATTTACGAGCTTTAGCTGATTGGCGGGCCTACATGCGCATTATCTTTTAATTTTTTTTACTTTCCTTTCATTTTAGTGCCTTAGCTGATTGACGGGCGTACTTGCGCATTGTCTTTTAATTTTTTAAAAATTTTCATCATTTAAAGTGCCTTAGCCGATTGGCTGGCCTACTTGTGCAAACATATTCTAACAGTGGACGTCGGCTCGTAGTGGCGGCACGGGATCATCACCCTTGATCTTTGAACTAAAGAAAACTTTCATAAAAGAAAAAAAGGCTTTGAAAAAAAAAATTAAAATTGAAGCAAGATAGGAAACTTAATCAAATTATTTTTACGAGATAGATTTTTAAAGGGTTGGGTTTAGGCACACATATAAACACTCGGGTCTTAGTATGGCGGCAGCCCCTAGTGGTGATGATCCAGAAAAGTCTCGGCCCACCTAATATCTGAGAAGGCGCTTGCATCGGAGGTATATCGGGTGGGCCACCTATTCCTACAAGCTTAAAACTCGTTAGGGAGGGCGCTAGCGAGTTATACCGAACTCAAACCCCTAGGTTCGGTGAGGAGAGAATGATTCACTAAAAAATCAGTCAGTTTCCGGAAGTCCAACTTCCATAAAAAAGCCAAAAAGAGACTCAATTTGGGCTGAAGTAGCTGCTGTCAAGAGTTCTGGAAACCCACTTTTGCCTGGCGCAAGTATTAGTTGCGCCAATGCAAAAATCCCAAAAAATAGACTGGCGCAACTAATAGTTGTGCCGGCCTTATCTAGGAAAATTTTGCTCTGGCACATGTATTAGTTGCGCCAGTATTGTTCTGAGCAATTTAGCCCAATTCTGTGGCCTTTTCCACATCCCGAGTCCCTCGATTAGTGTCTTAGTGCCTCTGTTTGGGCTCCGCCATCTCCAACACCCAATACGCCCCTGTCGGTCAAAAGAAGGTAACTTCTTTTTGACTAATTTCGGGGGATCGGGTAATCCGCATCAATTTTCGTGCCTTCATTAGATTAAAGGTCTTTGATTCTTCCGAGATATTTCGGAATCGTCGTTGCGGGTCCTAAATTAGGGTACGAAAGCCACCCGAGAAGGAGACTCCAAGGCCTCGTAACCTTTGATTTCACTTATAAAATTCAAATTTTTTTAAAAATAAATAAATAAATAAATAAAAACCTAAAAACTAGAGTCTTTGTGGTGCCGGCATAACGGCATCATCTTGCCCTCCATCATCCCGTAGGGAAAGGGGGAGAAAAGTTTTCTGGCCTTATCCAAGGCACCCATACCCAACCTGATACCAAGACATGTCGTGGGCCATGGACCCGGCTTATGCCGATCCCGATTCATCCCCGCTACATTCTCCAACCATTCCTATTCGGGAGAAATTTAAACCATCATCCCCCTCACCCAATCACCCTTTGCCATTTCCGGCTTCTTTGGTGCATCTATTTTTCCGTCCACCACTTCCCAAGTTATCCAAAATCCACCCTCAAAATTTTCATCTTTTGCCCAAACCATGCCCATTTTTCCTCCCATATCCATGCCAAACCCATCCTATAGATGCGATCCACCCTCATTCACATATACCGCTTCCGCCCTATCCAACCCCCCACACCCCCCACCATCTACCCAGGTCATGCCCATTTTTACTGGGCCCATGCCCGATTTTTCCCAAACACCCATACTTTACCCTTCATCATCCCCATACATGGCCAACCAACCCCCATTTTTCAATGCCCCACCTCATTCCTCCAATCCACCCCATACCCCATCCCTTACCCGAGTCATGCCCGATTTTACAGGGGGCCATGCCCAATTTACCCTCCACATCCACTCCATCCATACCCCTCCTAGCCTCAAACAACCCATCCCCATCCGATCTCCCTTCCACGGCCATGATGGAAGGAATGGTCCAAGCCTATAATAGGTGGAAGGCCTCCCAACACAACCCCTCTCATCCATACCACACACCCATGGATTCATCCCATACCCTATTAAGCCTCCATACCTCACTCCCCCATGACTCCCATCAATCCCCCATCATCCACACCATTCAATCTCCTATTTCCCACATGCCCCATGGCCCAAACCTCCATTCCCCACATACCCCAAAAACCCATTGCCCATACCAACCAAGGGCCCATGGCCCAGATCCATCAAGGGCCCACAGCCCAGGCCCATCAATGGCCCACAACCCAAACCCACCAAGGTCCAATAGGCCAGACCCACCAAGGGCCCATGACCCAAACCCATCAATGGCCCATGGCCCAAACCTATAATGACCAAGGCTTCATGGCCCAACCCTCCCAAGGCTTCATGGCCTAAACCCAAGCCCAAAACCTGGGAACCCCGCACCAATACCCCCAAACTTTCACCCACCCCCAACCTTCACACCCGGGTCAAACCCAAACCATATCTCAAACTCAATTTTCCCATGGCCCCACACCCCAAGGCCATCTCCAAACCTTCCACCATGCTCAATGGCCTCATCAGGCCTCGCTCCAAAATCTAACTTCCACTCATCCTATCACCCAACAAACTGTCCCTCATCCCCAATGGGCTCACCCAACCCCTACTCATGCCATTCCCATCCAATCCATACAATACCAGCCTGAGAATCCCACCCTCACTATGCACTATGTCGACCAGCAGTATGAAGAAGATGAGATTAGGAATAATGGAGCCTATGCTGGGGCATTGACCAGCCTTAACCTCCCAATCATTTCCCACCCTCTGGTAGCACAAAGTGAAATCCAACCAATTGCCGAGAAAGTGGCCCCCATATCTAAGGAGTCAGAGCAGCTGAAAGAACAGTTGGACAAGATATAAAAGCAGTTGATGAAAATGGGTGGTGTCGAAATCCATGCCACAGACTTCACAGATTGATGCTTATTCACTGAGGTCCCCTTGCCTCCCAAATTTAAGATGTCAGCTTTTGACAAGTAAAACGGCACTGACAATCTCATTGCACATCTCAAGTCCTACTGTGGGGACATGTGCCAATATGGAGGGGACGAGAGACTGCTAATAAAGGACTTTCAAAAAAGTCTGACTAGTCCGGCCCTGAGGTGGTTCACATCTTTGGAACAGTCTATGATGAAAACGTGGAAGGACCTAATGCACTTGTTTCAGGAATCATATGTCTATAATATAGACATCGAACCGCGTAAGTCCGACTTGGCCCATTTAAGGTAGAACCCGAATGAGATCTTCAGCGACTATTTGGGGCGATGGAGAGCACTAGCAGCTCAGGTCAGAAACAAGATACCTGACAATGAACAGATCGAAATGATCTCTAAAAATACTCTGCCAGTGATCTCAGACTTTTTGGTATACCAGCAGCAGTCCAACTTTGCTGATCTGGTGAGGAATGCCAATCGCTGTGAGGATGCCATCAGGGAGGGTCGCCTGAACAAAAATGTACCAAGTGGAGCTAGTGGGGTTAGAAGGTTTTCTGAACAAAAGAATGAGAAGAGAACAGGGGCCGATGTTCAGAACATTGCCAATACCAGGCCCATTAATAACATAACCCCGTTCCAATTTCAAGCAACACAGCTAGCGCCAGTCATAACTTAGCAGATGCAGAGAGCAGGGAATGGGCAAGGAATGCATATGACTCCTGAATAGAGGAGAGCCCGCTATGGCCGAGTGTTTACACCCCTGGGACAATCTCTAAGTTTACTTTTACCTTTACTAGTAGAAAATGGATTAGTCACTATTCGTCAACCGCAACCTCCTCCTCACCCAATCCCAAAGAACTATGACCCGAATACCCACTGTAATTTTCATCAGGGTTTGGGCCACCCAACTGATCGCTGCTTCATGTTGAAGCATGCAATCCAAGACTTAATTGATGTCAAGAAAATCATTCCACCAGTACCTTCGCAAGTGAACCAACATGCAAATATCCACCAGGTGCCTTTACCCCCACATCCTACCGGAGGAGCAGGTCCCAGACCCACCATTGACATAATAGAGGAAAATAAGGAGGAATTTGAGTTTGACCTGTCCGATTATATCAGTGATCGGGAGAGCTTTGTGACACCACTGCCGAAAAATATTGAAGAAAGGAATATTGGGGTGATTGAACCCCTGAATTTGTCAAATTATTTCTCTAACCCGACTCCACAAATTGAACCCTTAGATCTTAGGGCTTACTTCCCATCACCCACACCCGTCAATTATGTGCACATAAATGTATATCAATCATACACTACCACCCCCGTTAATTACCCAGTGGCCCATCATACCCCCAATCCCCTGCCAGTACCCATCAACTACTAATGGCCTATCCTTACCCTTATCCCCCGCCGGCACCCATCAGCTACCAATGGCCTACCCCTACCCCTTTTACCCTGGCGCCACCACTCACAAACTTCACCACCCCCGTCTGGCCTAATTTTTCCACCCAACCAGCTTTCACTGAGGTAAATCAAGTGTTACCCACACCTCCGGAGCCCGCAGTACAAGAGCATCCGACACCGGTAGCCATGCCATTTCAGATTCTGGGACCAACCTACAATCCTCATCAGGTCCCGCTGAGTTATGAGCAAATAGATGTCAACACTAGTAGCAACAGAGAAGGGGCAGTAGATTTCGTCACGAGATCCGGGAAGATCTCGAAGCAGCCAGAAGCACCACCAGCAGCATAATCCCAACTAGAGGGAAAGAAAACGGCGTAAATCCCTTTGAGAAAATGAGTCGAGAACATATACTGGAGACTCAGCTAAGAAGAATGCCTGCCCATATTACTATATGGGATCTATTGATGACGTCTCTACTCCATTTCCAAGCTTTAATGGGGGCGTTAAAGAATGCACATGTCTCACTTCAAATTAGCTCAGATGAAGTCGGGCAAATAATTGGTCAAGTGATGGCTCCAAATGCCATTTCATTTTTTGATGTCGATTTACCTGAGGAAGGAGGTAGTCACTCAAAGTCCTTGAATATAACCGTTGAGTATGAAAATATGATTATCCCCCTCGTTCTGATCGATAATGGGTCTGCATTGAACATATGCCCGCTAAGAACCACCACCAAGATTGGGATAGATCCTTGCATCCTGAGACCCACGAGAACCAGTGCCCGAGGCTTTGACAATACCAGGAGAGAGATAATGGGATAATGACCTCCATATTGTTTCAAGTAATGGACATCAAATCCTCATTTAATCTGTTACTGGAGCGCCCGTGGCTACATGAGGTTGGAGCAATACCCTCAACATTACATCGAAAACTCAAATTTGCATCGGGGCATAAGATCATCACAATCATCGGTGAGGGGCACAGTGAAAAAGAGAAGGCCACCAACAACATTGAAAAGCCTAATATGCTAGATGTGCCGCACATCGCCGAGGACGTCGACCTCCACAGTTTCGAATACGAGGTGTTGAAGATACTCCCGGAGCCCATCGAGGGCATCATTCTAAGAACCGGAGGGGGAATGATAGCGGCGGTGGCTATGCTTCAAAAGTGAGGCTATCGGAAAGGAAGGGGTCTTGGGCCCAGATTATAAGGAAGGAAGAAGCCCGTCACAGCTAAGGGCGGCTAGAAAGTCAGATTTATGCTAGGTTACAAGCCCACGGAAGAAGTAAGAGAGGCTAAGGAGAAAGCTCGTGCCACGGCAGCTGCAAAAGCCAGGGGGATCCACATAGAGGAGAAACCTCGGCCCAGGCCTCATATCAAAAATTTATTTGTGAGTGCCGGGGTTGTGAAGATTGATCGAAATGGGAAAACTCGATTAACCCTACGCAAGCCCACAACACCAGTTCACCCCACCAATCCTCACATTACGCTTCCTAGCCTGGAGATAGATTTGGCCGCATTATCCCTCTTTGAAGAACAACTGCCAGTACTTGAATAAACTCCCCCTGTGATAGATCACCACAAAAAGGTGTTGACATTTGAGGACATCATCTCAGACGAAATGGGGACCAACATGATGGAGGCTGACTCCGAAGAGTCGTATCAGTCAGCACCCTCCATCCAAACAGGTAAAGGAGCGGCCTCTTAGGTACGCAACTGGGCATCTTTGCTCCAAACCCTGAAAGCGGGGAGTGACCTAATATTTGACACCCGTTTAAAAAAAAAAAAAACTTATAAAAAGTGAGATAAGCCCTTAGCAGACAATACCTTGTATATATATAGACTCGCGCTGCCAAGGGTCCGTCTCCGAAGAAATACAAAACCTCAAAAACATTGAAAAAATACAAAACCTCAAAAACATTGAAAAAATATAAAACCTCAAAAATATTAAAAAAATACAAAGTCCAAAAATATTGTCATTTAAAATTCCAGATAAAATCCCACAAAAAAATGCCTTAATCGAAATACCCGTCGCACATAAAATCGACCCCTTTCTTGTAGAAATACAAGAAGAGGTAGGAGTTATGAATCTGGACTAGGATATCTCCTTGGAGGAGCTCCCCAATGAGCTCTTTGACCGGTTTGCCGAATTTGACCATGGCCCTACCCCCATTGTCGAGGAAATGGAGGACGTTAACCTAGGAACTGAGGAGATTCCTCGCATTATCAAAATCGGAACGTCGTTATCTCCTGAAGAAAGAAAAACCATGATCGATTTCCTTCGGTCATACCAAGACATTTTTGCCTGGTCATACAAGGACATGCCTGGTCTAGACACCGATTTGGTTGAGCATGAGTTGCCTCTCTACCTTGATATGAAGCCAGTTAAGCAGAAGCTGAGACGTCTCCGACCCGAATGGATATTGAAAGTCAAGGATGAGGTCATCAAGAAGTATGACGCGAGGTTTCTCATGGTATCCAAATACCCACAGTGGCTAGCCAATATTGTGCCTGTGCCGAAAAAAGATGGAAAAGTCTGCATGTGCATCGATTTTCGCAATTTGAACAAGGCAAGCCCGAAGATGATTTCTCATTATCGCACATCGACATCTTGGTTGATAACACTGCTAAGCACGAGATGCTTTCTTTCATGGACGGATTTTCGGGATACAATCAGATAAAGATGGCAGAGGCAGATTGAGAGAAGACTGCGTTTATCACTCCTTGGGGAACCTTTTGCTACAGAGTTATGCCGTTTGGACTAAAGAATGCCGGTGCAACGTATCAGAGAACTATGACTTCACTGTTTCATGACATGATGCATCGAGAAATTGAAGTGTATGTCGATGATATGATAGCCAGGTCACCAGAGCGAAGCGATCACTTAGTAAACCTCCAAAAGCTGTTTGAAAGATTGAGAAAGTACAGGTTATGTCTAAATCCATAGAAGTGCGCATTTGGTGTGATGTCAGGGAAATTGTTAGGGTTCATTGTCAGCAGGAGAGGGATCGAGATTGACCCAGTCAAAGTTAAAGCCATCACTGAAATGCCGCCACCGTCTACTGAGAAGGAAGTTAGAGGGTTCTTGAGCAGAATACAATATATCAGTCAGTTCATTGCATAGCTAACTCCAATCTGCACGCTGATCTTCAAGCTACTAAGGAAGAACTCGCCCGTGGAATGGAATGACGACTGTCAGGCAGCGTTCGATAAAATTAAAAGCTACCTCCTTAACCCACCTATTTTGGTATCACCTGAGTCGGAAAGACCACTCCTAATGTATCTCTGCAAGACGGAAGTCTCAATGGGATGTGTCTTAGGGCAGCATGATGAGACGGGAAGAGAGCAAGTCATCTACTATCTAAACAAGAAGTTTACTGATTATGAGACACGTTATTCTCATATGGAGAAACCATGTCTGGCTCTTGTATGGGCTACTCAGAGGCTCCGCCATTACTTATATCTCAAGCCATTCTACTTTTGGGCCGAATGGACCCATTGAAATACTTATTCGAATGGCAGCTTTTATTGTCTGAGTTTGACATCACGTACGTCACTCAAAAGTCGATCAAGGGGCAGGCACTCATCGATCATCTTGTCGACAATCCTCTGCCAGATTATGAACCTTTGAGAATTGAGTTCCCCGATGAGGACATCCTATTCATGACGGAAGACGATACTGAAGAAGTAGAAGATTCTTGGATAATGCACTTTGACAGGGCAGCTAATGCCGAGGGCCAGGGAGTTGGCGCCATTCTGATTTCGTCGAAAGGATCCCACGTACCCATCTCTATCAAGCTCAACTTTCCTTTCACTAACAACATGGCTGAATACAAAGCTTGTGTCGCTGGTATGCAGGCGGCTCTCGATCTAAATATAACTCACCTTCGAGTGTTTGGTGGTTCGCAGTTAATCATATGCCAGACGAATGCTGACTGGAAGACGAAAGATGAGAAACTGATCCCTTACCATGAACACCTTGAGGATCTGAGAGCTCGCTTCCAAGACGTGGCATTCTCATATGTCCCCCGGATAAGGAATCACTTTGCCGACGCACTAGCCACTTTTGCGTCAATGATAGAAATCCCATATCGTGCTGAGATGAAGTCGATCATGATTGAGCAAAGGAATGAGCCAGCCTTCTGCCTCCAGATTTAGGAACCTACAAAGCCTAATGATGAGCCACCTTGGTTCTCAGATATCAAGAATTTTCTCGAGACACTAACTTTCCCTGAGGGTATGTCCAAGACGGACCGACGAACCATTCAACATCTAGCAGCAGGCTACGCCATTTGTGAGGAATGCCTTTACAAGCGATCCTATAATAACATCTTACTTAGGTGCCTTACAGAAAGTGAAGCGATCAATATCATGAAGGAGATCCACAAGAGAGTGTGGGGAGCCCACGCCAGCGGTCACATGCTTGCTAAGAAAATTCTATGGCAGGGATACTTTTGGACCACTATGAAATCAAATTGCTGTAAACATGTTCAGAAATGTTACAGGTGTCAAGAACACTCCAGTCTGATATACGCTCCTGCTATCGATCTTCACTACATGACCACTCCTTGGCCATTTGCTACCTGGGGCCTTGACGTCGTCGGAATGATTAATTCGAAAGCATCAAACGGACATTGGTTTATCCTTGTCGCCATTAAATACTTCACAAAGTGGGTAGAAGCGGTGTCATATGCCAACATCACGGCCAGTCATGTTGAGAAATTTCTCAAGAGTAATATTGTGTGCGATTTAGAGTACCCAAGGATATTATCACGGACAATGGCATCAACTTTGTGAATAAGCACATCCGAGCCTTCTGCGAGCAGTACAAGATCAAGCACCATCGCTCGTCACCTTATCAGCTTCAAACTAATGAAGCTGTGGAAGCCGCGAACAAGACGGTGGTTCGCATCGTAGAGAAGATGGTCATTACTTACCAAGATTGGAGAAAAATGCTGTCATTTGCTTTATGGGCTTACAGAACATCGATTTGTACTGCTACAGGGGCAACACCATTCTCCCTTATTTATGGAACCGAGGCCGTCCTATCAGTAGAGGTTGAAGTACCCTCGCTCCGAATCCTCATGGAATTAGGCTTACCCGAAGCAGAGAGAGAGAGATCTCGCTTCGAACAATTGAATCTATTAGACGAGAAAAGACTCTTAGCCTTGTGTCATACTCAAGTCTACCAGGGCTGAATCGCACGCGTTTACAATAAACGTGTCTGCGGTCGAGATCTAAAGGTAGGAGACACTGTACGGAAGAAGATCTTCCCATCCCTTCACGCCGATCAGAGAGGAAAGTTCAAGCCAAATTGGGAAGGACCTTATGTGGTTTGAGAGGTGCTACCGGGATATGCCATCCGCCTCGCCACCATGGACGGAATCATCTTCCTGAGCCCATCAACGCTAGATACGTCCGATGGTGCTACGCTTAGTCTATCACGATAAGGTAAGTATTGGTAAAACAGATACATAACTGCTTAAGAAGCACCCAAAATAAGCCATCATTCTAAGTACAGTAGCTAAAAAGCATCCCTAAAAAAGATGATATCCTTTGCTACCCCATTTCGAGCCTAGGCCTTTCTTTTAATGAATCGCTTCCCTGAAAAAGAAAGTGTATACATATATAAAAAAAAGAGAGGAAGTAAAGTTACCATCAAAATCTAAAAAATTTAAAAGTAAAACCCCAAAAAGAGATTGCTTGAAATAAGATAAAGAAAAAAGAAAAAATAAAATCGTGGGGCGTGTACAGTAAAATCCCCCAAGGAAGAAGAATGTTGAGAAAAACTGAAGCCATATCAAGAAAACCCTAGTTAGCCCAGCATACCTTCAAATCCTAACCTAACCCATAGCCAAGCTACACCCTGAGGAAAACCCTCTTTTCAAGTTCACAAGCAGTTATAGTATCTGTTAAGTCAAGGCGAGCCGAGTTGCGAGACGACACCAGAACCCCGTCTGGCCGGCTATGACAGAATCAATGTCTATGTCGTGGCTTTTAAAATAACGTAAAAAATAAAAATAAAATAAAAATGTAAGCTTAAAGCAAGATGGACGTAGTGAAAACCTGAAAGAGCGCTATGGGTAAAAACAACGAGCTTGTGCGGACCAGGTGAAAACCCGAAAGGGCGCCATAGGTAAAAAAGGAGATAAATAAAAAAAAAAGAAAAAAAGAAAAGAAGAAAGGTTTAAAATGATTGATTGATGTTTGAGGAACCCTTTTGTTACTCTCCTTGTTTCCCGTTTTTCGACTAGGCCGCTCATGTTAGTTCAAGATGGGTCCCGACTAGAATTGTCTTTGTGAAACTGCTTTGTCAAACGTATGACTCAAGGTAAGGAGAAAGGTTTGACTCAATCAAAAGGGATTAACGTTTCAGCCTTGGTGAAATTGCTGAAACTCACTCAGGCCCGACCATATGAAAGGGTTCAGCTATGCTCAAAATGGGACCCGTGACTTCACCTCACTAATAACGCATCATAAAAAAAAAAAGCCAAAAAAAGAATATAAAAAAATCAAGAAAAATCCAAATACAAAAAATGTATGTATATATTTATGCTCTTTCTCATGAACACAGTTATAACATCTTACTTCCATTTCAAAAATGAAGAAAAGGAACAAAAAATCTCTGAAAAATAAAAATTCAAAATTTTTTACTCTTTCTCATGTACATAGTTACAACATTGTACTTTCATGTCAAAAATAAAGAAAAAGAATAAAAAATCTTTGAAAATAAAAATATAAAAAATACATATAAATCTTGAAAATGAAAAAAAATATATAGGCAAAAGTTTGTTTCTCCTTCTGCTAATTAGGATGCATTTGTTACTTATATAAACAAAAAAAGGACTGACGTTTTCTCGAGAATGTGCAGGAATATTACACGGTTCAAAGCCTCGAAGCGAGCAACTTCTCAAATCATTTTGAAAAAAGAATTAGATGAAGCATCTCACCACTGATGTTAGGTCTATTAAAAAAAAAAAAGAACAAATCATTTTGAAAAAAGAAAAAAATAAATCTGTGTTTTTTTCATTTGAACTTTTTGTAATGCACAACTACGCACTTGCGTGTTTTCAATGCGGTAAAATATTAATATTTTATCGGCAACGCAGCTGTGCAAAACTAATGTCCTAAGTCTAAAGTTCGCCTTGGATCCATGAATCCTACTTCAAAGTAGGAGCAACGGTGTCAATCTCAATCAAATAGTCAATGTTTTGATCTGATTGATTCCACCGCTAAATCTTCGCCCTGATCGCTCCATCTTTTGATTTCAGGTGAACTTGAGTGCCCGGAACTTTAAGTTCATCATGTGATATTTTCGGAGGCGTATACTCTTAGTCTACACTGTTCGGGCGAGCACCCTAAGGGGTTGAGGTTCGGATAACCCCATCCTCGAAAAGATCTATTGTTGGATTGATTCCAACCTGTCAAATACGAAACTACGTCAAATAATTATGTGCAAATATGCATGTAGAAGGGCCCATTTTAGGGTGCAGGCTTAAAACCTGCACGTTATCCATGTAAAGTGTACACCATGCATCTGGGTATCCGTTGGATGATCGTTTGTTCCCGTAAATTATACCCGGACGGGATCTGGGTCGAGACTTCCATCGCCTTATTATTTATTGCCCCTAATGGGTGCATGTTTATGCATAGTTGTTTGTTTATAACTTCATAGATGGCGGAGGCCAAGATTGAGTGTCTCCTTCTGTGGACACTCAATTCTGATCCGATCCTTTCGATATCACATGGACTTAAGTATGTTGGCTTCAGCTTCGTCGTAAACTATTTCGGAGGCACGGGCTCTTGGTATGCGTTGTTTGGGCGTGCGTCTCCGGTTCAAGGTCCAGATAATACTTGTTTTAAAAAATAAAAATAAATAAATAAATAAATATGAAAAAGGCAATCATTGAAAAAAGAAAAAAGAAAAAAGAGAAGAAGAATAAATATGTATTTCCATAGCACGCACAGCTACGTACTTGCATATTTTCGATGCAGTAAAATGTCAATATTTTATCGGCAACATAGCTGTGCTAAATTAATGTCCTAAGTCTAAAGGTTCGCCTTGGATCTTGGGATCCTACTTCAAAGTAGGAGACACGGTATCAATCATGATCAGACGGTCAATGTTTCGATCAGGATGATTCCACTGCTAAATCTTTGAGCTAAGTACTTTGTTTTTGATTCATCTGAATGTGAGAGTCTAAGCTTCAGATTTTTCACGAACCTTTCGAAGGTGTGGACTCTTGGTCCGCGTAGTCTGAGCGTGCGCCCTACGGTGTTTGGGGTCTGGGTAACTCTGTTGAAAAATGTCAATCGTTGGTTGAAACCAACCTGCTAAGAATGAAACTACGTATCAATCAAATTATGTGCAATCATACATACAGAAGGGTTTATTTTCCTTATTTTCCACAGGCTTAAAACCTGTGCTGGCGCGGTATCCCTGTAAAGTGTATGCTATGCGTCTGAGTATCTGTAGGATGATCGTTTGTTCCTGTAAATTATACCCGGACGGGATCTGGGTCGGGACTTCCATCGCCTTTGTTGCTTATCGCCCCTAATGGGTGCATGTTTATGCATAGTTAAATGATGTGTAAAATCATTGTTGGTAGAGACCAAGGCTGGATGTCTCTTTTGGTAGACACCCAATTTTCATTGGATCTATTCAAGATTATTTGAAGTTAGATGCTCTAGGTCATGTGGGTCTAGGGCATATTTTTTTAAAATGACACGTACTCCTAAAAAGTGTTGCGACATCTATTCGCTCCGCTTGGATAGTCATGCCAAATAAACGTCGAGATCGATGGGTTCATCCAAAGACCTCGAACCCTGCTTCAGGCAGGGGCACCCGCAACTAGTCAAATGGGGCAATCAAATGCCTCATAGGATTGGACGCAAACTGTAGAGCCTTATGTAGTTTTGCTTAGCGTTTATATCTGAATGTGGGTCGATCACCCTCCTTACTTACGAAGCTGTTGTATTCAGAATAAATCTTAAACATCAAACTCCTTCAAAATATTTCGAGAAGCAACTGATTTTCCTATCTATTGGGCTTTCACAACTCATTTTTTACCTCAATTAGGCCCAGTAATGTCACTAAGCGCTTGGGAACCGATTACCTTGAGAAACGAATGTTTAGCCTGACATACAGGGCTTTCGTTTTCTCACCATGTTATCCTTCTGGTGTTTGAAGTTCATTTTGAATACAGCGGATTCGTCAGTAATGTCTTCGGCCTCTTCGGATATCTTTTTTCTTTGGCATTCGATCATCAGTGATCGGATACCAAAGAGGGGCATGATCGGATACCAAAGAGAGGCATCTGTAGACACCCAAATTTGACCCAAGGCCTAATCGAAATATATTTCGAGAGAGGCGCGTCACCGAGCTTTTGATGGCATGTATGAAACCCTTAAGAACCCTTCCAAAACCTTAGGAATCCTTCCAAACCCTTAGGAATCACCCTAGATCCCTTAGGAACCTTTCTGAACCTTTAGAAACCAATCCCGACCCACCCTTAGAACCAGTTCCGGACATGAACCTAATTTTTTCGAGCCATGGATGAAGAGTGGTGCACCGGGACTAGCTGCGGCCTTCTACTGTGATCGAATCTCATACCATTGAAAAGTAGAAGTCCTCAGCTTTTCAACGGTCTAAGAATCACTCCAATCGAAATTGTGTACGCAAAGATATGGCGGTCCAAATCCGAGGGGCAAGATAGTAATTTCATGAAGCCCCTTTTAGGATTTGGCGCAACTAATAGTTGCGCCAGTTATAAGTAAGCTTGGCGCAACTATTAGTTGCGCCAAACCATCTTTCCTTAGAAATGGCCTGGCGCAACTAATAGTTGCGCCAGCATTAAGGTGGACCCCACCTCGGAGTTGCGCCAGCATTAAGGTGGACCCCACCTCGGGGAGCCAACTTCAGGTCTGTGTATGTACTATTTTACTGTGCAGGCATATGAACAGTAATCTTAGTTTTTGCCTCGAAAATCGAGATTGAGGTTTGACTTGCTGACCATCTTGACCTTTGGGGTGTGTTTTAACAGTCCTGTGGCACCCTTTTAGTGCCTATTTGTAACCCTTAAGTGATTTGAAATACCAACCTATCATCCACCATTAAAATCACCTTCACACCTTTTTAGGCTCCAAAAATCTTAAAAAACCTTAGATGCTAGATTACCTAATTCCTAATCTTGCTTAGCCTCTAAGTAGCCTCCTAACTCACCCTTTTCCTATAAATAGAACCCCCTCCCCTTGGATTAGAGGTTGAGAAAATTAACTAAGAGAGAAAGAGCTTAAAGTGAGAAGATCTTTCTCTATTTGGTGCACCATTGCTCATACAAATTTCAGAATTAATAAACCTCCTTCCAAGCCTTACCTTTCATAAAAAGCCTCTAGGTTAAGTGTGTGCTATCAATTTGCCTTCCCTCTCTACCTCTTAGCTAGCAAGCCTTAGAGGTTAGAACCCCTTTTTCCACAATACAAGCCTTCAAAAGCTCACAAAAGCAAGCCAACGCAAGGCTTTCCAACGGTACAACAAGGGCCCGAGAACTCCGACTCTCCCCTCTACTCCTCTACCTTCTCGGTCATTCGAATTTTCGGTAGTAACGGAAGGTCATAAGTAGGATTTTAAGCCCCCTTGGGCAAGAGAAAACCTTTTTCATTTCCTTTATATTATTTTGGTTTTGGCCTTAAGTAGAGACTGCCTTAAGCGGGTTGATCGGGTGCCTAACACCTTCCCGATCGATAACTGAAACCCCTACTTAAGAACCTTTGGTGTGAACTGGATTCAGAGTCATATTTGTAGCACTTTGGTGCTTACAAAAATGATCTAGGTTTCCCGGGACACCAAAAACTCCGGGGCGATTCTATATTTTTGTTAGTGAGCGCATAGTTGCGACGGGATGGTCCAAAATCTCACGGTTGCACAACTATGATAGACATGACCAATGGTCCATATTCCTCTTTTTTGGCATTCCCAAATTCTTCTTTAGAGATTAAGGATTGAAATTTGAGAATTAGCAGAAACATAGTGCCAAAATTATTATATGTCTACGAAAATTGGAAGATAAAGCATTGAGGACTTGCTTACTTGTTTGATTTGTTTTCATGTCGTAGTCTGTTATGATCCATGTTCTTAAGGAAAGACCCAATAGTTGTGGCGAAATTTGAAAAATTCAGTTTTTTAAAACATTTTGCCTGTCGGATCTAAAATTATATGAACAATTATATAATTGGAGGTGATATAGAGGAATCTATAATCCAGAAAATAGAATTCACATCGATCTCCTAAATCTGATGCAAGGTACTTTTTCTTAACTAAACAAGGTATTTTCATTAGTATAAGAAACATAAACAATGTAGAACAATAAGAAAAATAAGGCTGAGTTCTCCTAAGAAGGTAACGAAACGTCAACAAAGAACTTGTCATAGGAAAATCAACTCACAGCACAATAAGAGTGAAATTTTTTGAATCGCATTCAATCTGCACTTTTTGCCCCTAAGAATGCAAAAACTTTGTACTACCCATCAATAAACAAGAACATGACACTAGTAAGAAAGAGCTTAAGACTAAGTATGCATGTTGCGCCTTGGGCAGTTTTGTTGTTTCTTCACATCTTGAATTGATCTATTTGCAACAATTCTTCCTTACTCATTACAAAAAATTAGATGTTGTAATTAACAAAACTAGTAATCTTTCCAAGACATTGTATAAGGATCAATCAAAAGCCTAAGCTGATCGTTACTATAGCACACTAATAGTAGCAATGTTAGGAAATTAATGAGGAATTCACACCAACAAGATGAACATAAATGCAAATATAAAATAGGCGGTTGCGGTTGGTCGATTCACACCAACAAGACGGAAGACTTCGAAAGCCTAAAAATTTCACCAAATCTAGACGTTAGATTGACGAGCTTCGATAACCAACCGTTTCGGTTCGATTCGATATGATTTTTGAGAGTGTCGGTCGTATGGTGCTGGGGCTTCTCAAATTTTACACCTAGTCCGCTATCCTAAAAATTTGTCGCCGTTGTTGTCGCCTCCGATACTCGCCTCCTAAACCCTCGAAATTGGTGCAAGGGTTTTCTATTTTGGAACGATAGAGAGAGGGAGAGAGGTGCTAGGGTTTTAAGTTTTTGGATTATAGAGAGAGAGGGGGCGACATTGGATAGAGACATTTTAGATAGATAGAGGGGGTGCTAGGGATTTTGTTTTGCAAAGAGAGAGACGGAGAGAGAGAAGCGCAGTCGTCTGGCTTACATAAGGGGGAGCGCGGGAGTATAAAGTGGTCCCACTAGCTTACAACTGTGATGCTTCCATTACAAATTTTTTTCCCAGTCGTTAGCAACTAGCGGTCCTTTTCACTAAAATAAGACAACTATAAACCGTCTAATTAAAAGACAAAAAAAAATTGTCTTTATTTCTGTATAAAACCTGTAAAATTAGGCCCGAACTCGACTGACCTCATGTGTGTGGTCGACATGAAAGTCGATGTCACCATAAATTTTTATATGATAATAAATATTTAAATAATATTAAGATAATTTTGTGCTGACGGATTAAGGTTTAAATGTATGTTTGGGCTTTTAGTGTGACAGCCGTATACCGACGCACTGTGTGCCGCTCAACACCGAAGCCAAGTCTAAGATAAGAGGATAGAATTTTGGCAAAAATATCAAGGATATTTTTGGGGTTTCATTTGGTAATAAGGAGAGGGGTTGCTTTGAGGCTAAGTGTTAGCCGTTTGAAAATTTGAGGAGAAGGAAGCAAGAGCCGAGCCCCATTTCCGAAATTCATCACCATTCAAACCCTCGTGAGATTCTGACCGCAAGATCGTGTAATCGCTGTGATCTCCGCACTCTCCGCAAAGCATTTAATGCGATCATGACTTGAGTTCCGCTCTTGAAAACCTCAAGCCGTTCAAACCCTTTTTCCGTTAGAAACCCTTTTTCTATAGAAGCCCCATTTTCAAAGAGCTGATCACCTTGGATAGTCTTCCGCTCTTTGAATGGGTTAAGATCGATGCGTGGATCATTGACGACTTTATCTTGAATATGTGGTGATCAATCGTTGTGAAATCGCCGTAGAAATCCGGAAGTTACGTTTCGAACCCTTTTGGACAACGATTCTTAAAGGCGCGAAGTCAATCGAAGAAATGTTAGTTTTCTTTGATTTTAATGGTTTAGATTGTTTTAGTTGGTATGTATATGTGTGTGATTCGATGAAGATCGTAGAAGATTTGAAAGAAAATAAAAAAAAATGATAAACCCTTATGGCTGTGCATTTCTGAAGGTTTTGATCGATCAAATTAGGTGATTGATCGATAAAATTTGACATTGATTGATCAAATTAGGTGATTGATCGATCAAATTTGGCATTCATCAATTAAATTAGGTGGTTGATCGATCAAATTTTGTATTGATCGATCAATCATCCAGATTGATTGATCAAATTATATATACAATGATAAGAACAGAAAGTTTGCTTGCTAGAAGTTTATCCCCGACTGCATTGATTGATCAAATTAGGTGATTAATCGATCAATGTGATAGGTTGATCGATCAAGGGTGAAATTGATCGATCAATGTGGAATTGATCGATCAATATGATGGTTTGATCGATCAAATTGATTGTGCCGACACTGCTTCAGTGTTTTGGCCATAACGTTTTACTCCGAACTCTGATTGATACGATTCTTACGGCATTCGAAAGAGGACAACTAAATATGCAACTTTTATGAATTAACTAACTGATGAGTAAATTGTTTTGATAATCAAAATTGAGCTGAAAGTTTGGCCAAGTTCTAAGTTATCACGTTTTGACTGAAGTATCGATATAACTTCGATATTTTGGCCATAACTCTTTGTCCCGAACTCCGATTGATACGATTCTTGATGCGTTGGAAAGAGTATGATGAGATCTAACTATTTTGAGAATCAACAAAATCTTTAATAAATTATTTTAAGGGTCAAAATGAAGTGAGAAGTTGGGTCAAGTTTTGAGTCCACACGAAATTATCCATTTTCGCCTTGATTTTGAGAAAATACTTAAATATATCAACATTATTAATAATTAGGATTAAATTTTAATACATTATCATATATGTGATGTAGACTAAGAGTGGAGGCCGTGGATAAGAACTTTTAGATTGCTTTAGAACGACAGTGGATTTGCTTAGAAAGATCTGTTAAGGTAGGGAAAATCTAACCTAAAAATGTATCTGAATATGATTTCATGATTCCTTCATATCTGTGTCCTGATTTCTGTTTTAAAAGCATGCTTGCATATCAATCAATCTTTGTCATCTCTGATTCCTGTATTTTGATTTCTGTGTTCTAAAGCCTGTTTCTGATTTCTGATATCTGATTCTCGAGGTCATATGTGTGTATGTGATTTTAAGTATTTAATCCAGATGATTCCCACCGACTCGGCGGTATATCCGTGCCCTGGCACAATCGTGCATCTGCTTTGATAATTCCTCGGCACAATTGCACTCCATAGATGAGTCATTGTTGCACTCTAAAAATTATTCATATGAACGACGATTGGTTGGGGTTTCCTATTGGCATACACCTGATTACCACATGCTATATATTCACGGGAGTTTCTTAAGTTAGAAATATGCAAAATTTAAGTAATAAATTATATACTAATAGCATATGTTCTGTTCTTTGAAAACTCAGTACATGTCATCAGATTTATCCTGTCTGCAAATTCTGATTTATTTATTTGTTTGAGATACTACCTACAAATCATGTCTTACATTTTTAATATAATTTTAGTTGTGATTCTTCTATTGAGCTTAGATGTAGCTCACCCTATTTTTTATAATATTAATAGGTTCTGAGGTTATAGCTCCCGACACTGAGAGCGACCCTGACTACTAGCCTGATCCGGAGGCTGAGGTTGAGGAGGAGGATACCGATACCCGAGCTGACGAGTTCTATTAGCTGTTTGGGTATTAGTTTGTATATTTTTGAGTTTTGTACTGAATTCTGGATTATTGTGGTTCTGATGGCCACGATTTTGTACTTAAAACTTTGTAGATACTTTACTTTCTTTTGTGTACATCTTATAGGAACCAGTACTTGGAACCATTATTTTTGTGTGACGGATGTCCATCACCAGTGGTTCTTCTTGGTTCCTTTTTGAGGATGTATTTTCTTTTATTTTTATATATAGGCATTGTTAAATTCTTCTATCTTTTAAAGCCTTATATGATGACTCGATCGGTAGTGTCTGCTCTGATTTTCACTAGACGAGTAGACACTCTGTGATTTGTCATGAGAATCATCCAGAGCATGATCCTGATGGCACAGATTTTCGAGTGCAGAAATCCGGGCTGTCACAGTTGATATTAGAGCCTAGGCTTTAGGTCGTATTAGGACTCCAGACTAAGCTATGGATGTAGGTATGGTTGGGACGTGCGTTTCCTATGATCCAATTAGAACTTTATCAAAGTTAGTGGAGTTTTGGTTTTAGCTTCTATAGTGAACTCGCAGCTGTGGCTGTAGATTTAGAATTTGGGATTCGATTTAGGACTTAAATTGTGGATCTCATAATCACTTTTAAGGGGAATAATGGATGATTTGATAAATATACGGCTATTAGATAAGATATGTTTTAAGATTTTGTTGGAACTTTGGGCCATTGTGACCACAACATTATTGATTGGAGTTTTGTGTCATGTTGACAGATCGAAATGGCATCACGAAAGAAGGCTAAGATTGTACACACTGGAGGAGGTGAGCTGAATAGGCAGTTGCTTAAGGCGATGCTTATCACTATGACTCAACAGGCTGCGTTACTTACGACAATGTTGAGAAGGACGACTCACACCTCTCCATCTACATTAGATGAACCATGTTCTAGGTGTGACGGGCGACACCTAGCAAGAGACTATAGAAGATCTACTGGGGCTTGTTTTAAGTGTGAATGAATGGGACACTTGATAAGACATTGTCCTGCTTTGAAAAAGGAAGCGACCTCGACAACTACTCAAGGTAGTTCTCGCTCTTTACATCCGGCGATGACTAGAGTTACTCTGGTACGGCGGGCCTTACCTGTCTTCTCATCTACACCATTTGTAATATGTGCGCGATGTGGGAAACCTCATAAAATAGAGGCGTGTAGGCTAATCTCGGGTGCCTGTTTTAGATGTGGTGAGCAAGGACACCGAGTCAAGAACTGCCCAGATATGCGACAGAAGCAGGAGACCTCGACGTCTACTTCCAAGCCGATTCTTCCTGCGACTCAAGATGCCCAAGGTATAGGTTCAGTATCAATTGTCAAGATTTTGTTTTAATGTTTAGATATTTTAGGAATTTCGTTGGTGTATGACATTTGAGGAATATCATGACATCATCGCATGTGCATCAACTTAAATCACTTGCATAACGTAAACGGATGTATTATTTTTCCAAAAGATTAAATGCGTAAGTGATAAATATATTGGCAGACTTAATCAATCTTGACAGTTACAGTGAATTTCTTAAGGATAGTTGTTTAGTAAAATTGAAACTTTCTTGACACTCAAGAGTAAAGAAGTTGAATCAAAGGACCTAATCCCAGTATTCGCCATTGCAACTAGTGAGTCATTATTATTTAGTATTTAAATGCATTCCTTCCAAACGTGAGTTCGGTTGTAAATCATTGTAGTTTATTCTGAAAGTTTTTCTAGAATTGGAAAAGTCTAAGACAATAATGTTGGTAATTGTCAGAGAATATGAAAATTTAATTACGGATATCATGGGAGAGAAGAATTGGATGTCGCTACGGTGGATTGCGCTATTTTCACCTAAGCCATGATGAATGGCTATGGATTCTCAAGGACCTATATGGAGAATTCATTAGTATGGGGATTGTATTGAGAGTTGTGCATATGAGAGACGATTAATCATGATAGGGTAATTATGTACGACCTTACCCTGGTGCACTTAAATTGTATGATATTGAGAGCAACCATTTAAAAACATCTCCTTGATTTGAAAGTTGAGATTTCACGATCGTTGCGATCGATTTTAGAGGACCTCATTTTGGCGATGGCTTTATCTCATTTTACTGATGGCTTTACCTCATTCTGGTGATGGCTTTATCTCATTTTGGTGATGGCTTTACCTCATTTTGGTAATAGCTTTATCTCATTTTAGCGATGACTTTATCTTATTTTACTGATGGCTTTACCTCATTTTGGTGATGGCTTTATCTCATTTTGGTGATGACTTTACCTCATTTTAGTAATAGCTTTATCTCATTTTGGTGATGGCTTTACCTCATTTTGGTGATGGCTTTATCTCATTCTGATGATGACTTTATCTCATTTTGGTGATATCTCTTTGCGACCGTGGTGTAACAGAAGGTCGGTTAGTGTGAACTTTTGCTCGAGGACAGAAGAGACCTATTCCGGGTCATGATTAGATTTCGTTCTGATAAAGAAAGCATCAATAGGGTGAATCAGACCTTTTCGAATGGATGGTGTAAGTTTCAAAAGTGGTCCATTGTGCTCTATGAGTATTTTTGAAATCGTAAGGGGTCATTGTGAGTAATACGAATTTGATCATGGAAATGATACATGATCACTAATGGTTAACTTGATGGTGGCATACTACTGTATATAGATTGCTTATGAAGGTATCATATGAGATACTCGGTACATGGTAAAATTGGAGTAAGCTTAACGACATGAATATTAACCCGACGATTTTACTTATAGGGGTTGTGTGGATGCACTGATTTTGGGGGAAACTATTTCGACTCTGGATGCTGTGAGTCCATTATGGATGTGTGGGCTCAGAGAGAGGGGATTGCGCCTTTATGTGTCGCAACTATATGGTTGTGACTATTTCACACATAATACCTCTGGGTGTGTGCATTGACGCTACGAACAATTGAGTTTTACTCGGGATATCTTTAGGATATTTTTGAGGATGAAAATTCCTTTAAGATGGGGAGATTATGATAACCCTAGTTTGAAGGACGTTGAAATTATGATGGGGGCTTCTAAATTATATGGCTTCCTGCAGGTAGATTGCCAATCTACGGATTATAGATGTGCATATGTATGGATGGTGGAAGGACTCTTGATGTGTCTTCTTTACCCATATGTTGCTACTTAGGTAGACGTACCCGTCTGGTCACTGGTTCGACTATGTGAAAGTCAAATGTAATGAGGTGCGTTAGATTTCGTATGGGCGTACGGGTATACAGTGCACATGTGTGTGGGGTGTGGACCATTGATGTGGTTTTGCACACCTATGGGGGGTGTGTATGCTTTACACACTAGAGGCTAAAAGTTTAAAGGCTTGGCTAGGGATGAGGATTATTCCTTTTGCTTTAACTCTTGCATTTATGTTGAGTGGTGGCATTTAAGAAGAAAGAGAAGGAGATTTGGTGAGGGAGTTATTGCTCGTGAATGTGGAGCATGGACGCCATGCGATTGTGTCCAAGCTAGCAAGGATCGCCACTAGTTTTGGAGATTGTTAAACCATTGGAACCCTGGAGCTTGTCGAGCTCGTGGGCCGAGAAATCGACCGACCCAAGGTAAGATACTTTAGTAGTATGTTTTTTATGTTATTGGTGTGCAATGGTGTGAAATTCATGGGATGGGATGGAGGATAGAACCCTAAACCATGGAGTTCGCGAGTAAATCACTCAGCTACAGAGGCGAACTGGGAGCACGAAGCCGAAATTCGCGAGTAATACCCGCCTTTGTTTACCTAATGCGAGAGATAATTTTTACAATTTTTAATTCTAACCCATTATTGCTTTATGTACGTGGCAATAACAATTTCATACAGTTGGAGTTGTCTAAATAGCATATACTGATACCCTATATGTGGTGAAATAAGGACTGGGTAATGCCTCAATTGATGAGGTGTGTTTAAAGAAACAGCTTGATTATAATTATTGATCGATCAATTTGGTGAAATGATCGATCAACTGAGCATTTGATTGATCAAATAAAGGGTTGATCGTTCAAACCAATTTGAACTATGTTATGTGAAAAGGACTGTCTGATCGATCAAATTTGAGGATTGATTGATCAAACTTGTGGCTTGATCGATCAATGCATCGAGCAAGGGGCAGCTCAACTTAAAATTTGATCGATCAATGTATCGAGCTAGGGATTTTCACTTGAAATTTGATCGATCATATTAAGCATTGATCGATCGAATTAGACGAGTTAAATAAGAAAATGGGTTTTTTCTTTTCTCCCGCATGATTGAACTTTCAAATCGTTCGAGAGGGTTGTACATCCCTTGCGTTCAAAGGCTGTTCCCAACTGTTTTTGGCTACTTCTGGCTGCCAGCACTTGTTGTTTGGCTTCCTTGGATCATGCATTGTTCATATCTCGTGGTAAACCCTTACCTTTTCCTTACTTTGGGGTTTTTGTACATTTTAAACTATGGGACCGCAAACGAAGAATCTGTCGCGTAAAAGTCCTACATCCTGGGCTCGTACATTGGTGCCAACCGTTGAACCGGTTGCACAATCCTTTGTGCAACCCGCGGCACCAATCGAACAAGATGTGCCACCCATTCAAAACCCACAGCCACCACTAATTCAACAAGAACTTCCAAAAGAGTGGTGGGCTTCTAAAACATTGTTGCCTAAATGTGCTTTCGACTCTAAGCTATTCGAGGATTGGCTCGAAATGGAATGGGAGATCGACTATATTGCTAAGCTAGGGTTGAAACCATTGCATGAGTCATTTTGCATCCATTTTATCCTTGTATAGTGAGGATCTTTTATCAACATCTTCACCGGGGTGACAACCATCACCAATTGGTCACCAAAATTGACGGTTTTGACTATAAATTTAACCAATTTCATGTCACCGCTCCCTTACAGTGTTTTTCACGGTATGTGGAGACTCGTTGTTGCCACCATATGTCAAAGATGTCTCATACCATGATAAACTTGTGGTCAGTGTAGTTCAGGTCAATCTATTACTGGGCTCAAATCCCTGATAGACTATGGATGCTTGATACTTTTATCAAGAGTGCCATAAACCCATTTTTGCACAAGTCTGCGAGATTAATGCTAGAGATTTACTGTTTGAGAAGCAGAAGACTGCTTCAAAGAAAAAGCTGCCATATGCTCAATTGATAACAAGAATGGTCGAGCAATATATCGCATTGAGAGAGGAGTATAGACTAACTCCTGGCAAGCCTCGATTGACCAACAACATTAAAGTTTTTAAGCTCAAAAACTGGACCAAGATCTATAATCTATTGGTCAAGAGGTTACCTGAGGAGGGGGTTATACCACTAGCTCCAGTTGAGGAGGTGCTTGACGGGCAAGCACCAGATGATGGGGGAGCATAGCCTAACATTGCACTTGAGGGGGATGCATCTGATGTCCCTTTAACCAAATATTCATTCTAATGTTCTGTGCACATTTGCTAGGTTTCAAACTGTTTGTGTCTATTAGACATTTTCGGGGATGAAAATTCCTAAGGGGGGAATACTGTAATGACCCTAAAATTCTAAACAGAACTCGACTGCTTTGATATGCATGCCTGGCACGAAAATCGAAATAAGTTAAAATTTTATAATAATATTATTGGCAATAATAATTTAGAACTTAGCTATTCTATCTTTATCTATTACTATTATACAATAAAATTTTGTGACATAATTATCACTGCTTTGTTTAAACCTGTGTGGATAGTAGACCTGTTTGGTATGTTTCGCAGTTTCGAGGGCGAAAATTCCTTTGAGGAGGGGTAAATGTAATGACCCTAATTTTTGAGCATATTGAATAATACTCATACCTTTTTGAAACTGGCATGCCAATTTTTGACGACGAAAATTCTTTAAGGTGGGAAGAATGTAATGACCCGTAAACCCGAACTCAACTGACCTCGTGTGTGTGGTCGGCACAAAAATCGATGTCACCATACATTTTTATATGATAATAAATATTTAAATAATATTAGGATAACTTTGAGTGGACGGATTAAGGTTTAAATGTGTGTTTAGGCCTTTAGTGTGAAAGCCGTGCACCGACGCACTGTGTGTCGCTCAACACCGAAGCCAAGTCTAAGATAAGAGGATAGAATTTTGGCAAAAATATCAAGGATATTTTTTGGGTTTCATTTGGTAATAAGGAGAGGGTTGCTTTGAGGCTAAGTGTTAGCCGTATGAAAATTTGAGGAGAAGGAAGCTAGAGCCGAGCCCCATTTTCGGAATTCGTCACCATTCAAACCCTCATGAGATTCTGACCGCAAGATCGTGTAATCTGCACTCTTCGTGAAGCATTTAACGCGATCATGACTTAAGTTTCACTTTTGAAAACCTCAAGCCATTCAAACCTTTTTCCGTTAAAAACCCTTTTTCTATAGAAGCCCCATTTTCAAAGAGCTGATCACCTTGGATAGTCTTCCGCTCTTTGAATGGGTTAAGATCGATGCGTGGATCATTGACGACTTCATCTTGAATATGTGGTGATCAATCATTGTGAAATCGCCGTAGAAATTCGGAAGTTTCGTTTCGAAACCCTTTTGGACAACGATTCTTAAAGGCGCGAAGTCAATCAAAGAAAGGTTAGTTTTTTTTTATTTTAATGGTTTAGATTGTTTTAGTTAGTGTGTATATGTATGTGATTCGATGAAGATCGTAGAAGATTTGAAAGAAAATAGATAAAAAATGATAAATTCTTATGGCTGTGCATTTCTGAAGGTTTCGATCGATTAAATTAGGTAATTGATCGATCAAATTTGGCATTGATCAATCAAATTAGGTGATTGATTGATCAAATTTGGCATTGATCGATCAAATTAGGTGGTTGATCGATCAAATTTGGTATTGATCAATCAAATTAAATATACAATGATAAGAACAAAAAGTTTGCTTGCTGGAAGTTCATCCTCGATTGTATTGATCGATTAAATTAGGTGATTGATCGATCAATGTGATGGGTTGATCGATCAAGGGTGAAATTGATCAATCAATATGATGGTTTGATCGATCAAATTGACTATGCCGACACTGCTTCAATGTTTTGGCCATAAGTATTTACTCCGAACTTCGATTGATGTGATTCTTATAGCATTGGAAAGAGGACAACTAAATCTACAACTTTTATGAATTAACTAATTGATGGATAAATTGTTTTGATGATTAAAATTAAGCTAAAAGTTTGGCCAAGTTTTAAGTTAGCACGTTTTGACTGAAGTATCGATATAGCTTATATATTTTGGCCATAACTCTTTGTCCCGAACTCCGATTGATGCAATTCCTGATGCATTAGAAAGAGTACGATGAGATATAACTCTTTTATGAATTAACTAAATCTTTAATCAAATGTTTTGAGGGTCAAAATGAAGTGGAAAGTTGGGTAAAGTTTTGAGTCAACACGAAATTACCCATTTCCGCCTCGGTTTTGAGAAAACACTTAAATACGTCAATATTATTAATAATTAGGATTAATTTTAAATACATCATCATATATATGATGTAGACTAAGAGTGGAGGCCGTGGATGAGAACTTTTGGATTGCTTTAGAATGGCGTTGGATTTGCTTAGAAAGAACTGTTAAGATAGGGGAAATTCAACCTAAAAATATATCTAAATATGATTTCATAATTCCTTCACATCTGTATCTTGATTTCTATTTTAAAAGCATATTTGCATATCAATCAATCTCTGTCATCTCTGATTCTTGCATTCTGATTTCTGTATTCTGAGGTCTTTTTTTGATTTCTGATATCAGATTCTTGAGGTCATGTGTGTGTGATTTTAAGTATTTAATTCAGATGATTCCCACCGACTCAGTGGTATATTCGTGCCCTGGCACAATCGTGCATCTACTTTGATAATTTCTCGACACAATTGTACTCCATAGATGAGGCATTGTTGCACTCTAAAAATTATTCATATAAATGACGATTGGTTGGGGTTTCCTATCAGCATACATCTAATTACAACGTGCTATATATTCATGGGAGTTTCTTAAGTTAGAAATATGTATGATTTAAGTCACAAATTATATACTAATAACATATGTTCTATTCTTTGAAAACTCAGTACATGCCATCTGATTTATCCTGTCTGTATATTCTGATTTGATTATCTGTTTGAGATACTACTTACAAATCATGTCTTACATTTTCAATACAATTTTAGCTGTGATATTTCTACTGAGCTTAGATATAGCTCACCCTATTTTCTATAATATTAATAGGTTCTGAGGCTAGAGCTCCCGGCACTGAGAGCGACCCTGACTTCCAGCCTGATCCGGAGGCTGAGGTTGAGGAGGAGGATACTGATACCCCAGCTGATGAGTTCTATTAGTTGTTTGGGTATTAGTTTGTATATTTTTGGGTTTTGTACTGAATTCTGGATTATTGTGGTTCTGGTGGCTATGGTTTTATACTTAAAACTTTATAGATACTTTATTTTCTTTTGTGTACATCTTATAAGAACCACTACTTGGAACCATTATTTTTGTGTGACGGATGTCCATCACCAGTGGTTCTTCTTGGTTCCTTTTTGAGGATATATTTTCTTTTATTTTTATAGGCATTGTTAAATTCTTCTCTCTTTTAAAGCCTTATATGATGACTCAATCTGCCACTACAGTGTCTGCTGTGATTTTCGCTAGACGAGCAGACACTCTGTGATTTGTCCTGGGGATCAACCAGAGCATGATTCTGATGGCACGAATTTCTGAGTGTGAAAATCCGGGCTATCACAGTTTCCGTCATATAATCAGGTTTTTCACGTAGTGTACAACATTTATATGGGCTTATGATCTTAGAAATTCATACCATCAAAGTGGTATATCATCAATTGAAGGGCTATAGGCCCAAAAATCATACTTTTTGGAAGATTTGAACCATCCGATCTGTGTACTCTAATACCAACGTTTTTTCCTAATTTTTAGGACTGATGTTAAAGTTCATGGATCGGATGGTTTACATCCACTATGATTCTTTGATTGGGACATGCTCCTACAACGGATTGCCACTTGGTCAATTTAATTTGATCATAGATGTGTGCCACATGGCACAATGATAAATCGTACTTCAATGGTGTGAGACAAAAAAGTGATATTTTAATGGTGTAAGATCATTTAAACACCATTTTGTGTTTAATGTCGATCAGGAGCCATTATTGCGTAATGGAATATATTGGAACGGAGTAATTAGGAATATGAAAGAGTTTTGTCAATGGAAAAAGGGGGACTAGAATAACACCTCAAATAGCAATTAATAACAACATTGCCAAGTGGCAAACAGATTTCTTCTAATCAACAAATATAGGCTGACCTATTAAAAAAGAAGGAAATTTGAAACATGGTGCAAGACTACTTTTGGCGAATTTTAACTTTTTACAACATATATAGGAAAAACATACAACCCACAAAATTGGTAGATTTGGTTCTAGATGTCGTTGCAGTAGTAGTAGTAAACAACATATTATTTGGTTCACAAGACTATAACCTATTAAAAAAAATCATAGTGATTAAATGTTTGACACCAATTCTAGGGTTTTGATAGAAACAGGAAGAGGGCACTACAAAAATAAGTTGTTTCAGCGGCACGTGCTGTTAAGGACCGTAGCGGCAATTTTTGGTAGCGACAGGACTAGTAGCGGCAGTTTTTTGTTAATAGCGGAAGTTTTTAGCTGCCGCTAATAGTCTTATTTTTTGTTGTGAGGTGAGGGAGGCTACAGTTTCAAAGAGAGAGAGGGAGGCTATAGGGATGCTGGGTTTTCAAAGAGAGAGAAAGAAGAAAGTCAGTGTTTCTTAGAGAGACCAAGAGAGACAAGAGAGCTTTCGAAGAGAGATAGGGAAAATGAGTTTTCGTATTGGATTTCTTTCAGTTGTCGCGATGGAAGTTCTCGTATTTGAGAGAATTAAAGTATTAAACAACTCAGTTTAACAATCGATTTTTTTATCACTGCTTTTGAGAGTGGTTCTTATTCTACTGTTAGTGTTATTTTTTCCTCATTTTCACGCAGTAGACTTTTCTAAAATAAATTACAAAGAATAGTCTTAAAAGAGGGGTTTTGGGGAGTTCTTTGAATAGATATAGAATAAACATTTTCTTTAAACTCTCACTTTTCCTAATATGTTACACTGTAAGAGGCATGTGCTTTTATAATTGTTCTGTTTGTGGAGTCTCCATTACCTTGAATTAAGGGCCTCCAATATCAATATTTCATCTTGCTTCTCAATAACTTTATAAGGTCTCTTAAGTGTGTCGAATCCTTATTGGGACTATTATCATTATTTTGATAATATGGTGAATTAAATTTTATTGTTCATGGATGTCTCGCCTTAATACTCAAAACTTTTGATTTGTTGAAAAACTGAATCTGTTTTTTCAACTTTGGATACTCATCTCTTTTTTAAATCGGTTGGATATTCTTCTCATGATATACTTGGATCTCTTGCTACTCCATCGATGAAACCAACAGAAAATAGTGTCAATGATGTAATTTTCTTTAATAGAAGGGAAAATTTCAAAAAATAAATAAATCATGAACTTTCACCCTGATATCACTTACACACTTAAATTATTGATATTGTCAAATTAGAACCCGAAGAAATCATAATTTCATCAACTAGACCCCTGCCGTCAACTATTGTTAATATGCAAACGAAAAATGTTGAGTTGGCAAACAATTGAAACAGGCTTGCCGACGTGGCGAAGTTGTAACCAATGTTTTCTATTCGCATATTAACAAGAGTTGACAGCAAGGGTCTAGTTGATTAACTTATGATTTCTTCTGGTGCTAATTTGACAATATCAATAGTTTAGGAGTGGTAGTAATATTGGGTAAAAGTTCTGGCTTTTTTTTTTAAAAAATTTCCCTTTATAAAATGCCATTTTTTTTACGTAGTCATGCCACACGGTCATGTAAACTTAGAAAATATGCTCTGTTTCTGCCATTATCATATTCGACCATTAAATTAAAGCTGCTATAAAAATTATACATTTTCAATAATAATAATAATAATAATAATAATAATAATAATAATAATAAGGGTACTTTTATATACAACCATGATTCTTTCTTTTTAACTTGGGTTTCACATGCTAAAATTGTTGACTGCTTCAAATAAGACAATGAAGATTGTTTTTCGTCCAAATCGTACAATACATATTGAGATCATGGGATTTCTATCGAACAATTTGATGTGGATTGTATGTGGTAGACATCTCAAAAAGTGAACATGATCATGCCATACATCAATTGTGATCACTTTTTGTGATGTTTGCCATGTAGAATAAAAATTTAACTGTCTGATGGCAATATTAAGATCTCAAGGTCAATGGTGTGGATGATTGGATCGAGAAAGAATCTCCATCTGTTTTATAGAAGTCAAACATTTTAACCTGTACGACAAGGAGGTCAACAACAATGGCTGATTAATTTATTGACTTAAGAGCCCTTATGTATTTGGAGACATGTAGTGGCAAAAAAATTAAGATACATATAGTAGTTGGCGACAGTAGTGATCAATCTGTTAAGGTAATGTATGCGGTCAACTTCAACGGACAGTTGAAATTTTTGGCTATCAGCCTGTAACTAAAATTTATCAATTGATATCGACCTGCTAAATACATTGTCAGTTTAATAAGAAGAAATTGATAAGGAAAGTGATAAGGAAATGATATCGACCTGCTAAATACATTGTCAGTTTAATAATAAGAAATTGATAAGGAAATGATTGATTATTGAAAGTAGTTTATTATTTGAAGGCGACCTGAACAAAACTCCTAAATACTTGTTTCAATCTACGATAAGGGACAGTTCGGTAGTTTTCCTTAAAAATATCATGAAGTTATTTGGGAGAGCCCTTTTGCCTTCTAAGTTACTTTTTTAAGTATTTTACCTAAAAAGTTAAGGCTGAGTAAAACTCAAAATACTTAGAAAACTAACTTAGTAAACTTAGAAAGCTAAATGCCTCTCAGCTTATAATTTTAGGTTGTGTTTGATAGCTCTCTACTAGCTCCATGCCAGCGTAGGGTTTACCTCATTTAGTAGGTTCCCTTTCTCTTTGTTAAATCCCTGCTACCTGCATTAGCAGGTCCCCCTTCTCCTTACGAATTCCCTGCAAAGCATGATTTATCTGCTCCAGTAGTTCTCCCCTTCTCTTTGCTCACTCTTTGTAATAGTAGATTTTATTTTCTCTAATAGGGAGTTTTTTATAGCCAGGGTTTCCTACCTTGAAACCCGTGCCGTCAGATCACTTATCGCGATCCTTAAACACAGTCTTGGTATATCCACACACTAAGCGGAATTCAAAGTAGACATACTCATATGGCAAAAGAAAACTCTATTTCTATATACACATGAATAAAGACAAAATAATGGTTCTATCCGTGTTCATGTAAGGAGGGAAGTATGTAATATCCCCAAGTTTTCGAATCGAATATGTTCCATTAGGTGTACATATCAGTTGCAACACTTGGTACCGTCTCAAATTTTTGGATGAATTATTTGGATTTGTTCTAGGTCTGTTTGAACTTGTTGGACAGGAGGCTAACACCTGACTTATGTGTATTGGGTTCACAAATGAACCAAACCAATTGACAAACACACGTTGGTGTGTGTATGCTCCACAAGGAAGCAAACTGAAGGTATAATGATAAATGGGTTCTCAAGTAAATCATTTACTCCCTTGTTTGACTTTGAGTGAGAAATAGAAGAGAGAAAGAAAATAAGTGCTCTCCACGTGAAACCTTGTACGCCGAAATCTCTAGTTTGTGATCGATTCTCCGCTCATGACTCTTCGTAACTTTGATCGTTTTCATAAGAGGTTGTGGATGATTGTAGGAGTTGGGAGGAATTGACCTTTGCGTGCATCGCGATCCGACCACCGGAAGTTGGGTTTTCAAACCCATTGTGTGAGTGTGGCGAGAGCTCCATTAGATCCGGATTTCAATCGTAGAGCACAAAAATTCCGCTTGTTAGAAAGGTGAGATCTCATCGATCATTTATGATTAGATTGTTAGAGGTTATTACCATAAATGCTAGGTAATTAATGTGGGTTTGAAAAGGATAAAAAGAAAAAAAAACTAAAAAGAAAATCTGAATTCGAGAAGAATTGTGAAAATTTCGAAAGTCGCTCGCACGACTTTAGAACTCGCGTGAGCGACATGAAGTTGCTTGCGTGAGATATGCTTCAGAATAGGCGTGAAATCAAGTAAGAACAGTCTCTCGAACGACTGAGAGAATGCCAGGAGAAGTCGCTCGCGTGACTTGGAACTCCCGCGCGTGACTTGCTTTGATAAAGAAGTGAGCACAGTCACCCACACTGGGGTGTGCCAGGGGAAGTCGCTTGCGTGACTTTAGAACTTGCGTGAACGACTGAGACAGTTTTGGCCATTTGGGATTTTCTTTGAAAAATCTTCTGAATATTCGACGTGTATGATTCCTTAAGCATTAGTTAGTGACCTTTAGATACAATGTGATGTAGGTTGGGAGTTGAAAATGTATATGAAGGAAATTGGCATCATTTCGTGTGTTTCGCAACCTAGGTAGGGGAAATTCATTACCACTTGCATTTGATGTGATTTTCATAGATGTTGTGACATGATTCGAACTAAATGTAATAAAAATTGAAATGAAATAAACTCTTGACTTATGAACCTTTCAAAAATGAGCTTTGTACACGGATTCTAAAAATGTGATTCAATTGTGAATGTGTTAAGAATGTATGTGTTTGAACTCTGAAATTAGTTATAAAATAATCACACGACACTGTGTTAAATTATATGTTAGAATATGTACAATGATTTAAGGTTCATGTGGAACGAATCCCCATTTGTATACTGGTACAGCGAGATATCCGTACATTTACACCGGCCACCAGTAAACTTTAGCCGCACAAGTGCCCTGATAGCGCAGGGGCTTGGGCACTTCTGAAAATGATTCATTGAATGACGATGGTTCGAGGATTCCCATTGGTAAAAAAAATGTGGCTCTCAATGTTATATCTGCTTGAGAGAATATTTAAGTTATTGATTTAAGTCAACCCTGAATTATGAAAAAGCACGTAAGATTTCGAAAATGAGCAATGTAACTTTCTGAATTTGTCTTTGAACTTATGTTTTTATTTGATTCAAGCATCTTGAAATTCAGTTTTTATGAAATTTGCTTCTAATATCTGTCATGAAATCTATGTTTGAAAGGATGATATAATTGGTATTGATATTTCCCTTTTTGAGCTTAGAGTGTTAGCTCACCCCTCGACTATACGTCACAGGTACAGGTACTGATCTGGGAATTGAGGATCTTGAGCGTGAGGAAGATCCGGATTATTATCTGGAGGAGGAATCAGTTCTTCCACTAGACGAGTACTTCCCTTAGGGGACGTTTGATCATTTTGAGATTTTGAGAGTGGGCTAGGTACGTGTTGGTTCAGTTGGTGTTGATGCTCTTTGTTATAAAAGTGATTAAAATATGACAAAACAAAGAATGTCAGAAGTAAAGCAAAGATAAAAAAAATGAGATTAGAACACAAACTCCACTTGCAAGATACAAGACTGCTGTAGCAAGTTCTAAATGAAGTAAGGGTTGTCCCACAAAGAGTTATGGATCTAAAAAGAGTAAATCTTCGGTTCTGCTACAAATCTGTCAACTCTAAACCTAATCTATCTTAATCTAATAAAACAGGGTGTTTTTGGGGTTGTCACTAACTAAAATATAAATAGATGCAAAAATCAGAAACTAGAGAAAGGGGTTTTAAAGAAGAATGAAAGTGGACTGGTAAAATAAATAGAAAATGGAGAAGTAGGCAGTTAGGGACTAATTTTTATTGCAAACAGCAATGTAAAATAGAGCAAGAGTTGGATCTGCAGCAAATCCTTCATTTGGCTACAAGCACAAATGCAAGGAAGAAGAATCCAACTCAATCATGAGATATGGATTAGTCTTAGGGCTATAGCCTGTCCACTCAAATGGTCATAGGCTATCCCATGGATATAATCCAGTCATTGGGGTTAAAGATGAAACAGTAAAATCACTGCAGACACTATGTTTGCAAAGCTACAAGCTCATGCATCCATAGGTGCATAAAATCCATAAACATCTAATGAAAATCACAAGAGATTACAGATCAAGTGAAATTTTAAAGCCAGCTATTCATTGCTAAAAAGAAAGTTATAATGATACAGTTCTCAAGTCTACAGTCTCTGTAAGGCTCCAAGCTCTTCACAATATTATTACAAATCAATATATAATAAAACTAACCCTAACTGCTATAAAGATTTAGGCAAACATGCTGACCTAAGGAGAGAAGAAGAACAAAAAGGAAGATGACCTAATCCTAGAAATGAACTAAACTACTATGTATTGTCTCGTGTGATGCCCCCCTTTTCTCGCATGCCTTTCATGGTATTTATACAATCCATAAAGTTACTTTTTTGCTTTGCCCAATCAGAGGGGAAGAGAATCAAAATAGTTAGGATATGCTGACGTGGATCAAATGCAGCCAAGTATTGCCCCCATTCTGTTAGGAACGCAGTACACACTTGGACAGGTGTCCCATGTGCTGTGAAAGTTCTAAAAATGCCCTTGAAGTCCATAAATATCTGTTGGGTCCCGAGCCTCGAGAGGGTGAAGTCTGCTGAAGGCTTCTCAGTGTATATCTTGAGTAGATGGACTTATTTCTGAAGGATTCTCGAGTGGCTGGAGTACTGAAGTCCAGAACTGCTCGCCAGGATAGTTCTGAAGGCTCTTGATTGTTCGAGAGGATGAATTGCCACGAGACTTTGTCTGCTCAAGCTTGCTCGAGAGGATATAATGTTGAAGGTGCTGAACTGCTTGAGTGTGTTGTTGCTGCAGACATGAACTGCTCGACAACTGATTGAGAAGATGACTACTCGAGACAACTCGAGAGGATACACCTGAAGGCTTCAGATCTGGTCGAGACTGCTCGAGATGAAGTTTCTGCTTCTCTGTTGGTGTGTCTAGTTTCCTGCAGCACTCCTTTAGGCATGGGTCCCACTTGTCTCTCATTGTATGACTTCTAGGGGTTCAAGGCATGATGAACAACCCATATGGTGGGGACCACCATGGTTCAATCTCTGTATTTCCATCAGCTTCAATGCTTGACTCTAATTCCTCTCTTCTTGCACTTGTTACATGGGTTACTGCACCATTCTGCAGATTATTTCTAGTTATAAAATCATACTCAAAAATCAATTATTAAACAGCTCTATGGTCTAGTAAGGGCTAGGTTAGGAAGTGAAAAGTGGCATAATTTAGTGATTAACACACCCCAAACCTAATCTTTGCTAGTTCTCAAGTAAAGAGAGAATTAAACAATTATTCTAAAAATCAAATGCCACTTTCGTAGAGAGCACGGATGCATTTTACCTATGCATCAAGCCTTTTAAAATCCTAGGTGATCCCTAGTGGAGGAGTGAAGTCTCTTGAGGGTTTTCAATGAAGATACCCACAAACATCACAATAGAACAGTTAAGTTTAGTGCAACATATAATAAATCATATTTTGACAAGTAAAGCTTCATTCCACACCCTACTCTTTCAAATTTAGAGGAGTTAAAACAGAAATGCAAATAGTTTAACACTTAAATCAGCATGTATTCCCATCACAACCAATCAACTTACATCAAGAGTATTGTGTATGTGAATTAGCGCTAAGCTCACCATTAATTCAAGAATCAGTTTTAAATATTGCCCTAATGAATTTAATTTTAGACCCAATCCTCACGAGGGCTATCACTCAAAAATGAAATTCCCAGGTGTATCACTTTTATTGCAGCTTAAGATCAATTACAAGCCTTAAATAGGCCTGCAAGCATGAGCGTAGGCATTGCTACTAATTCCTAACATCTTCATGTTCTTTTCACTATAGGTTACACATCCCCTTATCTCCACCTAACAACTCACTTAACTTTGGATCAATAAGGTCTTTTTGTTGGGTTGTAATGTGGCTTAAGGTTAAGGTTTACAAAGAATGAAAGGATAAAAAGGGGTTCAAAATTGAGAAATCAATTAAGGGGAGGAGGCGATTCATGACTTCACCTTCTTTATTGCATCACAACTTTATTTTCTTTTATATTTTTCAGATCCAAAGTGGCTAGCTTATTCTCATCATTTAGTTTTTTAAATGAAGTACTTCTTTTGACTTCTTTTATATATACTTATATATATATATATATATATATATATATATATATATATATATATATATGAAATGCCACAGATGTATAACAGACACACTGCCTTTTTTTCTATAGATCTCTTCTCTTCTCCTTTCACCAAATTTTGGACCCATCTCAACTTTCTTCAACATCTTCTCCTTTACCTTCTGAAATCTCAGAGTGAGGGAAAGGCTGAATCAGGTCAATGAGGTTTAGGTTCAATTACTCTGGTGTTTGATAAAGAAAAGTGGATTTTAAGGCTCAAACAGTATATACAAGGGGCAGTTCAATGGGTAGATATTTTCAAGCTCAAACTGTCCAAATGAAGGCCTTAAATCATATCCTTAGTGTCATAAGTTCTGCTAATAGTTTTAATTTGGGGTGCATAACTTCTGGTGAAAAGATGTTGATTTAATCATTCCTTAGAGCAGAAAAATTCATCAAGACACTCTTCGAAAGAAAATTTGATAGGCCCAAATCTCACTAGGTATGGTCTTTAACTAAACTCATGGGGTATCTCCTCAAATTTTTCTCTCCTTTCTGGTTCACTAAACACTGATTGTGAAAATTTTTTCTTGATGTTTGCTTCATGGAAGTGTTAGATTTTTCAAGGATATCAGTTTTAAAATGTCTGCTAACAATTTTAATTTCCTTTCTCAATTGGTTAGGTGGGAATTTACTTTATTTCTTTTAATTTTGCCAACAATGCTGCACTATAATTAATTATTTTATTGGAACACCCTGCCATACCCCCAAACCTAATATAAACATTGTCCTCAATGTTTCAACAGAGAGTGTATTTAGGGGCAGCAGGGTATGAAAAGGAAGAAAAATATAAAATAATGCTGAAAAGAAAGTAAAAATTTACTAACAAGATGCATGTGTTCACAGAGAACATAATTTTATAACATATTGTATACAAGAGTAGATTGTGTACAAAATTACAACTGAATAAAAAATAAAACTAATATAGAAAACTCCTAAAAATAGAAAACTCCTAAAACACAAGACTCCTACAAATGGTCTGAGTCAGAATCTAGATCAATGTGCTCAACTGCTTTTTCTTTTCCTTTCTTCACACTGTCGGCCTTGGCAGCACCAGCTTTAGTCCTTGAAGCAGTTGGCTTCTTCTGCTTGGTGCTACCCTTTTGGTGTTGAGGCTCCTACAGATTAATGCCTTTAGCTTCTACTTGAGGCACCACATCTTTAACACCAAGAGACATGAGAGTTGCTGATAATGAATCAACCAGGCTGGCATATTTGTTAGCCCTTTACTCATACAATTTATAAACAGTTAAAGCAGTGCCAAATTTTTCTTGCATTGTAAAAAGTTTCGTATGATGAGCTAGGATAACTGCTTCCAACTGTTTCCAATTTGTTGCCTTCATCAGGTCTAGCTGATCCTCACAAGTCTGCAGTATACTGTTCCTCACAGAGTGAACCAGCTGACACATCCCTAGCCAAATATGGATTTTCATGCATAAGAGCATTGAGGTAGGTGTTGTATGTCCTAGACTTGGGTGTGCTGGTACAATGGCCCAGTTTGATGAATCATGAACAGAGAGGGAGATAAGAGTAGTTTCAGTAGCAGGGTGGATGGATGGGGAAGAAATGGATGGTAGGGAAAGGATCAGCTCCTCCTCAGGGATTTCTGTTTGGGTAGAGGTGGTAGATGTGGAAGTGGGGACTAGAATCAACTCTTTAGGTTTAAAATCAGTTTGGATGGCAACATCAATTGTTGCCACTGCCGTAGAAGATTGTTGGCATGGAGGAGGGGTAGGGATAGGGGTGGGTGGTTGGGGTGTCGGTATGAAAGCTTGAAGGGTTGCTTGGATGGAAGAAAGGCTGGTTTGGAAGGAGGATTGGTTTTCTGTGGACGTGTGGATTTGGGATTGAAGGGAAGTTAGGAGTGAAATTATTTGGGATAGAGGGTTTGGGAGGATAGAGGTAGAAGGTTAGGTTGAAACTGCTTTAAAGGGTGAAGTAGGTGCATGGTTAAATGGGTAGTGGTGTGGAGAGTCAAGTAAAGGGGTGTACTTATGGCTAATGTCCCCCACAATGGAGTCTATTAGGGCTGAGTAGCCCCCTGTGATAAACTGGTCAGAGGTGTTACGAAATGGGTCTTGGATAGGGGACAGTGGAGGGTAATGGGTAGGGGAAGGAATAGGGGTTAGGATAGTGGAATGGACAGGTGAAGGACTGGGGTAAGTGGGTTCAATGGCAGTAGCCATTGGCTCATATTCAGGATGGGTAAATGGAGTAGGTTCTTCAGGTGCTCGGCTTAATATGGGTGGGGATATGGTAGTGAATGGGCTGGGTTCTGTGGTGGGGTGATTGTTGTTGATTCTATGTGTGCATGATTTATTTGTGTTTTGAAAACAAATTTGCAATTGCTAAGTTATACTGATTCTAGAATATAAAAAAGGGTAAAGAAATATCAGCACAGAGAGAAGTGAATTAGCCTGCAAGATCAGGGTCAATTGTAGCAAGTTTTAAATGTAAATGAGTAGAAGATCGTCCACAGAGAATTTGTTTAAAATATAAGATAAACCTCCAGATCTGAGCTACCAGATCTGGCCTCTTATCCTATCTATAAAGCACATAAGATGGGAGGTTGAATTTGTCACATTAACTACATGATAAAAGTAAAAGTTAAACTAAATGATCCAGATTTGAGTTGGGGGAATTTTGAGGTAAACTTATAAAAATGGAGAAATAATATCTAACTTTGGTTTGGTCCTTGAAACACAATGAGAATGACTGCAGAGCAAATGAGAAATGATCCAATCTTCATCTGGCTACAAGCACAGATGTAAGAGAAATAAATCTAACTCAAGGATTAGATTTAGGCTTATGGTTATGGTCTGTCCACTTTAATGGCCATAGACCATCCAATAGTCTTTAATCTAAACCCTTAATTTAGAACAAGAAACATCACTACAAATGCTGTGAAAGATTAGGTTACAAACACAAATTCCCACAGGATTAATGAATCAAGGGAAATTGCATGAAAAACAGTAAATCTAAAGGAGTCTAATGCAATAAGGAGATCAGAGGGAACCCTTAACATGAGTCCAATTGACAATGTACGGTTTACAGCAACCTTTTCAAATTCACCATTACAATTACAGAGCACAGCTTAAACAGCTCTCAGATTTGTAGTCTTGAATACAACTCTCCTTTGAATTACAGAAGTATCTCACAACTCTCAATTGCAAGTAAAAGTGAGGCTATTACAGGGATTTCAGACAAACTATCTGATTTGGAAATGGGGGAATAGGAATGAAACTCAAAATTTGGATCCCCAAATTGGGCAAATGGTTCATCTATTTATAGTTTTCCCCAGGTCTAGCTCAGATGCGTATCGACCAATCAGAAGTGCTCAGATCTGTATCAACCAATGGTAGTTGAGCATAAGGATCCAGATCTGTTCTGGCCAATCAGAATTGCTCAATCTGGTTCAGCCAATCAGGTGACATAAGCATCAATTCTGTTATGCATTTTGAAAATCTGTTAGAGCTTCTAGAAGTTCCCGCCAAGTTATTTCATCTCTGGGTGCTCACATGGGGTGGAATATGCCTTCACTTCATGCTTAGAATCTTCTGGAATGTCCCTAGGTTTTTAAATGCATTGGGACGCGTGAAAAAAATTACTGAATTACCCTTGCAAAAGTTGGAAATCTCCAGAATACCATTTCGCATAGTTTAGGAGACTTTTCGCAAGGTACTGTGACTCCTGAAGCTCTTTTCGCAACGTTCAGGTTCTGCTCAAAAGGAGTTCTTTTCTTTTCAAAAAGGTCAATCATCTCTTCGAAGAGTTCAGGTGCTCTTTGAAAACTAAGCCTGGAGTTTTTAGTTCTTTTCGCAGAGTTCAGGTTCTTTTCGAAAAGTTCAGGTTCTTTTCGAAAAGCACTCTGTAGTGCATTTTTCTGTTCGAATTGTTCCATACTTCTTTTCTGGGTTGAGACCAGGTCTTCGCCTCTTCAGTTCAGGCCTTTTAACAACTAGTGAGGTTGTTCCTTCTCTTTCTTCCTTTGGATCGACATGGATTATCATCTTTTTGGCACTTTTAGGCTGCTTTCATGGTTAAGCCTGTCTTTATTGTTAGCTGTAACATAAGCACTTAAAACACTTATTTAGTTCTCTCAAAGGTCTATCAAGACCCAGGTTAAGGGGTAAAAAATGGTATTTTCCAGTTCTCAACACACCCCCAAACCTAAGCTTTGCTAGTCCCTGAGCAAAGGAAAAAAAAAACAGAATGAAAAGTCACTTTTGTAGGGAACACAGTTGCATTTAGCATATGCAACAAGCCTTTTAAACTCCTAGGTGATCCCTAGTGGAGGAGTGAAGTCTCCTGAGGGTTTTCAGTGAAGATACCCACAAACTTCTTCAATAAATCAGTTAAGATCACTGCAGTTTTGTTACAGCAAACTTTCATCCAATCTGATTATTCACACCTGCATCAGTCATGTTGTAAGAAGATTTTCAAGAAAAATATCAGTTCAAAACTAAAATTCTGCTGTAATTCCTTTTACCATTCAGTCAATTTGTATCAAAAAGTTATTTACAAGAAAAATTAATGAACAACTTGCCTTCTATTTAAGAATCCAGCTTTGATGTTACCCCAATGAGTTGATTTCAAACCCAACTCTCTCCAGGATTTTCACTCAACATGCAAGTAAGAGGGTTGTACTATTTCACATGGCTTAAGAGCGGTTACAGTCCTCAAATAGGACTGTAAGCATGAGCATAGGCATTGCTTTTTAGTTCTGAATTCACTGCTCTTTTCACCAACATGTGACAGCTTAATCCATCATTGATCAGTAAGGACTTTACTTGGGTTGTAATGTGGCTTATGGGTGAAATTTATCAAGAATAAAGGGGTGAAATGGTGTTCAAAATTGAGAAGTCAGTCAAGGTAAGGAGGTGATAAACACACCTTCTTTAATTCAGCATATTTTCATCTTCTTCTTTGAATTTCCAGAGCCAAAGTGGCCATCTTTTTCTCTTTCTTTTTCAAACTTCCAATGAAATGCCTTCGCTCTTTTCCTTTTTTTTTTTTTCAAAGTAGCATTGACTGGAATGCCACATTTCTTCTGCTGATACATCATTGCCTTCAATTATTATTCTTCTTTTGTTGTCAAACTGTTACTCAATTCTCCTTTCTTCAGCTTCCTTCCCTTTATCTTCTGACTTCTCAGAGTGAGGGTTAGGCTAAATGAAGTTGATGAGGTTTCAAAGAAATCTGAGATTTGTAAAGCTCAAATGGTATGTATCAAGGGCAGTTTCAAAAGGTGGGGCTTTGTAAGGTTCAAACTGTCTAAAAGGAGGCCTTACATCATGTCTTTAATATCACGATTGCTGTCAAATTATTTCAATTTGGATATGTGTAACTTCTAGTGAAAGTAAGCAGGTTCAATCAGTCCCTAGAGCAGAAAAAATTGCCAATTCATACCTCCAAAGAATACATTTCAGGCCCAAACCTCACTGGGTGTGGTTTTGTATCAAATTCCTGAGGTATATCATCACTATTTTCCCTCTTTTTAGGTTGACTAAAACATCAATTTTCTTTTGGAAATTTTTCGACATTCACTTCATGAAAGTATTAGAATTACACTAGAAATTAATTTCAAAAAGTTTTTAACTTCTTCATTTTTCAAAACAGCAGGTGTGAATTTACTTCATTTTCAAAAATTCCACTGATCATAAGCTGTATTGATGTTAACTCAATTATTGACATTTCTGCCACACCCCCAAACCTAAGGGGAGCAGGGTCCATACTGGTCCAAAGCAAAGAAAAGAAGCAATCAAGAAAAAAATCATAATGACAAGAAGAAAGAACAGAAATGCACAATAATTTCACAAGAAAAACCAAAATTTTATATTACAAACTCATAACACAGATAAGTACAATGTGATTTAATAACTGGGGTCAAAATCTGTATCATAAGTTGGTTCAATGGGATCAGAACTGGAGTCACTGTCAGAGTCAGCACTAGAATCAGTATTGGAATCTGAACTTGATTTAGCCTTCTCCTGGATTGTGTTTTGCAGCTCAGTGTATTCCTCTGATTTGATCTTTTTGGTGAGGCCAATGTACTTTCCAAGTCTAGTAGTCCTCAGTTTTTCCTGGTCAAGCTGTGCTTGCAACATGGTCCTTTGCTCACTCCAACCATCGAAAAGTTTGACCCAAAGAGGTCCTTCATTTTCTCTCTCAAATTTCATGAATAACTCCAATTTCCGAATCTGGTTTTCATAAGGGGTTCTAATGTAAGCTTGCAAATCAGCTAACCCCTTGAGGACATCTCTACAGATATATGGATTTTCTTCCATGGCCCTTCTGAGGGTGGCAAATCTGGGAAGGGGAATGGAATGGTAGGGGACCAAAGGTATCCCAGCTGTGGGAGTGGGAGAAGAAGTGTCCAGAAGGATGACTTCAGGGTCGGTCTGATTGGCTTGATCAGAGAAAGTGAGGAGTGGTGAAGGGGACTCAACCAGAGGTACTTTAGGTTCAGTTTGGGTAGCATGGACAGTGGTGGTGAGGGTGGGCAGATCAACCAATACTACCTCAGGTTCAGTTTGGGTAGCATGGTCATCAACAGCAGGTACAGTGGTAATGGTAGTTGTGTGGGATGTGGAGGCTAAGGTTTGGAGAAGGTCATTGGTCACAGACTGGTTTTCTGTGTTGATCTGTAGTTGGGCTTGGATGGATTGGAGGAAGGTAAGTATTTGGCTAATAGATTCAGGTGTGGGGGAGGTATGCATAGCAGGGACTGGTAAAACTGAGGTGGATGGTGGAGGTGCAATGGGTGAAATGGCTGTAAAGGGAGAAGTAGGCAAGTGAGTAAAATGAGGAGGGTCAGGTATAGGGATAGGTTCAAGCCCAACGTTTTCAAAAATAGACCCCATTAATGAGGAATAAGCCTCTGTAGTGAAAGGCTCAGGTTCAGGGGTATGGGATACTTCAGGTGTGTGGGCTGAAGGAGCAGGTGAACTTGAGAGGCTTTGGAGCAGAGGAGTGCAAGGAGATTGTGCAATAAAATATGTGGCCAAATCTTGGGCATTGGTGGGAGAAATTGGTGGTGTGAGTATGGTTGGAGTGGTTGGTGTAGAGGGGGAATCTGCAATTGGGATAATGGTGGGTATGGGAGATGGGACAGCTGTGATAGGTGAAGTGGCAGGAGCTGGACTAGGTGCGGAGGGTAAAAGGCCAACTTCTTCAAGAATTGGTGCAGCTGAAGTGCTGGTCACCATAGGAAGGACAACTTCTTCAAGAAAGGGTGCAGCTAAAGAGCTGGTCACCTCAGGGTCTGGCAAAGCCGGTTCTAAGGGAGCTGTAGGGGTAGGTTCATGTATGGCAAGTCCACTAACAACTGCAGATGCAGGCTCAGTAGCAATTGCAGGTGCAGGTTCACCTTCCTCTCTTAGTGTTTTCAGTATTGCTTCCCAAAATTGTGAGGAGCTAAGACTTCAAATGGCTCCTGGTCATCAATGTCAAACTTAGCTCTTAGGAGGGCTGTGATTAGTCTACCAAATGGGATTCCAGCTAATTTATGCTCCTTTTTCAACTTGGCACTAATATCAGCCATGGCTTCAAAAATTAATATAGGGGCATTGAAAAATTGCCCCTTAGAAAAATGAAAGAGAGCCTCTAAAATTGGTGTCCTCCTTTCTTGGTTGTGCCTGGTGACATAAAAACTGCCCCTCAAAATTGAATCCATTAATAAAAATTGAGGTGCTAGGTCTCTCCTCATTATGGACTGTCCAGTTCCAACGATCCCTTGGGTTAAATGTGCAGCCATTTCTCTAAAGGAGGCTGCTTCTGGTGCAGCCAATGGGCCAGAAGGATCATATTGAAAAGGTATCCCCAAAGCATTCCCAATGTCTTCATATGTGACCGTTAGATCGCAATCATCAATAAAGATAACCAGGGTAGGGACATCAGCATCATTTTCAGTGACTTTTACCAGGTTTTGGTACCATAACTTCACCATTCGCGAATAAATTTTCTCTGGCAGAGGGGTAAGGATATTGCTTAGTGAGGCATCTCTCATGTATCTTAAAGATAGCTGACAATCCGATTTGTTGACGAAAAAAGTTTCGTCCACAATAAGCTCAGGAATCAGCTTCTGAGCTTCAATGAATGGATTTGGTAGTACCAAATGCATAGGCAGAGGAGGAAGCTCAGGCTTAGGACTAGCAGCTGCAGGGATGGGTTCCTCATATCTCACTTTCTTTCCTTTCTCAATCCTATCCGCTTTATCCATTGATAGTTTTCGTTTGGCTGAAGTTTTGGTTTTTCCTTTTGGGGTAGGTTTGCTAATTTTCTTAGCAGAAGATTTTGGGAACATGGCAGCCAGCGATTTTTCAGCTTTTCCCATTCTAAATTTGTGTATGAAAATGCCCACAACAAATGCTGACACAAAATCAAATTTTGCAAATGATAAACAGAGGGAATGCATAGAAAAATACCGAGATCTAGGGTTTTTGATTGAACGTGTTGCTTGCTTGCTGAAATCCACCATACCAGAAGCTAAAATCCTTCTCTGAAAGCTCAAATGATTGAACAAAGGTGAAGAAAAGTGTGGCTGAATTCTAGAATCACGCAAGGAAAGAAAGAAATAGGGTTTCTGTGGAACAGGACGTTCTCAGAAAGCTTTCGAATATGAAACCCTTACTTCGAAAGGGTTTAAATAGGCTCAAAGTTAATTTCGCAAAGTAATTTTTAAGTTTTCGAAAAGTTCCAAAACAGACCTTTTTACAACTAAGAATGGCATCAGTACCACTCGAAAAGCTAATAGCTTCAGAAACAACTTTTCGAAAAGAAAATGGCTTCAGAAATACTTTTCGAAAAGCAAGTCCTTGCTGCTTTCAAGCGATTAACTCAGATTCTTTTCGAAAAGTAAATTGAACTTTGCGAAAAGACAATTTTTACTTTGCGACTTAACTTTTCACATATTTAAACCATGCAAAAAGAGAACAAACATGAATAAAAGCAGAGAAAAAGAAAACTAAGAAAAAACTATGGAATAAACATATATTGTACAGTTGTATACCATCAGATTTGGGGAGGCTCTTGATGATAGATGGGCAGCATAGGCTCTTGGGTATTTTCAATGCATGGTTTGAGCTTCTGACCATTTACTTTCAAAATTCTTCCATTACTTGGATCTAAAATGTCAACAGCTCCAGAAGGAGCTGCATGAATGACAGTATATGGCCCTTCCCATCTGGATCTCAGCTTTCCAGGAAAAAACTTAAGTTTTGAGTTAAATAACCATACCTTAGAGCCAGCTGTGAACTCTTTTCTCAACAAATTTTTATCATGGAAGGCTTTGACTTTCTCTTTGTAAACTCTTGAATTTGTGTATGCATCCATTCTCAGCTCCTCCAACTCAGCAAGTTGCAATTTCCTGTGATTACCCGCAGTAATCAGATCCATGTTCAATGTTTTAATGGCCCAAAAGGCTTTATATTCTAACTCCACTGATAAATGGCATGCTTTTCCATAGACCAACCTGAATGGGGACATGCCAATTGGGGTTTTATAGGCTGTCCTATATGCCCATAATGCATCATTCAGCTTAAAGGACCAATCCTTTCTGTCCTTCTTCACAGTCTTTTCCAGTATATGTTTGATTTCTCTATTGGAAATCTCCACTTGTCCACTGGTTTGTGGATGATATGGAGTAGCTACTCTATGAGTCATAGAGTATTTTTTCAATAAAGTTTCAAAATGTTTATTACAAAAATGGCTTCCCCCATCACTGATAATAGCTCTGGGAAAACCAAACCTGGAAAAAATGTGATCCTTTAAAAATTTAAGAACCAATTTGTGATCATTGGTTTTAGTGGCTCTGGCTTCAACCCATTTGGATACATAATCCACAGCTACTAAAATGAAATTACACCCATTGGAAGGAGGAAAGGGACCCATGAAGTCTATCCCCCAAATATCAAACAATTCAACTACCAAAATGGGTCAGAAGGCATTGAGTTTCTCTTGGAAATGTCATTCAATTCTGCGCTTCGCAAGACTTACAAGGTCAAGAGCATCTTTGAAAAGTGTAGGCCAATAAAATCCACAATCAAAACCTTTGCGGCAGTTTTGTTTCCACTAAAATGACCTCCACAGTTCTGCTCATGACACATAGAAAGTATTCTATGAAATTCTTGGTCGTGACACATTTTCTTATTATTTGGTCTCACAACTCTTAAGCAGATAAGGATCTTCCCGGATGAAATGTTTAACCTTTGAGAAGAAAAGATCTTTATCCATTTTATTCCAATGTTGAGAAATTCTTCCGATGGCCAAAAGTTGACTATGTTTGCAAACCAAGGGGTGTGTATACTAATAGCAAAAGTTGCTCATCGTGGAAAGATTCATTGATAGGCGACCTATCAATCTCGATGAATTAAAATTCTGACAGTGATACCACATTCTCCACACCCTTTTTATCTTTGATCTGTAAATCAAATTCCTGTAATAGGAGAATCCACCTGATTATTCTTGGTTTGGTGTCCTTCTTAGACAGAAGGTATTTCAAGGCAGAGTGGTCAGTGAACACCACTATTTGTGAACCCAAGACATATGACCTGGATTTCTCTAAAGAAAAAATAATTGCCAGCAGCTCCTTCTCAGTTGTTGTGTAATTGAGCTGTGCATCAATCATTGATCTACTGGCATAAGCTATGACATGCGACAGCTTATCCTTTCTCTGTCCAAGGACAGCTCCCAAAGCATAATCTGATGCATCACACATCAGTTCAAAAGGAAGTGAATAATCTGGAGACTGCAATATTGGAGCTGAAATCAAACAGTTTTTTTAAAATTCAAATGCCTTCATGCATTCATTATTGAAAACAAAAGGGACATCTTGGCACAATAAATGACAAAGAGGCTTGGTTATTTTACTGAAGTCCTTAATGAACCTTCTGTAAAATCCAGCATGTCCTAGAAAACTTCTGATCTGTTTAACAGTTTTGAGAGGTGGTAAATGTGTAATTAAATCAATTTTTGCTCTGTCCACCTCAATACCCTTGTGGGATACAACATGGCCAAGGACAATGCCTTGGGTGACCATGAAATGGCTCTTCTCCCAGCTCAAAACTAGATTGGTTTCTTCACATCTCTGTAACACCAATTTGAGATGATGTAAACACTGGGAAAAACCGTTTTTGTAGATTGAAAAATCATCCATAAAAATCTCCATAAATTGGTTAATCATATAAGAGAAAATGGAGTACATGCATCTTTGAAAGGTAGCAGGAGCATTACAAAGACCAAAAGGTATTCTCCTATAGGCAAAAGTGCCAAAAGGGCAAGTGAATGTGGTCTTTTCTTGATCTTGTGGGTACACAGGAATCTGGTTGTAACTAGAGTAACCATCAAGAAAACAGTAATAAGCTTTTCCTGCTAGCTTATCTAAAATCTGATCAATGAATGGGAGAGGGAAATGATCTTTTCTGGTCATTGAATTTAATTTTCTGTAATCAATACAGACCCTCCACCCAGTTGTTTGTCTGGTTGACATAAGCTCACCAGAATCTGAGGTTACAACAGTGATCCCAGATTTCTTAGGTACCACCTGTGTAGGTGCCACCCAAGCTGAATCTGAAATGGGGTAAATGACCCCTGCATCCAACAACTTAACAACCTCTTTCATGACCACTTCTTGCATATGAGGGTTCAGCCTCCTTTGCATTTCCCTAGAAGGCTTTGCATCTTCTTCCAAATGGATTTTATGCATGCAAACAGCTGGACTGATTCCTCCCAAATCAGCAATAGTCCAGCCAATTGCCCTTCTATGTTGTTTCAAAATAATCAACAGCTCTTCCTCCTGCTCCTTTGTGAGGGAGGAAGAAATAATCGCAGGCAATGATTTATGATCTCCTAAAAATACATATTTCAAATTTTCTGGCAACTGCTTCAGTTCTAAATCAGGTGGGCTGAGAAAAGAAGGTAACAAAGGTACCTTAGCTGTTTGTGGAAGGGGAAGAGTAGCAGGTTTCCAAGAAGAGAAACTTCGATTGATTATGAGTTCCTTGCACAACATTTACTTCCTCGAGACTTTGAGGTACAGATCGCTTTCTTCCTCGAATTTCCCCAAGCATCTTTAGAATCATGGTGAAATCTTCACTGCAGAACTGTAAAGTCCCTTCTACCGCTCATCCAATAGATCAACATGAAAACATTCCTCGAGTGAATTGAGGTTGTGGACGCATTATAAACATTTAATTTTACCTTCATGTTTCCAAAAGAGACTTCCATAATACCAGACCTGCATTGAATGTAAGCATTTGCTGTAGCCAGGAATGGTCTTCCCAATATGACAGGGATGGAAGTTTTGCTTTTGGTAGGTTCCATATCCAAAACTAGAAAATCAGCAGGATAGAAAAATTTATCTACTCCCACCAATACATCTTCAATCATCCCAACTGGCTTTCTTTCAGATCTGCTCATCACATGAGTGGGTTTTAATTCTCCCAAACCTAGTTTCTCATATACAGAATATGGAAGTAGGTTGACACTAGCACCCAAATCTAATAAAGCCTTTTCAATGGTATGTTCCCCAATGATGCAAGGGATTGTGGGGATTCCAGGATCTTAAAGTTTAGGAGGTGTGGCAATAGACAACACCTGATTAACTCTTTCCATAGCAAAGACCTTCTTGGATAACTGTATCCTAGACAGTCTTTTGTGAGTGCAAACATCTTTCAAAAATTTTGCATATGCTGGAATTTGTTTGATTGCCTCAAGCAAAGGTAGATTTATCTTGACTTGCTTGCAAGTCTCCATCATTTCATCTATTTTTGTGTTCCCTTTATCAAAAGGGGATACAGATTTCATTGCATGAGGAAATGGCAAATGAGGAATTAGTCCTTCATCTACAGCTTTAGAAGCATTATCAGAATCTTTTTGATTTTTTTGTTTTTCATTTGTTTGATTTTTCTTAGGTACATCAGCACCTCCACTGCTAACATTATGCTGCTCTTGCTGCATATATTTATCATTTTCCTCAATTTTTTCTTCTTCAATACCCACTTTGTTATTTATAATTCTTCCACTTCTCAAAGTTGTGACAGTTTTTACTTCTTCATGTGAAATAGAAGCTTCTCCAACCATGAACTGTCCTTTGGGATTGTTCAAAGGTTGGCTGGGTAACTTTCCTTCCTCTCTTTTGGTCAAAGTATTTGAAAGCTGACCCAATGTTTCTTCAATCTTTTTTATGCTCTGACTGTGAAAGTTCACATCGAGTTAAAGATCTAAATTCAGTGAATTTAGGACTTGATCTTCAAAGAAGGGGACTGGAAGGATTTGAGCTGGAAGCGGATTCTTTGCGAGTTGTTGTGGAATGAAATTGCTGAAAATTTGGCTTGGCATAAAAATTCTGATAAAAATTTGTATTTGAAAGGCATTTGGTTCTTTGGTTACTGCTACTGTTGTGATTGATAATTCCCCTGACTCCACCTTAAATTGGGGTGCCCTCTCCATGGATATTCATTTGACTGCATCTGTCCAAATGATTGGGCAACATGAGCTTGTTCCACCATTAGATCTGGGAATTGTGGTGCAGCAGGACATTGGTCAATTTAATGAGTAGGGGACTGGCATATCAAACATGCCTCCTCTACTCTTGCAGCCATTGGGTTTTTAAGTGAGTCCATCAATCTATCAAACTTTGTGGTTAAATTATCCATCTTTATTTCCAACTCATTCACCTCATAAATCTTTCCTTTGGTGATTTGCTGATTGTTCAACCTAGCAGGATTTTCAATATCTCTTGACAGAGATTTCTGTTGAGTTGAGTTTTCACCAATTACTTCAAATAAATCCCAAACCTCCTCAACTATTTTTTGCAAGTAAGTGCCTCCACAGGAGGCATCCACCATATTTTTGCCTTTTTGATCAATTCCTTGATACAAGCTTTGAACCAGCTGCCATCTGAGAATTTGATGATGAGGACATTGCCTTAAAAGTTCCTTAAATCTTTCCCATGCTTCATGAAAAGTTTCAGTTCAGTTTTGTGAGAAGGAAATGATACTTTGTCTCAATTGGCTTGTTTTAGACATTGGGAAGTATTTGGCTAAAAATTGACACTGTAAATCATTCCAAGAAGTGATACTATTTGGTGCTAACATAGACAACCATGCTCTAGCTTTGTCCTTTAATGAAAAAGGAAAGAGCCTAAGCTTGGTTGCCTCTGGACCAAGTCCAGCTATGTTGAATGTGGTGCAAAGAGCCAAGAATTCATCCACATGTTTGTATGGATCTTCCTTACTCAACCCATGGAAGGAAGGAAGCATTTGGATAGTCGATGATTTGATCTCATAATTTCCTTCAACAGTAGGAAATTGGATGCAAAAGGGAGAATTATAAGCACCAGGTGCAAAGTAATCCCTCAAAAGTCGAGGTTCTTCACCCATAGTAGCAGAATTCTGTGTTGTTTGTCTGGTTCGTAATAGCCTTTCAACTTCTAAATTCAGCGGGACAATCTCAGGGCTGAGAGTCCTCCTTCAAAAACATACAACACAGAACAAAAAAAATCAGATTATTCACAACAAACCTTCAGAATTCCCTTTTTATTTTAAGTAGTTTCCCTCCTTCAAAAATGGATATGAATAACTGCACAGATATAAACAATAGAATAGTTTAGTATGATATATAAAAAAAATGAAAACTTAGGTCTACCTATTTTAAAACAAATTCCCCGGCAGCGGCGCCAAAAACTTATTGTTGATTCTATGTGTGCATGATTTATTTGTGTTTTGAAAACAAATTTGCAATTGCTAGGTTATACTGATTCTGGAATATAAAAAAGGGTAAAGAATTATCAGCACAGAGAGAAGTGAATTAGCCTACAAGATCAGGGTCAATTGTAGCAAGTTTTAAATGTAAATGAGTAGAAGATCGTCCACAGAGAATTTGTTTAAAATGTAAGATAAACCTCCAGATCTGAGCTACCAGATCTGGCCTCTTATCCTATCTATAAAGCACATAAGATGGGAGGTTGAATTTGTCACATTAACTACATGATAAAAGTAAAAGTTAAACTAAATGATCCAGATCTGAGTTGGGGGAATTTTGAGGTAAACTTATAAAAATGGAGAAATAATATCTAACTTTGATTTGGTCCTTGAAACACAATGAGAATGACTGCAGATCAAATGAGAAATGATCCAATCTTCATCTGGCTACAAGCACAGATGTAAGAGAAATAAATCTAACTCAAGGATTAGATTTAGGCTTATGGTTATGGTCTGTCCACTTTAATGGCCACAGACCATCCAATAGTCTTTAATCTAAACCCTTAATTTAGAACAAGAAACATCACTACAAATGCTGTGAGAGATTAGGTTACAAACACTAATTCCCACAGGATTAATGAATCAAGGGAAATTGCATGAAAAACAGTAAATCTAAAGGAGTCTAATGCAATAAGGAGATCAGAGGGAACCCTTAACATGAGTCCAATTGACAATGTACGGTTTACAGCAACCTTTTCAAATTCACCATTACAATTACAGAGCACAACTTAAACAGCTCTCAGATTTGTAGTCTTGAATACAACTCTCCTTTGAATTATAGAAGTATCTCACAGCTCTCAATTGCAAGTAAAAGTGAGGCTATTACAGGAATTTCAGACAAACTATCTGATTTGGAAATGGGGGAATAGGAATGAAACTCAAAATCTGGATCCCCAAATTGGGCAAATGGTTCATCTATTTATAGTTTTCCCCAGGTCTAGCTTAGATGCGTATCGACCAATCAGAAGTGCTCAGATCTGTATCAACCAATGGTAGTCGAGCACAAGGATCCAGATCTATTCTGGCCAATCAGAATTGCTCGATCTGGTTCAGCCAATCAGGCGACATAAGCATCAATTCTGTTATGCATTTTGAAAATCTGTTAGAGCTTCTAGAAGTTCCCGCCAAGTTATTTCATCTCTGGGTGCTCACATGGGGTGGAATATGCTTTCACTTCATGCTTAGAATCTTCTGGAATGTCCCTAGGTTTTTAAATGCATTGGGACGCGTGAAAAAGATTACTGAATTACCCTTGCAAAAGTTGGAAATCTCCAGAATACCATTTCGCATAGTTTAGGGGACTTTTCGCAAGGTACTGTGACTCCTGAAACTCTTTTCGCAATGTTCAGGTTCTGCTCGAAAGGAGTTCTTTTCTTTTTGAAAAGGTCAATCATCTCTTCGAAGAGTTCAGGTGCTCTTCGAAAACTAAGCCTGGAGTTTTTAGTTCTTTTCGCAGAGTTCAGGTTCTTTTCGAAAAGTTCAGGTTCTTTTCGAAAAGCACTCTGTAGTATATTTTTCTGTTCGAATTGTTCCATACTTCTTTTCTGGGTTGAGACCAGGTCTTCGCCTCTTCAGTTCAGGCCTTTTAACAGCTAGTGAGGTTGTTCCTTCTCTTTCTTCCTTTGGATCGACATGGATTATCATCTTTTTGGCACTTTTAGGCTGCTTTCATGGTTAAGCCTGTCTTTATTGTTAGCTGTAACATAAGCACTTAAAACACTTATTTAGTTCTCTCAAAGGTCTATCAAGACCCAGGTTAAGGGGTAAAAAATGGTATTTTCCAGTTCTCAACAGTGATGGGTTTTCTTTTTGTAGGTTCTTTGGATTGTGGGTGTAGGAAGGTTGTAGGGGAAAGGTATGGGAGGAGGAGGAGCTGATAGTGGAATGGAATGGGAAGGTAAGGATGGTGGAGTTGGTGAAGGTGCTGATGATGGAATTGGCTAGATAGGTATGGATGGTGGAGCAACTGATGGTGGAATGGAAGTAATGGTAGAAGGTGGCTGCTCTGATATGATTGCAGTGGTGGCTGCAGAAGTTTGCCCAGGAAGGGCTGCTTCAGGCTCCTTCTTCCTCTTCATCAAAGTTAAGTTGATCTTCCACTACCTCTCTCTAAACTGGCCATAACTCAGCAGTGGGCTCTCCCATTCGCCCGGCATACCCTCTTTTTTTTAGTAAGGCTGTGATCAGCCTGCTGTAGGATAAATCTTGAAATGTCTGCCTCTTCTTCACTTTTCCATGTATATCTCCCATCCCCTCAAAAATTAGCTTGGCAGCATTGAAGAAATGCCCCTTGGAGAAGGAGTACAGTGCATCCACAATTGGGTGCCTCCTCTCCGGTTGAAAACCAACCACAAACACATTCTTCCTCAAAATATTGTTCATGAATAGAAGGTTTGTACTGAAGTCACTCCTCATAACTAAATCACCTGATGCTTTCTTCCCCTGAGTTAAGTGTTGGGCAATTTCTATCATTGAAGCACTGATTGGGGATCTCAGGCTGCAAGATGGATCATAGGTTGCAGGGATACCCAAATCCTATGCTATATCAGTGGCATCCACCACTGTCTCAAAGTCATCTATTAAAACAACTAGCACATGGTCTTCCTAATTTGGCCCTCATCCAGACTCTTTCATCATGATGTTCTGGTATCATAAATTCACTAATCTGGGGTATACAATTTCTTCCAAAGGCCTCAATAGGGAATCCATGGAGGCCTTTGCCAAAAACACTATGGCTTCCTTAGCCAACTCTTCCTTAGTGAAAAAGGACCTATCAAAGATGGTCTCTGGTACCAGGTTGAGATTATCCACAAAATCATTCGGGGTAGTGAAAGTGTCTAACTCAGGGGCAGCTCCCTTACCCTTCTGTTTCTTCTATTTCACAGCTTTAGGCTCATGGGTGCCAGCCTTGGTTTTCTTCTTTGGAGCTGATGAGTCACCCAAAACAACAGATTTTCTTTTTGGTTGGGCCATAGGAGCTGCAGAAGCTGAGGAAGAGGCAATCCTCTTGGATTTCCTAGTTGGTGAAGGGGGATGGGTTTGGGCATGACTAAGCAAGTTGGTTAGGGTTTCTTCAAAATCAGTATTGTCAGCCATTCCCGAAACCTTAATTTCTATCTAATGAATCCAAACCCTAGGTTACCCAAAACTCAGCAAACACTCAACGCACTAAATTAAACTGATAAATCCACTAATCCTCAGTAAAAAGGTCTCAATCCAGTAATACTTAGAGAATGAAATGGACTGAGAAGATAATGAGAACTTACCCAAACTAGGGTATTGCGAGGATAGCCCATAGTTATCAAAATCTGGAGATTCTTGGTGTGAAATGTTTGGCTTGAGTTGCTGATCAAACTGGCAACAATATTGGACGAATGGTGTAGCGGGGAGTGCACAGTAGAGCAGAAAGAAGAAATCCGGAGTGGGTGAAGGAGTGTGAGTGTTTAACAGAGAAAAGGGCTGAGAAAATGAGCTTCACGAGGGCTTTATACATTCAAAACTCGAGCCACAAGAGGATGGGTCTTTAGAAAGAACAGTTTGAGAAGATCTCGAGCAGATGGCTTTTCTCGCATAAGCCTATCAAGGCTGGGTATAGCTTCAAAACAACTGTCCCAAGAGGATGATTTTAAATGCATGATTCTCTCGAGGGACAGCTAGTTCACTTACAAAATGGTCTCGAGAGGATTCCTGAAGGTTTTTGATCCTCTCAAGAATGCAAAAATGGCTTGTTTAGACTCGTGATTGACATACTCTCATGCAAATAAGCTCAGTGATCCTAATGTTAAACAGATCCATTTAACATTCAACAGCGCATCAACAATTATGGCACACATCAAGATTCATCAAAAACGGACCACAAGAACTCAGTATTTATAAAATTTTAAAACACTTCAATAGTTATGTTACACATGGTACAAAGGTTGAGATCATATATTAGTGGGAGGTTCTTGAAAGTGGATGGTTTCAGAGGGCTCCACAACATTCTCAACACAGAGTTTAAACCTCTGGCCATTGACTTTTATGCCCTTCTAGAATTAGGGTCCATGATCTCAACAGCTCCAGATGGGGCTGCATGTATGACAATAAATGGGTCCTCCCATCTAGACACCTTATCCCAGTCCAACAGCTTAGGCAAGGTTTCTTTTGCTTGCTCATCAGTGACATCAACCACAAAACAGTCCTTACTTTCAAATTGAGGTTGGTTGGCTTCATTATAAACATTGAGCTTCACCTTCATGTTCCCAAAAGTGACTTCCATAACTCTTGACCTGCATTGAATGCATGCATTGGCAGTGGCCATAAATGGCTTGCCCAACATTACTGGTATTGGAGTGGTGCACTTTGTAGGCTCCATGTCCAAGACTAAGAAATCAGCTGGGTAGAAAAACTTATCCACCCCTACCAGCGCATCCTCTATAATCCTCATAGGCTTCCTCTCTGATCTGTCAGCTAGCTGGAGTACCACAGGTGTGGGTTTCAACTCTCCCAAACCTAGCTTCTCATACACAGAGTATGGAAGTAGGTTAACACTGGCTCTCAAATCTAAGAGAGCTCTACCTATGGTATGATTACCTATAATGCAGGGGATTGTAGGTACTCTAGGGTCTTGGAGTTTGGCTAGGGTTTCCATAGACAAAATTTGTTGCACTTTTTCAGCAGAAAATATTTTCTTAGTGAGGTGGGTGGGTCCTAGCTTTCCACTTCTTTGTGCGTAAGTCCATCGAGAACTTTGCATAGGCTGAGACTTGCTTTATAGCATCAAACAAAGGTAAATTAATTTTTATTTGTTTAAATGTGTCCATCATTTCCTCCATCTTAGCATTCCCCTTGTTAAAAGGAGAAGGCCCTTTAAAAGCTTGAGGAAATGAAAGATGGGGTACTGTTGGTACCTCATTTGCTGCCTTAACATTTTCATCAAATTTTTTGTTCTTTTTATTTTTTTCTTTCTGCTGGGGCTCAACAGCAACCCCTTTAATTTCCTCCCGCTGCTACTCCATGCCAGGTAATAGGTCCTTTCATTCTTTACTTCTTTTTGGCTCACAGACCACTTGATTGCCCACGACCTTACCACTCCTCAAGGGAGTGATGGCCTTGGCTTCCTCATGAGTTGAAGAAGCTTCACCTATCATGTATTACCCCTTGGGATTGGCCATTGTTTAACCAGGGAGCCTGTCCTCTTCCCTTTTTTTCAGAGCATTTGAGACTTGACAAATTGGTCCTCTATTTTCTTGATACTTTGGTTATGGGAATTTACTTTTTGTGATAGGGAGCTGAGGTTTTGTAATGAAGACAAAACCTGCTCCTCAAAGGAGGGTGCTCTGTGTAGACACCTCAATTTTTCCCTCTCGGAGTATACAAACCTTTTCAGTTAACCTTTGGCCTTGTCCTAATACGGGGACCATATACTGAAATAATAATATATGGCTAAACACAAGCTGAAATAATAGTTCTATGGCTCAGACCCCACAACCCTAATACGGGGACTATATACTGAAACAATAATATATAGTCGAAGTACGGGCTGAAACAATAACCCTCTAGTTCAGATTCGACCTAGACCATGGGGAATCCTGAATTACGCGCTCTGTACAAAGCGTGCAATTCGATTGAGCGCTACCCAGCTGGCGCGCAATTGGTCCAACTCAGACCAAGCTGCCCTTCCCGCGGACCGCCATAGGAGATGATTCCGTGCCTGTGAAGGGCGCGCAATCAGTTACGCACCCCACCATAGGCGTGTAATTGGTCCAATTTGGACCTGTCCTCTAATTCCCTAGACCGCCTAAACTCCCCTATTAAGCATCCTACACAGAGCGCTTATTAGGATTGCACGCATCAAACTGGGCGCGCAATTAGATCTATTAGAATAGAACTAGGACACTCGGCTGAGCCAGTCAGCCGATCACTCACTGAGTCCGTGACCGACTCAAAGTGTATTAAGTGCCTGAAACAAGGCGCGTAATTCAATTAAGATACCCAGACCGGGCGCGTAATTGAATTCCACCGACCAATTAAGTGCACCCCTTAGGGCGTGCAATTGTTGGAATACCTATAAATAGACCCCCTTACCTCGAATACAACACACACAATTTGAGAGATCCAGTAATCGAGTTTTCGAGTTCCTTCCTTCCAAGCTCAGGAATCTTGAGATTCTCTCCAGCGCCTAGGTAATTTCTTGGCTCTAGTTTTTAATTTCTTTTTTTAGTTCTAGGTTCTAGTTCTTAAGTTCTAGTCTTTACTTCTTAATTTCATAGATCTTAGATTTTTATTCCCAGTCTTAGATTTTAAGTTTTAATTCTAGTTTCTAATTCTAGTCTCTGGTTCTTAGCTTCTAGAACCAACTCTTAGCTTTTAGTCCTTAAATTTTGTTCTAGATTCTAGTTTAAAGTTAAATTTTACTTCCTTATTTAGTTTCTAATTTTTCTCTTCTAGTTTATAATCTCTCAAATTTTCAGATCTTCGATTTTTAATTCTTACTCTTTAAATTCAAACCTGTAATTTTATCATCTCTGGTTCTAGATTTTAATTTCTAGAACCGGTTCTTAATTTTAGTCTCTAAATTTATGATCATGGGTCTTAATCTCTAGAATCAGTTCTTCGTTTTTATCCTAGATCATAGCATTCATTTTTAACTCTGGTTTTAACCACCTCTAGTTTATAATCCTTTAGTTATAATTTTAATCTTAAAAATCCTTCGATCTTAAACTCTAAAATCTTAACTTTTCAATTAAAAAATCAGTTTTTCAAATGACCCTTAGCCAACCGATTTGCCTAAGGGAGCTTACGGAGGGTACCCGGGAACGGGGCCGATCTTCCTTAGCATAACGCGCCCAAACCCCCCTTTTTTTAGATTCCTAGTAGAAATAGGAAACCTAAAATAATTAAGCTTCTAGTAGGAATAGAATATTTAGAATAATTATATTTTTTATAGACTTAGGTAATCTAAGTTAATTAGAGTTCTAATAGAGTTAGAATACTTAAATTAGTTAGAATTCTAATAGAATTAGAATACCTAAATTAATTAGAGTTCTAATAGAGTTAGAATACTTAAATTAGCAAAATTCTAATAAAATTAGAATACTTAAATTAATTAGAGTTCTAGGATACCTAAATTAGAATTTTGATAGAATTAGGATACTTGAGTTAATCAGGATACTTAGATTAATTAGACTCTTAGTAGAATTAGGAGATTAGTTTAATTAAATTTTTAGAATAATTAAAACTTTCAGAATAATTAGATTCTCGGTAGGACAAGGAAAATTAAAGTAATCAGACTTAGAGCAGGATTAGAAAAAAAGAAAATAAACTAAACACCCAAGTGACTGATCGCTACTTATGTGTGTATCTAATTAAATCTTAACCTATTGCAAGCGCACAATGAAAATTGTAGAGCTAGTATAGGATTGTCCCCACAAAAAAGTTATTATCTTATCTATATTTCTATTTTAAAGTTTATATTTATCTTTTAAGGTTCTAAACTACTGGAGAAATATGAATAAAGAATGGGTTATTTTATCTAAAGTACATAAAATAAATCCTAATCCTCCTTTAGATTGAGGTCGTTGATGTGAATATTAATTGTGATGTTTTACTCGCAAGTGCACGAATCAGATTGTAGATAGTGGGTGCAGAGTACGAGATCGTTCCCATGAGGATTATTTTAGAAGATCTAAAAAATGAAACAGTAACTCAAGAAATCGATCAAGATTTAACAGTACCCTACCAATATTATGATTTAGGTGGTTTTATGAGATGATAATTACTAACTACAAAGTAAAGTTTAATTGATGATTCAAAAATAAAGGTAAAGATGAAGATACTAAATCCTCCCATCATTGGTTTGTTCTTCCCGTAATACAAATCTAAGGATTAAACTATAAGATATATTATTGAAAAATATCTTTTATGGAAGATAAATGGTAAAAACCCGGATAGGTTCTACATTGCATCCCTGTAATTAGAACTTAATTTCAGAGATGATTTCCATATATAGATCTGGGATCAAGGGCATGACTTGGCACACTTGATCTCAGATACAAATAGAAATCATCCCCAAAATGGGTAAAAACTCCAATAAGAATACCACCATATATCTGAGATCAAGGGCATGATTCGGTACACTTGATTTCAGATTAGGGAGTAATTAAGATAAACTTACCATTATAGATCCAAGATCCAGGGCATGACTCGGCACACTCGATCTCAGATCGTAATTGTAAGTAGATTCACACGATAAAAATAAAAAGACCATATAACAATGATTGAGATAAAATTACCGTCACAGATCTGAGATCCAGGGCATGACTCAGCACACTCGATCCCAGTTAGTGGCGGAGATTTCATCCGTTCATGATAGCATAACAACTATAAAATAAAATCTCATATTTTAATCCTAGATTTATACTATTAGAAGTACATCCCTCGGATGAGAATCATTAGATCCCCATCCCTAAGAAATTAGGCACACATGTTGTAATTAAATGATATAAACAAATAATAACGAAAAAATAACATTAATCTAATTAATTAAAAATACCTAAACCTTTAATAAAAATTCTTTGATCCAAGCTTGATCCACAAGTGTAATGATCTTTAAAAACGAAATTAAAATACTCTCTACTAATCTTTAAATTTAAACTAGGAATCAATTAAATAAAAACAATATTCTTGAAGAAATGAATGTTAAAAAGGTTAAAGGAACAAAGCTCTCAAAAAGAATAAAAATCTCTATCTCTACATGTGTGTAAAAAATAAAAACTCTAATCTAGCTCTCCTCTCTCGAGTTGTTGGTTTGGCTTTAAATACTCTCCGAGTCGCGTAACTTTCCTGGCTCGAAAAGTCAGGGTCGATTAATCGACCTTATAGGGTCGATGCATCGACCCCCTAAAAATCTGCACTACAGAGTCACTTCCGTCTCAAACTCTATTCTGTACCTCGATTAATCGAGTGCAAGGTCGATGCATCGACCTTCTATAATTTTGCAACCAAAAAAGGTGCTTTTTGTGTTAGAATCCATCACTTTCCTTGATTAATCGAGTGTAAGGTCGATGCATCGACCTTCCCAGATTTCCGTGAACTCCTGCCCAACTTTACATCAGACACTGCCTCAATATTTTGGCCATAACATTCTACTCCGAACTCGGATTGATATAATTCTTAGGGCATTGGAAAGATGACGGAAAGCGCTACAACGTTTGTGTTTTAGTAATTTCATGAATTTGATGTCTTGAAGGTCCAAAGTGAGCTGCAAGTCGCACTAAGTTGTCGATGACCCAAGGTTGCAGTGTTTTGACATTATTTTCAAAATTCTTGGGCTGTTTTATGCACTTAGATTATATTTGCCTGTAATACTTTAAATATAGTAATTCTCATCAGATAGCCTTCATCAGATCGCTAAAATGTAAGTATTTAGGGGTGAAATATTATTATAGTTCACTACTCGTCACACCCCCAAACCTACACTTTGCTAGTCCTCGAGCAAAGCAAACTAAAGAAAATAAATATCACTTTCGCAGGGAGCACGATTGCACTTAGCCTGTGCAACAAGCCTTTAAACCCCTAAGTGATCCCTAGTAGAGGAGTTGTGTCTCCTGAGGCTTTACAGTGAAGTTACCCACAAACTTTTAAAAATTTCAAACCATCGGTAAAATTGAGTTTTCAAAACATGATTTTTGTAACATATATACTATTTAAAAATAAAAACATTAATTGTTTCACTATGTGAATTATCAATTTTAAATATTAATGTCATATCAATCATGTTAGTGTCCATTCAAATTAATCCAATGCTCAAATTGTTAGATAACTCATCCATTCATTCCTAAATGTGAAGTGTATGCATACCCAAACCAAGATTCATCCATCTCAGAACTAATCCAAACGGGAACTCATCGGATCTGTTGTCTCGACTCAATCCTCACTTTAGGTATACTCTTGCAATAGAATCACTCTGATGATGGGTAAGTTTTCGTACACATGTGAGAGATCAATACAAAGCAAGCAAAAAGGTCTCACATGATAAATGAAACACGATACAATCAATGAATAAAAATAAATCTCATAAGAAGGTACTTGTATATCCTCTGTACATTATATATTGACTCTCCACAAGATAGTTACCAACGCAATATTGGATCATGAAGGTCTTTTGTAGGGCTATAATGGGGCTCAGGTAAAGGTAAGAAAGAGATGGAAGTTGGGATTCAAAATTTCTGAGAAATTGGGAAAGAAACTAACTTTTAATTTTTCTATTTTTCTCAACTTTTTCTTTCCTTTCTCACTACTTTTTCTTCTTTTGAATTTCATTTTCTTGAGGCACCTCATATTTTTCATTATTTTTCACAGTATTCTTCTTCTTTTTCTCCCCCTTTCTTTTTCTTTTATATTTTTTTTGCCCTACACTCTCAGTAAACACCACAACTCGGTATCTCTCCACTTACTCTCTTTTCGTTCATTCTCATCCCTCGTTCCTAATTTCTCATAAATAAGAAGGGTAAAGCTGAATTTTCAGAAATGGTGAAGGGGTAAAGGTTAACGTGGCTTATCAAAGAATGTATAAAGGTAAATTTTTTAATAGGCTCAAAGGGGTACTAGAAGGATAAATTTATATGAGGTGGGATATTTTAAGCACAAAGGAGCCAAAGATGGCCTTCAATCATTTCCTTAAAAGATGGTAACCTTGCCTATTTGTCTTGAGTAGATATACAGTATGTTCTAACACAATAATATGAATTTGATTGCATGCAAAGTCACAAGCCAAAGTGAAGTGTATGAGATCATGCAAAATAATTCGTATTCAAAGAAAACTCCGAGTTTATGTATTCACTCATCAATGACGAGAAATTAGCTCTAAAGCTCACCGGGTTTAGTCTCCATTAAGAATCTAAGATTCAACGTTTAAAACAGTTCATCAATTTCTAAGTCTTAGCTTGGTATGAGTGCAAGAATTCTAAGCATGAATATCAAAATTACTCACAAAATATCACATTAAACTTCATCCTAGATACAAGTAATCAAAATATGACATCGATATTCTCAAAATTAAATTCACATGCATCATCAGTTAAAGTTTGAAAACTATCGCAAAATAATTCCTGTATGATGGTTCCAATTTATATATATATATATTTTTTATTATTTATTATTTATTTATTTTTTATGATACCAAAATAATAAAATCACACAAACTACACCCCCAAACCTAAAGAAAATAATGTCCTCATTGTTGATAATAAATAAAATATTAGATTAAAGTGAGAAAACATACCTGGAGTAATGATTGGAGGCTCGTGGTAACACATGAAAAGGGGAGAGATAGGAAAAATCCTCCCCCAAACCTACAAAAAAAAAAAACCAGTATACCCAAGCATCCTCTTCACACGAAAAAATGTCAACAATAGTGAGGGGATTATCAAAACTAACAAAATGTTTACTCGAATAATACTATTAAAACCATAATCAACCATAAAAATAAGTGTATCTAATCATTTTATTTATTTAATTTTATTTTTTAAAGACAGAATAAAATAAAAAAAATCAAACAAAATTGGGTTGCCTCCCAATGAGCGCTAGTTTAACGTCGATAGCTCGACCATATGAATTGCTCAGTCAGGGTGAGCCATTGGATCATCCAAGAAAAAAGTGTCTGAGACTACCATTGCATCCTCAAGGAAAGGTTTTAATCTCTGACTATTAACTCGAAAATCATTCCCGTGTCTCGGGTTGATGACATCAACTGCCCCATTGGAGAGTATTCGAGAGATTTTGAATGGACCACTCCAACGGGTTTTTAGTTTCCCTGAAAATAGGTGAAGTCGAGAATTGTATAGTAGAACCTGTTGACCAATGACGAAAGATTTACGTAAAATAGATTGATCATGAACTCGTTTCATACGATCCTTGTATGATTTAGCATAGTCATATGCGTCAGCACGGATTTCTTCCAATTCATTTATTTGCAAACCCCTCTGGTTACCAGATTTCAAGAGATCAAAATTTAATGACTTGATGGCCCTAAATGCTGGATGTTCCAGTTCAACCGGGAGGTGACAACCTTTACTAAAGACCAACCAATAAGGCGACATGCCAATCATAGTTTTAAATGCAGTTTGATACACCCACAGAGCATCATTTAGTTTTAGCGACCAATCTTTACGGTTCGGATGGATTGTCTTCTCTAAAATCCGCTTAAGTTCCTGATTAGAGACTTCAACTTGGCCACTTGTCTGGGGATGGTATGGTGTAGCAACTTTGTGTGTGACACCATATTTCTTCATTAATTGGGTGAATACTTTATTGTAAAAGTGCTTTCCACCATCGTTGATTATCGCCTTTGGAATACCAAAACTTGAAAACACTTGATCCTTTAGGAATTTGATTACTACTTTGTGATCATTTATTTTACATGCCACAGCCTCAACCCATTTTGAGACATAATCAACCCTGACGGGGATGAACATACTTCCAAATGAATTCGAGAAAAGACCCATAAAATTGATCCCCCAAACGTCAAACAGTTCAACTTCTAAAATTGGATTGAGCGGCATCATATTGCGCTTTGAGATCTGGCCCAACATTTGACAGTTGTGACAAGATTTGCAGTGCTGATGATAATCTTTAAAGATCGTCGGCCAGTAAAAACAACTTTGGAGGATCTTTGCTGCAGTCTTCTTGGAACTAAAGTGACCTCCACAAGCTAACTCATGACAGAATGAGATGATCTGTCGTTGCTCAGATTCAGGAATACACCGTCGTATGATTTGATCAGGACAATATTTGAATAAATACAGATCTTCGAAAAAGTAGTATTTCACTCGAGCTAAGAAAATAGATTTCTCATTCTTAAACCATTGGTGAGGTAATTGCTCGGTGACTAGGTAATTGACAAGATCCGCATACCAAGGTGGGTAGTCAATCCCGAACAACTGTTATTCGGGAAGTGCTCCAAGATCTGAACAGGATCGTCAAATTTCTCAATAATAATTCTTGACAAGTGATCTGCCACCACATTTTCTGAGCCTTTCTTGTCTTTGATCCCTAAATCAAACTCTTGCAACAACAAGATTCATCTGATTAAGCATGCTTTAACATCTTTCTTAGCGAATAGATAACGCAGAGCAGCGTGATCTGTAAATAACACGACTTTAGACCCTAATAAATAGGATCAAAATTTATCCAACGCGAAAATTACTGTCAACAGTTCCTTTTTGGTTGTCGAGTAGTTTAACTGGGCATCGTTGAGAGTGCGACTCGCATAGTAGATTATATGCGATAATTTTTCTATTCGTTATCCCAGAACAGCTCCAATTGCATAATCAGAGGCGTCTCACATGATTTCGAATGGGAAGTCCCAGTTTGGAGATTGAATTATCAGGGCTTTTATCAATTCAGCCTTAATGGTTTCAAAGGCTTGCAAACATTTATCGTCAAAGAGGAATGGGGCATCCTTTGAAAGTAAGTTGCATAGCGGTCGCGCTATCTTGCTGAAATCTTTAATAAAATGACGATAAAAATTGGCGTGTCCCAGAAAAGATCTGATTTCATTAATTGTTCTCGGTGGTGAGAATTAAATCAACTTTAGCCTTATCGACCTCGTTACCCTGGGACGATATGATGTGTCCTAAAACAATGCCATCTCTAACCATAAAGTGACATTTTTCCCAGTTAAGAACAAGGTTCTTCTCCTGGCATCGTGCAAGCACTAGCGACAAATGATTCAAATAGTCAGCAAAATTATTTCCATGGATCGAGAAGTCGTCCATGAAAACTTCGAGGAATCGTTAACCATATCTGAAAAAATACTCAGCATACATCTTTGAAATGTAGCTAGTGCATTATAAAGCCCAAACGACATTCGTTGGTAGGAGAAAGTACCAAAAGGGCATGTGAACGATTTTCTCTTGATCCTCAGGTGCAATGACTATTTGGTTATAATCGAAATAGCCATCGAGGAAGCAATAGTAATCATGCCCGGCCAGTCTTTCTAACATCTGATCGATAAACGGAAGTGGAAAATGATCTTTCCTCGTCATCAAATTTAACTTCCGATAATCGAAACACACTCTCCAACCTGTTTGAATTTTTGTAGGAATTAGTTCGTTGTCCTCATTCTTCACCACTGTGAATCCCGACTTCTTAAGGACCACTTGTGTGGGGCAAACCCATTTATTGTCAGAGATGGGATATATGATTCCAGCATCTAAAAGTTTTATTACCTCATTTCGGATCACGTCTTAAATTCTAGGGTTCAGTCTCCTCTGTGGTTCCCTAGAAGGTTTAACATTGTCTTCCAAATGGATCCGGTGCATACACACCGTCGGACTAATACTTTTGATATCTTTTATCGACCATCCGATGGCACTTTTGTGCTCTTTGAGCACATTTATGAGTTGGCCTTCCTGATTCGCATCCAATTTTGATGAGATTATGACAGGTTGAGTTTCATTCTCTCCTAGGTAGGCATACTTAAGATTCTCTGGAAGAGTTTTAAGTTCTAATGCCACTTTCTCCTCCTCTTTCAGCTTTTTCTTGATTAATTGAATTTGTTCTCCAAAATCTATTTTCTTTTCTTCTCCCAGAAGTGGTGTGGAGTCCAACATGTGATTCACTTCTTGAATTAGTTGATCCACATTAAAAGTTTCTCCAAAATGCGTAAGATAAGTTACTAAAGGATCTTCAATTTCGGATGCATGAAATATTTCTTCCACGATTTCATCGATTAGACAGACTTGTGCATGTTTATCATCCTTCATGGGGTGCTTGGCAATATTAAAGATGTTGAGTTCCACTGTCATATTCCCAAATGACAGATTCATGATCCCATTTTGACAATTGATTAGCGCATTGGAGGTTGCTAGGAATGGTCTTCCTAGAATCACCAGAATGCTATTCTTCAAATTTGGTACCGATTCAGTGTCTAAAGCAATAAAATCTACAGGAAAGTAGAAAGAATCCACCTTGATGAGGACATCTTCCACAATTTATCGAGGAATCTTTACTGACTGATCAGCTAACTGAAGGGTCATCGCAGTGGTCTTAAGCTCTCCCAATTCGAGCTCCTTGTAAACAGAGTGAGGCAACATGTTGACACTTGCTCCTAAATGCAAAAGGGCCTGATCAGTATGGTTATCGCCAATGACGATTGAGATTGTAGGAGAACCTGGGTCCTTGTATTTAATTGGGAGCTTTGCTTGCAACACTGAACTAACCAGCTCGGCTAAAAAAGCCTTTTTCAGAATATTGGTCTTTCTTTTAATTATGACCAATTCCTTCAAAAATTTTACATAAGCAGACACTTGTCGGATGGCATCCAGGAAGGGAATATTAATTTTTAATTGCTTAAAAATCTCATTTATTCCTTTCACATCGCGATTTTTTCATGGTGCCATCAATCTTTGCGGGTACGGTGCTTTAGGAACAAAACTTTTCTTCTGTTCACTCTTTTCTTCTGTTGTTTCTTTTGCTTGTACTTTTTCTTCAATTTCTTCTTTCTCTTCAAATTTCTTCTCTCCATCAGACTTTCCCTCCTCCTCTGGCAACACTACTTTGTTATCAACCTGCTTTCTAGATCTCAATATTGTGATCACCCGAATTTATTATTGATTGTCATCTTGTGATGAAGTTGGTATTTTTTTAACAATCATCTGACCCCTTGGGTTAGGGACTGGTTGGCTAGGAAACGATCTTTTTTCTCTTTCACAGAGAAAAGTTGTCAATTGTCCAATTTGGGTCTCTATTTTAGAGATTGAGGATGTATGAGAATGGATAAGTTTCAACAGGTCCTTAGTAGGAGTTTGTGTAGGAGGATGTTGGGCAGTATTACCCAGTGGATTGTTAAATCCAGGTGGTGGAAATGTTGGCACAAAATTTTGTTGTGATTGGTTTTGATAACCTCCCATTGGTTATGCAAACTGAAAATTCTGGTTCAATTGCCGTGGCTGCCCAACCTGATTTTGATTGTATTGAAATTGATTTGGATTATTGAACCCTTGCTGTTGAAATTGCCCTTGACCGTAGTTTTACTGTGGTCCTTAGTTGAAATTTTGTTGGGGATAGAAGTTCGTCCCCTGTTTCCTGGGCTGTATTCTTTGATTATCTTGTTTCCATGAGAAATTTGAGTGGCTTCTCCAACTATTTGGATTATTCTCATTAAAAACATTTCCTTGATTCCGCCCATAGTTATTCACAACATTTAGCTATTCAGATGTGTCTTCATGGTAGTTTTGCATTGAAGGACAGTCATCTGTTATATGCATTGGACTTGCATAAATTGAACATGGCTCGGGTTGTATATTTACCATATGCACATTCTTCTTTAATTTCAATTCCTCCACTTATTGAGTGAGGAAATCAATTTTTGCTATCAGATCCGAAGAATCCTTTACTACGTATAGTCCTCTCTTATTGGTTGAACTTCCGGCTTGATCATGAGCTTTGACTGGTTGTTCCCGAGTCTTTGTGAAATCCCAGTGCTGGGAATCCTCAGCCAGCTTTTCTAGGAAAGCATAGGATTCAGTCTCCTTGAGGCTCAGGAATCCTCCGCCATTCATTGACTCCACCAGATGTCTATTTGGTTGACTTAGTCCATTGTAGAAACACAAGACCAATCTCCACTTTGAGTATCCATGGTGTGGACATTTGAGTAGGAGATCCATGAATCTATCCCAAGCTTCATATAATCTCTCATCTTCGTCTTGCGTGAAATCCATGATTTCACGTCTGAGGACATTCATCTTTGCCATGGGGAAGAACTTTGCCATAAACTTTTTGACAATCTGATCCCAGGTGGTTATGGATCCTGATGGTAGAGAATTTAACCAGGCTTTTGCTTTATCCTTTATAGAGAAAGGAAATAAGCGTAGCCTAACAGATTCTTCGCTGAAGTTTTGGTAAACAGATGAGCAGACTTTGACGAAGTTTTTAACGTGCTGATATGGGTCTTCTCTCTCCATGTCATGAAAGATTGGAAGAATTTGGATGACATTTGTACGGATTTCAAACCGGCCGCTAGGTGTGGCGGGGTATACAATACATGATGGGGTATTTGTAGTGATTGGAGAAAACAGTTCTCTCAATGTTGGTTCTTCCTCTTGTCCTTGTTCGATTTGTCCATTCATGTTGTCAGTCATATTGACTTCAGTGGATGATTCACTTGAAAATTGTCACCTTGATCTAGCGTCCTTACGATTTGACCGGCAAGCACGCTCGATCTCAGAATTTAAAGGCTCTAAAGTTCTTTCTTTAGAAGACCTAGTGTGCATGCAAATGACGCACAAAGTGGAGGTTTCAAGAAGGAAAACCTCAAAAGAGCAATTTTTTTTTTTTTTTATAATTTTTTTTTGAATCTTGATTGATCGAGTAAGAATCTCGATTAATCGAGGCAGAGGTCGATTAATCGACAAAGCACAGAGAAATTATTTTTTTTATTTTCTTTATTTTTTTTTTCAGCAGAGATACTGTTTTAATCCACGAAAATTCCTAAAATTAACTGTCTATTTCCTAAAAATTCAAATTTTCTTGATTTAATCCCCGGCAGCGGTGCTAAAAACTTGATGTGAATTCTAATTGTGATGTTTTACTCGCAAGCTCACGAATCAGATTGTAGATAGTAGGTGCAGAGTACGAGATCGTTCCCACGAGGATTATTTTAGAAGATCTAAAAAGATGAAACAGTAACTCAAGAAATCTATCAAGATTTAACAGTACCCTACTAATATTATGATTTAGGCGGTTTTATGAGATGATAATTACTGACTACAAAGTAAAGTTTAATTGATGATTCAAAAATAAAGGTAAAGATGAAGATACTAAATCCTCCCATCTTTGGTTTGTTCTTCCCGTAATACAAATCTAAGGATTAAACTATGAGATATACCATTGAAAAGCATATTTTATGGAAGATAAATGGTCAAAACTCGGATAGGTTCTACATTGCATCCCTGCAATCAGAACTTAATTTCAAAGATGATTTCCATATATAAATCTGGGATCAAGGGCATGACTCGGCACACTTGATCTCAGATACAAATAAAAATATATCATCCCCAAAATGGGTAAAGACTCCAACAAGCATGACTCGGCACACTTGATTTCAGATTAGGGAGTAATTAAGATAAACTTACCATTACAGATCCAAGATCCAGGGCATGACTCGGCACACTCGATCCCAGATCATAATCGTAAGTAGATCCACATGATAAAAACAAAAAGACCATATAACAATGATTGGGATAAAATTACCGTCACAGATCTGAGATCCAGGGCATGACTCGGCATACTCGATCTCAGTTAGTGGCGGAGATTTCATCCGTTCGTGATAGCGTAACAACCATAAAATAAAATCTCATATTTTAATCCTAGATTTATACTATTAGAAGTACATCCCTCGAATGGGAATCATTAGATCCCCATCCCTAAGAAATTAGCCACACATGTTGTAATTAAATGACATAAACAAATAATAACTGAAAAATAATATTAATCTAATTAATTAAAAATACCTCAACCTTCAATAGAAATTCTTTGATCCAAGCTTGATCCACAAGTGTAATGATCTTTAGAAACGAAATTAAAATGCACTCTACTAATCTTTAAATTGAATCTAGGAATCAATTAAACAAAAATAATATTCTTGAAGAAACGAATGCTAAAAAGGTTAAAGGAACAAAGCTCTCAAAAAGAATAAAAATCTCTATCTCTACGTGTGTGTAAAAAATAAAAACTCTAATCTAGCTCTCTTCTCTCGAGTTGTTGGTTTGACTTTAAATACTCTTCAAGTCGCGTAGCTTTCCTGACTCGAAAAGTCAAAGTTGATTAATTGACCTTATAGGGTCGATGCATCGACCCCCTAAAAATCTGCACTACAGAGTCACTTCCGTCTCAAACTCTATTCTATACCTCGATTAATCAAGTGCAAGGTCGATGCATTGACCTCCTATAATTTTACAACCAAAAAAGGTGCTTTTTGTGTCAGACTCCGTCACTTTTCTCGATTAATTGAGTGTAAGGTCGATGCATCAACCTTCGCAGATTTTCGTGAACTCCCGCCCAACTTTGCATCAGACACTGCCTCTGTATTCCGGCCATAACTTTCTACTCCGAACTTGGATTGACATGATTCTTAGGGCATTAAAAATATGACGAAAAGCTCTACAACTGTTGTGTTTTAGCAATTTTATAAATCTGACGTCTTGAAAGTCCAAATTGAGCTGCACGTCGTACTAAGTTCTCGATGACCCAAGGTTGCAGTGTTTTGACATTATTTTCGAAATTCTTGAGCTGTTTTATGCACTTGGATTGTATTTGCCTGTAACACTTCAAATATAGTAATTCTCATTAGATGGCCTTCATTAGATGGCTAAATGTAAGTATTTAGGGGTGAAATATCATCATATTTCACTACTCATCAGTCGTCAATCCCAATATTCAATCATTGGATATTTATAAAAATAAATAGTACCGTTACACCGTATTGCAGTCTTCTAGAATTTGGGCGTCAATCAAAAACTAAAATTCTTTAACAAAAATTTAATCTAATCAACAATCTCCTAAAATCTGGGCGCCAATCAAATTCAAGAAAATTGAAGATGGAAAAGTAAAAACCATTACACTAATCTGTAAATTTCTACCTGAGTCGCCAATTCAAATCAAAATTTGAAGATGTTTACAAAGCATGTAAATAGAGCAAATAAAATCTAAACTAGAAAGCAAAGTAAATATATCTTTCACCCCTCAGCTGCAGTCATCAATTGCTTCTGAGAAATTAGGATATATACACTAATCTTCAGCACTCAATAGCAGTCGTCAATTTCTCTTGAGAAACCTCTGATATCTAATCTACAAAGCAATAAAAATCTACTCTAATTTTGATCAAAAGAAAACTCAACCTCAGTCGTCAATTGATGCGGAGAATTTCTTTGATAATTATTCCTATATCGAGCCCTCTTATTTATAGATCATAAGGAGTCGGTTTACAGAGTACTAATTATAATAAAAGAAATAACTAAAATAAAAGATTCCTAATATAACTCTAATTCTAATTTTATTCTTTCTTGCTTTCAACGGTTGATGTGTTTCAGATTTTACTCCTTGATAATAGTAGCAGAGATCTTAGGAGTTTATCTTCATCAATCTTCTCAGATCCGTGATTAGCCAAACTTCTAATTAAAAAGTTCTTTTAATTCTGTTCTTGGCGGTGATAGTCTTCACGTGATCAACAACAATAGAAATAACAAGAAAACATCTATAATCATAATCATAATTCACGATTATCCTTTTTCTTCTTTTTCCTTAGAAAATCGTAAATCACAATTTTCTATCTTTCATAGCTTCCTCAATAGACAATGATCGCTTTCTTTTGTATCACTTTTTACTCTTTTGTCGCTTTCTGAAGAATCATCTTTTGAAGAATCGTAAATTACGATTTCTCATTTTTCTCTTTTCTTTGGCTTCAGTATTAGTGCTGAATCGTAAAATATAATTTCTCAGCTTTCAGAAGGTGACGAATCGTCTTCTTACGCTCAATCATCGTTTTACTGCTTTTTAAGTTCATTTTGATGAATATTAATACTTTGGCTCTCTTTTACTATTTTTCTTTAATATCTGCACATTAGAAACTTATTAGTAGTAAACTAAGTCCTAGCATAACTAAGTTAAGGGTGATAAAATGATATATTCAGTGACTGATCAGTGACCCAGTGCTGCCGACATCTGCAGGCCGATGATTCAGTAAAGAAGTCGAACCCACACCCGAAAAGGCATGATCAGTGATGTGTTGCAGCGTCGATAAAAGTTGGTAATTACAATGAACCAAATATTTTCTTTTGAGAATTTAACTCTTTTCTTATTTCTATACTTTTCACTTACCATCAATTGCCTTACGTTAGAGTCCACATAGACTAATTTTGGCCACTCTTTTTGGGGATCGAAAGGAACCCAGAAAAAATGCGTACCAACTGACTAACGATCGCGATGAGACTTCTTGTCGCCAAAGTCTCTTCCATTTAGTTTAAGGTTTCTTTATTTTTTCTCTTTCTTGTTCATTTTATTTCTCGCACCCACTCGACTATTGAGGATTTCTCGAAAGTGCATGAGCATTCGTCAAAGGCTCGAGATGGCAGGAATACGAAGAATAAATATCATTGACCACAACAATCCTCCATTATGAAATTACCATGGTAACCCCGTATACGACAAGAATCTATCTAAAGAGTCCACTCGGTACAACCCCGAGATTAACATGACAGGTGATCAAGAAAACTCCTTTACTCCCCCAAGCACTAGCAATAACCATGACGGAAGAGATGGGAGTACCGGATAGAACTTCACCACTCGACAACTTGTGGAGCCCATCGTCCAGAAGTTACAAAATGGGGGCGAGGACGCCGAAGAACTACTATGAGGCCTGGCAGTCGCATACGAAACCATCAAGGAGTGACAAGATAGGCAGGAGCAAGAACGACTAAGGCAAGAAGGGTCCACTCACACCAAGCACAATCTCAGCCTATGTGTCGCCATTTGGCCGGGCCGCCCATGCCCTCTTTAATAGTAATCGCCAAGACTGAACTCACCCTTGGGCTACCCAAAAAGAAGCCACTACAAAAGTAGAGGATTTCCTCATAATGCTCGACGAATATATGGCTAAGAGAGAAAGCTTTGGTTATTCATTCGGATTCGATAAGTTCTATCAAGACCTGGAGTTCACTCTACATGCAGGATTCAAGCCACCCAAGTTTAACAAATACAACGGTGCAGGAAATCTGAATCACCATTTGGTTCTCTTTTGCAACAACTGTCGACCCATTCACGATAATCAAGGGCTCCTAATACATTATTTTCAAAGATCACTAGAAGGGGAAGTTGACTGGTTCGCTGGACTTTCGCTCCACAAAATCGACACATTCAATGATCTGACTGGACAATTCCTGGACTAGTATAAGCATATGATATAATAAATAGTTAGTCTCAGTGATCTGATGACAACTAAGCAAGAATCCGAGGAAGACTTTGTGGATTTCATAGCATGCTGGAGGAAGTTGGCCACCCACACCGAAACTCAGATGAAGGAGAAGGACGCGATTGACATCACTATAAACAATGTCAGGGAGCCTCTCCAAAGCGCTCTCGTCATAAGTGATTGTCTAGACTTCGCTACTCTTCACTCACGTGTCAGCCACATCCAACGACATATAAAGGGAGGAGATCTGGCCTTCTCAATAGTAACTTCAAAGACCGCTACTTCCAACGATTCAAAGCATAAGAAGAACAAGAAAGCCTCTGGCTCGGAGCAAGTCAATACCGTCGCCAATCAAGGCTAGAACTCTGACAATGGAAATTACCAGCCCAATAATTTCGATCAAAATTAGTATCAGAACAAAGGCAAGTAGTGATATCTGAATCAAAATCAAGGTTAGAATCTGCAAAGGTATTTGAACCAAAACCAAAATCAAAATCATGGTCAGTATCAAAATAGGAATCAGTATCCTAATGCCCACCAGCACCAAAATCAAAACATGGCGTAGAATAGGCCAATCAACACCCAAAATTACAATAATGTGCCTCTGCCACAAAATTTCAATCAACAAGCTAGAGGCCTTACCAGCTAAGAGAGCACTACCCTCCTCTACCTGACAACATCCCAAATATCTTCCGCCTCCTTAGTAACCAAAACCTTCTTAGATTTCCATCGGAACGGCCACGGCCCTGGCCGACAAATTTGGACCATAGTAAGTTCTGCACATTTCATTGATACGCAGGGCACAATTTGGAAGACTGCTGGATCCTTCAAGATGTGATCTATGATATGAGTGATAGAAACTTGATTGACTGGGAAGCTCTCAAGAATTCTCATGACCAACCACTGCAAAACCTGGGGATTGTTAACAAACCCTTGCCAAACCACAACCCAGGGCCAGTGTCCCACATCACTATAGTAGACCTTCCCGGACGACCCTCTTTCCATTCTTCTTCCCTAATCACTCGCCTTCCCTTGCCTACTGCCATTGGCAATCCAGTAGAGTCTCCAACGCCCCCGATTGTTCGGTCACACCCTTCGACCGTAATCACTCAGGTCACACCCCTAATTCCTCCTCCCTACCCAAATTTTACCCGAATCCGAGTCCAATTGTTTAGGGCATGGAAGCTGAACCTCCATCAACCTCCGCCCGAACCTCTCACTCCTCCAAACCCACAGCTAACTCCCTCATCGTCCGATTCTGAACCTGAATATGAAGACCATGTCCTCCAAAATGTGGAGCAAATTATAGCATGGGTGGAAAGCATCACCTAGAATACTTTGAGACAACAACATGAGGCTATAATAGAGCACCACTCTGATACCAAGATGAGTCAGCCGAGCAAAGGATATGACAAGGAAGAAGCCCTGATCTCTACTTTTCTAGAAGAGGAAGATTTTACTCAATATCTCCCATCGTGGAATGGCATAGCTCCTCTGCGCACTCCTTCCTCAAATTTCGCTCTGTTCGCAACAAATACTATGGCGAGTTCATTAACACCCCAATGTCAACAACCAACATGCTCGATCCTCAAATCTGAAACAAATTGCCCACCACCGCTATTCCCTCGAGAAAAGTAGAATGACAGTGCTCAGTCGTCGAAAAAGATAGCAAGGGAACAAGGGGTAAACCTACTGCCACCTCCTCATACGATCCCTCCACCTCTGATTCCAAGACCAGCATCTCCACCGCCTCAGCCAAATCTCAACAAAGCTCACCACCCCAGCACAGAGCTAGTTTTAGAGGCAGGTGTAGACACCCCTATTTTGCCCTCTCACAATATACAAATTTGTTCGATCAAACTTTGACCTTGCCCACGATTTCCGGGAAAGGACTAACCTTTTTCGAAGACTTTAAAACCCTATACGAGGACCATGCACTGAAACAATAGTACATGGTTGAGGTGAAGACTAAAATAATAGTTCTGTGGCTCGGACCCAGCTAAATCCCAGGAAAATCTCAAATTATGCGCTCTGTACAATGCGCATAACCCGATTGCATGCCCCATGGTTGGTACGCAATTGGTCCCTCTTGGACCAGGATTTCACATCTTGAGGACCGCCTAGACCTTAATTATGCGCCCTCTCAAGCGTGCATAATCATATTGCACACTTCACCACTAATGCGGGATTAGTCCTTTTTGGACTTGCCTTTTACCCTTCTAGAAATAGCCAAGACACGATTGTACACCTTACCTAGAGCGTGCAATCGGGTTATGTGCTTCAGCACAAGTGCATAATTGGTTCCTAAGTGAACCTGATCACTAAATCCCTAGACCGCCTGAAAATTCCCTATTAAGCACACTAATTCATGCGCTTAATTGATTGAGCATACTAATATGGGTGCATAATTAGTCTAATTAAACTAGGACTATGCTACCCGGCTGAGCCAGTCAGTCAATCACTCACTAAGTTAGTCACTGACTCAAAGTGATTATGCGCTTGATACTGGATGCATAATTCAATTGAGCGCACCAAACAAGGCACATATTTGAAATTCACCAACCAATTGTGCGCACCCCACAGGGCGCGCAATTGACCAAATACCTATAAATAGGACCCACCACCTCATCCCAAAAACACATCAATTCAACATCACAACACAATTTTTGACACAGATTTCTCTCTTTCTAGATCCTCGCTTTCAAGCTTAGGATTTCGAGATCCCTCTTTGTGGCCCTGGCCTTTGGTATATTCTCCTACTAGTTTTAAATTCTTCTAGTTCTAGTTCTTAGTTCTAGACCATTAGTTCTAGACTTTAGATTTTTAAGCTTTCAGTTCTAGAACTTAGATTTTAAATCTCTTTAATCTTTGATTTTAAATCTCTTTTTTCCTGGTTCTAGTTCTCAGGTTCTAGAACCAGTTCTTCCTTTTTAGTTCTAGATTTAGGTTCGAGCCCTCTAGTTATTAAATTCTAGATGTTAGATCTTAGGTTTTAAACTAAATTTCTAGTTTCCTAATTTTACTTTTTAGTTTGTAGAATCAGTCCTTAATTTCAGTCTTAAATTCAGTCTTAGAATTTCCATCTCTACTTCTAGAAATTTAATTTTTAACTTGATACTCCATCTTCGATCCGCAAATCCATAATTTATAAATTCAAAATTCGTTTTTCAATCTATATTATCTTCAAACTAAACCCTAACCAACTGATTTGCCCAAGGGAGCTGACGGAGGAGCGTACCCGAAAACGGGGCCGATCATCCTTAGCATAGTGGGCTAAAACCCTTTTTTTTAGATTTTTAGTAAAATTAGTATATTCACTTCAATTAGAATTTTAATAGAATTAGTACGTTTTTGATTAACTAGAATTTTAATAGAATTAGTATATTCCTAATTAGTTTTTGTAGAATTAACATATTTGCATTCCTAGTAGAATTAGGAGACTTAATTAATTAGATTTCTAATAGGATTAAAATATTTAAATTAATTAGACTCCCACTCGGATTAGGAAGCCTAGTTGAATTCCTCCATTAATTAGACCCTTAATAGGAGTAAAATTAATTAGATCCCTGATAAGTATAGTGAGAGTATGAAAGGTAAAGTAATTAGAAGAGAATTAGGAAAACTTGTTTGACTAAACTTACAAGCGACCTAGTGCTGCTGACATCGGCCGGCCGATGATTCAGTAAGGAGAACAACCCATATCTCCACCCCGGATGGCGTGATCAGTGAAGTGTTGCAACGCCGATAAACATCGGTAGCTGGCGATCGCAATGAACCAGGTATTTCCCTAAGATTTACCGCTCCTTTTCTAGTACTTAATTACCTTTAAAAACATCGCCTTTGCTAGAGTCCACTTGGACCGAATTGGGCCACTCTTTCAGGGGACCGAGAGGAACCCAGAAAAAGTGCGTACCAACAAACTGGCGATCGCGATGGGACGTCTTGTCGCCAAAGCCGCCCGTATTTAGTTAAGTTTCCTTTTCTTCTAGTTAGTTTTGTTTTTTAAGTTTTTAGTTTTATTACTTTTCACATTTAAGTCTACTATCGAGAGCACATGAGCATACACCAGAGGCTCGAGATGTCAGGAATATGAAAGATTATAATCGGTGACCTGCCATTATGGGGGTACCATAATAACCCGCTATACCTTGAGCAACTCCTAGAAGATTTAACACAATACCACCCGGAAGTCAACATGGCCGGTGGTGAGGAAACTCCCTTCACACCCCCGAGCACCAACTATAATGACGGACACATGGACAGTAGCTTCGAGCAAAACTTCACAGCTCAACAACTTATAGACCTCAGTGTCCAGAAATTATATAGGGGAGGAGATGAAGCTGACGAACTACTTCACAGCTTAGCCACATCATACGAGACCATCAAAGAAAGACGGGAGGTGGAAGAATGAGAGCGATAAAGACAGGAGAGGCCACCCCCTACTCCGACAATAATATCAGCGCATGTGTCACCACTTAGGCATACTTTCCACACACTCCTCAGTAACGGACGTCAAGCCAGAATTTGTTCTGACCGCTAGGCAAGATGCTGTCGTAAGGGTAGAAGATTTCCCCAAAATGATTGACGAATACATGACTAAGAAAAATTGCACTAATTTGTCTTTCAGATTCAAAAATTTCTGCCGAGACCTCAAATTCAATCTACCTACGGGATTCAAACCCCCAAAATTTAGCAAATAAAATAGCACCGAGAATCCGAACCATCATCTGGCATTATTCTGTAATGACTGCCAACCTATTCACGACAATCCTGAACTTCTGATACATTACTTTCAGAGGTCGCTTGAAGGGGAAGCCCTCGACTGGCTCGCCGAGCTCCCACTATATAAAATCAACACATTCAAAGAATTAGCTAGACAGTTCTTAGATCAATACAAGCATCTCATACAGGAGGCCGTCAGTCTCAGCGACTTGATGACAACGAAGCAAGAAACCGAAGAAGACTTCACCGATTTTGTATCACATTGGAGACAACTCGTGGCTTGTACAGAAAGTTAAATGAGAGAAAAAGACACAATCGACATCATCATAGATAATGTCAGAGAGCCCCTTCTAAGCACTCTAATCATAAGTGATTGTCCAGACTTCGCTACTCTTCATCTGCGCGCCAGTCGCATTCAACAACACATAAAGGGAGGAGACCTCTCCTTCTCGATTATAGCACCGAAGGCATCAACTTTCGATGATTAAAAGCCCCGAAATAAGAAGAAAGGCTCAAGCTTTGAGCAGGTTAAAATGGTTGCTAATCAAAATCAAGGCGATGGGAACAATCAGAAAAGGAACTCCGGTCAGGGTCAATACCAAAATAGCAACGGTACGCCAATCAAAATTAGAATCAATACCCTAATCGAAACCAGTATCCTAACCAAAACTAAAATGCCGCCCGAAAGCGTCCTGCCAATACGTCGAGCTATAATAATGTACCCCCACCCCAAAATTTCAATCAGCAGACCTGAGGTCCCTATCAGCCTAGACGAGATCATTATCCACCATTACCCAATACCATCCCTAATATTTTCTGCCTCCTAAGTGACCAAAACCTCCTTTGTTTCCCACCAGAGCAGTCACGATCCTGGCCTGCTAATCTCTATTACACCAAGTTTTGTACTTTTTACCAATACGCGAGACATAACCTGGAAGACTGTTGGGTGTTGAGAGACATGATATACGACATGAACGATCGAAACCAAATTGACTGGGAATCCCTTCAAAATTCTAACTAAAATAACCAACGGCCTCCGTAGAACCTTGGAATCATCAACAACCCTCTGCCAAACCACAATCAAGGACTGGTCACCCATGTCACCATGGTAGACCTTCCGGACCGAGCCCCTTTTCATCCATCTATTCTCATCACACGAATTAGCCGTCCTGATGCCATAGCCAATCCGAATAATCCTCCAAGGCCCACCGTCATTCCACCTCACCCCTCTACCTTCATAACTTGAGTTGAACTGCCAACTCCACCACCCTACCCAAAACTTCACTCGAGTTCGAGTCTAATCTTTTCGAGCTCAAAGATTTACCACTCAACCCATAGAGCCTTCTACATCCCCGAACTTTGACGTAGCTCCCAGTAACGCAAAGACAGAATATGAAGGCAATGTCCTTCAAACTATAGAATAGATTGCGACATGGGTAGACGGCGTCACCCACAATTCTACCGGCCAACAATGCGAGGAGGCAACTAAAGAATGCCCATCAGTGATGGAGATAAGACAGCAGGAGGAAGAACCCACTAAGGAAGAAATACTAATCTCTGCATTCCTCAAAGAGGAAGACTACACTCAATACCTCCCACCTTGGAATGGCATATCCCTAGTACGCATTCCTTCGTCAAATTTTGCCTTTTGATTTCGTCCAAAAGGTCCTTTCACTGCAAGTATTGCATTGAATCCTTCAATACTTCAAGATTAGCAGCAAGCATGCCCAATCCTTAAATATTGAACCAACAATCCACCCCCATCATTCCCTAGGGAAAAGCAGAGTAACAACACACAGCCGCTTGAACGGATAACCAAAGAATGAGGAGCGAGCTTGCCCCCTCCACCTCATGTTATCCCTCTGCCTCTAGTACCAGTGCCTTAAGTGCCATAACGAATCAGCAGAATGGGTATAGAGTGCATCGACCCGGCAAAGAACCTACCCTGGAAACAGGTTAGGAATACGATCTTCTCCGACACCTCGTGAAAGTGCCAGCGCAAATATCGGACCTCGAACTCATCAAGATATCGCCAGAGCATCACTGACTGCTCGTGGAGACATTGGATGAGACGCACGTGAACAAAGATACCACCTTGGATCAACTACATGAGATCACCTCGGTTATGACCCAACCTCCTGCGCTTACCTTCACTGAAGCTGAAATGCCCAAAGAATCGTTACGTGGAAGTTCAACTCCTATCTATCTGACTGTCATAATCAGAGGATTTTCAGTACCCCATGCATTGGTCAACACCGGAGCAAGACTTAACATCTGTCCCATAACAACGCTGAAGATTCTTGAATAAACTGAACAAGATATAAGGCCTTCATCTTTATCCCTCATCGCTTATGATGGCTCTCGACGCTTCGTCAAGGGAACCATCAAGTTGCAAGTTCGCCTCGGGCCAGTCACCAAGGACGTCACTTTTTATGTCTCTGATTCCTCAAGCACTTATAATCTGATATTACAAAGGAAGTGGCTAGAATCCATGAAGGTAGTAGCATCGACATATCACCAATGCATTAAATTCTCACATGAAGATTCAATCGTCAGGATATATGTCGACACAACCCCCCTTAAAGAAATAAACAAACTATGCGCTGAGCATTCCGACAGCGCACGACTCGGTACTAAACACAGGACATATAGAAATGATGCAGGATCCTGATGACGCATCAATAGCAGAAGTTAACTATCCTCGGTCCCTTCCGACCCACCAACAAAAAAGTAGTGAGAAGAGAAGCTGGGCTTGATCTCACCAGACTGTACGGTGAACCTAATGTATCAACTAGGATACGTCCCTCATACTGGACTCGACAAAGATAAGCAAGGATGCATAAGGCATAAGATCGGTCGTACCGAGGAAGCTACTCAAACACATTGGATTAGGTTACCAGTCAGACGACAAGCCAGCAGACATCCTACCCACTTCCCCAAAGTGGTCCTTCTATGGCCATTTCATATATGGAATTGCTGAGAAGGCTAATGTGTCAAAGAGAAGAAAAGAGCCATCCTTCATTGAATCTTAGGCAACCGACATCGAGAAAGTGACTAAGGCCTTCACCGACCTGACAAACCTAACTCGTGATAGCGATAACATGGATGAGCCACTCAAAGGAGTCAGGCCATTATTCAAAACCCATGAAGAGTTAAAGCCACGCACAAAAGACTGGGAGTCGACCGATGAGGAAGACTTCCATATTGCTACATTAGCAGATGAAGGAGAACCAGAATCAGGGGCACCCCAGCCTCATGAACTAGGAAAAGAAGACTGGATCTCAATTTCAAGTGAGGAAGAAGACTATTAGATTAGCTGTACAGAAATAAAACTTGGAGATCACTTAAGAGCAAAACAAATGAAGCTCCTTAAGGAGGTTAACAACTCCCGAAGCAAAGAAACAGACTCTAATGATGAACTTGATCATCAATCCTTACTAGATAATTGATAGTGTCTGCGCCGCTACCCCTACCCAGAATCACCCTATTGCAACCTATGCGCGTCTGTCTTGATGTAATGCGAAGGAGCTATCTTGCGCAAGATATGACGGACAATAAGGGCAAAAGATTATCACGTTGCCTTCATAGTTCCAAGAAGAATTAGAGCCCGACACTCCCCAATCTCTTGATGCACCGCAACTTCAGATATTCTGGGACTCACTGGAAGAAGAGTGGCAATCGCCGCTGAGTGATGACGAAGACTATTGGATAGATCTCCCCGCACTTGAGTTAGCAGAATAGCTGAAACACGGCTTCCAAGCGCAATCAAACGAAGAGGATCTTGACCCTGGCAATCATAACCTCAGCTCTGATCATGAAGGATGGGAATGCCCCTAGGAGTATCCCTGCATTTCTCACCCATATCATCCTCGCTGTCAGGCCTGCATATTTTTCACCATGTACCACGAGATCCAGAGGAAGGAATTCCTAGATTCTTACTATAAGGATGATACTTTTGAGCGCTTCTTCACTACGTGGGAGTGCCCACGAGAGTTTTCATACATCGTTCGACCACATCAGCCTTATTGCCAGACTTGCACCATAATAATAGAAAACTTCGAACGAGAAGGCCGAACCAACCCCCTTCCTGCACTATGGAGAATGGTCGAAAACAACCCAGGTTCGGTGATTAAGTTCATCGAACCGTATCTACAGTTAATACAAAGCAAAAAATTTTAGCAACAAGTGAATCTCCAATCCGATTATGAAAATGAGAGGTTGGACGACTATCATCTTTAGACTCTCTTCGACGATGAAGCACTTCACGTAGTAGAAAGGGAAGAGGAGCCGTCTGACAAACCAACACCATCATCGCTCATCAGGAGGATCACCCTAGATAAGGACTCTAAAAAAAACTCGTCAAATTTAGATGAAGTTCACATCATCCGAAGACTCGCCCGAACGGCTCTAGCAGCCGTCCCACTTCCCCAACTAGGAGAAGTAACCTAGCCAGTTCTGCCTCAAGAAACTGGCCCTGTACCATACTTATTATCAAAAATGAAAAAAATAGAAAATCCAAAAACCCATAAAAATATAAAAATAGAAAATCCCAAAATATTAGAAAACTATAGAAAAGGGGGGGAGCCCTTCATCCCAGACCCATTTAGCGACCAACAAGGAAACTTTTCTTCAAAGGATACGAGTAGTGATCACCTCAACAAAATCAAAAGAGTAACCAACATGGTCACACTCGGTCATTGTCCTACCCTCAACATCGAAGAGCCTTACCTTAACTCAGTTAGAAGTGACCCTACTACCTCTTCCTTGTGAAACCACCGAGCATCCTGACGAAGTAACAAGCCCGTAATCATACTCGATAAGATACTCCACGACTTCGAGAGGAGGATGAATAACCTCGACCTACATCTGACAAAGGAAGTTGCGATCATAAATTGCACCAATGAAGGGCTACCTCCCGCAAAACTAACCCCCTAGTGTAGTTCTTTTACAGTATACGAACTCACGGATGATGAAGAAGGAGCACCGGTCACCAAGGAAACATAGGACTTCCAACGGGACATCAAGCGCTTCGATGATCAAACACAAGCTGCCACAGAACATACCGAGGAAATAAATTTTATCACCGAAGGAGAGCCCAAGAAGCTGCTGATTAGCATAACACTTAAACCCAAGGAACGACAATAAATTATCCAAGTCCTCCAAGATCACCTAAGCTCTTTCGCATGGTCCTCTGAGGATATGCCTGGATTGGACTCGAGCTTAGTAGAACATCGGTTGGTCTTGGAACCCGATGCGAAACCAGTCAAGCAAAAACTTAAAAGGATGGATCTCTAAACAACACTACAAGTCAAAGAGGAAGTTGACAAATTACACAAAGAAAAATTCATCCAAGTTGTCCTCTACCCTAAATGGATCGCCAATATAGTACCTGTCGTCAGGAAGGATGGCAGAGTACGGGTATGTATCGATTTCTAGAATCTCAACAAAACATGCCCAAAAGATGACTTCCCCCTACCACACATCGACACCCTGGTCGATAACACTGCCAGACACAAGATGTTATCCTTTATGGACGGCTTCTCCGGATACAACCAGATTAAGTTAGTAGAATCAGACCAAGAAAAGACTTCATTCACCATGCCATGGGAAACCTATTGCTGCGTCGTCATGCCTTTCAGGCTCAAGAACGCATGAGCCATATATCAACGCACCATGATGGCCATATTTCATGACATGATGCACAAATGTGTTAAAGTCTATGTCGATGACATACTAGTGAAGTCTCAGACACGAGTAGGACATGCCGAAGCACTACGACTAGTGTTACAAAGATCCGAGCAATATCAACTGAAGATAAATCCAAATAAATGTGTATTCGGAGTAACCTCCGAAAAATTATTAGGATTTATAGTCAGCAAATGAGGTATCGAAGTTGACCCGGTGAAGGTCAGATCCATTCTCAAGATGCCACCTCTCAGCAACATCAAAGAATTACGAGGCTTGATAGGAAGGTTGCAGTTCATTAGGAGATTCATCTCCCAACACTCAGATCAATGCAATCCTTTCTATAAGCTACTTAAAGGGAGAGCGAGTATAGATGGGATGACCAGTATCAGCAGGCCTTCGATAGTATCAAGAAGTACCTCCTCAACCAGCCGATACCATCACCACTAGTTCCTGGAATACCCCTAATCCTCTACCTCTCAGCAAATGATAAAGTAATGGGAGTATTTCTTTGATAATATGAAGAAGACAGCAAGAGAGAGAAGGCTATCTACTACCTCGTAGGATGATGGTCAAGTACAAATAGAAATACATGTCGATAGAGAAGAATTGCCTCACACTAGTATGGGCCTCAAGGAAACTATGACACTACTTCAGAGTGCACAAAATATTAGTACTAGCACGCATGGACCCTCTGAAGTACATCTTTGAGAAGCCCGCCACCTCTGGGAGGATCGCTCGATGGCACATGTTACTACAAGAATTCAACATCACCTATGTCACATAAAAATCTGTCAAAGGACAAGCGATCGCCGATTACCTCACTGACTTACCACTCCCAGACGACGAGCTTATGCACACAGACTTCCTTGATGAAGACCTAATCTCAATTCATGATGAAGAACCTGATAAGACATCATGGACCCTATACTTCGATGATGCTCTTAACCATAAAGGGAAAGGTATCGGAATAGTCCTACTAAACTCAAAAGGAGTTGTCATACCAAAAGCCTTTCAACTCGACTTCTCAGTCACTAAAAATGTTGCAGAATATGAAGCTTTCATCGCCGGACTATGAGTAGCGCAATAGCTAGGAGTCAAGCAGTTGAAGATAATCGACGACTCCAAACTTGTGATATCACAAGTTATTGGGGAGTGGAAAACTAAAGAAAGATGACTGATGGCCTACCTGGAGACAGCTCAGTTCTTAATAAAGATATTTGGAAGAATCTCCTTCACGCACATTCCTAGATTAGAGAACGAGCTCACAGACTCTCTCGCCACACTAGCCTTAGTCATTCATATACCAGTCGGACAAAGTACAAAATCCTTCTTCATTTAGAGGTTGACAATGCCAGCATAGGAAGTCGCTTGGCAACTGAAATCAAAACTACTGATTACACTAGAAGCTCACAAGAATGAAGGGGAGCCTACCCTAAGCACTCCCATGGAGAAAGAAGCCACCGTTGCCATGTTCAGACTCAAAAAATACCAACCGATGATGGGAAACCATGGTACTTCGACATCTGAAATTTTCTAAAGCATCAACATATCCCTCCTTATGCTACAAAGATTAAACGAAAAACTATAAGGAATCGATGTGAGAGATTTTGCATACTCAGTGAAACCCTATATAAAGAAGCTTTCACTAAAGGAGTATTGTTGGAGTGTTTGCCTTCCTCAAATGAGGGTCTAAAATCATCAATAAAACTCGGCAGAACACGCTCACACAGACCTGCAAGTAATCAGGGTCTGTTGTAGCAAGTTTTACAAAGATGGTGAGTAAGGGAATGTCCACAGGGAGGTTGGTTTAAAAATATGATAAATCTCCAGATCTGTATTAGATCTGACACCCTAACTAGTGCTACATTAGCTAGAAGACAGGGGAGAGGTTTAAAATGGATTGTCACTTAAGCTAAGCTAAAATTAAACATAGACTAACTTGGATTGAGTTTAGGATCTTAGATCTTGTAGGGGAAAGAGGTAAAAAGCAGAAAATGGAGAAGAGTAGCTTGGAGATTGGTTTTCACTGAAATCAGATTCAATTAATTATGCTACAGAGGTTCAGAGCACACAATTCCCTCAATTGGTTATAAGCACGACTGCAGGGTATAAACTCCACTTCAAATCGCAGGATCCACCTGGTCTTAAGGCTATGATCTGTCCACTTTAATGGTTATAGACCATCCTATAGACTTTATCGAATCTATGGACTTATAGTAGATGAATCCAATTGGAGCATGAGCTTGGACTAATCTTAAGGTTATGATCTGTCCACTTTAATGGTCACAAACCATCCTAGGGATCTCCTCCAAAGCTAAGGCCTCAATTAGAGCAATTAAAACCACTACAGTTGCTCCAATTCCCAGGTCACAGACTCAGGGAATCACAGGAGTATCAGATCCAGGGAGATCGGGTGGTATCCAAGAGGCCTACCAGTTAAGTGGGTGAGCTGATCTACAGACTCCTCTACACAAATTCGATCGATCACAAAATAGAACCAAAGGAACTTTAGATCTAATTAAAGCATTAAAAACAACATTAATCATTGCAATCAAAGTCACTCTACAATGGAAATACTCTCAGATCTGTAGTCTGTGCAGCTAGGAACCTACAATAACACTCTTAACCTTACCCAATTACAGATCTAACCTCTCTCCTCACTACTCCAAGGGATTTAGCCAACCATGGTTGGGCTAAGGGAGGGAAAATAGAATTTCTCTGCAAGCTCTAATCTCTAGAATTTGGCTCAGATCTCGATCTCCCCCCAATTGCAATTAGGGGTCTCTATGTATAGCTTTCTCCTCTATTTTTCCCGCCAAAAATCCCTTCTAGAAGGCCCCCAGAGTTTGTTAGAGTTATGCTAGAGCACGTCGGTCGGTTAAGGTTTCCTAGGGCATCTTCTGAAACCGTTGTGCTGGTCACCAAGTGCCTCGGGTTGCATGCAGCAGGTCACCAAATCACAATGTGTGCACTGCTGAATTTCTGAGAAGTTCAGCACACGATTTCGATAGGTTCAAAAAGCTTTCGACAGGTTCAAATATAGCATTTTGGTCCTTTCGCTAGGTTCTTATTTCTTTTCGATAGGTTCCGATAGGATGAGCCTTCTCTCAGAGTTTCAGCATTCTCAGCCCTTGGCCTAGAGTATTCGACGGGTTGGAGGGGCTCTTCGACAGGTTGGAGAACCATTTCGACAGGCTCTGCTCTGCATGCCACCACTTCGATAGGGTTGCTCTCACTCCTATCGAAAGGGCCAAGTTCCCTTCGATAGGTTCTGTTCCAGCGTCTTCATCTCGATAGGTTTGAAAAAACCATTCGATAGGTTCCCTTGACGCCTCAGGCAGGTTTTCAATAGGATACTTTCTTCCTTCCTTTCAGCTGCTCGATAGGTTCTTGGATCCTATCGAACTCCTCAATCCACACAAATCCATCCTTCTTCTGCCTTCATATCCTATCAAAAACCTCTTCAAGTGCACAAATTCTTCCTTTCTTCACTTTCAGCTCCTGTCGAAGTCTTCAGGTGACCAATCGATAGGATATTTTCAACCTACTTTCACTTCCTTCGCCTTGCCCTGCTGCAGCCACGTGCTCCAAGGGTCCAGTGATGTGCTACCCTCTGGTGTGTTGTTGCTGGGTTTGTCCTGTGCTAAGAGATAGCCCCTTTTTTGGGCATTCGTGAGTGGTTTTCTGCATTAGTGTCATCTTTCATTGCTATCTACAAAATGCACTTGACAGAAGCTTATTAGTGTGCTCACAGGTCTATGAATAGTCAGGTTAAAGTGTGAAAAGTGGCATTTTTCACCACTTAACACACCCCCAAACCTAAGCTTTGCTAGTCCCTGAGCAAAGGAAAATAAAAAAGGAATTAAAATGCCACTTTCGTAGGGAGCACAGATGCATTAGCATATGCACCAAGCCTTTTAAACCCCTAGGTGATCCCTAGTGGAGGAGTGAAGTCTCCTGAGGATTCAGTGAAGGTACCGATAAACTTCTCCAATAAGGTTTAGTTAATAATAGTGCATCCTGCTAAGCAGAGTTTCAGTAAACTAGAATAAATTCTCATCATGTCTTTTCAGTTCAAGAGGGTTTTCAGCAAAAAAAATCACCAACTTAAAACAAGAAATTTCACAATAATTCCTTCATCATCAATCAGTTCATGTCAAGGCATTATGTCTGAAGATTGATGCATGGCTCACCTTTCACTTGAGAATTTTGTTTTGATACTACCCCCATCAAATTGAATTTCAGACCCAAGTCTCACCAGGGTTGGTAACTCACAACAAAAATGAAGGGTGTAGAATTTCACACAGCTCAAGAGCAGTTACAGTCCTCAAATAGGGCTGTAAGCATGAGCATAAGCATTGCTCTAATTTATGAAATTTTCTAATTCTTTTCACCATAGATTAGACAGATCCTTATCTCCACATGATAGTTCAATCCATTCCAGATCAGTAAGGTCTTTTCATTGGGTTGTAATGTGGCTTATAGATGAGGTATGTAAGAGAATGAAAGGGTAAAAGGGATTCAAATTGAGAAATCAGTAAAGGTAAGGAGGTGGTCTAGACAACACCTTCTTCATTTCAGCACCTTTTCACTTTCTTTTTGAGTTTTCAGACTTGAAGTGATCAGCCTCTTATCTTCTTATAGATTTTCAAATGAGGTGACTTCTCTTTCTCATCCTTTTTGCTCTGTTTATTTTATTTTTTTCTTTTTTTAAAGCTGGAATACCACAACACCACAAAATGTGTTTTCCTTTCTTTCAACCAGATTTAACACCTTGCTCCTCTAATCTCACTTCTCCTTCCTCTTCCTGATTTGTCAGATTGGGGATGAACTGAAATAGGTCAAAAGGTTTTGGGTTTAACATTTCTGGTTTTCATCAAAGAAAGTTGGGAGTTTTAAGGCTCAAGTGGTGTGCATCAAGGACAGTTCAAAGGTGGGATATTTTAAGCTCAAACTGACCAAGGGATGGCCTTACTTCATGTCCTCAATGTCATGAATGCTGTCAAGCTGTTTCAACTTGGAATTACCTAACTTCTAGTGATTAGAATTAGATCCCATCAGTTCTTAGAGCAGAAAAATTGTCAAAACACTCTTCAAAGAAACTTGTTTAGGCCCAAATCTCACTAGGTATGACCTTCCATCAAATTCTTCAGGGGTGTATCTTCACCATCTTCTCTTATTTCAGGTTTGCTGCACATCAAAATTATTTTTCACAACTTGTTGACATTTGCCTCATGAAGTTGGTTGGACTACAGCTTATTTTAGTTTCAAACAGTTCTTTTTTTTTAATTTCCTCTTTTTATTCAAGTGAGAATTTACTCTAATTAATTCCAAACACTTCCTTTTTAGCCTAGCTGCACTAAAATTAACTAATTTATTGGCATACATGTCATACCCCCAAACCAAAACTAAACAGTGTCCTCAATGTTGACAACATGAAATAGGGGAGAGGCATGGGGGGAAAAGAGAGATACAGAAAAACTACATGAAGACAAAATGTATTAAAATGCCAAATATATACATAAGAAAAGTGAGGAAGAAACTAAAACAACAAGCTGCCATAGCTATTTATAGGTATCATCTGGCAAATCATAGAGGTCAGCTAGGTTTTTTAGCTCATCCTTGGATAAGAGAGCTTTTCCTTTAGATTTAGCCTTCGGTTGCGGCCTCTTTGGTGCCTCCTCAGACTTGGTAGCGGGCTATTTTCCTTTGGGATCAATAGCGGCAACAGAATCAGAATCTGAATCGGATGAAAAAAGGGCAGTGGGGTCCAATCCGAGAGCCGCAACAGTCTTCCTTCTTTCCTCCTTTGATAGTAAGGTGAAAGAGGTATTAGGTTGGGTTGGGGGCTGGGTGGGAGGTGTGGCTTTAGACTGGGAAACAGGCCGCTTTCCTTTCTTGGTAGGGGCAGCAGAGGGAGCAGATCTTTTTGTGGTAACTTTCTTCTTGGGGGGAGCCCTTTTAGATTTCGGAGGGGCAAGTTGAGTAGGGGGGAGTTCCTGGGTTGGAGGAGGGTGCACATCCACAGGGGGGGTGGATGGTGGTTGAGTTGTAGAAGGGGGACAGGAGTGAGTGGAAGGAGGTGCAGGAGGAGGTGCGGTGGCAAGAGGGGTAGGTTGAAATGGCTGAGAGGTAAGGGAAGCAACCTTTTTCTCCAATATGTCAATCTGTTTGGCAGCATAGAGCAGGTTGACATCAGATAGTTCTTTGGTGGCCTTGAGTATCTCCTGAGCATTGGCTAATTCTTTCTTGAGAAGCTCAGAGTTCTTCTTCTCATATTTAGCAATGAGACTCTCAGCAGCTGCCAATTGTTTTGCTGACTCATAACGAGTCAGGATTTCAGACCACCCTTGGGAGATATCGCGGAGTTGAATTCGGTGTTCCAATTCGATGTTGGTGATCCTCTCCTCATAAGGGGCCACAATGGAAGCTCGGAGTGCAGCCATACCTCTCAGGACATCCTTGTGGATGTAAGGGTTGTCCCTCATGGCATATAGCAGGGTGAAGTAGGGGTATGTACATTGATTGTCTAAGGACAATGGGCAAAGACAAGGGTGTAGTGGATGAAGAGGAGGGGGTAGAAAGAACCAAATCATCCCAGGGATCAGTTTGGGGAGAGGCATCCTGGAAAATAGGTGGGGGGTGGTGAAGGGTAGAGGGGATTCAGCTACTGCGGAGGCCAGTAAATCTGGGGAGGAGGGTAAAGTGGCCTGTGGTGAGGAAAGTATGGGGGGAGCTGGTGCGGCCACTTCCTCAGGCTGGGCAGCCGCATGGTGGGGGGTAAGTATAGGTGAAGCAGGAGGGGATATGTGAGGGGGTTGAGGAGCAGAATAGGATGGGGTAATGGTGGATTGAATTGATTGGAGACATGAGCTCATGAGGGTCTAGTTGTCGGTGTTGATAGTTAATTGGGACTGAATGGTTTAGAGAAGGATAGAATTTGAGTGAGGGTGTCAGGCATGGTAGGGGTAGAAGGGACCGGTGGTTGGACATGATGGAAGGGGGAAGAGGGTGCATGGTTAAAATGATGAGAAGTGGGGCGTGGGGAGTCAGGAAGTGGAGTGTACTCATGAGCAACATCCTCCACAATTGAGGTCATGAGGGCCGTGAACCCTGTAGTGGTGAACAGGTCCACGCCCTATGGATGTATAGGGGTTGGGGATGGGGGAAATTAGAAATGGGTTGGGTAATGTGGGGAGGGGTAGGCTCAGAGAATGTGGGAGGTTCCAGTATGTCAGGTTGGAAAACCTGAGAGGTGGTTGAAGTGAAAACAAGTTCAGAGGTGGGTGGAGAGAGGTCTGTTGGAAGAGGGACTGATACAAACGGAAAAAGCAAAGTGGGTGGAGGGGTAGGTTATGGGGCAGGTATTGTAGGTGGAGGGGTGGATAAGGGTATCTCTGTAAGAGTCTCTGCTGCCACGATAGTGGGTGCCTTCTCAGCCGCATCCCTTCCAACTGGCTGACTCTTCTTAATCAAGGTGAGGCTGGTTGACCATTCTCGCTTTCCATACAATTTAAAGGTCAGCTTCTCCATTGGTTCATTTTGCTTGATCACATATTTTTCAGTCTTGAGCTGACATTTGATGAGTCTGCAAAAAGGCAAACCTCCTCCTTTAGCAAAAGCTTGCCTCTTCAGCACCTTGTCATTGATGTCCACCATTGTTTCAAAAATCAGCTTAGGTGCATTCACATATTGCCCCTTTGAACAAAAGTATAGTGCATCCACTAAAGGGGCCCTTCTCTCTTGCAAATGGCCAGAGACATAGACATTTTTCCTCAGAATGGTATCAATGAGTTTGAGTGTAGGATGGAGGTCTCTTCTCATCAAGGATTCACCAGAGCCCACGATTCCATTAGTAAGCTGTTTAGCCATTTCCTGAAATCTAGCCCCTGTAGGTGCTCCCTCAGCTCTGGTGGAGTCAAATTGATATGGGACTCCCAAAGCCATCCCAATATCTCTGCAATCGACAGTCAACTGCCAGTCATCAATCAAGATTTCTAGTATATCCTCAGCCCCAGGGACCAGTTTCTTTGTCAAGTTTTGGTACCATAATTTGACAAACCTGGGGTAGATATTTTCCTTTAAGGGTGAAAGCAGGGGTAGTAGACCTTCTTTCTTCAAATATTCCAACGTCCCCTGTCACTCCCAAATGTTAGCAAAATATACCAGATCAAAATCCGTCTCAAGAACAAGACTCAATTTTTCTACAAACTCATTGGGGGTAGTTAACCCCGCTGGCAGTTCTACTGGAGGAGTAGCTCTTGCTAAGGTTTCATCCACCATAGGCTCCTGACTCGCAACAGATTTGGCTTTCTTAACTTTAGGAGCCTTTTTGGGTGTCATCTCAGTGAGCTTCCTCTTGACAGGTAGTTTTCCAACTAGCTTCGACCTCACGAAAGATTGGGGGTGGAAGCAGTTGCTCTCCGGCGTATGTTTGCTAGATTTTCCTCCGGCTCATCCATTTTACTCTCGGAGACTAGTCACTCACCAACTGGGAGTGGAGCTTGAAGGTTAAAAATTAGAGAAACGACAGATTGATGGTGGAAAGGGAACTAACCTCGAAATGCCTAGGATTTAACAGAAATCGCAATACACAACTTCAATTTTTCAAAGTCAGGGGCAAAATGCTCCTCTGTGCAAGCTGAATATACTAACAAAATGGCAGATTGAATAGCTGAAGATTCTGTGAGGATTTAGTGAAGAAAGAGGGAGGCGAAAGAGAGAGAAAAAGAGCTAGGGTTTTGAAGAAGGTATGGAATGAGGCACAAATGACCTATCGACAGGTATATAAGGGGTGGAATATGATTTCGATAGGATGAACTGAATGGTCTCGATAGGTTCATGCGTCCCGTCAAAAGCATAGCAGACAAAACCTCAAAAGGGGATGATTCGATAGGATCACGATAGGTGGAACTATCCTTTCGATCAGTTTAAACGGCAGCTGAGTCATCATTTCGATAGGTTCTCGATTGTTATCTAGAACCTATCGAAATCTCTATTTTGCTCTTTTTAACAGATCGAAAAGTTAGTTTCACCTGTCAAGAAGTTCAGTGCCTATCGAAACCATTGAACATCTTGTTGAAATCACCATGTGACCTATCGAAAGGTGAACTTGACTTGTCGAAGACTTCTAAAAACCAAATAAGGCCGTATTTCTGGGCACTCGCAGTCTCAGGCTCTGTTGATGTGGTGCCCCATGATTTGATTCTCTTGTGAACATCTCCCATTACCTCAGGATAATTGGGAATGACGGTCTAGTATTGAGCATGGCAGTTTTGTTGTTTTCTTTTTATTATTGCAAGGAAACAAAAAGAATCAAGTAACAACTAAGTAAACACCTAGAAACAAAGTATGGTACATATGATACATACTGGCTTCAGGGGCTAATCTGGAGGGTCTGAAAGGTCCATGATCTCCTCAGGCTCATCAAACTTGGCACCTTTCATAGAACTTTTCCTCAGCCAGTGTCCATTCCCTGGGTGCAGTTTTCCATCTGTGAACCAAGCATTGTCCTGCACCAGCCAATGTGGATTATCATGCATCACGTTCTTTTGGGCATTAATGGAAAAGCAAGTCTCTTCAGGAGATGGTTGATAGCCAGTTTTATACACATTCAGCTTAACCTTCATGTTTCCAAATGACACTTCTATGATCCCATACCTGCATTGTATGTGAGCATTGGCAGTGGCCAAAAAGGGCCTGCCTAGAATCACAGGTATGGAAGAAACACATTTGCTTGGTTCCATGTCCAATACCAAAAAGTCAGCAGGATAGAAGAATTTGTCAACTCCAACCAAAACATCCTCAATTATCCCCACAGGTTTCCTTCCAAACATGCTCATCCAACGGGAAAACTAAAACCGAACTGGGAGGGCCCATATGTTATAGCCGCCGCATATATCCAGGGAATGCATACAAGTTGGTGAACTAAGATGGGGAAGAACTCCCCTGCCCTTGGAACTCCACGTAGCTTAGAAAATACTACCCTTAACCATATGATTATCACATCCCATAGCCAAATACTTATATCTATCGCTCCCATTGTTGTCACGACCCATTCGTTGGTCGTACATCTTTAATTCCCAGAATATCCTTAAGACTTCCAATTTATTGCCCACCTTCTTATTTGAACAATTTGATCAAAGGACTAGTGACATGCCTGACCTCTTTCAAAAGCATATGTAACACCTGATTCTCATTCACCTTCCCCCAGCCATTGGAGGAGACGTTAGAGCGCAGAAAATGAAGATGCTAGCCTTAATCAAAATTCACCATTCTTGTGTTAACAGGTTGCTTTTGAAAAAAAAGGTACATATACATATACAAAAAAATCGAGTGAGAGTAATACGACAAATGAAATAGTCAATGAGCTCAGGGAAGCATAAGCAGGTCATGAGGACATATCTGATAACTCTACTAGAAATATATAAGCAAGCTGCGAGGGCATCCTTGATGTCTTGATACTACTAGATGTCGTTGTAAGGTGGCGGGAGGAGGACAAACTCCTGCTAACCATAGAATGTGAGATTTTGATGGTACCAAAATATGACGGAGAGCTCAATCATGGCACCCCATACCCACTTTGAGAAAAAGACTATTACTCATCCCTTTTAGAAAGCGTCAAATATAAACTATTCTCCCACATCACTGAGCCTTTTCTCTCTTTCACCCTTAATTTTTATTTGTGGACTATGTTGAGCAGTGAAAAATACCATTTTTTACCTCCTACTCTAACCTTTGGTGGAACTTTGAGTTGACTAATAATGTATTTTGAGTGTATTTTGTAGATAAGCAATAAATTATGTTCTTAGTGAAGACATCCATCTAAAAATGCCAAAGAAGAGATTTGCTGCCTCATCATGGGATCATGTAGCCCAAAAAGCCAGCTAATCAAATAGTTCACAGAGCCTCAAAGCTCCATGGAAATGACATGTGTTCACATGGGCACACATGGGAGAAAGACTAGCTTCATTCAATGAAAGTTGAATCCCTCAAAAGTTGCTGAGTACTGAATAGATGAAGAACAGTACCCCAAAACTATGTGCCAGCTGTGGAAGCAAAGGATAAAACCTGTCGAGAGGTTATTCCAAGCTGTCGAGAGGTTCTAGTGTGAGAAAATAACCTGTCGAGAGGCTCCATCAACCTACTAAGAGGATCTGAGGGTGTACTTGAACCTGTCGAGGAGTTAAAAGCTAAAGAAGATATGCTGTCGAGAGGTTCTAAAGTGGTTGTATAACCTGTTGAGAGGTATTGGGGTGAAAAAGTAGAGCGATCGAGAGGTTGACATAACCTGTCAAAGGGTCTGAGGTGCAGCAGAAGAACCTGTTGAAGACTTACCTAGAGATACATGGGAGCTCGTGAGGTTCCAACCACACGTCGAGAGGTTCCCCTGAACCTATCAAGCAGTGCAAGTCATCTTGTTGAAGCCTTACCTGAAGTTGCACTCATTCTCGTGAAGTTGAGACAACCTATCGAGGATAACTTACAACCTATCGAACAGCAAAATGTACATATCAATCGGGTGCCTGGAGCTTTATAAGAAGTCAACAAAATGTTTTATAACCTGTCAAGAGGATAAAAGGAGCTAGGACAACAGGTAGATTTTATTGTCAATCCTGTCGACTAGTTCAACTGAACCTATCAAGAAGTCAAGCAACCTATCGAAAGCCTACTTCAACCTATCGATGTAAACACCAAGTGGACTCAAAACCTGTCGAGAGGTTCCCTGAACTTCTCGACGCTCGAATTAGGAACTTCTTAGTTCCAGCCACAGCTGCTGCCCCACTCCAGAACTCTGTGCACACATTCCAAGGCATTGTTAAGACTTGAAAAGTACCACTTTTCACTCCTTAACTTAATCTCTGTTAGACCCTTAATCATTTAATAAATGTGTTTTAAGTCTATTCTGTAGGTAATAAGCAGCAACTGCAAATAAACCCCTAACCATGCCAAGAAGCCTACTGTTGCCCCAGAAGCCCCTCAGAAGAATGAAGGTTGAACCCAGGTAGAGAATTGGCTACAGCATAGGTACATCAAAGCAGAAATAAACCAAGAAGAATGCCTCGCGCAGATGCCGTAGGGTTCAATTGAACCAAAGAGAATTCCTTCACGCAGTTGTCGCGGGCTTTTGAAGACAGCACACCAACTGGTCACGCAATCTTTACGCTGTTCTCACGTGGTTTGATGGTAGAAAGAATTGAAAAGTAGACTTCATGAGGTTCTCATGAGTTTTAGTCATCAGCGCTCGCGTAGTCTCGTGCAGCTCAAGAAAGGAGTTTTTAATCGTCGCGTGATTCGCTGAAGAGAGAGAGCTCCAGGCACTCCAGCGCGTGGCTGTTGCACAGTGGTCGCGGGATACAAACCTTCAAGGAAATGCTCGCGCGATCCATAGGCCAATGAACACTGCTACTTCGCGAGGATCCCCGCGAGATTCACCAAGGGATGAATTGCGCGCGTAATTCCTGTGCCATTCAAAAGGAAAGAGCAATCTCGCGACAGCCAGAAGTATCCCACGATGACCAAGGGATCAATCCTGCGATTGCATGAGCTTCAAGACAATTCAACCCTGTGACGCCAATTCTACCACATGGCAAGATCTGGAAATCTTTCTTACCCAGCGAGGATCGGGTTCTAAACTTCTCCCCACTTCTGTAGGGGCAATTTGGGAACTTCTAGCAATTAGGGCATGCATTCCAATGCTCCAATCTATGTGCACATGCCCTGAGGCATCCAAGAGACAAGAATGGGCCACAATTACATTGAAAAATTTAGGGTTTTCCTAACCCTAATTTCGAAAGAGCCAACTGCTATATAGGCCTAAGCCTAGCTTAGGTTTGGGGGGGATCTCTTTTGGGACTTAACTTCTACATTCCTTCTTCTTGAAACCAACTGTAGAATTACAGTAGGTGAAGGTTAGGGTTTAGCAGTTTTCTTTTTTCCTTTTCTTTCTCTCCATAGTCCAGCACTTGCTGGCTATGCCTTTGTATGATTATTTGGTATAGTTTTAATGGAGTTTTGTAATAGGATCTATTACATGTATGGGATTGGTATTGTGTGAGTTGTTCTGTGCAAGCCTGCTACCTTGAGATCCTCCATTGCTAAGTTATATTGTAAGCAATGGAGGATTAACTTTAAGGCTTTACTTAGATCCAAGTGACTTGTGTGTCCAGGTTAGGCATATTGCAGGCCTAGCCCCACCAGAGGACCCACTAAATCTGAATTCCTATGGGATCTTGAGCTGGTAGCCTTGTGAACATGGTGGTGGCAGCAATGTTCTTGTTTTGTCTTAGACCTCTGTGGGGAGGATAGCCTCTGTGGATAGTCTGTGACCATTCAAGTGGATAGATTATAGCCCTAGGGTGAGGCCAATCCACAGATCTAAGACAGATTCTTCTTCTCTGCAGTTGTGCTTGTAGCCTTGTGAGAGATTGTGCAGAGATAAACTCCCCTGTATTTGTATAGACCCACCATCAGATGGCAGATCTGATCTGGCTGTAGAGATTGTAGGCTTGTGACTGGATCACTGCTGTCTTTCTAAATCAGTGAACAACTAAAGTTAAAATCTAGTACTCAAACTCTTGTTGGTTCTGTGTGTCCAGGCTAATGCATGTTGTAGGTCTAGCCCCACACACAGAGCTTTAGAGGTTGAGGTTCCTATGGATTCTTGTGCTTGTAGCTTGGATGAAGTAATGCCTAGAATGATAAACTTGTTCTGACCCATCTCTGGATTGTGGTTCCCCTATTGGATAGTCTGTGACCATTTAAGTAGACAGGCTATAGCCATAAGGGATTGGATCATGGTACAGGAGTGAGTTGGATCCATTCTCCTCTTTGGTGATAATGTAGCCATTGGACTGGATTTCTATAGCAGCAGATCTGAGTCTGAGTTATAAGACCCATCAGATCTTGTACCTAATAGCATACTTCTCACCCTTTTATATTTATTTTCTCACACTCCATCACTCTTCTCAATCCTTTCTGTAGTTTAGACATTAAGTTACCTTAGGATTTAGACTATAGTGACCATAAATCCCCTTCCATTTAGGATTGCCAGATCTGTAGCCAGATTTGGAGGGCCTACTAAAGATAGCTCCCTTGGAGTTTTAGATCAACTTTTCCTGTGGGACAAACTCTTCCTTATTAAAACTTACTACAACAGGCCCTGTATCTTGCAGGACTGTGTATTTTTAGGCTTGCTGCTCTTCAATTCATCACTCATTTTTACTAACCCCATTCTTATCACCATCTCCAATAAAGTTAGTAGCAAGCACTTAAAATACCTCAACAGGCACTTTAACAACCCATGGGGGTATTTTTGGAACATAAATGGGTGCAAATGGGAACCTCCTAGCCACCTCATATATACTTGTCCAATTTTAACCAATTAGAGGAGAGTTTCTAAAAGAAAAATTAGCCACATCAGTAGCTCGAAATAATAGAATTATTCCTCTGAGCTCTGATTGGCTGAAACAGATCTCAGGACAAAGGGGGAGACTATAAAAGCCTGAAAAATTTATAGAGCTACCATCCAAAAATTGAGAGAACTAGAGCCAAATTCGAATTCTCAAAATTCCTTCCCTCTTTCTTCTTTCCCATTCATTCTTTAGACCAAGCATGGTTGGCTAAACACTTTTAGTAGCTAGGGTGAGGTTGAGAGCTGTAAATTGAGAGGTTCAAGGCTTTGTATGAGATTAGATGTTGCACAGATTGCAGATCTGAGCACATTGTTTTGTAAGTTTGTATTGAATCAGTACATTATGGATTTTAGAGTTGATTTTGATCTATAGATCTCTTGTTTGCATTTGATTTCCTTGGATTAAATCTCCCTGTGGATGCCTGAGCTTGTAGCCTTGCATCCACAATATCTGTAATAGTTTAATTATTCTAATTAAGACCCTTGAATTAGAGGAATCTCTGGGATGCTCTATGACCATTCAAGTGGACAGATCATAGCCTTAGGATCACTCCAATTCTCTGATCTAGGTTAGATTCTTATACCTTACATCTGAGCTTGTAGCCAGATGAAGGATTGTTACAAATCAGTTCCCTGCCCTGCCTTTGATCTAACCAATTTTCAATAAAAGACAAAAACCCCTAGCTGCAATTCTCCCTCTTTTGATTTTAATCTTTTTCTCCATTTCCTTAAATCTATGTTTTAATCAGTTCTAGATCATTTGCTTTTATCTTTAATTTTCTATAGTTTTAGTAAAGTGACAACCCTCAAAAATCACTCCTCTTTCTTTTCTTGATTTAGTTTAAATTAGGATAACGTGTTAGATCTGTCATAGATCTGGAGATTTACCCCATTTTAAAGCACATTTTTTTATGGACATACCCTTACTTACCTATTAAAGCTTGCTACAACAGCCCTGGTTCTTGCAGGACTGATTGTTTACCTTGATCCCATTTCTCTGTGATTTGCCCTTTTAATTTGCTATTTTTAATCATTTAATAATTACAAGGTAAGCAATACAACAAGTCTTTAGCGCCACTGCCAGGGATCTGTATTTTTAGAATTGGTAGATCTAAGTTTTTCTTATTTTAGATTTAGATTTATAATTGCCTGTGTTGTGTTTGACTAATTGCTGCTGTAGTTTTTTTTACAGTTTAATTTTGTGTTGTAGATTTGGATTTGTTGTTCTGAGAGGAGCATTGTGCTGATTGGAGTAGCAAGTTGTGCTAAAGTTTTCATTTCCTAACTCTTTTACAATTTTAGCTCTATAAAGTTTTTCGATCTGCCACATTAGTTGTGTGTTTTTAAAATTGTTTTGCTGAAATCTGTGCTATAAGTTTATGTGTTATACCTGGTTCCTGCTGTGTGTATGCTTGGGAGAAGATCTATCAATCCTAAGATTATTCCTATAGATCTTGAAGTTGAGAGACTTCTCAGACTTAAGCAGTCCCTACACACACCTGTGGTTAATTGTGAAATTTCTGCAATGGGTGAGCAACCTAGGACATTAAAAGAATTCAATACACCAGGGGTGTACAACTCTCCTTTTTTCATTCAATTCCCTGCTGTCCAAGGGAGCTATGAGATTAAATCTTCCATCATACAGATGCTGCCTTCATATCATGGCCTGAGTAAGGAAAACCCATACAAGCACATTGATGAATATCTAGGACTGTGCACTACTTTCAACATTGCAGGTTTGGGGGAGGAAGCAATCAGGTTGAGACTCTTTATTTTTTCACTAAAGGACAGAGCCAGAACATGGCTGTCCATGCTCCCGACCAATAGTATTCAGTCTTGGAATGAACTTCAATGTCAATTTTTGGCCAAGTTTTTCCTCATGTCCAAAACCAATTAGCTGAGAAAGCATCATTTCATTTGCTCAAGCCCCAACTGAAGACTTTCACTAAGCATGGGAGAGATTTAAGGAGCTCTTGAAGCAATGTCCCCATCACCAAATTCTTGAATGACAACTTGGTCAAGTTTCTATCAAGGAATTGATCCCAAGAGTAGGGACATGATTGATGCCTCATGTGGTGGTACTTACCTCCACAAGATAGCTGATGAGGCTTGGGAGTTATTTGATATCATTAGTGAAAACTCCATGCAAAGGGAGACTTTGTCAAGGGACATTGAGACCCCTGTTAGATTGGTGAGAGAGAACTCTACAAGAGGGAAAATGTTTGAGGTTAGTGGTTACAATGATTTAGAAAGGAAGGTGGATAGCTTGACTCAAAAATTTGATAAGCTCATGGGAGCAATGCAGTCACCAATGGCTGCCAAAGTGGAGGAGGCATGTGTGATATGTCAGTCCCCTACTCACTCCCTTGAAGAATGTCCTTATGCTGCCCAATTTCCAGACCTTGTTATGGAACATGTGAATGCTGCTCAGTCGTTTGTTGGACCACAGCCTACTGCTGGTTATCATTAGAGAAACCACCCTAACTTAAGGTGAAGACAAGATACCTTCCAAAACCATCAACAGTAGCAGCCACAACATCAGTCCATGTCTTATAGAAATGCCCAGCCCTACCAGCAGAACTACTTTCCAAGGCCTCAATACCAGCAGCCTATGGCTTAGCCAATGCCACAACCTGTGCGTCAAAGTGCACCAGCCCCAGCATCCTCTACATCCCTCACATTTGAAGAGCAAGTTCTGGATTCATTCAGAATTTGGGCTCTTTATCACAAACTGTTAACTCCCATAGCCAAAGTATTAAGAAGATAGAGGACAACCTTAGTCAACTATCTAATACTTTGACTAGGAGAGAGGAGGGAAGACTGCCTAGTAAGCCTATGAACAACCCAAAGGGGCAGTATATGATGGGTGAGACTTCTTCACATGAACAAGGCAAATTTGTCACCACTTTGAGAAGTGGAAGGCTGGTTGATAAGAAAGTTGGTGTTGAGCTTGATGAGAAAAGTGCAGAAAATGAAAGAACAGCCCATGATGATATGCAGCAGGAGCAGCATATGAGAAATAAAGGGGGTGTTGATGAGCCCCAACCAAAAAATGAAAATAAAAATAAGGAACAAACTAATGAGATTGCTAAAGGCAGCAATTGGGAGATCAGACCCCCATTTGCCATTTCCCAATGCACTTCATGCACCTTCTCCTTTTGACAAGGGGTATGCTAAAGTTGAAGAAATGATGGAGACATTGAAACAGTATAGATCAACTTGCTTTTACTTGATGCAATCAATCAAGTTCCAGCCTATGCAAAGTTTTTGAAAGATTTGTGCACACACAAAAGATAATCTAGGATACACCTATCTAAGAAGGTCTTTTGTGCTAAAAAAGTGAACCAAGTGTTGTCCATTACAACCCCAATAAAGTTCAGAGACCCTGGAGTTCTCACAATCCCTTACATCATTGGAGATCATACCATTGAAAAAGCCTTATTAGATCTGAGAGCTAGTGTGAACCTTCTTCCACATTTACTTTATAAGAAGTTAGGTTTGGGAGAATTGAAGCCTACACATGTAGTGCTATAGCTAGCTGACAAATCTGAAAGGAGGCCTGTAGGAATGATAGAAGATGTGTTAGTTGGGGTTGACAAGTTTTTCTATTCAACTGATTTTCTGGTTCTTGACATGGAGCCAAGCAAGTGCACTACCTCCATTCCTGTAATCTTGCGCAGGCCTTTCTTGGCCACTGTCAATACTTGTATACAATATAGATCAGGTGTAATGGAAGTGTCTTTTGGCAACATGAAAGTAAAATTGAATGTTTACAATGCAGCAAGTCGGCCTCACTTGGATAGTGAGGATTACTTTTTGATTGATGTGTTGGATGAGCTTATGGAAGAGACTTTGCCCAAGCTATTGCATTGTGATGATTTGTGTGATATTTTTGAAAATGTGTAGAGTGAAATTATGGAAGAGAAGGCCCCCACACCTGTGGTTCAAGAGGTGAAAGCCTTAAATTCTGAAGTGGGGCTAGCAACAACGTATCCTCCTTGGAAACCAACTGTGTTGCCTCTTCCACCACCATCAAAGGCACTTTTGTTGCCTTCACTCATAAGTCCACCTGATGTGGAGTTGAAATAGCTGCCCAAGACGCTGAAATATATTTTTTTGGGGGCAAACCAGAAGTTGCCAGTAATAATTTCTTCTTCCCTCACTGATGAGCAAGAAGAGGAGCTGTTGAGTGTGTTGAAAAAACACAAGAGAGCAATAGGTTGGACTATTACTGATCTTGGGGGCCTCAACCCTGCTATTTATATGCATAAGATCTATTTGGAAGATGGTTCTAAACCCTCTAGAGAGATGCAGAGAAAGTTAAACCCCCACATGTAAGAGGTAGTGATGAAGGACGTGGTCAAATTGTTAGATGCAGGAGTCATCTATCCCATTTCAAATTCTGAATGGGTGGTACCTACTCAGGTGGTACCTAAAAAATCTGGAATCACAGTGGTTAAATCTGATTCTGGTGACCTAATTCTAACTAGGGAAACCACACGCTAGAGGGTGTGCATTGATTATCGAAAGCTTAATTTAAAAACTGGAAAGGACCACTTTCCTTTGCCCTTCATAAACCAGATTTTGGACAAGTTGGTAGGCAAAGCTTTCTATTGCTTTCTTGATAGATATTTTGGGCATAACCAAATCCCTGTTTATCCACAAGACGAAGAGAAAATAACTTTTACATGTCCATTTGGCACCTTTGCCTACAAAAGGATGCCAGTTGGATTGTGCAATGCCCCTGCAACTTTTCAAAGGTGTATGTATGTCATCCTCTCTGACATGATTGATCAGTTTTTAGAGATATTCATGAATGATTTTTCTATCTTTGGGGACAGTTTTAGCCAGTGTCTACACCATCTTAGCCTAGTGCTATAGAGATGTGAGGAAACTAACTTGATTTTAAGTTAGAAAAAGAGTCATTTTATGGTCAATCAAGGCATTGTCCTTGGCCATGTTGTTTCCCATAGAGGCATTGAGGTAGACCAGGCTAAAATTGATTTGATTTCACATTTGCCCCGACCAAAAACTATGAAACAAGTCAGATCTTTCTTGGGGCATGCTAGTTTTTATAGGAGATTCATCAAAGATTTCAGTCAAATCTAAAAAACCTCTTTGTCACCTGTTGTGCCAGAAGGTTCCTTTTGAATTTAATGATGAATGTCTCATTACTTTTAAACTTTTGAAAGGTTGTTTAACCTCTGCACCTATCCTTCAAACACCTAATTTTTCTGTCATTTGAGTTGATGTGTGATGCATCAGATTTTGCTATTGGTATAATTTTCGGGCAAAGAAATGACAAAGCACCTTGTGTGATTGCTTATGTAAGTAAGACAATGATTGATGATCAGTTAAACTACACCACAACTGAGAAGGAATTATTGGCCATTGTCTATGCTTTGGAAAAATTCAGGTCGTATGTGTTGGGATCTAGGATTTTGATGTTCACTAACCACTCAGCCTTGAAGTACCTTTTGTCTAAAAAGGATGCCAAGCCAAGATTAATCAGATGGATCCTCCTATTACAGGAGTTTGATCTTAAGATTAAGGATAAAAAAGGGGTTGAAAATGTGGTTGCAGACCACCTATCCAGGATCCTAGCTGCTGAGTTTGATAGGCTGCCTATCAATGATTCTTTCTCTGATAAACAGTTGTTTACTGTCAGCACTTCTGCACCTTGGTTTGTAAACATAGTCCACTACTTGGCAGTGGGTAGGATTCCCCCATAGTAGAATAAAATAGACAAGGAGCTATTTTTTTCTTAGATCAGACATTATATGTGGGAGGATCCATACCTTTTCAAGCATTGTGCAGACCAAGTTGTGAGGAGGCGTGTCCCTGATGATGAATTCTACAACATACTAATCATGTGTCATGAACAGGCATGTGGAGGCCATGTCAGTGGAAACAAGACTGCTGCCAAGATACTTCAAAGTAGATTTTATTGACCCACTATCTTCAAGGATGCATGGCAACATTGTAAAGCTTGTGAAAGATGCTAGAAAATGAGAAGCATCTCCAAAAGAAATTCCATGCCTTTACAGCCTATACTTATTGTTGAACTCTTTGACATTTGGAGGATTGATTTCATGGGTCCCTTCCCTCCTTTCTATGAATAAAATTTCATTTTTGTGGCTATGGATTATGTGTCCAAATGGGTTAAGGCCATAGCCACAAGAACCAATGATCGCAGTGTTGTCCTCAACTTCTTGAAGGACAATATTTTCTCTAGGTTTGACACCCCCAGAGCTATATTAGTGATGGGGGAAGCCATTTCTGCAATAGACAGTTTGATAACTTGCTTAGAAAATACTCTGTGACACACAGAGTTGTCACCCCATATCACCCAAAGACCAGTGGGCAGGTAGAAATTTCTAATAGAGAGATCAAACACATTTTAGAGAAAATTGTGAAAGGAGATAGGAAGGATTGGTCCCTGAGGATGGCTGATGCTCTTTAGGCTTATAGAACTGCCTATAAGACCCCAATAAGGATGTCTCCCTTTAGGATGGTGTATGGAAAGGCGTGCCACTTACCAGTGGAGTTAGAACACAAAGCCTATTGGGCTATTAAGTCATTGAATATTTATCTAACTTTTGTTTGTATGCACAGGAGGCTGTAGCTGTTAGAGCTGAAAGAACTGAGATTAGAAGCTTATTCCAATGCAAGGATCTACAAAGAAAAAGCCAAAGCTTTTTATGACATGCATCTACTGAGAAAGGAGTTTACTATTGGCAAAAAGGTATGGCTGTTCAATTCCAAATTGAAATTTTTCCCAGGCAAGTTGAGATTTAGATGGGAAGGACCTTACATTGTAGTGCATGTATCCCCATCTGGAGCTGTTGAAATCAAGGATCCAAAAGATGGCAGGATCATAAAAGTTAATGGTCAAAGGCTCAAGCTCTTTGTTGAAAATATAGTAGAGCCTGTGGTAACCATTCGCCTTTAAGAACCTCCAAAGTGTGACTGATTTTCAACAATGTATACTATATATCATAACTGTTGGTTTTGTTTCTATTGCTGTTTTAAAATCTGTCTGGCAGTGTATATATGTGTTGCCAATTTTACTTATTTTTTCATTTAGAATAATGAGTCAGGCATGATTATGGTAGGAGGGCCCCAATGCATGAGAAATTCAATGGGAACAAAGTAGAACTGAAAAAATCTGTGTGAATGGAGACAAGGGAACTGCTGAGAAATAAGCTTAGAATGTAAAACAGACCTGTTGAGAGGTGTAGAGAACATTTTGACAGGTACTGAGGCTTCCCAAAGTGCATTTCGACAGGTATTGTGACCTGTCGAGAGGTTCATGTTGATTCTCGACAGATACTGAAGCTAGACATGAGTAATTCGATAAGATCTATGAACCTGTCAAGATGTTGAGAGAGAGAATCGATAGGTACTGAAGCTGCAGGTGATGTTTTCGATAGGTTTGATACCTGTCGAGAGGTTAAATGCTGAGTATTCTAAATTTGTCAATAGGTTGAAAGAACCTATCGACACCTTCAGCCTGAGCAGTCCACAAGTCCAAATGGTTTTTAACTCTTTGACAAGTTGATTCAACCTATCAACATCTTCTCCCCAATCCTATCGCAATATGATTTTAGTTGTTTTAAACTCATCGAAAGGATTATTCATCCATTCAACAGCTTGTTCTAAGAGCTCTGTTCTCATTTGCCCGATTTCCAACTTTCTTCTCTCTCCTTCACCTCACTGGTTCCAACTCCAATCACCTTATCGTTGCCCCAAGTGCTTCAATTTTACAAGGGCTACATTTTCCACCCAGTTTGAGCTGGTTTGGTGCCGTGTACTACAAGATCTGATAAACCCTAGGTTTTCTGTGGGTAAGTTCTTCAACCTCCTCTCTGTGATTTCCAAGCTTTATACTTCCATTTTTAGTATGTAGGGTAATTTGAGCGGGCAAAATGAGATTACTGTGAATTGGTGAGAGTTAATTGTGTGATTTGCTTGTCCAATGGCTAACCGTGAGGATTCCTTATCTGATATGTTCAAAGCCCCTTCCAAATCTGCCCAAAAATCCACCAGAAAATCAAGTAGACTAGCCACCCAGCCCAAAGAGAACCCACTTGCTAAGAGGAAGCTCATCATGGAAAAACCTAAGAAAGTAAAGAAAGCTAAGAAGGCCAAAATCACTGAGGAAATTGCTGAAGAAATTGTTGAGGATGTGCCAGTGCCTAAACCTATCCCTGAGGCAGAACCTAACCCAGTGCCTGAACCTGAAGTCCCTGTGAACATATCTATTCCCAATGAGTTTGTGGATGCCCTAAACCTGATTCTTGAGACAAATTTTGACCTACCTTATTTTTCTAAGGTAGAGGAGTGTAAGGACACCTTTGACTATTTGGTAAAGGCATGCCTGACACCCTTGTTGACCCCATTGCAAGAAAAATCCTACCCTAGATTGGTCAAATTGTGGTATCAAAATATCAAGAAGAAGATGAAACCAAGGTTAACTGAGCCTACCCTTGTGGTCTTGATTGATAATTGGGAGCTTGTTGTGGACTACAGTGATATAGGGTTGGCATCAGGGGTCCCATCAGTTTATGGTTTAGGAGCACCTGAGAAGGTGTCCTTTAGAGTAATGGCAGGACAACTGACTCAAGGCATTGTGGGCTTTGGGGAGTCATTGATGAGGAGAGACCTGGACCCTAGCCTACTTTTCATAGATTCAATCCTGAGAAAGAACATTTATGTCAGTGGACATTAGCAGGAGAGGAGAACCCCCATAATGGATGCCCTGTACTTGTTCTCCAAGGGCCAGTTTATGAATGCCTCTCAATTAATATTTGAGGCCATGGTAGATGTGAATGACAAAATCAAGAAAGGATAGGCCTTGCTAGGATTCCCCTATAGCAGACTCATCACTGCTTTTTAAAAGAAAAGGTAAATTTGTGATCCAAAAGGATCAGCCAGTGGATAGAGTGACTCCAAAAGAGTTTAGGAGTAGGGCTTGATCCACAAGCAGGTGCCTGATTGGGAAGAGTAAGAAGAAATCAATTGAGGGTGTTGAAATGGAAGCATCTCGTAGCCCTTGACCCGACATTAGTAGGCTGCAATTTGAGACATCTATTTCAGCTAGCTCAGAGCCTCCACCTGTAACCTTTCCACCCATACCCATCCCTTCCACTTATATGCTTTTACCTGTTGTCAACCCTATTATTGCCAGCTTCTCCATTCCATCACCCTCTCTACCATCCATCTCAGATTCTATACCATCCATTTCAGTTTCCATACCTCCTAACAGCTCATTTATCCTTTCCACCATCACCACATCCACTCCTTTTTTAGCTCCTCCTACCACATACCCCATCCCTACCTTACCATCACTCCCCATCACATCCACCTACTAGACAATATAAAAACAACCCTCCAGCTAGCCCATCCATCCCAGAATTATAATCTTTGAGTCCTGCACCATCTACATCAGCTGACCCAACTATTTCTTCTCCACCATCCATACCCTCTGATTTTGACCCTATTACCTCCATATCCCCTCCACACACCTAGGATTTGGACCACTTGACCACTGAGGGGTACTCATCCTAAATTGACTCCATTATGGAGTACATTGGGTATGAATATTCCCCTCTACCTGATTCCCCACAACCCACCTCTCCATAGCCTACTCATTTCTAGCCTGCTCCCACCCCACCTTTCCAGCATGCCCCCACATCTCCTTTCCAGCCCATTTTACCCATTCCACCTACTACCCAAGCCCAAATCCTACCTAAGGCGTCTACCTAGATCCTTTCATTTCTAACCACCATCCTAGCCCAACTCCAGACCAACACAACAAACCAAACTACTATGGCCGCCTGCCTTCAGGCCATTCAGTCCAATCTCATTCCATCCACCTCAACCAGTCTACCCCTTATAACACCCACTCCTACACTTACTCCTATACCCACTCCACCTCCATCTCCTTTAGTAGTGGTTTCCATTGCTGAGGTGGAAGAACCAATCCCTGCCCCCATAGTAGTGCCTTCTATCAGAGACTCCTCAACCCAAACTGACCCTATGGAAGCTGATCTACCCCCTTCACCCCTTACCTCCCTTTCCTCCCCTCCTGAGCCAGTCACTGAGGTAGAGGAGTTGACACCTACCATCCCACTTTCCCCTTCTCTCCCCTCCCCTTCCTCCACTCCTTACCATCTGCTTGATGACCTTACTAAGAGGGCCATTGTCCCTAAACTCCAAATCCCTACACCCACATTTTCCACCCTTTAAAGAGAAATGGATGGGCCCTAGTTGTGCTAAAAACTTGGGTGAAGCAGCCCTTGGAAGTTGAGATTGACCAGCTGAAGCTGGAGCACAGAGTGGAGAAGCTTCATTGGGAGAAATTGTGCAGGCAAGCCCTCACCCTATATGATGAAGAGAAGTAAAAGGCTGAGAAGCTAGCAAAGCTGGTAGACACCCTGCAGTCCACTTTAGTAGGAAAGAAACTACCCTCAGCAGCTGGGGTGTCCATAAAAGAGCCCACCATGCCCCATGGCAGCACCAAGCCTCGAAAGCCATCTGCCAAAAGGACTAAGGAGGGTGCTACCAGCACTGAGAGACTAAAAAGGAGGGAGAATTTCAAGAAAGAGTATGACAAAATTGCATAGCAACAAGGATGGGAGCCAATGACCCTATCAAGAGTCTGATTAGGAGTATACTGTATTTAAGATTTGATTCTAATTAGTTTGTTTTTGCATGTTGCTGTATATACTCTTTGTTAAATATAAAAATTTCTTATTTCTATTATGCTTTGTAGCTACTTGATGTCCGATAAATTTTTGTTTTGTCAAATTGTGGTGTTACTCTCCTTTGTGTTTGAATTTGTTCTTGAATGGTCTTTTTGCTGAATTAGTTATTTTCCTTATGCCTACCCTGTTGGTTTGTTTTTTGCAACAATGACGACACTGTTCCTCATAGGTTTGGGGGTATGGCTGATGGTGCCAATGGAATAATTAATGCTAGTGCAACAGGATTGAATAGAAATTGTGAAAATAAAGTGATTTCCCACCTGATTTTTGAAAGAAGAGGGAATTAAAAACTTTTTAAACTGAAATTTGTTGTAGCGCTAACATTGTCATGAAGCAAATGCCAAGAATTGTTTTTTTTCAAAATTGATGCTTAAGTGACCCTGAAAAGAGAGAAAATTGTGAGGATATACCCCAGGAATTTGATGAAAGACCATACCTAGTGAGATTTGGGCCTGAAAATTTTCTTTGAAGAGTGTTTTGGCAATTTTTCTGCTCTAAGGACTGATTGAATCTATTCTTTTTTATTAGAAGTTATGCAATTCCAAATTGAAACAACTTGACAAAATTCATGACATTGAAGAAATGAAGTAAGGCCACCCTGTGGACAGTTTGAGCTTAAAAGTTCCCACCTTTGAACTGCCCTTGATACACACCATTTGAGCCTTAAAAAAGAAATCCAAGTTTTTCTTTGATAAAAACCATAAAATTTGAACCCAGAACTCAGTGACCTGATGCAACTTGACCCTCACCACGAGATTTCAGAAGATAAAGATGAAGGAATTGAAGAAGGTAGAGATGGTTTGACAGTTCGTTGAAAGAAAAGAAAACACATTTGTTGGCAGTTGTGGCATTCCAACCCATTAAAAAAATTGATGAGAAAATTACAAAAGAAAAGCATACAAAAAGAAAGAAAAACAGAAAAACAAAACAAAAATGTGAAAGAGAAGTCACTTCATTGGAAAATTAGAAGAAGATGAGAAGATGACCACTTCAAATCTGGAAATTCAAAGAAGATGAAGCTTGTGCTGAAATACAGAAGGTGTTGTCATGACCATCTCCTTACCTTACTGATTTCTCAAAGTTGAATCCTTTTTATTCCCCTTTATTCTTTATAAACTTCACCCATAAGCCACATTAAAACCCAATAAAAATACCCTACTGATCTGAAATAGATTGAGCTGCCATGTGGAGATGAGGACTTATATAATCTATGGTGAAAAGAGTAAGAGGATTTCAGAAATTAGAACAATTCTTATGCTCATGCTTGCAGTCCTATTTGAGGGCTTTAACTACTCTTGAGCTGTGTGAAATGATGCACCTTCGTGTTTATTGTGAGTGACAGCCTTGGTGAGACTTGGGTATGAAATTAAATTTGTTTAGGGCACTATCAAAACAAAATTCTCAAATTGATGGTAAGCTTTACATTAATTTTCACACACAATACCTTGACATGAGCTGATTGATTGTGAAGGAATTATAGCAGAATTTCAGTATTAAATTACTGATTTACTGCTGAGAATATCTTAAAGAAAATTTTGAATAAGGGGTGGAATGAATTTTATTTTTAAATTTTGTTTTGACATATTGCATTGATATTAATCGATTCATTGGAGAAGTTTGTGGGTACCTTCACTGAAAACCCTCAGGAGACTCCACTCCTCCACTAGGGATCACATAGGAGTTTAAAAGGCTTGATGCATATGCTATATACATCTATGCTCCCTACAAAAGTGGCATTTTTCATTTTCAATAATTATTTTTAATTTCTCCGTTGCTCAGGAACTAGTAAAGCTTAGGTTTGGGGGTGTGTTGAGCAGCAAAAAATACCATTTTTCACCTCCTAACCTAATCTTTGGTGAACCTTTGAGTTGACTAATAATGTGTTTTGAGTGTATTTTGTAGATAAGTATAAATTGTAGTCTTAGTGCAGACATCCATCTAAAAATGCCAAAGAAGAGATTTGCTGCCTCATCATGGGATCATGCAGCCCAAAAAGCCAGCTAATCAAATAGTTCACAGAGCCTCAGAACTCCATGGCAATGACATGTGTCCACAAGGGCACACATGGGAGAAAGACCAGCTGCATTCAATGAAGGTTGAGCCCCTCAAAAGGTGCTGAGTACTGAATAGATGAAGAACAGCACCCCAAAACTATGTGCCAGCTATGGAAGCAAAGGATAGAACTTGTCAAGAGTTTATTCCAAGTTGTCGAGAGGTTCTGGTGTGAGAAAATAACCTGTCGAGAGGTTCCATCAACCTATCAAGAAGATCTGAGGGTGTACTTGAACCTGTCAAGGAGTTTAAAGGTGAAGAAGGTATGCCGTCGAGAGGTTCTGAAGTGATTGTATAACCTATCGAGAGGTATTGGGGGTAAAAAAGTAGAGAAATCAAGAGGTTCACACAACCTGTCGAAGGGTCTGAGGTGCAGCAGAAGAACCTATCAAAGACTTACCTGGAGATACAGGGGAGCTCGCAAGGTTCTAGCCACATGTCGAGAGGTTCCCCTGAACCTATCGAGCAGTGCAAGTCATCCCGTCGAAGCCTTACCTGAAGCTGCACTCATTCTTGCGAAGTTGAGGCAACCTGTCGAGGATAACTTGCAACCTGTCGAACAGTAGAATGTACCTATTGAGAGGATGCCTGGAGCTTTATAAGACGTCGATAAGATGTTTTATAACTTGTCGACAGGATAAAAGGAGCTAGGATAGCAGGTAGATTTTGCTGTCAATCTTGTCGACTAGTTCAACTGAACCAGTCGAGAAGTCAAGCAACCTATCGAAAGCCTACTTCAACCTATCGATGTAAACACCAAGTGGACTCAGAACCTGTCAAGAGGTTCCCTGAACCTCTCGACACTCAAATTGGGAACTTCTCAGTTCCAGCCACAGCTGTTGCCCCACTCCAGAACTTTGTGCACACATTCCAAGGCACTTTAACAACCAATGGGGGGTATTTTTGGAACCTAAATGGGTGCAAATGGGAACCTCCTAGCCACCTCACATATACTTGTCCAATTTTGACCAATTAGAGGAGAGTTTTTAGAAGAAAAATCAGCCACATCAGCAGCTCAGAATAACAAAATTATTCCCCTGAGCTCTGATTGGCTGAAATAGATCTGAGGACAGAGGGGAAGACTATAAAAGCCTGAAAAATTTACAGAGCTACCATCTAGAAATTGAGAGACCAGAGCCAAATTCGAATTCCCAAAATTCCTTCCCTCTTTCTTCTTTCCCATTCATTCTTTAGACCAGCCATGGTTGGCTAAACCCTTTTAGTAGCTATGGTGAGGTTGAGAGCTATAAATTGAGAGGTTCAAGGCTTTGTATGGGATTGGATGTTGTACAGATTGCAGATCTGAGCACATTGTATTATAAGTTTGTATTGAATCAGTACATTGTGAATTTTAGAGTTGATTTTGATCTATAGATCTCTTGCTTGCATTTGATTTCCCTAGATTAAATCTACCTGTGGATGCTTGAGCTTGTAGCCTTGCATCCACAATATCTGCAATCGTTTAATTGTTCTAATTAAGACCCTTGAATTAGAGGAATCTCTGGGATGATCTGTGACCATTCAAGTGGACAGATCATAGCCTTAGGATCACTCCAATTCTTTTATCTAAGTTAGATTCTTATACCTTGCATCTAAGCTTGTAGCCAGATGAAGGATTGTTGCAAATCAGTTCCCTGCCCTGCCTTTGATCTAACCAATTTTCAGTAAAAGACCAAAACCCCAAGCTGCTATTCTCTCTCTTTTGATTTTAATCTTTTTCTCCATTTCCTTAAATCTGTATTTTAATCAGTTCTGGATCATTTGCTTTTATCTTTAATTTTCTATAGTTTTAGTAAAGTGACAACCCTCAAAAACCTCTCCTCTTTCTTTTCTTGATTTAGTTTAAATTAGGATAGTGTGCCAGATCTGTCATAGATCTGGAGATTTACCCTATTTTAAAGCACATATCCTTGTGGACATACCCTTACTTATCTATTAAAGCTTGCTGCAACAGCCCTGGTTCTTACAGAACTGATTGCTTACCTTGAGCCCATTTCTCTGTGATTTGTCCTTTTAATTTGCTGTTTTTAATCGTTTAATAATTGCAAGGTAAGCAATACAACAGACTATGTGTCGGAATCCTCTTGGGATATTCCTAGAAATGAAACTGAAAATCGATGAATGATGACTGATACAGTCACCTATTATACTTATCGCACGCCCCCTATAACAATGACCACAGGATGGGATGACCACTATCAAAGGCATACCCCCAATATACGGATGATATAATTAGACAACCCCCCACAACCCCCCTGGTTTGATGACAGTCTCAAACAAATTTTTCTCCAAAACTAACTCACCAAAAGCACATAGCCACCCATAGGCCCAAAGTACTTATAAAAAATCCAGTGAAGCTCCAGTGCACCTCGACATTGGGGCATTTATTTAGAATCGCATTAAAGGCTCCTGCTTGCCTATAAAGAAGATGCGGAATGACGAAGTCACCACCTAAGGAATATCGCTCAAGACATCACACAGCTTATTCCATCACGCTCCTACACTAGGATATTTTTTTATTATTAAATCTTTCTTTTAGTTATTTGCTTTTCCTATTTCATTATTTCCCTTTCCTTGTAATGAAAAGAACAAAAAAAAAGAAAAAAAATAAGAGACGAAAAAAAACACCCCTCTTTTATTACTAGACCTCGGTCTTAGACACCTCCCCCCTTGACAATCAGCAAGGGAGAAAATAAAATCACTAATGCCTTTATCCTCATGTGCAGATACAAGATAACCTTCAACTATTACCGGGCCAACTCAAAGAGCGTCCAAGTTCTAATAACAGGCGACGGTGCCAAAAATAAGACAACACAAGGTCACAAGGAAATGAATCGAAGCTAGGTACATCTAAACCAAAATCTCTTTTTATATATAAAAAGTTTCTTTTACATATGTCACCGGGGGCATACCCTCTGTATATACAACGGATAAAAAAGGAAAAAAAATAATTAAAAAATGCCCTACTCCTTCCGCTGCCTCTGCGAAGGACGATCACTACCATCTCCCATATCCTCAACCCCCGGGTCTAGGGTCTCATCCCTCGACAACTCAATACCAGCACTCGGATTCGGAGGACACTCCCTATGAGGAGAAGGCCTAGCAACAGAACCTCCCTTACTCGCCTGGCTGGAGGCTCGTTGAGAATGTGAACGCAGAGGACCAAAAGCAAGCATATGCCCTTGGGCCAAGTCTGCCTGCGCATAAGCCCTCATGCACTCACGAACCTCTTAACGAATCTCTGCCAGTGAGCCACTGGCCCTCGACCCTGACCCTGGAAAATGGTCGATCATCCCTCACACTCGCCCACCAACACTCGCCAACTTGTGCTACAAAAGATCTATCGTCGACTACATCTCAGCACGGGCTACAACTCGAGCACCCTCTAACTCTACTGTCCGAGTCCTCCGCTCGATCAACAAGTCCATGGTCACCTCCTGGAGATGGTGCTCCACGATATCAAAAGGAGTCTCACAAATATCCTGGTGAGCTAAGATACGCTGCGTCTCCATACATGTCTGCTCCAGCTCACAGACCTGTACAAGTCCAAGGCTAAGAGAGTGCATACGCATAACAAGACAAAGAGTGTAGACAACGAAGGCATACCAGCTCAGTACGCTCTCGTAGGAGACGCTCTACGGTGGCACTAGTGACTGGAACAGTTGGAGGAGCCTCGGACGCAGGCGGTTATAAGAAGCAGAGAAAGAACATCAGAGATAGAATGGTGTTACAAAATCGAGAATGAAAAATTATCACGCTAACCAAATATACCTGGGAAGGAGCGGGGGTCGATTCCTGAGGAGGAGCCTCAGGAGCAGAGTCAGGAATAACCTGCACGAGAACTAAAAGAAACACAACTCGTCAGACAAAACTAATTAGCAGACGAAATAAAAGCCAAACAAACTACACAAAATATACCTGACTCTTTGGACGCAGAGACTTCGGTCCCCTCCCTCGTCCGAAAATCCTCGGCAAGGCGATGCTGAAAAGACATAACACAACATCAACAAACATCTAAACAAAACAAGTCCGGATAACTCAAAAAGAGTAAAGAAACTTACCTAGTGCTCTAGCTCCGCTCGAACCTGAGCCATCACCGGAACTCTCGACTGGAAGAGGCAACTGAAGATGGGTCAAATGTTGGAGCAGCAGCCCCAGTAGTGGACAGCTCAGCTCTTTGCAAGTATCAATAAACACATCAGACCTGACAACGTCAACAAAATGCTAACAATTTAAAAATGAAACAAGCACTTACCAGTCGATCAACCTCAGAGCATAGGCTAGCCGCCACTACCTGGTTAGTCTGTTGCTGTCTATGGTAAGGCCGGAGAAATGTCGCCTACCTGGCGACCTCGATCTCCCTCTCAGTATGACAAACAGGAACCAAATAAGACTATTAAACTATGAATGATTAGAGATAGAAGTGAACAAATTCATAAACAAATACACTCACCAGAGATCGCCATGTCTCTGCGAGCTAAACCCTCAGCTCATCCTCCGAGGTCCTAGCCTGGAAAACCGAGTCCGTCAAGGACCATAACATCTCCTCATCTGGACGAGGAGCACATCCCATCTTCTCCATCACCCTATGAAGCGTGTCCAATGCTCCGCGAACGCCCGCACCCAAGTAGCCTAGCTCTAATGCAGCCAGTCTCTCTCTTAGAGCGGAGGCGGACTCAAGACCACCAACCACAAAAGAACCGCTCCCATGGAAAGGACGGGTAAAGAGTCGACCGCCACCTATAGCATGAAACCACCTATAGCATGAAACCACCGTAGGAACTCTCTAGCATCTGCCTCATTGTGCACCCTTGTAACCCTGGTCCCCCGGCTCTAAAATCCTCAATCTGGGTCGCTCATCCTCAATAATAATAAATAAATAAAAATTGCAATCCATTTAGGGTTTAACACCCGAGATACAAAATGAAAAAAAAACATTAATAAAGTAATAAACTGAAAAATGCCCCAGATTTCTAGAATAATAATCAAAATTCCCTAACGCTTAAATTAAAAAAATGCCCCCAAGTCTTTCCCCAATTTGAAATAAAATTCAAAATAAAACCCAACCCCTTAACCCCTCATTTATAACTTATGCTCCCTAAACCACAAAGTGACAAGTGTCACACTCACAAGCCTTCTCCATCTAATTAAATCTAAATCAGACACATACCCCCCTTTTTAGAAACACCAATCCATGACAAGCTTAGACAAACCAACAATCACACAACGCTTATCCCCTTAAGAAACACAAATCCACCACAAAATAGATAAGCCAATAAGATTAGAACACTTAACACCCCATCTAGAATTTTAATAGTAAACTCAAATTCACACATTTCCAACAAGTGCCATCCTAAATCAAAACATAAGAATAAAACAAAACAAAAACAAAAAACCTTAAATCCTAAACATGAGACCCATGCTCTCACCATGAAAAAATTAAAACTCCTCAAAAATTAAATAACAATGCTTAAATAAATGCCCATTCAAACCAAATTCCAAGACAAATACAATAAATATCTCTTTATACAAAGATCACCGGAGGCATACCTCCTGAATATAAAACCCAAAACGAAAACCTAAAGACCTAATTTACAACTCAAAACAAAAACTAAGCCTGAAGGCCAAAGCTTGGAGCGTCCAATCGGAGGCTTCAGAAAAGGCAAGATGGAGGATTGGTTGGGGAATACATCCCTCCACTTATAACACTGTCTATTCGGCCATCTTCACCTCCTCTGCCGCCCCCGCCTCAATGCTGCCTTCATTGCTCCCTAAAAGGGACCGATGTGAAAGCCGGCCTCCTCCTTCCCAATACCGCCCATTCTCAAGGTCACACCACCATTGGAAGCCCTGTCGGGCTGAAGATTACTCAAAACCAAAAATATAGGAAGAAACGATATCAAAATCCGATGGGTGGATTATAAGTTATCGCTAAAACTCAGAGATTAGAGAAAAATAGGAACGAATGAATAAAAATGAAAGGAATTTGGGTATATATAGACATTGGCTTAATTAAACGCCTAAAAGGGAATGCACAGAAAAAGGAACGCTTAAACACAATCATGCGCACCACGCGAAGTGCGCAATCGAACTTCCGCTCGTACACAATCCTGACAAAATAATCGGGATAATACACGTCTATGTTACTGCACGGAATCTGAAAGGGCACCCGCACAGTGACTTGGCGACGCTTCAATCGCACACACTGATTCTAGCGTACAATTGCATTGTACACTTGTACTCAGGCGTGGAATTTGAATCGACACCCGAACACCTCCGCTTTGCCAGCCCTGCGACTCTTTGATCGTGCGCCCTTCATAGAGCGCATAATGACATTACATGCAGCCGTACTAATGTGCAATGTCCCCTCTAATCCTAGAATTATGCGCACATGGCCTACCGTGCAATTTAATCAAATGGCCAGTATCCTGCGTGTAATACTCATCTACGACTACATTTCGAACACAATGAACACCTTTTGTCCCATCTCAACCAGAATCCCTCTTTCTCCTCCATCTCTCGTGTAGCCTCACAAGCCGTTTAGAGAGAGAGAGAGCCGTTGGCCACACCTGTGTCCCACCACAACAGGACTTGCAGCATCCAAACACATCAGTATAAGTCAGCTATGTCCCACCGTGATGCTAAAATTTCACCGCACAACCTAACATGCCAATGCGACCAAAGGAAGGCTCGACCTAATATCCCATCGCGAAGAGTTAAGAATGAGCCTCCCGAAAATCCTACTATACAACCAAGACCAAAGTCAAATCCCGTCACAATTCCAGACGCCATTCAAACTAACTTAAATCCAATGCATAAACAAGATCTGCCAAAGAAGAAAAAAAAAAAACACCATCACTACCCCATCATGACATTGAGACAACTAAGGAATCATCAACCACGCACATGTCCCGTCGCAATGCAATTACAACTTTATCCCATTACAAACCTATCTCATCGCGATATTACTACCCAAGATGCTCGAACACATCCCATCATGATGCACAATCAAGAAGGGAAGGCTTAGTCAATGTCCCATCGTAGAGAGACAAACCTTCCAAACCCCATCACAAATCACACCTCCCCGAAATCCCATTGTATAACTTTTCATAACCAACAAAGGGGAAGGCTCGATCATGTCTCATCGTGAAACCAGCAAGCTCACTTCCCAAATCCCTTGTCACGCAATAATCATCACCGCAACCGAAACACACACACACTGGCAGTAGAGTAGGATATACCCTCCACCGTCCCATCGCGCGATAATCAGCGAGCCCCTACCATTACAGAAATCAAAAGAAGAAAGGAAGTCCTCTGACATCCCATCACACCCATACCATGTTCCAACGCAAACATCTTATCAGATTTCCCTTGAGTCCCATCACGCTTATGACCGGCGGGACTAACTATAGCACACAATGATAAGGAGAGGACCACCATGTCCCATCGCGAACCTCACCTCTCCAAGATATCCTACCACATTGGTGACCATCAAGTCCCGTTGTAGCAGAATAAAAGAGAGGAAATCCTCTCATGTCCCATTGTGATCCCACTACAACAACTAGGAAGTCCCATCGCATACAAAAGCCCCAGCAAGCGACAGTTCAAGTAAGTATCACCCCCTTTTATACACGATATTTCTTCTAAAATATAATTAGTTAATATTAAGTCAAATGTTTTCAAAACCTTACTCTCTCTATCCGTGAATCACTGTAGTCCTCCCATAAGCGACAATCATCAGTATTCACGAGAAGATTAGACGGAGCACCCGGCATACCAAGTGTCGTCTTGACAACCACATAAACGGTCGGGTCCACAAATCCCGTACCGGTGGATCTGCTCAGCGATATCACGAAAGTCACATTTTCCAAAGTTTTACCACCGAATTGATCTTAAGTTAAATTCCTAAATTTTCAAAAAATAAAAAAATAAAAAAATAAATGAACTCCTATCTGTCAAATATTCACTTCTCACCACTCCAATCCTTTCTTTTTCCTAGGAAATCAACCATTAAATATATTCAATTATAAGAAATCATAAATATTCACTAGAAAGGGACGCCTGATGTGCCATTGGTGTAAGCAATGATGTGCCCGGTCTGACATGACTTGCTGAACCCTTCACCATTACATGAAATTTCATCTTATTATCGATCTCTGGACCTTGTCTCTGGACATTTGTATGATGCCCCTCGGTACCTCAATTGTGTCAGATACCCCTCTGTTTGATTGCCCCTTGCACTTACAAATTAGGATATTGACTCTTTTACCGTTCGACTACCCCTTGTAGCAGGCTGCGATATGCGGCAGGATGCCCCTTGCACCCATGGATTAGGTTATGCCTCTTTTCCCTCGTTGACTGCTACTAGCAGCACATCATGATATGCGACGGGATGTCACTCACATCCATGGCATGGAATATGCCTTTTGACAGCTACCACTATGCCTCCGAATGCTCTAGTTTAGCTTACACTGATAGATAAGAAATCCAAGTATTTCATGTCAGCATTCGTGGTTCACATTTGTTATTTTCCAAGAGAAACAAGAAGGCACCTCAAATAAGGGGTGTCTACTTCTTCGACGCATTCTTATACCATAAGAACGCGCCGAAGAGGGGCATATATAGACACCCCCATTTTTCCCTCTCGGAACATACAAACCTGTTCGGTCAATCTTTAACCTTGCCTACGATCTTCGGGAAAGGACTAACCTTTTTCGAAGACTTTAAAACCCTAGACGGGGACCACACACTGAAATAATAGTACATGGTTGAGACCCAGGCTGAAACAATAGCTTTGTGGCTCGGAACCTGGCTCAAACCGAAGATAATCTCGAATTATGCACTCTATACAGCATGCATAACTCGATTGCATGCCCCATGGTTGGTGCGCAATTGGTCCCTCTTGGACTAGGATTTCACATTTTGAAGACCGCTTAGACCTTGATTATGCACCCTCTCAGGCGCGCGTAATCATATTGCACGCTTCACCACCAGCGCGGGTTTAGTCCATTTTGGACTGGCCTTTTACCCTTCTAGAAACTGCCTAAGACACGATTATACACCCTACCTAGAGCATGCAATCGGGTTACACACTTCAGCACAAGAGCATAATTGGTTCTTAAGCGAACTTGATCTCTAACTCCCTAGACCGCCTAAAAATTCCCTATTAAGCGCACTAATTCACGCACTTAATGGATTGAGAGCACTAATATGGGTGCGCAATTAGCCTAATTAGACTAGGACTATGCTACCCGACTGAGCCAGTTAGTCGGTCACTCACTGAGTCAGTCACTGACTCAAAGTGATTATGCGCTTGATACTGGGCGCATAATTCAATTGAGCACACCAAACAAGGCGCATAATTGAAATTTACCGACCAATTGTGCCCACCACACAGGGCGCACAATTGACCAAATACCTATAAATAGGACCCACCATCTCGTCCCAAAAACACATCAATTCAATATCACAACTGTGTAATCGTGGGATTTTTCGACGATCCTGTCGCGACGATGCGCACTCTCGAAAAGATATAGAGTCGCCACCCAGAGCTTTTGGTGTCCCGAGAAACCTAGATTAATTTTATAAGCACCGAAGTGCCAAAAATGTGACTCTGATTCATCGGTCTACGCCAAAGGCTCTTGGGTAGGGGCTTCGATTATCGATCAGGAAGGTGTTAGGCACCCGATCAACCCGTTCTAAAGCAGTCTCTACTTATGGCTAAAGATAAAAAGAAAATGGAAATAAAAAGAGCACCTCCTCTTGCCCGAAAGCACTATGATCCTATTTGTGCTCCTTTGCCACTATCGAGATTTCGGCTGTGTAACAGTACAAATTCAAGGATAGAGCAAAAGCTAAGAAGGTAGAGGAGTAGAGGGGAGAGCCAGAGCTCTCGGGTCCTTGTAGCACCCTTGTGGACCTTCGTGTAGATGCACTTGAGGAGCTTCCGATGGCTTGGATGATAGAATGGTGGGTTCTAACCTTTAAAGCTTGCTAGCTAAGGGGTAGGAGAGGTGGGCTAAGGGATAGCTCACACCTACACTAAGGGATCTATAATGGAATATAGGGCCCAAAGGAGGTTTTGGAATTCTGGAATTTATATGAAAAATGGTGCACCAAAGGGGAGGAATGCTTTCTTACTCTTTTCTCTCTCGTGGAAAAACTTTCAAGCCCTTAATCCAAGGGGGTTGCCTCTCTATTTAAAGGAAAGGGGTAGGTTAGGAGGGTGCTTAAGTGCTAATTGGGATTATCAATTAGGTAATCTTCTAATCTATGGTTTCCTAGGATTTTGAGAGCTTGGAAATATGGGTAATGGGCTTCAATGGTGGATGATAGGGTGAGGTTTCAAATGATTAAAGGATTGTGAAGAGGGTACACATAGGTGCAACAATCCTAATAAGACCCATCCTAAGCATTGAGATGGTCAATAAGTCAAACCCCAAAAGTAAAATTCGAGCAAAAAACCAACAGTTACTATAGCTAAGCCTGACGCATGTATTAGATGAGCCAAGCATGGCTACAATGTCTGAAAGTCTAGAGCCCGAGTTGGGTCTCACATATACTTGGCACATGTATTAGATGCGTCAAGCCATTTTTGGAGAGAAAATGGCTTGGTGCATGTAATACATGCACCATATGTGCCCCCATCCAAGTGCAACTTTTGTCACCTTTTGGATCGTCGTAACTTTTGAAGTATGACTCGGATTAAGGAGATTCTTGGTTTGTTGGAAAGCTGAGAACCTCTACTTTTCAATGGTATAAGATACAGTCTTAGTAGACATCTCTGTCAGCCCTGGTTCATCTCTCTCTAACCATGGCCTGAGAAGGCTAACTATGGGTCCGGAGAGGTCGAGGGTAATTCCTAAGGGTATGGACAAGTTCTTAACGTTTGGAAAGGTTCCTAAGGGTTTTGGGCAAGTTCCTAGGGGTTTGATAAGATTCGTACGGGTATGGGAAGGTTCCTAAGGGTATGGGAGAAGCTATCGGAAGCTCGAGGGTGCGCCTCTCTCGAAGTATGTTTCGATCGGGCCTTGGGCAAAATTTGGGTGTCTACAGATGCCCCTATTTGGTATCCGATCATTAATGATCGAATGTTAAAGATAAGAGACATCCGAAGAGGCCGAAGGCATTACTGACGAGTCCACTACATTCAGAACGAACCTCAAATATCAGGTGGGTAACATGGTGAGTAAACAAAAGCCCTGTATGTCAGGAAAAATGTCTATTTCTCAAGGTTTATCAGTCCCCAAGTGCTTAGCGACATTACTGGGCATAACCGAGGTGGAGCAAGTTATGAAATCCCAATATGATGGGGAAAACATCCGCTTCTCGAGATGATTGAAGATGTTTAATGTTCAAGTTTCATTATAAATAAAATAGCTCCGTAAGTGAGAGGGTGATCGACCCATACTCAAAGATAGGCATGAAGCAAATATGCGAAGGTCCACAGTTTGTGTCCAATCATGTGAGGCACTGATTGCCCCATTTGACTGGCCACAGGTTCCCCTACATGAAGCAGGGTTTGAGGTCTTTGGGGTGAACCCATCGATCTTGAGATTGATTTAGCATGACTATCCGAGCGGAGTGAATTGATGTCGCAATGCTCTTTAGGAGTACATGCCATTTTTTTGCTTATTTCTATTTAGAATTTTTATTTTATTTTATGTGGTTTTTTTGGTATCATTTTGTGTGAATTTTTTGTGATTTTATGTGGAAATTTTTTATTATTTTATGTGGGTTTTATGTGGAATTTTTTGCTATTTTATGTGTATTTTTATGTGGAAATTTTTTGTTATTTTATGTGGATTTTTATGTGGAAATTTATGTTATTTTATGTGGAAATTTTTTAACTTTTTTACTGTTATTTCATGTGTGCTCGGGATGCCTATTGATCCCAAGCCACTTATTCTAGCACAGCCTCCTGGGCAGATCAAATGGAGATCGACGTGCCATTTTGGGGGTGTGCACCTCCTCGAGTTCAAGGAAGATCAGGCTCGGTGTGTGCAACACACAAGCCAAGCCAAAATGGGCCAAGAATAGCCTGGCGTGTGTATTACACACGCCAGGCCAAATCTGGCCAGAAATAGCCTAGCACATGTAATACACGTGCCAGGCCAAAATGGGGCCAAATTATGCTTGGCGCGTGTATTACATGCGCCAAGCCAAAGCCGGGGGGCTTTTAAAATGCTTGAGCCCGAGCCAAAAGGGGTTTTGTTTAGAAAATTTCTCTCCCTCCCTCTCCAAATCAAAATGGGACTCCTTCCTAGGGTTCCTTTGGATTGATTCTAAGTGTGCTTCATTGCCGGTGTTCGCTCACGCTGATTAAACACCCGCTGTACATCGGATCAAGGACCTAATTTCTTTTAAACTAATTTTTATTTGATTTTTGCTTTTCTAGATGATGAGTGAATGATATTTCTTGCAAGTGTGATTATCTATGATTGGTTAGATCCTATTCCATGTAAGTGTTGCCCTATATTTTTCTCTTCTTTTTTTTTTTCTTTTCTTTTTATTAGTTTCTCTTGAGTTATTTTATGGTTAGGGCATTTTCCCCCTTTTTTTTTGGATCTAGATGTATTATGAGTGATCTTTTTTTGAAACCTTGCATTTATTATTATGTATTTTTTTTTTCGTTTTTGTTTTCGCAAGTTATGGTGTATGCAAAATGTATTTTTTAGATTTTCGTTTGATGTTGTTTTCTCTTCTCTTTTTTTTTGGTTTTCTTTTTGAAAATGTGGATGATTTTTGAAAATGATGGGTCGTTTGTATTATTATATATATATTTTTAGTTGCATGAATGCACATACATGCGTGTATATATATTTTTTTTGTGTTTTTTCTTTTTTTTTTTATTCTCTCTTTTCCTTTGAAAATGTGGGTGATTTGATGATAATTTTTGAAAATGATTGGTGGTTTTTTTTTTTTTTTTTTGTTCTCTCTTTTTCTTTGAAAATGCGGGTGATTTGATGATGATTTTTTTTTTAAAATGATGATGACGATTAGGAAAGAAAAGGATCCTACTTACCTCCCTGTTAGCCTGTTTAGCAAATGATTTCTTGCAACTTATATGTCTTGATTCTATTGCTTGTATCTGTATTAGAATGCCGAGCGAGGAGGAGCACGTGCAGGAGGAGGGGCAAGAATAAGAGGAGGGGCTGGAAGTGATCTATGGCTCCCGAGGGGAGCAAATATTTGTGGTGCAATGCTCATCCTGTCCCTAATTTGAAATGCAAGGCGAGGCCGCCCGTACTGGTCTCCTTCATTTGCAATATACCCCTATATGAAATTTTGGGGTCGCCGGCAAGGTAAAAGGCTTTGTTGTTGTTCTTTGTACGAGCTCCCAATATCTTTAGGATCTGATACTTCTTTATTTGGATGCAGGACTTGCCTTCCGTCACCTTTCGAGGAGGTTGACTAGACCTCCAGCACTTTTATCTCTACCTCCCTCCGATCGTGAAATTCCTTCTTGCCCAGGCCAGTTTTGGGGACTTCCTCTCGTGTCGTGCCATGTGGGCCGATGTGGCATATCTGAGGGCCTTGATTGAGCACTTCCGTTCTGAGACTATGACCGTTCATATGGCCATGGCGGAGATGACTCTTACCCTCATCGATTGGTCTATGATCACAGGGATTCGGATGGGGGGTATACTAGTGGCTGATCTTCCCATACCCAATCGGGATGAGGTGATTCAACTAATCAAGAATTATCCCACCTCCACAAATCTGTATGGCTCTGAGGTTAAAATGTCATGGCTATCTGATCTATTTGCGGAGAATGAACTGGTGGATTTGGGCCAGCCTGATGCGGACATCTTCATTGAGCCTGAGCGTGTGGTGATGTTGGCTCGCATTTCGCTCCTCTTCCTGCTGGGCAAGACCCTCTTCTCAAATGCCAGTGGCCAGGTTTCATTGTCCCTACTCAGCCTTAAGGGAAACTGGGACGACATGCACAAATACGACTAGGGTGGGGCTGGATATGTCATTCTGATGTCTAACCTAGCCCGAGTCTCATTGGGGAACTCGATTTTTGTTATTGGCTTCTGGCTGGCGATTGAGGTAACCACTGACTCCATTGCTTTCTTTGGTTTATTGGTTAGTCATCCATCCTGTTTCTGACACACCCTTTCTGTATACTATTCTTTTCAGATTTGGGGCTATCTGCACTTCCAGCCTGGCCGCCCCCTCCTACATTCTGACGTATTCACATATCCACTCATGAGCAACTGAAACACACACCGCCGTAGGGATGTTGGTATGAAGCATTTGGAGATGGGCTTGAGGTCCCAGTTCGACATGCTGATCCCAAAATAGGTATGGCTATTTCTCTCTTTTCTTTCTCAGCATTTCTTTTTATGATACCTGCTTGGCTGACGGGACACTTTTCTATCTGGGTAGGTTATCTGTGATCCCTACATTGGTTCCCCTTTTTTGGATCGAGCTGCTGTGGGTCTGTCTGGCTTCTTTGTTGACCGTCGCGTCATCTTCTTCTACGGGGCATGGGCCAGGGCATATTTCCTAGGAGAGAGCGTGGTCCACCAGTATCGAGACCACTTTGTTGTGCCACAGGCTCGTCCTGCAAATGTCATGGCCCTTGGGGGTACTATTGAGAAGCTCTCTACCTGGTTTCTTCATCATGGGGTCCTCATCAATGATCTCCTCGTGCCCAGGGGGTACCAGCTATGGTATGAGTCCTTACCCTACCGGTCCATTCTTCCGTGCTTTATACCTGGTGCCAATTTCCTGGCTTTTGGCGGTTCGCGATCTCATGTGTTTGTCTTTTTCTTAGACACATTTTCAGTGGTTCTGATTCAATTTTTGCTTCTATTGACTGAAACTCTGCTCCCTTTCACAGTTTGAGCAGGGAGGTGACTCTGATGATGATGATGAGGCGGCGGCGAGTACTACTGATGCTACAGGAGCTGGTCCCTCAGGCACCTATAGTACTAGTGCCTCTAGTAGTTCGACTGTGGAGGCCCAGGGGACTTTTAGACCCCTTGATGATGCCTTCCTTTCGGGTTTATGTAAGGCCATAGAGGAGTGGGCCCATATATCTACTGACGCGATCCAGATCCCTCCTCCTGAATTGGTTCCTAGGGTAAGCAAGTTTTCTCTTTCTGCATGCTTGTTTCTCAGAAAATGCATGTGTTAGCACCTGTAGCTCCTGTAGCTGATGTCTCTCTCCCTTTTTGTGTAGGACTATGAGTCAGCGGTGAACCATGTAGAGTATTACCGCAACATAGTCAGTCTTTGGGACGTGGAAGTGGTAAGTATCATACTGACTGGTTTCAATCATTGCCTTGCTATTTTTCTCTTTCAATTGATCTTGATTGATGGCTTTGGGTATGACTTTCAGCGTGCTGGTGAAAAGGAGTCACGCTCCCTGCTTAGCCGACTTTCTCAGGCATGGGCCCGAGTGGGAGATGTCCGGACATATGAGAGCTCTTCACGCTGGCGCAAGAACTCGAAAGGTGCCAATAAGGATTAGGCTCTATTTTTTTGGATTTTGAACTTTGAGACTTTATGGGATACATTTTATTTTTGGATTTTAGAAAATGTAATGGATGATGTGACATTGTTTTTATTTTCGGATGGTTTTTTAAGCTTTTCCAGATGAATGTTGGTGCCTTTCCTTTTAATTGCATGCTCTATCTCTCCTTTGCTTGCTGTAGTGTATCACATTGGTTGCAGGATGGGTTTGATTTTTATAAAAGGGATGGCCTCTGGGGCCACATACTTTGTTAACACTTGGCCACTATTTCTATGCCTGTGTGGATCCTTTATGCACGAAGTTTTATACAAGTTAGATGTGACCAAAACTCCAATTTGCCTCTCTGTATAGGGCCTATTGTGTCTTTTTTGATAACATGCATAAAGTGTAGGCAAGCTGCCAAGGGATCTGTGAAAACTCCCTCCCCAACCCTCATTTTTTTGCTTGTGGGGGGGGCAAATGGTCTGCCGCATGTATTACATGCGCTAGGCATATTATGGGAAACAAAAGGCTTGGCGCATGTAATACATGGGCCAGGCCAAACCTTGGGAGAGTTGGGCCATTTAAGCCCTAGAATGCACTTTTTATTCCTTCTTTTGATTTTGGCTTGGTACTTTTTGCTGTTGTTTTTCTCCTTGCTTTCTCAAGGGTGGGTCCATTGTCCTACATTGAATTTGTATCTTTGGAACATCTTTGTACGTCAATGGACCAACTTTCCAACCCAGCCTCTCATGGGGGGTCTGGGACCATGATACTTCTCTCTTTGGGTGAGGAGCCCAGTTTTCTAAGGAAGTGGCTTGAGAGCATGAATGAGAGCGAGCTTGTGGGTTTGTATCAGCTCGGCTTTGCCCATCTCGCGTCCTTCCTTGAAGTTCCTCCACTTTGGGATTTCATTTATGTCGCGACTTCATTTTGGGGAGTTAACACCCAAGTCTTCCGTTTTAGGAATCATGAGTTGCTCCTATTCTCAAGGAGCTCTCCAATCTATCAGGTTTAAAGTTGCATAGTGACCTTGCGAGAGTGTTGCCAAAACCGGGTTATGCCAGAGCCACTCAGATCACCTTGGGCTTGAAAAAAAATGATTATGAGAAAAGTCTCATTGGGGGGCCCACCAGGTGTTCGGTGAAATTCCTAAGAGAACATTTCAGGGAGAAAAGCCTGCAAAAGTTGCCGATCAAAAATCCTCATAATGTGAAGGCCTTTACCCTTTGCCTTATCTCTGAGGTTCTTTTCTAAACTGGGGGAGAGAGCTTCTCACTTGCACGTTGTGATGTCTTGGTGGAAATGGAGAGAGGCTGCTTTGTGATGCATATGGTGCTGGCAGAGCTTTATTGCTGCATTTTTGCCTTCACTCTGGGCAAGGTTGAGGGCCTCCGGGGATGTCTCATCTTGCTCCAAATTTTGCTTGGGGAGCATCTTGCCATCTTGGGAATCGTGCCCTACTTTTATATTGCCTGTGGTGAGGTGGCTCGCTGCTTTCTAAGCAGATGCCATATTCTTCCACTGGGAGACGTGCAGGGTTTAAAGCTTTGGCTGGCCAAAGCCAAGTTGGTGTGGAGGCTTCCTTGGTTAGATCAGACCTTCTCGGTGGTTTGCTCCAGAGATCATGAGGGCATCACCCTCCTCGGTTTGATTGGCAGCACTCACTACTTCTAATTTCGGGTGCTGCGTTAGTTTGGTTGCTCCCAATAGGTACCCAGTGCGATAGAACCACCCTTGTGTGACCTTATTTTCTCTTGGGGTCCTCTAGGGACATGGATAGGATAGCTGCTCTCTGGGAGACGCGTGTTAAGACCTAAAAAGTACCACTTTTAACCCCTTAACTTAATATCTGTTAGACCCTTAGTCATTTAATAAATGACTGTTAAGCCAAATTTGTAGGTAATAAGCAAAAGGTGCAGATAAGGCCCTAACCATGCCAAGAAGCCTACTGTTACCCCAGAAATTCCTCAGAAGAAAGGAGGTTGTACCAAGACAGAGAATTGGCTACAGCCTAGGCACAGCAAAGCAGCAACAAGCTAAGAAATGAGCCTCGCACAGATGTCGCAAGGTTTAAATTAAATAAGAGAGAATGCTTCGCGCAGCTGTCGCGGGTTTCTGAAGGCAGCACGGCAACTGCTCGCGCTATTCTTGCACAGATGAATGACAGAAGAGCCTAGAAAGTAGACTTCGCGTAGTTCTCGTGAGGCTTAGTCATAAGCTCTCACGCAGTCTGGTGCAGCTCAAGAAAGGCGCCTTTAATGTTCACGCGATTCACTGAGGAGAGAGAGCTCCAGGCATTCCTGCGCGCAGTGGCTGCGGGATATAAACCTTCAGGGAACTGCTCACGCGATCCAAAAGCCCATGCACATGGCTTCTTCGCAAGGGTCCCTGCGAGATTCACCAAGGAACGAACCGCTCGCGCAACTCCCGCGCCATTCAAATGGAAAGAGCAATCCCGCGACGACCAGAGAATTCCCCCGATGACCAAAGTATTAATCCCACGACTGAAAGAACTTCAAGTCAATTCAATCCCGCGACGCTAATTCTATCACGCGACAAGACCTGGAAAGCCTTTCTACCTAGCGAGGCTCGGGATCTTAACTTCTCCCCACTTCTGCAGGGGCAATTTGGGAACTTCCAGTAACTAGGGCATGCACTCCAATGCTCCAATCTCCGTGCACAAGCCCTGAGGCATCTAAGGAACAGAAATGGGCCATGATAGCATTGATAAATTAGGGTTTTCCTAACCCTAATGCTCCCACAGCTGACTGCTATATAAGCCTAAGCCTAGTTTAGGTTTAGGGGACTTCTGTACTCCTTCTGAAAACCAACTGTAGAACTGTAGTAGGTTAAGGTTAGGGTTTAGGCAGTTTCTTTTTCCCTTTTTCTTCTCTCCATAGTCCAGCATTTGCTGGCTATACCTTTGTATGTCTATTTGGAATAGTTTTAATGGATTTTTATAATAGGATCTTATGCATGTATGGGATTGGTGTTTTGAGAGTTGTTCTGTACAAGGCTGCTGCCTTGAGATCCTCCATTGCTAAGTTGTATTGTAAGTAATGGAGGATTATTTTTAAGAGTTTATTTAGATCCAAGTGACTTGTGTGTCCAGGTTAGACACATTGTAGGTGTATGCCCCACCACAGGATCCACTAAATCTGAATCCCCATGGGAGCTTGAGCTGGTAGCCTTGTGAATATGGTGGTGGCAGCAATGTTCTTGTTTTGTCTTAGACCTCTGTGAGGAGGATAGCCTCTGTGGATAGTCTGTGACCATTTAAGTGGACAGATTATAGCCCTAGGGTGAGGCCAATCCACAGATCTAAGATAGATCCTCCTTCTCTGCACTTGTGCTTGTAGCCTTATGAGAGATTGTGCAGAGACAGACTCCCCTGTATTTGTATAGACCCACCATCAGATGACAGATCTGATCTGGCTGTAGAGATTATAGGCTTGTGACTGGATCACTGCTGTCTTTCTAAAGCAGTGAACAGCTAAGCTTAAAAGCTAGTACTCAAACTCTTGCTGGTTTTGTGTGTCCAGGCTAGTGCACATTGCAGGCCTAGCCCCACACATAGAACTTTAGAGGTTGAGGTTCCTATGGATTCTTGAGCTGGTAGCTTGAAAGAAGTAGTGCCTACAATGATAAACTTGTTCTGACCCATCTCTAGATTGTGGTTCCCCTAATGGATAGTCTGTGACCATTCAAGTGGACAGGCTATAGCCATAAGGGATTGGATCATGGAACAGGGGTGAGTTGGATCCTTTCTCCTCTTTGGTGATAATGTAGTCATTGGACATGATTTCTATAGTACAGATCCGAATCCTGAAGTTATAAGACCCATTTAGATGTATCTAATAGCTTACTTTCACCCTTTTATATTTATTTTCACCCATCATTCTTTTCTTCTCAACCATTTCTGTAGTTTAGGCATTAGGTTACCTTAGGATTTAGACAATAGTGACCTTAAATCCCCTTCCATTTAGGATTGCCAGATTTGTAGCCAGATCTGGAGGGCCTACTAAAGGTAGCTCTCTTGGAGCTTTAGATCAACTTTCCCTGTGGGACAAACTCTTACTTATTAAAACTTGCTACAACAAGCCCTGTATCTTGCAGGACTGTGTATTTTTAGGCTTGATGCTCTGTAGTTTTCAATCCACCTTTGATTTATTTTCACTAACCCCATTCTTTTCACTGTCTCCAATAAAGTCAGCAGCAAGCACTTAAAATATATCAACAATGTGTCGGTCGACGCTCATGTGCGATCTAGAGCAAGGAAATTCAGTTTTGTCCTCCCCGGAGTATGAGGCTTGGCTACTATCTGAGAAGCCTGTTGTTGGTCACTTGGATCAGGCAGAGAATAGTGATACGGCAAGGCCTTGGCCAAAGAAGGAGTCAATGATTCAGAGCCATATTGAGCTACTGATGAACGAGAAGCGCATCGTGTATGAGAATTTAGAGAAACAGACAGTTAGAGCAGAGGTGGCAGAGGCTAGGGATGATGCAGTTGAGTGTGAGGTCCTTCGTCTGGAAGGATCCTTGAGTGACGCTCTTGGTGCCACTGACGCTTCTCAGAAGCAGTATAGGAGTCTCCATGGTCACTGGATGACAAAGCCGGATGTACGAGAGGATGCTTTACGCATGGTGATCCATGCCTTGAAGCACGAGTTCGGTCATTGATTCCCTCCTACACATACTTTTTGCATAGATCAAAACCATAGAAAGAGGCATAAGAAACCCCTAATTAGATATATCTTTTTGGTATACATATTTTCTTTATATTTTTGTTGTTTTTGAACTTTTTTAAAGAAAGAAAGAAGCTAGACATCTCACATATTATTTTTTGGGATGTGGTGTCAAATGTATACAAGTTTCTACATAAGAAAGGGAAATCTATTATCTTTCAAAATTTTTATTTTTTACCTGTGTTTTTCTATAAAATGGGGAGGATTGTGCCAAATATTCTTTTGGAGACGTGGAACACACAGTGTTGGCCTGAAATGGGAAAGGAAAATTTATTATCTTTTGCAAATGTGGTCTTTCTGGTTATCAAGACAAATCATCCCGGAGTGGTGGGTGCACACGGTGTGGGTGTGAAAATGGGAAGGGGAATTTGTTAACTTTGGCAAAAATGGTCTCCTCGCCCTCTCTTTTTTGCTTGCTTTTTTTTTTTTCCTTTTTTGGTTTGATGCCTTAATTATTGGGGAGATGACGGGTCCCCTTTTGAGCATGGTCGAACCCCCTTTCATGGTTGGTCCTGAGTGAAGTTAGTGAATTTTACCAAGGCCGAAACATTTATTCCTTTGGATCAAATCAACATTTTCTCCTTACCCTGGGTTATACGTTTACGGTGTAGTCACGAAGACATTCTTGGTCGGGACCCGGATTTGAGCTAACATGAGCGGCCCCGTCGAAAATCTGGTAATGCGAGAGGGGAATGAGGGGATCTTATTTATTTTCTTTTCCATTTCTCCTTCTTTTCAACTTTCTTACTCACAACGCCCAAGGTGGGTTTCCGTCATGCTCGTTGTTTCCCTCTTTTTACCTATAGCACCCTCTAAGGTTTTCACTACATTCATGGGTTTACATTTTTACCCCAAGCGCCCTTTCAGGTTTTCACCTGGTCAGCACAAACTCGCTATTTTTACCCATGGCGCCCTTTTGGATTTTCACCATGTCCTTTTTATTTTGAGGTTGTATATATTTATTTTATTTTCTTTTATCTTATCAAAGGTCGCGACATGGACGTCGATTTTGTCATAGCCGGCTAGATGAAATTCTTTATGTCTCTCAGCTTGGCTTGCGCTGACTCAATGGATATTATAACTGCTTGTGGACCTCAAAGAGGGCTTTTTCTAGGGATTTATTGTGGCCATGGGATAGGTTAGGAATTTTGAAGGTATTTTGGGCTTTCAAAAAAAGTGGTCTCCTTGATTGGGTTCCAGTTGCCATAATACACTTCTTCCTTGGGGGTTTTGACTGTACATACCCCACTTTTTCTATTTTTATTTATTTTTATTATTTGTTATTTTTTTTTGTTCTTTTTGCTTCTTTGTTCCAAACATCATCTTTTAGGATTTTGCTTTTATAATTTTTTGGATTTTGATGGTAACTCCTTTTCGCTTTTCTTTTTTGTTTGGTATATACACATATTTTATTTTTGGAAGGGTTGATGAAAGAAAGGCTAACGACTCAACTAGTGTAGCAAGGGGTATGAGTATTCAGGGACACCTTTTGGCTACTGAGCTTTGAAATGATGGCCTCTTTTAAAATATCCTTAAGCAGTCACATATCCATTTTTGTCAATTCTTACCTCACTGCGGAGACTTAGGAATAGAATCGTTGGACCTATCCAACGTTGATAGGCTCAGGAAAGTGATCTCCGTCTATGGTGGCAAGGCGGATAGCGTTTCTCGAGAGCACCTCTCGGATGACGTAAGGCCCTTTCCAATTGGGCTTGAATTTCCCTCTCGGATTGGCGTGGAGGGACGAGAATATTTTCTTAAGTACAGTGTCTCCTACCTTCAGATCTCGACCGTGAACACATTTGTTATAAGCGCATGTGATTCACCTCTGGTACACTTGGGTATGACACAAGGCAAGGAACCTTTTCTCGTCCAGCAGGTTTAACATCTCAAAGTGGGATCTCCTTCTTTCTACTTCGATTAGGCTTGATTCCATGAGGATATAGAGCGAGGGTACTTCAACCTCTACTGACAGGACGACCTCAGTTTCATATACAGGGGAGAACGGCGTTGCCCCTGTAGCGATGCGGAACGATGTTCTGTAGGCCCATAAAGTGAATGGTAACATTTCGCTCCAATCTCGATAGGTGACGACCATCTTCTCAAGGATGCGAACGACCGTTTTATTAGCAGCTTCCACAGCCCCATTGGTTTGTGGTCGATATGCTGACGAGTCATGACGTTTGATCTTGTATTGTTCACAGAAGGCCCGGATGCGCTTGTTTGTGAAGTTCGTGCCGTTGTCTATGATGATATCCTTGGGTATGCCAAATTGGCAAACAATATTACTTTTGATGAATTTCTCAACATGTTGGGCTGTGATGTTCGTGTAGGATGCTGCCTCTACTCATTTGGTGAAGTATTCTATGACAACCAGGATGAATTGATGTCTGTTTGATGTTTTCAGATTTACTTTCCTGATGACATCGAGGTCCCAAGTGGTAAATGGCCATGGAGTGGTCATGCTGTGAAGATCAGTGACTGGGGCGTGGATTAGACTGGAGTGTTCTTGGCATTTGTAGCACTTCCGCACGTGCTTGCAACAATCAGATTCCATAGTGGTCCAGAAGAATCCTTGCCGTAAAATCTTTTTAGCAAGCATGTGCCCATTGACATGGGCACCGCATACTCCCTCGTGAATCTCTTTCATGATGTTCGTTGCCTCACTTTCAGTTAGGCATTGGAGTAGGATGTTGTTATATGACCGCTTGTAGAGACACTCACCGCAGATGACGTAGTTTGCCGCTAAACGTTAAATGGCCCATATGTCCTCTCTAGATCTTCCCTGAGGGAATGCCCGAGCTTCGAGGAAATTCTTGATATCTGAGAACCATGGAGGCTCATCATCCAACCTTGGGGGTTCCTCAATCTGAAGGCAAAAGGTCAGCTCGCTCCCCTGTTCAATCATGATCAGCTTCATCTCGACATCATACGAGATTTCTTCCATCGATGCCAAAGTTGCTAACACGTCGGCGAAATGATTCCTTATCCGTAGGACATAGGAGAAAGTAACATCATTGAAGCATGCTATCAGGTCTTCAAGGTGTTCATGGTATGGGATCAACTTCTCATCGTTTGTCTTCCAATCTCCGTTTGTCTGACATATGATCAACTGCGAATCGCTAAATACCCTGAGGTGGGTTACTTTCAGGTCAAGTGTTGCCTACACTATAGCTGCACATGCCTCATACTCAGCTATGTTGTTAGTGCAGGGGAAGCTGAGCTTGATGAAAACTGGTACATGAGACCCCTTTGGCGAGATTAGGATAGTGCCAACCCCTTGACATTTGGCATTTGCTGCTCTGTCGAAGTGCATTACCCAAGACTCCTCTGTCTCTACTGTATCATCCTCTGTCATGAACAAGATATCCTCGTCTGGGAATTCGGTTCTTAGCGGTTCATAATCGGGTAAGGGATTATCAGCAAGATGATCAACGAGCACTTACCCCTTGATTGACTTTTGAGTGACGTAGGTGATGTCAAACTCTGATAAGAGAAGCTACCAGCGCGTAGCCCGCCCAGTGAGGGCCAGCTTTTCGAACAAGTTCTTTAATGGATCCATGCGTGGTAGGAGTAGAATGGCTTGGGATAACAAGTAGTGGCAGAGCCTCTACGTGGCCCACACGAGAGCAAAGCATGCTTTCTCCAGATGAGAGTAACGCGTCTCGTAGTCGGTGAACTTCTTACTCAGGTAGTAGACGGCCTGCTCTCTTCTTCCTATCTCATCATGCTTCCCTAGGACACATCCTATCGAAACTTCCATCATGGAGAGATACATTAAGAGTGGTCTCCCTGACTCGAGTGGCACTAATATTGGAGGGTTGAGAAGGTAGCCCTTGATTTTATCGAATGCCGCTTGACAGTCTTCGTTCCATTCAATATTAGAATCTTTCCTTAGCAGCTTGAATATCAGTGTGCAGATAGGAGTGAGCTGTGCAATAAACTGACTGATGTACTGTATCCTACCCAAGAAACCTCTGACCTCTTTTTCGATAGATGGTGGTGGCATTTTTATGATGGCCTTTACTTTGACTAGGTCCACCTCGATACATCTCCTGCTAATAATGAAGCCCAACAACTTTCCTGGCATGGCGACGAATGTGCATTTCTAAAGATTCATATGTAACCTAATTTTTCTTAGCCTCTTAAACAGCTTTTGGAGGTTAATCAGATTGTCACCTCGCTCCGGCGACTTGACGATCATGTCGTCGACGTACGCCTCAATTTCTCGGTGCATCATGTCGTGGAAAAGTATTGTCATTGCTCTTTGGTATGTTGCCCTGACATTTAAAAACCCAAATGGCATGACTTGGTAGCAGAAGGTTCCCCAAAGAGTGATAAATGTTGTCTTCTCTCGATCTGCCTCCGCCATCCAGATCTGATTGTATTCGGAGAAATCGTCTATGAAGGAGAGCATCCTGTGCTTAGCAATGTTAACCACCAAGATATCGATGTGCGGTAACGGGAAATTGTCCTTAGGGCTCGACTTGTTCAGGTTCTTGAAATCAATGCACATGTGGACCTTTCCCATCATTCTTTAGTACTGGAATAATATTGGCTAACCACTGCGGGTACTTGGAGACCATGAGAAATCCTACATCATATTGCTTGATGACCTCATCTTTCACTTTCAGCATCCACTTGGGTTTGAGTCGCCTCAATTTCTGCTTGACTGGCTTGATATCAAGGTAGAGTGGTAACTCATGCTAGACCAAATCGGTGTCCAAACTAGGCATGTCCTCGTATGACCATGCGAAGACGTCTTGATATGACTGAAGGAAGTTGATCATGCTTTTTCTTTTCTTCGAAAATAGCGATGTTTCGATCTTAGTGATTCTAGGAATCTCCTCAGTCCCTACATAGACGTCCTCTGTTTCTTCAATGATGGGGGTAGGGTCGTGCTCAAAGTCGGCAAATCGCTCAAGGAGTTCATTAGGGAGCTCCTCAGTAGAGATTTCCTCGTCCAGACTCGTGACTCCTATCTCTTCTTGTATTTCTACAGGAAAGGAGTCGATTTCACGTGGGATGGGGATTTCGATTAAGACATCATTTTCTTTAACTTTATTCAAAATTTTAAAAGACAATATTTTTGGATTTTGTATTTTTTCTATGTTTTTGGGATTTTCATTTTCTTTGAAAATGGGCTCTTGGCAAAGCGAGTCCCTATATATACACGGTATTGCCTGCCAAGGTCTTATCTCACTTTTTATAGGTTATTTTTTTTATAGAAACGGGTTTCATATTTCAGGCCACTCGCCGCTTCCAAAGTTTGGGGCATAGACTCCCAATTTCGTACCTGTGGTGCTGCTTCTTTACCTGTTTGGATGGAGGGGGTGGCTAATATGATTCTTTGGAGTTAGCCTAAATCATGTTGATCATAGGTTCATCTAGGACTCTATCCTCAAACGTCAGCAAGGTCTTATGGTGGTTTACCACAGGGGGAGATTGTGCAGGTATGGAAGACTCTTCCTAAAAAAGAGACAGAGCGACTAAGTCTATTTCTAGGTTGGGAGGGAAAATTCGAGGATTGATGGGGTGGACAAGGGCCACGGGTTTGTGTGGGGTTAATTATGTTGCCCCATTCTGATTGATCTTTTCAATCCCTGCGCTCACAAAGGTATTTCAGATGTGCGGCCTAGGATGGGACTCCTCTTCTAAATTGATTCCTCAGGCTCTTGCAGCTGCAATGGCTCGGGGTGTCTCCGTGGCCACTCGGACCTCTTCTTCCGTGGGCTTGTATCCTAACCTAAATCACACCTGTTGTCCGCCTTTGGCCTTTACCGGCTCTCTCATGCCTTGTAATTGGGGTCCCAATCCCCCTCCTTTCTAATAGCCTCATTTTTGGAGTATGGCCACAACTGCTAACATTCCACCTCCCATTTTTAGGGTGATGCTTTCTAGGGGTTCTGAGACTACTGTTGATACCTCATATTCAAAACTATGGAGGTCCGTATCTTCGGTCATGTGCGGCACATCCAACACTTTGGGGTTCTCAATGCTGTGGGTAGCTTTCTCCCTTTCCTCATACCCTTCACCTATGATGGTGATGACCTTTTGTGTAGACATGAATTTGAGCCTCTGGTGCAGTGTTGAAGGTATGGAAAGAAGATTTGATGTCCAAGGGAGTCTTAATAACAGATTGAACGAAGATTTGATGTCCATCACTTAAAAAGGTATGGAAAAGGTCATTGGCCTATCACGAGCTCAAGATCAACTTCCCTAATTATTTCCCTTCTTGTATTATCAAACCCTCTAGCGTTAGTTCTTGTTTGTCTCAACATACAAGGGTCCACTCCTATTTTGGTGGTGGTTCTTAGAGGGCATACATTCAGAGCAGATCCGTTATCAATCAACACCAGTGGGATTAACATGTTTCTGACCTCTATGGTGATGTTGAGGGATTTAGCATGATTATTTCCCTCCTCCGATAGATCCGTATCAGAGAAAGAGATGGCATTGGGAGCCATCACTTGTCCGATTATCTGCCCAACCTCATCTGGGTTTACTTAGAGTGAGGTGTGTGCATTTTTTAACTCCCCCATTAGAGTTTGGAAATGGAGCGGGGACTTCATTAATAGATCCCAAACCGTGATATGGGTTGACATCCTCCTAAGCTGGGTTTCAAGTATGTGCTCACGGTTCATCTTTTCAAACGGGTTTGCTGCAGTGGTATCTTTCTTTCCCTCTGGTCGGACTGGTGCTGGTGCCGATGCGTTTGGCTATTTGGAGATCCTCCCTGACCTGATGACAAAATCAACTGCCCCCTCCCTACTGCTGCCGGCATTGATATCTGTAAATTCATAGCTGAGCGAGACCTAATGAGGATTGTAAGTTGGTCCTGGGATCTGAAACAGGGAGAAGGTGGGTACTGGGGACATTGGTGTTGAGGGATTGGAATGGGTGTGCAATACCTGGTTAACTCCTAGAAGGGTGGAGGGGGGCCAAATGGGGTTGGCGAGGATTGTGAATGACTGAATTGGGGATGATGTGACGGGGGTAGGCCATTAATAACTAATGGGTGCTGGAGGTGGATGGGGGACATAATTAGCCATTGGATAATTGGTGGAGGATGTCGCATGTGGTTGATAGGAGTTAATTTGGACATAATTAACGGGAGCTGGCACTAGAAAGTATGCCCTAAGATCTAAGGGTTCTGTTTGTGGTGTGGGGCTTCGAAAGTAATCAGCCAGATTCATGGGTTCAATCACCCCAATACTTCTATCTCTCCAATCTCATTATAGTGGTATCACAAAATTTTCTTGGTCACAGATGTAATCCGACGGGTTAAAATCTTCATCATCCTCTGCCACCATGCCGATAGTGGGTCTCAGACCTGCCCCTCTTGGGGGGTACGGGGGTAGTGGTACCTGGTAAATATTGGTATGTTGGTTGGTTTGGGGAAGTGCAGGAGGAATGATTTTCCTTACCTCAATCAGATCCTGTATTACGTGCTTTAATAAGAAGCAGGGATCAGTAGGGTGACCCGGCCCTTGGTGGAAGTTATAGTGGGTGTTGGGGTCATAGTTCCTTGGGATGGGATTTGGTGGAGGATGTGGTTGGAGTGCCGTGACCAACCCTTTTTCTATTAGTAAGGGCAACAAGACATTCAGTGATTGCTCCAAAGGTGTGAACACTTGGTCAAAGTGGGCCTTTCTCTATTTTGGGGTCATCTGTGCCCCCTATTCATTCCCGGTTCTTTGTATCGACTCGCTTCTTATTGGAGCTGGCTGTGCGGCTTTAAATTGGAATGGGATTATACTAGTGTTGGGCTTGGTATTCGTGACATTCTGCACATTTGCCCTAGTTCTTCTCTCATTTCTTTGCTCAGAGAATCTCTTGGCCCCGTCAGCCCCACCGGATATATTCTTACTTAAACGCCCTTCTTTGATAGCATTCTCGCAACGATTGGCGTTCCTCACCAAATCAGCAAAGTTGGACTATTATTGGTAAATGAGGAAGTCTGAGATCACTGGAAAGGTATTTTTTAAGATCATCTCAATCTACTCATCGTCAAGTATTCTATTTCTTACCTGAGCTACTAGTGCTCTCCAACGCCCAAGATAATCGCTAAAGGTCTTGTTAGAGTTCTGCTTTAAACGGGCTAGATCCGACTTGCGAGGTTGGATGTCTATGTTATAGATATACTGCTCTTGGAATAAATGCGTCACATTTTTCCATGTTTTTATCATGGATGGTTCTAGGGACGTGAACCACCTCAAGGCCGGGCCCGTTAGAATTTTTTGAAAGACTTTTATAAGCAGGTGCTCGTCCCCCATATTGGCACATGTCCCCACAGTAGGACTTGAGGTGTGTGATGGGTTGCCCGTGCCGTTATATTTATCAAAGACTGGCATTTTTAATTTTAGGGGCAAGGGGACTTTCGCAAACAAACATAAGTCCGACAAATCTTTGGCAATGATTTTGACTCCACCCATCTTCAACAACTGCTTCTGGATTTTGTCCAATTGTTCTTTCAACTACTCAGACCCTTTAGATAGTGGGGATATTTTTTCAATGGTCGGCCTTGATTCACTTTGTGCTACCGAGGGGTTGATGATTATGGGTGGAGGATTGACGCTGACAAATGCTCCAGCGTAAGCCCCGCTATTCCTGATCTCATCTTCCTCATATTGTGGGTCTATATATGGTGCATTGAGGTGAGATTTTCTTGTTGGTGTTGACTGGGCTGGATAGGTGTCGGGTGGGACCACTAGAGGTGAGGGAAGTTCTGTGGAGTGATAGGTTGAGTGGAGTTTGGATTTCGGGTTAAGCCCTGATGGGGCCATTGGGTTTGGAGGAATACTTGAGGATGGCCTTGAGGTGTATGAGGATGGGAGAATTGGTGAAGGATACGTGTCGGGTTCTCGCCTAGGGCCGGGTACGAGGGTTGTGGGTGAGGGAGATGTTGAGGGAATTGTGGAGGGTATGGGTATGTGGACTAAAGGATTGGGCCCTGCAAGGCTTGAGTATTGGATAAGGAATTTGGAGGGGTTTGGGCCATAAGGCCTTGAAAAATTTGGCCCATTGGGCTTTGTTAGGTTTGGGCCATTGGGCTTTGGTGGGTTTGGGCCATTAGGCCTTGAAGGGTGCAGATGATGGGGGTTTGGGCCATTGGGCCTTGGTGGGTGTGGATGATGGGAGTTTGGGCCATTGGGCCTTGGCAGGTGTGCATGATGGGAGTTTGGGCCATTAGGCCTTGGTGGGTTTGAGGTAATGAAGCATGGAGACTTGGGAGTGTGTATGATGGGTTGGAAGATGTGTGGTTAGAATAAGGGGGGATGTTTTGAGAGGCTTTCCTATTAGTGTAACCCCGAACCATCTCATCCATCATGGCCATTGGAGATGGGGTATGGTTCATTTGAGGGAATGTGGGGTATGGGTGAAGTGGATGTGTGGGAAAAATTGGGCATGGCCCCGATAAAATTAGGCATGACTTAGGTAGATAGGGGGATATGGAAAGAATTAGGTGTGGCATGGGTAAACGTAGGTGGATCGGGTAGATGTTGGGAAGATGGAAAATGGGGTATGGTGGTAGAGGTAGGGAATTGGATCGGCTTTTGAAAGGATGTGAATGGAAATTGTGATTGATTTGGCATGGACATGAGGGGGGGGGATGGGCATGTTTTGGGAAAATGATGGGGAATGGGATGTCGGATTTTGGGTGTTTTGAGAGGTGGTGGACGGGAAGAGAGGGGCACCGAAGGGGCCGGTGATGGAAAAGGGAGGTTGGGTGAGGGGGATGGATGTTAACATCTCTTCCATATGAGAATGAGTTGGAGAATGTGGTGGGGATGGGCCAGGATCGGCATATGCTGGATCCACTACCCACGACATGCCTTAGTGACGGGGTACGGGCGCCTTAGATGGGGCCCGTAAAGCTTTCTCCTTCTTCCCCTACGAGATGATGGAGGATAAGGTGATTCCGTTGTGTGGGCACCACGATGGTTTCTTTTTTTGGTTTTTTGGTTTATATATATATATATATATATATATATATTTTTTAAACATTTTGTACGTGGATTTTTATGATGAAGGATTTCGGGGCCCTTGAATTTCCATTTTGGGTGGTGTTTCTACCCTAAAAAAATCCCACGGCATGACCCTGACGCGCTTCGAAAAAATCAAAGGGGAACCCTTTGATCTATTAAAGGCACGAGAATCAACGCAAACAACCCGATCCCCCAGAGCGAGTCGATAAGCGGTTACCCTCTTTTGACTACTGGGGGCGTATTGGGTGCTGGATAATGCGAGACCTAATCAGAGGTGCTAAGCCACTAACCTGGGAGCTTGGGGATGTAAAAAAGGCCTCAAACTTGGGTTGTACTACTCAGGTCTGGCTTAGCGCGTCTATTACATGCGCCAGGCCAAAAATGGTCAATTTAAGCTTGGCACGTGTATTACATACTCCAAAGCAAATCTGGGATTTACAAGCTTGGCGCGTGTAATATATGCGCCAATGCAAACCAGGAGAAAAGTGGCTTGGCGTATATTTTACATGTGCCAGGCACAAACAGTGGGGTTAAATTTTTTTGACAGCAAAATAGTAGCCCGAACTTGGTCTCTCTTTTTTGGCTTTCTGGAAGCAATGCTTCCGGGGACTGATTTCTTAGTTCCACCAGGTCTCTCCTCACCGCACCTAGGGATACAAGGCCGATTCGGGAATACTAACACTCTCCCCCAAGGGTCATAACTGGATAGGTTGCCCACTCAATATACCTCCAGCGCAAGCGCTTTCTCAAATAATAGGTGAGGTGGTTCTTTTCTAAATCATCACCACTAGGGGTTGCCGCCGTACTAAGAACCGAGGTATTTTTATCTTTGCCTAAAATTCCCAACCCATGAAAATCTAACCCCATAAAAATTCAATTAAGTCCTCTCTTGGTTCAGTTTTAATTTCAGATTTAGGAGAGTTTTCTTTAAAGTCCAAAAACGGGGGGTGATGGTCCCGTGCCGCCTCTACGGGCCGGCGTCCACTAATGAGATATGATCAAACGTAAAGGAATGCGCAAGTAGGCCCTCCAATCGGCTAAGGCACGTAAATAACAAAAAGTGAAGGAATCGTAAAGATAATACACAAGTAGGCCCGCCGATTGGCTAAGGCAAGTAAAATGATGGAAAAGTAGGAATGGTAGAGACAATGTGCAAGTAAGCCCGCAAATCGAGTAAGGCACTTAAAATGACGCAAAAGTAGGGGTGAGAAAATTGACGGAATTGTAGGGGTGAGTGAAAAATAAGAAAAAAATAATCAAATGTTAGTAAAAATAAAGAAAAAGCCCAAGTTTCAAGGGGAAGCTCTACTAGCTACTCCCTAGTAGAGTCGCCATCTATGCAACCGTGGGAATTTTCGACGATCCCGTCTCGACGATGCGCACTCTCAAAAAGATATAGAGTCGCCACCCAGAGCTTTTGGTGTCCTGGGAAACCTAGACCACTTTTATACGCACCAAAGTGCCAAAAATGTGACTCCTATTCATTGGTCTACGCCAAAGGCTCTTGGTTAGGGGCTTCGGTTATCGATCAAGAAGGTGTTAGGCACCCGATCAACCCACTCTAAAGTGGTCCGGGGAAACCTAGACCAATTTTATAAGCATTGAAGTGCAAAAACTGTGACTCTGATTCATCGGTCTACGCCAAAGGCTCTTGGGTAGGGGCTTCGATTATTGATCGGGAAGGTGTTAGCCACATGATCAACCCGCTCTAAAGAGGTCTCTACTAATGGCCAAAGATAAAAAGAAAATGAAAATAAAAAAGGCACCTCCTCTTTCCCGAAGGCACTATGATCCTGTTTGTGTCCCTTCGTCACTGTCGAGATTTCGGCGGTATAACGGCACAAATTCAAGGATAGAGCAAAAGCTAAGAAGGTAGAGGAGAAGAGGGAAGAGTCGGAGCTCTCGGGCCCTTGTAGTACCCTTGTGGATCTTCGCGTAGATGCACTTGAGGAGTTTTCAATGGCTTGGATGATGGAATGGTGGGTTCTAACCTCTAAAGCTTTCTAGCTAAGGGGTAGGAGAGGTGGGCTAAGGGATAGCTCACACCTAAACTAAGGGATCTATGATGGAATATAGGGCCCAAAGGAGGTTTTGGAATTCTAAAATTTATATGAGAAATGGTGCACCAAAGGGGAGGAAAGCTTTCTTACTCTTTTCTCTCGTTTGGAAAAAATTTCAAGCCCTTAATCCAAGGGGGATGCCTCTCTATTTATAGGAAAGGGATAGGTTAGGAGGGTGCTTAAGTGCTAATTGGGATTAACAATTAGGTAATCTTCTAATCTAAGGTTTCCTAGGATTTTGAGAGCTTGAAAATGTGGACAATGGACTTCAATGGTGGATGATAGGGTGAGGTTTCAAATGACTAAATGGTTGCAAATAAGGTAAATATGGGTGCAATAGTCCTAATGAAACCCATCCTTAGCATTGAGATGGTCAACGAGTCAAACCTAAAAGTAAAATTCGAGCAAAAACTAATAGTTACTGTAGCTAAGCCTGGTGCATGTATTAGATGCGCCAAGCATAGCTACAGTGTCTAGAAGTCCAGAGCCTGAGGTGGGTCCCACATATACTTAGAGCATGCATTAGTTGTGCCAAGCCATTTTTGGAGAAAAAATGGCTTGGTGCATGTAATACATGCGCCATATGTGCCCCCATCCAAGTGCAATTTTGGTCACCTTTTGGATCGCCATAACTTTTAAAGTATGACTCGAATTGAGGTAATTCTTGGCTTGGTGGAAAGCTGAGAACCTCTACTTTTTAATGGTATAAGATTCAGTCTCAGTAGAGGTCCCTGCCAGCCTTGGTTCATCTCTCTCTAACCATGGCTGCTAGTGGGTTAACTATGGGTCCGGAGAGGTGGGGGGTAATTCCTAAGGGTATGGACAAGTTCCTAAGGGTTTGGAAAGGTTATTACGGGTTTTGGGCAAGTTCCTAACGGTTCGAGAAGATTCCTAAGGGTATGGGAATGCTCCTAAGGGTATGGGAGAAGCTATCAGAAGCTCGTGGGTGCGCCTCTCTCGAAGTATGTTTCGATCGGGCCTTGGGCCAAATTTGGGTGTCTATAACAACATAATTTTTGACACAAATTTATATCTTTCGAGATCATCACTTTCAAGCTTAGGATTTCGAGATCCCTCTTTGTGGCCCTGGCCTCAGGTATATTCTCCTTCTAGTTTTTAATTCTTCTAGTTCTAGTTCTTAGTTCTAGACTATTAGTTCTAGACTTTAGGTTTTTAAGCTTTTAGTTCTAAATCTTAGATTTTAAATCACTTTAATCTTTGATTTTCCCTTTTTTCCTAGTCCTAGTTCTTAAGTTCTAGAACCAGTTCTTCCTTTTTAGTTCTAGATTTAGGTTCTAAGCCTCTAGTTCTTAAATTATAGATCTTAGATCTTAGGTTTTAATCTAAATTTCTAGTTTTCTGATTTTACTTTTTAGTTTCTGAAATCAGTCCGTAATTTCAGTCTTAAATCCAGTCTTAGAATTTCCATCTCTAGTTCTAGAATTTTAATTTTTAACTTGATTCTCCATCTTCGATTCGCAAATCCATAATTTATAAATTCAAAATTCATTTTTTAATCTATATTATCTTCAAAGTAAACCCTAACCAACCGATTTGCTCAAGGGAGCTTACAGAGGGTACCCGGGAACGGGGCCGATCCTCTTTAGCATAGCTGGTAAAACCCCTTTTTTTAGATTTCAGTAAAATTAGTATATTCACTTCAATTAGAATTTTAATAGAATCAGTATGTTTTTGATTAACTAGAATTTTAATAGAATTAGTATATTCCTAGTTAGTTTTCGTAGAATTAACATACTTGCATTCCTAGTCGGATTAAGAGACTTAATTAATTAGATTTCTAATAGGATTAAAATATTTAAATTAATTAGACTCCTAGTCGGATTAGGAAACTTAATTAATTAGATTTCTAATAGGATTAAAATATTTAAATTAATTAGACTCCCAGTCGGATTAGGAAGCCTAGCTGAATTCCCCCATTAATTAATCCCTTAATAGGAGTAAAATTAATTAGGTCCCTGATAGCAATAGCGAGAATATGAAAGGTAAAGTAATTAGAAGAGAATTAGGAAAACTAGTTTGACTAAATTTACAGGCGACCCAGTGCTGCTGACATCGGCTGGTCGATGATTCAATAAAGAAAACAACCCATATCTCCACCCCAGAAGGCGTGATTAGTGACGTGTTGCAACATCGATAAACATCTCCAGCTGGCAATCACAACGAACTAGGTATTTTCTTGAGATTTACCGCTCCTTTTCCAGTACTTAATTACCTCTAAAAACACCGCCATTGCCAGAGTCCACTTGGACCGAATTGGGCCACTCTTTCAGGGGACAGAGAGGAACCCAAAAAATCACTTACCTACAACAGGCCAGGAGTATGATCTTCTGCGGAACCTCTAGAAAATTCCAGCGCAGATATCAATCCTTGAGCTCATCAAAAGTCACTGGAACACCACAGACTATTAATAGAGACATTAGATGAGATGCATGTAAATGAAGATACCACCTTGGATGAACTGCACGAAATTGCTTCAGTCATGGCACAACCTCTGATGCTCACTTTCACTAAGGCTGATATGCCCAAGGAATCACTGTGCAGGGGCTCCGCCCCAATATACCTGACTGTTATGTTTAGAGGCTTCTCGGTACCGCATGCACTGGTCGACACAGGAGCAGGACTTAATATATGTCCCATAACCACACTCAAGACATTGGAATATACCGAGCAGGACATAAAGCCCTCATCTTTGTCCCTCATCGCATATGACGGGGTCCCGACATTTTGTTAAAGGAACCATCAAGCTGCAAGTCCGCCTTGGACTAGTCACTAAAGGCGTCACATTCCATGTCTCCAACTCATCTAGTACCTACAATTTAATCCGAGGAAGGAAATGGCTGGAGTTCATGAAAGTTGTCGCATCCACATATCATCAATGCATCAAGTTCCCGCATGAAGACTCTATCATCAGGATATACGCCGATGCACCCCTCAAAGAAATTGATACTGATTACATGGAAAGTATTCCAACAGCCCACGACTTCGTTCTATCCACTGGCCACATCAAAAAGGTACGATCACCTGACAATACCGCAATAGCAGAAATCAATCACCCTAGCTCCCCTCCATATCAATCATGATTAATGAAGAGAGCAGCTGGACTTGATCTCACTCGACTATATGATATAAACCCTACCGCGATGAAGGGATGGGGCCTCATGTACCAGCTCGAATACATCCCACACACGGGACTCTGTAAGAGTCGACAAGGACGAATAGAGCTAGTCATCCCAAGGAAAGTCTATAAACACATGGGATTGGGTTACTAGTCGGACAACAAACAAGCCGACCTCGCCTAAATGGTCACTCTACGACCATTTCATCTATAAAACCACTGAAAAAGCCGATGTGCCAAGAAGGAAGGAAACATCCATCACCGAAGAGGAGGACTTTCACATTGTCGCTTTGGAAAATGAGGAAGAACCAGAGTCTGAAAGAGAGGACTGGTTCTCAATGTCTAGCAAAGAAGAAGACAATTGGACCAGCCTTACATATATAGAACTAGGAGATCACTTAAGAGTGGATTGGCTAAAGCTCCTCGAGAGGTCAATAACTCCCGAAGCGAAGAAATGGAATCTGATGATGAACTTGATTATCAATCCTTATTGGATAATTAGCAGTGCCCATGTCACTGCCCTTACCCAGAGTCTCCCTATTGTAGCCTGTGCGCATCTATTTTGATACAGTGCGAAAGAGCTATCCTACGCGAGATACGACAAACAACAAGGGCAGAAGATCATCTATTTTGATACAGTGCGAAAGAACTAGATCTCAATGCTCCCCAATCTCTAGATGCACCACAACTTTTGATATTCTGGAACTCACTAGAAGAAGAATGGCAACCACCACCGAGCGATGACGAAGACTACTGGATAGACCTTCCGGCACTCGAATTAGTAGAACAATTAGCCCAAGGCTTTCGAAAGCAGTCAGACGAAGAAAACGACCTCGACATCAATAACAACAACCTCGAAGACGAAGTCTTGGCATGCTCTTGGGGAGATCCTTGCATCTCTCATCTATATCAGCCACTCTGTCGGGCATGCATACACATCCTAACATATTATGAAGTGCAAAGTCGAGAACTCCCCTTTCTAGAAGAATGTCTCAAACAACATCAGCAACAATAACATCTTCAGTTTGATTTCAAAGATGAGAGCTTAGACAACTACTGCCTCTCCACCCTTTTTGAGGATGAAACAGTTCACACAATAGAAGAAGAAAGCACATCAGCCAGACTATTGCCATCTTCACTCATCAGGAGGATCACCCCGGACAAGGACATTAAAAAAAATGCCAAATTTTTAACGGGTCCACATCATCCGAAGACTCGCACGAGCAGCTCCCGCAGTCGTTCAGCTTCCCCAACTAGGAGAAGCCTCTCCGCTGATTCCTCTTCAGGCAACCGACCCTGTACCATATCTCTTATCAAAAACCAACAAAATAGAGAATCCTAAAACCCATAAAATTTTAAAAATAGAAAATCTCAAAAATTAGAAGACCACGAAAAAGGGAGGGAGCACTTCATCCCATACCCATTAGCGACCAGCAAGGAGACTTTTCTCCTAAGGCTACGTGTGGTGGACGCGCCAACAGAACCAAGGAAGAAATAACAGACATGATCATACATGGTCATTGTCCCACCCTTGACATCGAAGAATCCTGCCTCGACTTGATTCGAAGTGACTCTATCGCCTCTTTCTCACAAAGGCGCCGAGCATCCCGATGAAATGATAAGCCCGTAATCATACCCGATAAGATACTCCACAACTTTGAGAGAAGGATAAATAGCCTCAACCTGCACCTGACCAAAGATGTTGCAATTATAAATTGCACCGATGAAGGGTTACCTCCTGCAAAACAAACCTCCAGTGTAGCCATTTTACAGTGTATGGACTCATAGACGATGAAGAAGGAGCACCAGCCGCTGAGGAGGCACAGGACTTCCAACGGGTCATCAAACGCTTTAACGAGCAAACTCAAGCTGCCACAGAACCTACTGAAGAAATCAATTTCGGCACCGAGGAGAAGCCCAAGAAGCTACTAATCAGTGCAACACTCAACCCCAAGGAGCAACAACAGATTATCTAAGTCCTCCAAGATCACCTCAATTCCTTCGCATGGTCCTATGAAGATATGCCCAGCTTGGACCTGAGCTTAGTAGAACATCACTTAGTCTTAGAGCCCGATGTAAAACTCGTCAAGTAGAAACTTTGAAGAATGCACTCACAGAAAATGCTACAACTCAAGGAGGAAGTGGACAAGCTACACAAAGCCAAATTCATATAAGTCGTCCTCTATCCCAAATGGGTGGTAAACATAGTACCTGTCACTAAGAAAGATGGCAGAATAAGGGTATGCATCGACTTCCGAAACCTTAACCAGACATGCCCAAAAGATGATTTCCCGCTCCCTCATCGACACTTTGGTCGACAATACTGCTGGACATGAGATGTTATCCATTATGGATGGCTTCTCCGGATACAATCAGATCAAACTAGAAGAGTTCGACCAAGAAAAGACTTCCTTCACTACGCCATGGGGAACATACTGCTACGTCGTCATGCCGTTCAGGCTCAAAAATGCAGGAGCCACGTATCAACACGCCACGATAGCTATTTTCCATGACATGATGTAAAGTGTGTGGAAGTCTACGTCGACGATATATTAGTGAAGTCCCAGACTTGGGCAGGACATGCTGAAGCATTATGACTAGTGTTACAAAGATCAGAAAAGTATCAGCTAAAGATGAACTTGAAGAAATGCGTGTTCGGAGTAATCTCCAGAAAGCTATTAGGATTCATAGCTAGCAAGCGAGGAAATGAAGTCGATCCAGTAAAGGTCAGAGCTATTCTCGAGATGCCACCTCCCAGCAACATCAAAGAACTACGATGACGGGTAGGAAGACTGTAATTCATCAGGAGATTCATCTCCCAGCACTCAGATAGATGCGATCCTTTCTATAGACTACTTAAAGGAGGGGCCGAATACATATGGGATGATCAGTGTCAGCAAGCCTTCAACAATATTAAGAAGTACCTCCTCAACCCGCCAATACCATCACCGCCAGTTCTTGGAAGACCCTTTATCCTCTACGTATCAGCGAATGACAAGGCTATGGGATTAATTCTTGGACAATATGAAAAAGACGACAAGAGAGAGAAAGCCATTTACTATCTCACTAGAATGATGGTCGAGTATGAACGCAAATACATGCTGATGGAGAAGACATGCCTCACACTTGTGTGGGCCTCGACAAAATTATGACACTACTTTGGAGCACACAAGATACTAGTCCTAGCACATATGGATCCTTTGAAGTACATCTTCGAGAAACCCAAACCCGCTACATCCGGAAAGATCACCCAATGGAATATGCTCCTACAAGAGTTTGACATCACGTATGTCATGCAGAAGTCTGTCAAAGGACAGGTGATCGCCAACTACCTCACAAACCTTTCACTCTCGTGCAATGAGACTGTGCACGAAGACTTTCCTGATGAAGATCTCCTCTCAATCCACAACGAAGAGCTCGACAAGACTTCATGGAACCTCTACTTCGACTGCACTCTCAATCATAAAGGAAACGGCATCGGGATAGTCTTGGTGAATCCAGAATGAGTCATCATACCAAAAGCATTTCAACTCGACTTTCTAGTCATTAACAACGTTGCTAAATATGAAGCCTTCATCACTGGATTACGAATAGTGTCATACTTAGGTGTTAAGCAGTTGAAGATAATAGGCAACTCCAAGCTTGTGATATCACAAGTCATCGAAAAATGGAAGACCAAAGAAAGAAGACTGATTGCCTACTTAGAAACAGCTCAGTTCCTAATAAAGAAGTTCAAAAGAATCTCTTTCATGCACATCTCTAGAAAGGAGAACGAGCTCGCAGACTCTCTCTCTACACTAGCCTTAGTCATTCATATATCAGTCAGGCAGAACACCAAATCCTTCTTCATCGAGAGATTAATGACACCAACACACGAAGTCCCTTGGCAAATAAAACCAAAACTTCTGATTGCACCGGAAGTTGTCATTAATAAGGTGCAATTTACCCCAGGCAATTCCATGCAGAAAGAAGTAGATGTCGCGACCTTCAGATTCAAGAAATCACCAACTGACGATGGACAACTATGGTACTTGGATATATGGAACTTCCTAAAGCATCACCATTTCCCTCCTTAAGCTACGAAGATTGAATGAAAGATGATCAAAAATCGATGCGCGAGGTTTTGCATCCTAGGCAAGACCTTATACAAAGAAGCCTTCACCAAAGGAGTACTGATGTGGTGCGTTACGACTGCTGAAGGATAATACATCATTCGAGAAGCACACGCCAATGCCTGTGGTGCTCAAACCGGTAGACAAAGACTCATAGATCATATCATACAATAAGGCTACTACTGGCTGACGATGACAAGGGATTGTCACCTCTACGTCTAATGCTGCAAGCAATGCCAAGAACACATCACGCTCATTAAAGCTTCATCAGTTGCATTGAATCTTATGACCTCACCATGGCCATTCTCGATGTTGGCCTTCGAAGTCATTGGACCCTTCACAGACACAGTCGGGAATACTCACAAGCATGCAGTCATACTCGCAACGACCGAATATTATACCAAATGGGAGGAAGCCGAGTCATATGTCAGAATCACTGCTGCCATGCTCGAGAAGTTTATCATTCGAAACATCATCACCCGCTTTGGAGTACCTAGGATGTTTGTCATTGACAATGGGCCGTAGTTCATCGCAGAAAAGACGAAGAGATTATGCAAAAGATTTGTCATCGACCTACATCACTCGTTGCCATTCTTCCCCCAGGGAAATGGACAAGCAGAGGCCACAAATAAAACTCTGATCCAGATTCTAAAATGAACAGTGGAAACAAGCAATGGATTCGACTAGCCTGAACGACTGCCAGAAGCACTCTGGGCCTATAGAACTTTTATTCACACGGCCACTAGCCAAACTCCCTATCTCCTTACATATGGGATGGAAGCAGTCCTCCCCTATGAAATATAAGTTCCATCCCTACAGATCTGACTTGATGATGAGCTATCCTTAAATGAAAGGAGGGTTGCTCTACTCGCTGAGCTAGAACAACTCGATGAGACGCGTCTAAGGGCAGCTGATCATGCTCAAGTATACTAGAGGAGGATGGCCAGAGCCTACAATAAGAAAGTCCTCGCGTGAACTTTTGAAATTGGAGAATTAGCCTTGAAGAAAATTATGCCTTCCAAACATGCCCATCCAAAGGAAAAATTAAAACCAAACTGGGAAGGCCCGTATGTCATAGCAGCCACATACCTAGGGAACGCATATAAGCTAGTGAACTAGGATGAGGAAGAACTCCTAACCACTGGAACACCATGTACCTCAGGAAATACTACCCCTAGCATTGTGATTATCGTATCCCATAATCTGCTACCTATATCTATCACCCTCGTAGCCATCAAGACTCATTCATTGGTCATACGCCTTCATTTCTCAAGTTATCCTTGAAAGCTTCTGACCCATTGCCCACCTTCTCATTTGGGCAATCTGATCAAAAGGACTAGTGGAATACTTGACCTCTTCCAAAAGTATAAGTAACACTAGATTCTCACCCCTTTTCTCTCGCCATTGGAGGAGTTGTTAGAGCATAAAAAATAAAGATATTAGGTTCAATCAAAACACATCATTCTTAGGTCAGCAGGTTGCTTTCAAAATATATACATATATACATAATTGAGCGAGAGCAATACGATGAGTGAACAAGTCAATGAGCCCAGGGAAGCAAAAGCAAATCGTGAGGACATTACTGGTAATCTTACTAGAAAAGTATAAGCAAGCTGCGAGGGCATCCCTGGTGTCCCAATACTATTAGATATCATCGTAAGGTAGTGGGAGGAGGAAAAACTCATGCTAACCATAGAATGAGAGACTTTGATGGTGCCGAAGCATGATGGAGAGCTCAATCATGGAACCCCATCCCCCTGAGAAAAAGACTGTTACTTATTTCTTTTCAAAACTGTCAGATACAAACTAATCCCTCACATCCTTAATCCTTATCCCCTCTTTCACCCTTAATTTATATTTTCGGACAGTAAGTCTGAACCCTCGTAAGATATCCCTAGATATGAAATTGAAAACTCGTGAATGACGACTGATGCAACCACTTACTATCTATCGCTCACTCTCTATTACTGACTATGGGATAAGATGATTACTGTCGAAGGTAGAACCTTAGTATACGACTAATATGGCTAGACGATCTCCCCCGATTCAATGACAGTCTCAAGGAATTTCCTCGACACTAATTTATCAAAATGCATGTCGCTCCTCATAGACCCAAGCACTCACAAAAAAAAAATCAGAAACACTCCATTGCACCTTGACACTAGGGCATTTTTTTTAGAAAAGGAGTCAGCTTGAGACCCCTGCTTATTCACGGACATATATAGAAAACTAAAGTCGTCACCTTAGAAAGACCGCTGAAGATACCGCACTGCCTATTCCATCACGCTCCTACACTGTGGCATTTTTTTTAGTTCTAGATTTTTCTTTTAGTTATTCACTTTCCCTGTTGTATCATTTTTTTCCATTCTTGTAATGAAAAATAGTAGTACTAAAAAAGAGAAAAAATGATAGAATAATCTATCTTTAATACCAGGCCCCAGCCTGAGACACCACCCCCCTTGACGATCAGCAAGGGGAAAAATAAAATTACTAATAATTTTATCTTCATGTGTAGATATAGAGCAACCCTTAACTATTACCGAGCCTACTCAAAGAGCATCCAAGTCCCAATAATAGGTAACGATACCAGGAGCAAGCAGTCGGGGTATAAAAGGTAACAAGAGAAGGCTAAGATAGGTATATCTAAACAAAAAATTTTCTATAAATAAAAAATTTTCTTGACGTCTATCACTGGGGGCATACCCCCTGTATATACAATGAACAAAAGGGAATACAACACATGAACCCTACTCCCTACGCTGGCTCTGGGATGACCGATCACTAGCCCCGGTATCATCGACCCGTGGATGAAGAGTCTGAACCTCCAAAGTCTCCATCCAAGCCCTTGGAGTAGGTGGGCACTCCCTGGGAAAGGGAAGGTCCAGCAACTGAACCGCCCTTGCTTGCCTGATTGGCAGTCCGTCTAGACCGTGAGCGCGAAGGGCCCTCAGCAAGTAACTCTCGGATAATGGAGTCCTCATGAGCGTAGTCCTTGACATGCTCATGCGTCGTACAACGAGGCTGGTCAGCCCAAGAACTAGTGCCCACCGACTCCGACTGGGAAAGATGACCGACCATCCCACGGACTCCTCGCTCACTCCACGCCAGTCGATACTGCAGCTGATCTATCATAGCATGCATCTCTGATCACACTGACTGACGAGCAGCCTCTATCGCCTTAGTCTGAGTTCCCTGCGCAATTAGCATGTCAACCAACAGGTCCTCACGACTGTGCGTATCTCCGAGAACCTGCCTCACTCCCATAGCGGCGCGCGCCCGTACCACCTCCAGACGTGACTCCTCGAGTTGACGAGCCTGTGGGATCACACAAAGTCAAGAACCAAGTATACTCACAAAGGAAGGAAAAGGCAGAAAAGGAAACGAGAAACATACCAGATCTGCCCTCTCCCGAAGGAGACGCTCTATAGTCGGGGAGGTCATTGGATTGGTAGGCGGCAGAGGAGGAGCCTCAGACGTAGATGGCTACAACACAAGACAGAATGGAAAGACACATAAGATAGTATTATGACTGAAGAATCAAAAATGAAATATAACTACGCCAACTATAATATACCTGAGTAGGGATAGGAGTAGATTCCTGAGGAGGAGCCTCGGGAGCAGATTCAGGGATGACTTGCACAAGAATCAAACTAGCCAAAATGTCAGATAAAACCAAATCAATATAAATGAGCATGAACTAATACACACACATTATACCTGACTCCCCAAACGTAAAGAGGCAGCTGCCGCCTCTAGCTTTTGGCAGTCCTCAACAACCTAACGCTGAAGATACACAACACATTATTAGCAAAAGATGTTAGGCAACACAAGACAAAACAACTTAGAAGATTAAAGAAACTTACCCAGTGCTCCAACTCAGCCCGAAGTTGAGCTATCATGGGATCCTCCCAACTCGACGAAGCAGCCGAAGAAAGATCAAATGATGGAGTAGATGCCCCAGCACCTGATAACTCTAACCCCTGCAACACACATGACAAGCGCATCAGAAGTGAAAAACAAATCGTGCTAATAATTAGTAAAATTGAGTTAAGAAAAACACTCACCAATCGGTCAATCTTTGAACGTAGGCTGGCCTCTACCTCCCGACCAGCCTGTTGCTGATCCTTGAGTAACATCATCCTCATCATCATCATTCTCATCCTCGTCACCGCCCTCCGGTACGACCTCCCTCACCACCATCTCAGCGTCACCCTCCACCACGGCCTCAGTGCTGGTGCGAACCTCAGAAGTTTCACCGACCTCTCCCACCATCATCCGCTCCAACTCAGAAGCAGTCAAGTTAAGCCTATCACTTCCCTTAGACTCCATCTCAGAATGAAAAGCTCATAAAACTAAGAAGAATGGAAGAAATTGCACTCGAAACAGATGAACGGATCACAAGATATCGCGAAGGCACAAAAATTAGAGCGCAAGGGAGCAAGGAAGCAGAGAATCGAAGACAAAACTAGAAAGCGTGGGAGAATGAAGGCTCCCTCAATTTTTAGGACTCAAGCTAATTACGCACCTGAAAATGGGCGCATAATTCAGTTCGAAGCCTATGCACAAGCGCATAATTCAAATTGAGTGTGTTGTAAAGCGCGCGAGATTGATTTACAGTGTGCTCAATTGATTTGTTACTGGCCTAAAATTCAATCGCACACACAAATTCCAATGCGCAATTCCATGACTCACCGCATAGTGATCGGGGGATGCTCTGATCCCGCGCATGAGATGGCACGTGTAATTAGCTTACGCGCCTATGTTCAGGCACGTAATAGCCCCCTCTGACGCCCCGATCGCGTGCGGCCCACCAAGTGCGTAATCCAATTAAACGCCCTGCCCACTGCACGTAATTGCTCAGGCACAGCAAAAATATATATACATGGCTGCAGCAGCCAGGGATGGATTTCTACACTTAGCCACGTTTAGGACCAAACCTATAGTCAAGGACTTACACACCTATGTCTATGCACTCCGAAAATCGAAAGAAAATGCCTCCCATACATACTCAAAAAAATCCAAAAGCTCGCCACCGCCTAAAACACCTAAACACACCAAAACCCGTTGAAACCCAAACTAAGTCAACACTGAACCAAACTAAAACTAAAAAGCACTATAGACCCAACATTTTTCAACCGGATCAAAACACACTCAACTAACTAAAATCAAACTAAATTAGCTAAACCAAATCAAAATTGACCCAAATTCAAATAATTATCCAAAAAAAAAAAAAACTCTTCTCATAAATGTCAAAATTATTACAAATTACACCAAGGGCATCCCCTCTGAATATACAATGTAAAATGAGGATTTGAAAATCACCACGTTCAGGCACTGCATGCCCGAATCTGAATTTTTCAAGCGAAAGACGATGGAAAAACGAGGGAAGGAAGCACACTCTGAACGAATTATAACAAAATTTTCATCTTCACTTTGTAATTCCCCTGAGTTGCCACTTATGGTACAATCCTTCAAGTTATACAATTAAGCGTCGGCATCCCAGAGTCCCGAGTTAGCGAAAAAGAAAGAGTGACTCATAGAAAGACACCCAAGAGTTGATACAAACGCCCACGAAGAGTCATCACAAAACCCCCCAAGGGAAGGCTCATAAAAGATTAATCCTTAGAGCCTACCAAGGAGCAACTGACATCGGTCACGAGAACTTTGATGTAGCTCTTTCCTTTTCTTTTCTTCCACCAACCTTTGGCTCTTCCATCTCTTCTGTCAATAGTGTGGCACTTTGAGTCAATTTAACATCATCAACCCTAGCAGCACCCCGAATTTCCAATATCGATCATTCTCAAAAAAAAAAAAAAAAAAGAGGACAAAAATAATATGTAAATAATTACAAACCTCTGGATAAAAAATACAAGGGAAGAAAAGACATTAAAAGGGAAAAATGCCCCAAATTCAAAGTTATAAATAAAGTTCAAAATAAAACCAAGCCCTTAGGCCCTATTTATAAACTATACCCTCCTTTCACTACAATTCAACAAGTGTCACATTCACAAATACCCTCCATCTAATTAAATCCAAACCAGACACATACCCCCCTAGAAGATCATAACCCACGACAAACTTAGATTAACCAATCAATACACAACACTTACCATTCAAAAAACACAAATCCAAAGCAACTTAGATAGGCCAATAGGTTTAAAACATTTAACACCCATCTAAACCCTAGAAATTAAACTCACACATCTCTGGCAAGTGTCAACTCAAGTGAAACCTCAAATTGCAAGCAAACAAAACTCATACCTTAAATAAAACAAATGATAAAAAACTACTTAAAACTCCCTAAGATAAAACTCTAACCCATCTAGTCCACAAGATAACCCCAAAAAACCTTAAACCCTCCAAATAAAATCAAATCAAATCCAATTAAACAAAATCCTAAATAAATAAAATAAATCCTAGATAGATTAAATAGACCAGATAAATCCTAAATAAATCCTAGATCAATCAAATAAAATTCTAAGTAAATCCTAAATAAAGTTAAATAAACAAATCCTAAATATAACCAAATAAAATTCTAAATAAATCCTAAACAAATCCTAAGTAAAATCAATTCTAAATAAAGTCTAAATAAGTCAAATAAATTCTAAATCAAATCCAAATAAAATCCTAATAAACCAAGTAAGTCGAATAAAGTTGAATAAATCCTGATAAATCCTAGAATAAAACAGATGCCCAAATAGGTCAAATTAAATCTAACTAATGCCTAGAACAAGATAAACAATAAACAATGAACAATAAACATGAATAAAACAAAATAAACAAAACACCGTTGTAGACGCTCAAATTTGGCCTAAGGCCCGATCGAAACATACTTCGAGAATGGCGCCCCCTCCCCCGAGCTTCTGATAGCATCTCTCAAACCCTTATGAATCATACCAAAACTCTTAGGAATCATCCCAAATCCTTAGAAATCAACCTCAACCTTCCCGGACCCCTTAGAACCCATCCCGGACCAGTTTCAAAACCTTCTTGAGCAGTGGATGGAAGGAGGAGTTCCAAAGTTTACACAGATCTCTTATAGATCTGAGTTATATATCATTGGAAAGGGAACTTCCTCAGCTTTCCAATGAGCTAAGAATCACCTCAATCAGATTTATATAACAAAAGTTATGGAGATTTGAAGACCGGACAGTTTTGCAGGATATTGCCTAGAGTGGATAATATACACGTCAGGCCATTTTTTCATAGAAATGGCTTGGCGTATATAATATACACGCAAAGAATAGATGGGTTCCCCAGTGGGCTCTGGACTTATCTGTTATTGTACATATGCTTGGCATGGACAATACTTGCGCCAAGCTTAGCTACAGTAACTTTTGGTTTTTGCTTAAATTTTACTTTTAGAGTTTGACTTTTTGACCATCTCAATGTTTAGGGTGAGTTTCATTAGGACCGTTACACCCTCATTTACCCTATTTGCAACCCTCTAGTCATTTGAAGCCCCACCCTATCATCTACCATTGAAGACCATTGCCTACTTTTCCAAGACCTTAGGATCTTAGGAAACCTTAGATTAGAAGATTACCTAATTACTAACTCTAATTAGCTCTTAAGTACCCTCCTAACCTCCCTTTTTCCTATAAATAGAGAGACACCCCTCCCTTTACAAAGGCTTGAAAAAAATCCAAAAGAGAGAAAAGATTAAGAGAGACCTTTTTCCCCCTTTGGTGCCCCAATCCCATACAAATTCCAGAATTGATCTTTACCCTTTAAACCTCATTTCCCACCATTAATATTTGAGATTTAGCTATAACTACCCCTTAGCCTTCTTCCTCTACCTCTTAGCTAACAAGCCTTAGAGATTAGAACCCGTCTCCTAACCCGTTTGGTATCGGAAGCTCACTGGCGGCACTCTCGCTCGAAGGACCACATCGGTGCTACAAGGGCCCTAGAGCTCTGGCTCTCCCCTCTATTCCGCTACCTTCTTTGTTTTTCATCTATCCTAGAATTGAGCCATTACATTGCCCAAATTTTGGCAAGCGGGAGGGGCTCAATAGGATAGGTGTGCCTTCGGGCAAGGGAAAGTGCCACTCATTTTCTTTTCTTTTTATATATAAAATTATATATATATATATATATTTATTTATTTATTTTATGTACACATCCAAACAGTCATAGTAGAGACCACTTACGAGCGGGTTAGTCGAGTGTCTAACACCTTCCCAATCGATAACCGAAGCCCCTACCCAAGAGCCTTTGGCGTAGACTGGAATCAGAGTCATATTTTTGCACTTTGATGCTTTCAATATTGATTTAGGTTTCCCAGGAAATCAAAATCTCCTAGTGGCAATTCTATATTTTTCACACGAGCGTATTGTAGCGACGTGTTTGATAAAAATTTGCAGTTGCACAACCTCTTTCTTTATATAATAAAATTTTACATTTGTCACTAGAGGCATACCTCCTGAACATACAATCTGAAATGAAAGCATAGAACCTAACAATCTAGACCCCAACCCGGCACCCAAAACAAACACAAACCAAAAACTTGATGCACGGAGCATCCAATCATAAGCAACAAAAAGACGGGGAGAGGATTGGTTGGGGAACACCCTTTGCATCCATTTGGAGGACTTTCCCACCAGCCATCTTCACCTCCTAGAAACAAGGAAGGTTGTATACCATCCCTCAATCCCAACACCCCCCCAAGCCATAGTTACACCTCCGTCCTAGGCTACTTCAGGGCTAAGAACGCATAAAATCATGAAGATCGGAAGAAACGACATCAAAATCGGACAGTAGAAACACTCTAAACTAGTTCGTGTAGATAAAGAGAGACAATGAAGAAAAATAAAGAAAATTCAGATATATATAGGCACCTGCTTCATTAAGCGCTAGAAGCATAGCACGCAATCCAATTAAGCGTAGGAAGATCAGCATGAAAATCAAATCACGCTCACCAGATCAAGCGCGCAATTAAACCACTAGCCACCCTAAAAGACCCGACGAGTCAATCTTGCGCCAGAGAGCCTGCGCATAATCAAATTACAGGCCTGTGCTGATACGCGGAATCCCAAAGGTCACCCGCACAGTGACCTGGTGATGCTCCAATCACGCGCACTGACTAGGGAGTGTAATTAGATTACACGTGCACACTCAACCGTGTAATTGACCCCTGAATTCCTCAATCGTGCGCTCCCAACTAGGTGCGCAATTGAATTAAACACCCTACACCAGGCTTGTAATTACCTAGGTACGACCAAAAAAAAATATAGGTAAACAGTAATGGCCAGGGATTAATCGACGGACTTAGGTACCTACATCGAACAACACCCGTAACTTAGAATTTACACACACACACTGACTTAGGCATACACGCCCTGAAAATTAAAAATCTCACCTATACGTGCACACACGCCCCCAAATAGCCACTTAAACTCATCAAATTAGAGCCCATCAAAATTTAAACCAATATAACACCAACACAAGCCACCCTCAAACTCAATAAGACCACCTTAAAACATACAAACTTTTTCCAACCATACACGAGACTATCTCCTCACAGTCCCATCGCAGCCAAGTCACCCCCTTGATGACCCACTGCGAATTAACGCCCCACCACAATCGAAATTATTCCCCCAAAGTTGCATAGCGTACTCACAAGTACACGTGACCACTCCCCAACATCTGCTGCACAAAATAAGTCGACAAAATAAAATAAAATAAAATCATCACTCACAGTCTCATCGCTAAATACAAAGTCCCCTCGCGACACAAAACAAAAAAGATAATGTTCACAAAGTAGCCACACACGCTACTCGTCCCATCATGATCAGAACCGCTCTCCCTTATTCCATTGCTTAACCGGCCAGAAAGGGAGAGAGACCCATTGATATCCCATCACACAACCCCACAATAACATGTCCCATTGATCAATCACATAATTTACCATTTTTTCACCCTTAACTTAGTGATGCTAGGACTTAGTTTACTACTAATAACTTACTGATGTACAGATATTAAAGATAAACAGTAAAAGAGAGCCTAAGTGTTAATATTCATCAAAGTGAAGTCAAATAGCAGTTAGAATGACGATTGAGCATGTAAAGATGATTCGCCAATACAAGAAAGCTGAGAAATTATATTTAACGATTTTGTGCTATTACTGAAGTAAAAAGAAGAAAGAAAGAAATAAGAAATCATAATTTTACGATTATTTAAAAAGACAATTCTTCAGAAGCAACAAAAGAGTAAAAACAATTTGATACAGAAGAGAAAGGCAATGAATCGTGAATAGAAAATCGTCCAGTATGAAAGCCATGAAAGAAGAGAAAATCGTGATTTATGATTTTCTAAAGAAGCTATAATAGAAGAAATTTTTATTTATGATTTTCTAAAAATAGAAACTTTCCTATTTACTATTATTGCTGCTGATCACGTGAGAACTATCACCGCTATGAACAAAATTAGAAGACTCCTAGAATTAGATGTTCAGCTAATCACGGATCTGAGAAGATTGATGAAGATATACTCCGAAGGACTCTGCTACTGAAGATTAACGAATCTTCTAGAAGCGCATCAACTAAAGAAAGCAAGGAAAAAATAAAATTAGAAGAAGAGTTATATTAGGATAGTTTTTACTTCTTTTATTAGATTTAAAACTTATAAACCAACTCTTTATGATCTATAAATAAGAGTGCCCGTGTTGATGCGTGCTTTTTCTAGGTTCCTCTTGGTCCCTGTTGAATCAAAGGCTCCAATTCTATCCATGTGGACTCTAGCGATGCCGCGTTTAGAATGTTAGAAATAAAGGGTTTTCGAGGAAGGTTCCTAGTTTATTGCGATCGCCAGCTAAAGATATTTAACGATGCTGCAACACGCCAATGATCACAGTTGAGAACGGGTGTGGATTACTTCTTTACTGAATCGTTTGCCTGCGAATGCCAGCAGATATGGCTTTTCTTATAATTTGGATAGTTTAATTTTTCTTTTCTTCCCTTTATTGTTATAGTTCTGATCAGTTTAGACTTCCCTGATTCTATTGTGACTTTAGCTGTGAATTTGTTATAGTGAGTGGATCTATTCTAATATTATAATCCTATTGGGGGTTTAATTAATTTAGTTTCCTAATCTTATTAGAATTCTATTTAATTTAGTGTCCTAATACTACTAGAAGTCCAATTAATTTTAGTCTCCTAATCCCATTAGAAGTCTAACTGTGATCAGGTTTCCTAATTATACTAGGAGTGCACATGTAGTAGTTTTGGTGAAACTCTAATTAATTTGAGCATGCTAATTGTACTAAAATTTAAATTGAACAAGTATGCTAGTTGTATTGGAATTCTAATTAAATCCAGTATAACAGTCTTACCAAAATTCAAATTGAAATAAAAAACTAATTTTACTTGAACTTTAATTTAAGCAAAGGAATTAATTTTATTAAAATCTAATTCAAAAAAAATAAACTGATTTTATTAAAAATCTAATTAAAATAAATAAACTAATTTTATTAAAATTCTAATTAAAGTAAGATATTAACCAATTAAAATCTGATTTAAGGAAATTAATCAATCATACTAAACTTTTATTAACTTAATTAATTAATTATGTTGAAATAAAATAAATCTACTAGTTAATTATACTAAAAAGATATGAAAAGCAATTAATTAATTCTAGGATTCTAAGGGAAAAAGGGGTTTTGGGCCCGCTATGCTAAGGAGGATTGGCCTCATTCCCGAGTACCCTCCGTAAGCTCTCTTGGGAAAATTGGATGGCTGAGATTAAATATACATTGGATTTATGATGATAAAATAGTATTTTTGATTTTTTCGAAATCGATTTCGGAGTGATAATTATGAATTAAATTATGAACTAGAATTATAGAAACTAAAATTAATATTTAGGATCTTTGGAGATATTAAAATAAGAAATTTAAATTTAAATTTAAATTTTTATGACTGAATTCGAGTTCGAAATCAGAAAATCAGACCGTATGATTAAGGACTGATTCTAGAATCTAAGGCCTAGAACCAGAAATTAATGATAGGACTGAAGATTAAGATTTTAGAATGGAATTAAAGCCTAGGGTCGACAAATTAAATCGTCGGATTAAGGACTAGTTCCAAATTCAGAGAATTAGAACCAGATATAAAAAAATTTGCAGTCTAAAAAGGGTGCTATGGTCTCAGACTGAAAATTAAAACCTATAATTAGAACTAAGGGAAAAATCCTAAGTCTAAAACTAAGATTTTTACCTAGGATCGGGGCTGCAGAGAGAAATCTTTAAGATTCGAAGCTTGAATTTCGAAATCATGACTAGGTTGCTCTATGTGTTCGTTCTCGGAGTTCTATGATTTTGAAATCCCAAAAAAAATCCATTCTCTCTCGTGTAGTTTTTTTTTTTGGTCGAAAATAAAAAAAGCTTTTATAGGTTTTTCTTCAATTACGAGCCCTTTTCCAGGCATTTAACTGAATTACGCACCAGTTTCCCGGCGCTTAATCGCTTTGAGTCGGTCACTGACTTAGTGAGCGACCGACTGACTTGCTTAGCGAGTTTCCTAGTCCTAATAACGTTAGAACTAATTGTGTGCCCACTTTGGGGTACATAATCCAATTAAGCGCCACTCTCAAAATATTTAATTGAGGAAACTTAGGGGTCAAGGACGATGAGGCTAGGTTGGGGGTAGGCCAATTGCACGTCGGTGATGTGGCGCTCAATCCGATCACGCGTCTGGTGTCAGGTGCGTGATCGAGTCTCGAGGTGGTATGGGAAAGGAAGTCTGGTCTGAATAGGGGTTGATTGCGTGCTTGTGATTCTGCGCGTAATCAAATTGAGTGCTTGGTTCTAGGTGCTTAATTCGGGGTTGTCCGGGTCCGGGCCGGGTCTGAAATGCTAGACTATTGTTTCAACCTATATTTCAACTATATACTATTATTCCAACATATAGTCTCCCTATGTTAGAACCTGAGCCACAGAGCTATTATTTTAGCCTGTGTTTAGCCATGTACTATTATTTTAGTGTATGGTTCCAATTAGGGTTATGAGTCAAAGGCTGATCGAACAAAATTGTATATTCTAAGAGGGCAAAATGGGGGTGTCTACAGATGCCCCTCTTCGGCGCGCTCTTACGAAGTAAGAACGCGTCGAAGAAGTAGACACCCCTCATTCGAGGTGTCTTCTCGTTTCTCTTGGGAAATCACAAATGTGAATTGGTGATGCTGACATGACATGCTTGGCTTTCTTATCTATTAGTGCAAGCTAAAATAAAACATTTGAAGGGAAAATGATAGCTAATGAAGGGCACATTCCGAGTTTGTGGGTGCATGGCGCATCCCTTCACATGGCACAGGCTAATAGAGGAATTTTATGCAATCGAGGTATCAGGGCGTCAATCAAATGCCTAAAACAAGGTCCAAAGACCGCTAATAATAAAATGAGGTATCATGTAATATCGAAGGCTTTTGCAAGTCATGTCAGACCGGGTGCATCATTGCTTTACCAATAGGCGTCAGGCGTTCCTTTTCCAATAGGCGTTTGTAAGTTCTTAGATTAAATATACTCAATATTCAACTTCCAGGGGAATGGCCGATTTCGGCTGATAATTGAGGTGGGGATCTTGTGAGGTGTGCTCAATTGAATTTTGCACAGTGGCGCGTGCGCTTGATTCATCTGGAGTCGGCCTCTAAGTTGGGAATTTTAGTGCTATTGTGTCTGAACTAACGATTCTGCACAGTGGAGTGTGTGCTTGATCTAATTCTGCGCAGTGGGATATGCACTTGATTGCGAGTTCAGGGGTCTTTAAGTTGGGAATTCTAATCCTAATGTGTCTGATAAATGATTCTGTACAGTGGAGTATGCGCTTGATCTAATTCTGCGCAGTGGGATATGCACTTGATTATGAGTTCAGGGGCCTTAGGAGTTAAAGGTCAGTTTTGAGTGTAATTTATTGTGCGGGGGTGATGGGGCGCTTAATCAATTTTTTTTAGGGGTATTTAAAGAAAGGTGAGTTAGGCCTATTTATCTTGTTGCTTTATTCTTCTTTTCTTTTCTTTTTTTTATTTTGTTTTTAAAGTAAAGGGATTTTAAAACTTCGGGGGTTTTGATATTTTGAAACTTTAGAGATTTTAACTTAAGATCAATTCAGTGGTAAAATGGTGGAAAACGTGGCTTCCGAGACGTCGCTGAGCAGATCCACCGGTACGAGATTTGTGGACCCGACTGTTATTATGGTTGTTAAGATGACACTTGCCATGTCGGATACTCCGTCTAACCTTCTCAACGAATACTGATGATTGTCTCTTATGGGAGGACTACAGTGATTCGTGAGTCGAGAGAGACGGATTTTGAGAATATTTGACTTAATCATAACTAACTATATATACGAGGAATATCAAGTAAAATAAAAGAAAGTGGGTAGTACTTACCTTGGGGTGATACTTACCTAGATTCTGCATAGCTTGTACGATCTGGTGGCATCGTAGTATCGCGATGGGACTTTAGAGATTTCTCCTCTTCAAGTCTACTGTGGTAGGGCTTGGCAATTGTGATTGATGTCTTGGGAGAAATGATGTCGCGATGGGAACTAGGGATTCTCCCTTTCTTTGGCTGCATGCTGGGTGAGTCCTGGTGGGACGTGGGGATCAATTTGGGAGAGAGAGAGAGAGAGCCCTTTGCTTTAGCGATGGGACATGATCAATATTTTCCTCTTTTCATCATACGGTGTGGCATGTGCTGTCGAAGCTTTTTTATTTTATTTTAGGTAGTGATGTTCACGAAGGGATGTCGACTGAGCGTAGTTAGTGGTGGGACACTGGTGAGATATTTGCGCGATGGGACGTTGGTGTCTTTCTTTGTAGATCTTGGGTTATAAAAGAAATCACGTTGTGGTTGTGTCGTGATTGGTTTCGTCTTTGGGCAGTTTACTTTTGGCTTGTTGTGATGGGTCATGAGGATATGGTTAATTTATTGCGATGGGACTGGATATTGAGGTGATATCACATGTGTATACATTATCACGATGGGGATGGGTGCTGTCAATGCTTCCTTCTCGTGTAAGGGTACGCGATAAGACGTGTAAGTCTTTCTTTTTTGCTTGAAAAGCCTGTGAAGCTACACGATGGGACAGAAGAATTTCGGCCAAGATGGGATACAAAGGTGTGAGGGTGTAAATTTCATCCAAAGTCAGAAACTGCGCACCTATTTTAGGTCGCTCAATACGATTGCGCGCCTATTTTTAGGCGTGCGATCTCAGGCTTGAGTGGTTGTTTACATATGTGGGAGTGTGTGTGTGATTGTATTACGCGCTCTAATTATGATGCATGATCAAGGCATCACCAGGTCAGTGTACAGGCAACTTTTTAGGTCGCGCGATAGTAGTGTGTCGCTTGATGGATTTATACGGTTCGTGGAGTGCGCGCGATCGGAGCATCGTGCAGTTGGCGCGAGCAATGGCTTATTTGCGCGCTTTGGTTAGGGCGCATGTTTTGGATTGTGCCCAGAGTGCATAGCGCGTGATCGAATTAAGCACACATTTCTGAGCGCGTGATTAAGGCTGTACTCTCTATAAGTTAGAGAGCTTTCATTTGCTTTTCATTCTCTGGTTTAGTCTCGAGTTTTAACCTTTTTCTGGATATCTGGTATTCTGAATTTCGTATTTTAGTGATATTGAGTGATCTAACCGTTCGATTGGGATGTTGTTTCTTCCTATATTCATTATTTCGCGTGTTCTTTTTCCCGAGGTGATGCTCATGGATGGTGTTATTTTGGGAATGAGCGGTATTAGGAATGAGGGCGCTAGTCTTCATCGATCTTTTTTAGGGAGCAGTATAGGCAGCATTGAGGCGACGGTGGAGGAGGTGAAGATAGCGGAAGAGAAGGACTAAAAAGTAAAGGGATATATTTCCCAATCAATTCTCCATGAGGCCTCCGATTGGACGCTCTGAGCAGAATCTGCTCCTCGCTTCATCTCAGTTTTGAACCCAGTCTTCGTTTTGGGTTGTAGGTTAGTTTTAGGTTTTCATTTTGGATTATAAATTCAGGAGGCATGCCTCTGGTGATACTTGTAAAACTTTTGAGTTATGAATAAAGGGGCATTTTTTTTGTTATGTCGTGCTTGTTTATTCGTTTAAGCTTATTAGTAGATTAGTTGGATTTATCTGATTTGTTTGACTTAGTTTTGATTTAGCTTGGCTTGAGATTAGTTTATTTTATGGGGTTTGTTTTAGCGGGTTTACTTGGTTCTGTTTGATTTGTTGGGAGCATTTTCTTGGTCCTAAACAAGCTAGGGTCTCACTTTAGAGAGTTTTTTTTTATTAAGTTTTATCTGGTTTAAGGTTTGAGTTGACTTGAGTTTTGGTCTTTTATTTGATTCAACATGAGAATTAAAAGGTGTGAGTTTTCAAAGGTTCTAGATGGGTATTAAGTGTTTTAATTCTATTGGTTTATCCATTTTTGAGTGGATTGGTGTTTCTTAGGGGGTTAAGTGTTGTGTGATTATTGGTCCATCTAGGTTTGTCATGGATTGTAGTCTTTCAAAGGGGTTATGTGTTTGGTTTAGATTTAATTAGATTGGAAGGGTTTAAAGGTGTGACACTTATCATTTGGTAATTTAGGAGGTATAGTTTATAAATGTGTGAGCTAAAAGTTTTGGGTTCTTGTTGTTTTGAATCTTATTTCAGGTTTAGGGTTAAGAGTTTTGGGGCATTTTTTGTTTTGGGCATTTTCTTGTTCATTAACGCCTTTTCTTCCTTTCTTTTATGTATCTCGGGTGTTAGACTCGAAGAGTTGTGTTTATTATGTAAATTCGTGAGAATGGATGGGATTGAGAATGCAGGGTAGCAGTCGAATTGCTGCCATGCTAAGGGAGGAGATGGAGGAGAAAAAGGTGGTAGAAAGGAAACCTAAGGATAAGGCAGGGTAAGAATTCTCGTAGCCGATGCCTATTTTTCCTCGGTAGGCCCTGCAGATCCCGTATTAGTTGCTCTTCCTTGTTATGGTTTCCAAGGTGAGCTTCTAAGGGTGGATCCCGTGCGTCTTGGGTGGCTTTCTGTGAGCCACTCTTTCTTTTATGCCAATTCGGGGCAAGGGGAAGAGGTTATTACGGTCATAATTCATTCAGGGTGGTTCCCCCTTTGGGCTTCTCTGAGATTTCTAGTTTCCTAAATAAATCCGGATTTGGGCATTGCCTGAACATGTAGATTTTAAGTTCCTGTTTTAAGTTGTATATATAGAGGGTATGCCCTTGGTGTATTTCGTAATTATTTTATTTATTTATGAAGTGATTATTATTTTAATTTCTTTTATAAATTCAAATTTAGTTTATTTTGTAACTTATTTAATTTGTTTCGAGTGAGAGGTTTACTTGTTTAATTTATTTATTTTGGATCGGGGCATGTTAGGAGCATTTTTTTTGTTTTGACTTAGTTTGGGCTTAGTTGGAGTGTATGAACGATGAGGATATTTTTCCTGCTTAGTTTTGCCTTAGTTGGGGTAAGTTTTTTTTTTGTTTAGTTTTGGTTGGAGTGTGTTAACGGTGTCGGGGCATTTTTTTTTTAGTTTGGTCTTAGTCTGGAGCATTTTCTTTTAGTTATCGAGGTGCATATTTCTTTAAGTCTGGAATATTTTGGATCGGGCTTAACAAGGTCATGGTTAAGGCTAATAATTAGTATCAGAGATCACCCAATTCAGGATTGTGAATGTGTTGTCCTGGGAAATTTTTTTGTGTTTTCTGGGGAATTGCGCGCTTCACTCCGAGTGCATAAATTAATTGTGCATCAGAGGGTGGACACGCGTTCAAAGCGTCAGAACGTATCTAAGTGCCAGTTTTCGATCGTTTGACCGAATTAAACACAGGGTACCGGGCACGTGATTAGGGCGGAGGCTGGTCACTGTACGGGTGACCAATGGCATTCACATGCCACTATGTGGATGCTTGAAGTGATTATGCGCTCAGTAGGCTGCGCGCAACCAGATGGTTGGGTTGGTTTGAGCAGGCGACGATTAGATTACGCGCTCAAGGCTGGGCGCTTGATCCGAATTAAGCATGGTGATAGTGGTGCATGATTGATTTAAGTGCGCAAATTTGTGCGCGTAATTTTAGCGTGTCTTATAAATAGTTCAAAAATTTTCATTTTCGTCGCGCGATCCGTTGTAGTCTTTGATTATCTGTTTACTTGTTTCTTTGTGCTCTAATTTTTTGTGTTTTCGTGATATCTTGCGATCCGGTCATCCTTTTTAGGTGTTGTTTCTTCCATTTTCTTTAGTTTTTTGAGCTCTTCGTCCTAAGATGGAGTCTGAGGGTGGTGGTAGGCACGATATTACTATTTTTGAGTTGGAGAGGATGTTAGGGGCAGAGATGGGTGAGACTTCTAAGGCTCAGGCTGACATTTTCGGAAGGTGGATGTTGGGGAGGTAGTTAGAGAGGAGGTACTGGAGGTTGACCAGTCGGGGGTTAGGGAGGAGGTGCTCGAGATTAAGCAAGGGGAAGGATGAGGGTGAGAGGGTTGAGGGTGAGATAACTGAGGGTGAGAGAACTGAGGGTGCGGCTGAGGGCGCGACTGAGTAGCATCGGGATAGTAGACACTTCCCGCTAGAGGATTTCTTCACTCAAGGCCGGGTAAGCACTCATGAGCGAGAGTTCTTTCATTTTTTTAGCCACTTAGGTTATGACATAGGCTCATTAGGATCTGGAAACCATTCTAATTTATGTTAAACCTGCACTGATCTTTAATTGTATGCTCACTCATGCATCATGACGGCATCTAGAGATAGGTCATGTTTCTATTCAGTTGCCCTTATCATGTTTTGTGTGTTCATTGTAAATTATCATTTGTGTTTGGGGCATATTTGTCTGGCTTTTAGTTTTAAATTCATTTGTCTTTCGTTATAGGTATGTGTTAGTTTTACTGTTATTATTTGTGTTTCGTTCAATAGGAACCCCCGCAGCTGGCTATCAGCTAGGCATGGGCCGAGTCTCATACTTGGTACCGTGCCTTGTTGGAGTTTCAGTGGGTGCGACTGGTATCTTTCGGCTTCAGTCCGATCCTAGAGTTAGAGCCCTTTCAGGTCGATCATGGCCTAATCGCGGCGATCTTAGAGAGGTGGAGGGAGGCGCATTAGGCACTTCTCTTTCCAGTAGGCATGATGTTGCCGACTTCAGAGGACTGCGTCCGCATCACCAATCTTCATTTTAAGGGCCAGCCGATTACGGGGCGGATGGTAGGACATTATTTGGAGGTATGTGAGGAGATTTTGGGTATGCCATATAGGCCGAGCAGCTTGGGGCCAGGTGTAGTTTGAGTCACTTGGTTTTTTCGATATGTTTGCAGGTGGCTTCGTCCCCCCGACGCACCATTCGGAGGCGAAGGTGACCTATGAGGCGTGTTGTGTGATAGTGGCGAGCCGGGAGCCCGTGGTGGAGCCGGAGTTGGCTATGGATAGGGTGCTTTGAGCATTTTTAATGCACTTCCTTGGTGTACTCTTCTCTTCTTTGACTCGGGGATGCGCCACAGGGTTATTTTTTATGGTTCTCGGGAACTTTTTCCTTCCCTTCCTCCAGGTGAGTTTTAGTTAATTGCTGTCATAATTTCTCTATATATATTTTTTTGGTCGTTTGATAGTAGCATCTACTTAGCATTTCTACTATCTTGCTTTTTAAGCTTTCGGCATATGATCACTTCGCTTTTCTACATCCAGGGGTTCCGTTGGAGATGAGGTTCACGTTCCCACGGATGCATGTGTGGAGGGAGGCGTTGAGAGGTTACCGTTGGTCTTTGGATCTTCAGACCGCGCGCGGTCTCTTTGATGATATGCACGCGGGGCAGGTATAGATCGTCATGCATATGTTTTTTTCATTTCATTTTGGTCTTTTAGGATCTGAGTCTTCATTGAGGGGTTGGCTCGTTTGCTTGGTTGTAGGTGATTCGGAGGCCGTACGGATGAGGAGGATGCCGGCGTGCTAGTGATTCAGTCTGACCGGCCCTTCTTTGATGTGGACATATGGGTCCATTGTTTTGAGAGGGTGGAGAGGATCCACACATCTCGAGTGGTTCGACAGCTGGGGCTCGCTCAAGGTGTCCCTCAAGAGATTCAACACAGAGTGGCGAAGAGGATGACCGGCCCTCATGGCCAAAATTTTGTGGAGCGGATGGTGCTTCAGATAGCAAATTTTAGAGCTAGGGGGATAGGGGCGCGTGACGAGGCAGACGCTCTGGAGTATGTGCGGTGGTTTAGTGCATTGGGTGGCGGGTGCCTCTTCACACGTACCTTCCATGGGAGTGGCTCTTTCGCGATCGGTTGGCCAGAGTCGGCGTTGGCTTTGAGGGAGAGGTTGGCTGCGTTGGAGCAAGGCCATCTCACCGTGAGCGTGAGAGGGGCATTAGACGCCCTCCATAGGGTGATGGAACAGATGGGGTATAATCCTTGTCTGGATGAGGAGATGTTGCACTCCTTAGCTTCCTCGGTTGCTCAGGCTAGGACGGTAGAGGATGAGTTGGGGGCTCGGCTAGCGGAGATTCGACGGCTCCTGGTGAGTTAATTTATAGTTTTGTTTATATTATGTGGACTCAGTCTTCTAGTCATTCTGATATGATTGTGGTGTGTCATTTTATTTTATTTTGGACAGTCTGAGAGGGAGGGTGAGGTTGCTCATCAGGCGCCCCTGCTGGATGTCTATCGCAGTCAGCAGCTGGCTGACCTAGAGGCAGCGACCAGTCTACATTCTGAGGTCGATCGACTGGTAAATGTCTTTACAAATATGGTTTTGTTAATTATTAGTATTATGAGCTTACCAACTGATGTGTTTATTGTTATTCGTAGAGAGCCAAGCTCGCTGCTGGAGGTTCCGTTCTGGCATTTGATCCATCTTCAGTTGCTTCCTGCAGTCAGGAGGATCCAGCGATGGCTCAGCTTCGAGCCGAGCTAGAACATTGGGTAAGTTCCATTCAATCTTTTATCTTATTTTTGTCATTGAATTAGTTTGCTGGGTGTCATTATTTCACTTTCTTAATAGCTTACTAATATCATGCAGTATTTCAGCGTCGGGTTGCGGAGGATCTTCAGGCGAGGGAGGCGACTGCTGCCTCTCTGCGCCTAGAGAGTCAGGTATAATTTTTTTTTTTTTTATGTGGCGTGATTCTATTTAGGTTATTTCATCTTTATTTTGTTATGACATGTCTTGTGTTAGTTTGTTTGGTTCTTTGTGCAGGCTATTTCAGACTCCGCTCCTGAGGCTCCCCCTCAAGAGTCTATTCCTGTCCCTACTCAGGTATATTTTAGTTATTGTGTTTGTAGTCTATTCCTATCCCTACTCAAGTATGTTTTAGTTATTTGTCATTATAATATTTTTTTGATGTATTTGTTTGTTCTTATTACAGTCACCTACGTTCGTTGTTCCTTCTGTGCCTCCTACTGATCTAGTGACTGCTGAGACAGTTGGGCAACTCCTGGAGGAGAGGCTGGATCTGGTATAATTCTTTCCTTTTCAAAGTTTCTTATTTTGTTCATGTATATATATTAGTTTTCCTTTAACATGGTGCAATTTTACAGGTCCGTCACCTTAAGGAGGCACGTCTAGAGGCGGCACGAGCGCGCGCCACTCTCGAGGCGAGATGGATCATCGGGGAGACGCAGAGTCTCAACGACTTGTTTGTCGAGATGATGGCTATGCAGTGGACTCAGACTGAGGCATTAGAGGTAGCGTGTCGGACGATGCGGGCAGAGTTGCAGGCGACCCTAGATCAGCTGCAGCATCGTTTGGCAAGGAGTGAGCGGGGGATACATAGATTGGCTCGTCAGCTTGGTGGGTCAAAGTCGAGGGCTATGGATTCCTCAGTCGAGCAGTCTCGCTACATGTCCTATGATCATGTCAGGGGCGATGCTGGTGAGGATTCTGTTGTTCGTGAGGTTCTTGCGAGGTATCCTCCTCATTCGCGATCGAGGTGATCTGCTAATCAGGCGAGTGAGGGGGTTTTATGGCGGGGCCTCATCATCTAGAGGTTCCCAGGATTCCAGTTGTTGGGATTGTGTTTTTAGAGGACCAGTCTATGGACCTCCGAGCTAATGATATTGGGGACAGCAGCGCTCGGCCATCCCAGCAGCAGCGTAGGGAGTAGGTGTGTGTGTGTGTGTGTTTTTATATCTATAGCATGTGTGTGTTGTATATATAGGGGGAATGCCCCTAGTGATAAGTATAAAAAGAAATGAAAAGATTTTGACATATATAAAGAGATGTTTTTGGTTTAGATATACCTGATTGGCTCCTTTTCTTTTAGTTACCTCTTACATCTACCTTTGCTTCTTAGTTGCTTTAGCGCTATTGACCGTCATTGAGAATTCGATGCTTCCTGAGCTGGCCTAGTGATGGTTGAAGGTTACTTCTTATTAGCATATGTGAGAGTAATACTGTTAGTAGTTTTTGTTCTCCCCCTTGCCAATTACCAAGGGGGTAAGTGTCTCAGACCATAGTCTGGTAGCAAAAGATGAATATATATTTTTTTTCTTTCTGTCTTTTTTTTTTTTTTTTTCTTTTTCTTTTAAAAAGAAAATAATGCAATAGGGAACGCAAATAGCTAAGGTAGAAATAATAATAAAACAATAAAAATAAAAATGCCCCAGTGTAGGAGCGTGGTAGGATTGACAGTATGGTATCTTCGATAACACTTTCCGGATGGTAACTTTGTCATTCGTCATCTTCTTTGTAGACAAGCCGAAGTTTCTGACATGACTCTTCTTCTAATAAAAAAAAAAATGCCCCAGCGTCAAAATGCAATGGAGCTTTTCTGGGTTTCGAGATGATGAGCACTTTGGGTCTATGAATAGTCAGTGATATTTGGTGGGTTAGTTTTGAAGAAAAGGTTGATCGGTGCTGTCATCGAACCGGGGAGGTCTCTTTTATTAGGTCAGTTATATATAGGGGTCTATCTTGGGTGGTGGTCATCCTATCTCATGGTTATTAGGGAGAAGTATGGTAGGTATAGTAGGTGATTGCATCAATCATCATTCATCAATTTTCAGTTTAATTTCTAGGAACATCCTATAAGGCTTCTGATTTATCATCCGAAAATAAAAATAGGAGAGGGGGTAAGGCTCAGTGATATGGGGAGTAGTTTGTATCTAATACTTTCCAAAAGGGATGAGTAACAATCTTTTTCTTAGAGGGATATGGGATGCCAAAATTGAGCTCTTCACCATATTTCAATACCATCAAAATCTCACATTCCATGATTAGCAGGAGTTTGTCCTCCTCCCGCCACCTTACGATGAAATCTAGTAGTATGGGGACATCAGGGATGCCCTCACAGCTTCCTTATACACTTCTAGTAAAGTTACTAGAGATGTCCTCACGGCCTGCTTATGCTTCCCTAAGCTCATTGACTTGTTCATTCATCGTAATGCTCTCACTCGATTTTTGATATATAAATATATGTTTGGAAAGCATCCTACTAGCGTAAGAATAATGAGTTTTGATTGAACGTAATCTCTTTATTTTTTTTGCTCTAAAGTCTCCTCCAATGGCGGGGGAAGGAAAGTGAGGATCGGATGTTACTTATGCTTTTGAAAGAGATTAGATAGGTCACTAGTCCTTTAATCAGATTGCCAGAGTGAGAAAAGGTGGGCGATAAATTAAAAGTCTTAAGGATATTATGAGAATTGAAGGCGTACGACCAATGAATGGGTCGTGACGACTACGGGGGTGATAAGTATAAGTATTTAACCACGGGGTGTGATGATCACAGGGCTAAGGGTAATATTTTCTAAGGTACATGGCGTTCCAAGGGCTAGGGAGTTCTTCCCCGTCTTAGTTTGCCAGTTTGTAGGTACTTCTAGGGTATGCGGCTCTTATAATATATGGGCCTTCCTAGTTCGATTTCAGTTTTTCTTTCAGATGGGCATACTTGGAAGGCATAATCTTCTTCAAGACTATTTCCCCAATATTAAAGGTTCATCCAAGGACTTTCTTATCATAAGGCCACTCTCCTCTGATATACCTAAGCGTGATCAGTTGCCCTTAGACATATTTTATCAAGCTGCTCTAGCTACGTGAGTAGGGCAATTCTCCTCTTGTCTAAAGATAGCTCATCATCGAGTTAAATTCGTAAGGATGGTACTTATATCGCATATGGTAGGACTGCCTCTATCCCGTAGGTAAGGAGGTAGGGAGTTTGACCAGTGGCCGTATGAATAGAGGTCCTATAGGCCTAGAGTGCTTCTGGTAGTCGTTCAACCCAGTCGGCTCCATTGCTTGTTTCTACTGTACGTTTCAAGATTCGAATCAATATTTTATTCATAGCTTCTGCCTGTCCATTTCCTTGAGGGTAGAACAGTGATGAGTGGCGTAGATCAATGTCGTACTTCTTGTATAATTTCTTCGTCTTCTCTGCGATGAACTGTGGTCCGTTGTTAGTGACAAACATCTCGAGTACTCTAAACTTGGTGATGATATTTCGAACGATAAACCTTACGATTGTTGAAGTGATGATTCTGACATAGGATTCAGCTTCTGCCCATTTGGTATAGTATTCGGTTGCTATAAGTATGAACGTGTGCTTGTGAGTGTTCCCAACGGTGTCTGTAAAAGGTTCAATGACATCGAAAACGGCCATGGTGAGGTCATAGTACTCAATGCAACTGATGGAGCTTTGACGAGTATGGCGTGTTCTTGGCATTGCTTACAGAATTGGACGTAGAGGTGGCAATCTCTGATCATTGTCAGCCAGAAGTAGCCTTATCGTGTAACTTGCTCGGCTAGTCTCTGTCTACCGGAGTGGGCGCCGCAGACGCTGGCGTATACTTCTCGGATGATGTATTATCCTTCAACAGTCATGGAGCATCATAGTAGTACTCCTTTAGTGAAGGCTTCTTTATATAATATTTCATCGAGTATGCAGAATCGAGCACATTGGTTCCTTATAGTCTTTTACTCGATCTTCATGGCATATGGAGGGACGTGTTGATGTTTCAAGAAGTTTCAGATGTCGAAATACCACAGTTGTCCATCGTTGGTCGGTGATTTTTCAAATCTGAACATAGCGACTTCGGTTTCTATTTTGACGTGCTTTTTTGGGATGATTGCTTCTTTTGCACCTGTATTTATGGGGAGGATGGGTAATTCTATCTTAACGGTCCATGCTATACCGGGGCTGGGTATTGTTAATTTTTTGATGAAGAAGGTCTTGCTACTTTGGCCGATGGGTATTTGAATGATCGAGGCTAAGGTGGCTAAGGAATCTGCTAGCTCGTTTTCTAATCTAGGGATGTGCGTGAAAGAGATTCTTTCAAATTTCTTTACTAAATATTGAGCGGTGTTTAGGTATTTCATTAGTCTCATTCCCTTAGTTTTCCATTTTCCTATGACTTGTAAAATTACTAGTTTGAAATCACCGATAGTTTTTAACTGTTTAACACCTAATTGTAGAGCCGCTTGTAGTCCAGCTATAAAGGATTTGTATTCTGCGACATTATTAGTGACAGAGAAATCAAGTAGAAAAGCCTTAGGTATTACAACTCCTTCTGGGCTTAGGAGGACTATCCCGATACCTTTTCCTTTGTGATTTAGAGCACGGTCAAAATAAAGGGTCTATGAGGTCTTCTCGGGCTCTTCGTTGTGAATCGTGAATAGGTCTTCATCGGGGAAATCCACATGCACGGGCTCATCATTCGGCAGTGGGAGGTCTGCGAGGTAATCGGCAATTTCTTATCCTTTGATCAATTTCTGCGTGACGTAAGTGATATAGATTTCTTGCAGGAGCATATGCCAGTGAAGGATCTTTCCTGGTATTGCGAGCTTTTCGAATACGTACTTCAGAGGGTCTATTCGGGCTAGTACTAGTATTTTCTGTGCTCCGAAGTAGTGTCATAATATGGTAGAGGCCCACACCAATGTGAGGCAAGTCTTCTCCAATAAAGTGTATTTTCATTCGTATTCGACCATCGTCCTACTAAGATAGTAGATAACCTTCTCTCTCTTACCGTCTTCTTCATATTGTCCCAGAATTACTCTCATTGCTTTGTCATTCACTAAGAGATAGAATTAGGGGTCTTCCGGGGGCTGGTGGCAATAGTATTTACGGGTTTAGGAGGTATTTCTTGATGTTGTCGAAAGCTTACTGACACTGATCATCCCATTTGTACTCAGCTCCTCCTTTAAGTAGTCTGTAGAAAGGATCGCATCTATTTGGATGCTGGGAGATAAATCTTCTGATGAATTGCAATCTTCCTATCAGTCCTCGTAACTCTTTGATATTACTGGGAGGCGGCATCTCGAGGATGGCTCTGACTTTTGTAGGGTCAACTTAGATCCCTCGCTTGCTAACTATAAAACCAAGTAACTTTCCAGAAGTGACCCCAAAGACACATTTCTTTAGGTTCATTTTTAGTAGATATTTCTTAGCTCTTTGTAGCACCAGTCAGAGCTCTTCAACATGTCCTACTCGCGTTTGGGACTTTACTAATATATTATCGATGTAGACTTCAACACACTTATGCATCATGTCGTGAAAGATAGCCATCATGGCGCGCTGATACATGGCTCCTGCGTTCTTGAGCCCAAAAGGCATAACGACGTAACAGTATGTCCCCCATGGTGTGGTGAACGAAATCTTCTCTTAGTCAGACTTTGCTAATTTGATCTGATTATAACCAGAGAAACTGTCCATAAAGGATAGCATCTCATGTTCAGCAGTGTTATCGACTAGCGTGACAATGTGTGGAAGTGGGAAGTCATCTTTTGGGCATGTCTGGTTAAGGTTTCGAAAGTCGATGCAAACCGGTACTCTGCCATATTTCTTGGCGACAGGTACTATGTTGGTGACCCACTTAGGGTAAAGAACGACTTGGATAAATTTGGCTTTGTGTAACTTGTCGACTTCCTCTTTAACTTAAAGGGCGATTTGTGGGTGCATCCTACAGAGTTTCTGCTTAACAGGCTTTGCATCGGGTTCTAAGACAAGGCAGTGTTCTACTAAACTTGGGTCTAAATCAGGCATGTCCTCGTAGGACCCTGCAAAGGAATCGAGGTGTTCTTATAGGACTTATGCAATTTGCTGGCATTCATTTGAGTTGAGTGTTGTGCTAATCAGTAGTTTCTTGGGTTTCTCTTCAGTGCCAAAGTTAAGTTCTTTTGTGGGTTCCACGGCAGCTTGGGTTTGCTCATCAAAATGCTTGATAACTCGTTGGAAGTCTAGTGCCTCCTCAACAACTAGTGTTCCTTTTTTGTCGTCGATAAGTTCGTATACTATGAAATAGCTACACTGGGGATCTGAGTTTGTGAAAGGTGACCCTTCATCGGCACAATCTATCATTGAGAGATCTTTGGTAAGGTGAAGGTCAAGACTATTGATTCTTCTCTCAAAGTCACGAAGTATCTCATCCAGTATGATCACTGACTTGTTGTTTGGTCGGGATGCTTTACGTCCTCGCGCGGGGAATGGGATAGAAACCTTAGGAGAAAGGTCTCCTTGTTGGCCACAAATTTGGTTCGAGACGAAGAGTTCCCTTTCTTTTATGAAATTTTCTAATTTTTTTAGATTTTGTATTTATGAATTTTTAAGGTTTTCTATTTTTTCTATTTTTTTTATTTTTGATAATAAATATAGTACAGGGTCGGTCGCCTCAAGGGGCGCTAGGAGAATTGCTTCCTCTAGTTGAGGGAAGCGGTTGTTGGAGCTGTTCGGGGGATTCTTCGAGAAATGCAAACTTGTTGTGAATTTGGCATTTTTTTTTGGGTCCTCATTTGATGAGATATTTTGAATGAGTGAAGCTGGTGACAGCGGCACTGACGCTTGGACTTCTTCTGCCACATTGATCGCCTCTTCTTCGAAGAAGCTCTGAAAATCGTAGTCAATTGAACTATCATCCTTTGGGACATAACAATGTTGTTCCCCTCACCGTGGGAGATCTCCTAAAGAATCCTCAGGGGTAGCGAATTCTTTTCCTTGATCTTCATAATATGTTAGGATGAGAGTGCATGCTCGGCAGCGAGGTTGATAATGGTGAAGAATGCAGGGGGATCCCCAAGGACATTCCCATCCTTCTAGATTAGAGTCGAAGACAGTATCGAATTCATCTTCTTGATCTGATAGTGGTTGAAATCCTAGATTGGCTCGCTCTGCTAACTTGAGTGCGGGGAGGTCTATCCAGTAGTCCTCATCATCACTTGTGGGAGGTTGCCACTCTTCCTTTAGAGATTTTCAAAATATTTGGAGTTTCGGTGAATCTGGGGATGTAGAAGTGTCTAGTTCAAGTTTCTCTTCAGAGTCTATAAGGGTGACACAAGTGTTTCCCCCTAGGTCAACCAGATGACTGTTGGGATTTTCTGCTCCTTGTGCTTGCAGCTGAGCTGGTAGGTTATTACTTGTGTCGATGGCCACGAGGTTGGAGTGATTCGATTCTCCTATCGTAGAGTGTCGGGTCCAACTAGCGAAGTGCTCTCATATGCTGGCGCATGCCCCACAACGGGGTTGGTATGGGTAAGCGATACAAGGGGAGTCCCAAGGGCATTCCCATCCCTTAAGGCCAAGGCCAAGGAGGATGCTATACGAGTTAGTATTTTCTTGTGGAGTGTACACTACGTGAAAATCGATAAAAAACTACGACCCAAAACGTTGTAAATGTCATAAGCAACGGTTTTGAGCCGTTGCAAGGGCCGTTGTTTATAGAGCAGTGGTTGTTATAAACAACGGCCCGAAACCATTGTTTATTTTTCAGATAAACCACGGTCCATGTCCGTTGCAAAAGAACAACGATTTTAAGCCGTTGTTTTAATGAAAAATAGGGTTGTTATTTTTCTTTCGAAACCACAATCTAAATCAGTGGTATATGTAAACAACGGTGACAAACCGTTATTAATTTCCTCCAAGAAACAACGGTTATTGGCCGTTGTTTGTGGCTGTTGTAAAATAACAACAATGTTGAGCCGTTGTTCCTAATGGGGAAAAGGTTGTTTTTTTTTAATTCCGAAACCACGGCCTAAATCAGTGGTATAAGAAAATAACTGGTATGGACCGTTGTTTTTGTTTTTTTTTTTTTTTTTAAATTGAAAAGCTTCCATTTTTTTTATTGTAATGAGAGCCATTTTACCTGTTACAAATATTGTATCAACCACATATCACTCTACAAGGGACAAAATTCATAACCCATTCAATTAAATGAAAAAATAATAAGACAAAAATAAAATCAACATCGTATTAATATATTCAACACCATCTCATTAAAATATTCAAAGATATTATATTAATATATTCAACAATATCCTATAAATACATTCAACAGCGCCCTATTCGAGCATGACTCAAGTTGCCAATAAGCCCAATGACAGAGAATTTTAATGTCTCATTGCTTAACACCTTTGATTGAGCACCTTTCAACTCGTTGTCGAGATAACTTTTCTTTTATGATTTGTCCGCCTACTTCTTGTGTGTTTTCAGCTTGCGCCCAGCTCCCATACCACGAGTTTTCCTGCCATAAAAATAAACTCAGTCACATTAACAAATTTTATAATAAAATGATACTCAAAGTTTGCATTTGTGTTCAAGAAAACGGTTTATTGCCGACTTTGACCGATTTTCCCTACTTAGACCCTTGCCGATTTATTACCGACTCCTGGCTTTGTGTATTATTGTCAACCTTCAGTTGAGCTACAGGACCAACCCTTTTTTCATTCTTTTCTAATTTCGGAAACTTAAACAAAACGTGAATGGGAAAACAAATAAATAAATAAATAACAATGAGAGAAATGCAACACAGCCAAATATCAAGCTACAATTGAAATCACTAAGAATGAGAACCACAACTTGTATGTAAATTATAAAATAAAGCAATCGAAAATACAAAATTAAGCCAAAGCATCTTACACTAGACTCCCTGGAATGTCCTTGGAAGAAAAAGTGGGGGTACAAGCATCATCAAACTTGTATCCATAAGGCCATCCTCTGTTAAAACAACATACGATACTAATAATTGTAAATAAACAAGAAAAGATTATTTTGAATCGTTTAAAGACGCAACTAAATCTAGAATGATCTGCGAGTTCCATCATATATATAAGTGTGTGTGTGTGGATTAATAGATTATTGCTATAGTTATAGCCATTAAGAAATTGGCAACTCTCCTGACCATCATTTAAACACCAAAATGGAGTTTAAATGATCTTACACCATCAATGGTTTAAGATGTGGGTGATCCGTACAGTCAAAGTGATAGATCATAGATTGATGTGCAAAATGCCAAAAAATGGTGTTTTAGGGAGATTTAAACCATCCGATCGGTGGACTTCAATATCAACCGTTGTTTTCTGTTTTAACAGCTAATATAAAAGTTCATCAATTGGATGTTACGTCCACTTATAAACATGTTTCTTTGAACTGAGACATATTTCAGTGATAGATTGCCACTTGGACTATTTAGATTGATCACAGATGTTCACCACATGGCCTAATGATAATCACACTTCAATGGTGTGAGATTAAAAGTTTAACTTTAATTGATGATGGAGATGTGGAACTTTTAAACATGTTATTGCAAGGACCAGTTCTCATTGGTCATTATATCCATGACAAACTATCACTATTTTTTTTTTTTTCAGATAATGGGTTCCCATCCCAAATCAGCAAATTTAAAATTTGTTGATCCATAAATTAATAAATAAACAAAATTCTTGTCTGAAATAAATATGCAGATAACAAACACGTCACCTAAGCAATACTGTTCGGATCTGGAGAGCTGGACTCCACTTGTCTTTGAGAATATCAAGGCATATTCTTCCAAGCTGCACACATCAAACCCTTTAAATGCGAAAGTTATTACTTCCGTGCAATAAAAAAAGAGAGGAAAAAAAGTGCTGTTTGCCTTGTCAATGTTAGGATGATATATTTTGGTGAGGAAGCGAACCTATTTCAATGACAACATAAAAATTATATTTAAAAAAAGAAGAGGATGGAAACTCTACCAAAATTCATAAATGTAAGAGGATGGAAACTCTTGATCAGTAGCAGATCTCACCTTTGTACAAACCTAAAGACATTTATAGCATCAAAATCAAATGTTGGTAATAAGACATGAGCAACACCAATATATAAAATAACCATAAAGATAAAAAAGGCATACTCATTGTTTTTAATAAAACCAAGAAAGTCAAGATTCTTTTATATCCATCGGCTATAGCTGTGGTTGAACTTGAAATCTAGTTTAACCTGGTTGGACCTGATCAGCTTCCGGCAGTTACTTGAAGAACCCCTATGTGCATCGGACGAAAAAAAAAATATGTCTCCAAATTTTAGGTTGGGAAAATCCGGGCTGTCACATTGACATTTGTCACGCATGCAATGGTACACACCTTATCCAATTCTTTATAAACTCATGTCAGAGTCAGAATTCCTTAATTTAGAGAACCAAATCCCTATTCTCATCTTTTAAATCCTTTACTTTTCCGAATTCCAGCCCTTTAGAATCCTTCATCACTTAACCGAACCTTCTCTCATAGCAGAAACAGAGCTTAAACCAACATAAAATTTATATCCATAGACTTGGTGATCATGATTTGAAGCATTGAAGTGCGACATCGGTAACTCCATGGGAGCTATTACATCCTTTTATTTGATCTATTAAACTTACTTTCTTTGTTCTTTTTTTCTCTCGCCACTGCTAGAGTTGCTATGTCGGAACTTCAGTAGCAGTGCAAGTTAAAGGTCCAATTTCTTTCGATAAGAGGAAACTCTACCGGTTATTTCGTGCTTATTTTCCTTTAGCTAGCCACTGCTTCGCTTGATTCATCTTGAAGGATGGCCTAATTGTGGAGACCTATCTCTTGTAGTTTATACTTTGTTTTTTCTCGACCCAAGTAACTTGACACCATCCAAGACAGGCAAAGCCAATGCCTAACCCCTTCTTGATGCGTAATCATAGTTCTTGCCTAGTATCTAAGATGGATCTGACCAAAGGCCATTTATATTTTGGTTCTCAGTAGATCCTCATTACCAGGTTGTGATTCCCTATTGGCCGAAAGGCCTACATCTACAAATACCGACATAGGAAAGTTTCCATGTCCCTGATCAATTAAAGAAGCTTCGACATCATGATATGGTATTTAAGTCAAGTCAAGATATAGGGCCATGTGCTTGTCCTGTCATCCACACAAAAATATTTGTGCTTCTCATGTACATTCTTGTATTTTAGAATTTTATAAGAAAAATCCACAGTTGGTAGAAGTGGTAGGCTGGGGGACCTAGACCCCCTTGAGCGCTAGGAGGGTCTTAGGAGAGACTAGGTGAAGCTTAGGTGATGAAGTCTAGGAATGGTGTACTTTTATTTTTTTATATGTTTTAGTGCACTTCAAATGATCCATAACAAACAGAAGGTTCACAATATTGCAACCTTGAGGTTGTATGCTCAATACTAGCTTACCTATAAAAAAAAAAATAAATAAATTATATGCTCACAATGATAAATGTGAGGGGAAAAAGTTAACAAACAATGATTAAAATGTCTTTACCTACTTATTGAACATCAACCATCAAAAAAAAAAAAACCATCAAATATCACCGCGAAAGAGTAAAGTAAGTACCAACTAATAACTAACAAATTAAACAGGAAAAATTCAGTCACAAGTATATCATTTGGTTCTGAAAACATAATAATTAAGTCTTTGGAATTTAGGGACATCAACTGATCAATATAAGCAAATCTAAGTTGATTGATCTGACTACAAAAATTTAAAAAACAACATTAGAGAAATTAATTTGATTCACTATCATTCAGATATATCTGTAAAAGATCAGAAAAATAGAGTTTTTAGGATATTGACCTTTACCCAAATGGATCACCAGTCGGGCAATAGAATGCTTTTTGTTTTCTTTTTTTTTTTAAGATTTAAGGATGATACTTTATAAGAGTTATAGTCAATTTTTTTCTAAAAAAGAAGGAAAAATGAACTTTTGGTGGTATTTACTAGCCTCACTGCAATTTTGCTGTGGACAGCCCTAGGCATCGCCACCTTGATAGCCTCAAAAAACCTAGTATACCTATGCTCATTGTAACCAAGGCATGCAAAGCATAAGCAGACTATGTCTAAGCAGCTACCCCTCATAGGTAGGGCTTTCTACAATAGAGAACCAAACATCTATTTGATTTCGTTAAATAGAAATTCAGCTAGAAGCATAGAGACATAAATTTTCAAACATTTTCCATACAAATGTAATGCATTTAGCAGATTCAATAAATGGAAACAATAATATTAATTAGGATTAAACTCACGGAATCCACCCGAGGAATCTTATAGTGAGTAAACCACCGTAGCACTTGCTCCCTAAAGGTCTTTCCAACATCGATCAATATATAATTGTGCTCACCATCCTTAAGGGAATAATCAATAAGGAGGGATGTATTGCACCTGAAAAAAATAGATTCCGTAAGTTTTTATTCATATATGATTAGATGTAGACTTTTTTCAATAAGGAGTGATGTATTGCGACCTAAAAAGTTATGACTTTTTTCAATAAATCACAAACATCGTGATTTAATAGCAAATAAATAATGACATTCAAAAAATTATGACACGGTTTAAGTAAAAATAAAATGAGAAAAGAAGTAGTAATAGTTTAAAGCATAATTCTACAGAAAACCATGTTGGACCATAAAGTAGGTAAAATATTGTACTTCCATTGTTGGGAATGGTCTCCCAAATGAAGATGCAAAGATTATCTTAATAGCTTTTGAAGTCACCAACATCTACATGGCTGGGTTTTTAAGGCCAAGCCAACTTGCAATAATTTCATATCCACATGACAACAGACAAGATTTGGATGTTTTAGTAAATTTACCTAATACAAACAAACAACAGAATATTGCAGCAATCACAACAGCAATACCATATTATCAGCATAGAAAACAGCAGCAATACAAGTCCTAAAAGACTATCTGATCAGCCACGAAATCAGTCTAACAGGACCATTGACAGCAGCATATAATAGGACCATTGGTAGCAGCATATAACAGGACCATTGACAGCACCATTGACAGCAGCATATAGAGGATCAGAACCATTGATAGCAGCATATAGAGGATCAGAACCCTCGAAATAACCCAGGACAGAAACTCAAAACTCACAACAGCATGCTCAAAAGCCACGAGTACAGAAGCTTTATGGGTGCAGCTTATGAAAGCATAATATAATCTGTCAGTCTCCAGTTGGGTGCATTCCTTTTTTAATAGGACTAGTTAAGATTGATGGCCAAGTCTAAGGTGCTACGTGGAAGGTTTCCTTCAATGCATATGTTTAATTGTAGGCAATGAGACTTTGATTTCCTTTTGGCACAATGCATGGTGATCTACTCTGCTTAAGGATCAATATTTTTATTTACATGAGACTTTGTCAATCCTAAGCTTTTGATCAGTGTGGGGGAAGAAATTCAATGCAGGAATAGAAAAAAAAATTTCCTCAAAAGCATTCACAAGTTCAATACATGCTTAAAAAACTTATTGTATACAGAGAACAATCTAAAGATATTTTTCAGTATGAATCATTAAAAACAAAGCTAAATCCAAATATTCTATATGGATCTTCATCCCAAACTTTCCAACGGCCATCAATCACCCTTTTTGATATTTAATTTTGAATTTCCCATTTTTCATATGTGCTTTGATCCAAATTTCCGAATGAATGGCCACGACTTGTAAAGTCTTGTCATGCTTCTAACTTGGTTATAACTCTTTGATACTGCAGCTCATCTGAGCAAAAGCATGTCAACAGCCTTGACACATTTAGTCAGATGAGTTGCAGGGCAATTAAGAGAGCCTTCTGGAATGCATCCCTTATTGCTTTTTTGTGGGCAATTTGGTTGGTACTTAATGGTAATTGGTACTTAATGGAAATCTGTTTTTTTTTTTAAATTTATTTTTCACTTTGTGCTATAGCTTCTCGCTGCGGGCATAGGTATATATTCCTTTTCTTTCATTGTCCTGCTATATATATATATGCCTTTACCAAAAAAATAACTCTAGTTGATTTCATAAAAAACTGTAAAAGGTGAATATATGCTGTAGCATATGCAAAAATATCAGAAGTGCCATTCACAATTGCAGGCTATTATATTCTATGCTTAAAACTAGGCAGCCAATTAAATCTCACGGCTTCAAATTTATCTTCATCGGATGACAATATAAGCTTTTAATTAGCATTAGACTAGCGAATTATTTTAGTTTACTTTGATTTCATGTCTGATGTTATAATTGATCCTGCTCTATAGGTTTCTATTATATGGTGTTTCCTGCCCAACCCAGATAGGAACAAAAACAAAATGGCTACCATTAATTATATCAGCCATTTTTACCACTTGTAGACATTTAAATACATGCTAGAGGCAACTTTTCTTGCATCTTAGAACCGAACCTAATCTAGATGGTGAGACTTTGATTTCCATTTGTATAATAATGATAGCCGACCTCAAACCTTTTTCATTGGTTAGGTTATATGATATCAGCTAAACTAACTACCAGCTCTTAAAGAAATTAAAATTACAAAATCTTAGACCAATAAACGTAAGCTGTACAAATTGAGAAAGTGTACCACAATTCTGATGGGATAAATCACCAAGAGGTTGATCACGACAACTACATCCGAACTGCCAATCTCACCTTCCCTACTTATAGATAAGGTGGTATAGAAAACCTTTGTACGGCTGGGGTGAGGGGGTGCATGGATGATTTAAATTGACTCAAGTCCTAGTATCCCCTCTCGGTCTCAAGAAAACCTTTCATCAATTTAAAGCATCACCAAAACATGTGTTTGCTTTAAGTTGAACAAACCATAAATCTTGGTTTTTTTGATGATGAGAGTAATGGTCTACAAAAAAACAGTTGGTTGGACAATGAAAATGCTATAAATTTCACACTTTTTGGGCAATGGCTTACATGTTCGAAACCTATAATAAAAACAAACCTAATCTCCTGAAAGCCTACAAATTAGAAAGAAACAAAAAGTTTATTAATACAGTAGGTCAAAATGTAACATTCCTATGACATAGTGGCTATAGAAATTTTTACAATAATGACAATATACACACTTAACCATACTATAGGTCGAAAACACTAATTTTCAAGAGATGCTTTATGGAAAAGAGCTAAGTAACATGACTTAGGATCTACAGGTACAATGCTCCCCCAAAAAAACTAAGTGGCCAACAAAGAAGGGGTAAAATATAGTAGATTCTGAACTTGTAGCAATTATACCCAACCTTCAAATTGTGGTGTGTTATCTATAGTTGTATAGTGTCTACTGTGTGTGGTGGGTAAGTGTTACTTGGTTGTGTATGTATTTCTTCTCCATTTAATATAAAATCTAGTGGGGCCTCCTTGCACCCAACATTGATTTTGTTGTGAATTCTCCTACTACTACTGCTCCCAATCCTGCTGACACGTTTTGATCTTGACTTGCCCATTGCTTTTCGCAAGGGGGACCATTCATGTGTTACTCCCTATGCATGTGCTTCATGATCCTCACCTTGTTGCAGTCCATCGTATTCTTCAGTATATCAAGTTTAGCCCCGGTCGTGGACTGGTATATCAACCACATGTTCACTTGTGCATTTCTGAATATTGCTATGTCAAATTACAGTCAACAACCCTTTTAGCTCTGGTAAAAGACTATAAATATCAGCGAGAACAGTCATCGATCTGCCCAAAATTCTGTGTGACAACACAGTTCAATACCACGGGATATTATAGTAATTTTCTGAAAATAACTGCTACTTTACTCCTACTCAAAAATTAGTTAAATATGCGGAGAATAAAATTCATGTTTAACATTATTGTGATTAACTTTTTTTGACAAATCTGAACCACGACTGATAAGATGGGATCAACTGCTTGACCAGATTGTAGCAATGGTAGATGATTAACCTTCAACAGGGACCAAAAATCAACAGATTATGCATTTCAAATCTACAACACTTACAACAACCCAATATGAACAGAAAAATAGGGTCTCAAAAGACCTTTAATTTAAGCAAACTTTGGAGGACCCTTTGATCTGGCAGATTGGGTGACTGAAAAGTCAGGGCAGCAGGGACAACAGAAGCCCTGAGTAAGAACTCTTGAAGATAGTCAAATTATTTTCTCAAAAGAAGTCATATAACAATAACAATCTTGAATCCAAAAATCTCCTTGTTCTCCTTTTTTTCTGTAGCAATTTATAGTTCATAAAACAAGTAAAATCTCCATGTTCTCCTTTTTCTAAGGAACCTTGAAATTAATTTAAGATCTTAATTTTATGGAGATTCTCGAGACCAAATTAGGTGATCACGTGATCCATAATGCACGAGATTATTAATTCGTTTTGTGGGTCACATGGGGACTCTTTCCAGGCCACTCTTAAAGCCCATTTGGGCCACTTCATGAAGGCCCAATGGGTCTTTATTTTAGAATCATGTTTCTCCTTATTTACCGCCCTATTAAAACCCAGTTTTCTGGCCAATTCCCAGCCCCATTTCTCCTTGATCTTTGCTCCTAAACCAGCCCGTACCTGCCCTGCCTCAAATTATCCTATCAATGACCCCATCGGACTTCAGTCTGATAATGAAGCTGCAAAGAAGATTGCATTTGATTCAGTGCTACATGAGAGAACCAAGCATATCGAAGTTGATGTTCTCTTTGTTTGTGAAAACTGTGGGATGGCTCGCTTGATCTTATTGATGTCTCCTCATATCAACAACTTGTCGAGTTCTTACTAAGGTTGTTGGGCCAAGTCCTCGTCATGATATTTCTGTCTAGCTGGTTTATCTACTATCAGTTCTGCCGGTGCTTAAATATATTGTTGAAGAAATGGAGAGGTGATTCGCGAGATTTGTTTGGGGGTCGGTAGAAGACAAAGCGATAGCCCATTGCATCATGAAACGGACAATTACTAACTGCAAGTTAATATTGAGGAGAATAATTCATAAACCTAAGTTCTGGAGGTATCTGAGGCAGAACATGTCGGATAGCGCAATCCAAATAACCAGCCACCTTCAAGAAAACATCAATAAAATCCCGTCTGCTCTCTAGAACGAAACATAGAAAAAAAAATCAGTGTACAAGTATAAAAGGTAGAAGAATAATAATGTTACTTTCGTATCACATAAAATGAAAAGTAAAGAAATGTAAAGGAAAGTTATAAAAGTAGATTATAGGTGCTATGTAGCTAGATTGGAAGCAACTATCACTGTCTATTTGTAACAATGACATTGAGTAGGCAACAAAGAAGAGCATATGCACATTTAGATCTCTTCTTTTCACGTAAAGAAAAGAAATTCTTGAACTTGCTGATTGCAGTAAATAACCTATGGGGTGAATCTAAACCTTTTGTAATGTTTTTTGTTTTTGTCCATTTTAAATGCAATATATGTTGAACTCCATGCATCATCACACAGTGACTACTCTTTTTTTCCGTAGTTTGTTTACTACTGAGAGTGAGCTCTCTTTTATTCTTATCAGCCCACTATTTTTCATATTTTCAGGATCCTTATCTCATACAGCAGAGCATGTTACCACACCAACTTGAAAAAGAAGCTCCTGATTCTACAAAGGAGTTCGGAAGCTTCTCTCCTTTTCAGGACATGGAGTGCTATAAAAGAGCCAATACTGTGCCATCTTATTTTTCCTTATATACTGGAAGTAGAAGTGGTAGTAGAAAAATGAATGCTGACACAAATAAAAATGCCTCTGCAATGTATAGGAAGCTGATTGCTAAAGAATAGTGGTTGGATTGGTCTATGAAGATGTATGTAGCCTACCCATATGTATATTTAAAGATGAGATGTGAGAAGAAAATAATTGTAGATAAAGAAGAAACTACTAACATGGAGCAGACCATCAAGCAAAAATTAGTTTGTAGGTACGCTCTTGGACTCTAAGGGCTCGTTTGGATCTCAGAATAAAACAGTCAAATTTACTCGACTTTTCCTTGTACCATGTTTTTGAGTTGTGATTTTTTTTTTTCCAAGGCACCTTTATTCCCCAAAATAGACTTTTCAATCCACCAAAGTAGGTGGAATTGACGAGTCGCTGAACACCTAGACTTGAAGGTCCCCCACCCCACTTTCGCCACCATGACCATGGTGACGACCCCACTACCACCTCCTCTTCAGTACCACCACATATATACTTTATAATATTTTTTTTTCCAAAAAGTAATTTCTCGATTCAATGAAATGTTAGTCATTGACACGACAAACAATAGATTGGTTTGCCATAAAGTTCGCTAAATAATACACTTTAGTCTATAGAGATGGTCACCAGACAAGTTTGTCTTTGAATTAACTTGTCACTAAGACTTAATTGGCACAGGATCCAACTGGCTTCTTACACCTTCTCTTTCAAACAACCCATTAAACTCAGAGTTGATATTCGGTATGCAGCCCAAGTGCCTACTAACTTGGTTCATAGGTCACATTTTGGGATAGGTGCCACATGGTTTCATTATGCGTGCCATCTGATTTGATGACCTCTTGAACTCCTTGTCTACCAAGCTGTATTTTAACTGTTGTTTTTCTACTAGAGTTAGTATATCATGCTTTGGTGTTAAAGCATGCCTCATTTTGAGTTTTTTGGGGTCGATAATTTCTTCTTCTTTCTTTTTCCTTTCTTTTGCACTCTCGTATCTTAAGAGCCCCACTATTTCTCATAGTCATACATGTCTTCTTCCTTAGTGCTATTTGAGTCATACTCAGTTGAACTCAATCTCCCATGACCAATGGCACTCTTATTGCAATCACCACTCATCTTTTTTCTTCTCTTCTGATCCAGACAGACTCTAGTGCTTCCTTTTGGGAGCCATTTTTTAGGGCTATAGGCAATGTAACCAATTCATTTAACTAGCACAATTTACAGGACTACTCCTTTTCGAGCCAATCCAAGTAGTTATGAGTTGGGCTGCAACATTGAAAGCTTCCGATATGCCTGAGATTGAGAGCTGAGGGATCAACCATAGGGCGGACATTGATTAAATGGTTGTTCCTATGGCTGTTTTGGTACCGGGCATTGGATGGCTGAGAGCCACACTTCTTCTTTGTTGCTCGACTATGCCCGAGACGATCGTGGCAAGTGTGGAGAGGACCATTCCGATTCCCATTCTTTGGAGCATTGTGAACTCACCTTTATACCCCCTGAGCCGTCGGATTGAGGGGACGATGAAACAATCGTAAATGGGTGAGGGCAAGCAAGTTGAAGACGGTGAAGGTTGCTGCGGGGATCTGGAGATGTCCTATGCATTTATCAGATTGAAGAGCTTGAATGATTACGTAGGTGGATTGTTGGATTGGGGATATGTATCTATCAAATGTCCTATGTATCAATCACCTCAATTTCTTATTGGCATTAAATCAAACACCTTAGGGGTAAACATTTATTTAAACAAAACCAATCAATATAACATGAGATTTTAAAGTCTCAACACCCTCTCAAACATTTGAATTATTAGAACCCAAAACGGGTTGGCTATAAATCTTCACTTCTTGAGGCTCAAAGCCTATTTGCAAAATAGGAACTTGAGTTCAAAAAATTGCTTATAAATTACAATTTTGAGACTTCAAAATTCCATCAAATCTGCATATTAAATCTTATATTTTCTTCGTTTTTTTTTAATTAATAAATTTTAGCATTAGTAAAAATAATTCCTTGGAAATTCAATCAAAAGGCTCTAATGTTAGACAACTTCATCAAAGCCCAAATATATACAATTCAACAAAAAATTTTAAAAGAAAAATCTATTCCATCGAATCTCAATGATTCAAACAATAAAACACTATAGATCTCAAATATAATTCAAAAAAGTATTACAAAGATCTGAAGATTTGAAAATAAATAAACAAAAAAGCGAAGAGATTAGTGAGAATAACGAACATACAGATTTCGAATCGGTAGGCAAGGTTGAATCAGATCCAAGGCTGTGCGAGAGGAAGCTTTGAGCGTGGGGAATTAAATAGTCACGATTCCTTGATGGGCCATCCGTTGAGTGGAGTGGGTCGGCTGCGTGGGTGGTCCAATGCAATAGTTAACGGCGATGAGGAGCAGGAGTAGAAGTCACCCGCCTTGCAAAATGGGGAGAGAGAGAGAGAGGCTCGTTCTGTGTGTCGTGCTGGAGGAGAGATCGAGAGAGAGAGAAGAAGACGGAGAGCTCTCTGATTTCGTAATATATTAGGGATCCCGCCCAAGTTTTGTTTAGCAATGTGCCAATATTATTTAGAACACTAAGGTTATGGGTTCAAACCCACTTATATGCAAAAACGAGATTTAAGTGGGCCGTTGTATCACATAAACCTTAGGTATGAGTTGTTGCATTGGTTAATTTCTTTACAACAGTAAAAAATAGTGGTTGTTTTTAGGCAACTTGTGTTGTTTATTCCCCATTTTCATGTAGTGTATCCGATAATACAATCAACAATCACCCCAGTCAACAATCACCCGAGTAAGGATGGGTAATGACCTATCATTCACTCAAAATTCTGTGTTAGGACACAGAGGTCAGCAGCGATAGTAATCACTAAATCTATCCAAAGATCTCTGTAGAACAATCCCCACAAGTTTGATAAAGTTGTAACTTATATTACAAATTATAGTGTTTTAGGATTCTATAAATATAATATAATGATAGTGAATACCTGATGGTAGATGTGGGAATTAAGGTAAAGCGTCCCGAGTATAAGTACAATGTTAGCGATTTATATAATAATCGACATCGAAACAATAGTCCAAAGACAAGATAATGAAGATTGTGGCAGCAGTCGCACAATGATTTAATGGTCTAGAATTAAGCAGAAGCCCATGGGTTTCAACAGCACTTGAGAAAATTGAAAAAAAAAATTGACGAAAATAATTCTTCACAATAAGGAGCAGATTGGCATAAGGAATTACACTAAATAGAAGGTCATTGGCCAACTCAAGAGCAACACGAAGATAATAAATGAGAGGCAGTTTGAGAAAGCCATGAGAAAAAAGCTCACTTGCCATGAATCATATGATGCATTTAATAGAAAGTGGTGTGCGGATATTCTGTGCCACGCTTTGTTGGAAGAAACACTACCTTGGTAGAGCACCATGTTAGCGGGACTTAGGAACCATAAGCTATGCTAACCATAAGCTATGCTTTTCAAATAAAGGGAAACAAAACAAGAAAAAAGAAAATGGAAAAGACCTTACCAGACTAGGATTCATTTTTGAGTTTGAGAACAAAATGAACCACGAGATATCTAGCAAGATCGCGCAACCGAGAAGAACTGCATAGGTCCTGCCAAGACTTTGGCTTCTACTCTCAATTGCTACGTGTACGAACAATGCCACAGAGAGATGTATTAGCAGCACATCGTATACAATGCCCCAAGAGATTCAATCAAAGTGCAACCGATCTAAAAATTGAAACCAAATGCATAGAACATAAATTTCAAGAAAAAGACCGACAGATTTTGAAAAAGAGACTAAGGTAAAATGTACCACATCATAAGTGAAGGTGCCCCCAAGGGAAGACAGTCACCTTCACGCATATACACCCAAGAAAATATTAGGAATAGTTGATGAGCGGCTAGGAAAAAGTGTGCGGCATAGTAGCAAAAATTTCAAGGTGAACTGAAACTCACCACTATTATCCATGAAGAATGGAAATAACATTAGATTTCCTTGGGTATCAAAGAATGCAACGCTATGTTATGGATCTAGATCTCTTCTATGGTGGTGGGTTTTCAAGGAGGAAACACCTCAAACCTGCAATAAAAATTTCTTCAAGAAAAAGTCCAATACAATATAACTTAATTTTCAATAAAATAAAGGGTTACGTCATTAAAAAATAGTAAAAAACCTAACTGCAACTAGGAAGTACCAACATCTAAGAGACCATCCACAATCAACTAACTTGCTCATAATAATTACTAAACTAGCAGATTATGAAACTATCTCTGCAATCCCTACACACTTGGCATACTTGAACGGCCCATTAGAAAATAGTCATAGCATACCCTTTGTAAAATTGGTTGCAATGAAGTCTCAACTCGCAAAAAGATGGAATCATGTCTAGACAATTTTTATCATTATAGGTTAGCATTTCATAGTCTAGGCTAATTACAAGCATGATGCTTGAACTGCCTAACTAGTAAACAAAGGATGATTATTGTGTTGTATATATTTAAGACCATACCCCAAAGCAGAAACAAAGGGAACTGCAGAAATAAGCAAAAAACTCCCTTAAATATCCTACAATAATCCAACATGAAAAATTACAGCATTATAGCTCAAAATACTGAAATATAGTCAATTGTGCGGAAAGGTACTCGAAGACACATGACATCTGGAGGCCACAATCCAAACTCAAGCAATATTCTTCACTTTCGCCCCTCCCAATCTAAGATGTGGTGAGGTATGTGAAACTAAAGCCTGGGACGGTGTTCTCTAGCAAGGTAGTCCGCAAGTATGTTGTACGAAAGAACCACAAACCGCTCTGAAAATCATAAAATGTGTCAAACAATATTGCAGCTATCTCAACGAAAAAGAATAAAATTAGAGCAGTGTTACTGCGACATCCATTTTTGTTATCCTGATGCACACCACGGATATGGTTAGAAATATTGTCCAATTTGCATACAATTAGTCCTAATGCACACCACGGATTGAAAATATAACGGCTAAACTCCTACTTAATAACAAAGTTGTAAGGTCAATAAAAGGTTGTGTTGATAGCAACAAAAGAGATGGAGAAATGGCTGGAATGTAAGAGTGATGAGTAAGAATCATCAAATAATTTCACAAAGCGTGAGGTAGCCACAAGAGATAAAAGAGAGCAACAGATTCAATAACACTGATTTTAAGGCAAAACTTTTATTCAATAACCACAAATGATTGAATTAGGGGTTTTTATAGCCAATATATCAAACATCTGATGGGCATGAATATATATATATACACACACACACACACTCACATTTTAGATTATGTTGGTAATTCCCGATCAATCTGACTGGAATACCTTGGCCAGATTTGATCAAGCAGCTAGGTTGATTCCAGATGGATAATTTTGCTGGTACGAAGTAGGTTATATACTGATAACCTACGTAGACGGCTGCAAGGAATAGCCATCGGCATAAGAGTCACAAATATTCCAGGTTTATTTTCAAAAACTCATTTAGGAACCCAAAACCTCACGGATTATGGAAAGGTTTTCTCTAGTTGTTTTTTTCATAGCTGAAGCTTATGCAGTCTCCATTGACCTCCAATAATGGATGACAGAGGATGAAGACAGATTCTGAAAAATAAAATAAATAAATAAAATACAGAAAATACCTTTTCATTTTAATGTGATTATCAAAATACCCAAATATGCAATTAAAAATAGAAATCCAAAAAAAAAAGTATGCAAAAGATCCAAAACCTAAAATCTATAATAATGGACAATCTATATGATAAAAAAAATTGAAAGAACAAAAAAAATATCAAAACTTAAAATCTATTCCCTTTATCATCAACAAATGCTACCAAAACTATCAAAATAAAATTAACCCTAATTTACCTTGGATGAGAACTCGATGGGAGAAGATGAGCACTCGATCATAGAAGATGAGAAATCGGCCGGAGCTAATGATCTTCACTGGAGAAGATCAGAAATCCGTCGGAGTTAATGAACGTCGGAAATCGAAATCTTAATTCCATTTCATTTGGAGTACCTTCTCTTTGGATTTAGGGCTAGAAAAAATGAAATCCGTGCCAGAGAAAAGGTGGATGAGAGTAGGTCGCTTTAGCGCTAGAAAAACTAAAATCGACGCCAGAGAAAAGGTGGATGAGAGTAGGTCTAGTGAAAGGAGATGCAAACCAGATATCTCTGAGGGATTTGTATGGAATTGAAATTTGAGAGAGGAAGTTTGAAGTAATTTCTCGTAGTTCTTTGGTAAGAAGCCGATTTTGTGCTGCAAAGAGTAGAAAAGAGAGGAGAGTTTCTTTGTCAGCGATCATGAGGCCACTCGATTGCGAAGGCAAAGCTCGCCATAAAAAACATTTGAGCCCAATTTTTCTTAGAAGTTAAATAGGTTATAGGTTCGAAACCGCTTAATTGCAATTTCTGGACTTTAATGGGCCATTGCATTTAATTAACTATTGATTTAAGCCGTTGCATAGCTGGTTTTATCTACAACAGCCGATAGTGGTGGTTTTCTTTAAGTCACAGACGTTGCTAATTCTTTATTTTCACGCAGTGGTAATCTTTTTCCCATGTTAAGCGTAAGTGCTCTTCACTATCTTGCAAAGCTGCTATGTGAAAATCTTCGTCGTCAGTGGATTCCCAATCTTCTACTAGTGGGTTGAGTTCTGGAGGTTCTTCTCTCCTCTCTTCTATAAATTCCTTAGTGTCAAACATGGGCTTGACTCTTTCGAGCGATTTATCAATATCGTCATTTAAATTAGTTAAATCATTGAACGCTTTAGTCATTTGCTCAATTTCCACCTCTTGGGATCTAGTGAAGGACACTTCCTTATGCTTTGGCACATCTACTTTCTCAGTGATCCCATACACGAAGTGGTCATATAGAGACCATTTTGGTGAGGTAGGGGACAAGTCCGCTTGCGGGCCGTCCGATTGGTAACCTAACCCTATGTGCTTACGTATTTGCGTTGGGGCAACGGGTCCTATATGACCTTGCTTATTTTTACCAAGTCCGGTGTGGGAAATGTATCCAAGTTGGTACATAAGGTCCCACCATTTCGTCTCTGTAGGGTTAATGACATAGAGTTTGGCGAGGTCCAGGCCAACGTCTCTTCTCATTAGTTTTTGTCGACGCGTTGGGGGAAAACTAGGAGGGGTAGGGGGACAAACTTCTGCAATGGTTTTCTCATCTAGGATTCGGGTCTTTTGAATATGACCCATGTTCAACACATAATCATGAGCGGTTGGTATGCTCGCCGCGTAATCGGTATCCATCTCCTGGAGGGGTGCATCAGCGTATATACGGATGATGGAATCCTCGCATGAGAATTTGACACATTGATGGTATGTGGATGCAACAGCCTTCATTGACTCTGCCATTTTTTTTCTAAAATGAGATTGTGCGTACTAGCGGAATCAGAAACATGGAAAGTGACGTCTTTGGTTACAGGTCCGAGGCCAACTTGTAGCTTGATAGTTCCTTTTACAAAGTGGCGCAACCCATCATAAGCTATGAGTGATAGTGCGGAGGGCTTGATATCCTACTCCGTGTATTCGAGCATCTTTAATATGGTGAGAGGGCAGATGTTAAGCCCTGCTCCCATGTCAACGAGTGTGTGTGGTACAAAGAATCCTCCAATTATGACCGTAAGATATATGGAGGCCGCACTCTCGTGGAGTGACTCTTTAGGCACGTCTGCGTTTGTAAAAGTGAGCACCGGAGGTTGCGATATGACCGAAGTGATTTGATGAAGCTCATTCAGGGTCGTATCCTCATCCACTTGAGTATCTTCAAGTGTCCTTATCAACAACCGGTGATGATCAGGCGATTTCTTGATGAGTTCTAGTATGGATATCTAGGCCAGGATCTTCTGGAGATACCATAAAAGGTCATATTCTTGCCCTAACTCGAGCACAGTTTCTTTGTCTGGCCGATGGGCCTTAGGTGCGGGTGGTTGGAATGGTTGAGGTGCAAGAATTGGAGGGATGATATGAGGTGGGGGAGGTAAGTTAACTTCACATTCCCCTCTAGTGGTTGTGCGTTTGTAAAATTCTTATTTCGAGAGAGAGGCAGAGGTAGGTAATTGGTTCCTGATTTGAGATTTGGACAGGTCGGTTATTGACCAAACCCGACGTGTCTTGATATTGATGCATTTGTGAAGTGGGTGAAATTCGAGGTTGGAACGCCTACCTGAATGGTACCGCTCCAAGGTGGGAGGTATTGTGTGTAGTATTCCTCTTCTAGGAAAGCAGAGACTAACGTCTCGCACGGGTCAGGATGTGTTTCTGGTTCACTTTCTTTTAGGTTGAGCGAAAGCTCGATTGTTATTTTGTTTTCTTGGCTTGGAGTCTTTTAGGTGACACTCTCGACCCATGTTGCAATTTGGGCTACAGTTTGGAGAACGTGATCTCCATACTTGGGTTCAAAATCAGACGAAGGAAGCGATAATAGCATTGGTTTGGGATTTAGAAGGGTTGGAGGTTCCAGTGGGTGACTACGGAGGGGTGGTCTCCTAGCCCTAAAGGAATGGACTAGTATCTAAGTAAATTTTTGATAAGGAGGTGGATTCGACGGGGCGATGCGAGTGATCAGGGCCGAGTGATGCAGGGGTTAAGGAGCTCTCGCTGGTGTGGTAAAAGTAGCAGAGGGTTGAATACGAGTGATTAAGGTGGAAGGTTGGAAGGTTGGAAAGGGGATCGACTGAAGAGATCTACGATGGTGACTTGAGCTAGTATTGCTTGGTTGTGGTTGGGCATAGGGTTATTAATGATCCCTAAATTTTGTTGGGGTTGGTTACTGCTAGGGTTAGGATTCCTAAGCGCTTTCTAATCGATCTAACTTCAGTCATTCATATCATAGATTATGTCTCTAAGAACCCAATAGTCTTCTAGGTTGTGCCTCGCATATTGATGGAAGGCATAATATTTACTATAGTCTAGATTTGTCGGCCATGGGCAGGGTCTTTCCTGTAGGAATCGGAGGAGATTCTAAGTGTTAAGGAGATGAAAAATATTGTGAATCATATCCGGTAAAGGGGGATAGTGTTCTCACCTCGGCTGGTAGGGGCCTCTGGCTGGGTTAAAGTTTTACGGTGGGGGCACACTATTATAATTCGGCACGTGGGCCGATCGATTCTGTATCGTGTTCTGATTCTGGTAGGTATTGGGATATTGAGTTCTATTCTGATACTGGCCCTGATTCTGGTTATGGGTTTGGTTTTGGTTTGCATATCTTTGCTGATTAGTGCCTTGGTTTGCATGTATCGTTGCTGATTTTGATTTGGCCAGAGTTTTATGGGTGGAAATTTCCGTTGCCAAAGTTTTATCCTTGATTAACAACGGTGTTGACCTGTTCGGTTCCTAAGGCTTTCTTATTATTTTTTGATTTTGATTCACTGAAAGAGCTCACTTTCGATGTGACTGTGGATAGAGTAAGGTCTCCGCCTTTAATGTGTCGCGCTAATCGGGAAACCCGGGAGTGGAGTGCAGTGAAGTCGGGGTAATCACTTATGACAAGTGCGCTCTTTAATAGTTTTCTAGTATTATCTATAATAATGTCTACCGAATCCTTCTCTTTCATTGAGGTGCCGATCCTAGTAGCGAGTTTTCTTCATCTGGCAACAAAGTCAGTGAATTCTTTATCAAGTCCTTCCTTGGTTGCCATTAGATCGCTGAGACTAACTGTCTCTTAGATAAAGTGTTTATATTGGTCTAGGAATTGACTGACTAATTTATCGAACGCCTCTATCTTATAAAGCGGGAGTCCCAAAAACCAATCTAAGTTTCTCCTTCTAATGAGCGTTGGAAATAGTGAATGAGAAGTCCTTTATTATCCTGTATAGGTCGACAATCGTTATAAAAGAGAGCCAACTGATGATTCAGATTTCTCGTGCCATTATATTTGGTAAATTTCGATGGCTTAAATCCTATTGGTAAACTAAACTCGACGTCTCGGCAAAATTTATCGAATTCGAATGAGTGATCGGGGTGCTCTCTTTTGGCCATGTACTCATCGAGCATTTTGGGGAGATCTTCGATTTTAATGGTGCTGTCTTTTAGAGCGACCCGTGAGCAAACCTTGTCTAAAGAGTCATCGTTGAAAAATGTGTGGGCGGGTTGTCTCAATGGTGTGGCACGGGCTGACACCGTGCTCGGGGTAGGAGGTGGCCTCTCTTATCGCTCTTGTTCTTCTAAAAATTGTCATGACCTAATGGTTTCGTATGCGGCGGCCAACCCTCGAAGCAATTCCTCGGAGTCATCATCTCCTCTTTGTATTATTTGAATACTGAGTTCTACAATTTGTTGAGTGGTGAGGTTTTGTCCGATGTTACCATCTCTCCTATTATGATTATTATCGGTGTGTGGGGTGGAGAAGGGATTTTCTTGCTTGCCGGCCATGTTAATCTCAGGTTGTGGTGGGCTGGAATTATGAAATGATTCTTTTTCGTACGTAGTGTTGTCATGATACCCCCATAGTGGTGGGTCTCCTAAACTCACCCTTCGTATACCAAACATCTCGAGTCTTTGACGAAGACTCATATATATATAAAAGGGAATCTAAATGACAAGATGGAAAGAAAAAATAAAATAGGGAGATAAGGTGAAAACTAACTATTTAGAAAAAGAGTTTGCAAAAGTGTCTCATCATGATCGCCAGTCTGTTGGTGCGCATTTTTTCTGGGTTCCTCTCAGTCCCCGTTGAATCAGTGGCTCCAATTCTGTCCAAGTGGACTCTAGCAATGCGGCGTTTGGAATGTTAGAAATAAAGGATTTTCTAGGAAGGTTCCTAGTTTGTTATGATCGCCAGCTGCAGATATTTAACAACGCTGCAACACATCAATGATCATGCTTGAGAGAGAGTGTGGGTTACTTGTTTACTGAATCGTCTGCCTGCGAACGTCAGCATCTGTCTTTTCCTATAATTTAGATAGTTTAATTTTTCTTTTCTTCCCTTTATTGTTATAGTTTTGATTAGTTTAAACTTCCCTGATTCTATTGTGAGTTTAGCTATGAATTTGTTAGAGTGAGTAGATCTATTCTAATATTATAATCCTATTGGGGGTCTAATTAATTTAGTTTCCTAATCTCATTAGAATTCTACTTAATTTAGTGTCCTAATACTACTAGAAGTCCGATTAATTTTAGTCTCCTAATCCCATTAGAAGTCTAACTGTGATCAGGTTTCCTAATTATACTAGGAGTGCACATGTAGTAGTTCTAGTGAAACTCTAATTACTTTGAGCATGCTAATTGTACTAAAATTCAAATTGAGCAAGTATGTTAGTTGTATTGGAATTCTAATTAAATCAAATACAACAGTCTTACCAGAATTCTAATTGAAATAGAAAACTAATTTTACTTGGACTCTAATTTAAGCAAAGAATTAATTTTATTAAAATCTAATTAAAACAAATAAACTGATTTTATTAAAAATATAATTGAAATAAATAAACTAATTTTATTAAAATTCTAATTAAAGAAATAAATTAACTATACTAAAAACCTGATTAAAGCAATGAATTAATCATACTAAATTCTAACTAAAACAAGATATTAACCAATTAAAATCAAATTTAAGGAAATTAATCAATCATACTAAAATCTAATTAACTTAATTAATTAATTATACTGAAATAAAATAAATCTACTAGTTAATTATACTAAAAAGATATGAAAAGCAATTAATTAATTCTAGGATTCTAAGGAAAAAAGTGGTTTTGGGCCCGCTATGCTAAGGAGGATTGGCCTCATTCCCAAGTACCCTCCGTATGATCCCTTGGGTAAATTGGATGACTGAGATTAATGATAAATTGGATTCGTGATAATAAACTAGTATTTTTAGTTTTTTTCGGAGTCAATTTCGGAGTGATAATTATGAATTAAATTATGAACTAGAATTATAGAAACTAAAATTAATATTTAGGATTTTTGGACATATTAAAATAAGAAATTTAAATTTAAATTTAAATTTTTAACACTGAATTCGAGTCCGAAATCAGAAAATCAGACCATATGATTAAGGACTGGTTCTAGAATCTAAGGCCTATAACCAGAAATTAATGATTGGACCAGAGATTAAGATTTTATAACGGAATTAAAGCCTAGGGTCGACAAATTAAACCGTTGGATTAAGGACTGGTTCTAAATTCGAAGAATTAGAACCAGATATAAAAAAATTGCGGTCTGAAAATGGTGCTACGGTCTCGGACTCAAAATTAAAACCTATAATTAGAACTAAGGGAAAAATCCTAAGTCTAAAACTAAGATTTTTACCTCGAATCAGGATTGCGGAGAGAAATCTTGAAGATTCGAAGCTTGAATTTCGAAATCATGACTAAGTTGCTCTATGTGTTCGTTCTCAAAGTTCTCTAATTTCGAAATCCCAAAAAAAATCCATTCTCTCTCGTGTAGTTTTTTTTTTCGATCGAAAATAAAAAAAGCTTTTATAGGTTTCTCTTCAATTACGCGCCCTTTTCTAGGTGTTTAACTGAATTACGCATCGGTTTCTCGGTGCTTAATCGCTTTGAGTCGGTCACCGACTCAGTGAGCGATCGATTGACTTGCTCAATAAGTTTCTTAGTCCTAATAACGTTAGAACTAATTGTGCGCCCACTTTGGGGTGTGTAATCCAATTAAGAGCCACTCTCGAAGTGTTTAATTGAGGAAACTTAGGGGTTAGGACGATGAGGCTAGGCCGGGCATAAGCCAATTGTGCATCGGTGATGTGGCACTCAATCTGATCGCGCGTCTGGTGTTTGGTGTGTGATCGAGTCTCGAGGTGGTCTGGGAAAGGAAGTTTGGTCTAAATAGGGACTAATTGCATACTTGTAATTTTGCGTGCAATTGAATTGAGCGCTTGGTTCTAGGCGCTTAATTCGGGTTGTTCGGGTCTGGGCCGGGTCTGAAATGCTAGACTATTGTTTTAACTTGCATTTTGACGATATACTATTATTTCAGCATATAGTCTCCCTACATTGGGATCTAAGCCACAGAGCTATTGTTTCAGCCATGTACTATTGTTTCAGTGCATGGTCCCAATTTGTGTTATGAGGTTAAAGGTTGATCGAAAAAAATTGTATATTTTGAGAGGGCAAAATGGGGGTGTCTACAGCCCGGTGTAGGAATAATCATCAAAGAATTTCAACATCAATTGATGCCCGAGGTTGGATTTTCTTCTAATAAGAAGTGTAAAATAGTTAGAGTAGATTAGATATCCAAGGTTTCTCAAGAGTAATTGCGACTGCAATTGAGTGCTGAAGATTAGAGTAGATATCTGTAGTTTCTCAGGAGCAATTGATGACTACGGTTGAGGAGTGAAGGATATATTTTACTTTTCTTTTTAATTTAAATTTACTGCGTTGTAAACATCTCTAAGTTTTAATTTGAATTGACGACTCATGGTAGAATTTGCAGATTAGTGTAACGGTTTTTACTTTTTCATCTCCAGTTTTCTAAGGTTTGATTGACGCCCAGATTGTAGGAAGTTGTTGATTAGATTAAATCTGTATTGATAGGATCTTAGACTTGATTGATGATCAATGCTAAGAAACTAGAGATATGGTGTAACAGTACTGTTTAAATTGATAAATATCCAATAGATGAAGATTGGGATTGACGACCTCAATCAGAAGGAGGATTTAGATTTATTTTATGTACTTAGATTAAAATAAATTCTTTTATTCATATTTCTCCAGTAGATTAGATCTTAAAGATAAATAAAAGTTTTTAAAATAAGGATTTAAATAAAAGATATAAATAAGAAATAAATAGATAGACAAACTTCCTCGTGGGAACGATCGTATGCTAGTACTATAATTTCTATTGTGCGCTTGCAATAGGTTTAGATATACATAAAATAAGCTGATCACCCATCGCGACAAAACACACATAACCAATGCTATCCCAACACCTAAGCTCATCGGCATAAATCAACCATGCCCTCATGCCCAATTGTGATGCTAAAATCCTGCCACATTGCCAAGGCCAAGGGCAAGTTCCATTGTAATCTCAAAACACCATTCAAACTGACTCCAATCTGTCATACAACCAAAATCTGCCAAAAGAGACACTATCATTATCCCATCATAACCTCAAAACGGTCGAGGAATCGTCAAACTGACACCCCATCACACACTCACAAACGTGCCCCATCGCAATGCAGCCATAATCTGATCTCATCATATAACTCAAGATCTGCCAAAGAAAGAAATAAGCATAGCTTTCCCCATCGCATAACCACTAATATCCCATTTCCCACTACACTTTCCTGAAATCCCATCACGTTACTCCACGTAGCAAATAGAAGGGAAGGCTCATCCAACACCCCATTGCAAAGAGCCAAACCTCCCTCCAAACGTCTTACCACAACAACCATCACGTCCGATCGTGACAACTCCTGAATACTCAGTCATGCGTCAACCACAGACTCCACCGCAACCGCAACACACACTCGCTGATAGTAGAGGATGATAAACCCTCCACCATCCCATCGCACTGATAACCAGTGAGCCCTTGGCAGTACAGAAATCAAAAGAAGAGAGTAAACATTACACCCAGCACATATCAAGTCCCGTCACAAACATTTAATCAGATGATCCAGACATCCCATCACATCGACAACCATCAGACCCTACTACAACGATAACCGGAGAGGGAGGAATAAAACATATGTCCCATCGCGTGACCTTGCACAACCAACAAGAATGAAGGGGAGAGCCAAGCAATGTCCCATTGCAAACCGCACCACTCCAAAATGTGTCTCATCATGACACTCCCACCGAGAGGTAAAGCAGCACAAGGAATCACCTTGACAATGCATAAACACCTACAAGAAAGCTTTGAGTTCATGTGGAAAAATTCACACAAAAGCTCAACAGCCCGAAGGCGACAAAGCCCATTGATACGAATGATGTGGGTGGTTGTGTGATCTCTCATGCTTCCACAAAGAACTTGAGTCCCCTAATGACTTCACCGCCAGACACCTTTATCCCATTGCATAACCTTACACACCAAGTAAAGGCGACTCAAACAAGAGCGATGAGCTGCCCGTAGTCCCGTCGTGACACAACCACGAGAACAATAGCGAGACAGTCCCACTGCAAGAAAAAGCCTCCCGCCAGAAATAAATCAGGTAAGTAAGACACCCTTTCTTCTATTCGATATTCTTTATATAGTTAGATAAGATTATGTCAAAAGTTTTCAAAACCCATCTCTCTCGACTCGCGAATCACTATAGTCCTCCCATAAGAGACAATCATCAGTATTCGTCGAGAAGGTCAGACGGAGCATCCGACATACCAAGTGTCGTCTTAACAACCATGCAAATGGTGGGTCCACAAATCCTGTACCGGTAGATCTGTTAAGTGACATCTCGAAAGTCACATTTTTTATCATTTTACTACCGAATTGATCTTAAGTTAAATCCCCAAATTTTTAGAAAAAATATATATTCTTTTATAAAAAAAAGAAGCAAAAATAAAATAACAATAATAATAATAAATAAATCTCCTATTTATCAAAATTCACTCCTCACCCCAATCAATTCCTTCCCTTGCGAAACCAAACACTAAGTATGCTCAACTCTGACAAATCACAAATTTTCACTGGAAAGGGACGCCTAATGCGCCATTGGTGTGAGCAATGATGCACCTCGTCTGCCATGACTTGCGAAAGCCTTCACCACTACATGATATTACATCTTATTATCAGGTCACTTGAACTTGTCTTTGGACATTCGTATGATGCCTCCCGGTACCTCGACTGTGTCATTTTCTCGTTGTTTAACTGTCCCTTGCGTCCACAGATGAGGATATGATGATTCTCCTACCGTTTGATTGCCCCTTGCAGCAGGTCGCGACACGCGACGGGATGCCCCTTACACCCGCGGATTAGGATAGGTCGACTTCCCCCGTTGAATGTTACTTGCAGCAGATCACGATATGCGATGAGATGCCCCACGCATCCACGACAGGGAATACGCCTTTCGAAAGCTACCACTGGGCCCCTGAATGCTCTATTTTAGCTTGCGCTAATAGATAAGAAAGCCAAGCATTTCTTGTCAGCATCCCCATTCTACCTTTGTTATTTCTTGAGAAAACCGAGAAGGCACCCTCGGAAGAGGGGTGTCTACTTCTTCGATGCATTCTTACTTCGCAAGAACGCACCGAAGAGGGGCATCTGTAGACACCCAAATTTTGCCCTCTCGAAGTATACAAACCTGTTCGATTAACCTTTGACCTTGCCCTAATAAGAGGACCATATACTAAAACAATAGTATATGGCTGAACAAAGGCTAAAACAATAGTTCTGTGGCTCAGACCCCACAACCCTAATACGGGGACTATATACTGAAACCATAGTATATAGTCGAAGCACGGGCTGAAACAATAGCCCTGTGGTTCAGACCCGACCTAGATCGGGGAGAATCCCGAATTACGTGCTCTGTACAGAGTGCGCAATTTGATTGAGAGCTACCCAACTGGCGCACAATTGGACCAACTCGGACCAGGCTACCCTTCCCGCGGACTGCCATAGGAGACGATTCCACGCTTGGGATAGGGCACGCAATCGGTTACGCGCCCCACCACCGGCATGTAATTGGTCCAATTTGGACTTGTCCTCTAATTCCCTAGACCGCCTAAGCTCCCTTATTAAGTGCCTTGCACAGAGAGCTTAATAGGATTGCACGCATCAAACAGGGTGCGCAATTAGTTCTATTAGAATAGAACTAGGACATCCGGCTGAGCCAGTCAACTGGTCACTCACTGAGTCCATGATCGACTCAAAGTGTATTAAGCACCTGAAACAAAGCGCGTAATTTAATTAAACGGCCCAGACTGGGCGCGTATTTGAATTCCACCAACCAATTAAGCGCACACCCTTCAAGGCGCACAATTGTTGGAATACATATAAATAAACCCCCTTACCCCGAATACAACACACAATTCGAGAGATCCAGCAATCGAGTTTTCGAGTTCCTTCCTTCCGAGCTCAGGAATCTCGAGATTCACTCTGGCGCCTAGGTAATTTCTCAGCTCTACTTTTTAATTTCCTTTTCTAGTTCTAGGTTCTAGTTCTTAAGTTCTAGTCTTTAGTTCTTAATTTCATAGATCTTAGATTTTTATTCCCAGTCTTAGATTTTAAGTTTTAATTCTAGTCTCTGGTTCTTAGCTTCTAGAAGGTCTTAGCTTTTAGTCCTTAAATTTTCATTCTAGATTCTAGTTTTAAGTTTAAATTTTACTTATTTAGTTTCTACTTTTTCTCTTCTAGTTTATAATCTCTCAAATTTTCAGATCTTCAATTTTTAATTCTGACTCTTTAAATTCAAACCTGTAATTTTCTCATCTCTGGTTCTAGATTTTAATTTCTAAAATCGATTCTTAATTTTAGTCTCTAAATTTATGATCCTGGTTCTTAATCTCTAGAACCAATTCTTCGTTTTTATCCTAGATCGTAGCATTCATTTTTAACTTTGGTTTTAACCACCTCTAGTTTATAATCCTTTAGTTATAATCTTAATCTTAAAAATCCATCAATCTTAAACTCCAAAATCCTAACTTTTCAATTAAAACATCAGTTTTTCAAATGACCCTTTGCCATCTGATTTGCCCAAGGGAACTTACGGAGGATAATCAGGAACGGGACTGATCCTCCTTAGCATAGCGGGCCCAAACCCCCCTTTTTTTAGATTCCTAGTAGAAGTAGAAACATAAAATAATTAAGCTTCTAGTAGAAATATAATATTTAGAATAATTAGATTTTTAATAGACTTAGGTAATCTAAGTTAATTTGAGTTCTGACAGAGTTAGAATATTAAAATTAGTTAGAATTCTAAAAGAATTAGAATACCTAAATTAATTAGAGTTAATTAATTAGAGTTCTAATAGAGTTAGAATACTTAAATTAGCAAAATTCTAATAAAATTAGAATATGTAAATTAATTAGAGTTCTAGGATACCTAAATTAGAATTTTGATAGAATTAGGATACTTGAGTTAATCAGACTCTTAGTAGAATTAGGAGATTAGTTTAATTAAATTTTTAGAATAATTAAAACTTTAAGAATAATTAGACTCTTAGTAGGACAAGGAAAATTAAAGTAATCAGACTTAGAGCAGGATTAGAAAAAAAGAAAATAAACTAAACACCTAGGTGACCCAGTACTGCTGACATCGACAGGTCGATGATTCAGTAAAGAAGTCGAATCCACACCCCGAAAAGGCGTGATCAGTAACGTGTTGCAGTGTCAATAAATATCTGCAACTAGCGATCGCAATGAACCAGGTATTTTCTTCCTATAATTTACCTTTTTTATTTCTATACTCTTCATTTACCATCAATTGCCTTATGTTAGAGTCCACATAGACCAATTTGGGCCACTCTTTCTAGGGACCGAAAGGAACCCAAAAAAAGTGCGTACCAACACTCTGGTTTGTGGTGGTGGTAAAGTCAATTGACTTTGTTGTGCCACTGACTGTGGGAGCTGATGGCTTGGGAAATATTCTTGATTGTACTACTGGTTAGGTCTATAGGGCAATGCCTGCTGCTACTGGGGTTTCTGAAAATTGTCTTGTTTCCACCTCAAGTTAGGGTGGTTCCTCCAAGCAAACTCAGCAGGTTGCTGCCCATAAGATTGGGCAGCATTGGTATGCTCCATTACTAGCTCTGGGTATTGACCATTAGAGGGATAACTTAGAAGAGAGTGTGTGGGGGATTGACATATCAGACATTCCTCCTCAACCTGTGCAGCTATTAGTGGTTGCACCACACTCATTAATTTATCATATTTGTGTGACAAACTGTCCACTTTCCTTTCTAGGTCATTGTATACATTAAGTTCATACAATTTTCCTTTTGAAGTGGGTTCTTTTGTAGCTCTAGCAGCTGGATCAATGTCATTTCTTGTCAGAGATTCCTGCTACATAGAGTTTTCACTTGTAATATCAAACAAATCCCATGCTTCTTCATCAGTTTTGTTGAGATATGTGCCACCACAAGATGCATCCACCATGTGTCTATTTTTAGAATCTAACCCTTGATAAAATCTTTGAACAAGCTTCCATTTGGATATTTGGTGGTGTGGGCATTGTCTCAGTAGTTCCTTAAATCTTTCTCAAGATTCATGAAAATTCTTAGTTGGGAACTGAGCAAAAGAGGTAATGCTCTTCCTCAACTGGCTTGTCTTTCTCATTGGGAAGAATTTAGCCAAGAATTGGCTTTGTAAGGCATTCCAAGATGTAATATTATTTGTTGGAAGCATGTTTAGCCAATTTCTAGCTTTATCCTTTAATGAAAAAGGAAACAATCTCATCGTAGTTGCTTCATCTCCTAGACCAGCAATTTTAAAAGTTGTGCACAAAGACAGAAACTCCACTATATGCTTATAAGGGTCTTCTTTACTCAACCCATGAAAAGATGGCAACATCTGGATGGTCTGAGGTTTGATTTCATAATTACCCTCAACTGTAGGGAATTGAATGCAGAAAGGGGATGAATATACCCTTGGTGCATAATAATTCCTAAGGGATCTAGGTTTCTCACCCAGCTCAAATGTTTCTAAATGTTCGACAGGAATGTATTCTACTGGCCTAGATCTAAGGATTCTCTCACTTTTAGGATTCAATGGTTCAATTTTAGGATTAAGGGACCTTCTTCCCAGCATACAACACACAGCAGAGACAAATTACAACAAATAAAAAGGAACTAAACACTACTGCAGAATTTAAAAGATTATAGATATGAAACTATAACAAGGGAGAAAGAGATGCAAACTAAGACTACAATAGAAAATCAGCAGAAAATCAAAAGACTACAACAGTAATTTATTCAAACACAACAAAGGAACAAATAGATCTAAATCATAATATAAAGAAAAACTCAAATCTACTACTTAGATAAAAAACTCCTCGGCAACGGCGCCAAAAACTTGCTGGTTCAATTTCTGTTGATGTTCTTTATTATAAAAGTGATCAAAATATGACAGAAGCAAAGCAAAGATGAACAAAAATGGGATTGGAACATAAACACCACCTGCAAGATACAGGGTTGTTGTAGTAAGTTTTAAATAAAGTAAGGATTGTCCCATAGAGTTATGGATCTAAAAATAGTAAATCTCCTGATCTGCTACACATCTGGCAACTCTAAACCTAATCTATCTTAATATAATAAAACAGGGTAAAGAGAGGGTGTTTTTGGGGTTGTCACTAACTAAAATAGAAATAGATACAAAAATCAGAAATAAGAGAAAGGCGTTTTAAAGAAGAATGAAAGTGGATTGGTAAAATAAATAGAAAATGGAGAAGTAGGCAGTTAGGGGCTAATTTTACTGCAAACAGTAATGTAAAATAGAGTAAGAGTTGGATCTGCAACAATCCTTCATTTGGCTACAAGCACAAATGCAAGGAAGAAGAATCCAACTCAACCCTGAGATATGGATTAGTCTTAGGGCTATAGCCTGTCCACTCAAATGGTCACAAGCTATCCCATGAATATAATCCAGTCATAGGGGTTAAAGATGAAATAGTAAAATTACTGCAGACACTATGTTTGCAAGGCTACAAGCTCATGCATCCATAGGTGGATAAAATCCATAAACATCTAATGAAAATCACAAGAGATTACAGATCAAATGAAACATTAAAACCAACTATTCATTGCCAAAAAGAAACTTACAATGATATAACTCTCAAGCCTACAATCTCTGCAAGACTCTAAGCTCTTCATAATGTTATTACAAATCAATGTACAATAAAACTAGCCTTAACTGCTACAAAGATTTAGCCAGACATGCGGAGCTAAGGAGAGAAGAAGAACAAAATGGAAGATGACCTAACCCTAGAAATGAGCTAAGCTACTGTGTGTTGTCTCATGTGATGCCCCCCTTTTCTGGCATGCCTTACATGGTATTTATACAAAATCCATAAAGTTACTTTTTGCTTTGGCCAATCAGAGGAGAGGAGAATCAAAACAATTAGGATCTGCTGAGGCTCAATTATAGCCAAGTATTGCCCTCATTCTATTAGGAACACAGTACACACTTGGACAGGCGTCCCATTTGCCGTGGAAGATCCAAAATTGCCCCTGAAGTCCATAAATATCTGTTGGGTCCTGAGCCTCGAGAGGGTGAAGTCTACTGAAGGCTTCTCAGTGTATATCTTAAGCAAATGGACTTCTTTCTAAAGGATTCTCGAGTGGCTGGAGTACTGCAGTCCAGAATTGCTTGACATGATAATTCTGAAGGCTCTTGACTGTTCGAGAGGATGAATTACTGCGAGACTTTGTCTACTCAAGCTTGCTTGAGAGGATATAATACTGAAGGTGTTGAACTGCTCGAGTGTGTTGTTGTTGTAGACATGAACTGCTCGAGACTGCTCGACAACTACTCGAGAAGATGATCTGGAGTTCTGTTCTGCTCAAGATAGCTTGAGAGGATAGACTTGAAGGCTTCAGATCTGCTTAAGACTGCTCGAGATGAAGTTTCTGCTTCTCTGTTGGTGTGTCTAGTCTGCTGCAACACTCCTTTAGGCATGGGTCCGACTTGTCTCTCATTGCAGGACTTCTAGGGGGTTCTAGGCATGCTAAACAGCCCATATGGTGGGGACCACCATAGTTCAATCTCTATATTTCCATCAACTCCAATGCTTGACTCTAATTCCTCTCTTCTTGACACTTGTTACATGGATTGCTGCACCATTCTATAGATTACTGTTAACTATAAAATTAACTATTAAACAACTCTAAGGTCTAGTAAGGGCTAGGTTAGGAGTTAGAAAGTGGCATAATTCAGTGATTAATAGTATGTCCAGCCTTTATTTTGTTATTGAACATTCAGTTCATGTAATGTTTTAAGATGTTTTGTGAACCATTGTTTAGGTGATGGTTGGCCATCACCGAGGGTTGATTTTGATTCTGTCATACTTATGAGCTACATAAGGATAAAACCATTATTTTGTCACTATTCATATGTATATAGAAATGGAGGTTTCTTTTGCCATATGAGTATGCCTACTTTGAATTCTGCTTAGTGTGTGGATGTACCAAGACTGTGTTTAAGGATCGCGATAAGTGATCTGACGACACGAGTTTCAAGGTAGGAAATTCGGGCTGTCACAAAGTTAGAAATGCGCAGGGAGGTAGCTGCTACAGTAGGTAAATCCTACTTTACAGGAAGTTAGCGAGGAGAAGGGGGCTTGCTAAAGCAAGTATATTCGGCTCTAGTAGGGAGCTGACAAAGAGCTATGCCAAACACATCCTAAGTGTTTTCAGTAGAAACGATCGGGATTCGGAGGAACCAAATGAGGCCTAAAATTTTCATAGGGCATGTTTGGTTCATGGGAGATAAATATCCAAAAGAGAATCATCTTTTAAAGATAGTTTTTCTAGAAGATGATCTCCCACAAGATGGTTCTGATCGGTCTAAAAAAGAGTATAATTTATCCCAAAATCTTAGCCTTGTTAGCCCTCATTTGACTACTAATATGTGCTTTTAGTTCGTTTTGTATTGCAACAGGTGTAAAAGTAGGATAAACGATAAATGAGTTAAAAGAGAAAAATTAAGAAGAAACCCAGAGCAAAGGCAAGAATCCAAGAGAAGATAGCTAAAGGAAAACTCAGAAGGTTATTTTGACCGGTCAAAATTTCATTTTTGAACGATCAGGCTCGTGCAACAGACAAGTTTCTCAAGAAGAATCAGAGATATAAGAAAAAGTTTAATTTGACCGATCAAAATATCATCTTCGATCCGTCAAATGCGAAAAGACCTTCTAAAATATGAAAGTGGACCGGTCAGAACCAGTTCGACCGGTCAAGAGACCAAGTAAACAGAAGAAGAAGGAGATGTATATATACTTCCAACCGGTCACGACCAGCTTGACCGGTCAAAAATCAAAGCAAAACTGAAGCCTGTGAAGCACCTCTAACCTGAGGAGGAAATCTTAAACCTGACCGGTCTGCAGTTTAGTTTGACTAGTCAGAATAGAGTTTTTGCGCGAGAATTCAGTTGTTCCAGCTGTGGATATCCTCTGACTTCGAGATCTTCTCCGGATTTACCTTTGGCAAGCTGGATTACTCAAACGGTGGAGATTTCATACTGGATTCTTCTTTCTTAGAGGATTTTTAGGGATCCCCTAGGGTTTCTTATCGTGTAAAACTATGTTAGGGCCTTATAATCTATAAATAAGGACCCTAGGGTTAGGAAATAGGAGACTCGCATGGTAGGCTTTTCGAGAGAGCTTCTAGTGTGAGTTTCCGTAGTTTAGGTTAGGTGTAGTTCTAAAATAGAGGGAGATTTAAAGTGAACATCAATCAGAGACTGATTCAACGATGACGAAGGTCTCTGATTCGATGTGTGCTTAAAGCTTCAGGCAGATTCTCTTGTAAATTTTGGATAAGTATTTTAATGAAGTTCTGTTTCTTTTTCTATCATTAAATTCTATTTATGGTAAAATTTGCATGTTCGAGGTTCTGATTATATCGAGAACGGCATGGTAACGTTGTAATCTTATTTAGAATAATCTCAGTGGCCTTGTAGGGATTAGGATTAGCCTAGATAGGATATTCACCGACAGACTAGGCCTTGTAGGGTAGTTTTTGTTAGTTCGTGCAATGACGCCTTGACGATTAAATTTATCTAATGACGATTAGATCTATCCAATTCATATACGAAGCGATTAAATTTCTGGAGTGGGGGTACCTGGGATTCATTAATAGAAAGGAAATAGGGTTTATTTTATGAGTTTGAAATCTAAGAGAGATTCTAGACTACCTTCTCCTTTCCTATTTCGAAGCTATTTTATATTTTCTTTTATTTGTTTTAGAATAATTTAGGAAATCTGATGTTACAAAGCATTTTATAAAACAGAGATTAAATCAAGGTAAATGATAAATCTCTGAGGTTCTACACCCTTGTAGTTGTCCTAGTACATCTGAACTTGTGCACTTGCAAGGTCATATTTTAAGATGATCAGGTTCCAACAAGATAGTATGCCTGTTTAGCCCACCTAGAAGTTAAGGCTGAAAATTAATTTTCTACATTTGGCCCACCTATCATTCATTGAAATTGGAGTATCAACTAACAACCGTCTACTCCAATTCTCATGTTTTACAAAGAATGACCCGGGCAAATCAAAGGCAAAAACCTAATTACCGAACAAAAATACATATGCAGACGTACCGAAAGCTTGTTAATTGTTTGGGATGTGATGACAATGGCTTGCTAGATGTGTTGCTCGGTTTATAGCTTCACTTTTTACTAGAGGAAAAAAGAAAGAGCTATGGTTTTGTAGCTAGGTAGTTATTTTTGTAAGCACGCAACTGATTGTTCCACCACTCAAATCGTTGATTGCTTTTGAATCAGATGATAGAGATCATTTTCATCCTAATATTTCACACATTAGATCTTAACATCATGTCTTAGATATCAGATGGAAAGATGTTGATTATATATGGTGCACCTTCCAAAAGTGGCTGTGATCATAGCGCACAATGGTGCACAATGATCATGGATGCTTGCCATGTGCATCTGACCATATGATATGTGGACCATGATCTCAAGATCTAATGCATGGGAGATTAGGATGAAAAACTACATTTACTATCTGATTCAACGCAGTCAACGGCGGGAGTTGTAAAACCATTGGTTGCACCACAAGAATCTTTGATTGCGTAAATTTCTACCCATTATGCTTTTATTCAAACTTAAAACAAAAAAACAAAAATTTATATAGAAGTTATGGGTACATGGGGATTGTGGATGGAAGTTTCCACTTCCACCTCAATAGGTGGAATATTAATCTTCTAAAAAAATGGAAGATTTACTTAAATTAGAAGATTAAAGTCTATCTTCCCGTTACCTAAAATTGTTCCCAAACGTAGGATATGGCCCATCTTCCAGAAGCTTAATATCCTATCCTTCCATCTTGCATGAACCAAACAGGCCCATAGGGTGGAACCACTCTCTCATATCTCACAAAGTGCCTGAAAACACATCCCGTGCCTATAAATTAGGATTGAAAATACAGGGGGCACCATAATTCCATCATCATAGTACATGGTACCATCATTTAGTAGTAACAGTAAAAGTTAGAAGATAACAAGAGTTAAAGAAATGAGTAGAAAAGTATTAATCATTTTAGAGGACCATAAAAAAGTAGTTTGGTCATCCTCATATATTGATGATTATGTTTGTTGTACGGAAGCTCACAAACTAATCAACGATCTCACGATGAACAATCAAATAAGAATGCAAAAGTAGAAGAAAATCAACGACAAACACATAAGAGACAATATTTACGTGGTTTGACAATATGCCTATGCCCACAGGCAATGACGATCCACTATATTGATGATCACACCGGAATATAAGAACACTCAAGCCTCACCAAAGCTCTCCTCAAAACCCTAGATAGGTTTTTCAAAGCTTTACAATAATATCTCAACTCTATAATTCGACCAAGAGCTTTCCCTTTATATAGAAGACACAAATCTTACTTCTAACCCAAGAGAGACTAGCCTTATATAGAAGATCTAAATCCTACTTCTAATCTAAAATAAACTAGTCCTATGTAGAAGATCTTGGTCCTACTTCTAATTTAAGAGAAACTAGATTTGTATAGAGTTTGAACGTAACTAGACTGTCGCAAGTCCTCCAAGTTACAGTCAAACAATGATTCAACCTCTAAGTTAGAGCCAACAGACAATTCTCCACCTGACTTTAAGCTTCACCATGTACTCCTTCCAATCATCGGTATACTTGTATCACTACTGCCACCAACACCCCGAGGGCGCTCAAACATGCTAAATGTTAAACTTAACCCTGCATTATTTCTCGAAGACACAATGCTCACAAAAGTAAACTTTGTCTGCTTTTACACCTTTCAACAAGCCCTGCTTGCTTAACTCTGTCATCCCACTTTCTGACATGGGCCTCAGGTGCATGTGCCATAACTGTGTAGAGAACAAACCACTATCATCTGACGTAGATATTGCTGCTCCACCTGTCACTGTACTCCTTGTAGAAAGTAAAGGTTACCAATCGTTTTCACTTTCATCCCAACCAGAGATCCCTTTGTCACCTTCAAAACTCCACCTTGAGCTGCAAACTTGAGTCCATTGGAGTCTACTATACCAAGAGATATGAGGTTCTTCTTTAGTTCCAAAATATGGCGTACATCGGTCAATATTCTTACAACCCTATCATGCATCTTTATTCTGATACTCCCATTTCCAACTGTTTTACAGGCTATATTGTTACCATCAAAATCGTTCCACCGCCCACATCTTTATAAGGCATTAACCGGTCTCTATTTGGACACATCTGGTTGGAGCAACTTGAATGAAGTATCCATGCATTCTATGAGTATTTATTAGAAACCACTAATAACATGTTTCCATCATCATTCGTAGCTTATTTGGCTATACCAACCTCATCAACGACCCTTTTCTACTTCTTATCTTGAGCATCCTCCCTCTTTATTTATAACTGTTGACAATGCCTTCTTATGGGACCCTTTTCGTGACACTTGTAGCATTCTACTATTTTTTTGGTTTTAGATTTATATCTGAACTTTGATTGTGGCAACCCGAATTTCCATACCAAAAACCCGCGCCATCGGATCACATAAACAAGATCCGAATTATAGTGATGCTATGGTATCCCAATGCAAGCATCACTTCCTGACAGTTCGATCTTTCCACTCAATAAGCAATAGGAAGGATCAGGCCATCACAAAATGATAAGCTTATAAAAGTGAAAGTAAAGTGTGCAAAGCGGAAACATAACAGAGCTATAGCAATAACAAATTGGCAAAATAAACCCACATAACTAGCTACCATATGCACAAGTTCAAAAGAAACTACTCAACCACCAATGAAGGTTGACCTCCATCTAAACAGTGGATGAGAATATACTATTGTATTTAATTACAACTTCTCAAAGTACTGTTTATCAAAAACCCCAAAAAGAAACTATCCATGCTTCACTCAAGCAACTATGGGAAATGCTCCTTAGGCAAATCCTCTTCTTCCGCAGGTTTGTAGTCTAGATCTTCCTCTTGCTTCGAATCCCGCTCAAAATTAGTCAAGGAGTGAGCTTCATCCAAGCTCAATAGGGAATAACAAATGCTAAATTACCATTTATCATTCTCATTCATGAATCTGGATACATAAATAGAAAACAACGTCAAAGCAAGAAATCCTGTAGCTAAAAGTCAAACTTATTCTTTCATAAATGCAAGTAATCAAATTTCAAAATAAGGCATATAGGATCAAATGACCGTATCAGAAGCATGCGAACAATTTACAAGTACATCACTAGAATGTGTAGCAAGGAGTCATAAATAAGGTCAAATATCGAGTTGTTAAGCCCCTAAGCTACGCTAACAGGGTCACTTGAACTAAAACATCGAGCCCCTGATCTATGTTAAGAGGGTTACTCCATTCAAGAAACCAAGCCCCTGAGCTACGTTAATAGGGTCACTTGGGTCGAGACGGATTGCCAAGCCGCTGAGTAAGTTAACAGGGTTACAAGAGCCAAATTGCCAAGCCCCTGAGAACATTAGTAGGGTCACTTGAGCCATTACCAAGCCCCTGAGCAAGTTAGCAGGGTCACTTGAACCGGATCTTACAACCATAGGGGCACGAACCACTGCAAGAGTCACATGGCATATGAACGATTCAAACAAACAAGAGTTGAACTTATCAAGTCGAGCAACACAATATATCAAAGATAAGGTACACAAGATGATGGCAATGACATAAATCAATTATAGAATTTAGAATGCATATCAAAGTCATGCGTGATCATATTAGGATGCTTGTACAAAACATGCAATTCAAAGGCATAAATCCAAGATCTATATTCCTCAAAACATAGTAATATTCTGGTTTAGCAATTTTAGAAAATAGTGGTACATTTTACTAGCATCATTCACATGAATTTTAAGAAAAATGAGGATTCGGTGAGATGTTCCTCCCTACCTCAAGGTCGATTACTTGCGAGCACACTTATGCAAATCAGTGTGAAAACCTCCTCAAAGATTTCTCGTATTTACCCTAGATCATACGCCACACATGTCGGATAGGTTATCGAACCATATGACTTATTACACCTAGCCTCTCAAGTCCAAAACACTCAAAAACCCAAGGTACACATAACAGGGGATCTCGTCGTGGCGAGCGGCAGGGTCGCCGCGGCGAGGTGTCCAGGTGCCACTTGACTCAAGGATCTCACCGCGGTGAGATTTCCTGAGGCATTTTTGGCCTTGATTTCTCACCACAGCGAGTCCTAAAGAACTCGCCCTTCGTGTGTTTCTTCCTTGTTTTGAAAACTCGGGTAGTTTTTGTATAATCCCACTCCTACAAATCTAGTGGAGCCATACATCACGATATTTCGCTACCCACAAACTCTATCCTATTTTAAATCCCACAAGACACAATTCAGAAATTGAATAATTTGATTTTGAGTCCTTCATGCATCCAATTTACGATGTCTCAAGGCATGCATTCTGAGCACTCAAATCAATAGGACTGGAATTGGGAAAATTGAGTCTCCCAACACTTGTTTGATCATGCATGCATATATTTCGAGGCATTAGACCTCAAGAATCCGGCTATGAGGCTTCTCGCAAGTATGATTCCCAAAATCCATCGCATGAAATCCTAAATCTTGAGTGAATCGATCTTAGATCTAGAAACTAAGATTTACGAAGCTGAATTAGATAGATTACCGCAATGGATTCTTTTCATGTGAAATCTCCAACCTCCGTAGAAGATATATCCCACGGTTCACGTTGTCAATCATCCAATTTATTCGATCGCACGGGTTTGTAGTTTGGTGAATCGATGCGATGATCATGCTAGCGAGGATTTCTTCGCAACGTTGGTTGGTTTGGAGTTTTCTTCAAGTGCGGACGATGGGAGAAGAGCAACTTTCTTCTCTTTTCCTTGCTTGACCAACAATTTCCATGCACTACTTATGCGTGCATGGGAGCTTATGGTTAGGGCTGGTTCACATGTAGAGTCTATACTCCCAACTTGGTGTATAGGTTGAATAAAGGCCATAGATTGGGAGTTTCTAAGTCGTGGACCAAACCTAATTCACAGGCCCAAACATCTAGGTGTTGACAACAGGCCTGATTTAAGGTCTATCACATTGGGTCACGCAAGTAGGGTTGTTGACTGATGGGTCCATGACCTTGGCTCCAACTAATGGTTTCCCACAAGAAGTCTGGTTATATAATGGGCCCTACTCCAAAGAGGCCCAGTTCCCAGAATTGAACTGCTATGTCATGTTTGTTAGGTACAATTTGGTGTGTTTGTGTCCGGTGTAATTTATAGGGTGTTACATCCTCCCCCCCTTAAATGAATTTTCGTCCTTGAAAATTGACTAGTGTAGTGGGGATTTGGAAAACATATCGGGATTGTGTGACTAATCTTGAGCATCGTCACGAGGATTGATAAGAGTTTTCTACTGTGTGGTTATAGGGGATTTACACTACTTGCAATTTGTTCTATGCTATCATAAAAAATTTCAGTGCTATCTCATACTGTGATTCTATGTTTGATAGAAATTTGAATTGTATTGATGGTAATCTAATAACATGACTATTGTGATTTATCAGTTATACTTATATGTAAAGTGCAGATAATAATTTTCATTGAGAGTGTGAAGATTATGCAAAATATGTTGGTAAGAACGAGCATACAAATTATTAACTCCTACGGAATTAACATCTTATAAAGGTAATTAACATGACAAGGTTTAAAGAACTCACCAGACGGCTTTGCTGGTTGTTTTTCACGTCGTTGAGATCTAGCCTCAGAGGGACCAGCTTTTGGACGAGCTGCATTCTTGGTGTAATCCGAGACTAACTGTCGCGCCTGCACTACAAATGAAGCATGAGCAGTCGGGTACACTTTTGCCACCCATTGTTGTAGGACCTCATCATGGAAATCCAATCTTTGATGCATTATGTAGCTATTTTGGTGGAGTTAAAATTGCTCCATGTTTTGTCAGTGTTGGGTCTCCAGCAGTTGAGAAACTTGCAATTGCTGCAACTCCATTTGCCGAGTGAACTCCGCCACTGTTAGGAATTCACCTTGGGGTTCTTGTGGCTGAGGGGGGGTGAGCAGGTATGGGTTGTGCGGGATCAGGTGTGGCCTGTTCTGGTTGTTCTTATTGCGCACCCCCAACCGGTTGTTGCAAAGCTCTATTCCTCACACTCAAATGACATCTCTTCAGAATCAGGTTCCACTATTTGGTCAAATAAATTTCAATGTTATCCATTTTAGATTCCTCTCCCTCCGGTATCTCATAGGGTTCTTCGTTCTCATCATCCTCATGTCCATCGAGAAGGCAGGATATGATTCGGGCATAGGGCAAGGCAATCAAGGGTCTATTAATGGTGCTTAGTGACTGTTCGTTTGCGCGATTCATGCCCTCATAAATAATACGTGGTGCATTGAACCATTGATCTTCATATACGGTGAATAGCGCCATAAGTAAATAGTCTCGTTTCTCTCTTTCATGTTGAAGGGGGTATAAATTATTTCGAAACACGACATCCAAGAACCACATTCGGTTAGGCAGTTGAGTTCGGGTCACGGATTGACAAGATGCCTAAAGACCACCGGTCATCCTCCCTATGATTTGGTGAAATTTGGGTTCCTTGAGCCGGGGGGCTTGTAACCCAAGGGTGTTATCGAACTTCACGCTATAGCACATGGCCGTCGCAGTATTGTAGATGTCCATGTAGAATATTCGGCAATCAATTTCAGTGGTGAAGGTTCCATCAGTGGCACCCTTCTTAAAGTTCTGGTGGAATAGTCTAACCAAACGTGGGTGATAATGGGGCTGGACGGGTCGAAGTAGGGGTTCGAGGTTGGCCCATTTAATGTGATCAACCGACCAGGAGACCATGTCTTTGTCAAATATCCCCAGGTCGAATAGCTATTTGAGTTCGAAGGTTTTATCCAACCACCAAGCCGCAGGCTGCTCTCTAGGCGGTGGCGGGGGTTCGGAGCTTGTCGGGGCCTTGCCCTTAGCGCTAGCGGATAGCTTAGGTCTAGAGACCGGGATCTTGGTCGCGATTTTCTTTCTAGAGGCCATGCAGGAAAGAAATCGAATAGAAAAGAGGGTTTTGGGCATGTTACATCATGAAGTACATTAAATCGAAGGGATTCAAATTCGACGATGCTTTGGGCACATCGATCCTTGAGCTTCGAGAGTTTTGGAGTGAGAAACACCTTCTTTCATGGGAAAAAGTATCGATTCCATGTCAGAGAGGAGCAAGATAGGGTGTCCCATAGTTTCAAATTCTTGAAAATGAAAAAAATAGGGGTTTCTCATGCCCCTTTTACCTCGCACAGTCGTTGTGGCGACACTTAAGTTCTCACCCCAGCGAGCCCAACTTTGAAGATCTCGCCGCGGCGAGCTCCAATCTCGCTGCGGCGAGGATACAAGAACAAAACTTGTTCTTTTTTGGTATTGTTTTGGCTCTCAATACATGGGAGATTTGGATATCTGTATGGTAGACCTGCACTAACAATAGGTAGGTGTGATGAGGCTTGTTGTATAGAATTCCTGGGTCATTTCACTTACATGTGATGAGATTCTACAAAAGTTTCGTGAGATTATACAAAAGATGGGTGTTGGTTACACATATTAGGCCTAGTTGTTTCATTCGTTGATCAGCTTGCATGCAATAAAGTGCTAAATGAATGTACTAACAGTGCTTAAGTACTAAGTTCAATGCAAATTTTTTGATTGACCATATATATATATATATGTGGAACATTCTTTCAATTTTCAATATGGTAGCGCATAGCGAAGCGACTCAGCTTAATCAAACAGTGATGAGTATTGCTCTTTGATTTCAGCTTCGTGCTCCCACGTCGCTTTAGTGTCAAAATGGTTGTGCCATTGAACTAGGACAAGTGGGATACTCTTTGTCCTCAAAATCTGCTCTTTGCGGTCCAAGACTTTGACTGGTTCTTCAATCAGCGTCAAGTCTTCTTGGATTTCGATTGGCTGGTAGTCCAACACGTGTGATGCGTCTCTCACATATTTTTTTAGCATTGACACATAGAACACGTTGTGGATGCTCGACAACCACAGTGATAAGGCGATGCGATAGGCCAGTTCGCCAACACGACCTAAAATTTCAAAAGGGCCAATATATTGTGGGCTGAGTTTTCCTCGTTTGCCAAATCGCATCACACGTTTGATCGGTGGGATCTTTACAAATACATGATCTCTAACTTGAAGAGAGCATGCTCATTAGCAGTGACATATTGCATTAAAACAATGGGCAATATTGTACACTAAGGTTACCTGAAATTCGACACTTGATCACTTAAGATCATCATAATTCTTTTGACGACTTTCATCTACTTTTAGTCGCTCATGAATGATACGAACTGTCTCATTTGTGCTCTCAATGGGTTCCGAACCCAACAAAATACGCTCTCGGACCTCTTCCCAGTTGAGTAGAGGCTTACATCGGTGACCATACAATGCTTCAAAAGGAGTCATGCAGATACTCGCCTGATAGTTATTATTGTACGCAAACATGATCAAGGGTAAATGTTTGTCCCATGATCCTTGGAAGCCCAACATAGAGGCCCTAACCATATCTTTATCACCTGATTCACCCTCTCAGTTTGTCCGTCCGTTTGAGGGTGAAAAGCTGAGTTGAATTCTAACTTGGAATCCATCCCTTCTTGGAAACGCTACCAAAATTGAGATATATAGAGCGGGTCCCGATCTAATACTATGCTTGTAGGTATGCTATGAAGTCTTACTATCTCCTTGAAGTATAGTTCGGCTAATTTGTTGGTTGTGTAGTGTGTACTGTAGGGTAGAAAGTGTACGAATTTGGTTAAGCAGTCAACAACTACCCAAATTGCGTTGTATCCTTTTTGTGTTCTTGGCAGCCTAAGTATAAAATCCATAGAAATGTTTTTCCATTTCCATTCGAGCACTGGTAGTGGCTGTAATAGACCAGATGGTTGTCTATGGTTGACTTTAACCTGCTGACAAATCAAGCATTTTGCTACATGCTCTGCGGCATCTCTCTTCATCCCCTTCCTCCAAAAGTTCTTCTTCAAGTCGTGGTATATTTTGGTGCTGCCCGGATGTATAGCATATACAGATCTATGGGCTTCTTCCAATACCTCATGCCGTAATTCACTATCGGTCAACACACATAATCGACCTCTAAATAATAAGGAACCGTCGTCCTTGACAGAAAATTCTGTCTGATTTCCATTGTCTATACCCCACCAGATAGCCATAAGCTCTGGGTCTTTCAATTAGCTTTCTCTGATCCTATCGAAGAGGGTTGATTTGATCATGATATTGGCTAACAGTGCTCCTGATTCTATCACTTCGAATTGAGTGTCACCTGAGACTATGTCCTTAAGCAGTTTCCATCGGTGTAATCTAGCCAGAAGGTGAGACAGCTGAGCAGATAATTTTTGGCTAAGTGCAGTAGCTACCATATTTGCTTTCCCCGGATGGTACTGGATGGTGCAGTCGTAGTCCTTGAGAAATTTCATCCATCTCCTCTGCCTCAAATTGAGTTCCTTCTGGGTAAATAAGTACTTGAGGCTCTTGTGGTCTGTGAAAATTTCAAAGGTCTCACCATAGAGGTAATGCCTCCATATCTTCAAAGCAAATATGACCGCTACAAGCTCTAAGTCATGCGTAGGATAGTTTTTCTCATGGTCTTTCAGTTGTCTTGACCCATAAGTGACTACTTTATCATGCTGATTTAATACGCAGCCTAACCCACTGTGGGAAACATCGCTGAATACTGAGAATCCCCCACCGCCTGATGGTAGGGTAAGTATGGGTGCAAAGGTCAATCTCTTTTTCAATTCTTGGAAACTCTGCTCGCATGATTCAGTCCAGTCAAATTTAGAAGTCTTCCTGGTAAGACACGTGAGCGGTTCCGCTAGCTTTACAAACCCTTCAACAAACCATCTGTAGTATCCGACTAACCCTAGAAAACTATGAACTTCGGTTACAATTCTGGGTTGCTCCCATTTCACTACCGCTTCTATCTTTGTAGGGTCCACTTCTATACTGGCCTCTGATATAACATGTCCAAGGAAGCTCACTTGTTCTAGCCAGAACTCGCATTTACTAAGCTTGAACATATAGTTGTGATTCTCGCAGTGTCTGAAGTGCTAACCTTAAGTATTGCTCATGCTCTTCTCTCAACCTTGAGTAGATGAGAATGTCGTCAATAAACATAATGGCCCACTTATCCAAATAAGGCTTGAACACTTGGTTCATGAGGTCCATAAAGGATGCGGGGTGCGTTGGTTAATCTGAATGGCATGACGAGAAATTCATAGTGGCCATATCGGGTTTTAAAAGTTGTCTTCAGAATATCCTCAGCTTTCACTTTCATCTGATGGTAATCGACCTCAAATAAATTTTGGAGAAGAACTTTGCTCCTTGCAACTGATTGAATAGATCGTCGATTCTGGGAAGCGAGTATTGGTTCTTGATTGTCAGCTTGTTCAGTTGTCTATAGTCAATGCAGAGACGCATCAAATCATCATTCTTTCTAACAAATAACACAGGTGCTCCCCATGGAGATACACTCGGTCGAATAAAAACCTTGTCCAAAAGTTCTTTCAGTTGTTCTTTCAACTCCTTTAATTTGGTAGGTGTCATTCGGTATGGCTCCTCTGATACCAATTCGTTGTCAAGCGCTAGGTCTATTGCAAACTCAACATCCCTATCAGGCAGTGGACCCGATAATTCCTTAGGGAATACATCAGGAAAGTCGAATACAATAGGAATGTCAGAAGGTGTAACTCCTCCTTCCTTTTGGTCTTGTAAGAACGCTAGGTAACCTTGACATCCCTTGTTAATAAATCTCTCGGCCCTGATGGCTGATATCAAGGGTGCTACGTTCGGTTGGGCACAATAAAATCAAAAAGATTTTCCCTTCTTGGGCCAAAAGGTGACAATCTTTCAAAGGCAATCGACATTGGCATGATATTTGGATAGCCAATCCATGCCAAGGATCACATCAAATCCTTGCATGTCCAATAGAATCAAGTCAGCCCTGGTTTCATGTTCCTCAATGACCACAACTGCTGTTCGGAATAATGATCTGTCCTCATGGGCTTTCCAGTTAGGACTGATACTGTCAGCATAAAATCTAAGAGTTCGGGCTTGATGCACAGATCTAATGCTAAATTGCAGGGTTACAAATGAGTGAGTAGCCCTTGGGTCTATCAACACTCTAGCCTTGTGAAAGCAAATATCCCTAGCAATTTCACTCATCATGTACATGTGTAAGGTACCTAGGTTACATGCAGTGATTTCATCAGACGTAGACATAAGCATGCTACGGAAGTTCGATTTAGAAATCTCACAAACTATTCTTATCTATAACCTGAGGAAAAAATCATACCTTGGAGAACTTCATTGCCGGCTTGGGCATCATCTGTGGAAACAGCATATGCTCGACCTTGTATCGTGGGCCGTGTAGACCTCAGATTTGGTGTTGTAGTTTTTGCAACACCTTTCACCTCCAGGTAATCTCTGATGCGGTGCCCCATCTGTCCACATTTAAAATAGGCCCCTGTAGATTTTTGACATTCCTCAATTTTATGTGGTTTCCCACATTTCGCACATGCAACTGATGGTGTGGAAGAAGCGGTACGAGAAGTCATTGGTTGTGTCTTTGCTACACCCGTGCTTGTCGGGGCTAATGTATTGAAAGGTCTTTTAGGTCTTGGGCATAGAGGTGGCAAAGTTTCCGAATCAAAAGACCTCGTCAATGCCGTAGGGGTAGGTTGTAATGGTGGCGGCATCAAATACCTTGGCCTCTTGCTGGCCTAATCCGCACTCATCGTCTGATATTGAGCTTTTCTATTCCTTGCTTGCTCATCTCTTACTTTATATAGATCCTCGATGTCCTTTTCTTCAATGAGGGAAAGTCTCACTACCCTCTCGTAAGTGGTTGCCTCGAAGAATGATATCATTCCGATGACTGCTGGTTTGAGACCGCACTTGAATTTCTGCATTTTCATCAACTCGGTAGCGACTAATGCTGGAGCGAATCATGATAAACTGTTAATCATTGAATTATACCACTTTCCACCTCATAACCTAGCCCTTACTAAACCTTAGAGCTATTTAATAATTGAGTTTTGAGCATATTTTTATAGTTAGAAATAATCTGCAACATAGTGCAGCAGCCCATGTAATGTGTGCCAAGAATAGAGAGGAATCAGAGCCAAGCATTGGTGCTATTCGAAAAATAGAGATTGAACCATTGGTGGGGGACTTTTCAGCATGCCTTCGACCACTAGAAGTCCTGCAAGGAAAGGAAAGTGAGGCCCACACTTGAAGGAGCGTTGCAGCAGATAAGTCAAACTAGCTGAGAAGCAGAACTGTCAGCTCGACCAGCTCTAGAGCACACTACACCTTCACCAATCTTAGCTCGAGCAGCTCTCGAGCAGTTTAGAAGACTGCATTACAACCACTTGAGAACACTCAAGCAGATCTGGAGCAATCTTGAGCTGCTATGCCTGCAACAAATCATCCACTCGAAGCTACCTCGAGCGGTTAAAAAAAAGCTTCAGAAACAGCTGTTGGGATATTTTAGGTGCTTGCTGCTGACTTTATTAGAAACAGTGATAAGAATGGAATTAGTGAAAATAAATCATAGGTGCATCGAAAACTACAGAGCAGCAAGCCTAAAAATACACAGACCTGTAAGATACAAGGCCAATTGTAGCAAGTTTTAATAAGTAAGAGTTTGTCCCACAGGAAAAGTTGATCTAAAGCTCCAAAGGAGCTATCTTTAGTAGGCCCTCCAGATCTGGCAATCCTAAATGAAAGGGGATTTAAGGTCACTATTGTCTAAATCCTAAGGTAACCTAATGCCTAAACTACATAAATGGTTGAGAAGAATGATGGAGTGTAAGAAAATAAATATAAAAGGGTGAGAAGTAAGCTATTAGGTACAGATCTGATGGAACTTATAACTCAGACTCAGATCTGCTGCTATAGAAATCCTGTCCAATGGCTATATTATCACCAAAGAGGAGAAAGGATCCAACTCACCTCTGTGCCATGATCCAATCCCTTATGGCTATAACCTGTCCACTTAAATGGTCACAAACTATCCAATAGGGGAACCACAGTCCAGAGATGGGTCAGAACAAGTTTATCATTGTAGGCACTACCTCTTCCAGGCTACCAGCTTAAGAATCCATAGGAACCTCAACCTCTAAAGTTCTGTGTGTGGGGCTAGGCGTGTAATGTGCAATAGCCTGGACACACAGAACCAGTAAGAGTTTGAATACTAGCTTTTAAGCCTAGCTGTTCACTGCTTTAGAAAGATAGCAGTGAACCAGTCACAAGCCTATAATCTCTACAGCCAGATTAGATCTGTCATCTGATGGTGGGTCTATACAAATACAGGAGAGTCTGTCTCTGCACAATCTCTCACAAGGCTACAAGCACAAGTGCAGAGAAGAAGAATCTTTCTTAGATCTGTGGATTAGCCTCACCCTAAGGCTATAACCTGTCCACTTGAATGGTCACAGACTATCCACAGAGGCTATCCTCCTCACAGAGGTCTGAGACAGAACAAGAAAATTACTGCCACCACCATGTTCACAAGGCTACCAGCTCAAGCTCCCATGGGGATTCAGATTTAGTGGATCCTGTGGTGGGGCATAGGCCTGCAATGTGCCTAACTTGGACACACAGGTCACTTGAATCTAAATAAAACCTTAAAAAAAATCCTCCATTGCTTACAATGCAACATAGCAATGGAGGATCTCAAGTCAGTAGCTTGTACAAAACAACCCTCAAAGCACCAATCCCATATAAGTATAACATCCTATTATAAAATACCATCAAAATTGTTCCAAATAAACATACAAAGGCATAGCCAACAAATGCTAGACTATGGAGAGAAGAAAAAGAGAAAAAGAAGTTGCCTAAACCCTAACCTTAGCCTATTAGAATTCTACAATTGATTCAAGAAGGAGTACAGAAGTCTCCTACACCTATACTAGGCTTAGGCTTATATAGCAGTCAGTTGTCGAAGCATTAGGGTTAGGAAAACCCTAATTTATCAATACAATCATGGCCCATTTCTATTCCTTGGATGCCTCGGGGCGTGTGCACAGAGATTGGAGTATTGGAGTGCGTGCCCTAGTTGCTGGAAATTCCCAGATTGCCCCTACAGAAGTGGGGAGAAGTTAAGATCCTGAGCCTCGCTAGGTAGTAAGGATTTCCAAGTCTTGTTGCATGATAGAATTGGCATCGCGGGATTGAATTGACTTGAAGCTCTTGCAGTCGCAGGATTGATACTTTAGTTATCGCGGGAATGCTCTGGTCATCGCAGGATTGAGCTTTTTATTTGAATGGCGCGGGAATTATGCACGCAGTTCGTTCCTTGGTGAATCTCGCGGAGATCCTCGCGAAGAAGCCATATGCATGTGCTTCTGGATTGCGCGAGCAGTTCCCTGAAGGTCTATATCCCACGGCCACTGTGCGACAGCTGTGCACAGGAATGCCTGGAGCTCTCTCCTCAGTGAATCACACAAAGATTAAAGGTGCCTTACTTGAGCTGCGCGAGACTGCGAGGGACTGCGCGAGAGCTTATAACTGAGCCTTGCGAGAACTATGCAAAATCTACTTTCTGGGCTCTTCTGTCATTCATTTGCGCAAGAACAGCGCGAGCAGTTGGTGCACTACCTTCAGAATCCCACAACAACTGCGCAAAGCCTTTTTCTCTGAAACAATTGAACCCTACGACATCTGCGCGAGGCTCACTTCTTAACATTTTTCTGCTTTGCTGTGCCTATGCTGCAGCCAATTCTCTGTCTGGGTCTAACCTCCTTTCTTCTGAAGAACTTCTGGGGCAACAGTAGGCTTCTTGGTATGGTTAGGGCCTTATTTGCAGCTGTTGCTTATTACCTACAAGATGGGCTTAACACACATTTATTAAATGACTAAGGGTCTAACAGAGAGTAAGTTAAGGAGTGAAAAGTGGTACTTTTTAGGTCTTAACACACCCCCAAATCTAATCTTTGCTAGTCTATTAGCAAAGCTTTAACTAATTAAATGCCACTTTTGTAGGGATCACGGGTACATTTAGCATATGTACCAAGTCTTTTAAATCCCTAGGTGATCCCTAGTGGAAGAGTGAAGTCTCCTGAGGGTTTTCAGTGAAGATACCCACAAACTTCACCATTAGAATAGTTAAGTATAGTGCAGTTAATGACAACACATATTTCAATGTATAAAGCTTCATTCCCCACCCATTCTTTAACATTTAGAGGGAACTGCAACATTAATACAGGCCATTTAAAACTCAAAATTAGCATGTGTTTGCATCACCACCATTCATTTTACATTAGAAATTCAATGTGTAAAAATCAGTACCCAGCTTGCCTTAAATTCAAAAATCAGGTTGGATACAACCCCAATGAGGTTTAAATTCAGACCCAATTCTCACCAGGGTTATCTCTCAACATTGACAATCTGAGGGTGTTCATATTCAAAATAGTTCAAGAGCAGTTACAGACCCCAAATGGGCCTGCAAGCATGAGCATAGGCAAAGCTTCTAATTTCTGACATCCTCATGACTTTTCACCATAGATTGGACAGCTCCTCATCTCCATATGACAACTCATTTCATTTTGGATCTACAAGGTCTTTTTGAATGAGTTGCAATGTGACATATGGGTGAGGGATATAAAGAATCAAGGGGTAAAAAGGGAATCAAAATTAAGAAATTAGCAAGGTAAGGAGTGATTCATGACTTCACAACCTTCATTTCAGCAAAACTTCATCTTACTTGATATATTCCGAAATCAAAGTGGCCAGCTTCTCCTCTTCTTTTTAATTTTCAGATGATGTTCTTCTCTAGACTTCTCTTTCTTTTTCTCTTTTTATTTTTATTCAATATTTTTATGATTTTTATGATGAACTGCCACACAAATACCATTGATACACTGTTGTTCATAAGTTGCTTTTCTTCACCTTCCATCAAATGTTGGACCACTCTCACTGTCTTTAACTCCTTCTCCTTTACCTTCTGAATTCTCAGAGTGAGGGTGAGGTTGAATCAGGCCAAGAGGTTAAAGTGCAAGTACTCTGGTGTTTGTCAAAGAAAAGTAGGATTTTTAAGGCTCAACTAGTATGCAAAAGGGCAGTTTTAAAAGGTTGGATTTTCAGGCTCAAACTATCCAAATGAATGCCCTGGATCATTTCCTTAGTGTCATGAATGCTATCAATAAGTTTTGATTTGGAGGTGCCTAACTTCTAGTGAAAAATCTTGACTCAATTAGTCCTTAGAGCATAAATAATGCCAAAAACTCTCTTTAAAAGAAAATGATGGGCCCAAATCTCACTAGGTATGGTCTTCAAATTAACCCATGGCATGTATTTTCACCTTTTTCTCTCCTCTTAGGTTTACTAGGTACTAATTTAGCATTTCTAATGTTAGCTTCATGGTGGTGTCAAGATTTTAACATTTTCAATTTTGAAATGTCTGTAAAAATATTTTAATTTTTCACAAATTCCTCATTGCAGCAAGTTAGGTGGAAATTAACTTTATTCATCCCAGTTACACCATCATTACCGTACTAAAGTTAACTATTCTATTGGTAGACCTACCCTACCACACCCCCAGACCATGAGGAGCAGTGTCCTCACTGGTTCAAAGGTGAGAAAGTGCAGGGTAATAGTCAGGAACAAAAAAGTAAACACACACAGATAATGCACATAAATCAATATACAAAAACAAATAAAATTCTATTAACTTAGAAGATATGTACAACTGTAATTACAATGAGAAGATAAGAAGTGAAAGGAAAGAAAAGCCTAAGTACAATCTAGGTTAAGAGGATGAGGAATGAGAATCTAAATCAGAATATGTGAACCAGTCCCAGCCCATCTTTTGTGCATGTTTCCTAAGTGCAGCCTTGTCCTTTATCTTGCTTGCTTGCTTCTCAGTTGGAGTCTTTTTCTTCTTTCCTTTGCTCTCAGCTGGCCTCTTTTTCTTTGGCTGCCTTGGTTTCTTAGGTTAGGCTGGTGGTTTCTTTATGGTAGGAGCTTTTGGTGCCCTCACGCTCATTTTTTTGGTTTTAGGTTCAGGAGGGATCATAGGGGATTTTCCTTTGTCTTGCTCAGTGAGGGCTACTGGGGACTTCCCTTTGTCAGGCTGGCCAGGGGGTTGTGCTTCCTCAGGCTGGGCAGCTGGCTCTTTACCAATTTTGATAGAGGCTGCTGTGGAAGCAGACCTCTTAGCAGTGACTTTCCTTTGTTTAGGATAAGTTTGGTCAGTAGGCTGTGAAGCAGGAGTTGGGATAGGTTGAGGCTTCTCAGTAGGGGGAGCAGCAGGAGACTTCCCTTTATCAGGCTGGCCAAGTGGTTGTGCCTCCTAAGGCTTGGCAGCTGGGGTTTCAGAAGGTTTAGGCTCAGGCGTAGGCATGAGTACAGAGAGTGGGGTGGGCTGTTGAGCTGCAGTTCTGGCAGCAGCCAATGCAACTTCCAATGAGGCTATCTGGATTTTGGCTTTGAGGAGGTCAGTTTCATGGATTTCCTTTTGGAGCTTGAAGATCTCTTGGGCATTGTTGAGCCTCTTTTCAAACATCCTAGCCTTCATCCTCTCCACATTGGTGTTTGTCTTCTCCAGCTCCAAATTCATCTGATGATAAGCAGCCATGGTCTTTACCTTCTCATAGGCCTCCAAGATGTTGGTCCACCCAAGTGAAATACCCAATAGTTACTTTCTATGGGCTTCCTTAATTTCACTAAGCTGCTACAGCAGGGGGTCTCAATGGACTGCCTAAGTTAGGCCATGTCCCACAGGACATCCCTCCTAAGGTAGGGATTGCCCCTCATGGCATGGAGGATGGTGAGGTAGGGAGGGATGTAAAAAGGGTGTTTGGGTGTGATAAAAAGAGAGGAAGTGGAAGGAGCAAAATGTGATTGGTCCTGGGTGGGGGAAGTAGAGTTAACAATGGGTAAGTCTAGTTGTTGGGGTAGGGTAACAGGTTTTGGGTCTGTTTGGGTCTGTTTGTCAGTAAATGTTGGAGGGGGTAGGATAAGAGGTGGGATCGAAGGCATGGGGGGGAAAGAAAATGGGGTAGGCTCACTAGGAGTAGGTGGTGATGGTGGAGGGAAAAAGGGAATGGTGAAATGTATGAAAGAGAATGGTTTGGTTATGGGGACAAGGCTGGGAGGGGAAAGGACCAGGGGGTTGTAGTGGTTTGTTGAGGGATGGGTGAGTTTGTCAAAGTGTGAAGTGTAGATTTAATGGATGTGAGTTCTATTTGCATCTGGTCCTGGGTGTGTGTAGTGGTCGATAGTTGGGATTGGATGTCTTGGATGAGGGAGAGGATGAGTGTCAGTGTGTCTGGGCTGAGAGGTTGAGTTTGTGTAGAAGATGGCACAGATTGAAAAGGTGAGGAAGGTACATGATGGAAAGTGGAAGTAGGGGGAGATTGGGGTTCTGGTGAGTGGTGTGGAGAGGTAATTGGGGATTCCGGGAGGGGGGTGTAGTGAGTGGGCATAGTGTGAAGGAAACTAGCCATGAAGGCTAGGAATCCTATGATTGAGTTAAGGTTTAGGTCTATGTCTGTGAATGGGGATGTAGTAGGCATGGCAAGGGTGGTGTCTTCTTCAATGTGAGGTGTGTCAGTGGGGATAAAAGGGATTGTGGGTGGTGTCTAGGAGATGGTGGGGGTTGTCTAAGTGGTTTTCCTTTTCTTGTAGGAAATGAGTGGAAGGCTGTCAGGTTTAAGTGAAGATGATGGGGGTATTGGGGCTGTGTATTGAGGTAGGGTAGGGGATGGTGAGGGGTTGAAATGGGGGGTGGTGTCCTTCCAGGTACCAATCACAGGAGAAAAGGGTGTCGGCGTGGATAATGGAGACAGAGGAGGGTGAGAGAGAGATGGAATAGGGGTAGGGGATGCTAGAGTAAAAGGTGGGGGGAATGTGGGGGCTGCTGCAGCAATGGCGGTGACAGGCTCTGGAATCTCCTATGTAGTAACAGGGGTGGGCCTTGTAACAGCTGCCTCCTAAGATTTCTTGGGAGGGGCCTGAGTCTTAGCTTTCTTCTTCTTCTGTGCTTCCATCAGGCTCCTGCTAATTCCCCATTACCTCTTGGCAAAAGTTGTAGGGGCAAGGGTGGTAATCTCCTCTGTTTTTGCAATCTTATACCCCCCCTTGAGAAGCTATTTGGTGATGACTCTGGCATAGGGGAGTGTGTGTGGCTTCTTATTCTGTCCTAATTTCTCCACCAGATCCTTCATTACTTCGAACATTAATCAGGCGGCATGGAAGCCATGGCCCAGAGAGAATGAGTAGACAGCATCAGCAATAGGAGCTCTCCTCTCCTGCTGATGACCTGAACAATAGATGTTCTTTCTCAGGACCTGGTCCAGGCTCCAACTCTCTTCTTCTGATAGAATCCCCTGAGGCCTTTAGTCCTCTAGTCAAAGCCCTTGCTATTGTAGCAATTGAGGCACTCAGGGGGGGCCATATCCACAGCTAGGGTCAAATGCGGCTGGGATGCTCAATACCTCTGCAATCACCTTGGGGCTAATTAACATTTCGAAATCATCAATCAACACAAGGAGACCTACTTGCCCATCTTTGTCCTTGGTGACCCTGATGTGCTGGTAAAAGAGTTGCACTAGCCTAAGGTAGGCTAGTGCTAGAATTCCTCTCATATAGGGTGTCAGGCCAACCTTGCTCATAAATTGAATGGCAGGGGCAGAGAGAGGCACTTTCTCAAAGAAGGGCAGGTCGAAAGCTATCTCAGGCTCCAAGGGGATTGAAGCCATGAGCTCAGAGGGTGTAGAAAACTCAGGGTTGGCTCCTCCACCTCCTCAACCACTTCCTTCCCTTTTTTCGGTGCCTTTGAAGTCTTAACCTTCTTAGCAGCGGGCTCAACAAGGGCCTTATCCTTGCCCTTTTTCTTTGGTGCATTCTTAGGGGCCATTCCAAACTCTACTTTCAAAAATAAAAATGGGGGACTAAGATCATAGTGCTTACCCTAAAATTGTAGGGTTTAGTTCGATCTGACGCACAGTGCACCACGAGATCTCTGAGCAGAGGGCAATTGATGGGGATGACGTTAGGAACAAATCTGTAGATTCCAGGTGTGAATGATGGGTTGGAGGATGGACGTTGAAGGAGAGAGGGAGAAGAGTGCCAAAAGCTAGGGTTTCACTGGATGCAGAAGGAAGAGAGTACTGGAAAAGGAGACAAGCGCGGGGTTAAAATACTTATCGCTACGCTTGGCGTGCATTGGAACATATCCGATCGCGGGATTGGAAATGAAACCTAGCGAAGGTGTACATGCAAGTTGGATTGCACGAGAGTCTCCCAGGTTTACCTTGGAGCGCGCGACAGCTTGTGAAGAATTCTTTGTGAATTGCGTGAGAGGCTCCCAGGTTTCCTTTTAATCTCGCGATAGCCTTTAGAATCTCACGACAGCTACTAAAGTATTCTATTTGAATTGCACGAGAGGCTCCCAGGTTTCCTTTTAATCTCGCGACAGCCTTTTGAATCTCGTGACAGCTACTGAAGTGTTCTATTTGAATTGCGCGAGAGTTTCCCAGGGATCCTTTTGGATTGCGCGAGAGGCTCCCAGTCCTCCTTTTAGATTGCGCGAGAGGCTCCCAGGCCTCCTTTTGGACCCAGCAACAACAACGTATTAAACTCATTTCCATTTGTGCTGTGGCTGGTTCCTAGGCATAATTCATCACCATGGGTACCCCCAGACACTTTAAACTCTAACATTCAAGCATCAACAGTAAAAATCATTATCCAACATCATGCATTCAAGCAAAAACTACCAATTCAAGAGCAGTAATCATCAAACTAAGCATAAAGAAATCAGACCAAACAGGTTCAGATTCAAGTGGGGCCACTAAAATTTCCTAGAAAATTTGAACAAATGAAAGGAATTCAAATCTAACAAAACCAAAGTACATATGATACAATATTGACACACCTGTGGATCAATTTAATGAAGGATTTCCTTGAAAGTGAATGGTGTCCATAGGTTCAACAGGTTTTTCGAAACAAGGCTTAAGCCTCTGACCATTCACCTTCAAGGTTTTCCTAGACTTGGGATCCTTGATTTCCACAGCACCAGATGGGAAAATACTCATGACAATGTAGGGACCTTCCCATCTGGATTTCAGTTTGTCAGGAAAAAATTTAAGTTTGGAGTTAAACAACTAAACCTTGTCACCAGCCATGAAGCTCTTTCTCAACAGACCCTTGTCAAAGAAAGCCTTGGACCTTTCCTTGTAGATCCGGGCATTGGCATATGCATCCATCCTCAGCTCATCCACTCGATACGCAAAGAACTGTGATGACTAGCAGAAGTTAGGTCTAGATTTAAATTTTTAATGGCCCAATAGGCCCTATGTTATAACTCTACTGGGAGATGACAAGCCTTGCCATAAACCAGTCTGAATGGAGACATCCCAATAAGAGTCTTATAGGCAGTCCTAAAAGCCCACAGTGCATCGTTTAGCTTTTCAAATTCACCTTCCGTCATCTCAAGGATGTGCTTGATCTCCCTATTGGAAATTTCAACTTGCCCACTGGTTTGTGGGTGGTAAGGAGTAGCAATCCTATGGGTGACAAAATATTTCTTGAGTAAGCTCTCAAAATTTTTGTTGCAGAAATGGCTACCCCCATCACTGATAATGGCTCTAGGGGTGCCAAATCTTGAGAAGATATTCTGCTTTACAAACTTGAGGACAACCTGATTATCATTAATTCTTGTGACAATAGCTTCTACCCATTTGGAAATATAATCCACTGCCACTAAGATGAAATGATAACCATTTGAAGGAGGAAAGGGGCCCATGAAGTCAATACCCCAGACATCAAACAGTTCCACAATAAGGATGGGCTGCAAAGGCATTGAGTTTCTTTTGGACAACCCTCCTAATTTCTGACATCTTTCACAGGTCTGGCATCTCTGAATAAAGAAGGCCAATAGAACTCACACTGTAAGATTTTGTCAGCTATTTTTCTTCCACTAAAGTGGCCTCCACAGGCATTTTCATGGCACATGGCCAGAATACTGGAGACATCACTTTCTGGAACACATTTTTGAATGATTTGGTCTACATAATACTTGTATAAGCAAGGTTCCTCCCAGAAAAAGAATTTGACCTGTGAGAAAAATAAGTCTTTGTTCATTTTGGTCCAATGGGCAGGAATCTTGCCTATAACTAGATAATTTATAATGTGTGCATACCAAGGAACCAAGGATTGGATGGCAAACAATTTCTCATCCAGGAAAACATCAGTTGCAAGGTCATCAACACATTTATCCAACACAATTCTGGACAAGTGGTCAGCCACCATATTTTCCACACCCTTTTTGTCCTTGATTTCAATGTCAAACTCCTACAATAGGAGTATCCATCTAATCAGCCTGGGCTTAGCATCTTTCTTGGATAATAGGTATTTCAATGCTGAGTGGTCAGTGAAGATTACAGTTTTAGACCCAAGTAGGTAAGGTCTAAATTTATCAACAGCAAAAATAACTGCCAGAAGCTCTTTCTCAGTTGTGGTGTAATTCAGCTGAGCTTCAGCAAGTGATTTGCTGAGATAGGCAATGACCACTGGCAGTTTATCTTTTCTTTGTCCCAAAACAACACCTATTGCCAAGTCGAATGCATCACACATCAATTCAAAGGGCAGTGCATAGTCAGGTGTTTAGAGTACAGGGGCAGAGGTGAGGCAAATCTTCAAAGTTTCAAAAGCCTCAAGACATTCAGCAGAAAAGTCAAAGGGCACGTCCTGGCAGAGCAGGTGGCACAATGGTTTAGCAATTTTGCTGAAGTCTTTAATGAACCTCCTGTAGAATCCAGCATGTCTAAGGAAAGATCTGATTTGTTTGACTGTTCTTGGCGTGGGCAAATTTGTAATGAGGTCAACTTTGGCCTTATCTACCTCAATCCCTTCTTTAGAGACTACATGGCCCAACATAATACCTTGTGTTACCATGAAGTGCCTCTTTTCCCAATTTAAGACCAGATTGGTCTCCTCACATCTTTACAAGACCAGGTGGAGGTGTTGCAGACATTGGCCAAAATTATCCCCATATACAAAGAAAGCATCCATAAAATTTTTTAAGAATTTGTCAATCATATAAGAGAATATGGCATACATACACCTCTGAAAGGTGGCTGGGATATTACACAGCCCAAAAGGCATCCTTCGGTAAGCAAAGGTGCCAAAAGGGCAAGTAAATGTAGTTTTCTCTTGGTAATGAGGGTGCACAGGGATCTAATTGTACCCTGAGTACCCATCAAGAAAGCAATAGAAAGCTTTTCCAGCCAACTTATCCAGAATTTGATCAATGAAGGGGAGAGGGAAGTAATCTTTTCTGGTTTTAGAATTGAGCTTCCGATAATCTATGCAAACCCTCCAACCAGTGGTCTCCCTGGCTGGTGTCAGCTCTCCAGACTCAGTTGTGATGACTGTTATGCCAGATTTCTTGGGCACCACTTGGATAGGTGCCACCCATTCAAAATCAAAAATGGGGTAAATTATCCCAACATCTAGCAATTTAATGATTTCTTTGAGGACCACTTTTTGCATGTGAGGATTCAATTTTCTCTACATTTCCCTGGAGGGTGTTAAGCCCTCCTCTAAATGAATCCTGTACATACAGATTGATTCATCTATCCCTTCTAGATCCGCAATGGTCCAGCCAATTTCCTTTTTGTGCTTCCTCAAAACTGTTAGTAATTCTTCCTCTTGCTCATTAGTAAGAGAGGAGAAGATAATTACAGGAAGTTTTTTACTTTTCTCAAGGAAGGCATATTTTAATATTTCTGAAAGCTTCTTGAGATCCAGATTGGGGGCTTGTTGGATGGATAGCAGGATTGGTGCTTTATTGGTTTGAGGAAGAGGCAACAATGTAGGTTTCCAAATGGAATGTTGCACTAAGCCCACAGAAGACTTCAATGTGGTCATGTCTTCTGGCATAACAGCTAGGCTTCCTTCCTCTATCATGTCTCAAACTTTAATTAAACTTGTGACAATGTTGCCCCACTCCAGCAGAGTGGGCAATTCTTCTTCAACAACTTCTTCTAGTACATCCACTGCAAAGCTTTCCTCATTGTCCAGCTGAGGGTACTTTGCACTGTTGTACACATTAAGATCAACCTTCATATATCCGAAAGTTTCCTCCATGATCCCTGACCTGCATTGAATGCATGCATTGGCTGTGGCTAAGAATGGCATGCCCAAAATAACAGGTATAGGGGATGTACTCTTGTTGCAGCCCATGTCCAAAATAAGGAAGTCTGCAGGGTAAAAGAACTTGTCCACCCCCACTAAGACATCCTCAACCACTCTCATAGGTCTCCTTTCAGACCTATCAGCCATTAACAGCACAATGGGGGTGGGTTTTAGCTTCCCCAAACCTAGCTGCTGATATACACTGTATGGCAACAGGTTTATACTGGCTCCAAGGTCTAGAAGGGCCCTTCCAATTGTGTGGCCTCCAATTATGCAGGGAATAGTGGGTATCCCTAGGTCTTGCAACTTCTCTGGCATTGTCATATGTAATACAGAATTAACTGTATTAGTTGCAAAGACTTTTTTGGACAAATGGCCTCTAGCTTTTCTTTTCTGGGTACAAAGGTCTTTCAAAAATTTTGCATAGGCTGGGACCTGTCTAATTGCATCAAGCAGGGGCAAATTGATTTTTCCCTGCTTAAAGGTCTCCATCATTTCCTCTATCTGTGCATTCCCCTTATCAAAAGGGGTAGGGCCACTCAAAGCTTGAGGAAATGACAACTGAGGTACTGCTGGTTCCTCAGCTACAAGCCTATGACTAAACTTTTGTTTTTTTCTTTTTTCATCTTTTAATTCCTACTGAGGCTCAACTACAGCCTCTTTATTTTTTCCTTGTTGCAGGGTAGCAGGCAACTCTTGGCTCTGTGCTCTAACAAAGTCTCTTTCACTTTCATTCGAAAGTTCTTTGGAAATGACCTCTCCTTATTCCTTTCCCACCTAGTTGTCTACCAGCCTGCCAGACCTTAAGGTTGTGATGGCATTAGCTCCCTCAAAACTTGAGAAGCCTTCTCCAATCGAATATTGGCCCTTAGGGTTGGCCACTGGCTGGCTTGGCAACCTGCCCTCTTCTCTTTTGGCCAAGGCATTGGGTATTTGGCCTAGCTGTTCTTCTATTTTCTTTATGCTTTGACTGTAAGAAGTCACAGTTTGAGTCAAGACTCCAAGGCTTTGCAATGAGGTCAAAACCTGGTCCTCGAAAGAAGCATTTCGGGGCTGAGGTGGAGGGACTATCAATTGATTTTGCTACTAGGGCAGCTGCTGATGCTGGAAGTTTGACCTTGGGGCATATCCCTGGTTAAATTGCTGTTGTGGCCTTTGAGGTAAGGCCAACATCTATTGTGGCTACATGTAATTGTCTTGTCTCCACCTCAAATTTAGGTGGTCTCTTCACTGGTAACCAGCATTTTGGTGCTGGTATCCAAATGGTTGTTTGTTGTATCCAACAGATTGTTGCAGGCCAAATGATTAGGCAGCAACAGCTTGTTCCATCACATACTCAGGATATTGCCCTGCAGATGGGCACTCTTCCACTGTGTGTTGTGGAGATTGGCATATTAGGCATGCCTCCATCACCTGTGCAGCCAATCTGAGTTGCACCACAGTTAATAGTTTATCAAACTTTTCAGAAAGATTGGCCATCTGCATTCTTAGGTCATTATTCCCAGTACTTCATACATCTTTCCTTTGGAAGTTTCAGCAAGTCCCAGTTTAGCAGAAGGCTCTTGAACAGTTCTTGACAATGACATCTTCTGGAAAGCATTTTCACTGATGACCTTGAATAAGTCCCATGCCTCATCAGCTATTTTGTGCATTAAGTTCCACCACAAGAGGCATCTACCATGTCTTTGCTTTTCTCATCAATTCCATTATAGAAGCTTTGGACAAGCTGCCAGTCAGGGATCTTGTGGTGGGGACATTGTTTGAGCATCTCATTGAATCTGTCCCATGCTTGATTAAAATCCTCAGTTGGGGATTGAGCAAAAGCAAGTATTGCTTTCCTCAACTAGCTGGTTTTTGTCTCTGGGAAGAATTTGGTCAAAAATCTTGTCTGAAGGTCTTTTGAAGAAGTGATGTTGTTGTTTGGGAGAGTAGCTAACCAGGTGCTGGCCCTGTCTTTTAGGGAGAAAGGAAAGAGCCTTAATCTAGTGGCTTCTGGTCCCAAACCAGCAATGGAGAATGTTGTGCACAGGGCCAAGAATTGGTCAATGTGCTTGTAAGGGTCTTCCTTGCTGAGCCCATGGAAAGAGGGAAGCATTTGGATGATGGAGGTTTTAATCTCATAGTTTCCCTGAACATCTAGGAATTGAATGCTAAATGGGGAATTATAATCATCAGGAGCATTCAACTCCTTCAATGTTCTGGGTTGCTCTTCACCCATGACTGATGTCTCAGTTTTAGTAAGGAGCTCAATTGTGGTGTGTCTGGGCCTTCTTGGTCTTCTGCCCCTTTCTATCTCAGGGTTAGGAGGCTCTAATGTGGGACTGAGAGATCTCCTTCCTAACATGCACACACACCATCAACAGGGAAGACTACTTGCAAACCCATTACAATTAACAAAATTACTACTATCCTAGTCAACTGCTATGGAATTTTCAAAGGAGAAGTAGACTGAATTTTTGAAGGTTAGAGAAGTGCAAACAGAGGTAGCTAGACTCCCAGTGCAGTTCAACTTTCCTTCTCTGCTACTGTCCAGATCTGTAAGAAAATTTCTAAATGTAAATCAGCAGTATCAATTATTCAGAAGCACAGCTACCAAAGAATAAAGAATATAAAAATCTAGGGTCTACTAATAGATCAAGATTCCCCGACAATGGTGCCAAAAACTTGTTGGGATATTTTAGGTGCTTGCTGCTGACTTTATTGGAAATAGTGATAAGAATGGAATTAGTGAAAATAAATCAGAGGTGGATTGAAAACTACAGAGCAGCAAGCCTAAAAATATACAGACCTGTAAGATATAGGGCCTGTTGTAGCAAGTTTTAATAAGTAAGAGTTTGTCTCACAGGAAAAGTTGATCTAAAGCTCCAAGGGAGCTATCTTTAGTAGGCCCTCCAGATCTGGCTACAGATCTGACAATCCTAAATGGAAGGGGATTTAAGGACACTATTGTCTAAATCCTAAGGTAACCTAATGCCTAAACTACAGAAATGGTTGAGAAGAATGATGAAGTGTGAGAAAATAAATATAAAAGGGTGAGAAGAAAGCTATTAGGTACAGATCTGATGGGTCTTATAACTCAGACTCAGATCTGATGCTATAGAAATCATGTCCAATGGCTATATTATCACCAAAGAGGAGAAAGGATCCAACTCACCCCTATGCCATGATCCAATCCCTTATGGCTATAACCTGTCCACTTAAATGGTCACAGACTATCCAATAGGGGAACCACAGTCCAGAGATGGGTCAGAACAAGTTTATCATTGTAGGCACTACTTCTTTCAGGCTACCAGCTCAAGAATCCATAGGAACCTCAACCTCTAAAGTTTTGTGTGTGGGGCTAGGCCTGTAATGTGCACTAGCCTGGACACACAGAAACAGCAAGAGTTTGAGTACTAGCTTTAGGTCTAGTTGTTCACTGCTTTAGAAAGACAATAGTGATCTAGTCACAAGCCTACAATCTCTACAGCCAGGTCAGATATGCCATCTGATGGTGGGTCTATACAAATACAGGGGAGTCTGTCTCTGCACAATCTCTCACAAGGCTACAAGCACAAGTGCAGAGAAGAAGAATCTGTCTTAGATCTGTGGATTGGCCTCACCCTAGGGCTATAACCTGTCCACTTGAATGGTCACAGACTATCCACAGAGGCTATCCTCCTCACAGAGGTCTGAGACAGAACAAGAAGATTACTGCCACCACCATGTTCACAAGGCTACCAGCTCAAGCTCCCATGAGAATTCAGATTTAGTGGATCCTGTGGTGGGGCATAGGCCTGCAATGTGCCTAACCTGGACACACAGGTCACTTGGATCTAAATAAAACCTTAAAAACAATCCTCCATTGCTTATAATGCAACATAGCAATGGAGGATCTCAAGGCAGCAGCCTTGTACAAAACAACCCTCAAAACACCAATCCCATATAAGTATAACATCCTATTATAAAACACCATCAAAATTATTCCAAATAAACATACAAAGGCATAGCCAGTAAATGCTGGACTATGGAGGGAAGAAAAAGGGAAAAAGAAGCTACCTAAACCCTAACCTTAGCCTATTAGAATTCTACAGCTGATTCAAGAAGGAGTACAGAAGTCCCCTAAACCTATACTAGGCTTAGGCTTATATAGCAGTCAGCTGTCAAAACATTAGGGTTAGGAAAACCCTAATTTTATCAATGCAATTATGGCCCATTTCTATTCCTTGGATGCCTCGAGGTGTGTGCACAGAGATTGGAGCATTGGAGTGCGTGCCCTAGTTGCTGGAAGTTCTCAGATTGCCCCTACAGAAGTGGGGAGAAGTTAAGATCCCGAGCCTTGCTAGGTAGCAAGGATTTCCAGGTCTTGTCGCGTGATAGAATTGGCATCGCGGGATTGAATTGACTTGAAGCTCTTGCAGTCGCGAGATTGATACTTTGGTCATCGCGGGAATGCTCTGGTCATCGCGGGATTGAGCTTTCTATTTGAATGGCGCGGGAATTGCACGCGCGGTTCGTTCCTTGGTGAATCTCACAGAGATCCTCGCTAAGAAGCCATGTGCATGTAAGCTCGATCGCGCGAAAGCGCCTCAAGGTCTCGATCTCGCGCCATTGTGTGATAGTCATGCGCAGGAATGCCCGAGCTCTCTCCTCGAATCGCATTTAAGATTAAAGGTGCCTTACTTAAGCTACGCGAGACTACACGGGATTGCGTGAGAGCTTATAACTGAGCCTCGCGAGAACTGTATGGGTCTACTTTTCCGCTCTTCATCACTATTCATCCTGAGAACAACGTGAGCAGCTGGTGTGTAATCCCGCTCAACCGCTACAAGCCTTTTTCTCTGAAATAATTAAACCCTGCGACATCTGTGTGAGGCTCACTTCTTGACATTTTTCTACTTTGCTGTGCCTATGCTGTAGCCAATTCTCTATCTGAGTCCAACCTCCTTTCATTTAAAGAACTTCTGGGGCAACAGTAGGCTTCTTGGCATGGTTAGGGCCTTATCTGCAGCTGCTGCTTATTACCTACAAGATGGGCTTAACACACATTTATTAAATGACTAAGGGTCTAACAGAGAGTAAGTTAAGGGGTGAAAAGTAGTACTTTTCAGGTCTTAACAATAGCCTATCAGGCAGATCTGAAACAATGTCGAGCAATTCATAGTGGCTTCAGAGAACCTGTCGACCAGCCTGTCGAGTTATCTTCAGAAGCAATTCAACTTATCGACCAAATTTGGTTGAAACCTTCAGCCGCTCGAGATCTGCTTGAGATTATGTTCTGAAGCCTCCATCCACTAGAGGCTTGGGTCCCAGCATGTTTGACAAACTTCAGGGGTATTTTTAGAGCTCCACAGCACCTGGGACCCTTGTTTAAGTGTGTTCTGCTTTTCTTCACGACCTGAGGCAACACTTGGCTGAGAATGAGCCACGACAGCATCTCCCAAGGTTTTGATTTTTCCTTTTTTTTTTCTGATTGGCCAAAGTACTTTATTGCTTTATGGATTATATAAATAGATGTAAGTTGTTTTGTAAAAGGTAGCCAAGATACTTTCAACCTATGCTAATTTTAGGGTTAGAGTTTTTTTTTTTTCATTTTCTTCTTCTTTCCTTAGCTCAGCAGCAACGTTGGGCTAACTCTTTGTAGTAGCTAGGTTTATTTTGAGATGTAATCTGTTATTGTAATGGCATTATAAGGAGATTGGAATCTTCCAGAGACTACAGCCTTGCGGGCCAAGTCATTGTAAGTTTCTTTTTATCAATGAACAACTAGTTTTACTAATTCATATAATCTGTCTTTTCTTGTGATTTTTCATTAAAATTTGGATGGGTTTTATACTCCTATGGATGCATGAGCTTGTGGCCTTGGAAACATAGTGGTTGTAGTGTAATTACTGTTCTAGCACATCTATGAGATATTTTGTGACCATTTAAGTGGACAGAATATAGCCCTAGGGTTGGTCTAGATCTCAGGGTTGAGTTGGATTCTTTTTCCTTGCACTTCTGCTTGTAGCCAAGTGAAGGATTGCTGCTGATCCAATCCCCTCCTCTATTTTTACAATACCATTTTCAGTTATGAGATCTGGAGTCTTGCAGAGATTGTAGACTTGAGAGACAAGTCATTGCAAGCTTCTTTGTAGCAATGACTAGCTGATTTTAATACTCCATTCAATCTGTGATATCCTGTGATTTTCACTAGATCTTCATGGACTGTTTTCTCCTATGGATGCATGAGCTTATAGCCTTGTAAACATAGTGTTTGTAATGATTTTCCTGTTTCAACTTTATCACCTACGATTGGATCACTTCCTTGGGATATCCTATGACCATTTGAATGGACAGGATACAACCCTAACATTAGTCCAAATCACAGAGCTGAGCTAGATTCTTCTACCTTGCACTTGTGCTTGTAGCCAAGTGAAGGACTGCAGCAAATCTAGATCTTGATCTATTTTGCAGTGCATATTAGCCCATAGCTATCTATTTCTCCATATTTTCTATTTTATTTTACCAACCCATCTTCACTGTCTTCCAACCCCTTTCTTTAGATCTAGTTTTTATTTCTGTTTTTAGTTTAGTTTGTCACAACCCAAAAACACCCTCTCTTTACCTTGCTTTCTAGTTTTGGTTTAGAGTTGTCAAATCTGTAGTAGATCTTGAGATTTACTATAGTTTTTAGATCATCACTCCCTGTGGGACAAACTCTTACTTATTAAAACTTACTATAACAGCCCTGGATCTTGCAGGATTATTGTTGTTTTGTGTTGTGTGTTCTGATTTCATTTTTTGCCCCCCTCTTTATCTATTTTTGTCCTTCTTTATTTTCATTATATTTTAACCATTTTTATCATAAAAAGAACATAACCCAAAATTAAACCAATAAGTTTTTAGCGTCGTTGCCGGAGATTTTTGATCTAAGTAATAAATCTGAGTATTTATTTCGATTTGTTGTAGTTGTAGTGTTTGAATAAATTACAGCTGTAGTTTTTGTTTTTTACAGATCATGAGTAGTAGCAATTAGGGGAGGCAACAGCTGTAGCTGGAGCAAACTCTGCCTTAGTTTTCATTTCTCTCTCCCTTATTGTAGTTTCATTTATGCATTCATTAAATTTCAGCATTAGTATTTAGTATTTTTTCAGTGTACTATAAGTTAGCTTTTTACTTGCTATGGGTTGTATGCTGGGTAGAAGGTCTCTTCATCCTGAGCTTGGACCTTTAAATCCTAAAATAGAAAGAGTCTTTAGATCTAGGAACACATCACCTACACCTGCTAATCGCTTAGAAACACTGGAGATGGGAGAGCAACCTAGACCCCTGAGGGACTACTATGCACCAGGGGCATATCTATCCTCTTTTTGCATTCAATTCCCTACTGCTGAGGGAAATTATGAAATTAAACCTCAGACCATCCAAATGTTATCATCATTTCATGAGTTAAGTAAAGAGGACCCTTACAAGCACATTGATGAGTTTCTTTCCCTATGCACTATATTTAAAATTGTTTGCTTAAGAGATGAAGCCACTAAAATGAGGCTTTTTCCTTTTTTATTAAAGGACAAAGCAAGAAATTGGCTTAACATGCTCCCAGCAAACAATATTACATCTTGGAATGCCTTGCAATGTCAGTTCTTGGCTAACTTTTTCCCAATTAGTAAAATCAGTCAGTTGAGGAAGAGCATTATCTCTTTTCCTCAGTTCCCAACTGAAGATTTCCATGAAGCCTGGGATAGATTTAAAGAATTACTGAGACAATGCCCACACCATCAAATCCCCAAATGACAGCTTGTGCAAAGCTTTTACCAGGGGATTGATTCTAAAAGTAGATCCATGGTGGATGCCTCTTATGGTGGCACATATCTCAGCAAAACTGATGAAGAAGTCGGAGATCTGTTTGATATTATCAGTGAAAACTCTATGCAGCAAAAGACTGTCAAGAAATGATATTGAGACTGCTGCTAGAATTACAAAAGAACCCACTTCCAAGGAAAAATTGTATGAATTAAATGTATATAATGACCTGAAGAAGAAAGTGGGTAGTTTGTCTAAAAAGTTTGATAAACTGTTGAGTGTGTTGCAACCCCACATAGCTGCACAGGTTGGAGAGGCATGTCTAATATGCCACTCACCCACACACCCCTTGCTAGACTGTCCATCGGCTGGTCAATTTTCAGAGTTAGTAATGAAGCATGCCAATACTACCCAATCATTTGGATAGTAACCTATTGGGGATGCTTGAAGGAACCACCCTAACTTGAGGTGGAGACAAGATAATTTTCCTCAACCCCAGCAGCAGCTAGCATTACCCTACAGACCCACACAGCAGTTCCATCAAGGTCATGCCCCAAGACAACAATTCCCACATCAGTTCCCCCAACCAAGTCAATTATTTTTGCCACCCCACAAACAAGAGCCCCCTCCTTTGAGGAGCAGGTTTTGTCTTCATGGCAAAACCTTAGCTCCTTGTCATAGACTGTGAATTCTCACAGTCAGAGCATCAAGAAAATTGAAGACCAGTTGGGTCAAATCTCCAATGCTCTGACAACAAAGGAAGAGGGATGGCTCCCAAGCCAAACAGTGACCAATCTCAAGGGGCAATACTTGATTGGTGAAGCTTCTTCAACTCATGAAGAAACTATGACCATCAATGCCTTGAGGAGTGGTAAAGTGGTGAAAAACCAAGATGTTTTTTATGCCAAAAGGAGTGTAGAGAGAGAGGACTGAGTGCCTGTTGTTGAGTAGCAGGTGCTGAATAAAGGGGCTGTTGTTGAGCCCTAAAAAATATATATATAATAAAAAGAAAAAAAAAAAGAAAAAAAGAAAAATATATATTTTAAGGTAGCAGATGAGTACCAACAGTACCTCATCTGCCATTTCCTCAAGATTTTAAAGAGTTTTCTCCTTTTGACAAGGAGAATGCTAGGATGGAGGAAATGAAGACTATTTCAGCAGTTGCTGTCATTGAAGAGATGGTGGAAGACACCTTGCCTAAACTGTTGAACTGGGCAGAGGTGTGATGATGTTGAAGAATTTTGGATTGAGGGGGGCCCACTTATGTGCTGAAGCAGTGACTACCTTGAACTCTTTAGTGGGGCTGGTGCAGCAGTCCACTTGGAAATTTGTTATGCTGCCCCTCCCTCAGCCTTCTATTAAGTGTCCACCTGATGTGGAGCTGAAGCGGCTCCCAAAATCTCAACCAGCTGCAATTTTTGAGCTGAGAGAACTTAGGTTGCATGCCTATGCAAAGGTATGGTTTTTAACTTCTGCATTAAAGTTCTTTCCAGAGAAACTGAGTTCTAGATGGGTTGTCTCATTTACTGTCATACGTACACCCCCATCTAGGACTATGAAGATCATGGACCCTAAGTCTGGAAGGGTCATGAAAGTCAATGGTCAGAAGCTCAAACTCAGTGCTGAGAATATTGTGGAGCCCTCTGAAACCATCCACTTTTAAGAACCTCCCACAGCTGTGTGATCTCCAACTGTGTAGCATATGAATCTCGATGTGTGTCATAATTATTGATGTACTGTTGTGAGATGCATAGATCTATTAGCATTAGGATCAGTGCACTTTAATGTATGAGAGTGTCCCAATCATCATGAGTTGTACCTAAGCCTATTTTGCTTTCTCGAGAGGATCAACAACCTTTAGGCATCCTCTGGAGACCCTTTTGTAGGTGATTTCACTGTTTCTCGAGAGGATCAGGCAATTCAAGGCATCCTCTCGAGACTGATGTTATGAAGGCTATAGCAGCTCGACAGGATAAGTACATTTAAATTCTACTGCTCGAGATCCTCTTGAGCTATACTTCCTAAAGCTCCATCCTGTCGAGGCTCAGGTTCTGAACTTCTAAAGCCTTTGTAAAGCCATTCTCTCATTCCATCATCCCACACAATACATCTAATACATCTAAAGGCCTTTGTAAAGCCTTTGTAAAGCCATTCTCTGTGTTAAACACTTACACTCCATCATCCCACACAATACATCTAATATATCTGTGATTAATCATGATTCATACTCAGACCATTTGTAGGAATTTTCTGTTTAGGAATTCACTGTTCTAAGAGTTTTAGTATAATTACTGTCTTTAGTATAAAAACTATTTTTAGTTAGGTGTAATTGTTGTTTTGTCTTTTTAGTGTCATTGTGTATAAAATTTGTTTGGTTATACATTCTCTTTTTCTCTTGTGTTAGTTTAATTTTCTCTTTATTTTCTGCTATAGTTTAATTTTTCTTTCAAAACCCTGTTGTCCCTATACATTTTTCTTGAAACATTGAGGACAATGTTTATCTTAGGTTTGGGGGTATGGCAAGGTAGACCAATAGAGTAGTTAATTTTAGTGCAGCATGATTAGTTAAATTGAATAAATAAAGTAAATTCCCACCTAATCATGTTAGAAAGAGAAAATTAAAACTTTAGCAGAATTTTAAAACTAAAATCTTTGAAATTTTAACGCCTCCATGAAGCTAGCATCATAACATCAAGAATTATTTTATTTTTTTCAAAATTTGTACCTAGTGAACCAGAAAGGAGAGAAAAAGGTGAGGATATACCCCATGAGTTCATTTAAAGACCATACCCAGTGAGATTTGGGTCTATCAAATTTTCTTTTGAAGAGTGTTTTTGGTAATTTTTTTTGCTCTAAGGAATGACTGAATCAACATCCTTTTCACTAGAAGTTAGGCACCCCAAATTGAAACTATTTGACAGCACTCATGACACTAAAGAGATGATCTAAGGCCTTCATTTAGACAGTTTGAGCCTGAAAAGACCTACCCATTGATCTACCCTTTGTTTACACTATTTGAGCTTTAAAATTCATTTTTCATTAACCAACACCAGAGTACTTGAACCTAAACCTCATGACCTGATTCAGCCTTACCCTCACTCTAAGATTTCATAAGGTAAAGGAGAAGACGTTGAAGATAGTTGAGAGGGGTTCAACATTTGGTGGAAGGAGAAGAGAAGGAATCCATAAGAAGCAGTGTGACAATTGTATATGTGTGGCAATTCATAAAAATAAAAATAAATAAATAAATAAAGAGAAGGAAAGAGAAGTTAAAATAAGTACTTCATCTGAAGAATGGAAAAGAAGACAAGAATCTGACCACTTCATATCTGAAAAACATGAAGAAGATGAAGCTGTGATGAAATGAAGAAGGTGAAGTCATGAGTCACCTCCTACCTCTTAGTTGATTTATCAGTTTTGAACCCTTTCTATCCCTTTATTCTTTTTGAACCTCAACCAGAAGCCACATTACAACCCATCTAAAAGTCCTTAGTGATCCAAAGTGAAGTGAGTTGTCATGTGGAGATAAAGGGATGTTTAATCTATAGTGAAAAGAACATGAAGATGTCAAGAATTAGAAGCAATGCCTATTCTCATGCTTGCAGGCCTATTTGAGGTCTATAACTGATCTTGAGCTGCAATAAATGTGATACACCCTTGAGCTTCATTTCTACGTGATAGCCCTGGTAAGGATTGGGTCTGGAAATTAACTTCATTGGGCAATGTTTAAACCTGATTTTTGAATTAATGGCAAGCTTAGTACTGAATTTTCACACACTACACTCTTGATGTAAGTTAATTAGTTGTGATGGAAGTACATGTTGATTTAAGTGTTAAACTATTTGCATGTCTATTTAAAACTCCTCCAAATTTGAAAGATTAACATATAGAATGAAGCTTTATGTATTGATATCTGACTTGCCACTATTTGCACTATACTTAACTATTTTATTGTGAAGTTTGTAGGTATCTTCACTTAAAACCCTCAGGAGACTTCACTCTTCCACTAGTGATCACCTAGGGGCTTAAATGGCTTGATGCATAAGCTAAATGCATCCGTTCTCTCTAGGAAAGTGGCATTTAAATTTTTAGAATAACCGTTTAGGTTTCCCTTTGCTCGAGGACTAGCAAAGATTAGGTTTGGGGGTGTGTTAATCACCAAATTATGCCACTTTCCACCTCTTAACCTAGCCCTTACTAGACTTTAGAGCTGTTTAATAATTGAGTTTTGAGCATGTATTTGTAGTTAGAAATAATTTGCAGTATGGTGTAGCAGCCCATGTAATATGTGCTAAGAAAAGAGAGGAATCAGAGCCAAGCATTAGAGCTATTGGAAAAACAGATATTGAACCATGGTTGTCCCCCATCAAGGGGCTTTTCAACATGCCTTGGACCCCTAGAAGTCCTGCAAGGAAAAGAAAGTGGGACCCACAGTTGAAGAAGTGTTGTTGCAGACAAGTCAAACCAGCTGAGAAGCAAAACTATCAGCTCGAGCAGCTCTCAAGCACACTGCACCTTCACCAATCTCAGCTCGAGTAGCTCTCGATCAGTTCAGAAGACTGCATTACAACCACTCGAGCACACTCGAGCAGATCTGGAGCAATCTCGAACAGCTATGCATGCAACAAATCATCCACTCAAAGCTACCTCGAGCAGTTAAAGAAAAGCTTCAGAAACAGCCAGTCGATAACCTGTCGAGCAGATCTGAAACAATGTCGAGCAGTTCATAGTGGCTTCAGAGAACCTGTCGACCAACCTGTTGAGTTTATTCAGAAGTAATTCAACCTATCGAACATATCTTGTTGAAACCTTCAACCACTTGAAATCTACTCGAGATTATGTTCTGAAGCCTCCATACACTCGAGGCTCGGGTCCCAGCATGTTTGACAGACTTCAGGGGTATTTTTGAAACTCCGCAGCATCAGGACACTTGTCCAAGTGTGTTGTGCATTTCCTCATGACCCGGGGCAACACTTGGCTGAGAATGAGCCACGACAGCAACTCCCAATGTTTTGATTTTTCCTTTTTTTCTGATTGGCCAAAGCACTTTATTGCTTTATGGATTGTATAAATACATGTAAGTTGTTTTGTAAAAGGCAGCCGGGATACATTCAACTTGTGCTCATTTTAGGGTTAGGGTTTTCTTTCTTTTTCATTTCCTTCTTCTTTCCTTAGCTCAGCAGCAATGTTGGGCTAAATCTTTATAGTAGCTAGGTTTATTTTAAGTTGTAATCTATTATTGTAATGGCATTGTAAGGAGATTGGAATCTTGGAGAGATTGCAGCCTTGAGGGCCAATTCATTGAAAGTTTCTTTTTATCAATGAATAGTTGGTTTTATTGATTCATATAATCTATTTTTTCTTGTGAGTTTTCATTAAGATTTATATGGGTTTTATGCACCTATGGATGCATGAGCTTGTAGCCTTGCAAACATAGTGGTTGCAGTATAATTATTGTTCTAACTTTAACCCCTTGACTGGATCACATCTATGGGATATTTTGTGACCATTTAAGTGGAAAGAATATAGTGCTAGGTTTAGTCTAGATCTTAGGGTTGAGTTGGATTATTTTCCCTTACACTTGTGCTTATTGCCAAGTGAAAGATTGTTGCTGATCCAGTCCCCGCCTCTGTTTTTACAATACCATTTTCAGTGATGAGATCTGGAGTCTTACAGAGATTGCAAACTTGAGAGCTGGGTCATTATAAGCTTCTTTGTAGTAATGACTAGCTGATTTCAATGCCCCATTCAATATGTGATATCTTATGGTTTTCACTAGATCTTCATGGACTATTTGTTTCGATAGATACATGAGCTTGTAGCCTTACAAACAAAGTGTCTGTAATGATTTTCCTGTTTCAACTTTAGCACCTATGATTGGATCACATCCTTGGGATATCTTATGACCATTTGAGTGGATAGGATAGAACCTTAAGATTAGTCCAGATCACTAGGTTGAGTTGGATTCTTTTACCTTGCCCTTATGCTTGTAGCCAAGTGAAGGACTGCTGCAGATCTAGCTCTTGATCTATTTTACAGTGAAGATTAGCCCATAGATGTCTATTTCTTCATATTTTCTATTTTATTTTACCAACCCATCTTCACTCTCTTCCACCCCCTTTCTTTTGATCAAGTTTTTATTTTTCTTTTTAGTTTAGTTTGTCACAATCCAAAAAAACCCTCTCTTTACCTTGCTTTCTAGTTTAGGTTTAGAGTTGCCAGATCTGTAGCAGATCTAGAGATTTACTATAGTTTTTAGATCATCACTCCCTATGGGACAAACACTTATTAAAATTTGCTACGACAGCCCTGTACCCTGCAGGATTGTGGTTATTTTGTGCTGTGTGTTCTGATTTTATTTTTTGGCCCCCTCATTATTTGTTTTTGCCTTTCTTTATTTCCATTATATTTTAACCATTTTTATAATAAAAGGAACATAATCCAAAATTAAACCAACAAAAACGTATAAATTCGATCTCGTATTCTCTCACACTCATTTGACCTTACACCAAATTTGCAAAGTATTTCTCATAGAAAGCTGCAGTAAATTCTGCCCAAGTCCAGGGTGTCCTTGGAGCTCATGTTCTCTCAACCGATTTCCACCACGGGTCCGCCTCACCCTCTAGTTGGAATGAAGCCCAACTCACCTTCTCTTCTTCCGTACAGCAAACTCGTTGTCGTACCTTCTTAATTTGATTTAACCAGCTCTCGGTCTCCATCGAATCGGCTTGCCCATAAAAGCTCGGCGGCCTCAGTCTCCAAAAGTTTTAGAAACCAGATGGCTACCTTCTCTCAACAAGAATTTCCATGGTATTCACCATGGTCCTAAGCAGTTTCTGGATACTCCCCGTGTTATTCCCAGCCGGATTTTCTCCCTCTATGTCGTTACCTAAATTGTTTCCAACTCAGGAGGCACGATTATTGTCGCCTAGAGGAATTGCATTCGGAGGTGTGGTGATCCCTTCGTCATTAGTCACACCATTGGTGTGCACAGTCCTCGGTCTTCCCCTTCTAGGAAGCATGTTGACCTGTCATGACCAAGCAAATGCGAAGTCAGATCGGTCCTAAGACTAAAGTCTTAGTTCAAAGCCTAATAGTTGAACCTAATGCCATTATTTCTAACCTACAGCATAGCTCTGTACGCCCATAAGACTGAAAACTTAGGGCTCTGATACCACCTGTGACAACCTGAATTTCCTTACCAAAAACCAGCACCGTCTAATCACACACACAAGATCCAAATTATAGTGATGTTATGGTATCGCAGCGCAAGCATCACTTCCTAACAGCTCAATCTTTCCTCTTAATAAGCAATAGGAAGGATCGGGCCATCACAAAATGGTAAGCTTACAAAAGCAGAAGTAACGTGCGCAAAGCGAAAACATAATAGAGCTATAGCAATAACAAATTGGCAAAATAAGCTCACGAAACTAGCTACCCTATGCGCAAGTCCAAAAGAAACTACACAACCACCGATGAAGGCTAACCTCCATCTAAACAGTGGATCAGAATATACTATTGTATTTAATTACTACTTCTCAAAGTACCATTTATCTAAAACCCTAAAAATAAACTATCCAAGTTCCACTCAAGCAACTATGGGAAATGCTCCTCAGGCAAGTCCTCCTCTTCTGCGGGATTGTAGTCCAGATCTTCCTCTTGCTCCAGATCCTACTCAAAACCAGCTCCTACAGCCGTGATGTATAGTCAAAGAGTGAGTTTCATCCAAGCTCAATAGGGAATAAAAAATGCTAAATTACCATTTATCATTCTCATTCATGAATTTGGATGTATAAATAGAAAAAAAAAAGTCAAAGCAAGAAATCCTTTAGCTAAAAGTCAAACTTATTCTTTCATAAATGCAAGTAATCAAATTTCAAAATAAGGCATATAGGATCAAACGACCGTATCAGAAGCATGCGAACAATTTACAAGTACATCACTAGAATGTGTAGCAAGGAGTCACAAACAAGGTCAAATATCAAGTTGTTAAACCCCTGAGCTTCGTTAACAGGGTTACTTGAACTAAAACATCGAGCCCCTGAGCTATGTTAAAAGGGTCACTCCATTCAAGAAACCAAGCCCCTGAGCTACGTTAATAGGGTCACTTGAGTCGAGACGGATCGCCAAGCCCCTGAGCAAGTTAGCAGGGTCACTTGAGCCAGATTGTCAAGCCCCTGAGCAAGTTAGTAGGGTCACTTGAGCCATTACCAAGCCCCTGAGCATGTTAGCAGGGTCACTTGAACCAGATCTTACAACCACAAGGACACGAATCATGATAAGAGTCACATGGCATATGAACGATTCAAACAAACAAGAGTTGAACTTACCGAGTCGAGCAACACAATATATCAAAGATAAGGTACACAAGATGACAACAATGACATAAATCAATTATAGAATTTAGAATGCGGATCGAAGTCATGCGTGATCACATCAAGGTGCTTGTACAAAACATGCAATTCAAAGGTGTAAATCCAAGATCAATATTCCTCAAAATATGGTAATATTCTGGTTTAACAAATCTAGAAAATAGCGGTATATTTTACTAGCATCATTCACATGAATTTCAAGAAAAATGAGGATTCGGCGAGATGTTCTTCCCTACCTCAAGGTCGATTACTTGCGAGCACACTTGTGCAAATCAATCGTGAAAACCTCCTCAAAGATTCCTCGTATTTACCCTAGATCATACACCACACATTATTGCTGCGTGCCTTTTCTGGGTTCCTCTCGATCCCCATTACAGTGGCTTCAATTATGTCCAAGTGGACTCTAGCGATGCGGCATTTGGAGTATTGAAAATAAAGGGGTTTTCTAGGAAGGTTCCTAGTTCGTTGTGATCGCCAGCTACAGATTTTTAACGACACTGCAACATGTCAGTGATCATGCTTGAGAGCGAGTGTGGGTTACTTCTATACTGAATCGTCCGCCTACGAACGTCAGCAGCTATGTCTTTTCTTATAATTTAGATAGTTTAATTTTTTCTTTTCTTCCCTTTATTGTTATAGTTTTGATCAGTTTAGACTTCCCTGATTCTATTGTGAGTTTAGCTGTGAATTTGTTAGAGTGAGTGGATCTATTCTAATATTATAATCCTATTGGGAGTCTAATTAATTTAGTTTCCTAATCTAATTAGAATTCTAATTAATTTAGTGTCCTAATACTACTAGAAGTCTGATTAATTTTAGTCTCCTAATCCCATTAGAAGTCTGATTGTGATCAAGTTTCCTAATTATATTAGGATTGCACATGTAGTAGTTCTGGTGGGACTCTAATTATTTTGGGCATGCTAATTGTATTAGAATTCAAATTTGAGCAAGTATACTAGTGGAATTAGAATTCTAATTAAATCAAGTATAACAGTCTTACCAGAATTCTAATTGAAATAGAAGACTGATTTTATTAAAACTCTAATTTAAGCAAAGGAATTAATTTTATCAAAATCTAATTAAAACAAATAGACTGATTTTATTAAAAATCTAATTAAAATAAATAAACTAATTTTATTAAAATTCTAATTAAAGCAATGAATTAACTATACTAAAAATCTAATTAAAGCAATGAATTAATCATACTAAATTCTAGTCAAAGCAAGATATTAACCAATTAAATTCTGATTTAAAGAAATTAATCAATTATACTAAAATCTAATTAACTTAATTAATTAATTATGCTAAAATAAAATAAATCTGCTAATTAATTATACTAAAAAAAATAAGTAAAAGCAATTAATTAATTCTAGAATTTTAAGAGAAAAAAAAAGGGTTTTGGGCCCGCTATGCTAAGGGGGATTGGCCTCATTCCCGTGTACCCTCCGTAAGCTCCCTTGGGCAAATCGGGTGGCTAAGATTAAAGATAAATTATATTTATGATGATAAAATAGTATTTTTAGATTTTTCAGAGTCAATTTCGGAGTAATAATTATGAATTAAATTATGAAACTAGAATTATAGAAATTGAAATTATATTAAGGATTTTTGGAAATATTAAAATAAGAAATTTAAATTTAAATTTAAATTTCTAGGACTGAATTCAGGTCCAAAATCAGAAAATCAGACCGTATGATTAAGGACTGGTTCTAGAATCTAAGGACTAGAACTAAAAATTAATGATAGGACTAGAGATTAAGATTTTAGAATGGAATTAAAGCCTAGGGTCGGTAAATTAGACCGTCGGATTAAGGACTGATTCTGAATTCAAAGAATTAGAACCAGATATAAAAATTTTGCGGTCTAAAACAGGGTGCTACGGTCTTAGGCTTAAAATTAAAGCCTATAATTAAAACTAAGAGAAATCCTAAATCTAAAGACTAGAAGCTATGGTCGTGAATAAAAAATTTAATCCTTACCTAGGGTCGGGGATGCGGAGAGGAATCTCGAAGATTCGAAGCTTGAATCTCGAAATTATGACTAGGTTTCTATGTGGGTTTGTCCTTGGAGTTCTCTGGTTTCGGAATCCCAAAAAAAATTCGTTCTCTCTTAAAAATTTCCCAGCCTCCTCGGGCAAATTAAGAAAAAAATATTTTATAGGTTTTTTTTCTAATTAAACGTCCTGTTTCAGGCGTTTAATCAAATTGTGCATCAATTTTCAGGCGCTTAATCGCTTTGAGTCGGTCACCAACTCAGTGAGCGACTGGCTGACTTGCTCTACGAGTTTCCTAGTCCTAATAGCGTTAGAACTAATTGCGCACCCATTTTGGGGTGCGTAATCCAATTAAGCGCTACTCTCGAAGCGTTTAATCGAGGGAACTTAGGAGTTAAGGACAGTAAGACTAGGCCGGGCGTAGGCCAATTGCGTGCCAGTGGTGGGGTGCTTAATCCGATCATGCGTGCCATGTGGCATGCGTAATCGAGTCTCGAGGTGGTCTGAGGAAAGGAAGTCTGGTTTGAGGAGGGACTGATTATGCATGTAAGATCTGGCGTGCAATTGAATTGAGCGCATGGTTTTATGCGCTTAATTCGGGGTTGTCCGGGTCCGAGTCGGGTCTGAAATGCCAGACTATTATTTCAGCCTGCATTCTAACTATATACTATTATTTTAGTATATAATCTCCTATGTTGGGATCTGAGCCACAGAGCTATTATTTCAGCCTATGTTCAACCATGTACTATTGTTTCAGTGCATGGTTCCTACGTCGGGAGTATGGAGCCTGAGCCACAGAACTATTATTTCAGCCATATGCTATTATTTCAATATATGGTCTCACATTAGGGTTAGGGGTCTGAAATGCAGACTATTGTTTCAGTCTGTATTCCGACTATATACTATTGTTTCAGTTTATAGTCTCCCTACGTTGGTACTTGAGTTACAGAGCTATTGTTTCAGCTTGTGTTCAACCATGTACTATTGTTTCAGTACTTGATCCTCATGTTAGGGTTATAAGGTCAAAGGTTGATCGAACAAAATTGTATATTCCGAAATGGCAAAATGGGGGTTTCTACAGATGCCCCTCTTTGACGCGCTCTTTCGAAGTAAGAATATGTCGAAGAAGTAGACACCTCTCATTCGAGGTGTCTTCTCATTTCTCTTGAGAATTCACAAACATAAATTGGTGATGCTGACATGACATGCTTGACTTTCTTATCTATCAGTGCAAGCTAAAATGGAGCATTCGAAGGGCAAATGGTAGCTGTCGAAGGGCACATTCCGAGTCTGTGGGTGCATAGCATATCTCGTCGCATGGTGCGGGCTAACAGAGGGATTTTACGCAATTGAGATATCGGGGCATCAATCAAATATCTAAAATAAGGTCTAAGAATCGATAATAAAATGAAGTATCATATAATATCGAAGGCTTTTGTAAGTCATGTCAGACCGGGCGCGTCATTGCTCACATCAATGCACGTCAGGCATTCCTTTTTCAATAGGCATTTATAAGTTCTTAGATTAAATATACTCAATGTTCAGTTTCCCTGGGGAATGGCTGGTTTGGGCTGGTAATTGAGGTGGGGGTCTTGTGAGGAGTGCTCAATTAAATTCTGCGCAGTGGTGCGTGCGCTTGATTCATCTAGAGTTGGCCTCTAGGTTGGGAATTCTAATCCTAATGTGTCTGAACAAACGATTCTGCACAATGGCGTATACGCTTGATCCGATTCTATGCAGTGAGATATGCACTTGATTGTGAGTTCAGGGGTCTTAGGAGTTAAAGGTCAGGTTTAAGTGTAATGTATTGTGCGCGGGTGATGGGGCGCTTAATCAATTTTTTTTTTTATTTAAAGAAGGGTGTGTTGGGTCTATTTATCTTGTTGCTTTGTTCTTTTTTTTTACTTCTTTTTTGCTTTTGTTTTTGAAGTAGGGGATTTTAAAAATTCGAGGGTTTTAAAATTTTGAAATTTTAGGAATTTTAACTTAAGATCAATTCGATAAAATGGCAGAAAACGTGGCTTTCGAGACGTCACTGAGTAGATCTACCGGTACAGGATTTGTGGACCTGACCGTTATTGTGGTTGTCAAGATGACACTTGGCATGCCGGATACTCCGTCTAACCTTCTCGGCGAACACTGATGATTGTCTCTTATGGGAGGACTACAGTAATTCGTGAGTCGAGAGAGACGGGTTTTGAAAATATTTGACTTAATCATAACTAACTATATATATACGAGGAATATCGAGTAATTGAAAAAAATGGGTAGTACTTACATGGGGGTGATACTTACCTGGATTGTGCGTAGCTTGTACGGTCTGGTAGCGTCGTAGTGCTGCGATGGGACTTTAGGAATTTTTTCTCTTTAGGTCTGTTGTGGCAGAGGTTGACGTTTGTGATGTGATGTCTTGGGAAAAATGATGTTGCGATGGGACCTGAGGATTCTTCCTTCTTTGGCTGCGTGCTAGGTGAGTCCTGGTGGGGCGTGAGGATCAATTCGGGAGAGAGAGTCCTTTGCCTTAGCAATGGGACATGATTAATCTTTTCCTCTTTTTGTCATACGGTGTAGCATGTGCTGTCTGAGCTTTCTTTTTTTCAGGTAGTGATGTCCGCGATGGGATGTCGACTGAGCGTAGTTAGCGGTGGCGTGCTCGCGTCCTCGAGAGATTTGCTTTCGGTGGGACATGAGGGTATGGTTATTTTATTATGATGAGACTGGATATCGAGGTCATATTGCATGTCTACACATTATCGCGATGGGGACGGGTGTTGTCAACGCTTTCTTCTCATGTAAGGGTACGCGATGGGACGGGTGAGTAAGTCTTCTTTTTTTTTTTTTTGGATCAGCCTGTGAGGCTACGCGATGGGACAAAAGAATCTTGATCGCGATGGGATAAAAGAATCCTGACTGCTATGCGATAAAAAGGGATGAGGGCATAGATTTCATCCAAAGTCAAGTATTACGTGCCTATTTTAGGTCACTCAATATGATTGCGTGCCTATTTTCAGGCGTGCGATCTCAGGCTTGAGGGATTGTTTACGCGTGTGGGAGTATGCATGCAATTGTATTCTATGTTATAATATAAGCACGTGATCGGAGTGTCACCAGGTCAGTGTACGGGTGACCTTTTAGGTCGCACCGCGACAGTGTGTCATTTGATAAATTTGCGCGGTTCATGGAATGCGTGCGATCGGAGCGTCGCGCCGTTGGCATGGGCGATAGCTTATTTGCGTGCTTTGGTTAGGGCGTGCGATTTGAATTGGGCGAATCATGCGTGGTGCATGACTGAGTTAAGCGCACGTGATCGGGCGCATGATTAAGTCCGTGCTCTATATAAGCGATAGAGCTTTCATTTATGTTTCATTCTCTGGTTTAGTCTCGAGTTTTGAACTTTTTTGGATATCTTGTGTTCTGAAATTTATATTTTAGTGATATTAGACGATCTACCCATCTGATTGGGATGTCGTTTCTTTCTATATTCGTTATTTCATGTGATCTTCATCCCGAGGTGATGCTCGTGGACGACATCATTCTGAGAATGGGCGGTATTGGGAATAAGGGCACTTGTCTTCACATCGAATCTTTTTAGGGAGCAATGAAGGTAACGTTGAGGAGGTGGTGGTGGAGGAGGTGAAGATAGCGGAAGAGGTGTAAAAAGTGGAGGGATGTGTTTCCCAACCAATGCTCTCTGAAGTCTTCGATTGGACGCTTCGAGCGGAATCTGTTCCTCGCTTCGTCTCAGCTTTGAGCCCAGTCTTTGTTTTACGTTGTAAATTCAGGAGGTATGCCTCCGGTGATACTTGTAAAACTTTTGAGTTATGAATAAAGGGGCTTTTTTTTTGTCGTGATTGTTTATTCGTTTTAACTTATCAGCGGATTAGTTTGATTTATCTGATTTGTTTGACTTAGTTTTGATTTAGCTTAGAGTTTTAGTTTGTTTTTATAGGGCTTATTTTAGCGAGTTTACTTGGTTCTGTTTGGTTTGTTGGGGGCATTTTTCTTGGTGGAGTCCCAAACAAGCTAGGGTCTCACTTTAGAGAGTTTTTTTTTTTTTTAAGTTTTGGCTAGTTTAAGGTTTGATTTAAATTGAGTTTTGGTCTTTTGTTTGATTCAACATGAGACTTAAAAGGTGTGAGTTTTCAAAGGTTCTAGATGGGTATTGGGTGTTTAAATCCTATTAGTTTATCCATTTTTGAGTGGATTGGTGTTTCTTAGGGGGTTAAGTGTTGTGTGATTATCGGTTCATCTAGGTTTGTCTTGGATTGTAGTCTTTCAAAGGGGGTATGTGTTTGGTTCAGATTTAATTAGATTGAAAGGGTTTAAAGGTGTGACACTTGTCATTTGGTAATTCAAGAGGTATAGTTTATACATGTGTGAGCGAAAAGTTTTGGGTTCTTTTTTGTTTTGAATTTTATTCCAAGTTTGGGGTTAAGAGTTTTGGGACATTTTTTGTGATTTGGGCATTTTCTTGTTCATTAATGTCTTTTCTTCCTTTCTTTTTTGTATCTTAGGTGTTAGATCCAAAGAGTTGTATTTATTGCGTGGATTATTGAGAATGGATGGGATTGGGATTGCAGGATAGCAGTCAAATTGTTGTCATGCTAAGGGAAGAGGGGAAGATGGGATTTTTGTTTTTCCAAATAAATCCGGGTTCGTGCATTGCCTGAACGTGTAGAATTTAAGTTATATATTCAGAAGGTATGCCCTCGGTGTATTTTGTAATTATTTTATTTATTTTATGAAGAGATTATATATATATTTTTATTTGTGGTAATTTCTATTCAGTAAATTTTGTAGCTTGTTTGATTTGTTTTGAGCGTGATGCTTTTTTAATCTGATCTTATTATTTATTTTGATCTGGGGTGTTCTGGGAGCAGTTTTTTTTTGTTTTGTTTAGTTTAGTTTCAAGTGAATGGATGATGGGAGGCATTTTTTTTGTTTTCTTTAGTCTTGGTATTAGTTGGAGTGTGTAGGTGATGTTGAGGCTTTTTTTTTCATTTGGTTTTTAGTTTGGTCTAGTGCATTTTCTTTTCGTTATCAGGGTGAATATTTCTTTAAGTTTGAATGCTTTGGATAGGGCTTAACAAGGGTGTGGTTTAGGCTAATAATTAGTGTCGGAGATCAACCAATTTAGGCCTGTGAACGTGTTGTCCTGGACATTTTTTTTGTGTTTTGTCTTTGTGTTTCTGGGGAATTGCGTGCTTCACTCCGAGCGCATAAATTAATTGGATGCCAGAGAGTGGGCGCATGCTCAAAGCGTCAGAATGTATTTAAGCTTCAGTTTTCGGTCGTTTGATCGATTTAAATGTATGGTACCGGGCGCGTGAATAGGGCGGTGGCTGGTCACTGTACGAGTGACCATTGGCACTCGCGCACCACTGTATGGATGCTTGAAGTGATTACACATTGAGTAGGGTACACACAACTAGATGGTCGGGTTAGTTTGAGCGAGCGACGATTGGTTTGCGCGCTTAAGACCGGTCGTGTGATCTGAATTAAGCGCAGTGATAGTGGTGTTTGATTGGTTTAAGCGCGCGAATTTGTGCACGCGATTTTGGCGAGTCTTATAAATAGTTCAAAATTTTTCATTTTCATCGTTCGATTCATTTGAGTCTTTGATTCTCTGTTTCCTTGTTTCTTCATGCTCTAATTTTTGTATTTTCGTGATATCTTGCGATCCGGTCGTCCATTTCGGGCGCTGTTTCTTTCATTTTCTTTAGTTTTTCGAGCTCTTTGTTCTAGGATAGAGTCTGAGGGTGGTGGTAGGCATGAAATTACTATTTTTGAGTTGAAGAGGATGTTAGGGGCGGAGATGGGTGACACTTCCGAGGCTCAGACCGACGGTGTCGGGGAGGTGGATGTTGGGGAGGTAGTTAGAGAGGAGGTATTGGAGGTTGACCAGTCGGGGGTCTGGGAAGAGGTGCTCGAGATTGAGGAGGGAGTCGCTGAGGATGAGGATGAGAGGGTCGAGAGTGAGAGAGCTTAGGGTGCAGCTGCTGAGCACCACGGTGAGGAGCATCGAGATCACAGACAATTCCCACTAGAGGATTTCTTCGCTCGAAGCCGGGTAAGCATTCATGAGCAAGAGTTCTTCCATTTTCTTAGACACTTAGGTTATGACATAGGCTTGTTAGGATCTGAAAAATGTTTGTTGTAAATTATTATTGTGTTTAGGGCATATTTGACTTGCTTTTAGTTCTAAATTCATTTACCTTTCATCATAGGTATGTATTAGTCTTACTGTTATTATTTTTATTTTGTTCAATAGGAGCCCCCGCAGCTAGCTATCAGCTCGGCATGGATCGAGTCTCATACTTGGTACCGTGCCTAACTGGAGTTTCAGTGGGCACGATTGGTGTGTTTCGATTTCGGACCGATCCTAGAGTTGGAGCCCTTTCAGGTCGATCATGGACAGATCGCGGTAATTCTAGAGAGGTGGAGGGAGGAGCATCAGGCGCTTCTCTTTCCAGTAGGCATGATGTTGCCAACTCTAGAGGACTGGGTCTGCATCACCGGTCTTCGTTTCTAGGGTGAGCCGATCACAGGGCGGATGGCGGGACATTATTTGGAGATATGTGAAGAGATTTTAGGTGTGCCATATAGGTCGAGCGGTTCGGGGCCAGGTGTAGTTCGAGTCACTTGGATTTTTGATACATTTGTGAGGGGCTTCGTCCCCCCGAGGTGGCATTCGGAGGTGAAGGCGACCTATGAGGCGCATTGTGCGGTAGTGACGAGTCAGGAGCCCGTGGTGGAGCCAGGGTTGGCTGCAGATAGGGTGCTTCAAGCATTCTTGATGCACTTCCTTGGTGTTGTACTCTTCTCTTCTTCGACTTAGGGATGCGTCACCGGGTTATTTTTGATGGTTCTCGGGGACATGGATCGAGTCCCCACCAATGCGTGGGGTGCAACCGCATTGGCGCATCTCTATGAGCAGCTTTACCATCGGGGATAGGGCGTCGCATCGATCGGAGGTTTCCTTCCCTTCTTCTAGGTGAGTTTTAGTTAATTAATGTCATAGTTTCTCCGTTTTCTTGGTCTTTTAATGGTAACTATTCAGCATTTCTATTTTGAGTTTTTTTTTAGTTCTGTGTGCATGACCATTTTGCTTTTCTTTGTCCAGGAGTTTCGTTGGAGGTGGCATTCACATTCTCGCGGATGCACGTATGGAGGGAGGAGTTGAGGGGTCGCCACAGGTCTTCGGATCTTCAGACAGTGCGAGGTCTCTTTGAGGATATGCACGCGGGGCAGGTATAGATCATCATGTGTATTTTTTTTATTTCATTTCGGTCTTTTTAGGATCTGAGTCTTCGTTGAGGGGTTACCTCATTTGCTTGGTTGTAGGTGATTTGGAGGCCGTATGCAGATGAGGAGGATACAGGCGCGTCAGTGATTCAGTCTGGCCGGCCCTTCTTTGATGTGAACATATGGGTCTATTGTTTTGAGAGGGTGGAGAGGATCCACATATCTCGAGTGGTACGAAAGCTGGGGCTTGCTCAGGGAGTCCCTCCAGAGATTCGCCATAGAGTGGCAAAGAGGATGACCAGCCCTCCTGGCCAAAATTTCATGATGGATGGCGGATGAATTTTTAGAGTGGGGGACCGAGGTTACGGGCCTTGATGATGGGCGGACGCTTAGAGTATGTCTTGATGGTTTAGTGCATTGGGTGGTGGGCACCTCTTCACACGTCCCTTCCATGGGAGTGGCTCTTTCGCGATTGGTGGGCCGAAGTCGCCGTCGGCTTTGAGGGAGAGGTTGGCTGCATTGGAGCAGGGTCATCTCACCGCGAGCGTGCGGGGGGCATTAGACGCTCTCCATAGGGCAATGGAGTGGATGTGGTGTGCTCCTCATCCGGATAAAGAGTTGTTGCACTCCTTAGCCTCGGTTGCTCAAGCTAGGGCAGCAGAGGATGAGTTGGGGGCTCGGCTAGCGAAGACTCGACGGCTCCGGATGAGTTAATTTATTTTTTTTGTATTATGTGGACTCAATCTTCTAGTCGTTCTGACATGGTTGTGGTGTCTCGTTTTATTTTATTTTAGACAGTCTGAGAGGAGGGTGAGGTTGCTCATCAGGCGACGATAATCGAGTTGTTACGCAGTTAGTAGTAGGTCGGCCGAGAAGTGGAGGCCAGCTTACGATCTGAGATTGATCGATTGGTAGGTGTCTTTATAAACATGGTTTTATTAATTATTAGCATTGTGAGCTTACCAACTGATGTATTTATTGTTATTCGTAGAGAGCCAAGCTCACTGCTGGAGGTTCAATTCCGACATTTGATCCATCTTCAGTTGCTTCCTCCAGTCGAGAGGATCCAACGATGGCTAAGCTTCTTGCCGAGCTAGATCATTGGGTAAGTTTCATTCAATATTTTATCTTATTTGTGTCATTGCATTAGTTTTTTGGGTGTCATTGTTTCGCTTTCTTAGTAGCTTACTAATATCATGCGATATTTCAGCGTTGGATTGCCGAGGATCTTCAGGTGAGGGAGGCGACTGCTGCCTCTCTGCGCCCGGAGAGTTGGGTATAGTTTTTTTTTTTTTTTTATGTGGCATAATTTTGTTTCGGTTATTCCATCTTTATTTTGTTCTGACATGTCTTGTGTTGGTTTGTTTGGTTCTTTGTGTAAGCTGTTCTGAACTCTGCCCCCGAGGCTCCCCCTCAGGAGTCTGTTCCTATCCCTACTCAGGTATGTTTTAATTACTGTGTTCATGGTTTATTTTTCATTGTAGTATTTTTTCTTATGTATTTGTTTGTTCTTGTTGTAGCCGCCTACGTTCATTGTTCCTTTTGTGCCTCCTGCTGAGATAGTTGGGCGACTTCTGGAGGAGAGGCTGGATCTAGTATAATTCTTTCATTTTGAAAGTTTTTTATTATGTTCATATATATATATATATATATATATATATATATATATATATATATATATATATATATTAGTTTTTCTTTGACTTGGTGTGGTTATGCAGGTCCGTCAGCTTGAGGAGGCGCGTCTAGAGGCGGCAGTCCTCCTGCAAGCGGGTTCTTGGGAGCGGAGAAATGCAGGAGGACCTGGTCATTGAGATGATAGTCACGGAGGACTCGAGCCAGGCGTTAGGCGACCACGTCCGGATGGCGGAGATCACAGTGTCCTAGATCAGTTGTAGTATCGTCTGACGAGGAGTGAGCGAGGGGTGCATAGGTTGGTTAGTCAGCTTGATGGTTCAGAATCAAGGGCTACTTCCTCGGCTCAGTAGTCTCATCATACATCGCATGATCGCATCAGGGATGATGCTTGTAGGGAGTCGGTCGTTCGTGATATTCTTGCAGGCTATCCTCCTCATTCGTGATTGAAGTGGTCTGTTATCCAAACGAGTGAGGGAGGTTCCATAGCGGGGCCTCATCATTTAGAGGTTCCGAGGACTCCGGATGTCGGGATTATATTTTCAGAGGACCAATCTACAGACCTCCGAGCTGATGATACTGGGGATAGCGATGATCAACCGTCCCAGCGACAGCGTAGGGAGTAGGTGTGTATGTGTGTATTTTTGTATCCATAGCATGTGTGTGCTATATATATAGGGGGATGCCCCCCAGTGACAAGTGTAAAAAAGAAATGAATAGATTTGACATATATATAGAGAGAGATTTTTGGTTTAGATGTACCTGATTGGCTCCTTTTCTTTTACTTACCTCTTACGTCAACTTTTGCTTTTTAGTTGCTTTAGCGCCATCGACCGTCATTGGGACTTGGAAGCTTTCTGAGCTGGCCCGGTGATGGTTGAAGGTTGCATCGTATCTGCACATGTGAGAGTAATGTTGTCAGTAATTTTTGTTCTCCCCCTTGCTAGTTGTCAAGGGGGTGAGTGTCTCAGACCGGGTCTTGGTAGCAAAAGTTGGATATGTGCTCTTTTTTTTTCTTTTTTTTTTAAAAATGAAAATAATGTAACAGGAAAAGTAAATAGCTAAGATAGAAATCATAACAAAATAATAAAAATAAAAATGCCCCAGTGTAGGAGCGTGGTAGGATTGGCAGTATGGTATCTTCGGCAACACTTTTCGGATGGTAACTTCTTCGTTCCTCATCTTCTTTGTGGACAAGCCGGCGTTTCTGACATGATTCTTCTTCAAATCCAAAAAGAAATGCCCCAACGTCAAGATGCAATAGAGATTTTCTGGGTTTCGGGATGAGCACTTTGGGTCTATAAGCATTCAAGGGTATTTGGTGAGTTCATTTTGAAGAAAAGTTGACCGCTGCTGTCATCGAACCAAGGAGGTCTCTTTGATTAGGTCAGTTGTATACAGGGTCTATCTTGGGGTGGTGGTCATCCTATCTCATGGTTATTAGGGAGGAGTATGATAGGTATAATAGGTGATTGCATCAGTCATCATTCATCAGTTTTCGGTTTCATTTCTAGGAACATCCTGTAAGGCTTCTGATTTATCGTTCGAAAATAAAAATAGGAGAGGGGGGTAAGGCTCAGTGATATGGGGAATAGTTTGTATCTAATGCTTCCCAAAAGGGATGAGTAATAATCTTTTTCTCAGAGGGATATGGGATGCCATAATTGAGCTTTTCGCCATATTTTGGTACAATCAAAATCTCATATTCTTTGATTAGCAAGTGTTTGTCCTCCTCTCTCCACCTTAAGATGACACCTAGTAGTATGGGGACTTCAGGGATGCCCTCACAGCTTGCTTATATACTTCTAGTAAAGTTACCAGAGATATCCTCAAGGCCTTCTTATACTTCCCTGAGCTCATTGACTTGTTCATTCATCGTAATGCTCTCACTCGATTTTTGATATATAAATATATGTTTCGAAAGTATCCTGCTAGCGCAAGAATAATGAGTTTTGATTGAACCTAACATCTTTATTTTTTTTGCCCTAATGTCTCCTCCAATAGAGGGGGAAGGGAAATGAGGATCGGGAGTTACTTATGCTTTTGAAAGAGGTTAGATAAGTCACTAGTCTTTTAATCAGATTGCCTGAGTGAGAAAAGGTGGGCAATAAATCGAAGGTCTTAAGGATATTCTGAGAATTGAAGGCGTACGACCAATGAATGGGTTGTGACGACTACGGGGGTGATAAGTACAAGTATTGAACCACGCGATGTGACGATCACAGGGTTAAGGGTAATATTTTCTAAGGTACATGATGTTCCAAGGGCTAGGGAGTTCTTCCCCGTCTTGGTTTGCCCGTTTGTAGGCATTTTCAGGGTATGCAGCTATTATGACATATGGGCCTTCCCAGTTTGATTTCAGTTTTCCTTTCGGATGGGCATGCTTTGAAGGCATAATCTTCTTCAAGACTAATTCCCCAATATTAAAGGTTCGTTGAAGGACTTTCTTATTGTAAGACCTGGCCACTCTCCTCTGATATACCTGAGCGTAATCAGCTGCCCTTAGGCGTGTTTCATCGAGCTACTCTAGCTGCGTGAGTAGGGAAATTCTCCTCTCGTCTAAGGATAGCTCATCATCGAGTTGAATCTGTAAGGATGGTACTTGTATCTCATATGGTAGGACTGCCTCCATCCCATATGTAAGGAGGTAGGGAGTTTAGCCAGTGGACATACGAATAGAGGTCCTATAGGCCCAGAGTGCTTCTGAAAGTCCTTCAAGCTAGTTGGCTCCATTGCTTATTTCTACTATGCATTTTAGGATTCGAATCAACATTTTGCTCGTAGCTTCTGCCTATCTATTACCTTGAGGGTAGAATGGTGATGAGTGGCATAGATCGATGTCAAACTTCTTGTATAACTTCTTTATCTTCTCCACGATTATCTATGGCCCGTTGTCAGTGACAAACATCCTGGGTACTCCAAACCTGGTGATGATATTTCGAATGACAAACTTTACGAGTGTTGAAGCAGTGATTCTGACATATGATTCAACTTCTGCCCATTGGGTGTGATAGCCCGGATTTTCCCAACCTGAATTTTGAGACACTTTTTTTTTTTTTTCCTTCTAACACTAATGGAAAAAATCCGGACCGCCAGATCGTAAATCACAATCTATACAGAATACTTGGTGCAAAACATAGCATAAATAAAATCTCTAATTCTAATATTAAATATTACAATAACTAACAATGACCACCGATGATGTACCAACATCACCAAACAGTGGTGTACAACTAGTATATAATAACACATTGTACCAAGCCACACTCACCAAACTCCACAAGGCACTAGATCTACGATCCCAAAAATCTCAGCACTCCTCAAGTCCTCAATCTACAAGTCTGGTGTCCTGATAGCGTTATACCTGTGGCATATAGTCGGGGTCAGCTACATCCTAGCTCAATAGAGGAAAATTCAATACTCATTCTATTTCTTATCATAAGGAAACATAGATTCAATGTCATAATAAAACATTTTCTTATTTAAAACTGAAACTCATTTCAAAGGTACTTTTTCTTATCAACAAAGACTGATTTCAAATATTGTTTTCTTATCACACGACTGATTTCAAAACTGATTTCCTTTTTCACATAAAACTGATTTAAAAGCTAATTTCCTTATCATACAAAACTGATTTCAAAACTGATTTTAAATCCGCCCCGGCGGCCCACATAGTACTTGTACTCCGCCTATAGCGGTACACGACAAGCATAATCCGCCCACAGCGGTCCCCATACATATAATCCGCCTATAGCGATCCACATACACAATATCCGCCCATAGCGGTCCACTTTAATCTCATGACTTATGGTTTGATTCACGAAGTATAATCCGAAGAGTACATAAAATCTCGCAAAAGCAGTCCAAGGGCGTACATGACTACATCGAAATCCAAGGGTGTACGTAAATCCCGTAAAGACGATCCAAGGGCATATATGACTCACAGTAGTGTCCAAAAGAGTACGTAAAATCCTGCGAAAGTGGTCCAAGGGCGTATATGAACACAACAAGTTCAAGGGTGTACGTAAAATCCGGTAAAAACGGTCCAAGGGCGTACATGAGCACAACAAGTCTAAGGTTGTACGTAAAATCCCGTAAAAACGGTCCAAGGGCGTACATGAGCACAACAAGTCTAAGGGTGTACGTAAAATCCTGTAAAAACGGTCCAAGGGTGTACATAAATCCCGCCACAGCGGTCCAAGGGTGTACCTTCACAAATCTCTAAGACTCAACGATTCCGAGTTCACATTCTAGTTTAGATTTCTAAATCACGATCCAAAGCTCACATACCTGGTTCAAGGGTTTTAAAACTCACCATTTAAAAATCAAGTTTAAAATTGAATACCATAGTAGAAATTCTAGGTTAAGTTCACAGTTCAGAATTCACCATTTTCGACTCAAGGATTTCAAATTTCTATTTTGCAAAGAGTTCAAGTTATAGTTTAAATTACTATCAAACTTACATCAAAATACCCCAAGAAAAGTTATCATTTTTCATCTAAACGCATCAAAGAAACTTATCATTTTTTTCATATAAATACCTCAAAGAAACTATGAATCAAAGTTAAACATGCAAGTTTGTGTTGAAGTTCCCCTACCTTAACCTCGAAGCAAGCAAGGTCCTATCGATGGACTTTCACCCTTAACCTACATCACAAGCACACAATGATGCATCAATGATTAACTCCAATCACTAATAACTTAGACCTATTTAAGTATTTTCTCAAAACCGAGTCGGAACGGGCAAGTTTGTGCCAACTTAGAAATTGATGTAACCTTCCCCCTAAATTTTGACCTTTAAAAATTTAGATTCATGAGTTGGTCAAAACAAAAACATTGTAGATCTCTTTGTTATCCTTCCAACGCCTTACGAATCGCATCAATCGGAGGTCGGAGCAAAAAGCTATGGTCCAAATACCAAAGCAGTACTGGCGAGCACAATCAAAATCGATTAATTGATCCCTATATCGATTAATTGAAATTCCAAAATCTATCAATTGATTTTAAAATTGATTAATCGATTTTTCCAAACTGTACCCTTCTTAAGCCACTGGAAATATCCATTCGATTAATTAATTCTAAATCTATCAATCGAAATTCAAAAATCGATCAATCGAATTAAATTCGATTAATCGATTTCGTTTCTCGAAAAATTAACATTTGACCCAGATTATTACTAACTTTTGACCTTTAAAATGATTGATTCATAAGTTGGTCAATTCACAAAAGTTGTAGGGCTTGCTATCGTCTTTCCAACTCAATAAGAATCATGTCAATCAGAGTTCGGCACAAAATGTTATGGCCAAAATACTATGGTAGTGTCAGCAAGCTCAGGCAAAATCGATTAATCGATTTTGTGAATTTCCTCTTGAATTTCTCTCCTGTCAAAAATCGATTAATCGATTTTTAAAATTGATCAATCGATTTTCACAGTTTTTGAGCAGTTCTCGGGTTTGAACCTTGAAACCCATTTTTCATAAAAATCATATCTATCATCCCTCTTTTTCATTGATTTTCACAAAATAAAACCTAAAGATCATACACAACACATAACCAAAATTTCTTACCTCGATTCGATCGACTCCTCGATCCACGAGCTCGTACAATGATCTAGGATTTCAAAGTTGAAATATTGGGGATTCTCTTTCTCACACGATCTCACCAAGCCTTTTTCACGTAATCCTAAGGCTTGGCGCACACGGATCCGACACCTCTTCTCCTTCTTCTTCTTCCTTTCACAAGAAAACCCAAAACCCCTTTCTCTTGCAAACTGGGTAACCAAAGGAAACCCCTTGCCTTCTCTTATTATAAGCCAAAGGGCTTGCTTCCCTTACAAAGCATATACATGAATCCTTGGGTATTAGTTCTTATCTAAAGAACTAGCTTTCGCGTGAAACGAACACACCTAGTTAGGGTGTTATCTACCATAAAATACTCTTTTGATTCGGTATGGGGCCAACACACCCAAACCATTTATACAACGGATTCAGTGTTGAGCCAATACACCAAAGCTTGGTGTATATTAAGATCATCTAATGACTAACACACCATTTTGTCAATCTTTTCCACTTAAGACCTAACCCAAAGTAACTTAATTAATTAATTTTACAAAGTCAGGTACGTGACCAGTCGGGCACGCACCCCAAGGCACACTATTCAAAGTTGGGCATGCATCCCGAGGTACACTATTTAAATTTGAAATTTGCAGGATGTTAAATTCTTCCCTCCTTATAAAATTTTCATCCTCGAAAATTGTCGAACTTATTTTTGATAGAATCAGGGTTGTTACATTCTCCTCCCCTTTAAGGAAATTTCGTCCTCGAAATTCATGACTCCATTTCCGAACACTAACTTACTAACCATGATTCCCGTTGACAAGAACTTACCCACCATGAGGAAATAACTCATGCACCCAAAACGAAATAGAATCATTCAATTACTATTTGAGTTCACCACGAAAGACTGACTTATCCTCAGCCAATTTCTCCATCATCCTGCATGAAAATCCACATATCACCAAATCGGTGAACATGTCCACTAAGCTAATAACCATAGTCACAACCACTACAATATGAACCATCAATGAAAATTGCAACCCGCAATTTACCAATTGGAGCACAATCGAAATTTGACCATTGCTATAAGGAAAAGAAATAGTCTAACCATTAATTGCAATAAAGATTCCCACATACGTATATCAAAAGATGAGCTAATAGCATTGATCATACACCCAAAATACAAAGAGTATATTTTCTGAGATTAAGCACTGAAGAACACGATACACGATACTTGTATTGCTCAATGGTTCCTCATGCCGAAGGCGCCCTCTCATTCTTCGGTTCCGGACAGTCCCTTACCTGATGCCCCATTTGACCACCATTGAAACATGCACCCGTGGTCCACTTACACTTGGCTGCTCGATGTCGTCCCCCGCATCTTGGGCATGATATATCAGCTGTAAATGATGAGGTGGGTTGAGCCTATTGTGTTTGTGGCACTCCAGTTGTCATAAGATTTGAAGGACGAAAGGTCACCATAGGCACAGACGCAGGTGGTCTTGCATAAACGGTCTGAGTAGACTGAGGGGGTGCTGGCAATAAGAGTCTTGGCATCTCGGGTGCTTGCTCATGGGCATATGACTGCATTTGACTTGCTCTTTCTCTACGCTGTTGGTTCCTTCGCTTATACATTTCTTCCACGTCTTCTTCCACCACAAGAGCCTTGCTCATTATTGTGCCAGAAGTTTTCAACTCAAAAGCAGCGACTTTTCCCCTGATATCCGACCATAAGCCACGTTGAAATTTCTTGACTTTCATCAGATCTGTCACCACGAACTCAGGAGCAAAGCGAGCAAGCCTCATAAACTCAACTCCATACTCTCTCACAGACATCCTCCCTTGCTCCAACTATAGGAATTTCACCTCCATTTGATTTCTCACTACCTCAGGGAAGTATTGTTTGTTGAACTCTCCCATGAATTCCTCCCATGTCCAAGGCAATCCTGGGGTCTCTTGCGCTCTAGTCCGTGATACGGACTTCTACCATGGGGCTGCCTCCCCATCTAGCATATAGGTCGCCCAACGTACACTCTCATCCTCAGTGCACGTAAGTACACTGAATACCTTCTCCATTTCTCTTAGCCAATTTTCTGCGTCCATTGGCTCTGCTTGCCCTGAAAAACTCGGAGGACGCATCCTCCTAAACTCGGTGAATGTAGAAGGTATCTGCTGAGTGGTACCCACTGGAGGAGTAGGAGGTGGCTGATGCTGGTCATTGGCATTATGAGCTGCCAACGATGCCACTTGCTGAGCCATGGCTGCTGCCATGGTTTCCATGGTATGCATCATTCTCTGACGTTCTTCTCTTTCTTCATTTCTTTCTCTTACTCTTTCCTGTTCTTTTTTATCTCTATCTTGGTTCCCCTCTTGGTCTCTGTTCCCCTGACCACTGCCTCCTGGGGCATCTCTATTCCCCAACGATACTCTATTTGTATTTGATCGGGAACCTCTACCACCTCGACCATCTCCGGGTCGTCGACCTCTACCAGACATAATGATCTGTTATAACACTGAAACAAAAGTTTTAATTAGCAATCAGTTATTATACTCAGACAGGACTTTCAAAAGCTTACAAAATATACTCTGACAAAATCTAATGTCACATCTATGGTCCTACAATCACTCTCCGCACACATAACTAAGACTCAGTCTCATGGGAGACTTCATGCCTAAAACTCGGCAACCTAATGTCATTGAGAGACATGGCTCAAAATTTCTAGAAGATTTCATAATAGGGATTGCGAACCCCTCCTAAGTTCCAACATAATCTAATGACATTGCAATTGAGTCCTAAATTTTTGGGTCCCAACAAGACCTAATGCCTAAGCTTTGATACCAACTGTGACAGCCTGGATTTTCCCAACCTGAATTTTGAGACACTTTTTTTTTTTCTTCTAACACTAATGGGAAAACCCGGACCGCCAGATCGTAAATCACAATCTATACATAATACTTGGTACAAAATATAGCATAAATAAAATCTCTAATTCTAATATTAAATATTACAATAACTAACAATGATCACCGATGATGTACCAACGTCACCAAACAGTGGTGTACAACTAGTATATAATAACACATTGTACCAAGCCACACTCACCAAACTCCACAAGGCACTCGATCTACGAACCCAAAAATTTCACCACTCCTCAAGTCCTCAATCTACAAGTCTGGTGTCCTGATAGCGTTATACCTGTAACGTATAGTCGGGGTGAGCTACATCCTAGCTCAGTAGAGGAAAATTTAATACTCATTCACATCTTATCATAAGGAAACATAGATTCAATGTCATAATCAAACCTTTTCTTATTTAAAACTGAAACTCATTTCAAAGGTACTTTTTCTTATCAACAAAGACTGATTTTAAATATTGTTTTCTTATCACACGACTGATTTCAAAACTGATTTCCTTTTTCACATAAAACTGATTTAAAAGCTGATTTCCTTATCATACAAAACTGATTTCAAAACTGATTTTAAATCCGCCCCGGCGGCCCACATGGTACTTGTACTCCGCCCATAGCAGTCCACAACAAGCATAATCCGCCCATAGCGATCCCCATACATATAATCCGCCCATAGCGGTCCACATATACAATATCCACCTATAGCGGTCTACTTTAATTTCACGACTTGTGGTTTGATTCACGAAGTATAATCCGAAGAGTACGTAAAATCCCGTAAAAGCGGTCCAAGGGTGTACATGACTACATCGAAATCCAAGGGTGTACGTAAATCCCGTAAAGACGGTCCAAGGGCGTACATGACTCACAACAGTGTCCAAAGGAGTACGTAAAATCCCGCGAAAGCGATCCAAGGGCGTACATGAGCACAACAAGTCCAAGGGTGTACGTAAAATCCCATAAAAACGGTCCAAGGGCATACATGAGCACAACAAGTCTAAGGGTGTACGTAAAATCCCGTAAAAATGGTCCAAGGGCGTACATAAATCCCGCCATAGCGGTCCAAGGGTGTACATAAATCCCGCCACAGCGGTCCAAGGGTGTACCTTCTCACAAATCTCTAAGATTCAACGATTCCGAGTTCACATTCTAGTTTAGATTTCTAAATCATGATCCAAAGCTCACATTCCTGGTTCAAGGGTTTTAAAACTCACCATTTAAAAATCAAGTTTAAAATCGAATACCATAGTAGAAATTCTAGGTTAAGTTCACAGTTCAAAATTCACCATTTTCGACTCAAGGATTTCAAATTTCTATTTTGCAAAGAGTTCAGGTTATAGTTCAAATTACTATCAAACTTACATCAAAATACATCAAGAAAACTTATCATTTTTCATCTAAACACATCAAAGAAACTTATTATTTTTTTCATATAAATACCTCAAAGAAACTATGAATCAAAATTAAATATGCAAATTTGTGTTGAAGTTCCCCTACCTTAACCTCGAAGCAAGCAAGGTCATATCGATGGACTTTCACCCTTAACCTACATCACAAGCACACAATGATGCATCAAGGATTAACTCCAATCACTAATAACTTAGACCTATTTAAGTATTTTCTCAAAACTGAGTCGGAACGGGCAAGTTTGTGCCAACTTAGAAATTGATGTAACCTTCCCCCTATATTTTGACCTTTAAATATTTTGATTCATAAGTTGGTCAAAACATAAACATTGTATATCTCGTTGTTAGCTTTCCAACGCATTACAAATCGCATCAATCGGAGATCAGAGCCGAAAGTTATGGTCAAAATACCAAAGTAGTACTGGCGAGCACAGTCAAAATCGATTATTTGATCCCTATATCGATTAATTTAAATTTCAAAATCGATCAATCGATTTTCCCAAACTGTACCTTTCTTAATCCATTGGAAATACCCATTCGATTAATCGATTTCAAATCAATCAATCGAAATTCAAAAATCGATCAATCGAATTAAATTCGATTAATCGATTTCGTTTCTCGAAAAATCGGCATTTGACCCAGATTATTACTAACTTTTGACCTTTAAAACAATTGATTCACAAGTTTGTCAATTCATGAAAGTTGTAGGGCTTGCTATCGTCTTTCCAACACAATAAGAATAATGTCAATCAGAGTTTGACACAAAATGTTATGGCCAAAATACTACGGTAGTGTCAGCAAGCTCAGGCAAAATCGATTAATAGATTTTCAAAATCGATCAATCGATTTTTAAAATCGATCAATCGATTTTCAAAATCGATTAATCAAAATTTTCTTTGATTAATCGATTTTGTGAATTTCCTCTTGAATTTCTCTCCTGTCAAAAATTGATTAATCGATTTTTAAGATCGATTAATCAATTTTCGCAGTTTTTGAGCAGTTCTCGAGTTTGAACCTTGAAACCCATTTTTTTATAAAAATCATATCTATCATCCTTCTGTTTTATTGATTTTCACAAAATCAAACCTAAAGATCATACACAACACATAACCAAAATTTCTTACCTCGATTCGATCGACTCCTCGATCCACGAGCTCATACAACGATCTAGGGTTTTAAAGTTGAAATATTGTGGATTCTCTTTCTCACACAATCTCACCAAGCCTTTTTAACGTAATCCCAAGGCTCGGCGCACACAGATCCGACACCTCTTCTCCTTCTTCTTCTTCCTTTCACAAGAAAACCCAAAACCCCTTTTTCTTGCAAACCGGGTAACCAAAGGAAACCTCGTGCCTTCTCTTATTATAAGCCAAAGGGCTTTCTCCCCTTACAAAGCATATACATGAATCCTTGGGTATTAGTTCTTATCTAAAGAACTAGCTTCCGCGTGAAACAAACACACCTAGTTAGGGTGTTATCTACCATAAAATACTCTTTTGATTCGGTGTGGGGCCAACACACCCAAACCATTTATCCATCGGATTTAGTGTTGAGCCAATACACCAAAGCTTGGTGTATATTAAGATCATCTAATGACTAACACACCATTTTGTCAATCTTTTCCACTTAAGACCTAACCCAAAGTAACTTAATTAATTAATTTTACAAATTCAGGTACATGACCAGTCGGGCACGCACCCCAAGGCACACTATTCAAAGTTGGGCATGCATCCCGAGGTACACTATTTAAATTCGAAATTTTCAGGATGTTACATTTGGTGTAGTATTCAGTTACTGTAAGTATGAGCGCATGCTTGTCAGTGTTCCAAATGGTGTCTGTGAAAGGTCCAATGACATCAAAGGCCCACATCGAAATCAATCATGGCGAAGTCATAGTATTCAATACAACTAATAGAGCTTTGACAGTGTGGTGTGTTTTTGGCATTACTTGCAGGATTGGACGTAGAGGTGGAAATCTCTGATCATTGTCGATCAGAAGTAGCCTTATCGTGTAACTTAATCGGCGAGTCTTTGTCTACAGGAGTGGGCGCCGCAGGTGCTGGCGTGTGCTTCTTGAATGATATATTATCCTTCGGCAGTCGTGACGCACCGTAGTAGTACTCCTTTAGTGAAGGCCTCTCTATATAATATTTCACTGAATATACAGAATCAGGCATATCGGTTCCTTATTATCTTCTATTTGATCTTCGTGGCATATGGAGGAACATGATGTTTCAAGAAATTCCAGATGTTGAAATAACACGGTTGTCCATCGTCGATCGGTGATTTTTCAAATCTGAACATAGCGACTTTGGTTTGTCTTGACGTGCTTTTCCGGGGTGATCTCTTCTTTCGATCCTGTACTTGTGGGGAGGACGGGTAATTCTCTGTTGACGGTCCATGTTACCTCATTGGCGGGCACTGTCAGCTTTTCGATGAAGAAGGTCTTGGTATTTTACCCGATGGGTATTTGGATGATCGAGGCTAGCGTGGCTAAAGAATCTGCAAGCTCGTTTTCTAATCTAGGGATGTGCGTGAAAGAGATTCTTTCAAATTTATTTACTAAATATTGAGCGGTTTCTAGGTATGTCATTAGACTCATTTCCTTAGTTTTTCATTCTCCTATGACTTGTGAAATTACTAGTTTGGAATCACCGATGATTTTTAACTGTTTAACACCTAATTATAGTGCTGCTCGTAGTCCAGCTATGAAGGCTTTATGTTCTGCGACATTATTAGTGATAGAAAAATCAAGTTGAAAAGCCTTAGGTATGACAACTACTTCTGGGCTTAGGAGGACTATCCCGATGCCTTTTCCTTTGTGATTTAGAGCGCCGTCAAAATAAAGGGTCCATGACATCTTATCGGGCTCTTCGTTATGAATTGTGAGTAGGTCTTCATCAAGGAAATCCACATGCACGGGCTCATCACTAGGGAGTGGGAGATCTATAAGGTAATCAGCGATTGCTTGCCCTTTGATCGACTTCTGCGTGACATAAGTGATATCGAATTCTTGCAAGAATATATGCCAGCGAGCGATCTTTTCTAATGTTGCGGGCTTTTCGAATACGTACTTCAGAGGGTCCATTCGAGCTAGTAGTAGTATTTTATGCGCTCCGAAGTAGTGTCGTAATTTGATAGAGGCCCACACCAATGCGAGGCAAGTCTTCTCCATTGAAGTGTATTTTCGTTCGCACTCGACCATCGTCCTACTAAGGTTGAGATAGCCTTCTCTCTCTTACCATCTTCTTCATATTATCCGAAAATTACTCCCATTACTTTGTCGTTCACTGAGAGGTATAGAATTAGGGGTCTTTCGGGGATAGGTGGTGATAGTATTGGCGGGTTAAGGAGGTACTTCTTGATATTTTCGAAGACTTGCTGACACTGATCATCCCATTTATACTTAGCTCCTCTTTTAAGTAGTCTGTAGAAAAGATCGCATCTATCCGAATGCTGGGAGATAAATCTTCTGATGAATTGCAATCTTACTATCAAGCCTCGTAACTCTTTGATATTACTGGAAAGCGGCATCTCGAGGATGGCTCTGACTTTTACAGGGTCAATTTTGATCCCTCACTTGCTAACTATAAAACTAAGTAATTTTTCAGAAGTGACCCCGAATACAAAGTTCTTTGGGTTCATTTTTAGCTGATATTTCTTAGCTCTTTATAATACAAGTCGAAGCGCTTCAACATGTCCTTTTCGCGTTTGGGACTTTACTAATATGTCATCGACGTAGACTTCTACACACTTATTCATTATGTCGTGAAAGATAGCCATCATGGTGCGTTGATATGTGGCTCCTGCGTTCTTGAACCCAAAAGACATAACGACGTAACAGTATGTTCCCCATAGTGTGGTGAAGGAAATCTTCTCTTGGTCAGACTCTGCTAATTTGATCTAATTATATCCAAAGAAACTGTCCATAGAGGATAACATCTCATGTCCAATAGTGTTATCGACTAGCGTGTTAATGTGTGGAAGTGGGAAGTCATCTTTTGGGCATGCCTGATTGAGGTTTCGGAAGTCAATGCAAACCCATACTCTATCGTCTTTCTTGGCGATATGTACCATGTTGGTGACCCACTTAGGGTAAAGAATGACTCAGATAAATTTGACTTTCTGTAACTTGTCAATTTCCTCCTTAACTTGAAGGGTGGCTTGTGGGTGCGTCCTGTGAAGTTTCTGCTTAACAGGCTTTGCATCGGGTTCTAAGACGAGGCGAAGTTCTACTAAACTTGGGTCTAAATCGGGCATGTCCTCGTAGGACCATGTGAAGGAATTGAGGTGTTCTTGCAGGACTTGTGTAATTTATTGGTATTCGTTGGAGTTGAGCATTGTGCTAATCAATAGCTTCTTGGGTTTCTCTTCAGTACCAAAGTTAAGCTCTTCTGTGGATTCCGTGGCAGCTTGGGTTTGCTCATCAAAACGCTTGCTCGTTGGAAGTTCAGCGCCTCCTCTACAACTGATGTTCTTTCTTCGTCCTCGGTAAGTTTGTATACTGTGAAATTGTTACATTGGAGATTTGAGTTTGCGAAAGGTAACCCTTCATCTGCACAATCTATGACTGAGAGATCTTTGGTAAGGTGAAAGTTAAGACTACTGATTCTTCTCTCAAAGTCACGAAGTACCTCGTCCGGAATGATCACTGGCTTGTTGTTTAGCCAGAATTCTTTACGTCCTGGTGCGGGGAATGGGATAGAAACCTTAGGATAAAAGTCTCCTTATTGGCCACAAATTTGGTTCGAGATAAAGAGTTCCCTTTCTTTTCTGGGGTTTTTAGACTTTTTTGGATTTTATATTTTTGAATCTTTAGGGTTTTTTATTTTTTTTACTTTTTTTATTTTTAATAATAAATATGGTACAGGGTCGATCGCCTCAAGGGGCACCGAGAGAATTGCTTCCTCTAGTTGAGGGAGCGAGACGGCTGCTGGAGCCGTTCGGGCGATTCTTCGAAAAATGTAGACTTGTTGTGAATTTGGCATTTTTTTTTTGGAGTCCTCATCTGATAAGATCTTTTGAATGAGCGACTTTGGTGACAACGGTGCTGACGCCTGGGTTTCTTTTGCCACATTGATCTCCTCCTCTTCGAAAAAGCTCTGAAGATCGTAGTCAATTAAACTATCATCCTCTGAATTGTAATAATGTTGTTCTTTCCACTGAGGGGGATCTCCCAAAGGATCCTCAGGGGTAGCAAGTTCTTTTCCTTGATCTTCATAATATGTTAGGATGAGCGAGCATGCTCGGCAGCGGGGTTGATAATGGGGAAGAATGCAGTGGGATTCTCAAGGACATTCCCATCCTTCTAGGTTAGAGTCAAAGACAGTATCAAATTCATCTTCTTGATCTGATAGTGCTTGAAGTCCTCGATTGGCTCACTTTTCTAACTCGAGTGCCGAAAGGTCTATCCAGTAGTCCTTGTCATCACTCGAGGGAGGTTGTCAGACTTCCTCTAGAGATTTCCAAAATATTTGTAGTTGCGGCGAATCTGAGGACATAGAAGTGTCTAGTTCGAGTTCCTCTTCAAAGTCCATGAGAGTGATGCGAGTGTTCCCCCCTAGGTCAACCGGATGACCGTTGGGATCTTCTGCTTCTTGCACCGGTAGCTGAGCTGGTAGGTCATTACTTGTGTCAGCGGTCACGAAGTTGGAGTGATTCGATTCTTCTATCATAGAGTGTCGGGTCCAACTAGCTAAGTACTCTAATATGCTGGCGCATGCCCTATAGCGGGATTGGTATGGGTAAGCGATGCAAGGGGAGTCCCAAGGGCATTCCCATCCCTCAAGGCCAAGGCCGAGGTGGATGCTATACGAGTTAGTATTTTCTTGTGGAGTGTCATCCTTTTCTAATGTTAAGCATGAGTGATCTTCACTATCTTGGAAGGCCGCTATGTGAAAATCTTCGTCATCAGTGGATTCCCAATCTTCCACTCGTGGGTCAAGTTCTAGAGGTGCTTCTCTCCTCTCTTCTGTAACTTCCTTAGTGTCAAACATAGGCCAACTCCTTCAAGCGGTTTATCAATATCGTCGTTTAAATTGGTTAAATCATTGAACGCTTTAGTCATTCGCTCAATTTCCACCTCTTGGGATCTAGTGAAGGACACTTCCTTATGCTTTGACACATCTGCTTTCTCAATGGTCCCATAGGCAAAGTGGTCATATAGAGACCATTTTGGTGAGATAGTAAACAAGTCGGCTTACGGGCCGTCCGATTGGTAACCTAACCCTATGTGCTTACGTATTTGCATTGGGACAATGGGTCCTACACGACCTTGCTTATTTTTACCGAGTCCGGTGTGGGGAACGTATCCAAGTTGGTACATAAGGTCCCACCCTTTTGTCGCAGTAGGATTAATGGCATAGAGTTTTGCGAGGTTTTGGCCGACCTCTCTTCTCATTAATTTTTATTGACGCATTAGGGAAGAACTAGGAGGGATAAGGGGACGGACTTCCCCAACGGTTATCTCGTTAGGGATTCGAGTCTTTCGAATGTGGCCCGTGTTTAATACATAATCGTGAGTGGTTTGTATGCTCGCCGCATAATTAGTATCCATCTCCTGGAGGGGTGCATCAGCATAAATACGGACGATGGAGTCCTCGTATGGGAATTTGACACATTGATGGTATGTGGATACGACGGCCTTCATTGACTCCAGCCATTTTCTTTCTAAAATGAGATTATACGTATTAGGAAAATCAGAAACATGAAAGGTAACATCTTTCGTTACAGGCCCGAGACGAACCTGTAGCTTGATAGTTCCTTTGACAAAGCGATACGACCCATCATAAGCTATGAATGACAGTGCGGAGGGTCTGACATCCTGCTCCGTTTATTCGAGCATTTTTAATAGGGTGAGAGGGCATATGTTAAGACCTACTCTCATGTCAATGAGCGCGTGTGGTACAGAGAATCCTCTAATATGGCCGTAAGATATGTGGGGGTCGCACTCCTGCGGAGTGACTCTTTAGGCAAGTCAGCGTCTGTAAAAGTGAGCGTTGGAGGTTACACCATGACCGAAGTGATTTAATGAAGCTCATCTAAGGTCGTATCTTCATCCACTTGCATGTCTTCAAGTGCCCTTATCAACAACCGGTGATGATCAGGTGATTTCTTGATGAGTTCTAGTATAGATATCTGGGCCGAGATCTTCTGAAGATGCTGCAAAAGATCGTATTCTTGCCTAGACTCGAGCGCAGTTTCTTTGCCTAGCTAATGGCCCTTAGGTGCAGGTGGTTGGAATGGTTGAGGTGCAGGAATTGGTGGAGGGATGATGTGAGGTGGGAGAGGCAGGTTAACTTCTCTTTCTCTCACATTCCCCTCTGGTGGTTGTGCATTCATAAAATTCTTATTTCGAGGGAAAACAGAGGTGGGTAATTGGTTCCTGATTTGAGAATCAGGCAAGTCAATTGTTGACCGAACCCGGTGTGGCTTGGCGCGGATGCATTTGCAAAATGAGTGAAATTCGAGGTTAGAATGCGCACCTGAATGGTGTCGCTCCAAGGTGGGAGGTACTGTGTGTAGTCTTCCTCTTCTAGGAAAGCAGAGACTAGCATCTCGCACGGGTCAAGATGTTCTTCTGGCTCACTTTCCTTTAGATTTAGCGAACGCTCGGTGGTTATTTTGTTGTCTTGGCTTGGAGTCTTTCGGGTGACACTTTCTACCCACGCAGTAATTTGAGTGACGGTTTGGAGAACATGATCTCTATACTCGAGTTCAGAATCGGACGAAGGAAGGGGTAATGTCGTTAGTTCGAGATTTGGAGGGTTGAAGCCTCTGGTGGGTGACTACGGAGGAATGGTCTCCTAGCCCTAAAGGAATGGACTCGTATTTGAGTGAAATTTGGATAAGGAGGTGGATTCGGCGGGGCGATGCCAGTGATCAGGGCCGAGGGATGCGGGGGTGAAGGAGCTCTCGCTGGTGTAGCAGAAGTAGCAGAGGGTTGAATACGAGTGATTAAGGTGGAAGGTTAGAAGGGGGATCGACCGGAGAGATCTACGGTAGTGACTTGAGCCGGTGTTGCTTGGTTGTGGTTGGACATGGGGTTATTAACGATCCCTAAATTTTGTTGGGGTTGATTATTATTAGGGTTAGGGTTCCTAAGTGCTTCCCAATCGATCTGAATTCGATCATTCATGTCATATATTACATCCCCGAGGACCCAATAATCTTATAGGTTGTGTCTCGCATATTATTGAAAGGCATAGTATTTACTATAGTCTTGATTTGTCAGTCATGGGCGACATCTTTCTTGCCGGAATCAAAGGAGATTTTGAATATTAAGGAGATAAAAAATGTTGGGAATCGTATCCGGTAAAGGGGGATAGTGTTCCCGCCTCGGCTGGTAGGGACCTCTGGCTGGGTTAAAGTTCTGTGGTGGGGGCACACTATTGTAATTCAGCCTGTGAGCCAGTCGATTATACGTCCTGCTCTGATTCTGGTAGGTATTGGGATATTGAGTTCTCTTCTGATACTGGCCCTGATTCTGGTTATGGCCTTGATTTTAGTTTGCATATCTTTGCTGATTAATGCCTTAGTTTTGGTTCGTGTATCGTTGTTGATTTTGATTTTGCCCGAAGTTTTATGCGTGAAAATTTTCGTTCCTAGAGTTTTGTCCTTGATTAACAACGGTATTGACCTGTTCGGTTTCTAAGGCTTTCTTATTATTTTTCAATTTTGATTCATTGGAAGAGCCCACTTTCGATGTGACTATGGATAGAGCAAGGTCTCCGCCTTTAATGTTTCGCGTTAGTTGGGATACCCGAGAGTGGAGTGCAGTGAAGTTGGGGCAATCACTTATGACAAGTGCACTCTTTAACGGTTCTCTAGTGTTATCGATGATAATGCCCACCAAATCCTTCTCTTTCATTAAGGTGCCAGTCCTAGCAGTGAGTTTTCTCCATCTGACGACAAAGTCGGTAAATTCTTCCTCACGTCCTTGCTTGGCTGCCATTAGATCGCTGAGACTAACTGTCTCTTGGATCAAGTGTTTGTATTGGTCTAGGAATTGACCGACTAATTCATCGAAGGTTTCTATCTTATAAAGCGGGAGTCCCGCAAACCAATTTAAAGCTTCTCCTTCTAATTAGTGTTGGAAATAGTGAATAAGAAGTCATTGATTATCACATATGGGTCGACAATCATTACAAAAGAGGGCCAAGTGATGATTCGGATTTCTTGTGCCATTATATTTGATAAATTTCGGTGGCTTAAATCCTATTGGTAAATTAAACTCGACGTCCCGAAAAAATTTGTCGAATCCGATTGAGTGACCGGGGCGCTTTCTTTTGGCCATGTACTCATCGAGCATTTTAGGGAGATCTTCGATTTTAATGGTACTATCTTTTGGAGAGACCCGTGAGTAAACCTTGTCTAAAGTGTTATCATTGAAGAATGTATGTGCAGGTTGTCTCAATGGTGTGGTGCGGGCTGACACCGTGCTTGGGGTAGGCGGTGGCCTCTTTTGTCGCTCTTGTTCTTCTGAAAATTGTCGTGACCTAATGGTTTCGTATGCAGTGACTAACCCTCGAAGCAATTCTTCAAAGTTGTCAACTAACTCCTCTTTGTATTCTTTGAATGTTGAGTTCTACAATCTGTTGAGCGGTGAGGTTTTGCCCGATGTTACCATCTCTCCCATTATGATTATTACCGATGTGTGGGGTGGAGAAGGGATTTTCTTGCTCGTCGACCATGTTAATCTTAGGTTGTGGTGGGCTGAAATTGTGAAATGGTTCTTCTTCGTACGTGGAGTTGTCATGATATCTCCACAATGGTGGGTCTCCTAAACTCGCCCTTCGTATACTAGACATCTCGAGTCTTTAACAAAGACTCATATATATATAAAGGGGAATCTAAATGATACGATGGAAAGAAAAAATAAAATAGGGAGATAAGATGAAAACTAACTATCTAGAAAAAGAGTTTGCAAAAGTGTCCCATCGCGATCGCCAGTCTGTTGGTGTGCGCTTTTTTTGGGTTCCTCTGGGTCTCAGTTGAATCAGTGGCTCCAATTCTGTCCAAGTAGACTCTAGCGATGCGGCGTTTGGAATGTTAGAAATAAAGAATTTTCTAGGAAGGTTCCTAGTTCGTTGCGATCGCCAACTGTAGATTTTTAACGATGCTGCAACACGTCAGTGATCACGCTTGAGACCGGGTGTGGGTTACTTCTATACTGAATCGTCTGTCTGCGAACGTCAGCAGCTATGTCTTTTCTTATAATTTAGATAGTTTAATTTTTTCTTTTCTTCCCTTTATTGTTTTAGTTCTGATCAGTTTAGACTTCCCTGATTCTATTGTGAGTTTAGTTGTGAATTTGTTAGAGTGAGTGGATTTATTCTAATATTATAATCCTATTGGGGGTCTAATTAATTTAGTTTCCTAATCTCATTAGAATTCTAATTAATTTAGTGTCCTAATACTACTAGAAGTTCGATTAATTTTAATCTCCTAATCCCATTAGAAGTCAGATTGTGATTAGGTTTCCTAATTATACTAGGAGTGCACATGTAGTAGTTATGGTGAGATTCTAATAAATTTGGGCATGCTAATTATACTAGAATTCAAATTTGAGCAAGTATATTAGTTGTATTGGAATTCTAATTAAATCAAGTATAACAGTCTTACCAGAATTCTAATTGAAATAGAAGACTGATTTTACTAAAACTCTAATTTAAGCAAAGGAATTAATTTTATCAAAATCTAATTAAAACAAATAGACTGATTTTATTGAAAATCTAATTAAAATAAATAAACTAATTTTATTAAATTCTAATTAAAGCAATGAATTAACATTACTAAAAATCTAATTAATGCAATGAATTAATCATACTAAATTCAAATTAAAGCAAGATATTAGCCAATTAAATTCTGATTTAAAGAAATTAATCAATGATACTAAAATCTAATTAACTTAATTAATTAATTATGCTGAAATAAAATAAATCTGCTAATTAATTATACTAAAAAAAATAAATAAAAGCAATTAATTAATTCTAGAATTCTAAGGGAAAAAAAAATGTTTAGGCCCTCTATGCTAAGGAGGATTGGCCTCATTCCCAAGTACCTTCCGTAAGCTTCCTTTGGCAACTCGGGTGGCTGAGATTGAAGATAAATTAGATTTATGATGATAAAATAGTATTTTTAGATTTTTCAGAGTCGATTTTGAAATAATAATTATGAATTAAATTGTGAAACTAGAATTATAGAAACTAAAATTATATTTAGGATTTTTGAAAATATTAAAATAAGAAATTAAAATCAAAATTTAAATTTCTACGACTGAATTTGAGTCTAAAATCAGAAAATCTGACCATATAATTAAGGACTGGTTCTAGAATCTAAGGACTAGAATCAGAAATTAATGATAGGACTGGAGATTAAGATTTTATAATGGAATTAAAGCCTAGGGTCAGTAAATTAGACCGTCGGATTAAGGACTGGTTCTGAATTCGGAGAATTAGAACCATATATGAAAATTTTGCGATCTAAAAAAGGGTGCTACGATCTCGGACTGAAAATTAAAGCCTATAATTAAAACTAAGAGAAATCCTAAATCTAAAGACTAGAAGTTATGGTCGTGAATAAAAAATTTAGTCCTTACCTAGGGTCGGGGTTGCAGAGAGAAATATCGAAGATTCGAAGCTTGAATCTCGAAATCATGAATAGGTTGCTCTGTGGGTTTGTCCTCGGAGTTCTCTAGTTTCGAAATCCCAAAAAAAATTCGTTCTCTCTTGAAAATTTCCATGCCTCCTTGGGCGAATTAAGAAAAAAATCTTTTATATATATTTTCCTAATTAAACGCCCTGTTTCAGGCGTTTAATCAAATTACGCGTCGATTTTTCAGTGCTTAATCACTTTGAGTCGGTCACCGACTTAGTGAGTGAGCGACTGACTTGCTCAGCAAGTTTCCTAGTCCTAATAGCGTTTGAACTAATTACGCGCCCATTTTGGAGTGCATAATCCAATTAAGCGCTACTCCTGAAGCATTTAATTGAGGAAACTTAGTGGTCAAGGACTGTAAGACTAGGCCGTGCGTAGGCCAATTGCGCGTCGGTGGTGGGGCGTTTAATCCGATCGTGCGTGCTATATGGCGCCCGTAATCGAGTCTCGAGGAGGTCTAGAAAAGGAAGTCTGGTCTGAGAAGGGACTGATTGTGCATGTGTGATCTGGCGTGCAATTGAATTGAGCACGTGGTTTTAGGAGCTTAATTTGTGGTTGTCCAGGTCCAGGTCGGGTCTAAAATGTCAGACTATTGTTTCAACCTGCATTCCGATTATATACTATTGTTTCAGTATATAGTCTCCCTACGTTGGGATCTGAGCCACAAAGCTATTATTTCAGCCTGTGTTTAGCCATGTACTATTATTTCAGTACATGGTTCCCACGTCGGGGGCACGGAGCCTGAGCCACTAAACTATTGTTTTAGCCCATGTTCAATCATATACTATTATTTAAGTATAGGGTCCCACATTAGGGTTAGGGGTCTGAAATGCGAGACTATTATTTCAGTCTGCATTCCGACTATATACTATTGTTTCAGTATATAGTCTCCCTACGTTGGGACCTGAGCCACATAGCTATTATTTCAGCCCGTGTTTAGTCATGAACTATTATATCAGTGCATGGTCCCGCGTTAGGGTTATGAGGTCAAAGGTTGACCAAACAAAATTATATATTCCGAGAGGGCAAAATGGGGGTGTCTACACACATGTCGGATAGGTTAACGAACCATACGAGTTATTACACCCAGCCTTTCAAGTCCAAAACACGCAAAAACCCAAGGTACACATAATAGGGGATCTCACTGCGGCGAGGGGCAGGGTTGCAGCGGTGACTCAAGGATCTCGCCGTGGTGAGATTTTCCAGAGGGGTTTTTGGCCTTAATTTCTCGCCGCAATGAGACTAAATGTCGCCGCAGCACATCCTGAAGAACTCACCCTTCGTGTGCTTCTTCCTTGTTCCGAAAACTCGGGTAATTTTTGTATAGTTACACTCCTATAGATTCTGTGGGGCCATACATCATGATATTTCGCTACCCATAGACTCTATCCTATTTTAAATTGCACGAGATACGATTCGGAACCCTGAAAATTGAATAATTCGATTTCGAATCCTTCATGCATCCGATTTACGATGCCTCAAGGCATGCATTTCGAGCAGTCGAATCAATAGGGCCGGAATTGGGAAATTTGAGTCTCCCAACACTCGTTTGATCATGCATGCACGTATTTCAAGGTATCTGACCTCAAGAATCCGGCTATGAGGCCTCTCGCATGTCCGATTCCCAAAATCCATCACATGAAATCCTAAATATCGCGTAAATCGAGCCTAGATCTAGAAACTAAGATTTAAGAAGCTGAATTAGACAAATTACCACAATGGATTCTTCGCATGCGAAGTCTCCGAGCTCCGTAAAAGAGATATCCTACGATTAACGTGATCAATCATCCAATTTCTTCGATCGCATGGGTTTTTAGTTTAGTGAATCGATGCGACGGTCACACTAGTGAGGATTTCTTTGCGACGTCAGTTGGTTTGAAGTTTTCTTCAAGTGGAGACAATTGGAGAAGACCAGCTTTCTTCTCTTTTCCTTGCTCGACCAACAATTTCTATGCACTACTTATGCGTGCATGAGAGCTTATGGTTAGGGGCTGGTTCATATGTAGAGTCTATACACCCAACTTGGTGTATGGGTTGACTAAAGGCCATAGATTGGGAGTTTCTAAGTTGTCGACAGTTTTCTGAGGGGTGTAACCAATGGGCCAAACCTTATTCACAGGCTCAGACATCTCGGTGTTGACAATAAGCCTGATTTAAGGTCTATCACTATTGGGTCAAGCAAGTAGGGTTGTTGAATGATGGGCCCATGACCTTGGTTCCAACTAATGGTTTCCCACAAGAAGTCTAGTTATCTAATGGGCCCTGTTCCAAAGAGGCCCAGTTCCCAGAAATGAACTGCTATGTCATGTTTGTCAGGTATAATTTGGTGCATTTGTGTTCGGTGCAATTTACAGGGTGTTACATTGATCTACCTATTTCGGATTTGCGGTCCTATGCTCTCTTTCTAACCAACAAGTCATCTGCTTGTGTATCACTATCCGAGCCTTTCTTCCTCGTGTTGTTACAAAGCGGTGCCATTATAACCGACTCCAGTTCAATAGTATCATTCCCATAGAGCATTAGAGTAACAAGGTGCTCATAGGAATCGAGGAGGGAAGACAAAAACAATAGCACTTTGTCTTCATCCCTAACCTCTTCTCCAACATTTAATAATTCATATATTATTCTATTGAATTCATTAATATATTCGTTGAGAGGAGCACCTGCCTTCATGTGCAATTTGTATAGTTTCTTCTTGAGATATAGACGACTCGTCAGATATTTCGTCTTATAGAGACTCCAATTTGGCCCACAATGAGGCCACCAAGTTCTCCCTCATCACATTGTACGTAATCTTCTTCGCTAGATATAGCCGAATTGTATTACACGCCTGAAGTTCGAATTCTTCCCAATCACCATCGAACATATCTGCCGATTTATCTGAAAGTCATTTCAATGCCTTGTATAGCCCTTGTTGAATTGAGATATCACGGACTTGTATTTGCCACACTACAAAAATAAGGTGTTTCAGCGGCACTTGCTGTTAAGGTAAATTTTGATAACAACAGGACTAATAGCAGCAATTTTTTGTAGCGACAGGACTAATAGCGACAGTTTTTTGTTAAAATAACTGCTACTAATAGTCTTATTTTTTGTAGTGCCACAAGCCAAAATTAATCTTTCCATCTAATTTCTCAACCTCGAACCTCACATTCGAAACTTTGCGCACTTCAATGTCATCTTCGATCGTAGAACAGAAGCCTAATAACTCTGATAAAAATTTATTGCGCAGAACCTTACAAACTAACCAACGATCTCATGATGAACGATCAAATAAGAACTCAAAAATAGAAGAAAAACAACCATAAACACACAAGAGACATTATTTACGTGGTTGTGCAATATGCCAACGTTCACGGTCAACAATGATCCACTATATTGATGATCACACAATAATACAAGAGCACTCAAGCCTCACCAAAGCTCTCCTCAAAACCCTAGATAGGTTTTCCAAAGCTTTACAATGATATCTCAACTCTATAATTCGACTAAGAACTTTCCATTTATATAAAAGACACAAATTCTACTTCTAATCCAAGAGAGACTAGCCTTATATAGAAGATCGAAATCATACTTCTAATCTAAGAAAAACTAGCCTTATATAGAAGATCTATGTCCTACTTCTAATTTAAGAGAAACTACCTTTATATAGAATTTGAACGTAATTGAGCTATCACAGGTCCTCCAAGTTAAATAACGATTCAACCTTTAAGTTAAATTCAAACAACAATATTAAGGTTACAGGGACCTCATCCTTTCATATAAGGAAATAAAACACAATTGCAAGGGACAACCACAACCTACTTCAAAGGGAGCTTCGGCAATGCCATCACCCCCAACAGAAGCCGGAGCCCAACTCAGAAAACCAGCTAAGGAAGAGATCAGGGAGGTCTAGTGAACAAGGAATTCAGCTAATTAAGACCAAGACCCAGGTCCAAAACAGGAGCTAAAACGGAGACATACTTAACTTTCGCTAAGTACATAGTACGTAGCTTAGAAATTGTAAAAACAAAGAACAGAGACATGCATACACTCTTAGAAATATTAGCAGCTTACAAATTGACAGGTGAGCAATTACATTGCATAAAATCAATATTTAATTATGGCTAAGTACATAGTAATTGTAAAATACAACAATAAAATCTTCTGTTATATCTTCCCACATCAGCTATATAATGGGAACAACTCTTCCTTGCTCCCACAAAAGTAGAGGAGCTTCTCACTCAACATGCTACACTCCATCTTTAGGCTTTCTTTCACCTGCATGTTCATCAAACATAACACATTTCCACCAGAGTAAGTCTTTTAAGTGTTTCTAATAACCCCTACACTGCATCTAAACAAAACAATGAGGGTAAGTGGCCATCCAACGTTAATGCTATATTTGATATAAATGGTAGCTGTTAATTTTATATGACCTTTGACTACTTTAACTCATATGATAGAGATTGCTTTTCATCTTAATATTTTTCACCAAAAATCTTTAGATCATGACTCACCTATAAAATGATTCGGATGGACACATTCCAAAAAGTTACCGAGTTCCATGTCTCTTGGTACTCTGGCCACTTACAAGAATTCATATTGACATAGACTGGTAACATTACGTGGGTTAAAACTAAGTTTGTGAGGTCAACTTTTACACACAAACTTGACATTCGAATCCCCTTGAAACCCATTGACTACTTGGCATCAGATGATGAAAATAGTGTTTCACTCTAATCTTTTAGACAACGGATCTTGAGACCATAAGCATACCATCAGATGGTAGGTTTTTTATTCCACATGGCTCGTATACCCAAAAAATGGCCCTAAAATCATATGACACACATCATGCTCAAACATAAATTTAGGTCCATTTTTTGGGATCTTTGACACATGGAATAAAAAAACTTACCTTGTGATGGTAAGATCATGGTCTCAAAATTCATGGTCTAGAAGAGCAGGGTGACAAATCATCTCCGTTGTCTAATTCCAAGCAATCAATGGGTTACAAGAGGTTGCACACAGTGGCACTAACAAAAATCCCGTTGGCGCAAATACAGTTATCTATAACAAAAGGTTATTTTTCATGCATGTTTTGTGCCCAAAGGACAAATTCGTGTGAAAGGAGCCAACTTTAGTTTGTAAGGACTGGCTCCCACCAATAATATCAGCAACCGTAAGGAAAATGAAACCAATAATAATAAAAAAAAAGATCTGAAATAATTGAAGCTGGTGTTTCTACTTATGTTACAGCCACCTCACTTAAACAAAGCAAAAATCTATTATTTACTTTAAATGAGATGATTGAAATGGATTTTCCTCCGATCTTTCACATAATAGATCTTGAGATCATGTTTCATGAACATATTATTCATGAGGCAAATATCTCAAAAAGTTAATTATGAGCCGCATTTGATGACGGTACTTCCTGCTCACATTCACTTTTTGGATTTGTGTTGCGTGGAATTGACATTTAACTATATGGGCTCATGATCTCCTTCTCCTATTCAAAGAGTCAATTGTATTTATCTTGCTTAAGTGAGGTGACTCTAACATAAAGTGATGCAGTAGTAACACAAGCCATAAATAAACACTGATGTAATTTTAAGAAGTCCCATCCAAGACGTGTCTCATCTAGGTCAGTAAATGGGTTGGGACGGGCATTTACAACCCAACTTTTATAACCGGTCATGCACATCTACTTGACCATTGGGTCAAGTTCGGCATGAGCGATCTCATATGCCTGATCCGACCCGACCTGACAGGTCAAGGGGATTTTGATTCAGGTTGAGTCTGGTAAGATTTTTAGGTCAGGTACGGAATACTCCCCTTGACCTGGCTGGTCGGGTCAAATCTATTGAAACATGGGGGTTTGCTCGCTATAATGAAATGAGGATGATTAAACCTGAAAACTTGTTAGCCAAAAGAAAATATAACCTGAAGGTGGAGATTGTAGAAGACTCTGTCCCTAGCAGGGGCAAAAACTGACGCGTTGATGACCTGAAGACCTTCCTCCTCCAAATTTAGCAGAACCTTAGAGAGTGGGTTTCTCTCTAAATTTAGAGTACATATCTGAACAACAATTTCTTTGTCGTCAACTTGGCTCGTAGATACCGTTGGATAAGATGATCTAGAGGTGGCTGTAGCTCCTCCTCTTGTAGTGGTGGCGTGAGTGAGGTCTCCTTGCACAGATATCCGAGATAAAATGTCTTCTTTAGATCTTAGTAACCTCTCCACTTGTTTTTGGAGCTCTGGTATGTACTTCAAAACCCGGGAAATGGTTACCGGGATGCTCAGCTTCTTCTGGAGCCATTAGAAAAATGTTGTTTATTTAGAAGATAACTAATTTTGATTATGATGCAAGCCAAAAGCAAGCATTATATATCCAAATCATGGCAAGCCAAAACGCGTTTGAGATGAGTTCCTATTTCACAAGAAATCATCAAATTGGCATTTTGGGATGTAAATACGTACGGGCGAAACTGCTATTTGACTTGCATTTTGAAAGGATCATCCAAACAATTATGGCTGTTAACTGATCGGGTCAGACAAAAATTCTAACTACCCAATGGGAAAATGACATATGGCCCCAAGCTGATGGTGCACACCACCCGGCCGAAAACCTGACCCGACCTGATAACCCCTTACTTTTCATGATCTTTGTATATAAAATATCAAGTTGGGTCGGATCGACCTGACCGGACTACTACCCAACCTCTTAGTCAACCCAACCCAAAACATGCCCGAATTCACCCAATAGGTGAAACCTTTGAGCCAGACCCAGTTAAAAATTCAAGTTGGAAATTTTGGGTAACGGGCATATTCGACCCGACCCGACCCATTGACAGCCCTAAGACTCATTTGTGAATGAGGGGAATCTGAATTTGCACTGGTTGGGAAAAGGTGATCATCCAAACTGGCACTAGCTATTTCAATCTTATACGTAGGCTATGCCCGAGAAGCTCACTATAACATCATAGATTATTTTTGTGATCGATAAGGAAAATTGCAGAGTGACAATGTTTGATTCATTTATATCCATACTAAAACCTATATATATTTAAGAATGCAATCTTGTAAAATATATTATGATAAAAAACTAGTACCGTTTGATCTGCCCCCGGAAGTAGAGACCGGAGAGTTGAGTACAAATCGTTCAACTTTTTCCGGCGGTCCCGTTCATTGGCGTTGTGGCTCAATTTTTTCACCGAAGAAGGATTGTCGTGTGACCCACCGGAACGAATTGGGAAATCCAACTCCGCATCGGGATGACTAGAAGAAAATCGAAGAAAAGATTCAGGAGTGCATGGATCACCGTTGTTGTAGTAGGCCAAGAGATCAGCACCAGCCCAATTATACTGATCATGGCTCATCTGATCTTGTAGAGGCCATCCAAGGGTCGAAAAACAAGGTGGGGATAAGGCTAACATTATGGAGACTGAAAATGAGCTACTTTAGGAATGTGACTCCAGTTCATGATCATAAGATGCATTTATAGTACGTTGTGGTGGACCCTATAACTCAACTAGAAGGTGCATTGTGACGTAACCTTGAAGTTGAAGATTTAATCCCAACTTCAAAAAATAGTGTCAAATTATATTTTGTGAATTTGACTGTAACTAAAATTATGTCAATGAAAGATGGGCACATTATAGGGAGTAAAAAATTTATACAGATAAAGCGTAAAAGGCTGACGTCGCGTAATGTAATTGGTAGCAAGTGCGGTGGGAGCTCAATTAATGCAAGTATTTTTATAAAAGATTATTTCATTAATTTCAATAGTTAATTATTATCTTTCCTTCTGGTAGTTGTTGAAAACATCACGTTTGTTATAAAAAAATGATGTGAAGTGACATTCGGATTTTAAACTTTAGATTGTAAATTACAATTTGGGGAAGAATATTTTGAGAGCTTGGCCACTTGTATCAATGTATGGGAGGCACCCTGTTGCACTTGTTTGCCCATGTGGCACATTCTAGAAGAATCCACTTCGTGTTCTTGATGAGGGATAATGTGAACTTCACTTGGGCCAAAAAATAATTCTCTAATTAACATACGGGTATCATCTAATCTAAGCACTTCAATGTAAATAGGACAGTGTTATATGATAAGTAGGTTTTGTGCAAGCAAAGTGTAGGTGATGAACGTGGCGCGACCCAATTGACTACACGTGTAGTGGCGCCCAAACAATACAAGTTGGGGGTAGCTAGTCAAGTTGTGCCACATCAACCGCTTGCACTTTTCCTCTACAAAACCTGCCCGCCATTTACAATTTTCCATATAGATAATGCATGGGCCGGGATACTAGCAATGGTCTATTGGGGCTTCCGCCTGGAGTAATCAAGTTTGGTATGGGAATAAAATGGCTCCGGAAATATACCCAAGAAACGAAAAAATTTCTGTAATTTTAGGAAAAAAGTGGGTAAATTGCAACAAAAAAAAACATTAATAATTATAAAAAATAAAAATATATATGTTGTGACCAAATATGGGTTTTAAACAGGGCAAAAAGGGTTGAAAACTTTTTTTTTTTTTTAAAAGAGTTTAAAAACGCCTTTTCAGAAAAAAAAAAAAAAAAAACAAGGGAAATTTTTCGAAAACGTATTTTTTTCAGAGTTCTTTTCTTTCTTTTCCGAAAAATGTGTGTTTCGTCATGATTCTGTAGACAATAGAAGGTTTGACATTATTGCAACCTCAAGATCATAAGTTTAATTTGAGCTTACCGATAAAAAAATAAAACCTGGATCGAATGGTTATAATCCTTGATGGTCATCAATTTTAGGATACATTGAATCACAGAAATATTTGCTACTTGGACGATCTTAATTGGTTGTGAATGTTCCTAAGGTAGCCAACCAAATGCAAGAGTAACTCAAGTACGTGTTGATGCAGTTGAGATATCCTTGTTGGGTAAGCTAGACCCTGGCTTATGAAGATTAATGGGGTGTTGTATACTTGTATCATTATAAAGCTTATGAAGCCTCACTTTTAGGTATACACTGATGCAGGAGGATCCGAGTAAGATGATGTTGAGTTGTTAAATGGTACGTTGTTGGCACTGAGATACTTTGAGTTGATAGATCAATGCAAAGATGGTAAAAAATCGTGATATTTTCTTAATTAAGGCAGTTTTGAGTGTGTGACGGTATTTTGACCATAACTTTGGCTATGGGTATTGGAATTGCACAAATTACCTCAATTCAGAAAGCTCTTTGCGGCATACAGGTCGTGGCCACTTTTGGTGGGAATTTTTTCGAGGTCAAAATTCACTATTTTCCTTTCTGAATCCCTATTTTTAGTTGTTTCTTTCCTTTTATAGTAATATTTCCTTTAGTGTTTAAAAGGTGATTCTGAATTCGATTTGGGCAAAATTTTTGACAGATTACTTTTTTTATTACGTATTTTAATTTTGACATGTTTATTGGAATTTATTATTTTTGATAAAATTCTGATAATAAAATATTTTAGCTATATAGCTCGGCTTGTGGGCTGATTTTAGTCAATTTTAAATTATTTAATTTTAAATTAAAAATCAGAGGTGTCTCTCTGTATTTTTTGTGGGCAATTATCTTGTATTCTTTCCTGTGATTTATCTGTTAAAATTAGCCTATCGAATAATCTCTATTATGTCCGACGTCACAAACTTTGGAAAAAAATTTGATGGTCACAAGGTTTTTGGATCCCTAAAATCAATGGGAGTCAGCTTTTGACACAATTCAAGAAGGAAAATGCACCTTTATAGTAACCATTTGACATTGGTGAGGTCAGTCAATCTCTCATTTAGTTGACTAGATTCCGTTCAGATATTGCTCCAACTGTGCAGCTAGCTAATCCATCTTATGTAGCCAACTAGATTTAAGAAATCTAATTTGGCTATTAAATTTATATATATATATATATATATATATATATATATATATATATATATATATATATATATATATATATATATATTTATTTATTTATTTATTCGGAAAGGTGAAGGTACTCATTGGAGAACTTTAGATAGGGTACTCAAGCCATCGCACATTATAAAAATAAGATGTTTCAGCGGCATTTGCTGTTAAGGCAATTTTTGGTAGCTACAGGACTAATAGCGACATATTTTGATAGCGATAGGACTAATAGCAGCAATTTTTTGTTAAAAAAATTACCGTTAATAGTCTTAATTTTTTGTAGTGACATTTAGAATTACGAGACCACCCAAGATTTACGAGACTACCCATAATACTGTTTTGGTACTAGGTGGAGCTTCTACAGGATGTAATGTACAGATTCATTTAAAAAAATTAAAAATTAAAACTGAATTTTAAAATGGAAAGTCCTATTTTGATTGTGATTCAATGATATAGATTTTAAGATTCAAAACATATGCGGTGGATATATTATTTGATTTTTTTCTAGAGAAATAATCTAAACAATGCTTCCATGTTCTACCCGACACCCAAAACATATTTTAAGGGCCACATTGTGAATCTTAGAGTATCGTGGGATACTTCACTGGAATATATACATATATATATATATATATATATAGAGGGGGGGGGGGGGCGTGCACATGGAACCCGAACTTAGATCGGGTGCCACTGCAATATGCCTAAAGTCAATTAGGTACCATTCGAAAAAAAAGGGGGTATTTATCCACTTCTAAAAAGTTGGTCACGGGTGTAAAATTTTAATTCATCCTGCTCAAGTTCGAGCGGCAAAAGAGAAACTTTGACAACTATTTTGAGCAATGAAAAAGTAAATAAAAGATTTCTAAAATCTGAAGGAGTTAAATGAACCCTTAAAAGGATGGGTGCAGCATGTAGAACAAATGTCACATGACATTTGATTTGACACACAGTTCCATTTATAAATATAGGGAAAGGGGAAAATGCGCTCGGGCGTAGAGCTATCTCTACGTCAATTGATATGAGCTCAACACGTAGTGCCTTTTTTGTAAAGTGATGGGTAGCATGGGACCCACTTTACTAATTAGGGTTAAACTTTTAAAATATTTTAAAAGTTATATTCATTTTCAGCGGTAATTTTTTAATTTTTTAGAAGTCTTTTAAAATCTCTTTCTTTTCTTTCTTCTATTTTTTTTTAAGAAAGTGTCAGACTTACTTTCTCAGGTATATTTTACTCAAAAAATATAAAATATAAGCGTCCTGTAGCGAAGCGCTAGCACCTCAGCAGTGAAGCGATGAAATGTTGACACCCTGGCACCGAGGTGCCAGCGTCTCCGTATTAAGGTGTCGGTATTTCGCTAAACTAAAAAATTGGGCGTAAGCGCCTTGTTTCAGGGGCGCTGACGCCCTTATATCGAGGTGCCGACACCCTTAAAATGAGGCGCCGACACCATGACGCCGGGGTGCTTGCGCTTCGGTACCGAGCGGCCACATTTTTTGAGTATATACCTGAAAAAGTAAGTCTAACATTTTATTGAAAAAATGGAGAGAAAAAATAAAAAAGAAAGAAATTTTAAAAAAGTCAAGAATGACGGCTGGAAAAGTATTATTTTGAAAATTATTTGTATTATTAATAAAAGTTATACATATGCCTAGGAAAGTCCGATAAAAACATATGTACGCGCCATTAACATTGTTATCTGGAAAACCAGATTCTGGAAAAAATCAGGATAGTTACCAAGGCAAATGTAGGAAACCCAAAAATCAAGGAAAAAAACGTGCATTGGGAGGAAATCGGAGTGACCGGGAAAAAACCTCCAAAATTACATAGAAGGAAAACTCTCCTTACCCATCTCAAATACAATGAAAAACCCGAGCCCAAAAGCCAGTTTAACTTTTAAAAGTATATCTCTAGTTAGCAAAGTGGGCCCCATGCCACCCATAACTTCAGAAAAGGGGCGCTACATGTCGTGCTCATATCAATTGGTCCATGTGGAAGTACACATGACACCCAAAATATTTTTTGGTTGCCACGTAGAACACGGGTGGATGACTTAGATCAATTTAAAAAAAAAAAAATTCGAGAAAAACTTTTTAAAAGCATAAGTCAATGTTTGACTAGTTTCAATGGTCTACATTTCACGGCTCAAAAAACACATGTAGGAGATGAGTTTTCAAATTAAAAAAAAAATGATTTAAGTAATGCACCCAAGGCCTATGTGACATTGAAACAATGTTTTGGATATCACGTGGACCTCTACCTGGAACCTCAGAGGACGGTGATCGTCTTGCCATGAAGGACGAACACCTTTTCATATATATATATATATATATATATATGTGTGTGTGTGTGTGTGTGTGTGTGTGTGTGTGTGTGTGTGTGTATTTAGAAAAAGGTTGTGTGACTCCGACATGGGTGCCCCAATGGTCCACATGAAGCATGATTGTTTTGTTTAGATTATCTTTGAGAAGAAAATTAAAAATTTATCTCCTCCGCCATTTTTTGAAGTCTGAAAATTTAAATCATTAAAATCAATCAATATTTTACTTTTGCTTTAGAAAATTTTATTTTAGATTATATTTTTGAGAACTTTATATATATAGATATAGAGAGAGAGAAAGAGAGAAAGAGAGAGGTGCAGGATGGAGGATTGCCTAGGCCTATAAAAGACTGACCCGGTCACCCGCAGCGTTAGTTTGAGACATCCAAGAGATAGATGTGATTCAACCTAATTATAATTCTAGTCGATTGATTCGAAACATCCGATCATTGCACTTTAAATATCGATCATCATTAAGAATTGTTCAAGATCTTGATCAAACAACTAGAATTGTTCAAAAAGTTTGAATTTTGGGCTGACTCCCATTTATCTATACATTAGCGTGACACAATATCATCGCAGATTGACAACCAGATCTGCCACGTGTACAGTATAGACGACCAAAAAACTACCACGAGTGGTCGGGCGGAGGACCTAATACCATAAGCTAGCCTAGCGGGAGATAGCGCGTGCCATGCCTGGACTCCACGAGCCATAGCACGGCGTATAAATAAAAGTCCCGTGACTGAACGACTCTGCTCATGGTAAGCACGTTCCCTCAACGTTTCTGTAATTGTATTGCATATGTCCCTATCATTTTTCCACCAATACGTAGATGACAGTAACGTCTAAAATTTTTTAAGTTAATATATTACGATAATATAATTTATGGCGCGACACCTGCCATTTTAGTGTGGGGCAAGGCAAGTTATCGTAGCTATAGAAAATGAGTTACCATTTATCTACGACTGTTAGTCAAGTGGGCTTAACAGTCGGAAGACCTTATTATTGAGTCATTTTTTGGGATGTGTGCATGTAGAATTGACATGTGTAGGTCATTATCTAAATGTCATTGGCCTAAAAGATTCGGATGTACAACAATTTCAATCACTTAACTCAAAAGCTATAAAAAACCAAAAAAAATGAAAGTTTCCTTGTAAATCTAACATATCGTTACCTTATAATTGTGTTTAATTGCATTGAATCAAGCGATAGATATTGCTTTCATTCTTCTATCTTTAAAGTAAATATTAATGTCATATCATATTGTATGAAACCATAATGATTTTTAGTTTTTTCTTTTCTAAAAAGTAACAAGCATACATAGTGTCAAGGTTGGGTCACATACCTACGGCTAACTCAAAATTAAAAGGCGGGTAACCATGGGTTAAATGGGGTAACTTTCTTTTTTTTTTTTTTTTGGGGAATGTCATATAATATAGACAACTTAAATGTAATGCTTGTGCAAACTTAAATAGAGTATTCGTTTTAGACGCAACTCATTGGGAGGAAACCCACACAAATGGCGGGAGCATGGGTGGGTATTATAACCCATAGCCTATTGCCTCCACAAGGAAAGAGAATACCAGTTGGCTTATCGCTCAACCGGTGTGCTTTAGCTTCAATAGGCCTCACAAGCCAATTACATATCTTTTGAAGAGTTTTGGAGGGTAACTACTCCCAAACCCCTACTTGCTCTGAGTGTTTCTAATTTCAGTATTAATCCTTTGGGATTTGAAAATTGTGTATAATGAGCAGAAGAATTATTTCTAAGCATGAGCTAATTTCCCGTCAGCTTTGTAGTGATTGGACCTTGAAACATATATAAACTTTAATAAACATTAAAATCCATGTAATGTGCCTACGGACAAAAATTTTAAGCTGTGATCATAGTGCCGAAAATCAAAATCAAATTATTATTTTTTTCTCGTCAGCTTTATATATCTAATCTAACATAATACTATTATAAAATATAGTTTAATATCATAATCTTATTGATCCAACGACTTCCTTAATTTAATAGATAATTATATTACTAAAATAGTTGTTAGGATTTCTTGTGGTTGGAGGGTCCTCACACTTTCATTAAGCTCAGAAGATAGGACAAGAGGAGATGACTAATTTGCAAACCAACAAACTAATAAGAAAACTCAATAAAAAGAGTACCTGCACCAGGCTAGAATTATTTTGATTGTTCTTGGTCTACCAGTACCACCAACAAGATATATTCAAAGATAAAATATTCACCATCTTCAACACTTAATCCATTAATTCTATAATTCACATTAGATATTGTAGATTTTAATACTACCCTTTTATGTTGCTCAATGTCCTAAAAAATTGTTGCATTTCTTTCTTTTCACAAATGTCTTAATGTAGCACTAAAGGCCAGCTTGATAATTGTGGCTCTTATGGACTTGCATTATTTTGCTACTCATATTTGATTTAGATTAGTCACCTTCTCTTCAGTAAAATTTAAGGGATTTCTGCTAAAGTCAATCTTTAAAATATAGATCTCTGACTCTAACAGGAGAAAATAGAGAATCATTAGGTTTAACGCTCCCTCTAGTACAGTATGTTAATAGAGTAGAATTTAAGGGCAAGAATTGAATTTCAGTGCATTGTAAATTTTCATATTTTCTGTTGAGGCCAAGCCAAGCACAAAAGCTATGTTTTGAAATATAATATTTATACAAAATTGATTTATTCCAGATAACTTTAGACCGCTCCTCTCTAAAAGGTTCACATGTCGAGTTAAAGGAAAATTTTCTCGAAGGACTTGGTGGGCAATCCTCTATCCTTATGGGCGAGGTGGATCTTAGCTAGATATGTGGGTAACAACGATATTTGGGCTTGTTGATTGCTCGAGATCACTCATGGGTTTGGAAACGAATTCTTTCGATTAGAGACAAATGCTAAAACGGCTATTAAGTATGTCATTGGAAATGGAAAATCTGTCAATCTTTGGAGTGGAGTGATATCTGGACCAAGGATGGCCCCTTCCTAAAATTTGGAGGAAGACCAAAGGTTCAATCTCAAATTAATATAGAAGCTAAAGACTCTCAGACTATTGAGAATGGAAGATGGGTTCTTCCTTCTACTCTAAGAATGCAGTAGGCTTGAGATGCCATCAATGAAATCCAACTTCGGATGGGAAATGTGAGTGATTAATGATTAGGACTCCAAGCTTGAATGGGAAGTTCTCTTTAAAATCTACATTCAAATTGTTGAAGTTTAGTCCCACATTAGGTAAATTGTAGCTTGTTGTTGTGATTTTCAAAGTATTACCTGTAAGCGCACGAATCGGTGTGAAATAAAATGAGGGTTCATGTTTGATATAATGATGGTTTGGGCTTGATATAAAATGTGAGGGCCAGACATGGACTAGCACCTTAAGCCCCAAATTTAAATGGGCCAAGCTTGGGCTTTAGCTCTTAGGCTCGTTGGGCTATGATGATGTTGTGTATACTGAGACTCACTTTTAATACAAAATACACTTAATTAAAGAACTATGGATTTTCTATTTTTAAGCTTTAGACTTTCATGGAAATAAAATATAAACTTTTTATTAGATATTTGTGTTGTATCAATTTTTATATGGTTTGGACTTTGGAAGTTTACCACAAGCTAGGCTTGGGCTTGGGATTATAAGCCCACCACGGGCTTGGGTTGGGTTTCGAAGATGTTTGACCTGCAAAAAACAATATAAAATTTACATCACAAGCTCGGTAAAGTGAAATCAGGCTTGAACATTTTATTTAGAGGAAATTTCTAAAACTTCCTCCTTTTGAACTTTCTTTTATGAATCCCCCTTAAAATATTCTCCTAATATATGGAAAACCCATTACTTAAAACTTCTTACACTATGTGAAAATGTAAAAATAACAATAGCCCATGACTGTCGTTTTCCCAAAAAAGGACAGTTTTAGACCGTCGAGTGGGCTGTTCTAAAAAAAGCAGTAGTATTTTTCAACGATATATTTAAACCGTCGTTTATTGCATCAAAATAACGACTATCTTTGGTTGTCGACCACAAACAATAATTTTGAGCTGTTGTTTTTTATGTCATTTTTTTAAAAAGACATGACGTCTTCCCTTCATAATCGACATATCACGACTGTCTTTTCTCTTTAAAATAATCACCTTAATGAAACAATGGTTTTGAGCAGGCGTATTTTTTATTTCTATTTTTTTAAAATATTTAAATTTTAAGAAACGACGATTTTGTAACGTCGTTTTTTTTATAATTTTTATGTAAAAGCTAATGAAATTAATAATCATCAAAATTCATAAATTTCTAAATCCGCCATAAGAAAATCCACATCTTAAAATAAATAAATGGATAATCATCATCCTTAATTACAACTTTCAATTTAAAAATAATCATAAAAAATATAAAACTAAAAATTCCTAAAAAAAACTACTAATCATCCAAATCCATTAAATATTTATAACCAAATAAATCCAAATTATATTTATACCTAACAATAATCATATAAAACCTATAAGCCCCTTTCGCCAGATAATTGTATCCGCAGGTCTAATATCTACTAATGTGTGATGGCCCAACTTATCCCTTCATCATATACTCGAGAAAGGTCGCGTCGTCGAATCACCTAACATGATCCTGTCATACAAGTTCATCGTGTCGTGTATAAAGTATTGCATATACGGAAGTAATTTAATGACTCTGACATAAAATAATATAGCAAAACCTGATATTTACTCATCATAAAAAACAGTAAACTGATATAGCAAGGATCTATAACACATAACTAACCAAAACTATGTATGGCTTTCTACTGATGACGGCCATCCGTCATCTAAACAATGAAAAGAAAACCTATACATGAAGTATAAAATATCTCAAACCATAATACTGCTGATTTATATAAGTTTTTAAAACCAAATCTCTCTCTCAAACCTATTTAGGAAAGAATTCCTCAGCGACTTCTTCCTCGTCGTCCTCGTCATCCTCTTCTTCTTCCTCCTCCTCCGACTGATATGTGGGATCACCCTTGTACTCCGGATCAATCTCTGCAACTAAGACATAAAATCGTAGGATGAGCTATCATCAAAGCTCAGTAGAAAAATTTACAGTGCTAACTTATATGTTAGAAAACCAATTCACTTCTTGATGCATAAATTACAAATCTAAGCACATTAAATCTTATCTTGTATTTATTTTAGCAACATATAGCATAAACAAGTCATTATCATAAAAAAAGTTTTATCATGCTAGCATGCTGACTAGATACAAGGAAATCATGGTGCAACAGATATGAGGAATCATGCTGAACAAGGAATCATGCTGAAACCATCTTAGCTTAAACAAGCTATCAAATGTAAAACATACATGTACAAGAAACAAGAAAATCAAGCTCCCGAGTTAGCGGGATAACTTGGACCGAGACAAATCAAGCTCTCAAGTTAGCAGGATCACTTGTCAAGATCTCGAGTTAGAGGGATCACTTGGACCCAGACATCAAGCTCCCGAGTTAGCGGGATCACTTGTCAAGAATTACACAGTCAAGCTCCCGAGTTAACGGGATCACTTGGCTCAAGACTAAGCAAAAACATGCACATGACATCAAGAATAACAGGACATGAATAATGCATGGTATCAGGTATGCAAGAATGTTATGAACATATAGCATATAAGCATATATCAAAACTGAACTTAGTATAAACTGGGACTTGCATGCTTGTTCATAACTACACATATTCATACATCTAAACTAAAATTAACATCACATTTAAACTGGTCTAGCATAATCACTTATCACCATTCATTAAAACTGATCTATCATAAGCCTTCATAGTTATACGTCGAAACAGAGTTTATCCTTATCATACATATCATGCCAAAGCATTTGTCATCCAAAAGCATTTGTCTATACTACATTGCTGATCATCATTATACTTTATTATACATCAAAATTGACTATACATACTGAAATTAGTATGTTCATCTTTAACCATATATTAACTCATAGCATCATAGCAGAACTACATATCGAATTAAACTAGCATAGTATCATCATATAACTAAGCGTTAAACTGAAACTAACATATATCTAACCATTCATTGAACTAAAATTGTCATGAGCATCTGAATTCATCAAACTGATACTATCATGATCATACGTATCTGTACCTCAAAACTGATATATGCAATTATATACATATTTGATATTAACTTGCTAACCAGAGGTGAATGAGAAAACAAAACATAAACTAGTACGGTTACCTCCCTACCTTAACTCAAGCTTACGTATAACTGTTTACACATGCACGCATGCATCAAAGCAAACATCCATCTTTTAGGAACTCGGCATGTGCACCAAGCACCTATGATTTATAATAATATTTTTAGTATTTATAATGGTTTACTAGGTCACCTTAGACCCTACATGTATAACTTATATGATTACTAGACCTACTAGCCAACATACAACACACACTTAGGCAAGCAACACAACAGGACAGACATACAAGCCCAAAACACAGGTTTGAAGCAACAGGGTTGCGGCGGCAAGCTGCTCAGTTGTGCACCTTGTCGCGGCAACCTTGTGAGGTTGCCACGGCAAGCCTGGTGCCCAAGCTTGCCTTGGTGCCCTCTTGCTCCATTCTGGATTTTTGATTCGCTTGATCTACTGGGTCTTCTACACTACATAAATAATTTATATTTTATTGTATATGTTGCATAGAGAAACACTTTAAATTCTGTAAATCGGTGTGAAAGTTTCAGAGTGCATTCATTGGAAATTTTGACTCCATAACCTTCACACACGACTAGATCTATGATTTGTCGATTCGATCACATGGAATCGACACCAAAGACTTAAAATTTATCGTAAACGAACTCTAAGTTATAAGAACTAATCTGTGGTTCGTTTTATGGCATACCATTTGGTGGACTCGTGGTTACGATAACGCCGAACGTGTGTCGGTGTCAAGTTCGCTGAGCTCGTAAGAACTAAGGCCATAATGAATTCTTCGCGACCCAGCGATTGCCTTCGCAATCCTCTCTATTGAATTGCAGGTCACCTTGTGATCCAAGGTTTTGAATCCAAGGGTTTGAAAGGGTTGCAATGGAAGTGGGTTTGAGAAGCTAGCAGCAGGGTTTCCTCTCTCTGAGATTTGCTTTAATGGCAGTGTTTTAATGTATGTGTAAGGTCTGGTTGCTAAGGGGTTTTAATTTCGTCAAGAGGTGAAGCAGGAAGAAGAAAGGAGATGAAAATTGTGACGACCCGACTTTTCCAATCCTTACGGTATAGGAAAGGCTGGTTCATCAACTTATTGATTTCTCAATAAGCCGTATTCAAACAGAGGCCGGCACATAACAATGATCTAAAACAGAGGCAAAGCAGAGATAATTCATAATTCAAAAGCTTGTAATAACAAATCTATCACGATGAGGAACCAAAAGGAACCACCGGTGATGGCCAATCCAACACCTAAACTAATGGTTCACGATGATGGTTCCTCAAGTGATATCAAAAAGAACAAAATAAGGCCTAGGGCCCAATATTCAAAACAATATTCAGACAAAATACCAAAATACAGGATCTAAAGGTCAAGGAAGAACTCTCGAAAGTCTAATTCCTCCTCAGGAATATAATCAGAATCCTCCAAATCTTCAGATCCCAAATCAGTCTCAGCACCTGTGACGTATAGTCGAGGGTGAGCTAACAGCAAAGCCCAATAGAGGAAACAAATCTATTTGTATTTCATTATAAGTAAAGGTTTTCAAAAGACAGAATTCGGATCAAATATGGTTTTCAAATGATGCTTTGCAAACGAAATCTCCAGTTCTAATCTTGAGTTAAAACTGAATACATAAATCTGATGTGTTCGAAAATCTTCTGAATTAGTATGCTTCTTGTCGTAAATTTATAACTTAATTATATCTCTCAAATTCCTATAGCATGAGAGCAAAGTGTATACCGATGGGAAGACCCTCATCGACCATCGTTCATGAACCCTTTTCAATGCAACAAGCCCCTCATAATGAGGGAAACTTGCGCCAAAGTTATACCACAACACGGTTGGTAGAATCTAGGGCATCGCTCGACGTACCTCAAATCAAATGCAATTGCTAACACATATCAAGGCTTATTATTCATATCATATCTGATTTTCAAAGTTCGATTCAAAGGTCGATTTAAAAGATTAACTGAGGTTCTGAGGTTCGAATTACAAAGTTCTTAATTTTAGCAAAGTATCCATGCTGAGGTTCTGATGTCCATAACAGATTTCAAATACATGCTTCTCAAGCGAAATAGTCAAAACAGTCCCTACTTATAATAGAATACAAATAATGTGGAGGGTTCCCCTACCTTAACAAAGAGCTTCAAAAATCACGCATAAACAGTCCTCACCAAGGACTCCCAACAGTCAAAACCTACATATATTAATACTTTCAGTGTTAATATAAGACAAAAAAAATCAAACTAAAACTTGCAGATTAAAAATCCAATAAAAATTCTGAATGCCAAAAACAGAATGAAATGCAAATTTGTGGGTCAAATCGAAATTGATGGTCGAATTCAATTTCGACCCTTGAATTCAAAATCGCACATCGTCCCAAAATGGGAAAAATCGCACATCGATCAGTAGCCATGATTTTAGATTGAACCACGACCATCGGATCACATGATTTTCTAAGCAGTCCAAAAATGGGAAAAATCGCACATCGATGCATGGCCATCAGATTTTAGATTGAACCACAGCCATGTCTTCTTTAATTCTAAACAAAACATAAACAAAATAACACAAGGAGGTTTCATCGACCTACCTCTTGTAGTTTAAACCGTTGATTCCAAGCTCCAAGCTCCAAGTTCCATGGTTCAGATTTTCACTTCAGTCCATCATAAAGAAACGACCACAGCCATTAGATCACACAGATTTTTCTCACTCTCCACATCACTCTTCTCTTTCAATATATCAAACTGATCCTAAGACAATTTCAAAGCTAATCAATGGTTGAGATGTGAAGAGGAGGTCTCAATCTCTCTAGATCTAGGATCAAACGAGCAAGGTCTTTAGAAGCTTAAATTCCAAAGAGAGTGGGAGAGTTAATCTTCTCTTGCACTCTCTCTCTCTTATAACCAAACCTAAGCAACTATAATATCTAGATTTTTTGTATTTGTAACTTATCCACTTAAGTTGAGAACATATCTGGTGTTAACCACCAACACCAACCCAATAGTATAAGTTATCGATTTCATGACTTGCACACCTCTCGAGACCAACTCCTTTGGCCATTAGTCTTACCATAGCCTTAGCTTACCAAAAGTCCAAAAATATTCTACAGTATTTTCCGGGCACGCTTACCGAGGTAAACGAAAATATGCCAAAAATATCAGGGATATTACAAAAATGAGTTCGTGTAGTGGGTTTTTCCCAGTTTGCGTGCATGAGAGTCATTAGTGACTCATGCATGCGTGGAGTTCTCTTGGTGAAATAGAGATTATAAGTTATAAAGGGATAAAATCCCATGTGGTGCTAGCATGGTTTTTTTTTCATTGTATACCCATATAAGCCAAAGCAGGCTTAACTTGAATACAAAGCTAATACATAGTTTGTATGTATAAGCCTTGCAAGATTTGGCTGTAGTATAATACAATTACACAGTTTAAATGGTATATAATTTGGGGTAGTTATTCAAGTGTAATTCTACTACACTTTAGTAGGTGTATGGGTAGTGCATGGCTCAAGTATAATTCTGCTATAACTAAACTCCCTATATGAGTTAGCTTAAAGTTTTAGTGTAACTGCAGTACACTATTTCTATATATATATATGGAATATTATAAAACTCAAATGTCTAATTACTACACACTATTTGAGTGTTAGTGGTTTAGCTGGTTTAGTTTTACTAACGAACTAGGCCATTGTGTCTCGTGTTAGGCACACGCCTGACCTGACCCGTGTCCATACTCGACAGTGGTTGGAAATATGATAGCAGTTTCACCCTCCCCTCCTTAAGAGATTTTTTGTCCTCGAAAATAAACCAAGGCGGGGAAGTGAGATCAGGTCATGATGTATACACTGCTGTCATACTTTTAAAGTTAACGCAATATGACTAATTGAAAGCGTATAACATTACAAGTCAAAATCAATAGGAAATCAGTCTAATGTTACTTGTGTCACATTATAAATAAAAAAAAGTCATACATATGGAGGTATAAAAATATGACTATGGAGTAAACAAAATCAGGTGCAGGAATTATACAATAGGTTGATAATTTTGAACAAGCAAAAACTATAGAAAAGTGAGTTTTATACTCACCAGGCTGTGAGCTATGCTGATGCTGACCTGCTAAGGATGGTCTTGCATCCTTCTGAGCAACTTCTGGCACTAAAGTGGCTACGTTTTAGGTGTACACAAACTCATAATTCCGTGCTAGACCAATGTAAGTGGTTGAGGGGGTCTTGAAGGTGTGTTCCATCAAAAGAGTGGTGGCCTCTTCAATGTAGTCGACACGTTGATGAAGCATATAATTGTTCCGATAGAGATTGTCAAATTGTTGGAAGGTTTCTTCATGATTTCTGTCATTTGCCGAGCAAGGTTGGCAATTGTAAAAGTCTCGTCACTAGAGGGGATTGGTTTCTGCGTGAGAGGGAATTGGGGCTTCTTGAGTTGGTGCCAATGGTATGGCTTGGGACTGCTGTGGGGTAGGATGTACTTGTCGTGCCTTTTGGGTTTGCACTGCCACCTGAGACCGTTGGTAAACGTATTTCCATATTACGGGGGTAAACACCCGAATATGGTCGGTGCGTAGCTCTTCACCTGGAGGTACTTGATAGGGTTTCCTATTATGGGCATCTTGATGACCCTCTAAAAGTCGAAAGATCAGACGTGGATAAGGGCATGTTGGTATGGGTGTGGCTACGTTACTACATAGATGGATACTGGCATACTTAATGCCCCCCCAAATGACCATTGGGGCATTAACCTAGCGAGTCTCATGAACAGCAAACAAGGCTTGTAATAGAGCGTCACATCGCTCACGGTCATGCTGCATAGGGTATAGATTACATCTAAAAATACAGTCTAGAAACCACATGTTTTGTGGTAATTGGTTGCGTCGAACAGAGAGACCAAGAGCGGTCTGTCCCCCAGTCATCTTGGTGGTGATGTGATGGAATTTCACATCCTTGGAGCGTGAGACTCGCAGACCTAAGCTCTCATCAAAGGTCGCTCTGCAATCCATAGCCTTGGCTATATCTTACAATTCAAAATAAAATTTTTGTCCATCAATTTCAGTATCTAATTGGTAAAAAAACTCAACACGTTTTAAATTTTGATAAAATAATTTGACAAGGCGGGGATAAAAATGTGTATGTATGGGCTAGAATAGGGCATCTAGACCCGCTTGTTTAAGGTATTATAACGACCATCCTGTCAGGTCGTTCGGTACGAGCACAGATTCCTCGATTAACCAATCGGGTTCAATGGCTTTTGCGTTCCACCATGGAACGGATTGGTCACGATCCACGGGTGGATCGGCTTGTTCCTCGGACGTAGATGGGGATTTGCCCTTCGCTTTTGTTGTAGCCTTTAGGCGTACGGGCGGGATTTTAGAAGTCATGGCCTTCCTTGGAGGCATGTTAGTTCAAAAAGTTGAAGAGAAATAAAAAGGAAAGAAATGAGGGTTTACCTCAAAGATGTGCCAAAATTTGAAATGAAAGGCTGAAATTTGAGATGGAGATGCTAGGCAAAGCTTGATTCTCCCACATGCAACAAATTTAGGTGCGAAATCGGGGAGTTTTTGAACTAAAATGAGCTAAGTGTAGCTCAAGAGGGAAAAATATAGAGACTCCACCACAACAGAACAACAGCAAAATGAAGTTTCAAGGTTTTGGTCCCACTTAAATCATTGGTGGTTGTCGTGACAACCTAAGATGCTTGCCGCGGCCACTGTGCCCCCGTGCCGTGGCAAGACCATCAGGTCTTGATCTGACCCAATCAATGCCTACTGATTGGTCTTGAGTCAAAACTATGGCACATCTATGTGTCACACACTACTATGCATCATTAAAAATTATGTGATGATCAAATTGATATTTATAAGTACTTAAAATATTTTTATTTCTATACAAATATATAACTAATTTGTTTAACTAACTCAGTAGTGAAGGTTTAAGCCCAAAGTTGGACATAGTTTAACTGTTTTCAGTTAAGCAGTGTCATATATATATATTAGTAGTTCATATATGACGTAGAAAAATTCATTTCCATCTAATTCTCTAATCTTTCAGATCTAATTTATACCCACTTATAATGGCAATGCATACGAATTTTTTTTTTTATATCATATGCAAGAATTTATTCTAACGAATGCAATAAGTATCATACCTTAGGTAAATAAGTGGGGATACTGAGCGCAAATATCAGCTTCGCATTTCCAAATAGCCTCATGAGAACCGTGATTCTTCCATTGGACCAATACGAGTGGAATACGCTTCATTCTCAAAACTTGGTCTCTACAGTCCAATATCTGAACTGGTTCTTCCGTCACCATCATATCCACGTGTATTGAATCGCTGACATACTTCCTCAGCGTAGACACGTGGAATACGTCATGTATGCTGGATAAATACGGAGGTAACGCGACTCGGTATGCTACCTCACAAACTCTGCCCAAAACTGGGAATGGTCCAACATAACGAGAACTTAACTTACCTCATTTCCCAAATCGCATCACGCCCTTTGTCAGAGATATTTTGATAAAGACGTGATCGCCTATCTGTATGGCATACATTAGATATACAATATACATAATTCACATAACAAGTATACTTATAGGTGTATTTAGTTACCTGAAAATCAACATTTGCTCGCTTGAGATCGGCATAACTCTTTTGCCGACTCTGAGCACTCTTCAGCCTCTCCCGAATAATGTGAACAACTGTATTGGTGCTTTCTATCAAGTCAAGGCTCAAAATAAGACGCTCGCTAGCTTCTTCCCAATTAATCGGAGATTTACATTGGCGTCCATATAGTGCTTCGAATGGTGCCATATTGATGCTCGATTGGAAGTTGTTATTGTATGCGAACTCGATCAGGGGTAAGTGCTTATCCCATGATCCTTGGAAATTCAACATACAGGCCCGTAACATGTCTCTTATCACCTGATTCACCCTTTCCGTTTGTCCATCGGTCTGAGGATGAAACACAGAACTGAATCCTAACTTAGAACCTATTCCTTCTTGAAAACTCTGCTAGAATCATGAAGTATATAAAGGATCGCGATCTGACACGATACTCACTGGAATCCCATGTAGTCGGACTATCTCTCTTAGATAGACTTCAGCCAGTTTCGATGTTGTATATCGTGTACTGTAGGGTAATAAATGTGCTCATTAAGCAATTTCCATCTTTGTAGCCAAGTCACAAGATGAGATAACTGAGCGGATGATTTCTGACTTAGCGCATCAGACACTACATTGGCTTTGCTGGGATGGTACTGACTAGAACAGTCATAGTCCTTCAAGAACTTCATCCATCTTCTTTACCTCAAATTGACCTCTTTCTGGATAAAGAGATACTTGAGACTTTTATGATCGGTAAAAATTTCGAAGGTTTCACCATACAGGTAGTGCTTTCAGATCTTCAATGCAAAAATAATCGCTGCTAGTTCCAGGTCATGAGTGGGGTAGTTCTTCTCATGATCTTTCAACTGTCGGGAACCATACGCAATCACACGTTCCCTCTGATTCAATACACAACCTAACCCACTATGCGAGGTATCGCTGAATACCACAAAGCCACCATTGCTTGATGGTAGTGCTAGTATGGGGGCGGAAGTGAGTCTCCTTTTCAACTCCTGAAAACTCTGCTCACACACCTCAGTCCACTTGAATTTGACATTCTTACGAGTGAGTTGCATGAGTAGTCCTGTAAGCTTCAAAACCCCTTTCAACAAAATGTCAGTAATACCAGCTTCGAAAATGATGTGACCCAGAAAAACTAACTTGATTCAACCAGAAGTCACATTTATTGAACTTGGCATATAACTGCGAATCTCTCAATGTCTGCAAAGCAAGACGTAGATGATCTTCGTGCTTTGCTCTCGTCTTTGAGTAGATGAGTATATCGTCGATAAATACTATGATATATTAATCTAAATAAGGCTTGAAGAATCGGTTCATCAAGTCCATAAATGCTGCAGGCCATTGGTCAACCCGAAGGGCATGACGAGAAACTTGTAACTTCATATTTCACCTTCATCTGGTGATATCCCGAGTGTAAATCGATCTTCAAAAAACATCATGCTCCTTGTAACTGATCAAAGAGATCGTCGATTCTGGGGAGCGGGTAACGATTCTTGATAGTCAGCTTATTTAATTGACGGTAATTGAAGCAGAGATGCATCGACCCATCTTTCTTCTTCACGAACAACACCGGTGCGCCCCACAGAGACACATTCGATCTGATAAAACCTTTTTCAAGCAGCTCTTGCAACTGCTGCTTGAGTTCTTTCAACTCTACTGGTGTCATTCGATACGACGCCTTGGATACTGGCTCAGTGCCCGGGGCTAAATAAATAGCGAACGCCACTTCCCTGTCAGGCGATAATCTTGGCAACTCATTAAGGAAAACATTAGGGAATTCACAGGAAATCGGCACATCTGAAAGTGTGACTTTCTTTTCTTCCTGATCTTGACTTTGTATAAAAGCGATATACCCTATAGCACATCATCGAGTAATCATCATGCTCGGATCGCTGAAATGAAGGGGAGTATCATTGACTGTATACCGAAAATTTAGCTGATTTCCTCCCTTGGGGACGGAAAGTGAAAATATTCTTTCGACAATCGACATTTGCATGGTGATTGAACAACCAATCCATGCCAAGGATTACGTTGAATCCTTGCATATCAAATCAGCTACTACTTTGTATTCCCAGTAATCTTTTATTAGAACAACAATGGATTGATACATCATGTCAGTAGTGACAGATTGTCTGGTCAAGATTGACACTTATAGAATAAAGTTGAGAAGTTCTGGAGTGGCTCCCAACCTTCCCATCTTATCAGCAAACTCAGGTGCGACAAATGAGTGTGTAGATCTAGGATCTATCAAAACTCGTGTCTCATAACTCAAGTAAGCACCCTCCGGATACAGTAGTAATGTACCTACAGCATATGGTAATGGAATTATCAACTATCAAATCTAAACGATAAGATTTTAAGACTAGTGGAAAGTGTTTATATATATATATATATATATATATATATATATATATGAATTTTAAACTGATGCACCTACTTCATCTAAAAGATCATTAATCAACTTATGACAAACTACTAATTATCAATCATACTTTGAATAATATCATTGCTGGTTTGGGCGCCTTGTGCCGACATAGCATAAGCTCGGCCTTATATCGTAGGACGTGCAGATCGTAAAGTTGGTCCCGTCTTTGATGTCTTTCTCGCCATCTCTAGACAATCCTTGATCCGATGTCCCATCTTTCCACAACGAAAGCACGCACCAGACGCTTTATGGCATTCATCTATCTTGTGTGCCTTTCCACACTTCCCACATATATCGGTTGAAGTTGTCGACAAAACTGTATAAGATCCAGTGTGAGAAACTGCCAATCGTTCTCGTGAAACGTGAGATATAGACTGGGTAGGCTGGTTCAAAACACGTGGAACTCGAGGCGGTAATGATGGTAAATTTGTGAGATTGTAGGGCCGTGTGTAGGCTACTGCAGCAGGTTGGAATGCTGGCTGCATAGGATATCACAGTCTCTTACTCACTTGACCAGAACTAAAGGCCTGAGCCTGAGCTTTTCTGCCTTCATTTTGCTCCTCTCTCCTTTTTAACATATTCTTGACAACAGTCTCAGCTATAAGGGCCAACTTCATCATGTGTGAATAAGTCGTTGCTTGGAACAACGAAATTCTTTCTTTTATCATAGGCTTCAACTCACACTCAAACTTTTGTGTCTTCATAAGCTCAGTGGCTACTAGCAATGGCACAAACCAAGAAAGGTGAATGAATTCTGCCTCATACTCTCTGACTGTCATCTGACCCTGTACTAAGGTCGTAAACTGAACCTCTATCCGATATCTCTCAGGTACCGAAAAATACTTATCATTAAAATCTTCAGTAAAATTTGCCCACGTCCAAGGTACTCCGAGTACTCTTGTCCGTTCTACAGACTGCCACCAGGGCTCTACTTCACCCTCTAGTATATATGCCGCCCAATTGACTTTCTCAACCTCAATGCATGTAACCCTCTGAAGCACCTTCCCGATTTGTGTTAGCCATTTTTCAGCCTCCATTGGGTCATGCTGACCATAGAAGCTCGGTGGTCGAAGGTGCACAAACTTTGCAAAGCCTTCTGGGGGTCTTCTTTCTGCTAGCAGGACCATAGTGTGTACCATGATCTCCATTAGCTGCAGATTCTGTCCTGCATTCAGCTCGACTCCGGGAGTAAGCCCCATCTGATGATCATTTGCTACAGGAGGATGTTCAGTCACATTCTCCATCGTAGTTCGGCTCTCCGCCATATGTACATTTTCTCCACTTCCTAAGGCAGTATCGTGCTCATATCCCGCCACTGGAATAGCATTCGGCCTAGTGCGATGGGGTAATGGTGGTCTACCCCTTCCTCTCCCTCGTCATGGAGGCATCGCAACCTATTATGATCAAGCAACAACTTGATTAGATAAATCATAGCCTCAACCTAAATCCTAACACTGAACATACATCAGAAACTTTGCTATATGTGTATGCCAGAGTTAAGTCTCCCAATGACTTAACGCCTTGGCTCTGATACCACCTGTGACGGCCTGACTTGTCACTTTATCGTATATCCAGGAAAGGTCGTGTCGTCGGATCACCTAACATGATCCTGTGATATAAGTGCATCGTGTTGTGTATAAAGTATTGCATATGCGAAAGTAATTTAATAACTTTGACATGAAACGATATGGCAGAACCTGATATTTACTCATCATCAAAAATAGAAAACTGATATAGCAAGGATCTATAACACAAAGCTAACCAAAACTATGTATAGATTTCCACTAATGACGGTCACCCGTCATCTAAACAATGGAAAGAAAACCTATACATGAAGTAAAAAATATCTCAAACTATAATACTGCTGATTTATACAAGTTTTTAAAACCAATTCTCTCTCTCTCTCAAACCTATTTAGGAAAGAATTCCTCAGCGATTTCTTCCTCCTCGTCTTCCTCGTTCTCTATTTCTTCCTCCTCCTCCGACTGATATGTGGGATCACCGTCATGCTCCGGATCAATCTCTGCAGCTAAGACATAAAGTCGTAGGATGAGCTATCATCGAAGCTCAGCAGGAAAATTTATAGTGCTAACTTATATATTAGAATACCAATTCACTTCTTGATGCATAATTACAAATCTAAGCACATTATATCTGTGCAGCCGTGGGATTTTCGACGATCCCGTTATGACGATGCGCTCTCTAATAAAATATTTAGAGTTGCCACCCAGAGCTTTTGGTGTCTCGGGAAACCTAGATCAATTTTATAAGCACTGAAGTGCCATAAATATGACTCTGAATCTGGTCTATGCCAAAGGCTCTTGGGTAGGGGCTTCGGTTATTGATCGGAATGGTGTTAGGCACCCAATCAATCTGCTTAATGCGGTCTCTACTTATGGCCAAAAATAAAATAATATAAAAGAAAAAAAAGGGCTTCCTCTTGCCCAAAGGAGTCTTAAAATCCTAATTGTGCCCCTCCGTTCCTACCTAAAATTCGACGGTGTAATGGCACAAATGGGAGGATAGAGGAATAACCGAGAGGGGAGAGTCAGAGCTCTCAGACCCTTATTGTACCACTGTGGAGCCTTGCATTGGCTTGCTTTGGTGAGCTTTTAAAGACCTGTATGATGAGAAATGAGGTTCTAACTCCTAAGGCTTGATAGTTAAGAGGTAGAGAGGGAAGGCTAGGGGGTAACACACACCTAACCTAGAGCTTTTTGGTGAAATGCTAAGGTCTAAAGGAGTTTTTGAAGTTCTGAAATTTATATGGGAATGGTGCACTAAAGGAGAGAGAGAGAAGTGATTCCTTAATCTCTTAAATGCAAATTTTTTCAAGCCATTGTAAAGGGAGGGGTGCCTCTCTATTTATAGGAAAAAGAGAGGTTAGGAGGGTGTTTAATAGCTAATTTGGATTAGCAATTAGATAATGGAAAATCTAAGGTTTTCTACGGTTTTTGGAGCCTTGAAAAATGTGAAGAGTTGCTCCCATGGTGGATGATAGGGTGGGGCTTTAAACCACTTAAAAGGTTACACATAGATAGTAAATGGGTACAACAAAATTAGTTAAACACACCCTAAAGGTCAAGATGGTCAACAAGTTAAACCCCAATCTCAAAATATGGGGTAAAAACCCAGGTTACTGTTCATATGTCTGGTGCAACTATTAGTTGTGCCAAGCATATGTAGAGTAATAGAGTGGAGCTACAGTGCCTGGAAGTTGGCTGCTCGTGGGGTGGGGTTCACCTTATAATTGGTGCAACTATTAGTTGCGCCAAATCCCTAGGGAGGGTTCAACTGATTTTACCATTCTGCCCCTATACTTCGGAATGCGATATCTTCTTGTGTACAGCTCCGATTGGGGTGGTTCTTAGCCCGTTGGAAAGCTGAGGACTTCTACTTTTCAAGAGTATGAGATTCGATCATAGTAGAAGGTCACAATTAGTCCTGGTTCCCCACTCTTCATCCATTGCTTAGGAAAGCTAGGTTTAGGTTCGGAATGGGTTCTAAGGTGGGTTTCTAAGGATTCGGGAAGGTTCCTAAGGGATCTAGGGTGATTCTTAAGGGTTCAGAAAGGTTCTTAAGGGTTCTATACATTCCATCAAAAGCTCAGAGATGCGCCTCTCTCAAAATGTGTCTCGATCAGGCGTTAGGCCAAATTTGGGAGTCTACAGATGCCTCTCTTTGATATCCGATCACTAATAATCGAATGCCAAAGAAAAGAGATATCTAAAGAGGCCTAAGGCATTACTAACGGGTCCGCTGTATTCAAAACAAACTTCAAACATCAGATAAGTAACATGGTGAGAAAACGAAAGCCCTGTATGTCAGGAAAAAATGGTTGTCTCTCAAGGTAATCAGTCCCCAAGCGCTTAGCTATATTACTGGGCATAACTGATGTGAAAAATGAGTTGTGAAAGCCCAATAACTGAGAAAAATGGTCGCTTCTTAAGATTTTTTGAAGGAGTTTGATGTTTAAGATTTATTCTGAATACAACAACTTCGTAAGTAAGGAGGGTGATTGGCCCACATTCAAAGATAGGCGCAACGCAAGTAGGCAAGGTTCCACAGTTTGTGTCCAATCATATGAGGCATTGACTACCTCATTTGACTAGTCTCAGGTGCCCCTACTTGAAGCAGGGTTCGAGGTCTTTGGGCAAACCCATTGATTCCAAAGTTTATTTAACACGACTACCCGAGCGGGGTGAATTGATGTCGCAACGATTTTTGAGAGTACATGCTTCTTTTCCAATGTGCCCCGGATCATCATGACCCAGATTATCAAACCTCAAATGACAGAGAATAGATTTGGCAAAAATTGGGTGCCCATCGAAGGGGACATCCAATCCTGGTCTCTGCTGCCAACGATCTTACAAATCATTTAACTATGCATAAACATGCACCTATTAGGGGCGATAAGCAACAAAGGTGATGGAATTCTCGACCCAGATCCCGTCCGGGTATAATTTATGAGAATAAACAACCATCCTACGGATACCCAGACGCATGGTGTACACTTACAGGGATACCATGCCAATACAGGTTTTAACCCTGTGAAAATAAGGAAAATGAACCTTTCTGCATGTATGTTTACACATAGTTTGATTGATATGCAGTTTCATTTTTAACAGGTTGGTTTCAACCAACGATTGACCTTTTTCCTAAAGGAGTTATTCGGACCTCAAACCCTGTAGGGCGCACGCCCGGACAATGCATACCAAGAGTCCACACCTCTGACATAGCTCATGATGAATCTCAAGTTAGACACTCACGTTCCTTTTAATCCATAAATAGAGCGTTCATTGCAAAGATTTAGAAGTGGAGTCGACCCGATTGAAATATTGACCGTTTGATTGGGATCGACACTGTTGCTTCTACTTTGAAGTAGGATCCAAAAATCTAAGGCGAACCTTAGACTTAGGACATTGATATAGCACAGCTGCGTTGCTGATAAAATATTAACATTTTATCGCATCAGAACACGTATGTGCGTCCAATCATATGAGGCATAGACCGCCTCATTTAACTGGTAGTGGGTGTCCCTGCTTGAAGCAGGGTCCGAGGTCTTTGGGGCGAACCCACTGATCCCGAAGTTTATTGAGCCCGACTACCCGAGCGGAGCGAATAGATGTCGCAACGCTTTTTGGGAGTATGTGTTGTCTTTTTCAAAACCTATGTTTTTATTATTTTATGTGGGAAATTTTTTATCCCTTTTTTTGTGTTTACCATTTTATGTGATTTTTATTATTTTATGTAATTTTTTGGATTTTAAGTTATTATTTCATGTGATTTTATCACTTTATTACTTCTATTATTTTGTGCAAATTATTTTTTGGGATTTTCCTTATCTTCTTTCTTTTTATGGATTTTTAGATTTTTAAGCTATCATTTTATGTGATTTTTTTGGATTTTTTAGAACTATCATTTTATGGTATTTTTCAGTTTTTTAGAACTATCATTTTATGTGAATTATTCTATCATTTTATGTAAATTATTTTTGGCTTTTTATGTGGGATTTTTTATCATTTTTTTGGACTTTTCATGTTTTCTGTGTAGGATCGGGATGTTTATTGATCTCGATCCATTTTATTCTAGCACGATTTCCCGGGCAAGTCGAATAAGGATCGACATACCATTTGGGAGCACGTGCATCTGTTGAGAGTAACAAAACAAAAAGAGGGGGGACCGGGCTATGCAGGTGACCCGTACCAGGCCCAAAACCCAACCCGTAAGTGGCTGGTGCAACTATTAGTTGCGCCAAGCCAAAAGGAGGCTCAAAATAGCCTGGCGCAACTAATAGTTGCGCCAAGCATGGCTGGGTTTTGAATTCAAAACGCCCGAGTTCAGGCAGCAAGGGCATATTTTCAAAAATATTTTCTCTCCCTCTCTTCAAACAGAAAACTAGCCTCTCCTAGGGTTCCTTTACATCGCCTCCACGCGTGCCTCATTGCTAACATTCGCTTGCGCCGATTGATCGCCGCCTAGCGCTAGATCGAAGACCCTATTTCCTTCACAAGGTAACCATTTCAAACCCTTTTTTTTCTTGTTTTTTCTTACAAATATCATCATGATCTTGCATTCTTAGATGAATAATGATTTATTTTTGTTGTGAATATATTTATTGATGATGTGTTGATGATTTTTTGTGAATAATGCCTTCTTTTTGTTATTTTATGGGTTTTATTGGTGCCTTATATATATATATATATATATATACACTTTTTTTGTTTTATTTTTATATAAAAAAGGGGTTTTATTCTTGTTTTTGGTTTTTGTTTTTATTTTGAACACAAAGCAAGGATTTTGGGTCTTTTTCATGATTTTTTTTGGACATTAATTAGGAAAAGGGGATTTTTGGTTCTCTTTTTTGAAAATTAATTAAGGAAAATGATTTTTTGATTTCTATACATATTTTTTTGAAAATTAACTAAGGGAAATGATCTTTGGTTTCTCTTAAATTTAATTAAGGAAATGAATTTTATTGTTTGAAAACTAAACTAAGGCATTGATTTTTTATTATCATCTATTTTTTTGTGTTGGCTTTTTTTGATTTTATGGGCATGATAAAAAGGGTTCCCCCTTTTTTTGTTTTTTTTTGACTTTCGTAGGACTTTTGTTTTTTTTGACTTTTGTTTTCTTGGTTTTGATTTTTGAAGCATAAAAAAGACTTTTTTGTTTTTGTTTGTTTTTAACTTTGGTTTTTCTATAAAAGAAGGACTCTTTTTATTTGGTTTTGATTTTCGAAGCATAAAGAAATGACGATTTTTTTTGCTTTTAACTTGCTTTATTTAAACATAAAAGAAGGACTATTTTTTTGGTTTTGATTTTTGAAGCATAAAGAAATGACAATTTTTTTTTGCTTTTAACTTGCTTTATTTTTAAACATAAAAGGAAAAAGGAAGGGATTTTTTACATTTTCAATCTAAAAGGGATTTTTTTTTGTTTATGTTTGTGTATCTTTATTTATGAAAATAAATAGAAAAAAGGACGAGCATACTTACCTTCCCTTGGTTTGTAGCATAAAAACGGTTCTTTATCACTGATATGCTTTGATGTCATTGCTTGCTTTAGCCCTAGAATGTCTGGCGACGAAGAGTACGTGCCTGACGAGGGCCATGAGGAGGGGTCGAAGGTAGTCTATGGTCCCTGCGGGGAGCAATTTTTTGTGATAGAGCGCAAGGCGGGCCCCTGGCTAGAGATGCAAGGTGAGGCCACCCTAGTTGGCCTCCTTCATCAATAATACGTCCATATCTCCAATTTTGACATAGCAAGCAAGGTAAAAGATAGGTTCAGTTCTTCCTTTTGTGTAGCTTTGCTTTATTTTCATGATCTGATGCATTTCTCTCTCTTGACGCCGGACCTGCCCCCTATCGTGTTCAATGGGGGCTAGTTGGACTTTCACGATTTCTACCGCTATGTTCCCCCTGTGGTAAGGTATTTGCTGGAGCAGGTGGGTTTTGGAGAGTTCTTATCCTACCCCCCATGAGGGCCGATGCCGCATACCTGAAGGCCTTGATAGAGCGGTTCCGTCTGAAGACTATGACCTTCCACATGCCCTATGCTGAGATGACATTGACGCCTGTAGATTGGGCGATGATTACTAGCATCAGGGTAGGGGGCATACTGATAACCAGCCTTACGGTGTCGAGAAGAGAGGACATTGTTAGACTAATAGGGGATTATCCACCTCGTGGGCAAATGCACATTACCGAGGTCAAGATGACCTGGTTATCAAGGCTCTTTGGGGCTGGTGAGCTGGTAGATCTGGGCCAGCCGGATAGGGAGCTTTACATTACGCGAGAGCGGGCAATCATCTTGGCCCATATCACGCTTCTACTTTTGTTAGGCAAGACCTTCTTTATGAACGCGAGCGGTGGATGAGTCAGCTTGTCATTGTTGAGCGTTATGGATAACTGGCTCGACGTCCATAGGTATGACTGGGGCGGTGCCGGATACGCGTGGTTGATGTATGGCATAGCCCAAGTATCTATCGGGGAGGCCAAATCTGTTGGTGGTTTTTGGCTGGCATTGGCGGTAATCCTTAACTCTTTCGCTTTCATCAATTTTACCTGGATGATCTTTGTACGCTACCAACTTGTTCTTTGTGCACTGCTCGTCTCAGGTATGGGGGTACCATTACTTTCAACCTGGGCGTCCGCTTCTCCACTCAGAGGCATACACCTACCCTCTCCTCAGCAATTGGAACCAATCTCGGCATCGTGACGTGGGCATGAAGCACCTAGATATGGGTATGAGATCCCAGCTCGATCTGATGGTCCCTAAGTAGGTAAGGCCTTTTCAACTCTGTTTATTCCAGTTTGGAAATTCTCCCTTGTTATTATGCTGCATGCTTTGACTGATTGGCCGCCTCGTGACTTGGACAGATCCTTTACGACCCGTACCTCATCTCCATTTTCTGAGATCTGGCAGCCGTAGGTCCATCGCGCCTATTCAACAACCGCCGTGTGGTCTTCTTCTATGGGGCGTGGGCCAGGGCTTACTATCTAGGGGAGCAGGTAGTGCACTAGTATCAGGGCTATCCTGCCATACCTATGGACCCTCTTACAGATGTTTTAGACCCCATTGGTAGCATTGAGGATCTCACTGCGACCATTCTTTGTAATGGGATCCCCGTTAACGCCCTTCTCATGCCCGAGGACTATCATCTATGGTACGAGTCCCTGCCGTATCGGTCATCCTATCGCGCTTTATCCCTAGCACCAACTTTCTCACTTTTGGTGGCCCGCGCTCCCAGGTAATTCTCTGTTCTCTTTTAAATTAGTCCCCCTTTTTAGGTTTCAATTCAGCTTTTGTTCCTACTGAGCGACTTTCTATTTTTTTCATAGTTTGCTTGAGGGGATGACTCGGATGGGGAAGGTGGAGCGATGGCGGGTACTGCTGATACTTCAGGGACAGGTCCCTCAGGTGTTGGCCCTTCTAGTGCAGGTCCCTTGGGTGAGGGTTCTTCAGGTGTGGGTCCCTCAGGTGAGGGTGCTTCAGGTGCTGGTCCATCAGGTACTTCTCATGTGGGTGCCCTTGGTGGTGCTCAACTCGTGGTCTATGGGGCCTTCCCATGCCTTGACGACGGCTTTCTCTCGGCCCTATGTGCCGATGTGGATAAGCAAGCACGCATCTCTACTGAAGTGGCCTGGGTCCCTCCTCCTGAGGTGGCTCAGGGGGTAAGCCTTCTCACGATCATTCTTCCGTTGCCTTGGCACCTTTGATAAATGCATGTATTTGTTATCATTCCCTGCAACTGACATCCTTTCCCTCTGAATGTAGAACTTTGACTCGGCTATGGAGAATGCGACGTATTATCATAACCTCGCAGAGCTCAGGGACGTGGAGGCGGTGAGTATCTTGATTTGCAGTCCTTCTCTCTGTTCTACTATCCTTTATTCCTCAATTGATCCTTCTCTTTGATTTTGATTATGACTTGCAGCCTGTACGCGCCAAGGAGTCGCGCTCTTTGCTCAGCTGGATTTCGCAGGCGTGGTAGTGGGTGGGAGATATTCGAACTTTCCAAAGCTCCTCGTGTTGGCAGAAGAAGTTGAAGGGTGCCAACAAGGATTCAGCCTTAGCTACTGCATTTTGAACAATTCAAACATTTTGGAATAATTTTATTGGGATTTTGATTAGTTTGTAACAGATATTTGTGGCACTTTTCAGATGATTTTATGTTTGGATATGTTTAGTGCTTTCTTTGATTGCAAGTTGTCTCTCCCTTGCATATATCTGACTGCTTGCAGGATGGTTTTGACGATCGCCCATAAAAGTGGCCCTTGAGTTTGCATACCTTGGTGCGGGTTTCTCCTGCACAAAAGTCAAATGATTTCAATGTTAGGTGTCCTTTGATTTCTACATTTGTGAATGTTCTTTAAGGCATAAAACAGGTGAACAAGTTAACTGGTTAAGGGGGTTAGCAAAGGCCCGCAAAATCCCCAAAACAGCCCCAAAAATGGCATGGAAGGGGGGATCTGCACTGGCGCAACTATTAGTTGCGCCAGGCTTATCCTAGCGAAAATTTGCATTGGCGCAACTAATAGTTGTGCTAGTTTTAGTCAGTGGAGTTGTGGGGCCTTTATATGCCCGAGTCAGTCCAAATTCTCCTTTTTTTTTGGCTTGGCCTTTTCAGCTGATTTTTTTTCTCTTTTGCTTTCCCAAGGGTGGGTCCATTGACATACATTGAATTTATATCTTTGAAATATCTTTATACATCTATGGACCCGCTTTCCAATCCTCCCTTACATGGAGGGCTTGGAACCAATTTACCCATTTCTTTGGGCTTGGGGCCCAATTTTTTAAAAAGTTGGCTTGGAAGCTTGAATGAGAGTGAGCTCGTTGAACTGGAGCGGCTTAGATTATCACGCCTTCCCTTCTTTCTCGAGGTTCCTCCACGGTGGGACCTACTTCATGTGGCCACTTCATTTTGGGATGCAAACGTCCATGTGTTCCGTTTTGGGAAGCAGGAGCTAACTCCCACTCTTTAGGAGTTATCAAATTTGTCCGGCTTGAAGCTCCATAGAGGCCTCGCAAGGATCAGGCCGAAGTCGGGATACTCTAAATCCGTCCACCTTACCCTCGGTTTGAAGAAATTTGAGTACAAGAAAAGTTTCATTGGGGGGCCCACAAGGTGTTCGATCAAATTCCTCAAAACTTTTTAGTGACGAAAGTCTTAAAAAATTGTCGGTTAGGAATACCTTCAACTCGAAAGCCTTTGCTCTTAGTTTCATTTCAGAAGTCCTTTTCTTTACTGGGGAGAGAGCTTCTCTCTAGCTCTTTGTGATGTTTTGATCAAGTTGGTAGAGGGCCGATCAGTGATGCACCTGGTCCTTGTTGAATTATATCGATGCCTTGATGCATTTGCTCTGGGTAAGGTGGAGAGCCTCAGGGGATGTCCTTTGTTGCTCTAGTTCTGGTTAGGTGAGTATCTAGCTATCTTAGGACTCATGCCACACTTTTATATTGCTCGAGGTGAGGCAGCTTGATGCTTTCTAGGTAGGTGTCACTTGCTTCCGTAGGGGGATTTGTCAGTTTTGAAGCTTTGGTTGACCAATGCAAAGCTGATATGGAGGCTCCCCTGGTTGGACCAAACTTTCCCAATAGTTCATTCTAGAGACTATGAGAGCATCAGCCTCCTAGGATTGACTGGCAGTACCTTTTATTTCCCATTTCGAGTGTTGCATTAGTTCGGCTGCTCTAAGCAGGTTCCTTGAGAGGCAAAACCCCCTCTTTGTGAAATGATCCTTTCTAGGGGGTCCTCTGGGGATATGGATCAGATTGCTGCTCTTTGGGAGACGCCTCAGTCGATGCTGATGTATGATATGGAGCAGGGAGATTCAGTTCAGTCTTCCCATGAGTACGAGACTTGGCTATTGGTTGAGCAGCCTATTGCTGATCATTTAGATCAGACGGAGAGTATTGACATGGGAGGCCCCTGGCCGAAGAAGGGAATGGTGCTTCGAGTTCGTATTGAGCTATTGGTTGATGAGAAGAGGGTCCTGCAAGAGTTTTTAGCACAATAAAAGGTTAGAGCAGAGGTGGCAGAGACCAGAGCTAGCGTAGTTGAGAGCGAGGTTCTTCGTCTGGAAGGATCCTTGAATGTTGCTCATGGGGCTACTGATGCTTCTTGGAAGAGGTATAAGAGCTTGCATGATTGTTGGTTGACTGAGCAGAATGTCCAGGAGGATAGTTTTCTTGCTGAGATTAGTGTCTTGAAGCGTCAGCTGGGCCGTTGACTCCTTCCTGCACATACATCTTTTTGCACAGATCAAATACACAGAAAAGGGGTGTAAGAAGACACTTTTTGGTATACATATTTCTCTATGTTTTTATTTTTTCTGCTTTTGTAAAAAGAAAGAAAGAAAGAAAGAAAGCTAGACATCACATCGACTATTTTTTGGGATGTGGTGTAAGCAGCACATTTTGTAAATGGAAAAGAAAAATCTATTATATTTACAAAGACTTCTCTTATTTATTTATTTTTCTTTTTTCTTTTTTTTTTTGATTAATGGGTCCCTTTAACAAAGAGGGCTTTCCGCCCTGCTCTTAATTCTCTTTTTGTTTGGTTTGATGCCTTAATCACAAGGTGACATCTTGGGTCCCCTTTTGAGCATGGTCGAACCTTCTTTTAAGTGGTCGGATCTGGGTGAGATTCATCAGCTTTACTAAGACTAGAACGTCAATCCCTTTGGATTGAGTCAAACCTTTCTCCTTACCTTGAGTCATATGTTTGATGAAGTAGTTTCACAAAGATAATTCTGGTCGAGGCCCGATTTGAACAAACATAAGCGGCCCAGCCGGAAGAAGGGGATTAGGGAGAGCAACCAAAAGAGCCTCTCAAACATCAATTTTATCAATCAATTCAAACCTTTCATTTTTTAATTTTTTCTTTTAAAACTCTTTTGCTCACAACGCCCAAGGTGGGTTCGTCGTGCCCGTTTTTGCCCTCTTTTTACCCGTGCCGCTCTTTCAGGTTTTTACCATGTCCATGGGTTTAGCTTTCTTACCCCAAGCGCCCTTTCGAGTTTTCACCTGTTCGCATAAACTCGCTGTTTTTACCTGTAGTGCCCTTTCGGGTTTTCACTACGTTCATCTTGCTTTGAGCTTGTATTTTTATTTTATTTTTTCTTTTTATTTCTCAAAAGTCATGACATAGATGTTGATTCTGTCATAGCTGGCCAGAAGGGGTTCTGGTGTCGTCTCACTATTTAGTTTGTGTGGACTTAACAGATACTATGACTGCTTGTGAACCTACAAAGAAGGCTTTCTTCAGGGTGTAGCTTGGCCATGAGTCAGGTTAGGGTTTGAAGGTATGCTGAGCTGAAAAGGGTTTCCTTGATACGGCTTCAATTTTTCATAACATACCTTCTTCCTTGGGGGACTTTACTGTACACACCCCATGGCTCTTCTATATATTTTTTTTCTTTTTCCTTTATCTCATTTCAGGCAATCTCTTTTTGAGGTTTTGCTTTTTTGAATTCTTTAGATTTTGATGGTAACTTTACTTCCCTTTTTTTATATATGTACACACACACATTAATTTTTTTTTGGGGAAGGGGTTTATTTGAAAGAAAGGCCCAGGCTCAAGTGGAGTAGCAAAGGATATCATCATTTTTAGGAATACTTTTTGGCTACTGTGCTTGGAATGATGGCCTCTTTTAGGTGGTTCTTAAGCAATCACGTATCTGTTTCACCAATACTTACCTTGCAATGATAGACTATGAGTAGAACCGTCGGACGTATCCAGCATTGACGGGCTCAGGAAGATGATCTCCGTCCATAGTAGCGAGGTGGATGGCATATCTCGGTAGCACTTCTCGGACGACGTAAGGTCCCTGCTAGTTCGGCTTGAACTTTCCTCTCGGATCGGCGTGGAGTGATGGGAAGATCTTCTTCAGCACAGTGTCTCCTATCTTCAGATCTTGACCGCAGACATATTTATTGTAAGTGTGTACGATTCGCCCCTAGTAAACTTGAGTAGGACACAAGGCGATGAGTCTTTTCTTGTCTAATAAGTTTAATTGTTCGATGCAAGATCTTTCTCTCTCTACTTCGGGTAAGCCCGATTCCATGAGGATATTGAGTGACGGTAATTCAACCTCTACTAGTAGGACGACCTCGATTCCATACACAAGGGAGAATGGTGTTGCCCCTGTAGCGGTACGGATTGACGTTCTGTAGGCCCACAAAGTAAATGGTAGCATTTTGCTCCAATTTCAGTAAGTGACGACCATTTTCTCAAGGATGTGGACGATCATCTTGTTTGCAGCCTCCACGGCTCCATTAGTTTGAGGCTAATAAGGTAATGAGCGATGGTGCTTGATCTTGTGTTGCTCGCATAAGGCTCAGATGCGCTTATTCGAAAAGTTTGTGCCGTTGTCCGTGATGATGTCCTTGGATACTCTAAATTGGCACACAATATTACTCTTGAGAAACTTCTCGACGTGACTGACCATGATGTTGGCAGATGATGCTGCTTTAATCCACTTGGTGAAGTATTCAATGGCGATGAGGATGAACCGATGTCCATTTGACGCCTTTAGATTAATCATTCCGATGATGTCAAGGCCCCAGGTAGCCAATGGCCAGGGAGTGGTCATGCAATGAAGATCGGTGGCAGGAGCGTGTATCAGACTGGAGTGTTTCTAACATTTGTAACATTTTTGGGCATGTTTGCAGCAATCTGATTCTATAGTGGTCCAAAAGTATCCCTGCAGTAGAATTTTCTAGTGACCATGTGACCGCTGATGTGGGCACCGCATACTCCCTCGTGGATCTCCTTCATGATATTGGTCGCTTCACTTTCAGTACGACACCTAAGCAAAATATTATTATATGATCGCTTGTAAAGGCATTCCCCACAAAAATGATGTAGCCTGCCACTAAACGTTGAATGGTTCGTCGGTCCGTCTTGGATGTAGCCTCAGGGAAAGTTAGTGTCTCGAGGAAATTTTTGATTTCTGACAATAAAGGTGGCTCATCATCAGGCTTTGTAGGTTCCTCAATTTGGAGGCAGAAGGCCAGCTCATTCCTTTGGTCGATCATGATTAGCTTCATCTCAGTACCATACGGGATTTCTATCATTAATGCCAACGTTGCTAGTGTGTCGGCAAAGAGATTCCTTATCCGGGGGACATATGAGAATGTCATGTCTTTGAAGCAAGCTATCAGATCCTCGAGGTGCTCATGGTAGGGGATCAATTTCTCATCTTTTGTTTTCAAATCTCCATTCGTCTGGCATATGATCAATTGCGAATCGCCAAATACTCGAAAGTGAGTTATATTTAGATCAAGAGCCGCATGTAAACCAGCGACACAAGATTTGTACTTGGCCATGTCGTTAGTGCAAGGGAAGTTGAGTTTGATGGAGATTGGTACATGGGATCCTTTCGGCCAAATGAGAATGGCGCCAACCCCCTGACCTTCGACATTTGCTACCCCATCAAAGTGCATTACCCAAGATTCCTTTGCTTCCTCAGTATCGCCCTCCGTCATGAACAGGATGTCCTCATCAGGGAACTCAGTTCTCAAGGGCTCATAATCTGGTAAAGGATTGTCGACAAGATGATTGGCGAGTGCCTGCCCCTTGATCGACTTCTGAGTGACGTACATGATGTCAAACTTAGACAATAAAAGCTACAATCATGCAGTTCGTCTAGTGAGAGCCAGCTTCTCGAACAGGCATTTCAACGGGTCCATTCAGGCCAAAAGTAGAACAACTTGAGATAGCAAGTAATGGCAGAGCCTCTGGGTAGCCCAAAGAAGAGCCAGACATGCTTTCTCTAGATGAGAATAGCGCGTCTCATAATCAGTAAACTTCTTGCTCAAATAGTAGATGGCCTACTCTCTTCTTCCTGTCTCGTCATGCTGACCTAAGACACATCCCATCGAGACTTTCGTCGTGGAGAGATACATCAGGAGTGGTCTCCCATGCTCAGGTGGTACTGTTATTCACTAAAAAGTACCACATTTCACCTCTTAACCTAGCCTTTGCTGGACCTTGAAGCTCACTAATAATCATGTTTTAAGTTTATTTTATAGTTAGCAATAATCTGTGCAACTTAATACAAAATCTATGCTTATTGGTCCAAAGAAGAGAGGGAATACATGTAAAGATGATAGTCGAGCCAAAGTCTAATGGAACACACTGGTAGTGCTCACCATGGTGATTCAATTGCTGGTCATCATTGACCAAAAGCCTAGCAGATGGAAGAAGTCAGTTGAGAATGGAGGAAGCGCAACAGCAGAAAATGCAATGCATTAGAGAATCATCTCATAGAGTTGAGGATCTCCCTCGCGAAGTTAATGATGTAGTGAAAGTTGCCCTCGCGCAGATCGGCCGCATAGTCCAGAGGAGAACAAAAAAGACATCCGAAGATCTCACGACAGGCGCCTTACTATGCGAGCACTCAGCGAGAGGGAGCTTCTGAAGCTCTATCTGTGAGAAGAGTCTTGACACTCCAGATCATCTCTGCGACAGCAAGGCATCGCAAATGAACTGAAGATTGACTGTGTGAGTAAGCACTTCTCACCAGCTAAAGGCTACTCTGCGATGGCTCTATAGCTGTGCTAATGAACTAATGCAGATGCCAGTCCCTCGAAGCTCGGGTTCTCCACTTCTCAGTTTTAACTAAAGGACATTTTGGGAATTTCCCAAGTCTAGGGCACACTTCTCGAGGCATGGATTTTGAGGCGCATATCTCCATGCATCCAAGGGTTGAAACAGTGCCACGTTAGCTAGAAAAATTAGGGTTAATCTCTTCAGAGCCAAAGCCTTATGGACATAGTATATAAGCTGTACTTAGAGTTTATTATTTTCATCTTTCCTTCATCCTCGGTCGGCTGAGAAATCCAACAGACTAGGGTTAGGGTTTGATCATCTCTTTTTCTCATTTTTCTTCTCTCTTAGCCCAACACTTGCTAGCTAACCCCCTATAACCATCTAGGTTTAGTTTTATTTCAGTTTGTAATAGGCTTTTGGTATACATTGGGATTGTGGATGAGCAGTTGTGTACAGGCTGCAACCTGGAGACAGTTCATTATAAGTTTTGTGTTCATCAATGGATTGCCGTTTTAATACTTAATTGAATATAAAGATCTTATGGTTTCTTTAGATGTCTATAGGATCCATGTATTTGGGACTAGCCCATTTAGTTTCTAGTAGATCTATTATTTACCATCTGATTTCCCTTAGTTTGATAGCCCCATGGAAAGCAATGCTGGATCTGTAGTGAGATCCAAGGAGCTCGGAGGCCTGTGGACCATGGTGGTTGTAGCAGTTTTCATGTTCTTTCTCAGGCTTCTGTGGTATGCACAGACCAATGGGATACCCTGTGACCATTCAAGTGGACAGAGTATAGTCCTAAGGTTGTGTCCATTCACATGTTTGAAAATGATTCTTCTCCTCTGCACTTGAACTTCTAGAGTCTTATGAGGAGGTTTGTACAGGAACTGGCTCCCCTCTGTTTTACCTAGCCAACATCAGATGCTAGATCTGATCTCTTTGTAGTAATTACAGCTTGAGGCTAAGTCATTATAAGCCATTTATAGCAATGACCAACTGAATCTAAAGCCTTATTCAACCTTTTGCATGGTCCTTTTTGTGGGCACTAGTGAGCAGTTGGCCTTAGCAAAGCACTTAGGATCTTATGGGTTGGAATACCTATGGATGTCAGCCAGGTTTGTGCGCAGATCTGGGGAGCTTGTAGCATTGGCATTATATAGTGTTGTAATAGTATTCATAGCAGGATCTGGCCTAGTGGCTGGGGGAATGATCAGTCCACTCCTCTGGGTTAGATTGGTAATGTCTGTTTTAACCAATAGGATTTGACAGATTCTATTAGATATCCTATGACTATTAGAGTGGATAGAGTATAGCCCTAAGAGCGCCCCAAATGGCATGGATTAAATCGAATATTTTTTACCTTGTTGAGGCTTTTAATAGTGTCTCAGCAAGGAACACTGCAGAGACAAACTAAATCTGAGTTACATCACTGCTTAAACTCTAGCTTAACCTTCTTACTTCTCATAATTTTGGTATTTTATTTTGGCACACACTACCACCATCTTCCTCTTAACCCTTTCTTTAGGATAGGGCTATATTTTATTTCTCTATTTTTAGGATTAATTTAGTGTAGTCGTGACACCCAACTTCCTTTCTTTAGGATTGTCAGATCTGTAGCCAGATCTAGAGGCCTACTATTATAGCCCATTTTAGGTTTTAGATCAATTTCTCTATGAGACAAACTCTTACTTATCAAAACTTGCTACAATGGATCCTGTATCTTGCAGGACTGTGTGTGTTTTAGACTTGCTGTAATGACCCATCTCTACATCTCCACTCTTGATTTATTCCTCCATTGATTTCTAATAAAATAGCAGTAGCAGTTCGAACACGACCAATAAGTTTTTGGCACCGCTGTCGGGGATATTGATCTTTTTAGTAGACTTGAGTTATATTATAATTTAGACTAACTAATTCTTTGTAGCTGTGACTAATCTAGAATAAAAGTACTACTAATTCTTTGTGGAATTTTGCAGAAATAGACAACAGAAGAAGGGAGAAGCTAAAGTTGTAGCTGGAGTGTTGCTAGGTCTGTTTGCACTTCCTTCCCCCTAAATCTTAGTCTATTTATGCTTACTTCCCTGTGTTTGTTTAGTGTAAATCTGAGTAGTTGTTGATTTTTATTTGAAAGATTCTTTGTGTGTGCTTGTGAGCATTTTCTGTACTTACTGTGGGGGTGAGTATATGCATGGTAGAAGGTCTTTAAACCCTGAGCTAGAACTTCCAAATCCAGAGGTTGAAGGATCCTTAGACCTAGACACACACCACAGGGCCCTGCTATTGAAACTGAACCAGCTATCATGGCTGAGAGGTAGAGGACATTAAAAGAATACAATGCACCTGGGGAGTACACCTCTCCCTTATGCATTCAGTTTCCCTTTGTTGAGGGGAACTATGAAATTAAATCCTCTACCATCAGTATGCTACCTTCATTTCATGGGCTGAGTAAAGAAGATCCCTACAAGCATATCGACCAGTTTTTAGCACTTTGCACTACCTTCAACATTGCTGGCTTGGGGCCCGAGGCCACTAAATTGAAGCTTTTTCCTTTCTCACTAAAGGACAAAGCCAACACATGGCTATCAAATCTTCCAGCCAGCAGCATACAGTCATGGAGTGACCTTCAAACCAAATTCCTGGCTAAGTTCTTTCCCATGAACAAAACAAGCCAGATGAGGACAAATATCTTGTCATTCACTCAGTCCTTAACTGAGAATTTTTCTGAAGCTTGGGAAAGATTCTAGGAAATGTTAAAACAATGCCCCCACCACCAAATCCCAATGTCGCAGCTTGTCCAAGTATTTTATCAAAGAATTAATGCCAAGAACAGGGATATGGGGGATGCTTCCTGTGGTGGTAGTTACCTCCATAAGATAGCTGAGGAAGCATGGGAGCTGTTTGACATAATAGGGGAAAATTCCATGCAGTAGGAATCTCTGTCATGCTAAGATGGTGAAAGAGGCCACCCCTAGAGGTGGAATATATGAAGTGAAGGTGCAAGGTGATCTAGAGAGAAAGGTGGACAACCTGAGCTTGAAGTTTGACAAATTGATGAATATGATGCAGCCCCAGATGGTTGCACATATGGAGGAGGCATGTCTGATATGCTAATCTCCCACACATTCTATTCATGATTGTCCATCTGCCAACCAATTTCTTGATTTTGTTATGGAGCATGCCAATGCTGCTCAAACTTTTGGGCAGTAGCCTGCTAGGTATTCTTGGAGGAATCACCTAAATTTGAGGTGGAGACAAGATTCTTATCCTCAACCCCAGCAGCAGCAAATGGTAGCTCCTTATAGACCGCAGCACCAGTTTAATCAAGGTTACCCACCAAGGCAAAATTTTCTGTTATCTGCCCCACAGTCTAACCAGTTGGCCCTGCCCCCACAACAACCCAGATCGTCTTCATTTGAAGAGCAGATGCTGGCTTCAATGCAAAATTTGGGGAGCTTGGTGCAAACTGTCAATTCTCATGGACAAAGCATCAAGAAGATTGAGGACCAGCTGGGTCAGATTTATAATGCTAGGAATAAGAGGGAGGAAGAAAAATTGCTTAGTCAGCCCTTAACAAACTCGAAAGGTCAATTTGTGATTGGTGATGCATCCTCTACTCAGGAGGAGGCAAGTGCCTAGTGATCCAAATATTGGCAATAAGTGTACCATATGTATGAAAATGCTGTTTTAATTTGTGTTCTTTGGAATTCTATCAGTTGTGTTTTTAGTAAGTTGTTGAATTGCTTGTTTTGTTGTGTCTGTGTTTACATTTTGCGAATGAATACTTGTGCATGTGTGTCATCTGAGTTTGCTGAGTGTTTAATGAAGAATGGTTGAGGTGACCTTATCATAATTTGCATGAAGTTGAGTTGAAAAGCTATTTTTACGATTCTGCTATGTTGATGAACTGATGATTGAAAATGGGCATATAATTTTCACGATTGAAATGAAGTACATGTAAGAGTTTGGTGCTCATGCACAGTGGTTGGGTGCACAACAACATGGATGCACTAACCAATGTGCTGCACTGAACTAACAGAGTAAAGATTGAGAAGAAATGTTGTCTCGCTGAGCTAAAGAAAGCTTAAAGTTGCTACGCGAGCCACCACTAGGCTTCCTCGTGTGCTAAAAGCATGAGCAAAGGCTGTAAAAAATTATCTCGCGAAGCTGCTTCTGCTCCGCGAACTAAATTTGTATGTGAAGCATGGCTTTAGTGCTGTTGTGTGCGAGAGTTGCGCGAGGTAACTCTCTGAAGCAGCACAAAGCCCCACACACTAGCACCACTGAGTCAGCTCCATGATTCTCAATGTGAGGCAGTTTGCCCTTCAGTGCACAGAATGTCTCGCAGACTTAAAAACCAACTGCATGAAAATCCTACTCCGCGAGCACCTATTGCCAACTGCGCAAACCGCGAGATTTACTCTATAAACTCAGCGAAACCCCTCATTTTCTTCATTTCATTTGTCTGCCCTAGTTTTCGACGCACTCAACCAGAGCTCCCAGTTCTTTCTTTCTTCTCTACCCTTTAAGCCACTCCACCTTAAGCATTTTCCTCTTACAATTTTATTCCCTAGCACCTTCCAGTCTCTTTGAACAAGGTTTGAGGGGATTTGAGCCGCTGTGAACATGTTGAGGTGGAACCCTATCTCTCAAATGGTATAATCTCCATTTACTCTCTGTACTGTGATTGATTTGATTTTCAGAGAAAAGTAGGGCCAAAATTTAGTACTTTTGTGTGTACTCATTGCCTTCTGCATTTTCCGAGATTTGTGAACCCTCATTTAAAAAAAAAAATTCTGAGCACCCATAGCCAAGAGTTCAAAATTCATCGATACATTGACGGCTATGCTAAACCCTACTCCTAGTGGCAACCTTGTGGCCACTAGGAAATCCGCAAGTATTACAGAGGCCTCCATAGTGGAGACCTTTGCGGTTCCCTCATCTGGTGCCGACCCCACAATTTTAAAGGAAAAAAAGAAATCTGCCCCAAAGAAGAGGGCCAGAGAGCACCCACCTGCTGAGAGCCCTAAAATTTCAAAGAAGAAACAGATAAAGGGCAAGATTGTGGCCCCTGAGGTTGTGGAGGAAGAGAATACTAAATACCTCAGGGTCCCTTTTGAGTTTGTGTCGGCAATTCCGCTGGAGGCTGAAACCATTTTTGATAAAGCCTACTTTTAGGAGCTACCAGAGACCTCTGCCTCCATTGAGTATCTAACCAATGCATTTATGTTTCCCTTGCATCTCTGTTGCCCTTGTTGAGGCCCCCAATGCAGCTAGTTTTCCCAAGGATGGTGCGATTATTCTATTAGAATATGAAGTTAAAAACGAGTAATGATGGGAACCCAACACTGCTGGTCTTAATTGATTTCTTCGAGATGTTGTTCAACTAGGCAGACATTGCAACAATACTAGGGATACCAGCTGGGTATAACCCTGAGTGGAGTTTGGGGCCCCTCTTGACAGCCTCCATTACTGAAATTGCAAAAGAGTTAATTGAAGGAATCACTGCCTCAAGAGACTCAATCAAAAAGAGAGACCTGAATCCCAAACTCAGGCTCATGGATGCAGTATTGAGGAAAAATGTTTATTGCTCTGGTCATGAGTAGGAGAGGAGGTACCCCATAGCTGATGCCCTCCTCTCATTTCATAGAAACCACTACTTAGATGCAGCCAAGTTAATTTTTGAAGGAATTAAAGATCTATGTGAGAAGGTGAAGGTAAAGAAAAAACCTCAGGCCCCCCCTACTGCAGGCTGATCACTTCCTTGCTGTAGTTTGAAAAGTACCCCTTCAAAAGGGAGGAGGAGACAGTGGCCTTAAACCCCAAAAATAGTGAAAAGAAATAATAGGGTATCGATGGCACAATGATGGGAAAGAGGAAGAAGAGGAAGGAATTATTGAGAGAAGCAGTCCCCACCATTCAAGAAGTGGCTGCTGCTGTTGCTACTGTTGAGGTAGCAGGCTCTGTTGGGCCAGCCAGGCTCCTAACCTCATTTCTAGCACATACCCCCTCTCCCTCAACTTTATCTACACCCATTGCCCCACCACTTCCACCCTTCATCCAGACATCAAAACCCCTCATATGCACAGTATCCTTACCAAAGCCTATCTCCCCAATCACCACAGCATTAACCACCCCAATCTTACCACCAACCATGATAACCACTGCCACCCTACCCACTACTACACCCTTACCCCCTTTTTCAGCCCATACCAGCCCCCCCGTAAAAATTGCCTACACTAAGAAAAGAAAACTCACAAAAGGCAAAGCCCCCAAAGAACCCCAGCCCTCCTACATTTCTCAAACAATTCCAATCCTTGCTACCACCTTCATTCTAGACCCAATACCCAAAACCTATGCACCAGAACCCCATACCTTTAACACACCTTATTGCCCGAGCTGAATTGACTGAACAAAAGGCTGAAATCCTTGAGAGGCAACTAGCTGTAGCAATTAGAAGAGTTCCCCCACCAGCTATTGGGGAAAGAGCGAAGGGAAAAGGAGTTATCATTAAGGATGAACTAGTTGACCCTTAAATGCTTAATCAATTTTGTACTTGTATTTAGTTAGAAAGTAGTGTGTCATTTTTTTTTGTGTAGTTTACTTCCACCTACTTTGTACATACTTTAGCTGTATAATAACACTGCTCTTTATTTTGTTTTGTTTATTTTCCAATCTTTCTTTATTTCTGTTTGTTTGTTTTTATGTTATTTGTTATGTGTTCTGCCTTTTCCTCTTGTAGTTTTTGGTAGTTAATCTCTATGTTTTATACCTGCTACACATCTCACCTTTGAATCAGTGAGGACACTACTCCTCATAGGTTTGGGGGTGTGACAGGTTCTACCAATGAAGCAGTTAACCCAAGTGCAACAGAGTCAAGTAAGTAAAGATAGAAATGGAGCCATGTTCACGTAAGAATCATGAAAATTAAAGAAATTTAAAATTTTTTCAGACCTTTAGGCGTTACAAACTGATTAAATTTCAACATTTCCATGAGGTGAACATCAGGAAAACTCACTTGTATCAGCACTTAGTAAATCACTAAAGAGAGAAAAAGATAAGGACATGCCTAAGAACTCAATAGAAGACCATAACTAGTGAGTTTTGGGCCTACACAAAATTTTCTTCCTTTCTTTGAGGAGTGACTGAGGCAATTCTTTCAACCCTAAGGATTGGCTGAGGTATGCCCTCATTAGAAGTTAGGCATCTCCAAGTTTAAATAATTGACAACACTCGTGATACTTAGGAAAGGATCAAGGCCTTCTCTTGGACAGTTTGAGCCTAAACAGACCAAACCCTAATCAACAGCCCTTGTGCATACACCCTTCAAGTCTTAAATTTTAATTTTCTTTCAAAATATACCTGAATACTTGTACCTAAACCTATGGACCTGATTCAAACTTACCCTCACTCAGAGGAATCAGAAGGTAAAGGAAAAGGAGATGAAGATGGACAAGATAAGGTCAACATTGGGTGAATGGAGAAGAGAAACCTAAGAGCTTAGCAGTGTAGCAGCTGAGGAAGTGGCAGGTCAGAGAAATAAAGATCTGATGGTCTAATTTAATATAAAAATAAAAAAATAAAAAAATAAAAAAAAATAATTTTTGAAGAGGAATAAGAGAGGGGTCCAAGAGGAAAATTTCATTTGAAAAATTAAAAATAGGAGGAGAAGCTGGCCACTTCAAGTCTGGAGAATTTTAAAGAAAATGAAGTGTGTTGAATTAAAGAAGGTGAAGTCATGAATCACCTCCTTCACCTACTGCCTTCTCAATTTTGAATCCCTTCTAAACCTTCCATTATTTATAACCCATACCATAAGCCACATCACAACCCAGTCAAAAGACCTTGTGATCCACAGTTGAATGAGCTGTCATGCAGAGATGAGGAGTTGCCCAATCTATTGTGAGGACTAGCCAATGATATCAGTGTTGATGTGCTTGCCTTCCCTCAAATGAGGGTCTAAAATCAATAATAAAACTAGGCAGACACACTCATATAGACTTGCAAGTACTCAAGATCTGTTGTAGAAAGCTTTAAAAGAATAATGAGCAAGAGAATGTCCACAGGGAGGCTGGTTAGAAATATGATAAATCTCCAGATCTGTATCAGATATGGCACCCTAGCTATTACTAATTTAGCTAAAAGACAGGGGAGAGGTTTGAAATGGATTGTCACTTAAACTAGGCTACATTTAAACATAACCTAAATTGGATCGAGTTTAGGAGCTTAGATCTTGTAGGAGAAGAGAGTAAAAAGCAGAAGATGGAGAAGAGTATCTTGGAGGTTGGTTTTGATTGAAATCAGATTCAATTAATCATGCTACAGAGGTTCAGAGCACACAATTCCCTCGCTGGCTATAAGCACAGCTGCAGGGTATAAATTCCACGCTAAATCACAAGATCCACCTGATCTTAAGGCTATGATCTATCCACTTTAATGGTCACAGACCATCCTATAGAGTTTATCGAATCCATGGATTGAGGCAGATGAATCCAATTGAGGCCTGAGCTTAGATTTATCTTAAGGTTATGATCTATCCACTTTAATGGTCACAGACCATCCTAGGGATCTCCTACAAAGCCAGATCCTCAACTAGAATAATTAAAACTACTACAGATGCTGCAATTCCCAGGTCACAGACTCAAGGAATCACAGGAGCATCAGATCCAGGGAGATCAGATGGTATCCATGAGGTCTACCAGTTAAGTGGGTGAGCTGATCTACAACTCCTCTACACAAATCCGATCGATCAACAAATGAAACCAAAGGAAATTTTAATCTAATTAAAGCATTAAAAATAGCATTATCCTTGCAAATAAGGTCACTTTACAATGGAAATACTCTCAGATCTGTAGTCTGTGCAGCTAGGAACCTACAATAGCACTCTTAACCTCACCCAATTACCGATCTAACTTTGCTCCTCGCTACTCTAAGGAACTTAGCCAACCATGGTTGGGCTAAAGGAGGGAAATGGAATTGCTCTGCAGGTGCTAATATCCAGAATTTTGGCTAAGATCTCGATCCACCTCAATTGCAATTGGGGATCTCTATATATAGCTTTCTCCTCTATTTTTCTTGCCAAAAATCTCTTCTAAAAGGTCATCAGAGTTTATTAGAGTTTTGTTAAAGTACATGGGTCGGTTAGGGCTTTCTAGGGTATCTTCTGGAACCGTCGTGTCGGTCACCAAGTGCCTCGAGTTGCGTTCAGCAGGTCACTGAAGTACAACGTGTGCTCAGCTGAATTTCTGAGAAGTTCTGCACACGATTTCGACAGGTTTAGGAGGCTTTCGACAGGTTGGAATCGAGCATTTTGATCCTTTTGCTAGGTTCTCAAGTTCGTTTCAATAGGTTTTGATAGGATGAATCTTTGCTTGGAGTTCCAGCCTTCTCAGTCACAGGTTTGGAGTATTCGACAGGTTGGAGAAGCACTTCGACAGGTTGGAAAACCATTCAATAGGTTTCGCTCTTCATTCCGCCATTTCAATAGGTTTGCTTTCAGTCTTATAGAAAGGCTCAATCACCGTTCGATAGGTTCTGTTCCAGCATTCTCATCTCGATAGGTTCAAGAAACCATTCGATAGGTTCCTTGACTCTTCAGGCAGGTTTTCGATAGGATGGTTTCTTCTTTCCTTTCAGCTGCTCGATAGGTTCTGAGATCCTATCGAACTCCTTAATCCACACAAATTCATCCTTCTTCTGCCTTTAGATGCTATCGAAGACCTCTTCAACTGTACAAATTCTTCCTTTTTCTGCTTTCAGCTCCTATCGACATCTTCAGGTGACCAATCGATAGGACGTTCTCAGCCTATTTTCACTTTCTTCGCCTTGCCCTGCAGTAGCCACGCGCTCCAAGGATCCAGTGATATGCTACCCTCTGGTGTGCTATTGTTATGTTTGTCCTGTGCTGAGAGATAGTTCCTTTTTGGGCATTCTTGAGTGGTTTTCTGCATTAGTACCTTCTTTTATTGTTGTCTACAAAGTGCACTTGATAAGAGCTTATTAGTGTGCTCACAGGTCTATCAATGGTCAGGTTATAGGGTGAAAAGTGGCATTTTTCACTACTTAATACACCCCCAAACCTAGGCTTTGCTAGTCCCTGAGCATAGGAGAATTAAAAGAAAATAAAAATGCCACTTTCGTAGGGAGCACGAGTGCATTTCGCATATGCACCAAGCCTTTTAAACCCCTAGGTGATCCCTAGTGGAGGAGTGAAGTCTCCTGAGGGTTTTTAGTGAAGGTACCCACAAACTTCCCCAATACGGTTAGTTAATAGTAGTACATCCTGTTAAACAGAGTTTCAGTAAACTAGAATAAATTCTCATCATGTCTTTTCAGTTCTAGAGGGTTTTCAGCAAAAAAAATCATCAACTTAAAACATGAATTTTTGCAGTAATTCCTTCATCATCAATTGGTTCATGTCAAGGCATTGTGTCTAAGGATTGATGCATAGCTCACCCTTCACTTGAGAATTCTGTTTTGATACTACCCCCATCAAATAGGATTTTAGGCCCAAGTCTTACCAAGACTGTTAACTCACAACAACAATGAAGGGTGTAGAATTTAACATAGCTCAAGAGCAGTTACAGTCCTCAAATAGGGATGTAAGCATGAGCATAAGCATTGCTCTAATTTCTAAAATTTTCCAACTCTTTTCACCATAGATCAGACAAATTCTCATCTCCACATGACAGCTCAATCCATTTCAGATCAGTAAGGTCTTTTTATTTGGTTGTAATGTGGCTTAGGGGTGAAATTGGTAAAAGAATAAAGGGGCAAAATGGGATTCAAAATTGAGAAATCAACAAGGTAAGGAGGTGATTTGCAGCTCAACCTTCTTCATTTCAGCACAATTCCATTTACTTCTTGAATTTTCAGAGCCAAAGTGGCCAGCTTCTTCTCTTCCTTTCAATCTTTCAATAAAATGACATTTCTTTCTCATTCTTTTGCTCTTTTTTTTTTTTTGAATTATATATATGGAATACCACAACATCACAGAATGTGTTCTTTCTTTCAACCAGATTTAACATCTTCCTCTAATCTCACTTCTCCTTCATCTTCCTGATTTCTCAGATTGGGGGTGAACAGAAATAAGTCAAAAGGTTTTGGGTTGACATTTCTAGTTTTCTTCAAAGAAAGTTGGGATTTTTAAGGCTCAAGTGGTGTGCATCAAGGGTAGTTCAAAGGTGGGACATTTTAAGCTTAAACTGACCAAGGGATGGCCTTACTTCATGTCCTCAATGTCATGAGTGCTGTCAAGTTGTTTCAATTTGGAATTGTCTAACTTTTAGTGATTAGAATTAGATCTAATCAGTCCAAAGAGCAGAAAAATTGCCAAGCCACTCTTCAAGGAAACTTTTTTTTAGGCCCAAATCTCACTGGGTATGGCCTTCCATCTCATTTTCAGGGGTTGTGTCTTCACAATTTTCTCTCATTTCAGGTTTACTGCACATCAGACATTATTTTTCACAAATTGTTGACATTTGCCTTATGAGAAATGTTAAAACTACAGCTCGTTTCAATTTTAAAAAGTTGTTTTCTTAATATCCTCTTTTTACAAAAATTTCAGTGAGAATTTACTCTAATTAATTCCAAACACTTCATTTTAGCCTAGCTGTACTAAAAGTAACTAATTTATTGGCATACATACATGCCATACCCCCAAACCTAAACTAAACAGTGTCCTCACTGTTTCCATTGTATGGGGTGGAGAATTTTTATTTTTATTTTATTTATTTATTTATTTTATTCGTAAGCGTAAAAACAGAAGCTAGTAAGAAACAAAATTATTATAAACAGAGGCAAATTACATGTGCAAGCAGAAAGGATGTGAAAAGTAGGCCGGTGGACAAAATATCGCAGACAGTTCAAGATACGCCCCCTGGCTCAAGGAAATCCTCGGCCTGCATCGGGTGGAAGAGGAACTGTAAGCCAGGTAGGGAGGAAGAAAAGGAAAAGAAGAAGGTTAGGGGGTAGGGGGATGGTTGGTGGAGGAGGGTGGTGGCGGAGACACCGGTGGTGCGGTCTTCAGCCTCTTCTTCCCCTTCCTAACTTTGTCCTTTTTCTCCTTAGCGAGGATCCACTGGACCTCCTCATATTCATCCCAGAGGAACTGCAATGGGTCTGCTTCCTTAGGCGGTAATGGCTCCAGCCAGAAGAGGTAGAGTTGTGCAGGGGTGAGCGTGGGCTTGCCATCTGCCATAGCTATGAGGAGGAGGGTAGAGGGTAGAAGGGAAGGGATGGGTCGAAGTCGAGCTAACTGCATCTGTTTAAGGTGGAAGTGTGAGGGAATATGAAATGATGCATTCAATATTACCGCCGTTGATGACTAGGAATGAATGGTGAATTCGAACAATTAGCATGGGGAACGAAAAACGTCTATTAACTGGCAGCCTATATTTAGCGCGGGGAGTTAAGGCTCGTGCTGTGCACAAATGTACATGGTACACATGGTAAAATGTCAGCGCAGCAGAACTGCACAGTAAGCATGGAAGGAGTGAGGGGAGGAAAGTCGATTTCGATAGGATGAGTGTAGAGTGTTGACAGGTTAAGGCTTCCTATCGAAGTCGAACAAGTATGGGACAGGCAATTAAAGGCTCTCGATAGGTTTAACCCGTCCTATCGAACAAAATAAACATGCATTCGATAGGCTAGGTTGGCTGCTTGCAATAGGACGATGTCCTGTCGAACGGAGGGTGGATAGAACGTTCACTTTGTTAGGATGCTGATGGGTGCGAACAACCTTTCGATAGGTGGGGTATTACATGTGCACTTTTGTCGATAGGTTCCAGGCAAGTGTCCAGAGCCTATCGCAAAGTTGTTCTCACCTATCGAGAGGTCATAACACCTTTCGAAATCCTCAGCAATCCTATTGACATTTGCGGTTGACCTAGCGTAATGACCTATCGAGAGGTTTAATGAGCTTAAAAACATGACCTATGTGTGCAGAGCATTTAGCCTTAGCCCCCAGCAACTCATTTGCTGCGCTACCAGTTAGCAAATTGGCCGTTGACCTTATGCCTTTGAATTCTAGACTGCTGGAACTTGACATGGCCATTTTATTATAAAGAAAATTGGTGGAAATATGTATAAATCAAATATAATACATATGATACAAATCGACGTCAGGTACTAGCCTGGAGGATCCTGAAGATCAACGGTCTCTTCAGGGTCACAAATATTGTCAACGCAAAGTTTTAGCCTCTGACTATTGACCTTAAGGGTTCTGCCGTCTGTGGGATGCATGACTTCGACAGCTCCAGATGGGGAAACGTGTACCACAGTGAAAGGTCCATCCCATCTGGATTGCAACTTCCCTCGAAAGAATTTCATTCTAGAGTTGAATAACCATACCTTGTCATTGGGCTTGAACTCTTTGCGAAGCAAATGTCTATCGTGGAAAGCTTTGGTTCTCTCCTTATAACTCCGGGCATTTGCATAAGCCTCTATTCGCAGTTCATCCAGCTCGGATAACTGGAGTTTCCTGTGAATTCCAGTAGAGCGTAAGTCCGAGTTCACTGCTTTAATGGCCCAATATGCCTTGTGTTGCAATTCAACAGGCAAATGACATGCCTTGCCATAGACTAATCGGAATGGGGACATGCCTATGGGGGTTTTATAGGCTGTTTTGTATGCCCATAAGGCATCAGTCAACTTGTTGGACCAATCTCTTCTGTCGGATCTCAGAGTCTTCTCGAGAATATGTTTGATTTCCCTGTTGGAGATCTCTACTTGCCCACTGGTTTGTGGGTGGTAGGGAGTGGCTACTCTGTGGGTACCAGAGGATCATTCCAGCAGTTTGTCAAAAGGTTTGTTACAGAAGTGGCTTCCCCCATCACTAATTATAGGTTTAGGAAAGCCAAATCTGGAGAAGATGTTGTCTTTCAGGAATTGAATGACAACTTTGTGATCATTTGTTCTTGTAGCTATGGCTTTGAACCATTTGGAGACGTAATCCACAACGACAAGAATGAAATTATATCCACCAGAAGGGGGAAAAGATCCCATGAAATCGATTCCCCAGACATCAAACAATTCAATAACAAGTATAGGTTGTAAGGGCATAGAGTTTCTCCTTGTAATACTGCCCATTTGCTGGCATCGATGGCAAGCTTTACAGTGTTGTCGGGCATCCTTGAATAGGGTGGCTAGTAGAAACCACTTTGAAAGACCTTGGCAGCAGTCTTATTACCACTGAAGTTACCCCCGCAAGCTTGTTCATGACACATGGTTAGGATGCTGTGAAATTCAGTTTCAGGTACACAATGTCGGATCACCTGATCTGCATAATGCTTAAAAAGGTAAGGATCCTCCCATATGTAATGTCGAATCTGTGCAAAGAACAGATTTTTGTCATCCTTACTCCAATGTGGGGGGATCCTACCTACAATAAGGTAGTTGACAATATTGGCAAACCAGGGCATACTTATCTGGATAGTCAGAAGCTGCTCATCTGGGAATGAGTCATTGATGGGCAAACTTGCTGTGTCAGTTGTTTGGATCTTTGATAGATGGTCAGCCACCACATTCTCAACTTCCTTCTTGTCCTTAATCTCTAAATTGAATTCATGCAAGAGAAGAATCCATCTGATTAGTCGTGCTTTAGCTTCTTTTTTGGATAAAAGGTATTTCAAGGCTGAGTGGTCAATGAACACAATAATTTTTTATCCCAGCACATAAGACCTGAATTTTTCTAAGGCAAAAACAATGGCTAATAGCTCTTTCTCAGTTGTGGTGTAATTCAATTGAGCATTAACCATTGATTTACTGGCATATGCCACTACAGAAGGTGTCTTGTCTTTTCTTTGCCCCAATACTGCTCCAATGGCAAAATCTGATGCATCACACATCAGTTCAAATGGCAAGGAAAAATCGGGGGATTATAAAATGGGAGTTGTGGTCAAACAAGTTTTTAGCAGTTCAAAAGCAACTTGGCATTTGGCATTAAAGTCAAAAGGGACATCCTGACACAACAGGTGGCAGAGGGGTTTGGAGATTTTGCTGAAATCCTTGATGAACCTTCTGTAGAAGACAGCATGACCCAGTAATGACCTAACTTGTTTGACAGTTTTCGGAGGGGGCAAATGAGCAATCAAATTGATCTTAGCTTGATCAACCTCGATTCCTTTGTGAGAGACAACAAGTCCTAGAACAGTGCCTTGAGTCACCATGAAGTAACTTTTCTCCCAACTCAGAACTAGGTTGGTTTCCTCACACCTTTACAGTACGGAGCTGAGGTGGTGTAGGCATTGGCTAAAATCATCTCCATAAATGGAGAAATCATCCTTAAAGATCTCCAAAAACTTATCAATCATGTCAGAGAAGATAGCATACATGCATCTTTGGAAAGTGGCAGGTGCATTACACAACCCAAATGGCATCCTTCTGTATGCAAAGGTCCCAAATGGGCAAGTGAATGTGGTCTTTTCTTGGTCCTGAGGGAATACAGGGATTTGATTGTACCCTAAATATCCATCAAGAAAACAGTAGTAGGCCTTGCTTGCCAGCTTGTCCAAGATTTGGTCTATGAAGGGTAGTGGGAAGTGATCCTTGCTGGTCTTTTCATTGAGTTTTCGATAGTCTATGCATACCCTCCAACCAGTGGTTTGTCTGGTTGGGATCAGCTCTCTTGAATCTGCTTCAACCACTGTAATGCCAGATTTTTTGGGTACGACCTGGGTAGGTGCTACCCATTGTGAATCCGAGATGGGATAAATTATCCCAGCATCTAGGAGTTTAACCACCTCCTTCATCACAACCTTCTGCATGTGTGGGTTGAGCTTTCGCTGCATCTCTCTGGAAGGTTTGGATCCTTCCTCGAGATGAATTTTATGCATGCACACAGCAGGATTTATTCCCCCAAGGTCTGCAATGGTTCAACCTATTGCCTTCTTATGCCTTTTTAGTACACACAGTAGTTCTTTTTCCTGCTCGAGAGTGAGGGAAGAAGAGATTATCACAGGCAGTTTGGTGTTGTCTCCTAAAAAGGCATATTTCAAAGATTTTGGGAGCTGCTTTAACTCCACCTCTGGGGGACTGATGAGGGAGGGCAATAGGGGTGTCTGAGAGGAGGGTGGTAGGGGTAACAAAGTAGGCCTCCATGGATGGTGCTGTGCTGGTGGAGCTTCAGAAGAGACAAGTTTCACATGCTCGATCTCAGAGGTGGGACCCTGCTCTACCTCTATTTCTTTCCATACTTTGGCTAATTCATTACACCATTCCTTACCATGTAGCAGCATATTCACATTTTCCTGGACAACCTCGTCTATTACATCTAGAGAAAAACAATCCTCGTCAGGATGAGGTTGATTGGCTGCGTTGTATACATTCAATTTGACCTTCATATTTCCAAATGAGACTTCCATGATTCCAGACCTGCATTGAATACAAGCATTAGCTGTGGCCAAAAAAGGGATGCCTATAATCACAGGTATGGAGGTGGCATTCCTACCTGCTTCCATATCCAACACCAAAAAGTCAGCAGGATAAAAGAATTTGTTAACTCCAACCAAAACATCCTTGATAATCCCCATAGGTTTCCTTTCAGATCTGTCAGCCATCTAGAGAATAACATGTGTGGGCTTTAATTTGCCTAAGCCCAGCTTCACATATACTGAGTATGGAAGCAAATTTACACTGGCTCCCAGATCTAATAGGGCTTTGTCAATGGTATGATCCCCAATGATGCAGGGGATGGTGGGGAGTCCAGGGTCTTGAAGTTTGGGGGGAGTTGCAATGGACAGGACATGCTTAACTTTTTCTGCTAAAAAGACTTTCTTGGATAGGTGTATCCTAGACTGTCTTTTATGGGTGCACAGGTCTTTTAAGAATTTGGCATAGGCTGAAACTTGTTTAATGGCATCAAGTAAAGGCAGATTGATCTTTACTTGCTTGAAAGTCTCCATCATTTCCTCAATTTTTCCTTGTCCTTTATCAAAAGGGGAAGGTGCCTGTAGTACCTTAGGAAATGGCAAGTGTGGGATTGCTCCCTCACTTGCAGCCTTAGCCAATGGGACCTCTTTCTTTTTGAGTTTTTTCTTTTCTTGAGGATTCTCATTATCCTCTTTATTCACAGTTGATTGTTCCTACGAGTCCACCATTGGTGGTCTTTGTTGTGTGCTGGTAGAAATTACCTCATTTTCCTCCTCCAAGTTCCTTACAGGCTCACAGCCCACTTGGTTGTCTACTAACTTACCACTTCTCAAAGTTGTAACAAGTTTAGCTTTCTCATAAGTGGAGGAAACTTCACCTACTACAAACTGCCTTCGTGGATTGTCCTGTGGTTGGCTTGGCAACCTTCCTCCCTCTCTCCTAGTCAGAGCATCAGACAGCTGACCAAGTTGGTCCTCTATCTTTTTGATGCTCTGATTGTGAGAGTGCACAATTTGGGTTAAGGTGTTCAAGCTTTGTAGTGAAGATAGAACTTGTTCCTCAAAGGATGGTGCTCTCACAGTTGGAGGGGGTGCAGATTGCTGCACAGGAGGAGCTACAGGTTGGGTCATAGGTTGCTGATATTGAGGTCTTGGGGCATAACCTTCTCGATAGGGCTGAGCATTTTTGTAGGGCATGGGTTGCTGGGGTTGCTGCTGCTGCTAGCTGGGGTATGCATCTTGTCACCACCTCAGATTGGGGTGGTTCCTCCATTGATTCCCAGCAGCAGGCTGCTATCCATAAGACTGAGCTGCAACCACATGCTCTGTTATAAAATCAAGAAACTAGTCAGCAGATGGGCATTCTTCCACGGGATAAGCAGGGGACTGGCATATGGCACATGCCTCCTCCACTCTAGCAGCCACAGGTGACTGCATTGCTCCCATCAGCCTATCAAATTTTAGAGTTAAGCTATCCACTTTCCTTTCCAACTCACTTGGCACACTCACTTCATATATCTTTCCCTTTGAGATGTTCTCTTTCGTCAATTTAGGAGGCTCTAAATCTCTTGCTAAGGTTTTCCTTTGCATAGAGTTCTCACTAATGATATCAAAGAGCTCCCATGCCTCCTCAGCAGTTTTATGGAGATAGGTGCCACCACAGGAGGCATCTATCATATCTCTGCTTTTAGCATCAATTCCCTGATAAAAACTTTGAACTAATTGCCATTCAGGGATTTGATGGTGCGGGCATTTCTTGAGGACTTCCTTAAATCTCTCCCAGATTGATGAAAGTCTTCAGTTGGATCTTGGGTAAAAGAGATGATACCCTTCCTCAACTGGCTGGTTTTTGACATAAGAAAGAATTTGGCTAGAAACTGACATTGGAGATCACTCCAGGACTGAATACTGTTAGGTGGAAGCAAGGACAACCAGGTCCTGACTCTATCCTTCAATGAAAAAGGAAAGAGTCTCATCCTGGTGGCCGCCTCCCCCAAACCTGTGATATTAAATGTAGTGCACAGTCCCAAGAAATCATCAATGTGCTTATAGGGGTCTTCTTTGGTCAGGCCATGAAATGAGGGCATCATTTGAATGATGGATGATTTTATCTCATAGTTTCCCTGAGTAGCTGGGAATTGAATGCAGAAGGGGGAATTGTAGACCCCTAGTTCATTAAACTCCTTAAGGGTTCTCGGCTGCTATTGCTCACCCATTTCTACAGAATCAAATGCAACAGAAGTGGGTGTAGTTGGTCTGGATCTGAGAAGTCTATCAACCTCTGGATTTAGTGGAATAATCTGAGGTTGCAGAGTTCTCTTACCAAACATACAACACTCAGATTCCAAATGTTGAACAGATCCAAACACACAACAAATAAAATCAACCAAATTTTCTAACTATTCTAACAAAAATTATCAACAGATCTGAAAAATAAAAGGAGAGTAGAGGGATGCAAACTACAGATCAATCTCCAGCACGATTCTCCTCTCATTGGTAGCCTTAGATCTAATGAACTGCACACAAACTACTGAAAAACAACAGAACTTACAATTGCAGTTAGTAAAAAAAATCAAACAAAAACTATAGATCTATGATCAAAACTTACATCTATCAATTTCTAAACTGCCTCCCCGGCAGCGGCGCCAAAAACTTATTGGTGTGTTTGCCTTCCCTCAAATGAGGGTCTAAAATCAACAATAAAACAAGGCAGACACACTCATACAGACTGATCTGTAGTCTGTGCAGCTAGGAACCTACAACTCCTCTACTCAAATGAGGGGTGAGCTGATCTACAACTCCTCTACACAAATCCGATCAATCACCAAACGGAACCAAAGGAAATTTAAATCTAATTAAAGAATTAAAAACAACATTATCATTGCAAATAAGGTCACTTTACAATGGAAATACTCTCAGATCTGTAGTCTGTGCAGCTAGGAACCTACAATAGCACTCTTAACCTCCCCCAATTACTGATCTAACTTCGCTCTTCGCTACTCCAAGGGACTTAGCCAACCATGGTTGGGCTAAAGGAGGGAAATGGAATTGCTCTGCAAGCGCTAATCTCTAGAATTTTGGCTCAGATCTCGATACCCCTCAATGGAAATTGGGGATCTCTATATATAGCTTTCTCCTCTATTTTTCCCGCCAAAAATCCCTTCTAGAAGGTCGTCAGAGTTTGTTAGAGTTCAGTTAAAGCACGTGGGTCAGTTAGGGCTTTCTAGGGAATCTTCTAGAACCGTCGTGTCAGTCATCAAGTACCTCGGGTTGCGTGTAGCGGGTCACTGAAGTACAATGTGTGCTCAGCTGAATTTCTGAGAAGTTCTGCACATGATTTTGACAGGTTCAGGAGGCTTTCGACAGGTTAGAATCAAGCATTTTGGTCCTTTCGCTAGGTTCTCAGGTCCGTTCGATAGGTTTTGATAGGATGAATGTTCTCTTGGAGTTCCAGCCTTCTCAGTCACAGTTTTGGAGTATTCGACAGGTTGGAGAAGCTCTTCGACAGGTTGGAAAACCATTTTGACAGGTTCCGCTCTTCATTCCGCCATTTCGATAGGTTTTCTTTCAGTCTTATCGAAAGGCTCAATCACCCTTCGATAGGTTCTGTTCCAACATTCTCATCTCGATAGGTTCAAGAAACCATTCGATAGGTTCCTTTGACTCTTCAGGCAGGTTTTCGATAGGATGATTTCTTCTTTCCTTTTAGCTGCTCGATAGGTTCTGAGATCCTATCGAACTCCTTTATCCACATGAATTCATCCTTCTTCTGCCTTCAGATTCTATTGAAGACCTCTTCAACTGCATGAATTCTTCCTTTCTTTGCTTTCAGCTCCTATCGACGTCTTCAGGTGACCAATCGATAGGACGTTCTCAGCCTGTTTGCACTTCCTTCGCCTTGCCCTGCTATAGCCACGCGCTCCAAGGGTCCAGTGATGTGCTACCCTCTGGTGTGCTGTTGCTAGGTTTGTCCTGTGCTGAGAGATAGTTCCTTTTTGGGCATTCTTGAGTGGTTTTCTGCACTAGTACCTTCTTTTATTGCTGTCTATAAAGTGCACTTGACAAGAGCTTATTAGTGTGCTCACAGGTCTATCAATGGTCAGGTTATAGGGTGAAAAGTGGCATTTTTCACCACTTAACAATCAACACTTAGATGCTTTGCCGATGCTCATGCTTACAGACCCATTTGGGGGCTATAACTGCTCTTGAGCTTGAGAGAAAATGTAAACCCTCAAGGTTCATTGTGAGAGTATTCCCTGGAGAGCATTGGGTCTGACATTGAATGTATTGGGCATGACCTAACCTAATTTTTGAATTAATGATGAGCTCAGTGCTGACATACAGGTGTTGTCCCCCTTGTTGTGAACTAATTGGAAATGTTAGGCATTCATGATAAGTTTGTGATGATAAAATGTTTGCGCATACCATGTATTTAAATTTCTCACATTTGTATTGATTCAAAGGTGAACAGACGCTCCGTTTCTTAACAGCTAACTTGATGATCTTGCACTTTTGCTAACTATTTCATTGAGAAGTTTGTTGGTATCTTCACTGAAAACCTCAAGAGACTTCACTCCTCCACTAGGGATCACCTAGGGGTTTAAAAGGCTTGGTAAGTATGCTAAATGTATCCGTTCTCCCTACGAAAGTCGCATTTAAATTTTTAGAGTAATTATTTTAAATTTTCCTTTGCTTAGGGACTAGCAAAGATTAGGTTTGGAGGTGTGTTATTCACTAAAAAGTACCACTTTTCACCTCTTAACCTAGCCTTTACTGGACCTTGAAGCTCACTAATAATCATGTTTTAAGTTTGTTTTGTAGTTAGCAATAATCTGTGTAGCTTAATACAAAATCCATGCTTATTGGTCCAAAGAGGAGAGGGAATACATGTCAAGATGACAGCCGAGCCAAAGTCTAATGGAACACCTTAGTAGTGCTCTCCATGGTAATTCAATTGTTGGTCATCATTGACCAAAAGCCTAGTAGATGGAAGAAGTTAGCTGAGAATGGAGGAAGTTGCAACAGCTACAAATACAATGCATCAAAGTGATAAAAGAATCATCTCGCAGAGTTGAGGATCCCCCTCGCAAAGCTAATGATGCAATGAAAGTTGCCCTCGTGCAGATCGGTCGCACAGTCAAGAGGAGAACAGAAAAGACATCGCAAAGATCTTGCAGTTTAAAACTCTCAGAATTTATTCTTGCGAAGCTCTCGCGAAGATCGAGCCCAAAGCAGCTGCGCATAAAACATAGCGAGTTCATATGCATAAAGAACAATTTGTCACCTCACAGAGTTCTTGCATAGCCAATGAAGAGAGACGCCTAGAATTTCTCTCGCACAGCTCTCGAGCGCCCTGAGCCTAATAAGTTACTACATGAGTACAGGTGCCTTACTGTGCAAGCACTCAGCGAGAGAGAGAGCTTCTGAAGCTCTATCTGTGCGAAGAGTCCTGGCACTCTAGATCATCTCTGTGATAGCAAAGCAGTGCAAATGAACTGCGCGATGAATCAAAGATCGACTGCGTGAGTAAGCACTTCTCACTAGCTAAAGGCTACTCCGCGATGGCTCTATAGCTATGTGAATGAACTAATGCAGATGTCAACCCCGTGAACCTCGAGTTCTCCACTTCTCAGTTTTAACTAAAGGACTTTTTGAGAATTTCCCAAGACTAGGGCACACTTCCCAAGGCATGAATTTCGAGGTGCATATCTCCAAGCATCCAAGGTTGAAACAGTGCCACGTCTACTGGATATATTAGGGTTAATCTCTTCAGAGCCAAAGCCTTATGGACAGAGTATATAAGTTGTACTTAGAGTTTGTTATTTTCATTTTTCCTTCATCCTCTGTCGGTTGAGAACTTCAGCAGGCTAGGGTTAGGGTTTGATCATCTCTTTTTCTTATTTTTCTTCACTCTTAGCCCAACGCTTGCTGGCTAACCCCCCTGTAAGCAGCTAGGTTTAGTTTTAGTTCAGTTTGTAATAGGTTTTTGGTATACATTGGGATTGTGGATGAGCAGTTGTGTAAGGCTGCAGCCTGGAGACAGTTCATTGTAGGTTTTGTGTTCATCAATGGATTGTCGTTTTAATGCTTAATTGAATCTAAAGATCTTATGGTTTCTTTAGGTGTCTATAGGATCCATGTATTTGGGACTAGCCCATTCAGTTTCTAGTAGATCTATTGTCTACCATCTGATTTCCCTTGATTTGATAGCCCCATGGAAAGTAATGCTGGATCTGTAGTGAGATCCAGGGAGCTCGGAGGCCTGTGGACCATGGTGGTTGCAACAGTTTTCATGTTCTTTCTCAGGCCTCTGTGGTATGGATAGACCAATGGGATACCCTGTGACCATTCAAGTGGACAGAGTATAGCCCTAAGGTTGTGTCCATTCATATGATTGAGAAGGATTCTTCTCCCCTGCATATGAGCTTCTAGAGCCTTGTGAGGAGGTTCGTACAGGAGCTGACTCCCCTCTATTTTACCTAGTCGACATCAGATGTTAGATCTGATCTCTTTGTAGTAATTACAGCTTGAGGTTGAGTCATTGTAGGCCGTTTGTAGCAATGACCAGCTGAATCTAAAGCCTTATTCAACCTGTTACATGGTCCTTTTTGTGGGCACTAGTGAGCAGTTGGCCTTAGCAAAACACTTAGGATCTTATGTGTTGGAATACCTATAGATGTCAGCCAGGTCTATGCACAGATCTGGGGAGCTTGTAGCACTTGCATTACATAGTGCTGTAATAGTATTCATGGCTGGATTTGGCCCAGTGGCTGGGGGAATGATTAGTCCACTCCTCTGGGTTAGATTGGTAATGTCTATTTTAACCAATGGAATTTGACAGACTCTATCGGATATCCTGTGACCATTAGAGTGGACAGAGTATAGCCCTAAGAGCGCCCCAAATGACATGGGTTAAATCGGATATTTTTACCTTATTGAGGCTTTTAATAGCGTCTTAGCAAGGAACACTAAAGAGACAGATTAAATCTGAGTTACATCACTGCTTTAACTCTAGCTTAACCTGTTTACTTCTCATAATTTTTATATTTTATTTTGGCACACACTACCACCATCTTCCTCTTAACCCTTTCTTTAGGATAGGGCTACATTTTATTTCTTTGGTTTTAGGATTAATTTAGTGTAGTCGTGACACCCAACTCCTTTTCTTTAGGATTGTCAAATCTATAACTATATCTAAAAGCCTACTATTATAGCCCATTTTGGGTTCTAGATCAATTTCTCTGTGGGATTAACTCTTACTTATCAAAACTTGCTATGATGGACCCTGTATCTTGTAGGACTATTTGTGTTTTAGACTTGCTGTAATGATCCATCCTCACATCTCCACTCTTGATTTATTCCTCCACTGATTTCTAATAAAATAGCAGCAGCAGTCTGAACGCGACCACCAAGTTTTTTAGTGGTACCAAAATAGGTGGGTTAAGGAGGTAGCATTTGATTTTATCGAACACTGCCTAACAATCATCATTGCATTCAACGAGCGAATTCTTCTTTAGTAGCTTGAAGATCGGTGTGCAGATTGGAGTTAGTTGTGCAATGAATCGACTGATATATTGTATTCTGCCCAAGAACCCCCTAACCTCTTTCTCGGTAGATGGTGGCGGCATTTCAGTGATAGCTTTAACTTTGACTGGGTCGACCTCGATCCCTCTCCTGCTAACGATGAATCCCAACAATTTCTCAGACATAGCATCGAATGTGCACTTATGTAGATTTAGATGTAATCGATACTTTCTCAACCTCTCAAATAGCTTCTGAAGGTTTACCAGATGATCGCCTCGCTCCAGTGACTTGGCTATCATATCATCAACATACACTTTAATTCTCGATGCATCATGTCATGAAACAACGCAGTCATAGCTCTTTGGTACGTTGCACTAGCATTCTTCAATCCGAACTGCAGAATGCGATAGCAAAAGGTTCCCCAAGGAGTGATGACTGCCGTCTTCTCTCGATCCACGTTTGCCATCTTAATCTGATTGTATCCTGAGAATCTGTCCATAAAAGAAAGAATCTCGTGCTTAGCAGTGTTATCGACCAAGATGTCGATGTGTGACAATGGGAAATCATCTTTTGGGCTTGCCTTGTTTAAGTTTCTAAAATCAATGCATTTGAGAACTTTTCCATCCTTCTTCAGTACTGGCATAATATTGGCTAGCAACTACGGGTACTTAGATACCATGAGAAACCCCAGGTCATACTGCTTAATGACCTCATCTTTGACTTTCAACATCCACTCGGGTCGGAGATGTCTCAGCTTCTACTTAATCGACTTCATATCAGGGTAGAGAAGCAACTCATGCTCGACCAAATCAGTGTCTAGACCAGGCATGTCCTCGTACGACCTGGAAAAAATGTCTTAGTATGACCGAAGGAAGTCAATCATGCTTTTTCTTTCTCTGAGAGATAGCGACATTCTGATCTTGGTAATTCGAGGAATCTCCTCAGTCCCTAGATTAACGTCCGCGGTTTCTTCGACAATGGGGGTAGGGCCATGCTCAAATTTGGCAAACCGGTCAAGGAGCTCATTAAGGAGCTTCTCCAAAGAGATATCCTCGTCCAGACTCGCAATACCTACCTCTTCTTGTATTTCTACAAGAAAGGGGTCGATTTTACGTGGGACGGGTATTTCGATTAAGGCTTCTTTTTGTGAGATTTTATTTAGAATTTTAAATAACAATATTTTTGGACTTTATATTTTTTCAATATTTTTGGGATTTTTATTTTCTTCGAAGATGGACCCTTGGTAGCACGAGTCTATGTATATACAAGGTATTGCCTGCTAAAGGCATATCTCACTTTTTATAGGTTATTATTTTTGAGAAATGGGTGACAAATGTTAGGCCACTCCCCGCTTCCAAGGTTTGGGGCAAAGATGTCAAGTTGTGTACCTGAGAGGCTGCTCCTTTATCTGTTTGGATGGAGGGTGCTGACTGATACGGCTCTTCGGAGTCAACCTCCATCATGTTGATCCCCATTTCGTCTGAGATGATATCCTCAAACGTTAACACAATTTTATGGTGATTCACCACAGGGAGAGTTTGTTCAGGTACGGGACGTCGTTCTTTAAAGAGGGATAACGCGGCCAAGTCTATCCCAAGGCTGGGAAGGGTAATGTGGGGATTGGTGGGGTGAACCGGTGCTGTAGGCTTATGTGGGGTTAATTGAGTTACCCCCATTCCGGTCAATCTTCACAACCCCGACGCTCATAAATAAATTTCTTATATGAGGCCTGGGACGGGGTCTTTCCACTATGTGTATCCCCCTAGCTCTTGCAGCTGCCGTCACACGGGCTTTCTCCTTAGCCTCCAGCACTTCTTCCGTGGGCTTGAAACCTAGCCCAAATATGACTTTTTGACCACCCTTAACTGTGACGAGCTCTTTTCTGCCTTGCAGTCTGGTTTTATAGCCCCACTTTTGGAGCATGGCCACTGCTGCTACCATTCCACCTTCGGTTCTTGTAATGATGCCCTCGATGGGCTCCGGGAGTATCATTGACAACTAGTATTCAAAATTGTGAAGGTCGATGTCCTCAGCGGTGTGCGACACATCCAACACTTTATGTTTTTCGACGCTGTTGGTGGCTTTTTCTTTCTCATTGTGCCCCTCACCAATGATGGTGATGATCTTATGCTCGGATGCAAACTTAAGCTTTTGATGCAGTAATAACGGTATTGCTCCGACCTCATGCAATCATGGGTGCCATAATAGTAGATTAAATAAGGATTTGATGTTCATCACTTGAAACAATATGGAGAAGGTCATTGGCCCAATCAATAGCTCAAGGTCAACTTCTCCCATTATTTTTCTTCGTGTGTTATCGAAGCCTCTAGCACTAGTTCTCGTAGGTCATCTCAGCATGCAAGGATCTACCCCAATCTTGGTGGCGGTTCTCAGTGAGCATATATTTAACGCAGACCCATTATCTATTAAAGCCAAGGGGATTATCATATTTTCAGACTCAACATTAATGTTAAGAGATTTGGAGTGACTACTCCCTTCATCAGGTAAATCAGAATCCGAAAATGAAATGGCATTTGGAGCCATAACCTGACCAATTATTTGCCTGACTTCATCTGGGCTAACTTGAAGCGATACATTTGCATTTTTTAATGCCCCCATTAATGCTTGAAAATGGAGCGGGGACATCATTAACAGATCTCATACAGTAATATGGGCAGACATTCTTCTCAGCTGAGTCTCCAGTATATGTTCTCGACTCATTTTCTCAAAAGGATTCACGACGCTATCTTTCTTCCCCTCTGGTTGGGCTTGTGCTACTACTAGTGCTTCAGGCTGCTCTGAGATCTTCTCGGATCGGGTAACAAAGTCCATTGCCCCTTCTCTGTTGTTGCCAGCGTTGATATCTGTTTGTTCATAACTCAGCGGGACTTGATGAGGATTGTAGGTTGATCTCAAAATTTGAAATGGTATAGCTACCGGAATTGGATGCACTTGCATTGTTGGGTCCGGGTGTGTGGGTAACACTTGATTCACTTCGGTGATAGCTGGTTGGGAGGTAAAATTGGGCCAGATGGGGGTGGTGAAGCTTGTGGGTGGTTGCACTAAGGGTAAAGGAATAGGAGTAGGCCATTGGTAGCTGATAGGTGCTGGCGGGGGTGTTAGGATATTTTAGATGCTTGCTGCTAACTTTATTGAAAACATTGATAAGAATTTGTTAGTGAAAATAACTCAAAGGTGGATTGAAAACTACAGAGCAGCAAGTCTAAAAATGCACAGACCTGCAAGATACAGGGTCTGTTGTAGTAAGTTTTAATAAGTAAGAGTTTGTCCCATAGTGAAAATTGATCTAAGGCTCCAAGGAAGCCATCTTTAGTAGGCCCTCCAGATCTGACTACAGATCTGGCAATCCTAAATGGAAGGGGATTTAAGGTCACTATTGTCTACATCCTAAGGTAACCTAATTCCTAAACTACATAAATGGTTGAGAAGAATGATGGAGAGTGAGAAAATAAATATAAAAAGGGTGAGAAGTAAGCTATTAGGTACAGATATGATGGGTTTTATAACTTAAACTCAGATCTACTGCTATAGAAATCCTGTCCAATGGCTACATTATCGCCAAAGAGGGGAAAGGATCCAACTCACCCCTGTGCCATGATCCAATCCCTTATGGCTATAACCTGTCCACTTAAATGATCACAGACTATTCAATAGGAAATCACAGTCCAGAGATGGGTCAGAACAAGTTTATCATTGTAGGAACTACTTCCAGGCTACCGGCTCAAGAATCTATAGGAACCTCAACCTCTAAAGTTCTGTGTGTGGGGCTAGTCCTGCAATGTGCACAAGCCTGGACACACAGGACCAGCAAGAGTTTGAGTACTAGCTTTAGGTCTAGCTATTCACTGCTTTAGAAAGACAGCAGTGATCCAGTCACAAGCCTACAATCTCTACAGCCAGATCAGATCTTCCATCTGATGGTGGGTCTATACAAATACAGGAGCATCTGTCTCTACACAATCTCTCACAGGGCTACAAGCACAAGTGCAGAGAAGAAGAATCTGTCTTAGATCTGTGGATTGGCCTCACCCTAGGGCTATAACCTGTCCACTCAAATGGTCACAGACTATCCACAGAGGCTATCCTCCTCACCGAGGTCTAAGACAGAACAAGTAGATTACTGCCACCACCATGTTCACAAGGCTACCAGCACAGGCTCCCATGGGGATTCAGATTTAGTGGATCCTGTGGTGGGGCATAGGCCTGCAATGTGTCTAACCTGGACACACAGGTCACTTGGATCTAAATAAAACATTAAAAATAATCCTCCATTGCTTACAATATAACTTAGCAATAGAGGATCTCAAGGTAGCAATCTTGTACAAAACAACTCCCAAAACACCAATCCCATATAAGTATATCATCCTATTATAAAACACCACTAAAACTGGTCCAAATAAACACACAAAGGCATAGCCAGTAAGTGCTGGACTATGGAGAGAAGAAAAAGGGAAAAAGAAACTGCCTAAACCCTAACCTTGGCCTACTAGAATTCTACAGCTGATTCAAGGAGTACAGAAGTCCCCTAAACCTAAACTAGGCTTGGGCTTATATAGCAATCAGCTGTGGGAGCATTAGGGTTATGAAAACCCTAATTTTATCAATGCAATCGTGGCCCATTTATGTTCCTTTGATGCCTCAGGGCATGTGCACGGAGATTAGAGCATTGGAGTGTTGCTGGAAGTTCCCAGATTGCCCCTGCAGAAGTGGGGGGGAGTTAGGATCCCGAGCCTCGCTAGGTAGCAAGAGCTTCCAGGTCTTGTCGCGTGATAGAGTTGTCATCACGGGATTGAATTGACTTGAAGCTCTTGCACTCGCGGGATTGATACTTTGGTCATCGCGAGAATGCTCTGGTCATCGCGGGATTGCGCTTTCCATTTGAATGGCGTGGAAATTGCGTGTGGTTCGTTCCTTGGTGAATCTCGTAGAGATCCTCACGAAGAAGTAATGTGCATAGGCCTCTGAATCGCGCGAGTAGTTCCCTGAAGGTCTGTATCCCACAACCATTGCATGACAGCTGCGCGCAGGAATGCCTGGAGCTCTCTCTCCTCAGTGAATCATGCGAAAATTAAAGGCTCCTTTCTTGAGCTGCGCGAGATTGCATGAGAGCTTATGACTAAGCCCCGCGAGAACTACGCAAAGTATGCTTTTTACTCCCTTCTGTCATCAATCTGCACAAGAACATCGCGACTAGTTGGTGTGCTGCCTTCAGAGACTCACGACAACTGCACGAAGCATTCTTTCTGATTCAATTGAACCCTGCGACATCTGTGCGAGGCTCACTTCTTAGCTTGTTACTACTTTGTTGTGCCTATGCTGCAGCCGATTCTCTGTCTGGGTCTAGCTTCCTTTCTCTTGAGGCACTTCTGAGGCAAAAGTAAGCTTCTTGGCATGGTTAGGGCCTTATCTGAAAAGTACCTGAAAAGTACCTACAAAATAGGCCTAACACACATTTATTAAATGACTAAGGGTCTAACAGAGCTTAAGTTAAGGGGTGAAAAGTGGTACTTTTAAGGTCTTAACACACCCCCAAACCTAATCTTTGCTAGTCCCTTAGCAAAGCTTTAACTAATTAAATGCCTCATTTGTAGGGATCACGGGTACATTTAGCATATATACCAAGCCTTTTAAACCCCTAGGTGACCCCTAGTGAAGGATTGAAGTCTCCTGAAGGTTTTCAGTGAAGATACCCACAAACTTCACCATTAGAACAGTTAAGTATAGTGCAGTTAATGACAACACAGATTTCAATGTATAAAGCTTCATTTCACACCCATTCTTTAACATTTAGAGGAAACTGCAGCAGTAATGCAGGCCATTCAAACTCAAAATTAGCATGTGTTTGCATCACCATCATTCATTTTACATTAGAAATTCAATGTGTAAAAATCAGTACCAAGCTTACCTTAAATTCAAAAATTTGATTGGATACAACCCCAATGAGGTTAAAATTCAGACCCAATTCTCACCAGGGCTATCTCTCAACATTGACAATCTAAAGGTGTTCACATTCAAAACAGTTTAAGAGCAGTTACAGACCCCAAATGGGCCTGCAAGCATGAGCATAGGTAAAGATTCTAATTTCTGACATCCTCATGACTTTTCACCATAGATTGGACTCCTCATCTCTACATGACAGCTCATTTCACTTTGGATCTATAAGGTCTTTTTGAATGGGTTGTAATGTGGCCTATGGGTGAGGGATATAGAGAATCAAGGGGTAAAAAGAGAATCAAAATTAAGAAATCAGCAAGGTAAGGAGTGATTCATGACTTCACAACCTTCATTTCAGTAAAACTTCATCTTACTTGATATATTCCAGAATCAAAGTGGCCTGCTTCTCCTCTTCTTTTCAATTTTCAGATGATGTTCTTCTCTAGACTTCTCTTTCTTTTTCTCTTTTTATTTTTATTCAATATTTTTATGATTTTTATGATGAACTGCCACACAAATACCATTGATACACTGCTGTTCATAAGTTGCTTTTCTTCACTTTCCACCAAATGTTTGACCACTCTCACTATCTTTAACTCCTTCTCCTTTACCTTCTGAATTCTCAGAGTGAGGGTGAGGTTGAATCAGGTCAAGAGGTTAAGGTGCAAGTACTCTGGTGTTTGTCAAAGAAAGATAGGATTTTTAGGGCTCAACTAGTGTATGCGAAAGGGCAGTTTTAAAAGGTTGGATTTTCAGGCTCAAACTGTCCAAATGAAGGCCTTGGATCATTTCCTTAGTGTCATGAGTGCTGTCAATCAGTTTTAATTTGGAGGTGCCTAACTTCTAGTGAAAAGGTCTTGACTCAATCAGTCCTTAGAGCATAAATAATGTCAAAAACACTATTCGAAAGAACATGATGGGCCCAAATCTCACTAGGTATGGTCCTCAAATTAACTCATGGAGTGTATTTTCACCTTTTTCTCTCCTCTTAGGTTCACTAAGTACTAACTGAAATTTTTTTCTGATGTTAGCTTCATGGTGGTGCTAAGATTTTAAAATTTTATGTTTCAAAATGTCTGCAAAAATATTTTAATATTTTCACAAATTTTCTCATTGCAACAAGTTAAGTGAAAATTAACTTTATTCATCCCAATTATAGCACCACTACTGCACTAAAGTTAACTATTCTGTTGGTAGATCTACCTTGCCCCCCCAAACCATGAGGAGCAGTGCCCTCACTGGTTCAAAGGTGAGAATGTGCAGGGTAATGGTCAGGAATTAAAAAAAAAAGTAAACACACAGACAGTGTACACAAAGCAATATACAAAAAGAAATTCTATTAGCTGAAAAAAAAAGTGTACAACTGTAATTACAATGACAGGAAAAGAAGTGGAAAGGAAAGAAAAGCCTAAGTACAATCTAGTTTAAGAGGAGGAATCAAAATCTGAATCTGTGAACCAGTCCCAGCCCATTTGTTTTGCATGTTTTCTCATTTCAGCCTTGTTCTCAGAACTGGGTTTGGACTTGGTTCTGTCTGTGGGAGCTTTTGTCTTTTTCTTTTTTGCTTTGCTCTCAGCTGGACTCTTTTTCTTTGGCTGCCTTGGTTTCTTTGGTTATGGTGGTTTCTTCATGGTTGGAGCTTTTGGTGCCCTCACCCTCATTTTTCTGGTTTTGGGTTCAGGAGGGATCATAGGGGATTTTTCTTTGTCTTGCTCAGTGGGGGCTACTGGGGACTTTTCTTTATCTGGCTGGCCATGTTGTTGTACCTCCTTAGACTGGGCAGCTGGCTCTTTGCCAATTTTAATAGAGGCTGCTGTGGAAGCAGTCCTCTTAGCAGTGACTTTCCTTTGTTTAGGATAAGTTTGCTTAGTAGGATGTGCAGCAGGAGTTGGGGTAGGTTGAGGCTTCTCAGTAGGGGGTGTAGCAGGAGGGGCAATAGGGGACTTCCCTTTATCTGGCAGGCCAAGTGGTTGTGCCTTCTCAGACTGGGCAGCTGGGGTTTGAGAAGGTTTAGGCTAAGGTTCTGGGATGAGTACAGAGAGTGGGGTAGGCTGCTAAGTTGCAGTTCTGGCAGCAACCAATGTGGCTTCCAAAGAGGCTATCTGGATTTTGGCTTTGAGGAGGTCAGTTTCATAGATTTCCTTTTGGAGTCGGAAGCTTTCCTCGGCATTGTTGAGTCTCTTTTGAAACATCCTGGCCTTCATCCTCTCCACATTGGTGTTTGCCTTCTCCAGCTCCAAATTTATCTGATGATAAGTAGCCATGGTCTTTGCCTTCTCATAGGCCTCCAAGATGTTGGTCCACCCAAGTGAAATGCCCAGTAATTGCTTTCTGTAGGCTTCCTCAATTTCACTAAGCTGCTGCAGCAGGGGGGTCTCTATGGATTGCCTAAATTGGGCCATGCCCCTCAGGACATCCCTCCTAAGGTAGGGATTGTCTCTCATGGCATGGAGGATGGTGAGGTAAGGAGGGATGTAAAAGGAGTGTTTGGGTGCGATAGGAAGAGAGGAAGTGGAAGGAGCAAAATGTGATTGGTCCTGGGTGGGGGAAGTGGAGTTATCAGTGGATAAGTCTAGTTATTGGGAGAGGGTAATAGGTTCTGGGTCTATTTGGGTCTGTTTGTCAGTGAATGTTGGAGGGGGTAGGATAAGAGGTGGGATTGAAGGCATGGGGGGAAAAGAAAATAAGGTAGGCTCACTAGGAGTAGGGGGTGATGGGGGAGAGAAAAAGAGAATGGTGAAAGGTATGAAAGAGAATGGTTGGGTTGTGGGGTCTGGGCTAGGAGGGGAAAGGACCAGTGGGGTTTGAGTGGATTGTTGAGGGATGGGTGGGTTGTTCAATGTCTGAAGGGTGGTTTTGATGGATGTGAGTTCAGTTTGCATCTGGTCCTGTGTGTATGTTGTGGTGGATAGTTGAGATTGAATGTCTTGGATGAGGGAGAGGATGAGTGTCAGTGTGTCTGAGTTGGGAGGTTGAGATTAGGTAGAGGATGGAACAGGTTGAAAAGGGGAGGAAGGTGCATGATGGAAAGTGGAAGGAGGAGGAGATTGGGGTTCTGGTGAGTGATGTGGGGAGGTAGTTGGAGAGTCCGGGAGGGGGGTGTAGTGGGTGGGCATGGTGTCAAGGAAACTAGCCATAAAGGCTTGGAATCCTGAGGTTGTATTAAGGTTGAGCTCTATGTCTGTGAGTGGGGATGTAGTAGGCATGGCTGGAGTGGTGTCTTCTTCAATGTGGGGTGTGTCAGTGGGGATAAAAGGGATTGTGGGTGGCGTCTGGGAGATGGTGGTTGTTGTGTCAGTGGTTTTTCTTTTTTTGTATGAGATCAATGGAGGGTTGTCTGGGTGTTGTGAAGATGATGGGGGTATTAGGGCTGTGTATTGAGGTAGGGTAGGGGATGGTGAGGGGCTGACATCGGGGGTAGTGTCCTCCCAAGTACCAATCACAGGAGAAAGGGGTGTGGGCATGGATAATGAAGACAGAGGAGGGTGAGAGAGTGATGGAGTAGGGGTTGTTGTCAGGATGGGGGATCCTGGAGTAATAGGTAGGGGGGATGTGGGGGCTGCTGCAGTGATGGTGTGTGACAGCTCTGAATCTCCTTTTAGTAATGTGGGTGGGCCTTAAATGTTGCCTCTTGTTTGCTTGGGAGGGGCCTGAGCCTCAGCTTTCTTCTTCTTCTGGGTCTCCATCAGGCTCCTGTTGATTCCCCATTGCCTCTCGGCAAAAGTTGTAGGGGCAAGGGTGGTAGTCTCCTCTCCTTTTGCTATCTTGTACCCCCCCTTTAGAAGTAGCTTGGTGATGACTCTGGCATAGGGTAGTGTGTGTGGCTTCTTGTTCTGCCCTAATTTCTCTCTGGACCATGGCTTCAGGCGGCATGGAAGCCATGGTCCAGAGAGAACTAGTAGACAGCATCAGCAATAGGAGCTCTCCTCTCCTGCTGATGGCCTGAACAGTAGATGTTTTTTCTCAAGATCTGGTCAATGAAAAGGAGTCCAGGCTCCAACTCTCTTCTTCTGATAGAATCCCTTGAGGCCTTTAATCCTCTAGTAAGCGCCCTTGCAATGGTGTCAATGGAGGCACTCAGGGGAGGGCCATATCCACAGCTAATGTCAAATACAGCTGGGATGCCCAATACCTCTGCAATCAGCTTGGGGCTAACTAACATTTCAAAATCATCAATCAACATAAGGAAACCTGCTCGTCCATCTTTGTCCTTGGTGACCTTGATGTGCTAATAAAAGAGTTGCACTAGCCTAGGGTAGGTTAGTGCTGGAATTCCTCTCATCAAGGGTGTCAGGCCAGCCTTGCTCATAAATTGAATGGCAAGGGCAAAGAGAGGCTCCTTCTCAAAGAAGGGCAGGTCGAAAGCTGTTTCGGGCTCCAAGGGGATTGAAGCCATGAGCTCAAAGGGTGTAGAAAACTCAAGGGTTGGCTCCTCCACCTCCTCAACTACTTCCTTCCCTTTTTTCGGTGCCTTAGAAGCCTTGACCCTCTTAGCAGTGGACTCAGCAGGGGCATTATCCTTGCCCCTTTTCTTTGGTGCACTCTTAGGGGCCCTTACAAACTCTACTTTTGAAGATAAAAACGGGGGACTAAGATCTGAATGCTTACCCTAAAATCGATCTGACGCACAGTGTACCACGAGATCTCTGAGCAGAGGGCAACTGATGGGGATGACATTAGGAACAACTCTGTAGGATCCTGGTGTGAATGATGGGTTGTAGAATGGACGCCGGAGGAGAGAGGTAGAAGAGCACCGGAAGCTAGGGTTTCGCTGGGTGAAGAAGGAAGAGAGTACTGGAAAGGGAGACAGGCACAGGGTTAAAATACTTGTCGCTAAGCTTGGTGCGCTTGGGAACATATCCTGTCATGGGATGGGAAATGAAACCTAGCGACGGTGTAATCGCCACTTGGATTGCCCGAGAGGCTCCTAGGGCTCACTTTGGAGCGCGCGACAGCTAGTGAAGATTTCTATTTGAATTGCGCGAGAGTCTCCCAGGCATCCTTTTGAACCTCACGACAGCTAGTGAAATGCTCCATTTGGATCGCGCGAGTGGTTCCTAGGTTTACTTTGAATCTCGCGACAGCTATTGAAGGGTTCTATGTGAATTGCGCGAGAGTCTCCCAGGCCTACTTTTGGACCCGTGACAGCAAAGTATTGAATAGAGAGCATGCGCTCTTCATTCTGTCATTTCCATTTGTGTTGTGGCTGGTTCCTAGGCATGACTCACCACCATGGGTACCCCGAGACACATTAAGATCAAACATTCATGCATAGACAGCAAAAATTATCATCCAACATCGTGCATTCAAGCAAAAACCATAAATTCAAGAGCAATTATCATCAAACCAAGCATAAAGAGAAACCAGACTAGACAGATTCAGACTTAAGTGAGGCCACTAAAATTTCCTCTAAATTTTGAACAAAAGAAAGCAATACAAATCTAACAAAACCAAAGTACATATGATACAATATTGACACACCTGTGGATCAGTTTAATGAAGGATCCCCTTGAAAGTGAATGGTGTCCATAGGTTCAGCAAGTTTTTCGAAACAAGGCTTAAGCCTTTGACCATTCACCGTCAAAGTTTTCCCAGACTTGGGATCCTTGATTTTCACAGCACCAGATGGGGAAACACTCATGACAATATAGGGACCTTCCCATCTGGATTTCAGTTTGCCAGGAAAAAATTTAAGTTTGGAGTTAAACAACCAAACCTTGTCACCAGCCATGAAGCTCTTTCTCAACAGACCCTTGTCAAAGAAAGCCTTGGACCTTTCCTTGTAGATCCAGGCATTGGCATATGCATCCATCTCCAGCTCATCCAGTTCTGACAGTTGCAGCAATCTGTGATGACCAGCAGAAGTTAGGTCTAGATTTAAATTTTTAATGGCCCAATAGGCCCTGTGTTCTAACTCTACTGGGAGATGACAAGCCTTACCATAAACCAGTCTGAATGAGGACATCCCAATGGGAGCCTTATAGGCAGTCTTATAAGCCCGCAGTGCATCATTTAGCTTTTCAGCCCAGTCCTTCCTGTCAGTCCTCACAGTCTTCACAAGGATGTGCTTGATCTCCCTATTTGAAATTTCAACTTGCCCACTGGTTTGTGGGTGGTAGGGAGTAGCAATCCTATGGGTGACAGAATATTTCTTGAGTAAGCTCTAGAAATTTCTGTTGCAGAATTGGCTACCCCCATCACTAATAATGGCTCTAGGGGTGCCAAATCTTGAGAAGATATTCTGCTTTACAAACTTGAGGACAACCTGATTATCATTGGTTCTTGTGGCAATAGCTTCTCTCCATTTTGAAACATAATTCACTACCACTAAGATGAAATGATAACCATTTGAAGGAGGAAAGGGGCCCATAAAGTCAATACCCCAGACATCAAACAGTTCCACAACAAGGATGGGCTGTAAAGACATTGAGTTTCTTTTGGACAACCCTCCTAATTTCTAACATCTCTCACATGTCCAACAGTGTGTATTGGCATCTCTAAATAAAGAAGGCCAATAGAACCCACACTGCAAGATTTTGTCAGCTATTTTTCTTCCACTAAAGTGGCCTCCACAGGCATTTTCATGGCACATGGCCAGAATACTGGGGACATCACTTTCTAGAATACATTTTCGGATGATTTGATCTGCACAGTACTTGTATAGCAAGGTTCCTCCCAGAAAAAGAATTTGACTTGTGAGAAAACAGGTCTTTGTCCATTTTGGTCCAATGGGCAGGAATCTTGCCTATAACTAAATAATTTACAATGTGTGCATACCAAGGAACCAAGGATTGGATGACAAACAATTGTTCATCTGGGAAAACACCAGTTGTAAGGTCATCAACACATTTTTTCAACACAATTCTGGACAAGTGGTCAGCCACCACATTTTCCACACCCTTTTTGTCTTTGATTTCAATGTCAAACTCCTGCAACAGGAGTATCCATCTAATCAGCCTGGGCTTGGCATCTTTCTTGGATAATAGGTATTTCAATGCTGAGTGGTCTATGAAGATTACAGTTTTAGACCCAAGTAGGTAAGGTATAAATTTGTCAACAGCAAAAACCACTGCCAGAAGCTCTTTCTCAGTTGTGGTGTAATTTAGCTGAGCTTTAGCAAGTGATTTGCTGAGATAGGCAATGACCACTGGCAGTTTATCTTTCCTTTGGCCCAAAACAAAACCTACTGCCAAGTCAAATGCATCACACATCAGCTCAAAGGGGAGTTCATAGTCAGGTGTTTGGAGTACAAGGGCAGAGGTGAGGCATATCTTCAAAGTTTCAAAAGCCTTAAGACATTCAGCAGAAAAATCAAAGGGCACATCCTGGCAGAGCAGGTGGCACAATGGTTTAACAATTTTTCTGAAGTCTTTAATGAACCTCCTATAGAATCCTGCATGTCCAAGGAAAGATCTAATTTATTTGACTGTTCTTGGAGGGGAAAAATTTGTAATGAGGTCAACTTTTGCCTTATCTACCTTGATTCCTTCTCTAGAGACTACATGGTCCAACACAATGCCTTGTGTTACCATGAAGTGGCTCTTTTCATAACTTAAGATCAGATTGGTCTCCTCACATCTTTGCAAGACCAGGTGGAGGTGTTGCAGACATTGGCCAAAATTGTCCCCATATACAGAAAAATCATCCATAAAAATTTCCAAGAACTTGTCAATCATATCAGAGAATATGACATACATACACCTCTGAAAGGTGGCTGGGGCATTACACAGCCCAAAAGGCATCCTTCGATAAACAAAGGTGCCAAAAAGACAAGTAAATGTAATTTTCTCTTGGTCATGAGGGTGCACAGGGATCTGGTTGTACCCTGAGTACCCATCAAGAAAGCAATAGAAAGCTTTTCTAGCCAGCTTATCCAGAATTTGATCTATGAAGGGGAGAGGGAAGTGGTCTTTTCTAGTCTTAGAGTTGAGCTTTCGATAATCTATGCAAACCCTCCAGCCAGTGGTCTCCCTGGCTGGTCTCAGCTCTCCAGACTCAGTTATAACAACTGTTATGGCAGATTTCTTGGGTACCACTTGGATAGGTGTCACCCATTCAGAATCAGAAATGAGGTAAATCACCCCAGCATCTAGCAATTTAATGATCTCTTTGAGGACCACTTCCTGCATCTGAGGATTCAATTTCCTCTGCATTTCCCTAAAGGGTGCTGAGCCCTCCTCTAAATGGATCATGTGCATACAGATTGATGCATCTATCCCTCCTAGATCCGCAATGGTCCAGCCAATTGTCTTTTTGTGCTTCCTCAAGACTGTTAGTAATTCTTCCTCTTGCTCATTGGTAAGAGAGGAGGAGATAATTACAGGAAGTTTTTTACCTTTCTCAAGGAAGGTATATTTCAATGTTTCTGAAAGCTTCTTGAGATCTAAATCAGGGGCTTGTTGGGTGGATGGCAAGATTGGTGCTTTATTAGTTTGAGGAAGAGGCAGCAATGTAGGTTTCCAAATGGAATGTTGCATTGAGCCCACAGAAGACTTTAATGTGGTAATGTCTTTTGTATAACAACTGGGTTTCCTTCCTCTATCATGTCCCAAACTTCAATTAAACTTGTGACAATATTGCCCCAATCCGACAAAGTGGACAATTCTTCTTCAACAACTTCCTCTAGTACATCCACTGCAAAGCTTTCCTCATTGTCCAGCTGAGGGAACTTTGCACTGTTGTACACATTAAGTTCAACCTTCATATGTCCGAAAGTTACCTTCATGATCCCTGACCAGCATTGAATGCATGCATTGGCTATGGCCAAGAATGGCCTGCCCAAAATAACAGGTATAGGGGTTGTACTCTTGTTGCAGCCCATGTCCAAAACCAGGAAGTCTACAGGGTAAAAGAACTTATCCACCCCCACTAAGACATCCTCAACCACTCCCATAGGTCTCCTTTCAGACCTATCAGCCATTAGCAGCACAATGGGAGTAGGTTTTAGCTCTCCCAAACCTAGCTGCTGATACACACTGTATGGCAGCAGGTTAACACTGGCTCCAAGGTCTAGGAGGGCCCTTCCAATTGTGTGGTCTCCAATTATGTAGGGAATAGTGGGTATCCCAGGGTCTTGCAACATCTCTGACATTGTTATGTTTAATACAGAATTAACTGTATTAGTTGTAAAGACCTTTTTGGACAAATGGCCTCTAGCTTTTCGTTTTTGGGTACAAAGGTCTTTCAGAAATTTGGCATAGGCTGGGACCTGTCTAATTGCATCCAGCAGGGGCAAATTAATTTTTACCTGCTTAAAGGTCTCCATCATTTCCTCTATCTATGCATTCCCCTTATCAAAAGGGGCAGGGCCACTCAAAGCTTGAGGAAATGGCAACTGAGGTAGTGCTGGTTCCTCAGCTGCAAGCCTATGACTAAACTTTTATTTTTTATTTTTTCATCTTTTATTTCCTGCTGAGGCTCAACTAAAGCCTCTTTATTTTTCCCTTATTGCAGGGTAGCAGGCAACTCTTGGTTCTGTGCTCTAACAAATTCTTTTTCACTTTCATTTGAAAATTCTTTAGAAATGACTTCTCCTTGTTCCTTCCCAACCTGGTTGTCCACCAGCCTGCCAGACCTTAGGGTTGTGATGGCATTAGCTCCCTCAAAACTTGAGGAACCTTCTCCAATCAAATATTGGCCCTTAGGGTTGGCCACTGGCTAGCTTGGCAACCTGCCCTCCCCTCTTTTAGCCAAGGCATTGGATATTTGCCCTAGCTGCTCTTCCATTTTCTTTATGCTTTGACTGTGGGAAGTCATAGTCTGAGTCAAGATTTCGAGGCTTTGTAATGAGGTCAAAACCTAATCCTCGAAAGAAGCATTTCGGGGCTGGAGTGGGGGGACTACTAACTGATTTTGCTGCTGGGGCAGCTGTTGATGCTAGAAATTTGACCTTGGGGCATATCCCTGGTTAAATTACTGTTGTGGCCTTTGAGGTAAGGCCAACATTTATTGTGGCTGCATGTAATTGTCTTGTCTCCACCTCAAATTTGGGTGGTCTCTCCACTGATAACCAGCATTTTGGTGCTGGTATCTAAATGGCTATTTGTTGTAGCCAATAGATTGTTGCTGACCAAATGATTGGGCAGCAGCAGCTTATTCCATCACATACTCAGGATATTGCCCTGCAGATGGGCACTCCTCCACTGTGTGTTGTGGAGATTGGCATATCAGACATGCCTCCATCACCTGTGCAGCCAATCTAGGTTGCACCACAGTTAATAGTTTATCAAACTTATCAGAAAGATTGGCCATCTGCATTCTCAGGTCATTATTCCCAGTTACTTCATACATCTTTCCTTTGGAAGTTTTAGCAAGTCCCATTTTAGGAGAAGGCTCTTGAATAGTTCTTGACAAGGACATCTTTTGGAAAGCATTTTCACTAATGACCTCGAACAAGTCCCATGGCTAATCAGCTATTTTGTGCATGTAAGTTCCACCACAAGAGGCATCTACCATGTCTCTGCTTTTCTCATCAATCCCATTATAGAAGCTCTGGACAAGCTGTTAGTCAAGGATCTTGTGGTGGGGACATTGTTTGAGCATCTCCTTGAATCTGTCCCATGTTTGATTAAATCCCCAGTTGGGGATTGGGCAAAAGCAAGTATTGCTTTCCTCAACTGGCTGGTTTTTGTTTCTAGGAAGAATTTGGTCAAAAATCTTGTCTTGAGGTCTTTCCAAGAAGTGATGCTATTGTTTGGGAGAGTAGCTAACCAGGTGTTGGCCCTGTCCTTTAGGGACAAAGGAAAGAGCCTTAATCTAGTGGCTTCTGGTCCCAAACCAGCAATAGAGAATGTTGTGCACAGGGCTAAGAATTGGTCAATGTGCTTGTAGGGGTCTTCTTTGTTGAGCCCATGGAAAGAGGGAAGCATTTGGATGATTGAGGTTTTAATTTCATAATTTCCCTGAACATCTGGGAATTGAATGCTGAATGGAGAATTATAATCATCAGGAGCATTCAATTCCTTCAATGTTCTGGGTTGCTCTTCACCCATGACTGCTGTCTCAGTTTCAGTAAGGTGCTCAACTGTGGTGTGTCTGGGCCTTCTTGGTCTTCTACCCCTTTCTATCTCAGGGTTAGGAGGCTCTAATGTGAGACTGAGAGATCTCCTTCCTAACATGCACACACACCAACAGCAGGGAAGACTACTTACAGACACATTGCAATTAACAAAATTACAACTATCCTAATCAACTGCTATGGAATTTTCAAAGGAGAAATAGACTGAGTTTTTGAGGTTTAGAGAAGTGCAAACAGAGGTAGCTAGACTCTTAGTGCAGTTCAACTTTCCTTCTCTGCTATTGTCCAGATCTGTAAGAAAATTTCCAAATGTAAATCAGTAGTATCAGTTATTCACAAGTACAGCTACCAAAGAATAAAAAATACAAAAATCTAGGGTCTACTAATAGATCAAGCTTCCTCGGCAACAACACCAAAAACTTGTTAGGATATTTTAGATACTTGCTGCTAACTTTATTGAAAAATGTGATAAGAATATGTTAGTGAAAATAACTCAATTGTGGATTGAAAACTATAGACCAGCAAGTTTAAAAATACACAGACCTGTAAGATACAGGGTCTGTTGTAGCAAGTTTTAATAAATAAGAGTTTGTCCCACAGTGAAAATTGATCGAAGGCTCCAATGGAGCCATCTTTAGTAGGCCCTCCAGATCGGACTACAGATCTGGCAATCCTAAATGAAAGGGGATTTAAGGTCACTATTGTCTACATCCTAAGGTAACCTAATGCCTAAACTATAGAAACGGTTGAGAAGAATGATGGAGTGTGAGAAAATAAATATAAAAAGGGTGAGAAGTAAGGTATTAGGTACAGATCTGATGGGTTGTCTAACTCAGACTCAGATCTGCTGCTATATAAATCCTGTCCAATGGCTACATTATCACCAAAGAGGGGAAAGGATCCAACTCACCCCTGTGTCATGATCCAATCCCTTATGGCTATAACCTGTCCACTTAAATGGTCACAGACTATCCAATAGGGGAACCAAAGTCCAGAGATGGGTCAGAAAAAGTTTATCATTGTAGGCACTACTTCTTCCAGGCTACCAGCTCAAGAATCCATAAGAACCTCAACCTCTAAAGTTCTGTGTGTGGGGATAGGCATGCAATGTGCACTAGCCTGGACACACAAGACCAGCAAGAGTTTGAGTACTAGCTTTAGGTCTAGTTATTCACTGCTTTAGAAAGACAACAGTGATCTAGTCACAAGCCTACAATCTCTACAGCCAGATCAGATATGCCATCTGATGGTGGGTCTATACAAATACAGGGGAGTCTGTCTCTGCACAATCTCTCACAAGGCTACAAGCACAAGTGCATAGAAGAAGAATCTGTCTTATATCTGTGGATTGGCCTCACCCTAGGGCTATAACCTATCCACTCAAATGGTCACAGACTATCCATAGAGGCTATCCTCCTCACAGAGGTCTAAGATAAAACAAGTAGATTACTGCCACCACCATGTTCACAAGGCTACCAGCACAGGCTCCCATGGGGATTCAGATTTAGTGGATCCTGTGGTGGGGCATAGGCCTGTAATGTGTCTAACCTGGACACACAGGTTACTTGGATCTAAAAAAACCTAAAAACAATCCTCCATTGCTTACAATATAACTTAGCAACGGAGGATCTCAAGGCAGCAGCCTTGTACAGAACAACTCCCAAAACACCAATCCCATATAAGTATATCATCCTATTATAAAACACCATTAAAACTGGTTCAAATAAACATACAAAGGCATAGCCAGCAAGTGTTGGACTATGGAGAGAAGAAAAAGGGAAAAAGAAGCTGCCTACACCCTGACCTTGGCCTACTGAAATTCTACAGCTGATTCAAGAAAGAGTACAGAAGTCCCCTAAACCTAAATTAGGCTTAGGCTTATATAGTAGTCAACTGTGGGAGCATTAGGGTTAGGAAAACCCTAATTTTATCAATGCAATCATCGCCCATTTCTGTTCCTTAGATGCGTCAGGGCGTGTGCACGGAGATTAGAGCATTAGAGTGCATGCCCTAGTTGTTGAAAGTTCCCAGATTACCCCTACAGAAGTTGAGGAAGTCAAGATCCCGAGCCTCGCTAGGTAGCAAGAGTTTCCAGGTCTTGTCGCGTGATAGAGTTATTGTCGCAGGATTGAATTGACTTAAAGCTCTTGCAATCGCGGGATTGATACTTTGGTCATCGCAGGAATGCTCTGGTCTTCGCGAGATTGCGCTTTCTATTTGAATGGCACGAGAATTACGCACACGGTTCGTTCCTTGGTGAATCTCGCAGAGATCCTCGCGAAGAAGCAATGTGCATAGGCCTCTGGATCGTGCGAGCAGTTCCTTGAAGGTCTGTATCTTGCGGCCACTGCACGACAGCTGCACGCAGGAATGCCTGGAGCTCTCTCTCCTCAGTGAATCGAGCAAAGATTAAAGGCTCCTTTCTTGAGCTACGCGAGACTGCGCGAGAGCTTATGACTAAGCCCCGCGAGAATTGCGAGAAGTATGCTTTTTACTCCCTTCTGTCATCAATCTGTGTGAGAACAGTGTGACTAGTTGGTGTGCTACCTTCAGAGACCCGTGACAACTGCGCAAAGCATTCTTTCTGATTCAATTGAACCCGACGACATCTGTGTGAGGCTCACTTCTTAGCTTGTTGCTGCTTTATTGTGCCTATGCTGCAGCCAGTTCTCTGTCTGGGTCTAGCTTCCTTTCTCCTGAGGCACTTCTAGGGCAAAAGTAAGCTTCTTGGCACAGTTAGGGCCTTATCTGCAACAACTGCTTATTACCTACAAAATGGGCTGAACACACATTTATTAAATGACTAAGGGTCTAACAGAGATTAAGTTAAGGGGTGAAAAGTGATACTTTTCAGGTCTTAATAGGGGGATTGGGGGTATGATAGGCTATCGGGTAATTGACAGGGGTGGTGGTGTATGGTTTACATTTATTTATATGCACATAATTGATAGGTGTGGGTGATGGAAAATAAGCCCTAAGATCTAAGGGTTCAATTTGTGATGTCGGGTTAGAAAAATAATTTGAAAAATTCAGGGGTTCAATCACCCCATTATTCCTTTCTTCATAATTTCTTGGCAATGGTGCCACATAGCTCTCTCGATCACTGATGTAATCGGATGGATCAAATTCAAATTCCTCCTCACATTCCTCTACCATCTCGATGGTGGGTCTAATACCTGCTCCTCCGGTAGGATGTGGGGGTAATGACACTTGATGAATATTAGCGTGCTGGTTCACTTGAGAGGGTGTTGGTGGAATGATTTTTTCAGCACTGATTAAATCTTGGATCACGTACTTCAATGGGAAGCAGCGATCAGTCAGGTGACCCGAACCCTGATGAAAATTACAGTGAGTATTAGGGTCATAATTCTTTAAGATTGGGTGAGGAGGTTGAGATTTGGTGTTGGCAATGTTTTGGACATCGACCCCTATTCTCTTCTCATTCCTCTATTATAAAAACCTTCTAACCCCACTGGCTCCACTCAGTACATTCTTATTCAGGCAACATTCCCTGATGGCATCTTCACAGGGATTGGCGTTCCTCACCAGATCAGCAAAGCTAGACTGCTGCGATACACTAAAAAGTTCAAGATCACTGGTAGAGTATTTTTAGAAATCATCTCTATCTGTTCATCATCAGTTTTCCTGTTTCTAACCTGAGTTGCCAATGCTCTCCAACGCCCCAAATAATCACTAAAGGTCTCATTCGGGTTCTACTTCAACCGAGCGAAGTCCAACTTACACGGTTCAATGTCTATGTTGTAGACATATTATTCCTAGAATAAATACGTCAAGTCCTTTCACGTTTTTATCATGGATGGTTCCAAAGATGTGAACCATCTCAAAGCTGGACCGTTCAAACTCTTCTGAAAGACCTTTATCAGTAGTCTTTCATCCCCTCCATATTGGCACATGTCCCCACAGTAAGACTTGAGGTGTGCAATAAGATTGCCGGTGCCAATGTACTTATCAAAAGCCGACATTTTAAAGTTTGGAGGTAAGGGGACCTCAACGAAGAAATACAAATCTGTGAAGTCTGTGGCGTGGATTTCAGCACCACCCATTTTCAACAACTGCTTCTGAATTTTGTCCAACTGTTCTTTCAATTGTTCTGATTCCTTGGATATGGGGGCCTCTCTCTTAGCAGTCAGTTGGACTTCACTCTGGGCTACCAGAGGGTGGACAATTATAGGTGGGGGTTAAGGATAGTAAATGCCCCAGCATAGGCTCCACTGTTTCTAATCTCGTCCTCTTCATACTGATGGTCTACACAAGGTGCAGTGAGGGCGGGATTCTCTTGTTAGTGTTGCATGGACTGGATGGGGATGGCATGAATGAGGGTTGGGTGAGTTCATTGGGGATGAGGGAAGGTTTGTTTGATGATGGGATGAATGGAACTCAGATTTTGGGGTGGAGCCTGATGAGGCCATTGGGGAAAGGCTTGAAACTGACTTTGGGATGTTGGGATATGGGTGAATTGAGATTGATGTAAGGCATGGGTTTGAGCTGGGTCAGAGGGTTGTGAGTGGGTGAAATTTTGGAGGAATTATGAAGGATATGGGTGTGCGGCTCCAAGGTTTTGCTAGGCTTGGGTTTGGGCTATGAAGCCTTGGGAGGGTTGGGCTATGAAGGTTTGGCCCATGGGTCCTTGGGAAGCTTGGGCCATAAAGCCTTGGTCATGATGGGTTTGGGCCATGGGCCATTGATGGGTTTGAGCCATGAGCCCTTGATGGGTTTGGGCCATGGGCCCCTAGTGGGTTTGGGCCATGGGCCCTGGTGGGTTTGGCCCATTGGGCCTTGATGGGTCTGGCCCATTGGGTTTTGGTGGATCTGGGCCATGGGTCTTTGATGGGTCTGGCCCATTGGGCCTTGGTGGGTCTAGGCCATGGGCCCTTTATGGGTATGGCCCATTGGGCTATGGTGGGTTTGGTCCATGGGCCCTTGAGGCATGTGAGAAATGGGGATTTGGGCCATTGGGCCTTGGGGCATGTGGGAAATGGGAGTTTGGATTGTGTGGATGATGGGGGTCATGGGGGAATGAGGCATGGAGGCTTGATAGGGTCTCGGATGGATTCATGAGTGTGTGGTATGGATGAGGGGGGATATGTTAGGAAGCTTTCCACCTATTGTAGGTTTGGAACATCTCCTCCATCATGGCCATGGAAGGAGGATCAGATGGAGATGGGTTATTTGATGGTTGGAGGGGTATGGATGGGGTGTGTAAAGCGGAAAAATTGGGCATGACCTCGATAAAATCGGACATGACCCGGGTAAGTGGTAGGATATGAGATCGGTTGGCAGAATGAGGTGAGGCATTGGTGGATGGAATGGGCATATATGAGGAAGATGTATGAGGCATGGAGGTGGAGAATGAGAGAGCAAAATTGGTCATGGTTCTGGAAAAAATGGGCATGACTTGAGTAAATGGAGGGATGTGTGGGGGATCGGATGTGGCATGGATAGATATGGGTGGATTGGGTTGGGCAGATAAAAAATAGGGTATGTTGGTTAAATTGGGGGATGGGGCCGGGTTTAGACCAGGTGTGGAAGGAAGGTGAGATGGGTTGGAGATGGCCATGGATGAAGGCATGGCTTGGGAGAAAGACGGGAAATTTAGATTTTGGGTATTTTAGATAGTAGTGGAAGGGAAAATAGGGGCATCAAACGTGCCGGTTATGGTGAGGGTTGATTGGGTAAGGGGGATGAAAGTAAAGGCTTCTTCGGTATGGAAATGGGTTGGAGAATGTGGCGGGGATGATTCAGGATTGGCATAAGCCGGGTCCACGGCCCACGACATATATCGGTATTGGGTCGGGTACGAGTTCCTCGGATGGGGCCCGTGAAGCTTCCTCCTTCTTCCCCTACGGGATGATGGAGGGTACGATGATGCCGTTGTGCCAGCACCAATCAAGACTCTATTTTTAGATATTTATTTTAAATTTTTAAAATTTTTTTTATAAGTGAAAAGAAATGAGGATTTCGAGGCCTTTTCACTTCCCTTCCTGGGTGGCTCTCGTTAGGGTTGCAATAGCGCCGAGCCAGCTCGACAACTCGGCTCGACTCGGTATGAAAAATAAGAGCTTTTCTCTTTAGAGCTCGGCTCGAGAGCCAAGCTGAGCTGGGTAGTTTGTAGCTCGAATGAACAGAGCCGAGCTCGAGCTAAGGCCGACTCAACCCGGCTCGACTCTATGGCTCGATTTATATATAGAATAAGTAATTAACTTTGAGAGGTCTATTTTACCCTTCAAAGTAACTGTTTAAGTTTATTTAACTGTTACTTTGAAGGGTAAAATAGGAACTTTTGCCCCACTGTTACTCCTACCTAAGGCTGCCTCCTGCAACTCAACTCCTATTTCTTATCTCTTGTTGCTGAAGCTCTCTCACCTTCTCTCTCTGACAGAGTCACAGTCTCACGCATACGGGTTATGCCAATCGGATCGTGAAACTCAACTCCTACTTTTCTCTTATTTGAGTGATTTCTAAATCTCTCTCACCTTCTTTCTCATGTATACGGGATACGGCTGCCTCCTCTCTCTCTCATCGCATAGCACCCGGCCACGAGGGCAAGAATTGAACCTCCGACATTCATTTATTTATTTCATATGTTGTGTTGCATTTAATCATTCATTTAAATCTTTTATAGAATGTATATTTAATTGAGTAGAAGTTTTAAAAAGTACTAGGAAGAATTTTTTATGATAAAACATTATTGGCTCGAAGCTAGGCCCGAGCTCGGCTCGAGCTCGGAGAGCTGAGCTAGAGCTTCGAATTTTTGAGCTTGAAGAGCCTAGAGCCAACCTCAGCTCAGCTCGTATAAGGTAGAGCCGAGCTAGAGCTTACCCAAACTCGGGCTCGGCCCGGCTCGGTTGCAGCCCTCGCTCTCGTACCCTAAATAGGTCCCGCGGCAAAGGTTTCGAAGCACTTCGAAAAAATCAAAGGGGAACCCCTTAATCTATTGAGGGCACAGAAACTAATGCAAACAACCTGATCCCCCGAAATGAATAAAAAAGAAGTCACATTCTTTTTATCGGCGAGGGCGTATTGGGTGTCAAAAGTTGCGGGGCCTAAACATAGACACTAAACACACTGATCGGGGAGTCCGGGATGTGAAGCAGGCCACTAGATTTGAGCTGCTGTTGTGTACCCAAAGCTGGCATAACTAATAGATGCGCCATACCAAAAAATGCCCCTTTTTATGCTAGCACAACTAATAGATGCGCCAGTGTAATTTTGAGGATTTTTTGACTTGGCGCAACTATTAGTGGCGCTAGGCAAAAACTAGGTTCCAGTTTGATTGACAGCAGTAGCTCCAGCTTGAAATGAGTCTCCTAATTGATTTTTTCTGGAAGTTGGGCTTTTGGGGATTGACTGTTCTAATGATATGTTTCTTTTCTCACAAATCTTAAGGGTTTGGAGGCCAAATTAGGTTCACTATCGCTCTCTTTTTCCTGAGTTTTTAGCTTGGTAACGAGAAGGTTACCCACCCGATATACCTTAAGTGCAAGCACTTTTCTCAGGTACTAGGTGGGCTAGGACTTTTCTTGATCATCACCACTAAGGGCTGCCGTCGTACTAAGACCTGAGAGTTTGTATGTGTGCCTAAATAACCCAACCCTTGAAAATCTATCCCTCAAAAATCAATTTAAATCCCCTTTGTTAGTTCAATTTTATTTTTCACTTTTAAGAAAATTTTCTTAAGTTCAAAGACCGGGGGTGATGATCCCGTGCCGCCTCTATGGGCCGGTGTTCACTAGCGGAATATGTTTACGGAATTAAAAGCGCAAGTAGGTCCGCCAAACGGCTAAGGCACTTGAAATGACGAAAATGTAAGAAATTTAAATGATAATACACAAGTAGACCCGCCTATCGGCTAAGGTGCTTGAAATGATGGAAGCGTATAGAAATTGAATGACAATGTGCAAGTAGGCCCGCCAAACAGCTAAGGCTCGTAAATGACGTAAAAGTAGGGGTAAGTAAAATGACGTAATCGGAGGGGTGAGTAAAAAAAAATAATAATAATAGCAATAAAAGGGTTAGTAAATCAAAAAATAAAGAGGCCAAATTCAAGGGGAAGCTCTACTAGCTACTCCTCAGCAGAGTCGCCATCTGTGCAACCATGGGATTTTCGACGATCCCGCCGCGACGATGCGCTCTCTAATGAAATATTTAGATTTGCCACCCGGAGCTTTTGGTGTCCCAGAAACCTAGATCAATTTTATAAGCACCGAAGTGCCACAAATATGACTTTGAATCATGTCTATGCCAAAGGCTCTGGGGTAGAGGCTTCGGTTATAGATTGGGAAGGTGTTAGGCATCCAATCAATGCGCTTAATGCGGTCTCTACTTATGGCCAAAAATAAAATAATATAAAGGAAAAGAAAAAGGCCTCCGCTTGCCCAAAGGGGTCTTAAAATCCTATTTGTGCCCCTCCATTTATACCAAAAATTTGACGGCATAATGGCACAAATGGGAGGATAGAGGAATAACCGAGAAGGTAGAGGAATAGAGGGGAGAGCCGGAGCTCTTAGGCCCTTGTTGCACCTTTGTGGAGCCTTGCGTTGGCTTGCTTCGGTGAGCTTTTGAAGGCTTGTATGATGAGAAATGGGGTAATAACTCCTAAGGCTTGATAGTTAAGAGGTAGAGAGGGAAAGCTAGGGGATAACACACACCTAACCTAGAGCTTTTTGGCGAAATGCTAAGGTCTAAAAGAGTTTTTGATGTTCTGGAATTTATATGGGAATGGTGAACTAGAGGAGAGAGAGAGAAGGGATTCCTTAATCTCTTAAATGTAATTTTTTTCAAGCCTTTGTAAAGGGAGGGGTGCCTCTCTATTTATAGGAAAAAGAGAGGTTAGGAGGGTGTTTAATAGCTAATTTTGATTAGCAATTAGGTAATGGGCAATCTAAGGTTTCCTAGGGTTTTTGGAGCCTTGAAAAATATGAAGAGTTGCTCCAATGGTGAATGATAGGGTGGGGCTTTAAATCACTTAAGAGGTTGCACATAGATAGTAAATGGGTACAACAGAACTAGCAACACATACCCCAGAGGTCAAGATGGTCAACAAGTCAAACTCGAATCTCAAAATTCGAGGTAAAAACCCAGGGTTATTGTTCATATCTCTGGTGCAACTATTAGTTGCGCCAAGCATATGTACAGTAATACAGTGGAACTAGATTGCCTAGAAGTTGGCTGCCCGTGGGGTGGGGTCCACCTTATAACTGGCACAACTATTAGTTGCGCCAAATCCCTAGGGGGGGTTCAGTTGATTTTACCATTCTGCCCCTGTACTTAGGAATGTGATATCTTCTTGTGTACAGCTCCGATTGGGGTGATTCTTGACCCGTTGGAAAGCTGAGGACTTCTACTTTTCATTGGTATGAGATTAGATTATAGTGGAAGGTCACAACTAGTCCAGTGCACCACTCTTCATCCATTACTCAGGAAAGCTAGGTTTAGGTCCGGAATGGGTTCTAAGGGTCAGGATGGGTTTCTAAGGGTTCAAGACGGTTCGTAAGGAATCTAGGGTGATTCCTAAGGGTTTAAAAAGGTTCCTAAGGGTTCCATACATGCCATAAAAATCTCTGAGATGCGCCTCTCTCGAAATGTGTCTCGATCGGGCCTTGGGCCAAATTTGGGTGTCTATAATATCTTATCTTATATTTATTCTAGCAACATATAGCATAAACAAGTCATTATCATGCAAAAAATTAATCATGCTGACATACTGAACAATCATGCTGGCTTGATACAAGGAAATCATGGTGCAACCGATACGAGGAATCATGCTGAACAAGGAATCATACTGAAACAATCTTAGCTTAAACAAGTAATCAGATGTAAAACATATATGTACAAGAAATAAGAAAATTAAGCTCCCGAGTTAGCGGGATCACTTGGACTGAGATAAATCAAGCTTTCGAGTTAGCGGCATCACTTGTCAAGCTCCCGAGTTAGCGGGATCACTTGGACCTAGACATCAAGCTCCCGAGTTAGCGAGATCACTTGTCAAGAATTACACAGTCAAGCTCTCGAGTTAGTGGGATCACTTGGCTCAAGACTAAGAAAAAATGTATACATGACATCAAGAATAATAGGACATGAACAATGCATGGTATCAGGTATGCGAGAACATTATGAACAGATAGCATATAAGCATATATCAAAACTGAACTTAGTATAAATTGGGACTTGCATGCTTGTTCATAACTATATATTCATACATCTACACTAAAATTAGCATCACATTTAAACTGGTCTAGCATCATCACTTATCACCATTCATTAAAACTGACCTATCAGAAGCCTTCATAGTTATACGTCGAAACTGAGTTTATCCTTATCATACATATCATGCCAAAGCATTTGTCATCCAAAAGCATTTGTCTATACTACATTGTTGATCATCATTATACTTTATTATACATCAAAACTGACTATACATACTGAAATTAGTATGTTCATCTTTAACCATATATTGACTCATAGCATCATAGCAGAACTACATATCAGACTGAACTAGCATAGTATCATCATATAACTAAACGTTAAACTGAAACTAGCATATATCTAACCATTCATTGAACTGAAATTATCATGAGCATCTGAATTCATCGAACTGATACTATCACAATTATACGTATCTATACCTCAAAACTGATATATGCAATTATATACATATTTGATATTAACTTGCTAACCATAGGTGAATGAGAAAACAAAACATAAACTAGCAAGGTTACCTCCCTACCTTAACTAAAGCTTACATATAACTGTTTACACGTGCACACATGCGTCCAAGCAAGCATCCATCTTTTACAAACTCGTCATGTGCACCAAGCACCTATGATTTACATTTATGTTTTTAGCATTTATAATGGTTTACTGGGTCACCTTAGACCCTACATGTATAACTTATATGATTACTAGACCTACTAGTCAACATACAACACACACCTAGGCAAGAGACACGACAGGACAGACCTACAAGCCCAAAACACAGGCTTGCCTCGGCAAGCAACAGGGTTGCCGCGGCAAGCTGCTTAGCTATGCACCTTGCCGCGGCAACCTTGTGAGGTTGTCACGGCAAGCCTGATGCGCAAGCTTGCTGTGGTGCCCTCTTGCTCCATTATGACTTTTTGATTCATTTGATCTGCTAGATCTTCTACACTACATAAATACTTTATATTTTATTATATATGGTGCACAGAGAAACACTTTAAATTTCATAAATTGGTGTGAAAGTTTCAGAGTGCATTCATTGGAAATTTTGACTCTGTAACCTTCACACATGACTAGGTCTTTGAGCTGTCGATTTGATCTCATGGAATTGACACTAAAGACTCAAAATTTATCGTAAATGAGCTCTAAGTTATAAGAACTAATCCGTGGTTCATTTTATGACATACCTTTTGGTGGACTCGTGGTTACGATGACACCGAACGTGTGTCGGTGTCAAGTTCGCCGAGCTCGTAAGAACTAAGGCTGCAATGAATTCTTCGCGATCCAGCGATTGCCTTTGCAATCCTCTCTCTTGAATTGCATGTCACCTTGTTATCCAAGGTTTTGAATCCAAGGGTTTGAAAGGGTTGCAATGGAAGTGGGTTTGAGAAGCTAGCAGCAGAGTTTCCCCTCTTTGAGATTTGCTTTAATGGCTGTGTTTTAATGTATGTGCAAGGTCTGGTTGCTAAGGGGTTTTAATTTCGTCAAGAGGTGAAGCAGGAAGAAGAAAGGAGATGAAGATGAGTTCTTGTAGTCGGTATTTCCCAGTTTGCGTGCATTGGAGTCATTAGAGACTCTTGCATGCGTGGAGTTCTCTTAGCGAAATAGAGATTATAAGTTATAAAGGGATAAAATCCCATGTGGTGCCAGCATGATTTTTTTTTCATTGTATACCCATATAAGCCAAAATAGACTTAACTTGAATACAATGCTAATACATAGTTTATATGTATAAGGCTTGCAAGGTTTGGCTGGAGTGTAATACAATTACATAGTTTAAATGGTTTATAATTTGGGGTAGTTATTCAAGTGTAATTCTGCTACACTTTAGTAAGTGTATGGGTAGTGCATGGTTCAGGTATAATTCTGCTATACCTAAACTTCCTATATGAGTTAGCTTAAAGTTTTAGTGTAACTCCAGTACACTATTTCTATATATATATATATATGGAATATTATAAAACTCAAATTTCTAATTACTACACACTATTTGAGTGTCAGTGGTTTAGCAGGTTTAGTTTTACTAATGAACTAGGCCATTGTGTCCCGTGTTAGGCACACGCCTGACCTGACCCGTGTCCATACTCGACAGTGGTTGGAAATATGGCAGCTGTTACATAATGTCCCTTCACTTGCATACAGTTCAACGCCAATATCATAAATATCATCTACTGTGATGCTAAATGAATCTGTTGATGTTGTTGCCTCTCTATTAATACGTCCTATTGCAACAACTTTTTTCCTGAAATTCTTTAATAAGCAGCGCGTGGATGATTGATCCACTGGTGAATCATGAAGAACCGATGAATATTGTTGTGCCTATGAAAGTAATGATAACTGATTAATATTAAAAAATTAATATCGAAAAATTATGATTTTGAAAAGGAAAATGGGCCTTCATGAGATTGAAATTTATACCTGAGAAGAACTTGAATCTGGCATGTGTTCCTTGAGAAAGAACTTGACTTGAAAATACAGTGTTTTTCCTCAACGGTCTTGCGTGCCTTACGCTCCTCATCAAATTGTTGAATAAGTATATCAAACTTCGATTCAATGTTTTCACGTGCTCTCTTCTCCCATTGAGCACTCTCTCTAGAAGGCGATGATGTTTGAATAGCGGTCTTTGATACACCCCTATCCATGTCCCGTATACAACCTCTTCCATACGACCACAAACCTAAGCAACGAAATATTTTTGAACTATAAATTCCTTACAAGGAAAAGAAGAAATAGAAATGAGAGGTGAGCATCATTTACTTTAGCAACGGGATCATTATCTAAATTATTATCCCTAGAAGGGGATCGTTCATAATGATTCTTCTAATATCATCTTGCAAAGAATAAATATTAATTAAACATTTCAATACTAAAATTCTGATGTAAAATGAACTAAAATAATAGTCTTACTAGTTGATTGCTCATAGTAGGAAAAGGAGAAGTCCCATCTTTCTTGAGTGTCATTTTGTTCAGACCCATTTGGTGGAGACTCAAGCCCACTTGCTTTAGATCCAGATTGTGCCATTAATTCTTTGCTACAAATAAAATAAAATATTCTATTAATTGGTTGCTTCCTTCAAAGTCACAAAAAAAAACACGTGCATTCATTGTCTTCATAATAAACATTTCATAGAAATTACAATTATTCTTTTTTAACATTGAATAAATAGTTATATTGAATGATATAAACTCAATTTCTGGTGCAGTTGGTTCAAACCCCGTGTACGTCCCACCCTACTGCTGGTGCAGTTGGGTTCAAACCCCATGTAGGCCCAAGGATATGGGTTCGAATGTATGGTGATCCCTTACTAATAGGCCAGAAAAATGTACATTAACAACACCACAATTCTCTTATAAACCATGAAATACTTGGAACGAGGACCTGTTATATAATATCCCAAAAACAAGCTTTAGATCACCATATCAAAATATCAATCAGGCAGATCTATAGATCATCATCAACAAGCCAAGAAGAAGACTTCTCTTTAATACAATAGTGGAGAAGCTCATATCACAAACTTACAACAACAAGAAATCACTATTTCAGACAAAAATCATGAAAAAATAGCACAAAATACTGCAAACCACGACAAAACCATGAAAAAACATCACAAAATACTGCAAAGCATGGAGAAATAGGAGTTGAAAAGCCGACTCCAAATAGATGGAATAAGGATCTGTGATGATAATGACCAAGATCATTTCATGAAAGATCAAACTAGTACTTTTAATGATGTTATGTGATGTAGAACACACATCAAGGCATCCCAACACCATTGCTACTTAAATCTTTACCTCCCGTCACTTTGTGCTCTCAAGAGATTTAGTTCAAATCTACTGTTTCTAGGAAAAGATTGGCAATTCAAATCACTTTATAGAACACAAACAAGAAATTAAAGATTGGAACCATAGCCTACAAAGCCTCAAAGCCTAAAGCCAATCGAGAATTTGAAAACAATAACAGTATATAGAACAAATGAAATAAAAATCATAGCTTGAGAATTTGACATTATTAGATCCACTCATCTTATAAAAAATAATAATCAGTATTTCCATTAAAGCATAATATAATGGGGCGTAAAAAATAATAATAATAAAAAAGGTCGGGCATCACAACTCCATTACTATATAAACCTTTAGATTTTACTTTCAACTTGCATTTGCAAGAGGATTAAATTAAAATTTTGGTTCTAGCAAAATTAACAAAATCTACTATCTAGCAGCTTAAATAAGACCAACATTTGTACAACTCTCACTACTTTATATGTGCATGCCCTACACTAGATAGAAGGTCACTTTTTCGAGCTCTTGTGACTACAGTTTTACTGCATTTATTCCTTCAACCTGCCTATAGTACAATCAGGTTGGTGGGGGCGTTAAAACTTAAAAGAGTTAGAGGACCAGTTGATCTCTCTAATGGGAAGGAATAAATCGTGTAAAGTTACATGAGCTTGAAAAAGTGACGTGCATGCTCTCTCCTACATGAGTTAGGCCTACCCCAGATTTCGGCCATCTTATCCCATTTTCAGTTCTAACTTTAAAATTTTAGGCCCAGACCGAGCAAGTTGACAGTCTAGACTGGAGCCATAGACAAGACTTACGTGGACGGTTTCCCCTTGTAGGCAAGCTATGTAGGCACACGGCTAGTGTACTCAATACCAAATCTTGTTAATTAGACTCTTTGCCTACTAGTGTTACCTCTAGTGAGGGTCTTAGTGTTATGAAACAAAGTTGAGCTCCCTGCCTAGGACATCAAGAGACTAAAGAACCCTTCTAATTCCAATTTATCAACCTTTTAAAATTTATGGAGGCGATACAAAACCATATATATTTTTTTCAATTCCGTCAAAAACTAATTATTTACAAGATATGCAAGAGCAATGACCACTCACATGTTATAAACTAATTTGAAATCATCTCAATCAGTCTTTTACATTCCCGATCTTTCAGTTTCACTGGTCAAATTGTCGGCTTTCCACGACAACCATCAAGAATCAATCTCCGCTTTAAACTACTTTCGCACTACCAAAGAATTCATCAATTCCATTATACTATCAGAAGAACCTTTAAACCATAAGAAGTTATATTCTCTAGAAAAATTGAGTGTCAGATTAATCTAAACACTACCAAACAAGTTATGACCATCCTCACAGTCCTAGGGTCCTGTCTAATAGTTCAAGGATGAAAGTACATTGCACATTCCTACCAATCTTCGCGTTGCTATTTTTATGGAAAGCAATATCATGAGCTTAAACTTTTTAAGTTTAGGTATTGGGAATATGGTGGTATTTTTGCATTCAAAATCAATCTTAAGTTGAACGACCAGATTTTCAAATTTGTTTCTGTTATCAGTAATCACAAAGGATGCATTGACCAAAATACAAAGTACAGAGAAAAAAGGAAACAAATAAAAAATAAGTGAGATGCTAATCAATCAAAAAAAATATATAAAAAAAGAAAAGAAAAAGATACCAACAACAACAACAACTAAACAAATACGCTTAGATACAGAAGCCGTAAAGCCATAAAAACAACCATCTCTTACTAATTTCACATCAGTTTTTAAGAATAACTAGGACTCCCCGACTCCTCATTTTGCTAAGGAATCAGCCACAATATTTGCATCCCTGTGGACATGCCTAAAACTAGAATGAAGCAGATCCCCAATCTCATCAAATAGCTTTAGCCAACCTCCATGGATTTTCACTGCCATTAACACCCCGTTGGATCTCATTTTGTGTATCTCCTATGATGACAACAGGATCCATACATATGGAGTGAATGAGTCTCAAACCTTCTAGAAAAACCTTTTTTATAGCTTCCATCGCAGCTCCCCACTTGATAGGGGCCCTTAAGATCTTCATTACCCCACATCGCAACTCCCCACACTCAATAGAGGCCCTAAAGATTTGATTACCCCAGCACCATTCCCCCTAATTACTCTACCAATAATATAAAAAGATCATGTATAAAGATAAATAACATGATGATGCTCTCAATGAGAAACCATAAATCCTAGCAGTACAAAATGACCAAAAAATATCATTGAAACCCTAACCTTTCGAAAAATACAGTTGGGGATTCATTCTTGCAGATATAATAACGGCGATCATTGAGGATAAATCGGAGGCAAGAGATGCAGGAGGCGAGAGATGCATGTCGAGAAGATATCTCTCGATGACACAAGATTAGCAAGAAAGAAAGTATAGAGGACCTTAGTCCTTACAGTTTAGGCTTTAGTTATTTTTTTCACTTTTTAGTATTTATATGAGAAGTTTTTTAAAAGGACAAGTTTTCCCTCCTAAACTATTTATAATTACCCGCCTATCCTTTTTCTTAAAAAACCACAATTATAAGGTCCTAAACAATTGCTTTAGGCAGTTGATTAGTTTACCACTGCTTCTAGCTATGATTTTTTCCATAATGCTAATGTTGTTTTTTTCACATTTTCACGTAGGCCTCGTTCGGTTGCGATTTTTGCTGAGAATCTCGGCAGATTCTGAGTTTTTTTGCAAGATCTGAGCCTTTTCCGACGCTCGATAGAGATTTTGGGGAAGCGGGAATCGGAGCCTTTTCCGAGCGATAGCGACGTCTGGTCGTCCGAGCAATCCTCTCGGATTAGCTCAGATTCTGAGCTCAGAAAACGGTGATGAAGTATACCTCTCCTTGGATGTATGCAGCTGATCCAAACTTCATCATCAACGGTCATGAGGCGTCGAAACAGCTACATAGTAGCTTCTGAAGCTAACCCATCGTCTTCACCAACTATCCATGGCAACAGGTAGGGGCCAGCCTCGATTCTAAAGACATCTGTCTCCTAGATCACATCTCCGATTCATAGCCGTTGAAAAAGGAGTGTCCAAGAATCGATTCTGATGAACTACATTCACATGGCTACAGCTGGGAATGAATGCAATGTGGTGGAAATCCAGTAGGGGCCAGCATCGTTGGGAGCTTGCAGAGATATGGGGTACTACTTTAAGCAGAGCTCACTCTGGTAAGACACATGTCTCCTACTCTGATTCATAGCTTCAAAGAGGTGATTGATTGGGGGCATTGAAGGCTATAAAATGCTCCCCTTGCCTCTCTTCAAACCATCTCTGTGTTTGCATTCCAACGCTACAAAAGGTGTTTGAATTAAGGCCAAGGTGAGTTTTTTTTGGTAAATTTTATAGAAACTCTGCCTTCTTTGCTATTTACAATCTACCACTGATGTAGTATATAGTTGGTGGTAGTGTTATTTGCAATTTACTGATTTTATGATATGCAGATGCTTTCTAAATTATCTATTTTCTGTGTTTTTTATGTTTTCTATTTGGGTCTTTGATCTTTTCTTACTTGCTCATCTCCACTTCTCTTTGAATAGAATTCTTATAATAAAAATCAAACCAGAGAGAGCCGTCTTCAACAAAATTGAATCTCTTGTCAGATGGATTTCCTCTAAATTTTAGTCTAACCAAGTTAAACTCTTTAATCAGTCGGCTGGTGCTTTCTTCTTTTTTTTCATTAAATTTATAAAATTTAAAGAGGTCAACGTTTGCCGTTTAATGGCTTCTGATTCACAGGTTAATAAATCTAGAGTTGCTTCTTTACTTTGCTGTTTTTTTTGTTTTTGATGCTGATAAGAAATCTCAGCCTTATCATTGTGGTATCCCATTGCCACTTTTCAACATCCATGCATCAATTTAGATTGGAATTGATTATTAACACCAACATTTCAGAATTTAGCTTATTAATAATAAAAAATAAATGAAAAAAAGAACACCAAAATTTCACCCTAAACAGGAGTAATTAGTATTTATTTATGTATTAAAAAGAAAACATGGGCAACGAGGCATGACATATGAATATGTGGTTGGAAACTTGGTTAGCTATGATCGAAACATGCCTATGGCCTGATTACAGATAGCATACACATGTTTGACAAAGGAAAAGTACAATGTCTTGCTTCCACACCAGTCGCCATCAAACGACTTAATGCCTACACATATATCATATGATGATGTCAATTGAGAGAAAAATGGAAAAGACGAGAAACGTCAAATTAACACTATGTATTCGTAGTTTCAATATTGACTAAGGCACCATGAAAGGTAAATCAGCCATAAAGCATCAATGGCTCACTAAAAATATAAAGCAATTTGTCCCCTCTAAGAAGACAGTTAACTCGTTCATGAAAAAAGAAAGAAGAAATGAAATACTGAATATTCATACTAAGGAAAAATTCAGAGTTATCCTGTAAAGAAAAGCATAAAAAATCTATGATTGATCCCACTTGTGAAATTTCGCTCCCCAATTCATTCAGAAGCCATCTGTAATTTCACCCATGAAATCTTTGAAATGGAAAATTCACGAGATAATTTTATCATTTTATATCTCTAACTTGTGGATTCAAAATCACGAGGAGCCCACTTACAGATTTGCTAAATAAAAATAAGCATAAGTTTATAGTTGAAGTCACTCTTTGTAATGAAACAGATTTAGGGAACAAGTGGGTATAGAGTAAAGTGAAAGTGTTTTCATACAAAACAATGATAAATTTCACAAGGTAAAATAGACTTAATTGGAAAACATTGATAATTCAATTTCAGGCTCTCTACCTATCTGAAGAAAATATAGCCATACAGTAAAGAAGTAGTAGAAAATAATTCAATTGCAAGTTCTTTTCTCTTTAAGCTCCTTTTTTTTATGGGCTACTTCTATTGCCTAAGACTGAAACTCTAACTGAAAGCTCTCTCTTTACGAAGAACGGAGTAATAGAAATGAAGCATCACTTTGCATGATGACCAGTCACTACCTCGCTAAAGGAACGACTATGGATTCCATATCCTCTAAATCACATTTACTGAATCACCTGATTTTGTTCGTTCACAGGCCACCTCGATTGCCAAAGAATCCTTCAATTCTCTTACAACCTCGCTCATAAATGGCTTGTGGATTGAGATGTTTGGTGTGCATGCCATTGCAATCTCGAGAACTTTCAAAACAGAGTTAACTTCATAATCCCCTTGAAAACTTGGATCAACCAAGTTTTCTATATCCCCGTTCGCAACCAAGGGACTCACCCACTGTACAATGTGAATCCTTGCTGAGCTCTTAATTATTGCTTCTTGGCCTGTGATTAGCTCTAACGGAACAATACCAAAGCTATATACATTGCTTCTCTCATTTAATTTGTTAGAAATGTAGTACCTGCAGACGGCACACTTAAACAGGTTCAGCTCAACCGATAAAAAAAATTTCACCTCGTTCGATAAAACTAAATTTTGCAACTGATTGCAAGGTAATATTTCAAAGCTCTTATCAGTTGAAATGTTTGTAGGGTGGGTGGGGGTTGAGGGGAATAACCTCACCTGACCCTTTAATTCCTCTGCTGGGCTGGTGCCCAGCTCTGTCCTTGGGCTTCCAATTGGAGTGTCCCTTTTCGGGTTTTATGCGTTTTGTTCCTTTTGTGTAGCTTCTCGCTACCATTTTTTCTTCTTCTTCTGGCTTTGTACTTGTTTTTTTTCTTTAATGAATTTCTTTGTTACAGATCATTAAATGTGTTAAGGTAAGCTTAGCATTGGACCTCCAAACAACTACTCCCATTTTTCTTTACCATAGCATGGGTCCCTGACGGCTATTCGCAAAGCAACAAGTGGGCCAGGGGCCTTTTCGTCTTTTGTTAAGAAGGCGGTCTAATGGACCAGTCGCCTTTGGTACTTTTGTAGTCAATTTTGTTCAATAGCAACTAAATAATAGAAATAGGGTTATAAGTAGGCAGTTTACTATTGCTATAAGGGTTGCTTGCATTTTTAAATCTTAGCTTCGCTATTGCTCCTATGTAGTGGTCGCCTTTTTACGGCTTGGCTTCGAGTAGTTCTTTTCTACAAATGGGGGTGCTAACTTTGCTTTAAAGCCATACGGGCATCTAACCAGAGTCTTTCACCCCCTCTACCCTTGAGGTGAATTAGAGCTCAAGGAAGCCCTTCTGTGTGTGTGTGTGTGTGGTGGGGGTTATGTCAGTGCAATTCAAAGAAGACTTTTCTAGGATGTTAAGTTCTAAGTGAAGGGAAAACATACTTTGGATCAAGATATCCTGGGGTCCCCACGACAGCAGTTGATATGTGAGTGATGCCTTAATTCACGAGAGGCTTCGACAATCCAAAGTCCGATAATTTAGCTTCTAATCTCTCGTTTAAGAGGATGTTGGTTGTTTTCACATCTCTATGGATTATCGGCGTCTTGGAACCATTATGCAAATACTCCAATCCTCTGGCAAATATTTATCATCAAATCATTATCTTGCAATAAAAAAGACAAGTAACCAAAAGCATAAATTTCAAGTACGTGTATTCCTGCTAACCTTGGGCAGCATCTACTACTATTCTAAGTCTCTGCTCCCAACTTAAATTATTGAATTATCTGCTTGTCATCAGAACAGAGTAAACTTTGTAAGATTCTTTGAGATTGTAGTGTAGCATCAAAGTGGGAGATAGATTTAATTGACGTCATAGGAAGGTCCAAATTTGATACAGAGAGATGCTCTCTTAGATTTCCTTTAGCCATACTCATAGATGAGTGCCATGTTCTTTCCTTCATCACAGTAACCAGAAAAAGAGGCCAGGTTTTTGTGATGGACTCTCATTAAGAGTTGAGCCTGAGATACAAATACCAACCAGTCACACAGAAAATTTCCAACTAATCTAGATACTCAATAGTTTTTTAATTTTTGTTATTGACATATAATGGTTCAATGAATTTCAGTGAGACAAAAATTGATTACCTCTGTTTGGAACTTCTTAAACCCTTGAGATGATGATTCAGAAAGCACCTTGACAGTTGGAAAGTTCCAAAAACTGTGACAAAGGTCTTCTAATTTTAAAACTTTAATTATTAAATTACTACGATATCCTTCAACATATTTCAATCTTCAACCATATCACTCCTCCCATTCTAAACTATAAACAAATATAAATATGTGTGTTAGTTAATCCATCTCCACCATGGATCAAAATTTCGGCCGAAATGAAGTTGAAATCCAAAATTTCGGTCCAATTTGTATGGGGTCCAAAATTTTGGATTATATAATAGATGTTGGCTGTTTAAGTGATCATGTCAAAAAACCGAAATTCAACCCAAAATTTTGATCCTTAATTCTGAGTATTGAAGTAAAGGCAATTGAGGTTGGACCGTTAAATAAAGGCACGGGAAATAAGCTTAAAGAAGATATCGAGCTACAAGTCGATTCGAGTCCTTAGTTGCGATAGAAGTCATTTATAGAAAGAAGAGACCCTCGTGAGAATTTATATGACTCTGTAATATATGGGGAGGTCTGGACATGTTTGAATGGTGAAGAGTGTTGGTTAGATATAAAACTCAAGACCACGAGGTCTTATAGATTCAAAACCCCTCTCTATGTTTTAAAAAAAAAATTAAGACAATAATTAGCAATTACTGGTCAATTTTCTTGTCATGCCAAATCAGACCAATATGTGTCAAACGATTATATTGTAAAATGTATCGATTGACACTATATTTCTAAAAAATTAAAATTTCAAATAACTATATACCAAATTCAATTTGGTACACTAAGGGTCGATCCGTTGTAAATGTATCGACATGGTGCATCTAAAAACCAGTATGTATCGGGTTCGGCTAGGAATTTGAACCATGTTAATTTTGTTTTACCAATTAGAAAATTAGACCAACTTGAAAGCATGTCTATTGATGGAGATATCTATTGGAGTAGAATTCTTATAATGATCAAATCTGCAATGAATTTTCTTCATCCGAATTGCGCATGTAAGTCGAGTGCTTTTGACAAAGCACTATATTGGGATAAAATGTTCCGACAAAACACAAGGAAATTAGTTTGTGAACTCAAATGTCCGTAGGCGATTGAAAGACCAAGTCTTTCTCTCGGTAGTGATAGAACCCAATTGTTGGTTCACAATTAGGGGTCAATTGGGTAAGTCAGAGGCTTTCGGAGAGGGTTTTGTCATTAAAAAAATAATAATAATAAATAAAAAACAAAGGCAAGTTATCTTTGTGTAGACAAAAAAAAATAAAGGTTAACAAAAAAAACACAAAAAAAGGAAGTTTTCTTTGTTTTTATGATGAAAAAGTACGAAAAAAGAATAAATTTGTGATTCAAAAAAGAACCCAAGGGTTTTGTGAAGAAAAAATTATCAATAAAAACACCTAAAATAAGGGAATGGTTTTATGATGAATATACAAAATGAAAGAAAAAATAAACCATGTAAATTCCAGCAAAACCCAAAAAAATAACATAAGAACATACTCACCGTTAGATTTTAGCCCCCAGAAGATTACAAATTAGACGCTGGAAACGATTCTTTGGGACTCTTTTCGCAGATTTCGGGTGGGTAGTTGAGAGAGATTGTTGATGCTTTTAGTGGAAACCCCATGTAGATGCTTTTAAAGGGGAGACCGTTGGTCTTCCGGGGGGTTTCTCTTAGAGCATCTCCAGCAGCTTCGTCAAACCTGCAGAAATTGCCATTTTAGCGACCGAGAGTCGACTTAACGGAGCGACTGTTGGTCTCTCTATAGAACTGCATCTCTTCTGATCATGCGCTATTTTATCCGTTTTGGAAAATGAAGGGGTTTCTTTATTTCCATTATAGCAACTTAGAGAGACGTTCTTCTTGTTTGGCTGTTTTGACTTTGTAGTGATGGAAGTAGAAACGAAACGTCTTTTAATCTTTTATCCCTTTTGTCTCGTAGAAGCCAACTGTTGGTCTTCTATTCTTTGTCTTTTAGTAATAGAACCTAAAAAATTGGAAGGGAAAATTTGTCCATTAGTTATGCATTTTTTATAGGTTATAGATACAACAACCATCAAATCAAGTATGTATCAAAACACTATTTTGGAGAAGCTTAGGATTTAGGAATGATGATGAGAGAGTGTATACAGAAAGGCATACTTAAGCTTATGCAGTAGATAATTGTTGTTAACTCAAATTTCAAGAATATACGTACAACCATTACCCATCTCTATAATTTCAATTAGAGAATTGAATGTTATAGATCCATACACTCCACATCTTTTTGGAATAACTGCTGCGAGTTTTATCTTGTTTGAAGCTTATGCATATTTTATGATATGCATACTTGATTTCCTCATTCTAAATCAAAGATGAAAGAAATTGAAGAGATGGCTTCTTAGCCTGTGCTCAAGCTGTGTGACTTGGGAGGTAGATCTTGTTAGTTGATTTTATAGTAATCTAGCCAAGTTCATTGGCAATAGACATTCTGAATTGTATTGGAACATTGAAGTATTGAATGATTTGTTGTCAAAGTCACGACTTGGATGTCAGTGAAAACTCCAATGCAGACCATGGATTGTATGACTTGAGACTTTTTTCTTAGTACATATACATATATTTATTTTCATATTTGAATTCAGTTTTGGATCCTTATTCCTCTGTTTTTTTTTGGATCCATATATATATTTTTATTTTCACTTTTCTGTTTTATTTTTTTTTTCAAGCTGATATGAAATCTGGGCTATATTCTTCACTTTTCTGTTTTTTTTTTGTTTTTCTAGCTGATATTAAATCTGGTATTTCTTCTTCACTTGTCTGTTTTTTTTTTCTAGCTGATATTAAATCTGGGATTTCTTCTTCACTTGTCTGTTTTTTTTTTGGTTTTTCTAGCTGATATTCAATCTAGGATTTCTTCTTCACTTGTCTGGTTTTTCTTTGTTTTTCTAGCTGATATTAAATTTGGTATTTCTTCTTCACTTGTCTATTTTTTTTTGTTTATTATGCTGATATTAAATCTGGTATTTCTTCTTCACTTGTCTTTTTTTTTTGTGCGTCATGCTGATATTAAATCTGGTATTTCTGGGCATCTTGTCTGTTTTTTTTTTGTTTTCATCGATATTAAACTGCGTATTTCTTCTTCACTTGCCTATTTTTTTGGTTTATCATCGATATTAAACTCGATATTTGGGCATCTTATCTGTTTTTTTTTTGTTTTTCTTGCTGACATTAACTCATATATACCTTCTATATTTTGCTGTGAGAACTTAAATCTATAGAGCAGTAGTAGATTTCTATCACTATTTCTTGAAAACATATTTTTTTTTAATTTCACCATTTTCCTATTGATTACAGTGGTAATGGGGCAAAGCAGGAATAGTCAGATTTTATTTTTTGAATAACTTATTTGGAAAATTCTTAAAATTTTCTTTCTTGGTCTCTTGTCCCATTTCGTGTTTTTAATTGTAGTATTTTTTTTACTGTTTTGGAACAAAGAAATGAGCGGAAGGAGACATTTTCTATATACAATATAGCATATTTGAATGAAGAGCCTTAAATTTCAATAGCCAATAGTAACTCACCGGTCAGACTTGCGTTGGAGAGAAATCAGGCATCACAAGATATCGTTTGATGTGTCACGATGGATCTGTATATATATATATATACATACAACAACCATCAACTACTGTTGTATATATACACTATGTACAACAGCGAACAGTTCGCACTGATTATGCCTTAAAAGTTCATTTCTGTATTCTTTTTATTGAGTTTTTTTTGTATAATATGTTCTTCCACTTCCCATTAAAGCAGCTAAAATGTGGATTGAATCGTCGCTCTTGTGAAATGATATCCATAGTACAGTAGGATGAGTGGTAGAATTTCAACATGTTATTGAAAGCATGGACCGATGATTAACACATAGTTTGAATGGATTTATGTGTTTGGGTAGAATTCAAACATGCTATTATAAGCATTGATTGATTTCTAACACTGAATCTGATAGATTAATGTGTTTAGAGCATGTACGTTTATACAAAATCAGTCCATGCTTTCATCAGAGTCATTAAGACGAGTCTATATGGTTGTCGTATGTCAACCACCAAATATCGAGGCAAACCTTGTTTATGTAAAAAAGCTAAAACTTTGATAATTTTAGGGAACATAAGTTATGAGTAGCCCATGAGAAAGGGTGTTGCCCAGATAATGTCGGTCGATCAAAAATTTCACGTGGAATGAGCAACAAGACAAGGCCTATATCGAGGAACCTGGTTGAGCAATACCATCTACGCTTCGGAAACTACCTAACTAACGTGGCAAAAAAATGTGTGGCCTGAGATGGCCGAAAAGCTAAAGTCTTATGAGTGCTTCGAAGGAAAACTGGAAGAACTCACCAGAGATAAATGCTATAATCACTTGAAGTCAGTGAGGAATAATTACTCTAGGATGAAGAAAATTCTTGATACTAGTGGTTTTGGTTGGGACAATGATAATAAAATGGTCATTGCAGAAACTGATATATGGGACAATTTCATTTCTGCACTGGTTAGTAACTACGAACTTTAACCTTGCTTGAGGTGTGAATCTAAACAGTCGTACATAATTTGAACATTTCATTTAACCTAACATACATGACTTCAGGGTAATATCTAGGCTACAAATTTTCGAGGTAGGAAGGTTCAAGACTACAAATTGCTTTGTCTTCTATTTGGAAACAGCACATATACTGGGGCTGAGGAGTTCCACCCTAGGGATCGTCGATCCCCTATCCAAGAACGTGCTATTCCTCTTGGCGATGACTTTAGTGGGGACTCATACCACCCAGTATTTGATAATGAGGAGTTCCCCTACCAAGAAGGGCCTACCAATGCGGAGTCTCCTTAATCATGAGAGTGGTCCAAACCCGAGCACCCGAACCCGCCCTACTCAAAACTCCAATTCAAGTGGGTCTGGAAGGAAACGGAAGAGTGTAGACCTCCCTGATGGTCTTCTTGAGCAGCTAGCGGGATTTCAAACAACTCTTGAAAGCATCGCTAATCGGGCCGTCCCTGAACCACCTCAACCACCTCGAAGCAATCATGAACAATTTTTGGAATTTTTACAAGAAATGAGAGCAAACAACTTTATTGACCATTCTATGTTTATGGAGCTCCTAGTTAAATTTGAGCAGTCCGGTCGAATGGCTGAGATAGTGATGGGGTTGCGCCCTGAGCATCGTCAATCCTACCTCTTTGCCTTATGTGGAAGGCCATGGCCACCTCCATAGGCCTATTGATGTTTATGTTATAAAGTTGTTTTGATTTTATAAATTTGTGAGTTAATGTAAAAAAATTATGGTAATTAAACTGAATGAGCTTTGTCAATTAGGTATAATGGCACCCCCCCTCATATCCGATGACGAATTGATTGCGATGTGTACAGTGGGCTTCGTCATTACCGCCATTGTCATCATCTTAACACTTCGACCAGAAAGGCGACGACGTCACACATCGATTCTCACTGGTCCGTTATACGTTCAGGAAACCCTTCGCGGGCATCCAGATGTTGCATATGAACTATTTCGAATGCGTACGCCCGCATTCAGAAGTTTATGTAACGGCCTTAGGGCGAGGGGTCTGTTGGAGGACTCACAGAGGATGAAGGTGGAGGAGGCGGTTGCTATATTCTTGTACACTATAGCCCAAAATCAAAAGAATAGAACCGTCCAAGATAGATTCCAGCGTTCGGGCTCAACCATTAGCCTATGTTTTAATAGCGTACTTGACGCTATCTTACAGTTGTATGACGATTTTGTGAAACAGGCCACTACTAGAACTCCCCCGGAGATTAGTAGCCAACAAAGGTTTTACCCCTGGTTCAAGGGTGCTGTAGGAGCTATCGATGGTACACATGTTAACGTTACCGTTCCCAGGCGGGACTCACAGCGTTATCGAAACCGTCACAATGCGACATCACAAAATGTTTTGTGTGTGGTATCGTTTGACATGCTATTCCAATACATACTCCCTGGATGGGAGGGGTCTTCCCCAGACTCAAAAGTTTTAGCAAGTGCTCTCTCTAGGCCACAAAATCGACTTCAAGTGCCACTGAACAAGTATTACCTTGTGGATGGGGGTTATTCCAACATGCGAGGCTTTCTAGCTCCCTATCGGGGGGTTCGCTACCATATTAAAGAATTCAATACCTCGAATCCCCCATTGACTCCACAAGAACTTTTCAATAAGCGACATGCGTCCTTACGTAATGTAGTTGAGAGAACATTTGGGGTACTGAAACAACGGTTTCCGATATTGAAAACAGCCACGAGGTTTCCAATTCAATCACAAGTGAGAATAGTAACTGCATGTTGTATTCTACACAATTTTATCAAATTATACGATCCAGAAGATCCATTCTTTGAAGAATGGCTAGAGGATCGTATCGTAGAGCCATCTGACGACTCGGTTCACGAGATAGATCCTGACATCCATTGTACTCAAACCCCTGCAAATCGCGAATGGATGAACACATTCCGTGATAATATAGCCAACACTATGTGGGACGCGCAATCACGTTGACATATTAAATGTACAGTTGGTTATATGGTTTTATTGTAAACTCTGAACTTGAATCAATTAAATGAGCCACTTCTCACTCTTGCACTTACTAACCAATTGACGTATTTTGTAGATATGGGTAAATATTACGTCGTGTTCGTTGGTAGGAGACCGGGTATATATCGAACCTGGGAGGAATGCTCGAGAGAAGTAACCGGTTTTTCTGGGGCTCGTCATCGCTCCTTTCATTCGTACGATGAAGCACTGAATGCGTTACGACGACACCTAAATGAACCCTCATATAACTCACCCACATATCACCATGTACCTCCGATAACCCAACAAACACAAGTAATGGATAAAGTGATAGATAGGGCCTCAGATGTTGGTGTGCATGTAGATTGCATATGTGGAATGTTTGCACGTGCAGTTATTATTGTTCTCCTATCCACTTTGGTTATTTATGTATGGCAGTCACTGTGATTTCGTTATAATTCTCAATATGAAGTTTCTCACTTTTAAAATTTTATTATTTCTCATGTAATCAATTCATATCGGTTGTGTATCGTATCCCAATTCAAAGTATTCTTAATTCGGTATATGGAATGTGTAGATATGTCAGGCACCCCTGGTTCATCTCATTCTCGGACAGGTTCATCTGCCTCAGCGTTGTCGGCAAGGCGCCAGATTGATGTTGTTATTATTGACGATGAAGAGTCTGCTCCAGTGGCACTCGTTGTGCCTCTCGGATTTAGGGCCCCCGACCCCCTTACAGTTCGTCCCCTTGCACCACCCCCCACTTCTAGCCCCTTTGTTCATGTGCTCAACCTCCCCCATTAACGACATTTACATCGTAGTTGCCCTCCCATGAGCTCCGCCCCGATGCACCAAGATCTCCCCCTATCGGTCCGGGATATCAAACTCTCCCGATCCGACCTATAGTTGGGAGGGCTCAAGGTGAGGGTCGCCGTCGCGGCCTTATCATACTCAGCTCTGACTCCGACACCTCAGATTCGGACTACCAACTACCCTTCCATCACCGAGAGGCCTTCAACAGCTATCATGTAAGCACTGGCTCACCGGCCTGCACTGCAACAGCCTCCTACTCTTCGGAGGATGACGACCAGTCCGATGCTAGTTTGTAGTGGTTGTTATGGGGAGAGGGGTGTTGTTCATTTGTGTTGTTATTATGGGGGGAGGGGGGGTGTTGATCCTGAATGTAATTTTCTTTTTTACAAATTAATGAAAAATGGTGAGTGGTTGGTAATGACCTACCAAATGAGATATTCTTATTGGTAGCATCTACCTTGTATATAGGAGTTTCCTCTGGCCTGTCCTGATTATGGCCAGTGGTTGTTGCTGCTATTGTAATTTATTTTATTTTATTTTATCTTTTTAATTTTCGGGCGCCTTTTTTTATGCGGGTTATTTTGGAGACAGCCTGTGTGTAAGAACATGGATTTGGTAGAATGGTGGGTTTCTTGTTCCTGTTTTCCAGAAAAGCTGGAAGTAAATCAGGCCAGAAACTATTTAAAAAAGGTGAAGGAATCATGTGAAGCCTCTTCTATTGATCCTTGCTGAATTCTTGATGGGGGACTACTGGAAGAAATTAATAGTAAGGGCAGAAGGAACTTGATGCTGGTAGCTGCAGGGCTCATGTAGGCTACTTGGCCTGTCATTTCTATTTTTTACTTTTTATAGAAGGAAAAAACCCCACTGCTCTGTTATCATTCTTAATTTAAGCAATTGATATTATAGCTCAACATGGAGTTTCCCATGCTGTGGATTTGGTTCTTCTCCAAGTGTTCTTATATTGCTCTCTGACGAGGCCATTGTCGGGGCATTGTTCATCACTTCAATGATGCACCCAGTAGCCTCTAAACACTAAAATTGTACATTTATAGGCCAGCAAGTGAAATGTGTTTCTATATGACCCAGCTGTTGGAACTACATGGGACCAACGTCTAGACTGCTATTGTAGATCGTGATTAATGTACTATTTTTTGTAGATCGTGATTAATGTACTATTTTTTCATTTGTCTTTTTTCTTTTATCATGTATCCACTTTAATTAATAGTGATTAAAACAAAAGGCAATAACTAGTTCTATAATAATGGTGATTTTTGTTCAAACTTTGCAAATATTGCATTGAAGTGATAAATCTACCGTTTTGTAGGGGTTAGAGGATAAAAATCTGTTGTAGTAGTGTAGTACTTGGGTCTTCTTCATCCAAATGTCTTGAAGACATGAAAAATCAAGTGGATGCCAACTATGACTTTCTAGTTCTTCATGGGTTTAGTCTTGCAAATCAAAAGTTTGGACTTAGATGAGACAAGAATTGATTTAGTTGAGAAAACGTGGGAATGCTTGAATAACTGATTTTATTTTGTGTGGTTTTTTATGAAAGCCAAGGCACGCCTATAGCTTTGACCTGAGACTCAATCAGGTTAGATTGACTCACCATGTTACTCAAATCACTTGGTTGATAAATGATAAGCTAAACTATCAGCCACACTCTTTGCCTCGCTATGAAAGCATATATGACTGCTGATGGATAAAAAATCAACCTATTCAAAAGTAAATATATGCAACCTCATGGTCACAGGTTCGAGTCCAGCTTACCCATCAATATATATATATATTGAATATGACAATTGTGATTAATCATCACCGTCTAATACTTCCTTAAATGTGCAGTTACTTCTGAAGCACAGGGTCCTTATATATTACTATTGCAAGAAACAGGGGAACGCTGTATATTTAGGGGTAGAGATGTCAACTACCTGAGCCAATATTGAGCTGTGTTGGAGTCAGCTCTAGCTCGGCTCTACCATACAAGCATGAGCTCTAGCCCAAGCTCTATATGCTCTTCGAGTCTGGAATTTGTAGGGCCTAGCTGAGACCATGCTGTACTAAGGTCAAGCCATCGATCATGTTGGTTTCTCAAAAATGTGGGAGCCCTAAAAATAAGATTTAAAAAATGAAAGACAAACTAAGAGTTGCTGATACATCATCTGTTTCAATTGTTTGCTTGGGTATAGTTTTAAAAAACTACAATCACTTCGAAGTTTTTATTAAGATTTTTGTATTTCAACACCCATCTTTGGGGTTATCAAGAATCGTGTTATTGCCGATTGGCTGACCAATCCCATTGGTTGATCGCCAATTTACCGCCAACTTCTGTATTTGGGGCAGCCCATTTAAGTGCAGCCAGCTTAGGTCCGTGATGCTAGGTCTGGTTCACTTCATCGCTTTTAATGGTGATTCAAAATTTAAGAAAAAGCTCTCCTTTATGAATCTAAGTCATTGCAATTATTGAGCTATGGCTTTAGCCTACTCATCATATGATGATGAAGCTGTTTTCAAGGTATGCCTTTAGCCTCAAGTGTGCACCTTTCGTGCATGCTACATTTAGAGGCATAGTAGGGTGTAAAAGGGCTGCTCTAGGGTAATGAGTTGCATAAACATGAAATTTTAACATAACTAGGCTAATGTGTGAACCTGCATAGGATCCACCTGGTTTGTAAACTTGGCTAAATTATGTATAAGAACAAAATTCACAATCACAAAATTCAAGACTTCATCCAGCTTGAAAGGAGCTTCCAACGGAGGGTTATCTTCAAATTTGCAATCAGAAAATTGCAGTCCATCAAGAGTGTAATGCCGTAATTTTTATTCGGTCTTCTTGTAGATATGACTACTTTGACATGGCTCACACATGTTGTGGTTGATTGTACATGCAGAGATTGGCTGCTGATTTTCTTGCAGATTATATTTTTCTTGTTGTTGGAAGGGTTGGTTCAACCACTGATCTGATTGTCGAAAGAGTTGAAATTGTTAATGAGTCAGACAAACGTAGCCACCTCATGGACCTTATTATGCCCAAAGACCTAATGGAACTCATGGCAAGGTAATAATGGAGGCTGACACATACTTTTCTTTTATGGGTTTTAGTTTTCTTAGTAGACTATCCTGATATTCATCTTACAAAACACTGGCTGATGGGTTTATTTATCTGATTATAATTTTGTGATGTTATATATGGTCCTGTTACCAAGCTATTTAATTTGATTTTTTTTTTCATATAATGACCAGTGCTATTGTTATTTGTGTTTGCAGCAAGCTTTGACTTTAGTCTCTGTGGAGACAAAGAAAGGAGCTGATTCATTGGAACAGTGGTTATGTATAAATGGGTTTCCTGCGACAACCATTCATGGTGATAGAACACAGCAGGTAAGATGATTAAGTCGGCGGCAGGAAAATAGACTTCCACCTGCTGATTTTTATTTTATATTGTTAATTCTAATACTCCAAATAAAATTAAATCAATATATTTTATTCATGGTTATAAGATGATGGTTATGTTATTAGTAGTCTTTTATGCAGTTGGATGTTGAATTCATGCTATTCCTTGTTCATTTTATGCAATTACTGCTAGAAGACATTATTTAGGGTTGCTGGCTTAGGGCCACTAGGTTATGTTATCAAAATCCCTGGCTAGGTTCCCCACTTGATCACCTAGTGTTGGAACCAGGGTCAAAAATGAACAAGAAGAAGAATATAGTTTCAGGATTGATGATTGCCAATATTAAAAGCACCCAGTATTGGAACCAATGTAAAAAATGAGCAAGAAGAAGCATACAGATTTAGGATTTGATAATTCCCAATCTTAAAAGCACATTATCTTTCAATCTGTAAATCAGATTAAGGTCATTCCAAAATGAAAAAATGTAGAGGAGTTGGTCAGTATGATGTTTATGGTGGAGGAGTTGGTGGAGAAGTGTAAGGCTTTGTGGTATCAAGGGCAATTTGATTTGAGAGATGGGGTGGTTTCGACCGAAGCTTGGGTAAAGGAGATGAAGTGGGAGGGATTGGAAAGGTTTCTCATGGTAGAGAGGAAGGTGTGGAATGCTAATGGAGTGCTTGGTGGGTATGTGCATAAATGGGGGAGCTTGACCCATGTTGTTTCAGGGGCAGGGCACCTTGTTCCTGCTGATCAGCGCTAAGTTCTCAGGTCATGATCGAAGATTGGACTTTGGAGAAAGGTCTCTTTGGTGAGGAGGAAAAGAGGGCATTTTCAAACTTTAGGCGTTCTCTTGAAATTATCATTTAGGAATGTAATGAGATAAGTCGGAGTTTGATCTGATTTTCAATAATGTTATGTAGTTAGGCTGGTCGAAATAATTAAGGTCGAATCATCGTAATTGAATGAAGAATCTGAATTAGTTGATGGCCAGTTTGATTCGATAAACATGTAGCAATTACAAAGAAATGCGATCGTAATGAGATCCAATGCTCATAGAGTTCATCTGGCTCGATTGTAGGCGAAGAAATTATTAGGAATGTAATTTGACTGCAGATGTCTCTCCTCTCTCATATCATTAGAAAGGTTGATGTATTAGTTGTTAAATCTTAAAAACACGAGCAAAATTTTTTTCTATAAAGTAGTGGTATCATCCAATCTGATAATGTGTTAAGTTCAGTGACTAAATGAGAGAGTTTTACTCTGTATTCTTCCATCCAGTCCACCACAACATAATAGGTAATGATTCTATCATAGTGCAAATGAGAACAAATATTGGATTGCCCCGTCCATGAATTACATACAATTGACCAATTTAAGCACTAAATAATCCCTCAATTTTTTTATTTTATATCAAGTGAAAGAAAAAATGAAACAAATTCTTGAAGTACATGAAAAAGAAACAACTCTTTTCTTTTTTATTGATGGATAAGGTGTGACAGAACCTGCAACCTAACCCCAGCTGAAAAAAACATGCATCTTGATCAGTTTCTGCTCAAGTTGACCAGTAGGCCCCGGTCTTTATATAGGTCAAAGGAAGTGACATAATTTCAGTCCATTTGGTAAAGAAAATCCATCCCCAGGTAGTCTTTCTTGACCCTACTTCCAATTGGCTTCATCGACTTTCTTGGCCCATCATTAGCCTTCTAACAAAATATAGCTTCTTATAGGGGAATATGCAAAGGAGATATCGATATCCTCCTCATTTATCTCTCTTCTTGTCGGTATCTCTGTCTATTAGATGCCACAAACAGAAATTGACAAAATACAAGTCTTACCAAGTTTTGACTTCCCTCAAGTTAAATGACAACCTTCTTGAGTCTTGCTTCTTCATTAGTTCTTGTTTCTCCAAAAAGTTTGAACCAAGTCGGTGCATCCAAACCAGTACCCATAAGAATAAGAAATTTCCTCTATAGCTTCCAATACATAGAATAATATTATCTTTAATCATTTCTTCTGATGATTGCCAAATTCTAGGCAAATGTAACAATTTGTGATCTTCAGGGGCTTTTATGAATCTTTGAATTATACAATCCTTAAAAAATCTTTCGGCTCTTAAACTCTTAATGCATAGTTGTCCTCTTTGCTCACACCAATAATCCCCACAAGAACACGAACCACCATCAAAATGGTGAAACCGGTTAGAGTCCCTTAAAATTATCAATTTCGCAAGATTTTGGATATGTGCTTGATTGCATTGTGGTAATCTTGAGGTAATGCAAAATAGTATATAGGTCGTCTTCAAAATTGATGAATATAGGAGCTTTAACAAAATTCCATCTTGCTATACTAGTAATTCTTGCAATCGCTTTGTTTATGAATTTTAATAATTTTATTTGGTACTCAAATGGTTTGAAATGTTACAAAAGTACGAAATGTAAAGAAATCAGCAAAAAATAGATATATAAAATATTCCAATAAGAGTAACCTTTCCAAATAAGCAATTTACAGAGTTAAAAGATTCTAAAACAGAACTTAGCTTCACTTTGGTCTAGTGAAACAAAATTGTGGTGAGGATGTGTAGTGAAGTGACCTGCTTTGCTAGTAGCGTAGTGAAATGATAGTGTGGCATCGATTATGTAGTTTTGGCTATTTTCTACTGCCTCTATTGTTCTTTATGACATCGAGAAGCTCAATAATACTGGTTCCTTAGTTTATCAAATAACAAATAGAAAGGGAATTGCCCATTTTGAGTTTTAATCTTTTCTAATTATGATAATTTTTTCATAATCGTGTCACTATTTTGGTGTTGATATCACTTTCTAATCCTCAATTTATGGATCCTTTTGATAGTGGATCATTGAAGTTTGTTACAACATTCATAAAATTAATTGTCTTGCAGATCAAACCAGCATATGCGATCCCTGATCAACTGGATTGTGCAATTATCAGGTTTCACAGTAGACGTGTAACATGCTTGGAATTTCATCCTACCAAGAACAATATGCTATGCTAGCATGTTACTTGTTTCTTCTAATTTATGCTTCCACATTTAAGCTCTTTTATGTTTCCTTTCCTACAAAAGAAAGGACAACTTTGAATGTGGAATTATGCCGCCGCATATGAGAAGACAAAATATGGAAACATGCACTCATGCATACTTGACAACATAAAGTGAGCTTCTCTTATCCTTCTTGCTTCCTTCATTTATTTATTTATTTTATTTATTTTTATTTAGTTTTTCGAACGAAAAAAAACTAATTGGTACTTTTGCCACTAAATGCAGGTTCAAACCTATAAATGATGGGACCTTGTACACATCTTCCTCATATGGAACCATCAGCTGCACTGACTTGAAGACTGGGATCCCGAATCAGTTGATGGACCTTAACCCAAATGGATGGAATGTAATGTTTCATTTTATGTTATTTGTTTCATCTAGTTAGACTGGGTGCACAACAAGGGGGTGGTGGAATGGTTAATGTGATTGTAGATGGATAATTATTTTGTTCGTCAGGATGATGATTTTTTTAAAATATGTATCATATAGGTAACTTTTTAAAATATTTATAAAATTATAGAATTTTTTTTTTAATTTCAATTTTTTTAGCATCGTCAAAATAATTATGACGACATTTGTGAATATTTATCATGACATGTTTGAGATCGTTTAGCGGCGTTTACTAAACGCCGCTTATAGTGAAGATATAGTGGTGTTATATATAAAACGCTGCAAATAACTACTACGACACATATTGTCGACGTTTGGATAAAGCGCCATGAATCTTATTTGCAGCGTTTATCAAACTTTTTGCGGCATTTATCGAACGCCGCAAAAAAGATATTTTTTTGTAGTAGCTACAACTATTGAGGCCATGTAGTTGGTGCATCGTATTGTGTTCTCTTTCGCTCTCTCTTTGAGTTGTGCCACTTGGAAGTCTTTTCTATATGTTAAATTAAAAAGCTATAAGTTTAAAATGGCTATATATGGGGAAAAAATTTTCTTTTTTTTTTCAACAAAAACCTCTTCTTGTGACAAAGACAAAACGGAAATTACCATAAGGATAATACTTTTCTGACAGTTTTAAATTGCTGGCGAATCTAAAAATGAAGCAATTTTCCGGTAGCTTTAAACTGCCGCCATGAAAATTGCCTAACTCTAGTGGCAAACACATTTTTTACCTTTTCCGGACGATTATAGATGCCAGAAAAGGAAACTTATTGTCGACGGTATAAAACCGTCGAGAACACCACTAAGTATTAGAGGCCCATTTTAAAAGTAATGACCGTTAAATAAGATTCGGAAAAAGACTCCGTCAAATATATTCAGCCCCATCTCAATTGGTTGTCCGTAAATTTTGGTGCTTAAGAGTTGCACTATATGCATGGTGCAACTCCTTTGTGTACCATAGAGGAAAAATATTTATATAATCATTATTTTAAGACTCGGGACCTATATTGGAAAATTGTGGACTCTCTTAAAGCAAGGTGATCTTTAAATCTAACGGTTCAGATTGGGTGATCGAACCCGGGAGTCTACTGTGGCTATCAGTGCACAAAAACCATTGATTTGTCAAGTCCTTAATTTAGCGATCAGGGTCTCTAGAGGTAAAATTAGAGGCTGGGTCTAGTGACCTACCGCTAATTCTCCAGCGAAACGAATTAGGGTTTGAACTAAATTTCCAGCAAAAACAAACCACCTTCTATCTCTAGCTCCCTCTGTCTCTCTATAATACCTTGTATCTGCAAGTTTTTACAGGGGATTGAAAGATCTGAGCATAATCTCCAGCGAAACGAATTAGGGTTTGAACTAAATTTTCAGCAAAAACGAACCACCTTTTGTCTCTCACTCCCTTTGTCTCTCTCTCCTAAATGGAGATGAGTTAGTATCAGATGTTTCAACGAACACCAAAGAATAATGTTAGACATCTTTACCACCATGTAAAAACTGTCCGCACTGATCTATATTGTCCACTAGATAGATCAGTAGATCATCAAACATTTGCATCACAAACATAAGTGTTCAATCTAATGCCTTCAACTAAATTGGATGCATCCATAGGCCATAATTTTTTTGTGTAAAAAGGTGCAGTAAATCAGATGGTTGGGATTTTTTATCTTGTTATATGAGTCACCATCCGAATGGCATCATAGCATGTGCATGGCAGGGATGAGACAAACAACATTCTCAGTGCTTAGGCCTGACCACGTAATATAATATCTTCAATGAGACACAGAAATCTGTTGAAGTAAAAGCTTGACCAAATCAACATAAAGAATATGGCCCGCATACATATTCTTTGAAGGGTTGGCGTTAGGTACGCGGCCTAAGCCATCTGCACTGCAATGCTATGATCAATCACCATCCACCAACTTTTGGATTGGTGCCCAAGATAGCCATAATCTCTATCATCTAATTTAGTAGTCAAATCCTATCATCTGATTCAATCGTTGAATTAGATGATAGGGGTCATGTTTCGTGCCATTATTTCATATGAAAGATCTTCAGATCATTGCCTTCAAATCAGACGGCTTAGATGGTATTTCATGTGGTACAGTTCCCAACTATATTAAGTATTTCCCTTTAGGGAACGACTATTCTCACCCGTTAAATAATAAGTACCACAGTTTTTCACGGACGAAAATCATTGGTTTTTGTTCCAATCTTCCTCACGATAGATCTTAAGATCATGGCGCGTCCCTATCAGACGGCCGATGATGTTAATTTCACATGGCACACATCCCCTAGATCATGGGCAAAAGAGTTGGCCTTCACTTTTAGGGATGTGTGCAATGTGGAATCAACCGTGTGACAGGTGTGCATGATCTTAAGATCAATCGTGAGGAAGATGGGAACAAAAAAAATCTCCATTGTCTAAGTCAGAGCAGTCAATGGTTTACGATTTGAAGCTCACCTCAAACGGATCACTAAGGGACGGGGACACGTGGCAGGAGAGGCGAAACAAATTTGATTTTTTTTTCTTTTATTTTGAAAATGGACCATGGGGTCATGGGGTCCTTCGATTGTTAACTCTTTTTATTTTCTTCTTTTTTTTGTTTGAATAAGAGGATTGGGCATGTAGAGTTTATAATATTTGGCTGATTTGAAAGGCTGGATCATAGGTTGAGATGTAATGTTTTGTTTGAATAAAAGAATTAGACATTTATTTTTTTAATTAATAGCATTGAATGATTTGCATTTGAGTTGAATGGATGTGTTGAAATATGAGATTAATAAATTTTTTCTTTATATAATTTTTTTTTAAATCATTAAAAAAAATATTAAAAATTGTATTTAAAAAAAATATTAAATTTTTTTTATTAAAATAAAATATTAAAAAAATTACATTAAAAAAAGTATTAAAAAATTACATTAAAAAAAAGCATTAAAAAAAGCATAAAAAATTGCATAAAAAATCGTCAACGTAATTTTTTTTTTTTAAAACGTATTTTTTTTTAATAAAATTTGTATAAAAATATCAACTTAAGCGTGATTTTTCTATATTTAAGAGCAGTCGTTGTTGAGGTTCATAAACCACTGTCCTGTATAGTGGTAAAAAAAAATCACTGCTTTTTTTACAACTGTTTAGGGCAGTGATTTTTTGAAAAAATCATTGTTTAAGGCAGTGATTTTTTTGGCTTTTTCACGTAGTATCTGTCAGTTTTTATTTTGTAGTCGGTCTTTTTTACGTCGTCTCATAGCTTATAGTTGGGTTGAGTGTTTCTGTGGTTATGATGAATTGATTACTTATTTGTATTCAGTTTTGAAATTTGAATTATGCATACCTTGTCAGTTGTTAGATAGATCTGCTACTTGTGATCTTAGGTCCATGTTTTGTCATCTTAGATCTGTTGATCCTTATGTTTTTTATACTTTCTCATACTTTGATTTGCATCATTTTACATTGTGGTTATATATTGCAATTTATTAGATCTCTTAAATCTGTCCATTGAATAAGCATTAAATATCACTAGTTTGCTACCAAAGGCCCAAAAAACTAGCTTGCATTGTCCGCTTGAATATAATATGTATTAGATGTGATCTAGATGATAAGTTTGAATGCCTTTTTGTTTAATAAGACAACTCATGACCATATTATATTAGGACTGTAGAAAACAGTCATTTTCTACCGTTTAATTTGATTTGACGTACATTAAATCTGGTCAATTACCATTTATTAAAAATATATATATAAAATATATTAATGAAAAAGATTGCAACCATCGGTATAGGCGCATTTATTAAAAAAAAAAAAAAAAACTAAGCCGTCGGTGTAGAATATTTGAGTTATGGTGACGACGCCTTACAATCATGCAATGGTAGTGTTAGGGACCCATTTTAAAAATAATAGTAATTAAATCAAATTCGAAAAAAGACTCCGTCAAATATGTTCAACCCCATATCGATTGGTTGCCCGTAAATTTTGAGAGAAATTCGAGTACGGCACATAAACCGATGATTAAGATCACGTTTCTACGGTCATAGCATAACCACTGATTGAATCTATTCTGAGGATTTTCTGAGAGGAACTTAAAAACAAAAGGATTTTGTGTTTTGTAAGAATCTGTCAGGAATCTGAGTGGTTTAAGAACGCATATGGTGAAAATCAGGAATCTGAGTCTGCTAAGAATCTGTCAGGATTCTGAGTGTCCAAAATCTGAGCTTTTCTGGGAAAAACCAGGAAACACCTGAACGAGGCCGTAGTGTATCTAAATACTCCACAAACCCTAAAAATCTCACATAATAACAAATATACTATAAGTAGAAAAACACAAAAGCAACTTTATTTACAACACAAGATTCTTCCTTCCCAAGATTAAATTGTTTGGGAGACTATAACGACTCGAATTTTTACATGAAAATTTGTGCCGTTAAAATTTGTGTCATAGCCATGATTATTTGAGAAAACATGAGCCTTTTTTTTTTAAGAGATATTTGCATATAGATTATGTGCTAATAAAATGTAACAATATTGATATTAATTTTCAACTAAGCTTAAATCAACCGACTATAAAATTTAAACTCATTCAATAAATCATTCAAATAAAGTCTCAAATATTTAAAATTAATCATGCACTTATAGTCCTGTGACCCAAGTGCCAGCCATCAAAATATAAAGTGAAGTAATATAATAAAAGTACCATCTATTTATCGTCCCAAAATCCCATGAAATTAAAGTAATTAACCTACGGATAAAAATCATCCGGGTGATCTTTCTCTTCCGATGGTAGATAATCAGGGTCCTGTTTGGGTATTTGTCCTCTAAGAAATCGGAGATAGGAGGATCTGCGACACAAAGGTGTTGGGGTAAGCAAAAAATTTCACGGTGCTTAGTAGGGAGGAGTTAATTACCCTTCATGACTTGAAATATTTAATTAACTAGCGTGCACAAAATTTATCAAATTAATGTGACGATAGTTTAGATATAGAGATATCATAAGACATGACAAAGCTAGCAAAATTTATGAGTATGAGATAGAGATTTTTAAAGACTACGTGTCTAAAATTATACACATAATTTAGTTATTACCAAATTTGAGTGCTTCCATATTTCGTGAAACATACCCGTGAGAAGTAGATTAGTCCTAGTGACACGTGTTGTAGGTTTTACATGACTTTAATACCAAATTAAAGTAATTTTTGCACATATTAGGTGTCAAACCTAAAGTAATATTTATACCGATGGGGATCCCGTCCATCGTCGCCCATGGACAATTTTCACAAATAGTCGTAGTCCCTACTCATCGAGGTAGCTCATTCTTGGTCCGTAACTTGACATGACATGATGAGATCCTATTAAAATTGAAAATCATAAATGCAGAATGATTTTTTGCCTTTTAGTGTACATATAATTATAATCTTTGACTTGCTTTATCGTAAATTCGTGCCGTGTCTATTTATATGTGTAACACCCTGAAATTTTCCCGAACCCGAATGCACAGGGTATGTGCTGATATTAAAGACCTGAGTCGATGTATGCCAGATAACCAGGGTGAGCTAGTCCATTAATCCGGAACTGAGTGTCTATGCGATAGGACCCATTGGATCATCAGGCCAAAGTGTCGGACCCATTACTCAACAGCCCACTCAAGAATCGGGACCGTTGGATTATAACCATGTATGTAGGAACAATGTTAATTAGGTTCCCCGAGTAAGACCCATTGATGAAGGCCTTAAGATAGACCACTAGTTAAAAGCCCGAGAAATCGACCCATTAATTAATCGGACCCATGGTTTAAAGCCCAAATGTGTAGCCTTATGATTAAGACCCACACACCCAACTCTGTGTGTGTGTGCTGATTCCACACCGAATCAGACACTCATGTTATAAATAATATCCCGCATGCATAAGCTATGCATGGGATTCAAAATTGATTGAGAGAACAAGAGAGACTTATTCCCTTCTTCTTGTCATCCTCTTGCAGAAGCTCCCCAGCCATTCGATCTCTCCAAACCAACCGACGTCACGAAGAAATCCTCACTAGCATAATCATCGCAATGATTCACCAAACTACAAACCCTTGCGATAGAAGAATCAGACGATTGATCATGTGAAATGCAAGATATCTCTTCCACGGAGTGCGGAGACCTCGCATGCGAAGAATCCATTGCGGTAATCTGTCTAACTCAGCTTCGTAAATCTTAGTTCTAGATCTAAGATCGATTCACGCAAGATTTAGGATTTCATGTAATGGATTTGAGAATCAGACATGCGAGTCTCAAAATACGTGCATGCATGATCAAACAAGTGCTGGGAGACTAAATTTTCCCAAATTTGGCTCTATTGATTCAATTTTTAGAAATGCATGCCCCGAAACATCGTAAATCAAATGCATGAAAAAATTAGAAATCGACTTCTTCAATTTCTAGGGTTTCAGATCATGACTCGTACAATTAAAATGAGTTAGAGGTCTAGGTTTAGCAAAATCTTGCGTTATGTGGCTCTATTACGCCTTTAGGATGAAGATTATACAATAAACAAAGGAATGGCGAACTGATAAAGCTCACCGCGGTGACATGTGACCTCGCTGCGACGAGTGCTACCTTGAATTCCAAGCCCTTTTGGCTTTGTGAATTCTCACCGCGGCGAGAATGTAGGTGCCACATGGAATACTGTGGACCTCGTCGCGGCGACCCTGTATCTCGCCATAGCCAGGAGTCCCCTGTTTGTGGACTTTGGGTTTCGTATAGTTTTAAGCATTATGTGTCCTTGCTTTTGACACGTGTGATTAGTTGATCATTAGTACTTGTGTGTGGTGTGATCTAGGGTGAATAAGAGGACCATTGAGAGACAGTTAGCCTTGGTTTGTGTGCATTTGATTTGCATGATTCCGACACTTGAGGAAGGGAAGAACATCTTGCCGAATCTTCATTTTCTTGAAATTCATGTTATTGATGCAAGTAGTATATACTGATATTTTCTAGAAGTGCTAAAAAGGTATACTTCCATGTTTTGAAAATTATAACTTTGGATTATGCACACGATTTGCATGTTTTTCTACCCGCATCTTGATATGACATTGTATATGACTTCAATACGCATTCCAAACTATATATTTAATTCATGCCATTTCTGTCAGCTTGGGTAATTCACCATTGATATATCATGTACTTGACTCGATATGTTTGATTATTGTTTGTTCGAATCGTGTATATGCCATGTTACTCGTGTCATGCTTTGTGTCTCTGTGATTGTAAGATTTGGTTCAAGTTATCCTGTTAACTTGCTCAGTGGCTTGGTAATGGCTCAAGTGACCCTGCTAAATTGCTCAGGGGCTTGGCAATCTGACTAAATTGACCATGTTAACTTTCTCAGGGGCAGGGCAATCCGTCTCAGTCCAAGTGACCCTGTTAACGTAGCTTAGAGGCTTGGCTTCTGGAATTGAGTGACCCTGTTAACGTAGCTCAGGAGTTCGATGTCTTGGTTTAAGTGACCCTGCTAATGTAGCTCAGGGGCTTGGCTGTTTGATATTCAACCTTGTTTGTGATTTCTTGCTACACATTCTAGTGATGTGCTTTCTTGTGTTGTTCCCATGCTTCTGGTACATTCACTTGATTTGATATGCATTAGCTTGAAACCCGACTTCTTGCATTCATGACAAAGTAAGTTTTTAACTTTAGTTAAAGAGTTTCTTGCTTTAATCTTATTTCTATCTATGCATCAAGATTCATGAATGAGAATGATAAAATTGTGATTTAGCTTTGTGATTCGCTAGTGAGCTTGGACTGTAGCTCATTCCTGACTATACGTCACAGCTGCAGGAGCTGACATTGAGCGGGATCCGGAGCAAGAAGAATATTCGGATTATGTTCCTAAGGACGAGGAGGAACTGCCTAAGGGGTTCTATTTGTAGCTATTTTGGTTTAGAGCTGAGATTATTTTTAGGTTTTTTGGATACGGTATATTGTTTTGTAAACTGAATTGATGAATATTTGCTCCACTGTTTAGGTGAAGGTTGGCCTTCACCGGTGTATGTTCATTTTGGGATATATAGATGTGAATGATGTAAAGTTTTCAGATATTTGTTTGGTGGATAGTTTTGAGTTTACATTACCATTTTGTTTATGCTTTCGCTCTATCTCCGCTTACACACTTTGCTTCTGCATTTGTAAGCTTACTATTGTGAGATGGCCCAATCCTTCCTATTGATAATGTGAGGAAAGATTGAGCTGCCAGGAAGTGATGCATGCACTTCGATACCATAACATCACTATAATTCAGATCGAATACGTGATCTAATGACACGGGTTTCGAGGTAAGGAAATCTGGGCTGTCACAGGTGGTATCAGAGACTAAGTACTAGATTCAACCTACTGTGGCAGAGCAGATCCAATTGTGACACCGTGTGTCATAGAGAGTATCAGAACCCTAGTCTGAATGCCCTTGGGAGTAAGGTTTTGAATTCAGAGCTATAATTCGAGTTCAAAGAAATGGCAGTTAGGTTCAACTGTTAGGTTTAGATGTTAGACTTTAGTCTTAGGACCGATCTGACTTAGCTTGTGCTTGGTCATGCCAGGTCAATATGCCTCCGCGACAGGGAAGACCAAGGACCATAAATATTGGAGAAACTACAAATGGTTGGGGTTTAGCTTCAGCATCAAACACGATCCCTTTGGGCAACAACAATAACGCATTTGGAGCTAGGAACAACCTTGGAAATGTTCCCAAATGTGCAACCGTAGATTTCATCAATCCGTCGTGACGATGCGCTAAAAAAAAATGGAGTCACCACCCTGAGCTTTTGGTGCCCCAGGATACCCAAAATCAAGATCGTGTTCACTGAAGTGCTCGATTTGACTCTGATCCGGTCTACGCCAAAGGCTTTTGGGTAGGGGCTTCAGTTATCAATCGTGAAGGTGTTAGGCACCCGATTGACCTGCTCTTAAGCGGTCTCTACTATGGCAAAAAACTAAATATAAAAATGAGCGGCACTTCCTCTTGCCCGAAGGCACACTGATCCTATTGGGCTGTCCGCAAATACCAAAATTTTGGCGGCATAACAGCCCATATCTTAGGATAGAGGAAAAGCAAATAAAGAAGGTAGAGGAATAGAGGGGAGAGCCGAAGCTCTTGAGCCCTTGTAGCACCGTGGTCAGATCTTCGCGTGGATGCGGCACCTGTGAGCTTTCGATAGCAAATGGGTTAGAGATGAGTTTTTTAACTAGTTAGGGCTTGGGAACTAATTTGAGATGATGGTGTGAGATAGTTGGCCAAGTTTCTAAAGCTTGGGAATGATGGAGATGGAAAAGCAATGGCAAGGGAAGAACTAAAGTTCTAAGGCATGGATCGATTTTTGCTTGGAAGTGGGAGGAGATTTATGTAGAGTTTCTTCTCTTGGATTTCAAAAGTCCTTAAATAAGGAGGGGTGGCTCTCTATTTATAGAGAAAGGGTGAATTAGTGAGTGGTTAAGTCACTAATGGGTTCAAAATGAGGTAATCCTAATTCTAAGGTTTTTGGGGTTTTTAAGATTTTGGAGAAGAGAGTTGGGTTTTAATGGTGGATGATGGGGTGATAACTTAAATGAAAAAATGGTGATACCTAAGGTTGGGAAGGGCATATGGGTCCTAAAGAAACAAACCCCAAGATTTGGGATGGTCCACAAGTCAAACCCCCAATTTCAAAACTAACCATTTTTTAAAAATGAGTTTTTTGATTTTTGAGAAGTTAGGGCTCGATTTATAATTTCCTGCACAAATCTGCATTTTTTAAATTGCCATAAATTTTGATGTACAATTCCAAATTAGGCGATTCTTGACTCATTTGAAAGATGAGAACCTCTAATTTATAATACTATGGGCCTTAGGTTCGAAAACTATCTGTGCAAACCTTGGGACAACTCTTTTCATCAGCTTTTTTGATTGGTTTGAAACAGGTTCTATGGGTCTGTTTTAGGCTTTCTAAGGATTTGGGAAGGTTAGGGTTGCTTCCTAAGGGTTTGGAAATGGTTCTAAAGGTTAGATTAAGTTTTAAGAGTTTGTGAGGTGCTTTTGGAAGCTCGGGAGAGCACCGTTCTCGAAATATGGGTCGATCGGGCCTTGGGCCAAATTTAGGTGTCTACAGGTGCCCCTCTTTAGCATCCGATCAATAACGATCATATGTCAAAGAAGGAGACATCCGAAGAGGCCCAAGGCACGCTAATGGGTCTACCATATTCAAAATAAACTTCAAATATAATAAAGAAAGAAAAACAGAAAGAGTGACATAAGCCCATCACTTAGAATAACGTGCGTCACTCGGGAAGGGAAGTAGCGGAAGCCCCAACACTTGGGAAAACTTTGGCTCATCGAGATCATCGGTCCCCAAGCGCTTAGCGACATTACTGGGCATAACCGAGATGAAGTGATTATCTTCAATGATTGAGTTTCATTTTGAATAAAATAGCCCCGCGAGTGGGAGGGTGATCGATCCATACTTAAAGATTGACGTAAAGTAAAGACGCGAAGATTCAACGAATGTGCCAATCTCATGAGGCATTGATTGCCCCACTTTGATTGGCACGAGTGCCCCTACGCGAAGTAGGGTTCAAAATTTTTGAGCGAACTCAATGATCTAGAAGTTAATTTAACACAATGACTTGGGTGGAGTGAATATTGATGCCGAACTGCCTTTTGAGAATGTGTGCAGTGCTTTTTTTTTTTCTCTTCTTTTTTATAATGGGCTGTCCGAACCTCAAACCCCGGATGGCGCATGCCCAGATAGCGCAGACAAAAAGTCTATTCCTCCTAAATAGTTTGATGAAATCAAAGCTAAGACACTCAAGTTCATATGATATTGAAAGGATCGAGCCAGAATCGGCTATCCACAGAAGGAGATCCAATCCTAGTCTCTGTCGTCAATGATATTACAAACAAACGACTATGCATAACATGCACCTATCAGAGGCGATAAACAACAAGGCGATAAAAATCCCGACCCAGATCTCGTCTGGATACTATTTACAGGAATAAACGACCATCCTACAAATACCCAGACGCATGGCACCTATTTAAGGGATGCTGTGCAGGTTTAAAAGTCTGCGGCCGAGAATGAGCCCTTTTGTATGCATATTTGAACATAATTGTTTGATACGTAATTTTGTATCTGACAGGTTGGTCTTAACCAACGATTGACCTTTTTGACAACGGAGTTATTTGGACCTCAAACCTCGGAGGGCACTCACTCGGAAAACATAGACCAAGAGTCTACTCCTCCGAAAATCATGTGACGAACTTGAAGTCCAAGGCACTCAAGTTCACCTGAAACTAAAAGGGAGCGAACAACGCAAAGATTTAGCAGTGGAACCAATCCGATGAAACATTGACTGTTTGACCGAGATTGGCACCGTTGCTCCTACTTTGAAGTAGGATCCAAAGATCTAAGGCAAACCTTAGACTTACGACATTAATTTAGCACAGCTGCGTTGCCAATAAAATTTTATCATTTTACCGCATTGAAGCACGCATGTGCATAGCTGTGCAACAAAAAATTCAATGAAAACTTAGATGTATGTTTTTCCTTTTTCCTCTTATTTTTTTATTTTTTTTCTTCATTTTTTGTTTTTGATTTCCTTTTTTCTTTTTTTTCTTTTTAAATAGAACGAACGCCTTAGATGAGTGGTAGATGCTTCATCTGATCTATCCGTAGTCATCATTGACATGGAATGTAATGGCAACTCGAGAGGTTACTTGATTCGAGGCTTTGGGTCATTTGATGTTCCAGCATATTCTCAAAAAAACGTTAGTCCCTTTTTGTTTATATAGACAATAAAACAGAAGAAGAAGCAGACTTTTAGCTACATTTTTTTCATTTTTTCTTCAACAAATATATATATTTTTTTTTGGGAATTTTCTAAACTTTATATATATATTTTTTTGTTCTTCTTCTTTCTTTTCCCCCCCATTTTTTTTTGAGACAAAAGTACGATGTGGCACATATGTACATGGACATAAAAAAGAGTAACAATATATTTTTTCCTTTTATTTGTATATATATATATATATATATATATATTTTTTTTTTTTTTTAAAAGACGAAAAGAAAGTGGCCATTATCATGATATTCGGATTGGAAGGGCTTGTGGCTCAAAATCATCTAATTTTTTTTTCCATCATTGTCTTGATCAGTTTAGACTCTTTGGGATATTCGCTACCCTTCTAAGATTAGGGTGTTCAGCCCTCGAAATTGATTCAACCTTTTATCATGCCTTGAAACAATCTAATAAGTGCCTGTTTAATTGCAATAAACATCTAAGGACTCCGAAATGCAGTACCTGTATTTTCTAAAAACTTTTTGCCCCTTCTTTTTTTTGTTTTTTTTTACTTTCTTATTCTTTTTTTTTTTTTTCAATACCTATTTTACTCACAGTGCCCAAGATGGGTTTTATCCACGCCCGTTATCACTCTCTTTTTTACCCATAGCACCCTTTTGGGTTTTCATTACGTCCATGGATTCTTGTATTTTTACCCCAAGGCGCCTTTTCAGGTTTTTACCTGGTCTGCACAAGCTCGCTCTTTTTACCCGTGGCACCCTTGCGGGTTTTCACCACATCCTTTTTGCTTTGAGCTTGTAAATTTTCTCTTTTTTTTTTTCTTTTTATTTTTTTTTTGTTGACCAAAGGACATGGACGCCTATTCCGTTGTGGCTAGATGGATGAAGCTTCTTTTGTTGTCTCTCAGCTAGGCTTGTACTAACTTAACAGATACCATGACTGCTCATAGACCTTAAAGAGGACTTTCTTTAGGGATGCATTGTGGCCACGGGCTAAAAAGGTATAGGTTAGGAATTTTGAAGGTATTCTTAGGTTTAAAGGTTTTCCTTGATTGGGTTTCAGATGTCAAAATACACTTCTTCCTTGGAGGATTTTTTTACTGTACATGCCCCATGATTTTTCTATCTCTTTTTCCTTTTGCGTTCCTTTCAGACCTCCATTTTTGGAGTTTTTCTTTTCTCATTTTTTATTTTCTTATGATAACTCTTTTATGATTTTTTTGTTTCGTATATACATTTTCACTACGTTTTATCTCTTTTTGGGAGGGGTTGTGAAGGAAAGGCTATTAACTCAATGGGTGCAGCAAAGGGTATGAGTATTCAGGGACGCTTTTTGGCTACTTGGCTTTGAAGTGATGACCTCTTTTAAGGAGCCCTTAAGCAGTCATGTATCAATTTTAATTAGCACTTACCCTGCCGCGGGAGACTATGAGTAGAATCATTGTACATACCCAATGTTGATTGGTTCAGGAAAATGATTTTCGTCCATTTGTAAAATGAGACTAGGCATATGCCTTAGGGGATCCTCCCTAATGATATAACTATGTTCCCTGCTAAGAGTACCATTGAACAAAGTGGTTGCATCTTGATTGCTAAGTTCAAACACTGGTGGATAGAGTCGTCTATAAAAAAACTCTTTTACTGGTAGAGGAGGTATCTTCTGATGAGTTCATACCCTTGGTGGGCCAACTGATGTATTCTTCGTTGATGATTCATTGGCAGAGTTTTGAGAAATGGATGACCGATGAGTCATCTCTTGGTTCTCTAACTTGAAGTGCATGCTCCTGCCTAATTTGTGTATTAATGCCTGAAAGAGAATCACCGAACAAACATGAACATGGGAGCTAATCGGTGAATTTTCTTCTTTTTTTTTTGGATGTAGAAGCTCGATGTTGATCTATTGATTTGAATGCTTTGAGATGATGAGTGAACTCCAATTTCATCGGGAATCTGAATTCTTCAATTTACAGGCCTTGCCCGTGATTTTATTCTTCACTTGACCATTGTCCAAATGAGATTGTTCTTCTTGAGATCAGGCGAGAACATCCCATAACTATCTAAGGTAATCAATCAAGTATCCTCTTTCCTTTGGAGACAAAATACTCACATCTTTGTCTGCTTTGATTGCACCTTAGAATTTAGTTTTGTTTCTTGGTATCCTCCATGACAGGGACAGACACAAACGCATATGGCGTCAACAAGTCCATTCCATTTTAACATTTCCAATAATAACCTTCATGAAAAGAGTTAAAAGTGAGTGGTTTCAACCAAGTTCAACCCTCAAGATTATTATTATTATTATTTTTTTTTTTAAGATTTTCAACATAATTTAAACCATTTTCTTTCGCTTGGCCATTGGCAGGATTAAAACATTATACAATCACGCCTGCCAAGGGCTCCTCAAAACATCAACTGCCTCAACATATTTTTATCAGGATGATGTGGCGCTTGGATGATGAGTGAGACAAATTCCATCAATGACACCATACCTTTGTTACTTACCTGTGGGGGATTTGGCATCGCGGAGGCATGGCAATTTATTTGGATAGGTTGGGCTTGGAGAACTGAGTAGCCCCTGCGAGCATTGAATCCTTACATAAGATTCCCGATATGGCCTACTGACCTATTCAAAGGGGGGTATGACATGGAGAGCTCGGTCCATGAGTTATTGACGGAAGGGTTAAATGGCCTGGGCTTCAAAATAACCAAGGATGATGGGAATGTCATCCATGGTCCCAAGTTCATGATGGCGAATGAGGATAATTTGCATGGCTTTGAGAGGCAGGACATGAACGATTTTAGGCTGCTGAGTGCCAATGATTTCATCTTTAGGGGAATGAACAACCTTGGGTTTATTGCACTGATTGATTCCGGATTAGCAAGAATGGTAGATTTTTTATTATGGGGAATGGATGATTTTGAATGTCAGGAAATGGAGGGGTGAGGCAATGATTCCCAATGATTGTGGATGACATATTTAAGATGTTTGAGGGCGAATTCCCCCTCCTGAACCATTGGTGGGATGCCGATAATTTCTTTTGATGAAACCACTTGGCCATTGGGAGAAATGGTATTCTTCTGCACCTTGGCCGCGAGGGTTGGGCCTCTAATTAGAAAATTTTTGTTGGCCAGTATCACGGGCACTTCCAAAGGTGTTTTTGGCAGATTCTCAATGGTCGCCTCGACTTGCGCCTCTTTTTACTCTAGTGTCACTCCGCTTTTGAGTAACCCCTCTAAAGAGGTTGTGAGAGGTTCATTGATCTACTCTTTCATTTTTTCATGAGGGTAGAGGTGTGCCTCTCCTTGGGGATGCCTTTGCATTGGTCCTTCATCCTCATCCTGATCCATTGCCTCTACAGGTTCATCCGACGTTTGAGGATCATCAGAGATTTTGACATTTATGTGCAGCTTTGGATTAGATGAAGGCAAAGGGCCTTTTAATTGGCATCTCTAGATTTTCTTTGGTCGCGCATGTGATTCCTAAGACGCATTAATAGTTGGCATGGACGAGAGACTTTTTAGTAGGTCCAGAGTTGGACCTTCATATTGCACCAATTTTGAGAAGTGATGACTCGAATATGTTAGCCTCATGATCCTCACTTTCAAATTCCTCATCCTCATCTTCTTGATCATTGAAGAACCACTCATTTTCTATGATATCTCCCTCTGTCGGCAATCTGATAGCTTGATCATTTGAGGTTGAGGGAAAATAGTCTGCTAGATTGAGTGGTTCCATGCAAGGCTCGATTTTGCTTATGGGCAACCTTGAGGAAGATGCCTCCTTTTTCCTGCTCATGCATGTCATTGCCTTAAATCAACACCTACCCCCTTTCTTAGGTGAGAGAGCGTCATGTTTCACCATCTTGAATTGAGGCGAGTCAATAGCCTCTTTGGGTTTGAATTCACCAACCAAGCTCTCTTGCCATCCACCATCCAAGGGAGGAACATGGATTATGTTTGGGGAAAGTTTTTGTGGTGCTTGGGTTTGGTTGAATGGAGATTGAGAATGGTGTTGTGGATCGGATTGGAATGGTTGTTGAGGGGATTGAGTTGGGTATTGGTAATAAAGGTGTTGGAAGGTATTGGGATTTTGGAGGGTACGTTGAGAGCTTGATGATGGATTAGGAAGGCTTCGGGAAGCCTTCCAAGTGGTGTATTCCCTCGCTATGTCCTCCATTATTTGACATAGGATCGGATAAGGGGGACAGATGTGGATGGCTCACTTGAGGTGTGAGGTGGTGGTGGCAATGCTTGGGTGGAGATGGAAGGAAAAATGGGCATATTTGGGGTTGACATGGGAGGGAAATGATGTATATTGGATGTGGATGGGAGAAAATTAGGCATGGTTTGGGTAAATGTGGAGATGTGGGTTGGATTTTGGGCAGATGTGGGAGGAAAATTTGGCATGGTTTGGGTAGATGGGGAAAAAATGGGGGTATTTGGGTTGGATGGAAAATGGGGTAGATTTGGAGTGAATGGGGGGACAATTGGGCATGATTTGGGTAAATGAGGGAAACTTGGGTGGATTTGGCATGGTTGTTGAGGGAGAATGGGGTGCATATGAAAAATTGGGGATGACCTGGGTAGATGGGGGAAAATTTTGTGTATTTGGATTGAAGGAAAAGTGGGGTGCAAGTTGAGTGGATGGGGGAAAATTTAGCATGGTGGATGGGAGAAAGTTGGGAAAAGGTGGAAAATTGGGGGGATTTGGTTTGGATGAAAAATGGGGTGAATTGGATGTAGAAGGAAAAGGGGGTGTATTTTGGGTGGTAATGGAGGAAAAATGGGGTGGATTTGGAGGGGAAGTTTATGAAAAATGGGGTGTAAGTTGGGTGAAAGTAGAGTAAGAATGGGGTATGGTTTGGGTAGATTGGGGTGAATTGGACATGACTTGGGTGGTTTGAGGAAAATTGGACATAACTAGTGTAGATGCGGGATGGTGGTGGTGGGTGCGGTGATGCCATGGTTACGATACCACAAGTTCTCGCTTTTTAGATGATTTTGTATATATATGGTTTTTCTTATTGAAAATTTGAATTTTTGTGGAAAAAATGAATCTTGAAAATCTTTGGGGCCTTGGAACTCCCATTTCGGGCCCCAAATGCCCCCATGACGGGATCCCGATGCGCCTTGGAAGAATCAAAGGAAATCCTTTGATCTATATAAGGGCACAAAAATTCACGCGACGACCCGATCCCCGGGATGAGTCGAAAAGAGGGCGAGGGCGTATTGGGTGTCAAACATGTGAGAATTATCGGGAGTGTTAAAACACTAAGCGGGAGGGTTAAAACACTAAGCGAGGGGTCAGGGCAATGCCCCTTGGGACTTTTTCCTTACTTTTCGGGTCCCTCATTTCTGTGCCTAAAGGATACAAGGTTTTTTTTTCCATTCCGCTAGTATTCTCTCTAGGGTTTTAAGGCTTTGTAACAACTTCGGTCACCCACCCGATATACCTCCGGCGCAAGCGCCATCTCAGGTACTAGATTCATCTAAGGCACAGGTTTCGAAAAGAACCACCCCTTTAAAATCTACCTACGCAAAAATGAATTAAATCCCTTGTTGGTTCAATTTTAAGTTCAATTTTAGAGAGTTTTCTTCATGTCCAAAAATGGGTGATGACAAACCTGTGCCGCCTCTACGGGCTGGCGTCCACTGATGAAATATGAATCTAACTTAAGAAGTAACCCGCCAAACGACTAAGGTGTGTAAATGACAGAATTTAAATGTACAAGTAGGCCCGCTAATCGATTAAGGCGCATAAATGACGAAAACGTAAGGGGTAAGTATAAAAATGCTCAGGTAGGCCCGTTAATCGGCTAAGGTGCATAATGACCGAATCGTAGGGGTAAGTATAAAATTGCTCAAGTAGGCCCACCAATTGGCTAAGGCACGTAAATGACCTCGTAAGGGTAAGTATAAAAGTGCTCAAGTAGGCCCGCCAATCGGCTAAGGCACGTAAATGACCAAATCGTAGGGGTAAGTATAAAAACGTGCAGAATCGTAGAGGTAAGTATAGAAAAGACAAGAAGGGTTAGTGAAAAAAAAATAAAACACATGCAAAAATAAAAGGCCAAAACTTTAAGGAGAAGCTCTACAGCTACATCCCTAGCAGAGTCACCATCTGTGTAATCATGGATTTCATCAATCTGTTGCGACAATCCGCTCATTAATAAATGGAGTCGCCACCCGGAGCTTTTGGTGTCCCGAGATACCCAAAATCAAGATCGTGTGCACCGAAGTGCTCAATTTGACTCCGATCAGGTCTACACCAAAGGCTCTTGGGTAGGGGCTTCGATTACCAATCGAGAAGGTATTAGGCACCCGATTGACCAGCTCGTAAGCGGTCTCTACTATGGCCCAAAAATAAATATAAAAATGAGCGACACTTCCTCTTGCCCGAAGGCACACCGATCCTATTGGGCTCTCAGCAAGCACTGAAATTTCGACGGCGTAATGGCCTAAATCCTAGGATAGAGGAAAAGCAAATAAAGAAGGTAGAGGAATAGAGGGGAGAGTTGGAGCTCTTGGGCCCTTGTAGCACCATTGTCGGATCTTCATGTGGATGCGACATCGGTGAGCTTCCGATAGCAAATGGGTTAGAGATGAGTTTTTTAACTAGCTAGGTCTTGGGAACTAGAGGGTTTGAGATGATGGTGTGAGATAGTTGGTAAAGGTTCTAAAGCCTGGGAATGATGGAGATGGAAAAGCAATGGCAAGGGAAGAACTAAAGATCTAAGGCTTGGATTGGTTTTTTCTTAGAAATGGGAGGAGATTTATGTAGAGTTTCTTCTCTTGGATTTCAAAAGTCCTTAAACAAGGGGGGTGACTCTCTATTTATAGAGAAAGGGTGGATTAGTGAGTGGTTAAGTCACTAATGGGTTTATAAATTAGGTAAACCTAAATCTAAGGTTTTTGGGGTTTTTAAGAGCTTGGAGAAGAGAGTTGGGTTTTAATGGTGGATGATGGGGTGATAACTTAAATGGAAAAAGGGTGATACCTAAGGTTGGGAAGGGCATATGGGTCCTAAAGAAATAAACCCCATACCCCATGCTTTGGGATGGTCCACAAGTCAAACCCCCAATTTCCAAATCAACCATTTTTTTAAAAATTGGCTTTTTGAGTTTTGAGAAGTTAGGGCCCGATTTATAATTTCCTGCACAAATCTGCATTTTTTAAATTGTCATAGCTTTTGATGTACAACTTTAAATTAGGCGATTCTTGGCTCATTGGAAAGCTGAGAACCTCTACTTTCTAATGGTATATGTCTTAGTTGGGCAACCATCTTTGCAAACCTTGGCACTCTTCTTTTCATCAGCTATTTTGATTGATTTGAAATGGGTTCTATGGGTCCGTTTTAGGCTTTCTAAGGGTTTGGAAAGGTTGGAGTTGCTTCTTAAGGGTTTGGGAATGGTTTTAAAGGTTAGATTAAGTTTTAAGGGTTTGGGATGTGCTTTTGAAATCTCGGGAGTGCACTGCTCTTGAAGTTTGGGTTGATCAGGCCTTGGGCAAAATTTGAGTGTCTACACCAGAGATGACAACACCCATCAGCTGCTTGAAACCATGGTGAATACCATGGCAGTCCTGAATGAGAGAAGGCAGCCATCCGGTTTTCAAGATTTCTGGAGATTGAGACTGCCAAGCTTTTGTGGGTAAGCTGATCCCATGGAAGCTGAGAAATGGATAAACCAAATCGAGAAGTTGCTTTAGAGAATTCGGTGTATAGAGGAAGAGAAGGTGAGTTGGGCTTCCTTCCAACTCGAGGGTGAAGCTGATCCTTGGTGGAAATACCCGAGCACTAGGGACGCGTTGGACTTGGGCTGAATTCACCTGAGTGTTTAACGACAAATATTTTTCGACACCGGAGAGGCGATAGTTAGAAATTTAGTTTGCCAATATGGTGCAAAGGCAGATGAGTGTCCGAAAATATAAGACGGAATTCACTCGTCTATCCCGATTCGCCCCAGCATTAGTGGCAACCGAATTGATGAAGACCCAGAAATTTGAATATTGTTTGAAGCCGGTCATTAAAGAGAGAATATCTCTATTTGAAGCAACGACTTACAAACGGGTAGTGAGATTGGCCCTCATTGCAGAGCGGGATGTGGATAACATGTTTAAGAGGAGGGGCGAACAAGCAAAATGTAGAGAAGCTCAATCCTAAGTAGTGAGCTCAGAGCAGGCCAGCAAGAGGCCGAGATATTTGATGACGTTACTATCCTTGCCTTTTCCTGAGGCATCATTGAGATCGTATACTCTGGCATATTTTCCAACTCTACCTCCAAGACCTCCAAGGCCTTTAAATGCACCAAGCCCAGTGATCATGGGCATAGCAAGAGCACCATCAACTACTTCTTGTACCGCCTCCTCCGCACTAGCAACTGTATGTGCGAAGTGTGGGAAACCACATAAAATCGAGGAGTGCCGTAAGACTACAGGGGCTTGTTTTAAGTGTGGAAAGATGGGGCACCGTATCAAAGAATGCCCAAAAATGAAGGAGGGTGCAACCACTATAGTGCCAACTTTGAAATCCACATGGCCCACAATGCAAGCCCGAGCTTATGCAGTTTCAGCTTAGGATACTCAAGCCAACAACGAGGTGATTGAAGGTATAAATTTCCTTTGGAATAGTCAATTTTATTTATTTGCATTTTAGAGGAAGAAGGTGCATAAATAAAAATAATTTTTTTAAAATTTTATCTTTTAAAGTCATAAAATGGGTATGCGTTTCTCAAATTGAATGTGATGCATGAAACTTAGGTACCGTACACATGTATAAGAAGAGTGATTATTACTATTACGAGCCTCAAGTGTTAATAGATTCAGGATCCACACATTCGTTTGTAACACCTCAGTTTGCAACAAAGGTGAAAGTCAGCCTTGAACTGCTAGACTTTATCTTGATAGTATCAGTCCTGACTGGGAGTGCCGTTAGCACGGACACAGTATACCGATCAGTGATAGTCGCCATCGAAGACTACGAAGATCATGAAACTGAGATTGACTTGATCCTACTACATATGCAAGGATTTGATGTAATTCTAGGCATGGATTGATTATCTCCACACCACACCAACGTCAATTGTCATAGGAAGATCATCACTTTTCACCCTGAAAAGAGTAGATCATTCCGGTTCTATGGCATACAATTAACCATCGCGCCATTTATAACAGCTATACGAGCCGAACGACTGATGAAAGGTGGGTTTCAGGGTTACCTTGCGTTCTTACAAGGCCAAAGGGAAGAGGAAGTTAAAATTTCAGAGATTCCTATTGTGCGCGACTTCCCTGACGTATTCCTTGAAGAACTGTCAGGCTTACTGCCAGATAGGTAGAATTTGTAGTAGACTTAGCTCCCAGCACGAAACCAGTATCAAAGGTGCCATATGGCATGACACTAGCTGAATTGAAAGAGCTTAAAGACCAACTGCAAGAACTTTTGGGTAAGGGGTTTATTAGGTTGAGTGTGTCACCATGGGGAGCACGTGTGCTATTTGTCAGAAAGAAGGATGGTTCCATCTGTCTGTGCATCAAATGTCGATAATTAAACAAGCTGACGATAAAGAATCAATACCTGCTTCCAAAAATTGACGATCTTTTTGATCAATTACAAGGAGTGAAGTTCTTCTCCAAGATTGACTTGAGGTCGGGTTACAATTAGATGAAAGTGAAAGTTGAAGACATTCTGAAGACAACTTTTCGCACCAGATATGACCACTATGAGTTTCTCGTCATGCCATTTGGGCTAACCAATGCGCCTGCATCTTTTATGGACCTCATGAACCGAGTGTTCAAGCCCTATGTGGATAAATTGGCAGTTGTGTTTATAGACGATATTTTCATTTATTCAAAGTTAAGAGAAGAGCATGAGCAGCACCTACGGCTAGCACTTCAAATGCTTCGAGACTCCCAGTGGTATGCTAAGCTCAGTAAGTGCGAATTCTGGCTAGAACAAGTAAGTTTCCTTGGGCACATTATCTCAGAAGCTGGCATAAAAGTGGACCCTGCTAAGATAGAAGCTGTAGTCAAATGGGAGCAGCCAAGAACCATGACCGAAATCTGTAGTTTTTGGGATTAGGTCGATAATATAGAAGATTTGTGGAAGGATTTACAAAGCTTGCTGAACCACTCACACGTCTCACTTGAGAGACTGCTAAATTTAAGTGGACCGAGTCGTATGAACAGAGCTTTCAAGAGCTGAAAAGGAGATTTAGCTCTACACCCATACTCACCCTACCATCTGGCAGTGGGGGATTCACAGTTTTCAGCGATGCATCCCATAGTGGGCTAGTCTGCGTATTGAATCAATATGAAAAATTTGTGGCATATGGATGAAGGCAGCTGGAAGACCATGAGAAAAACTACCCTCCACATGACCTCGAGTTAGCAGCGGTCATTTTTGCCTTGAAGATCTGGAGACATTACTTGTATGGTGAAACATTTGAGATTTTTACTGACAATAAGAGTCTCAAGTATCTATTTACCCAGAAAGACCTGAATCTAAGGCAAAGGAGATGGATGGAATTCTTGAAAGATTATGATTGCTCCATCCAGTATCATCTAGGGAAGGCAAACATGGTAGTTGATGCATTAAGGCGAAAAATCATCTGCTCAGCTGTCACATCTCGTGGTCAGGATCCATAGTTGGCATCTACTTGAGGACATTGCCTCACATAACATTACATTTGAGGTGAAGAATTTAGGAGCTCTGTTAGCTAAATAAAAGATAAGATCACCACTCTTTGATAGGATCAGAGAAAGCCAGTTAATCGATATAGAACTTAGGGCTATCCGACAAGAAGTACTTAGTGGAAATTAGCCAGAGTTTTCTATTAAGGACGATGGGTCCTTTTTATTCAGAAGACGATTGTGCGTGCCGATCGATGTCGACCTACAACATGAGATACTAGAAGAAGCCCACAAATCAGTATATGCTATTCATCCGAGCAGCACCAAAATGTATCACGATCTTAAAAGAAATTTTGGTGAAAAGTATTGAAAATAGATGTCGCAGAGCATGTAGCAAAGTACTTGGTTTGTTAGCAGGTTAAAGTCAACCATAGGCACCCATCTGGTCTGTTGCAACCACTACCAATTCTTGAGTGGACATGGGAGAACATTTCTATGGACTTCATCCTTGGGTTGCCAAGAACTCAGAAGGGATATAACGCAATTTGGGTAGTTGCCGATCGATTAAATAAGTCAGCGCACTTTCTACCTTACAGTACATGCTAGACATCCAACAAATTAATAGAATTGTACTTGAAGGAGATAGTAAGACTTCACGACATACTCGTGAGCATAGTATCAGATCGAGACCTGGTTTATAAATCTCAATTTTGGTAGCGATTCCAAGAAGGGATGGGTTCCAAATTAGAATTCAGCTTGACATTTCACCCCTAAACCGACGGAAAAACTGAAAGGGTGAGTCAGGTGATCATGGGATAAACACTTGCTCTTGATCAAGTTCGTGTACAATAATATCTATCAAGTGATCATCGGGATGGCTCCTTTTGAATCATTCTATGGCCACCGATGTAAGTCTCTACTCAACTGGGAAGAGGTCGGAGAGCGCTTATTGTTGGGCCCGGAACTTATTGAGAGCACAAATGGGACTGTCCATTTCATTCGTGATCGATTAATGGTTGCCCAGAGCCGTCAGAAGAGTTATGCTGATCTTAAGAGGTCAAACGTTGAATTCAAGTAGCTTTAGTATGCAATGCCATCTTGTGTTTCAATTTAGTATGAATAATGCTGACAATCATGCTCTCTTCAGGTTGGAGATCATGTATTTGTAAAAATCTCACCGACCAAGGGAGTGATACGATTTGACAAGAGAGGAAAGCTCAACCCTCGATATATTGGCCCTTTTGAAATTTTGGGTTGTGTTGGCGAAGTGGCCTATCACATCGCTTTACCACCATAGTTGTCTAGCATCTACAACGTGTTCCATGTGTCGATGCGGAGAAAGTATGTGAGAGATGCATCACATGTGTTGGACTACCAGCCAATCAAAGAACAAGAGGATTTAATGTTGGTTGAGGAGCCAATGAAGATTTTAGACTGTAAATAACAAATTCTTAGAACTAAGCGAATTCCACTGGACATAGTCCAATGGCGCAATCACTCTGCCACTGAAGTGACATGGGAGCGTGAAGCCAAAATACGCAATCAGTATTCACTTTTGTTTCAATAAGGTCAGTTATTCATAAGTGTACTAATCTGCTATTCACTAAACGTGCCAAAAATTGTATTTAGTATTCATGATTTTAGAATAAATGTGTACTAGTTGATCTTTTCAATCGAGACCTTGATAAATCTCATGATATATGGATGCACTGACCACTAATTGTAGGGTATACTAACTCTTAGCTCACCATGTCAGTATATAAAACCAATCTAGAGTGCAGACCACACACAAAACACCCAAAAATATAGATAGCCTACTCCTGTACACCTCGCCGTAGCGAGATCAAAGCTCGCCGTGGCAAGACCTTCAGATTGTGGCTCACCGCGGTGACTCTGAAAGGATCAAAGGGGCCCCAAAACCCCTAATCCTTGTCATTTTTGAACTTTCAAAATGCGAAACCCTTTCTCTTCTCCTCTCCCACGTGGAAATCGAACCAATTTTCCTTTGAAAAGGGTATTTTCTCACGCCAAAACTCTCAAAACTCGACGATCTACATGCCCAAATCTTTGCTAAATCTGATTCCCCTTGATTCGAGCTACTCTGCGAGGTAAAATCCCTAATTTCCTTCCTTTCATTTCCGATTCATCATTCTATGGCTTCCAAGCCGACACCATCTGCAAGATCGAAGGGCAAGGCCCTGTCATGTTCCACCCCTCCACCGTTACGGGAACAACCCAACCCGTGGTGGGATTCCAAAACCTTTGAGTCAGAATGGTCTTTTGAGTAACAATATTTCGAAAGAGAGGAAGCACTTCATTGGTCGATTAATTATCTAGAAAGGGCTGACCTGACGACCTTACTCAAGCCATTCCCCAGACACTACTATCCGCGGATTGTCAAACTCTTTTACTAGAATCTCAACGTTGAATGGGATGGGATACTCAGTACCACCATAGACAACTGAGTGTTTAAGTTCAATCATGAACGCATAGCCGCAGCCATGAATGCTCCGTTAATGTATAGAGAAAATTGGGGACTACAACCACCAAACCTAGAGAAAGTTCCCTTTCCCCAAATAGTAGCAGATATGACCCGCGGACAACATGGGACGGGTCAATCTGTGAAGAGATCACAGTTACCCTCTGAGATGTGGTGGATCGACATTCTCTTCCGATGTAATCTGTATCCTCTGAGGAAAGAAGAAGTCAGGGTAGGAGTACTACTGCAATTTCTGTTCGTGGTCTTCGAGGACAAATGGTTTGATGCGACATAAATAGTCATCGATGGGCTAATACATGCCTACAATAGGATGCTAGAAACGAGAAAGAAACCATTAGACACTATGCCATACGCATGCCTCATATCATGACTTATTGATGACTACCAAGATGAGGTTGGTAACTATACGATATAGATGGATGAAGTGCACTGGACCATCAACATCAAGCATTTTGGAATCGAAGAATGGATACTGAGCCAGAAAAAGTTGAATAAAATGGTGCGAGATTTACCGCAACTGCCGACCACCTCTTCTGACAATCCCGCCACTCAAATAGAGATCGTTAGACGGATGGATTTCTAGGAAGCAATGATCATGGAGATCGTGCACTTCTGTTTCCCGAATGATGCCCCTCAATGTATCACAAGGGCACGAGATTATATCTCGGATTTCACTAGGAGTGCTTCTGGTCTCGGGGCTAGTCCCTCTGATGCTGGAGCTAGACGCCGTGAAAAGCAACCAGCGGAGAAACCTGGTGAGCCCTCAGAACACTGACATGCTGCTTACGCTTTGTAATCAATGTCCTTATTAGCTAAATGTTCACTCAATATATTGCATGAGGATAATTATTTTATACATGATCATCATATTTTCAGTACAAATTCCAGCTATACATATTTGTGAATCAATAAGGAGCAACTCATGCCATGGATCAAGTCAGAATTAGGGTAATCCCAATTTCTAGCATAATTTTAAATTGATTACCACTTAATGTCAAATTCTACATAATTATATTGTTAAGCTCCAGTCACTTTTTAGTAGAATATTTGTGCCTGATCACCGAACTCCTTTATAATCACCTGCTTGCATATGATAAATATTGGGGACATTAATAGGATATAACGAGAATGAAAATTTTAACATTAGCAGTTGGGTCACACTGATGACACCCTCCGATTTGAGGCCATACCGCAACCGATTAAACAAAACTCCGTGACCCACCTCGTCGATGTCATATAGCGACATGACGTACGTTGTGACTAGCGACAGTCCACATGCATCTTCCATTTCCCTATTACTGTCGTCAATTTTCGAGGATGAAAATTTGTTTAAGGGGGGTGGGGGGGGGGGTGGGGAGGATGTAACATCCTGAAATTTGCTCGAACCCGAATGAATAGGGTATGTGCTGATATTAAAGACCTGAGTCAATGTATCCCAGATAACCAGGGTGAGCCAGTCCATCAATCCAGAACTAAGTGTCTATGGGATAGGACCCATTGAATCATCTGGCCGATGTTTTTGACCCATTAGTCAACAGCCCAAGAATCGGGACCATCGGATTATAGCCATACGAGTAGGAACCATGTTAATTAGGTCCCCTGAGTAAGACCCAATGATGAAGGCCTTAAGATAGACCGCTAGTTAAAAGCCCGAGAAACCAGACCCATTAATTAATCGGATCCATGTTTTAAAGCCCAAATGTGTAGCCTTATGATTAAGACCCATACACCCAACTGTGTGTGTGCTGATTCCACATCGAATCAGACACTCATGTTATAAATAATATCCCGCACACATAAGTTATGCATGGGATTCAAAATTGATTGAGAGAACAAGAGAGTCTTATTCCCTTCATCTTGTCCTCCTCTTGGAGAAGCTCCCTAGCCATAAAACCTCTCCAAACCAACTGACATCGCGAAGAAATCCTCGCTAGCATGATCGTCGCAATGATTCACCAAACTACAAACCCTTGCAATCGAAGAATCGGATGATTGATCACGTGAAACACTAGATATCTCTTCCACGGAGTGCGGAGACCTCGCATGCGAAGAATCCATTGCGGTAGTTTGTCTAACTCAGCTTCGTAAATCTTAGTGCTAGATCTAGGATCGATTCACGTGAGATTTAGGATTTCATGCGATGGATTTGGGAATCGGACATGCAAGAGGCCTCATAGCCGGATTCTTGAGGTCTGAAGTCTTGAAATAAGGGCATTCATGATCAAACGAGTTTTGGGAGACTCAATTTTCCCAAATCTGGCCCTATTGATTCATGTTCTAGATATGCATGCCCCGAAACATAATAAATCGGATGCATGAAGAACTTAGAAATCAAATTCCTCAATTTTTAGGGTTCCAGATCATGACTCGTACAATTAAAATGAGTTAGAGGTCTAGGTTTAGCAAAATCTTGCATTATGTGGCTCTATTATGCCTTTAGGATGAAGATTATACAAGAAATTTGGAATTTCGAGGCTTCAAAGAATGAACAAAGGAATGGAGAACTGATAAAGCTCGCCGCGGTGGCATGTGACCTCGCCGTAGCAAGAAATGACCTGAAGCACTTGCCGCGGCGAGTGCTACCTTGAATTTCAAGCCATTTTGGCTTTGTGAATTCTCGCTGCAGCGAGAATGTAGGTGCCACATGGAATACTGTGGACCTCGCTGCGGCGACCCTATATCTCACCGCAGTGAGGAGTCCCCTATTTGTGGACTTTGGGTTTCGTATAATTTTAACCCTTGCATGTCCTTACTTTTGACACGTGTGATTAGTTTATCATTAGTACCTGTGTGTGGTGTGTTCTAGGGTGAATAAGAGGGCCTTGATTCGTGTGCTTTTGATTTGCATGATTCTGACACTTGAGGTAGGGAAGAACATCTCGCCGAATATTTGTTTTCTTGAAATTCATGTTATTGATGCAAGTAGTATATAGTGATATTTTCTAGAAGTGCTAAACAAGTATACTGCAATGTTTAGAAAAGTATAACTTTGGATTATGCACATGATTTGCATGTTTTTGTACCCGCATCTTGATATGACATTGTATATGACTTCGATACGCATTCCAAACTATATATTCGATTCATGTCATTGCTGTCAGCTTGTGTAATTCACCATTGATATATCGTGTACTTGACTCGATAAGTTCGGTTATTGTTTGTTTGAATTGTGTATATGTCATGTTACTCGTGTCTTACTTCATGTCTCTGTGATTGTAAGATCTGGTTCAAGTGACCCTGTTAACTTGGTCAGGGGGTTGGTAATCCTGCTCAACTGACTAACTTGCTTAGGGATTTGGAAATCTGCCTCAAGTGACCCCGTTAACTTGCTCAGGGGCTTGGCAATCCGTCTCGGTCCAAGTGACCCTGTTAATGTAGCTCAGGGGCTTGGCTTCTTAAATTGAGTGACCCTGTTAACGTAGCTCGGGGGCTTGGCTTCTTGAATTGCAAAACTTAGACTTCTATTACATTTAATTAGCATGAAACACGATCCAAAACCCCCAGAAATCGAAGGATTTGATTCCCCCAATTAGTCATGAATCTGATTTATAGGGTTTTGAGGCATGCATTGCTAGAATGTGACCCAGTCGGGTTAGCTTTATGCAAATGAAGCCTCCAGACCCAAGTGTTAATATGCATGCACGTAGATTGAGGTATCAGGCTCCACGATTTTGGTTATAAAGCCTCTTGTATGTCCGATTTCCAAAATCTACCGCATGAACCTCTAACACTTGCGTGAGCCGGTTCTAAATGTAGAAATTAAATCAACGGATCAAGGATTTGAGGTTTACCGCAACAGATTCCTCGCATGCGAAGTCTCCACGCTGCGCGTAACTCCTTCTTGCTAGAGCATCTTGGTCTTTGTTCTCATGAGCCCGTGGTTCAAGATTGATGGGAGGGTCTCCCTCTATATCGAGGGTCGATTAGAGAAGATGGAATCAACGAGATCGGATGGTGAAAGGAGCTACTTCAAGGTGGCGACAAAATGAGAGGAAGAAGGAGAGGTTCGGCTTCGTTATCCCTTGCTTGGCACTTAATTCCCATGCACAACTTATGCGTGCATGGAAGCTAAATAACTTGGGGTCGGTTCAAGTGTGGAACATAAACACCCACTTGAGTGCATAGGCTTGACTCAAAGGCCATAGATTGGGTTTTATAGTTTATGGGCCAGCTGTTCTATTGGTTTCAACTCATGGGCTAGGTTGGGCTAATGGATTTCGACCCTCAAGTGCTGGGAAGAGGTCTAGTTAGAGTCCCGTTACCATTGGGTCACACTATTTGGGCTTTAAGATCCAAGGGGCCTTACGTTCGGGTCTTTAACTTATAGATCCGTACCTTGGGTTGTTGGCTATTAGGCCCCAATCTTGGCTCTAGGTAGTTGGCCTCATACCAGGGACCCAGTCACTAATTGGCCCTATTCCCAAAAGACTCACTCCATATAACGAACTGCCAAGTCATGTTTGTTAGGTGCACATCGATTGGACCCATAGTGTGGGTACAATTTGGTGTACTTGGGTTCGGGAAAATTTGCAGGGTGTTACAGTTTCACACCCTAACCTTTTTCCCTATAAAGTCACGTCCCTTCACAAACCCTTCCCATTCCAAGCCCATCCCTTTCACCTTCCGTTTCCATACCTACTTCCATGGAGAAAGAGCCCAACCATGACGAGTTCAGTAGAAGACTTGACCGAATCCTTAAGAAGCAAAGGGCCAAACTTTTGGCTGCGGTAAAGAGATTAGAAAAACTTAAGAGCCAACGGCCCATCCTAGACACTGAATCGTCTACCACTACCCCCTGTCACCTTAAACCTCATCCGCAACTGACACCTTTTTCCAGCCCCTCACCTTCTTCCACTTAACAATCTCACCATCACAACCCACCCTGAGTGCGAGTTCCTCTCCATTGATCAACTTCTTTCACTAACTGCATTGCATTCTCCTCACAGGGGGAGCAGTATGGGATATTTTGAGGGCAAACTTTAGTGCCTCGAGGGTCGCTGCCTGTGTCTGTGTCAGTTCGTGTCTAGATTTTTCCTAGGTTTTCTTTTATGTAATTTCTTTCTTAGAACAGTTGTATATATTTCTTTTCATATTAATTGAAATTTTCTTTTTTGTGTTTATATTCTTTTCTTCTTATTTTTGTATGGTGCCATGCTTAGATGATATTCCGAACGTGATTTCTCCCAAGTTTGGGGGAGATTTTTAATTTTCCTTGCATATCTTAAACCCGGTACTAATGGCCCCATGTGAATTTTTTTGGGTACTCCCTGTTTTTTAGCACAATGAGGGCATTGTCCTATTTAAGTTTGGGGGAACACACTCTGTGTATAGTATTTAAAAAAAAAAGAAGTATAAATTCTTTTTTAAATAATAGTTCTATTTTAGGATTTATTTTAAATTCTGAAGATTTTATTTGTTTTCTTGTTAACCATTATATGTGAGTGATGATAGATTAAATTGGAATCCATATGCATAACCATCATCTTAGCCGAAGTTCGAATATCTATGATAGGATGCTGTTAATACTCGTGTTTAGTCCCTTTGTACACTGTATCATAACTAATTTTTTTTTAACTTTAAAATGCTTTAAATTGCAGAATTTAGATTATAGTTTCAGAAAATTATATACCCAGTGAGCTCTTGGACCCATTTCCTTTCTTTTTAGAGAGACTTCTGCTTATCCAAATCCTAAATTTTCTTGAACTTCATGACTGTTTTTAGGGAAATCTCATTGTTGTTTTTATTTGAATCAAGGTTCTATGATTATGTTGACTATTTTTCTAGAACTATTTGTTATATTCATCAAAACAATATGACATTCTTACTAGTGAATCTTGAAATGATTAAAGACCTTTTTATTCGTTTGAGCCGAAAAGCTAAAAATCCCAAAATAAATTTACCTCTTGAACCCATATTAGAGCTTAAACTGAATTTCTTTGTACCAAAATTTTATAAACCCTTAACCATATGTACTACCTAAAGCTTTCGGTCTTTAACCCTTGTACTTCTGAGGATTTAGAACAAAGAGAGAAATACGAGAGTGGGAGGAGTATGCAAAAACAAAATAACGGATAAGCTGAGAAGGGTACACCTGAAAAAGAAAATAAATGTCTGAAAATTTGGGAGAAAAAGAAAGAGAAAAAGAGAAGCAAAAAAGCTTCCAAAACTGAAATAAAATCAATAGGATGTCTGAAAAAGAAATAAAAAAGAAAAGGGATTTACAAAAATATAGTATATGGGAAGAAGTGATCCAACTTTTGGATCCTTGTTGAAGCAGAAAAAGAAGAAAAGGTGAGAGATGGATTGAATTCTCAGAACTTTGAATCATTTAACATTTTCTTTGGAACCTTTTACTCACAGCCTCATTACAAGCCAAATAAAGACCTTTTTCATCTACGATTTGTAAGAACATGAGATTAGTAGAAATGCATATAATAAATACTATGGAGAATTAGGTAGCATAAGAAATAGAATAGATTATCTTTCTATGATATTTACTTTTTGTCATATGTCCTTGAAATTATTCTTTATATATATCATTGTGAGAGCCCAATAAAGTCAATTTTATTTTTGAGTGTATGACACAGTGAAAGTTTGGATCAAAATGTTTTCTAAATCTTCAGTTTAGAAAAATTTATAATTAATGGATTCTTCATTGATATGCACGCACTCGACAATTTATATGAATTGAAATTGTTGAGTATCTGATCAAGGAAAACTGTAGGGATGGGAAGTCATGGCTGATGGAATCATATTTTTAAAATTTTGAACAACCATGTAATGATTAATTGTTAACTAGTTAGTGTAGTTTAGAGTATTAATTATTTTTTCCTTTTGAAAAATTAGAACAATTCAAAAATATTAAAGTTTGTAGGTAACTTCACTGGAAACCTTTAGGAGACACCACTCCTCCACTAGGGATTACCTAGGGGTTTAAAGGCTTGTTGCATATGTTAAATGCAATTGTGCCCCTTATGAAAGTGACATTTAAATTTTTAGATTAGTTAGTTTATCTTTTCTTGTTTGTTGGGACTAGCAAAGCGTAAATTTGGGAGTGTAATCAGTCACATAATTTACCATTTTATCACCCTTAGCTTAGTGATGCTAGACCCCAATTTTCTACTAATGAGATGTTGATGTGAAAATATTTAGATCGGTCAACAGAAAAGAGCAAAAGTGTTAATAAAAGCCCAAATGAACTCAAAAAGTAGTAGAAAGACGATCGCATCAGAATACGATCCCAATTGTATGAGAAGCACAGTCAGTAAGCAAAAGAAGAGCTTACGATTCAAATCGTAAGTGATAAAGAGCAATGACAAAGAAGAACGAAGAATCGTGCTCTACGATTCTACAGAAGAAAAGTCAAGACTAGAGAGATCAAAGTGAACGCGATCGATCGAGAGAGCAAGGAATCATAGAGAAGGAAAAGATGAAATCGTAATTACGATTTGTAGTTAAAGCTCATGTGCTGCTGAAAATCACGTGAGAGTTGCACTGCCATGCACAGAATCGAGTATTCTGAAATTAGAAGATATCCACTCTACGGATCTGAGAAGATTGGCTAGAAGATCTTTGCTGCTGAAAATTAGGAAAGAGTCCCGCACGCATCTACTATTCAAAGAAAGGAGGATTAGAATTAGGAATTTTAGAATTTTAGGAAACCTTTGTTTTAGTAGTTTACTTTAATTAGAATTTAAATAATGTAAACGGACCCCTTATGGATCTAAAAATAAGAGGACTCGACACTTAGAATAAGTATCCGAGGTCTCTCAGTCGCAATTGAGAGCTGAGGTTGGGAAATCTGAAGATCAAAAGTAGTTTAGTTTGTATCCAAGGATTTTTTATCTTAATTGATGACTACAAGAGAAATATGGAAGATCAAAAGTAGAGTAGTGTATCGGAAGTTTCTTAAAAACAATTAACGGCTGAGATTGGGAACCGGAAGATCAATTTTATTGCTTTCTAATTTAGATTTATTTTTATGCATTTTTCCTGCTTTGTAAATATCCAAAAGTTCTTGATTTTAATTGAAGACTGAAGTTGAGAATTTGATTATTAGTGGAATGGTATTTTCTTTTCAAAAATATCTACCGAAATCTAATTTTTAATTGACGCCTAAACTCTGGAGGACTGCAGATTAGTGTAATGATTTTAAAATTGTAAACATTCGAAATCTGAAAGGAGACTAATTGATGACTAAAATCTGGAAAGACAAGGATTAGATTTATTTTTTTTGCAATTTATTTTCTGAACTTTAGATTAATCAACCATTGTTTATTCTTTAAAGGCAAATAAAAGCTTTTAGAAATAACAGACTTCCTCATGGCAACGAGTACTAGTGCTATAATCACCGTTGTGTGCTTGCAATAGGTTAAGACAGAACATAGTTTAAGAGTTGTCATCCCTATACATCTAAATGTATGAAATGGATCAACCCCTTCAAAGTATGTTTTCCTGTGAAAAAACTAACTTTTGTTTTCCAAAGATGCAATCTTCACAAAATTTCAGTTTATAAGTTTGAATATAAGAAATCAACTTATTCTTTATGAGCTATGTTATCCCACGATCACTCATATGACTAAGCCTCTTGTGCTACAAATCTGAGAGATCCTTAGAATCATTTATAACCATAACACCACAACCACTGATTGTGTCGCCTACTAGAATGTAAAGATTTCCCATATTCTCACCTTTCATCAAGGTCATAGAACCTCATGCAACCTTCAAGTTTTTGGATTCTAGGATGACTCGATATCTTATCTCATCCAATGCCCCTAACGAGATCAGATTTTTCTTCAAATCAGGCACATGCCTAACCTCATCCACTGGCTTGCTGTGAGGTACCTTCATCACTCTTATTTTTATTCAATCTCTGTTTGTAATATTTATGAATATGTCAAGATTGTTTATAGAAGTAACAAATAATATCATTTCTGTCACCCCTAGATTTGGACCTACTATTTTCTCTCGTTGATTTATTATCTCCCCTAGACTTATCTCTTTTATGATTATGGTTTTGACCCCTTTCATTAAACAGACTAATCCCTTCGAAGTTGGATTCAGGTTGTTTTCTTAATTTGTCTGAAACAAGTGCAGCAATCACTTCTTTGACGACTATGATATCCTTACCATAAATTAATGTGGTCACTAGGTGTTCATAAGACGCAAGTAATGAAGTGAGTAAGAGAAGTGCAAGATCGTCTTCTTTAAGCTTCACCTCAATGCTCAATAGTTCACTAACTAATTTATTAAACAAATTCAAATGATCATGAATATGCATACTAGCCTTCATACGAAGTGTGTAGAGTTGTTTCTTCATGAAGAGTCAGTTTGATAATGAAATTTTCATGTAGAGATATTTCATCTTCTACAACAGATCCACAGTCATCTTTTCGTGAAGAATGTTATACAGAACTACATCTGACATGCACAATCGGATAGTATTTACGGCTCTCTTATCAAGAGAAGTTCACTCTTCATTGAACCTCTCTGCCTTCTTCCCTATCTCCTCCCCAAGGAGAGCATCATCAATGTCTTATTAGACAATGATATATGTGCCCTTGACTTGTCATAGAGCGAAGTTATTCTTTCCCGAAAACTTCTCCACCTTGAATCGTGCAATCGAGAACGACTTCAATCAGATGCTTCAATCCCTAAACTATTCTTTAATGTCTTTGTCTTCCCAAAGTATTCACTAGTTTTCTCTCTCTAGAAAACTCACTCGCATCTCTCACCTCATCAAACTAATTAGGTTAATGTAATACAAATATGCACGCCCAAATTATAAATGACAAAAATACCCCTCAATGACCTCAGAATAGATCAAATTCAAAGTTGGAAGTGCCCCGAAGTCATGTCTACGAGCTCAAGTTCGTGGTACGAACTTGAACCCGAGAATTTGAGGTATAGCACTCGTGGCCACTAACTCGGGGTCATGGCCATGAGATTCAAGTCACCAACAACAGAGCCTCCCATGAACAAGAGGAATTGATGCAACAAAACCACTAAAACCCTAGTTATATAATTTTAAAATCAATTTGAGATTTAATTGAGTAGCGAAGATATAGAAATTAGTCTCAAAACACATAAAATATTTAATAAATTTATTAGGGTAATTTAATTAATTCGATTTAGTGTTCATTAGTATATGAACTTCCTGATATAGAAAATAGGTCTAAAGATAGACTCTAATTTAGGGCGCCAAGCGACAATCTCGATGTTGTCTCTTGTCTCCTTACTAGGATTTGAATCATTTACAACCCGAAGGGTTAAATCGTTCAAAGGGAATCAACAAATTAGGGTTAGGAAGTTAGAAATAAAACCCTAGCAATAATATAAAAAGGAAAGGATATTTTAGATTTATGGATTTTCAATAGGAGAAACAAATTAGATAAATAACTGACAATAATAAAAAAATTAAGTAGAAAAGATAGAAGATCTAAGGAATCACTCCAAAGAAGATAGTTGGCCTCACACCAAACCACACGTGGAAAGAAAAATCACTCTTCCATGTTTTGAGAGAATCGTTCCCTCGAAGAAATCTTTAATTAAAAGCTCTCAATTTGTAAAAACAATATTCAATAACCATTAACTACTAAAATTATTTTGTTTCAAAAAAAATAAAAATAAAATAAAAAACTACTAAAATTATCTTTACAATGCCTTTAAATAGGCAAACAAACCCTAACTAATCATACGGGTGTTTGTCCCGTATTCACCGACGTTTGTCGTGCCTGAAACAGAAAGCCTCCAAATTCATGAACGTCCGTCCTGACCCCTAAATAATTCAAATAAAGAAACTAATTCCAAAACAACCCACTTATTAAAAGAATTCTAATAAAAAAAGGAAACTAAACCTAGATAAAATCACCTAAAATAATGTGCATAAGGGTCTTTAATGGGCCTTTTAAAAACTCATTCGCGGGTCCACTTTTTCTTTCGATGTCTCATCCTTATCCGGCCATGATCTCAGCCTGTAGGCTTCAATTTCGCATCAGGAACACTCAGATAATTAGAGGGGAGGGATCCCTTGTTAAAATGAAGAACGTCTTTGACCATATTGGCCAGGTATTTAAGGGAGAGAGCATGCTAGGGTTCTCTCCTCCCAACTAGTTTCGATTCTAGGTCCTGATATTCAATTTTTTCTCAATCGAAAGAGGTTTTCTTCTACTTTTGTGCAATATCTTCTACAGATCTCTAGATTTTGCCTTCGGTTTCTCTCGAATCAATGAGAGCAACTATGGTTTTTTGTTTCTGTGACAGTTTCTCAGTCTTTGACGAAATTCATGTGAAGAAAGCCATTTCTATGAATTTTTTTATGTTTCCTTTTACTAGGTTAGGGGAGATCAAATCTACTGCACCTCGAAATATTGGCTATGGTTTTGATGGAGATTAGGTTTTGTTATTTCATTATTTATTGGGGATCCCCATACTTTATTTCTATTATAATTTTTTTCTCATTTATTTCCTGCTCTAGTGGTTTTTGAACCATAGATTATTTGAGCTGTTTAAGCAACTCAAGATAGGGTTTGCGGGCAGGAGATCTTGGAGAGTTTTTGTAATAACCCCAATTTAGTAAATCGTGTAAGTCGTGAGAAGTGTGTGCAGGATTGTGGTGTGTGTGGTTCACAATGGAACCCATGAAAGTTAACACACTTTTGCGTATATGTAACTCACACCAAGAGAGTTAATGGAAAAGGTAACACACAAACCAAGTGATTGTGTTTGACATGATAGCAAAGTCAATTTTCTAGGATAAGGAGGGGTCTCACACGTGAGACCCATTTGTTAGGTTTTGAGAATTGCAAGCAAGAGAGAAGGAAAAGGATAATGGGTTGAAGATAAAAGGAAAGGAGTCCTCTTGAATCCATAGGTTAGATTCACTTGATTTTAGTGAGTTATATGTCAAGGAAATGAGTGTGTGATTCATCGCCTACGATTCCATCGGCATGATCATGCTCGGTGTGATTAGAATGGGTTTTGGAAACCCTCTTGCATTAATGAAGAAATCAATGATCTAGGTGTTTAAAGTGACTCATTAAATGTTTATTAGAATGTGTAATAAATATGGATGAGGTGTGATGAAGATCAAGTTAAAGAGAAACTCAGATCTGAAACATTTCTATTTCTCGCGCGCACGAGCTTCACAGCTCGCTCGCGCGATAAACCTTCTAAAGGTATAAGTAAGCCCATGGGACTCTGTGACTCGCTCGCACGAAGACTTAAGTGGAATGAGCCTCGCTCGCGTGATGCCTTGCATGACCATCTGCAGTAGGCAAGATTCCAGTCGGTCACGCGAGGAAAGTGGTGTTTTGTGCTCGCGCGCACGAGCTTCAAGGCTCGTTCGCGTGAGAAATAGAGTAAAATTTGTTTTATTTCTTTTGTTCTAAATTCTTTAGAGAGCTATACCTTAGTTTCCTTTAAGCATTCCTAAGGGTGTATTTGAACATTGTGAATGTAAGATTAACGGGTGTGCGTATATGTGGACTCTTAAGAAAGCTATGTATAGATTAGCTTGAGCTTAATTGAGGTAGGGAAATCTCTATACCACTAGCATGTGAATTATGATATGACGTGATTTGTCATCAATTACTAGTGAGTTTTGCATAAGCTTTTGAAAATATGAATGTGTAAGCATGTGTGTGTGCTTTCGAAATCGTGTTTATGATGTGAGAATCTTTCAAGATTCACTCCGATAAATGTGTGTGAAAGAAGGTGCTTTTAACTTTCTAATTTAGATATACTTATCACATTACACGGTGACAAGCTATATGTATGCACTATGATTTAAGGTTGAATGTGTGAACACCCAACCGATGCGGTGTTATAACCGTGACCGACGCGACGGGATATTCGTGACTGGTACGGCGGGATATCCGTACAACCCTTTTTGATCTTGTGAATTCTACCGGCCAACGGCAATTGTGTTCGGTACAAGTGTCCATCATTTTTGGGACCTTAGGCACCATGTGGAAATGATTTATTGAACGACGATGGTGGGTATTCCATCGGGGGCTCGATCCTATATATGCTCGAGGTACTATTTAAGTGATCAGTTTAAGTTTTTCTTTTGTTATGAGAATAAGTTTTAGAAATCATGTGTTTAAACTTTAAAAAATTGTATTTGATCTCAGTTTTGCTTCAAGTTAAATGCCTTTAAATTGTGAACCTTCATATGAGAAAAATCATATTTCATTTGTCATAAGATATATGAGTGATGTTAAGAATTTGCATGCTATTAGTATTTCCCTATTGAGTTTATGTTGTTACCTCATCCCTCAACTATACGTCACAGGTACAGAGCTGAGGTTGACTTGGAGGATTTCGCAAGGGTGGAGGATCCTAATTTCTCTCCTGGGGAGGACTTAAATTCTCATCCTGAGAATTATTTTATCTACGTAAAGCATGGGTAGGTCCAACTTTGAAATGATGGGTTATAGTATGGTTTTTGTGATGTAAGGAATATAAACTTTTGAGTTATATTTGTATTATTCTTTTGTGAACCATGTTTCGGTGATGGTTGGTTATCACTAGTGGTTCTATTTTGGTTCTTCTGCCCATGAGTTTTTACATAGGATTAGAACCGTTATTTTGTCTTTGGAGATATAGAATTGGAGATTTCCTTTTGCCTATGATGACTCTACCTGTTTAGCTAGATTTCCTACTTTGTTTCTGCTTCGTGTGTGATTGTGCCAAGTGTTCTAGTCGATGATCGGCCTTAGTGTTGATCCGACGGTCTGAGTTTCATGGTTAGAAAATCCGAGCTGTCACAATTGGTATCAGAGCCTAGGCTCTAGAAAATTTCTGAAAAGTCTTAGATTAGACTAGATGTTTAAGATTTTGTTGGAGTATAGGGACCTTCTGTTGATAGAACTATTGTTTCATTGTAACAGATTAAGATGTACCCAAGAAGTAGGGGATGACCTAGAGGCGGTCGTGGGAGAAGTTTAGGGAGTGGGGATGAGATCCCTACGGGTTCTGGTACTGATGAGAGAGATCAGAGGGAGGAGGTGGCTGTTAGGATGGCACATGCCATAGAAGCTATGGTTGCCGCCATGGCTCAACAGACTACTGCCATGGCTCAACAGACGATACTACTGGCTGCCAATAATGTGAACCATTAGCATCCACTACCACCACCTCCTCTAGCACTATTACCCTTATCATTTGTTGACTTTAGGAGGTTGAGACCTCCTAGTTTCTATGGGCAGATGGATCCGCTTGAGGCAGAAAATTGATTAAATAAAATTAAGAAGCTTCTACAGAGACTTCAGAGCACTAAGGACGAGAAGGTTGGCTGGGCTTCCTTCCAGCTTGAGGGTTATGTCGATCTGTGGTGGAAATCGGTACTAATGAAGAGAGAGGTTGAAAATCCTCACAGTCCATGGACTTGGGCAGAATTTGTTGACGTGTTCAATAAAGAATATTTCCCCAAGCAAGTGAGGAATCAGGTGAAGAAATATTTTATTAATTTGGAGTAAGAAAGTATGACCGTACGAGAGTATGGTACTGAGTGTACGAGGTTATCAAGGTTCGCACCAGAATTAGTGGCCAGTGAATTGATGAAGGCCAGTAAATTTGAAGAAAGCCTGAGGCCAAATGTGCAAGATAGGATTTCAGTGTTGGAGCTAGAGACCTATGCGGAAGTGAAGGGAAAGGCAACTGTGGCCGAAAGAGATATAGATAATATGTATAAAATGCGGGATCAGCAGAACAAGAATAAGGCAGGGCAAGGGAGAGCAAGTGACTACGACTCAGGGAACAAAAGTGAGATTTACAACACCAACTCCAGTTTCAAGACAACCTGCCTACACAAATTATCCCAAGCCACCAGTATCTACTCCTGTGAGACCTTTCCATATAGATAGCCTTGCTCAGAGTCAGTCTAAAGGAGCATCAATTACTAAGGGATTCTCGAGAGTAGTGTTGTCGAGTCCCCAGATCACGTGTGCCCATTGTGGAAAATCTCATAAAACTTCTGATTGTAGACGTGGCACAGGGGGATGTTTTAAATGTGAAAAGATGGGTTAAATGATCAGAGATTGATCGAAACTGAGAAAAGAAGGTACGATTTCATCTGCTACCGCACAAAGGCCTACGAGACCTACCATATAAGGTCATGCTTTTGCAGTGACCACCGAAGATGCTCGGGCAAGTAACGACATTATCCAAGGTATAATTGTCTAGTCATGTTTAATTTAGTTTAATTGCATTTTAGATGAAGAAGGTGCATAAATAAGAATGGTCTATTAGGTTTCTATTTCTGTGAGTGCTTAACTTTGCCATGCATGCATAATTATCTAGTATATGTATTAACATAGGTACCTTACAACTACACAAAGAAAACAACGGTGATCGTTGTGATGCATAAGTTCTAATAGACCCAGGGTCTACCCACTCATTTGTGACTCTAGAGTTTGCAAGAAGATTGAAGGTCGTTCCCGAAGCATTGGAGTTCATTTTGGATGTGTTAGTTCTTACGAGAAGTTTAGTGACTATGGACATGTGTTGCCGATCTATTATCATATGAGTTGAAGATTGTGAGACATTGACAGATCTCATTTTGTTGAATATGCAAGGAATCGATGTACTCTGTGGTATGAATTGGCTATCCGCTTATCATGTGAGCATTGACTGCCTATGAAAAGTCATCACGTTCTGTCCACCGAAGCAAAAGTCTTTCTGATTTGACGATGACAAGGGTAATAATATACCAATCATCTCTGCAATACGAGCTGAGCGGATGATGAAAAATGGGTGCAGTGGATACCTAGCTTTTTGACAAGAGCAACGGGATGTGAGGAACGTTATCATTGAGATTCTAATTGCTTGTGAATTTTCGAACGTATTTCCTGATGAATTATCAGGATTGCCACCTGATTGTGAAGTGGGGTTCATGATTGATTTAGCATCAGGAACTGAGCCAGTATCTAAAGTGCCTTACCGAATGGGCTCCTATCGAGTTGAAAGAATTGAAGGCGTAGTTACAAGAGTTGTTGGACAAGGGCTTCATAAGACTGAGTGTGCCTCCTTGAGGAGCACTGGTCTTGTTTGTCAAGAAGGACGGGTCGATGAGACTCTACATTGACTATTGCCAATTGAACTAGCTGACGATCAAGAACAAGTAACCCTTACCCAGGATTGATGACCTCTTTGATCAGTTGCAAGGGGCGAAGTTCTTTACAAAGATTGACTTGAGATCGGGGTATCATCAGCTGAAAATGACGGATGAAGATGTTAAGAAGACTGCATTCAGAACCAGATATAGGCATTATGAGTTCCTAGTGATCCCTTTCGGCTTGACTAATGCACCAGCTTCATTTATGGATATCATGAATAGGATATTTAAACCACACCTTGATATGTGCATGGTTGTGTTCGTGGACGACATTCTCATTTATTTGAAATATAGGGAAGGACATGAGCAACACTTATGCATTGCATTACAAACGCTACGTGAGCATCAGTTATACACCAAATTCAACAAGTGTGAGTTATGGTTAGGGCATGTGAGCTTTCTAGGCCACGTAGTCTTAGAAGCAGGTGTGACAGTTGATCCAGCAAAGATTGAGGCAGTAATAGACTAAGAATAACCAAAGACTGTGACTGAGATCGTTTCCTCGATCTGGCTGGATACTATAGAAAATTTGTAGAGGGATTTTCCAAGATTTCAGGACCACCCACGTGACTTACAAGAAAAGATGTTAAGTTTGAGTGGACTAGTGAATGTGAAGAGAGTTTCCAGGAACTTCAGAAATGACTTACCTCTGCACTAGTATTAGCTATTCCATCAAGCAGTAGAGGATTCACTGTATATAGTGATTCTTTGCATAGTGACTTAGGTTGTGTACTCAATCAGAATAGAAAGGTTATTGCTTATGGGTCGAGACAACTGAAGGATGATGAAAAGAACTATCCGACGTATGATCTTGAGTTAGCCGCGGTGATCTTTACACTTAAGATCTGGAGACACTATCTATATGGTGAGATCTTCACGGACCATAAAAGCCTCAAGTACTTATTTACGCAGAATGAATTGAATATGAGACAACGGAGATGGATTGAATTTCTCAAAGACTATGATTGCTCTATTCAGTACCACCCAGGTAAAGCAAACATCGTGGCAGATGCATTGAGTCGAAAGAATTCAGCTCAGTTAGCTAGTCTTATTATGCGACTCCATAGATGGAAAATGTTGGAAGACATGTCCTGTATTACAAGAATATCAAGGTGAAGGTTTCAGGTGCCTTGTTGGCAAACATCACAATCCGACCAATAATTTTTGAACGCATCTATGAACTGCAGATGAAAGATGCAGAGCTCTTAAAGATTAGACAAGATGTAACAGACGGCACCAGAGTAGATTTTTCTATTAAGGAAGATGGATCATTACTATTCAGAGGATGCCTATGCATACTGATTGATGCTGATCTGTGGCAAACTATATTAGACGAAGCTCATCAGTCTAAGTATGCTATTCATCCTGGTGGTACCAAGATGTACTAGGATTTGAGAAAGAAGTATTGTGGAGAGGATTGAAGAAAGATGTTGCCGAGTACGTATCTAAATGCTTGATGTGTCAGTAAGTAAAAGTAGATCATAGACTCCCAGCAGGTCTATTACAAACTCTACCAATACCCGAGTGGAAATGAGAGGCAATCTCCATGGATTTCAATGTAGGATTACCAAGGACGGTTAAGCGTTATAATGCTATTTGGGTGGTCATAGATCGCCTAACAAAATCAACACATTTCCAGCCCTACAACACAACATATACAACAAGCAAATTAACAGATTTGTATATGAAAGAGATCGTCTGATTACATGGTATTCTGATAATCATTGTTTTGGATCGTGACCCGTTATATATCTTAATATTTTGGCAAAGATTCTAAGGAGGCATGGGCACGAGGTTGGATTTTAGTTTGGCGTTCCATCCACAAACAGATGGTCAGACTGAGAGAGTCAATCAAATCATTAAAGATATGCTTAGAGCATGTATGATCGACTTTCAGGGATCATGGGATCAACATTTACTATTGATTGAGTTTGCGTACAATAACAGTTTTTAGCAAAGCATTGGGATGGCTCCGTATGAAGCGCTGCATGGACGGAGATGTAGATCTTCGATCAATTGGGAAGAAATTGATGAAAAGTTTGCATTGGGTCCAGAAGTGTTAGAGGAAAATGCAGAAGCCGTTCGTATGATTTGGGAAAGGATTAAGGCAGCTCAGAGTAGACAAAAGAGTTATGCTGATATCAAGAGAACCAGCGTGGATTTTCAAGTTGAAGACCATGTATTTGTAAAGATTTCACCGGTGAAAGGTGTAATGCACTTCAGAAAGAGTTAGAAGCTAAGTCCCCTGCAACTTGCTAGAGTGCATGATGTCTTTCACATCTCAATGCTACGACGGTACGTCAAGGACCTAATGCACGTGCTAGATTACCAACTGATTAAAATTCAAGAAGATTTAACCGTCAAGGAAGAGCCAGTGCAAATTCTCGATTGGAAGGAACAAGTGCTACGCACTAAGAAAATTCCATTGGTACTAGTGCAGTGGCGGAACCATACGCGAGAAGAAGCCACGTGGAAATGTGAGCTGGATGTGCGAGAAGCTTATCTGGTATTATTTACCTGAATTTTGTTATGATTATGTGAAATTTAAATAGCTGTATGAATATCTGAATGAATTTAATAGTATTTTACATGTACAAATACAATGTTAAATCATAGGTGGATGACTATCAAATTAGTCGATCAGTGTCCTTCGTCACAAGGTAATGAATTAGACATGACAAAATGACTCATATGAGTTGAAATTTGAGGCTAAAAGTGAAGGAAATGGAGAAATTAAGGAAAAATGCTTCAGAAGTTGTGTATGAGCCTCGCTCGTGCGACAACTTATAGCTCACTCGCGCAAGCCTCTAACAACCTAGAGTAAAAAGGGGGATTTTGAGGTCTAGTGGCTGCCTGTGACTCACTCGCATGAAGTGCAGAGGTCGCTCGCGCGAGTAACTGACTATACATAGGGATTAAACCCCTTTCCCTATCATTTTGAGTGAACGATTGAGAGGGGGAGAGCTAGCGCTTTGGGGTTTTTAGTGTGGGAGCTCCTTCTACGAGTGATTGGTCAATTTTCTTCACTATTCGATCTGATTTCAATGCATAAAAAGGTAATCTCGACCCACATCTAAGCTCCATTTTCGTTCCTTTTTGTTTTCCAAACCCTAATATGGCTTCTACAGCGCCAGACCCTAAACCGAGGAAGAAGATGGCGATTTGGCCGCCATCTTCTCGAAAAAGGGTGGTTCCAGTGCCATCCCCTTTGACCCAACCCACCCCATGGTGGGAAAACAAGGTTTTCGAGCCCGAATGGGTATTCCACAATAGTTTCTTTGAGGATCCATCGTCCACCCAATGGACATTGAATTACTTAAACGTGAATGAATTGAAACCCCTATTGCAGCCATTTCATTCTCGATACTACCCGCAATTGGTGAAATTATTTAATCAAACCCTTAAGACAAATGCCACTCAAACCAATTTGATTTGTGAAATTAATGGGAGGGAGATAAGTTTTGATGCTAGGGACATTTCCCATGTGATGGGTTGTCCACTTGATTACATTGAGGACGGGATTTCAAAACCTCTGTTCCTTCAAGATGTGAAATTTTTGGAGATTACGGTCGATGTCACCAACAGGGCGACTGCCACGGGGAAATCCATCACACGGGCCCAACTACCCAATCGTATGTGGCCTCTAGATATAATCTTTAGGAAAAATTTATTTCCCCTGGGCCACGAACAAGAACTTTGGGATCCATTCTTACAAGCACTTTAAGCGGCATATCACAATAGGTGGATTAATGCCCCTATCCTTGTTCGAAAAGCAATTCTCCATGCCCTCAAGAGTAATAAACCGGATGTTATCCTTAAACCCACAAATCGGTTACCATATGCGAGGCTTATCTCCCAGCTTTTTGAATTGCGTGATGGAAAAGATGGGTTTGAAATCTAAGCCCACGAGCCAATCCTCACAGATAACATTGAGACCTGCCAGGTCAATGAATTAAATAAAAACCTTAAAATCCTGAGGGCAAATGTCAAGAAGAAAAGAGACAACCAGTTCGTACAACAGGCAACACAACCACACCAGCCTATTCATGCTGCAGCACGACCTTCATCCCAGCATGTGCCTAGTTGTCAAGACGATATGCTTTACAAAATCTTACTACAGGGCCATGAAATATGACTCCATCAGTGGTTTCAAGAGGCAGTTTGCATTGATTTGATGATCCACGCCTACCCTAAGTCTTACCAGCAGTGCATTGGGGCCATATGGGCTATGATTTTTGGTGCTTCTAGCTTAGCTGCGGCTATTGAGGAGGAGGGCGACGATGACGACACTGAGGATGATGATGATGATGATGGTGAGGAGGAGGGCGACGATGATGACACAGAGGATGAGCTCAATGCTGAGGAGGAAGACTCCAACGAGGAGTATCATGAGGGTGATGACGATTAGACATTGCTACTGGGAGTGACTGGTGAGGTCATTATGAGAAAATTTTCAATTTTTGAAAGGTTAAGGGAGATGTTTTATATCTTTTTGGATGTACCACCTTGAATTATCGTGACATGGCTGTCACACCTTTATATTTTACTGTGATTATTTTTTTTTTTTGTCGTATGGATGGTTTTAGCTCATGTACATGGTTCGACTTTCATGTGAATGGTTAATGTTTTGAACGTAAATGTCTAAATTGTTGTGAATGGATTACCTCGTATACAATTGGGTTGTCTTACATGTATTTCAGCTCAATGTATTTCCGCTTTCTGTGTTTGTAATTTACTTCCATGTGCTAGAATGGTTAAATCCTTAGACAAGTAAATGGAAGGTGCTTAACAGGTTATCTTAACTTGATCGGTAAACATGACTTGTTGTTTTGTAGTAGGGGAGATACCGAAATTATTGTTTTCATGTCTGTCGGATGTGGGTGGCATACCGTATGTGTGGGGTAGTATGCGTTAGAAGTATTATGTGTGTGGTGTATTATGTGTGGGGTGTATTACATGTGTAGGTATTATGTGCGTGTTTTCGTTATGCGTATATAGCTGCCCATTCTGTAGGCATTGTTATTCATATAACTACAGGTACATCACTTTAACGTTGTGAATGCCCTACCACTAATGGGCAATTCAATCGCACTCGTGCGTACCTTCACGTTTCATGCATGTGGAATGCTTAGAAAACCTTACATCAATTTTTGAGGATGAAAATTTTATAAGATGGGGTATATGTAATAACCCAAATTTAGTAAACCGTGTAAGTCGTGAGAAGTGTGTGCAGGATTGTAGTGTGTGTGGTTCACAAGGGAACCCACGCAAGTAAACACACTTTTGCGTATATGTGACTCACACCAAGAGAGTTAATGGAAAAGGTAACACACAAACCAATTGTTTGTGTTTGACATGATAGCAAAGTTAATTTGTTAGGATAAGGAGGGGTCTCACACGTGAGACCCATTTGTTAGGTTTGGAGAATTGCAAGCAAGAGAGAAGGAAAAAGAGAATGGGTTAAAGATAAAAGGAAAGGAGTACTCTTGAATCCATAGGTTAGATTCACTTGATTTTAATGAGTTATATGTGAAGGAAATGAGTGTGTGAGTCATCGCCTACGATTCCGTTGGCTTGATCGTGCTCGGTGTGATTAGAATGGGTTTCAGAAACCCTCTTGCATTAATGAAGAAATCGATCCGATCGTCGAGCAAATCACTGACTTAAAGGTAAGAAATCAATGCTCTAGGTGTTTAAAGTGAGTTATTAAATGTTTACTAGGATGTGTAATAAATATGGATGAGGTGTGATGAAGATCAAGTTAAAGAGAAACTCAGATCTGAAACATTTCTGTTTCTCGCACGCACGAGCTTCAGAGCTCGCTTGCGCGATAAACCTTTTAAAGGTATAAGTAAGCTCGTGGGGCTTTGTGACTCGCTCATGCGAGGACTTAAGTGGAAGGGGCCTCGCTTGCGCGATGCCTCGTGTGACCATCTGCAGTAGGCAAGATTCCAGTCGGCCGCGCGAGGAAAGTGGTTTTTGGGCTAGCGCGCATGAGCTCCAGGGGTCACTCGCGTGAGAAACAGAGTAGAATTTGTTTTGTTTCTTTTGGTCTAAATTCTTTAGAAAGCTATACCTTAGTTTCCTTTAAGCATTCCTAAGGGTGTATTTGAACATTATGAATGTAGGTTTAGTGGGTGTGCGTATATGTGGACTCTCAAGAAAGCTATGTATAGATTAGCTTGAGCTTGATTGAGGTAAGGAAATCTCTATACCATGTACATTTGATACGACTAGCATGTGAATTATGATATGATGTAATTTGTCATCAATTACTATTGAGTTTTTCATAAGCTTTGGAAAATGTGAATGTGTAAGCATGCGTGCGTTTTGAAAATCATGTTTATGATGTGAGAATCTTTCAAGATTCATTCCGATAAATATGTGTGAAAGAAGGTGCTTTTAACTTTTGAATTTAGATATAATTATCACATTACACGAAGATAAGCTATATGTATGCACTACGATTTAAGGTTGAATGTGTGAATACCGACCGATCCGGTGGTATAATCGTAACCAATGCGGCAGGATATCCGTACAACCCTTTTTGATCATGTGAATTCTACCGACCAACGGTAATTATGTTCGACACCAGTGTCCATCATTTTTGGGACCTTGGGCACCATGTGGAAATGGTTCATTGAACGACGATGGTGGGTATTCCATCGGGGGCTCGATGCTATACATGCTCGAGGGACTATTTAAGTGATCAGTTTAAGTTTTTCTTTTGTTATGAGAATAAGTTTTGGAAATCATGTGTTTAAACTTTAAAAATTTGTATTTGACCTCACTTTTTCTTCAAGTCAAATACCTTTAAATTGTGAACCTTCGTATGAGAAAAATCATATTTCGTTTATGTCATAAGAGATATGTGTAATGTTAAGAATTTGCATGCTATTAATATTTCCCTACTGAGCTTTTGTTGTTAGCTCATCCCTCGACTATACGTCACAGGTACAAGAGGTGAGGTTAACTTAAAGGATCCCGCAAGGGTGGAGGATCCTAATTTCTCTCCTGGGGAGGACTCAAAGCCTCATCCTGAGAATTGTTTTATCTACGCAAAGCACGGGTAGGTCCGGCTTTGCAATGATGGGTTATAGTATTGTTTTTGTGATGTAAGGAATATAAACTTTTTGGTTATATTTGCATTATTCTTTTGTGAACCATGTTTCGGTGATGGTCGGCCATCACCTGTGATTCTTTTTGGTTCTTCTGCCCATGACTTTTTACATTGGATTAGAACCGTTATTTTTTCTTTTGAGATATAGAATTGGAGATTTTCTTTTACCTATGATGACTCTATCTGCTTAGCTAGATTTCCTACTTTGTTTTCGCTTCGTGAGTGGATGAGCAAAGTGTTTCGTTAGGGGATTGGCCTTAGTGTTGATCCGATGGGCCGAGTTTCGTGGTTAGGAAATTCAGGCTATCACAGTTGTGTAGACACCCCCATTTTGTCGACTCAGAATATATAAATCTGTTCGGTCTACCTTTGACCTTATAACCCTAGTTGGGACCATATGCTGAAACAATAGTATATGGCTGAACACAGGCTGAAACAATAGCTCTGTGGCTCAGGCCCCATGACCCTAACGTGGGAACCATGTACTGAAACAATAGTACATGGCTGAACACAGACTAAAAAAATAGCTCTGTGGCTCAGGTCTTAACGTAGGGAGACTATATACTAAAACAATAGTATATAGTCGAAATGCAGGCTGAAATAATAGTCTAGCATTTTAGGCCCCATGACCCTAAATTGGGAACCATGCACTGAAACAATAGTATATGGTTGAACATACGCTGAAATAATAGCTCTGTGGCTCAGGTCCCAACGTAGGAAAACTATATACTGAAATAATAGTATATAGTCAAAATGCAAGTTGAAACAATAGTCTAACATTTCAGACCCCTTTACCCTAACGTGGGAACCATGCACTTAAATAATAGTACATGGCTGAACACAGGCTGAAATAATAGCTCTGTGGCTTAGATCTCAACATTGGGGGACTGTATATAGAAACGATAGTATATAGTCAAAAATTAGACTGAAACAATAGTCTTGCATTTCAGACCCGACCCAAACTCGGACAGCCTTGAATTACGTGTGTAAAACCACGCGCACAATTCGATTGCATGCAAAACCACAAACATGAAATCAGTCTCCCTTTCAGACCAGACTTTCTTTCCCAAACCACTTTGAGACTCGATTACATGCCTGACATGAGACGCTCGATCGGATTGAGTGCCCCACCACCGGCGCGCAATTGGCCTACGCCTGACTTAGTGTTACAGTCCTTGACCCCCAAGCTTCCTCGATTAAATGCTTCAAATGAGACCCTTAATCGGATTGCGCACCCTACACCAAGCGCGCAATTAGTCCTAACTTTGTTAGAACTAGGAAACTCGCTGAGCAAGTTAGCTAGTCGCTCATTGAGTCGGTGACCAACTCAAAGAGATTAAGCACCGAGAAATCGGTGCGCAATTCGATTAAACGCCTGAAATAGGGCATTTAATTAGAAAAAAACCTATAAAAGATATTTTTTATTCGACCCACAAAAAAAAGACGAAGGAGAGACAGGTGAACGAATTATTTTTGGGATGTCGAGACCAGAGAATTCCGAGAATGAACCCATAGAGAAACATAGCCATGATTTCGAGATTCAAGCTTCAAATTTTCGAGATTCCTCTCCGCATCCTCGACCTTACGTAAAATATAATTTTTAGTTTCCGACTGTAGTATTTAGTACTTAGATTTAGGATTTTTATTAGTTTTAATTGCTAATATTAAATTTTTAGTCTTAGATCTTAGCACACCCTTTTTTTAAACCGTAATTTTTAATCTCTGGTTCTAGTCCTCCATTTCTAGAACCAGTCTTTAATCTAGCGGCCTAATTCACCGACCACAAACTTTAATTCTGTTCTAAAATCTTAATCTCTAGTCCTATCATTCATTTTTTGTTCTAGTTCTTAGTTTCTAGAACTAGTCCTAAATCATACGACCTGATTTTCTGATTTCGGGCCCGAATTCAGTCCTTAGATTTTTAAATTCTAGTTTTAATTCCTTAGTTTAATATTTCTAAAATCTCAAATATTAATTTAGTTTTCTATAATTCTAGTTTTATAATTTAATTCATAATTATAATCCCAAAACCGACTCTAAAAATCTAAAAATACTATCTTATAATCCAAAAATCTAATTTGCTTTAACTTCAGCCACCTGATTTGCCCAAAAGAGCTTATGGAGGGTACTCGGAAATGAGGCCAATCCTCCTTAGCATAGCGGGCCCAAAACCCCTCTCCTAGTATTCTAGTATAATTAATTTATTACTTTGATTAGAACTAGTAAAAGTTAGTTCCTTTATCTCAATTAAATTTAGCATAGTTAATTCATTATTTTAATTAGATCCTTAGTAAAGCCAATTCTTAGACTTAATTAGAAAATTAGTAAAATTAGTTCCTTTATTTTAATTAGATTTCTGGTATAATTAATCCATTATTTTAATTAGATTTTTAATATAGTTAATTCATTGCTTTAATTAGAATTTTAGCAAAATTAGTTTATTTGCTTTAATTAGAATTTTAATAAAATTAGTATATTTGCTTTAATTAGAGTTCTAGTAAAATCAGCCTTCTATTTATATTAGAATTTCAGTAGGACTATTATATTTGCTTTAATTAGAATTTCAGTCAAATTAGTATACTTGATTTAATCAGAGTTGTAGTAGAACTAGTATACTTGCTTTACTTAGAATTTTAGTATGATTGGCATGCTTGATTTAATTAGAGATTCATCAGAATTAACATATTTGCATTCCTAGTATAATTAGGGGACTAATATTAATTAGACTTCTAGTAACATTAAGAAACTAAATTAATTAGACTTCTAATGGGACCACAACTCCTAAAATTAATTAGACTCCAAATAGGATTAGAATATTAGATTATATCACTATAATAAATTCACATAACTAGACTCACAATAGAATTAGGAAATTTAAACTAATTAGAATTATAGTAACAATCACAAGGAAAGAAAAGAAAAGAAAACTATCTAAATTATAAGGAAGAGTCATAGCTATTGACTTTCGCAGGCGGACGATTCAGTAAAGTTGTAACTCATACCCGTTCTAAAGCGTGATCACTGACGTGTTGCAACGTCGATAAATATCTATAGCAGACAATCGCAACAAACTAGGAATCTTCCTAGAAAATCCCTTTTTTATTTCCAACATTCCAAACACCGGATTGCCAGAGTCCACTTGGACAGAATGGGCCACTGATTCAACAGGGACTGAGAGGAACCCCAAAAAAGCGCACACCAACAGACTGGCAATCGCGATGGGACGCTTTTGCAAACTCTTTCTCTCTTAGATAGTTAGTTTTTATTTTACTTTCCTATTTTTATTTCCATCTCACCGTTTAGATTTCCTCAAATATGAGTCTTCGTCAAAGACTTGAGATGTCTGGTATATGAAGAGTGAGTTTAGGAGACCCACCATTGTGGGGATATCATGACAACCCCATATACGAAGAAGAACCACTTTACAATCTCAGCCTACAACAACCTAAGATTAACATCGCTGTGAACAAGAAAATCCCTTCTCTACCCTACACACCGGTAAAAATTATAATGAGAGAGATGGTAACCCTGGATAAAACGTCACTGCTCAACAAATTGTAGAGCTCAGTATTCAGAGAATAAAAAATGGAGATGATGACTCTGAGGAATTGCTTTGAGGATTGGCTGCTGCATACGAGACCATTAGGTCACAATAATTTTCAGAAGACCAAGAACGACAGGAAAGGCTACCTCCTACCCTGAGCATGGTGTCATTCCACGCCTCACATTGAGGCAACCTACTCACACATTCTTCAATGATGATTCTCCAAACAAGGTTGGCTCGTGGGTTGCTCCAAAAGACAACACCATCAAGATTGAAGATCTCCCTAAAATGCTCAATGAGTACATGACCAAGAGAGAGCGCCCTGGTCACTTGTTCGGATTCGTCAAATTCTGTTAAGACGTTGAATTTAACTTACCAATAGGATTTAAACTACTAAAATTTACCAAATAAAATGGCACGGGAAATCCAAACCATCACTTGGCCCTCTTTTGCAACGATTGTCGACCTATACGCAATAGTCAAAGACTTCTCATCCATTATTTCCAATGCTCATTAGAAGGAGAAGCTTTAGATTGGTTTGCGGGACTCCCGCTTTATAAGATAGAAACATTTGACGATTTAGTCGATCAATTCCTGGACCAATACAAGCCATTGGTCTAAGAGATAGTCAGTCTCAGCAATCTAATGGCGGTAAAGCAAGGACGGGATGAAGAATTCACCGACTTCGTCGCCAGATGGAGGAAGCTTGCTGCTAGGACGGGTACTCCAATGAAAGAGAAAGACTTGGTTGACATTATCATCGACAACACTGGAGAAGCATTAAAGAGCGCGCTTGTCATAAGTGATTGCCTAGACTTCATTGCACTTCACTCCCAGGCATCATAACTAGTGCAACACATTAAAGGCAGAGACCTCGCCCTATCCATATTCACGTCGAAAGTAGGCTCTTCTAGTGAATCAAAGTTGAAAAGTAATAAGAAAGCCTCAGGAGCTGAACAGGTCAACACCATTGTCAACCAAGGACAAAACCCCGGGAACGAAAACTTTCAACCGAGAAACATTGGGCAAAATCAAAATCAGCAACGGTACACAAACCAAAACCAAAGCACTAACCAACAAAGATATGCAAACCAAAACCAAGGCCAAAACCAGAATCAGGGCTAATACCAGAACAGAAATCAATATCCTAGCACTTACCAGAACTAGAATACAACGTAGAATCGACCAACCCACGAGCCGAACTATAATAACGTCCCCCACCACAAAACTTCAACCCAGCTAGAGGCTCCTACCAACCGAGGCGGGAACACTATCCCCCTTTGCTTGATACGATCCCCAACATCTTTCATCTCTTCAACACTTAGAATCTCCTTCAATTCCCGCAGGAAAGACCTCGACCATGGCCGAAAAATCTAGACTATAGTAAATATTACACATTCCATCAATACGCAGGACACAACCTGGAAGACTATTGGGTTCTCCGGGATGTGATCTATGACATGAACGATCGAAACCAAATTAACTGGGAGGCGATTAGGAATCCTAACCCTAATAATAACCAACCCCAACAAAATTTAGGGATCATTAATAACCCCATGCCTAATCACAACCAAGCATCACCGGCTCAGGTCACCACTATAGATCTCTTCGATCAATCTTCCTTCTGGCCGTCCACCCTAATCACTCTCATCCAACCATCTAATACTTTTGCCACACCTATGAGAATTCCTTCACCCCCGCACCCCTCGGCTTGGATCACTCGAATCGCCCCGCTTAGCCCACCACCTTACCCAAAATTCACTCAGATATGAGTCCATTCCTTTAGGGCCAGGAGACCATTCCTCCACAGTCACTCACAAGAACCTTCAACCCCTCCAAATCTTCAACCAACGCCATTGCCACTCCCCTCGTCCAATTTTGAACCCGAGTATGGAGATCATATTCTTCAAATTGCAGCTCAAATTGCTGCATGGGTAGACAGTGTCACCCGAAAGACTCAAATCCAAGAAAATAAGATAACGACTGAGTGTTCACTAAACATATAAGAAAGTGAATGAGAAGAACATCCCGACCCATGAGAGACACTGGTCTCTGCTTTCCTAGAAGAAGATTATACACAGTACCTCCCACCTTGGAGTAGCTCAGCGCAAGTACACGCTCCGATCTCAAATTTCACTCACTTCACAAACACATCAATGTCGAGCCACACCGGGTTCGGTCAACAACCGACTTGCCCGATTCTTAAATCAGGAACCAATTATCCACCTCCACCCTTCCCTTGAAAAAATGATTTCACGAACGTACAACCATCAGAGGGGAACGTGGGAGAAAGGAAAGTTAACTTGTCGCCCCCACCTCATATTATCCCTCCACCAATCCCTGCACCTCAACCACTCCAACCACCTGTACTAAAGGCTCATCGGCCAAGCAAAGAAATTGCACTCAAGCTAGGGAAGGAATATGACCTTCTGCGGCATCTCCAAAAGATCCCGACCCAAATATCTATACTAGAACTCATCAAGAAATCACTTGACCATCACTGACTACTGATAAGGACACTTGAAGACACGCAAGTGGATGAGGACACAACATTGGATGAGCTACATCAAATCACCACGATCATGGGCAACCTTTGGCACTCACTTTCACAGACGCAGAAATGCCTAAGGAGTCACTCCACAGAAGCGCAGCTCCCATATCTCTTACGATTATAATTAGAGGATTCTCTGTACCCCACGCATTGGTCGATAAAGGAGCAGGACTTAATATCTGTCCTATCATCACATTGAAGATGCTCGAGTACACAGAGCAGGACGTTAGGCCCTCCGCACTATCTCTTATAGCTTATGACGGCTCTCGTTGTTTCATTAAAGAAACTATCAAACTCTAGGTCCGCCTTGGACCTGTAACGGAAGATGTCACTTTTCATATTTTTAATTCTACTAGTATATATAATCTTATCTTACGAAGAAAATGGCTAGACTCAATGAAGGCCATTGCATCCATATACCATCAATGCGTCAAATTTCCATACGAGGACTCCATTGTCCGTATATACGCTGACGCACCCTTCCAGGGGATGGACACTGATTACGCCGTGAGTATTCCGATAACCCATGATTCAGTGTTGAACATGGGCCATATTAAGAAAACTTGAATCCCCGATGAGACAACCATTACAGAAGTTCGTCCCCCTACCCCTCCTTGTTCTTCCCTAGCACGTTAACAAAAATTAATGAGAAGAGAGGTTGGCCCAAACCTCGCCAAACTCTACAACATCAACCCAACCGTGATAAAAGGTTGGGACCTCATATATCAACTCGGGTACATCCCCCACACCGGACTCGGTAAAAATAAGCAAGGTCATGTAGGACCTGTCGTCCCAAGGAAAATACGCAAACAAATAGGGTTAGGTGTTGGTCAGATTTCAGACTGCTATTATTTTATTAAGAATATTGGAGAGAATAAATCCAGAGTAGAGATGTGGAGATATATCATTACAGCAAGTCTAAAACACACACAGTCCTGCAGATACAGGGTCCATTGTAACAAGTTTTGATAAGTAAGAATTTGTCCCACAAAGAAATTGATCAAGAACCCAAAATGAGCTATAATAGTAGACCTCCAGATCTGACTACAGATCTGGCAATCTTAAAGAAAGGGAGTTAGGTGTCACGACTATACTAAATTAATCCTAAAAATAGAGAAATAAAATATAGCTCTATCCTAAAGAAAGGGTTGAGAGGAAGATGGTGGTAGTGTGTGCCAAAATAAAATATAAAAATTATGAGAACTAAGCAGGTCAAGCTAGAGTTAAAGCAGTGATGTAACTCAGATTTAGTCTGTCTCTGCAGTGTTCCTTGCTGAGATGCTATTAAAAGCCTCAACAAGGGAAAAATATCCGGTTTAACCCATGCCATTTGGGGTGCTCTTAGGGCTATACTCTGTCCACTCTAATGGTCAAAACAGACATTCCCAATCTAACCCAGGGGAGTCGGCTGATCATTCCCCCAGCCACTAGGCCAGATCTAGCCATGAATGCTATTCTAACACTATGTAATGCCAGTGCTACAAGCTCCCCAGATCTGTGAACATACCTAGCTAACATCCATAGGTATTCCAACCTATAAGATTTTAAGTACTTTGTTAAGGCCAACTGCTCACTAGTGCCCACAAAAAGGACCATGCAATAGGTTGAATAAGGCTTTAGATTCAGCAGGTCATTGCTACAAACGGCCTACAATGACTCAGCCTCACACTGCAATTACTACAAAGAGATCAGATCTAACATCTGATGTTAACTAGGTAAAATAGAGGGGAGCCAGTTCCTGTACAAACCTCCTCACAAGACTCTAGAAGCTCATGTGTAGGGGATAAGAATCCTTCTCAAACATGTGAATGGATACAACCTTATGGCTATACTCTATCCACTTGAATGGTCATAGGGTATCCCATTGGTCTGTCCATCCCACAGAGGTCTGAGAAAGAACATGAAAACTACTGCAGCCACCATGGTCCACAGGCCTTCGAGCTCCCTGGATCTCGCTACAGATCTAGCATTGCTCCATGGGGCTATCAAAGCAAAGGAAATCAGATGGTAAATAATAGATCTACTAGAAACTAAATGGGCTAGTCCCAAATACATGGATCCTATAGATATCAAAAGTAACAATGGGCTAGTCCCAAATACATGGATCCTATAGATATCAAAACTAAATGGGCTAGTCCCAAATACATGGATCCTATAGAAATTATAAGATCTTTAGATTCAATTAGACATTAAAACGACAATCCATTGATGAATACAAAACTTACAATGAACTGTCTCCAGGCAGCAGCCTGTACACAACTGCTCATCCAAAATCCCAATGTATACCAAAAACCTATTACAAACTGAAATAAAACTAAATCTAGCTGCTTACAGGGAGGTTAGCTAGCAAGTGATGTGCTAAGAGAGAAGAAAAATAAGAAAAAGAGATGATCAACCCTAACCCTTGCCTGTTGGAGTTCTCCGTCAGCAGAAGATGAAGGAAAGATAAAAATAATAAACTCTAAGTATAGCTTATATACTCTATCAAAACGGCCTTGGATCTAAGGAGATTAACCCTAATTTTTCTATCAGACGTGGCACTTTTTCAACCCTTGGATGCCTGGAGATATGCACCTCAAAATTTATGCTTCGAGAAGTATGCCCTAGCCTTGGAAAATTCTCAAAAGGTCCTTGAGTTAAAACTAAGAAGTGGAGAGCCCGAGCTTTGTGGGGCTGGTATCTGCTTTTAGCTCATTCGCGCAGCTACTTTGCCTTTACGGAGTTGCCTTTGGCTGGTGAGAAGTGCTTACTCGTGTAGTCACTCTTCAGTTTGTCACGTAGTTCCTTTACGCTGCCTTGCTGTCGTAGAGATGATCTGGAGTGCCAGGATTTCTCGCTCAGTTGAGCTTCAGAAGCTCTCTCTCGCTAAGTACTCGTGCAGTTATGCTCCTGCGCTCGCGTAGTTAATGGTAAGGTTTCAAAGTGCACGAGATCTGTGCGAAGAGAATTTTATGCGTCTCTCTCTTCCAGGGCTATGCGAGAACTCCATGAGGTGACATTTTGTTCAGTGTACATATAGACTCGCTGTGTTCTTCCCGCGACTGCTTTGAGGCTTGATCTTCGCAAGAGCTTTGCGAGCACAGATTCTGGGGACTTTAACCTGTGAGATCTTCGCGAGGTCATTTCAGCTGTCCTTCTGACTGCACAGCGTGTCTGCATGAGGGCCTCTTCCACTGCATGTTTAGCTTCACGAGGAAGCTCCTCACTTTGCGAGGTCTATCTTTTGCTGCTCTGGTGCATTACAGTTACTAATGTCGCAGTCTCCTCCCTTCTCAGCTAACTTCATTTATCTGCTAGACTTTGGTCAATGGTGCTCAACAACAATGAGTCATTATGGTGAGCACTACCAAGGTGTTCCATTAGGCTTTGTCTCAGCTGTCATCTTTGCATGTATTTTCTCTCTCTTTTGGGCCTAAAAGCAAGGAGTTTGTATTAAGTTGTACATTTTATTGCTAACCACAAAATACACTTAACAAATGATTATTAGTCTACTTCAAGGTTCAGCAAAGGCTAAGTTAAGAGGTGAAAAGTGATACTTTTCAGTGAATAACAGACCCTGAAACCTAATCTTTTCTAGTCCCTGAGCAAAGGAGAAATTAAAACAACTACTCTAAGAATTGAAATGCCACTTTCGTAGGGAGCACGTATACATTTAGCATATGTACCAAGCCTTTTAAACCCCTAGGTGATCCCTAGTGGAGGAGTGAAGTCTCCTGAGGGTTTTTAGTGAAGATACCCACAAACTTCTCAATGAAACAGTTAACAAAGGTGTAACATTATCAAGTCAGCTGTCAAGAAATAGAGCATTAGTTCACCTTTGATTCAATAAAAATGTGAGGAATTTGGACATGAAAAGCACAGACATTTAATCATCACAACCTCTACCTGAGTGCACAACATTTCCAATTAGCTCACAACAAGGGGGACAACACATGTATATCAGCACTGAGCTCATCATTAATTCAAAAATCAAGTTATAGGCCATGCCTAATACATTCAACATCAGACCCAATGCTCACCAGGGCATACTCTCACAAGGGACCTTGAGGGTTTCATTTTCTCTCAAGCTCAAGAGCAGTTACAGCACCCAAATGAGCCTGTAAGCATGAGCATAGGCAAAGCACCTAAGTCCTGGCATCATTGTCATATCCTCACCACAGATTGGACAACTCCTTGTCTCTTCATGACAACACATTCAACTTTGGATCAGAAGGTCTTTAACTGGGCTGTAATGTGGCTTATGAAGTGGGTTATAAAGAATGTAAGGTTGAAAAGGGATTCAATGTTGAGAAATCAGTAAGTGAAGGAGGTGATTCATGACTCCACCCATTTTTAGTTCAGTACCTTTTCATTTTCTTTCAAAATTTTCAGACTTGAAGTGGCTAGCTTCTCCTCTTCATTTTGATTTTTCTAATAAACTTTTCCTCTTGACTCCTCTCTCGCTCCTCTTCATTATTGTTTTTCTTTCTTTTCTTGCATTCTTCTTTCTATTTTTATTTTTATTTTTGTATTTGTGACTTGCCACCTCTTTCCTTAGTTGCTATACTGCTCAACTTTAGGTATCTCTTCTCCATTCACCCAATGTTGACCCTATCTTATCCATCTTCAGCTCCTTCTACTATAGCTTCTGAATTCCCAGAGTGAGGGTAGGTTTGAGTTAGGTCCATAGGTTCAGGTGCAAGTACTCAAGTGTATTTTGAAGAAAATTGGAAATTAAGGCTCAATAGGTGTGTGCACAAGGGCAGTTGATTAGGATTTGGTCTGTTTAAGCTCCAACTATCCAAGAGAAGGCCTTGATCCTTTCTTAGGTTTCATGAGTGCTGTCAGTTGTTTAAACTTAGAGGTGCCTAACTTCTAGTGAGGGCATTGCCTCAGCCAGTCCTTAGAGCTAGAAGAATTGCCTCAGTCACTCCTCGAAGGAAGGAAAATTTTTTTATAGGCCCAACTCTCACTAGTTATGGTCTTCCATTAAACTTTTAAGTATGTCCTTACCTTTTGCTTTCTTTAATGATTCACTCAGTACTGATACAAGTGAGTTTACTTGGTGTTCACATCATAGAAAAGTTAAAATTTAAAAGCTTGTAATGCCTAAAGGTCGGCAAAAATTTTAAATTTCTTTAATTTTTATGATTCTTAGGTGAACATGGCTCCATTTGTATCTTTACTTAACTCTGCTGCACTTGGGTTAACTTCTTCATTGGCAAAACCTACCACACCCCCAAACCTATGAGGAGCAGTGTCCTCACTGATTCAAGGGACAATGGTTGTGCAGCAGGTATAGAACACAGAAATGAACTACACTAAAGCAGAGAAAATCAAGAAATGAACGCACAATATTTTAACAAACACACAAACAGACAAACAAAAATGAAATTAAGTAATAGGTAATCAGAAGTAATAAAAAGAAGGTTCATTACATTAGAAAATATATTTACAACACACTACTCCTAACTCTAAACATGTGCAAACATTAAACATATAAGTGTCAGCCGGTTCATCCTTAATTTTAACTCCATTTCCTTTGACTTTCTTTTACTCTACAGGTGGTTGGGGTACTCTTCCAGTTGCTACAGCTAGTTGCCTCTCAAGTATTTCAGCCTTTTGTTCAGCCAATTTGGCTCGGGCAATAAGGAGTGCCCTGATCTCCTTGGAGGCAGTCAACCTTTTCTCTAATACATTGGCTCTCAGCTTTTTTGTTGCAGCAACCATTTTCTCTTATTCAGCATTGAGCTTCTCTTATGTAGCCGAACTCTCTTGGGCTTTATATAGACGCAACATTTTTTTTCAGCCCTTCGCGATATCCTGCAACAGCTTTTCGATATCCCCTTTGAGGAGATTAATCCTATTTTCGTAGGACTGTTTAATAGTAGTCAGGCCTCGAATAACATCTCTTTTGACATAAGGATTGGCTTGCATGGCAAGAAAGAGGGTAGAGTAAGGAGGAATGGAAAAATAAGAGACAAGAAGTAGGGGAGGAACCTGACTTAAAGAAGGGTCAGCCAAAAGTGGAGAGGGGTGGTCTGGGGAGGTGTAGCTGGAGGTTCAGGTTGGGGCTAGGGTTCAGGGTCTGTTTGAACTGCCTTTGAGCAGGTGGGTATTAAATCCTTCACATTAGTGGCAACATTGGAAGTTGCCAAAACAGGTGAAATAGCGGGCAGTGACGGAAGTGGTAAGGAAATGGGAGTAAGAAGAAGCTCAGGTATGGGGTCAGTTTGGATGGAGGCCATGATAACTACAGGGGTAGGTGGCTGATGTGAAGGAAGGGGTAATAGGGATAAGGTGGACTGGATTAACTCCAGGCTACCTTGGATAAAGGATTGATTGAGGAGGGTGCGAGTAATGGTTTCAAGGTTGGTCGCAATGGAGGATTAGGATTGGTTAGTGGCCAACACTCGGGCTTGTAGGGAGAGTAAGAGGTGTAGGATTTGGGGTAAGAGGTTTGGTATGGTATTGGGTGTGGGTTGGATAGGTGTAACTGGTTGGAAGGGAGATGTGGGTCGATGAGTGAAGGTAGTGGCCTGTGGTGGTTCATGTGGTGGGGTAAAGTGTGGGGGGGGGGGTGAGTCTGGGAGAGGGGTATACTCTAGGTTGATGTCCCCTAGGATAGTAGACATCATAGTGGAAAATTTCTCTTCGGAAAATGGCTCACTAGGGATAGGTATAAAAGTTGGGAAAGTCTCAATGAATTGCTGGGGGGTGTCAAAGGTATGGGGTTTTGGTGTAGAGGTTGTGGGTATTGGGTCTGGAGTGAAGGTGGTATCAGGGATTGGAATGGTTTGGGAAATATAGGTGGGCTAGGGTTCTTGGAGGGTTTTGCCTTTTGTGAGTTTTCTTTTCTTAGTGTAGGCAATTTTTACAGGGGGGTTGGTATGGGCTGAAAAAGTGGGTAAGAGTGCAGTAGTGGGTAGGGTGGCAGTGGTTATCATGGTTGGTGGTAAGATTGGGGTGGTTAATGCTGTGGTGATTGTGTAGATAGGCTCAGGTAAGTGTACTGTGCTTATGAGGGGTTGTGATGTCTAGATGAAAGGTGGAGGTGGTGGGGCAATTGGTGTAGATAAAGCTGAGGAGGAGGGGGTATGTGCTAGCAATGAGATTGGGGGCCTGGCTGGCCCAACATAGGCTGTTGCCTCCACAGTAGCAGCAGCAGCAGCAGGTTCCTGAATTATGGGGGCTGCTTCTCTCAATAATTCCTTCCTCTTTTCCCTCTTGCCCATCGTTGTGCCACTGATATCCCATTATTTCTTTCCACTATTTTTGGGGTTCAGGGGCACTGTCTCCTCTTCCCTTTTGAAGGGGAATTTTCCAAACTGCAGCAAGGCAGTGATCAGCCTACAGTAGGAGAGGGCCTGGGGTTTTTTCTTTACCTTCACCTTCTCACACATATCTTTAATTCCCTCAAGAATTAACTTGGCTGCATCCAAATAGTGGTTTTTATGAAATGAGAGGAGGGCATTAGCTATAGGGTACCTCCTCGCTTGCTCATGACCAGAGCGATACACATTTTTCCTCAACACTACATCCATGATCCTGAGTTTGGGATTCACGTCTCTCTTTCTGATTGAGTCTCCTGAGGCAGTGATTCCTCTAGTTAATTCTTTTACAATTTCAGTAATGGAGGCTTATAAATGGGGGCCCAAACTCCACTCATTGTTATACTCAGCTGGTGTCCCTAGTATTGTTGCAATGTCTGCCTTGTTGAACAGTATCTCAAAGTTATCAATTAAGACCAGCAGTGTTGGGTTCCCATCATCACCCATTTTTTTTAACTTCATATTCTGGTAGAATAATCTCACTATCCTTGGGAACACCAACTGCATTGGGAGCCTCAAGAGGGGCAGTAGAGATGCATTGGCCAGATACTCAATGGAGGCAGAGGTCTCTAGTAGCTCCTCAAAGTAAGCTTTATCAAAAATGGTTTCAGCCTCCAATAGAATTGCCGACATAAACTCAGAAGGGACCCTGAGGTATTCAGTATTCTCTTCCTCCATAACCTCAGGGGCCATAGTCTTGCCCTTTATCTATTTCTTCTTTGAAATTTTAGGGCTCTCAGCAGGTGGGTGCTCTCTGGCCCTCTTGTTTTGGGTAGATTTCTTCTTTTCCTTTAAAATTGTGGGGTTAGCACCAGGTGAGGGCACTGCAGAGGTCTCTAATGTGGAGGCCTCTGTAATCCTTGCAGATTTTCTAGTGGCCACAGGGCTGCCACTAGGAATAGGGTCTAGCATAGCCGCCATTGTATCGATGAATTTTGAACTCTTGGCCATGGGTGCTCAAAAATTTTAAAATGAGGTTCACAAATCTCGAAAAATGCAGAACGCAATGAGTAAACACCGAAATACAAAATTTTGGCCCTACTCTTCTCTGAAAATCAAATCAATCACAGCACAAAGAGGAAATGGAGATCGTACCACTTAAGAGCTAGGGTTCCACCTCAACGTGTTCACAGCGGCTCAAATCCCCTCAAACCTTGTTCAAAGAGACTACAAGGTGCTAGGGAATAAAATGGTAAGAGAAAAAAGCTTAAGGTGGAGTGGCTTAAGGGGTAGAAAAGAAAGAAAGAACTGGGAGCTCTGGTTGAGTGCGCCAGAAACTAGGGCAGACAGATGAAATGAAGAAAATGAGGGGTTTCACTGAGTTTATAGAGCAAATCCCATGGTTCGCACAGTTGGCAATAGGTGCTCGCGGAGTAGGATTTTCGCGCAGTTGTTTTTACGTCTGTGAGACGTTCTGTGCATTGAAGGGTAAACAGCCGCACATTAAGAATCGCGAAGCTGACTCAGGGGTGCTAGTGCGCGAGGCTCTGAACTGCTTCAGAAAGTGACCTCGCGCAATTCTCACGCAAAACGACACTAAAGCTATGCTTCACATACAGATTTGGTTCGCGAAGCAGAAGCAGCTCCGCGAGGCATTTTTCATAGCCTTTGCTCATGCTTTTAGCAAGTGAGGAAGCTCAGTGGTGGTTTGCACAGCAAATTTAAGCTTTCTTTAGCTCAACGAGACAATATTTCATCTCAATCTTTACTCTGTTAGCTCAGTGCAGCATATTGGTTAGTGCATCCGTGCTATTATGCACCCAACCACTGTGCATGGGCACCAAACCTGAAACAGGTGATTCACTTCAATCATGAAACACATATGCCCATTTAAATCAACAAATTTATCAACATTGCAGGATTCTAAAGATAGTTTTTCACATCAAGTTCAATGCAATTATGATGAGAGCACCTCAACCAATCATCCATAATCATGAATAGCAAATTCCAATGATAAAAATGCACAAGTATCCAACACACAAAATTCAAAAACAAACAGATAAAGTAAGATAAGCAAATCATCATAACACTAACAATGCCACTGACGAAATTTTATAGAACACAAATCAAAACAGAATTTTCATACATATGGTACACTTATTACCAATGTTTGGATCACTGTGCACTAGCTTCCTCCTGAGTAGAGGATGCATCACCAATCATATACTGACCTATCGAATTTGTTAGAGGCTGACTATGTAATTTTCCTTCTTCCCTCCTATTCAGAATATTACAAATTTGTCCCAGTTGGTCCTCAATTTTCTTGATGCACTATCCATGAGAATTGACAGTTTGCACCAAGCTCCCCAAATTTTGTATTGAAGCCAGCATTTGCTCTTCAAATGAAAAGGATATGGGCTGCTGTGGGGGCAGGGCCAACTAGTTAGACTGTGGGGCAGGTAACAGAAAATTTTGCCTTGGTGGGTAACCTTGATTATACTGGTGCTGGGGTCTGTAAGGAGCTACTATTTGCTGTTGCTGGTACTGAGGATACGAATCTTGTCTCCACCTCATATTTGGGTGGTTCCTCAGAGAATTCCCACCAGGCTGTTGCCCAAAAGTTTGAGCAGCATTGGCATGGTCTATAACAAAATCAGGAAATTGGTTGGCAGATGGACAATCATGAATAGAATGTGTGAGAGATTGGCATATCAGACATGCCTCCACCTGTGCAACCATCCGGGGCTGCATCACATTCATCAATTTATCAAACTTCAAGCTCAGGCTGTTCACCTTCCTCTCCAGATCACCTTGCACCTTTACTTCATATATTCAACCTCTAGGAGTGGCCTCTTTCACCATCTTAGCTAGAATCTGACTGTCATTGCGTGACAGAGACTCCTGCTGCATGAAATTTTCTCCTATTATGTCAAACAGCTCCCATGCTTCCTCAGTTGTCTTGTGGAGGTAGCTACCACCACAGGAAGCATCCACCATATCCCTGCTCTTGATATTAATTCCTTGATAAAACACTTGAACAAGCTGCCACATTGGGATTTGGTGGTGGGGGCATTGTTTTAATATATCCTGAAATCTTTCCCAAGCTTCATTAAAACTCTCAATTGAGGATTGAGTGAAGGACAGAATATTTGTCCTCATCTGGCTTATTTTATTCATGGGTAAAAAATTTAGTTAGGAATTTGGTTTGAAGGTCACTCCATGACTGTATGCTGTTGGCTGAGATCTTTGATAGCCCTGTGTTGGTTTTATCCTTGAGTGAGAAAGGAAAAAGCCTCAATTTAGTGGCCTCAAGCCCCAAGCCAGTAATGTTGAAGGTAGTGAAAAGTGCTAAAAATTGGTTGATATGCTTGTAGGGATCTTCTTTACTCAGCCCATGAAATGAAGGCAGCATATTGATGGTGGAGGATTTAATTTCATAGTTCCCCTCAATAGAGGGAAACTGAATGTAAAAGGGGGAGGTGTACTCCCTAGGTGCATTGTATTTTTTTAATGTCCTCTGCCTCTCAGTCATGATAGCTGGTTCAGTTTCAATAGCAGGGCCCTGTAGTGTGTGTCTAGGTCTAAGGATCCTTTCATCCTCTGGATTTGAAAGTTCTAGCTCAGGGTTTAAAGACCTTCTACCATGCATATACCCACACCCACAGTAAGTACAGAAAATGCTCACAAGCACACACAGAGAATATTTCAAATAAAAATCAGTAGCTACACAGATTTACACTAAACAAACATAGGAAAGTAAGCATAAATAGACTGAGATTTAGGGAGAAGGAAGCGCAAACAGAGCTAGCTACACTCTAGCTACAACTTTAGCTTCTCCCTTCTTCTGCTGTTCATTTATGTAAAATTCCACAAAGAATCAGTAGTACTTTTATTCTAGATTAGTCACAGCTATAAAGAATTGGTTAGTGTAAATTATAATATAACTCAGGCCTACTAAAAGGATCGATGTCCCCGACAGCGACGCCAAAAACTTGTTGGTCGGATTTCAGACTGCTGCTATTTTATTAACAACAGTGGAGAGAATAAATCCAGAGTTGAGATGTGAAGATGGGTCATTACAGCAAGTCTAAAACACACACAATCCTGCAAGATACAGGGTCCACTGTAGCAAGTTTTGATAAGTAAGAGTTTGCCCCATAGAGAAATTGATCAAGAACCCAAAATGGGTTATAATAGTAGACCTCCAAATCTGATAATCCTAAAGAAAGGGAGTTGGGTGTCACGACTACACTAAATTAATCCTAAAAACAAAGAAATAAAATATAGCCCTATCCTGAAAAGGGTTAAGAGGAAGATGGTGGTAGTGTGCGCCAAAATAAAATATAAAAATTATGAGAAGTAAGCAGGTCAAGCTACAGTTAAATCAGTGATGTAACTCAGATTTAGTCTGTCCACTAGAAAAATTATGACTATTGGCGGCAATTTTTTAGAGCAAAAAACTGCCGCTATTAATAAAAAATCTATTAAGACTATTAGCGCCAAGGGTATTAACAACAGTTTTTGGTTAATAGCGGCAGTTTTTGGCTGCCGCTAATAGTCTTATTTTTTGTAGTGGTCTTTGCAGTGTTCCTTGCTGAGACGCTATTAAAAGCCTCAACAAGGTAAAAATATCTAGTTTAACCCATGCAATTTGGGACGCTCTTAGGACTATACTCTGTCCACTCTAATGGTCACAGGGTATCCGATAAAGTCGGCCAAATCCCATTGGTTAAAACAGACATTGCCAATCTAACCTAGGGGAGTGAGCCGATCATTTCCCAAGCCACTGGGTCAGATCCAGCCATGAATGCTATTACAGCACTCTGTAATGTCAGTGCTACAAGCTCCCCATATCTGCACACATACCTGATTGACATTCATAGGTATTCCAACCCATAAGATCCTAAGTGCTTTGCTAAGGCCAACTGCTCACTAGTGCCCACAAAAAGGATCATGCAACAGGTTGAATAAGGCTCTAGATTCAGTTGGTCATTGCTACAAATGGCCTCCAATGACTCAGCCTCACGCTAAAATTACTACAAAGAGATCAGATCTAACATCTGATGTTGGCTAGGTAAAACAGAGGGGAGCTAATTCCTGTACAAACCTTCTCACAAGGCTCTAGAAGCTCATGTGCAGGGGATAAGAATCCTTCTCAAACATGTGAATGGACACAACCTTAGGGCTATACTCTGTCCACTTGCATGGTCACAGGGTATCTCATTGGTCTGTCCATCCCATAGAGGCCTGAGAAAGAACATGAAGACTGTTGCAACTACCATGGTCCACAGGCCTCCAAGCTCCCTGGATCTCGCTATTGATCCAGCATTGCTTTCCATGGGGCTATCAAACCAAGGGAAATTAGATGGTAAAAAATATATCTACTAGAAACTGAATGGGCTAGTCCCAAATACATGGATGCCATAGACATCTAAAGAAACCATAAGATCTTTAGATTCAATTAGGCATTAAAACGGCAATCCATTGATGAACACAAAACTTATAATGAACTGTCTCCAGGCTCTAGCCTGTACACAACTGCTCATCCACAATCCTAATGTATACCAAAAACCTATTAAAAACTGAAATAAAACTAAACCTAGCTGCTTATAGGGGGGTTAGCCAGCAAGTGCTGGGCTAAGAGAGAAGAAAAATAAGAAAAAGAGATGATCAAACCCTAACCCTAGCCTGCTGGAGTTCTCCGCCGGCAGAGGATGACGGAAAGATAAAAACAATAAACTCTAAGTATAGCTTATATACTCTGTCAAAATGGCCTTGACTCTAAGGAGATTAATTCTAATTTTTCCAGTAGACGTGGAACTTTTTCAACCCTTGGATGCCTGGAGATATGTGCCTCAAAATTTGTGCCTCGAGAAGTGTGCCCTAGCCTTGGGAAATTCCTAAAAGGTCCTTGAGTTAAAACTGAGAAGTGGAGAACCCAAGCTTCACAAGGCTGGAATCTGCTTTTAGCTCATTCACACAGCTGCTTTGCCTTCACGGAGTTGCCTTGGGCTGGTGAGAAGTGCTTACTCGCGCAGCCACTCTTCAGTTCTTCATGCAGTTCCTTTGCACTGCCTTGCTATCGCGGAGATGATCTGGAGTGCCAGCATTTCTCGCTCAATTGAGCTTCAGAAGCTCTCTCTCACTAAGTACTCACGCAGTTAGGCTCCTATGCTTGCGTAGTCAATTGTAAGGCTTTAGAGTGCTTGAGATCTGTGCAAAGAGAATTATGGGTGTCTCTCTCTTCTAGGGTTACGTGAGAACTCCGTGAGGTGACATTTTGTTTAGTGTACATATGGACTCGCTGTGTTCTTCGCGCGACTTCTTTGAGGCTTGATCTCCGTGAGAGCTTTGCGATCACAGATTCTGGGGACTTTAACCTTCAAGATCTTCGCGAGGTCATTTCAGCTGTCCTTATGACTGCACGGCGTATCTGTGCGAGGGCCTCTTCCACTACCTCTTTACCTTCACAAGGAAGCTCCTCAACTCTGCGAGGTCTATCTTTTACTGCTCTAGTGCATTGCACTTGCTGCTGCCGCAGTCTCCTCTCTTCTCAACTAACTTCATTCATATGCTAGACTTTAGTCAATGGTGATCAGCAACATGAGTCCCCATGGTAAGCACTACCAAGGTGTTCCATTAGGCTTTGTCTCAGCTGTCAACTTTGCATGTATTTTCTCTCTCTTTTGGGCTAAAAAGCAAGGAGTTTGTATTAAGCTGCACATTTTATTACTAACTATAAAACACACATAATAAATAGTTATTAGTCTGCTTCAAGGTCCAGCAAAGGCTAAGTTAAGAGGTGAAAAGTGGTACTTTTCAGTGAATAACATTAGGCTACCAATCGGACGGCCTATAAGCTGACTTATTTCCTACCTCACCAAAATGGTCTCTGTATGACGACTTCGTCTACGAGACCATCGAGAAAGTTGACATACCAAGATAGAAGGAAGTGTCCTTCACTAGATCCCAAGAAGCAAAAATCGAGCGATTGGCTTAAGAATTTAATGATTTAATCAATTTAAACTACGATATTGATAAATCGCTCGAAGGAGTCAAATCCTTATTTGACACTAAGGAGCTTACAGAAGGGAGAAAGGAAGAACCTCCAAAACTCTAGCCACGAGTAGGAGATTGGGAATCCACTCACAACGAAAATTTTCCCATAGCTGCCTTGCAAGATAGTGAAGAACACTTACACTCAACATGGGAAGAAGATGACACCCCACAAGAAAATCTTAACTCGCATAGCATCAGCCTTGGCCTCGGCCTTTGGGGATGGGAATGCCTGTAGGACTCCCCTTGTATCGCTCACCCATACCAACCCCGCTGCAGGGCATGCACCAGTATATTAGAATGCTTTGCTAGCTAGATTCGACATTCCACAATAGTAGGATCGAATGACTCTAACCCCATAATGACAAGAGTGAGTGATGACCCATCAACTCAGCTATCGGCACAAGAAGCAGAAAATCCCAACAGTCATCTGGTTGACCCCGGGGGAAACACGCACATCGCTCTCATAGAGTTCTAAGAGGAACTTGAACTAGACACTCCTCCATCCCCAAATGCGCCGTAACTCCAAATATTTAGGAAATCTCTTGAGGAAGAATAGTGACCTCCCTCGAGCGACGGCGAAGACTACTGGATAGACCTCTCTACGCTCAAGTTAGCAGAGCAAGCTAACCTAGGACTTCAAGCACTGTCAGATCAAGAAGATGAGTTTGATGCCGGCCTTGACTCTAACTCAGAAGGATGGGAATGGCCTTGGGGATCTCTCGGTATTTCTCACCATTATCAGCCTCGCTGCCGAGCATGCGTGCTTATCCTAATATACTACGAAGTTCAAGGGAAAGAACTCACTACCCCTAAGGACCCCGTAGGAGGTCACTCTCGACAGGAAGAACAACCATATTATAACTCAGAGGTGGATAGTTCGATCGATTATGATCTCCAGAGCCTCTTCGAGGAAGAGGTGATCAGCATGATGGAGGATATTCGAACGTCAATACCGCTGTCATTGGCATTGCTTATTCAAAAGATCTCATCAGATGAGGACTCTAAAAAAAAATGCTAAATTCAGGACAAGTCCACATTTCTCAAAGAATTGCCCGAACGGCTCCAACAGCCATCTTGCTCCCTCAATTAGAGGAAGCAACTCCCTCGGCGCCTCTTGAGGCGACCGACCCTGTACCAAATCTACTATCAAAAATAAAAAAAATAGGAAAAGCATAAAACCCTAAACATTCAGAAATACAAAATTTAAAAAAATTAGAAAACCTGAGAAAAGAAAGGGAGCCCTTCGTCCCGAATCAAGTTTGCGACCAACAAGGAGACTTTTCTCCTAAGACTACTATCTCATCTCTCATACGAGGATGCAGGGCGTCCAGGCTAAACAACAAGCCAGTGATTATACCAGATAAAATACTTCGTGACTTTGAGAAAATGATCAATAGCCTTAACCTTCACCTTGCCAAAGATCTCTCAGTCATAAATTATACCGATGAACGGTTACCTTTTACAAAATCAAATCCCCAGTGTAGCAATTTTGCAGTATATGAGCTTAACAAAGATGAAGAAGAAACATCGATCGCCGAGGAGGCGCAGGACTTCCAACGAGTCGTTAAGCATTTCGATGAGCAAACCCAAGCTATCGCAGAACCTACAGAAGAAATCAACTTTGGCACTGAAGAGAAACCCAAGAGGTTACAAATTAGTGCGACGCTCAACTCCAAGGAACGTCAACAAATCGTACAAGTCCTACAAGAACACCTCGAATCCTTTGCATGGTCCTATGAGGATATGCCTTGTTTAGACTCAAGTTTAGTAGAGCATCGCTTTGTCTTGGAACCCGATGCAAAGCCTGTTAAGCAAAAACTCCGTAGGATGCACCCACAAATAGCCCTTCAAGTTTAAGAGGAAGAGTTACACAAAGCCAAATTCATTCGAGTCGCCCTCTACCCCAAATGGGTCGCCAACATAATACCTGTCGCTAAGAAAGATGATAAAGTACAGGTTTGCATTGACTTTCGAAACCTTAATCAGGCATGCCCAAAAGACGACTTCCCACTTCCACACATTGATACTCTAGTCAACAACACCGCTGGACATGAGATGTTATCCTTTATGGACGATTTATCTGAGTATAATTAGATCAAATTAGCAGAGTCTGACCAAGAGAAGACTTCTTTCACCACACCATGGGGAACTTACTGCTACGTCGTCATACCTTTTGGGCTCAAGAATATAGGAGCCACATATCAATGCGCCATGATGGCTATTTTTCATGACATGATGCATAAATGTGTAGAAGTCTACGTCGATGACATATTAGTGAAGTTCCAAAGGTGGGTAGGACATGTTAAAGCACTCTGACTGGTGCTGTAAAGAGCTAAGAAATATCCGTTAAAAATGAACCCAAAGAAATGTATCTTCGGAGTCACCTCTAGAAAATTACTCGGTTTTATAGTCAGCAAGCGAGGGATCGAATTCGATCCTGTAATAGTCCAAGCCATCCTCGAGATGCCACCTCCCAGTAATATCAAAGAATTACGAGGCCTGATAGGAAGATTGTAATTCATCAAGAGATTTATCTCCCATCATTCAGATAGATGCGATCCTTTCTATAGACTACTTAAAGGAGGAGCTGAATATAAATGGATGACCAATGTCAGCAGGCCTTCGACAATATCAAGAAGTACCTCTTTGACCCGCCAATACTATTGCCACCATTTCTTGAAAGACCCCTAATCCTTTACCTCTCAGCAAACGATAAAACAATGGGAGTAATTTTAGGATAATAGGAGGAAGACAACAAGAGAGAGAAGGCTATTTACTACCTCAATAAGACGATGGTCGAGTACGAATGGAAATACACTTTGATGAAGAAGACCTGCCTCACGTTGGTGTGGGCCTCAACCAAATTATGGCACTACTTTGGAGCATATAAGATACTAGTACTAGCCCGAATGGATCCTCTGAAGTACGTATTCGAAAAGCTTGCAACATTAGGAAAGATCGCTCATTGGCATATGCTATTACAAGAATTCGATATCACTTACGTCACGCAGAAGTCGATCAAAGGACAAGCAATCGCCGATTACCTCGCAAAGACCCACTCCCGAGTTATGAGCCCATATATGCAGATTTCCCCGATGAAGACTTACTCACAATTCATAATGAAGAGCCCGATAAAACGTCATGGACCCTTTATTTTGACGGTGCTTTAAATCATAAAGGAAAAAGCATCGGGATAGTCCTCCTAAGCCCGAAAGGAAATGTTATACCTAAGGCCTTTCAACTAGACTTCCTTGTCACTACCAACGTCGCAAAATATGAAGCTTTCATAGCTGGACTGTGAGCGGCACTACATTTAGGTGTTAAACAACTAAAAATAATTGGTGACTCCAAGCTAGTAATCTCGCAAGCTATAGGAGAATAGAAAACTAAGGAAAAGAGACTAATGGCATACCTAGAAATCACTCAATATTTAGTACAAAAATTTGAACGAATCTCTTTCACATACATCCCTAGATTAGAAAACGAGCTCGCAGATTCCCTTGCCACGTTGGGCTCAGTCATCCAAATACCCATCAGACAAAGTACCAAGGCCTTCTTCATCGAAAAGCTGACCATACTCGCACACTAGGTAGCATGGACCGTTAAGAGAGAATTACCAATCCTCCCCACAAGCACGAGACTAAATGAAGCAATCGCTCTGAAAAATCATGTCAAGTCAGAAATTGAAGCCGCTATGTTTAAATTTAAAAAATCACCCACCGACGACGGACATCCATGGTATTTCGACATTTGGAACTTCCTGAAGCATCAACACGTCCCTCCATGCACCACAAAGAGCAAATGAAAGACTATAAGGAATCGATGCGCCTGATTCTGCATATTAGGCGAAACACTATACAAAGAAGCCTTCACCAAAGGAGTACTGCTATGATGCGTCGCAATCGCCGAAGGATAATACATCATCTGATAAGTACACACTAGTGCCTACGGTACCCATGTCGGTAGATAGAGACTCGCCGATCAAATCATATGATGGGGCTACTTTTGGCCGACAATGATAAGAGATTGCCACCTCTACGTCCAATTCTGCAAGTAATGCCAAGAACATGCCGCACTCATCAAAGCTCCATTAGTTGTATTGAACAATATGACCTCGCTGTGGCCATTTTCGATGTGGGCTTTCGATGTCATCGAACCTTTCATAGACACAGTCGGGAACACTCACAAGCTCCCGTTCATGCTCACGGCAATCGAATACTGCACCAAATGGGGCAGAGGCTGAATCCTACGTTAGAATCACTGTTTTGACACTCATAAGGTTTGTTGTTCAAAATATCACCACCAGGTATGGAGTACCTAGAATGTTCATTACCGACAACGGTCCACAGTTCATCGCAGAGAAGATAGAAGTTATGCCAGAAATTCGGAATCGATCTATGCCACTCATCACCATTCTACCCTTAGGGCAATGGACAAGCAGAAGCTATAAATAAAACACTGATTCAAATTTTGAAGTACATAGTAGAAACAAGCAATGGAGCTGACTGGCTCGAATGACTACCAGAAGCACTCTGGGCCTATAAGACCTCTATGCGTACGAACATCGGCCAAACTCCCTACCTCCTTACCTACGGAATGGAGGCAGTCCTATCATATGAGATAGAAGTACCATCCTTACGAATTCAACTCGATGATGAGTTATCCTTAGATGAGAGGAGGATTGCCCTACTCACGCAGCTAGAGCAGCTTGATGAAATACGTCTAAGGGCAGCTGATCACACTCAGGTATATCAGAGGAGAGTGGCCAGGGCTTACGATAAGAAAGTTCTCGAACGAACCTTTAATATTGGAGAATTTGTCTTGAAGAAAATTATGCCTTCCAAGCACGCCCATCCAAAAGGAAAATTAAAATCGAACTGAGAAGGCCCTTACGTTATAACAACTGCATACCTTGAAAATGCATACAAATTGGCGAACCAAGATGGGGAAGAACTCCCTAGCACTTGGAACACCATGTACCTTAGAAAATACTACCCTTACCCTTGTGATCATCATATCCCGTGGTTAAATACATATACTTATCACCCCCATAGTTCTCACGACTCATTCATTGGTTGTATGTCATCAATTCTCAGAATATTCTTAAGACCTCTAATTTATTGCCCAATTTCTTATTCTGGTGAAATGATTGAAGGACTAGTGACCTACCTAACCTCTTTTAAAAGCATAAGTAACACTCGATTCTCATTTTTCCCTCTCCTACCATTGGAGGAGACGTTAGAGTAAAAAAAATGGTGAAAATGTTAGGTTCAATAAAAACTCACTATTCTTGTGCTAGCAAGATGCTTTCAAAAATACATATAAAAAAATATCGAGTGATAGCAATACGACGAATGAACAAGTCAATGAGCTTAGGGAAGCATAAGCAGGCTGTGAGGACATCTCTGATAACTTTACTAGAAATGTATAAGCAAGCTGCGAGAGCATCCCTGATATCCCCATACTACTAGATATCGTTACATGGTGGCGGGAGGAGGATAAATTCCTGCTAACCTTAGAATGTCAGATCTTGATGGTACCGAAACATGTCGAAGAGGTCAATCATGGCACACCGTATCCCCTCTGAGAAAAAGATTGTTACTCATCCCTTTTGCAAAGTGTTAGATATAAACTATTCCCCACATCACTGAGCCTCACCTCTCTTCTACTTTTTTACTTTGACGGACAATGAATTGGAAGCCTCACAGGATATGCCTAGGAATGAAACCGAAAATTGATGAATGATGACTGATGCAGGCACTCACTATACCTACCATACTTCTCCCTGATAACCACGGGATAGGATGACCACCACCCAAAGGTAGACCCCGGTATACAACTGACACAATCAAACGACCTCTCTCTGTTCGATGACAGTACTAATAAGCTTTTATTCAAAACTAACTCACCAAGTACCCATGACTTCTTTAAGGCCCAAAGTGCTTATCTAAAACCTAGAAAAGCTCCATTGCATCTAGACACTGGGGCATTTTTTTTTATCAGAACGAGAATCACCTTAGAAGTGCCGGCTCGTCCACCAAGGAAGATGAGGAATAACGAAGTTACCATTCAGAGAATACTACCGAAGATATTATACTGCCAATCCTACCACGCTCCTATACTGGGGTATTTTTTTTTTTTTTGTTTTTATTATTTCTATCTTAGCTATTTGTTTTCCCTGTTGTATTATTTCTATTTCAGAAAAAAGAAGAAAAAAAAAGAGAGACCACATATCCATCTTTTACTACAAGACCACGATTTGAGACACTTGCCCCCCTTGACAACTAGCAAGGGAGAGAACAAAAATTATTGATAGCGTTACCTTTACATGTACAGATACAAAACAGCCTTCAACCACCACTAGGCCAACTCAGGAAGCATCTAAGTCCCAATGACGGTTGACGACGCTAAAGAAACTAAAAAGTGAAAGACAAACGCAAGAGGTAATCAAAAGAAAAGGATCCAATCAGGGACATCTAAACAAAAAGTCTCCATATATATATCAAAATTTTCTTTTCCCTTTTTACACTTGTCACCGGGGCCATCCCCCCTATATATACAATGCACACACAATGGACAAAAAATACACACACACCCCTACTCCTTACGTTGCCGCTGGGATGACTGATCACCGCTGTCCCCAGTATCATCAGCTCGGAGGTTCGCAGACTGGTCCTCTAAAAACACAATCCCGGCACCTGAAGTCCGTGGAACCTCTAGACGGCATGACCCCACTACAGAATCCCCCTACTTGTCTGATTAACAGACAGCCTCGATCGAGAATGAGGAGGATACCCCGCAAGAATCTCACGAATGACAGAATCCTCACGAGCATCACCCTGACACGATCGAGTGACGTGTGACGAGACTGCTCGGCCGAGGAACCCATAGCCCTCGACTCTGATCCATCAAGCTGACCAGCCAACATGCGCACTCCTCGCTCACTCCTCATCAGACGATACTGCAGCCATTCACGCACCACCTCCAATGCCTTAGTCTGGGTCATCTGTGCAACCATCATCACAGCGAGCAAGTCCTCACAACTTTATGTCTCCCAGAGGACCCGCCTTGCCTCAGGCATGGCACATGCTCGCACCACCTCTAGACGCGCCTCCTCAAGCTGACGAACCTGCGTAATCACACCAAGTCAAAAAAAAAAACTAATACATATAAAAAAAAACTTCGAAAGGGAAAGGATCATACCAGAACCAGCCTCTCCTCCAGAAGACGCTCGACCGTCGCAGTGGTCACTGGATCAGCAGGAGGCACAGAGGGAACACCAAATCTACACGGCTGCAACGAGAGGAAACAAATACATTAGATAATGCTACAATAGCAAATGAACTATGAATACTATAACTAAAATGTACCTGAGTAGGGATAGGAGCAGACCCCTGAGGGGGAGGCTCAGGAACAAAGTCTGAAATAGCCTGCACAAAGAACCAAACAAGCCAACACAAGATATGTTAGAACGAAAATAAAATAAATAACCTAAATAGAATTACACCAAACCTGAAACCATGCCTGACTCTTGGGACCTAGAGAGGCAGTAGTCGCCTCCCTCGTCTAAAAGTCCTCGGCAATCCGACGCTAAAAGACCAACACAATGTTAGTAAACTATTAAGAAAAGTGAAACAATAACACCCAATGAACTGCTATAATTATAAAAAATGAGTCAAAAGATTGAGAAAACTTACCTAGTGCTCCAGCTCGGCCAGCAACTGAACCGTCATTGGATCCTCGCGACTAGAAGAGGCAACCGAAGAAGGATCGAATGCCTGAGCAGCGACCCCCACAGCAGCAAGTTCTGCCCTTTGCAAACATTGACAAATGCGCCATAATCAATAAGAATCCACGAACTACCCATGATTAATAAACCTAACAAGACACTTACCATTCGATCAATCTTAGATCGTAGGCTAGCCTCCACCTCTCGGTCGGCTTGTTGCTGACTGCGTAGCAACCCCGATCATCGCCACATGACCGGCGACCTCGGCTTCCCTCTCAGACTGACCGAAACAAAATGAGACACAACCACTACATCAGAACGACTGGAAGACTAAGTCAGTGTAATACATAGATAATTAAACCAATGAACCAACTCACTAGGAGCCGTCGAGTCTTCGCTAGCCGAGCCCCCAACTCATCCTCCGCTCCCCTAGCCTGGGCAACCGAGGTGGCTAGGGAGCGCAACATCTCCTCATCAGGTCAAGGAGCACACCCCATCTGCTCCATCACCCTATGAAGGGCATCTAATGTTCCCCGCACACTCACTGTGAGATGGCCTTGCTCCAATGCGGCCAGTCTCTCCCTCGATGTTGACCCCGACTCTAGACTGCTTACCACGAAAGAACCACTCCCATGGAAGGGACATGTGAAGAGGTGCCCACCACCCAGAGCACTAAACCACCTCACATACTCTCGGACGTCCGCCTCGTCACGCGCTCCCGTAACCCTGGTCCCCCCAACTCTAAAATCAGCCATCTGAAGCGCCATCTGCTCTGCAAAATTTCGGCCAGGGGGGTCGGTCATTCTCTTCACCACTCTATGGCAAATCTCTGGAGGGACTCCCTGAGGGAGCCCCATCTGCCGCACCACTCAAGATAGGTGGATCATGTCCACATTCTCAAAACAAGGGACCCATATGTCCACATCAAAGAAAGGCTAACACGATTGAATCATCGGCACAACAGCATCCTCCCCATCCTCGTAGGGCCTCCAGATCACCTACAACCAAACAAGCAAGCCAACCTGTCAATGAAACCTTAGATCCTAAGAGCTCGTAACAAAACAAAAAATGATTATATATACCTACCCCGCATGCATGTCCTCAAAAGGACCCCGTGCAGTCTGAAGATCAGAAGACCAGCGACGACCCCTCAATGCTGCCCTCCACACGTGCATCCACAGAAATGTGAACGACACCTCCAACGGAACCCCCAGACGAAGAAAACTAAAATGATCGTATGCCCAAAACTAAAAAAAGAAAGAAAAATAACACAAGAAATGCTGAATAGCTACTATGACCAGAAGAATAAAAAACTAAAGACACATGACACTGATTAACTAAAACTCACCTGGAGGAAGGGAAGGAAACCTCCAATCGTCGCGATGCCTCATCCCTGACGATAAAGCTGATCATAGAGATGTGCCAATGTGGCCGCACCCCATGCATATGTAGGGATACTATCCAAGTCCCTGAGAACCATCAAAAACAACCTGGTGATGCATCCTGAGTCGAAGAAGAAAAGAGTACTACACCGAGGAAGTGCATCAAGAACCCTTGAAGCACCCTATCTGCAGCCAACCACGGCTCAACTACAGGCTCCCGACCACATGTAGGACACTCATTTTTATTTGCATGATCTCTCCAATATAATATACAATCATTGCGACAAGCATGAATAATCTCATGTTTCATGCGCAAAGACTTAACTAACTTCTTTGCATCGTAGGTGCTATTAGGTAAAGTATTTGACACAGGCAAAATTTCTTTTAGCATTTTTAACAACTCCGTGAAACTTTTATTAGACCACTGATGTCTAGCCTTCATACTCAACAACTTAACTGTAGTTGACAATTTTGTATGCTCACCCTTACATGACGGATATAGTGGTTCTAATGCATGTGTCTTCAAGTTACTGTACTCCATATCCTTAGGTAAATCATGTGGATCCTGATCATCACCTTCATCATGATCATCATCTTCATCCTCAGGTAAGTCTTCAAGATGAACATGTCCAAATGTGTTGTTCAACATTTCTTCCATTCTTGGAAACATATCATTACTTTGGTTACTAGTTGAACTACTAGAAACCCCAACATTGACACAATTTGTAGAAGACGACTCCCCATGATATGTCCATGTCGTGTACGAACTATCCATGCCATCACAAATTAAATGCTCCATAATGGTTTCAAGGTTATGCTTTTGAAAATTTCGACATTTAACACACGGACAACAACACCAATTAACATCCTCAACATTTTGTTTTGCAAACAAAATAAATGATGTAACGCCATCGAGATATTCAGAAGACAGACGTTCTACTATTGTCATCCATTTTTTGTTTGGGATTGCTAGAGGCATTTTCTACAAAAAAAAAAATAAAAAAAAAACTCAAGTAGGAGAATTGAGGGAAAAGACAAGTATCAACAATATTAGCCATTAAAAACTAAAAGTGACAATTTGTTCAACAAAAAATGCACAACTCTATTGCAATCTAATTATCTACACATTCATGCTACCATAATTCTAACTAATATATTTTTTATAACCAAAACTTGCATCAATTTAAGTTAAAATTTTCAACATCGGTTCACGCCCTAAACTCTTTCCCTGTTTCTTATTTTTTAACTATCAACCATGAAAAAGGTACTAATTCAAGCCCGCATGATCTTGGAGAACATCTTTGACATCGAGATTGACTGTGATCATGGTACTAATGATTAACAATCTTCAAAATTCTCATTATCACAAAATTAATTACTTAAAGAATTAGAATTAAAATTAAAAATTAAAATGAAATCTTCAGTTGTATCTCATATCGGCCTTGTATAATTCTGATAAATTAACTCAAAACTTGCAAAAAAAATAAATAAATTACAACAGCTAAAAAAATTGAAAGTTAATAAGCGCCAACAAGTGCCTTAGGAGGAAATGCATTTTAAATGAAAGTATTGAGATTATCAAGCAACTGTAATAAGAGTTGTTGGTGGAGAGATTCCAGATCCCATTTGGAGCTGACTAGCATCAAGGATCTCCTTTGCATCCTTACTGTTCATATTAGCTATGAATGAATTGATAATAAATAATAAATATATCACATGAGGTTTCATGGAGTATATTAGTGTATTAATTGGCCAAACAAGAAAGCAGGTAATTGACAGTTTGCTTTTCTGAATAAAGTTTTTATAATTAAAGGGAAGAACGAAGTATAGCAAATTAGGTTCTCTTTCATTAAAACGGCATTTTAATAAAGCACTGATAAATGGATTACCCTGTAGGAGTCCTAGGCTAGGAAGGAGTAGCACTAGCAGCAAGACAAAATACAAATGGCTGAGATTCATATACTACTGTGGATTTAAGAGGAAACAAGAAAAGATAGAAAATTCAAGGAGACTATAAGGAGTTTAAGGGTAATCATAATAAAGGAAAAATCCACTAGTGTTGTTCGAGATCTTTAGTCATATCCACTAGAGATTAAAAAACTCCGATATAAGCAGAAAAGGAAGAAGATGAAGGAAAGACCAATAAAGGGTTGGAAGAAAGAGAGATTTTACAAAGCCGACTCAAGCATAAATAAATGGAGAAATAGGATTTACACAGCTGACCCCAAAAGGACGAGGCAATATGAGATATTTATGTTGCTCATAACTAATATTAAAATTTTAAATATATATTTTAATATTTTAAAATGGGTAATAATCATCTCACTTATGTTATTGAACTGACATAGGCCCATGACTCGATCTACCATTGGCTGCATGTCCATCGACTTTCAAAGCCAATTGGTGTGACATGCAGCCATTAGGGGGGTTTGAGTCATGGGCTTATGTTCTTATATCCCATGTTTCAAGTTAGGAAATCATTTCCCTAAAAATTAGCTACATCAAATGGAGCATAATGCTATTGCTCATTAAAACAAATATGAAAAAACAATGGTATGCAATGCAATTGCAACAAATTTTATGGATCACCAATCACAGGTTTTCTTACATTTTTCCTAATTATTGCCAACTTCTCTTAATAATAAAGATTGAAGCATTAAAATTTTAAATCTAAAGAAGAAACATCAATGTTGTGACTATAGGGAGATAGACCTTAGCTTTGACCGTCTGACCATGCTAGAGGGCCAAGCATTTTATTTCCCAAATGGCCAAACAAGCACCTTTTGACAGTGGCTACACTTTGTTTGGATTAACTACATTATTTGCTACACTCTTACAAAATCTTCTAGAATAAGCTTGGTTCCAAATGGTGTGTCCATAGATTTCAACAATAAGGCATAGTCTACACTTCCCACCCCATTTCAAGGTCTTCACCAGAATGAACAAACCCATTATATTGCATATTTACCATTATTAAACCTTAAATAGACAAGTTATAGCCTTTTGCGCATGTCATGGGCACAATTTAAAAACTACACTAAGACCGTCTTTAAAAGTAAATAAGAAAAGTAACAAGCCAGCAAAAGAAGATAAACTAAAGCCTATACACAATCTTAAGATCGTTTCTTTCAGGGTAAAACAAGAAAATGTAACAAGTCCCCAAAAGAAGAGACTGAAGCCTAAACACATGCCACAAAACAATATACCATTTTCTTGTTAGTCACTGTGTCTGAGATGCTGCTGCACTGCTTGCATGTGATACTTGAACAACATCACACTCACTGCAATTAGAACGTTCTAAACCATTCTCATAATCTCACTTTCACTCACTTTTAGTATACATTCAGTGCTCCGGTTAAATTGACCATTATAGTTCCAGTGACTGAATTTTCGTTCTAATAAGAAAAGAAAAGAAAAATGGATTCTCGTTCGAACTATCATGTGCCAAACATGTATTTTATGCCATCTAAGAAATCTCAGTAGCATGCATATCAATCTTCAACTATCATAGATAAGAAAATCTTAGGACAGTGATTTTGCCATCAAAAGCATCATAAGAATAATGAGCTTCAAAAACAATTCTTAAAGAAGAGCAAGAGCCTGCACTTCTATCCCCACTACAACACCCAACTCGGCAATCTCATTGTCCATTTAACCACCAAAGTGGACCAAACCTTTTATTATTAAGGCAATCTCATTGTCCATTTACACAAATTCCCACATACCATACTTACATACACAAGTAGTAAATAACAACCATTTTAAACTCAAAGAAAAACATTAGAATTGACTGTTGTTTGTTTGTTGTTTCTAATACGAGAAAACAAGAACATCCAAATATTATCATATTAGATGAAACTAAGTACTAAACAAAAATCTCTAAACAGATTATGCCTAAGGAACTTGTTGGAGCTAAAAAATTACAACAGCTAAAAAAATTAAAAGTATTGAGTATGATACCTTATTGGCGAAGTACAAATTGTCGAATCCGGGTTATTTTTGGTGATCTGCCACTCCAAATTTTTTGATTCTAAGTAATCTCTGCAATTCTTCAATTAATTGAGCAAAATTAATAAATCTGAAGTATACAAACAAAAATGCCCCAAATAAGTCAGAAAATTTCAAATATGAAATATATATGGCCAAAAATTCCCGTTTCTGTTCTAAAAGTGACAGATCTAAAATATATTAACAAGAATCCCCAAAAAAATCAGAAAAATTTGAATCTGAAACCTATAAACTAAATGCCCCCTTTTTTGTTCCAAAACTGACCGATCTGAAATACAGAGATAAAAAATCCCCAAAAAAATATCAGAACATTCAATTCTTACATTTTGGTGTCAATCCATAGCTCTCTATCGTTTCTCTCCACTCTTCGACACAATGAAATCGGAGCTGAAACCCTTCGTCACCGTTCGAAGCTCAGCTAGATCGTATTCAATGCCGGTACTTGATCCCGCTCAGCTGGATCTACATCAGCTTCAAAATTATAATAAAAAAAAAAATCAAATCCAAAATCATAATCTCAAAAAAATACATATATCAGAGATCAAAATACCTAGATCAGGTTTCTCCACTTGTAACGATTCTTCTTCAGGAGACTGAACAGTTGGTCTTTGACTATAATCGGTTGAGAAGATGCTAGCTCGAGGAGAGGAAGGTGAAGAGGTGAGGAGAGGAAGGCGAAGAGGTGAGAGAGAATGAAGAAATCAAACAAACACTACGTGAAAACAAGGAAAAAACAACTGTCCAAAACAGTCATTTTCTAAAAAAATGACAGTTTTTGACCGTCGAGTGCGCCGTCCTAGAAAAAGCAGTAGTATTTTTCAACAACATATTTAGACCGTCGTTTATGTCATCAAAATAACGACTGTCTTCGACTGTCGATCACAATCGACTGTTTTGAGCTATTGTTTTTTATGTCGTTTTATTGAGAAAGACATGACATATTCCCCCCATAATCGACATATTATGACTGCCGTTTCTCTTTAGAATAATCACGTTCATGAAACAACCATAGTTTTGAGCAGTCGTATTTTTTTATTTATATATATTTTAAAATATTTAAAATTTTAAAAACGATGATTTTTTAACGTCATTTTTTAAATAATTTTCATCTAAAATCTAATGAAATCTATAATCATTAAAATACATAAATTTCTAAATTCACCATAAGAAAATTCACATCTTAAAATAAATAAATTGATAATCATCATCCTTAATTACAACTTTCAACTTTCAAGTTTGAAATAATCATAAAAAACATAAAACTTAAAATTCCCAAAAAAAATTACTAAGCATCAAAATCCATTAAATGTCTATAACCAAATAAATCCAATTTATATTATGCCTAACAATAATCATATAAATTGGATAAGTCCCTTTAGCCAGATAATTGTATCCCCAATTATAATATCTGCTAATGTCCCTTCACTTGCATACAGCTCGGCGGCGATATCATAAATATCATCTACTATAATGGTAAATGAATCTGTTGATGTTGTCGTGTAACGTCGCGAAAATTTCGTATTTAAATGGTTCACCTCGGGATGCGGACCAACTGGTCACATGTTTGATCGGGTCACCTTTGACAGAGTCGACTTGTCAATCGTAGCTATACGAGGTGTATAATATAAACTCACCCCTTAGATGGACAGAGTATCCTTATGTATGCACACGCACACACATGTACCTTAGATGTTGGTGTTTAACACCAAGACAAATGTATGAGTTATAAGGAATGAAAGAGGTAAATAAATTCATTTTGAGTAGTTGAGAGGAGAGTTGAGAGAAAGGGGGAGAGTAAATGCATGAATGATTGGCTATGAAATCATAGGAGAGTATTGAATACAAATCTTTGATCGAGCTCAGGATAGAGGAGAGATCATGTATTTGGGGATTGAGAAACCCTAGTAAGATCAGGCTTCGGATTAAGAAATCCAACCGATTATAGGTGAGCAAAATCTTTATAATTATTTTCTTATGTTAATGTAAATTAGAAAGCTAAGATATGGGAAATCAATGATGAATCTACATGAAGGAGATAAGATGATTGCAAGGGATAATGAATTAGATCCATAGCTGAAAAAAGACAAATTCATTCAATCGAAATGAGAATCCGATCGAACGAATTTGGCCTGAGAAGAAGATATGAAAAGAGAGAAAGGTTTCTGTGTAAATCGATCGAACGATTTGAAATTCGTTCGTTCAATTTTGGAAACCGTTCAATCGAAATAAATATCGATTGAACGGTTTGCTCAGAAGAAGAAAAAGGTAAAAGACAATTTCGTTCGAACGAAATAAAAATCGTTTGAACGATATGAAATTCATTCGAACGATTTAGAAACCGTTCGAACGATTTTGTGAATCGTTCGAACGATTTGGAAATCGTTCGATTTGGTTAAAGTTAGGCTTTGATGCCTAATTTGGTGTGTAAATGGATAGTAAGAGAACTTAAGCTTCTTGAACCACTGTTTAGACATAGTAGTAATATTATCATGCATTGATTATGTCTAGGTTGAGTCGAACCGTTGAGTTACTCATAGTAGGATTGGGTTTGAGGATTCAAAGGTTCGAGACGCATGTAAGGTAGGGGAATATCTAACTAGTATACTATATTACAAACCCATATGTAGTGATAGTGTAAGATGCAAGTCTCGTTAAATTTTGTTGAGTTATAGTTAATGCAAAGCATAAAGTAAATATCAATAGTGCATGTGTTTTACACAAGTAAAAGAGGAATTTGTTAAGTAAGAGAAAGATCATCTCAGGGATGTAAGAACACACAGGCATCACAGAGATGCAATAGACAGCGTGACATCCTATGGATGTGAGGTGGATGAAAGATCCATGTTAAAGAGATAAACAGTAAACATGAATGCACGGGCTGAGTGTTATTATCTATTAGCACAAATTCACGGTGAATAACTATATTTATTGCACAATTCGATTTAAGGTTCAGAGAATACAGCAAGCGGCGGGATACTTAGATGGCGGCGAGGATATCCGTGACGATGCGGCTAATCAAGTACGGAGACATCGAGGGATGTATAGTAGTATTATACCGGTCGCCTAAGAGATAGGGATGAGGACAATTCCATGAAAAATAGTTTGATTAGACGACGATGGAGGGTATTCCATCGAGGCTCGATGCTATATTGCTCGGGGATTATTTAAGTTAAGATTTAAGTCATGATCTCAACCTGATTGCAACTAAGGAAACTAGTAATCATTGAAAGAAGTGCATGATCAGAATGATAAAAGTAGTCAAATTATCTTATCACATCTTAAAAGTTATTTTTCAAGAAATGATATAACTATGAAAGCATGTTTATCTTTGTCATGAAATATATGTTTGTAAAATGGATATACTTGCTGTGATATTGCCCAATTGAGCTGGGATGTAGCTCACCCTTTGACTATATGTCACAGGTGACGGTTTAGAATTTGATGAGAATGTAGGAATTGCTACAAACGAGGGTGATCCCAGTGATTCGGAGTACTTTCCAAGGGAGGAGACTGAGACTGAGCCTCCTCCGGAGAGATTCTTCTAGAAGATCTTCGCTGCGTATTTTGATAGTTTTTTTTTTGTAAAGAGAAAAAGAATTACGGCTTGGCACGTCCAGCCTTATTTTTGAAAAGGTAAACATATATGTAATATTCTTTTGCCGAACCATTGAGAATGACCGTAGTTACGACACTAATGGTTCAGGTTGGTTCTTTTATTTATGCGGAGTCATGAAATTAGAACTATCTTTTGGGGCATGTGTTTTTGGATTAACGTACTGTAGAAATGGAGATTTATTTTGCATTATTTTCTTTTATTTAATATTATGAATGGGATGTACCAAGTGTTCCGCACTTACATTATGGGGCACGGCCTTGTGGGCTATGCCGATGGCACGGGTTTCGGGGTGCCGAAAACCAGGCTGTCACAATTGGTATCAAAGCCTTTTTCTTTAGAATTTCTGACAAAGTCTTGGATTTTGTTGGAGTGAAGGGATCTTCTGCTAATGAAACTTTGGTTTCATATGCAGAGCACGATGTCTTCTGGAAGACGGGGTCGACCGAGAGGTACCCAGAATAGAAACCAGAGCGGTGACGAGAGATTTCAGGCAGGGTCTAGTAGTAGAGACCAGGAAAATCTTCGAGAAGGAGAACAAAGGAGTGAAATGACTGACCGGATCACATTGGCTATGGAGACTATGGCCGCTGTGATGGCTCAGCAGACGTAGCAGACTGCAATACTGGCTGAGCAGACGGCACTATTAGCGGCGAATAACGTCAATAACGCCAATAGTCATCAGCCACCACCACCACCTCCTCCAGCATTGTTGCCATTATCTTTTGTAGATTTTAGGAGATTGAGACCTCCTAGCTTCTATGGACAGACGGACCCGTTAGAAGCAGAGAAGTGGCTGAACCAAATTGAGAAGCTTCAAGACAGACTACGGGGTACAGAAAGTTAGAAGGTAGGTTGGGCTTCCTTCCAGTTGGAGGGAGATGCCGATCTGTGGTGGAAGTCTGTGCTGAGGAGAAGAGAAGTTGAAGACCCTCACCGTCTATGGACTTGGATGGAATTTGTAAGGGAGTTCAATAGGGAGTACTTCCCTAAGCAAGTGCGAGTCCAGATGAGGAGAGAGTTCACAAACTTACAGCAGAGAGGCATGTCAGTCAGAGAGTATGGTGTAGAGTTCACGCGGTTATCTCGATTTGCACCAGAGCTAGCATCTACAGAAATCATGAAGGCGGCTAAATTTGAAGAGGGTTTAAGACCAAACATCCGTGAAAGAGTGTCAATCTTTGAACTAGAACACTATGCGGATGTGATGGGAAAAGCCATAGTAGCCGAGAGGGATATATATGGGGTGTACAAGAGAAGAGATCAACATGACGGGGTAGGAACAGCTCAAGGGGGAGCGAGTGAGTATAGCTCGGGGAACAAAAAGCTGAGATTTACCATGCCGACTCCACTCCCTAGATAGGGCACGTATACAAATTTCTTTAGGCCACCTACATCCTTGTTGGCGAGACCGATTCGATATGGGAACCCTACCGCTACCACCGGAGTATCTGCTACTCAAGGCATCTCTCGGGCAGCTTCCTCTACTCCAAAGGAGACTTGTGCCAAATGCGCCAAGCCTCACGGAACGGTCGATTGTAGAAGGGGAATGCAAGGGTGTTACCGATGTGGGAAACTAGGCCACATAATAAAGGATTGCCCTGAGATGAGCAAAGGGAGAATAGCTTCTATTATACGTGTATGGGAAGGAGAGTCGTGGAGCATACGAGGCTAGAGCATTGATAGACCCAGGGTCTACTCATTCGTTTGTTACTCCTTGATTTGTGAGAAGGATGAGGATCAAGCCAGAGACATTAGATTTCGTCTTGGCTGTGACAGTTCCAACTGGACCGGTAGTGAATGCAGACTTAATTTGCAAGTCAGTAACTGTAGCTGTTAAAGATGGAGAGGTTTTTGAATTGTCAGCAAATCTGATTCTGTTAGACATGTAAGGATTTGATGTATCCTTGACATGGACTGGTTGTCGAAACACTGTGCAACGGTTGACTGCAAAAGTAAGATTGTCATCTTTAGGTCGAATACTAGGAGATCGTTTCGATTTGTTGGAGTACGAACGAAATTCCTACCACTTGTGTCCGCCATCAAGGCCGAGCGTCTAATCAAAAATGGATGCAGTGGTTACTTAGCCTTTTTGAAGGATGACAAGGAAAGAAAGAATATTATTACGGAAATCTCAATAGTGCACGAGTTTATAGATGTCTTCCCAGAGGAATTACCGGGCTTACCTCCGGATCGAGAAGTGGAGTTTGCTATCGACTTGGCACCTGGAACGGAGCCGGTTTCTAAAGCGCCGTATAGAATGGCTCCGGCTGAGTTGAAAGAATTGAAGGAACAATTGCAGGAACTTTTAGATAAGGGGTTTGTCAGACCAAGTGTATCCCCTTGGGGTGCGCCGGTCTTGTTTGTTAAGAAGAAGGACGGATCAATGAGGTTATGCATTGACTACCGTCAGTTGAACAAACTCACTATTAAGAATAAGTATCCGCTGCCAAGGATAGATGATTTGTTTGACCAGCTACAGGGAGCCAAGTATTTTTCAAAGATCGACTTGAGGTCGGGATATCATCAGCTCAGGGTCAAGACAGAAGACATTTAAAAGACTGCTTTTAGGACAAGATACGGACACTATGAGTTCTTAGTGATGCCATTTGGGTTGACGAATGTGCTAGCGTCCTTCATGGATTTAATGAATCGGGTGTTTAAACCACACCTGGACTCTTGCGTCGTTGTATTTGTCGATAATATCCTCATCTACTCCAAGTCAAGGAAAGAACATGAGGAGCGTTTGAGATCCGCTTTACAAACACTGCGTGAATACCAATTATACACCAAACTCAGTAAATGTGAGTTTTGGATGGAAGAAGTTACCTTTTTGGGACACATCGTCTCAAAAGATGGTGTCACGGTGGATCCTACTAAAATTGAGGCAGTGGTGTAGTGGGAACTACCAAAGACGGTCACCGAGGTATGCAGTTTCCTTGGTTTAGCCGGGTATTATAGACGCTTTGTGGAAGGGTTTTCCAAGCTATCGGGACCACTGACCAAACTCACACGGAAAGATGTAAGATTTGAGTGGACCGACGCGTGAGAAGCAAGCTTTCAGGAACTGAAGAAGCGACTGACCTCAGCCCCGGTACTTGCAATTCCTTCAGGCAGTGGAGGTTTTGCCGTTTATAGTGATGCTTCTCATAATGGTTTAGGTTGTGTGCTAAACCAGTATAAAAAGGTGATTGCTTATGGGTCGAGACAGTTGAAGGACCATGAGAAGAATTACCCGACTCATGACCTCGAGCTCGCAACAGTCATTTTTGCATTGAAGATCTGGCGACACTATTTGTATGGAGAGACCTTTGAGATTTTCATGGACCATAAAAGCCTCCGATATTTATTTACCCAGAAAGAGCTAAACATGAGGCAGAGAAGGTGGATGGAATTTCTCAAAGATTATGATTGCTCTATCCAATATCACCCAGGCAAGGCTAACGTCGTCGCGAATGCTTTGAGTCGGAATGGTTCGGCTCAATTGACTAACCTGATACTGGGAATGCACAGGTGGAAATTGTTCGAAGATTTGTCAATGTATGATGCGATGATAGAAGTACAAGCTTCAGGTACTTTGTTGGCCAATATTTCAGTTCGGCCAATGATCTTCGAACACGTACACGAATTGTAGACGAAAGATGCTGAGTTGGTTAAGATTCGAAAGGAAGTAATGGAGGGGACTCGACCGGATTTCTCTATACGGGAGGATGGTTCCTTATTATTCAGGGGACGCCTCTGTATTCCGATTGATGCCAGTCTACGCCAGACTATTTTGGATGAGGCACACAAGTCAAAATACGCCATCCATCCGGGGAGTACCAAAATGTATCAAGATTTGCGTAGAAGCTACTGGTGGAGAGGTCTCAAACACGACGTAGCAGAATATGTGTCTAAGTGTTTGATGTGTCAACAAGTTAAGGTCGATCATCGACACCCTGCTGGTTTATTACAGCCTCTGCCTATACCGGAATGGAAGTGGGAATCTATCTCCATGGATTTCATCGTGGGGTTGCCACGGACAGTGAAGAGGTATAACGCCATCTGGTTGTTGTAGATAGATTAACAAAATCGGCCCATTTCTTGCCCTACAACACCATGTATACGGCGGGCAAACTTGTGGAACTCTATATGAAAGAGATAGTATGCCTACATGGTATCCCAAGCAGTATTGTATCTGATCGTGACCCGATGTACACTTCAAAGTTTTGGCCGAAATTTCAAGAAGGTATGGGTACTCGATTAGATTTCAGTTCAGCGTTCCATCCACAGACTAATGGGCAGACGGAACGAGTAAACCAAGTGATCGAAGATATGCTAAGGGCGTGCATGCTTGAATTACAGGGTTCATGGGATCAACATCTTCCCTTGATCGAGTTTGCTTACAACAATAGTTCTCAAGTGAGCATCGGAATGGCACCGTACGAAGCTCTCTATGGTAGGCGATGTTGATCGCCCATCAACTGGGAAGAGACCGGAGAAAAATTTGTGCTTGGTCCGGATATTCTCGAAGATAATGCTATGGTTGTCCGGATGATAAGAGAACGACTGCGATTAGCACAGAGCCGACAAAAGAGTTATGCCGATGTTAAGAGAACAACCCTGGATTTTGCTGTGGGCGATCATGTCTTTGTGAAAGTATCACCTATGAGGGGTGTTATGCGGTTCGGAAGAAAAGGGAAGCTCAGTCCTCGTTACATCGAACCCTTTGAAGTTTTGGGTCGAGTTGGAGAAGTAGCCTATAGCATCGGATTGCCTCCGTTGTTTGATAGGGTGCACAATGTCTTTCATATCTCCATGCTCCGCAAGAACGTAAAGGACCCCACGCACATTTTAAGTGGTCAACCAATCGAATTACATGAGGATATGACCATGGTTGAAGACGCTACTCAAATCTTGGACCGAAAGGAACGAACTGTACGTACTAAGGTCATTCCATTAGTGCTAGTCAAGTGGGGCAATCACCCTGTTGAAGAAGCAACTTGGGAGAGAGAGGCTGAAATTCGGGACCTGTATCCCCATCTATTTGAATAGTGGAGATTGTAATTGATCTGTACTAGGTGTATAATTGTATGAGACTTATGATTATTTTGTTTAATTTTGTTTTTATGAACCGGGTATAAAACTGGTTTAAGCGGTGTTCGACTTATGTGTTAAAATTTTTACGATTTTTTTTTTGTAGTATGGAAAGTTATCATTTTACGTCCCTATCTCAAATTATGAAGATAAGGTGTACAGCCGGCACCTTGTCAAGGTTTACAAATACAGTTCGGTTTGGCTATAGAAAAATGAGCGAGCTCCGATGGTTTACTTGTTGGGTTAGATAGCTGTTAGACCATGGTGGAGTATGGAGGAGTTACCTCATTTTAAATGAGTAAATTGAGCAATCTGAGGGAACAGCCTCAGTTTCAAATTTTGGTTTTCGTTTGATCGAAATTAAAATTCGATCGAACGAATTTTTATGGGACAAAGCAACAGGTATAGCCAGAAATCGTTAGAACGATTTCCCAAATCGTTCGAACGAAATGTACCCACAGTGGGCACTAGCAGTTTCTCAGAGAATTGTTTGAACGATTCCAAACCGTTCGAACGATATCCTTTCACCAGTGAGAGGGAAAAAGGGCCTCAAATTGTAATCTAAGCAATCGTTTGATCGATTTATAAACCGATCGAACGAAAATTTTTGAAGGCATTTAGACCTGGGTAATTCGTTCGATCGAAATCAAATCCGATCGAACGAATTTTTGAGTTGGCATTTAATAGCTGAAAATCGATCGAACGAATTTAAATTCGTTCGATCGATTTGGAAATCTATATATTGCTGCATTCGAAATTTTTTCATTCGTTCGAAAAATCAGTAAGCTTATATTTTTTTTCTTTTGGGAAGAACCTTAGGGTTTGTGAGGGTCCTCGATCTTCATCGATTCCGGCCATCTTCACGCTTGAAACATTGCCATCATCTGTTTGGGTCATCTTGAGGTAATCATTAACCTCAATTTTAGTCTTTATAGATCCATTTCTCCTCGTATTTGGTAGATTAGGGCTAAGTACATCAACTCTACATTGTGCTTAGTTAAAAATGCCACCCAAGACTCGCCAAGCCACGGCGAGTACGACATTGAAGAAACCCACTTCAGGTTCTTCCTCGCAACCACCGCCGAAGAAACCACCTACGAGTTCTTCATCAGTACCGCCCGTACAAGCACCGCCTCCACCACCTAACCGTGAACGACCAAATGAATGGTGGTCGAATAAGGATTTTGAACCCAAGTGGATAATCGATCCCAAGACTTTTGCCAAGTGTGATGAAACGCATTGGGCATTCGATTACATTTCCACTGCTAGTTTAACGGGTATCCTAAAACCATGCAATGATAGCTATTACCCTAGAATCGTTCGGCCCTTTTACCAGAATATGGAGATCATTAAGGACCCTACCATTTTAAAAACCAAAATTGATAATAGACCGTATACCTTTACATTTGATGACGTGGCGGATGCGTTGGAATGTTTCCCCGCGTATAACCATGAAGATATAGCATTAGCTGAGCTGTGTCCAAAGGCCTTAGACTATCAGTATGTAGCCGATCACATGACCCAGGGCCGAATAGGTTCGAGTCATTCTATCAAACGAGTTGATTTGCCCCGTGACATCTGGATGCTTGATTCCATCATCCATTGTAATTTGTAACCCTTACGCCATCAGACCGAAAGAGTTGGTGAGGTTCAAATGGCACTCTTTTCAGCTTTCAATGGGCGATGGTTCAATGCCCCCAAAATGGTTTTGGAGGGAATGAAGTATGCCTGAAAGAAGATGTTGCCCAATGTGAAGAAATCGATTGATGACATGCCTTATGCAAGGCTCATTTCACTAATGGTAGAGGACTATGCGGGGGATGATACCTACACCCTCTCCTCAAATGAGTTCAAGCTGACCGGCAATATTCAACCTTTTACCATGGTTGATTGGAACCGGACGTACGTTAAATTAGTTAAAAAGCCGATAGCCGAGGTACCACCCCAATCGGAACCCCAACCGGAAACGAACCCTCAAGACCAACCACCACATGCTACCCCGGTTTATGATGAAGCTGCTGCTCATGTTCCTCCACAACAGCCTTTTGATTAGCGCACTCAGGAGCAAGCACCACCGCCACATGAGGATCTTCCAACTCCGACGGTTGCCGATCTATATGCCTTGTTGGAAGCCAACACCCGTCAAATGGTGGAGAACAATCGCCTCCTCAACTGCAGGTTGGATTATTATGACGCTCTACATGCTGAGACGATGCATTTCATGTACCTCGATGACTATGTTCAACGCATGGCCGCAGCGCAAGCAATGGTCTCTGGAGCGTCGACTTCTGGTGCAGGAACGCGTGATGATGACGACATTCCGCCTGGTGACGGCGAGTCTTGAATGTCCTTTATTTGGTGTCATGTTTTGGGGGTGAAAAATTTTGGACTATTTTATGATGGGCTGTAGATTTTGTTGGATAACTTGTAAATTTAACACAGGTAACCGGGGACATGTTTCCTCTTGCACAATCGTGGCATGGCTTCCACTCGACTCTTTCCAACTGCAAATTTTTTTTCTTGTCTATATAATGGTGTTTATATTTCCTTTTGTTTGGTGCATGTGCTTCCAATTTAGCTATTTATTTTGGGTGTGTGGCTGTTTTCTTTGTGACTACATGTAGTTCATGCAGGATGGGTAATTGAACTAGTCCCACGTGTACCCATTGCATGTGGGGGGCCCATGCTGGGGTGTGGGGGAGGACCGTCTTGCGTATCATTTTCGAGGATGAAAATTCCCGAGGGGTGAATGTAACGTCCCGAAAATTTCGTATTTAAATGGTTCACCTCGGGATGCGGACCAACTGGTCACGTGTTTGACCGGGTCACCTTTGACAGAGTCGACTTGTCAATCGTAGGTATACGAGGTGTATAATATAAACTCACCCCTTAGATGGACTAAGTATCCTTATGTATGCACACACACACATGTACCTTAGATGTTGGTGTTTAACACCAAGACAAATGTATGAGTTATAAGGAATGAAAGAGGTAAATAAATTCATTTTGAGTAGTTGAGAGGAGAGTTGAGAGAAAGGGGGAGAGTAAATGCATGAATGATTGGCTGTGAAATCATAGGAGAGTATTGAATACAAATCTTTGATCGAGCTCGGGATAGAGGAGAGATCATGTATTTGGGGATTGAGAAACCCTAGTAAGATCAGGCTTCGGATCAAGAAATCCAACCAATTGAAGGTGAGCAAAATCTTTATAATTATTTTCTTATGTTAATGTAAATTAGAAAGCTAAGATATGGGAAATCAATGATGAATCTAGATGAAGGAGATAAGATGATTGCAAGGGATAATGAATTCGATCCATAGCTAAAAAAAGACAAATTCGTTCAATCGAAATGAGAATCCAATCGAACAAATTTTGCCTGAGAAGAAGATATGAAAAAAGAGAAAGGTTTCTGTGTAAATCGATCGAACGATTTGAAATTCGTTCGTTCGATTTTGGAAACCGTTCAATGGAAATAAAAATCGATTGAACGGTTTGCTCAGAAGAAGAAAAAGGTAAAAGACAATTTCGTTCGAATGAAATAAAAATCGTTCGAACGATTTAGAAACCGTTCGAACGATTATGTGAATCATTCGAACGATTTGGAAATCGTTCGATCGATTTGGTTAAAGTTAGGCTTTGATGCCTAATTTGGTTTGTAAATGAATAGTAAGAGAACTTAAGCTTCTTGAACCACTGTTTAGACATAGTAGTAATATTATCATGCATTGATCATGTCTAGGTTAAGCCGAATCGTTGAGTTACTCATAGTAGGATCGGGTTTGAGGATTCAAAGATTCGAGACGCATGTAAGGTAGGGGAATATCTAACTAGTATACTATATTACAAACCCATATGTAGTGATAGTGTAAGATGCAAGTCTCGTTAAATTTTGTTGAGTTATAGTTAATGCAAAGCATAAAGTAAATAGCAATAGTGCATGTGTTTTACACAAGTAAAAGAGGAATTGTTAAGTAAGAGAACGATCATCCCAGGGATGTAAGAACACACAGGTATCGCAGAGATGCAATAGACAGCGTGACATCTCAGGGATGTGAGGTGGATGAAAGATCCATGTTAAAGAGATAAACAGTAAACATGAATGCACGGGCTGAGTGTTATTATCTATTAGCACAAATTCACGGTGAATAACTATATTTATTGCACAATTCGATTTAAGGTTCAGAGAATACCCAACCGACGCGGCGGGATAACTGTGACTGAGGCGGCAGGATATCCGTGACCGATACGGTGGCTAATCCGTACACCAGCAGACATCCCAGGGATGTATAGTAGTATTATACCCGTCGCCTAAGAGACAGGGACGAGCACAATTCTATGAAAAATAGTCTGATTAGACGACGATGGAGGGTATTCCATCGGGACTCGATGCTATATTGCTCGAGGATTATTTAAGTTAAGATTTAAGTCATGATCTCAGCCTGGTTGCAACTAAAGAAACTGGTAATCATTGAAAGAAATGCATGATCAGAATGATAAAAGTAGTCAAATTATCTTATCACATCTTAAAAGTTATTTTTCAAGAAATGATATAACTATGAAAGCATGTTTATCTTTGTCATGAAATATATGTTTGTAAAATAGATATACTTGCTGTGATATTGCCCTATTGAGCTAGGATGTAGCTCACCCTTTGACTATATGTTACAGGTGACAGTTTAGAATTTGATGAGAATGTTGGAATTGCTACAGACGAGGGTGATCCCGGTGATTCGGAGTACTTTCCAAGGGAGGAGACTGAGCCTCCTCCAGAGAGATTCTTCTAGAAGATCTTCGCTGCGTATTTTGATAGTTTTCTTTTTGTAAAGAGAAAGAGAATTACGGCTTGGCACGTCCAGCCTTATTTTTGAAAAGGTAAACGTATATGTAATATTCTTTTGCCGAACCATTGAGAATGACCGTAGTTACAGCACTAATGGTTCGGGTTGGTTCTTTTATTCATGCGGAGTCATGAAATTAGAACTATCTTTTGGGGCATGTGCTTTTGGATTAACGTACTGTAGAAATGGAGATTTATTTTGCATTATTTTCTTTTGTTTAATATTATGAATGGGATGTACCATGTGTTTCGCACTTACATTATGGGGCACGGCCTTGTGGGCTGTGCCGATGGCACGGGTTTCGGGGGTGCCAAAAACCTGGCTGTCAGATGTCGTCTCTCTATTAATACGTCCCAGTGCAACAAGTTTTTTCCTGAAGTTCTTTAATAAGCAACGCGTGGATGATTGATCCACTGGTGAATCAGGAAGAACCGATGAATGTCATTGTGCCTACAAAAAAATGATAACTGATTAGTATTAAAAAAATTATATCGAAAAATTATAATTTTGAAAAGAAATTTGGGCCTTCATGAGATTGAAATTTGTACCTGAGAAGAACCTGAATCTGACATATGTGTTCCTTGAGAGAGAACTTGGCTCGATAATGCATTGACTTTTTCCTTAAGGGTCTTGTGTGCCTTACGGTCCTCATCAGATTGTTGAATAAGTAAATCAAACTTCGATTCAATGTTTTCACGTGCTCTCTTCTCCCGTTGAGCGTTCTCTCTGCAAGGCGCTGATGCTTGAATAGCGGTCTTAGATACACCCATACCCATGCCCCGTACACAACCTCTTCCATCACGGCCACAAACCTAAGCAACAAAATATTTTAGAACTATAAATTCCTTACAAGGAAAAGAAGAAACAAAAAAGGGAGGTGAGCATCATTTACTTTAGCAATTGATGATCTAAATCGTTATCCCCTAGAAGAGGATCGTTCAGGATGATTCTTCTAATATCATCCTGCAAAAAATAAATATTAATTAAACATTTCAATACTAAAATTCTGATATAAAATGAATTAAAATAATAGTCTTACTAGTTGATTGCTCATAGCGGGAAAAGGACAAATCCCATTTTTCTTGGTATGAGAGGCTATATATATGTGTCCTAATGACTCTACCATCAGAACTCTGCTTTTTCTGTACAATAAAAATTTTATAAATATTAATATTTCAAATAATTATATACAAATAGAATATTGGATATATATTACCAATTCCTCTGCAATGTTAGTTGCTCCTCGTCTACCAGTAGTGTGTGGGTTTTTCATCTTTTCCCTGGAAGACTTTCCTTTTTCTCAACGTGCTTGCTCTTGTTCCGTCGAACACATATCAACAAAATTTTCCCAGTCTTCTTTCATCACACGATTTTGTATATCATTTTTCCATTCCACATTTGTCTGATGTTTATCGTAGTGTATGCGCAGGTCATGTTTCCACTGTTTTCATGAAGTATTAGCTTTCGATAAGACCATGCTTTTGTGACTTGTTGAAATATCATATTTAGCCTGTGATAATAAAAAAAAGAATAAAAAAATTATTAGTAGAACAATTAAATTTGATTTTAAATGATTTACTTCCACTCATAAAGACTTTACTTCATATAATAAAAAAAAGATTAAAAAAATTATTAGTAGAACAATTAAATTTGATTTTAAATGATTTACTTCCACTCACAAAGACTTTACTCCATATTTGCTCTTTCACGACAATTGGTACGTCACGCCAAGTACTGTATGTAGGTGGGCAATGTGCCCTCGCCATTCGACCTACAAACGTAGAGAATTCTGCTGAACCTTCTCCAACAGGTTGCCCATATTCATTGAAATGCAGTGATTTTTTAGGCTCACCTAAATGAATAATATCTTGTTAGTAATCTATTCATAACAATTATTATATAAAAAAGAAGAAGAAAACTAACCAATCCCTTGAATATCGCTTTGTTCAGATTGATTTTCTTGAGCGTCATTTTGTTCAGACCCATTTGGCCGAGACTCAAACCCACTTGTTTCAGATTTAGATTGTGCCATAAATTCTTTGCTAAAAATAAAACAAAAAGATCTATTCATTGGTTGCTTGCTTCATAGTCGCAAACAGAACAGTACATTCATTGTCTTCACAATAAATATTTTAGACAAAATGCAATTATTCTTTTTAATATTGAATAAATAATTATATTGAATGATATAAACCTCATTTCTGGTGTAGTTGATTCGAACCCCGAATTAGTCCCACCCTACTGCTGGTGTGGTTGGGTTCAAGCCCCATGTAGGCCCAAGGATATGGGTTCGAATGCATGGCATGTAGGCCCAAGGATATGGGTTCGAATGCATGGTGATCCCTTACTAATAGACCAAACAACTGTACATAAACAACACCACGGTTCGCCTATAAAAAAATCATAGCATGAGATTATAAATTTGCTAGAAAACAGAGTTATATCCCCAACTTTGGTTTCATAAGTAACAAACACCAAAAGGGACCACAATTTGCTTTCATAAGTAACAAACACCAAAAGAGGGAATAAAAATGCAACGTGAAAGGTCCCTTCATCATGTTTCCTTGGTCTGTGAGATGATCCAATGATGGATCACCACTTGGACAATTTAGATTGGTCACAGATTTGATACCATGATAAGCACTAGGTTCATCTATCAAATAAACCCTCTCAATATTAATCTAACAAATTAAATATAGAAATTAAATAAAAACATTTTCTCTACATCGGTGAGACCAGTCATAAAAAATAGATGCCTGACATTTTTTCAATCAAGTGTGATACTTAATATAAAGAAACAATGATTAAGATATGCCAGATCTAGGATTGCACCAATAGAACACCCCTAGAATTTGATTAAAAAAGGTTAAATACCAATGAAATAATATCACACAAAAATTTTAAATTTATTTAGCCTTTCATTTTAAAAGCATTTGGCTGCTGTGAATGATATGAGATATTTTTTTATATATGTTATCTTCAAATAACAGGATCTTGAAGGTCATGACCTTCACATCAAGTCGCATATCTAGTTGTCATCTTGTGCCATCACCATAAACTATGTGTTGGTACATAATTTCATATTGAATGGTATGCATGCTAGATAGGCATTACTTTTTGAGAATATCTGGTTGCTACATGACACCTATCTGTCAAATATTTCACATTCTTTGCTTCCTAAGTTTTCTCCAGCAAACAAGGCACTACCTCTATGTTACTAATTGTACACATTTGCATTATCCAATAAACATAAATATGTGTGTGTGTGTGTGTGTGTGTGCACGCGTTTGGACTCTGGACTATGCCTAGGGCACACACACGTTTGGACTCTGGACTATCCCTAGGGACCTCCAGTCTGGCCATCTCTGTAGTTAATTAGTTTTTTTTAGCCATCATGTTGTAATTTTATTTTTAATGCTTTTTTTTTCATGCTGAAAATGTATATGATATGAAATTTGGTGTGGTTTCACCATTTTGACATGTTTTACATGTATGCTGATTTGAAGGTGATTGTGGAGAAGGCAGAGAGGTGTGAAATTCCAAACATAGATAAGAAAAAGTAAGATTTCTACTTACTAATGCAACTGCTTTTCCTCCTTCAGTTCAGTCCTACTTTGGTGCTGTGTACTTGCTATTTTAGGTTTAATTTGAGGAATTAGTATTTGTCTTAGTTTTGCAATTAGATTCAAATTGGGAAAAAATGTTGATTGAATATTCTCACCCAAATGTTACACGCAACTCTCATGAAAATTAGAGCATAAGGGACACCTATGCTTGTTGATTCCATCCAATTGGTGCCTATGTCCATTGATTGGAGAACTGTAATCGATGGGGCATTTCTTGTATTGATCATGATGGTTCAAAATTTGGTTGAAATTTGCACTGGTCCAAAAATCATAAAACCTGCTCGATGAAATTCTATTGGATGCTCCATAGAATAAAAAAGAAGCTTAAGAAAGAAGTCCTATGATTGTTAGGATTATCGGCAATTGGATAGAATTGATATCAAGCAAAGGCAACTCTACTATGCTTGAGTGTAGATGATAGTAAGACTGCTTACAACCCTTTTCATCAAGGGAACCTATTTTTTAAACTCACGATAATTCTTCTTTTTTAACCTTAATGTTTGTTTTTGTAACAAAACAAAATACAGTACCTAGTCCCTATTTGATTTGTATCGGACAATTTGTATATGTGATTCGTAAGAGAATCAAATTGAGTGCGGAGAAGGCAATTTTCATATTCGTAGACAACGTCCTTCCCCCTACAGGTTTTTCACATATCCATTAATACTTTGGAGTTTTTTAAAGTAATTCCATCAGTTATTTCCTGTATAACTAATGTCAAGTGGTAACTTCATTTCTAAATGGCAGTTTTGTTGTTTCAGGGTCTATAATGTCTACGATATATGATGAGAAGAAGGATGAAGATGGGTTTCTCTATGTCACTTACAGTGGAGAGAACACATTTGGGCTCCAGAAACTGCTGTAGTAGCCAAACTGTGGTGTTTGGGTCACACTTCATTAACGCCTTCGTCGTATCTATTGCCTCTAAGAATATGAGGGCATTGTGTCCTCTCTTAAACATTTTAAAGGACAAGGGCATGTGGGCTTTTACTCCCATAATTACTTTAGTTGGAAGATTTAAGTGATGGGTTCCTATCTTGGTACATTAATCTTTAATGACCCATATCTGTCTGCCCTTTAGTTTCTTTGTCAATTCTGTGCCCACATGCCCATGTGTGATAAGAGTTAAATTTCAGTGCAACTTGTGTGCACCATAGCTAATGCTTGCTTGCCCATCCTTCACATAAATGGCATACCTAGGAGAGATAGAGAGAGTTGTAATTGCTACCTAAGCACTTGTGGCCAAGGGAAACCATTGATAGAGTGAACTCAGTAGGCCAGTGCACCATTGCTAATGCTTGCGTGCCCATCCTTCACATAAATGACGTATCTAGGAGAGAGAGAGAGAGAGTTGTAGCTGCTGCCTAAGCACTTGCAGCTAGGGGAAACCATTGATAGAGTGAACTCAGTAGGCCAATTTTGAGTCACTGTGGAATAAAAGATCTGAATTGAATGATACAACTGGTCACTGAGACGCGAAAGTGAACAAGGGAAATGCTTCTCTCTTTCGTCGAAATACTCCTGCTCCTAAACGGAAATCAGAGGCATCTCCTCTTGTGACATCAGAACCTTCTAATCCAAGTGAGAAAAATTGCCAATGGGCAACCAAAGCAGATGGGAAGATGCTTGTGGAGCAGCAGATGGAGCTTCAAAAGCGTGATTGCCATGGAAGGTGGTTTAGAGATGAAGACATTGAGTTTGACTGGGTTGAGATACTTGAAACTTTGAAAGTATATATCACTTTCGCTGGAATTTTTAAAGAAATATAGCACGATTCTATAAGATGTATATGATGATCTAGACCATTCAATTAATTGACTACTTGGGTATGCAAAAAAAAAATAGCACGATTCTATAAGACGTATATGATGATCTGAACCGTTCAATTAACTAACCATCTATTGGACACCTATGGTCTGCACACATTATTTGTATGGGCTTGGTAACTTAAAACAGAAAATTACCTTTGTTTCTTGCCTCACTTTTTGTCCTTAAACTGCATTTTTACTGAATTAACAGGTTGACAGAGTTTTTTATCTAGATCTGGCAAGGGAGTCTTCTCACTATGCAACTTCAGAATGCAATGCTGCTGGATTTTTAGGAGTTGGAACTTCAGATCTGAATTGTATTAGTACGTCTGGAAATGCCTCTGGTGACAATGGTTTGTTGAACAACACTGTCAATGATGTGACCCCATTCTCGATAATAAACTCGTTGAACTCCCAAGATACTGCAATAATTTGGAGCAAGCAAGCTATCAAAACATGTTGTGTAGCATCTGAAGAAAGTGAAGCTAGAGGTAATGAGAAGATTGAAGCTCATGCAAGCTTGAATCAAATCGTTTCACAGAAATTTGAGGTAAAGCCTAGCATTTAAATTATTTCTTGCCTCTAAACCACATTAGCATTAAATTTTGGTTCTTGCCTCTTATCATTAACTTGTATTACACAGTTTTTGGGGATTTTTGTCAGATACATTAATCATCTTTCTTTAATTTTGAATTTTTTTGAATAAATATTCATTGGATTTGCAGGTGGATATGGTTGATGATCCGGACACAGCAGAGCACTCTCCATATAAAATTTTAGAAATCAATTCTGCAGCTATTGAGACTAGAAAATTTAGGAGAGTTTCTACGGGTAAATTAAATGACAGCCATGACAAAATTGAGTTTTTGGAGAATGTAACACATGAAGCAATTTCTTTCTCCATTGCAAAGCCAGCCAATTTTCAAAACGATCCAGTAGATTGGAATATTCAGGCAGAAAAAACTATGTACAAATTATCATTAACGAGGTCATGTATGATGTCATCTTTAATTAAGGATCATAGCAAGCACCATCATAAGGGGTCATCGCTTGGTGCAATGGTAGAAGGCTTGGAAACTCACTCCGGATAGCAACCACTTCATGCGTAAAAAGTCAGAGGTTATGTCATATCCCACCCACCCCTCCCAGCACCCACATCAATTATACAGGACCAACACTGGGTAGTGGCCGTTAGCAATCACCATCATAAAACAGATTAATAATAATTTATGGAACCCGAATATCTAAATTCCAAATTATAATTTTCTATGTTAAAAACAATTAAGAAAATATGTAACATGTAACAGAATGCCTCTAGAAAATTACCCAGATTTAATTAAAAGCATGTCTATCTTTTGAGGGATACACTAGATAGATGCCAACCCCAAATTGAGGAAACTAAAGACCAGGTATAAACCATATAATGGAGTTTACCTGTAACGCACCAAATAGAGATTTTTCAGAAGTTTTTTGGGGGGATCGTTGGCCATTTCTGCTGTATTGAACTATGGATGAGAGAAGGTTTCTTGAGAAGAGGGAATTAGGAGAAATGAAATGCAGAGGAAATAAGCAAATTATATATATGGAAGCCTGTTCAATTACCACAAAATCAGGCCAAAGAGGTTGCTGGAGGGGGGGGGGGGGAGGGGGTGTTTATCAGCCCAAAACAGGGCACTACCACAAAATTAGGCTGAAGAGGTTGCTGTTTGGGGGTGGGGGGGCTGTTTATCAGCCCAAAATAGGGCCCTACCACAAAATCAGGCCGAAGAGGTTGCGGTTTCAAATCGAGTTATTATCCAATAACAATTACATGTGCTTGAGAAAATAAATTCTTGAGTGAACTGAATCATTGAGTGAAATGAAGTTTTTATACACATTCATAAATGATAGAATGAAACTGAATATTAAGACGCCTAATGTCAATCTAACAATAAGAAAAAAGACACCGAAGAGATAGTGCTATATACTAATCTCCATCTTCTTCCACAACATCAGTCACTAATGTTAATGCTAAAGCATCTGTTGTTGTTCTTGCCTCAAATACTAAGGGATCTTCATGAGCATCAACATCCTGATTCAATCTCTTTGGAGCATCTAAGACGACATACCAATCATCCCTGGTTTGATCTTTGCAGTAAAATACTTGAGTGGCTTGAGAGGCAAGATTAATGGCTCATTATCCTCATGCGAAGTCTTCATAAGCCTTCGAAGATTAACAAACACTAAGCTTGTTTCTGGATCAACTACACATCCATTTGTTTTATCCTCAATACGCACCCAATCACAATAAAAAATGGTTTCCTTAAAGCCATCATAATCCAATTCCAGTATTTGCTTGATAATGCCATAATAAGTGACTTCTTCCTCAATGATGTTCTTATCCTTCGCACTGGATCTGAAACTAGTTAAAGCCTTCATGGGGACCCCACTATTTTGTGTGCTTGTACTCATTTTTTACTGTGTTGTATAAAAAAGATATCCATTGACCGCGTAAGCACTATATGATATGGCATTAAAGTTCGGACCATCAACAAGCCTCTTTAGCATAGTAGGTTGTTTATTTTGTAATTGTTCTCTTAACAAAGGAATATAGTTGTCCCTTCGATGCTTATCGCTTGACTTGTGGTGTTGAAGATAAGCTTGATACTTCCTATAAATGTTAAAAGTTAATTAGATTAAATCTCTACGTATAAAAACTAAATATACAATTAAGATGTAAATAATATTTTACTTACGCCTTCCATCAACATTTTCTGGTGAATGTTCTAGAACCCATCTATGCACTTGCTGGTACTGCACGTTTTGAAGACAATAGGCTTTACCCCTTTTATCGATTGGGTACCCACGAGTAACATCAAAGCCCACGAACGACATCTCCCCTCGCTTATGGCTTCCTTTGCTACCATCCGGCATGTACTCCATGCAATACCTCATACATTCTTCCATGAGATATTGCTCTGCAATAGACCCATCATACATTCTTTACGTATTTAAAAATTATTTTTTATACTGTTAAATAAAATAATTTACCAATTATATAATTTGAATTTACCTCTCAATGGGATACATCCATCGATATCGAATAGGTCCACAAACCAGTGCCTCCTCTGCCAAGTGCACAACAAGGTGGGTCATAGAAACAAAAAATGAAGGTGGAAAGTACTTTTCAAACACACACAGTGTTTCGGCTATGCATGCTCTCATGTTCAATAGCTCAATATGGGTTATGACCTTAGAACATAGGACATTGAAAAATAATGATAACTGTCGAATAGCGGCTCTCAATGGCTTTTCTTTTTTGAAAACATGCATCAAAAGTACTGGCAACAATTGTTGCATAAGAATATGGTAGTCGTGTGACTTCAGACCCTTGAGTTCAAAATCCTCAAAGCTTATGTTATATTTTCAATTTGCACTGTATCCAATAGGAACTTTAAGGTTATGCAAGGTTTTACAAATTATTTCTTTTTCCTCTCGAGACAAGCAAAATGGAGCTCTAAGGTAATGCCACTTGTCATTCTTTTGCACGGGCCAAAACTTTTTCCTTATCTTCATATCCTTGAGATCAAAACGGGCTTCAATACCATCCTTAGTTTTACCCTTTGTGTCCATAATAGTTGCAATTAAGTTTTCTGCAACATTTTTTTCTATATGCATTACATCCAAATTATAACGAATTGGTAGATCCTACACATATAAAGTACTTATGTTAGTATTCAAGGGATGTACATAAGTGATCATATTAATATAATAAAATATTTTATTTATTACCTTCCAATATGGTAAGTCATAAAAGATTAATCGCTTTGACCATGCACTATTTTCAATCGTGGACCTCTTTCTCTTCTTTCCTGCTACCTTTCCGAAGTTGGTCTGAATAGTTTCCATTTTGCCTAGTACTTTAGAACCTCTCAAACGACATAGATGCTTTTCATGTTCTTCCTTCCCATTAAACTGTGACTTTTGTATCCTAAAAGGATGACTTAGATCTATAAGAAATCTTCTGTGGCCCATGTAAGCAAATTTCTTCCCATGTAATAACCATATTGAATCAACTCCTTCGCTACAAACAGGACAACCATAATGTCCTAATGTCCTACAACCTGATAGATGGCCATATGCTGGAAAATCATGTATAGCCCACAATAAAATTGCTTTCATGTTGAAGCTAGACTTTGTATACGAGTCATAAGTTTCGAGACCAGTATACCATAATTCAGTCAACTCTGCTACCAATGGCTGCAAGTAAATATCAATTTCATGACTAGGACTTTTTTGGGCCAGGAATCAATAGTGTTAGCATTATAAATTCCTTTCGCATGCACAAAGACGGAGGAAGATTGTAAGGAACAATCATAACGGGCCAACAACTATAAGAATTGTTTTTGTTCCCAAAGGGTTAAATCCATCTGTTGCAAGTCCTAGACAAACATTACGCGTCTCTAAAGAAAAGTCATTCCAGTGAACATTGATTGATTTCCAACATGAAGAATCCACAGGATGACACATTTAATTGTCATTTTCAACTGACATTGCATGCCATCTCATTTGTTCTGCAATCCACGGAGCACTTACATTCCTTGCAGCCTATGAGATAATTGAAAATATCATAACTTCTTCCATGGTAATTGTTTAGTCTTCGGCTTCGAAGGATCCATTGGTTTCCATCTACTCTGATTACATGTAGGGCATTTGTCCTTATTTGCATGATCTCTCTAGTATAATATGCAGTCGTTGGGGCATGCATGAATAATCTCTTGCTTCAGAAGCAATGACTTGATTAACTTCTTCGAATTGTAAGTGCTATCCGGTAGAGTATTTTCTTCAGGAAGAATTTTTTTAATCAGATTCAGTAACTCCGTGAAGCTATTATTAGACCATTGATGTCTAGCCTTCATGCTCAACAACTCAATTGTGATTGCCAATTTCGTATGATTGGGTTGACATGAAGGATACAGGGGTTCTAATGCATATTTTATCAACTTATCGTACTCCATATTATCTTGTAATTCATGTGGTGTCTGATCATCCTCTTCATCATGAGCTTCATTTAAGCATGCATCTAGGTCTTCAGGACGAACACGTCCAAATGTGTCATCCAACATATCTGTCAGTCTTGTGGTCGTATTTTCATTTTGGTTACTAGTTGATGTACAGGGAGCCCCAATGTTGACCTTAGTTTTAAGAAACTGTTCCCCGTGATAGTTCCATGTTGTGTATGACTTATCTATGCCATCACAAATTAAATGCTCTGATATGACTTCTAAGTTATGCTTTCTAAGGTTACGACAGTTGACACAAGGACAAAAACACCAATCAACATCTTCATTTTGTTTTGCAAATGAAATAAAGGATTAGACTCCTTCCTTGTATTCTTTAGTCATGCGATTTTCCATAGCCATCCACTCTTTGTTTGGAATTGTCGAAGACATCTTCTACAAATAAAAATACACCGTAAGACAATATGAGATTAGTTAATTAAATAAGAAGATACATAATTCTATGATCATCCTCGATATCCCTACATTGGAAACAACTATCCATAAGTGATCAAGTGAGGCAGAGAAAATGGTGAGATTATAATCTCGACACCACCCCTCACCTAATCATTTAAGTGATCACGTGATAGGGAGGATTATCGAGATTAAACACTTGACCTTAACATCATGTGCAAGCTCAATATTTATTTTAAGGTCACCTTTTTGGGTGCGTACCACATGAAATAAAAAATCAACCATCTGATGGTAAGCCCATGATCTCAAGATCCATCATGTGAAAGATTGAGAAGAAAAAAAAATTCCATCATATGATTCAATGAATTCAATGTGTTCCAACGTGGGTGAACTCAAAGATTGGGTGATGGACTTAAAGGTACTCTTATTTAGAATCTTTTCTTAGTGCAACCTACCCTATTCCCAATCTATAAAAAAACAACCTACCCTATTCCCATCATGTGCAACCTACCAACAGCAGTCGCAGGAGGCCAAGATGGACAGATACCCGATAACGTATCTGTCTTGGCCGATATGCATCGGTTCAAGATGGACCGATTCCCGATACCTGATACCGAGATCGGAGCTTTCTGGTGATATTGGACAGATTAAGTCAAATTCACCATTTTTCATGTACCCTTCTTCTCTAAGCTGCTGGATACATTGGGCACATAGTTACTTATATACTATTATGGCCACATTTGGCCAAACTACCATGTAAGTAACTATATTTTGGGTTTTTGGTTTATTCTATGGTTTTGAATGTTTTTATGATTTTGTATAGTTTTTTTCTCAAATAAAAGTTCACCATTATCGATAAAAATATTCAAAAAAATATTTTTTTAGGATGAAAATAAATAAATATGCAAGATCACTTTTCTTTTACGAATAAATATTGCAAAACTACTTATGCCTATGGGTCACCCAATCACCATTTTAGGATAAAAATAAATAAATAAATAAAATAATTAAGAATGCAAAACTCAAAAGCTTTTAAAATCAAAATCAAAACTGATTTTGTAGATTTCAGGCCATTCAATTTAGAAAGGTGTGACTAATTTTGTAATATCCCTGATATTTTCGGCATATTTTCGTTTACCTCGGTAAGCGTGCCCGGAAAATACTGTAGAATATTTTTGGACTTTTGGTAAGCTAAGACTATGGTAAGACTGATGGCCAAAGGATTTGGTCTCGAGAGGTGTGCAAGTCATGCACGCATTGGCATACACAATAAGGAGGTGTTAGTGGTTAGCATGAAATAAATCCCTAAGTTAGAGGATAAGTTAAAGAGTTGAATATCTAGATATTTGCTAGATTGGTTTGGTTATAAAAGAGATTGCAAGTGAAGCTTGCATCTCTCTATCTCTCTATCTCTCTCTCGTTGGAAAAGTTAAGGAAAATAACCATGCAAGGTTATTTTAAATCCTAGATCTAAGAAGAAAGAGAGATCCTCCTCCCATCTTGACCATTGAACGTGTTGGTGATGGTCTTTAGATCTGTTTAAGCTATGAGAAGGGAAAGATAGAGGAGAAGACATCCCTGTGCCTGTAAATCTGTGCCAAAGAGGAAGGGTTGCAATGAACAAAGCTGATGCCATTGAACCCCTGGGTTAGAAACTGATTTTGGAGCACAAATTGGTACGAAGGGACCTACCATTTGGAGCCAAAAAGGAGGTATGTCTTGAAAATCTTTGTATGAAAATCAGAGATTATTGTTAGAAATTAGAACATATATATGTGAAATAAAGAAGAGGATTATGTGAAAAAATCGGAAAGAGAACCGAGAATGTCAAAGTGCATGACCACGAAGCAGGAATTGATCGATTTCAAAATCGATCATTGTCAATTGCTGATTTTAGGCTCGATAGATTTGGAAATTCGATGGTCGATTTTGGATTCGACCATCGAATTTCAAATTCGACCATCGAATTGTAAATTCGACCATCGAATTCTGCCCTGACTTTTTGGTTCGAAAATTTGTTGGATTTTCTTCTTGCAAGCTTTCGGGTTAAATCTTATAGCTTTATATTAACACTAAGGGTGTTAATATATGTAGGTTTTGTCTGTCGGAAGTCCTTGGAGAGGACCGTCTTTGCATGCTTTTGAAACCGCTTGGTTAAGGTAGGGAACAAATTCTCTTTGCATAAATTATAAGCACAAGTCATGATAGACAATCTATTTGAAATGCATAAATTTGATAGTAATCTGCACATAGTATAAACAAAGCTTGAATATAAGACAACATCAGAAATTTGTAAACATTGTTAGGGACAAGAATCTGTGTGAATCAGAACCTCAGCTAAACCTTTTTGAATCAGAATCTCAGTGAATTTTCGAATCAGAATTTCGAATCAGAACTTTGACAATTCAGTATATGTTATAATTAATAAGCTTTGATATGTATTAGCATTTGCATTTGATTTAGGGTTCATAAGTACGATGCCCTAGATTCCACCAACCGTGTTGACGGTAAAAACTTTGGCACAAGTTTCCCTCATAGCGCAGGGGCTTGTTGCATTTTCGAAATGGGTTCATGAAACGATTTATGGTCGGGTCTTGCCAGCGGTCACTTAGACCTCTCTTATGCTATAGGAAATTTGAGAGATAAAATTAAGTTATAAATTTAAGACAAGAAGCATGCTAAATCAGAACATTTTGAACACTTTGAACTTACTATCAGTTTTGACTCAGGATTAGAACTGGAGATTTAAATTTGAAAGCATCTTTGAAAAATCATATTTGATCCGATTCCGTCTTTTGAAAACCGATTTTATAATGAATCGCAAATAGATCTCGCTTCTTCTATTGAGCTTAATGTTAGCTCACCTCGACTATACGTCCATGGTCTTGAGACCGACATTGGGTCGAGGATCCGGAGGACTCGATTATATTCGAGGATTTGGATATACCTGAGGAGTTCTTCCTGATCTTTGGATCCTTGTATTTTGGTATTTTGTATGCGGATATTATTTTGGAATATTGAGCCCTAGGCTATTATTTTGTCCTTTTGATATCACTAGAGGAACCATTATCGTGAACCTCTATTTTAGGTGATTGGATTGGCCATCACCGGTGGGTCCTTTTGGTTCCTCACAGTGATATATTCTTTTGCTATCTGTAGTCTTTTGGATTATGATATGATGCCTCTTCTTTAGACCTTTGTTTATGTTTGCCGCTTACATTTGTTACGACATTGAGAAATCAATAAGTTGATGAACGCCTTTCCTATACCTTAGGGATTGGAAAAAATTCAGTTGGTATCGAGCAAGGCTCTAGGTTGAGTCTTAGGACTAGGGGTTAGATTATTTCTAACAATTATTCTTGATCAATTGTTGTTGTTAACAATGATGATCAAGATGCCTCCACGGTTTAGAGGCGAGGCCGAGGTATAGAGGGACCTCGTTCGCATCGATGGGATAGATGAGGGCATAGGCACCTCTTATGGCGGAGGCGAGTTGCTTCTAATGCATCTTTGGGAACCTTTGCGGGCGCAAGATAGAGGAATGTAGACGAGGTGTTGGCAGCCTTGGCTACTAATATGGCCCAACAACTGCAGCCATTGATGAAACAGAGCAGAGATCTTTGGCGAGTTTAGGAGGATGAGACCTCCTACATTCTCGGCGGACGGATCCTATGGAAGCCAGGCGTGGATGAGATGGAGAAAATATTTGAAGTGTTGCGTGTCGACGTTGAGAGAGTACTGGGCATCTTTCAAACTTTTGTGAGGCTAGCCCATGGTGGAAATCTGCTTTCTAGGATGAGAGAGCAGGACTACCCCAATACTCCATGGACTTGGGCAGAGTTCGTGGAGACATTCAACGATCAGTATTTTCCGAAGATCGTACGTAATCAGTGGGAGGTCCAATTCATCGAGTTGAAACAGAATGAAATGTCGGTGCGCGAGTATGGCGCAGAATTTGATAGACTTTCCCGATTTGCACCCCTACATGTGGCCACTGAGCTGATGAGAGCTCAGAAATTTCAGAGAGGGTTGAGGCCGAACATTCAGGAGAGGGTGTCGATGTGGGAAATGGAGACGTATACTGGCGTTATGTCCAAGGCCCTCATTGCAGAAGAAGATATTCAGAAGCAGCAATTGAGGCGAGAGCAGGGTAATAGAAGTAGGTTTGGCCAGGGACAGCAGAGTGCTTCAGAGCAGGTGAACAAAAAGCCGAGGTTCTCTAAACCTCCTCCCTACCCTAGTCAGCCATCATATTCTAGACCGGCTGTTGCATCAGGACCAGTGACGTCCTCCTATCAGAGACCGCCGAGTTCATCACCAGGACGACCTTTCAGAGCCGGGAGCACTACTGCAAGTGGAGCTTCTGTGGCTCAGGGTTCGACGAAAGGATCACCTGTTACTCCTGTTTCTACCACACAGTGCAAGGTGTGGGAAACCACATAGGACAGAAGATTGTAGACGGAACACTGGGGGATGCTTCAGGTGTGGACAGGTTGGTCACATGATCAAGGATTGTCCTGTTGTTGAGAGAGAGGACTCCACGGCGCCTCTCTACGCAGTCGACGCGGCCTACAGTTCAAGGTCGGGCTTATGCGGTGACTGCACAGGATGCCCAAACGTCGAATGACGTCATTCAAGGTATCATTAAAGTTGAGATGTCATTTATGCATTGATTCAATTATTATTGTTTAAATTTGAATTCAAGCCAATTATGTTGAACCACATAGAAATCATTGCATATAATTAACAAAACTTTTTAACTAAAGGTACCCTTATGATGAGTAGTCGAGATGACATGGATAAAATTGAAGCACGAGTGCTTATAGACCCTGGGTCTACACACTCATTTATTACTCCTTCCTTCTCAGAGAAGTTGGGTATTACTCCTGAACCCCTTGCTTTTATTCTGGATGTCAAGATTCCTACGGGGAGTTCAGTGTATCGCGTCTGACATGTCGGGATTGATGAGCACGAGACATCGACATGATTACGTTGAGCATGGAAGGGTTCGACGTTATTCTCGGAATGGATTGGTTGGCAGCTTATCACGCGAGTGTAGACTGTCTGCGGAAGATAGTGACCTTCCGACCGCCAAAGCGAAAGTCCTTCCGATTTTGTGGAGTCAGATCCAAGGTTGCGCCGTTGGTTTCAGCCATTAAAGCCGAGCGTATGATGAAGAATGGGTGCAGTGGGTATCTGGCCTATTTGCAAGATTCTACCGAAAAGAAGAACGATTTGCCTCTTATCAAGGTGGTTTGCGATTATCCTGATGTCTTTCCAGAGGACTTGCCTGGATTACCACCTGATCGAGAGATTGAGTTCGCAATTGAGCTAGCGCCGGGTACAGAACCATTATCTAAAGCTCCATATCGGATGGCGCCTGCTGAGTTGAAGGAACTCAAGGAACAGCTTCAGGATTGAGACAAAGGCTTTATCTGACCGAGTGTTTCTCCTTGGGTGTGCAGGTTCTATTTGTGAAAAGAAGGATGGATCGATGTCGTATCGATTATAGGCACTCAACAAAATGACAATTAAGAATCGTTATCCTCTTCCAAGGATAGCGATTTGTTTGATCAATTGCAAGGTGCAAGATTCTTTTCAAAGATTGATCTGAGGTCAGGCTATCACCAGCTCAAGATCAAGGCAGAAGATATATCCAAGACTGCGTTTCGGACGCGTTATGGCCACTATGAGTTTCTAGTGATGCCATTTGGATTGACGAATGCACCTGCATCTTTCATGGACCTGATGAACAGGGTGTTCAAACCACATCTTGATAAATTTGTGGTAGTTTTCGTAGATGATATCCTCATCTATTCGAAAACCAGAGAGGAGCATGTACAACATCTTAGGATAGCTCTTCAAACACTCAGGGACCATCAGTTGTATGCCAAACTCAGTAAGTGTGAGTTTTGGCTTGAGCAGGTCAGTTTCTTGGGACATGTAGTCTCTGAAGCGGGGATCTCAGTGGATCCTACAAAGATAGATTCTGTGGTGACATGGGAACAACCTCTGACGATTCTGAGGTCAAAGTTTCCTTGGTTTGGCAGGGTACTATCGGCGATTTGTCGAGGGTTTCTCGAAGATATCGGGTCCACTTACACAGCTCACAAGAAAGAGTGCTAAGTTCGACTGGACAGATCAGTGTGAGCAGAGCTTTCAGGAGTTAAAGCATCGCTTGACTACAGCACCAGTGCTTGCGATACCTTCTGGCAGTGGAGGTTTCGCAGTATATAGTGATGCTTCCTATGGCGGATTAGGCTGTGTGCTTAATCAACACGAGAGAGTCATTGCGTATGGTTCTAGGCAGTTGAAGGACCATGAAAGAAACTATCCGACGATGACTTAGAGCTAGCGGCTATATTCGCCTTGAAGATCTGGCGACATTACCTCTACGGTGAAGTTTTGATATATTCACCGATCACAAGAGTCTCAAGTACCTCTTCACTCAAAAGGACTTGAATATGGCGGCAGACGATGGATGGAGTTCTTGAAGGACTACGATTGCTCGATTCAAGACTACCATCCGGGAAAGGCAAATGTCGTTGCTGATGCTCTTAGTAGGAGGTCTTCAGCACAGTTGTCACATCTTGTTAGCCGGATTCAGAGATGGAAGCTTCTGGAGGATATGGCTTTGGGCAGCTCACGATTTGATGTAAAAGGCTCGGGAGCATTGATGGCTACACTTGTGTTACGTCCTACGCTCTTCGAGAACATTCGCAAGCTTCAGATGACCGATGATGAGCTCATGACAATCAGACGAGATGTCGAGAATGGCATTAAGAAAGAATTCTCTATACGAGCAGATGGAACCTTATTATTTCACGATCGTGTATGCGTACCGTCGAATACCGAGCTTCGGGATACCATTCTAGAAGAGGCTCACAAATCCATGTATGCCATACATCCTGGTAGCACCAAGATGTATCAGGACTTAAGGAAGAGCTTCTGGTGGCGAGGATTGAAGCGCAACGTCGCGGAGTACGTATCGCGTTGTTTGGTTTGTCAACAGGCTAAGGTTGATCATCAGAATCCTGCAGGTCTATTGCAGCCTTTACCTATACCTGAGTGGAAATGGGAAGCCATTTCAATGGATTTTATACTTGGGTTGCCGAAGACACTGAGGAAGAACAATGCCATCTGGGTCATTGTAGATCGGTTAACCAAGTCTGCTCATTTCTTGCCATATAATACCACCTATACAGCCAGTAGACTTGCAGAGTTATACTTAAAGGAGATTGTTAGACTGCATGGGATACCGGCTAGTATTGTGTCTGATCGAGACCCGTTGTTTACTTCACATTTTTGGCAAAGATTTCAGGAAGGCATGGGTTCTCGTCTTGATTTTAGTTCGGCGTTTCACCCACAAACGGATGGCGGACGAGCGTGAACCAGATAATTGAGGACATGTTGAGAGCATGTATGTTGGATTTTCACGGGTCATGGGACCAACACTTGCCTCTGATTGAGTTCGCCTACAACAATAGCTTTCAGGCTAGTATTGGTATGGCTCCATTCGAGGCGTTATATGGACGACGGTGCCGATCACCGTTGAACTGGGAAGAAGTGGGTGAGAAGCTCATTATTGGACCTGAGATAGTTGAGCGCACTCTGAGCAGTTCGGTTGATCTGTGACGACTACGAGTAGCTCGAGTCGTCAAGAGCTCGCCGATCTCAAACGGAGACACGTGGACTTTCAGGTAGAATTATCATGTCAATAAGTAAATTTTTCCTTCTTGGTACAAATTCCATGTGAAAATTAGCATTAATACTCGATTTTTCAGGTCGGTGAGAATGTCTTTGTTCGGATTTCGCCTACTAAGGGCGTTATGCGGTTTGGGAAACGAGGGAAACTGAGTCCTCGGTACGTTGGGCCTTTTGAGATACTAGGCCGAGTCGGAGAGGTTGCATATCGTGTGGCGTTACCGCCGCAATTATCTAGCATGCACGATGTCTTTCATGTGTCGATCTTTGACGATACATCCGTGACCCGACTCATGTACTTGATTACCAACCCATCGAACTTGAGATGGTTTGAAAGTGGTCGAGGACCCGATTCGTATTTTGGATCGTGAGCGGATCCTCGCACAAAAGCATTCCCTTGGTTCTCGTGCAATGGCGGAATCATACACGGAGGAAGCCACTTGGGAACGTGAAGTCGAGATCCAAGACCTTTTCGTTTAAAAATTTTCGAGGTTTTATGTGTTGATTGTAATATCGGAAATTTTATGTAATTCTTGATTGTATATATATACTTTTGGTAGAATTTTGGCAAATTCCTATAAACAAAGAATATGCTTCTCAATTCATAAGCACATCGACTAGATATTGCTTTCGTGATCAATATTGGTGATCGAAGGTTAGGAATTTCAAAATTTTGAAAATTTTGAAGGCCTCGATGTATTAAAATTCAACGATTTAATATCAATTTAAATGGTCAAATTCTGACAAATGTGGTTACCATGATCCAATGCTTAAACCTATTTTGTCCACATTTGACCGCAAATAAATTATGTACTGCTGAGGAGACCTTGATAAATTTTATGCAGCCCTCGAATGCGGACTACATTTTTCAATTAAAATGTGGGCTAATTCGCTATAAGTTTAACATTTTACAATTTTGCACCTTTCTCATGCGATAATTTGGATCGAGGTCCGAATAAGTCAAACGGATAAAAAGGGCTTCGATAACAGTCAATGTAGAGCTAATGGTAAGGTTTAAATTCCAAAATTTTGGAAGTTTTTAAACAAATTCTGTTGCCAGAAATTTCGACTGTCGATTTTGAAAATCGACCATCGAAAAAAATATAAGTATAAGTGCACTTTAAAGCCCAAAACAGGACAGCAAACTGCCTGAAAAAAATCGATAGTCGATTTTTAAATCGACCATCGAATTGCAAAATCGACCATCGATTTGAAATTCGATGGTCGAATTTATCGATTTAAGTGAGGGTTGAAACCCTCTGTTGCCATTCGGGTTTTAACATTTTTGGGGATTTTTGAGCTAGGGTTTGGAGCGATTTGCCGATTTGGGGCTCTCTTTGTATTTTTGGCTGCAAATCTAAGGAGGAGTGCACTACATTGTCAAGGGATTCAATTCCTTCATTGCAAACCCGATTTGGGGCTTTTCCTCGTAAATCCTCCCTCATCTCAAGATTTCGTGGGTTTTGCATCTGCTTTGAGGGTTTTCTTGCATTTTGTTGTCTTTTGCAATGGGCCCTAAGAAACAAACACCAATTGAAACCCTACCTCTAAGCGACCAACCACTCAGCTGCGTCAACTTCACGATCCAAACAGCCGTGGGACATTCAAATTCGGCTCCACACGTCCCCTTTTGCCCGAACAACCACGAGATTTTGGAGCATTAAAGGCTTCTACGATTACGTCTTCCACCCAGGTCTTTGATCAACAAGCGACCACGCAATGGACGGGAGTATTTGGAAAAAGCCAAATTAACCTCGTTGTGTACTTCCTTTAGCGACCACTTCTACCCGCGACTCGTGCGCCTATTTTATCAGCACATGAGCCGCGTAGATGGTAAAAGAATTTATACGGAAATAGATGGTCGCGGTTACACATTTGACCTAGAGGATATGGCGTAACGCACGTGCTCCTTAAATCACTCCCAAAGCTGTGGGTTTAGGTCCCCTTTCCCAAAACCGCTCGTTTGAGGCGTCACTACACAAATGACGCAGGGCCGTCATGGATCCGGTAAATCTATAGTTACAGTCCAGATGCCAGAGTCCATGTGGATTTTAGATAAAATTTTAAAGACCACTTTGTATCCTTTTGGTCACCAATCGGAGCGAACTGGACTCCTTCAACAAATTTTATTTGCGGCCTACAAAGAGAGATGGTTCAGTGCACCGGACATTCTTTTAAGGGATCCTTAAAGCCAGCGAGAAAATGGGGAACATAGAAAGAAGCCCATGAAAACATGCCCTATGCACGTGTGATTTCTGTCATGATTGAGAATTATAGGCAGGCCACCTTATGACCTTCTTCCTCTGAGCCCAAATCCACGGTCGGAAACTATACACCACAGTAAATTGGGGTCGACGTATAGTCGATTGGTAAAAGGCTCCCTAAGGATGCAGCGGCACCGGAGACCGATAGCGAGGACGATGAGGACCCTACTCATGCAGCCCCTGATACTCCTGCACCTACCCAGCCCCCGCCGGGTGAAGTCCTCACGTTATCAGAGTTTACTCGGCAGAAGACCGCCAAGAGCCATCAGATCCACGAGCTCACCCGCCATACTAGCTCGATGCGTCAGGAGCTCGATGTCCACGGCGCTCTCTCTTACCTCATGCGATGCATTTCCGAGGACTACATCGTATATGGCTGAATCCGAGCTTGATTATACCGCCCGACATCGGGCGCCGTACTGGTATGCCTCCTTGACCACGATCGATACGGGTGCGAATGCTGGCAGCGGAGATGGCGTTGCTATGTTTGTGAGAGGGTTACTCATTTACTTTTTGATGCTATTGGTCTGTACTTATTTTACACTATGGATTATTTTGACCTGGTGGTCCTTCTTTTATCTTTACATGATTGATTATTAGGACCTGGCGGTCCTTCTTTTGTTATCCTTTATTTTTATGTCTCTGCTCGGTTTTTAGACACCTTGGTTAGCCCTGGTTGTATATATGGTGCAGTTAGCACTGGTGGATAGTTTTCTATCTATGTTTAGGCTCTCAGCATCAGTTTACTTTTGCATATATTTTGGTCTCTTTTAGATATATTTTGGTAAATGATTCTCAGTATGAGTTTACTTGTGTGGGTTTGCTTCTGTCACTCTGATTCTACATGTTGGTTTTGCTAAATTTTGAGATCCTTATGGCTTCATGCATCACTGTGCATCGGTCTCCCGGCACGTGACCCTTGGGGTGTGGGCATCCATGTACGGATGCAATCCACTATGGCCTTCGATGCCACATGCAGTACATCCATGTTACTACGGATCCCATCCCTTGGCTTGCGTGCCCTGTGGGATCGAAACACGGGGGCTCATGTGTACTTTGCTTTTGCATCCAATTTTCAGACGAAAATTCCTAAGGAGGGTGAATGTAATATCCCACGATATTTCGGCATATTTTCGTTTACCTCGGTAAGCGTGCCCGGAAAATACTGTAGAATATTTTTGGACTTTTGGTAAGCTAAGACTATGGTAAGACTGATGGCCAAAGGATTTGGTCTCGAGAGGTGTGCAAGTCATGCACGCATTGGCATACACAATAAGGAGGTGTTAGTGGTTAGCATGAAATAAATCCCTAAGTTAGAGGATAAGTTAAAGAGTTGAATATCTAGATATTTGCTAGATTGGTTTGGTTATAAAAGAGATTGCAAGTGAAGCTTGCATCTCTCTATCTCTCTATCTCTCTCTCGTTGGAAAAGTTAAGGAAAATAACCATGCAAGGTTATTTTAAATCCTAGATCTAAGAAGAAAGAGAGATCCTCCTCCCATCTTGACCATTGAACGTGTTGGTGATGGTCTTTAGATCTGTTTAAGCTATGAGAAGGGAAAGATAGAGGAGAAGACATCCCTGTGCTCAGTAAATCATGCCAAGAGGAAGGGTTGCAATGAACAAAGTGATGCCATTGAACCCCTGGGTTAGAAACTGATTTTGGAGCACAAATTGGATAAAGGACCTACCATTTGGAGCCAAAAGGAGGTATGTCTTGAAAATCTTTGTATGAAAATCAGAGATTATTGTTAGAAATTAGAACATATATATGTGAAATAAAGAAGAGGATTAGTGAAAAAATCGGAAAGAGAACCGAGAATGTCAAAGTGCATGCCACGAACAGAATTCATTGTCGATTTCAAAATCGATTGTCAATTGCGATTTTAGGCTCGATGAGATTTGGAAATTGATGGTCGATTTTGATTCGACATCGAATTTCAAATTCGACCATCGAATTGTAAATTCGACCATCAATTCTTTCGACTTTTGGTTCGAAAATTTGTTGGATTTTCTTCTTGCAAGGTTAAATCTTATAGCTTTATATTAACACTAAGGGTGTTAATATATGTAGGTTTTGTCTCGGAAGTCCTTGGAGAGGACCGCTTTTTGCATGCTTTTGAAACCGCTTGGTTAAGGTAGGGAACCCAAATTCTCTTTGCATAAATTATAAGCACAAGTCATGATAGACAATCTATTTGAAATGCATAAATTTGATAGTAATCAGGCACATAGTATAAACAAAGCTTGAATATAAGACAACATAAATTTGTAAACATTGTTAGGGACAAGAATCGAGTGAATCGGAACCTCATTAAACCTTTTGAATCAGAATCTCAGTGAATTTTCGAATCAGAATTTCGAATCAGAACTTTGACAATTCAGTATATGTTATAATTAATAAGCTTTGATATGTATTAGCATTTGCATTTGATTTAGGGTTCATAAGTACGATGCCCTAGATTCCACCAACCGTGTTGAGGTAAAACTTTGGCACAAGTTTCCCTCATAGCGAGGGCTTGTTGCATTTTGAAATGGGTTCATGAGCAGCGATGGTCAGTAGGGTCTTCCCATCGGTCACTTAGTCCGCTCTCATGCTATAGGAAATTTGAGAGATAAAATTAAGTTATAAATTTAAGACAAGAAGCATGCTAAATCAGAACATTTTGAACACTTTGAACTTACTATCAGTTTTGACTCAGGATTAGAACTGGAGATTTAAATTTGAAAGCATCTTTGAAAAATCATATTTGATCCGATTCCGTCTTTTGAAAACCGACTTATAATGAACGCAAATAGATCTCGCTTCTTCTATTGAGCTTAGTCATTAGCTCACCCTCGACTATCGTCACGGTCTTTGAGACCGACATTGGGTCAGAGGATCCGGAGGACTCCGATTATATTCCAGAGGAGGATTTGGATATACCAGCGGAGGAGTTCTTCCCGTGATCTTTGGATCCTTGTATTTTGGTATTTTTGTCTGGATATTATTTTGGAATATTGAGCCCTAGGCTATTATTTTTTGTCCTTTTGATATCACTAGAGGAACCATTATCGTGAACCTCTATTTTAGGTGATTGGATTGGCCATCACCGGTGGTTCCTTTTGGTTCCTCACAGTGATATATTCTTTTGCTATCTGTAGTCTTTTTGGATTATGATATGATGCCTCTGTTCTTTAGACCTTTGTTTATGTTGCCGGCTTCTGTTTGTTACGGCTTATTGAGAAATCAATAAGTTGATGAACCGGCCTTTCCTATACCTTAGGGATTGGAAAAGTCGGGTCGTCACAGTTGGTATCAGAGCAAGGCTCTAGGTTCAGAGTCTTAGGACTAGGGGTTAGATTATTTCTAACAATTATTACTGATCAATTGTTGTTGTTGTTAACAATGACAGATCAGCATGCCTCCACGGTTTAGAGGCAGAGGCCGAGGTATAGAGGGACCTCGTACAGCTCGCATCGATGGGATAGATGAGGGCATAGGCACCTCTTATGGCAGAGGGCGAGTTGCTTCTGGCCCTAATGCAGATCCTTTGGGAGCTGCGAGGCAGGATAGAGGGAATGTAGACGAGGTGTTGGCAGCCTTGGCTACTAATATGGCCCAGCAGACTGCAGCCATTGATAGACAGACAGAGATGCTGGCAGCTAGACATCAGCCAGGAGGATTCGCAGAGTTTAGGAGGATGAGACCTCCTACATTCTCAGGGCAGACGGATCCTATGGAAGCCGAGGCGTGGCTGGATGAGATGGAGAAAATATTTGAAGTGTTGCAGTGTACTGACGTTGAGAGAGTACGCTGGGCATCTTTCAAACTTTTGGGCGAGGCTAGCCCATGGTGGAAATCTGTTTCTAGGATGAGAGAGCAGGACTACCCCAATACTCCATGGACTTGGGCAGAGTTCGTGGAGACATTCAACGATCAGTATTTTCCGAAGATCGTACGTAATCAGTGGGAGGTCCAATTCATCGAGTTGAAACAGAATGAAATGTCGGTGCGCGAGTATGGCGCAGAATTTGATAGACTTTCCCGATTTGCACCCCTACATGTGGCCACTGAGCTGATGAGAGCTCAGAAATTTCAGAGAGGGTTGAGGCCGAACATTCAGGAGAGGGTGTCGATGTGGGAAATGGAGACGTATACTGGCGTTATGTCCAAGGCCCTCATTGCAGAAGAAGATATTCAGAAGCAGCAATTGAGGCGAGAGCAGGGTAATAGAAGTAGGTTTGGCGAGACGCAGAGTGCTTGAGCGGTGAACAAAAGCGAGGTTCTCTAAACCTCCTCCCTACCCTAGTCAGCCATCATATTCTAGACCGGCTGTATCAGACCGATGGCGCCCTCCTATCAGAGACCGCCGAGTTCATCACCAGGACGACCTTTCAGAGCCGGGAGCACTACTGCAAGTGGAGCTTCTGTGGCTCAGGGTTCGACGAAAGGATCACCTGTTACTCCTGTTTCTACCACAGTGTGTGCAAGGTGTGGGAAACCACATAGGACAGAAGATTGTAGACGGAACACTGGGGGATGCTTCAGGTGTGGACAGGTTGGTCACATGATCAAGGATTGTCCTGTTGTTGAGAGAGGGCGGACTCTGACAGTCTCTACGTAAGCCACGCCTACAGTTCAAGGTCGGGCTTATGCGGTGACTGCACAGGATGCCCAAACGTCGAATGACGTCATTCAAGGTATCATTAAAGTTGAGATGTCATTTATGCATTGATTCAATTATTATTGTTTAAATTTGAATTCAAGCCAATTATGTTGAACCACATAGAAATCATTGCATATAATTAACAAAACTTTTTAACTAAAGGTACCCTTATGATGAGTAGTCGAGATGACATGGATAAAATTGAAGCACGAGTGCTTATAGACCCTGGGTCTACACTCGTTTATTACTCCTTCCTTCTCAGAGAAGTTGGGTATTACTCCTGAACCCCTTGCTTTTATTCTGGATGTCAAGATTCCTACGGGGAGTTCAGTGTGTACTGATACAGCATGTCAGTCAGTCATCGTGATGATTGATGAGCACGAGACATCGACCGACATGATTACGTTGAGCATGGAAGGGTTCGACGTTATTCTCGGAATGGATTGGTTGGCAGCTTATCACGCGAGTGTAGACTGTCTGCGGAAGATAGTGACCTTCCGACCGCCAAAGCGAAAGTCCTTCCGATTTTGTGGAGTCAGATCCAAGGTTGCGCCGTTGGTTTCAGCCATTAAAGCCGAGCGTATGATGAAGAATGGGTGCAGTGGGTATCTGGCCTATTTGCAAGATTCTACCGAAAAGAAGAACGATTTGCCTCTTATCAAGGTGGTTTGCGATTATCCTGATGTCTTTCCAGAGGACTTGCCTGGATTACCACCTGATCGAGAGATTGAGTTCGCAATTGAGCTAGCGCCGGGTACAGAACCATTATCTAAAGCTCCATATCGGATGGCGCCTGCTGAGTTGAAGGAACTCAAGGAACAAACTTCAGAGTCATAGACAAAGGCTTTATACGGTGTTTCTCCTTGGGGTGCACCGGTTCTATTTGTGAAAAAGAAGGATGGATCGATGCGTCTGTGTATCGATTATAGGCAGCTCAACAAAATGACAATTAAGAATCGTTATCCTCTTCCAAGGATAGACGATTTGTTTGATCAATTGCAAGGTGCAAGATTCTTTTCAAAGATTGATCTGAGGTCAGGCTATCACCAGCTCAAGATCAAGGCAGAAGATATATCCAAGACTGCGTTTCGGACGCGTTATGGCCACTATGAGTTTCTAGTGATGCCATTTGGATTGACGAATGCACCTGCATCTTTCATGGACCTGATGAGTGGTGTTCAAACCACATCTTGATAAATTTGTGGTAGTTTTCGTAGATGATATCCTCATCTATTCGAAAACCGTAGAGAGCATGTACAACATCTTAGGATAGCTCTTCAAACACTCAGGGACCATCAGTTGTATGCCAAACTCAGTAAGTGTGAGTTTTGGCTTGAGCAGGTCAGTTTCTTGGGACATGTAGTCTCTGAAGCGGGGATCTCAGTGGATCCTACAAAGATAGATTCTGTGGTGACATGGGAACAACCTCGGCGATTCTGAGAGGTCCGAAGTTTCCTTGGTTTGGCAGGGTACTATCGGCGATTTGTCGAGGGTTTCTCGAAGATATCGGGTCCACTTACACAGCTCACAAGAAAGAGTGCTAAGTTCGATCGATGTCGCGAGCGAGCTTTCGGAGTTAAAGCATCGCTTGACTACGATCAAGGCTTGCGATACCTTCCGGCGGAGGTTTCAGATATAGTGATGCTTCCTATGGCGGATTAAGGCGTGCTTAATCAACACGAGAGAGTCATTGCGTATGGTTCTAAGCGGTTGAAGGACCATGAAAGAAACTATCCGACGATGACTTAGAGCTAGCGGCGATTATATTCGCCTTGAAGATCTGGCGACATTACCTCTACGGTGAAGTTTTTGATATATTCACCGATCACAAGAGTCTCAAGTACCTCTTCACTCAAAAGGACTTGAATATGCGGCAGCGACGATGGATGGAGTTCTTGAAGGACTACGATTGCTCGATTCAGTACCATCCGGGAAAGGCAAATGTCGTTGCTGATGCTCTTAGTAGGAGGTCTTCAGCACAGTTGTCACATCTTGTTAGCCGGATTCAGAGATGGAAGCTTCTGGAGGATATGGCTTTGGGCAGCTCACGATTTGATGTAAAAGGCTCGGGAGCATTGATGGCTACACTTGTGTTACGTCCTACGCTCTTCGAGAACATTCGCAAGCTTCAGATGACCGATGATGAGCTCATGACAATCAGACGAGATGTCGAGAATGGCATTAAGAAAGAATTCTCTATACGAGCAGATGGAACCTTATTATTTCACGATCGTGTATGCGTACCGTCGAATACCGAGCTTCGGGATACCATTCTAGAAGAGGCTCACAAATCCATGTATGCCATACATCCTGGTAGCACCAAGATGTATCAGGACTTAAGGAAGAGCTTCTGGTGGCGAGGATTGAAGCGCAACGTCGCGGAGTACGTATCGCGGTGTTTGGTTTGTCAACAGGTTAAGGTTGATCATCAGAATCCTGCAGGTCTATTGCAGCCTTTACCTGTGCCTGAGTGGAAATGGGAAGCCATTTCGATGGATTTCATACTCGGGTTGCCGAAGACACTGAGGAAGAACAATGCCATCTGGGTCATTGTAGATCGACTAACCAAGTCTGCTCATTTCTTGCCATACAATACCACCTATCTGACAAGAGACTTGCGAGTTATACTTAAAGGAGATTGTTAGGCGCATGGGATACCGGCTAGTATTGTGCTCGATCGAGACCGTTGTTTACTTCACATTTTTGGCAAAGATTTCGGAAGGCATGGGTTCTCGTCTTGATTTTAGTTGGGCGTTTCACCCACAAACGGGTGGCCAGACCGAGCGCGTGAACCAGATAATTGAGGGCATGTTGAGAGCATGTATGTTGGATTTTCACGGGTCATGGGACCAACACTTGCCTCTCGATTGAGTTCGCCACAACAATAGCTTTCGCTAGTATTGGTATGGCTCCATTCGAGGTTATATGGACGGCGGTGCCGATCACCGTTGAACTGGGAAGAAGTGGGTGAGAAGCTCATTATTGGACCTGAGATAGTTGAGCGCACTACCAAGACAGTTCGGTTGATACGCGAGCGACTACGAGTAGCTCAGAGTCGTCAGAAGAGCTACGCCGATCTCAAACGAGACACGTGGACTTTCGTAGAATTATCATGTCAATAAGTAAATTTTCCTTCTTGGTACAAATTCCATGTGAAAATTAGCATTAATACTCGATTTTTCGTGTCGGTGAGAATGTCTTTGTTCGGATTTCGCCTACTAAGGCGTTATGCGGTTTGGGAAAGCGAGGAACGAGTCCTCGATGCGTTGGGCCTTTTGAGATACTAGGCCGAGTCGGAGAGGTTGCATATCGTGTGGCGTTACCGCCGCAATTATCTAGCATGCACGATGTCTTTCATGTGTCGATGCTGCGACGATACATCCGTGACCCGACTCATGTACTTGATTACCAACCCATCGAACTTCAGGATGGTTTGAAAGTGGTCGAGGACCCGATTCGTATTTTGGATCGTAAAGAGCAGATCCTACGCACAAAAAGCATTCCCTTGGTTCTCGTGCAATGGCGGAATCATACACCAGAGGAAGCCACTTGGGAACGTGAAGCTGAGATCCGAGACCAGTTTCCAAGCCTTTTCGTTTAAAAAATTTTCGAGGTTTTATGTGTTGATTGTAATATACTGGAAATTTTATGTAATTCTTGATTGTATATATATACTTTTAGAGAATTTTTGGCGCCTATAAACAAGAAATATGCTTCTCAATTCATAAGCACATCGACTAGATATTGCTTTCGTGATCAATATTGGTGATCGAAAGGTTAGAATTTCAAAATTTTGAAAATTTTGAAGGCCTCGATGTATTAAAATTCAATTCGAATTTAAATGGTCAAATTCTGACAAATGTGGTTACCATGATCCAATGCTTAAACCTATTTTGTCCACATTTGACCGCAAATAAATTATGTACTGCTGAGGAGACCTTGATAAATTTTGCGAGCAGGCAGAATGCGGACTACATTTTTCAATTAAAATGTGGGCTAATTAAGCTATAAGTTTCATTTTACAATTTTGCACCTTTCTATGCGATAATTTGGATCGAGGTCCGAATAAGTCAAACGGATAAAAAGGGCTTCGATAACAGTCAATGTAGAGCTAATGGTAAGGTTTAAATTCCAAAATTTTGGAAGTTTTTAAACAAATTACAGTTGTTTAATTTCATTTGTCGATTTTGAAAATCGACCATCGAAAAAAATATAAGTATAAGTGCACTTTAAAGCCCAAAACAGACAAAGAATCGCTCGAAAAAATCGATAGTCGATTTTTAAATCGACCATCGAATTGCAAAATCGACCATCGATTTGAAATTCGATGGTTGAATTTATCGATTTAAGTGAGGGTTGAAACCCTCTGTTGCCATTCGGGTTTTAACATTTTTGGGGATTTTTGAGCTAGGGTTTGGAGCGATTTGCCGATTTGGGGCTCTCTTTGTATTTTTGGCTGCAAATCTAAGGAGGAGTGCACTACATTGTCAAGGGGATTCGAATTCCTTCATTGCAAACCCGATTTGGGGCTTTTCCTCAGGTAAATCCCTCCCTCATCTCAAGATTTCGTGGGTTTGCATCTGTTGAGGGTTTTCTTGCATTTTTGTTGTCTTTTTGCAATGGGCCCTAAGAAACAAACACCAATTCGAAACCCTACCTCTAAGCGACCAGCCACTCGCGCTGCGTCAACTTCACGATCCAAACAGCCCGTGGGACATTCAAATTCGGCTCCACAGCCCACTGTCCCCCTTTTGCCCGAACAACCACGAGATTTTTGGAGCATTAAAGGCTTCGCTACCGATTACGTCTTCCACCCAGAACTGTTTGATCAACAAACGACCACGCAATGGGCGGGAGAGTATTTGGAAAAAGCCAAATTAACCTCGTTGTGTACTTCCTTTAGCGACCACTTCTACCCGCGACTCGTGCGCCTATTTTATCAGCACATGAGCCGCGTAGATGGTAAAAGAATTTATACGGAAATAGATGGTCGGGATTACACATTTGACCTAGAGGATATGGCCGTGGCACTGCGTGCTCCCTTAAATCACTCCCAAACTGTGGGTTTAGGTCCCCCTTTCCCAAAACCGGCTCGTTTTGAGGACGTCACTACACAAATGACGCAGGGCCGTCATGGATCCGGTAAATCTATAGTTACAGTCCAGATGCCGGAGTCCATGTGGATTTTAGATAAAATTTTAAAGACCACTTTGTATCCTTTTGGTCACCAATCGGAGCGAACTGGACTCCTTCAACAAATTTTATTTGCGGCCTACAAAGAGAGATGGTTCAGTGCACCGGACATTCTTTTAAGGGATCCTTAAAGCCCGCGAGAAAATGGGGGAACATAGAAAGAAGCCCATGAAAAACATGCCCTATGCACGTGTGATTTCTGTCATGATTGAGAATTATAGAGCAGGCCCTGCTTATGACCTTCTTCCTACCGAGCCCAAATCATCAGGCCGGAAACTATACACCGGTAAATTGGGGTCGACGATAGTCGATTGGTAAAGGCTCCCTAAGGATGCAGGCACCGAGACCGATAGCGAGGACGATGAGGACCCTACTCATGCAGCCCCGATACTCCACCTACCCAGCCTCACGTTATCGAGTTTACTCGGCGGATGACCGCCATGAGCCACGGATCCACGAGCTCACACACCATACTAGCTCGATCGTCGAGCTCGATGTCCACGGCGGCGCTCTCTTACCTCATGCGGCATGCATTTCCGAGGACTACGCGCCGTATATGGTGAGATCCGAGGATACCGCCTTGACATCGGTACGGGTGCTGGTATGCCTCCTTAACGACTACGTCGGTGCGATCTTTGCTGGACGGAGATGGCGTTGCAGATCAGGCGGATCCTTCTGCGGCTGGGGATAATTAGTATGTTTGTGAGAGGGTTACTCATTTACTTTTGATGCTATTGGTCCGTACATTTTATTTTACACTATGGATTATTTTGACCGTGGTCCTTCTTTATCTTTACATGATTGATTATTAGGACTGGCGGTCCTTCTTTGTTATCCTTTATTTTTATGTCTCTGCTCGGTTTTAGACACCTTGGTTAGCCCTGGTTGTATATATGGAGCACTTAGCACTGGTGGTTAGTTTTCTATCTATGTTTTGGCTCTCAGCATGAGTTTACTTTTGCATATATTTTGGTCTCTTTTAGATATATTTTGGTAAATGATTCGCAGTATGAGTTTACTTGTGTGGGTTTATACATCACTCTGATTCTACATGTTGGTTTTGCTAAATTTTGAGATCCTTATGGCTTCATGCATCACTGTGCATCGGTCTCCCGGCACGTGACCCTTGGGGTGTGGGCATCCATGTACGGATGCAATCCACTATGGCCTTCGATGCCACATGCAGTACATCCATGTTACTACGGATCCCATCCCTTGGCTTGCGTGCCCTGTGGGATCGAAACACGGTGGCCCATGTGCCCTGTTTTGCATCCAATTTTCGCGGACGAAAATTCCTAAGGAGGGGTGAATGTAATATCCCTGATATTTTCGGCATATTTTCGTTTACCTCGGTAAGCGTGCCCGGAAAATACTGTAGAATATTTTTGGACTTTTGGTAAGCTAAGACTATGGTAAGACTGATGGCCAAAGGATTTGGTCTCGAGAGGTGTGCAAGTCATGCACGCATACACATAAGGAGGTGTTAGTGGTTAGCATGAAATAAATCCCTAAGTTAGAGGATAAGTTAAAGAGTTGAATATCTAGATATTTGCTAGATTGGTTTGGTTATAAAAGAGATTGCAAGTGAAGCTTGCATCTCTCTACTCTCTCTCTCTCTCTCGTTGAAAGTTAAGGAAAATAACCATGCAAGGTTATTTTAAATCCTAGATCTAAGAAGAAAGAGAGATCCTCCTCCCATCTTGACCATTGAACGTGTTGGTGATGGTCTTTAGATCTGTTAAGCTATGAGAAGGAAAGATAGAGGAGAAGACATCCTCAGGCTGTAAATCATGCCAAAGAGGAAGGGTTGCAATGAACAAAGTGATGCCATTGAACCCTGGTTAGAAACGATTTTGGAGCACAAATTGGTATAAGGGACCTACCATTTGGAGCCAAAAGGAGGTATGTCTTGAAAATCTTTGTATGAAAATCAGAGATTATTGTTAGAAATTAGAACATATATATGTGAAATAAAGAAGAGGATTAGGCTGAAAAAATCGAAAGAGAACCGAGAATGTCAAAGTGCATGACCACGAAACAGAATTGATTGTCGATTTCAAAATCGATCGTCGAATTGCTGATTTTAGGCTCGATAGATTTGGAAATTCGATGGTCGATTTTGATTCGACTATCGAATTTCAAATTGACCATCGAATTGTAAATTCGACCATCGAATTCTACGACTTTTTGGTTCAAAATTTGTTGGATTTTCTTCTTGCAAGCTTTGTTAAATCTTATAGCTTTATATTAACAGTAAGGGTGTTAATCTATGTAGGTTTTGTCTGTCGGAAGTCCTTTGAGAGGACCGTTCTTGCATGCTTTTGAAACAGCCTGGATAAGGTAGGGGAACCCAAATTCTCTTTGCATAAATTATAAGCACAAGTCATGATAGACAATCTATTTGTAATGCATAAATTTGATAGTATTCTGTGCACATAGTATAAACAAAGCTTGAATATAAAACAACATCAGAAAATTGTAAACATTGATAGGGACAAGAATCTGAGTGAATCAGAACCTCAGCTAAACCTTTTTGAATCGTAATCTCGAATTTTCAATCGAATTTGAATCGAACTTTGACAATTCATATGTTATAATTAATAAGCTTTGATATGTATTAGCATTTGCATTTGATTTAGGGTTCATAAATACGATGCCTAGATTCCACCAACCGTGTTGACGGTAAAAACTTTGGCACAAGTTTCCCTCATAGCAGGGCTTGTTGCATTTTGAAATGGGTTCATGAGCAACGATGGTCGGTGAGGGTCTTCCCATCGGTCACTTAGTCCGCTCTCATGCTATAGGAAATTTGAGAGATAAAATTAAGTTATAAATTTAAGACAAGAAGCATGCTAAATCGTAACATTTTGAACACTTTGAACTTACTATCGGTTTGACTCGAGTTAGAACTGAGATTTAAATTTGAAAGCATCTTTGAAAAATCATATTTGATCCGATTCGCTTTTGAAAACCAGACTTATAATGAACCGCAAATAGATCTCGCTTCTTCTATTGAGCTTAGTCATAGCTCACCCTCGACTATACGTCCACAGTCCGAGACCGACATTGGGTGAGGATCCCGAGGACTCAGATTATATTCCGTAGGAGGATTTGGATATACCAGCGGAGGAGTTCTTCCCGTGATCTTTGGATCCTTGTATTTTGGTATTTTTGTCTGGATATTATTTTGGAATATTGAGCCCTAGGCTATTATTTTTGTCCTTTTGATATCACTAGAGGAACCATTATCGTGAACCTCTATTTTAGGTGATTGGATTGGCCATCACCGGTGGTTCCTTTTGGTTCCTCACAGTGATATATTCTTTTGCTATCTGTAGTCTTTTTGGATTATGATATGATGCCTCTGTTCTTTAGACCTTTGTTTATGTTGCCGGCTTCTGTTTGTTACGGCTTATTGAGAAATCAATAAGTTGATGAACCGGCCTTTCCTATACCTTAGGGATTGGAAAAGTCGGGTCGTCACAAATTTATGCTAGCGTGATGGGTGTGATTTGCATGCCTTCTGCTTATATGTTCTTCTATTTCATCATGCTTTGTTCGCCTTCTGCGGTTAATAAAATTGTAACTTATCTATAAAAAAACTTATTTTTAACCAACAAGCAACAACAAAAAGCTTCTATGGCTTCTTGTAAGTCATTAACTCAAGTATCTTCTTCTTCTCTCTTTCATCTTCTTCATATTTTAGATGGCGATAATCAGCAGTTCATCAATAATCCTCAATGAAAATTATGATAAAAATAAATCAGCAAGAACAAAGCATCAAGATACCCTCCTGATCTACCTATCATGCTAAGGAGTAGAGCCAGCCAGCAGTCTGGACACAGGCTCCTCCAGAGATGCACCGTCCTGCATGAGAACCCTAATGCGTTCTCTTGTTTCTTTTGGCGGGTGATGGCATTGCCGAAGAGCTTGGGCTCCCCTCCTTTTTTTTTTGTTTTTTTCTTTTGGTATTTGTTTGTTCTGATTTGCATGTGCTCATAAAAGTTTTACCAACGCTTATGGCATTAGTTATTAAATTCAAGCCAATTTATGCAATTAATTGAGGAAGCTATAATTCTTAGCAATAAATTGGTAGAATATAAAAGTTTTAGCAACGCTTATAAGCTATTCTATTTATTCATGCTTTGTTCTCTTCTACGGTTAATAAAATTGTAACTTATCTATAAAAAAACTTATTTTTAGCCATAAAATTGTAACGAGCCACAACAAAAAGCTTCTATGGCTTCTTGTAACTCATTAACTATTCTTCACCTATAAATGTAACAACGTCAAATATCTTCTTCTTCTCTCTTTCATCTTATTTGTATTTTATAATTTTAAAAAATAGAGATACCCCAATCATGTAGCAGTAGGCAGGTTATTGCTAGTTGGGCAATGATCAAGTCCAACTGGTTGAACCGGATATTGGCCGGTTCAACCAGTTTTAAAATCTTTGGATAGAACAGAATCCTGACTGCATATCTTCTGATAAAAATTGAAACCATGGAATTATCCAATGGCTGTGAAACTGGTTGAACAAGAAATCAGGTTCAACCAGTTGGACCTGACTGTTGCCCTTGCTAGTTTGCCTCTTCTTCAACTCGGCTTTTCTGAAATATATTTTGAAACCACAAGTTGAAGTTAGGTATTCTGTACATGATCCATGCACTGTGGGCAATAGGACCAAATTCATTCCCCTGTTCAGTCATAACATGGATGCACACAAATTTTTATTGAGCTAATATATGGTAACCAACTGGTTCTAAACGAAAAATTGCAACAGTCACTAATTTTGGGCATGCGGATATGGTTTTTATATCAAGGAAATGATATAAGGTTAAGAAACAACTCCATCATGTGATTCAAAATGGTCAACACTTTCGAAGGAGTGCCTACCGTTAATATCCCCTTATCCATGGCATTTGAGATTGACCTTATCGGCCCATGTAATTTTTAATTGGGAATCCAAACCGGGCCTCACCAAACCTATTAGCTTTAAATAAAGCAGAATCTGGCCCGGATAAAAAAGTTGCATTGATTCTAATTGTGGAACTGAATTTGATTAGAATGGGACTAGACTGATCCTTTAATATCAATGAAACCGAATCAGACCCAAACTGGTCCACTAAATAAACAAACAACATACTTATAACTAGATTCAACCTAACAATTCAGCCATACGTGGCCTAAATTAATGGCTTAAAAATCATGAATGCACAGCTATTTATAAGAACAAATAGATCCTAACTTATTTTCAACCACGAGAACAAAACTCTATGGTTTACCAAAACCAGAATGCTAATATAAAAATCTAGATTCGATAAAAGGATCAGAATACATGTGAGCTTACAGAACGTGATCTACCAATCAGTGATTGCCTTGGCAGGAGGTGTGTGCTAGCTACTGAAGGACTCTGTCAATAAATAAATAAACAAATAAAGCCCTAAAATATACAAATAAACAAATAAATAAAGCCCTAAAATATACAAATAAACTCTAGAAAATAGAATAAACCTTAGAAAAATACAAAGAAACTAAAGCCCTAAAATATACAAATAAGCAAATAAATAAAGCCCTAAAATATATAAATAAACAAATAATTAATGCCCTAAAATATACAAAGAAACCAGAGAAAAAAAACCTAAACAGTTACAAAGAGACCCTAGAAATTTTGGATGACATAAGAAATTAAAAAAAAAAAACCTCTAACCTCTGTATGCTCGGCCGAAAGGATACCTGTTAGAGAAAATGGAGAGAAAAAATAATCGACACTCCAATGGAATGCTTGGAGAGAGTTGGAGAAGTTGGGGATTCGAAGGGGGAAGAAATAGAGTTGTTGGAGAAGTTGGGGATTCGAAGGGGGAAGAAATAGAGTTGTTCGAGAAGTTGGGGATTCGAAGAGGCTGAGCGTGCGTGGAGAGTTTGTTAGGAAGGTTTAATAAAGTAGATACTTTTTTATTTGCAACCACAATCTTTGAGAGCATTGCAACCAGTCTTTTGAGGGCAGCTTCGCCCAAACACATTGATTGGTTTGAATCGAACGTTAGAGATCATTTTTTAGGTCCATCTTCCACTCACTAGATCTTGACATAATGAGTATATCATCTGACGGTAAATTTTTTATTTCTATTTTGAAGGCATCCAAAAACATTGAATAAAACTCATATGCATGATATCAATCTCAAACACGATTTTTATGTAACTTATGCCATATGAAATTTAAAATGACCATCTGATGATAAGTGTATGATGTTAAGATTAATTTTATGAAAGATTGGGGCAAAATATGATCTCCATCATTTGATTCAAAGCAGTCAATATGTTTTTGGCTTAGGTGCCCAAATATTTAATAAGTGCACATAAAAGTAACCTTTCCTTTATTTGTAATGGAGCGTGTAGCCGCAAATTTCTCCGATGCGAAGTAACTACAACACAATAAACAACAGTTTTAGATAGTGGATTTATTTACAAGTGTTTTTGGCCGTGGCTCTTTAAAACCTATTAATGTTGTTTTTTCCTTGTTTTCACGTAGTGGAAGAGGATTGATTTTTTAGAGCGTATAAAGAGAAAGAGAGGCTGGGTTTTTGATTTAGGGTTCGTCTACGTCAGCCCAATTCATTTGCCCCAAATTAACATATAACGTGTTTTAATGAGTAGAAAACTACTGTTTAGGGAGGAAAACTACTGATTTAGGGAGGAAAACTACTGTTTTAATGAGTGGAATAGTATACCACTTTTTAAATAGTAGTTTATTTTATTAAGCTATAGTGGTTTTTCCCTTCTTTTGACGTAGTGCACTCTTGTGATTAGTCGCTAAATTCTTTTATAATTGGCTTGGATATCTTCTAATTGTTATACTATTGCATGGATGATATCTCTTAGCTTGGAGATATCTCTATTTGTTACAACCACTTGACATGTGTCCTTATAACTAAGGAACCCACAGTAACAAAGACTGGTTAAAATTTTCTTATCCTTATCACCCCGTCAAGTTTGTGGCGATCAACTTGTGACCTAAAGATGAAATTTTTTGGATGAAAGTCCATTGGTCATGATGTATGCGATTTCACCATCGCTGGGAATGAACAAGACCCGTAGTTCACCATTCTTCACCTGATCAACATAGTGAACATCGATTTCAATGTGTTGTGTTCAAGCATGAAATAACGAATTCACTGCTAAATAAGTAGCGTCAGATTGTCACAGTAGAGGCGAGCATATATGGTTTGATGCCAAATACCGAATTCACTATTAAACCTTTCATCCTTGTTTGATTTCTATAAGATGTTAATTTCTTTTGGCATATTGCATATGGTTTTCTCTCGGTTGTCTTTTAGCTGTCTGGAAGTTAGGGTGTATTTATTTTGTTTAACTTTCTTTTTTATGCAGAATTACATAAGATTTGAGGCGTCTTACGGTGATCCTGCATGTGTTCAAATATTATATGAACATTCCGTAACAAAATTTCCTGTAGCAGGTGATCTATGGCTTGATTATACTTGCTATTTGGACAAAACTGTAAAGGTTTCTCTTAGTACTTGTTTTATATTAAAGTCACAAGAGACAAAAGTGATTTCCCGCGGAGAAGTCAATTATCTTTATTTATTTTTAATTTTATTAGGTTCCCAGTGTTTTGAAGGGTGTTTATTCCAGGGCCACTAGAAATTGTCCTTGGAATGGAAAATTGTGGGTGCAGTACTTGCTTTCGTTGGAACGCATTGGCGGGTCTACTAAAGAGATGTTTGTTGTGAGTTTTTTTTTCTTTCATATATTATATGACATGGAGTAGAGGTTTTGTTGATTTCTTTGTCGGAGGCTGGCTGAATAGTTCCTTGATTTCATCATATTTATGAAAAGTATGTACTAGTCTTAGGTATTTGACTGCTGAAAAAAGAGCATCAGTTAACTTGCCATTTCAGTAATTCTCTCATCTAGTTGCTGGGATAGAATGATATTTAGTTCTTTAAGTTTCATTTTTGATAAAAAGGTCAATTCCCTAATACAAAGATCTGCTCATTGGCAATGCTTATTTGGTTTTCTCTCCTAAGTGGTGATTAGTACAATCTTTCCTTGATAAGCTAACATTAAGCTTTAATGCTGACGTCTTGAAATGATCTTCCTTGATTCCTAACATTACAGTTTAATTGTATTAGTTTTCCTATGAAAAAAATGCTCTCTATGGATTTTGATTTAATCTATCAAACACATTGCACATATAACCAAACTGTCATTGGCAACTTTTTCATTTACTTTATGCTCTTAATGTTGCATTGTGTAGACACCGAAAATTGGCCCAAGGCCCGATCGACACATAATTCGAGAAAGGCGTACCCCCGAGCTTTCAAAAGTATTTTTTCAAACCCTTAGGAATCATCCCAAACCCTTAGAGCTCATCCCAAACACATAGAAACCCTCCCGGACCTTTAGAAAGTCCAACCGGACCCATAGAGCCTGTTTCGAACCAACCAAAATAACTTATGAAAAGAGGAGTGTCGAAGTTTTTATAGATAGTTGCCCAAATTAAGACCTATACCATTAGAAAGAAGAGGTCCCCAACTTTCCAACGAGCTAAGAATCATCTAATTCAGAATTGTATATCAAAAGTTATGGCAAAATGAAGATCACGGATTTGTGTAGGAAATTATAAAACCGAACCCATAGAGCTTGTTTCGAACCAATCATAATAGCTGATGAAAAGAGGAGTGCCATAGTTTTCATAGACAGTTTCCCAACTCGAGGCCTATACCATTAGAAAGTAGAGTTTCCCAGCTTTCCAACGAGCTAAGAATCGCCTAATTTAGAGTTGTACATCAAATATTATGACAAAATGAAGATTGCGAATTTGTGCAGGAAATTGCAAAAGCGGGCTGGGCCCCTGCGGGTCTTCAACTTCCAATAGTTTGAGTCTGATTTTCCTTCAAAAAATGGCAAAATTTGATATTGGGGGTTTGACTTGTGGACCACCCCAAAGTCTGGGGTGTGTTTCATTAGGACCTTAGTGACCCTATTAGCTTAAGTTATCACCATTTTGCCATTCAAGTCACCACCGTATCACCTATCACCTACCATTAAACTCAAATCCCTCTTCTCCAAGCTCTAGAAAACCTCAAAAACCTTACATTGTCCATTACCTAATTTATAAACCTATTAGTGATAACCCATTACTAATCACCCCTTCCTCTATAAATAGAGAGCCACCCCTCCCTTTACAAAGGC